>CAMTDV010000014.1:52850387-57650387 GCA_947069175.1 Scalesia atractyloides
ACATTCACCATACTTGTTATACATACTCATACATACATACGTTGATACATATACTCGAAAATATGAGCATACTTGCAAATAAGTGACAACTACACATCATACATACTTTATACACGATGTTTATACTTAGTCTTATACGTTTCATCTTGTGTGATCGTTAGAACATGCCTCCATATGATTAGGAACATTTAATTATTCATACAACATCATTATGCATCCTCTAGATATGTCACAAATCAATTAAATCAAAAAAAATAAAATCTTGTGTTTCTGACCCGGTCCGTAAGGGGGTCTGGGCGGGCCAGTTTTGAATTCAGCCGCGACTTAACAGGGATCCACACCAATTCTCACCATCCAATCACCTCCAAACCCCCATTTAACACCTCCCAACTAACCCTAATCCCTCCTCTATAAAACCCAAGTGTTCTCCACACATTTCTCACTTTGAACACTCTCAAATCTCTCTCATTTCACATCAAAATCTCTTACAACATCAGAATTCGGACAGAATCATCACCTTGCACAAAACTGAGCATAACTTGCTCATTTCTTACTTGTTTCACTTGATTTTTCTTCCTATCTACTTGGATAAACCTTAGCTTGATTCCACGGGTTCTCCATGGAGAATCCAGACCTGGATATTCACCTATAGGGCTCCAAAGTTTATGTTTTATACAGATCTCTTTAAATCTTATGTTTTCTTCAAACCAAACTTGTGTTCTTGTGCTTCCAATCAAGCTTATGATTAGTGAAGCCTAACCAAGCTTGTTAACATGAACTAAGGGTTGTTTTAACACCCTAAAATTTCTGTTTTCGAAGAGCTTTAAGCTCACAAGTGATGCAAGTCTTGAACTTGTTCATGTGTGACTACCTTGGTTAGCTTGGGCTATCCTAACTCTTAGTCCACACATCACTTGATGATTTCTCATCATTATCCCAAGTGAGTTTGCTAGATTGAAAGTGACACAACCCCGTCTAGCCTTCGACGTGTGTTGACGCCAGCTCACCGAGTTGTAGTTTATTTGGCTACTTGGTATAGTGATAACATACATTTACATTCTTGTTGTTCATATTGTTCTTGACCCTCCTTGTTGTCTATGACAACTTGTGAAGTGGTGAACTTAGAGGAGGTTCCTAAATGGATGGTTCAACCTCCTACCTCCTACATGACTTCTATGATTATCCTTGTTAGTTGTAGATTAATATTATGTATATCTATGGACTATATAATAACCTAAAACCGAACCCTTGATAATGACTAACTAATCACTTGTCAAGTTATTAAGTTTATCACCAAAGTGTGTAGTTCCTCGTTACGATTCTAATAGGTTTCAAACCTATGAAATCACATCAAACCCTTATGGGCTATCATAGTGTCAAAAACGACTGTTAGACCTTGGTGACTATTTTTATACCCACATACTTTACTTTATTATTCATTATTCGTGCTCCTATTCCGAATCTTCCGTTAATCTCCATACTCATACCTATGTTCTTCGTGTAGAAGGACAAGGTGCTAATCCTTAACCAACAAGCAAGCTCGCGGATTTCTCTAGTTGGAAAGCTTTTGCAAAACCGTGAGTACACTCGACCCATTTACCGCTTTCTCACTTTTTGTGTTGTAACATGTTTACCTATCAAAATACACAAATCACAACTTATGCTTTACCTGCTCAATCCGTTAATACATGATACTTGTTATGCTTAGATACATGCTAGAATTATACATGCTTGATCATTAACTTAGCTAGCCCAATGTTTTGGTCAAAAATCTGAGGTTGAGTGCTTGAATGACGATTGAATGTTTAAACAAACTAGAAAAATGAATGGTGATGAACACAATACGAGGAAAAGCCCTTGATCAGCAATTGATCTCCGGCATAAAAAACCTCGGATAGTGAAAACTATCACTATCAACTATATTGAACAAATAAGATTACAACTTTGGAGATATTGAGCTTGTTACAATGATTCCTAGTGTGTGTGTGTTTGAGAGAGAGTAGCAGAAGTGTTGTATATTGAAAAAGTGTGTTCTATCAAGCTCAAAATCCCATTAAATATCTAGCTCAACTCAATGAACTAACTATCCGAAATTTCAGCCAAGCACCCACGTTCCACCAACGGTCCTGAGGCTCTTTGCACGTGCTGGAATTATAAGAATATTCCCCGCGATTCCCGGTTAAAACAAGTCTTTCCTCGTCCAAGGCCTGCATTCAGATGTTAAACAAACAAAGAAACAATTGTTAGTAAGCATACATATAGCTAAGGATCCTTGGTCCTCTGAATCCCTACTTCTTATGCTAAGGATAAATAATTCAGGTTAAGCCTCAGGATAAATGATCCAGACATGCTAAAAATCAGCCCCTAACAATTGCCCCCAAATATGACGGGTATGACATCAATCAGATTTGTCATATTTCCATTCATTACGGACTAGCCGTTGCGATACAGAACTAGCCTTTACACCCTCTGACGTCACCGATGGGATAGGCTATAACCATCATTGCGATATATAGGATAGAGATAAGGTCTAAGATTTATTTAAAGATCATTCATCTCCTTTTAAATCCTCATCCCGGAAGCATAACATGTAATCTTTCTCTCTTTCAACTTCCATCTCTTTATTCTTCATGTTTGCTATTATGGCCAAGATGGCTACACGATCCTCTCCCGGTAAAAACCAAAGCGACGATGCAACCCCTAAGAGTCAAAACCTGCTAGCCAATCCATCCTTGGAGCTTTGAAAATTTACCGACCAAGAAATCGACGGCTTGCGCCCCTATTTCCCTCCGACGGCGGTTTTCAGGCCGTATGATGCCACCATGAAGAGCGACGCCATGTCCGCTGTCTGGGCATGCTTTCCTGTTCTACCTTTCCTTCTTGGTTACACATACCCATTCCCTAGCTTTACCCAAGGGTTCTTCAACCTTACCGGTATGAGTTATTGTCAAGCCATGCCGATGTTGTGGAGGGTACTGATCACCATAGAGCAGCTTATTGAACATGAAGGAATCCATTTCACCTTATCTGAGCTTTCCTATCTTTACAGCCTTGTTACCCACGGTTCTAACCAATACTTGCTGAAGGCCAAACCTCACCAACAGGTTCCCATTCTCAAGACCACTCAAAACGGTTCCACATAAAAGAATCAGTTCTTCTTTGTGCGAAGGGATTCTATTCCAGAAGGGAATGGTCTGCCCAAGACGTGGGTCTTGAAGGGTAGGATAATAAGATCCTCGTATTAGATTTGTAAAAAGTTTCTTTTCCATCGCTAATTTGTTTTATTTTATTTGCATGTAGTGAGCAATTTTGCCTGCCTTGCCAATTCTCCTGGAACTGAAAGAAAGGGTTGCTCTGTTCTGGAGTTTGGATCCAACAATTAGAACATTCAAGCCACAGATAAAGGATCCTGAAATCAATACTTCCAGCTCCTACACAATGTCAAGTAAGTTTTCTATTTGCAAATAATAAGTTTTATTTAAAGCGAGAGTTATATGCATATATATATATATATATATATAAGAAAATGAATAGAAAACTTATCTCTTTCTTGTAATGTAGGCACTCAGAAATCCACCAGCAAGTCCATCAGCAAGTTTGCCTTGGAAGATGTGGACAACATCATCTCTCCCCGGTCCGTCAAAAAGAATCAGGCAAAGGATCCAGCTTCCCAGAGCCTAAACCCGTCGCTGCTAAGGCTCGAGTCGGGTCCAAGAGGAAGAAGCCTACTGAACCTTCTGATGACATTCCTCAGCTTGAGCAGCAGATCTACGATTTTGCCTCTGAGGTAAGGATCACTTATGCTCAGGTTGAAACGTTCATATCGAGGATCACTTATCCTTCCCACTGTTCTTGCAGAAAATAGCCCAAATCAAAGTTGTGCTGACTAAGCGCTTATCCGATGCTGAGGACACAATTGCAGATCTCCATACCTTCCTGACCGCCAAAGACAAGAAGATCTCCGAGCTGGAGAAGGAGGTCAATAGCTTGGAGAAGCGGATCATGATCAACGACATTCAGGCTAACAAAGTCAGGATGGAGGATGCTGATGAGGCTAAGGTTTGTGCAGCCCAATCCATTCTCGGAGCCAGGATCAAGATCGTGCAGCAAGCCTTGGATCCTTCATTTGACAGGTCTGAATGGGATCTTCCTGGCTGGAAGGTGAGGCTAGTGGAGCTTAGAGGAGAGCTGGAGCCTGAGCTTGATGAGGTGCCAACACCGGAGGCCGGTAATAGCGGTGCTAAGGAGGCTAAGGAGGGTGAAGGTGGCGAGGCTGGTGAAGGCAAGGATGGTGAAGCAGCAAAGGAGTAGGCTGTATCAATGGGCGATGATGGAAATTTCTAGACGTGGTCGGGGCCCATTTTTTATGTCTTTTGGTTGTTGGTGTTTTGATTTCAAACAATGATGGTCTGTAACTAAACAATAGTTTCTTAGGTTTAAGGATCACTGATTCTTCGAACAATAGGGGGTAACAAAGGTGGATGGATCCTTCTGTTTATGGTGGATGAAGCCCTTGATGCCCCCCGCCTTTTATTTCCCTACACTTAATGAACCGTTAGTATGGACACCCTTTGCTAACCCAAGTGGACGGGCCACGTTTTGCTGGTAGAAGCTTGGGTTAGCAATTTTGACAACCTTTAAAAAGGGTTTTTATAAATAAATAAAACTTTAAGCTTTTGACTATCTTTGTTGTTTTCCCTTTTCTTTTTGAGTATGTTTATCGCTATACATTTTGGAAAAATTTCTGGATACTTAATTGAAAAATCCATAAGGTGTTAAAAAGAATACAAAGTATTTATGAAAACATATTGCTCCAGAATTGAACCTCTCATGATCAAGGATCATACATCCTGTTGTCAAAGGATTAGGGTAACATAGATAAGCCAGAAATAAAGCAAATGCAAAAGAAAGATCATACCAGTGAATCCAAGTTAGGATTCTTTATCCTTAAATTTTACAATCCGAAACAATACGGAATAGAAATCAGTAGAACTGCAGGATCCAGGATCCTTACTTATTATGCTTCAGGGACCTGTTATAACACACAACTTGGGACTAAGCCAAACATCAATTGAATGACTTATCAGTAACGGGGGAAAAGGCCAATTAGCTGGGACAAGCCCAAATAACTAGTGTAAACTGGAGTATGGCCCAAACTGGCATCTATCTAATTGTGAGCGACATGAAAATGTCGAAACCTTAGCTAACGTGAAAACGTTAGAAACCTTAGGAACGGATGTATGGTACGTCTACCATTATACTTAGGATCCTAAATATAGCCAACAACAATGAAATTTTCAGCCCCTAAATCGGGTACTGGTCCCATTGCCTCGAACTATACTTGGATAACGTGCGCTACTGGCGGGGTGTCAAAACCCAATTCGTGTGAAAGGTGAAAACCTTTAAACCGTAGAAGGTATTGGATACCTTAAGCTGGGGACATGCCCAAAGTCTTGGAGATGTGGCCAACCTCTTGATCCTTTGTAATAACTTCTGCAAAACTTAAAACTTGATAAGGTTGAATGTTAAAAATTCAACATCCTTACTTTATAAGAAGTATAATAAAAATGAAAACATTAGTTAAATGTTACCGAATCAAGAATCTCATATCCTTTGAGGATCCTTCGACCTGAATTGATCACTAGGACGCTTAAGTATCCCTGATCCTTTACATAAAATACTTTTTTAGGTGGCTAGCATTCCAAGCTCTTGGAAGAAGATCACCATCCATAGTCAGTAATCGATATGCCCCCTTTCCTGCCTCGGCTTCAATTAGTTAGGGGCCTTCCCATTTTGGTGCTAATTTACCATCGGAAGGATTCGTGGTATTCTGGAACGCCTTCCTTCATACCATGTCACCAACTTGAAACCTTCTAACCCTTACATTTCTATTGTAAGCACCAGCCATTCTTTGTTGATAGCTAGCAATCCTTATTCTTGCCATATCTCTAAGCTCTTCCACAATGTCCAAGTCTTGAGTTAGAGTCTCGATATTTGCTTCAGGATCACGGATGCTTGTTCTGGCTGTGAGTACTATCATTTCTGTAGGGATCACTGCAGCTCCAAAGACTAAGAAAAAAGGAGTTTGACCCGTAGCATTCTTGGAAGTTGTTCTATCTACCCATAGGACATACGGTAGTTCCTCAGCCCACTTTCCTTTCTTTGATCCAAGCTTTTTCTTCAAATTGTTGATGATGATCTTGTTGGATGATTCTGCCTAGCCATTAGCTTGTGGGTGGACTGGTGTTGATGTTACCATCCTAATCACCCAGCTGTCACAAAAGTTAGTAGTACGATTCCCAATAAACTGGGATCCATTATCACAAACAATCTCATAAAGAATACCAAATCTAGTAATGATATTTCTTTTAATAAAGGATATAACTTCCTTTTCTCTGACTTGAGCAAAGGCTTCAGCTTCTATCCATTTGGAGAAATAATCAGTCATAGCTAACAAGAACACTTTTCCTCCTGGTGCCTTGGAAAGCTTGCCTACTATATCCATTCCCCATCTCATAAATGGCCAAGAGGAGGATATAGGATGCAGAGTCTCTGCGGGCTGATGAAGGATATTGCTATGTCTTTGGCAAGCATCACATTTCCTTGCATATTCCATAGCATCTTTCTTCATTGTAGGCCAAAAATATCCTGTTCTGAGGATCCTTGAAAATAGTGCTCTGCCCTCAGTATGATTTCCACAATCTCCTTCATGAAAGTCCTTCAAGACTTATTGGATCTCAGGATCCTCAATACATCGTAGATAGGGTCCTGCAAGAGATCTCTTATATAACATGTTATTAATGATAGTAAATTGGGATACCTTTATCTTGAAGGCTCTAGGATTTTCCCCAATGGGAACTTCCCCATTTTGGATATAATTCAGTATTGGAAGAATCCATGATCCTGGAGTTGATTGTGCATCATCCCTAGGTACGATTGCAGCATTGTCCACTATTTCCATTGTCTCACTCTCCTCGATTGCAGGAGTTAGAACATGGATAATGGGTATCTTCACATCATCAGGCATCTTCAATGAGGATCCCAGATTAGCCAAAGCATCTGCTTCTGCTTTTTGTTCCCTGGGTACCTGTGTTAGACTGAAAAAGCAAAAGAATCCGCCAATTTTTTGACTATCTCCAAATATTTAATTAGCTTTTCACCTTTGACAGCATAGGATCCGTTATAATGATTAGTGATCAATAAATAATCTACAAATACTTGAAGATACCTGATCCTCATGTGCTTAGCTAATTGCAAACCTGCTATTAATGCCTCATACTCTGCCTCGTTATTAGTGGTTTGGAATTCACATGCTATTGATTGGGGTATAATGTCCCCCTGTGGCGATTTTAGTAGTAAGCCTAGTCCAGTTCCTTTGACATTCGAGGCTCCATCTGTGAAGAGTGTCCAAGGATCCTTGGTCTCCTCAAGTTGTTGTACCTCCAACTCAGCTTCTCTTTGTAGATCACTACTGAAATCAGCCACAAAGTCAGCCAAAGCTTGGGATTTAACAGCAGTTCTAGGCTCATACTTAATGTCATATGCACTAAGTTTAACAGCCCATTTTCCCATTCTCCCCGACATCTCTGGTTTCCTGAGAACATTCTTTATAGGAAAGTTAGTTTTAACAACAATAGTATGAGTTTCAAAATAATGTCTTAACTTAGTCGAAGCCATGATTAGAGCAAGAATAAGTTTTTCTAAATGAGAGTACCTGGCCTCAGCATCAAGTAAACTTTTACTTACATAGTATGCCGGATGTTGTTGGCCTTCATGATCCTTAACAAGGACTGCACTTACTACTTTACCTGAAACAACTAGGTATAAGGATAATGGTTCCCCATTTTCAGGTTTCATTAAAGCCGGTGCTGAGGATAGGTAATCCTTGAGAGCCTGTAGAGCAACTTCATGCTTCTCCGTCCACTCGAACTTCTTATTCTTCCTCATAATATCATAGAAATCCTTACATCTTTATGAGGATTTTGAAATGAATCTGTTCAGGGCGGCGATTCTTCCTGACAATCTTTGCACATCCTTAGCGTTGGCAGGAGACTTGATGTTGATTATAGCCTTTATCTGCTCCGGACTTGCTTCAATCCCTCTCTTGGTCACCATATATCCTAAGAACTTTCCAGCTTTAACTCCGAAATGGCATTTGGAAGGATTCAGTTTCATAATCGGTCAAGGATATTGAATGCTTCTTCGAGATCCTTAAGGTGATCTTCAGCTCTTTTAGACTTGATCACCATATCATCTATATATACTTCCATTGTATGCCCAAGTTGCTCTTTGAACATCATATTCACCAGCCTCTGGTACGTAGCACCTGCATTTCTTAAACCAAAGGGCATAGCAATGTAACAATATATGTCGGTGGGTGTCATGAATGCTGTATCCTCTTGATCGGATGTTCCATCTGAATTTGCTGAAATCCAGACGAAGCATCAATAAAAGTTAACAACTCATGACCCGCCGTGGCATCCACCATGGAGTCAATATGGGGTAAAGGGGAAGGATCCTTGGGACATGCCTTGTTTAAGTCAGTAAAATCGACACATACTCTCCACTTTCCATTTTTCTTTTGAACAACAACCACATTGGCTAACCATCTTGGATACTTGACTTCTCTAATCATACCTGCCCTTAGCAATTTATCTACCTCCTCTTGGATGATTGCATTTCTTTCAGGAGCAAACTTTCTTCTCTTTTGGTGAATTGGCCTGAAAGACCTGTCAATGCCAAGTTTATGAGTGATCACATCCTTAGATATGCCTGTCATATCTTCGTGCTTCCAGGCGAAGGTAGATTTTCTTCGTTTAAGGAAGGATACTAGATCCTGCTCTATGCTCTCCTGGATTTCGGATCCTATATACACCTTGGATTCAGGATCCTCGGAATCTAAGGGTATATCCTTGGCGTTCTGTTCTCTTGCCTCCAAGACGTCTTTTGGAGGATGCTTTGATTGTTATGCTTCCCTAGACTTGGAAGCATGTTTCATCGAGGAAGTCTAGCAATTCTTTGCCTCCTGCTGATCACTTTCTATTTTGACTATTCCCCATGGACTTGGAAGCTTGACACATTGGTGGTATGTTGATGGGACCGCCTTCATGTCATGTATCCATGGCCTGCCAAGGATAACATTACAGCAAGATAAGCTATCTATTACACAAAATTTTTGGATAGAATTCACTCCCTCTATGTAAATTGGAAGTTTGATGTCCCCCAATGTATTCTTAGTTTCCCCACTGAATCCCACGAGCACCGATGATCTTGGTATGACCTTAGATTCAGGGATGTTCATCTTTTTGAGGACATACAACTGGATTATGTTCACTGAATTCCCTCCATCAAAAAGAATCTTGCGAACAAAATGATTAGAGATAAACAAGGTAATGACAAGACCATCATGATGAAGATCCTGAATGTCTATGCAATCCTCCTCATCAAAGGATATCACTTTTTGCTGTGTGAGGGTAGATGTTCGAACTGGTCTCTCCCCATTCTCCATCTTCGTCTCCTTAGCATGCCTTTTAGCCGCTGAAAACGAAGTTCCACAGATGTCGGAGCCTCCGGAAATAAAGTTTATGATTTGAGCGTCTGCTGGAGGAGGAGGAGCCCTTTCAGGCACCTTTTCAGTATCCCGAGTCCTTGAACGTTTCCTTCCTAGCAGTTCCTTCAAATATCCTTTGCTGAGAAGATAACCAATCTCCTTCCTCAACACTATACATTCATCAGTAAGGTGGCCAAAATCCTCATGGTAAGCACACCATTTGGATTTATCCTTAGTAGCTCCATGTTTATCAGTTTTCCTTGGCCATCTAGCCTTGTCACCTAAATTCTGCATAGCGAGTATTAGTTCATGATTATCCATAGAAAAACAATATTAAGATATTGGAGGATAATCCTCATTGTCTTCGTCTTGTTCAACTGCATTCACATTGTGGTTGTCATGTTTAGAATATGGCTTGGATCGATTATTCATAAAGAATGATCCTTGCTTTTCCTGTTTTGAGGATCCTGAGAGCCTCTCTTGGATCCTCTTGTCATCATCTAAACGAATGAACCTCAATGCCCTGTTTCTTACTTCATCTAAATTCCTGCAAGGTGTCATAACAAGGTCAACATAAAAAGAGGAATCCTTAAGCAAGCCCATTTTTAATGTCTCTACAGCAGTGGCAATATCCAAATTAGAAATTTCTAAGGATTCTCGACTAAACTTAGTGATGTAATCTCTCAGTGATTCATCACGACCCTGTGTTACCCTATATAAATCACTAGTTAATCGTTCAAAGGTTCTACTACATGAAAAATGAATATTGAATAAATTAACTAAATGAGAAAATGAAGTAATTGAGTAGGAAGGAAGACTTAGCAGCCATTTGAGTGCTGATCCAGTGAGTGTGGATCCGAAGCCCTTACAAAGACAGGCTTCCTTTAACCTTTCTGGAATGGGATTGATCTCCATTCTTTCCCGGTATTGTGCCACATGCTCCTCCGGATCAGTCGTGCAATCATGTAGCTTCATGTTGGGGGTTTGAAAGTGTTTTGGTATCTCAGCAATGCATATAGGAGGTGCGAAATGAGACACCCTGTGACTTCCATCTGGGATCTCAGGAATGGGCTTAACCACTCCCGGAACGCTGGATATCATATCCTTAAGCTTCTGAAGTTCCCGTGCCATAGCCTGATTGATACCTGTATCCTGCATAGAACCAAAATTAGTACCAAAAGATGTATTGTAATTGTTACCTCCTGATTGGTTTGGAATGGGTATCGCAGAAGTGTATCCAAAAGTGGACACTTCAGGTGCAATAGTTGGACCGGATGAAGCAATAGTCTGCATAGGGATGAAGTCCCCTTTGTGAACTTCAGAATCCTTGAATATCTGACTTCCTGAGGATCCTTAGTCCTGAAAAGCATTGGGTCCGGATACACGGGTGCTGAAGACCTTGAAGGATACTGCATGGATCCTTGACCCTTGTCCCAAATAGAGGATCCTTGGTTCTGAGGAAAGGATCCTTGATTCTGAGGAAAAGATCCTTGATGTTGGAAATAGGATTCCTTTGGTGCAACTGTCTCCAAATATCCCCCTGAACTGAGATAGCCTGCTTGATGCTGACACGATGATCCTGAAGATTGTGATGAGGATCCATAAGGTTGGTAATAAGATGCGTGTGGCTGCGTCATTGCCAATGATCCATGCTGCAATCCTAAGGATCCTTGAGCCTGTGTCATCGCCATTTATCCCTGCTGGTAAATGGAGGATTCTTGGACTTGAACACCAGGTCCCCTAGAATGTTAAGTTGCTGATGCTGGAGAAGTGAAATCCAATGATCTGGGTATCAGCGGAGAGTGATCCTCCATTGATATCTTTTGCTTTTTGATTTCATCAATCTCCCTGAGGATCCTTTGGTTGGTTTTGTCCTGCTTCTCCATGTAATTCTTCATCTGAAAAATCAAGGTAGAAACATCATTGTTAGTAACTGTAGATGAAGAAACAGTAGAGGTTTTTGATCCTATGTAAACAGGAGTAGTTTTCTTCTAAGGATTCTCAGTATTCTTCTGATATGCAGGAGGAATAGGTGGCAATGATGCACTAGGCTGAGATGTGGTAGCCGCTGATATGGCACTTGAACTGGATTTTCCCTGAGAAGCCATGTGATTGATGGAAGTGAATAGAAATGAATGAAATGAATGAGTTTTTAGAATTGAAGCACCGATTGCCCCACGGTGGGCACCAAACTGTTTTGGTCTAAAATCTGATTGAGGATACTGTAACCAAACTTTGAATGTGAGGTTGAGTGCTTGAATGACGAATGAATGTTTAAACAAACTAGAAATGTGAATGGTGATGAACACAAAGATTTTTGTACGAGGAAAAAGCCCTTGATCAGCAATTGATCTCCGGCATAAAAACCTCGGATAGTGAAAACTATCGCTATCAACTATATTGAACAAATAAGATTACAACTTTGGAGATATTGAGCTTGTTACAATGATTCCTAGTGTGTGTGTTTGAGAGAGAGTAGCAGAAGTGTTGTATATCGAAAAAGTTTGTTCTATCTAGCTCAAAATCCCATTAAATATCTAGCTCAACTCAATGAACTAACTATCCGAAATTTCAGCCATGCACCCACGTTTTCCACCAACGGTCCTGAGGCTCTTTGCACGTGCGGGAATTATAAGCATATTCCCCGCGATTCCCGGTTAGAACAAGTCTTTCCTCGTCCAAGGCCAGCATTCAGATGTTAAACAAACAAAGAAACAATTGTTAGTAAGCATACATATAGCTAAGGATCCTTGGTCCTCAGACTCCCTGCTTCTTATGCTAAGGATAAATGATTCAGGTTAAGACTCAGGATAAATGATCCAGACATGCTAAAAATCAGCCCGTAACACCCAACTTGACATATAGCGCTATAGGAGTAGCACACCACCCGTCGGGGTGATGTTAAGCTTATTCATACTTTTAGTCTCGTTGCTTTTCTGACGAGGGAAGCTCATTATACTTGTGGAAACTCGGGTTTGATCTAGTGTTGCATGATTAGCATTTACCTTGCATACGATTAACATGTGGATTCGAGTTATACTTTTTACACTTATGCTATGTGAAGGGGTATGGTCCCAAAAACCTTGCGCCAAGCAAGGGAACCATACCCACTATTGACTGCCAAGGAAACCTTGCGCATACATTTTTGCCAAAGAAAGACTTCACTAAACTCTGCGCCAGGTATCCAAAGAAGGAAAGGATCAGCTAAACCTTGCCCAGGGCACGTGCAAGGTTTAAAGTTAACCTTGATTAATTTCCTTTGGTAATATTTCATTCCTAAACCTTGCGCAAACATTTGTACCAAAGAAGGAACTTAGCAGACTCTGCGCCAGGTATCCAAAGAAGGAAAGGATTATTTAACTACCTTGCGCGGGCTCGCGCAAGGTTCAAACTTAACCTTGATTGATTTGCTTAGGTAATGTTTCTTGCCTAAACCTTGCGCAACCCATAGCACAACAAAGGTGGTTTACAATTCTCTGCGCCAAGCATCTAAAAGGGAAAAGGATCATTTAACTACTTTGTGCCGCTCGCGCAAGGAAACAGTTAATCTTGAAAGGCTTTTCCTTAGCAAAGAATTTTTGTCCACAAGAAATGGTGAAGAGGCAAAAGGAATCTTTTCTGTTGTAACAGAATGCACACGTGGCGAGCAATAGATGGGTTACAGCTGTGAAACCTTCTAGAAGCCATTAATGCCCAATCTGCAGAGCATCTTTCAGATATAACCGAATGCCACATGGCAGCATCTGGACGACCAGGAAGATTACGGTGATGGCATGGTTGCATCAAGAAAATAGAATGATCTCATAATGACACGTGACATCTCCCTGGCCTTAGATGACTAGCTGATCCGTGTGCACTAACGGTACGACCCACATTTAACGGAATAGCAAAAGATTCCGTTAAATCTTCATCTCTCTTTTTGGCGCCTAAATCTGGCTATAAATAGGTAACTGCAGGTACAAGAAAGTCATGCACTCTCACTTACTCTCTCTTTTACTTCACTTAAGCTTTTATTCAAGTACCGATACTTATTCTCATGCCGGAGGGTGGTCACGGAGAGAACCCCCTTCTCCCCATGGTGAGTCTAACGGCGTTTCTGTTTTGTAGGTATCGTCGGAAGTAATTGCAATCACCATCGTCGTGAAACCAAACGAAGGATTAACCATTTTATGCAATAAGCTAAAATCTAGATCTAACCAGATTCGTAGCTGTTAGATCTACGTTTCTTCATTGGCGCCTACTGATTTTCGATTCTTTTCTCATCTTTCGTTTCATTTCAATTAGATCTACAACATCATGGCTGATGGATCATCGCTTCCAGGTCCTCGATCGGAGATTCTTCACGTCGTCGGCGCTCCTCAGGTCGACGGACAAATTGTCAAGGATTCGTCCGAAGAAGCTGATGCTCCGTATGATCCAGATCATGCGAGCATTCCAGTAACTCCGACAGCTCCTCATGTTGATGTTGCGTCAATTCTACCTGGAGAGACTCCATTGTCATGGTTAATCAAATCTCAAACTGCTTTAAATGCTATGTATGCTCAACTATGTGCTCAAATCGGAACTCCAGCTTTTAAAGCTCCGGTTAATGCTCCTCAGGTCCGTGCTTCTCCGGCACCTCGAGTGTTGAGTTATAATACTCAAAACCATGCTCGTACGCTTTTGCATGTGTTTGTAGATGGAACTGAAATGTAATCTAAAACCAGGAATGATTCTGTTCATTTTGGTAGTAGAAATCAAGAAGAAAATGTTCAACGTCGCACATCTATTCACTCACGTTTGGGCCCGCGATCGTCACAGAAGCGGGACACCCAACATGATGAGTATGATAAGACTTATGAAGAAGGAGATAGTTCAAGTGTTTTCAATCGTCTGTGTAACATCCATCAAAAACGGATTTACCAAACCCGCTCCGTTTATCAACCGAACAGTCAGTTAAAATTTTCGTTGCGAATTTAATGCCCAAAATAATTTTAAACGATACATAATCAATTATTATACGGGAATATATAATTAGTTTTTGAAAAACTGTTAAAAATAGGCAAAATAAAAATGTTTGGTTCTGCCGGGTTTCGAACCCGGGTCAGTAACCGGTTCGCAAACAAGTTAACACACTACACTTTAACCACTGCGCCACGGATGTTCCTTGTTAAATATTGGAATCATTTAATTCATATCTTGACTTTCCGAATTCAAAACCGGCGCCCAAAAGTTCAGTCGTCGGAAATCCCGACAATCTCGCGAGTTTTAACGACATCTTCCGTTATAACGTAAACATTTACTAAGACATCGGTTATAACCGATGTCTGAGTCCGCGACCAAAGTTATAACCGCCGGAGAAATTCAAACCAATGAATCCAGTTGGAAATCGGGCCAAATACATCAACGATTTACCCTATAAAAACCACCTCGAACCTCTGCAAACATTTTCGCTCAAAACCGCACCCTTTCTCGGCGAAACTTCACTCGCCGGAATATCTCTGCTCATCACCGGAAAACCGGGTTCTTCATTTCTGAGCCTTACTGAACCCTCTGAACTTATACCGAAGTCACCCGCATACTTTGTAAGCTTTCTGAAGACTCTCTGCTGCAAGACACACGTCGCCGGAAGTGGTTGCTGTCGCCGGAGTTCTGCCGGAAAACAGAGGAAAGCTAGTCGGTATACCTCACGCCTAATTTCCTTTCTTTTTATTTATATCCCACCTTTGATTAATCATAAAACGCTAAAGAACATGATTTAACACATCGAACCAGTCGGATTTTCCGACTCTGGTTAAAATCCGACGAAGAAGACGATGAACCTGTAACTCATAAGTATAATTTAAATCAAGAAATAACTCGGGTTAGACACACAGTCCAGCGGTGGACTGTGTGCACAATAAACACACAAAGGTCTCGAGTTCGAATCCTGTTCCACACACGCTGCGTAAATAAAAATGTTTTTTTTTTGTTAACTGAACCGGATTCATTTTATATATATGTTAAGTATATTAATAACCGGAATAATAACCAAGTTAGACACACAGTCCAGCGGTGGACTGTGTGTATGTTTAATCAAAGCACACGAGTTCGAGTCCGGTCTTCTGCGTCGACCCGGATAATTATTAAACTTTTTAAATAAGTCAGAAATGAAAATAATTAATTTGTGTTTAAGTATAATAAAAATCAGTTAAGTTAACAAGTTGGACACACAGTCCAGCGGTGGACTGTGTGTTAGTATAAGCCACAGGTCCCGGGTTCGAGACCTGTGGAGCGCACCGTCCGATTCACTTAAATTGTTTTTAAAATAAAAGGATTTTCTGTTTAACATAATTAATATATAAATATAATTAAAAACAGATATATGACGGGTTAGACACGTAGCTCAGTTGGTAGAGCTGCGTGCACGCGTACGGGAGGTCTCGGGTTCGAGCCTCACTCAGCGCACAACAATACGATTCGAACCGGTCAAAGTCAACGGTCAACTGTAGCAAAAAAATCAAAATTTTTTATTATTTTTATTTAATTATTTTAATTAAAAATCAATTAAAAATACTTAAAAATAACATTTTTAAGGTTAGAAAATAGCCTTAAACTCACAAAAATACACCCAACAATCCTACTAAAATAGATTAATAAAATCCGTTTACTTACCGAACCATAATACGATTTATCTAGGTTAATCTCACTCGTGGTTAAAACCACTCCGCGTGCATTCAACATCATCAACCGAACGCACCCACTGTGAGTGAATCTTACAACTCCCCCTTTTAAATTACACGTTTTGGGGTGTGTCATGTGTCATAAAAATAATTAACTCGTTTATTTAAACTTGTGCCATACCATATCGTGATCTAAACTTAGCTTGTTTATATTGTTGTGATTACTTATTTCATTTTGTTAAATTATATGGAATTCATTCATTAAGCCCATCAGTTCCTCGTAGGAGACGAGTTAAACAACGCGTGCCTCAAAACCAATCCATTAATGTTCATGTGTGTATCATCGAGTTTATATTGTTTGTAGCTGTGACATTCATATTATCATGTTTATGCAAATTCATTCATTAGGCCCATCAGTTCCTCGTGAGAGACGAGTTGAGCAACGCGTGCCTCTAAATGTTCCATTATTGTTCATGCGTACTTTATTTAATATCTATTGATTGTTGAATAAGTTTACATCTATTTTTACTCATGTTTGGTTGTGCACATATTTCATAATCAATTTAAATAAACTAGTTCAAATGTTTTCCATAGGATTCACTCGCCAACATTATGTTGACCCAAAAACCCTTTTACACATGATACAGGTGAACAGGTTGAAGCAAGGAAAACATAGGAAATGCCTTAGAAGAGAACAAAGAAGCTTAGATTGATAGTTAGAACATGTTGTAACATTTATTGTAAATTTCCATTAAATTGTATTAATGAATATGAAACGTATAATAAATGTCATGAGCTTTGAGTGATAACCCAATCATGCCCCGATCACCTTTTCCGCTGCGGGTCGGGGTGTGACAGATTGGTATCAGAGCCATGACTATAGGGATATAGGATAGGTTATTAGACCCTTAGAGCCTATACTATAGTCTGCCTAAATTTTAATTGATTAGGTGGTTACATACAAACTTGTGATATTTATTTGTTTCATATTTGTTTACATTTACAGTCAAACATACATGCTTATATACATATTCATTATACATATATCGATGTTCACGTATTCAATTTATTTTCATACTCTCATTATTCAAAGATTTCTGCAATTTTCAAATCTCATCAAAGTAAGTTCTGCGACGGGCATGTAGTAACTGGAAGGGTACAAGTACCGGTAGTCGGAACGTCCTGTCTAGGTTGGCATTCGTATAAATCCAATATAACGGACCAGTTTGCCTACCTGGGGACCAACGATGAGAGTACGAAGGACCTATTAGGCCAAAGCATGCCACACCAAACGTCGTTCGAACTAACCCCACTTTGAGGTGTCACCGTGTCTACACCTGGACACATTCCGAATATCACGCGTTGTATACATATTTCTCGATTTTCTCCGGGTTTTAGTGTACGCAACCTGGCAAACCCGTGCGAACCATATGAAAAACCGGTATTCATGGGGGCCCACATGATTACACAGGTAAAGTATGGCGGCATGTAGGGCCTAATGGCGAGCAAAGCCCAAGACATCCTATGGATGTAGTAGATTTATTTTTCTATAATTATTTTATGAATGTTCATTCCTGAATGCGACCCATGATCCCAAAAGCATCCAACTCATACTCTTGACATGTATTCCTTGTAGATGTCTTCTAACCTCGCTCGTAGGAAGATGAGAGCAGGAAAAGCCCGCGAGCGCATGGCTGCCCTAATCACTCAACAAATGGCTGCCGTAATACCCAACATTGTAATCCAAGTACAACAAGCACTTACCGCTAATCCTGTCAATCAAGCAAACCAAAACATTATCAACTCTCCCCCAAATACCACTAAATGCACCTACAAGCATTTCAAATCATGCGACCCTCCGAAATACAAAGGGATTGAAGGCGTCACCGCTCTCCTCCATTGGTTTGAAGAGATGGAGAACACTTTTCTAAATTGCGATTGCCCTGACGATCGCAAAGTGCGATATGCTACCGGTCGATTATATGGGATAGCACTTACTTGGTGGAATACAGAGAAGGCCAAACGAGGTGTCGACGATGCTATGACCTTAACTTGGAACGAATTGAAGGAAATCATGACCAGACGATTTTGCCCAAGGAGCGAAATCAAGAAATTAGAAGATGAATTTTACTCATTGAAGCAAATGGAAGGAGACCACATCACATACAACAAAAGATTCCTCGAATTACATCAAATGGTTCCCAACATGTTCACTCCCCTCTCACCGTTTGATCGAACACTACATTCGTGGTCTTCCGTCAAAGATTCAAGACCCTGTAATAAGTACCAAGCCTGCAACTTTGGAAGCAGCAATGGAGCTAGCAACAGAGCTCACCGAGAACCGAATCTGAAACAAAGACTTCAAGGAGGAGAAGAAGAAGGATAAAGAATCGACTGAAACCTCCGACTCCACCCAAACCAAATTCCCTTCTCAACCCAATCCTAAGAGAAGAAGAGACGGGCAACTTTTCGCTGCTACCCAACGTAATCAACCAGTTTTACACGCCATACCCATCCAAGCTATCCCAATCACTCAAGTGGCACCCAACTCAACTTACCCAAATAAGAAACCCTATGACCTCACCCTCGATGCAACAACTGTTTTTATCATCATCCCTTACCTTACCTTGTCGGCTATGTACAACTTGTGGACGCTATGGTCATTTGAGCAAGGTTTGTCGCACCTTTCAAAACCAAACCTTTTCCCCTACTCAAACCATAAACCAAACCTATCAACAACCCCAATACCCCATGTTCCCATATGCTCGAGCTTGTTTCAATTGTGGCGACCCTACCCACTTTAGAAACACATGCCCTCAATTGGTTAACGTCATCAACACTCAAGCCCAATCAAACCCAGTTAACCAAGTAAACCAAGAAAACCCAACCACTAGGCCGCCAGCAAGAGGAAGAGTCTTCAATATCAACGCCAATCCTGTCGAAGATAATGACGGCCCAAACGAAGATACCCAACTAGTCCTTTTCACCGAAGATCCAGATTCAACTTCTATCGTTTAGTTTTATGTTTTTCTTTATCACATCGAACCAATCATAACTTAAGGATAAAGCCAATGAAACTTTGACGAGAATACGGTGGATACGCCGCTGGTACTTCCTATATATAAGTATTCTTGTCAAAGGATCAGAAGCATTATCTGGCGGTTATGACAGGTTCCATGTGTAGACTGTTAGAATAATTATTGTTTATTGTTTTTCAGTATATGCATTTGCCGAGGCCGCCTGCTCCCCAATTATGTGGTTTGAGCTTGTTTCCCCATTTTATTATGCGGTTGAACCTGGCGTGCCCGCAACGATCGGCTCCGTTTGATTGAGCCTTGATCGCACAGTTCATTTTACTTTTCCATTACATGCAATACGTTCGGCTCCGTTTGATTGAGCCTTGAGCGCATAGTTCAATTTTCATTTTCAGTACATGCAATACGATCAGCTCCGTTTGATTGAGCCTTGATCGCACATACATTTTCATTATCAGTATCTTGTGGTTGTGGTGTTTGTTGTAGAGTCGCATAGAACTAATCATAACTTGCGGATAAAGTCAATGAGAATTTGACAAGGATATGGTGGATACGCTGCTGGTACTTCCTATATATAAGTATTTTTGTCAAATGATCGGAGGCATTATCAGGCGGTTATGAGAGGTTCCATGCATAGGCTGTAGGTGTGATTGTTGTTTAGATTAAGTTATTCATTTTCAGTACATGCAATACGTTCGGCTCCGTTTGATTGAGCCTTGAGCGCACAGACAATTTCATTTTCAGTACATGCAATACGTTCGGCTCCGTTTGATTGAGCCTTGAGCGCACAGAGCATTTTCATTATCAGTATCTTGTGGTTGTTGTGTTTGTTGTAGAGTCGCATAGAACTAATCATAACTTGCAGATAAAGTCAATGAGAATTTGACAAGGATATGGTGGATACGCCGCTGGTACTTCCTATATATAAGTATTCTTGTCAAATGATTGGAGGCATTATCAGGCGGTTATGAGAGGTTCCATGCATAGGCTGTTTGTGTGATTGTGTTTAGATTAAGTTATTCATTTTCAGTACATGCAATACGCTCGGCTCCGTTTGATTGAGCCTTGAGCACACAGACAATTTCATTTTCAGTACATACCATACGATCGGCTCCGTTTGATTGAGCCTTGATCGCACAGATATTTTTCATTTCAGTATTTTATGTTTGTTGTATTGTTGTAGAGTTATATAGGACTAATCATAATTCACTGATAAAACCAATGAAAATTTGACAAGAATATGGTGGATACGCCGCTGGTACTTCCTATGTATAAGTATTCTTGTCAAAGGATCAGAGGCATTGTCAGGCGGTTATGAGAAGTTCTATGTAGGATTTATTAGTTTCTTGGTAACTAATCATAACTAGTGGATAAAACCAATGAAAATTTGGCAAGAATATGGTGGATACGCCGCTGGTACTTCCTATATATAAGTATTCTTGCCAAAGGATCAGAGGCATTATCAGGCGGTTATGAGAAGTTCCATGTAGGATTTAGTATTGCCTTGTTTGAAATTTGTGTTACATTTATATCATCTTGTTATTTAGAGAAATTGGAATTGTGTTCCATTTCTACATAAACTAACCTCTCCATCATAACAAACGAGAGAGGAACTTCCACCATTCAAACATATATGTTATCAGAATGTGGATTCAAATATTTGCTGTTGTGTTTATTTATGTGCAAATATCAGCTGTTGTGTTTATTTATGTTCCATGTAGGTTGTAGTGTTAGAAGTTTTGCCTTAGGATATAACCATACCCTTCCAAACATATCCAAACTCTTATGCATAATATAATAGTTAGCGAATCAATTCTGCTTATCAACACTTTTACAGTAGGCAACAAAAAGCGATTCCTATAATAGGGTACTTAACCTTTACAAGGAACGTTACCGCCTCAAACAAAAACTTAAACCCTTACTTTTTCTAAGCAAGTAACTGACAAACTAAACACCATCATTCTTTTAGTCAAATATATCACTATTTAAATTTCGGACGAAATTTATAAAAAGCAGGGGATACTGTAACATCCGTCAAAAACGGATTTACCAAACCCGCTCCGTTTATCAACCGAACAGTCAGTTAAAATTTTCGTTGCGAATTTAAAGCCCAAAATAATTTTAAACGATACATAATCAATTATTATACGGGAATATATAATTAGTTTTTGAAAAACTGTTAAAAATTGCAAAATAAAAATGTTTTGGTTCTGCCGGGTTTCGAACCCGGGTCAGTAACCGGTTCGCAAACAACTTAACACACTACACTTTAACCACTGCGCCACGGATGTTCTTGTTAAATATTGGAATCATTTAATTCATATCTTGACTTTCCGAATTCAAAACCGGCGCCCAAAAGTTCAGTCGTCGGAAATCCTGGCAATCTCGCGAGTTTTAACGACATCTTCCGTTATAACGTAAACATTTACTAAGACATCGGTTATAACCGATGTCTGAGTCCGCGACCAAAGTTATAACCACCGGAGAAATTCAAACCAATGAATCCAGTTGGAAATCGGCCAAATACATCAACGATTTGCCCTATAAAAACCACCTCGAACCTCTGCAAACATTTTCGCTCAAAACCGCACCCTTTCTCGGCGAAACTTCACTCGCCGGAATATCTCTGCATCACCGGAAAACCGGGTTCTTCATTTCTGAGCCTTACTGAACCCTCTGAACTTATACCGAAGTCACCCGCATACTTTGTAAGCTTTCTGAAGACTCTCTGCTGCAAGACACACCGTCGCCGGAAGTGGTTGCTGTCGCCGGAGTTCTGCCGGAAAACAGAGGAAAGCTAGTCGGTATACCTCACGCCTAATTTCCTTTCTTTTTATTTATATCCACCTTTGATTAATCATAAAACGCTAAAGAACATGATTTAACACATCGAACCAGTCGGATTTTCCGACTCTGGTTAAAATCCGACGAAGAAGACGATGAACCTGTAACTCATAAGTATAATTTAAATCAAGAAATAACTCGGGTTAGACACACAGTCCAGCGGTGGACTGTGTGCACAATAAACACACAAAGGTCTCGAGTTCGAATCCTGTTCCACACACGCTGCGTAAATAAAAATGTTTTTTTTTTTGTTAACTGAACCGGATTCATTTTATATATATGTTAAGTATATTAATAACCGGAATAATAACCAAGTTAGACACACAGTCCAGCGGTGGACTGTGTGTATGTTTAATCAAAGCACACGAGTTCGAGTCCGGTCTTCTGCGTCGACCCGGATAATTATTAAACTTTTTAAATAAGTCAGAAATGAAAATAATTAATTTGTGTTTAAGTATAATAAAAATCAGTTAAGTTAACAAGTTGGACACACAGTCCAGCGGTGGACTGTGTGTTAGTATAAGCCACAGGTCCCGGGTTCGAGACCTGTGGAGCGCACCGTCCGATTCACTTAAATTGTTTTTAAAATAAAAGGATTTTCTGTTTAACATAATTAATATATAAATATAATTAAAAACAGATATATGACGGGTTAGACACGTAGCTCAGTTGGTAGAGCTGCGTGCACGCGTACGGGAGGTCTCGGGTTCGAGCCTCACTCAGCGCACAACAATACGATTCGAACCGGTCAAAGTCAACGGTCAACTGTAGCAAAAAAATCAAAATTTTTTATTATTTTTATTTAATTATTTTAATTAAAAATCAATTAAAAATACTTAAAAATAACATTTTTAAGGTTAGAAAATAGCCTTAAACTCACAAAAATACACCCAACAATCCTACTAAAATAGATTAATAAAATCCGTTTACTTACCGAACCATAATACGATTTATCTAGGTTAATCTCACTCGTGGTTAAAACCACTCCGCGTGCATTCAACATCATCAACCGAACGCACCCACTGTGAGTGAATCTTACAACTCCCCCTTTTAAATTACACGTTTTGGGGTGTGTCATGTGTCATAAAAATAATTAACTCGTTTATTTAAACTTGTGCCATACCATATCGTGATCTAAACTTAGCTTGTTTATATTGTTGTGATTACTTATTTCATTTTGTTAAATTATATGGAATTCATTCATTAAGCCCATCAGTTCCTCGTAGGAGACGAGTTAAACAACGCGTGCCTCAAAACCAATCCATTAATGTTCATGTGTGTATCATCGAGTTTATATTGTTTGTAGTTGTGACATTCATATTATCATGTTTATGCAAATTCATTCATTAGGCCCATCAGTTCCTCGTGAGAGACGAGTTGAGCAACGCGTGCCTCTAAATGTTCCATTATTGGTCATGCGTACTTTATTTAATATCTATTGATTGTTGAATAAGTTTACATCTATTTTTACTCATGTTTGGTTGTGCACATATTTCATAATCAATTTAAATAAACTAGTTCAAATGTTTTCCATAGGATTCACTCGCCAACATTATGTTGACCCAAAAACCCTTTTACACATGATACAGGTGAACAGGTTGAAGCAAGGAAAACATAGGAAATGCCTTAGAAGAGAACAAAGAAGCTTAGATTGATAGTTAGAACATGTTGTAACATTTATTGTAAATTTCCATTAAATTGTATTAATGAATATGAAACGTATAATAAATGTCATGAGCTTTGATGATAACCCAATCATGCCCCGATCACCTTTTCCGCTGCGGGTCGGGTGTGTGACAGTCTGTCTGCAGATCATGGTAGTTATAAGCCCCAAATACGTGCAACATACAATCCGGAGGCAAAGCATGATTACAATCTGGTGTATCGACCAGCCGAAGCAGCTGAACAATCTAAATTTGTAAGAGAAATAGCTCTGGCTCCGCTAGAACGAGCAAAGTTACCATCCAATGTTGGCAAGTTTAACGGTTTAACTGATCCTGATGATCACATGCGCCTCTTCACTGGCGCAGGGCTGATTGGAGGGTAGATATTACCAATGTGGTGCCACCTGTTCGTACAAACTCTTATCGGCGCTGCGCGCCTCTGGTTTGACAACTTACCTTACAGGTAAGCTTTCTTCTTGGAATGATATTAAGGAGAAGTTCCTTACACACTTTAGTCAACAAAGGCGATACGTGCGAGATTCCTGAGATGTGATGAACATCTGGCAGAGGGATGATGAAAACCTTGAAGATTTTATCACCCGTTACAATAAAGAAGTTTTGGAGATTGGGGATGTTCATGAGGACCTTATCCGCGCATAGTTTAAATGACGAAATGATAAAAGTACTTTCTGGAACAACTGGCCTTCCAAAAAGCTGGGATAAGTTAATGGCCTGCCAAGGTTTATGCGCAGACGGAGCGGAACCTCAATTCTAACAGACCACCACTACCTCAGAATCGTCCTCAGGATCTGAGTAGGGGTGGCAGGAAGTTCAAGAAAGGGTGGAAGGACTCCAACCAAAGCTCGTATTCCCCATACTCGCTGGTGATGCTCGCGCAACGATCAATAAGATTGCCACCCAGAAAGCAATTAAACAAGAAATTTGGATCGACAATGGACCCCCTTAACGACGTCTCCCGCGGAAGTCTTGAGCACAGAGAATTATCAATTTAAGCAGCCTCAGCCCATGAGGAACAAGAAGGGTCAAGACCCAATCCTCTTCTGTGACTTTCACAAAGACACAGGGCACACAAATGACAGTTGCATTAGCCTGCGCACCGAAATTGAAAAGGCTTTGAAAAGTGGTAAGTTGACACACTTGGTGCAATCAGTTCGAAAAGAGGTCAGGAAGCTCACGCGCACGGATGAGGGGCCAAGCAACAAAAAAATGAAAAAAGTGGCCATGATCCAAGGAGGCTCGTCGCGCAGGCGCAACTTTCAACGATTTCGAAGTGAAAAATGGCGCGAGCAGCAAGTGATTTTTCCTGTTGTTCCGGGTGGACCTCAGGAAGAAAGACCCGTTGTGATCACAGGTATCTTTGGTCATTACCAGACCGACTATATGTTCATTAACCCAGGAAGTTCTATGGATATCATATACGAACAATGTTTCAAGCAGTTAGATCCGAAAGATAAGGCACGCCTGGAACCAGTTGACTTTCCGTTAACTGGATTATGCAATGAGGTTGTCTTTCCTCTCCGACAGATAGTTTTTCCCATGATTCTTTCAGATGGTAAACACTCACGAACTGTCCAAGTAAACTTTATGGTAATGTCGGCAACCTCCCGTCATGACGTTTTGTTAGGGCGTCGAGCGCAACGAGATTTCAACATGGTCACGTCTGCGCCTCACGCTGCATGTGGTTTCCCAACGCCAACTGGAGTAGCTATCATTTTCGCTCGAAAAGAGATTGTCTATCGAAGAACCAGTTGTTAAGGCTACTAAACCAACATCACTAAATGAACCCGAGAAATGGGTTCTGAACAACAAGTATCCAGAGCAACCAATCATTCTTGGTCCTGCGATATCTGTGGCAATTCGCGCAAAACTCAAAACCTTGTTGTTTCGAAATATGGATATTTTTGCGTGGACACCTTTAGACATGGTAGGGGTTCCGTAAAATGTTGCAGAACATTGTTTAAATGTCTTCCCATTAGCGGAACCAGTAGTTCAGAAAAAGCGTAGCTTGGGAAGTGAAAAAACGGAAGCTATGAACGAACACGTTGCCGAATTACTTAAAGATGGTATTCTGCACGAAGTCAAGTATCAAACCTGGGTGGCGAACCCCGTTATGATCAAGAAATATAACGGTGGGTGGCGCATGTGTGTCGATTTTAAGGATTTGAACAAAGCATGTCCCAAAGATTGTTACTCGCTTCCAGAAATTGATAAAAAAGTGGACTCCTTAGCATCATTTCGCTGGAAATGTTTTCTCAACTGTTACAAAGGGTACCATCAAGTGCTGATGAAACATGATGATGAAGACAAGACGGCTTTCCGAACGGAGAAAGGTATTTTCTGTTAAAAAATGCCTTTTGGGCTCCGCAATGCGGGAGCCACTTATCAGCGACTTATGGATTCAGTTTTTGGAGATGACATCGGGAAAACTGTTGAAGGGTATATTGATGACCTAGTTATCATGAGCCATACAAAACAAACGATGTTAGAAAACATTCAGAAAACTTTTGATTCCTTACGAAATGCCAATTTGAAATTAAACCCAAGCAAGTGTTCTTTTGGCATGGAAGAGGGCAAGTTCCTCGGATTCATCGTCACAAAGAACGGGTTCAAGGTCAATCCAGAGAAAGTTGAAGCAATTAAAAGTATGACATCTCCAGCAAGTGTAAAGGAGATGCAGAGATTGGCGGGGCGATTAGCTGCTCTGAATCGTTTCCTCGCGAACCACGCGGCAAAAATCTTACCCTTTCATTCGTACCTTACGCAACTCCGTGAAGAAAGAAAAATTTCAATGGACGTCAGAGGCAGAGAAAGCTTTCCAATATATGAAGGACTGTTTAATCCAGTTACCAACTTTGACAGCTCCGCGCAACAAAGAACCTCTGATTCTCTATCTTGCTACGTCTGAATTGGCACTAGGAGCACTTTTGCTTGTTGAACGAGAAGGTGTTCAAACGCCTATTTATTACATCAGCAGAATACTGAATGACCCAGAATCTCGATACTCAATAATGGAAAAACTGGTACTTGCGCTTGTTCACGCATCGTGCAGGCTTCGTAGGTATTTCTCAGGGCATGTCATCAATGTCTTGACAAATTATCATCTTGGTCAAATTCTTTCTAAACCAGACGTCTCAGGACGATTAGCCAAATGGGCTATCAAACTAGGCGGTCACAATATCGTCTACAAGCCAAGGCCAGCAATTAAAGGGCAAATCCTTGCCGATTTTATAGTCGAAGTTCCAGCGGATAAAGCGCAAGCATGCAATGAAATTCAAAATCCGGTTCCAATTACGGATGATCGAGAATGGCTATTACATACGGATGGCGCATCTAATAGTGATGGAGCCGGTGCAGGCCTCCGACTAGTCAATCCAGATAACCAAGAGTTCACTTATGCTATACGCCTGGATTTCAAAAGCACAAACAATGAGGCTGAATATGAGGCATTTCTGGCAGGTTTACGCCTTGCTATAAAAATGGGCGCAGCAAATTTAACAGCGCATGTTGATTCTCGACTAGTAACAGAACAAATCAATGGTACTTATGATGCGCAAGGCGATATTATGACATTGTACCTGGAACAAGCCAAATCGTTAATCAGCCAGTTCCGACAGTTTAAAGTTGTACACGTCAACAAAAGTGACAACAAACACGCCGACGCATTAAGCAAACTTGCAGCCACGAGCTTTCAGCATCTAGCAAAAGAAGTCAGGATTGAAGTTCTAAAAAATCCATCTGTTCCGCTGAAGCAAGTTACCATGGTTGAAATGGGGAATCCATCCTGGATGACTCTGATTATCTTGTTTTTACAACACGACCAACTCCCTGACAACAAGGCGCAGGCATGAAAGATCCGATGCAAGGCCTTAAACTATAAAATGGCAGATGGTATTCTATACCCCAAGTCGTACATGGGCCCTTTATTGAGATGTGTGGATAAGAACGATGCGCAATATTTGATTCGAGAAATCCATGAAGGATTGTGTGGCATACATGCGGGGCCACGCATGGTAGTCGCTAAAGTGATGGGCGCAGGATATTATTGGCCTGGGATGTACGTGGATGCTGTGGACACGCTGCACAAATGCATGGCTTGCCAAAGACACGCACCAAAAACTTTACGCCCGAAGAATCCAATAGTCCCAGTAACTTCAGCATGGCCTTTCCAACAGTGGGCCATCGATCTTGTGGGACCTTTTCCTGATGCGCCTGGCGCAGTAAAATTCATTGTTGTTGATGTCGATTACTTCACAAAGTGGGTCGATGCAAAACCGTTAGCCTCAAAAACAGCCATGGTAATCCAAAAGTTTATATGGGAACACATTATTTGTCGTTTTGGATTACCCATGCGCATCATCACAGATAATGGTCCCAATTTAGCATCTGAAGATCTGCAAAAGTGGATGCAGGAAATGCAGATTGAACATGTGTTTTCATCCGTTGCGCACCCTCAGGCGAACGGGCAAGTCGAAAGTATTAACAAACAGATAGTTGACGGCATTAAAGCCCGCCTTGGCTTGGCGTGGCGTGGTTGGGTCGATGAGTTGCCCAGCATTCTATGGGCACATCGAACAATGCCTAAGACAAGTACGTGAGAAACCCCATTCAGTTTGCTATATGGTACAGAGGCGGTGATCCCTGCTGAGATAGGTCTCCCATCGCCAAGAATGCTTGCACTAGAAAAACAAAACAATGAAGAGCAACGCCGCTTGGATTTGGACCTGGTCGAAGAAAGATGTAAAAACGCAGCCATCCGCGAAGCGAAATATAAGTCTCAGTTGGAGAAATATTATAACAAGCGGGCATTTTTACCGGGGGACTTCGTCCTCCGCGATAATGAAGCATCCAATGCTGAAAAACCGGGTAAACTTGCGCCAAGGTGGGAAGGCCCATATGTGATCCATAATGTCCTTGGCAAAGGAGCATACACTTTGAAGCGCCTTGACGGTTTTAGCGTCCCGCGGACCTGGAATGCCCAGCAACTGCGCAGATGTTACATGTAATCTCAGAGCTTATTAGCCTTGCGCTTTCTATGAGCCCGCTTACATTAATTCTTGCTTGTAATCTTAGTGACAGTTGTAGCTTTATGCTTTATCGATGAAATAAAATACTTTCTGTCGTTACTTACATTCTTTATATATTTATTACAAATGCATGCAATTTCCTTTGGATACACAAAAACACTTACTCATGAGCCACAAGATAAAAAAATGCTTACGCTCACACATGAGATTGTTTATTGTTCATTTGTCTATCCTAAACAAGCAATTGATCACATGCAAACATTGTAAACTAAATATATTGTATTCAAATAAAAAAGTACTTGCGTATCCGCGCAACAATACATCAAAAGTATATACAACATCTAGAAAATTCCAGTAATCTAGTTTCCTTTTCCTGCATCTTTTATGATGGTTTGCTTTTCTGCCGTTACAAAGATCTCTTTCAACTTGTCTACAAAGTCATCCTGTTGTAGCGCAGCATCCACCAAGTTCATGATAGGGATTTGCAAATGGTCATATTTTTCTTTAGCAGCAGTATAAATGGCAGAAGTATTAATCCCATGAGTGGCAGCTCGGCTGGTATCCCATTTGGTCTGCAAAGCATGTGCCACATGCAGTGTGCACTCCTTGTAGCCTTCAGCGTGACCATCGTTACGCGCCGCCACCATCAGCTCTGCCACTCTTTCATCTAACTCCATAGAGTTCAAGATGGCATTTGCAATCTGTATACAAGCGCATCAGTATAAGCTACGATAATTAATCAATACATATATACTGCATGATAGAAATAATACCTCCACAATCCCATACTCGCGCAACCAGGTGAGCTGATTCATCAACGACTCTGCTAGGCTTTCGACAGTGGCACGAGCGACCTCCGTATTGTTAATTTTTTGCTCATCTTCAGTCAGACGGCAGGTCAACTCGGCCTTCTCAGTTCGATGAAATTTGATATCCTTTTTCAAGGAATCAACTTCCGCCTGCAGACGCTCCTGATCAAATAACATAGAGGTTAGCTCATCAATCTCTTTATTCTTAAGGAGGAGAGTCATTTTGGTCACTACCTCATTCTGCTCGCTCCTCTCCCTATGTGAATGAGCCTCCTCTGCCGCAGCAACCGCATCGGTTTTCTCTTTTTTAAGCTTCTCAATTTCGTTGCGCATAGAGATTTTTTCATTATTATCACGATCACAAGCCTCTACAAAGCGCTTGCAATCTGCAACATGCTGCACGGCAGCGGCCTCATACTTGTTTTTCCAGCTGGTGGCGGACCAGTCTTCAGTTTTCTTCTTTGATTCAAATTTGGCTTGCTTAGCCTCTAGCTCAACCAGCATTTTCTTCACCTTCTCATTCTCAATCTCAACTTTGAACTTTTTGGACTCAAACTCATCCCAGTCCTTGTTCATGTTACGCCACTCGCGCACAATGCGGTGAGTAATAGATGAGGCTTGCGTAGTCTCTAACAAGTAGGCCTGGTAAATTTGGTCATGAGATTGGTCTTCTAGACGTTTCACCTCCGCCGGTGGGTAAATGCCCTTATACCACTCTCTGCAAGCTTGCAGATCGGTAAAGGTATCACTCTGTTTTAATTTCCATACCGGCACGTGTATGGCGGAGGCTCTCTTGGCAGAGTGGGTACGGTAGTAATAATCCCCAAGAGTCTCCTCAGCACGGATAGGCGACTCCTCTATAGGATCGTCAAAAAATGAGGAGAACCCTTGACCAGCTGTAGAAGGACCTACTCCCTTAATATTTGAAGTGATATTCTCAGCATGAATATCGGAAGTAGTCGTTTCTTGTTCGGCAGTTACAGTCTCCGCAGATGGGGGGCAGTATCTTTAACCTACTCGCCAGCAGGATTCTCAGTAGCAGTCTTTTTTGGCTCTTCTTCTGGAGCCACCTTTTCTGATTTCTCTGGAATAATCGGGTCCGCATCAGAAATGGGTGCGCTAGGGTCCACATCGCCCCCTTCAATATCATCAGGCTTACGCGGGGATGGCATGGAGGATGATGTGACCGGCGCAACCTTCACAAGTTTCTCTGCAACAAACAAGCACAATGATCAACACAGAATTCCAAGTGTAAGACAGTGCGCTGCTTTTACAACAGAATGTTCAAGAAACAGACATACCAGGAGAAAATTTCTTTGCTAAAGCATCTAGGTTGCTTTTCTTGCCAATACGCGGCCGCACAGCTTTTTTCGGCGGAGAGGGTGGTGCAGTCTCAGGATCTTTCCTCTTTTTTGAGTTACGCGTCAACACCGTTTCTGGGCTTGATGGTATCTCAAGGGTTCGTCTGGGTTAGACGCAGGAATGGATGATATATCTATAGGCTCCGCCTTGGTCTTCCTCAAACCTACAGGCACGAGACCCTCTAATGAGTCTGACACCACCACATATTCACAACAAGAATCCGATACGAGACGCGTACCTTTCTTGCCCTCAGGATTCACAGCAGCAGATGTCTTAGTCTTTGGCACATCTAACTTTGGGGGAGGCGCAGTAGCAGAAGCTGGTTTTTTCTTCTTCTTTGAATCAAGGCCTACGCCTAAGTTTAGCAAGTCACCTACATGATCAATGATAAAGGGAAAACGTTGCGCCATAAGTTACATTGCAATATTACTTAGAATTAGTATCGAACAGTAATATTTCAATAGTAACTCAGGCTTTGCAACATATTACGTACCTGTGGTAGAGGAGGGTTGCGCGTTAAGGTCTTCTTTCTTGGGAATTTCAAAATTTCCCAGGATTTGATCAAACCAAGGCTCCACATTCTCCTCAAGAGGCACAGCAGCCATCTTTCCATTTTCTCTTTTGAAAGAGACCAAGATAATGGGGCAACTGTATCACAAAACACAGCAATAAAAATCATTAGTATACATTTATACAGAACGGCCCTAAACAGTTATGAAGTAACATACCAACTCCATCTTCGGTATAGACCGGCTTCTCTTGACGTTCTTTCTTCCACAAGATGCTCATTCTGGCAGCAACCAACGCCCTTTCTGGCAAAATAATGTTGGGCGCATCCTTAATATTTTGATACCACACCTCGTTGATAGGAATGGCCAACGTCTCCAGTTCTATCTCCTCTCCGGCCCAGAACGTCATCGTTATCGGGATAACTGCCGCCTTCACATAAAAGAACTTTTGTTTCAAGTCATGGTACGACTTAGGAGGCACAAGTAACAAGCGTTTGGCTTGAAGTCGTTGTTGGAATGAATAGAATACAAGAGAACAGTGCAACTGGTAAAAAACTCGAAACTTCTCAACCGTCGGAATAATGTTCATCGATCGGCAAACAAATTCAAAGTGCCTGATTCTAACCATTCCCATAGGATTTAACTGAGAAATATGGAATTTGTAGAAATCAAGAATTTCCAGCATAAAATGGGTCACCGGAAGCCTGAAGTTGCCCTCGGCAAAATAATCAAAGAATAAAGTAAAAACCTTGCCAGAGCATCCGCCGCCGTGGCACCCTCCTGAGGGTAAAATGCTCCCCAGAATTTGGCAAACAAGAAATTATTAATCAAAGCATCAAAATCTTCTTTCTTCCATTTTAACTGTGGAAGTAACGATGTCGCCTGCATCTCAGTCTTCCCAGAACTGGTACCAGTAGCCATCGATCTATGAAGAGAAGTTTCTTAAGATGGAAGAAATATCAAAGAAGAAGAAGAGAGATTTTGGTAACATAAGGCAAAGGGGGCCTGATCATCTCATATTTAAAGGAATCGCAATTAATGTCTCGGTAAAGGTGTAACCGCCTCCATACTTTTTCAGAACCCTAGGCATTATCAGGGCGAGTAGGGAACATTAACTGTCCTTCACGCACGCGTGTGAGCCACATTTGCCGTCAGGCAATTAATGTTGTACGTTTGACAACTGTTGAAAGCTGTCAAACAGTGCTCAAAACGTCACAACAACACGTGCTCTCTCACCAACCCCTGACACAAGACAGCTTTTTCAAAATTCAAAATTGCTTCTCCTTATCCTGAGAATTTCTTCTCCAAGAATTTACTTTTGCCCTCGGCGCGTCTATTTACAAAAGCACTATAATTTTTTTATTTTAGTCCAGTGCTCCACCTACTTGCTAGTTGCGCATAGGAGCAACACTGGACTGGGGGGACTTGAAGGGGTATGGTCCCAAAAACCATACACAAAGCAAGGGAACCATACCCACTATTGACTGCCAAGGAAACCCTGCGTAGACATTTCTGCCAAAGAAAGACTTCACTAAACTCTGCGCCAGGTATCCAAAGAAGGAAAGGATCATTTAATTACCTTGCGCGGGTACGCGCAAGGTTTAAAGTTAACCTTGATTAATTTCCTTGGGTAATATTTCATTCCTAAACCTTGCGCAAACATTTGTACCAAAGAAGGAACTTAGCAGACTCTGCGCCAGGTATCCAAAGAAGGAAAGGATCATTTAACTACCTTGCGCGGGCTCGCGCAAGATTCAAAGTTAACCTTGATTGATTTCCTTAGGTAATGTTTCTTGCCTAAACCTTGCGCAACCCATAGCACAACAAAGGAGGTTTACAATTTTCTGCGCCAAGCATCTAAAAGGGAAAAGGATCATTTAACTATCTTGCGCCGCTCACGCAAGGAAACAGTTAATCTTGAAAGGCTTTTCCTTAGCAAAGAATTTCTGTCCACAAGAAATGGTGCAGAGGCAAAAGGAATCTTTTCTGTTGTAACAGAATGCACACGTGGCGAGCAATAGATGGGTTACAGCTATGAAACCTTCTAGAAGCCATTAATGCCCAATCGAGCAGAGCATCTTTCAGTTATAACCGAATGCCACATGGCAGCATCTGGACTACCATGAAGATCACGATGATGGCATGGTTGCATCAAGAAAATAGAATGATCTCCTAATAATACGTGGCATCTCCCTGGCCTTAGATGACTAGCTAATCCGTGTGCACTAACGGTACGACCCACATTTAACGGAATAGCAAAAGATTCCGTTAAATCTTCATATCTCTTTTTGGCGCCTAAATCTGGCTATAAATAGGTAACTTCAGGTACAAGAAAGTCATGCACTCTCACTTACTCTCTCTCTTACTTCACTTAAGCTTTTCTTCAAGTATCGATACTTATTCTCACGCCGGAGGGAGGTCACGGAGAGAACCCCCCTTCTTCCCTTGGCGAGGCTAACAGCGTTTCTATTTTGTAGGTATCGTCAGAAGTAATTGCAATCACCATCGTCGTGAAACCAAACGAAGGATTAACCATTTTATGCAAGAAGCTAAACCCTAGATCTAACCAGATTCGTAGCTGTTAGATCTACGTTTCTTCACTATGTATCACCAACCTTGTGTACTCGCCTTTGCTTTTGCATTGAACTTTATTTTAAAACATGTTACAGGTTGATGAAGATGATGTCATGCAACCAAAGTAGCGATGATGACTAGATACACACATAGACGTTCGGTTTATTATTGTTGTATCAAATTTTGTCTTTTGTTATTGTTGTATTTGAATTTCCCTTGTATTGTATGACAATTTACGTATGAAATGAAATCCGGTTTAATTAATTATTGTCGCTATTAGTATTATGAGCAATGAGCAATCTTTTTCGTCCCGCCTCGATGTTTCCGCCATCGGTTGGGGTGTGACACACACCCCACCCCCCCACCCCCAAAAAAAACTTTGACATTCGCATGCAACAATTTTGTTTCGTTTCTCTAGTTGTAATCTTTGATCTTGATTGAAGTGGTTGATGAGTTTATAATGTTAGAAGATGTGATATCTGATTCAGATAATGTAACATCCAACCTTTTACCTTTTTGTATATCTGATCCTTAATGCGTCAAATGATAAACTAACATCTTAGAACATCTTAGCATATCATGTTCGTTGACGTTTTGCTGGTTAACAACTTAGAACCAATTGATGTTGAAGCATCTTACTAGTTGCTATTTAAACATCCAACTTTCATATTTGAATATTTGACCTGATGAACAACTTATGATGATAAAATCATCCATCTACTTACAATTTACATGAGTAGATCCAAATAGTTAAAACCATTTTACCTTTTTTTTAAGTGAAGATGCTCAACCCCTTGTTTTCATACCCAACAAGAATTACGGGTTTAGTCCATGGGTTTGTCAACTTGAAAAATTTTCATCCTTGAAGTAGACGTTTGTTTATGTTTTGCGTTAATATTTTTAGTAATACCATTTTACATATTTTCTTAAATAATAATACTCAACCCCTTGTTCTCTTCTTTAGTCCCATTTTTACTCGTCTTCTTCCTTATTGTTTCCTGGACACCACCTTGACTACAACCCTCACCCATCAACTAAGTTCCCTTAACTTTCATACACATACCACTGTGGAGGAATTGATCGAGGGATGGCATGTTAGTCCAACAACAAGATCAACCAAAGTTTCCTTCTTTAGTTTAATGTCGATTTGAACCACCACGGTGAAAGCTAAGACACAATGACTGTAATCAATAATGGATTTTTGTCACAGTGAAGCCAATTGAAGAAGTAGAAGAAAGAGCGATGGGGTATTGTATTTAAAGTAAAGTAGAAAAGTATAGCAACTATGTTAAGCTAACGTATTTTTAACCTTTTTAATGAAAAGAACTGAATATATTAGTCTTTCAAAAAAAAAACAAATTCTAAACCTAGCAATACTTAATTTTTTGAGTGAAGTGCAAGTTGTCACCATGTGGTTTGGTCAGGATTCCCCAAGGACTCCTTATCTTCCACCTTTTGCCCTCTGAAACCCTAACATGGGTATTTCATTACTATATGCCCCATAAAGTTAGTTAACAGTTATGTTGACCGTTAGATTTAGGGGCATATTGGTCTTTTCACCCGCAAAGCTTCCTAACCACACTTTCATACTCCCTTATCTTTCTGTATTCACCTTTTGACACCCCATTCTTTACTAACCACTTTCCCTTTTCTTCTTCTTCACCGGCCAACAACCAATCCTCCGGTGAAAGACAAGCATGCAGCAACCGATTCAGTCTACTGATTTCACTACATGGAATTCACGGTTGAGCTGCACAACAATTCAGTCCATTGTACGTATATCAAGTACATTTCACTTGAATTTGGTGGAATTTATAGTTTAATTTCGGTCCATTGTACATCTTAAGATTATCGTCATTTTTATTATTAATTAGGATCGATAATGTGGTGGTTTGTTTGTGATGATTCGATTGTAGCTGGAGAAATGGTCACGAAGACCTGGAACCACCGCACGATGGTTCTGGTCAGGGTGGTGCTACGGTGCTTGAACAACATTCGTTTCCACTTTGGAATGGTGTTCCTATTATTAAGTTATGTGTAAGTATGACATGGATATCTATAGTTATGCTTAGGATACGCTTAGGATATTTTAAATTTGCTTAAATTGAACTTTTGTTATGTATAATTATGCTTAGGATATGTTTAATTGTGCTTTGAATGTGTTTATATATATTAACCTATTATTATGCACTGCTTTGATGTACATTAAACCGAATTTGATGTCACAATTGGATGTGTTTAAATATGTACTACTTTGAGGATCATTAAACTATATTTAATATCACAATTGGATATCTATAATGATGATGATCCTGATTTGATTATGTATGATGATGATGATGATTGTCACACCCTCAATTTCCACTTGCAGAGTTTTACCGCGAGGCGTGTGAACAAACCAGAATCTGAAACACTAGTACGTCGAACGACTCTATATGATTTGATAATACGTTTTCCAAAATCATTTGTTGTAGATTTTATATTGTCTAAATTAATTACCAATATTTAGCAGAGCATTAGTTTTTAAAGTTGAGCGGAAGCATAAAATAAGTAGTGAAGCGGGCGCCAACACAAACGCCAAAACAAATGAAAAACCCCAAAACAATATTTATAAATAAGACTCGATAAAAGATGTCTTGTTCAATGCATGTGCGTGCACCTAGAGCTCCTAGCGTCCTGAGAAACATGTAAAGAAACAAGTGTCAACATTAAAGATGAGTGAGTTCACAGGTTTTCATAAATTCGTTTGTTCGGTTATAGTTTGTTTTCTCCGTTATCCCTAACCCGGGATAACGTATTGGTTCCATTATTCCAACCCGGAATAATAAGTTGTTGCTTCCAATATTCCAAACCCGGAATATTAAGTTGTTGTTTCCATTATTCCAAACCCGGAATAATAAGTTGTTGTTTCCATTATCCCCAACCCGGGATAATATCGTAGTTTCGTAATTAAGTTCAATGTTAACATATATAGGTAGCTAGCCTAAAGTCATGTCACGTAAGAGTTCGCGATCGAAGCTGACTGTTGTGCCTCCGTTTTGCCATGCCTATCACTGACCATGGCGAAGTTAGGCCAAATTATTCACCCGTTGACCATACCCGGTCGGCTAGCGCGACTAACTCGGATGGGGCTTGTCGGGCCCAGTAGTACTACTTATAATTCCCCCGCTATTAAACCCAATACTAACGATCCGAGAGATTGACGAGGACTTAAGTGATAAAGCTGCTTAGTGACCATAACATTACATTAACATTAACTTAGTTACCGAGTAGTTATGTGACGTTAAATTCGTATAACTTAAAGAGATTGAGTTTGAGAGTGTATACATGTTTCTCCCCCTGTTGTTTAAAAACCGGATAAAGTTAGGGGCCGTGAACTCACCTTTATTTGCTCGGTTAGTGTAGCAAAGAAGTTATAAGAGATGGGACCGCTAGTTGCGTCCTAACAAACCAATTAATTCCAAGTCAGTGTGTGAACACACCAATACAAATTCTACACGTAATTTACGCACACAGTGATACACACATACAACATATCTAACACTCAAACATGCATGCAAGTATCCTCATGTGAACCTAGTGATTAAAACAACTTATCATAAACATAAACCAATCCATGCCACAATTTGGTGCACACAATCACAAGTTATCAAATTTCAGCTTAACACTCATAATTCAGCTGTTTTCTAGGATTTTTATAAAATAGTTCCAACATTCCAAAAATTCCAATATTTTTACAGTAGGTGAAATTTATACCATAGAAATTTATATAAATTTTCCAAGTCCTAAATCTTTACCAATTAACCATAAATATTAATATACTAGGCTGCAGTCAGATTTATCGTTTTCTGACTGCAGTCCACGGAAGAATTTATTTAGAAATCACTGATCGTCCAATTAACAAAATTCCAGTTGGAGTTGCCCGGAAATTTCCATACCTAGTTGCTTTACAAAATTCATGACTCAACTCCCTACTGATTTTAAAATCCAACTCGATAAACAACTAACAAAATTTCAGGATTTTCACAGCTTTAGTTACTGAACTTATTTAGCCCTTTAAAAATATCAAATGACTTCAGAAAATTATGAATCCAGCGTCATTAGATTCCTTATTCAAATCTCTACTTTCTAGACATCAGAAAATCCGTTTTTCGACAACTAATGACCAAGTTACAGCCAGATGAAGTCGGCTGTAACTATCACTCAGCAATCTGTTTCAGCATATTATTATCATAGGTTCGCATAAACCGTTCCTATTATTAACCTAGGCGATCATGAACCGGTTTTCTAATCCTAGATCAATACCTATAACAAATCCATGCAAAACCCTATTTCATAACTCTAGTTTTTTTTTTATGAACAAAACACAGCCTATAATATTCAGTTTTCAAACAACATTACTTGCAAATCTAGTATTAACAAATCCGCAAAAAATCATTCATCTCATTCAATTATGCGAACCCGAGAACAACAAAGTTAAAACACATGTATTTCGAATATGATATGATAAATTTCAAATCTTTTAACGATAAGGTAAACGAACCGTGAGTAAAATAAGGAACCGGTGATCAACGATGCTTGCGGCCGAGAGATGATGATGAAGTAGACTGTTTGTGATCGAGGAACTGATCAATGGGCTGATCTCGCGACCGAATGGAATAACAAGGGCTGATCAGATCAAGGTGATGAAGAACGATGTTGCTTGCGATCGAAGAGGTGATCAAGTGGAAGAGATGGGCTGTTTTGCGATCGGAGAGAGCCACCGACGGCTGTTTTTCTTTAGGGTTTTGTGGTTTTGTGAATGAATGCATGTGAGTTTGTATATATAGGCGCAACAAGATGATAAGGGTTACGGTTTTAGTTGGAGCTCGTGGCCAAGAGACTAGGGCGGTCGGTTTGGTTTTGATCTTGTGGCCGAGGACTTGGGTTGCATGCAATGGGTTTTCGGTTTGGGTTGTTCTCGGCCGAGTCGTTGGAGTTTAAAGTTTAAAACTTGGTTAACTCCTAGAGTCACAAGGAATCGAGGTTGGTTCGTGTCGCGGTTCGGTTCGGTTCGTGTACATATCTACCATAATTATTTATAACTAAACAATCACACAAACACACATCACGTATTCATTAACTCGTACACGTTTAATACTTAGCATATACTTTATTCGACAAGTGTCGCGTTTAAGTTATCCGAAAAACCCGGGATGTCACATTATCCCCATGTTGAAAGAATTTTCGTCCCGAAAATTGAGTAAACGCGGTTTAGAATGTAGCGTACATGTTGAAAGAATTTTCGTCCCGAAAATTTAGTTACTGGTATCGTTAGTTTGCTGCTCAGTTGCGAAGAGGTGTGGGTATTTGCTTTTCATTTGATCCTCTCTTTCCCACGTGAACTCCGGTCCACGCTTAGAGTCCCAACGAACCTTAACGATCGGAATTTTGCTGTGCCTTCGAGTCTTGATCTCACGATCCATGATCTCGATAGGCTATTCCACAAAGTGCAGTTGTTCATCCACTTGGATCTCATCCAATGGAATAACTAGAGTTTCATCTGATAGACACTTCTTCAGATTTGACACGTGAAATACGTTGTGAACTCCACTGAGTTCGACAGGAAGGTCTAATTGATAAGCTACGGGTCCGATACGTTTCAAGATTACAAACGGGCCTACGTACCGTGGGTTTAGTTTGCCCCGTTTTCCAAAGCGGATTACACCCTTCCAGGGTGACACCTCTAGTAGGACGCGATCGCCTACTTGAAATTCGAGCGGTTTGCGTCGTTGATCAGCGTAGCTTTTCTGTCGATCTCGTGCCGCCGCCATGCGGTTTCTGATTTGTACAATCTTTTCAGTAGCCTCAAGTATTAACTCAGGGCCTGTGAGTTGACTGTCACCGATTTCTGCCCAGCAGACCGGTGATCTACATTTACGACCGTATAATGCCTCAAACGGTGCTGCCGAAATACTCGTATGATAACTGTTGTTATATGAGAATTCCACTAAAGGCAAGTGAATTTCCCAACTATTTCCGAAGTCTACGATGCATGCTCTAAGCATGTCTTCCAAGGTCTGTATGGTCCTTTCGCTTTGACCATCAGTCTGAGGGTGATATGCTGTGCTCATATCTAAGCGTGTTCCCAACGCTTTCTGGAGTGACTGCCAGAAGTTCGACGTGAAGCGAGCATCTCTGTCTGAGATGATGGACGTTGGCACTCCGTGCCGAGAAACTACTTCCTTAATGTAGATGCGAGTCAACTTCTCCATCTTATCTGTTTCTTTAATAGCTAGGAAGTGTGCGGACTTAGTTAAACGATCCACGATCACCCAGATGGTATCGCAACCACCCAAGGTTCGCGGGAGTTTAGTGATGAAATCCATTGAGATCTGATCCCATTTCCACACTGGGATCTCAGGTTGTTGGAGTAGCCCCGATGGCTTTTGATACTCCACCTTGACTTTTGCACAAGTCAAATATTTACTCACGTAGGTGGCTATGTCGGCTTTCATGTTGGGCCACCAATACGCAGCTTTAAGGTCTTGATACATCTTATCCAAACCCGGATGGACAGAGTATCGAGATTTGTGAGCTTCGTCCATGACTAGCTCTCGGAGGTTTCCGTAGAGAGGTACCCATATGCGATTCATGAAATACCGGGCTCCATTGGGCTTTACTTCCCAATCGCGTTCCATTTTTCCCACCGATTCGTCCTTGATATTTTCCTCCTTAACTGCTTCTAACTGGGCGTCGCGTATTTGTTCGGGTAGCCCCGAATGTATAGTGAGTTGTAATGCTCGTACACGACGAGGTTTCAAGTGTTCCTTCCTACTGAGGGCATCAGCTACCACGTTAGCTTTACCCGGGTGATACCGAATGGCACACTCATAATCGTTCAAGAGTTCGACCCAGCGACGCTGTCGCATGTTCAACTCCTTCTGATCAAAGATGTGCTGGAGGCTCTTGTGGTCTGTGAAGATTGTGCACTTTGTTCCATAGAGGTAGTGCCTCCAAATCTTAAGCGCAAACAGTACTGCTCCAAATTCCAGGTCATGCGTCGTGTAGTTTTTCTCGTGAACCTTCAGCTGTCGCGACGCATACGCGATGACCTTATCGCGTTGCATGAGTACGCATCCCAGTCCCTGAATGGAAGCATCACAATACACTACAAAGTCATCTATCCCTTCCGGCAAGGACAGAATGGGTGCACTGCAAAGTTTCTGCTTCAGCAATTGAAATGCTGCTTCTTGCTTTTCACCCCAAGCATACTTGATGCCTTTCTGGGTGAGGGTAGTAAGCGGTTGTGCGATCTTTGAAAACCCCTCGATGAAACGTCTGTAGTAACCAGCCAATCCCAAAAATTGGCGGATCTCCGTCGGTGTCTTAGGTGCTTCCCAGTTTTTGATGGCTTCAATCTTGGCAGGGTCTACGTGGATACCCTTTTCATTCACGACATGCCCGAGAAACTGAACTTCCCGAATCCAGAAATCACACTTCGAAAGCTTGGCATATAGTTTTTCCTGTTGGAGTAATCCTAACAGTAATCGTAAATGTTCAGTATGCTCTTCTTCACTTTTGGAGTAGATGAGTATGTCATCGATGAACACAATGACAAACTTGTCGAGGTATGGTTTACACACGCGGTTCATGAGGTCCATGAACACCGCAGGTGCGTTGGTGAGACCGAAGGGCATGACCAAGAACTCATAATGGCCATACCGAGTACGAAATGCCGTCTTAGCGATATCCTCCTCCCTGACGCGTAGCTGATGGTAACCAGACCGTAAATCAATCTTGGAGTAGTAGCTTGACCCTTGAAGTTGGTCGAAGAGATCGTCGATGCGAGGTAACGGGTATCGGTTCTTGACTGTAACCTTGTTGAGTTCCCTGTATTCGATGCACATGCGGAAAGTCCCGTCCTTCTTCTTGACGAAAAGGACCGGAGCTCCCCATGGCGAAACGCTTGGTCGGATAAATCCTTTTTCTAATAGCTCCTGAAGTTGGGTAGACAGCTCCTGCAGCTCGGCTGGAGCTAGGCGGTATGGAGCCTTGGCGATAGGAGTTGCATTGTTCGCCAATTCGATTTCAAACTCCAATTGTCGATGGGGTGGAAGACCAGGTAGCTCTTCTGGGAATACATCGGAAAAATCACGGACGACAGGGATGTCTTCTATACGTTTCTCGTCCGTAGGCCGTTCGGTAATCAGTGCGAGTAAAGCGAAGGAGTTCTTTCTCCGAAGATACTTCTGCGCTTGCATGTAAGAGATGATGTTGGTGAAGGCGCTTGCCTTATCGCCTTGTACCGTCAAGATTTCGTTGTTAGGGAGCGGAATACGAATAGATTTTTCGAAGCAGAGAACTTCAGCCCGGACGTCGGATAGCCAGTCCATTCCGACTACCACGTCAAAACTACCCAGGGTAGTTGTCATCAGATCAATGGTAAAAGTGTGGCCCGCGAGTTTGAGTTGACAGCCGGATACGATTTGGGTCACATCTACAGATTTACCATCGGCTAATTCTATAGCATAAGGGGTCTCTAATGGTTTAAGCGTGAGATTTAGGTTCTTCCTAAAAGACTCAGATATAAAGCTCCTATCCGCACCCGTATCAAAAAGCACAGTAGCAAAATGTTCATTAAGGGGAAACTTACCGGTGACCACGTTCGAGTCGTTTCTGGCCTCTCCGCGGCCCAATGTAAATGCGCGACCTTTGGCACCTCCTGTGCCACCGTTCCCATTATTGTTGTTGTTATTATTGTTGTTGTGGTTATTGTGGTTGTGGTTGTTTCCACCATTATTGTTGTTGTTACGCAACTGTGGGCAGTCTCTTCTGAAATGAGCAGTACTACCACACTGATAGCATCCCCGGTTAATACCCTGCTGCTGACCCTGGGGTTGATTTTGATTTTGTCGGGACATGATTTCCCCACGACAATCCTTTGCCGCATGCCCCATCTTGCCACATCGCTGGCAGCGATTTCCGGCACAAGGGCCGTTATGATGGAGATTACAGCGGTTGCACTGCGGCTTTCGACCTGCATAGCCGCTTGCGTTCTGGTTGTTGTTGTTGTTGGCGGGTTGATTTTGGTGACCCCGGTGGCTGTTGTAATGATTGAACCGTTTCTGGTTCCCCTGCTGCGGATGAGATGACGAAGACTGTCGAATAGTTGAGTCTTCAAACTTTCTTTTGTTATCCGGGGCAACTTCAGTTGTACCCCGTGCTGGCAGCTTCTTTTGATCCACCGCCTTATCGGTGAGTTTGTGAGCCAATCGGATTGCTTGATGTTCAGTTACAGGGTTACTAGCCATTACCATACCCTGAATTTCTGGAACCAGACCCCCAAGATAGAACTCGAGTCTTTTCTCCACAGTGTTGGCCAATTCGGGACACAGAAATACCAAGTCATGGTGTTTTGCGGTGTAAGCTTCAATTTCCGATCCCACCATCTTGTGGTTCCATAAGGCTTGCTCCAACTGTTGCACTCTGTCTCGTGGACAGTACTCCTCTTTGATTAGGGCCTTGAACTCGGCCCAGGCCATTGCATTCGCAGCTATAAGTCCACGTGTTTGGACTTGTGCATTCCACCATGTCAGTGCCCCATCTTCCAGTGTTGAGGCTGCGTATTTGACCTTGTTGGCCTCTAGGCAGTTGCACATTTCAAAAACGGATTCAGATTTTTCGATCCAGCGGACCAGTCCAATGGGTCCTTCCGCCCCCGAGAATTTGCTTGGTTTTGCGTCAAGGAACATCTTGTAGGGGTTAAAGCCCCCTCCTGCTGACAGAGAACAGGAAGTCAGCAAGGAATTTTACTAGCCTCACTATTAGATTTTCACGCGAAAATTTAATAATGGTTACCTGTCGGTTGGTTCTGAACACCCGCTAAAGCTGCGTTCACGTGCTCTTGAATCATGGCAGCTAGCTCTTCGGGCGTCAAGTTAAGGTTTCCACGTCTTCCAGTTGCCATTTTAGATCTTCGAAACACAACACAAACACACCCCGATAAGTCTATATATCCAATACAGTTATCCTACTTCGTACTTTAATAATTATTAAGTTATGTCAACTCAATATGTTAAATAGTCAAAAGAAATACTTGATTAAATGAAATTTCAACGTCTTACAAAAGTGCAAATCAAACATACGAATTCACTATAAAGTCTCAAGTTTAAACACAAGTGGGAAAATAAATAGACTGAAGGAAAATAAACAAAATAAACGAGACGTGTCAGTCGTCTACGTCTCCATCCCCCAAGTCACTGTCGTTGCCGTCATCCTGCGCGGCATTTCCAGCTTCTACAGCTGGGTCCTCCTCCGGATCCTCCTCTGGATCCTCCTCTGGATCCTCCTCAGGGTCCTCCTCTGGATCCTCTTCCGGGTCCTCCTCTACCGGCACTGGAGGGGCCGGTGCTGGTGCAAGTGCTTGATTTTGCAGTTCCTGAATGTTCCAACTATTTTCCAGGACTCTGTCCTCAAGCTAGTCAGCTCTTATCTGCTCAGCACGCAGATCTCTGGCTATGGTGTTACGAGCTATCTTACTCGTACGATGCTCTTCCTCGAGCGAGTCGGTCTTACCTGTAAGTTGTCGGATCATCCATCCTTGTGCTAGGATGGTTTCCTGCATTCTTTCTAGCTGTTTTTGTTGTGTATGTACCAGGATTCTAAGTATGTCAATTCCTATTTCTACAGGGTTAACCGGTTCAACCGGTACAGCAATGGTTGGGCGTAACGACGACTCCTCCCCCAGAGCGAGCCTTTTCCTCGCAGCTGAGCGTGTCTCCACGCCATAAGGTGGTATGGGTTCCACCATTGGTGCCTTTCCTGGTGCCCTTGGTGGCGTAAGTCTATCGGATGATGATGATGACGATGAGGATGATGACATTGCCTGTTAGGTCGTGTAGTTAGTTACAAGTTGTTTTCATTTTTTTTTATTATGAAGGCATAATCTACATAACATAGTTATGGTAACAAGATATAATAGTTCGGTGCCAAACTAAGTCTAGTGTTGTGATATCAGCTATAGTTTAGGTCTACTTCTAATGCAAACCTGGTTCTCTATAGCTAGTGGCTCTGATACCAATCTGTCACACCCTCAATTTCCACTTGCGGAGTCTTACCGCGAGGCGTGTGAACAAACCAGAATCTGAAACACTAGTACGTCGAACGACTCTATATGATTTGATAATACGTTTTCCAAAATCATTTGTTGTAGATTTTATATTGTCTAAATTAATTACCAATATTTAGCAGAGCATTAGTTTTTAAAGTTGAGCGGAAGCATAAAATAAGTAGTGAAGCGGGCGCCAACACAAACGCCAAAACAAATGAAAAACCCCAAAACAATATTTATAAATAAGACTCGATAAAAGATGTCTTGTTCAATGCATGTGCGTGCACCTAGAGCTCCTAGCGTCCTGAGAAACATGTAAAGAAACAAGTGTCAACATTAAAGATGAGTGAGTTCACAGGTTTTCATAAATTCGTTTGTTCGGTTATAGTTTGTTTTCTCCGTTATCCCTAACCCGGGATAACGTATTGGTTCCATTATTCCAACCCGGAATAATAAGTTGTTGCTTCCAATATTCCAAACCCGGAATATTAAGTTGTTGTTTCCATTATTCCAAACCCGGAATAATAAGTTGTTGTTTCCATTATCCCCAACCCGGGATAATATCGTAGTTTCGTAATTAAGTTCAATGTTAACATATATAGGTAGCTAGCCTAAAGTCATGTCACGTAAGAGTTCGCGATCGAAGCTGACTGTTGTGCCTCCGTTTTGCCATGCCTATCACTGACCATGGCGAAGTTAGGCCAAATTATTCACCCGTTGACCATACCCGGTCGGCTAGCGCGACTAACTCGGATGGGGCTTGTCGGGCCCAGTAGTACTACTTATAATTCCCCCGCTATTAAACCCAATACTAACGATCCGAGAGATTGACGAGGACTTAAGTGATAAAGCTGCTTAGTGACCATAACATTACATTAACATTAACTTAGTTACCGAGTAGTTATGTGACGTTAAATTCGTATAACTTAAAGAGATTGAGTTTGAGAGTGTATACATGTTTCTCCCCCTGTTGTTTAAAAACCGGATAAAGTTAGGGGCCGTGAACTCACCTTTATTTGCTCGGTTAGTGTAGCAAAGAAGTTATAAGAGATGGGACCGCTAGTTGCGTCCTAACAAACCAATTAATTCCAAGTCAGTGTGTGAACACACCAATACAAATTCTACACGTAATTTACGCACACAGTGATACACACATACAACATATCTAACACTCAAACATGCATGCAAGTATCCTCATGTGAACCTAGTGATTAAAACAACTTATCATAAACATAAACCAATCCATGCCACAATTTGGTGCACACAATCACAAGTTATCAAATTTCAGCTTAACACTCATAATTCAGCTGTTTTCTAGGATTTTTATAAAATAGTTCCAACATTCCAAAAATTCCAATATTTTTACAGTAGGTGAAATTTACCATAGAAATTTATATAAATTTTCCAAGTCCTAAATCTTTACCAATTAACCATAAATATTAATATACTAGGCTGCAGTCAGATTTATCGTTTTCTGACTGCAGTCCACGGAAGAATTTATTTAGAAATCACTGATCGTCCAATTAACAAAATTCCAGTTGGAGTTGCCCGGAAATTTCCATACCTAGTTGCTTTACAAAATTCATGACTCAACTCCCTACTGATTTTAAAATCCAACTCGATAAACAACTAACAAAATTTCAGGATTTTCACAGCTTTAGTTACTGAACTTATTTAGCCCTTTAAAAATATCAAATGACTTCAGAAAATTATGAATCCAGCGTCATTAGATTCCTTATTCAAATCTCTACTTTCTAGACATCAGAAAATCCGTTTTTCGACAACTAATGACCAAGTTACAGCCAGATGAAGTCGGCTGTAACTATCACTCAGCAATCTGTTTCAGCATATTATTATCATAGGTTCGCATAAACCGTTCCTATTATTAACCTAGGCGATCATGAACCGGTTTTCTAATCCTAGATCAATACCTATAACAAATCCATGCAAAACCCTATTTCATAACTCTAGTTTTTTTTTATGAACAAAACACAGCCTATAATATTCAGTTTTCAAACAACATTACTTGCAAATCTAGTATTAACAAATCCGCAAAAAATCATTCATCTCATTCAATTATGCGAACCCGAGAACAACAAAGTTAAAACACATGTATTTCGAATATGATATGATAAATTTCAAATCTTTTAACGATAAGGTAAACGAACCGTGAGTAAAATAAGGAACCGGTGATCAACGATGCTTGCGGCCGAGAGATGATGATGAAGTAGACTGTTTGTGATCGAGGAACTGATCAATGGGCTGATCTCGCGACCGAATGGAATAACAAGGGCTGATCAGATCAAGGTGATGAAGAACGAGGTTGCTTGCGATCGAAGAGGTGATCAAGTGGAAGAGATGGGCTGTTTTGCGATCGGAGAGAGCCACCGACGGCTGTTTTTCTTTAGGGTTTTGTGAATGAATGCATGTGAGTTTGTATATATAGGCGCAACAAGATGATAAGGGTTACGGTTTTAGTTGGAGCTCGTGCCGAGAGACTAGGGCGGTCGGTTTGGTTTTGATCTTGTGGCCGAGGACTTGGGTTGCATGCAATGGGTTTTCGGTTTGGGTTGTTCTCGGCCGAGTCGTTGGAGTTTAAAGTTTAAAACTTGGTTAACTCCTAGAGTCACAAGGAATCGAGGTTGGTTCGTGTCGCGGTTCGGTTCGGTTCGTGTACATATCTACCATAATTATTTATAACTAAACAATCACACAAACACACATCAAGTATTCATTAACTCGTACACGTTTAATACTTAGCATATACATTCGACAAGTGTCGCGTTTAAGTTATCCGAAAACCCGGAATGTCACAATGATGATGGTGATGATGATCCTGATAATGCACATAATTATTCTGAGTCTATGTATGATGATGAACCTGATTATGTATGATGTTGATGATCATACATAATCAGGTTCATCATCATACATAGACTCAGAAGAATTATGTACATTATCAGGATCATCATCATCAACATACATGATCAAATCAGGATCATCATCATTAGTGAGTCTATGTTCACAGTTTGTTGTTGATGATGATGATAGTTTGTTTGCAGCCGTTGATGATGATAGTATGATCATGATGATGTTCACAATTGCATAATTGTTCTGTTGATAATGATGTTCAACGTTTAATGTTCAAATATGTGCAGTTGGTCATTAGGTGAGTCTATGTGTAGTTGGTTCATGCAGTGATTTTGTGGCTTATATGATGAAAGGGATGATCATCATATGAGGGTACTAGTCTGTGTATTAGTGAAGGTTATTAGCTTATTAGTCTATGTATTAGTGAGTCTGATTTATTAGTCTATGGTTCATTCTGTGAGTCTATTAGTCAAAAGTGACTTTGTGTATGAAGGTTAGTAGGTTTAAGATTAGTTGTATTTGATCCATTCAGTGCAGGTCATTAGGTGTAGGTTTAGTGCAAAAGTGACTTTGTGTATTAGTAAAGTCAAATCTAAACTTAATTATACTTGGTGCAATTGGAAACACAACAACCTTAGGGTTAATTTCCCTACGTAGATGACTTGATTCCTGAACTTAATTTGGTTGACTTCTATAGTCAAACCTTGAATTATACTACATCGTTGACTTATAAAGTCAAAACAGGAGAATGGGTTTCAATAATTTGACTTGGTAAAGTCAAACTTGCACCTATTGTAAAAATGGAAGGAGTTTTGAATTTAATATAGAGGAAGGACAAAATAGTCTTTTAACATCATTTACCAAGGGCAAAATAGTCCTTTAACTTCATTTAATAACACTCTTTTAACGTTCCTAGGGCATATGGTAATAAAATACTCATGATAGGGTTTCAGAGAGCCAAAAATGAAAGATAGAGAGTTATTGGACAATCTGACGCCGGACTTACTTTATGTGAAGGGTGGGCGGCCGCCCCTTTGAAAAAAAATATTTTTAGTGTTATATACGTGTGAAAATCCCGACCGCCCCCATAAATTTTTACAGTCGCACCCCTTGAACTCGTCAGATTTGTGTTGATAGGAGGTGGAGTGTGATTATGCTTTGAATGTTGATAATGTAGAACGAAAATAAAAAAACGGTAGGGTTTGCAGGTTGTTTGATAAGGAAGATGAAGGAGATAGAGGGTCTTGGGAATAGGAGCAGTTTATGAAAAGTTAAATTCATTTGACCTTTTAACTATTGGTTTAAAGTCAGTTGTCCTTGTAAGGTGCTTTAATTTTAACTATTAGTTTAAAGTCAACTGTCCATATAAGATACTTTAATAATTTTAAATTAAGGAATTATCATTTTGCTTCACAGCCATTATGTAATTTACCTTTTCATTTTATTAACTCTCGTTGCATGCATATTTCCTTACGTGTTTTCTAAGAGGTTTGAAATTGCAATGCATTTATTATTAATTTACGTTATACATTATTTGGGGTGTATCAATATTTAATAATTACTAAAACATATGCTTATTTCTTTACAAATTAATAATTTATATAAAAATTAATCAATTAGCATTTATTTCACTTTCTTATTGTAAATAACTTTCAATATATTACATTTTTATTCATTTTATAACTTTTAATGTATTTTTCATAAAATTCTGACAATACCTTCGTGTCGTTCTTATCCTTTAGTACGTGTCATTGTAACATGTCGTCCGATCCAACGTTCGGTCCGTTTTAAAAACACTGGTTATGACTATATTTAATTATGCATTTGTAATGACGTTTGATGTAAACTTAGTTTAATTTTCTTTTCTATATGACCGATCCGCTCAGACCCGAATTGGACCCAAAAAAATTAATATATAGCGATTGACAAACAACCCCTAAAAAGTAACGACCCTAGAAAAAATTATTTCTGTGTCAAGTCTGATTTGACCAAACCAGCAAATTACACTATCTTCTAATTTTTGTTTTACCCAAAAAATAACTAGCTTCTGGATAGATAAAAATAAATTCAAAACAAGTGTGCAAACTGCAGTCTGCAAAGTAAAAAGCTTCAAATGCCTCCAACAACGTTCGGTAAAACTGATAAAAGCACCCCTTTTACCCCTCCACTGAAGACACGCCACGTGTCCCATCCATGACAAACAGTGGGCATGATGAGTACCCTTGTATCACGCCGCTTCCCCTCCTCCATATAATTTTCCATCAACACATTCTCCACCACTTTCCGATCACTCTCCTCCTCCCGTCACACCAATTTCAACCTTCATTTACGCCCAACAATTTCACAATCAAAGGTTCATTTCCTAATTGTTATTCTTTATATATATTTCTAGGGTTTCATATTTTATTATATCATTCCGTCAATCATATACTAATTGCTTTGGTTTCTGATCTAGTAACACGATTAAGGTTTTCCTGAGGTTGTTATGTTATGTCTTTCTTTTCAATTTCATTAAGATTTTCGTAGTCAATTTGGGGATTTGATCATAGTATAAATTGTTTTTCAGATCTTAATTGAATTATAGATGCCAATACCCGAGGAAACATCAGCAACCTACTGGTGCTATAGATGCAATCGTTTTGTAACTGTTCTTACTGGTATACGCGAGACCTCCTTAATTTGCCCAAATTGTAGTACGGGATTCGTAGAGGAGATTGATAGGACACAGTTAGCTGGATCGATGGTTCCGGAATCGATTCATCGTCGTTTTCCTGCTGCCGCGATGTACATGGCCGCAAACGAGCAAAACCCTAGCCCGAGCCCGACCCCGACCCCGCCGGTGCTTCGGCGGGCTAGAAGGAATACGGGTGATCGATCGCCGTTTAACCCGGTTATTGTTCTTCGTGGACCGACTAGTAATGGTAGCACACCGGATGTGGCATCTGTTGAGTCGGGTACTGGAGGGTTTGAGTTGTATTATGATGATGAAGCGGGGTCGGGTTTGAGGCCGTTGCCGGCGAGTATTTCGGAGTTTTTGTTGGGTTCGGGGTTTGATCGGTTTTTGGATCAGTTGTCGCAGATTGAAGCTAATGGGTTGGGGAGGATTGATACTAATCCGCCTGCATCTAAGGTGGCTATTGAATCGATGCCGACGATTGAGTTTCAAGAAAAACATATTCATACTGATCCTCATTGTGCTGTTTGTAAAGAAGCGTTTGAGTTAGGAACAGAAGCTAGAGAAATGCCGTGTAAACATTTGTACCATTCGGACTGCATTCTACCGTGGCTAGCCTTGCGTAATTCGTGCCCTGTGTGCCGTCATGAACTGCCATCAGATAACCAAGATTCTGTACAAACCAATGAGAACAACAATAGTAATAATCATGCAGGCAATGAAGAAGAAGCGGTTGGGTTAACGATATGGCGGCTGCCTGGTGGTGGGTTTGCGGTTGGGAGGTTTTCAGGCGGGAGGAGAGGAGGGGAACGAGAATTTCCGGTGGTTTTTACAGAAATGGATGGCGGGTTTAATAGCAATGGTGCTCCTAGGAGAATTTCATGGGCTTCAAGAGGTAATAATGGTGCTAGAGAAAGTGGTCGGTTTAGGCGAATGTTGCATAGTTTGTTTTCTTGCTTTAATGGTGGTGGGAGGGCTATTGGTTCAAGTTCAACGTCGACTGCTGGCGGTTCGTGGCGGCACAGGGCTTTGAGATTTGATGCAAACCGTTGGGTTCTGAGACGGTTTAGTTGAACTGTATAGTTCAATGGTTAAAGGTGTTAACTTTGTGTAAGTACGAGAATCAAAGAAGGATAGTTTAAAATTGTGATGAGAAGGTACATTTGAATCTCTAAATTATCAAACTTTTGTTTGTTTTTTTAAATACATTTTGGAATTTATTAATAGTTGATGTGTTCTGTTTATAGAGGGTAAAGGCATGACTTTGTGTTATTTATGGTGAGATGGCAACAAGACTTATAAATTGTGAAGATATGGAACATGAAAATTGCAAGAAACTGATATAGGAGACTGGTTCTGTGTTTATCTAACATGATATCATTGGCAAGAAGGGTACAACTTTTTATATCTTTGAATGACAGTTGCATAACATTTATTTTATATGTACTGCTGGTTTTCTGGCCTTTTGGTGTGTATATTGTCAAAGCTTTCTTCCATTTTAGTCAGGGTAATCCCAGTCCTGACCCATATCCTTGCCCAATATCGGTCATGTATGCATCCAGCAATTACCTAATACTGTACTTGAACCCAAACCCGTTAATTTTTTTTTATCAATCCGATATCTGAATACCCTTACCATCACTCGTCTCCGATGTTTTGGGCAATCCTGTCGGATTCCAGGTGTTGGTCTAGCAGTACCAGGTGTTGGACAAGGTTTTGTCTTTGTGAGGGTTCAATCCCTATGGTGGACAAAATGGAATTTAAAAACAGGTTCAAACCGAGCATGCTTTAAAACTGAACCATTTCTACCAGTTTGGGCACCCAACCTTCCCAGGCTGTTTGCTTTGTTTTATTTAAATCGTAGTTAACGGTTCATCCAAGAGTTTACAACAAAACAAACCCATTACCAATGTTAAATATGATTCTAAAATTGGACCGATGTCGAATGACTAGTCGAATATGATTTTGTTAATCTTCTACACCTTATGTGAAGTGACCTTTCTAATTTTCGATCAAGTTATAAATATGTTTCTCTTTTATAATTCTAAAATAGAATATTGGCCATATTTTTTAATATACTTGTTGAGATGCGTTTATTTTATCTAAAATCTGATATAAGTTCAGATCCAATATAATAACATAAAATTTATACTAATTGTCTAAGATTATTTATTAAATGGATCCACAGAGTGCAGAATGACTTGCTTTACCATCATAAAAAGAGAGACGAGTAGAATTTGTTCGGTTGATCCATAGTTGGGTCATGCATTGATCGTACTCATTCTGCTATATGATTTTTCTTCTCAAATTTAATTTGTTGCGAGAGAGCTAAATTTTATTATATCTTTAGAGCTTTTCAGCATTGAGAGATTGATGGTATATGATATATGTTACTAACTAGAAAAGTGACGCGCGCGCGTTGCGCTGCGCACAACGAAAGTGACATGCAGTTGATTATATTCACAAACACCAGTTATGCAATCAATACTAATAGAATAACAAAAATGGTAACCTAATTGTATCAATTATATAAACTCCTAAACCTCTATTCTTCCTTCACATCTCACAACTGCTTACCTGTTTCTTGTTTATAGAATTCCGATAAGAAACTGTATGAGGCTGCAGTCTTCCTTGGGGGTAGCCGCACAAAAATTATCATATGTAAATAGTAGTTTTAATAGTGTGGGGACAAACTAAAAGATGACATTGATTGTTATCAATGATACATACGCTTGTCCAATTCCTTCTTATGCTTGAAAATTTCTATTAAAGTGCAACCAACATCAATGGCACAACCATTGAGAATTAAGCCTGTCATGCATGCTCTGAGAGTGATAATTAGAATAATCAGTATTTAATATTCAATGTCAACTAATTTCAAAATACAAACTCATAGTAAATTAATTGGAATCTTCGACCATTTCGACCCGCATCGTTTCAGCCCGTACCGTTTCGACCCATACTAGTTTGATCCGAACAGTTTGTTTCGACACCGACCGTTTCGAATCGAACCGTATCAACGCGAACCGTTTCGACGCGTACCGTTTCGACGCGAACCGTTTTGACCCGTACCGTATCGGCGTGAACCGTTTAAACTGGAACCATTTCGACCCGTAATGTTTCGACGCGAACCGTATCGACGCGAACCGTATCGACTCGTATCGTTTCGACGCGTACCGTTTCGACCGTACCGTTTCGATGCGAACGGTTTTGACCCGTAACGTTTCGACGCGAACTGTATCGACACGTACCGTTTCGAATCGAGCCGTTTTGAATCGTACTGTTTCGACACGAACCATTTCGATCCAAACCGTTTCGACGCGTACCTTTTCGGTGCGAACCGTTTCGACCCAAACTGTTTCGACGTGAACTGTTTCGACCCAAACCGGGGGTTGTGCGTGCCGCGGTGATGGATTCCAATTCATTTGACAACCAAACACAACAAAAATGGAATTGAGATTCTAATTCCAACAATTTCTAATTCCAATTGGAATGTTTAAATTCCAAATCCAGTTCCTTCAAATTCTATTTCCTATACAAATTCCAATTCCAAAACATTCCGTGAACCAAATGCCTCCCTAATATTTTTTCAGTTAGCGTACCTTGGAGAGAAGTGAACGGACGTTCATCATTATCTTGAAGTAAGGCTGCAGTCGTGTGGAAGGTTGTCTCAAGCCAACCCGACCCGTACCCATTATCCAAAAGTCACATTTTGTACAACTTCAACTATAACCACAAAATAGAAGAAAAAATGACTCACGAGATAGTCTTTGCAAGCAGTGCCAACTGGTGAGAGACCAGATACATCAAGTGCAACTGACTTAAAAGAATTTCCGGTTGTCATACCTCGTTACATGCACTGTTGTTTGGGAGAGATCCAGGTTGATAGCCATAATATAGATTTCCAACACATCAACCTCAATTATCTACGTAATACTTCGGCTGATCCACCTTCTACATTTGGCATGCATGTAAACACCAGAGTCCACTCGAGACAATATAAAAAATAACTGAATTCACACATGTTTCCAAAAAAAAAAATCACCTGGGGATGCTGCACAGAGCATGTGAAAACAAAGGTAGTTCCTCTCAGGATCAGACACTTGGCAAACTCGTAATCATTCTAGAAGGTAAGTTCTAACTGTAGCTCCTGATATCTTCCCTTACTTGTCGAATTATGTCACACCCCAACCGATGGCGAAATCATCGGGGCGTGGCACTAGGCGAATCAGATTGTTCAAGAGAATCCATAACGACTATTATAATGACTATATTTATGAAGTTCAATTTCCCATACAATTAAACAAATATTCCACGATAGTCAAAACAGATTACAAGTTCTCAAACAATACAAATCCGACAACCTAGATTTTTAATGAGCTTCTAGAGAGTCCTAATCTTGATTCGAGATAACCTGTGTTTAACCTGCAACATACGTTAAAATAATGTCAACACAACAATGTATTGGCGAGCACACATATTTTGATATAATAGCATAATAGATAAAAGTGTCGCGAAATACCATATACATAAACGAGATACAACACAACATATAAACTAATTCGAACATTTCACATGTTAAGTTCCGAGATGACTGCGAAGGAGAGGTGTGAAGTCCTTAACTAGACCCCGTCGGGTATGAGTCGAACTATAGTACCATACTAGCAAAGGTGGAAATTAACAGACAATGTCCTAGCACATATGTTTCAAGCATCACATGTAAATATGTATAACAAATATTCGCGTGTGATAAATCAGTTTAGCATGTGTAGTGTATTTTTAATATGAACGTATGTTACACCCAAAAGTGCGTTAAAGCGAAAAAGGGTCAAGTATACTCACAACAAGTGCGTAAAGAGTAACAGAGAGCGGGAATGTGGTGAGAAAAACAACGGGTCAGCGTGGGCATAGAAACAGAAGTGTATCAGTCTTCAGATTGCTTAAATGGTCGAAACAGAGAGTTGTGTGAGAAACAAGTTGTTTGTACGAAGGTTGATTTTGTACAAAACATGTTTTCGTGCTAAAATGTAATTTCGTGCGAAAAGGTATTTTCGTGCAAAAATGCATATTCCGTGCCCAAAATCGAGTGTTTTCGCGTCATTCTTTCGGGAAATCGAGTGTTCATCTCCCCAGCCTTAGGCCACTGATCGAACCTTACGCCGGAGAGGTCTTTAGAGCGAGTGAGTCGTTTGTGGAAACTCGGACTGGGTCATACGAACCCAAAGTGATTCGTGCGAGCCAGTCTAGTTTGCAAAAGTGACTGTTCTTGCGTCTGTTGTGCAACCGGAACTGGGATTTTGTCGGAAACATATGTAGTTTCGAATCCTTTTCATGACGGTTTTAACACCGCTTCGTCCCACTTATGTAGTGAATGAAACATGTGTTGGTTTTGTCCGTTTTAATGTAAAAATTGAGTTTAAAACAGTTTTCTTCAACACTTGGTGAGTTTGAAACAACAAGGTGTCTAGTCTTGAGCAGCCAAAGCTATCTCAGACATGCTCGGTTAAGTGCGATTCCAGATGAAAATCAGAAGCTTTTATGAAAAAGATGGAGGTTTTCGTAAACAGAGAGATTTAGATGAAGTCGGAGGTAAACTCGTGTGAAATCGTTGTGATTCGTGTGAAAATCGTATTCTTCTTACTTGAGAGCAGAGAAACGCGTGTTGAGTGGGTTTCGTGCGAGTGACAGCAAGTGGGAGTGCGTGTGCTAAGTATGGTATTTATAGGAGAGTAGAAAGGAGAGTGACTGGTTGGCATTTCGTACGAAAAATGCTTAATCCGTACGAAAAATGCTTAATCCGTATGAAAAATGCTCAATCCGCACGAAAAATGCTCAATCCGCACGAAAATGCTCAATCTGTACGAAAAATGCTCAATCCGTACGAAAATGCTCAATGCGTACGAAAACTGGTTAATTCGTACAAGTTGATCAGTTTGGTGCTTTCGTTCATATTAGTTAGTTATATGAAGCGGTTATATATATATATGTATATATATAAATGTGTATATATATGTATAACTATAAATAACATAAATAACAGCGTTTCGAGTTTGCGTTGCGTTGAGCGTTTCATGCATTATGCGTTTGGACGAGATAATTAAGTGAGATACAACGCGTGTTTGTTCCCAAGTTTTGTGAGTGTCGCGTTTGTGTGTAAGCGAGCGTGTAGCCTTTGGAAAAAAAATCACGCGGTATCTTAGTATAAGCGAGGAGTTGTAAGTGAATGCGTCGTGAAGTGCGATGCGTCGTGTTGAAATAAGTGATGTAGTGCGAAAGTATGCGATGTAGCGTAGTAAGCGATATATTTCACATTGTGATCCGATTCTCGGGTGCTAGGTGTAACGAGAGTAACGAGCGTGAAAATGCGGGTTGTTACAGTCTCCCCTACTTTTTGAAATCTCGTCCCGAAATTTATTTGAGAGGAAGACTTTGAGAGTTCACGCGATTAGATAGAGATGGAGGCGTCAGGGTAAGTTGAGCGATGGCGTCTTGCTTGAATAGAGGAGAGTAATTTGATCAAAATGTCTTAAGTTTCCGAAAGGTTTTGTTAAGTTATTACCAAAAAAAGTTTTAAGTTTTCGAAAAGTTGAGTTATTATAAAAGGTTTCAAGGGAAAAACTTGTTTTATGAAAAAAAAATTTCTTACGACGTGGCGTTAGGCTGAGTCGGTTTACACTCACATTGTAAAGAAGGGTTTTATTGCTCAAAAGGTTTTAATAAAAATCAAAATTTTTGAAAACTTTTTGTTTAATTCTAAAACATATGGTAATAAAGTAAGTTTTATTGGTATCAAAAGTTTAATTAGCGTCAAGCGGCACATGGCATCTTTCCACGAAAGTTTGTTAGTATGGCTAAAACACTTATATATAGGAAGTACCAGTGGCGTATCCACCATGTTTTAGCCATACCGCCTCCGTCCCGTGGAACCGTGTCATGTGTTTTGACATGATATGGATAGATTTTGGTATCCTTGGTCCATGCGGTGAAGGGTTGGACCAAGTAATTACAAAGCTTAAATAGTGTCGAACCCCACATGGCATCTTTTCACGGAAGTTTGTTAGTATGGCTAAAACACTTATATATAGAAAGTACCAGCGCCGTATCCGCCATGTTTTAGCCATACCGCCTCCGTTCCGTGGAATGATGTCATGTGTGCCGACATGACATGGATGGATTTTGATCCAAGCGGCGAATGGTTGGACCAAGTTTGAATACTAAGCTAAGTAGCTTGCGCGGAGAAGCTGATTGCATACTTGGTTAGCGATAAGAGTGTGCGGGAATGGTTCGGCGATTGGAATAGCGAAGCGGTAAGAATGAGAGATGCAATAAGCGTTAAAGCGTCGAGATGGGGGGAAAGCGATAACATTAAGCGCCGAGAGGGGAAATCGATAAGCGAAACAATAGCATTAAAGCATCAAGATGGGAAAGTGATAAGCGAAGTGAAGTAGATTCCAGCGAAAGTGAGATTGCGTTGCTGTAGATTTGTGACAAATCTATCGTTTGTGTGATCGAGAAGTGATGAGATGTTACACCTTACGAAGTGTGACACCTGAGACATTTTAATCATTTTACAGATTCAAAACGAGTTTATTTCAAAAACAAATTCACTTATTCAGTCCTTGGTCGATTTCAAATTCCTATACAGCTTCTATAAGCGAAACCGTAAACCGGTACGCCAACGAAGCCCGTTTAACACGACGTATACTCCGAGACAATGACACAAGCTTAACACACCCTAAATAACCTTTTCATAACTTAGAAATAAGTTTTGGAGGGTTTGATGTGTCAAAAACAAGCTTATTTGATCATAGGGACTAATTACGACAAACTGCAAAAGTCTGCCGATTCCTGCAGCGACGCACACTCTGGAACAAGAACACAAGCCTAACATACCTTAAATATCCTTCACATAACTTAGAATAAGTTTTGAGGGCTTCGGTATGGCAAAATCACACTTTCGTAACTTCAAGGGCTATTTTGCAAATTTCGCGAAACTATGCCTTTTTGCGTATATCGCTATCCGGAATATGTACGGACATCCAAAAATTTTTTGTGATCATTAAAATATTATATTTTGGTGATTGGAATGCGAAAAATCCATTCGTTACACATTTACGGTCAAGCACGCGTTCGTTACGGTTTTCGTCGTAATTAACCGAAAACCGCAACCGTACGACCAAACGAGCCGACATCCGTGACATTTCTGAGCATATTTCAAGTTCCCTATGCTTAACATCCATACAAAGCCTAAAAATTTGATTAACGGGGGTTAAATGCATCGAAAAACAAGTTTAAAGGCTGCAGGGACTAAAACTGCCAGTTTTGAGAGTTTCTTATTTTTAGGGGGCATCACGTGGCGCGCCAGCAACAACTGGACCTGGCGCGTGGTGCGAGGGTTACCAGTTTTCAGCTGAAAACAGCTGGCAGCTGCACAACTCATTTCTTGGCCACCAAGCTCGCGAATTTGCCACTTCTCTCTGCAGTTGACACCTATTTGACACTAATCCAACATCAGTAATGAGTCATGGACATGTCTCTTGACCTTGTTTATCCAAGAAATCTATAAATAGCACCATGTTCTTCATTTTCAAACCTTTGCAACAACTCAATTTACTCTCATCTGCTTCAAATCCGAATTTGCAACCACCTTGGAGCTTTCTCTGGTGATCTTTGATCAATCCTTTGTGTTTGTAAGTGTTCCTTCATATATTGTTCAATTATTATAGCTTACATGAACTAAAAATCAAACAGTTTGACTTTCTGTTTGACTATTAGTTTTGATCATGAATTGATCAAGATATAGCTCAATTGAAACTTGCAATATGATGGTAATCAAGGTGGTTATGATCCCTAAAAATCATGCCTACTGATTCCCACCATTTCTTGTTAATTTGACAAGTCAAAGTTTCGGTCAAAATACGATTTTTGCGCATTTTTCAATGGATCTGTTTCGAGTATCAAAACAGGTTGTTTTGATGCCAAAATACTTTTATAAACTTATTTAGACATGTCGCAACATGTCAAATTATTCGCCTTTGTTAAAATGCCTATTTATAGTCAAAAAAAAGCCTAGCGGTTTGACTACCGCTTTGACTTTCAAATCTGACCCATTTGGTCAACTTTAGGAGACCAAAACCATTATTATGACCATAATATCATCGGGAATAACTCTCTGAGGTTATACCCTATGATCATACCATTTGGATAGTCAAATGACAAGTCGACTATGTATTCTTTAAAATGTCGAAAATGCCCTTTTTACACATAAATTAGTTTTAAACATATACGAACATTATTTTGACATCTAAACTGATTTCACAACTTAAATAAACTGGTTTTGACATATTAGACTTGTTATAGGACACATTTTACCATCCAAACCCCTAGTTACGTTTATGACCCGTTAAAGTGGCGTAAACCATTATAGCGAGCCGTATCAAGCCAAAACCTTTTGAAATGCTTCCAAATTAGAATGTTAGGTAATATGAACCATATTATACAAGATCCAACTCTTGTTTGGTTTATGTCCTTCATTCTATCCGATTTATCGTTTTCAAGTTTCAACACTAACATTATATTTATCTGATACACTAGGAACCACTTCAACACTTGAACTCTTGATCCTTTGAGCTTTGTATATCATTTGAACAAGATCTATACGCTATCCCAGGCGAGTACATTTCTCCCTCTCTCTTTTACGTTTTCCAAATGTTTTGGGGTGATTCATATGTGTAACCGATTCTTCTTAAATGTATAACATGTATGTGTTTACTAAGTGCTTTTTGTGTGTTATTTCTGATTATGCAACATGATGATTGATGGTACGATATTTAAAGAGGTCTTTTAGGGCCTATATCCTTGTAAAATCTTTCTATCTTCATAGTTAGATTCGCAAAGGATGTCTGAAGTACGCTCTTAAATATTTCTATCTTTATAGTAAGATTTCTAAGAAGTACTTTACGAGGAACAATGAACGATGAACGATGAACAATGAACGATGAACAATGAACGATGAACAATCAACGATGAACAATGAACAATGAACGATAAACGATGAACAATGAACAATGAACAATTGGTTTATGTGTAGAATTGTTGGTGATTTAGATAACGAAACTAGAGTAATATAATAAGAACATGGTGGATACGCCGCAGGTACTTCCTATTTATAAGTGTTCTTCTTGCATTACTCTTGTAGCGTTATTCGAGTCACTTTAGGATTTTGTGTACGGCTGATTTCAATGTTCGATATCCAAATCCTTAAAGAATCCTTTCATGATTTGTATGATAGATTCTTAGAAGGATATTTAGTATTATATTAAATCATTGATTGATTTCAATTAATACTCACACGAGTTATGACTAATTACAGTATCGTTATCGAAATCCTTGACTGGATTTTAATAACATACTTACAAGTTTATGGACGATTTCAATATGGTCACAAAGAACAAAGTACAATTTTTCAAAGGCATGAAAATTATTTAGTAATGATCATAATGCCATATACAAAACTCTTTTGTCACAAGTTTCATAATCAAGTTAATGTATTGCAAAGCTAACTTTTCGCCATTCCTTGGCTAAAACGAGTCGATTTACAATTGGCAATTCTCGTAGTTGTCAAAGAATTGCAATACAAAACCTTTTGCCATTTATTTGGTCAACAAAACTATGTGCTCGCCAACATTGTTTGTTGACGTCTCTTTTTCACATATGTTTCAGGTTGACGATTATTCAAGCATGCTACACATAGGAATGCATCTGGGCTTTAGACTTCTTTAAACAGAAGACAATTACATGTATTCTTTGTATTGTAAAACAATGTAATAATAATGAAACAATTTAGTACCAGTTGCGGCTGAGCAATTTGTAACGTGACTCCCTGATATTTCCGCCGCGTCTTGTTGTATTACGCGATTGGGTGTTACAGATTGGTATCAAAGCACTGGTTATAGGGAATTAGGTTATTAGATTGCCTTTAACCTAGTCTATAACCCTTCTAGGGACCCGAACATGAGTAGACTTAGGATTTCTATCCTAATCCTCATCCTTACTCATGCCACAACTACTCTATGATTCACAAATCATCTATCCTTAGATGGTTATCTTAAATCCTTAGGCATTACGCCTTAAGAATTTCCTAAAATGTTTTTCTTTCAAAACATTTTCAACGGAGTATTTCTCGAATGTTTTCACAAACTTTTTCGTCAAAAATATTTCTCGACGTATTCCTCTAAAGTGTTTTATCAAAAAGGTTTCTCAAAAATTTTCCTCAAACGCACTCAACAAAATGTTTCTCAATCTAATTATCTTAAACAATTTATCAAAAGGTTTATCGAAACACTTTCTCAAAAAGTTTTTGTCAAGAATATTTCTCGACTCATTTATCTCAAACAAGTTATCAAAAAAAGGATTTCTCAAAATGTTTTACTCTCAAACATTTTTGTCAAAATCTTGGGTTTATTAATGTGAACTCATGCAATCTGGAAGGGTGAATTCTTGTACCCCGAGTTTTCTGTCTAACGCTAGAGTGTTCATACAAATCCGCACTGTCGGACCAGTCACTTTTACCTGGGAATTCTTAAGGTGAGTGTTCACTTATAGGTTAAAGCATGACTTCTCGAAACATTATGAAAACCCATCTACCTTGATCAGTCGAACAATTTACTACTACCTGTATGACATTACTTCGACATGTTACCTTTGGTAATATGTTACGACTATATTCAACACACACGAAATAAATTTCATTTTCATATCACGACACTTTACAATCCTACTCTATTTTCCAATACAAGTTTTTGACCTTCAAATTTTCAAATTTTTTATCATTTGGATGAGATTTTTCAAATAAAATCCACAAAAGTTTCTTTATTTTAAAAATACTCAACTAAAAATAGATTGAAAGTTTTTATCTTAAAAATAATAAAATTTTAAATGGTAAAGAATTTATAACACAAACCATTAATTTGGTTTGTATTTTCTTATCCGAAAATATAACAAAAATTTTATTTTCATGACAAAATTTACAACACTAATTTTCCCAAGGACAAGAACACGATCTTTTAAACAAATGCCAAATTCAAATTTTGAATTTACTATGGTGTTTTAAACTTATAACAATCTTACGAAATCTCACCTAATTTGTTTTTACTGTAACTATTTCTGCAAGATGTCTCGTCACCGTGGCGCTACTTGGTACGCTGAAATGGCAGCAATGATCGCCAGAATTTGGCTGCTGTACTCCCAGACATTGTGACCCAAGTTAATCAAAAGAACAACAACAACAACAATTTTCCTACGCCATGTAACTACAAACAATTTAACTCGGCTGAACCACTCAAGTTTAATGGGTCTGAAGGAGCAATTCGGCTCCTACAATGATTTGAGAGTATAGAAAGCACATTCTGCCATGTTCAGTGTACTAGTGAGCACAAAGTAGAGTTTGCCTCGAGTGTTTTCCAAAAGAGAGCACTCACTTGGTGGAATGGAATCATAAGGGACAGAGGTGCAGAAGTAGCTATGGCACAAACATGGGAAGAATTCAGGAATCTTATGATGAAAGAATTCTGCCCACGACATGAAATAAGGGCACTCGAAAATGAATTTTACTATCTCAAACAGGATAGTGGGGAAAACCGTGCCTACACTGACCAGTTTGAACAATTGAGCTTACTCTGCCCCACTATGGTCACACCATTGGATCGGGTCATTGAAAAATACATTGATGGCCTACCTGACCCAATCCAAGATATTGTCACTGGCAGCAGACCTGTGACACTTAGGGAGGCTGAAGAATTAGATGCCACCCTAACCAACTCCCAGGTCAGGAAAGGGAAACTTTTTCGAAACGGAGACAAGAAACGAGCTACGCAAGAAACAACGGTTGAATCTTCCAGAAATTATAAGAAGCACAAGACTTCAAGGATTATGCAATCCCTACGCCAATCCCACTCAACTCCATACCTGTTAGGGGGTTTTATCGTGGGAAACATCATCGGTGCAATCGTTGCAACTATCACCACCCAGCAAATTCTCAATGCCGCTAGTGTAAAATCTGTGGTCTTTTTGGGCATCTATCTGTGACCTGTCGCATCCAAATCAAGCTACCCCTACTCAGACAGACCTCGATATCGAGCTGGAGCATGTTTCAATCGCGGTGATTTAAATCATTTCAAGCAAAACTGCCCGAGGCTTGCAAATGCTAACGGACGAATGTACAATGCCAATGAGGTTCAAGCTGACGATCAAGCACTCATGATCATTTGAACCTTTACGTTTTCCTTATGTTATCTAGAAACTATGAACGATATTTCAACTGTGTTTGTAATGACAATATGAATATCAAGCAGTTTCCTTCATTTATTCACATTCCAGTTACAAATTTCAATATGATTACACTATGTGAAATTTACAACTACATACCAACTTTGAGGATTCTATTCTTAATATTAGGAACTAAATCTAGCAAGAATAGTATATTATGATTTGCACACTAGTGCATTCATACAATCGCTGCAAAACAAACACTATGAATACTATGTGCCTATTACTTCTACTTTTGTTTTCATGATGGTACATATATGGTTTGGTTACCTATTATGTATAGTACATGAATACGATGTTGCTTCGCATGTTGACTTAACATACGATTTACAAATACATATTCGTTTAGTATATGATACATACTACTAGTTCGGTTAGTGTGAAACACATATTAATATTTATACTAGAATGAAATACCTGCTACTAATTTTGTGGTATGCATAACAAGTAGTGTCATCATTTCTAGTATGAAACACGCCAAAATTCAATAATTACTATGTTGTGACGATGTATATTTGATGTCAATATTGTGTTATGACGATGATTATCTGGTTTAGTTATTGTTTCGACCTTATTATCTGTTTCCCTTACTTAACAAGAGGAGCTATGTGGACCATGTGACGAAACGCGTAATTATGGGTGTACACTTAATTACGAGGATCGACACATGAGAATCATAGTAAGCTTTGTTAAGATGGTGGCATAAAATCTAGAGTGATTAGGTAACGGGAAGGGTGTGACGCAATAAGACCACGGTGCATACGCTGATGGTACTTCCTATATATAAGTGTTCTTATTGTGTTATTCTTCGGAACGTTACCAGGATCACTTGAAGGTTTTATGTTATCTTGGAGCATTATGTGATTATGTGACTATTTGTTATTTGGTTATTGAAGGCAATGGACGATTGACGAGTACATTCATTAACTCTATTCGAGCCGACCGGGAGTATATTATGGTGTTAAAGGTGACGATCTTGATGCCATAGGTATGTTGACCCGTCTCCTATGCATTAGATGCTCATGGTACATGGATGTACCTCGTGGGACGTTAGAAACCGTATATGTATGGCCAGGCTTGAATGTACACCCCTTTTTGTTGCTAGGATTTACACTAAAGACTTAGTATAACATAATGCCGTTTTTTTACACAATCGATGACGCCTTATAGATTCAAAAGTTCTAAAGGTTCCGAATACCTTGAGATATTTTGAATAAATACGATTACGCTTTGGATCCCCCAAACATTCCCAAAACCATATGATGCTCCACATCTTTTGGAATCTCGAGCCTTGTTATCAGCCATTTGTTTCAATCACACTCCGCGGTCTCCTTCGAATAAATTTCGGGACGAAATTTCCTAAAGTATGGGAGACTGTGACACCTGGACATTTTAATCATTTTACAGATTCAAAACTAGTTTATTCAAAAATAAATTCACATATTCAGTCCTTGATCGATTTCAAATTCCTATACAGCTTCTATAAGCGAAACCGTAAACCGGTACGCCAACGAAGGCCGTTTAACACGACGTATACTCCGAGACAATGAAACAAGCTTAACACACCCTAAATAACCTTTTCATAACTTAGAAATAAGTTGGAGGGTTTGATGTGTCAAAAACAAGCTTATTTGATCACAGGACTAATTACGACAAACTGCGAAAGTCTGCCGATTCTCACAGCGACGCACACTCTGGAACAAGAACACAAGCCTAACATACCTTAAATATCCTTCACATAACTTAGAAATAAGTTTTGAGGGCTTCGGTATGGCAAAATCACACTTTTGTAACTTTAGGGGCTATTTTGCAAATTTCGCGAAACTATGCCTTTTTGCGTATATCGCTATCCGGAACATGTACAGACATCCAAAAATTTTTTTGATCATTAAAATATTATCCTTTGGTGATTGGAATGCGAAAAATCGATTAGTTACGCATTTACGGTCACGCACGCGTTTGTTACGGTTTTCGTCGTAATTAACCGAAAACCGCAACCATACGACCAAACGAGCCGACATCCGTGACATTTCTGAGCATATTTCAAGTTCCCTATGCTTAACATCCTTACAAAGCCTGAAAATTTGAATAACGGGGGTTAAATGCATCGAAAAACAAGTTTAAAGGCTGCAGGGACTAAAAATGCCAGTTTTGAAAGTTTCTTATTTTTGGGGGGCTTCACGTGGCGCGCCAGCAACAACTGGACCTGGCGCATGGCGCAAGGGTTACGAGTTTTTAGCTGAAAACAGCTGGCAGCTGCACAGCTCATTTCTTGGCCACCAAGCTCGCGAATTTGTCACTTCTCTCTGCATTTGACACCTATTTGACACTAATCCAACATCAGTAATGAGTCATGGACATGTGTCTTGACCTTGTTTATCCAAGAAATCTATAAATAGCACCATGTTCTTCATTTTCAAACCTTTGTAGCAATTCAATTTACTCTCATCTGCTTCAAATCCGAATTTGCAACCACCTTGGAGCTTTCTCTGGTGATCTTTGATCAATCCTTTGTGTTTGTAAGTGTTCCTTCATGTCTTGTTCAATTATTATAGCTTACATGAACTAAAAATCAAACAGTTTGACTTTCTGTTTGACTTTTAGTTTTGATCATGAATTGATCAAGATATAGCTCAATTGAAACTTGCAATATGATGGTAATCAAGGTGGTTATGATCCCTAAAAATCATGCCTACTGATTCCCACCATTTCTTGTTAATTTGACAAGTCAAAGTTTCGGTCAAAATGCGATTTTTGCGCATTTTACAACGGATCTGTTTTCGGGTATCAAAACAGGTTGTTTTGATGCCAAAATACTTTTATAAACTTATTTAGACATGTCGCAACATGTCAAATTATTCGCCTTTGTTAAAATGCCTATTTAGAGTCAAAAAAAGCCTAGCGGTTTGACCAACGCTTTGACTTTCAAATCTGACCCATTTGGTCAACTTTAGGATCCGACCAAAACCATTATTATGACCATAATATCATAGGGAATAACTCTCTGAGGTTATACCTTATGGTCATACCATTTGGATAGTCACATGACGAGTTGACTATGTATTCTTTAAAATGCAGAAAATGCCCTTTTTACACATAAATTAGTTTTAGACATATACGAACATTATTTTGACATCTAAACTGATTTCACAACTTAAATAAACTGGTTTTAACATATTAGACTTGTTATAGGACATATTAGACTTGGTCAACTAGCTAAGGTGGAAATTAACCAGACAATGTCCTAACACATATGGTTCAAGCATCACGTGTAAATATGTATAACTTATATTCGCGTGTGATAAATCAGTTTAGCATGTGTAGTGTATTTTTAATATGAACATATGTTACACCCAAAAAGTGCGTTAAAGCGAAAATTGGTCAAGTATACTCACAACGAGTGCGTAAAGAGTAATTGAGAGCGGGAATGTGGTGAGAAAGAAAACGGGTCAGCCTGCGCGTAGAAACATAAGTGCATCAGTCTTCCAGGTCGCTGAAACGGTCGAAACGCAGAGTCGTGCGAGAAACAGGTTGTTCGTACGAAGGGTGATTTCGTAGGAAACATGTTTTCGTGCGAAAATGCAATTTCGTGCGAAAAGGTATTTTTGTGCGAAAATGTATTTTCGCACGAAACGTGTTTTCGTGCAAAAATGTCTGTTTCATGTCCAAAATCGAGTGTTTTCGCGTCATTCTTTCGGGAAATCGAGTGTTCATCCCCAGCCTTAGGCCACTGATCGAACCTTACGCCGGATAGGTCTTTAGAGCGAGTGAGTCGTTTGTGGAAACTCGGACTGGGTCGTACGAACCCAAAGTGATTCGTGCGAGCCAGTCCAGTTTGCACAAGTGACTGTTCTTACGTCTGTTGTGCAACCGGAACTGGGATTTCGTCAGAAACGGATGTAGTTTCGAATCCTTTTCATGACGGTTTTAACACCGCTTCGTTCCAATTATGTAGTGAACGAAACATGTGTTGGTTTTGTCCGTTTTAGTGTAAAATCGAGTTTTAAAACAGTTTTCTTAGGATCAACACTTGGTGAGTTTGAAACAACAAGGTTTCTAGTCTTGAGCAGCCAAGCTATCTCAGACATGCTCGGTTAAGTGCGATTCCAGATGAAAATCAAAAGTTTTTATGAAAAGATGGAGGTTTTCGCAAACAGAGAGATTTAGATGAAATCGGAGATAAACTCGTGTGAAATCGTTGTGATTCGCGTGGAAATCGTGTTCTTCTTACTTGAGAGCAGAGAAGCGCGTGTAGAGTGGGTTCCGTGCGAGTGAAGCAGTGGAGTGCTGTGCTAAGTGTGGTATTTATAGGAAAGCAGAAAGGAGAGTCACTGGTTGGCATTTCGTACGAAAAATGCTCAATACGTACGAAAAAAATGCTCAATCCGTACGAAAAATGCTCAATGCGTACGAAAACTGGTCAATTCGTACAAAAAATGGTTAATTCGTACAAGTTGATCAGTTTGGTGCTTTCGTTCGTATTAGTTAGTTATATGAAGCGTTTTAGCGAGGCATATATATTATATATATTGTATACCTATAAATAACATAAATAACTGCGTTTTGAGTTTGCGTTGCATTGAGCGTTTCATGCATTATGCATTTGGATGAGATAATTAAGTGAGATACAACGCGTGTTAGTTCCCAAGTTTTGTGAGTGTCGCGTTGGTGTGTAAGCGAGCGCGTAGCCTTTGGAAAAAAAATCACGCGGTATCTTAGTATAAGCGAGGGCGTGTAAGTGAATGAGTCGTGAAGTGCGATGTGTCTTGTTGAAATAAGCGATGTAGTGCGAAAGTATGCGATGTAGCGTAGTAAGCGATATATTTAACATTATGATCCGAATCTCTGGTGCTAGGCGTAACGAGAGTAACGAGTGTGAAAACGCGGGTTATTACAAATTGGATCTCTACAAAGATACCAAAACAATTGGTACAAACACTCAGTTGCATGAACTTTCCTGACAATTAACTTTTAATTCACTAAACAAATGTATCTAAATGTATTATTATGCTGACTTTTAACGTGGAACTGTTGTTCTACACAATTTTTGCATTCCCAAAGGCTTCCAGAATAATCTCTCATTTGATTCTCTTTCTTTTCATAAACGTAAATAAAATCTATATATTATATAAAATAATCATTATTATTTTTCATCACCCACCTCTAGAACTTGTTGGTCAAGTGTTCTTCCTTCTGTATCTGATCTGCCTCCCATGAAAGTAGATATCTCATAAGCATTTTTGTCGTCTCAGTTTTACATGCTCCACTTTCTCTTGTCACCACGATTGACTGACTTCCGTGTTCATTAATCATGGCCCTCATACAACAAAAGGTTTCAAACAGTTCGGGTCTGGTTGACTCAAAACGCTTCTGTTTTTTAATAAATAATCAGTTTTACATGACAGTACCTGTAGTAGTCATCTGCAATGGCGAAAAGATGTGGGCTTAACTCTCCAAAAGTGGCTCCTTTATATTGTTGTATCATGTGAATATCATACAAATGTAGCAGCCTCCGGAATTGGTTTACAATTTTTAGAATGTTCCTAGTGTAAGTCTGTTTATGTAAAAAATAACGGTTTTATCAGTTTTTTTAATCGTAATACAAATATTGAAATTTCATATTTAGTTAATCGACTTACGCAAATCTCATTGAGGACAAACATGGTAGATTTACCCCCGAATCATGTTTTTATCTGTTAAAAGGCATATGTTGATTAGCCCTCAAATCTATGATCCAGCCTTGTGACTGTTCAGACTTAACCCTAGACCCGAAACAACAACAGATATAAAGAATTGTTAATACGTTCAAATAATTATGAAACAATTAAAATTTATTTTTAATGCATGTATCTATCAAGTGGTTGCAAGAACATACGTACCATGCTTTCTGTCCACACCGTTTCCTTTAAAGCTAGTCTTTAAATTAACACGTTGAAAGTTAAAAATGAAACTGGATCAGCCATTCAAACCCATTCATAAGTACCTGTATGGTAGAGCATTGCCACTTGCTACAAAGGGCATCCTTAATCTTGAGATCAAATTTTGGGCCATAAAAGGTGCGTCCTTCATCAACTTCATAAGCCCATCCTTTATCATCCAAGGCATCTTTCAATGTGCCCGTTGCTTTCACCCATATATTATCATCATCTACGCCTTCTTGGGTTTAGTTGAAAGGTTGACTTCATATGTGTCGAAATCAACAATACAAAGTAATCAACACGTGGTATGCCCAAAGGCCAGGCTTAGAAAAGTATATATAAAAGAAAAAATGAGAGCGATGTTACAATGACGTCTTTTGAGCCATCAAAATCAATAACCAAATGAATTCAAAATATAGATAGTGTAATTATGAAAGACGATATCATAAACATTCATTCTATATAAACATGAGAAAATTAAAATTTACCATCGTCTTCTATACCTTGAAATTGAGATAAGAGAAGATACATGTTTTATATCCTTGTATAATGAATAGTATAAGCTATTAGCTAAGTAACCATGAAACTGCCCTTAGAATATTTTTATCTTTGGATCTGTAAACACATATATGAACAATATTATAGTAGTTAAAGTTAAAGTCATCAAATGTTCATAAGAAATGTAATAACAATCAAGTAGCAATGATATGTTAAAGTTGCAAGTGCAGAATGATTGTTTTAACTAAAATTTGTTTAATGATATATTAACATGCATACATAAATGTTTAGTAAAACAACAAAGTCTTGTATAAATTTACTTTTGAAATTATAATCACCAAGAGTGGTTATAGACGTGCTTTAATCAAGTACTAAAAAAGACACACTACTGAATTGTATCTTAATATAGCCTTCAAGTATGAGTATGAACTCTTTCAACTAATAACAAACGGTGACTTACATACAATTAATTTTTAGATAAATTAAAGTAGCAAGTGCATAATACTAATAAAAATTTGTGTTTCATTCATTTCCTAAGCTCAAAAATTAAAACGGAAACATCATACAACTAAATTAAGACTAACGTGATTTAATTTTACCATCCACAGCCCTAGTAAGCAACGTGACATAATGGTTCGTGTTGTTGTCTTCATTTAGTATCATATGGTTAATTGTTTTTCCGATGAGAGAGGCTTCGGAGACAGAAGTTGAAACATCGTAGGTGACCTTAGCATCATCTACAATAACATATCCCTTTATCTTCTTTACTGCATCAAAAATTAAAAAAGAGGAAAAACCCAAGTCAAATAAAATCATGAAATCTACATAAAACGGATTTAATTTAGGTAAACAAATTCAAGTTGGACATATTTTTAATCGCGGCTTGTAATCGAAAATCAAGAAGTGAAATTGATTCACATAGTGAAACCCTAAAAAAACCACAAAAACAGGGGACGGTTCTTTACCTGAGACATAATCCCATAAACAACTCGCGGCTAGCAATAACACGAACATCCGGCGGTTTCATCTCCAAAGCCCGCCAGCAAAGCCGCCGTGATTCAGCTTGATTTGGCAGTAAGTCATGGGTGATAACTGAAATCGGAGAGAGGTATCGGATTCTATGTCGCAACCCCCGACCCCACCCCGGGAGCGGGAGCCGCGAACCAGTCCAGTGGTACCGGTGTTTATTAATTTGGCAGCGGAAATTAAACATCAGGATCGTAGTTAGGAAATTTTATCAGAGTTTCAAAACACCAAACTTTTATAAATAAACAAATGGGATAAAACCCATGTTTCCATTACAATACATTTGTAGAGGGTAACCTCAATTTATGAAAAACATAAACTCCTTTTTATTTAGGTAACTTTTATAGCCACTTTTCTAAGCCGTTAGTGCTCTCCAGCTGGCTTCTAATAGCTTCACATTAAGTTATCTGAAACGCGTTTTAAAAACATTTTATCAGCAAGAAATACTGACGAATTCATCTCAGTTTTATCAAAACAAATGCTTATACTTTATAGTTATTGAGAGCATCCACATTTACAATGTTTATATATACACAATTACTCATTCAGTACTATCACTCCTGACATTGTGGGTCATATTACTTTGGGCCCTGTCACCCAACAGTAATGTTTCCTGTCACAATCTTGTGACTATGGACTGGTAATTTATACAAAACCCTAACATACCGGCAGTAATTGTAGAATACATATACTCAATTACTGTTAAGCATTATTAAAACATTTGAGGTTTTGGTAACACATTTTAACTCACAAAAAGATTTACAAAAAGAGAATGTACTCGCCTTGGAAACTTAGGTATTCCTACAGGCTTTCTTGTAATAATTCCTGATTACTTCCTGGAATTTCTATTTAAAACATACAATGCACATGTGTTAGTAAATTAACCCAAGTCACTTTAGCCATACAACATGAGATAGAACCCCAACGTAACTTAGTCAGGCAGAGCCTTGACATGCGTCGGTGGGTCCTAAATCAATCGGGTAGGATGCCCATACAACGCGAGATAGAACCCAACAAACTTAGTCAGGCAGAGCCTCGACATGCGTCTGTGGGTCCTAAATCAATCGGGAAGAGTAACGAATTAGTGATCGGGGGTTAAGATACTTACAGCGTGCAGCGCTTCGCAGGTTTAGGGGTTTAGGGGGTGTTGTTAAGAAACGGAGATACGAGAGTATACAATCAGAGAATTTCGATCGCAAATGAGCAACGAACTCAGTCCCACGCTGCTCTTTATACCCAAAATTAGCTTCTCCCGCGCGTCGCGGGATTTGGACCTCCTCGCGGGATTTCTGGGTTGCCACAGGGCGCGAAACGTGACACGTCACCTGAACGTCTCCCGCGCGTCGTGGGAGATGTCAGGGTTTCTGGCGCGTGTCGCCTGAGGCGCCTGATGGAACTTCTTTGTTTTTCGTGTCGGGTCTCGTGGTGCGTGTCTGGTTCGTCGTTAACGGTCCGGTTTGGGGTGTTTTGGAGAGTTGTTACATCCTCCCCACCTTGTTTTAAATCTCGTCCTTGAGATTCACTGGAATAGGTGTGGATACTTTCTTTGCATTTCTGACTCTAGCTCCCATGTGTATCCTGGCCCTCTCTTTGAATCCCATTTTACTTTGACCAGAACTAATCTCTTGCGCTTGAGATTCTTGATCTTTCTATCTTCAATCTGAATAGGTTTCTCTACAAACTTAAGCTTCTCATTTACCTCTACATCTTGAAGAGGTATTACTAGTGATTCATCTGCTAAACATTTCTTGAGATTACATACATGAAATACGTCATGTAACCCTGCCATTTCCTCTGGCAATTGTAGCAGATAAGCTACTGGCCCTATTCGTTTGATAATCTTAAAAGGTCCAACATACCTTGGGCTTAGTTTTCCCTTCTTATCGAATCTTACCACTCCTTTCCATGGTGAGACTTTCAACAGTACCTTATCTCCAACTTAAAATTCCAAGGGTTTACGTCTGTTATCTGCATAACTCTTTTGACGATCTCGGGTTGCTTTCAGTCTTTCCTTGACTTAAATGATCTTGTCAGTTGTTTCTTGCACAATTTCAGGACCTGATAGTTGCTTTTCTCCAATTTCCGCCCAACATACTGGTGTTCTGCATTTTTGTCCATAGAGTGCTTCAAATGGTGCAACATTGATAACTGTTGTTGTAGGAAAACTCTATCAAAGGTAAATGTTCATCCCAATTTCCTCCAAAATCAATTACACATGCTCTAAGCATATCAACCATTGTTTGGATTGTCCTTTCACTTTGACTCTCAGTTTGATGATGATATCCTGTACTTAGATTTAGTCTAGTTCCCATTGCTTTTTGGAAACTCGTCCAGAAATGAGAAGTAAAACGGATGTCCCTGTCAGACACAATAGATAAAGGAATTCCATGCAATGAAACTATTTCATTTACATATAACTTGGCTAACTGTTCCATACTGAAAGTTTCCTTCATTGGTAAGAAATGAGCAGATTTGGTCTGTTGATGTGTTGCCTACGTCATCGTATAATATCGAGTCAATATTTAGGAGCGAAATGTCGAAGTTTATGTATGTTTATAGTCAAGTTTACTTGAAATGTATATGTTGTAGTCAAGTTCGGCGAACTTGACTAAGCAAGTTCGCCCGAACTTGCACTCTCCAAGCGAACTTGTATCTCCTATAAATAGGAGTCTTGACATTTCATTTGTAATATTCAAAAGGTTTTGTCACGACAGAGGCGAAGCTCTGTCCAAGTATTTCCAGGATCTGTAACGTCTACACATTAATGAAACAGTGATTAATCATTATAAACTTGTCTACAATGTCGCCTATGCTAAACGGATTCCGCACGTTTACCTTAGGTTAGCCAAATTAGGACCGGAACGATCCGTACAACGGACCCTCAATTGGTATCAGAGTAGGATTGGACTAATTTGAAGACATTGGACATAGAACGTCTCATCTTCTACTCATTTCTTCTATTTTTAACTTTTCTTGGACAATTCACGAACAAAATGGACTGATTTTCAAGTATAATATGTAAAATCCATTATACTAAAACCCTTGAAATGATTAGAGCTTAAAACAAACGAATTCATCGAAATATTGAAAAAACCATGTTTGAAATCATAACTTTGCTCGAACTTGTCATCAAGTTGCTCGAACTTGACTGAAAAACTCACTTTTTGAGTGATTTTTCATCAAGTTCGCCCGAACTTGATTAATTTTTCAAGATTTTTAGTGAAGTTCGCCCGAACTTGCTGTTTTTTCTTGAAATCTTTCACAAGTTCGCCCGATCTTGCTGTTTTTCTTGAAATCTTTCACATGTTCGCCCAAACTTGCTGTTTTCCTTGAATCTTTCACAAGTTCGCTCGAACTTTTATTCAAGGTGAATTTTTAATAAAATCTCAACAATTTCGCCCGAACTTGTTAAGTAGCTGATTTCACAAGCTGTGACAAGTTCTCCCGAACTTGTCTAAGGGTTTCTAAAAAAAATCCCAAAAAACGTCTTGGACATTATATATCGTTAGATTTGTATCGACGAGACGAGTTTAAAGCTCTAATCTGGTAAAAACAGTTTTCCAAAAAAATAAACGTTTTTAGTAAACCGATACGTTAATATTGTCGATTAAAAAGTCAAATTTTTACTAAAATTGTTTGTTTTCTAATCATTTTCAAGTGTTTTGAACGACAGATTAGTTTGGAAAATGAAATAGGGTCTGTGAACCCTCCAATGTTGATGAGATTAGAAGAGTATGAAGTCTGGAATGAAAAATTCGAGGACTGGGTACGAGCAAATCACCTCTATGGTTGGGTTGCTATTCAAATTGGATTTAAATGGCCAGTTGATGAACGTGGGGCTGAGCTTTCAGTATCAAAGTTTACAACTTAACTGAATGCTGCATTGATCCTTTCACAAGCTTATGATATCACATAGTCATCGTCGTGGCATCGAGTGTTTTACACATACTCCATAAATCGTATGTGCACCCATATATTAGCTGAGTGTGTGTGAACATTGTGAGGATGTGAAGTAGACTTGTAGGGATTTCCAAGATGGACCATTGCTCATAAACTTATTTTATATATTTTTGGGTTTTCCTTCATGTCGAGTAGTCCTTGATTGTTATAACCCGAGTAGTTTGTTTGTGCTTATAAAATGCTAGTTGAGTTATTGCCATTTAGAGAGTTTTTGTTTGTTTTAGTTTGCTTGAGGACAAGCAAAGTTCAAGTGTGGGGATGTTTGATGCATAAGAATTTATATATCTTTAAAACGTCAAATAGACCCCATTTACGCGAGAACTTTTCGTATTTTCATTGATTTTGGTACTTATTTGAGTTGTTTGTGAAAATACAGGTTCGGGCTTCGGCCCAGTGTTGAAATGGAGGCTTTTGGAGCAAAAAGGAGCAAAAAAGGAGTTTTCCAGCAAACTGCCAGATATGGCACGACCGTGCCAGGCCAACCCTGATCGGCACTCTCATCAGCACGCTCATTTTCTGCGCAAACCAGGAAGATTTGAAGACTGGCATGACCGTGACAAACCAAACCAGTCTCAGATCAGCTTGTTCCCGAGATCATTTCAGCCATTTTTCATATGTCACCGGAAGCACGACCGTGCACCTCAGAAAAGTTTGAGCGGGATTTTTCCCAAAATGGTTAGCAAACAAGTCAACACTCGAAAAAAGCACTCTGACACTTACCAAGCACGACCGTGCCAAAAGGTGGCATGGTCGTGCCAAACTCCCAGTAGCATAAATATGTGGTTTAAGCTCATTTGAAGGGGAGTTGGAGCATTTTGGTGAAGATTTCTCTCAAGAATCTGCCTTGGAAGCTTGTAGGAGTCAAGAGGAAGCCTTGAAGAGGAGTATTACACTTAGAGATCCACTCAAATTACCATTTACTTGTCTTTAATCTTGGTTAGAAACTTCTTACATTATTAACAATTATTGTCTTTGTATGTTTGATTTGGTTACCATGAGCCTTGTAGGCTACACATTTGGTGTTGTCTAAACTAGTTGAAGCTTATGAATATGTGATAATCATGGAAGTTGATGTGGTGATTGTTTTTTTTAATCTTCATAGTAGTGCTTGAATCTTGTTCTTGGAGTTCTTATACATCCTTAAAGTCCTTGTTCTTGAATGTTTGGTCATAAGTATTTACATGTTGTGTTGGAAAGCCCATGTAAAGATTATGATTATTGAATCTTAGTAACTTGTTAGTATGGTTCATAACATGAAACTAGGAATGGTAATTGTTAACATGACTTGAATGATGATTTGAACATGTGTAGGAATTCTTGCATTTAGATTTGGAAAAATCATAATAATGTTTACTTGGATTCTATAGTTGTATTGTGTTAGATTGATGATTTTTGGCCAATATTGTTATCTAGCATGACCATGCTTTGTGGTCTTTGTCAAGAACATGATGATAGTGCTATTTACTTGAAAGAAAGTTAGAGTGATTGTTATGTTGTTCATGGTAGTTTTCCCAAACTTGTAGAGTTAGGAGTTTTGACAAACAAATAACTCTTGTTTAAAGGTTAACATTAATTAAGCAAGTGAGCTTCAAATAATAATTCTTAAGTGACTAGAGTGATTATTTAATTTTAGTTTTCCTAAGGTTTATTAAACTAGGAAACCTTGATTGGAGACTTAGTTAACTTAGAGCTTGCATCACCATTGATCCTTCCCTTAGTTGTCACATGTTTGTTTGTGGATACTTAGTTTAGGCAACCCTTTCTTAGATATTGTTATTCCTTAGTTTAGTAGTAGTTTATCATTTTGCACGATAAATTAGGAGCAAAACCAACTCTTTGATTGAAAAGGCTTTAAAGTAGCAAAAGTTTAGTATCGAGACACCACGTCCACGGATTGATATCCGGTTCTTACCGACAAATTATATTACCTCCCGATGGGTACACTTGCCCTTTGTGTGTGTAGTTAGTTTTTAGGTGAAAACCATTTTTCAAACTAAATTTGTGTGAAGAAAAATCCAATTAAAATATATATATAATTCACGCACGTCACTTATCGTCACCTACCCCATTCTCTCATTGATGAAGGAACATCTCAGCCAACCACAGACTACACCGCCGATTCTGAAGATATCTTTGTTTTCAAAGCCAAATCCGCAGAACCTTTTCCCCTTAAAAAGAGAGGTTGGTTTAATAGAGCTAGAGGAGAGAGAAGGAAAAGACTAAGACAAGCACAACAACAAGCCATAACAGCTAGAACTGAGAGAAACACCTAAAACCCAGAAGTTAGACCTTTGTGGGAAGAAGAATTGGATAGACAACTAGCTAATTTTCACATGTTTAGAAATGTAGGAGGAGAACCTAATCTCAACCAAATAGCAAATCTAGAACCACTGTTACTTCCTTCATTTCCTAACCAGCCCATGAACCTAGAACAGAACCAGGGAAACCAATTTCCAATCCCAGCCTTTGATCCTAATGAGATACCTAGAATTCCAGCACCAAACCCTTTAGATCAATGGTGGGCTAACAACTGGGCAATTCAGAACCTACTAGAAAACCCAATTCCCTATGAAGAACCAGTTCCACCTTACCCTGAACCAGTGCTAGCCCCAATACTACCCAGGGAACATGTGGAAGAACTCCGCCAGCTTGGAGATGAACTGGTGGAGGAAGGAAACCGAATTCGCCAAATCGGAGAGAAGCTCGTCTGGAAATATGACGAGCGGGAAATGCAGTTTTAAGGAAGTCATAGCTTAATAATAATATTAATATATATATAATTTATATTGTGTGTGTGTGTGTGTGTGTGTGTGTATTTTGTTACTTTGAAAAAAAAAAGAACTAAAACAGACATAAAGTAATATCACCTATATAAATATATCGATGCATAGGTTAGTAATGTTTGAATTCCAATTATTTTTGTACTAGATGCATATATATGAAAAGAGTAAAAGTCGCAATGCTCGACGATTTTGGTTCACTGTGTTGGTGTGATTATCATTCAATTTATTCTGTGATATTAATACCTGATAAATGTTTACAATTCAGATGTCAGGCGAAGTAAATCAGGAAATCCAGAATAACGATAATAACGAGAATCAAATGAATAAAAGTGCTATCGAACACATAGTAGCCTAGGGAATCATAGATGCTATGTCCTATATTATCGATACTATTAAAAAGGCATAAAATAATGATTCCATAAACGGGAATAAGCGTGTACCCCCTGAATCAAATCACAACGTGAATGGAAATCACGAATTGTTAATCCAAGCTCTAATTCCAAAGAGAAGAAGAACCATCTCATATGGTTGTTCTTATGAATAATTCTTATCATGCAAACCAATAGAATTCTCAGGCAATGAGGAGCTATTTCAGCCTTGCGCTGGATAGAAAAGACAGAAGCAGTATTAAAGTTAAGTAAATGTGCAAACCAAGATAAAGTCAGGTATACTTCTAATCTTTTTAAAGATGCAGTTTTAGAGTGGTGGAATACCATTCTTCAGTCCAGAGGAAGTGACAGGGTTTACAGTATGGAATGGAACAACTTTAAGGAAATAGTTGAAAGGAAATTATGTCCTCCTAATGAAAAAGAACAGATTGCTAATAAGTTCCTAAATCATAGAATGATCGTGGTAGATTGCAGGGAATATACTACCACATTCTTTGAATATGCAAGGATTGTACCAACAGTGGCCTCACCAGAACCAGTATTAATCTCCCGTTACATCTGGGGATTAATCAGTGAGATCAGACATGTAGTCAAAGCAGCTAGACCACAAACCATAGAAGAAGCAGCAGAGCTAGCAAACACCTTGACAGATGAATTGGTACGTACGCAAGAAGAAAACCAGAAAAGGAAACCTAGTCAAAAGATCACCCAGGAACTACGTTATGGTAATTCCAATCGGGGAAAGGTTCAAGTTCTTCTTCACCCCGTGTAAGTACTGCAAAAGGAAACATTTAGGGAAATGTTCTACATACTGCAAATCTGAAAATTCCCGGCATAAGGAAGAAGACTGCAGAAAGAAAGTTAGCAATAGGTTGTGCTATAATTGCGGAGAAGCCGGTCATATCAAACCAAACTGTCGAAACTAGTTCCACAGCAAACAACAAAGCAAAGACGACAGAAGGACCTAAGAGAAATGCCAGAGCCTTCGTACTGACCGCCGAGGAAGCCAAGATGATTCCAGATGTGATTGCCGGTACGTTTATAGTTAATGATGTTTATTCGAAAGTATTATTTGACTCTGGTGTCAAACCAAAGTTTCATAAATGCTTCCTTCTGCAATTTTCTTAATCAACCATTAACTAAACTTCACCAAGACTGTCTGGTGGAAACGGCAAATAGATCTTCTATCAAAATAAGTGAAATCCTGCAAGGAGTAAAGATAGAAATTTTAAGTCATAATTTTACTGCTAACCTTTTTCCAATGGATCTAGCCGGATTCGATGTTGTGTTAGGAATGGATTGGTTGGTAGCCAATCAAGCACGAATAATATGTGATCAAAAGTCTGTAGAAGTAAATGCGCCATCTGGTGAAAGGATCACAATTAAAGGAGATAAGTCGACAAGATCGACAAAATTCATCTCTATGATGAAAGCTGCAAGCTATATACGGAAAGAGGAATAGTGTACATGATTTCCTTAATCATCAACACTAAAGGAAAAGAATTAAAAGATATTCCCGTAATATCTGAATTCTCTGATGTTTTCCCAGAAGAGTTGCCTGGATTACCGCCAAATCGAGAGGTTGAATTTAGAATTCATCTAATACCAGGAACGACACCGATTGCCAAAGCACCCTATCGCCTAGCACCGACGGAGATGCAAGAACTGAAGAAACAGTTGGACGAATTACTAGAGAAAGGTTTCATACAACCCAGCACATCGCCATGGGGAGCACCAGTGTTATTTGTCAAGAAAAAAGACGGATCAATGAGTATGTGCATTGATTACCGGGAATTGAACAAAGTGACAATAAAAAATCGGTACCCACTACCGAGAATTGATGATTTGTTTGACCAACTCCAAGGAGCCCGATTCTTTTCTAAGATCGACTTACGCTCATGATATCATCAATTGAAAGTACAGGAAGCGGACATTGCTAAAACTGCTTTCAGAACAAGGTACGGTCATTATGAATTTATTGTCATGTCATTTGGTTTAACCAATGCCCCAGCTGCATTTATGGACATGATGAACAGGATATGTAAACTATACTTGGATAAATTCATAATTTTCTTTATAGATGATATTCTAATTTACTCTAAGAGTAAGGAAGATCACGCAGAGCATTTGCATATACTCCTGTCATTGCTGAGGAAGGAAAAGCTTTACGCAAAATTCTCAAAATGTGAATTATGGTTACAAGAAGTACAATTCCTTGGACATCTGGTAAACCACGAAGGAATTCATGTGGGTCCCACAAAGATTGAAGCAATCACCAACGGAAGTAAGAAGTTTTCTTGGATTGGCAGGATATTATAGACGTTTTATTCAAGATTTTTCTAGAATAGCCATCCCGTTAACCAAGCTAACTTGTAAATCAGTTAAGTTTGAATGGGGACAAAAGCAGGAAGAAGCATTCAGGATTTTGAAGCAAAAGTTAACCAACGCACCAATACGCGCTTTTCCAGAAGGAACTGAAGATTTCGTAGTTTACTGTGATGCGTCGAAATTACGATATGGATGTGTGCTGATGCAACGTCAAAAAGTATTTGCTTATGCCTCTAGACAACTTAAGAAGCATGAAGAGATTATACAACCCATGATCTAGAGTTAGGAGCAATAATTTTTGCCCTTAAGATTTGGAGACATTATCTTTACGGTAGTAAGTTCATGGTATTCAAAGATCATAAGAGTTTAAGATATGTCTTTGGATAAAAGGAATTAAACATGAGACAGAGACGATGGATGGAAATCCTTAGTGACTATGATTTTGATATCCAGTATCATACAGGAAAAGCTAAAGTAGTAGCAGACGCTTTAAGTCGAAAGTATCATGAGAAGCCGAAAAGAGTACGCTCTCTTAGACTAAACCTTCAGATAGATTTAAATGATCAAATTAAACAGACACAGGAAACAGCAATCAAGGACGATACTGAAGGATTAAAAGGGATGATTAAGGAATTAGAGAAAAAAACAGATGGAATTTGGAGATTCCATAAGGAAAGGATTTGGATTCTTATCCCAGGAGACCTACGAAATCAAATTTTGGAAGAGGTCCATAAGACTAAGTATACAATGCATCCTGGAAGTGATAAGATGTATAAAGACTTGAGAAAAAACTTTTGGTGGATAGGAATGAAGAAGGATGTAGCAACCTATGTTGCTAAATGTCTAACCTGTTCACAGGTTAAAGCTGAACATCAGAAACCTTCAGGACTGTTGCAACAATTGGAAATGCCAATTTGGAAATGGGAATTGATAACAATGGACTTTGTTACCAAACTACCCAGGACACGAAAAGGTAAGGATACAATCTGGGTGATTGTAGATAGATTAACCAAATCTGCTCATTTCTTACCGATGAAGGAAACTTTCTGTATGGAACAATTAGCCAAGTTATATGTAAATGAAATAGTTTCATTGCATGGAATTCCTTTATCTATTGTGTCTGACAGGGACAGCCGTTTTACTTCTCATTTTTGGACGAGTTTCCAAAAAGCAATGGGAACAAGACTCAATCTAAGTACAGCATATCATCCTCAAACAGACGGTCAAAGTGAAAGGACAATCCAAACAATGGAAGATATGCTTAGAGCCTGTGTAATTGATTTTGGAGGAAATTGGGATGAACATCTACCTTTGATAGAGTTTTCCTACAACAACAGTTATCATTCCAGCATCAACGCTGCACCCTTTGAAGCACTCTACGGACGGAAATGTCGAACACCAGTATGTTGGGCAGAGATTGGAGAAAAGCAACTATCAGGTCCTGAAATTGTGCAAGAAACAACTGACAAAATCATTCAAGTCAAGGAAAGACTGAAAGCGGCCCGAGATCGTCAAAAGAGTTACGCAGATAACAAACGCAAACCTTTGGAATTTCAAGTCGGAGATAAAGTGCTAAGAAAAGTCTCACCATGGAAAGGAGTTGTAAAATTCAGTAAGAAAGAAAAGCTAAGCCCAAGGTATGTTGGACCTTTCAAGATTATCAAACGAATAGGGCCATTAGCTTATCAGCTACAATTGCCAGAGGAAATGGCAAGAATACATGATGTATTTCATGTATGTAATCTCAAGAAATGTTTAGCAGATGAATCATTGGTGATACCTCTTCAAGATATAGAGGTAAATGAGAAGCTTAAGTTTGTTGAGAAACCTATTCAGATTGAAGATAGAAAGATCAAGAATCTCAAGCACAAGAGATTAGTTCTGGTCAAAGTTAAATGGGATTCAAAGAGAGGACCAGAATATACTTGGGAGCTAGAGTCAGAAATGCAAAGAAAGTATCCACACCTATTCCAGTGAATCTCGATGACGAGATTTAAAACAAGGTGGAGAAGATGTAACAACTCTCCATAAACCCACTAAAATGGACCGTAAAAGAAGAATCAGACACGCAAAACGAGACACAACACGCAAAACGAGGCGGGTCGACCTGGGCACCCCAGGCGCCACGCGCCAGAGACCAGGGTGTCTCTCGCGACGCGTAGGGGAGGCCAGGTGACATCTGTCTCCGTTTGCAACAAGTGGCAAGCCTATACTCGTTACGAGGCTAACCTAGCCTAGCTAGGTATCTCAGGCGCCGTGCGAGAGGGGACCAAGAATCGCGCGCGACGCGCGGGAGATGCCAAACTGGCCTATATAGGCCCGCCCTGGGACTGAGAAATCTGCTCACTTTCGAACGCACAATTCGATCGTATACTCTCTCGAATCTCCGCTCTCTTAAACAATACCCCCTAAACCTGCGAAACGCTGCCCGCTGTAAGTATCTTAACCCCCGATCACTAATTCGTTACCCTACCCGATTGATTTAGGACCCACCGACGCATGTCGAGGCTCTGCCTGACTAAGTTCGTTGGGGTTCTGTCTCGCGTTATATGGGCATCCTACCCGACTGATTTAGGACCCACCGACGCATGTCAAGGCTCTGCCTGACTAAGTTACGTTGGGGTTCTGTCTCGTGTTGTATTGCTAAAGTGACTTGGGTTAATTTACTAACACATATGCATTGTATATTTTAAATAGAAATTCCAGGAAGTAATCAGGAATTGTCACAAGGAAGCCTGTAGGAATACCTAAGTTTCCAAGGCGAGTATATTCTCTTTTTGTAAATCTTTTTGTGAGTCAAAATGTGTTACCAAAACCTCAAATGTTTTAATTATGTTTAACAGTGATTGAGTATATGTATTCTACAATTACTGCGGTATGTTGGGGTTTACTAGTCCACAGTCACGGGAATGTGACAGGAACAGTTACTATTGGGTGACAGAACCCAAAGTAATATGACCCACAAGTCAGGATTGACAGTACTGAATGAGTAATTGTGTAGATATAAACATTGTAAATGCGATGCTCTCAATAACTGTAAAGTATAAGCACTTGTTTTGATAAAACTGAGATGAATTCGCCGGTATTTCTTGCTGATAAAATGTTTTTAAAACGCATTTCAGGTAACCTAATGTGAAGCTATTAAAAGGCAGCTAGAGAGCACTGAAGTCTTAGAATAGTGGCTATAAAAGTTACCTAAATAAAAAAGAGTTTATGTTTCCCATAATTAGGTTTTCCCTATAAATGTGTTGTAATGGAAACTTAGGTTCTACCCCATTTGTTTAATATAAAAGTTTGGTGTTTTGAAACTCTGATATTTATTTCCTAACTATGATCCTGATGTTTTAGTTCCGCTGCCAAATTAACAAACACCTGTAACACTTGACTGGTTTGCGGCTCCCGCTCCCGATGTGGGGTCGAGGGTTGCGACATTTATGGGCTAAAGAATTATGTTTTTTTTCCAAATATTAAAACTTACTGCCGAAGAATCACTACATAAGTAAGTATGCTCGTATTCTGGCAAGTTGGCAAGAAAAAAAAGAAGCAAATAATCAATATAAAACAATTTAAGATTAGGGCCGACGGCCCCGTTCCCTATTCTAGCTAAACTTTAGGGCGGGAAAGATTAGGGTCGGTTGCTCTTTCCTTTAGATCATCGGTCACCTCCTTAATAGGAAGTGTGTTCGTTTCTTTGTATTATTTGTTCTCTATACGTTGAAAGAGGCAGGAATTGGGAGGTGTGCTTGTAGTATACGGATGTGAATGGAACATGTTTAGGAAGAATATTGGAAATCCTTGTCTCATACCCGACCTAGTATCCGGCGGATATCAGATATACTTGTTAATTAGTTTGTTAAAAGTTAGATATTTAGATTTCCCTGTACATTTCTTACTATCCTGAGTTTTATATAACTTGATTAACTAAGAAAACTAGACTATAAAACTAACAATTAATAAATTTATTTTGATTAATAAAAAACATAAAAATCGTTTACAAGCATGTTGATGTTGAAGATAATAGTTACCAATCATAAATGTGGACCATATGTTTTACCAATTGTGAGATGAGATATGTGGTTAGATCTAGCGTTAATAGAAGTTGAAACATAATCTGGATTGGACAATTGCATATATGTATGTATAGGATAGGGATTCTAAGAGAAGTCCATCCTATTTGAGAAACTTGAGAAGCATTCTGGATCACACATTTTTCTAAGCTTTTCGTAATATACACATACGTATAGTTTAAAATTCACTATATACATAGATGTATATTGGATTATACACATATGTATATAGTCAATTTTAACTATACGTATGTGTATATTACTAAAAGCTTGGAAAAATTGTGGTCCAGAATGCTTCTCAGGTTTCTCAATTAGAATAGTGCTTCTCACATGATCCTAACCCTATATATATATATGTATATATATATATATATATATGGTAGGGATCCTAAGAGAAGTCCACCCTATTTGAGAAACTTGAGAAGCATTCTGAACCACATATTTTTCTAAGCTTTTCGTAATATACACATACGTATAGTTTAAAATTCACAATATACATATATGTATATTGGATTATACACATATGTACATAGTCAATTTTAACTATACGTATGTGTATATTACGAAAAGCTTAGAAAAAATGTGTGGTCCAGAATGCTTCTCAAGTTTCTCAATTAGAATAATGTTATCACATGATCCTAACCCTATATATATATAACACTATTCTAATTGAGAAACTTGAGAAGCATTCTGGACCACACATTTTTTTAAGCTTTTCGTAATATACACATACGTATAGTTAAAATTGACTATATACATATGTGTATAATCCAATATACATATATGTATATAGTGAATTTTAAACTATACGTATTGTGTATATTACGAAAAGCTTAAAAAAATTTGTGGTCCAGAATGCTTCTCAAGTTTATCAAATAGGTTGACTTCTTTTAAGATCCCTACCACACACACATATATATATATATATATATATATATATATATATTTGAATAAATAAAATGTGGCAACCCTGTAGTCTAAAAAACTATAACATTTTAACTTGGATATAAAACTTATACACGATGATAGTGATATTTGTTGAGCTAAATTTTGGAACGTTGACATGTTGAATTTCTTGCATATTTTTAATTACATGATAGTGCATAATATTCTAACAGATCATGTTTCGTGACTAATTATTTGATACACTTGTCGTACTTCAAATTTCTTAATTATTTATTTATATCACGATGTTACAACTAGGAGTGAAACTTACTCTAATAGCAATGTAATTGAGAGGCTTTTATGTTGTCATATTTGTACATTGTGATCGACAATGCAACGGATAAATAAAATATTATAAGAATGGGCGTTGTGGTTTAACATGTAACAGAGTGTTAAAGTGCTAGCTAGCTATTGCCACATAAACAACCGGTCTTAGCTAACCCATACTTAAGTTAATATGTTGTGATATAACTAAAATTTAAGGAAAAAAAAACAAAAAAAAAAACAAAAGAAGTTATTGGTTGAGATGGGGGGACCCCATAGCTTACCACTCTTAGCGCCCGTTAAGAGGATCATGGACACCACTTTGGCGCCTCCTTTTATTGATGGTGGCAGTGGTATATGGTGCATGTTTTGGTGAAGTGACATGATAACGCCTCATGACGTTGTTCCACAACGAAGAACCTAACTAAGTAACTATACAACCTAAAACACATAAGAATAATCAACTTAGTTAGCTAACAAACAAATATGAGAAGCAAGAATGATGGGACCAATGAAGTTGACCTCGCTATATGGTTCTTGGCTCGGTGCAAATTTTTAAATCAAAAAATCATTTTGAAGTTATATGGTTCTTTGCCATTTTGTAAGTAGCATCTCCTTGGTTGTTTTAATAAAATTTAATTGGATGATAAAAATAGATAAATAAACAAGTAAGGGTTGATATAACTAGACGTAACTAACTTTGTTATAAAACTAATTATTTAATCATAAAAATGATAACAATTATATCCATTTTACCTTACGACCACTTTCGGACAAATATAACAATTATATTCACTAGAGTAGGTGCCTTGAACGGACAAGAGTAGCGACCTTCCGCGTTTGGCGAAACTTCAAATCACTTTTTAATTATATCATCGGGTATCTTGACATCCCCAAATTTAATTAAATTATACTATACTAAATATATATAATATATAAATATATAAATATAAAGGGAGTTTTGTTGGGGAATTACAAAAAGTAGAGATCGGATAATCATAAATTTTATATGGAGTAAAATGTTAAAATGATCTTTGAGTTTAGACTACTTTTGTCATCTCAGTTTAAAAATGAAACTTTTGTATTTGGGTCTCTAAGATTTCATTGTTGTTTTTAATTTCATCCAATTGTAAAACCGGTTTAGAATTCTTGTTAAATCTATTTTTTTTTCATCCAATTAGAAAACCGGGTTAGAATTCTCTGTTAAATCTCTCTTTTTCTTTTCTTATTTTTTTGGATTTCCTCATTTAATTAAAATAATTATGGCAAAAAATGACGATTATACCCTTTATTTAAATGAGGAAAACGACAAAAAGAGAAGTTAATAGAAAATTCTAACCTAGTTTGCCAATTAAATAAAAATGAAAATTCAGGGACCCAAATACAATTTTTTTTTAGACTGAAGTGGTTAATGTGGCCTAAACTCAGATAACATTTTAGCATTTTATATTTTACTAGTTGATGCCCCGCCCGCGTTGCGGGGCGATGGTCGAATAATGAGGAGTATTAGGCAGCTCCTTGACACGAAAAACAATTAAATCGAATCAACCAATTAAAACAAAACACTTTTATAGTTTTGCTAAAAAAACTAAAACAATGGCAATACTGTTATTTTTTACTAAGGGAAAGTTTTATTTTTTGACTGGGTAAAATCGTATCTTACCAAAAGCTGAAGTGATGGCAGTATTGTAAACTGGAACCAGAGGCAAAATTGTAAATTTGCACAATGGCAAATTCGTATTTTGAACTTGGGGTTACACAGTAATATAAATTTGAACTAAAGACACAATCGTAATTTTAGGCTGGAGGCAAAACATAATTTTATTTTGAACCGATGGCGAAATCGTAATTTTGAGTTGGAAAATAGGGAAAAAAACGTAATTTTAAACTGAGGGCGAAATTATAATTTTTTAAACGGGGAAAAACTATTTTTGAAGAGAGGGAAAAATCATAATTTTAAGCTGGGGAAAAAACATATTTTTCTTTGAACTGGGGCAAAAACGTAATTTTGACCTGAGAGCCAAATCGTAATTTTGAATAGAGGACAAAATCGTAATTTTTAGCTGGGGAAAAAACATATTTTATTTTGAGCAGTGGGCAAAAACGTAATTTTAAAGTATATAAAAAATAATAAACTGTTTAGTCCAACGGGGGAGTGCCAGGCAGCTGCCTAGCACTATTCTCCCGTCTTGTTTTTGTATAGTATAGAACTATTGCCCCGCCCGCGTTGCGAGGTACTAAACCGAATATTTTTTTATCATAACATATATGTGTGTGTTTTGGTTACTTGTACGTACTATTTATAACACGATCTAAAAAAACTACATTGACTCAAGCAATTATTATAAAACAATTTTCAAAAAAAAAAAAACTAAAACAATGGCATGATTTTAATTTTACACTGGGGTAAAATCATAATTTAACCAGGAAAACAAACAAGAACGATGCAGAAAATGTAAATTTACGCTGAGGGCAAAATCGTAATTTGGCTGGGAGGATAAAAACAAAACTAATGGCAAAATTGTAATTTCAACAGAGCAAAATCGTAACTTTGAACCGATGGCGAAGTTGAAATTTTTAGCTGGGAGCAAAAGCGTAATTTTATTTTTAACTGAGGGCAAAAACGTAATTGTTAACTGATGGAAAAATAGTAATTTTAAAGTGGGGATAAAATCGTAAAATAGTTGGGCAAATAAGGGAATGCTAGATAGGTGCCTGGCACTATTCCCTTTACCGCCCGTGTAAACCAATGGATGGCAAGTACTACTACCGCCCTGCAAATTGTAGGTATTGAAAATGAAAATATGTAAAGAAGTTTCTTTTACATAATTTTTTAGTAATTTTTGTATACAAATACATTCATAAGTTGTTTCAATAAAAAAACTCATTTTTGCAAAGAAAACAATTACCTTTTTAGTTATTATTATTTTTTTATTTTTTTAAACCACTTATGCATATGTTTATATAAAAAACACTCTAAATCGATTAGGTAAAATTAAGTTTTTATATGTAAAATTGATGGTTCTTTTTTCCTTGTTTTTATGTGGTTCCCAATGAACCGATCCCTATGCATGTATATATGTGTCATAAGTGTGTATGTATGTATATTTTTTTTAAACTTTAAACTTCATTCACAACACACATCACCTGCAAAGTAGGCAGGCACTGCGGAAACAACAAACACCCTAAACAAACATGGGACTCAAGCCAACATGTACATAGGATATTTATACCAATCAACCCAATTTAAAACCTTATACTTAGAGCTATATTTTAACCACATGAAGCCCAAAGACTTTATCTCCCCAATAATGTTGTCAACCGAATGGCCCTTCATGGTTAAAACCTTTTCATTCCTTGCCTTCCACACGCACCAGCAAGCTATAATTATAATACCGTGAATTACCTCCACATCCTTTCTTCCCACCTTGGCTGTTTTATGGATTTCCATGAGATCTTGGAAAAAGAACGCAACCAAAGGAGGCAACATGAGCCACTTACTAAGGAAAATCCAAATATGATTCGCCACTTCGCACGTCGTAAAGAGGTGCTCAATCGTCTGAGTCCAAGTTCATATTCCTGTTTATTAACGTCGAGCAAGTTGAAATCCTATTTTTTCCCGCCCTCTATACGAAGATATTGCATTGTGCCAGCGTCCATTATACCAATCGATCACATAATTATAACTATAATCATTGTCTATAACCATATTTTTTTTAATTGATCCTACAGAAAAACTTCCATCACTGATGCCCGTCCAAACCCAAGAGTCCTTAGACTCACCTGAAAGCCTTACAGAATCGAGACATGTAGAAAGCTCATACCACTCTGTTCGCTCTTCTACGTAACAAGCCGTCTCTTCCATCTCCACACCCAGGATGATACAATTTGAAGCCAAAACTGCACACTCTCTAACCAAGCAAAGTTTGTTGTTTTCCAGCGAAAAAAGTGACGGCCACACATTCCTTAAAGGAATATCTTTCAGCCAATTATCAATCCAAAACCGCGTCTCATCCCCATTACCCACCTTACTATTTATGTAACTATGGATCGGCAGAACAATTGCATTCCAAACACCCGCCAAACTATTCTTATTCAGGAGAAAAGACCAACCATTAACCAAAGAGTGGCATGCAATCACCACTACCTTCCAAAAACTATCCTTTTCCACCTTATACCGCCACACCCATTTAGCCAGGAGAGCATCATAGACGTTTCTCAGTTTACTAATACCCAAACCTCCCATTTTTTTCGATGTTGTAACCGTATCCCAATCCACCCAATGAATCTTCATTGCTTCACTAACCCCGGACCAAAGGAATTTTCTCATAATAGCCTCTAACCCGTTTGTGACCCCTACCGGTGCTTTGAAGAGTGAAAGATAGTATATCAGAATGCTTTCGAGAACTACTTTTATAAGAGTAACTCTCCAACCTATTAAGAGATTACACGCTTTCCATGAGGCCAAACGCGATCGGAAAACATCAAAATTGGCCTCGAATTATTATTTTGTTCATGTTGGCACCCACCATGATACCAAGGTGTTTAAAAGGGTGCACACCCACTTGACACTCCACTATGTCTGCATATCTTCAACATCGAGCGGATTCAACCCTACGCCAATCAAACTAGATTTGGATATATTAATCTTCAAACCCGAGCTTAAATGGAAGACCCTTAGAATTCTCGCAACATTTTTTATATTGCCCTCCGACCATTCCCCGATGATAAGAGCATCGTCCGCATAAAGAAGATGTGATATCAAAGGCCCATCTTTTATTTTAATACCATGGAACGCCCCCACCGAATTTGTAGGACCGATCCTGAGAGCATAGGAACCTACATTTGATATCTAATGTCCATAATAGCGGAAATATTACGACATGATTACCAAACAACAAGAATTAGTTAATTAATCGTCAATATAACGTCAAGTCTCCAAATTGACAGAGCTCCGCCTCAAAGATGCCAAAGTTACAAATGAATGAGACATGCTAGCTATTTATAGGGTAACAAGTTCGTTGGAGGGTGTTGAAGTTCAGGCGAACTTGACATAGTCAAGTTCGGCCGAACTTGACTTCACAAAGCCTTCACCAGCGAACTTGTCCCAATATTTACATAAATACTTCGTATCGCTAGCCTATTCAACTCTAATCTATACAGACTCGATATAAGACTAAGACTAGACATTCCGCACCAACAGACTCCCCTTGGATATCGCCCTTCATCTTGTATCAGTCTTCAAAACTCAGTCTTCAAATAAACTTTAACGAACACGACCGAAGAAGTTCTTGAATGGCTTCTTTCGTCGTTCCTACTTCGAATCTGGCGTGTAATCAGTAGGAGGCACTTTGTTCATGTACTGAAACCTTCTAAGCCTTGCCGCCCTACCTTTCTCGTGTATTTCCTCAAGACGCTTTTCTTCCTTTAAGAATTCAACCCGTTCTAGATCCCTCCAGTTTGTTTTCCACATCTTTCCTGAATTCACTTCACGAGCATAGCAAACATTCACAACCCTTTGATACTGCATGGCTTGTTCTTTCTCACGTTCTTCGAATACAATCTTGCGTAGAACAAGCATTTGATATCTTCTCTTGAGCAGTTTACCAACCACATTGGATCTAGATTCTGATCGTTCTCCATAAGCCTCTCATACCCTGAAACCCAAGTATCTCAACCCTTTCATTCGTGATATCTAGATGTTCCTCAAATCGTAATACTATAACAGCTTCACATGTAGTAGGATCAATCTGCCACCACTTAAACACCGGATAGAAATTCTGTTTGATTGGCATTAAGGGCATGTTCCTCATCGCTCTTGGTCATTTCATAATCAACGTTATATCCTTTTCTCCTGTCTTTTTGTTTGTTTTGATGCGACGACCTGGAATAAATGGCTTCCAATATCTAAATCTCTTTGTCGCTTCAAATTTGATCATGTTCCATAATAAATGATCGATATACTTCATATGATATGTGACATTCACAGTTTGAACAAGTTCCTCCACATCCCAATACGGTAGTGTCTTGAAATCTACTAAGTATTGAAGTATTGCACTCCAAACTCACGTTAAATAGCATACACATTCAACTCCTTGAACCACCCCCAACTTAGGATATCCCCCAACGACACATCTTTATCTCTGGTAAAGAATGCTAGAGGACGTCGAAACTTACGTCCGTGCGACATTTCTTTAAACCAAGATTTCTTCGCTTGTAAGATCTCTTCTTTTGTCATTGGTTTTGGAACTTTGCCTTCACGTATCGATTCTTCGATTTTCTCTTTCAATATATCTTCATCTAACTGTTTATACATCTCCTCGAACGTAGGAAAACTATCAGTGTTAGGACCAACGTACTTTGCAGTTTCATCTCTTTCATCATCCGAAGACCAATCCTCTACTATCACCCTGTTATACTCATCAGCTTCAAACCTTCTCTGATAGTGATACTCATTAGGCTCAAATGTGTTTACGTTCAACACTTGTTCCTCAAAATCAAAATCTAGAAATTCTGCATCAACTTCAATCAGCTTAGCCAGATCTTCCTTCGTATAGTTGTGCACATACTCTCCCTCTTCAACATTATGTTCAAGCATAAGTATCAACAGTTTTGTTGGAACTGCAGTAACAGGATTAGCAATAGTGATTGCATCAGACATTTCAATATCTTCAGTAGCCCTGTTTTCCCTGACTCACCCTCAATTTGATCATTCATCTTGTTTGATTCATCATCCATTAGAGAAGAAAAATCAAAGTCATCAGAGACTTTTGCTTCACTAATTTTCATACCAACTCCTCCCTGATCATCATCATCATTATTCTAATCCTCATAATCAGAGTCGTCTTTATTCTCGTCAGCATCTTTATCCTCATCTTCTGCTTCTTCATCGTCCTTTTCTTCAGAAGCACTTACAAGATCAGAAGGCTTGAAAGATTCGTCAACCTTAGAAATATCGGACAGAAGCTTTTTCAACATTCTCTTCAACAAATTTTTCTGCAGCTTCAGAAGATTTAGGTGTTTCACCTTCAACACCTTTGCCTTTTCCGCTTTCTGCAAGTTCTTTCTCAGATCTTTCTTTCGCCTCTTACCTATCCAGACGATCATACTCGAAATGAAATCAATACCCAGAGTATTAGATACTTTCTGCATCCTTGTAAACCTTTGATCGTTTAGGGCTTGAATCGTTTTCAACTCAGCAATCTCTGTTTGCAGCTTATCATTTGCGTCTTGTAAGCTCTCGATCAACGCTTTAAAGAATTCTCTTTCACTCTCTGACACTTTTATCTTGTCAGCCATCATCTCTTTTTCCACTGAGCTTTGATTCACTTTCTTTATAAGCTCTGCTTTGACCTCTTTATTCTTTGCAACTCTATCTTCCAATTCTTTGACACGCTTTTCCAGAACATCAATGTCTGTGTCAGGGAAGAACTCATCCAGATCCTGAAGATCCATTGGTTCATTTGGAAATATCACCAAATAGTTTTGACTGTGAAGCTTTCGGTGTTGATTCATGAGTAGCTTTCTTTGGAGTTGATCTCTTTGGAGTTGATTTCGGTGTAGTGCCTTCAAGTTGAGCTGCTTTGGATCTGGAGATTGTATCACTGGAACTTCAAGTAAATTAAACTCAGGAGGTTCTTGTGTTGCTCCTGGCCTTTTTGCCTCTGATGAAATGATAACAGGAGGTTCTTGTGTGACTCTGGACGTTCACTCAGATGAAATAAAACGGAGTTCTTGTGTAGGAGTTCTTGTGCAACTCCTTTCTCTTGTGCGCCAGAAGGTTCTTGTGTAACTTCTTCGCTTTTAAGTTTTCGCTTGTATCGTCGACTAGCTAGTTTCTTGGCTTTCTTTGTTTTCTTGCCCTTAGTCTGTGGAGAACATGTGGTTTTTGCTGTAGAAACCACTGCAAACTTTGCACGTTTCGTTCTTTTCTTGGGTCTCTCCTCGTCAGACTCTTTTTCAAGATTAGGATCAAAATCAGCATCAGTCTCTTTGATCTTTTCAACTTCAGTCACTTTATTGTCTTCTTTGTAATCTTCTCGAGAGAATCATCAGATTCATCGTCATTCTCGGAAGTAGCTAAAATAACATCATCTTCCTGAGTAGTCTTTACAGTTTCCTGACTCTCAATAACAACCGAAGCACTTGATCCAGCTTCTGTTTGAACATTTTCTGGATCATCTTCATCTATAAGCATTGTATCTACTTTCTTTGAAGCTCGCTTCGTTTTAGGCTTTTTAACTTCTGTTTTTAGGAACCATTCACTTAGAGCTTTTGGCTTGAAAGCCTTAAACCATTCCTTCTCTGTATTTAACTCTTTCTCATTCACCACTTCCATCTTGTAACATTCGTCGGAAAACGGGTTTTCAAAACCCGCTTCGTTATAATCAAATATTCAGTTATAATTTTTCGTTGCGTATTTATTGCTTAATAAATTTTAAACAATACATAATTAATAAATATATTAGAATTTAAAAACCATAATTTATAATTAATAATAAAAAGTGAATAAAAAATAAATTGGAGACGCCGGGTTTCGAACCCGGGTCACCCACAAACCCAAACACATAACACACCGCTCCGCCACACATTGCTTTTGTAATAAACACGAAACAAATAGGATTTATAATAAAACCGAAAAGTCAAATCTGCAATAGCGCGCCCAGAACTCGCACTCACCGAAAAACCGACGTTCCGCGATTTCGGCTACCTTTCCTTTGACTGAAACGCACAATTTAATCTCCACGCCAGTTATAACTGTGCCGGCAGTCAATTTCGGTCATAACCGCCGGAAAACCTTTGACCGCGAACCTTACCTCGATTCAAACCCAATTCAGCTGTTCATCCCTATAAATACTCACTCAAACATCTCGTAAACCTTTCGCTCTCAACTGCACTTTCTTTCCGAAGTTGCATTTCCTCAAAAGCTCGTCGCCGGAGATTTCCAATTTCGCCGAAACATCGCCAGAATCGTTGATCAGAAAACCGCGTTCATTCATACGGTCGGTATAACTGTCTAAACTTCTCTGCTATCTCTTAATTTATACTTCAATCGTTCCAACCAATAATCAAAACTGTTAAACAGTTCATACAGCCGGACATCGCAAATCAGAGCCGACGACACTTGCCGGAAAACCGAAGCAAACCCGCTGTTCTGGTATACCATATCATTTAATTTTTTTGTCCATTTCAATCAAGTATAAGTCGTGAACGATTAAACAAGAACAGTCGGAATTCACTGTTCTGTGTTCTTATAAACGAAGAAGATGAAGTCGCAAATAAGTATTAGTATAATGAAAATCAGATATTCAAACGGGTTAGACACACAGTCCAGCGGTGGACTGTGTGCAATTATAACATTCAAGTCCCGATTTCGATTCGTGTACATATCTGGTTCCCGCAATAACAAACATTTTTTCTTTTAAATTTAACAGAACACCCCTCAGTTAGTACTTAAGTTTAATATAAATCTTAATTTAAATGGGTTAGACACCCAGCCCAGTTGGTTGGGCTGGGTGCAAATCAAAGCAATGGTCACGGGTTCGATGCGGGTTATACGCACCGGTTCTGCAGATTTTAAAACCTTTTTAAAAATAACTAATTTCTGAAATATTCTAGTTAGTATATAAATATAATTAAATCTGAGTTTATTTCGGGTTAGACACGTAGTAAGTTGGTAGAGCTGCGTGCACGTATACGAGAGGTCCCGAGTTCGAACCTCACTCAGCGCATATAAAAACACAGTCCGACCGATCAACGGTCAACGGTCAAAAGTCAACTTTTATTTATTTTATTTAATTGAAAAATCATTTAAAAATACTTAAAAATAAGATTTTTAAAGTTAGAAAATTTCCTCAAACTCACAAAAATAAATCTAAAAATCCCGTTAAGAGTAGTAATTAAAATATTAATCTCAATAAAATCCATTTATTTACCGAATCATTTCGTTATTATTTTAGGTTAGTTTTTCCCTCGTTGATCGAATCCTAAAATTCGTGCGCATCCAACGTCATCAAAGAACGCACCCAATGTGAGTGAATCTCTATCAATTCCCCGTTTTAAATCATGTTTTGGGGTGTATCATGTGTCCTATAATTCTTTTATTATATATATAAACACTTGTGCATTCATCATATCCGTGATCAATGTGTATCAAATGTGTATCAATTGTTGTGTGGATTATATGTAGATTGGATTTATCATTTTCAGTGCACGCATTTCATTAGGCCCATCAGTTCCCGTGGGAGACGGGTTGAGCATCAGGTGCCTCATAAGATCGGCTCCGTTTGATTGAGCCTTGATCTCACATTCATCATCATTCATATCATATACTCATTCAAAGTGGTTTGTGTTTGTTTATTTATATATGTTTGCTCACATGGGATATTTGCACAAATTTTCCTTATTAAATAAAACAAGAAATTAATAACAATGTTTTATCAAGGTTCACTCGCCAACTTTTGTTGACCCAAAATATCCCCCGTTTTACACATGATACAGGTGATCCAACTGAGGCAAGAAACACATAGGAAGGTCTAGAAGAATAAATCAGTTTAAGCTTTGGATTATTTATATAGTTTCATTTCCTTGTAATTGTATGAATTTTGATTTGGATATTTAAGTTGTAATTTGAATTTAATAAATATGAAACATCTTAGTAAACATCATGAGCTTTGGTGATAACCCAATTACGCCCCGACTTTTATTCCGCTGCGGGTCGGGGTGTGATAGATTGGTATCAGAGCCATGACTATAGGGATATAGGATAGGTTATTAGACCCTTAGAGCCTATACTATAGTTGATTAATTGTTTATGCGTTACATACAAAATTCATGATGTTTATATGCTTTATGTTTATTTTTACACTCAATGTTATGCAAGCATGCTCACAAATACATGTTATTATACAATGCTCATCATGAATCATATCCTCATAACATATCATATCCATGAGAGCACACACCTCACGATTACCATGATTTTTGCAATGATTTTTGTATTTTCAAATCACATCAAAGTGAGTTCTCATGACGGGCATGTAGTAACTGGAAGGGTACGAGTACCGGTAGTCGGAACGTCCTGTCTAGGCTTGGCATTCGTATAAATCCAAAATAAAGGACCGTTTGCCTACCTGGGGACTAACGATGAGAGTACGAAGGACCTATTAGGCTAAAGCATGCTATACCAAACGTCGTGTGAGCTAACCCCACTTTGAGTTGTCATTGTGTCTACACCTGGACACCCTCCTACCATACATCTCGCAATCATATTTTACGGTTTTCATTCGGGTGATGCGAGTGTTAATCCGCCAACACTAATGTGAATCCTACCAAGCCCAATAGTCATGGGGGCCCACATGACTACACAGGCGATGGTATGGGGGACATTGGAGGCCCAAACATGAGCAAACCCAAGACATCCTATGGATGTAGTTGCATTATTGTTAGTTATGTTATTTTTATTCTTTTAACGACACATGACACCTAGAAATTCTTAAACTCACAATCTTCCTATGTATGTTCCTGTAGATGTCGGCTAGCAACTACGTGGAGGTAGAAAGTCAGGAAGATCAAATGAACGCTTGGCCACACAAATTGCTAAACAAATGGCCGCAGTGCTTCCTGACATCGTAATTCAAGTTCAACAAGCTCTCACCGCAAATCCCATCAACCCTCCCAATCAAGAAGACCAGAGCGTCGCCAACCCTCCCTCCAAAAAGTGCTCCTACACACACTTCAAATCTTGCGATCCCCCAAAGTATGAAGGGACCGAAGGTGTTACTGCTCTCCTTCACTGGTTTGAAGAAATGGAGAACACTTTCCTCAATTGCGATTGTCCCGAGGATCGCAAGGTACGTTATGCAACTGGAAGACTGTTTGGGGTAGCCCTTACCTGGTGGAACACGGAAAAGGGTAAACGAGGAGTTGAAGATGCCATGGCCTTAACATGGGAAGAGTTAAGGGAACTCATGACCAGACGCTTCTGTCCAAGAAGCGAAATCAAAAAGTTGGAAGATGAATTCCACGCGCTAAAACAAAAGGAAGGAGATCACACTTCCTACAACAAGAGATTTCTCGAACTGAACCAGATGATCCCTAATTTGTTCACCCCGTGTACCGCTTGGTTGAACACTACATTCGAGGTCTTCCCTAAAAATTCAACACTCGGTTCTAAGCACTTCGCCTGCAACACTTGAAGCCGTAATGGAATTAGCTACAGAACTCACTGAGAATCGCATCCGAAACGGCAAATTTAAAGATGATAAGAAGAAAACACCCATAGAGACCTCAACTACCAACCACTCAGTCTCCTCCTCAAAGTTTGCTGGTAAGAGGAAACGAAACAGCAAGAATTTTGCTGTCACTCAAACCAACCCTTCTATCACCGCTGCACCAATCACCCAAATTGCTCCCTCAGCTGCACCATTTAAAAAGCCATACACCGTCCCACACCCAAAATGCAACCGTTGTCAATACCATCACCCTCCCGAAACTCTTTGCTAACAATGCACCAGCTGTGGCCGTACGGGTCACACCATTCAAACTTGTCGCACTCTGCAACGAATGAACCGCAATCAACCCCCAACCCAAACCCACCATCAGATAGTGGGTCAAGCCCAACAACCCTTACTTCTACCATCTGCACAACACATAGCCCAATCCTACTACCAAACCAACTACCCCATGATGCAACCCATGTGAGCTTGTTACAACTGTGGAGACCCAAACCACTTCAGAAACACTTGCCCACCTTAGTGAACATCATCCATGCTCAAGCCCAAGCGAACCCAGTAAACCAAGCTAACCAAGCTCCTCCACCTGCCAGAGGAGGAGCTTTCAACATCAATGCCAACCAAGCTAGGGCTGACAACAACGTGGTTAACGGTACGTTTCTTATCAATGGTAGTTATGCATCCATGTTATTCGATACTGGCGCGGATAAGAGTTAGAATTTGAACCTATCCTCAACCAAACTCGTGTTAATCTCATGGAATCTCTAACGGTGGAAGTTGCTGACGGAAAGCCCGTTTCATTAGATTCTATTATACGCGGTTGTATCCTCACTCTAAACGATCACGATTTTCCAGTTGATCTCATTCCTATGAAGTTGGGAAGTTTCGATATTATAATCGGTATCGACTGGCTCAGCCAGCATCACGCTGAAGTAGTGTGCCGCGAAAAGTTCATTCGCATTCCTCTTGCAGACGGTCAGACCCTACGTATTTTTGGAGAAACCCCTTCGAAAGGACTCAAATTAATGTCCTGCCTTCAAGCCCGAAAATATCTCCGCAAGAACTATGTCGCATTCCTAACTCACGTCGTCAAAAAGGGAAACAAGGAGAAGAAACTCGAAGATATCCCAGTTGTGAAAGAATTCCCACAAGTCTTTCCCGACGACATCTCAGGACTCCCTCCTGTGAGAGAAGTCGAATTCCGCATCGATCTTGTACCTGGCGCTACACCAGTTGCAAAATCTCCTTATAGGTTAGCCCCATCCGAAATGCAAGAGCTGGCCAGTCAACTGCAAGAGCTGACTGACAAAGGATTCATACGTCCTAGCTCCTCGCCTTGGGGTGCACCTGTTCTCTTTGTGAAGAAGAAAGATGGAACGTTTCGCATGTGCATTGATTATAGAGAACTCAACAAGTTAACGGATAAAAATCGCTATCCACTACCTCGCATCGATGACCTCCTAGACCAACTTCAAGGCGCCACCTGTTTTTCAAAAATCGATCTTCGCTCTGGTTATCATCAGCTCAGAGTACATGAAGAAGATATCCCAAAGACCGCCTTCCGGACTCGTTATGGTCATTACGAATTCATGGTCATGCCATTCGGTTTAACCAATGCCCCGCTGTCTTCATGGATCTAATGAATAGGGTATGCAAACCCTACCTCGACCGTTTCGTCATAGTCTTCATCGACGATATTCTTATCTACTCCAAGTCTAAATCCGATCATGAGCGACACCTTCGACTCATCCTTACACTCTTAAGGACTGAAAGCTTTACGCAAAGTTCTCAAAATGTGAATTCTGGTTAGGAGAAGTACAATTCCTTGGACATGTCGTCAATGACAAGGGAATTCATGTTGATCCTTCAAAAATCAAGGCAGTGCAAGAATGGCAAGCGCCACGTACCCCTACCGAAGTAAGGTCATTTCTTGGTTTGGCTGGTTACTATCAACGCTTCATTGCCAATTTTTCCCGTATTGCTGTACCACTCACGGCTTTGACTCATAAAGGAAAACCCTTCATATGGGGACCTAAACAAGAAGAAGCCTTCCATACTCTAATGCAAAAACTTTGTGACGCACCTATCCTCACACTCCCTGAAGGTTGCGATGACTTTGTAGTATATTGCGACGCATCAGGGCAAGGGCTAGGCTGTGTATTAATGCAAAGAGGAAAAGTGATAGCCTATGCTTCTAGGCAACTCAAAGTTCATGAGAAGAATTACACCACCCACGACCTGGAACTTGGAGCCGTTGTGTTCGCTCTCAAGATATGGAGACATTACCTCTATGGTACCAAGTGTGAAATATACACTGACCACAAAAGTCTCCAACATATCTTCAACCAAAAGGAGTTGAATATGAGGCAACGAAGATGGGTCGAACTTCTCAACGACTACGATTGTGAAATTCGGTATCATCCTGGCAAGGCAAACGTAGTGGCCGATGCGCTCAGTCGAAAAGGTTATGCGAACTCCATTCGTCTTCTATGTTCGCAAATTATAACCGACATCAAAGATCGAATCCGAGCAGCTCAACATGTTTCTGTAACAGAAAATGACGTACGCGATGAGCTGTCATGTGGAGCTGAACTCAAAATCGAAACCAAATCCGACGGTATTCTAACTATTTAAATCGCATATGGATTCCCGATCGCGATAACCTTCGTTATTTCCTCATGAATGAGGCGCACAAAACACGGTACTCTATACACCCAGGAGCCGACAAGATGTATCAAGACCTACGATACACCTACTGGTGGCCGGGCATGAAAAAGGATATCGCTGTTTTTGTTTCCAAGTGCCTTACCTGTTCCAAAGTAAAAGCTGAACATCAAAGACCTTCAGGACTTCTAGTCCAACCTGAAATACCTGTATGGAAGTGGGAAAACATAACCATGGACTTCATTACCGGGTTACCTCTCACCTCCAGTGGGTATGAACCATATGGGTAATCATTGAATCATCTTACAAAATCAGCTCACTTCATACCGATTCGCGAGGACTTCAAAAAACGAGAAGTTAGCTCGTATCTACATCAGCGAGATCGTAAGCCATCATGGTGTACCTTTAAGCATCATTTCAGACCGTGATGGTCGTTTCACTTCACGAACATGGCGAGCCGTACAAACCGCCTTGGGTACACGAGTGGACCTCAGTACCGCTTTTCATCCTCAAACTGATGGACAATCAGAACGCACCATCCAAACTCTTGAAGATATGCTTCGAGCATGTGTCATAGACTTCAAAGGGAATTGGGACGCTCATCTACCATTAGTTGAATTTTCGTACAACAATAGCTATCGTTCAAGTATCGGCATGGCTCCTTTCGAAGCTTTATATGGTCGTAAGTGCCGATCTCCAGTATGTTGGCACGAAATTGGGGAATCACAAATCACCGGTCCAGAGTTAATTCAAGAAACAACCGACAAGGTCATTCAAATTCGAAACAATCTTCTAGCGGCTCAAAGTCGTCAAAAGAGTTATGCAGACAAACGACGAAAGCCCTTGGAGTTTGACATTGGGGATCATGTACTTTTAAAAGTATCACCGTGGAAGGGAGTGGTTCGTTTTGGCCAGAAAGGCAAGCTAGCACCACGCTACGTAGGACCTTTCAAGATACTCGAAAGAGTAGGTCCTATAGCATACAAGCTTGACCTACCAGAAGAGCTCAACAGAATTCATCCCACATTCCACGTATCAAACTTGAAGAAGTGCCTCGGCGATGAAAACCTCCATATTCCTCTAGAAGACATTCAGATCGATGAATCTATGCACTTCATTGAAAGACCAGTAGAAATCATGGACTTGGAGAGAAGCGTTTAAGACGAAGTCGTATTCCAATTGTCAGGGTGCGTTGGGAGTCAAAACGAGGACCTGAGTTTACTTGGGAACGTGAAGACTCAATGCGCGAGAAATACCCGCATCTTTTTCCTGTTACCACTACTACTTAAATTTCGGGACGAAATTTCTAAAAGTAGGGGATACTGTAACATTCGTCGAAAAACGGGTTTTCAAAACCCGCTTCGTTTGTTAATCAAATATTCAGTTATATTTTGCGTTGCGTATTTATTGCTTAAATAAATTTTAAACAATACATAATTAATAAATATATTAGAATTTAAAAACCATAATTTATAATTAATAATAAAAAGTGAATAAAAATAAATTGGAGACGCCGGGTTTCGAACCCGGGTCATCCACAAACCCAAACACATAACACACCGCTCCGCCACACATTGCTTTTGTAATAAACACGGAAACAAATAGGATTTATAATAAAACCGAAAAGTCAAATCTGCAATCAGCGCGCCCAGAACTCGCACTCACCGGAAAAACCGACGTTCCGCGATTTCGGCTACCTTTCCTTTGACTGAAACGCACAATTTAATCTCGACGCCAGTTATAACTGTTGCCGGCAGTCAATTTCGGTCATAACCGCCGGAAAACCTTTGACCGCAAACCTTGACCTCGATTCAAACCAATTCAGCTGTTCATCCCTATAAATACTCACTCAAACATCTCGTAAACCTTTCGCTCTCAACTGCACTTTCTTTCCGAAGTTGCATTTCCTCAAAAGCTCGTCGCCGGAGATTTCCAATTTCGCCGGAACATCGCCGGAATCGTTGATCAGAAAACCGCGTTCATTCATCGGTCGGTATAACTGTCTAAACTTCTCTGCTATCTCTTAATTTATACTTTAATCGTTCCAACCAATAATCAAAACCGTTAAACAGTTCATACAACCGGACATCGCATATCAGAGCCGACGACACTTGCCGGAAAATCGAAGCAAACCCGCTGTTCTGGTATACCATATCATTTAATTTTTTGTCCATTTCAATCAAGTATAAGTCGTGAACGATTAAACAAGAACAGTCGGAATTCACTGTTCTGTGTTCTTATAAACGAAGAAGATGAAGTCGCAAATAAGTATTAGTATAATTAAAATCAGATATTCAAACGGGTATAGACACACAGTCCAGCGGTGACTGTGTGCAATTATAACATTCAAGTCCCGAGTTTCGATTCGTGTACATATCGGTTCCCGCAATAACAAACATTTTTTCTTTTAAGTTTAACAGAACACCCCTCAGATAGTACTTAAGTTTAATATAAATCTTAATTTAAATGGGTTAGACACCCAGCCCAGTTGGTTGGGCTGGGTGCAAATCAAAGCAATGGTCACGGGTTCGATGCGGGTTATACGCACCGGTTTCTGCAGATTTTAAAACCTTTTTAAAAATAACTAATTTCTGAAATATTCTAGTTAGTATATAAATATAATTAAATCTGAGTTTATTTCGGGTTAGACACGTAGATCAGTTGGTAGAGCTGCGTGCACGTATACGAGAGGTCCCGAGTTCGAACCTCACTCAGCGCATATAAAAACACATCCGACCGGTCAACGGTCAACGGTCAAAAGTCAACTTTTTTTTATTTATTATAATTGAAAAATCATTTAAAAATACTTAAAAATAAGATTTTTAAAGTTAGAAAATTTCCTCAAACTCACAAAAATAAATCTAAAAATCCCGTTAAGAGTACTAATTAAAAATATTAATCTCACATAAAATCCATTTATTTACCGAATCATTTCGTTATTATTTTAGGTTAGTTTTTCCCTCGTTGATCGAATCCTAAAATTCGTGCGCATCCAACGTCATCAAAGAACGCACCCAATGTGAGTGAATCTCTATCAATTCCCCTTTTGAAATCATGTTTTGGGGTGTATCATGTGTCCTATAATTCTTTTATTATATATATAAACACTTGTGCATTCATCATATCCGTGATTTAATGTGTATCAAATGTGTATCAATTGTTGTGTGGATTATATGTAGATTGGATTTATCATTTTCAGTGCACGCATTTCATTAGGCCCATCAGTTCCCCGTGGGAGACGGGTTGAGCATCAGGTGCCTCATAAGATCGGCTCCGTTTGATTGAGCCTTGATCTCACATTCATCATCATTCATATCATATACTCATTCAAAGTGGTTTGTGTTTGTTTATTTATATATGTTTGCTCACATGGGATATTTGCACAAATTTTCCTTATTAAATAAAACAAGAAATTAATAACAATGTTTTATCAAGGTTCACTCGCCAACTTTTGTTGACCCAAAATATCCCCCGTTTTACACATGATACAGGTGATCCAACTGAGCCAAGAAACACATAGGAAGGCCTAGAAGAATAAATCAGTTTAAGCTTTGGATTATTTATATAGTTTCATTTCCTTGTAATTGTATGAATTTTGATTTGGATATTTAAGTTGTAATTTGAATTTAATAAATATGAAACATCTTAGTAAACATCATGAGCTTTGGTGATAACCCAATTACGCCCCGACTTTTATTCCGTTGCGGGTCGGGGTGTGACACATCTTTCCTCCACTTGTTATCGGCCGCACAATATAATTTTCATCTTTAATTGCCCCAAATACTGGCTTTGCAACAGGTGCTGAATCCTGTTTCTGGAATTTGATCAACTTCTTTACTGTTGTATCATCGAGGTGACTGAGATATAGAACGTCATTTGGATCACGTGCAATGTCTTAAACTTTTCATCAATAAGCATTTGCACAAACCTCGGATATAAGCATAATCTCGAATCATCCATATTCTTCGACATATGTGTAAATACAAGCTTAGAATAGTTGAACGACTTCTTCAAATTAACGTTGTTCGCATGCAGGCCATGTAATCTTGAACGTCATCGAGGCCCGCCTTTCTGTGGCTAAAAGTGTGTATAATCCGTGCATAAGAAGCTTGTAGGGGTTAGGCACTTCCCCTTTCTTCAACGTTGGTTTATTCACACTACCCTTATAACCCATCCGATAGAAACATCCTCGGACATCTTCTCATCTAAGAATATCGGATCATCTTTGTCGTCATTGAATTGTAGAATCCTGCGAGTTCATCCTCTGTAACAGTAATCGCTTTGTCCTCGTTTCCGACTTGAACAGATGATGTAATGGTCTTCTTATCAGCACTGAGTGAAGCATTCATCCAGAAATGATATGTATGCGAACGATAAGACACTGTGCACTCTGTAATGGCTCTGTGAATCGGACAATCCTTCAGAAATTTCAATATGCTCTCGTATTCCTTTAGCGACGAACATATCGCCTTGTCGAGCGTAATACATGTGTTATGGAATTTAGAAAAATCCATAGTGATTACTCGCGCTGGGGTTTGAACCTGAAAGACGACGCAAAATACTTAGCACGCGTTACAGAGAAAAATTACAAAAATTTTCAACACTTTTCATCAAGTTCGGGCGAACTTAATGTGGGTATTACAAACTGGTTTGGTCAAGTTCGCCCGAACATGCTCAACTAACATGTTCAATCTTTATAGCATAAGTTCGGACGAACTTATGATCATTGTCATTCAATTTTCTAAACACTAAGTTCGATCGAACTTCTCAGATAACACTCAGATTCAAATTAACTTAAGTTCAGTCGAACTTGTATTTTTATCAAGTTTTATTCATTGTTTTGGTTAGCAAGTTTGGTCGAACTTGATAACAAGTTCGGCCGAACTTGGTATACAAACAAACCTGCTCATCTCAATCAAGTCCATTTTAATCAAATCCAAGACATTTATATGGTCTATTTACGATGACTATTACAATTATTAGTTCAATTTGACCACACAAACCCTAGATCTATCATTTTTAACAAGTTTCAGATCTCAGTTTATCTATTAGGTCCAATTCATGGTTCAAAACTTGATTACACACCTCGGCCATTGAAGATGGTGTGTGAGTCACCACAATCAATCGAATTTTGGGTAGAGTAATGGTACAAACTTGCCAATTTTAACAAATCGCTCAAAAGTTCTAAGTTCACTCAGAATAGTGTGATAGTGAATAATGAAGTTCGGCCGAACTTGCAAGGTATTTATACCTTGGCAAGTTCGCGCGAACTTGCAAGCCCAATGTATAAAGGCCCAAGTTAAGTCCGGGCGAACTTACCTTATAATAACTAGCCATCAAAGCAAGTTTGGTCGAACTTGTTTAAATGTGAAACTTTTATTAGTTTAGCAAGTTCGGTCGAACTTGCCAAACCCAATTTTCAAAACTTTTCAAATTTTGCAATTTAGACCCTGAACTTTTCACATTTTACCAGTTCTAAAATCCACTCAGTTGACCAAGTCCAAGCTAATGATCTTGGTTAACCGATTTGTCTGCCGAGTCCAAGTTAATGACCCCGGTTTGACCCGTTTCGAACAAACTGTTGAGATTTTCAAAATCAAAGTTTCAAATTAATGAACTTTTCATCATTTTGGTTTTTCAGATTTTACAGATTAGCTCCTAGCCCGTTGTCAATGAGATTCCCACCAGTTTAGCACCTTACCAGACTTCAAGATCCGTTCTCCAACATTGGTTTGCTGAAAACAATGTAGAAACAAAATCTTTTTGTATTTTTAAAACACACGGAAAATCTTTTTGGATTTAATCTGTAAAGCATATAAACTATGTACAGGACAATGTAAACTATGTACAAACATATTTACATACATATTTTTTTGTGAATTCGCGTCTAAGGATCATATCAGTTAATTGAGACATATCACCACTACCGTTGACCTTTAGATGACTTTAAGTTTTAAACTCGTTTACCTGGATTGTCGATATGTTTGTCCACTTAAACTTTACCTTGTTTCTCAACTGTTCCAAGATATGTTAAGATATGTTTTATGAAACTTGACTTATCTGTGCTTCCCACTTCTGAATATGCTCCCATATCAAGATTCCCTAGATTTCATCTTACAGGTGATATAGCGTAATTGATATCTGTATCTGGGTTAGTGCGAGATGTTGAGATCTCAGGTTAGTACTACCGTACAGACAAAGAGATGAAGGCTCGACTTTAGGTGTGTTCCAATTAAGGAATCTTTTTAGCACTGCAAATGATTAGTTCTTCCGATACTTTTCAAGATTGCATGCAGTTTAAGGGTTATAGCGAAAGTATTATAAAGTTCTAGGCTATTGCTTCCGCAAAATCAGAAGAACTTGTATAATACCCCAGATATCAACTATCTATAAAGACCTCGTATCTCAGAATCAGGCAATCTCTCAAACGAAATTTCGGAGTACTAAGTCCATATATCCAAGATGTGTTAATCCACAAGATTAAGTAGTTGTAAAATTTAGTTTATATCTCAGAAACAATTTACTGAACGTGTTAAGTCTATCGACACATCCGCAGTAAGACTTGTTTATCACTTTTAAACTTTACATTTCTTTAGCATACTGTGACAGTCCATTGATGTACCATCATTTCCTTTTTGTGACACCAAATTTTTTTTGTCTTTTTCAATGCTTTTGTACATTTTTGAAAATTTTCATATGTTTTTGTATTTTCTTAAATATTTTTCCCCCCTAAAATCAAAAACATATTTCCTAAATGTGGATCACGTGAACTCGCCGTCCGATCCGTATTCAACCTCAGCTTCCGCACCTGTCAGCAAATTTTTAATACCGTTAAGCCTCATATTAAATCTTGTTAAAGGAAATGCTTTGGTATAAAAATCAGCCTTTTGTTCATCGGTGTGGATTTTTTCTATTCGCACCAACTTCTTTTCGTAGCAGTCACGAATGAAGTGATAACGAATTTCAATATGTTTAGTACATGAGTGATGAACCAGATTTTTGGTTATATCGATGGTTGCTTTGTTATCTATGAATAAAGGCGTATCAAGAAACTGCAGACCATAATCCCTCATCTGTTGTTGAATCCAGAGGATTTGAGAACAACAACTGGAAGCAGAAATGTATTCTGCCTCACATGTAGAGAGAGAGACTGTGGTCTGTTTCTTGCACTACCACGTTACCAAACATGTTCCAAAGAACTGGCATCCTGCTGTGTAGATTTCGAGTTCAGTTTGTCCACTCCGAAGTCTGAGTCAGTGTATCCTGTTAGATTAAAATTGTCATTCTTTGGATACCACAAGCCGGTGCTTGGACATCCCTTCAAGTAACGGAAGATTCGCTTGACTATCTGCATGTGTGACACTCGAGGACTAGACTGATATCTCGTACATAAGCAGATAGGACACATGATGTCTGGGTGAGATGCCGTCAAATACATCAGAGATCCTATCATCGATTGTCATCAACTTTGGTTCCGTCTCGTCAATGCAAATGCCATGATTCAGTGCCAGAGGAGTTGAAAGCGGCTTCGAGCTATCCATTTCAAACTTCTTGAGAATGTCGTGAACATACTCTATCTGATGAATGAATATGCCATCTGGTAACTGATCGATATGTAATCCGAGGAAGAATTTCATTTCACCCATGGAGGACATCTCGAATTTATTATTTATGATCTTTTCGAACTCTTTGCAAAGACTATCATCCGTAGAACCGAAAATGATATCATCCACATAGATTTGTACAACGATTAGATGAGATCAACTTCTCTACTAAACAATGTACTGTCCACTGTTCCTTTTGTAAAGCCATTTCCAATGAGATGTTGCGATAACGTCTCGTACCAAGCTCTCGGAGCTTGGTGTAATCCGTATAAGGCTTTGTCTAGAAGATACGCTTTTTTCTTGTTCAGCGGATCGACGAACCCTGGTGGTTGGCCAATGTACACATGTTCTCGAAGTTTACCGTAGAGATACACATATTTTACATCCAACTGGTACACCTTAAATCATTTCCAAGCTGTGAACGCGAGGAAAATGCGGATAGACTCTAATCGTGCAACCGGTGCATATACCTCCGTATAATCAATACCCTCTTGCTGGTGGAAACCTTTGACAACCAGCCGAGCTTTGTTTCTGACTATTACACTCCGATCGTCTCTTTTACACTTGAAGACCCACTTCGTATCAATAGCTTTCTGCTTCGGTGGTAAGTCTACAAGCTTCCAAACACCCAATTTCTCGAACTGTAACAGTTCCTCTTGCATTGCTATCACCTAATTCTCGTCACCCAGAGCTTCATTAACAGTTTTTGGCTCTATTTGTGAAATGAAACATGAATATTAGCAGTAGTTTTGAGTTGGAGTAACTTGGGTGTAGAAACTACTAAGTGTTTTATTTATTTGGCTTCGTGTACGCACACCAGTTTGTAATCCAATGATATTCGTTGAAGGATGGTAAGAATATGATCGCGACATTTCTTCTGTAGGAACATCAACTGAGCTTTGCTAATTTGAGATGTTCTATTCAACGGTCACTTCAACATTAGGAGCACTAGATGATGCTTCGTTCTGATTTCTCGGACTAGTAGATTGATTCAACATATTAGATATCTGCTCAACTTCTTCATCTGATGAGGATTCTCCATCAGCATCAAATGTCGGCACTTCATCCGAGTCAGAATTCTGATTCTGAGGCATGCTTGGCACTGTTGTTTCATTTCCTGGTTCGGAAGACACATTTGATGGAGTAATAGCAGGTGTTACTTCTGCTTCAGAAATATTTTCAACTAGAACACTGCTATTGCTAGGACCTGCTCCAGAAGACGAAGGATCCAACATGGGTTGATTAACCACAATTGGTCTTGTTATTTGTTCCTGATTCGCCGACTGTTGAAGATAATATAACGCTGTGATTTCTTCTTTAGAAGGTTCTTCCGGCAAATCGAATGACTTCCAAAGGTCTTGATAGTTAAACAGCCATGCGTCGCCTCTTCTTTGAATAGGATCCGTATAGTTGAAACAATCAACATGCTGCGCCTCAATTACCTTTCTCAACGAAGGCATATACACTCTTCGTAGCGGACTCGTATACCCGACAAAGCAACCTTCAAGCGATTTGGTTCTGAATTTACCATCTTGATCTATTACAGTACATGGCGCACCAAATGGCTCCAAGAATTTCAAATTTGGCTTCCGTCGGTTTATCATTTCAAAACAGGTCTTCTTTCTTGGTTTGACAGTTAGAACTCTATTTAGTGTGTAGCAAGCCGCTGCAACTGCTTCACTCTAGAAGCTGACTGGAAGCTTTGAGTCTGCAAGCATGGTTCTCGCAGTTTCGATTAAAGTTTTGTTCTTCCTTTCAGCGACACCGTTTTGCTGCGGAGTGTAGGGCGCACTAAATTCGTGCAAAATACCCTTGGCGTTGTAAAATTCCTTCATCTTATTATTCTTAAATTCTGTGCCGTTGTCACTGCGAATGCGTCGTACAGGAAGATGATAAAGGTTTTCTAGCTTCTTGAAAAGAATCACCAAGTTTTCGAATGTTTCATCTTTTGTTTCTTGGAAGAATACCCATGAATAACGCGAATAGTCATCTGTTACGACCAAGCAATATAAGTCTCTTGAAATACTTTGAACGTTGATAGGACCAAATAAATCCATGTGTAGACGCTCAAGCGGCAACTTGATTGAGTTCAGAATTTTCTTCGGATGTGATTTCTTTATCTGCTTTCCTTTTTTACATTCTAGGCAGTGATCAGACATATTAAAGCTCCGAAGATTTACACCATATACCAGATCATTGTGAACAAAGAAATTAATTTTTCGTAAATGAATATGCCCCATTTTACGATGCCAAAGAATAGAATCTTTCTCAGTAGCCTTTGTCACAAAACATTGCGCTGATTTTGATGAAGTGGTAGCGACTCCCATATCTAAGACATATAAATCATTCTCGCGCGGAGCTCGCATCAGAATCCACTCATCAAGTATTTTAAAACCTGGCTTTAAGATAATACACTCTTTTTCATTGAAATGTACCGTGAACTGTTTGTCACAAATCTGTGATATGCTCAGAAGATTATTCTCCATTTCTGCAATATAGTTCACGCGATCAAACGATACAACGCCGTTGGAGAGTTTTCCCTCGGCGACGATCCTTCCACCCTGATTACCAGCAAATCCAACATATCCGCTATTGATAGCTTTTATGTCGAACAAGAGAGCTTTCATTCCCGTCATATGCCCGGACGCTCCACTATCCAAAATCCACTTTGAAAGTACGGATCTTTGGAGCCCCTACACATGTTAAAATCTAATTAAAGAGCGCGACCCAAGCCTTTTTGGTCTTGGGTTTTGGATAGAAAGCTTGGTAATCATCTTTATAATCTCCATCTAAGCCTCCACTGTCGTTTACATTTTCAAAACTTACTTTCTTTTCACCTTTTAAATTATTACCACTTGTAGATTTGACAGTTTCGGATTTGGTCTCAGACTTTGATTCTTTTGTGTTATTAGTCTTTACAAGCTTAGACTTAATAACCTCGGATGTTGTTGACTTCTCTTAGCAATCCAGGCTTGAGATTTTATATTAGCCTTCTTGATGTAAAACCATGATTCATTTGACCTAGAAGTTTCACCTTTTTCGAAAGTTGAGATTTCAAATTTCTTTTCAGTTTTAGGTTTGACTTCAGGTTTTGATTCATTTCTTTTCAAAATCGTTATAGGTTTTACAAACTCTGGTTGCTTTGGTTTCACAACATCTGAACTTTCTTTTCTTTGAAGATAAGCCGACTTTGCTTTCGGACACTTGCGTGCAATATGACCAACTTCATTGCACTTGAAGCAAGTCCGATTGTAATGTGAATGACTACTAGTGGATTTTACACCACTTGTGGCTTTCGCCTTATCTCGAAGTTCTTTTTGTTTCTTAAACTCGTCGTTTAATTGCTTTCTAATCAAACTCTCATCATGAACTGTGTTTGTCCCATAAACGAATTTCATGTTTTTATCTTTGTACTCATGAAATGGTGACATTTTGTTAACCGTTTCTTCTTCCTCATCTAGACCCAACCCAGCTCTTTGGTTTTCTATATGATCACCACCTTTTCTCTGGTAGTTATTGTAATTTCTTTTGGGTTTAGAATAGAATTTCTTTTCATTTTTCTCCAGGTCATCTGATGTGACTTCAACCAGTTTGAACAGTTTATCCAATTGATCTTCTTTGACATTATGAATCGGAAAACTGTCATCAAAGTATAATCTATCAGATTCCTTAACCTTGTACATGCCAACGTTAGGATCATCACATAGATCATCTTCCGATGATGCATCGTCATTTTCAGAATTTGTGTCAAAACTGTTCAAACTCGAGGTGATGCTCTCAAAGCTGCCATCATCAGAATCATTCAGAACATTTTCAACCGCCTTTTTCATACCACATTGTCATCATCTGATTTAGTATAGACTACATCAATGTTCTCCGGCAACTCATTTTTCTTTTCAGATAACAACTCAATATTGAGTGCGTTATCCATCCCATCAACCGTTTTGCGACAATACTTCTCGCATAGGGGAGGAGGAACATTGCTATATTCTTTACCAATTTTCTTTTTAGGATTTTCTTCTGATGGAATTGTGGGAAGAATGTGATCAATGACGTATGCGTTAGTTGTGTAACTTCTTAAAAGTTGTTGAACATGTTCTGTTTCAATTTTCATGTCCTGGAGTTGTTGTTTTGTTTCGGCAATGGTGTTAATGTAAATGTTTTATGCTTTTTGTTTATCCATCACCGTTCCTTTTAACATCCTCACAGTATCATGTTGTTCAATATTATTTCTGTCGAGCCTGCCATAATCATCTTTCATTTTGTCATACGCTTCCTTCATTGTACAATAATCGTATTTAAAATGTTCATTATGTACATTGAGTTCAGCGATGATTTGTGATTTTTTTGGCACATTTAGCACATGGCTCGGTGCACTTTGTCCAAGGTTTTACAACCTCCACAACTTGCACTTTGACAACTTCCTTTACCTCTGGACCTACCTTGGTTAGATTCGCCATCATAGCTTTATCGGCAAAATCCTTGAGGTTTTCAGCAGTCACTTCTTGAACAACATCAGTAACTTCTTCAATCGATTTCTCCTCGACCACTTGTTCTTGAGAACTTCCGTCAAAGTTACCTGCAAAACTAGAAGATGAATCAGGTGTTAAAATGCCCTGTGTCTTCATGTGAAGATACATTTCCTCTTCTTCCTGTTGTTGCAGATACTGTTCCAGAAAAATATTCTCTAGAGCTGCTGCTTCTTCGGCAGAAGTATCTTCAGCGATCTCAGCCATCAATGCAACTTCGGTCTTCTTACCGATATAAGAGTTCCAATCAAAACCATCATCTTCGTTGGTAGCAACATTGTCTTATCAGTGTTACTGCTGTTTGGTTTTTCCTGGATCTCAACTTGTGTCTTCTTTGGGAAAGGCTTGTATTGAAGAGATTTCTTGTAATACTCGTTGCCTCCACCAAAAGGACTCTGATTTTCCATTGCTTCAGGGTTTTTGGATTCTCTCTTAAAATGCCCTTTCTGTCGGCATCTGAAACAAGTGACCTTGGTTTTGTCGAACCCTAGCTTGTTGCTTGAATTTCCGATATCTCGGCCTGTGAGTGCAACAAACTTTGTGACCCTTCGAATGATAGAAGCTAGTGACCACTTAATGTCCATCAGTTCAAGCTCTTCTTTGTCCACCTGATCGTAGTCTTCGGCGGTCATTTCGGGATTGCCGATTTTCCCTGCTAGAAGACTTTCATATGATTCTAGAACAGTGGCGAGAAGTGACATGTGTTGCTTTGCAGCTTGCTCCGAAACAACATTGTTTAGATTGACAGCAATGTTACACTTGTACATATTCGGATCAGAATTTGTTTGTTGATTCTTATTTGCTTGACTCTGATATGATGAATTTGAACTTGCACTTGAAAACGAAGAACTCTGTGGACTTTGATCATATTGTGGATATGATTGATTCTGATTTTATGACGAAGAGTTCATATTTGCACTGAATGCTGTCTGAATCTTCGGGCTTGAAATACTGTCTTGCATCCCGTTCTTGTAATACAGACCAACATATTGAACAATGTTAGCATTCTTCGACTTTGCGATCTTTATAAGTTCCATCTCGTGACTTTCTGGTTATCAATTTTCAATTTTCTAAAACCAAAGTTCGGGCGAACTTCTCAGATAATACTAAAATTCAAATTTTAACTAAAGTTCGGTCGGACTTGTGATCTCATCAGATTTTATAAATGTTTTATTAGCAAGTTCGGCCGAACTTGTTATCTTCTTCAACGAAACCTACTCATTTCAATAAAGACCATTCTAATCAATTCCAACTCAAATCTACGGTCGATTTATGATGATTATCATGATTTTAAGATTTATTTGTCCATTAGACTCCTAGTTCTATTAGATTTTAAACATTTTAGATCTAAGTTATGCAATCTCGTTCAATTAACAGTTCAAAACTTGATTCTATACCTCAGCCATTGCCATAAGTGTGCAAATCACTTAAAGCAATATAAATTTTGGCAGTATAACGACCGTTTCTTGACAATTTTCACAAATCGCTCAAAGATACTAAGTTCGCTCAGAGAGAAATGGTTTGCGGATTGTGAAGTTCGGCCAAACTTGCAAGGTATAAATACCTTATCAAGTTCGAGCGAACTTGTAAGCCCATGATAAGAAAGCCCATGTTAAGTCCGGGCAAACTTACACATAAACACAACAAAAACAAACAAGTTCGGTCGAACTTGTTTCAAACCTGAATCTTTTGAACTTTAAGCAAGTTCGGCCGAACTTGCCTAAACTCAATTTCCACTTTTCAAAATATTGCAATTTAAGTCCCTAAACTTTTCACTTTTTGCCAGTTCTGAATATCCACTCAGTTGACCAAGTCCAAGCTAATGACCTTGGTTAACCGATTTGTCTGCCGAGTCCAAGTTAATGACCCCGGTTTGAACCATTACGAACAAACTGTTGAGCTTTTCAAATTTTTCAAAAACCAAAGTTTCAAATTAATGAACTTTTTAATCATTTGGCTTTTCAGATTTTACAGATTAGCTCCCAGCCCGTTGTCAATGAGATTCCCACCAGTTTAGCACCTTACCAGACTTTGAAGACCCGTTCTCCAACATTGGTTTGCTGAACACAATGTAGAAACAAAATCCTTTTGTATTTTTTGTAAGTTTATGCTAAAACACACTGAAAATAGTTTTTGGTTTTAATCTGTAAAGCAGATAAACTATGTACAGGACAAGGTAAACTATGTACCAACATATTTACAGACATATTTTTGTGAATTCGTGTCTAAGGATCATATTAGTTAATTGAGACATATCACCAGTACCGTTGACCTTTAGATGACATTTAGTTTTAAACTTGTTTATCTAGATTGTCGATATGTTTGTCCACATAAACTTTAGCACGTTTCTCAACTGTTCCAAGATATGTTAAGGTATGATTTATGAAACTTGACTTATCTATGGTTCCCACTTCTTGAATATATTCCCGTATCAAGTTTCCCTAGATTTCATCTTACAGGTGAATATAGCGTAATTAATATCTGTATCTGGGTTTTGCGAGGTCTTGAGAGCTCAGGTTAGTACTACCGTACAGAGAAAGAGATGAAGGCTCGTCTTTAAGGTGTGTTCTATTTAAGGAATCTTTTAAGCACTACAAATGATTAGATCTTTCGTTACTTTTCAAGTTTGCATGCAGTTTAGGGGTTTATAGCGAAAGTATTATCAAAGTTTTAGGCTATTGCTTCCGCAAAATCAGAAGAACTTGTATAAAACCCCAGATATCAACTATCTATAAAGACCTCGTATCTCAGAATTAGGCAATCTCTCAAACGAAATTTCGGAGTACTAAGTCCATATATCCAAGATGTGTTAATCCACAAGAATAAGCAGTTGTAAAATTTAGTTTATATCTCGAAAACAATTTACTGAACGTGTTAAGCCTATCGACACATCCACAGTATGACTTGTTTATCACTTTTAAACTTTACATTTCATTAGCATACTGTGATAGTCCACTGATGTACTATCATTTCCTTTTTGTCACACCGAATTCTTTTTGTCTTTTTTCAATGTTTTTGTACATTTTCGAAAATTTCATATGCTTTTGTATTTTTTCAAATATTTCTCCCCGTAAAATCAAAAATATACTTTTGGATTTTAGTTTTTAAGAAATACTAATCTAAAAGATATATATACAAACCAATGCGGATCACGTGAACTCATCGTCTGATCCGTATTCAACCTCAGCTTCCACACCTGTAAGAAAATTTTTAATACCGTTAAGCCTCATGAGATATTTAAATCTTGTTAAAGGAAATGCTTTGGTATAAATCAGCCTTTTGTTCGCCGATGTGGATTTTTTTCTATTCGCACCAACTTCTTTTCGTAGCAGTCACGAATGAAGTGATAACGAATTTCAATATGTTTAGTACGTGAGTGATGAACCAGATTTTTTCGTTATATCGATAGCTGCTTTGTTATCTACGAATAAAGGCGTATCAAGAAACTGCAGACTAAAATCCCTCATCTGTTGTTGAATCCAGAGGATTTGAGATCAACAGCTGGAAGCAGAAATGTATTCTGCCTCACAGGTAGAGAGAGAGACGGTAGTCTGTTTCTTGCACTGCCACGTTACCAAACGTGTTCCGAAGAACTGGCATCCTGCCGTTGTAGATTTCGAGTTCAGCTTGTCTACTCCGAAGTCTGAGTCGGCGTATCCCATTAGATCAAAATTGTCGTTCTTTGGATACTACAAGCCGGTGCTTGGACATCCCTTCAAATAACGGAAGATTCGCTTGACTATCTGCATGTGTAACACTCGAGGACTAGACTAATATCTCGCACATAAGCAGGTAGGATACATGATGTCTGGGTGATATGCCGTCAAATACATCAGAGATCCTATCATCGATCGATAGAGTGTGTCATCAACTTTCTTTCCCGTCTCGTCAATGCAAATCCCATGATTCAGTGCTAGTGGAGTTGAAAGCGGCTTCGAGCTATCCATTTCAAACTTCTTGGGAATGTCGTGAACATACTTTGTCTGATGAATGAATATGCCATCTGGTAACTGATCGACCTGTAATCCGAGAAAGAATTTCATTTCACCCATGGAGGAGATCTCGAATTTCTTCTTCATGATCTTTACAAACTCTTTGCAAAGACTATCATCCGTAGAATCGAAGATGATATCATCCACATAGATTTGTACAATAATTAGATGAGATCCGACTTCTCTGGTAAACAATGTACTGTGCACTGTGCCTCTTGTAAATCCGTTTCCAACGAGATGTTGCGATAACGTCTCGTACCAAACTCTCGGGGCTTGGTGTAATCCGTATAAGGCTTTGTCTAGGAGATAAGCTTTGTTCTTGTTCAGCGGATCGACGAACCCTGGTGGTTGGCCGACGTACACTTGTTCACGAAGTTTACCATAGAGAAATGCAGATTTTACATCCAACTGGTACACCTTAAATCCTTTCCAAGCTGCGAATGCGAGGAAAATGCGGATAGACTCTAATCTTGCAACTGGTGCATATACTTCTGTGTAATCAATACCCTCTTGCTGGTGAAATCCTTTGACAACCAACCGAGCTTTGTTTCTGACTATTACACCCCGATCGTCTCTTTTACACATGAAGACCCACTTTGTATCAATAGCTTTCTGCTTCGGTGGTAAGTCTACAAGTTTCCAAAAACCCAATTTCTCGAACTGTGACAATTCCTCTTGCGTTGCTATCACCCAATTCTCGTCACCCAGAGCTTCATTAACAGTTTTTGGCTCTATTTGAGAGATGAAACATGAGTAGTAGCAGTAGTCTTGAGTTGGAGGAACTCGGGTGTAGAAACAACTAAGTGCTTTATTGATTTCTCTTCGTGTAAGCACACCAGTTTGTAATTCACCAATGATATTTGTTGAAGGATGGTAAGAATATGATGGCGGCATTTCTTCGCTAGGAACATCAACTGAGCTTTGCTGATTCTAGACGTTCAGATCAACGTTCAATTCAACATTAGGTGCACTTGATGAAGCTTCGTTCTGATTTCTCGAGTTAGTAGATTGATTCAACATGTTGGATATCTGCTCAATTTCTTCGTCCGATAAGGATTCATTATCAGCGTCAAATGTTGGTGCTTCATCTGAATCAGAATTCTGATTCTGAGGCGTACTTGGCACTGTTGTTGTATTTCCTGGTTCAGAAGATGGATTCGTTGGAATTATAGCCGGTGTTACTTCTGCTTCAGAAACATTTTCAACTTAAAACACGCTATTACTTGGACCTACTTCGGAAGACGAAGTATCCAACATGGGTTGATTAACCACAATTTGTCTAATGATTTGTTCTTGATTTGCCGACTGTTTAATATAATATAACGCTGCAATTTCTTCTTCAGACGGTTCTTCCGGCAAGTCGAATGACTTCCAAAGGTCTTGATAGTTGAACAACCATGCGTCGCCTCTTCTTTGGATAGGATCCGTATAGTTAGAGCAATCCACATGTTGTGCTTCAATTACCTTTCTCAATGAGGGAATATATATAGGTCTTAGCAGACTCGCATATCCAACAAAGAAACCTTCAAGTGATTTGGCTCCGATTTACCATCTTAATCGATTACAGTACATGGCGCTCCAAATGGCTCTAAAAACTTCAAATTCGGATTCCGTCGGTTAATCATCTATAAACATGTCTTTTTCATTGGTTTAATGGTTAAAACCCTGTTTAGCGTGTAGCAAGCCGCTGCAACAGCTTCACTCCAGAAGCTGACCGGAAGCTTTGAGTCTGCAAGCATGGTTCTTGCCGTTTCGATTATAGTTCTGTTCTTCCTCTCAGCTACACCGTTTGTTGCGGAGTATAGGGTGCACTAAATTCGTGTAGAATCCCTTTTGTGTTGCAAAATTCTCTCATTTTGTTATTCTTGAACTCTGTGTTGTTGTCACTGCGAATGCGTCGTACAGGGAGATGATAAAGATTCTCGATTTTCTTGAAAAGAATCACTATATTTTCGAATGTTTCATCTTTTGATTCTTGGAAGAATACCCACGAATATCTAGAATAGTCATCTGTGACGACCAAGCAGTATAAGTCTCCTGAAATACTTCGAACGTTTACAGGACCAAATAAATCCATGTGGAGATGTTCAAGTGGCAACTTGATTGAGTTCAGAATTTTCTTTGGATGTGACTTCTTGATCTACTTCCCCTTTTTACATTATAGACAGTGATCGGTCATATGGAAGCTTCGTAAGTTCACACCTTCTACCAGATCATTATGAACCAAGAAATTCATTTTTGGCAAATGAATGTGCCCCATCTTTCTCAGTAGCCTTCGTTACAAAACATTGCGCTGATTTCGATGAAGTAGTAGCGACGCCCATATCTAAGACATATAGATCATTCTCGCGCGGGGCTCGCATCAGAATCCACTCATCAGGTATTTTGAAACCAGGCTTTAGAATAATACATTCTTTGTCATTGAAATGCACCATGAACTCTTTGTCGCAAATATGCGATATGCTCAGAAGATTCTTTTCCAGCTCAGCAATATAGTTCACACGATCAAATGAAACAACGCCATTGAAAAGTTTTCCTTCAGCGTCTATCCTTCCACCCTGATTACCAGCAAATCCAACATATCCACCGTTGATAGCTTTTATGTCGAACAGAAGAGCTTTCATTCCTGTCATATGCCTGGACGCTCCATTATCCAGTATCCACTTTGAAAGAACGGATCTCTGGAGCCCCTGCACATGTTAAAATATAGTTAAAAAGTGTCACCCAAGCCTTTTTGGTCTTCGCTTTTGGATAGATAGCTTGGTAATCATCTTCATAATCTCCATCTGAGCCTTCACTGTCGTTTACAATTTCAAAATTCACTTTCTTTTTACCTTTTGATGGTTCATTACCGTTTGTAGATTTGACAGTTTCGGATTTGGTCTCAGATTTTGATTCTTTCTTGTTATTAGTCTTAACAAGCTCAGACTTAATAACATCAGATGTTGTTGCCTTTTTCTTAGTAATCCACGTTTTGATTTAATGTTTGCCTTTTTGATGTAAAATAGTGGTTCGTGAGCCCTAGAAGTTTCACCTATTTTGAAAGTTGAGTTTTCAAATTTCTTTTCAATTTTAGGTTTAACCTCAGGTTTTGATTCTTTTCTTTTCAAAATTATACAGGTTTTACAACTCTGGTTGCTTTGGTTTTACAACATCTGAACTTTCTTTTCTTCGAAGATAAGCCGACTTAGATTTTGGACACTTGCGTGCAATATGACCAACTTTATTGCACTTGAAGCAAGTCCGATTATGATGTGAGTGTCCACTAGTGGATTTTACACCACTTGTGGCTTTCGCCTTATCTCGAAGTTCTTTCTATTTCTTAAATTCATCGTTTGACTGCTTTCTAATCAAACTCTCCTCATGAACCGTGTTCGTCCCATAAACGAATTTCATGTTTTTATCTTTGTATTCGTGAAATGGTGACATTTTCTTTTTAGGTTCATCTGATTCCTCTAAACCCAACCCAGCTCTTCAGTTTTCCGGATGATCACCACCATTTCTTCGGTAGTTATTGTAATTTCTTTTGGGTTTAGAATAGAATTTCTTTTCATTCTTCTCCAGGTCATCTGATGTAACCTCAACCAGTTTGAACAGTTTATCCAATTGATCTTCTTTAACATTCCAAATCGGAAAACTGTCATCAAAGTGTAATCTATCAGATTCCTTAACCTTGTACATGACAACGTTAGGATCATCACATAGATCATCTTCCGATGATGTATCGTCACCTTTGGAGTTTGTGTCAGAACTGTTCAAACTCGAGTTGGCGCTCTCAAAGCTGCCATCATCAGAATCATTCAGAACATTTTCAACCACTTTTTTAACCACCGGCATTATTGTCATCATCTGATTTAGTATAGATTACATCAATGTTCTCTGGTAATTCATTTCTCTTTTCAGATAACAACTCAGTGTTGAGTGCCTTATCCATCCCATCAACAGTTTTGCGACAATACTTCTCACATAGGGGTGGAGGAACATTGTTGTATTCTCTACCATTTTTCTTTTTAGACTTTTTATCATTTTCTTCCGACGAGATCGTAGGAAGAATATGATCAATGACATAAGCGTTTGTTTTATAGCTTTTTAAAAGTTGTTGAACACGCTCTGTTTCAATTTTCATGTCCTGGAGTTGTTGTTTGGTTTCATCAATGGTGTTAATATAAATGTTTATTGCTTTTTGTTTATCCAATACTGTACCTTTCAACATCCTTATAGTATCATGTTATTCAATTTTATTTCTATCGAGCCTGCCATAATCATCTTTCATTTTATCATACGCTTTCTTCATTGTAGGATAATCGTATTTGAAATGTTCATTATGTACACTGAGTTCAGCGATGATTTTTGATTTTTCGGCGCATTTTGCACATGGCTCGGTACATTTTGTTCAAGGTTTTACAACCTCCACAACTTGCACTTTGACAACTTCCTTTACCTCCAGACCTACCTTGGTAAGATTTGCCATCATAGCTTTATTGGCAATGTCCGTGAGGTTTTCAGCATTCACTTCTTGAGCACCATCAATGATTACTTCATCATTCGATTTCTCTTCGACCACTTGCTCCTGAGAACTTCCGTCAAAGTTACCTGCAAAACTAGAAGTTGAATTAGGCGTTAAAATACCCTGTGTCTTCATGTGAAGATACATCTCTTCTTCTTCCTGTTGTTGCACATACTATTCCAGTAGAGCCTTCTCCATTCCTGCTGTGTCTTCTGCAGAAGTATCTTCAACAATCTCAGCCATCAATGCAACTCCTGTTTTCTTTCCGATATAAGAATTCCAGTCAAATCCATCATCCTCGTTCGAAGCAACCATTGCTTTCTCGGTATTGTTGGATGATTTCTCTTGTATCTCAACTTGAGTCTTTTTCGGAAATGGTTTATACTGAAGCGACTTCTTGTAGTATTCGTTTCCACCTCCAAATGGACTCTGATTACCTGTAGCTTTAGGATTTTTGCATTCTCTCTTGAAATTCCCTTTCTATCGACATCTGAAACAAGTGACCTTTGATTTGTCGAACCCTAGCTTGTTGCTTGAATTTCCGATATCTCGGCCTGTGAGTGCAACAAACTTTGTCACCCTTCGAATGATAGAAGCCAAGGACCATTTAATATCCATCAGTTCAAGCTCTTATTCATCCACTTGATCGTAGTCTTCTGCGATTATTTCAGGATTGCCAATTTTCCTTACTACCAGACTTTCATACAATTCTAGAACTGTGGCGAGAAGTGACATATGTTGTTTTGCAACTTGCTCAGAAACAACATTGCTTAGATTGACAGCAATGTTACACTTGTACACATTCGGATCAGAATTCATTTGTTGATTCTGATTTGCTTGACTCTGATATGAAGAATTTGAACTAGTGCTCGAAAACGAAGAACTCTGTGGACTTTGATCATATTGTGGATATAATTGGTTCTGATTCTGTGGCGAAGAGTTCATGTCTTCACTGAATGCTATTTGTATCTTTGGACTTGAAATGTTATCTTGCATTCAATTCTTGTAATACAGACCAACATCTTGAACAATGTTAGCATTCTTCGACTTTGCAATTTTTAGAAGTTCCATCTCATGAACTTCAAGTTTGTCGATGAATGTTGCCAACTTGAAAAATTCCCAATTCGGACTTTCTTTCAAGACCATGAGGTAAGTAGTCCACTCTCCGTCAGGTAACGCATCTGCAAGCTTATCAATGTACTCTTTTTCTGTCTTCTCGAGACTGTGTCTCCTCATTTGGACTTTCAGATGACAGAAATGCTCAATCATCTGTTTCATTGTCTCTCCCTTCAACATGTTAAAGATATCGAACTCCTTCAGGATGAGAGCTTCCTTACTCTTGATCATCTCTGCGCTTCCTTGGTATTTCTTTTGCAGTGATAGCCAGAGATCTCTCGTAGTCGTATATTCGGGCAATAAGACCAGAATATCCTCTTTAACATATTGTTGAATGAGGCTTATCATCTTTTTCTCAGCAATGTACTCATCCTTTTGAATTGTGGAGTACTTGTACTTTTCTAGAACTTGCTGATGTTCGTCTAATGGAACAGTATAACCTCTCTCAATCGACACCCAGCCTTGGAAATGCATGGCCTGAACCCAATAAGTGAATTTCTCCTTCCATCCTTCGTACTCGTCCATGCTCATTAACTTCGGCGGTTTAACGGACGTGCCCATTTCGTTGTCGAGGTTGACTTGCTGTATTACATTGGCATTGGATGTACCCACTCCTGACATAAACGCTCTCTGAATATCATTCATCACGAATATCGAGACACGTACGCTGAAAACACGTTCAAACTTTTGAAAAAGTTAGTTTTACTACAAGTTCGGTCAAACTTGCAGTAGAATGAAGAATTTCAGGCTTTTAACCACAAGTTCGGTCGAACTTATGGATTCTGATTGAAAAATATCCCTTGAGAACTTCGAGCGAACTTGTAGTTTGGAATTTATAAGAAACTCGCAAGTTCGGGCGAACTTAGCTAACCTTTCTTGAATTTTATCAAATTCGGTCGAACTTGATAAAATATCAATGAATTTTTAGTAACTTCAAGCGAACTTAGCTTAAAATCTTTCAAAAACTCCTCAAGTTCGAGCGAACTTGATAGAAATTCACTCAAAAAGTGAGTTTCTAAGGCAAGTTCGGCCGAACTTGGCTAACAAGTTCGATCCAAGTGTGTTTGAAAAACATGGTTTTTCCAACAATTTGACACCAATTCGCTTGATTTTAGTCTCCAAACTCTCAAGGGTTTATCTATGATGTATTTAACATGTTATATTCAAAATTGGACAGAATTTGCCCGTGAATTCTTCATTTTTGTGTAAAAGTTAAGAAAAATAGAAGAATGGAGTAGAATTAGAAGTGTTCTTGTCTTGATATCAATCAAATCAGGCTATTCTAGCTCTGATACCACTTGTAGGACCGATCCTCATAGCATAGGAACCTAGATTTGATATCTAATGTCCATAATAGCGGAAATATTACGACATGATTACCAAACAACCAGAATTAGTCAATTAATCGTCAATATAACGTCAAGTCTCCAAATTGACAGAGCTCTGCCTCAGAGATGCCAAAGTTACAAATGAATGAGACATGCTAGCTATTTATCGGCCGAACTTGACTTCACAAAGCCTTCACCAGCGAACTTGTCCTATATTTACATAAATACTTCGTATCGCTAGCCTATTCAACTCAAATCTATACAGACTCGTTACAAGACTAAGACATAGACATTCTGCACCAACAGGATTCGCTTTTGACATCATGCAAGACAATGCTTCCATAACCACAAGGAAAAGAAGAGGCGACAACGGATCACCTTACCTTATACCCTTTTCACATTGAAATTCAAACGTCAGACTCCCATTTACAAGAATAGCGGACCTTGCGGAAACAAGGTTTCCTTTAATCCACGTACACCAGAAAACTCCATTTGGTTCAACATATCGATCAAAAAGCCCCAATTCACGTTGTCGTATGCTTTCTCAAAATCAATTTTTAATAAAAAAAACCCTCTTTTTTTTACTTTTTTAAGCCAAGATAGCACTTCGTTGAGGATCAAAGGGCTATCTAAAATCAGTCTAGCTTCAACAAAAGTTGTTTATGATTCTGAAACCACCGTACCAATCACATTTTTTAGCCTGTTTGCAAGGATTTTTGAGATAACCTTTCTAATAACTCCAATTAAGTTGATTGGTCGATAGTCTTTGAGGTTAATCATGTCTCTTTTTTAGGAATAAGCGCTATAAACGACAAAATACAACCCTTATTAATCGTCCTGGACCCATGAAATTGATTCATTATCACGGAAAAATCATCACCAAGAAGGTGCCATAATCTCTTTATGAAACTGAAGTTAATCCCATCAGGTCCTGGGGCCCGATTTGAACCGCACCCGAACATCGCTTATTTTATCTCTTCCTTCAAGAAACACACCACTAACTCTTTCGCTGCTTCTCCCAAAACCTTCTTGGCGTTCTCACATATAAACTTCAGCCTGTTGCTAACCTTTTCTTGAAAATGGGGTTTAAAGAAGTTTAAAATCTCTCTTTTTACCATCGTAGGCTTTGTTACCCACTCACCATCTACTGGGAAGGCGTATTTAGCTTTCTTATTGTTAATCATGGAGTGGAAAAACGCACTATTCTCGTCTCCGTTCATCACTGATATGCGCCAAATGTAACATATAAATTATATCAAATACGGTATAAATCAACCCTTTTAAGCACTTATGTTGGAAAAAGAGTGCTTCTTTGTATACTTCTAATTTTCAGGATCAAAAGAGCTTAAATGTACAAAAGGAACAAATTAATGACAAAAATCAATATAAGTACAGAAGAAGGAAAGATGATGAACTATACCAGCCCTCCGAGCTTCACCCGAAGACCAAAAACAACGAATTAGAAGTCAAGAATGGGGCCGTTCATGCTCGGCATGGGATCGTGCCCACTTGAAGATTCCAAGAAAAGAAGACAAACTGAAGCAGACAAGAGACACAGGTCGTGGTCAACTCCCAGATACGGAAAATCTTGGAGAGTACAGCAAGTACAATGGCCACAGGGCCATGCCGTTGACACACAGGGTAGTGCAAGCATCTAATCTGACAACAACATTAAATGAAGACAGAGAAGAAGGAAGACACGGGGCCGTGCCCACTAGGCATGGGGTCGTGTGAATCTTCTGTTTCAGCTATAAATATGGGTGCTTGGTTTCATTCCAACTCATCAGTTGGCAAACCACTTCTCTCACACCTGCCACCACTCCACCACATTCATCCATTAACCATCCTTAGAGTGTGTTTGTAGTAGTCTCGGGATCCAAGATTGATCGTAAGAGTTTTTGTCAAACAAAGGCTATGATTGGCTAATCTCTTACATCACTTGTGAAGACAAGTTATTTATGTATTGCATTTAATTTCTAAGCTTTGGTTAACTTTTTAATTAAGTAAGTATTAATAACTTTAATAACTAGTTTTTTATATTGAAAGTGAACTTTATTCTATCATCTCTTCATGTTTTGTTGATTCACTCATCCGTGTATTTACGGTCAATATAAAGCGCGTCAACTATCTGGAGGGGGGACAGAAGGGTGGTTTGGTAAAGTTCTTGCCTCGTTCAGTGTATAGATCCTGCGAGGACTTAATTCAAACTTATTAGGACTTCCTTTGAGGCAGATAGCATCAAATCGAGGGAAGTAAGAACGGCTTGAATCCCTTATAAATAAATTACTATTAAAACTTTAAACTGGCCTTGCGGGACAGTATCCCTGTTGAGACAGACCAATATGGTCGAGAGTAGCGTTGCCTACAAAAGAGGGACATGCCACATTTTGAATAAATGAGTGAAAAGTACCTAAAATATATTTAAAATTTACACACCCTCGCTCACGTCAAATTTTTGGCGCCGATGTCGGGAACACAAGGATTTTAAGAAAGTTTAAAATCAGCGCCCTAATCATTTTTATGATTTCTAACTTTTCTTTTTAGATTGTTTTTCTTTTTCTAAAATTTTTCTACTCTCTGTAGAAACAACACGGGGTTGTGTTTGATCAACACAAGGTCGTGTCAGACCTACAGTAAAGGAAAGAATCTGTTTTTTGGTTACTAAATTAAAGACACGAGGCCGTGTTACAGGAGCACGAGGCTGTGTCCAACCTCCAGATCTGGGAAACTGAAAACAGAAACTTTTCTTAACAGCACAGGGGCGTGCCATGTAAGCACGAGCCGTGCTACTCTTCTGATCAGCATTTTTTTATGTTTTTATTCGTAGAAACTCATGCCATCCCGTATAATTCATAGAAAATACAACCTGGTGCATGATCTCCACCTCCGACAAAGACATAAAAGTGCCACTAGAAGAATCCGAGCTCTTTTTCAGAAAAAGACTTAAAACTAAAAATCGACAAAAAGCCTCGGCTCAAAACCCCTATGGCGGATCAACGCACTCTTATGGATTACCTACGGCCTATGATCGGTAGTCTTGGAGCCGCTATTAACCCTCCTAATGTCGATGCTAACAACTTTGAGCTTCGACCACGTCTCATCCAAATGCTCCAAAATTCCGCCACCCTTCCCGGCCTACCTGACGAAGATCCCCATTTACATATTACCAACATTTTAGAAATATGTGAAACCTTTCGGATCAATGGAGCCTCCAATGATGCTATTCGGCTCCGTATGTCCCTTTTTCCCTCAAAGATCGAGCAAAGCTTGGCTAAACACCCTCCCAAGTGGTTCCGTACACACTTGGGATGAACTTGCCAAAAAAATTCTCTACTGATATCTCCCCCTTAAAACCGCCAAACATATGACTGAGATTAATTCATACTCTCAAGACGACGGTGAATCTTTATACGAGACATGGGAAAAGTTCAAGGAGTTATTAACGAACTGCCCAAATGATGGTCTTGAAAGATGGCAACAAGTGTCTATTTTCTACAACGGACTCTTACCACACACAAGGCAAGTCCTTGATTCCATCTCCGAGGGACTCCTTGGGAATCGGTGACCCGAGGAAATTTATATCAAATCGAGGAAATTGCTCAAAATAGTTTTCAATGGCACACTCCTCGGGTTCGAAATCAATAGCCCCGGGTGCCCATAAAGTGGACGTCTCCACTTCTTTATAAGCCCAAAATGAAGCCTTAACTACAAAAATAAAGAAACTTGAATTAAATAAAACGGTCTCGATTATGGCTTGTGAAGGGTGTACGAACCTCACGATAACTGGAGTTGCATGAAAGAAATGGAAAATCAAACGGAAGTGGTGAACTACCTCAACAACTGCCCACGACCGTCGGGAAGCCAAAACAACACCTTTACCCCCGAGTGGCGAAATCATTCCAACTTTGGTTGGAGGGAATCGGGGGGTAGCAACCAAAAAAATCAAAATCAATAATCCAACTTTCAAAAACAACCATGAAACGAGCAACAAGGCTTCCAACCACAACAACAAGGAGGAAGAGAAAGGCTTGAGGATCTCTTCACTCGTCTTTTCTCCGAATCCGATAAGCGGTACTCGGAGAGGTTACTACAAACCAAAGCCGAAATTAGGAACCAACGAGCTAGTATGCAAAATATTGAAAAACAAGTAAGCCAACTTGCCCAAAATTTATCCGAAAGACCACAAGGAGCCTTGCCCAGTAACACCGAAACAAACCCAAAAGCCCAAGTAAACGTAATCAATTTAAGAAACTGAAAGGTAGGACCCAATGACAAACCAACACCACCTCAAACCAATACACAACCCACAAACACACCCATAACCAATAACCAAGGAAATACTCAACCCCAAAACACGGAACCAACCAAACCACCACCGGTCACTTACCCCGGTTGTTTGCTCTGGTAGAAGACCGACGAGCAATTCACCAAGTTTGAAAGTTTGCTTAAACAACTTCACATCAACCTTTCTTTGTAGAAGTCCTCACCTAAATGCCAAAATATTCCAAATTCATGAGAGACTTCCTCACTCATAAAAGAAAGATTGAATCAATCCAACAAGTCAATTAAGTGAAGAATGCTTGGCGGCACTCCTCAACAAACTCCCCCAAAAGAAGATTGATCCCGGAAGCTTCACCATTCCTTGCTCCATTGGAGGGTCACTAATAAGCAATGTACTTGCCGACCTAGGGGCTAGCATCAACCTGATGTCGCCTCTATGTGCAACCGACTTGGACTAGGAAAGCCACACCCCACAATGATGAGCATACAACTTGCGGATAGGATGCTAAAATACCCTCAAGGTTTCGTAGAAAATCTCTTGGTAAAAGTCGAGGAATTTGTTTTCCCGGCCGACTTTGTAATCCTAGATTTGGAGGAAGACACCGAGATCCCACTCATATTGGGAAGACCGTTCCTTGCCACCGCATGAGAAATGGTGGATATGAGTGACGGAAGGTTAACATTGAGGTTCGGTGACAAGGAGGTCAAGTGTGAAGTGGGACAACGAGTAGAAGATGATCCGGTCAACTACATCAAAACAATAGACTCGATCCTAGACTACGCCATTCGCCGATGCAACTTGGGATGCGAGTCATCCCGCTCAGGTAAGATTTGGCCGACTTTAGGTCTAGCCAAGGACCCTTATAAATGTGGCGCACCATGAAAGCATTCCATGGACTATCCAAGAGTTAAGTAGTTTAATTTTTAGTGTATTCTTTAGTTTAATGATTTTCTTTTAAGTTTTCTCTTTGTAAGAATAAAGCTACACTCAAAGGAAGGGTGGAAAAAGGCATAAGGGACGTTGAAACAGCACCCATGCACGTATACAGACACTTCCCGAAGCGAAATCTTCAAAACAGTAAGTGCAGCACGGGGTCGTGTAAGGTAAGCACGCCCCCGTGCCTCAAGTCAGCAAAAAAAAAACTTTTACTTCTGGAACATTGACACGGGGTCGTATCCCATAGACACGCCCCCATGCCTGGCTTCTGGAAAATTTTCGTTACTAGCACTTTTGACACGGGGTTGTGACCCCTAAACACACCCCCATGTCTGCTTTCTAGGAATTTTCACAGAAACCATAATACTGGCACTGTTGACACGGGGCTGTATCCCCAAACACGACCCCGTTTCTGGTTTTTGAAAAAAAAATTGTTGTTTTTAACCCACATTTACGCATTTAATCAAATTTAACCGATTTTGGCCACATTGAAGACAATGTGTAATTTAAGTGTGTGGGGGGGGAGCTTAACTTGAATTTGTTTATCCTAAATCAAGCCTTACACAAAACTCTACTTGGAACCGTTTAAAACACCCCAAATCTTTTCCAAAAAAATAGTTTTTAGATTGTTTTGTCTTGTTTATAGTTTAAATTAGAAATCAATATCTAAAAAATTCAAGTTTTTACAAATTTACAACTGATTGCGTCGTGATAAAAAGAACCATATAAGAAAAAATTATAAAAAGGCATGACAATTCTTTTTAAAATTTGATTGTATATATAATTTCACACTTTTAACCCGTTTCCTACAAAAATGTGAGTTTTTGAGCCTTTACCGAGCATTCAATATCATATCTTTAATTAAACTAGGTTTATCACTCTAGCCGCGTTAGGGCGAACTTTTTTTTGTCATTTAATCTCTGTTTACATGTGTTTTGAAATCACTACGAGCGCGTTACGCACAGAACCGCTAACAAGAATAAAAAGAAAATGTTGAAAAGAAACAGTAGAAGATAACCGAAAAAAATCAACCAAAAACGTTTTATGGTAATGATGTTGTTCATATGAAACCCGTGGTCAGAGATGAGCAAATAGTATTGGGTTCCGGTACCTAATTTCCCGAACCGAAAGATTTTAAGTCAATTCGGTACCAACTTTTGGCGTTCTTGGTACCCGTTTGCTACCAGTTTTTACTTTCATATACCTGTACTGCAACCGGTATTTTCGGTACCAGTACCGATTTAGTATCTGTTGGCATCGAGCTCATCCGTAGCCCTGAAACTAAAAAAACAAAACATTAAAAGTTGAAGAATATTAATAAAAAAAGTTGTACGATACCGTTGGTGTTTGTACGGTACCGTGATCAGGGATGAGCAAATGGTATTGATTTGGAGTACCGAATTTCCTGAACTTTTCAAAATTAATTCGGTACCGACTTTTGATGTTTTCTGTACCAGAATGGTTCTGATTTTTACATTCTTGTACCGAGACGAACAGGACCGTACCGATATCTTGATAAAAACGGATAAATGAAAAAAAGGTTGCCATGTGACAAGTTTTGAATGGTGAAAATACTATTCATAGAGTTGGTTTTTTTAATATATAGGACAATGCTCATTTTCAATTTTTTTTGTATGAATAGCCGTATGGGTCTTATGAATCTAGAACTTAACAAGACAATACATTCCTGGTCCTTACCAACTAATCCAAGTAAGTATATGATTGAGGCATTAGGACTATAAACCCCGTTTTCATTTTCAACCTTATTTTCTATTTCTCTCCCCACTAAAAAACAAAAATTTTCCCTAGTTAACCCCTTTAAGCTTAAGCCTTTTATTCCAAAACCTGCAAAATACATTTTGCACAAATCACCCATCACCCAAAACCAATCTTTATTTTTACACCCCTTATTTTAGTAAAATGCGGTTCTCTTGAAATTTATATAATAAGAAGTGACTTAGTTATCTTGTGTATATCATATCCTATTATTAAAAAAATCTCTCTAAAAATAAGCAAAATTATTGCTTATAAGCCTTTAGTTAGTACCTAAGTCACAAATAAATAAATTTTCAAAAGAAAACCAATATTTTACGCTTTTTGCCACTTTTCAAACAAAACTATCCTACCCCTAGACAAAACCTACCTTTTTTAAAGTCTTCTTGATATTTACAAGATTATGTTAAAATTAGGAGGTTTGATTACTTGTCAAGCATATGGTAGGAGTAAGTTCCATATCGATTTCGAGCATTTCACTTCTACATCTTCGGCCGAGTGTTGAGTGATCACTTGCGAGGTGTGTGAATTTGTATATAGCTAAATGAAATTTTGTAGAGGCATATTATGCCCAAAAATATTTATTTTTCTTAAAAAGTGTTCTAAATAAATCATGTCGAATAAGATTGTAAATAAAATAAAAACAAAAATGACAAGAACTTGGATTCCCGACACTCAACAAACAAGACCCAAAAACTTCTTCTCTACCAATTCCATGTGGGTGTGTAAGCAATATTAAAGAGTTTTGCATGAGGACAAGCAAAGATTCAAGTGTGGGATATTTGGTATGCGCCAAATGCAACATATAAATTATATCAAATATGGTATAAGATCAACCTTTTTTATGCACTAATGTTGGAAAAAAATGTGTTTCTTTGTATACTTTTGACTTTAAGGATTAAAAGAACTTAAATGTACAAAGGAACAAATTAATGACAAAAACCATCATAAGTACAGAAGAATGAAAGATGATACACTATACCAGCCCTCTGAGCTTCACCCCAAGACCAAAAACAACGAATCAGAAGTCAAGCACGGGGTCGTGCCCTCTTGAAGATTCTAAGAAGAAGAAGACAAACAAAATCAGACAAGAGACACGGGGGCGTATCCGTATGAGACGGGCCATGGTCAACTCCCAGATACGCAAAATCTTGGATAATACAACAAGTACAATGGGCACGGGGCCGTGCCGTTGACACACTGGGCCGTGCAAGTATCTAATCTGACAAGAGCATTAAATGAAGACAGACAAGAAGGAAGACACGGGGCCGTGTGAATCTTCTGTTTCAGCTATAAATAGGGGTGCTTGGTTTAATTCCAACTCATCCCTTGGCAAACCACTTCTCTCACACTTGCCACCACTCCACGACCACAATACCACCACCATCCACCACATTCATCCATCAACCATCCTTAGAGTGTGGGTAGTAGTTTCGGAATCCAAGATTGATCGTAAGAGTTCTTGTTAAACAAAGGGCATGCTTGGCTAATCTCTTACATCACTTGGTGAAGACAAGTTATTTATGTATTGCTTTTTATTTCTAAGCTTTGGTTAACTTTTTAATTGGGTATGTATTAATAACTTTAATAACTAGTTTTTTTATATTGGAAGTGAACTTTATTCTATCATCTCTTCATGTTTTGTTGGTTCACTCATTCGTTTGTTTACTGTCACACCCCAACCAATGGCGGAATCATCAGGGCGGCACTAAGCGAACAGATTGCTCAAGAATTTCCACAACGACTATTAATATGACAATATTTAATAACATCCAATTTCCCATACAATCGAACTAAACATTCATATCAAAAGTCATACGGATTACATCACTCTTAAACAGTACAATTCGACAACTAGGTTTTTATTACAAGTTTCTAAAGATAATCCTAAGTCAATTGCAGCGTCATCCATCAACCTGTTACATACGTTAAAATACAAGTCAATACAATAACGTAAAGGTGAGTACATAGGTTTAATAACATAATAATAGCGATAAAGCGTTTACGCATAACCAGCATGTGTCACGTAGAGAGGCGAATCTAAGTATGCTAACAACAATGATACAAGCCAACCAACACGACTGCGAGGTGGTGTACGCGTGATACGTGTTCACAACAGCGAACACGCACGTAAAGTTAGTATGCGAGCCTTAACAACCCCCGAACCAATCGGGTGCTGAGTCCAAACTATAGTACTATCGTTGCTAAGGGTGGTCTGCAAGTCCTCATTATTTACACATAGCGAACAAACATTCAATGATTCACGAATGACATGCGAGAGCGGTTAGTGTTAAAAGAGTTTAGCGTTGTGTGTAGCATGTTTTGATATAGAGAACGCATGTAACACCCAAAAGAGCGTTTTAAGCGAAAAAGGGTTCAAGTATGCTCACCGTGGGTGCGTAAACAGCAACACAAGTGAGCTGGAGAGTGACGAGAGCGCCAGATCAACCTACAAGTGGGAATAGAAGTGCATTAGTCTTCCATAGTACTGAAATGGTTGAACGGAAAAGTTGTACGCGAAACAGTCAGTTCATACGAAGTGCCACTTTCGTAAGAAGTGCCACTATCGTAAGAAGTGCCACTTTCGTAAGAAGTGCCACTTTCGTAAGAAGTGCCACTTTCGTGCGAAGTGCCAGTTCGTACGAAGTGCCACTTTCGTACGAAGTGCCAGTTCGTGTCCAAAATCTAGTGTTTTCGTGTCGTTTCTTCGGGAAATCGAGTGGTCATCCCTCCAGCCGCAAGTTACTGATCAAACCTAGCGCCAGAGAGGTCTTTGGAGCAGTCTTAGTCAGTTCATAGGAACTTGGGCTGGTTCGTGCGAACTGGCAGTTCGTGAGAAGCAGCCCAGTTCATACGAACTGGCTGTCTTGCATCTTGTGCATTACGGACAGGGTTTTTGCCTGGAATGGACGTGTTTCGAATCTATTTCAGGCTATTTTTTGAATCCGCTTTGTCCCAGTGCTTAAGTGAACGAAACTTAGGTCGGTTCTTATCCGTTTTTTTGTGTAAAAATCAAGTTTAAAACAGTTTCCTTAGGATTTACACACTTTGTGAGTTGAAATCATGAGATTTCTATCTTGGGAAGCCAAAGCTAAGTCCAAAACACTCATTTAGGTGTGAAACAAAGGTAAAAATAGAAGGTTTTATGAAAAAAGATGAAGGTTTTCGTAAAAGAAGAAGTTTTAGATGAAATTGGAGATAGACTCGTGTAAATCGTTGTGTAAATCGTCGTGGTTTGCTTGAAAGTAGTTGTTTCTTACGTTGCGAAACAGAGGGAGTGCGGTTTGGGACATCAGTGCAAAATGGCAGCAAGTGTGAGAGCATGAGTGTGCTTAGTATTTATAGGAGGTGAGAGGAGAAGGCCTCAGTTCGTACGAACTACCACTTTCTTGAGAAGTGCCACTTTCGTGCGAACTACCACTTTCGTGAGAAGTGCCACTTTCGTAAGAAGTGCCACTTTCGTAAGAAGTGACCAATTCGTTTGGTGTTTTCGTTTGCATTAGTTAGTTCAAGTACATTAAGCATTTTAGCGAGGGTTTTTAGGCGTCATGTTGTGTATTAGTGCGATAAAGCGAGTTTAAGTGAGCGAGCGAGAGCGAGTAATGACCACACAAAAACACACATAACACATAATACACATAACAAAAGTAAATAACATAAAGTAACCGCGATTGAGCTTGCGATGAGATGAGCGTTGCGAGTAGTTTAAGCGAGTAAATGCGGTAATTAAGCGTTATAAAATGCGTTTTTCAATAATTTAACCATTATACGAAAAGATAAAATAACGGAATAATACGGATTCGGATAACAATCCGAAGGATCGGGTTGTTACAGTCACCCCTACTTTAGGAAATTTCGTCCCAAAATTTAAGCAGTTGACGTAACAAAGAATATCACTTTCGAGTTCCCAAGTGAACTCGGCGACGCGTTTGCCTTCCCATCGGATCTTCACAACAGGAATGCGAGAGCGTCGAAGTTTCTTGATTTCACGATCCATGATTTCTACTTGCTTTTCCACGAAGTGCAGAGTCTCGTTGATTTGCAAGTCTTCGAGAGGCACATGAAGATTTTATTCAGCTAGGCATTTTCTAAGGTTTGAGACGTGGAAAGTCGGATGCACGTTGCTGAGTTCTTCTGGTAATTCGAGTCGGAAAGCCACTTTATCAATTCTTTCCAGAATCTTAAAGGGACCCACGTATCGTGGCGCTAGTTTCCCTTTCTTTCCGAAAAGGATCACTCCTTTCCAAGGTGAAACCTTTAAGAGAACGTGATCTCGCACTTCGAACTATAGGGGCTTTAGGCGTGTATCGGTATAATTCTTTTGACGACTCCGAGCTTTCAGGAGATAGTCTCTGATTTGGAGGATTTTGTCTGTCGTTTCTTGTATTAACTCGGGACCAGTGAGTTGAACGTCTCCGATCTCGTGCCATATGTAACACCCCGACCGCGTAAAAACAATAAACCGCGACGGAAACGTCGGGAGTCACGTTAACAGATTGTTACAACAACACATGGTATTTGAAGTTTTGTTTTATTTAATTATTAAATTTACATAGTTGCATTGTCTTTGAAATATTAAACAAACTAAACAAACATAACAAATTGTCTTTCTTGTTTTAAGGCACTAAAGTCCATGTCCATTCCTACGTGAACATGCATCAGTATCATCAAGCGTTGTTCCCTGAAACATATGTGAAAGTTGAGTCAGCATAAAAGAATGCCAGCGAGTACATAGGTTTTGTGAGTGTGTCAGATTCAGGGTCTCGTATATATATTGCAATACCTCTTCAGACTACTTGAGCCGTGAAGGGATACTTGTATCAAATGTGTTTGATATTGCAATATAGTTAACCAACATAACTAGTTGGTTAAAGTTTGTGAAAAAAATCTTGTAACCATGAATCTTAACCAAAATGTTTCTTTTGTAAAACCAAGTTATAAATTGATTTAAAAGAAAACTTCTTATGGTTTATATCTTTAAGTGAAAATCGTTACATGACATCGTTCGAAAACATTGTTCCAAGAAATTTAGATAAGGCCACGGTATGTAATATGATGAAATCACTTATATATAGGAAGTACCAGCGGCGTATCCACCATGCTTTTATCACATTACACCCGTCAGGTTATTTAAATCACTTATCATAAACCAATCGTCCAATCGTCTTTGTTAAAAACCAATCGTCCAAATCGTTATTGTTATAAACCAAATCGTCATTGTCATAAAAAATCGTCATTGTCATAAACCAATCGTCATTGTCATAAATAAATCGTCCTTGTTTTAATTGTGAAAACTTTTGGTCGTCTCGTTGAATACATTCAAACCTTTGTTGACTCATCTATACCACCAAAGGGTTTGTTAAAGTAAACAGTTTCGGTCGTTCCCCAAACTTCCCCACGAACCCCAGGAACCTTTGTAACGGGATCGTCAGTCCTATGGTACCATAAATTACTACTGGTCAGCTTGGCTAAAGTTAACGAATGATATTCTTGTCCTCAATACAACGCACCAACAAGTTCGTTCACATTATTGAAATTGTCGTTTTAATATAAACCATAACATTTGTAACTCGAAAACTTGAAAAGAATTTAGCACATATGAATCACCCCAAAATATTTGCAAAACGTAAAAAGAGGGGAACTATGTACTCACTTGAGATTGCTAATGAAACCATAAATTAAAGATCAAACAAGATCAAATGTCCGAGAAATCAAGCGTGTCCTAAATTCAGAAAATTTTGTAAATATCGGGACTTTGGTCGGCGGATCAGATAGAATGAGGTCTTGTAAACCAAATGAGTGTTAGGAGTCATATGAATTGGTTTAACAAAGTCTACATTCTGATTTGAAAAGGTTCCTAAGTACTTTTGACTCATTATGACTCGTTAAGGTAGTTTATGCTACTTTAACGAATCATTTGCGTAAACACGTGATCGGATGATTAGATATGTGTTATGATATGCCCTATATGGCAAAACATGTTTGATTATGTTATAACATCAGTGTATAGTCAAAATGTTGGTTACATATGCTTAAAGTTGATTGATGCACAAAAAAGGCATTTTGGTCATTTATAAAGGCATAACTAGCGACATAGCATAACACTAACCAATCGAAGTGACCATAAGGTATAACCTCAGAGGGTTATTCCCTATACAACTATGGTCAAAAATATGTGTTTGGTCGGATCCTAAGATCGATCAAACGGGTCGGATGCGAAAGTCAAAGCGGTGGTCAAGACCGCTCGACTTACAACCCTAAACAACCACTAAACTAAAAGTGACGAGAAACATGTCTAACCTAAGTTATAAAACAGTTTTGGTATTAAAACAAAGTGTTTTGATACCCGAAAATAGTTCCGTCGTATAATGCGCACTTTGCGCATTATTGACCAAAACTTTGACTCGTCACTACAACTAGTAAACGTGGTAATCAGTAGGCATGATCGCTATGGATCATAACCATCGTGATTACGATCACGTTGTAAAGTCCAGTTGGACTTTGTCTTGACCAATTAATGGTCAAAGCTGAAAGTCAAACACTGTTTGACTTTTAGCTTGAAGTAACTAAAATAACTAAACAAGACAAGGAATGAGCACTTACTTGTGTTGAAGAATACTTTGAAGAGCTTAAAGAAGAAGAATGCTCAGATGGGAGGTCTCCACAAAGGTGGTAACAATCCAAACTTAGAGCAAGAAAGAAGAAGAAGAAGGAAATGAGCAAGGACCCATGGCAAAAAAATGCAAGCTATTTGTAGTAATCTTGAGGCCAGGAGATCAATACACATGTCCCTTGAGGTGTCATGATCTTAGGAGGGTCCTAACAAGTGTCAAATGCAGGTGAAATGGTGGCAAAATCGATTTGCTTAGTGTCTGAGGAGTAAACAAGAGGCTGCCACCTTGTTTCAACAATTATGATGAGCTGGGGGTCCTTACGGACTGTAAGGCTTTGGGCTTACGGTCCGTAAGCCCTTTAGCTGGCAGAAACTTTCAAAAATTGGCAAAACATACCATTGAACTTGTTTTTGACGCGTTTTGGCACTTCTAGCACCTGTTAACCTGTTTTTTAAGCTTTATAAGGACGTTAAGAAATTGGGAACTTGAAATGTGCTTAAAAATGTCCCGAGTGTCGGTTCGTTTGGTCGTATGGTTGCGGTTTTCGGTTAATTACGACGAAAATCATAACGAACGCGTGCATGACCGTAAATGTGCAACGAATGATTTTTGCATTCCAATCATTAATATACTATATTTTAATGATTACAAAATTTTTTGGATTGGCGTACATGTCTCGGATCAAGAAATACGCGAATCAGCATAGTTTCGCAGAATTTGCAAAATAGCCCCTGAAGTTGCATAAGCATGTTTTTGCCATACCCAACCCTTCAAAACTTATTTCTAAGTTATGTAAAGGTTGTTTAAGGTATGTTAAGCTTATGACCTTGTTCCAGAGTGTGCATCGCTACGAGAATCGGCAGACTTTTGTAGTTTGTCGTAAATAGTCCCTGTGTTCAAATAGGCTTGTTTTTGACATACCAAACCCTTCAAAATTTATTTCTAAGTTATGCAAAGGATATTTAGGGCATGTTATACTTGTGTTATCATTCCGTAGTGTACATCATGTTAAATTGATTACGTTTACGAAATAGTTTGCGATTTCACTTCCAGAAGCCGTTTGAAAGTTGGAATCGTGCAAGAATTGAATTTGTGCAGTTGTCATGATAAATAAACAAAATTCATAAATAAAACACAAAATTTCATTAATTGATAAACTTGTTCATAATCGTTACATGATCAAATCACCACAAATGTCACAGTCTCCCCTACTTTTGGAAATTTCGTCCTGAAATTTAATTAGAGGAAACTTGTGGAAATAAATGTGGATATTTCGCTTTCATTTGATCCTCTCATTCTCAAGTAAATTCTGGGCCACGTTTGGATTCCCAGCGAACTTTAACAATTGGAATTCGTCTTCGTTTAAGTATCTTGACTTCACGGTCTAGAATCTCCACAGGTTTCTCGACAAAGTGCATAGTATCATCAACATGTATTTCTTCGAGAGGGATGTGAAGATTTGTGTCGGCTAAACATTTCTTGAGATTGGACACGTGGAATGTTGGGTGGACATTCCCAAGTTTAGGAGGTAGCTCTAGTAGGTAGGTCACCTTTCTGATTCTTTCAATGATCTTGAATGGTTTAACGTATCGTGGTGCAAGTTTTCCTTTCTTTCCAAATATAACCACTCCTTTCCAAGGGGATACCTTGAGTAGGACATGATCACCGACTTGGAATTCCAAGGGCTTGCGTCGCTTGTCTACATAACTCTTTTGACAGCTTCTAGTTGTTAGAAGGTTATCACGTATTTTCTTGACTTTGTCTGTTGTGTCATGAATAAGTTCAGGTCCAGTAAACTAAGACTCTTCAACTTCATTCCAACAGACAGTGTGAACGATATTTTTGACCGTATAAAGCTTCGAAAGGCGCCATGTTGATGATGTCGTGATAACTATTGTTGTAGGAGAATTCGATCAATGGTAGATGCGAATCCCAACTACCACCAAAGTCGATCACAAAAGCTCTAAGCATATCCCCAATGTTTGAATTGTTCTCTCGGTTTGTCCATCTAATTGAGGATGATAAGCAGTGCTTAGATTTAGTTTGGTTCCCATAGCAGTTTGCATGGTCTTCCAAAAGTGAGATGAGAACCGAGCATCTCTGTCAGATACGATGTCCAAAGGAACACCATGACGAGATACAATCTCATCGACATAGATCTTGGCGAGCTTGTCAGCAGAGTAATCCTCACGAATTGCTAAAAACTGTGCTGACTTTGTTAGACGATCCATGATTACCCAAATAGCATCATGACCTCTAGATGTGCGCGGCAGTTTAGTAATAAGATCCAACGCAATGTTCTCCCATTTTCATACCGGAATTTTTGGTTGTTCGATCAAACCAGACGGGCGTTGATGTTCAGCCTTGACTTTAAGACAAGTTAGGCATTTGACGCATACAAAGCAATATCTAACTTCATACCTAGCCACCAATACTGGGTACGGAGATCCTTGTACATTTTGTCTGCACCAGGATGGATTGAATAACAAGACTTATGAGCTTCGTCCGTCAATAAGGTGCGAAGATTGTCTTGACTTGGAACCCACAACCGGTTCAAATAATAGAGTAATCCATTGTCTTTCATCTCTAGTTGAAGCTCAAGTTGATGTGGTAATTCACTACCCATCATGCCTTGTATAGCACAAGTACGCTGAGCTTGAAGGATAGGTGTTTGGATATCAGATTGAATTCGAACACAATGAAGTTTGACACGTTCCTTGCAACTAAGCGCATTGGCCACAACATTCGCCTTACCAGGATGGTAGCGAATCTCGCAGTCGTAATCATTTAAAAGTTCGACCCAGCATCATTGTCTCATGTTCAGCTTCTTTTGGTTGAATATGTGTTGGAGGCTTTTGTGGTCAGTGAAACCATGCATTTCGTACCATAAAGATAGTGTCTCCAAATCTTGAGAGCAAAAACTACGGCACCCAACGCATAGGTTATGACTTTATCTCGCTGCAAGAGAACACAACCAAGGCCTAGATTCGATGCGTCACAATAGACAACAAAATCATCGTTGTCATCGGGTAAAGATAAGATAGGAGCATCACAGAGCTTTTGTTTCAATCTCTGAAAAGCTTCCTCTTGTTCGGGTCCCAACTCAAAAGTCTATTCTTCTGAGTTAAAGAGGTGAGGGGAACCGCGATCTTCGTGAAGTTCGCAATGAATCGATGGTAATATCCAGCAAGACCAAGAAATGAATGAACTTCTGGGGGAGTAGTGGGTGTGTTCCAATCCTTAATCATAGCGATTTTGGAAGGATCCATAGGTATACCTTGCTCGTTGACTATGTGCCCCAAGAATTGAACTTGTTTTAACCAAAACTCGCATTTAGAGAATCTGGAATAAAGTTGTTCTTCCTTCAGTAGTTCCATTGTTAATCAGAGATGTTGTTCGTGCTCGGCTTGAGACTTAGAATAAATGAGAATGTCGTCGATGAATACAATGATGAACTTGTCTAAATAAGGTTTACAAACCCGATTCATCAGGTCCATGAATACGGCAGGTGCATTTGTCAAGCCGAATGGCATAACAGTGAACTCGTAGTGGTTGTATCTTATGCGGAAAGCAGTCTTGGGAATATCTTCCTCGAGTACACGAAGCTGATGATACCCAGAACGCAAATCGATCTTCGAAAAACATGTAGCACCTTGTAGTTGATCAAAAAGGTCGTCAATTCGAGGTAAGGGATACCATTTTTGATCGTGAGTTTGTTGAGCTCACGATAATCGATACACATACGAAAAGATCCATCCTTCTTTTCACAAATAAGACAGGAGCGCCCCAAGGTGAATAGCTCGGATGAATGAATCCTTTGTCAGATAACTCTTGAAGGTGCTTCGATAACTCTTGCATCTCAGACGGTTCAAGACGATAAGGTGATTTGGCTATTGGGTTGGCACCAGGTACAAGGTCGATGCGGAACTCAACTTGACGAGCTGGAGGTAAACCATGTAATTCTTCGGGAAACACCTCAGGATAATCCCGAATAATAGGGATATCTTGAATGCTTTTACCCTTGCCTTTCTTCTCCATGATATGCGCTAAGAAAGACACATAGTTCTTTCGTAGATATTTATGGGCTCAGGTACAAGTCATGAGTTTTAGATTACTAGTCGGTTTTTCTCCACGAACTTCCAAGACTTCACCAGAGGGAAGAGGTATACGAACTACCTTGTCAAAACAAATAACTTCGGCATGATGTTTAGTCAACCAATCCATTCCAATAATAATGTCGAAACTCCCAAGTTACATTGGCGTGAGGTCAATAGAAAACAAATGATTGTTGAGGTTTAATTGGCAATTTCGAATAACATGAATGAGCACAAGAGGTTCACCACTAGCGACTTCTACTGTCAAAGGCTTTCCTAGTCTAGTTCTTGGCATCGAAAGCATAGATTCAAAGGCTAAGGACACAAAACTTCTATCAGCACCCGAATCAAAAAGAACTGAAGCAGGATAATTGTTAACAAAGAACATACCGTTAACAACTTCATTATCAGCACGAGTCTCGTTGGCGTTAATGTTGAATGCTCGTCCACGAGCTTGATTGGCATTCGCTAGTCTCGGGCAGTTGTTTCTGTAGTGACCCATTTCACCACAATTGTAACATGAACCAGGTGGGAATTGAGGTCGAGCAACATTTGCTTGAGGTTGAGCGGGGTTTTGAACAGCTGGATTGGGAACAAATCGACAAATGTTGGCCAAATGACAAAGTTTTCCACAGGAGGTACACTGACGACATGGCTGGTGAGTTTGGTGATGACCATTGCACCGGTTGCACAATGGTGCAGTACCAGCATACGGTTTCCTCGCAGGAGGCTGAGCTGGTTGGTTGGGAGCGGCTTGAGCGGGTTGTACAGTAACGGCAAAATTCTACGAAGCCTTACGCTTCCTCGATCTCTTGGATGGTTCGGTTTTGTTTTCCTTCGGTTTCTCTTGGGTTGACTTAGCAGAAGATTTCTTATCGCATTTGCGATGAAGTTTACCCTTTTCACCTAAGACTCGGTCAAAGTTGCAGCTAGCTCAATGGTCTGGCGAACGGTAGTGGGGTTACTGGCAGTGACAATATCCTGAACTGGATCAGGCAAACCATAGATATACTTCTCGATCGCCTTATCCAAAGGTGTCACCATCGAGTGACAAACTAAACTCAACTTCTCAAATCAGTCGGTAAAAGCACGGTTTCACCACTGTCTTGCTTAAGATCGTGGAATTCATTTTCCAGTGCCCGTTGTTCATGACGCGGGCAGAATTCCTTCATCATTAGAGCCCTAAGCTCTTCCCAAGTTTGTGCCATAGCCACATAGGCACCCCAATCTCTCATCAAACCATTCCACCATGTAAAACCTCTTTTCTTGAATACACTCGATGCGAACTCAACCTTTCGCTCCTTTGGACATTGTACGTGACGGAAAGTACTTTCGAGACTCTCGAACCATTGCAGGAGCCCAGTAGCTCCTTCAGACCCAGAAAACGATAGTGATTTAGCCGAACAAAATTGTTTATAGTTGCACTGAGTATGTGCATTGTTATTGTTATTGTTTGCTTGGTTTAGTTGGGTCACGAGATTCAGGAGTACTGCAGCAATTTGTTGAGCGATGAGTGTTGCCATTTCGGCATTTTGAGTTGTGTCACATCTAGGAGGCACTCTAAAAGAAAACACGAAGGAAGATATGTGAGATTGATATTGAAATAAATTCAGAGAGGTATTGAAAATATCAACGAAATAAGGATGGTGGTCACTCGTTCGTTTCTCAAAACAAACAAACGACACACGGTGACTAATCGAAGTAAATGGGTCTTTATAATGTATCGTGAAGACATGTTTTAGCCTATAAGTGGACATTAACCCCAAGAGTTCCCAGGTAAGAGTGACTGGTCTGATTAAGTGGATTTGTACGAACACTCTAGACTTAGACAGAAAACTCAGGGTACAGGCACCCACCCTTCCAGGATTGCACGTGTTCACATTAATTAAACCCAAACTTTGACGAGATTTGAAAACTTTAAAGACTTAGAGTTGAAAACAATTCATTTAAGAATTGATGTTTCCTTGTAAAAAAAAAATTCAGAAAAGATTTTTGTGACTTTTGTATTGTTTTTGGTAATCACCTAAGGATAGGTGATAGTATTGTATTTTATGAATCTAAACGCAAGTAAACTCGCGTTAGGGTCCTAGGAAGGTTATAGTCTAGGTCAAAGCATTACTAATAACCTAATTCCCTATAACCAGTGCTCTGATACCAATCTGTAACACCCCGACCGTGTAAAAACAACAAACCGCGGCGGAAACATCGGGGAGTCACGTTAACAGATTGTTAAAACAACACATGGTATTTGAAGTTTTGTTTTATTTAATTATTAAATTTACATAGTTGCATTGTCTTTGAAATATTAAACAAACTAAACAAACATAACAAATTGCCTTTCTTGTTTTAAGGCACTAAAGTCCATGTCCATTCCGACGTGAGCATGCATCAGTATCATCAAGCATTGTTCGCTGAAACATGTGTGAAAAACGAGTCAGCATAAAAGAATGCCGGCGAGTACATAGGTTTTGTGAGTGTGTCGGATTCATGGTCTCGTATATATTGCAATACCTCGTTAGACTACTCGAGCCGTGAATGGATACTTGTATCAAATGTGTTTGATATTGCAATATAGTTAACCAACCATAACTAGCTGGTTAAAGTTTGTGAAAAATCTTGTAACCATGAATCTTAACCAAAATGTTTCTTTTGTAAAACCAAGTTATAAATTTATTTAAAAGAAAACTTCATATGGTTTATATCTTTAAGTGAAAATCGTTACATGACATCGTTCGAAAACATTGTTCCAAGAAATTTAGATAAGGCCACGGTATGTAATATGATGAAATCACTTATATATAGGAAGTACCAACGGCATATCCACCATGCTTTTATCACATTACACCCGTCACGTTATTTAAATCACTTATCATAAACCTATCGTCCAATCGTCTTGTTAAAAATCAATCGTCCAAATCGTCATTGTTATAAACCAAATCGTCATTGTCATAAACCAAATCGTCATTGTCATAAACCAATCGTCATTGTCATAACCCAATCGTCATTGTCATAAATAAATCGTCCTTGTTTTATTTGTGAAAACTTTTGGTCGTTTCGTTGAATACATTCAAACCTTTGTTGACTCGTCTATACCACAACAAGGGTATCTTTAAATTGCAATAACAAACCACCAAAGGGTTTGTTAAAGTAAACAGTTTCGGTCGTTCCCCAAACTTCCCCACGAACCCCGGGAACCTTGTAACGGGATTGTCAATCCTATGGTACCATAACTTACTATTGGTCGGCTTGGCCAAAGTTAATGAATGTTATTCTTGTCCTCAATAAAACGCACCAACAAGTTCGTTCACATTATTGAAATCTTCGTTTTAATATAAACCATAGTATTTGTAACTCGAAAACTTGAAAAGAATTTAGCACATATGAATCACCCCAAAATATTTGCAAAACGTAAAAGAGGGGAACTATGTACTCACTTGAGATTGCTAATGAAACCTTAAATTAAAGTTCAAACATGCTCAAATGTCCGAGAAATCAAGCGTTTCCTAAATTCAGAAAATTTTGTAAATATCGGGACTTTGGTCGGCGGATCGGATAGAATGAGGTCTTGTAAACCAAATGAGTGTTAGGACTCATATGAAATGGTTTAACAAAGTCTACATACTGATTTGAAAAGGTTCCTAAGTGTTTTTGACCCGTTATGACTCGTTAAGGTAGTTTATGCTACTTTAACGAATCATTTGCGTAAACACGTGATCGGATGATTGGATATGTGTTATGATATGTCCTATACGCCGAAACATGTTTGACTATGTTATAGCATCAGTGTATAAGTCAAAATGTTGGTTACATATGCTTAAAGTTGATTGATGCGCAAAAAGGGCATTTTGGTCATTTATAAAGGCATAACTAGCGACATAGCATAACACTAACCAATCGAAGTGACCATAAGGTATAACCTCAGAGGGTTATTCCCTATACAACTATGGCCAAAAATATGTGTTTGGTCGAATCCTAAGATCGACCAAACGGGTCGGATGCGAAAGTCAAAGCGGTGGTCAAGATCGCTCGACTTACGTCCCTAAAAAAGCACTAAACTAAAAGTGACGAGTTAGACATGTCAAACATGTCTAACCTAAGTTATAAAAAAGTTTTGGTATCAAAACAAAGTGTTTTGATACCCGAAAATAGTTCTGTCGTATAATGTGCACTTTGCGTATTATTGACCAAAACTTTGACTCGTCACTACAACTAGTAAACGTGGTAATCAGTAGGCATGATCGCTGGGGATCATAACCATCGTGATTATGATCACGTTGTAAAGTCCAATTGGACTTTGTCTTGAGCAATTAATGGTCAAAGTTGAAAGCCAAACACTGTTTGACTTTTAGCTTGAAATAACTAAAATAACTAAACAAGACAAGGAATGAGCACTTACTTGTGTTGAAGAACACTTTGAAGAGCTCAAAGAAGAAGAATGCTCAGATGGGAGGTCTCCACAAACGTGGTAAGACTCCAAACTTAGAGCAAGAAAGAAGAAGAAGGAAATGAACAAGGGATCCATGTCCAAAAATGCAAGCTATTTATAGTAATCTTGAGGCCATGAGATCAATACACATGTCCCTGAGGTGTCATGAGCTTAGGAGGGTCCTAACAAGTGTCAAATGCAGGTGAAATGGTGGCAAAATTAATTTGCTTGGTGTTCGAGGAGTAAACAAGAGGCTGCCACCTTGTTTCAACAATTCTGATGAGCTGGGGGGTCCTCAAGAATCATAAGGGCTTTGGGCTTATGGTCCGTAAGACCTTCAGCTGGCAGAAACTTTCAAAAATTGGCAAAACACCATTGAACTTGTTTTTGACGCGTTTTGGCACTTCTAGCACCTGTTAACCTGTTTTTTAAGCTTTATAAGGACGTTAAGAAATTGGGAACTTGAAATGTGCTTAAAAATGTCCCGAGTGTCGGTTTGTTTGGTCGTACGTTGCGGTTTTCGGTTAATTACGACGAAAATCATAACGAACGCGTGCATGATCGTAAATGCGCAACGAATGATATTTTTGCATTCCAATCATTAATACACTATCTTTTTATGATTACAAAATTTTTTTGGATGCGCGTAAATGTCCCGAATTAAGATATACGCAATCGGCATAGTTTCGCAGAATTTGCAAAATAGCCCCTGAAGTTGCATATGCATGTTTTTGCTATACCGAACCCTTCAAAACTTATTTATAAGTTATGTAAAGGTTTTTTAAGGTATGTTAAGCTTATGACCTTGTTCCAGAGTGTACATCGCTATGAGAATTGGTAGATTTCGTAGTTTGTCATAAATAGTCCCTGTGTTCGACTAGGCTTGTTTTTGCATACCAAACCCTTGAAAACTTATTTCTAAGTTATGAAAAGGATATTTAGGAAATTTTATACTTGTGTTATCGTTCCGAAGTGTACGTTGTGTTAAACTGATTACGTTTACGTACTAGTTTGCGATTTCACTTCAAGAAGCCGTTTGAAAGTTGAATCGTGCAAGAATTGAATTTGTGCAATTGTCATTATAAATAAACAAAACTCATAAATAAAACACAAAATTTCATTAGTTGATAAACTTGTTCATAATCGTTACATGATCGAATCACCACAAATGTCACACCATACAATAGGCGATCGACATTTTCTACCGTATAGCGCCTCAAATGGTGCCATTTGAATACTAGTATGATAACTGTTATTGTACGAGAATTCTATTAAAGGTAAATGCGTATCCCAATTACCACTTAAATCTATAACACACGATCGAAGCATGTCTTCGAGGGTGCGAATCGTGCGCTCAGTCTGACCGTCAGTCTGAGGATGAAATGCGGTACTAAGATTAAGTTTAGTACCGAGTGCAGATTGGAAAGTCTCCCAGAGACGTGACATAAAGCGACCGTCACGATCAGAGATGATGTCATGAGGCGTCTCGTGCCGACAATTGACTTCGTCGGTAAGATTCGTGCAAATCGTTCTACCTTATAGTCTTCTCGTATGGCAATGAAATGAGCAGATTTCATGAGGCGATCGACGATAACCCAAATGCTATCATGACCAAATGAGGTGCGAGGGAGTTTTGTAACAAAATCCATAGCTATACTCTCTCATTTCCACATTGGGATATCAGGTTGCTCGAGTAAGCCAGAGGGTCGTTGATGTTCGGGTTTAACTTTCGCACAAGTTAAGCATTTCAAAACATACAGAGCGATATCCCTTTTCATGCCCGGCCACCAATACCTAGAACGGAGGTCCTGGTACATCTTGTCAGCACCGGGGTGAATGGAATATCGAGACTTATAGGCTTCGATCATTAGTAACTCTCGAAGGTTATTATGGCTAGGGATCCAAATGCGATTCAGAAAATAATAGATCCCGTTAGACTTGTTCTCCAGCTGGGTTTTGGCACCACATTTCATTTCCTCATACAAGGTATTCTCAATGAAACATGCGTGCTGGGTATCGCGAATCAGGGTTTCGAGTTTATTTTGCGCTTGAACGTCATGAATGTTATACACATAGCTTCGTCGACTGAGAGCATCGGCTACGACGTTTGCTTTGCCGGGATGGTAACGTATCTTGCAATCATAGTCGTTGAGAAATTCAACCCATCTGTGTTGGCGCATGTTTAGTTTTTTCTGGTTAAAGATGTGTTGTAAGCTCTTATGGTCGGTGAAGACAGTACACAAGGTAGTGTCGCCATATATTTAACGCAAAAAACAACTGCACCGAGCTCGAGATCATGGGTAGTGTAGTTCTTTTCGTGGATTTTGAGTTGTCGAGACGCATACACGATAACTTTGTCTCGTTTCATAAGAATACAACCGAGACCTAGGTTAGAGGCATCGCAATAAACAACGAAATCGTCGTCTCCGTCGGGAAGTGCGAGAATGGGAGCGTCGCAAAGCATACCCTTGAGAGTCTGAAAGGCTTCCTCCTGTTTGGAACCCCAAACAAAAGGTTTATCCTTATGAGTCAAAGAGGTGATGGTACATCGATTTTCAAAAAGTCGGCGATGAACCGGCGATAGTAACCTCCCAATCCGAGGAAAGAACGGATTTCGGACGGATTCTTCAGAGTATTCCAGCTCCTTACAGCTTCAATTTTGGCGGGATCGACGTGGATTTCTTGGTCGTTGACAACGTGACCGAGAAATTGAACTTCATTAAGCGAAAATTCACACTTGGAGAATTTGGCGTAAAGAGGGTTTCCTTGGAGAAGTTCGAAAACTAAACGAAGATGTCGCGCGTGTTCGGCTCTCGACTTCGAGTAAATGAGGATATCATCGATAAAAACAATGACGAAACGATCCAAAAAGGCTTTGCATACACGGTTCATCAAATCCATGAAGATCGCGAGTGCGTTGGTGAGTCCAAAAGGCATAGCGAGTATGAAAGGCGGTTTTCGGAATGTCTTGCTCATGCACACGTAATTGGTGATATCCAGAACGTAAATCAATCTTCGAAAAATAAGTAGCACCCTGGAGTTGGTCAAACAAATCATCGATTCGGGGAAGAGGGTAGCGGTTCTTAATTGTAAGCTTGTTAAGTTCCCTATAGTCGATGCACATTCGGAACGATCAATCCTTCTTTTCACAAAAAGGACGTGTGCGCCCCAAGGTGATGTGCTCGGGCGTATAAAGCCTTTAACAAGAAGTTCTTGAAGTTGGCTAGATAGCTCGTGCATTTCGGATGGTGCAAGGCGATAGGGAGCTTTAGCGACTGGTGTAGCACCGAAGATTAGATCAATATGAAACTCGGCATCACGAGTAGGGGTAAACCGGGTAAGTCGTCGGGAAAAACTTTAGGAACTTCACAAACAAGGGTACATCTTTCAAGGTTTTCTTCTCATTCTCCGGTTTCACAATATGGGCTAGGAAAGCGTTGTACTCCTTGCGTCGGTACTTGTTCGCTTGGACACATGACATAAGCTTCAATTCTTTTGAGGGTACATCACCATAAACATGTAGCTGATCACCGTTTGGAAGGGGAAAACGAATCATTTTATTGTGACAGACAACTTCGGCATGGTTTTTATGAAGGAAATCCATGCCTACTATGACATCATAGCTACCCAATTGCATAGGTATGAGATCGATCGTGAAGCTGTGATTGTTGAGTTTAAGAGTACAATCACGTAGAACGGAGTTAACGGTAATGGTTCTTCTGGTGGCGATTTCAACGTCGAAGGTCCTTGGGAGGTTAGCGCGTTTACATTTTAGAAGCTTTTCGAATTCTAACGATACAAAACAGTTATCGGCTCCAGTATCAAATAAGCAAGAAGCATAAATACCATTAATGAGGAACGTACCATTGTGAACATTGTTGTCGTTCTGAGCCTGGAGGTGGTTGATGTTGAAAGCTCTTCCACGCACAGCCTGTGGTTGTTGCTGCCGATGTGGGTGTGGTGGCTGTTGTTGAAGCTGCTGCTGTAGTTCTTGTTTCACAACACGATTTGGTCAGGCATTGTTGAAGTGGTTTGGATCACCACATGTGTAGCACGCACGTGCTTATACAGCTGGTGCTTGCGGAGCTTGATTGACTAGCATAACATTGAGAGGAGCTGGCAGTGCTGGGAGAGCGGGAGGAGCTTGCTGACATGGACCAGTGCGGCAGTGCGCCGTGAAGTGCCCATAGATATTACAGTTGGCACAAAAGCGCAGTTTCCTCCAACCACGTGATGATATGTGCACTTAGAGCCAAAGGGTGAGGACCAGTATACGCACGCTTAGCAGCTGGTGCGTTGGGAGTAGCGGCTTGGCGAGACTGGGAGTTCGATGCTGGGACTACTGCGCAGTTCTTGTTGTTGCCCTTTCGCTTGCGATTCTGGTGATTTGACTTGGAGGCTTGAGATGGTGTGGCATCGGCACATGGCTCAACAGTGGCTTGGCTGAGGTTCTTGGTTGTGACTTTAAACGCTCCAGCCAAGACTCGCTTGTCGTTGATCTTGGCTGCGAGTTGGTAAGTTTCTTCGATTGTAGTCAGTCTCGCTGCTTGAACAAAGTCGGCGACACAGTCGGGGAGAGCGCGGAGATACTTTTTGATGGCTTTCTCGGTGGTGTCAAATTGTCCTGGACAGATGATCCTGAGCTGCTTGAAGCGGGCGGTGAGACCTACGTTGTCACCTCCCACCTGCTTGATATTCCAGAACTCATTTTCCGCTTTTGGATTTTGTGCGGTGGGCAGAACTCCTTGATCATGAGCTCCTTAAGTTCTTCCCACGTGAGAGGAGTAAGATTCGTCATTACCGCGCCTGTTGCGCTCGGCAGCCCACCAGTCAAGTGACCTTGACTGAAAGACTCCAGTGGCATTAACGGTGCGGAGATTTTTCCGGACATCCGCTTTGCCTGAAAGTGACTTCGATCGAGTCGAACAGTGAAACATCTTGATGGGTCCGTCTTCGCCTGTGAATGCTGCAGGACCGCAGGCTTTAAACTGTTTGAAACTGAACCGAGATTTCGGGGCATCGCCCTCAGAGTCCACAGATGAGTTGCTGCCAACACCCTGGATCTCGCTAACAATCTGGGGAATTACCTTGGCCATCTGCTTAGCCACGAGTGAGGAAATTTGTTTGTCGGCATTGTTCCTCTGGGCGTTGCGGTGAGTGTGAAATCCCATGGAAGCCATCTAAAGAGAAAGATTGGATGAGATTCGATTGTAATGGGTTTTGTTTAAAAGATTTGCATTTTACATCATATTATTTATTATTATTATTCACATAAGGCATATAATCATGTAAGCACGTATCCAGATAAGCGTATAAGCACGTAAACACATAATCACGTAAGCACATAAGCACTTAAGCACGTAGTTTGCACGTATTCACCTTCACTAAATCTTGCGTAGTGCTCTATGAGATGCGAGTAGTATAAGCGTAATAAGCGAGTAATACCGCGTATGAATACATTCGCATAAGAGGGTTGAGCGTTTTAGTTTGGTTTGCGATTAGCGTTTTAGATTACGAGAGTTGTGCGAGTTGTGGTATTTTTAAAACGAAAAGCAATAAAACGGGAAATCGATGAAACGTAAAATTCACAAATTTAAACGCATAATTAATAATAAAACTCGATGATGCGTAAAATTGGCGATTGCAGGCTTAAAAGCAATGGAGCGTCCTGGGTTTTGAGACATCGACTACCCAAAGTAATTCGACCATTCCTTTGAGTTCGGGCACACGCTTTGGCCTAATAGATAAATGCTCTCGCCGTACTACGGTTAACGGCATTTATCCTTCCAGTTACGACGTGCCCCGTCATCGAAATAGTCAAGACTTTGGTGAGATTGAAAATCGAGAGTGGAATTCGTTATTAAATGCAGGTTTCACCCCTAACTTAACAACTTCATCCCATAATTGTGGTAAACCACAAAATAGAGGTGGAGATTTCCGTCGAGATGTGGATGTCATCCCTAACTCAACGGGGGAATCTCGTGCGATAAATGATACGCGGAGTGAGTGATCTCCTCGAGAGTACTTGGTTTTCACACCTAGTCTCGACACAACCCCCGTTTGTGTTATACGAGCGTTTTCAAGCTTGTACATTGTGTTAGCCTTAGGAAAGACATGTAAGCATTTAAAACAAGTAGTTTAAGTATTTAAGTCGAAAAGTAGTCTAATTTGGTACTTAGACTATAGACTAGGTCGAACATGCCAATTCTACCTAATTCCCTATAGTTATGGCTCTGATACCAATCTGTCACACCCCAACCGATGGCGGAATCATTGGGGCGCGGCACTAAGCGAACAGATTGCTCAAGAATTTCCACAATGACTATTAATATGAGAATATTTAATAACATCCAATTTCCCATACAATCGAGCTAAACATTCATATCAAAAGTCATACGGATTACATCACTCTTAAACAATTCAATTCGACAACTAGGTTTTTATTACAAGTTTCTAAAGATAATCCTAAGTCCAATTGCAGCGTAATCCATCAACCTGTTACATACTCTAAATTACAAGTCAATACAATAATGTAAAGGTGAGTACACATATTTAATAACATAATAATAGCGATAAAGTGTTTATGCATAACCAGCATGTGACACGTAGAGAGGCGAATCTAAGTATGCTAACAACAATGATACAAGCTAAACCAACACAACTGCGAGGTAGAGTATGCGTGATACGTGTTCACAACAGCGAACACGCACGTAAAGTTAGTACACATAGCGAACAAACATTCAGCGATTCACTTATGACATGCGAGAGCGGTTAGCGTTAAAAGAGTTTGCGTTGTGTGTAGCGTGTTTTGATATAGAGAACGTATGTAACACCCAAAAGTGTGTTTTAAGTGAAAAGGGTTCAAGTATACTCACCGTGGGTGCGTAAACAGCAAAACTTTAAACTGGCCTTGCGGGACTATATCCCTGAAGACTCAGACCAATATGGCCGAGGGTAGCGTTGCCTCCAAAAGAGGGACATGCCACATTTTGCATTAATAACTTACTTAATTGTCTTTCAATATTCCGGCCTTGCAAGACTGTATCCCTGCTGACTCAGACCAATATGGCTGAGGGTAGCGTTGCCTTCAATAGAGGGACATGTCACTATAACCAAGATAATCTCTTAAAAAACCCAAAGTGTGGAAATCATCAAAAGATACATAAATAACAAGTTGGAACAAAGTGATTCTATCTTGTCTATTTGTTTCTTCTATTTTAATTTCTTTATTTAGTTTATCAAAAATTCTTTCTCAAAATTTTGTTAGATTAGACGTTGACGATAATCCGGTATTAAAAGGTCTTGTGTCCTTGGACGATCTCGGTATCTTACCATTACTATACTACGCCAAAGATGGGTGTACTTTCCCTAGCGTGAAGTAGAGAGTGATAGTGTTATATTGTGTTTTTATAAATTTAAAGCGTGAATAAAGGAGTTACAAGTACCTAAAATATATTTTAAATTTACTCACCCTCAGTCACATCAATCGCCCATTTAAACTCGAGCCCTTTGTTTCAAGTCTTCGTTTTAAGACAGGCCAATTCTTCCAGTCTTTTTTTACCTTCAACTTGTACCCAAACCTCCTCTTCAGTAAGCTCCCTATATTCAACCACTTTATCTAAATCTTCCATATTCGCTTTTAATGCCCCGCCTTCGGCTCTTTCTTCTCTTATAATTTTGTTTCTCCATATCTTAACCCGAGCTATAATATTCTTGAATTTTTTGTGAAGAAACTCATCCACCAAACCAACTTTCTCGGTTGAAGCTATAGCCTCCTCCACTTCCCCTTTAAATCCTTTCCTATCCAACCACGAATCAAAAATCTAAAAGGCGAGCCTCGTATCGATTGTCAGCCACGGTTAAGATGAGAGGCGAATGGTCAGAGTATATACGAGGGAGAGCACATACGCACGCCTCTGGCCATTTAGCAAAGAATTAATCACAAACCAATATTCTGTCAATTCTACTAAACTTGTTACCTTTTTGGTGTAGAAAGTTAAATTTGTTGCCTTTTAGAGGGGATTCCCTCATACCCATTGAGAAATAAAATTATTCAAGTCGTTCGCGCTTGTGATGTTGAAAACTGAATTTCTTCTTTCTTCCTCAAATCGAACTGAGTTAAAATCGGCCAGAATCACCCATTGACCCGTAGTGTTATTTTTCAAAACTGTAATAGTTTCCCAGAGTTTTCTTTTTTTTTACCACATGTTTGCGGCGCATAAACATTGAGAATGTTTATCGTCTGATTATAACCCTTTTTATGACAACTTGATGAGCAAGAAGAATGGATGTTTCATCGAGCCCATGTGAGTGAAGCTACCTTCATCCCACAAACATAGCGTACCCCCGGACCTACCACTTGCTTCCACATAATCACTCCCAAACTGAGTAGCACCCCAGTATTTTGAATATTGAAATCCGTTAGATCACGAAATTGGGTCTCCTGATGAGGATGAAGGAGACCCTTTCCGAATCCTTGATACCCTTAATCCAGCCTGCTTTATCGTCCCTTTCTAACCCCCAATTATATTAACTGACAAAAGATTCATTGCTTACCTGGTGTACACCTTCGTCCCTGATTGTCTCCTCTATTAGTTCTCTGTGATTTTGTAGGTTTCCCCCACAACTGAACCCGTTATGACTGTGTCTTCCACCTCAGTTTGAGCTTGCACCTTGACCTGAGATGAATCACCTTCCAAATTTTGCAAATAACTGATCCTGATTCATCGACCTGGCTACCAGAAACCATGGATTTTGTTGTTGACTTGAAATTAAACTAACGTTCAAATCCCACTTTGCCTGCTCTTCTCCCTTATATTCAAACCTTGATCTTTCCGGGTTTCATTAAACTTCCCCAGGCCCAAAATCTAATCCAAGTTGAACGGGTCATAAGAGGAGTCCGTCCGGGCCCGCTTTTTGGAAATAGCCCGGTCTGAATCCTCTAAATTATTATGTGGGCTAGATAATATTTTTACGTTTCTTCTGAATCCCTTTTTGTGTTTTTTCACTACAGTCTCCTTTTTACTATTGTTATCCAATGTAACACTATGGGTCCCGTCAATGTTCTGGACTAAACATTAATTCCAATAACATTATCCCCATCAGAGACAAACTCTGTGGAGCTGCCAATCCCCATTGGGTTCCCAAACGTTGGCCCCACTTCTCGAGTTCCCAACCCCATGCACTCCGTCATCCTCAGACTTTTCACCTTCAACCGACGAGACTTTTCCAATTTAGAATTTTTACCGTTAACGTCTATCTCCGACGACCCTGTAGCATTACTATCGGAGGTCGTTGTGTTCTCGATTTGCTCTCTTCTACTTCTTTACGTAACCAATCTGGTAACCAGTCCCCTAGCTCCTCCATAATCCATACCTTGTATTTCTTGTTCTCCCAGATTAATGTTAGTTCTTCATTGATCATCTTCCCATCCCCCGTTAAGATTCCCACGCAGTCGTAGGAAAGTCACTATCTCCCGGTTGTAATTGAGAAGCGTGAACGACCTTACCGAATCTTCTTCCAATCAAATCGAAAACCTCATTCTTTGCCAGGTGTAGAGGCACGCCCTGAATCTTAAGCCATGCAATCCTTTCAAACGGAAAGGATTGTTCTTTCCAAACATCGAGGGCTGAAAACGAGTTCTGTCCTTTCGCAGAAACTTCCTTTAAAAGTCCCTGGCTTCTTCCATCAGATGTGAAAGAGAGAAACACATAGAACCCTCCTAAGTACTTCATCTCCATTCCCACCACACCCACCTCTTTTCAGGCTATCGATTTTTCTTAGTGTCACCAAATCAATCGTCCGACAGACCAACGCTCTACCATAATGATCTTTAAAATATTTAATAAACTTTGATACCTCAAGCATGGTTTCCTCCTTCTTATGTTCCCGGTTGTTCAGTAAAGTGTCTTTCCAATGGTTGCTTCCCCAGTTTGACGGTCCCCGCAACATACTCTGCTGAAAAGGCGCTTCGTATTCCTTCTGTTTGTTCCTCGGTTCTTCCTTCGTCACTAGTTGCACCCCCCCACCCCCGTCACCCATGAATTTGGCGACGTTAACCTTCAATCTGTTGTTGCCCATCTTCATTTATTCATATTCTTCTCCAACTCTTCCTTGTCTTTCACATCCCTGAAACGTATGAACCCAAACATATTACCTCTTGCATCTCTCCTTCTTGCGATGTACATCCAAAGTATCTCCCCTTTGTCACCGAACAAATCTGAGATGTCCTTTGAACTGCACCGCTCCGGTAAATTGCCGATGAAAAACTTGGTAATGGCGTCCCCTTGTCTCCCTCTCCCGCTCTCCATTGTCTCCAAATCGTGGTTTAGGAAATATATATACTTTCAAACAACATTATTAAGCATTAGTAAATATTTTATTTACTAATATATCCCTCTATATGTTAGTGAATAGTAGCTCTACGAGTAATGTATTCACCCATAAATGCATTATATATATTTTAAAGATTTAATAAAGTGTACCCCTGATGAATAAATGTTAATTTTTTTAGGTTTCTCGAAAAAAGAAGTAAGACACATTTACCCCTTAACCCGTGGTAAACGTGGCTTCTCATAGTTGGTTCACATGTATCCCATAATATATATATATATATATATATATATATATATATATATATATATAATATATATATATATATATGATTAGGGTAAAATGAAAATTCTTCTAAGTTGTGAGAACTTATAGAACTCGACCAAAACAAAGACTTTTTCAAAAAAGATTTTTTTTAACCAAAACTCCTAAAAATGAACTTTTTAAATTTTTTTCCGTTAATTTACGTCAGCGTAAAAAAACTCTTACAGTGGACGTAAATGCTCATGTCATTAGCTTTTTATAGTGTCGTAAAAAAGCTGAAAACACCACTTGGAATTTTTTTACAGATATATTTGTAACGTTTTCAAATTTTCATCTACATGTCGGCAAAAATGGTGACAAAACTTTCATAGTAGTCGGAGTTCTCTAAGTTGTCATAACTCGAGAGGTTTTCTCTTGATCCAAAGCATACATACATTTGACACCATGCGTGAATTTTTTTTACTATCGTGCGCAAATTTTTTTTACATTCGACAACGTACGAGAAACAAATTTTCAAATGTATGTAAAAACCAAACATTTACGCGTGTCGTTTTTACATACATTTGAAAAAAAGATTTACGCTTGACGTTTAGAGAAGCTCGGACCGACGATCAGGGGTGTAAAAAAACATTTTTTTCATTCGACACCATGCACAAAAAACCATATTTTACATTCAACAACTTACGTAAATACATTTTTCAATACGTAAATACATTTTTCAAACCTACGTAAAACTATTTTGCGCCTTCCGTTTTAACATATGTTTGAAAATTATATTTACGCGTGACGTTTAGAGGAGCTCGGGTCGGTGAATAGTGTGAGTCCCAAATCACTACGGGTCATAGTTGTTTGATTGTTAACATACAAACACCAATAGATAGGTGTTTGAATGTATAAAGTTAAGAAAAAACAAAGAAGAAGATGAAGATTCTTGTTTTGGATGAATCTATAAGTGTTGTATATTGAATCCCAACTGATAATAACGATTTAAGCACCTGGATATACGGATTAAGCACAAGAACTATCACAAGAATCACAACACAAGAAATCACCAAAATGACTAGTCCAAGAACCTTGGAGCTAGGGTTTTCATATCCTTGATATATATAGATCTGGCTACCTGGCATAATTAATAATTGCGCCAGGCCATTAATTATGCTGCCAGTACAAGAAGTTTCCCAAAATTACATTTTCACACCCTGAACTATCTAAAACATATTAAACTAACACAAAACAATCCAAAACCTAGTCTAGTCAAGTATCAACGATCTCAAAAGTTCTAAAAATATCCCCCCTAGATCGTTGCGTACTTGAATGTTCTTCACTTGTTTGCTTATGGTTCTGGATTGGTTGCAGATTGTTCAGAGGACTGTTCTGGTGGAACATCGGTTGGTGCTTCGGTCGATGGTGGTTGATTAGAAATAGCTTCACTTGATTTAGGTTTGGCCTCCGTAGTGACTTCATATGTGGATGAAGTCGGAGGTGGTGGAACGACGACTTGAGGATCTGATTTTGGTGGAGGATCAGTTGAGTGAGATGGTGAAGATGGCGTCTCCGCAGCTTTTTCTCAGACTTTTCTTGACTTGGTTTCTCAATTCGGCTCATAATTTCCATCATCTCTATTTTTCTTTCTCTAGCGCGTTCGACTGCTCTCTGAAACATCATGCCTTCCTCCAGGAATACATTACTAGTCCCGACGTGGAGTTTGTTGTCGTAGAGAGCGTTCAGATCAGACAAACAAAACATAAACACGTCCATTGGATCCAATATTCTGATGTCTTCGTTGGTGTTGGATCGAATCACAGCTTCACTAGTTTGACCGTCATAAAACCATTTCTTGAAATCTTTGAGCGTTACAGGTTGTTCTGGAGGAAGCTTCACCCTATTGACCACATCTGCTGGATTTATGACCCACGTAACTCTACCTTTTCCAGTGAGTGGATCTTTGGTGGTTTTTGATACTCTTCGGCGCGGGCGTTGAGGCTTGAAAGTAGTGAAGCCACGAGCGCACTCCCATAGGATTAGTCTTTCAAAATCTCCACCAATGCTGTTGTTGGTGGGGTTGATCATGTAGTGCTTGCTCAATTCTCTGATGTCCCATGTTGGTAGGCTTTGCATAGCATTTCCATTTCGAAAATTACTGGATCACCCCTCCTCTACACTTAACAATGAACCACCCTGTGAGATTGTCATATTTCCAGCTAATGATTCGGTCCGTTACCTCTGTTTTCTCCACTGTAAAACTTGATAAAGGTCTGGTAACTTAGCTCGTTCTTTCTTGAACCATTCAGGGTGTCGAGGCACAAATTCGTCACCTTTATATGTTTCATAAACGACATCATCCTCCAGTCCCATTCCAGAAACTTTTCCGGTATCTCAAGTCTATCAACTTCTTCTTCATCACTGTCGTCACCAATGGTCGCATCCACCGCAAAGTCAAGACGCTTCTTCTTTTTATCGGCAAGCTCAGTCTTGCGTTTTTTCTTCTCTTTCTCTGAAGCTATCAAAGTCAAATATTTCATCACTTGAATATCTGGGTTCTCGATCCTCGGCTCTGTATAGATCTTGTACTAACTCGTGCAGCTTCTCCAGCCCTTCTTGTTGAAATCTGATGAAATCGGTTTGTTTTGATACATACAGGCTTAGCTCCTTGTTCTTTTTACGTTGCTCTTTCAGTTTTTTTTCACGGAGTAGGTTTTGTCGTTGATCTGATTTTTCAGCAAGCAAAACTCTTTAGCAGGATACTTTCCGATGTCCTTTGAGAGACGGTTGTAAAGATCCTGGAAAGGACGTGGTCTTGTTGGAGCTCTTGGTGTAGTAGCAGCTGTTGGTTGAATAATCTTTGATGGTGCATCCTTGGAGGAACCTTCACCAATTTTTCTTTTCTTTTGAACCGGAGACTTACTAGGGCCAGCTTCTGGAGCAGTTTCAGTTGGATTCGCTTATTAGACTTTCAACAAATCGATCCATGTTCTCTTGTTCCTCAGTAACTGTGACTAGAGTTTCTGATTCAATCATCTCTCTTCTCTTCAGACGACGTTCACGCTTTTCTGCTTCTCTTACAGTGTCGATAGCTTGCATTTGTTCAAGTGCTTCTTGTGATAGACCTGCTCTAATACTATCATCCATGATTCGCTCAGGACCAGAAATCTCTCCTCGGCTTTTCTTCTTAGAGGGTTCTCCTTCAGCTGTTTTCTTCCCTTTATCTTTGCGTTTTCGGACCAAAGGAACTTCCTCTTCTGCTTCAACTTCTTGTTCCTCTGTTTCTTGCTTGGACTGCCCTTCTTTGGCTTGTCTCACATCTTCCTTATACTTGCTGTAGGCAGCTTACACAATCGGAAGTCATTCTACTCTGTACATGTGGTTGTGGAGCATCACCCATTGCTCAGTCTTCAACTATGTCAGTTGTCTTCCTTTTGGCAATTGAAACTTTTATAGGTATCCATCATGAGGTAGGTCTTTGTAATTATCGTTGATCAGTAGCTGTACAAATCTGGGATACATCGCCCATGGTCCTTTGTTAACATTGTCGACCATGCAACAAAAGATTAGACCTGAGATGTTAAATTGTTGGTTTGTGCATAGATTAAGCATTGCTGCTGACCATTCCAGATTCAAACCATCATATCCGCCTTTTCAATGAGCCACACTTATTGCAAACGTGTGCAAGATATATCTCCAGTCTCTTGTTAACCCATTCCTCTTTATCTTGTTTTTCACTCTGAAATCTCCCTGATAACCCATTCCACGAAAACCATCCAGGATATCGTCTTTGCTTAGCCTTAGTGGATCTCTCGAAGAATCTCCCAGACACAAGACTTTTCGAATTTTTTCTTCTTTCACAATGATCTCTTTGTTTCAAACTTTTGTCGTGATTCGTCTGATTCAGTTGACAGTTTTGACCTTCGCAGTCTTCCAGAATTCTTCAATATGTATGCAGTAGATTTCAGGATTTGCTTGAACGGCTTTGCTGCGGGATAACCTGTCCATCACATCTTCAAATTCTTTCACAGTATCATCCATTGCGACAGGCTGATTATATTTCACTGTAGGATCCCAGAAAACTTCCTTCACCGTTTCTGTACATATGAGAAATGAGCCAAGTGAGATCCGAGTTGGATAATTGTAACAAGTTAGCATGTTAGAATAATTAACAAAAATTATATTTACAATAAATAATTTTAAATGCGCTGGAGAAGATATATTTTCACTCTGATTTGAAATATATACGCTAAAGACACTTGCTAAAATCGCCAATTATTTACGCTGATGAAGTGCGGCGATTTTAGGGCTTGGTTCAAGACTTCTTTCAGCGAAGTTAAGCTGACTTCACTGAAAGATCGGCGTATTAGTCATATACGCCGGTTGCATTGAACTCGCGTTCAAGACTTAAATTCGCAGCACAGATCAGAGTCAAATACGCCATCTTCATGTTAATTACGCTATATTCAAGCTAAATATGCCATCTTCATGTTTTTCTTCATAAACCCTTTCAAAAACCCGAACCCAAATCCAAAACCCTTCGAAACACACTCTGATTTCCATTTAAACTAAATGAATCCACTTGTGATTGATGATACGATATAAAGCACATTGAGCGGATAATCATGCCGAAATGTATGTCGAACCGTTGTGTAAAAATCGAGTTTTTGATTGAAGGACGATGAAAGTTTCTTTGTTTGAAGAGTTAGAGATATTTTGAAGATAAAATTTGAAAGAGAAACGGTTAAAAGTAAAAAAAATTGCCTTTATATTCACAAAATATCTACCAGCATAATTATTAACTACGCTGGTATGTTAATTACGTCGGGTCTGGACATTTCAAATGATTCTTCAACCCTAAGATACGCTTGAAAAACTTAAACTTTCTCGAAAATCGTGCCCCCTTTTTTAGTTAAAATGAGTGCAAAAACTCAAAATAAGTTTAGAAAACTAATAAATTTAGCAATTTGGAAGAATTTTGCTTTTCGAAACGAGGAGGCTCCATTTTCATAGTTTTGGACTTTTTGTTTGAAACTCTGTGACAATCCTACAAAAGATCATACTGTCAACACTTGTCAATTCATTGTTTAAAATTCTGAATAATCGAGCCACAAGAAAAACTATCAGTATGTTTGTCCTTTTAAATCAATGCACCCTTCTTTAAACATGCCTTCGGTGAGCGTTTATTCATGTTGTGGTAATATTGACAAGAATTGCAATGGCCCCCACTCCAGCTAGATGAGTAGAATATTGTGTCCGCGAGTCCCACGTCAGGACATACCCCCGTAATCAAGGTATGTGCAAAGGTTCCTCATAACAGGTGAATATACCGAGTTTATTCGTTTGACAGATACAAGGTCAGCGCAATGGTGAACAGGTATGCACTTTCGTGCAATCAAAGAAACCAGTTGCAGTCCTGACCAGGGTTAGGCAGATACCTCGTTGTGATACGATTTTCTTTGATTGGCTCATTTGATTTGAGCATATTCAATTGTAGAGTTTTTGGCCTCTTGGACTCTTTTAGATAGGATATCAGAATCGTGTCAAGGTCTGCATGTTTCTGGATGCAACAGAAGAACGACTATGATAACCCCGAATAACAAAAGATTATAAAGACCCGAAATCTCAGACTTTGGCAATGTATCAACGCAAGATTTAAGACCATTAAGCCATATGCCGCAACGTGTTACTCGCATGATGCACAGTATTGTGGGTATTCAGAATTCTTGTGTAAGCTTTATCTTTTGTCACCTAATCGCAGTTTACTCAAGGAGGATTGCTGAATCTACTAACACGTCGTTGCTTGGTATCCCGATTTTGTTTTACATAGCCACTTGATTTTGCTTTATCTGTTTCAAAGACCAACAAGAGAGTTAGCATTTTTCTATCATTTCTTAAGCAGGAGCCAAACAAGGAATTTAAACGGATTTTATTTATTTTCTGAACTCCCTAAAATTTTATTTTCATATGTCCATTGCTTTTTGAAAATGAAATTTTAAATTTGCTGAAAATCTTTTTGGTGGGCATGAATTTTCGATACTCATCTATTTTGATTTTATATAAAGAGCCTTTTTTATAGGGTATGTACAATTGGTTATACAACAAAGTTCATTTCCACTCAAGGAAATTAACCATTTCCAACCAGGTTACCAACTAGTTGAAACGAGTTTTATGAAAGGCTTTCGTGAAGATGTCGGCTTTCTGTTGCGTAGTATCCAGTGACACCACTTGAATGTAACCCTTTTCTTACGCATCTTGAATCGCGTGAATGCGAATCTCAATGTGCTTTGTTCTCGAGTGGTGGATTGGATTCTTCACAATTCCTAGTCACCCCTCGTTGTCGATAAATATAGGAGTCTTCATGAAGTTGATTCCATAATCCCGCAACTGATTTGTATCCAAAGAACTTGTGAGAAACAACTGTAAACGCCCGTATATTCAGCTTGAGCAGTAGAGGTGGACACAGTTGTCTGCTTCTTGCTTTGCCCGATATAAGACGGTTTCCTAGGAATTGGCAACATCCTGAGACAGATTTCCGATCAACCTTACAACCTGCATGATCACTATCAGAAAAAGCAATTAAATCAAAATTACTATCTTTTGGATACCAAAGCCCAAGCTTGGGCGTTCCTTTCAGATAGCGGAAGATTCTTTTGACTACTGTCTCGTGAGATTCGTTGGGATTTGTCTGAAAACATGCACAGATGCAGACGGCCCACATAATGTCAGGCCTACTTGCTGTAAGATACATCAACGAGCCTATTATTGAGCGGTAGAAGGACTTATTCACTGGTATTCCTTGTGGATCGAGAGTTAGTTCAGTTTGAGGTGCGAACGGAGTACTTGCAGTCTTGCAGTCATTCATATTGTACTTGGCAAGAATATCTCTGATATATTTAGCTTGATGAATTAGAATCCCGTCTTCTCTTTGTTTCACTTCCAATCCTAAGAAAAATGTGAGTTTGCCCATCATACTCATTTTGAAATTTGCTTTCATAATCTTTTCGAACTCCTTGCATAGCTCTTCATCAGCTGACCCAAAAATAATGACGTCTACATAGATTTGAACCAGCATATCACATTGTCTCCAATCCTTTTTGTGAAGAGAGTCATGTCAATTTTACCTCTAGTGTAACTACATTCAAGAAGATAAGTTGACAAAGTCTCGTACCATGCTCTAGGAGCTTGATGAAGACCATAGAGAGCTTTGTCGAGCTTGTAATATCGTTTGGGGAAGTGTGGATCTTCAAAGCCAGGAGGCTGGCAGAAATAGACTTCTTCCTTTATATCTCCGTAGAAAAGCACTTTTCACATCCATTTGAAATACTTTGAAGTTTTTATATGATTCATATGCCAAGAATATCCTGATAGCTTCCAAACGTGCAACTGGTGCAAAAACTTCTTCGTAATCAATCCCCTCCTCTTTTCAAAAACCTTGAACGACCAATCTTGCTTTGTTCTTTGTAACTACCCCTCGATCATCCATCTTGTTGCGGAATACCCACTTTGTTCCTATTGGAAACTTCCCTTTAGGTAAATCAACAAGCTCCCATACTTTAAGCTTCCGGAACTGAGATAATTCTTCCTGCATCACTTGTACCCAGCTGTAGTCTTGAATTGCTTCTTCTATGTCGTGTGGCACAGATTGCGATAGATAGGCGGCATACAATCCTTTGTTAATGACTTATGTTTGACCACGAGTTCGTACACCATCTTCTACAGGACTGATAACATTTTCAAGTGGATGATTCTGATTTGTCTTGTATTCTGCATTGATGTGGGTTTCAGTTTGTTGAGGTAGATTGGAAAAGTGTTCATCGACATAGATGATTGGAAGTCCATCTTCCTGTGTCGGTTCATTCACATTCATCTATGAAGAAGAAAGCATCATTGCAGATGCATTCTCAGCCGAAGTGTCACCACTTGTTTCATCCACAGGAATAATTGGATTAGCAGAGAAAGGAGTGAAGCGAGTGGTGAAAGGAGTGAAACCAATGTCTGACGAATCAACTAGTGGCTCCACTTGAGCAGTTTCTGCCGGTTCAAAAACAGGTTCAGGAATGTCAAAGGTATTGAAAACAATGTCTGAATCGTAGAACCAATCTGGAGAACTTCCGGTGTTGGGTGTAGTTTCCTTCTTGAAAATCTACGTAATATAAATCAACCACCATTTTGGTTCATTTGTTGTAGACACGATATGCTTTTTGAGTGGATGAATAACCCATGAACTAGCACACATCACCGACTGCTTCGAACTTGAAAAGATTGTATTCAGTTTTGAGGAGTGTACACGAGCATCCGAATAGTCTAAAGAAATCTATCAGAGGCTTTCTCTTGAAAAGAAGTTCATAGGCAGTTTTTCCATGAGGTTTGACAATAAGAACTCGAATCAAGACATAGCATACTGTGTTGACTGCTTCTGCCCAGAAGATGATAGGAAGCTTCGAGTCTACCAGCATAGTTCAAGCGGCTTCAATGAGTGTTCTATTCTTGCATTCAGCTACACCATTTTGCTGAGGAGTTCTTGCTGCACTGTACTGAAGTCTAATCCCCTTTGATTCACAGAATGAGATAACCGTCTGATTCTTGAATTCTGATCCGTTATCACTTCTCATTGATTTGACCTTCAGTTTGATGACGTTCTCGATCATAAGGATAAATGTCTGAATGATAGATACCGTTTCGCTCTTTGCTTCAAGAAAATAAACCCATGAGAAACGAGAAAAATCATCTGTAATCACTAAGCAATACGATCTTTTAGCTAAACTTTTAACACTAATAGGGCGAAAAAGATCCATGTGCAGCAATTGCAGCGGTGCTGTGATCGTATTCACTGCTTTAGATTTATGTGGCTTTTTATATTGCTTGCCTTGGGCGCATGCGATGCATTTTTAAGAAAAAGGGAATTCTTTTACTGGTAAACCTCTTACAAGATTTAATTTTGAAAGTTTATTCATATTTTTAAAATTCACATGTCCCAAGTGCCTACGCCAAAGCAGTGATTCAAATTCCGACGCTTTAGAAATCAAGTAAGTCATTTGCTCATTTGTTTTGGCATTCTTCATGTTGAGGACGTAGGTGTTGTTTTGACGGGGAGCAGTCAACATAATCATTTCAGCGGGGACTGTGTATTCTGGCTTCAGAAAGAGACATTCGACATCGTTGAATTGAACAGAGATCCCCTTGTCACAGGCTTGTGATACGCTCATAAGATTGTAGCACAGTTCTGGGACATAGTTCACGTTCTCCAAAGTAAGAGCCTCTGATACTACGTCTCCAATTCGACAATTTTTCCACCCTTTTCATCTCCAGCAAATGACACGAAGTCACCTTCGATGAACCGGAAATTCTTTAACAGTTCCTTCAAACCTGTCATATGCCTTGAGCATCCACTGCCGACGTGCCAAATGTATTCCATGAGCATACAAAGCCATTTTTGCAGTTTATTCTATAATACAACAAACAAACAAAATATATACAAGTCAGTTAGATTTCGGAACCCAAACTTGCTCCAATTTTAATCTATCATGATTTTGGATATTTATACCTTCTTTTCTTTTCCAAAAACATGATGCATTAACTAGATTCTTTACGGATTTCTTAATACTATCAAATTGCTCTGTGAAGTTTTTGACAAAATTTATTTTAAACTTCTTGCTTTTGCAATGCTTCGCTGTATGTCCTAAATGACCACAACGAAAGCATTTCATGCAATGCCTTTTCTTTCTTTTGGAGGATAAGGCGTTTGAAGATGATGTATGTGATGAGTGTCTTGAGCTGCAAGAATTTTTGCTTGTTTTGTCGACACTCGAATTTGTCATTTTCTTGTCGATCCGACTTTCATCCTCTGTGAATTCTTCTTCTGACTCATATTCTGATGAAGATGACTCTTAATTTACCTTGAGTCTTCTTCATCACAGGTTGAGGCAGATATGGTTGAATCTTCACTACTGCATTCTAGACTTGAATCTTGTTTCATCCGCCGAAGCACCTGCACATGATGGAACAAACTCTGGAATTTCCTCTGTAAGGAATTTTCCGAATCTGTTATTCTTCAATTCTGGAACAACACAGGTGATTCACGCATAACATTTTCATCACAAAAGGCAGAATTCAAGTCCATACATTCAACCACTACGTTCTCGTGGTTTTGGGTCAAAGGTTTAGGCACATGCCTAATATAGTTATCCCGAATATTTAAGCTAGGTTTAATATAGTTATCCATCCTAGTTAAATTATTACATTCATCCTGAATAGATTTGTCTTTGGTTTTTCCACAATTCCAGGCGAACCAGTTTACCGTGGTATAACTGTCGCATGAATATCCTATACCTCTTTTTGTGCCTTCACCTTCCTCATCACACACATCTCCTTCACGCTCATTTGCATCTGCATTACTTTTAGAAATATTAGTATCTTTATCATTCAAGTAATAGACACTTTGAGCAGTTAAATCAGTTTTATCAATTAAATAATTTTCAGGATGAGGAGTTGGCATGGGTACATAGTTTTTGTTGTGAGGAGGTGGAAATATTCTTCTTTCATTTCCCAGCTTGTCTTTGTACCCAATACCATCTTTCACGTATGTTGGTCGTTGGCTATCTTTGATATCAACCAGTGCCTTTTTGCTAACATTCCATTTATCAATGATGAGTTGCAATTTAGTGTTTTTTATTTCAAAATTTTCTAATCGTTTAGCTTGATCATTTATAATGAAATCCTTTTTAAAAAGCAACTCCTTTAAAGATTGTATTTCAGTTAAAGTTGAATTCAACTTTCTCTGATATGCAGCTTCGTTCAGTTTCATTTCTTTGTTTATTCGTAAAACTTTTTCTTTTTCTTTAATAAGGTCACGGTTGATTGATTTGTAGTGTGCCACGACGTTCATACACGGCTTCGAACACAATTTTGCTTTGAACTCATATGGGATGTTGTTTACCAATTTCTTATCTTCCTTTTCTTTTGCAGACTCGGCCTTCATTGCAGCAGCAGACGCTTCACCACCTTGCTCCTTTTCTCCTTTGCCATCCACTGGAGCTTTCTTTTCAGCTTCATCATTTGTTCAATTCACAATGCTCTTCAGACCCTTGTCAACCGAAGTTTCCTTTGGAATACCAGCATTTTTGTTATGAGCACATTTCGGAGGTGAAGTTGTTGATTCTGTTGTTGCTTTGGTTATGGAGACCTGAACAGTTTCTTTTGGCTCCTTCGAGATTTTAGCCATCAATGCTTTGTTGACTTCTTCCTTTGTCTCAGCTATCTCATCTGCCCAATCGTAATCTTCAACCACTGTGCCTTTGGTGTATTATCAACAACATTTGTGTTTCCCTCTATGGCAATCGGCCTTCTGACAGTAGCAATTTTAGAATTTTCTTTCTTCAGCAAAGGACAATCCCTCTTGAAGTGACCAAAGTCCTTGCAGTTGTAGCAACGTAGCTTTGACTTACCAAAACCAGCTTTACCGAGAGATAATCTTTTCCATGTTTTGTCATGGAACTTTTTCAAACGAAGAGTGATCATAGCCATCTGTCATTTCAAGTCCATCTCTTCCATGTCATCTGGATCCACCTGATACATATCTTCAGCAGTAAGGTCTCAACTCGCCAGACATAAGAGCTTCATAACTGCTTAAGAAAGTATTGAACAAAGCAACGTGTTTCGTGGATATTTTGAGTGCTTGAGCATCCGCCACGACAGTAGTTTTCACATTTGACTGTGGGGTCATAGTAGAGTTAGCGGAAGCATTGTTGTAGGGTGCGTTAGCACTTTGAGAGTTTGATCCACCTGAGCTAGTCGGAGCCAGAAATGCCATGTTCTTGGGTATGACAGCAGTAACTGACTGAGCAGATTTTTGCCCAGTTTGATTCATTTCTCTTTTGATAACATCCATTTCAAACGCATTCAGAGTATTGATCAAATCGGAAAGAGTGACGGGTGTGGTCCTGCATAGGAAGCTTCTCTTGATCATCATGCATTGCAAACTCCATTCTTTTGGAAGTAATCCAAAAGTTTCTTAATTGAGTCATAATTGGCAACGGGGTTACCACTTTCTTCATCTTGGTCAGCACATTTAGAAATATGCTAATGTGATCAAATAAACTTTCGCCTTGAAGCTTCCAAACATATTGTACTCCTTCTGCACCATGTCTCTTTTGTTGTCCATTAACTTTTGATTTCCTCATAGTGCTCAATGAGAGCCAACCACATATCATGTGTTGACGTGTATTCTTTGAATAGATTGTTGTCATCTTTGTTCAAGGCCATGGTTAGAGCAGCATGAGCACGACGGTCACGCTGAATCAAGGCCCTTTCTTCTTCAGTGAAAGTGGTTGGATCTTCATTTACAACTCGAACATCGTCTTCAATGATGACTGAAACATGGGGTCTAACGGTGGCAGACATCCACTGAGTATAGTCGGTGTACTCAAAGAATGCCTTGATACGGTTCTTCCAACTGCTAAAGTCCTCAGATCCTTTCAATTTAGGAGGTCTAGTGGTAGTTCCAGTTTCAAGTTCGGCATATGCAACATGTTCAATTGACTTAGAGACATTTTGATTAAAGATATGGTTTTTGATCAGATGTTAATTACGCTGGTTTGTGTGTTTTCAGAAGCCAAATACGCTAGTCAAGCTGAATAGGTTCGCTGGACAATTTCGCTGATACACGTAAATACGCTGATGATTCCTGAGACTTGAATCGGCGAAAAAGCTAAATCCGCTGACAAACACAAAACAAACAAGAATTCTGTTAAGTTCGCTGATCACCGTAATAAGGTCGATGAGGATCCTTATCACTGACTTCGAAGTCACCTTCGAGTTAAAAACGCTGACACTATTTCACGATGAATCAACAAATACGCTGGTGTATATCGGGCGTACTTGTTAAATACGCGATCTTCAAAGACAAATGCGTTGTATTTAAAGAGTTCTACGCCACATTCAAGATTATCTACGCTAGATTCAAGAATTTCTACACTGGCTTCAAATTAAATACGCCCAGCAGGGTTTTAACACGAACAAAAACCCTCTAATCACCCAAAAACGACTCAAAATCCATGGTTCTTTGTACCAAAATGACCCAAATGTCTGTCTAAACACTGATTAACAACAACCCAACAAATAATCACACCAAATCAACTCATTTTAAGCCCAAAAATTTTTAAAAACTATGAAACTTTGAAAAACCTGTGAAAAATCTCAACAAAAATCAAACAATCAAGAGCACAAAGGCTCTGATACCAAATTGTGAGTCCCAAATCACTACGGATCACAGTGGTTTGATTGTTAACATACAAACACCAATAGATTAGGTGTTTGAATGTATAAAGTTAAGAAAAATAAAAAAGAAGATGAAGATTCTTGTTTTGGATGAAACTACAAGTGTTATATATTGAATACCAACTGATAATAACGATTTAAGCACCTAAATATACGGATTAAGCACAAGAACTATGACAAGAATCACAACACAAGAAATCACCAAATTGACTAGTCCAAGTACCTTGGAGCAAGGGTTTTCATATCCTTGATATATATAGATCTGGCTACCTGGCGTAATTAATAATTACGCCAGGTCATTAATTATGCCGCCGTACAAGAAGTTTCCCAAAATTACATTTTCACCCCCTGAACTATCTAAAACATATTAAATTAACACAAAACAATCCAAAACCTAGTCTAGTCAAGTATCAATGATCTCAAAGTTCTAACAATTGGGGGCGTAAAAAACTTTTTTACGCACGTCGTCAAAACATTTTATTTACTTACTTACATAGTGGTGTTCTCATACTCAGTTCGTGTAAATGTTTACGCACGTTGTCAAAACTTTTTTTACGCACGTTGTCGAGTGTTTTTTTTTAAAGTTGTAGTGCAAAGTTATTAAACGTTAACGAAAGAAATATAAATTCTCAATAAACATATAAGACAAATATAGCGTGCATTTTATAAAGAACATTATGTCAGAATTATGGAAATTAGAGCAAAAAGAAATATATATCATTTTCGATAATTTGTATTTTCTAATAAACATATAAGACAAATATAGCTTGAATTTTATAAAAACATTATGTCATAAGTATGGAGAATAGAAAAAATGAAATATATATCGTTTTCGATATTTTTGTATTTTCTAAATTATGTAATACTTTTGGTGTTTAAATTTTAAAACTAAGATATTTTTTCTCAATTTTTAAAATAAAAGGTATAAAAAAGATGAAAGGAGAGATATATTGTTATGTCAGACATATAAATGATGATGTGTTATATTTTAGAGATAAGAGAGAGGGGATGTGACATTGAAAGAAAAATTCCAAAATACTCTTTTGAATTAAATTTGTTACAGGTGATGTGTTAAAATTGTATTGGATGAGATGAGTTCTTATGGTTCTCGCAACTGATAGCGGTTCCTATTTGAACCGAATCGTGTGTGTGTATATATATGTATGTATATATATAGAGAGAGAGGTTGAGAGAGATGGAGAAATAAATGTACAATGGATTTCGTCTAATAAACATGTAGGAAAAAGTCGGGTCTATGATTAACTAATTTAATGATTGAGATTGATGTGACGACGTTTTGTAATTATTTGGACGTTAATAATAAGTTGAAGTAGCAAAAGACAGAATTAGCCTTATAAGTAAGTCTACTTCTAAAACTACATTTTACTCACCATAGGACTTTAACCCTTGTTATTTAGAGAGAGATAAATTTTACGACTGAAACACTCACAATTTGAGAAGGGGTAAAATTTTCCAATACCTTTTAACACTACTAGACTAGGACCCTTTGTCGTGTGTTTATATATGTGTGCGTGTGTACACTTTTACCCTATTAAAACCTTTAGGTGTATTTCACAAGCATTTAAAAGGAAAAAAAAACTAAATTTAAAGTCTTTATCCTTAAAAAGAGGGTTTACTTTAAATAAAAAATTTATCCCTCCCAATTTAACAATAGTTGGACTTCTTTCGTGGGAACAGGTTCTGAAATTCAGCTCAAAAAGTCACACTTTACACTCATATTTTTTGTGAAGTTTCATCTGTTCATAAACTTTTTAGCAAATACTATATTATATTTTTGTGTTTTACATGATCATCAAATGACTTTGTACGGGGTGGATGGCTAACCTAATAAGTTTGAAGGTATAAAACTATTCATTTTGGAATAGACCTTTCCGTGTATGTTCTCTAAGAATTTAATAGCTTTTTGTTCTTTTTTTTTTAAGAAAAAGGCAACCAAAAAGACGAAATTCAACACTAGAATACACAAAAAGCACCTGATTTAAAGTATATGATTAAATTCGGCTTTTTTTTAAATTAGTATATGTATTAGTATATTATCTAAAAATTTGATTCACTGTTAAATTATAATGGTAAGACCGTTTCCAACGCTCCACATGAAGAGAAATATGTTGGAGGCCGTTTGGGGTGGAGAAGAGAGACATTAGAGAGGAAGGGGAGAGATCCTTTGGCAAGGATTCGTGGGGAGAGAGAGGAGGGGCAATGATTATTAACTTTACTTTCGATGTAGGCTAACATGGAGGAACCTAGAACATTTGTGGATATCTTTGCGATGAGATGGTATATGAGTGAGTATGTATAAAAATATTATATGTATATGTGTGTGTAAGGTATAAAAATATTAACTTCACTTTTGATGTAGGCTGACATGGAGGAACCTAGAACGTTTGTGGATATCTTTGCGATGAGGATGGTATATGAGTATGTATAAAAATATTATATGTATATGTGTGTGTAAGGTAGAGTACAGAAAATATGTTTATTTTAGGGTTGATCTAAATACACTCTCTCTTTGTGAGAGAAAAATTGTATACATCACGTGAGCCTCACATATAAATATGTAAGACGAGTAGGATAGTAGAACCCTTGTAAGTATGTAAACGAGTGAGATGCTAGAACCTTTATTTTATCCTTTATAATAAACATATCACAAAATAACGTAATAGTTAATAAATAATTTTTTTCATATAAAACATTTGGTTGATGCAAGTAGCAAATTACGGTATTCTAAAAATCTCGTCTGACAGCTTGCATTTTAAGTGAGAAAATCTCTGTTTTCCTCGATGTCATCTAGGATCATCAGTTCATTGCAGACAACATCTGTACAATTGCTTTGTTCCCATTGAAACCTGTTACAAATTTTGCAACTTGCATTTTAATAAAAACTCATAAACTAATTAATTAACTAGCTTGCGCGAATGTGCACATTGTTCCTGACCGAATCATATAAATCTGTGTTCTTTTTGTTTCATGAATTGTACTTTTATGTTCACCAACTCTTGCGTGTTATGCCATTTTCAACGCTAATATCTAAACAAAATTTCAGATTTCGACACCAAAATGAATATAATAAGAGTAGAACCTACTAGCAAAGCTAAAACCAAAGCTTAAAAAAAAAAAAAAAGACCTTATGCACATTACAACGGTTGAGTGGTTTGTATGCGGTCAGAGGAAGTGCTACTCTAAAAGGTTATCAAGATTGAAAATGGTATAGGCAAATTGCATTGAATTTTAAAGACTCAAAATATAATTAATCTTTATGTCTCAACATCTAATGGGTTGTTTGTTTATCTTTTAATAAGGCTCTTAATGGTTCAGGCCTCTTACTAGTTCAACATTTAATGGTTCAGACTGTTTATTTTGCAAGCATATGTCTGAATGGTTCAGACATTTGCCTCTTAATGGTTAAGATTTATACTTAGTCTGATTGATTAAGACCTTTAATCTGAATTGGTCAGACATATGCCTCTGAACGGTTAAGCTTATACTGGCTCTTAATGGTCAGACCTCTTACTGGTTCAACACTTAATGGTTCAGATCTATTACTGATTCAGCACTTAACCATTCAGAGGTTGCCAAACAGCCTCTAAAACTTAATAGTTAAGAGTATCAAAAACATGTTTGAGACCAAAAGTTTGCACCGTTCACTACTAGAAAAATGACAATTTTCAACGCCCCTTTCCGTTACAAATGCGTTACAAATTCCGATTTGTTACGGATTTGCAACAAAACTTGATGTTGGAAAAAGCCCCGTTGAAAACCATTTACAACGCATTTGCTACACTATTTCCTTATTTTATTAGTAAATTTGTAACGCATTTGCAACAAAATATTTGGAAAAAATGCAACGCATTTGTAACGGAATGTTTGAAAAATTACGACACATTTGTAACGGAATGTTTAAAATTGCAACATATTTGTAACGGAATGCTTAAAATTGCAACCCATTTGTAACGATATCATAATTCTTTTGTGTTTGTTTACAAAAATTAAGTTTTGGTTACAAATGCGTTGAAAACTGCGTTAAAAATTTCAATTTTTCTAGTAGTGGTTGTTGGGAATGTAAGTGGTTTAAGGTATTAGTCCAAGGGTGAACGTTAATGTAGATTTAATGGTAAATTTTGAGGGTTTGCGAGTTCCTTGTTAAAAACATCAATAGAGATTTCCTTAATTGCAAGTGTGATGAGAATTCTCTTTTTTTTTTTAAGATAACGCGACTTGTATATAACAACCGGCGAGCCCGAAGGAGCACAACCGACCTGGATACAATTTACAATTACTACACCAGAAAGAAGAACGCTTTCCCTACAATTATTACATATGTGTTCTGAAGCTACGCCACTCCTCCCATGTAAGATAATAGATTTGATATTTAAATTCTGTAAGGTTAATATTTTATTTCTTATTAAACAACTACGTTCTTTTCCGTTAATGTAAGATGATAGATTTGATATTTAAATCCTAAAAGGTTAATATTTTTATTTTATTAAACAATGTGTTATGACAAAGCTTATACATATTCTTTAGATTATAAAAAAGATCATATATAAAATGAGTTGAGTCGCTCTAGTTGAAGATGTGATGCAACCTATATAACTAAGATCATCTCCCTCGTCAGCTTAGAGAATCAACGGACCTGATATCTCTGGTCTCCTTCCCTCTCAAAATTCTTCAGTAACATTGTCCTTGCCCATAGCTCCCCTCCCTATTTCCTACACTTCTGCGCATGATAGATTTATTCGATGCTAGAGTATTAAAGACGGTAAAAGTCATATCTAAGAAAAATAAAATGTTGTGCAGCTAAGATGACAACTAAAACCATCAATACTGAAAATGACTAAGAAACACTAGTCAAATAACAGACATCGACGGGTTAGAAAAGTTTTTAATTACACTGTTGGCCAATTATAACAACAAACCAAAACTCAACTATGATGATTGATATAAACCATCAAATGATCAAAGTCAAAAGCGATTTGTTACAAAAACAAAATTGACCAATATATAGACCTCATTTCAAACCCTACTAATTATTCGCTAGAAGTCATTAAACTTAATATAAAAAACAATTATTAAAACTTCTAAACATTTTTTACAAGTATTTCGGTTGGGTGGACCAAGATGCCAAACACGACGGCAATATGGGAAAAAGAAATCCAGCTGGGCCCCACACCACCCAAAATCTTGTAAACATAACACACGTACACCTTCACTATATAACTCAAAAACCCATAGCCCCCCATTACTCACACACACTCACTGTGTTCTATACACCCACACAACTCACAGATACATACGTACATATTCTGTATCTATATCAGTAACCAACTCTTCTCAATCTCCTATGGCTTCTCTTTCAATCTTTCTTGTTTTTAACCTATTTTTCTCAACCTTTCTTCCAACAAGTTCCTCAATTTCTACAAAAAATCTAATCCTGCCACTAAAGATTCAATCAGTTCCATCCGGGTCGGGTCAAAAGCCGCCAAACAAGCTTGCTTTCCACCATAACGTTTCCTTAACGGTGTCACTCTCCGTCGGGTCGCCGCCGCAGGCAGTGACGGTGGTTCTCGACACCGGCAGCGAGCTGTCGTGGCTCCGCTGCAAGAAAACCCCAACCACTCCACTATGGTTCGACTCACAACGTTCGAAAACCTACACTCCGGTTCCTTGTAACTCCCCAACTTGTAGGACCCGAACCTGTGACTTCACCGTACCAGTTTCTTGTGACCCGAAAAAGTTATGCCATGCCATTGTTTCATACGCTGATGCCACTTCTGTTGAAGGTAATCTCGCGTATGATACGTTTCGGTTCACGAATTCAGGTCTTCCTCGGGTGGTATTCGGGTGCATGGATTCCGGCTCGAGTTCGAACCAAGATGAGGATTCCAAAACCACCGGGTTATTGGGTATGAACCGGGGCTCTTTATCATTCGTTTCGCAAATGGGATTTTCTAAGTTCTCGTATTGCATATCGGGTCGGGACTCGACCGGGGTTTTACTGTTTGGGGACACGAAGATTTCGTGGCTCGGGCCGTTAAGTTACACGCCGTTAGTCAATATGTCAACGCCGTTACCGTATTTCGACCGGGTGGCGTACACGGTCCAGCTCGAAGGGATAAAAGTTGCGGGTACGGTTTTAGGTTTGCCCAAATCGGTATATGTACCCGACCACACGGGTGCGGGTCAAACCATGGTGGACTCGGGTACCCAGTTTACGTTCCTTCTCGGGCCTGTTTACACCGCTTTGAAAAACGAGTTTTTGAAACAAACGAAATCGGTGTTACGGGTTTATGAGGAACCGGATTTCGTGTTCCAAGGTGCGATGGACTTTTGTTACCGTATTGACCGTAAACGGGTCGGGTTACCCGTGTTACCTAGTGTTACTGTGATGTTTCGGGGCGCCCAAATGAGCATTTCGGGTGAGAGGTTGTTGGTTCAAGTACCCGGTATGATTAAAGGGAATGATCAAATACATTGTTTTACATTTGGGAATTCGGATCTTTTAGGGATTGAAGCCTATGTGATCGGACATCACCATCAACAAAACATGTGGATGGAATTTGACCTTGCAAACTCTCGGGTCGGGTTGGCCCAGGTTAGGTGTGATTTAGCAAGTCAAAAGCTTGGAATGGGCCTATAGATGATGGGTCAAGTGGGGTATGTTGGATATTTATTTAACCTTGGATTGAACCGGGTCAGGGCTTAACTAATGGGCCGGGTTAGATTAAGTACCTGGGTCTTACAGCTGTTGGATCATGTCGGGTCCGGGTTCAAGGACTGGCTTTTGTAGAACAGTTGTAAAGTTATTTTTACATGCATTTGGTTTATTTGAGTGAGTTGCTTCTTTTGCATTGTAAATGGTAACAAATGGACATATCATGTTTGAAAAAATAAGTAAGATTAATAATTTATTAAAAAATGATGGTAACTTGAACTTGATGTGCATGGTCACAACAATTGGTGTTAGGTTTGTTATAATATAGAGGGACATATAATATGTGTGTAAATGATTCTTAGATATGTGATACCCATATGTGGGTCGTATGGAAGTGGGATACGGTGTTAGCACACAAGGGTGAAGGAAATCATCCAAAAATTTTATTGTTGTTTGGGCTTTAAATTATAAATACAATATTTTTTTAAAAAAGAAAAAATATTGGTATTTATTTTGTGTCAATAAACCAATATCATTTTATAACCAAAAAAAATCAAATGTAAGACTAAAGTAACTAGATTGTTAAAATAGTAAATTGTTATTTTAGTCTCTGAGATTTGTATCAAATTGCTACTTTTGTTCAAATAGTTTTTTTCTCTCTTCTGGTCACCTGACAATTCCGATTTTTCGCCATTTTGATCAAATTGTATAACTCAGTCTAAAAACCTGGTTATAACCAGGGTATATTTGGCATGAACGAAAAAATGTTTCTAAATTACCTTTTTCATCCAAAACCATTTTTAATATTTTTTAATCATATATATATATATATATTCAGTTCAAGAGAGAACCACCCCCAGTTACGAGAACCGTGAGAACCACTCTCCACCAATCAGATCATGCCACATATACAATATTATTTTAAATCTTAAAGATTATTTTAGTAATTTACTCAAAATATCATATCTACTCTCTCTCTCTATCTCTTTAAAGTCTTATGAGACTTTTCTATCAATCATCTCTCTCTTAAAGTTTTAATCACATTAAAAAATTAAAATTAATCAAATCATACTAAATTAATCATATTAAATAAATCAGAATTAATCAAATAATATTAAAGGTTAAAACCAACGCATATAAAATGTTTTAAAAAAAGTTTAAAACCGGTGTGTATAAAATGTTTAAAACCGTGCGTAAAAAAAATTTAAAGCCGTGCGTAAAAAAAATTTTATACCGGCGCGTAAAAAAGTTTAAAACCGCGCGTAAAAAAACTCTATACCTGTGCGTAGAAAAAGTTTAAAACAACGTGTAAAAAAAGTTTAAAACCGGGCGTAAAAAAGTTTAAAACCGGTAAAAAGTTTAAAGCGTAAAAAAAGTTTAAAACCGTGCGTAAAAAAAAGTTTAAACCCGTGCGTAAAAAAAGTTTAAACCCGCGCGTAAAGTTTTATACCGGCGTGTAAAAAAAGTTTGAAACCCGCGTGTAAAAAAATTTAAAACCCGCGCGTTAAAAAAGTTGAAAACCGCGCGTAAAAAAGTTTAAACCGGCGCACGTTAAAAAAGTTAAAAACAGCGCGTAAAAAAAGTTTAAAATTGGGCGTAAAAAAAGTTTGAACCCGCACGTAAAAATGTTTAAAACCGGGGCGCAAAAAAATTTTGAACCCCTACATAAAAAAATTCTTACTGCATGATTAAAAAATAACATTAATTAAATCATATTAATTAAATCACAAACATTAATTAAAGCATAATGATTACAACTTTAATTACCAATCATTAAAAAGCTTAATAAAAATATAATTTACCCTTATTACACTAAAAACAAAAACTCATTAATTAAAACACAATAATTACAACTACTTTATTTTCTTTTAATCTTATCCATTAAAAACAAAAACCCCACACACACACACAATATATATATATAGGTAAAATGAGAACCAACATTGAGTTGTGAGAACCGTAGAAACCAATATAAGCTATTGATCAAAGTTGTTTTAATGAATGAGATTAAAAGACAATAAAGTAAGTGTAATCATTGTGCTTTAATTAATTAGTTTTTGTTTTTAGTGTAACAAGGGTAAATGGTATTTTTCTAAGCTTTTTAATGATTGGTAATTAAAGTTGTAATTATTGTGCTTTAATTAATGTTTATGATTTAATTAATGTGATTTAATTAATGTTATTTTTTAATCATGCAGTAAGAAAATTATTTTACGTAGGGTTTCAAACTTTTTTTGCGCGCCTTTTTTATACATTTTTACGCGCGAGTTATGACTTTTCTTACGCGCGTGCTCAAACTTTTTTTATACCCAATTTTAAACTTTTTTACGCGTCGGTTTAAAATTTTTTTTACGCGCGATTTTGAATTTTTTACGCGCCGGTTTTAAAGTTTTTTTAGTGCGGTTTTAAAGTTTTTTAACGCACCCTTTTAAAACTTTTTTTATGCGCCGGTTTAGAACTTCTCTTTGCGCGCCGGTTTTAATTTTTTTTACGCGCGCTTTTAAACTTTTTTACTCGCGGTTTTAATTTTTTTTTACGCGCGGATTTAAACTTTTTTACGCGCCATTTTAGAAACTTTTTTACGCATGGTTTTAAAGTTTTTTTACGCGCCGGTTTTCAACTGTTTTTACGCGCGGATTTAAACTTTTTTAAGCGATGGTTTAAAACTTTTTTCACGCTCCGGTTTAGAACTTTTTTACGCACCGATTTTAATGTTTTTGTGCGGTTTTAAATTTTTTTACGCGCCGGTATAAAAGTTTTTTTACGCCCAGTTTTAACTTTTTTTTACACGCGGGTTTAAACTTTTTTTACGCGTGGTTTTAAACTTTACAAAAAACAAAATATATTTTACGCCAAACAAAAAAATTTTATTTTTACAAAAACTTTTTTACATTTTTTTTTACGCCAAACATCTTTTTACGCCCCCGACACCCCGATTTCGGGTTTACGAAATTTGAGGATCTTACCAAACGAACTCACCCAAAAATCACGACTTAATAGTATCTCATGTTGAATTTTAAATATAAGAGAGAGAAAATATGTGACATGGGAAGTAAAAGACTAAAAGACTCTTTTGATTTAATTGGTTATGGGTGATGTGTAAATATGTTATTGGATGATAGGAGTTCTCATGGTTCTCGCAACTGGAATTGGTTCTCTCTTGAACCAAATCCTATATATATATATATATATAAAAAGAGAGAGAGAGAGGGAGTTGGCTAGAAAGCCTAAGTGTCCTAGAGAGTCTAGGAAGCAATAGGGAGTTGACAGTGGCTTTTAGTTTTTTTATTCAAAAGGGCATGATAGTTATTTGATTATTAATTTAATTTTAGAATATATATATCCTAAACTAACTATCCAGATATTTATGGAAACGTATATCTCTTTGACTGTAACATTTGTGTAAAACGGTTCCAAAACCCGCACCGTTTGAGAATCAAGTAGTTAATAGGATTTCACTGAGCATTTATTCAATTTTATTTAAACTTTATAATTATTGAATAACAAATAAATTATAACCAATAAAATAATTAAAACTTAAATAATATAAAGAAAAATAAAATATAAATAAATAAAAGGGGCTGCCGGGTTTCGAACCCGGTCCCAACAAACCTACACACACCACAACACCACCGAGATACACACACCATATGTTTTAAAACCCAAAATAAATAAACCTTATACTCAAACAAACCTAAGACTTACAAATCAAAATACTGAACCCGCCCAAAATAGCTGCAAAAATCTCGGATTCTGGTTTGATCGCGAGAATTCTGTGAATAATTGATGATACAATGTCAGTTATAACCGGCACCATGTTCAATTCAAACAAAACTGACCCAAAACATACGATTAATTGAAATTGAAACCGAAATCATGTGTTGATCATTCGCACTATAAATATCGATGCATCTCATCTCAATTACCTCGCTCGTTTCTTCCGAAGTTCCACTCTAAATTCTCTGATCAAAATCTTGTCATCGGAAACACCTACATTCGTCGGAAATTGTCGCCGGAATTCGGAACAGAAATCGGTGATTTACTGGTTACTCTATAAATACCAATCGCTTCACCACAAACGAATTCGCTCATTCCCTCAAAACTCTCTCTACATCAACACTTAAAACTCTCTGATAGAACCTAATGTTCTGAAAAACGACGCCGGAGTTTCTGCACATTACCGGAATCCAACCGGAACTTCCATAACATTCTCCGATCGGTATGAATTCTTAATCTTTTCTGTCAGTTCTATTCGATTCATTTGTTTAATCTAAAACAGTAGATCAGTAAAATCAAAATGTTTAACAAATCTGTTTTCAGTTCTGAGTTAATGAAGAAGATGAACATCGAGTCGTTTATAAATATAATTAAAATCAGTATTTTGGACGGGTTTAGACACACAGTCCAGTGGTGGATTGTGTGCATTTCATACTATCGATACCGAGTTCGATCCTTGACACAACCCCTATCCACTGTAATAAAATGTTCTTTTTAAAACCGAAACCATAAAATCGCTGTAAGATGTTAAGTATAATAAAATTACAATATATAACGGGTTAGACACCCAGCCCAGTTGGTTGGGTTGGGTGCAACGCAACATTTAGGCCGCGGGTTCGAGGCCAGCCCTTTCGCCCGTACGATGAGTTTAAAATTCTTTTTAAAATTAAATTAATTCGGTTTAATCTAACAAGTATATAAATATAATTAAAATCAGAAATATTTCGGGTTAGACACGTAGCTCAGTTGGTAGAGCTGCGTGCACGTATACGAGAGGTCACAAGTTCGAACCTCACACGCTGCCTAAAATAAATGAATTGAACCAGCCGTTGACCAGTCAACCCTTAGAAAAAGGGTAATTTTTTTTAATTAAAAAATCCTTTTATTTTCTTTGAAAAATTGTTGAAAATACCTCAAAATAAAGTTTTAAAGCCTAAAAATTGCATTAAATTCACAAAAATAAATCTAACAATTAAGAGCACTAATTAAAATATTAATCTCAAATCGAATTGTTATGTTATTATTTAGGTTAGTTTCTCTCGTGGTTAAATCCAAATTCGTGCGCATTCATCATCAATCAAGAAACGCACCCACTGTGAGTGAATCCTTACAAATTCCCCTTTTTATTCATGTTTTGGGGTGTATCATGTGTCGCTTTAATTATTTCGTTTATTAAACTTGTGCTATTACCATTATATGAACTAAACTTATGATGTAAATATTGTTTGTTGTGATGCGTGTTTACATTTTGTCAAGTTGCGTGCAAATCATTCATTAGGCCTATCAGTTCCTCGTGGGAGACGAGTTGAACATCGCGTGCCTCATTAGATCGGCTCCGTTTGATTGAGCCTTGATCTCATTGTTCATCATTTGGTGTGTGTGCTTGTGCATTATTTGATATTATGTGTTTTGTGATTAAATTTACATTTACGTTTACTCATATGTGGTTATGCACCTTTTTATAACCAATATAATAAATGCGTTCAAATGTTTTCATAAGATTCACTCGCCAACTTTTGTTGACCCAAAAACCCTATTTTTACACATGGTACAGGTGATCCAGTTGAGAAAAGAAACAGGATGGCCTAGAAGAATAAACAAGTTAATGCTTTGGAATTGACGTTTAGTTTTGTTTTCCTTTGTAATTGTATGGTTTTTGTTTAAAGAATAATTTAGTTTGTAATTTGAATGGAAATGTATTTGAACACGTTGTGCTTGTATGTTTATTGTAACTTCTTCTTTAAAGAGAAATAATAAATATGAAACTTTATAGTAAATGTCATGAGCTTTGATGAAAACCCAATCATGCCCCGACTACCATTTCCGTTGCGGGTCAGGGTGTGACAGATTTGTATCAGAGCTTTTGACTATAGGGATATAGGATAGGTTATTAGACCCTTAGAGCCTATACTATAGTTGATTAGATTTTAATTGTTTATGTGGTTACATGCAAACTCATGATGTTTATTTGTTTCGTATTTGTTACACACACAAATGCATGCAAACACTTCCACTATCATATTGAGTGATACTTAATGAGTTATACTTGTTGTCAAACATAGCATGCTTACATATACACTCATCACGCATATTTCAATGTTCACATATTCAAATCATCCTCATATTTCCTTTATTCAAGATTTTGTCGCATTTTTCGTTTTTCAATCTCATCAAAGTGAGTTCTACAACGGGCATGTAGTAACTGTAAGGGTACAAGTACCGGTAGTCGGAACGTCCTGTCTAGGTTGGCATTCGTATAAATCCAATATAACGACCAGTTTGCCTACCTGGGGACTAACGATGAGAGTACGAAGGACCTATTAAGCCAAAGCAAGCCACACCAAACGTCGTTCGAACTAACCCTACTTTGAGTTGTCATTGTGTCCATACCAGGACACCCTCCGACCTTATACTTTGCTGTCATGTTTTACGATTTTCATTCGGGTGGCGCAAGTGTTAACAGGCCAACACCAATATGAACCCTACCAGAGCCCAGTAGTGATGGGGGCCCACATGACTACCAAGGCCAAGTAAGGGGACATATGAGAGCCCAAACATGAGCAAAGCCCAAGACATCCTATGGATGTAGTAAATTTATTTTATTCATTTGTTTTTGTGAATGTTCATTTCTAAATACTCCACCTAAAACCTCAAACTCATACTCTCGATACGTATTCCTTGTAGATTCTTCTAGTCTCTCTCGTAGAAGTATGAGATCAGGAAAATCCCGCGAGCGCATGGCTGCCTAAATCGCTCAACAAATGGCTGCCGTAATACCCAACATCGTAGTTCAAGTACAGCAGGCCCTTACCGCTAATCCCGTCAACCCAATCAACCAAGAAGATCAAAACATTATCAATCCTCCCCCAAATGTCACTAAATGCACCTTCAAGCATTTCAAATCCTACGATCCTCCAAAATACGAAGGGACTGAAGGTGTCACCGCTCTCCTCCATTGGTTTGAGGAAATGGAAAACACTTTTCTCAATTGCGACTGCCCCGATGATCGCAAGGTGCGATATGCTACCGGTCGTTTGTTCGGAGTAGCACTTACATGGTGGAATACAGAGAAAGCTAAGCGAGGTGCTGAGGATACTATGAACTTGACTTGGGAAGAGTTGAGGGAAATCATGACAAGACGTTTCTGTCCAAGAAGCGAAATCAAGAAACTAGAAGATGAGTTCTACTCTTTGAAACAAAAGGAGGGCGACCACACCACATACAACAAGAGATTCCTTGAGTTGAATCAGATGGTCCCCAACTTGTTCACTCCCCTCTACCATTTGATCGAGCACTACATTCGAGGTCTTCCTTCAAAAATTCAAGACCCTGTAATAAGTACCACATCTGCAACTTTAGAAGCAGCAATGGAGTTAGCTACAGAGCTCACCGAAAACCGCATACGGAATAAAGACTTCAAGGAGGAGAAGAAGAAGGATAAAGCATCAACCGAAACCTCAAACTCCACTCACACCGAATCCCCTTCTCAAACCACTCCTAAGAGAAAACGAGATGGGCAAAATTTCGCTATCACCCAAGGCAATCAACCAGCTCCACAAGCCGTACCCCTTCAAGCTATCCCAATCACTCAAGTAGCACCCAACTCTACTTACCCAAATAAGAAACCTTACATTGGACCTCACCCTCAATGCAACACCTGTTTTTATCACCATCCATCTACCTTACCTTGTCGACTATGTGCTAATTGTGGGCGCTATGGTCATTTGAGCAAGACTTGTCGCGCCTCTCAAAACCAAGCCCCGCCCCCTACTCAAAACATGATCCAAACCTATCAACAACCCCAATACCCCATATTTCCATATATTCGAGCTTGTTTTAATTGTGGCGACCCTACCCATTTTAGAAACACGTGCCCCCGATTGGTTAACATCATAAACGCCCAAGCTCAAGCAAACCCAGTTAACCAAGCAAATCAAGCAAACCCAGCTCCAGCACCAGCAAGAGGAAGAGCTTACAACATCAACGCTAATCCTGTGGAAGATAATAACGGCCCAAACGAACCACTCAACTAGCCTTCCCTCACCAATAATCAAGACTCAACTCCAACCGGCTAGTTTTAATGTTTTCTTTATGTTATCTCAATCTTTCCGTATCCCAGTTATAAATTGGGAAGTTATGTATCCAAGAATTTTAATGCGAATTGATATTTCTGTTTGTTTTATACTCATTGATTTAACATTCATACATCTCGATGTATCTCGATCTCATCATTTAAAGAAGTTGGGTTGTGTCTCACTTTTACATAGACTGACCCCTTCATCATAACAAACGAGAGAGGTACTCAAGCTTTGGCTGTTGTGTTTGTTTTGTAGATTTTAGAGTCACATAGAGCTAATCATAACTTACTGACAAAGCCAATAAAAATTAGACAAGAATATGGTGGATACGCCGCTGGTACTTCCTATATATAAGTATTCTTGTCAAAGGATCAACAACATTGTCAGGCGGTTATGAGAGGTTCCATGTAGGTTTTAATATCGTCATGGTTGAAGTTTTTGTTTTATGATATAACCGTATCTTTTCAAACGTGTCAACTCTCCCAAAACCCTTATGCGTGAGATCATACCTAGTCAATCAACTCTGCTTATCCGTGTTCCGCATTTTCATACTTTAGGCATCAAAAAGCGATTCCTGTAGCAGGGTATTCGACCCTTACTAGGAACGTTACCGCCTCAAATAAAAACTTTCACCCTCTTCTGATTATGTAACTGTCAAAATTAAAACACCTTCCCTTCGAGTCAAACATACCACTACTACTTAAATTTCGGGACGAAATTTCTAAAAGTAGGGGATACTGTAACATTTGTGTAAAACGGGTTCCAAAACCCGCACCGTTTGAGAATCAAGTAGTTAATAGGATTTCGCTAGCATTTATTCAATTTTATTTAAACTTTATAATTATTGAATAACAAATAAATTATAACCAATAAAATAATTAAAATTAAATAATATAAAGAAAAATAAAATATAAATAAATAAAAGGGGCTGCCGGGTTTCGAACCCGGGTCCCCAACAAACCTACACACACCACAACACCACCGAGATACACACACCATATGTTTTAAAACCCAAAATAAATAAACCTTATACTCAAACAAACCTAAGACTTACAAATCAAAATACTGAACCCGCCAGCTGCAAAAATCTTGGATTCTAGTTTGATCGCGAGAATTCTGTGAATAATTGATGATACAATGTCAGTTATAACCGGCACCATGTTCAATTCAAACAAAACTGACCCAAAACATACGATTAATTGAAATTGAAACCGAAATCATGTGTTGATCATTCGCACTATAAATATCGATGCATCTCATCTCAATTACCTCGCTCGTTTCTTCCGAAGTTCCACTCTAAATTCTCTGATCAAAATCTTGTCGTCGGAAACACCTGCATTCGCCGGAAATTGTCGCCGGAATTCGGAACAGAAATCGGTGATTTACCGGTTACTCTATAAATACCAATCGCTTCACCACAAACGAATTCGCTCATTCCCTCAAAACTCTCTCTACATCAACACTTAAAACTCTCTGATAGAACCTAATGTTCTGAATAAACGACGCCGGAGTGTCTGCACATTACCGGAATCCAACCGGAACTTCTATAACATTCTCCGATCGGTATGAATTCTTAATCTTTTCTGTCAGTTCTATTCGATTCATTTGTTTAATAAAAAACAGTGTATCAGTAAAATCAAAATGTTTAACAAATCTGTTTTCAGTTCTGAGTTAATGAAGAAGATGAACATCGAGTCGTTTATAAATATAATTAAAATCAGTATTTTAGACGGGTTAGACACACAGTCCAGTGGTGGGCTGTGTGCATTTCATACTATCGATACCGAGTTCGATCCTTGACACAACCCTTATCCACTGTAATAAATGTTCTTTTTAAAACCGAAACCATATTAACTCGCTGTAAGATGTTAAGTATAATAAAATTACAATATATAACGGGTTAGACACCCAGCCTAGTTGGTTGGGCTGGGTGCAACGCAACATTTAGGCCGCGGGTTCGAGGCCAGCCCCTTTGCCGGTACGATGAGTTTAAAATTCTTTTTAAAATTAAATTAATTCAGTTTAATCTAACAAGTATATAAATATAATTAAAATCAGAAATATTTCGGGTTAGACACGTAGCTCAGTTGGTAGAGCTGCGTGCACGTATACAAGAGGTCACAAGTTCGAACCTCACACGCTGCCTAAAATAAATGAGTTGAACCATCCGTTGACCAGTCAACCCTTAGAAAAAGGGTAATTTTTTTAATTAAAAAATCCTTTTATTTTCTTTGAAAAATTGTTGAAAATACCTCAAAATAAAGTTTTAATGCCTAAAAATTGCATTAAATTCACAAAAATAAATCTAACAATCTCATTAAGAGCACTAATTAAAAATATTAATCTCAAATAAAAATTTATTTATTTATCGAATTATTATGTTATTATTTAGGTTAGTTTCTCTCGTGGTTAAATCCAAATTCGTGCGCATTCATCATCAATCCAAGAAACGCACCCACTGTGAGTGAATCCTTACAAATTCCCCTTTTTATTCATGTTTTGTGGTGTATCATGTGTCGCTTTAATTATTTCGTTTATTAAAACTTGTGCTATTACCATTATATGACCTAAACTTATGATGTAAATATTGTTTGTTGTGATGCGTGTTTACATTTTGTCAAGTTGCGTGCAAATCATTCATTAGGTCCATCAGTTCCTCGTGGGCGACGAGTTGAACATCGCGTGCCTCATTAGATCGGCTCCGTTTGATTGAGCCTTGATCTCATTGTTCATCATTTGGTGTGTGTGCTTGTGCATTATTTGATATTATGTGTTTTGTGATTAAATTTACATTTACGTTTACTCATATGTGGTTATGCACCTTTTTATAACCAATATAATAAATGCGTTCAAATGTTTTCATAAGATTCACTCGCCAACTTTTGTTGACCTAAAAACCCTATTTTTACACATGATACAGGTGATCCAGTTGAGAAAAGAAACACGTAGGATGGCCTAGAAGAATAAACAAGTTAATGTTTTGGAATTGACGTTTAGTTTTGTTTTCCTTTGTAATTGTATGGTTTTTGTTTAAAGAATACTTTAGTTTGTAATTTGAATGGAAATGTATTTGAACACGTTGTGCTTGTATGTTTATTGTAACTTCTTCTTTAAAGAGAAATAATAAATATGAAACTTTATAGTAAATGTCATGAGCTTTGATGAAAACCCAATCATGCCCCGACTACCATTTCCGCTGCGGGTCAGGGTGTGACATTGACAATTTCATATCATTACAATTTCAAAAGGGCAGTTACTTTAAATTACGAAGTCAAAATCTTTAACAATTTCTTCACGTTGTGTTTTATCAGTTACTAGTTCGCCACGATGTGTTTTATTAGTTACTAGTTCGTCACATTGTGTTTTATTAGTTACTGGTTTCATCACAATGTGTTCAGTTACTGGTTTTATTAGTTATTGGTTCACGTTGCGTTTTATCAATATACTGGTTTCATCACAATGTGTTCTATCACTTACTGGTTGATGTGCTTTTGGCATTCTTGATGTTGTGTTTTATCAGTTACTTGTTTCATCATAATGTGTTTTAGCAGTTATGGGTTTCAGTTACTGTTTCATCACAATGTGTTTTATCAGTTACTGGTTGATATGATTTTTGGCATTCTTGATGTTGTGTTTTATCAATTACCGGTTTCATCACAATGTATTATACCAGTTGTGATTCATACACGACATGTTCTTTTGTATTTTATCTACTGTTTCATCACAATGTGTTTTATCAGTTACTGGTTGATGTGATTTTGGCATTCATGATGTTGTGTTTTATCAGTTATTGGTTTCATCACAATGTGTTTTATCAGTTATTGCTTCCAGTTACTGTTTCATCAAAATGTGTTTTATCAGTTACTGGTTGATATGATTTTGGCTTTCTTGATGTTGTGTTTTAGCAATCAGTCACTAGTTCGTCACATTGTGTTTTATCGCTAAAACACACTACCATGAACACATCTAGATTTGATTTATCGTTATTTTTTGTATGCTTTGGTGTCTTCAAATGTGAGGGATTAGAGAGAGAGAGAGAAAAAATGCGACATTTTTGGAGGTGGTTTTATGATTGGTAGTTATTTCCTTATTTAAAACAACTTAAATGACACATTTACCCCTAATCAATTAAATTAACCTATTTTAAAGACACATATATTACCAAAATGCCACCAAAATTATCTCAACCATTAAACACACTCATCTGATGACCCAGATCGCTTCCTACACTTTCTAGAAAGAACACACTTTCCGCAGGATCCCCACTAATAATGGCAAGTGTAAAAAATCGAATTTGAATTGTTTTTCACCAAGTTCTAGTGGTTTTTAAATTCGTTCTCACGATTCTCGCAATATTTAGTGTTCTCATTTAAACCCTCCCACATATATTTATATATAAGAATTATAAACCTAACTCTTGACTCTTTCTCCCTCTCCATCACACATACACACACACACACACATCCACCACCATCTAACCCCACCACAACCACCTCCACTGTCTCCCACCACCATATCAGTCTGCCACACAACCATCACCACCTTGTCACTCTACAACCCACCACAACCACCTCGAAAACAAACCCACCACTCTCGCTTTTTCGTATTCCAGCTACTGAAAAACCTCAAAAGCTACTTCTATTATTTTTGGTTAAAAAGCTCAAAAGCAATTTCGTTTCTTCAAGATGAGTTCTAATTCGTGTGCTTTAATTGAATTTAAAACAAACAATAGGTAAATCAATGGGGTTTGCCGGTGGAATTACGAATTAGAAAACGTCCGGTAAAGAGACCACACTTTGAATATGTTCGTCGGTGAACTGAAGCGATTCAAAACTTGTTTCTTCATGTTCCCCCATGGATTGGACCAGATCTGATGAAGAAATTAGGTTTATTGATTCTTTTTTTCAAAAAGCCATTGGAGTACTAGGTGAACAAATTCAAAGCCATTAGGGTTTGGGTGACGTCGACGGTGTAGGTGTGTGGTGATGTGTGGCGGAGGTGGGTGACGGTGGAGGTTGGTGGTGTGTGTGTGTGCGGAGGTGGGTGACGGTGGAGGTTGGTGGTGTGTGTGTGGCGGAGGTGGGGCGTGGTAAGTGACGGGGTGGTGGTGGTTGTGTGCAGAGTGACAAGGAGACAGTGGTGGTGGTCGACGGTGGATGTGGTCGACGGGGAGGTGGGAGACGGTGGAGGTGGTTGGGGTTAAATGGCGATGGATGTTTGTGTGTGTGAGATAGAGAGAGTGGTAAGAGTTAGGTTTATAATTATTATATATTAATATATACATATATATATATATATATATGATTTCGGATGAAAATGGTAATTTAGAAACCTTTTTTTCGTTAATGCCAAATATACCCCTGGTTATAACTAGGTTTTTAGATTAAGTTAGACAATGTAATCAAAATAACAAAAAATGATAAAGGTCAGGACCTAGAGAAAAAAAACTATTTGAACTAAAGTGCCAAGTTAATACAAATCTTAGAGATTAAAATGGCAATTTACTCTTGTTAAAAAGAAAAGTTGTCCATCTTATTCTTTTAATATGTGACATTTCTCTTAAGTGTGAGAGTATATCTACAGTTCTACACTCAACTTTTTTATGGTATAAAGTGAATAATAAAATTTAAGTTATTTTCATTAATAAAATCATATTTGCTTCCGATTTTATTATTCATATATCTTATTATCTGTGCATAATTATAGACCATAAATATCATCGTCAACAATTTCAAACACCAAATTTCTAACACATAATTTAGAGAACGAGTCTCAAAGTCCTTACTTCACTCCCTATTAAGCCGCCCCAGTGTATGGATTACAGGTGTTAGATACTCATAAAATAGTTACTATAATGGTTCATAAACTTGGTGTGTAAAGTGAACCAGAAAGTAAGTTTATAAACTGTACACTACTTAAGCTAGTGATGCGCTGCTTGTGGTGTGCACATATAATGTATATATGTGTGGGCGCGCAGGGGGCAAAAGTGAAATGGTACTAACTAAATGTTACTTAACTTATTTCATGAAAATAATGTTAAAAGCGACGGATGGTTAATCATGCTTATATGGTGGCGTTGATAGCTGAAAGACACGAGGGTACATGCACCAATTGGTCTATGTCCCGATTGTTTGAGTGTTATGTGCCTTAGGTCGAAGGCTTGATACAAAACTATGATCGAGTCGGGGGCTCACTGGAAGCAGCCTCTCTATTCCTACGGGGTAGATGTAAGGCTGTCTACATCTACTCTCCTAAGACCCTACCTTAGCTTTGCTATTGGTGGGATTTACTGAGTATGATGATGATGACTACTTAAGCTAGTGACGAACGCATACTGATATATATGTCGTTTAGTAGTATACTTTAACCAAATATCGTGTTGTCGAATACTTAGGGGACGATTTATGAAAATTCTTTAGCGCTTTAGTTACCAATTTGTCTAAAAAAGGTAGTGTCTGTCTCTGATCTTAAGTATCATGACTGAACAAGTTATATATTTGGTAATGAATATATTATCTACACATTCGACCTGAAATAAACACTAAGCACTATTCAGATGTCCTTCAACATCCCTTGAATTTGACAACTAACACAATTTATATTGGATCCAGGGCCACCTTAGCCTGCTCATTTAATGATCGTGATGTGCTCATAATGTCAACTTTTTGTGCAAATATTTTGCCACAGTTCGTTTCATCAAAGTGTAGTGTGGGTAATACATTATCGTTGTTTGGTCGTCCACTTTGAGTTAGGAGAATTTAACAAGCTGAATCACGCCAATCTGATTTTGAATGAGTGAGCTATGGGTGACTCAAATTTGTGAAAACGTGTTGATTTGGCCTTTAATATGACCATTTATCTTCCATTTTTTTTGTCGGGAACACTAAATAGAAAATAACAGCATATAAGTATCATATTTTACGAGTTTGATATATAAATAAGCACAAAAAGGCAAGGTAATGGACATGCATATATGTATAAATGTATAATATACATCACATCATTTGGTGTATGGTAGCATTAGTGATACATTCACGGTAAAATCTATTTGTAAACATATTGATGGTATTAGAGGTCTGCAAATCATTTTTTTTTAGAAAAATGGGTCTTGAACCGGTTATTGTTGTGTGGAAAAAACGGTTTTTAAAAAAACTGGTTCGGTTTGTTAACTGGTTTTTCACGATGAGAACCCAAATAGGTATAACCAGTTCGGCTTTTTTTTTTTCCAGTTTTGGTTCTAAAACAGTTTTTTTTGTACACCTCTGGATGGTATGGATTTTCCGTCATCTGGTTCTTTATTAGATGTAACCTCCTTGTTTCTGGGTTGTTTCTAATGGTATATCTGTATATTTGTACCATGTACTCTGTCACTATATCTCATTTTTTTATTTGTCTATTGTATGTTTTGGAGTTGTGGGTCTCTAAGTAAGCAGCCTCTCTATTCTCCACGGGTAGAGGTAAGCTTGCCTACATCCCACCCTCCCCCAGACCCTAGCAATAGCTACGCGGTTTATACGATTTATCGTGTACGGTTACTATTGTTGTTATCATCATGCTAGACCGAACTTGGTTTATCGTGGGGTAGAGGTTCCACATGTGTTGTGCCCTATTTGTTCTAATGCAGAAGACACGTTATTCATTCTTAGACTATACGGTGTGGGCGTGGTTTACCAACATTGTTGCATTTCCACGCTGCACACACCACATCGTGCACGGCGTTGTAGACAACGTTGTCTTAAGGGCTTGAACTTTTCCACCGGCGTTGAGAGTTAATTAATGTGTGTCGACGTGGCGTGGTTGATTGGGGGTCCCCATAGCCGTTGGACCCCAACGACATTATTTAAAAAAAAAAGATTTTTCATTTAAAAAAATATATCACATTCTCTATATAAAAACTACCATTTTCACCTCACTTCCTTCTACCCAACTTCTTCTCAACTCTCATTTTTTATAAAATCTCTACAACTTTAATAAAACTAAGCTGGGCGCAAAAATCATACACTACGAGTAATGAAAAAGTCCCGTTTTCACCGGCATCGAAGAACAAATTGCCGACTTCAATAAAATCCAACAAGAAAGAAACACTCGAAAAATAAAGGCTTTTAGCCTTTACAAAGAAAAGAAAAGCAAACGGATATAAAATTACTCGCTATGAAGGTCGATCACCTTTAAGGGGAAGAGCGGGAAATGTAAGAGAAACTAAAAAAAGATATAATGGATAAATATCGTTCTTAGTTTCGCTTTTTTTATATTTCGTTTATTAGTTTAAATTATGTAATCTTTTCTTTGAGTTATGTAATTTTTTTATTTATATTTATTAGATAAAAATAACAATAAAATGTAGATGCCAATTGTCGAATAACGCCCTTCTACCATGTCCCTTCCCACACCCTTCCATTTTCCTCCACGTCTCTTTTCTAACGAGCGCTTACATGTCGTACACGTGTCGAATAACGCCCAATAAGATTAGGGTTAGTTGGGTAGAATGGCTTCAAAACCTTCTTCTTTTTATGTAAATTGTTTCTTGTTTCTTTAGCTCTTTCTAGCTTCTAGTTGGAAATAAAATTGAGCCTTTCAAAAAATAACTTCTCATACACATGACCCATTAATGCAATTAATGTTATGGTAGTAATTACATTATACAAAAATAAATGATAAATTTGTAGTGTTCTCCTTCTAAACTTTATTTTACGTTAATTTTCTTACACCCATGAATATCATCTAATCTTGCACTTCTAATAATTTAAACCCATAACATTTTTGTAGGGGTAAGCACCATACTAATACCACTAGATCATTAGGTCATGTCCGGGTTTCTTCTTATAAACTTCACATGTAGAATTACCAATTAATTTAATTTTGTAATTATGTTGATATGTAACAAGAATAACGTTTTAGATATGCAATCGTTAATCGATCATACAAGAAATTATAAGAGTAAGTTACATAAATCTTAAGTACTAGTGATTTTCAGAAAGTTGTGATTTCTATACAACTTGCTTATTCACATTTTGCTATAAGTTATTGCATTTACTTATGTATTCTTTGATAAACCATTTATTATCAACATGTTGTGTAAATATTCTCAATTAATTATGTTCGTCAAATATATATCATGTGATTTATAAAATATTCATGGTGTTCAAATATTCCAATATAAGCACCACCCAAAACTATCAAAACCATTAAAATGGAGGTCGTTGAAATAGTAGTGCTAGATGACATGCATTATGAATTGGATGTACGCCCATCTAGGGTTCAAATCCTAACTCTATGCTTTTTTACGTGGAATACTGTTGTCATTTTAGTTGTGGGGTCTGTATGACAGGCCCCCCTAGAGTGTGTCACCCAAAGAACCACTGAAACCGTCACACATCAGGCCTTACAATATTCAACCCTTTGATATTAAACCTTCACCTTCAATATAAGAAAGAACCACATTCACAAAAATAACAAAATGAGAATATATTAAACCATAGAAACACAAAATTACAAAGTCATAGCGAAGTCTAAGGGGTGGTGTCTTAAATGGGAGCTTGAAGCTCTATTTATAGGCATTCCAGGAATGCCAAGTGGGGCACAACCTTATGCTACAAGTAGGGTGTTTAATAATCGAACCGTTAACTGAAACCGAACTGAAAATCGATAAAACCAAACCGAAATTAACCGAAACCGAATTACCCGAAAGTCGGTTAACGGATATTTTTTTACCATCGGTTTACTGAAATTAACCGAACCGAACCATTTATTTTTTTATATATATTTCTAGCTTTTATACCTCCATTTCATATATCCCATGTTTTATACTTTCATTTCATGTAATAATACCTCCATTGCATTAATTTATTCCTTTATTTCATTTATTTATACCTCCATTCATATATTTATACCTCCATTTCATGTATCTAAACATTTATTTCATGCATTTATACCTCCATTTCATTCATTTACATTTATTTATACATCTATTTCATGTATTTATACATCTATTACATGTATTTATACCTCAATTACATGTATTTCTAAGCAAAAAAATTTAGCCCTTGTTTGAGTTGGTTATTAACCGAACCGAACAGAAAACCAACAAATTAACAGAATTAACCGATGATTTCGGTTACGGTTATGGATATTTCTAATAACCGAACTGAACCGTGCACACCCTTATACAACAACTTCTGAATCAAGTAACTTGGTCGGAATCGTACTGTTCATAATTTGTCGTCCTCGGTGCATGCCGGTAGGTTTGGCATGGGGGTGTGCTTGGTTGGACATGTGGGCGTGGTTAACTTTGTCTTTTTGTCTCTTTTGTCTTGTAGCTTGGTTAACCGTGCACACCCCTATACAACAACTTCTGTGGGCATGGTTAACACCATCAGTTGTTTTGCACCCATTTTGAGCTAAAAAAAACTAAATGGGTTAGAACAAAAGGACATAGCCAATATAGAAACAGAAACATAAAGAGGATCCATTGTATATACCTTAGTTAAAGGACATTGTTTGAGATTTAGTTAAAACATAAAGGACGTAAAATGAAATTCACTCTTAAATAAAATAAACTGAGTGGAAAGACCTTTTCCAACTTGCAAATGGTTTCGACAAAACTTATTTGCATGTCTCCAAGTATTCTTTGCGTATATTACATGAAAGTATGCATGACCACTATTGACCATGATTGACTATATTCAACGATGATTAACAATGATTAACCAACAATGACTATGTTTAACCATGTTTAACCGCGTGTCATATTCATCATACATGTCATAATTCCACGTAAGGGGTTGTAATGGGCCATTATAAGTCGTAGTGGGTCATAAGGACTAGTAACAGTCCATTTAGTTCATGTTTTACCAAAGTTGACAGCAATTGAACTACATTGATTATATTTAATGATAATTCACTAGGAGACTAACATTAATTATGATTGACCTAATGTGTCATATTTCGTCATACATGTCATAACTGGCCATAATAGGTCATTATAAGTCATAGCGAGCCATATGGCTTTTTAATGGCCCATGCATATTCACCTTTGACACATTTTGACGTTTTTAACCTGTATTGCAAGACATATTAAGTATTGATGATATACGTTTGATGAAGCGTTACCTAATTCATTGTTACGAGCTTTCTTATGTGATTAATAATATTAGGTTACACTAAGTCATTATAGATCATTAAAAGTTATCATAGGTTTTAACACCATGTTCAATACAATAATATATACAAATGTAATATAATGAAAATACAAGTGTTATAACCAAAAAAATCATTTTCTTTGTTAAATGAACATATAAATACAAGTTTTTCAACCATTAACCACTTTTTCAATCACTTGAGATATTAATCTACATACATATCGACTACTTGTTCATAAAGATATCCAAATCAACATGCATTCTGGTAAGTATAGACGATTTTAATTCTGAGATCACTAGTTCTAACAATACACTTGTGAAATTCTTATTTCATATAGTGTGAGCACACATATGAAAGTTTCTATTACTATAGATGAAGAATTTAACATCACATTTTGCACATTTTAGTACCAAGACCAATTTCAACAAACATTAGGTGATAAAAACTAACATTACCACAAGTGAGAGATTGAGAACGAAGAATATAAAAATCTAATAGGCTTCGGATTTTGTTTTATCCATCTATGAATTTTCATCGGTGAAAATTATTTTCATGTAGTGCTTGGCTAACGCTTACTTATAGCCTAGTCTACGATGCTTGATGATGAATTAAAAGATTTCATATCTGTTGTTTTTCTTATTTATAAAAAAAAATTTGGAAACAAAGAGCACCATGATCACATGACAAAGTGATAACAATGAGTTGGGGGTTGCAAGATTCTTAAATATAGGACCAGGAAGGTTTTTGACACCCACACACAATATAATTTTCATTTAAGTTATAGGCATATGAATTATTTTTAGTAAGAAATTTCGTAATGCGAAAAGTGAATAGATTAATCTTGTCTCAGTATAATTGAAATTGTTTTTATAAAACTGAGGGGATTGATTACTTGTGACAAAAATGGTTAACAAGAACTGAGAATCTGATACACAATGTCTTAGGTGATGTTATTTTATATGTTTAATAATTATACAAGAAAGTACATAATAATAAAATCTAGAGGTAATTGCCCGGATGGTCCCTGTGGTTTTCCATTCTTTCATGTTTAGTCCCAAACTTTCTAAAATAACATGTATGTTCTGTGGTTTGCTCACTCGTTACTCGGATAGTCCCCAAAGTGGATGAACAATGGTTTTCTTAGTTAAATATATGTAAAATGACTAAAATAACCTTGTATATTATAAAAAATTAAAGATATATTTAATTATAAAAGCCCGAATGGACCCCATCATTTTATTAAATTATAAAAACTTAGCCCCACTTTAGAGCATTCACAATGAAACCTCTAAATTAATGTGAGTGTAACCTTTAAATCTTTTAAAATGATTGTAAATGGTTGTGAGTGAAGGAGAAAGAAAAAAAAGAAAAAAATTATTGTTCATCTGGGAAATTTGGAGAACTATTGTTCACCTCTATAATTTTTTTTGTATTTTTTTAAAAGTGGCTGTGAGTGGAGAAGAGAGAAAAGGTAATGATAAAAGTATAAAAAATATTATTTAATTGAAAATGAGAAAGAAAATGTAGTGTTTTTTAGTGTAAATATAGGGACGAAGGTAAAGATTTGATTGTGAATGCTCTTATCCCCCCTCTTTCCCTCATTCATCACCTTGCCAGGCGGATTTCTCTACCGTCGGCCAGATAAATTTGTTTACATTATTACAATAAGTTGGTATTGAAATGCAGAGATTGGAACTAGACCCCGTGAGGCAAACAATTGACCTGATTAAGGACATCTGAGAAAAATTGAAAACCTATCTCCGACTATCACTTTGAAACCTGCTCCGACGATAACATGAAACCCATCTCCGGCCATAACTTGAACCCATCTTCGGCTATTACTTGAAACCATCCGAAACAAATCTGAAAATGTAGCAAAACAGACCACCACCACTCTCTAAAAAACGTCGACCAAACCACAACAACCTCACGATTTGTCGGCGGCGAGGGGGGGGGGGCAGATTTAGGGGTCTCTGAAGTGATAATTGTCGTCGATGGATGAGGTTGACGGTGTTGAGAAGGGTGTTTGAACAAGCGTTCAGACGGGGGCATTGGGTGCGATGGCGATAGGCCATTTTTTGTTATCGGATTCTGCATAATTGCAACTTCATCTTCAACGTTAGTGTTCCGATGATGTTATTCGGATAACGATGGTGAAGTTTGAAGATGGTGGAGGGAGGGAAAGATTGAATATGGTTGTGGGTGGGTGGACTGTGAGGATTGGAGGTTGAAGAAGATGGGGGTAGGGTTAATTTTCAAGTGTTTGAATTGGGGTGATGGTTGTCGTGAAGAAGAAGAGTAGGAGAAAAGGGGCGTTTCTTGACGTAAGATTGATAACATCATAACCAAACAACACAGAGCAACACCGCGGAAGTCTTGGATTTAAAATATTATTACAAACCAAAATGTTCAAAGTTCAAAATACAAATACAATGGTTTCTAATAAAGATCCACAGACGGATCGTAAAATATACAAAATGATGTTCAACAGACTTTGGGCACGACTAAGGACTTGCAAGATCCTCTACGTCACTACCAAGCAGCTCCCAGCCTATTACGTGTTGTACCTGTAGCTTAGTCTTTTGAAAATACGTCAGTTTACACTTGTAAATACAAATAACCGACACATTTTGAAAATCTTTTCAAAATTGATTTTAGTGCACATGCACATTTTCATAAATAACTTGGGACAATTAAAATGATCTTGTATACATTTTTACAGGTCTGTCAATACATATGGGGTCCGGTGCAGAAACCGAATAACCTGATTAACCGACACACCACTTAAATAACTCACAAGGAGTATATAAAAATATATTTTAGCATTAGCATCTGACAGGTGTATGCCTACACCCCGTGCATAGGTCGTGGCCATTAGTAACTTAAATGAGCCGAGGATATCCAGGATACGGTCGAGTTAACCCCCAATGTTTAAGTTATCAGACAATAAAGATTAAAACGGGTTATGAGATTTAGTTAAAATCACAATCCGTATCCCAAGCCCGTATAAGGAAAATAGGTTAAAAGTAATACCTGAGCTAGTTCTTCAAAAGAATTAATAACTCAGCCATTAATCAAGAAGAAAAGTAAAGATAGCAATCTATGGGAGGCTCTAGTCTGGAATGGTGGTATTATTAACTAACTAGAATGCTAACGGTCCTATTTAAGTTCATAGACTCTGACCGACTAGTTTAAAATAATAAATACGGTATGATACGCTAGATTAAGCGATGACCGGAATAGAATGTATTTTAAACCTGACAAGTACTAAGACTTATTTAATATAGGTAAATATATTACATTCTGGATTTTGAAATAAAAATGATAAGGTTAAACCCGTTTCGGCTAAATTACGTAAACTAGTCACCTAGGCTTAACCGTATGATATAAGCGAAACCAGGTAACCGGATGAGTCATATACAAGTTCCATATGCTATTATACTTTAAACATGCTATAATATCAGTAGGATATCAACATGTATGCCCGTTAAGGTTTTAACATCAAGTTAAGCCTCAAAAGAGCGTTTTGGTCATTTTACGACTTATAAAAGGAGTTTGCAAGTAAACTGATGTCATGATCATAAACATACTGGAAAAATAGTTAAATTATGATGTTATATTAGTAGGATATCAATTATATGTGTGGTTTATAGTTTAGGGCCAAACTATGCCCCGTAAGGGCATTTTGGTCATTTCACACACAGCCTTGATGACTTATTTGGGAATCTGAGTTTAGAACATTTACCTACTGTAAAATATTAGAAATAAGTTTTATATTCAGTAGGTAACAAGTCTTGATAATTAAATATGGTTTTAAACCATACTATGTGCCGAAATGACGATTAAGTCGCTAAATGATGATTTAAGCGATGTTTAAGGAAAATTGATGTTATGATCAGGTTTATATGATGAAAATATGTTATATAATATAATACATCAGTAAGCAAAAGGTTTTATATTAAATTCATAGTTAAAACCCCTTTTAGATGCGTAAGGGCAATATCGTCATTTAAGGACTTAATACAAGGACTCATGTGTAAACTCAGTTTATAATCTGATATGACATCCAAATAATCTTACTTATGATATTACATCAAGAGGTAATTATTTTTGGTGAAGGAATTTTGTTTAAACCATTTAAAATGCCGAAAAGGGCAATTTGGTCGCTTAGAAGCATAATTTATCATGTTTAACCAAACATAGTTTATGACCAAATTCATGACATCAAAACAAGTTCAACAAGTTAACATATCGGTTTACAAGTCATCCGTATGCTCGTTCATAGATTAAACATTGTTTTAAGCAAAAAGGGCATTTTAGTCACATAAGGCATATTTAACGGAAACTTGTATAAAAACTCAGATTACTATATGATCTGTCACACCCAACCGATGGCGGAAATATCGAGGCGGGACAAAATAGATTGCTTATTGCTCATAAAACTAATAGTGACAATAGTTTATTAAACCGGATTTCATTTCATGCGTAAACTGTCATACATTACAAGGGAAAATTCAAATACAACATTAACTAAGACAAAATTTGATACAACAATAATAAACCTAAATGTCTAAATGTGTATCTAGCGTCATCGCTACCTCGCTTTCATGGCATCAACCTTCTCAACCTGTAACATGTTTAAAATAAGAGTTCAATGCAAAAACAAAGGCGAGTATACAAGTTTGAGGATAGCATACGTATAAGCATAAGTTTAAACAAATCCACATGGCAACTAAATTTACATACGAGCATATACAAGGCATGCGATATTTCTAGTCAACCCTCTGTTTACGCAACTAGTATAAATAATTCAACATGACCACTCGTTCACGGGTGGTGCGTTACTTCTATAGCGCTATACATGTCAAATGGAGGCTCATAATAAGCTAATGACTATGGTATCACATACGTTCGGTCCTAGTATAAGCATAACACACGTATCAAAGCTTCATGTATAATGGATTGTTCGTGCAAGTAAATAAGCATAAGTTTTGTGTTGTTTTATGATAATGTAAACATGTTATACCCCAAAAGTGGTAAACGTAAAATGGGGTTCGAGTATACTCATGGTTTTGCAAGCGTTCGATTTAGCAAAGTCCGTGAAGAGTTGTAAGTTAATGGGGGAACACCAAGTTATCCTACAAGAGGAAACATAAGTGTGAGTGTTGGATGTTGATGGAAGATTCGGAATTTGAAATAAAGTATAACAAAATAATATACACGGAAATAATCACTAAGGCTAGCACTCGTTTTGACACTATGAGGACCCATTTGGGTTTATATGATTTCATAGGTTAACACCTATTAGAATCGCAACGAGGAACTAAACACTTTGGTGATCTAACTTAGTAGCTTGACGCATAACTATTTAGTCATCATCAAGGGTTGATTTTTAGGGATTTTATATAGTTTATATAGTACAAGTATATATATATATATATTATAGTCAAGTAGGAGGTGGGAGGATTAATCGTCCACTTGAGACCTCGTTTAAATTCATATAAGTCAGCATGAGGTAGGAAGATGAATCTTCCATTTAGGTACCTCTTGGTATTCACCACTACATATGTTGTCATTGACAACACGGAGGGTCAAGAATATACAATAAGAATGAAATAAAACATCTAATCTAAGTAAAACATCAAGTGATGTGTGGACTTGTATATAGGATAGCGCAAGCTAACCTTGTAGTCACACTATCTTCAAGTGAAGACTTGGCCCACTTGTGAGTTAAAAACTTCATACAAAACAAAAAGTTTGTGAGGATAAATCCTCTAATTTTGAATGTCTCAGCCTTGTTTTTAAGCCCAACTAATCATTCAATTGATTATGAGCATTAGGACATAGGTTTGAGATGAGAGAACTCAAGTTTAGCTAAGTTTAACAAAGTTTTAAGTGAAAACAGAAAGTAACAATCCACTTTGGAGCCTTTTTGGTGATATTCCAGAGCTTGGTTTTTCATGAAAAACCTGTGGAAATGTTCCTATGGTTGTTCCAAGTAAGTGGGAAAAAGAATGGATGAAAAAGACCAAGTATTGAGTGAGTTATGCTCACTTTAGTGAAGTAAGATGATTCTGTTCGAACTTCTGATTAACAACTGATTATGGACTGATTTGAGAGTGTTTGAGAGAGTTGGAAAGTGAAAAAAGTTTGGAGAATGCTTGGGTTTTATAGGATAGGAATTAGGGTTAGAGTTTAAGTGTGTTATAAATATAAGTAGCTGTCAGATTGGAGAAAAAAAAACCAACCAATGAAGGCTGATTTAAGGTTGGGCATGGACTGCCCTGTTGGTGCGCATGATGCTGGCCGAGACCAGCTGTATAACTTTCATTTTTGTCCATTTTATCCCTTAAGTTTAATATTATAATGTTTAATGGTTCTAGGTGGGAATAATGGGACTAAGGAAAAGAATTATAAACTGAAACATGATCGGCCGCAAGGCCTTTGGTCAAAAATCAGCCAACAACTTTTATATATTGGCAACTTATGTTGAATAATATAATATATAATATATAAAATTAATATATGACATGTAACTTATTAAGCATATAAAATAGGTTATGTAAAAAAACTACATGAAATTAAGTATTAAGTTTATATAAAGTAAAACTATAGGTTGTGTATTATGAACGTATAATCAAGTGTTCGCACGAATAGGATATATAGGACCACGTATTGATTGTAAGTTACGCATGTGTTTTCAAGGGTACGAGTATGTATCAAATGTATAGAATGTTTAGGCACGTAAAAAAACAATAAACGAAGTATAATTCGTATGAAATAATTAATTCTATTACGATGGAAGTCTTGGGTTACAAGTATACGAAACGAAATACGATTACAAGAAATACAAGTTTCCCAAAAAAATAAAAATACCATACAAGCTTTCTACTTAAAGAAAGTATGAAAATGCTGGGCGTTACATGATCATATAGTATAACTACAGAAGGTTATACTACAATATAATATGGTCATAATGCAACTTAAAATCAGTAGCTAAGGTTGCTAATTCGGGTCAGAACTGAAAGTGAAAGCAGGAGTCAAACCTTGCGACTTTCGGTTGCGAACCGACCTTAAACCTGGAATTGACGAGCCAAACATTTTCTAACAATTATTACCAAGTTATTAAAATGATAAAACATATTTTCTAACACTTACATTATCAGATATGAATTATTCCAAAAACTGATCCGTTTGCCCTTTTTATATTAATAACTTTGACTCGTCAATTGACCAAGCAAACGAGATTCCAAGGAGGTGCCCTATTGAGGGATTAATACCTACCTTATTACGATCACGTAGCCATGCTCGCATCGAACAATGGCTGGACCATAGTGATCTTATCCGAAAGTCAAAGCGTTTTTACGTAAACGCTTGACTTTTGGCTTTAAAAGCCTATAAAAGGAAAAGCAGAGGTTAGGAACACTTACAAGTGATCATAGGAGAGAATATAACTCAGTTGGAGGCCTCTTAATCAGAAGCAAGCTCCAGAGCAAAGTAGAGAAGAGAAGAAAATGAATGAGCAAGAAATGAGGCAACTTAGGTGCCTTTTTATAGTTGCGGAGGGTGTATGGAGCTAGTGCCAGGTGTTAAGGTTGTTCTAGGAGGTCTTCAAGTATCCATGGTCATGGCACAAGCTGCTCAAAGGTGGCGAGTTGCGTGAATTGTGGCAGGGCTGCAAGCTGCCAAGTATTATGTGTCTGGCAGGTTCTTACGGACCGTATGGACCGAGTCTTACGGTCCGTAGGGACCTCTGGCGCCCATGGTTTTCAAATCCGTTACGGACCGTAAGGACCCCGCCTTGCGATCCGTAACCTCCTCTCAACCTCAATGCTTCATTCATGCTTACGGTCCCTAAGCATCAAGGCTTACGGTCCGTAAGTACCACTCAGAGGCCAAACTTTTGGCATGTTGGCACTTTTAGTCCATCTATTTTATAGTTATCATTTAGAGGTTAAATTAATAACATGATGACAACTTTAGTCCCTATCATTCACGTGGCATACGAGTATCAGCGGGACAAGTGTCGGGATTTTATTGGAAGGGTTTACGAGGTGTTACATCCTCACCCCTTAAAAGAAATTTCAACCTCAAGATTTTATTCAAATGGATGGGGGTATTTCTGTCGCATAGTGGACTCGACCTCCCATGTGTATTCGGGGCCTCAACGGGCATCCCACTTGACCTTCACAATAGGCACGTGCTTTCTTCGAAGCTTTTTATCCTGTCGATCTTCGATCACTATTGGTTTCTCAACAAACTTCAGGTTTTCATCAATTTGTGCATCTTCGTGTGACATTGCTAGCGACTCATCAGCTAGACATTTCTTTAGATTTGAGATGTGGAATACATCGTGAATTCCATTTAGTTCCTCCGGTAGCTTAAGCTTATAAGCTACCGATCTGACACATTCGATGATTTCGAATGGTCTTATATATCTCGGGCTCAACTTGCCCTTTTTACCGAATCGCATCACGCATTTCCAGGGCGACACTTTCAGTAAAACCTTGTCCCCTATCTGAACTGAAGAGGTTTACGCCTCTTATCCACATAGCTTTTCTGCCTATCTCTGGAAGCTTTGAGACGATCACAGATTTGTATTATCTTATCCTTGGTCTCTAGGACAACTTCAGGTCCTGATAGTTGGGCTTCCCCAACTTCTATCCAGCAGACGGACGTTCGACATTTTCTCCCGTATAAGGCTTCAAAAGGTGCAGCCTTAATGCTCGTATGAGAGCTGTTATTGTAGGAGAATTCAATTAGGGGTAAGTGGTCATAACAACTTCCACCCAAGTAGATTACACATGCACGTAGCATGTCTTCCAGTGTCTAGATTGTACGCTCACTCTATCCATCAGTTTGCTGATGGTAAGCCGTACTAAAATTTAGTCGGGTGCCCAAGGATTGTTGGAAGCTCTTCCAGAAATGTGATGTGTATCTTGTATCTCTATCGGATACAATAGATACCAGCACTCCGTGTAGGGACACAATTTTGTCCAAGTATAATTTAGCCAATTTATCATAACTAAACGTCTCTTTGATTGGCAGAAAATGAGCTGACTTAGTCAGTCTATCCACAATGACCAAAATCGTGTCATTACACACAGACACGTTTGGTCTTTGGTAACTTGGTAATCAAGTCCATCTTACCATTTCCCATTTCCAAGTGGGAATTTCAAGTTGTTGTAGAAGTCCTGACGGTTTCTGATGTTCGGCTTTAACTTGCGAACACGTCAAGCACTTAGCTACATATGTGGCTATGGATTTCTTCATACCCATCCATCAATAATTCTTTTTAAGGTCTTGATACATCTTGTCACCACTGGGGTGAACGAGTATCTTGTATTATGCCCCTCTTGGAGGATTAGGTCTATAAGTCCTCCAAAGATTGGAACCCAGATTCTGCCATTAAGTTTGAGGATTCCATCTTTTCCAGGTGACAACTGATCTACAGTTCCACCTAATCCTTCACTGGATATGTTAGCCTCTAACACAGTTTTTTTTGCGCATATAGCAGCTTCCATTCAAGTTGTTTCTAAGTTCAATGCTCTTGGCATTAACTCTAATTGGCTTAACTCTTTCTTTGCGACTGAGCGCATCAGTAACTACAGTTGCTTTGCCAGGATGGTAGCGGATTTCGCAGTCATAATCGTTAAGTGTTTCCATCCAACGACGTTGTCGCATATTCAGATCTTTTTGATTAAACAAATGTTGGAGACTTTTATGGTCGGTGTAAATAACATACTTGGTTCCATATAAATAATGTCTCCACAACTTAAGTGCAAATACAACGGCACCCAGCTCCAAGTTATGGGTGGTGTAAATTCCTTTCGTGCACCTTAAGTTGTCGTGATGCATAGGCAATCACTTTGCCTCTCTGCATTGGCACACAACCCATGCCAGTGTGCAAAGCATCACAATAAACGACAAATTCCTCAATGCCTTCTAGCAGAGTCAGTACTGGAGCATTGCTCAACTTCTGCTTCAGAGTCTCAAAGGATTCCTATTGTTTTGGACCCCAATCAAACTTGACATTTTTGCGGGTCAAAGTAGTCAAAGGAGTGGCTATTCTTGAAAAGTTCTCAATGAACCTTCTATAATAACCAGCTAGTCCTAAGAAGCTACGAATCTTAGAAGGTGTCTTTGGTGCTTCCCAGTTTATAATCGTTTCAATCTTGGCGGGATCAACTTGGATGCCACACTCACTAACCACATGACCAAGGAACTGGACCTCGCGAAGCCAGAATTCGCATTTGGAGAATTTGGCATAAAGCTTCTCCTTCTGTAATAACTCTAGGATGCACCTTAAATGTTTCTCGTGATCAGAATGATTACGAGAGTAGATAGGTATGTCGTCTTTGAAGACAATGACATACTTATCTAAATATGGCTTGCAAACTTTATTCATGAGATCCATGAATGCTGCAGGTGCATTAGTGAGCCCGAAAGGCATCACTAAGAACTCATAGTAGCCATATCTGGTTCTGAAGGCCGTCTTCGGAACATCTTCATTTCTGACCTTTAGTTGATGGTAGCCCGATCTTAGGTCTATCTTCGAGAAATAGCTCGCCCCTTGAAGTTGATCAAACAAGTCGTCGATCCTGGGTAACAGATAACGATTCTTGATCGTTATCTTGTTAAGTTCACGGTAATCAATGCACATACGCAATGAACCGTCGTTCTTTTTCAGGAACAAAATTGGAGCTCCCACGGTGATGAACTAGGTTGTATGAAGCGTTTCTCCTGAAGTTCATCTAGTTGGGTTTTTAACTCTTTCATCTCAGTTGGTGCTAGACGATAAGGAGCTCTTGCAACTGGTGCAGCTCCAGGTAGGATATCTATCCTAAACTCCACTTGTCTATTAGGAGGTAAACCGGGTAATTCCTCAGGAATATATATGGGTATTTAGAGACGATAAGTATATCTTCAATCTTTGGTTTTGGCTCATCGACGGTCACCTGTGCCATGTAGATGACACATCCTCTCTTCAGTCATCTGGATGCCTTAAGCATAGATGCTTTCTCAGCCAATCCATAATGTATGTCTCCGTGAATGGTGAGTATATCACCAGATGGGGATTTAATCCTGATGAGTTTCTTATTGCAGGCGATACGGGCTTGGTTATATGATAACCATCCATGCCTAAAACTACATCGAACCCCGCCAATTTCATTGGCAGAAGAGAGATAGGGATAGAATGATTCTTGACGGATATAAAGCAACAATCAAGAATGGAAGAAGCGGTTTTTATGGTTTCGTCGACGAGTTCTACTTCGTAGGTTATGTCTAGAGTTCTTATGGGCGTATTTAATAATTTATTAATTTATGGTCTACGAAAGACTTATCAGCTCTCGAATCGAAAAGAACTCTAGCATAAATGTCATTAATGAGGAAGGTACCCGTGATGACATTATCGTCGTTGACCGCTTCTCGAGCGTTCATTTGAAAGGCTCGAGCATTTTTTTCTTTGCCCCACTATTCTTTGCAGCAATATCTTTGTTGAACTTGGGGCAGTTAGTCTTTATGTGGCCTTTCTCGCCACAACTAAAACATGTTGCATCCTTCAAATCCTTGCAATCCTGGGTCTTATGCCCCATTTTCTTGCAAATACCACAAGGCTTAGCTTGTTTTGTCAAATCGGCATTGTCCTCCATGCCTCTTGTTGGAAATTTTGCAAACTGGTCTATTATCAGATCCACCCTAGTTCTTGTTGAATCCAAATTTTCCTTTCTTTTTGGATTTATGGGAGTTATCGTCCTCCCTCTTCCTTTTCCCGTCAGTCTCAGTCCTGATCGATCGGTGTCTCACTAGATCCTGAGTGAGTGTCAGAGATAGGTCTACAACAGACCTATATGTGTTGGGCTTCGAAGCCCTAACCATACCCTTGATTTAGAGCTAAGCCTCCTAAAAAACGCGCTATGCGTTTGGGTTCGCGGGTGATAAGGCATGGTACTAACCTAGATAGAGAATTATAGTCGGTCACGTACTTCCGACAATCTAAGGTTTTTCATGGTCAGAGTCAAGAAGTTTGACTCAATCTTTTCCACCTCGTGTGGTGGGCAGTAAGTATCCTTCACTAGGTCCACAAACTTGGACCAGCTCAAATTGTACAGATGTACTTTGCCGGAAGATTGCACAATGGCCTTCCACCAGATCAGGGCATCGCCCTTGAATGATTGTGACACAAACTTCACCATATCCTTATCAGCGCAGCCGTTGATTTCAACGATTGTCTCCATTTCATCCAACCACCTTAGGGCTTCCACTGCCCCATTTTCCCCATTAAAATCCCGGGGTTTACAAGACACGAAATATTTGTAGGAACAACCGTCCTTAGTAGTATGTGTCTTTTTCTAATGTTCTTGTCTTTCATTCCTCACATTTGAGGAGTGTACTGAAGTCTCCTTTTTATCTGAAGGTGGAGGCTTGGAGAATGCTTTGGAGATGGGTTTAGAGCGAGTAGCACCCGGCTCGTTTTGTTTTTCTACATAGGCATTTATAGCCTTGCCCACCTCCGTAGCTATTAAAGCTTGTAGATCATTTTTACTCATGACAATATTAGCATCTGCATTATCGTCATTACGTCGGTTGTCGGCTCCATCAGAATTTGCCATACTAACTGCTTGGTACTAAACACTACATTTGTTAGTTGTTGCAGCAGACGACTTACATGCCATGGTATCAATAAACCATATAGGCTTTTAAAAAAATGGATACATATAAATCCTTCGCCTTTTTAGGTCAATGTGAATAAAATCACATTTACCAGGCTTTAACATTCAATTGAATGTTTTAGTATATTTCGACCTATGTCTCAGAGGACCATTATAGGTATTTAAAAGAAATCGGACGTAGTCCAGAATTTATTAGACAGTTGATCACAATGTCACTATTGTCATTGTCGTAAAGACAATTTAAGATAGCTCGTAAGCTTTGTCACAGAAGACTTGAAATATGGCACAAAAGGCCTTTGTCATAACAGACTTATAGATATGGCACAAAAGGCCTTGTCACTAAAGGACATTATATGTAGCACAAATGGCTTGTTGAAAAAGGACATTATATTATGGCTCGTAGGCAATACATCACTAACGGATGTTTTAATAATATAGTCCATAGACGATACATCACTAACGGATGTTAAATCATAGCCCATAGGAAGTACATCACTAATGGATGTTTAATATGATCATCACATTTATGATATTAGTCATGATCTAATGTTGATCATATAGACTTATAAGGCTTAGACGTAGTCCAAATACCTTGATGGGCTAGTGTGATTTTTCAAGTCACATAGCCAAGAGTGTTAACATTACTTGAATGATAACATAGAATAATTGTCTTAATGGTTAAACGATATAGCCATGGTCGCATTGACCATAAGGGCTTGGAGGCTTGAACATAGTCCACCACCTCTGGATAGAAGGGATAATCTTCCTTAACTATCATGGTAAAGGCTATTCTTCTTAATTACCAAATTTTTATTTGTCAATTAATGTGAACTTGTCACTTGACTGATGTAAACCATTAAGAAGATCTTTTTGAATTTTATAGCAGATCGATAAAGATTGAATTAAAATCGAGACGATTGCTTGAACAAAGGATTTAATAATTACATAAGAATTAAATTCCAAAAAATTTCATTAAAGGATAAGATATTACAAAAATTGCCTTAATAGGAATTTTAATAACTAACTTGTCCACGCAGTGACTCAAAGTAAATAACATGTCCACGCAGGGATAAAAGTATATAACATGTCCACGTAGGGACTAAAAGTAAATAACATGTCCACACAGGGACTAAAGAAATACATAAAATTAAATATGAAGATTTTATTCATCCTTCTTCCCGTTGACCATCTTAGCGAACCTCTTGAAGAATTTACTTTTTCTTCTCAGACTTTTCAGCTTTTTGCTGAATTTCCTTTATCCGCTAAAGGGCCTCATTCATGACCTCGAGTACTGGGGTGGTTGAGGTTGTGGTTGTGGTTGTGGTTGTAGTTGAGGTACAACCGGATATTGGTATCCATAATTTGGATATCCAGTAGGCGGGTAAGGAGGTGGGTAAAGTGTCACACCCCGACCCGCAGCGGAAAAAGGTGATCGGGGCATGATTGGATTTTCATCAAAGCTCATGACATTTATTATAAAGTTTCATATTTATTATTTCTTTTAAAAAGGAGATCATACAATCAAATCATACAAGTACAACATGTTCTATACATCTTTCAAGACTTCATAATTTTTTCTTCTAAGGCAATTTCCTATGTGTTCCTTGCTTCAACCTGTCCACCTGTATCATGTGTAAAAATGGTTTTTGGGTCAACAAAAAGTTGGCGAGTGAATCCTATGAAAACATTTAAACGTGTTTATTGAATCAATTATAAAATAAAGTGCATAACCACATATGAGTAAATGTAGATGTAAATTTATTCACAAAACACATAATATTAAATATTGCACACACATACACCAAATGATTGTTTTTGAGACACGCGTTGTTCAACTGTCTCCCACGAGGAACTGATGGGCCTAATGAATGAGTTTTGAGGCACACGTTGTTCAACGAACTGATGGGCCTAATGAATGTTTTTTTGAGGCACGCGTTGTTCAACTCGTCTCCCACGAGGAACTGATGGGCCTAATGAATAATTTGCACACAACTTGACAATATGTAACACATCACAACAAACAATATTTACATTCTAAGTTTAGATCATATAATTGTATAGCACGAGTTTGAATAAGCGAATTAATTTAAGCGACACATGATACACCCCAAAACATGAATAAAAAGGGGAATTTGTAAGAATTCACTCACAGTGGTTGCGTTTTCTTGGGTTGATGATTAATGCGCATGAGTTTGGATTTAACCACGAGAGAAACTAACCTAAATAATAACATAACGGTTCGGTAAATAAATGGATTTTATTTGAGATTAATAATTTTAGTTCATAACCTTAATAGGATTTCTCGATTTATTTTTGTGAGTTTAAGGACATTTTCTAACTTTAAAAATATTATTTTTAAGTATTTTTAAATAATTTTCTGATTAAATAAATAAATAAATAAAAAATATAAAAATGTTGACTTTTTGACTTTGAACCGTTGACCGGGCATTGACCGTTGACCGGACCGTTGACCGGTCGTACCGTGTTTATTATATGCACTGAGTGAGGTTCGAACTCGTGACCTCCCGTACGCGTGCACGCAGCTCTACCAACTGAGCTACGTGTCTAACCCGAAATAATCTCGTTTTTAATTATATATATATACAAATTAGATTAATTCATTTCTGTCTTTATTTAAAAACTTGATAATTGCCAGAACCGGTTAAAGAAGCAGGATTCGAACTCGGGACCTGTGGTTTAACTTTGCACACAGTCCACCGCTGGACTGTGTGTCTAACCTGGTTAGAATACTGGTTTTTATTAAACTTAAATACTAACTGGAAGGTGTTCTAGGGCCTTTCAAAAAAAAATTGAGATTTATCACAGGAAACGGTTAAGTGCACGAATCGAACTCGGGATGTGTGGTTTAAAATTGCACACAGTCCATCCACTGGACTGTGTGTCTAACCCGTTTAAAAATCCGTTTTAAATTAAACTTATATATTAACAGTGCTTCATCTTCTTCAGTTATGAAACCAGAGAATCAACACGACTGTTTAATCAGTAATTCTGGTATACTTTAGTAAATTAAATGATAAAAGGACATGGATCAAAAGATTATACCGATCAGAGTCGAATTGAAATCCTCCGGTTATGATTCCGGCGAGTAACTGGGGATTCCGGTGACTTGCAGAGAATTCCGGCGAAGTTCAACTTGCAACAGAGGCTCTACCAGAAGTTTGAGGTGAGTGCGGTGCTTTCTGTCTGGCTCTAGAAGTCTTATTTTAGAGTAAGACAAAGAAGTGAAATGGGTTCGGTTTTCCGGTGACCAATTCCGGCGAAATTGAAAATCTCCGGCGAAGAGTTTCTGAGCACATCAACTACGAAAAAGTGTGCGGTCTTGAACGAAAGGATTCCCGGAAGGTTTAGGGGGTATTTATAGGGTAGAACAAGATGTATTGGGTCGGAATTTGGTCTTGATTCACGGTCAAAACTTTTTCCGGCGGTTACGACTGGAATTGGGGGTTAGACATCGGTTATAACCGATGTCGAATTTAGTTCACGCGTTTTAGTTAAAAGAAACGGTCGTGATCGCGAAATCTTCGGTTTTTTCCGGCGACTGCGGATTTGGGCGCGCTGATTCCTGATTTTGAGTTTCGGGTTTACTTAAATGTTATTTGTTTCTGTATTTGTTACAAATGGAATGTGTGGCGGAGTGGTGTGTTGCGCGTTTGTTGAAGCGGGTGACCCGGGTTCGAAACCCGGCGTCCCCTTTTATTTTTTTTATAACTTATCTATTATTAATTTTCAATTATAGATTTTAAATTCTAATTTATTTATTAATTATGTATCGTTTAAAATCAATTTGAGCATTAAATGAGCAACGAAATTTTTTTACTGGATATTCGATTAATAAACGAAGCGGGTTTTGGAAAACCGTTTTTTGACGGATGTTACAGTATCCCTTACTTTTAAAAATTTCGTCCCGAAATTTAAGTAGTAGTGTATATTTGACTTGGAGGGAGGATGTTTTAATTTGACAATTACATAATTAGAAGAGGGTGAGAGTTTAAATCTTATTTGAGGCGGTAACGTTCCTAGTAAGGGTTGAATACCCGGCTACAGGAATCGCTTTTTGATGCCTAAAGTGTAAGAATACGAACATGGATAAACAGAGTTGATTGACTAAGTATGATTTTATGCATATGAGTTTTTGGGAGAAACGATACGTTTGGAAAGATAAGGTTATATCCTATAACAAAACTTCTACCACTAAAACCTACATGGAACCTCTCATAACCGCCTGACAATGCCTCTGATCCTTTGACAAGAATACTTATATATAGGAAGTACCAGCGGCGTATCCACCATATTCTTGTCAAATTTCCATTGGCTTTATCAGTAAGTTATGATTAGTTCTATGTGACTCTAGAACATAAATAAACACAACAACAAAGCTTGAGTCTTAATTCTGATAGTATACATGTTTGAATGATGACAGTACCTCTCTCGTTTGTTATGATGAAGAGGTTAGTCTATGTAGAAGTGAGACGCAACCCAACTTCTTTGAATGATGAGATTGAAATACGTTGAGATGTATGATGATATGAATGCTAAATCAGTGAGTATAAAACAAACTTCAACCATGACATTACTAAATCCTACATGGAACTTCTCCTAACCGCCTGACAATGCCTCTTATCCTTTGGTAAGAATACTTATATATAGGAAGTACCAACGGCGTATCCACCATATTCTTGTCAAATTTTCATTGGCTTTATCAGTAAGTTATGATTAGTTCTATGCGACTTTAAAACATAAACAAACACAACAACCAAAGCTTGAGTCTTAATTCTGATAGTATACATGTTTGAATGATTACAGTACCTCTCTCGTTTGTTATGATGAAGAGGCTAGTCTATGAAGAAGTGAGACACAACCCAACTTCTTTGAATGATGAGATTGAAATACGTTGAGATGTATGATGATATGAATGTTAAATCAATGAGTATAAAACAAAACGGAAATAGTAATTCGCATTAAGATTCTTGGATAAATTTCCAATTTATAATTGAGATACGTGAAGATTGAGATAGCATAAAGAAAGCAAAAAAAAAAAAAAAACTAAGCGGTTGGAGTTGAATCTTGATTTTTGGTGAAGAAAACTAGTTGGGTGGTTCGTTTGGGCCGTTATTATCTTCAACAGGATTGGCGTTGATGTTGTTAGCTCTTCCTCTTGCTGGTGGCCTAGTGGTTAGGTTTTCTTGATTTGCTTGGTTAACTGGGTTTGCTTGAGCTTGGGCGTTTATGATGTTAACCAATCGAGGGCACGTGTTTCTAAAGTGGGTAGGGTCGCCACAATTAAAACAAGCTCGAACATATGGAAACATGGGTATTGGGGTTGTTGATATGTTTGGATCATGTTTTGAGTAGGGGGTGAGGTTTGGTTTTGAGAGGTACGGCAAACCTTGCTCAAATGACCATAACGTCCACAATTCGCACATAGTCGACAAGGTAAGGTAGATGGATGGTGATAAAAACAGGTGTTGCATTGAGGGTGAAATCCAAAGTAAGGTTTTCTTATTTGGGTAAGTTGAGTTGGGTGCTACTTGAGCGATTGGGATAGCTTGGAGGGGTATGGCTTGTGAAGCTGGTTGATTGTGTTGGGTGACAGCGAATATTTGCCCATCTCGTTTTCTCATAGAAATGGGTTGAGGAGGGGATTTGGTTTGGGTGGAGTTTGAGGTTTCAGTTGATGCTTTATCCTTCTTCTTCTCCTCCTTGAAGTCTTTATTCCGTATGCGGTTTTCGGTGAGCTCTGTAGCTAACTCTATGGCTGCTTCCAAAGTTGTAGGATTTTAAATGCTTGAAGGTGCATTTAGTGGTATTTGGGGGAGGGTTGATAACATTTTGATCTTCTTGATTGATTGGGTTGACGGGATTAGCGGTAAGGGCTTGTTGAACTTGAACTACGATGTTGGGTATTACGGCCGCCATTTGTTGAGCGATTTGGGCAGCCATGCGCTCACGGGATTTTTCCTGATCTCATTTTCCTACGAGCGAGACTAGAAGACATCTACAAGGAATACGTATCAAGAGTATGAGTTGGACGTTTTAGGGGTCATGTGTCGTATTTAGGAATGAACATTCATAAAATAAATATAGAACAATAAATCTACTACATCCATAGGATGTCTTGGGCTTTGCTCGTAATTGGGCCTTGCATGCCGCCATACTTCACCTTCGTAATCATGTGGGCCCCCATGATTACCGGGTCTTTCATATGGTTCGCATGTTTTAGCCTGGTAACGTACACTAAAACCCGGAGAAAATCGAGAAATATGTATGTAACGTATGAGATTCGGAGTGCATCCAGGTGTGGACACGGTGACACCTCAAAGTGGGGTTAGTTCGAACGACGTTTGGTATGGCATGCTTTGGCCTAATAGGTCCTTCGTACTCTCATCGTTAGTCCCCAGGTAGGCAAACTGGTCCGTTATATTGGATTTATACGAATGCCAACCTAGACAGGACGTTCCGACTACCAGTACTTGTACCCTTACAGTTACTACATGCCCGTCGTAGAACTCACTTTGATGAGATTGAAAAACGAAAAATGCAACAAAATCTTGAATAACGGAAGTATGAAGATGATTTAAATATGTGAACATTGAAATATGCGTGATGAATGTATATGTAAGCATGTTATGTTTGACTATAAGTATAACTCATTAAGTATCACACAAAATGATAGTGGGAGTGTTTGCATGCATTTGTGTATGTAATAAATACGAAACAAATAAACATCATGAGTTTGCATGTAACCACATAAAGAATTAAAATCTAATCAACTATAGTATAGGCTCTAAGGGTCTAATAACCTATCCTATATCCCTATAGTCAAAAGCTCTGATACCAATCTGTCACACCCCGACCCGCAGCGGAAAAAGGTGATCGAGGCATGATTGGGTTTTCATCAAAGCTCATGACATTTATAATAAAGTTTCATATTTATTATTTCTTTAAAAAGGAGATCATACAATCAAATCATACAAGTACAACATGTTCTATACATCTTTCAAGACTTCATTATTTTTCTTCTAAGGCAATTTCCTATGTGTTCCTTGTTTCAACCTGTCCATCTGTATCATGTGTAAAAATGGTTTTTGGGTCAACAAAAAGTTGGCGAGTGAATCCTATGAAAACATTTAAACGTGTTTATTGAATCAATTATAAAATAAAGTGCATAACCACATATGAGTAAATGTAGATGTAAATTTATTCACAAAACACATAATATTAAATATTGCACACACATACACCAAATGATTGTTTTTGAGGCACGCGTTGTTCAACTCGTCTCCCACGAGGAACTGATGGGCCTAATGAATGAGTTTTGAGGCACGCGTTGTTCAACGAACTGATGGGCCTAATGAATGTTTTTTTGAGGCACGCGTTGTTCAACTCATCTCCCACGAGGAACTGATGGGCCTAATGAATAATTTGCACACAACTTGACAACATGTAACACATCACAACAAACAATATTTACATTCTAAGTTTAGATCATATAATGGTATAGCACGAGTTTGAATAAGCGAATTAATTTAAGCGACACATGATACACCCCAAAATATGAATAAAAAAGGGAATTTGTAAGAATTCACTCATAGTGGTTGCGTTTTCTTGGATTGATGATGAATGCACACGAATTTGGATTTAACCACGAGAGAAACTATCCTAAATAATAACATAATGGTTCGGTAAATAAATGGATTTTATTTGAGATTAATAATTTTAATTCATAACCTTAATAGGATTTCTAGATTTATTTTTGTGAGTTTAAGGACATTTTCTAACTTTAAAAATATTATTTTTAAGTACTTTTAAATAATTTTCTGATTAAATATATAAATAAAAAAAATATAAAAATGTTGACTTTTTGACTTTGACCGTTGACCGGACCGTTGACCGGTCGGACCGTGTTTATTATATGCGCTGAGTGAGGTTCGAACTCGTGACCTCCCGTACGCGTGCACGCAGCTCTACCAACTGAGCTACGTGTCTAACCCGAAATAATCTCGTTTTTAATTATATATATATATATATATACAAATTAGATTAATTCATTTCTGTCTTTATTTAAAAACTTGATAATTGCCAGAACCGGTTACAGAAGCAGGATTCGAACTCAGGACCTGTGGTTTAACTTTGCACACTGTCCACTGCTGGACTGTGTGTCTAACCTGGTTAGATTACTGGTTTTTATTAAACTTAAATACTAATTGGAAGGTGTTCTGGGGCCTTTCAAAAAAAATTTGAGATTTATCACAGGAAACCGGTTAAGTGCACGAATCGAACTTGGGACGTGTGGTTTAAAATTGCACACAGTCCATCACTGGACTGTGTGTCTAACCCGTTTAAAAATCCGTTTTAAATTAAACTTATATATTAACAGTGCTTCATCTTCTTCAGTTTATGAAACCAGAGAATCAACACGACTGTTTAATCAGTAATTCTGGTATACTTTAGTAAATTAAATGATAAAAGGACACGGATCAAAAGATTATACCGATCAGAGTCGAATTGAAATCCTCCGGTGATGATTCCGGCGAGTAACTGGGGATTCCGGCGACTTGCAGAGAATTCCAGCGGCGACTTGCAGAGAATTCCGGCGAAGTTCAACTTGCAACAGAGGCTCTACCAGAAGTTTGAGGTGAGTGCGGTGCTTTCTGTCTGAGCTCTAGAAGTCTTATTTTAGAGTAAGGCAAAGAAGTGAAATGGGTTCGGTTTTCCGGTGACCAATTCCGGCGAAATTGAAAATCTCCGGCGACGAGTTTCTGAGCACATCAACTACGAAAAATTGTGCGGTCTTGAAGGAAAGGATTCCCGAAGGTTGAGGGGGTATTTATAGAGTAGAACATGATGTATTGGGTCGGAATTTTGTCTTGATTCACGGTCAAAACTTTTTCCGGCGGTTACGACTGGAATTGGGGGTTAGACATCGGTTATAACCGATGTCGAATTTAGTTCACGCATTTTAGTCAAAAGAAACGGTCGTGATTCGCGAAATCTTCGGTTTTTCCGGTGACAACGGATTTGGGCGCGCTGATTCCTGATTTTGAGTTTCGGGTTTACTTAAATGTTATTTGTTTCTGTATTTGTTACAAATGGAATGTGTGGCGGAGTGGTGTGTTGCGCGTTTGTTGAAACGGGTGACCCGGGTGTCACAACCCCGACCCGCAGCGGAAATAAGAGTCGGGGCATAATTGGGTTATCACCAAAGCACATGACATTTACTATTATGTTTCATAATTAATGAAGTCAAAGTTACATTTTCAAACATCCAAACATGTTCATTCAATACAAAGGAAAATAACCAAACATAGCAATCCCAATACTAAATCGTTTTATTCTTCTAATCCAGGTCCTATGTGTTCCTAGCTGCTGCTGGTTCACCTGTATCATGTGTAAAATTGGAGTTTTTGGGTCAACATAAGTTGGCGAGTGAACCTTATTAGATAAACATTTGATAATGATTTTATGGTTAGTTTATCAATGAAATATTGTGCATAGTCATAAAAGAGCAATGTAAGTAGTCAAGCATTGGCAAATAGCAGTTACAATTATAGCATATAATAACACTTGACAGCATACATGAACATACCAATATCATACGATAACTACATAAATGAACTGTGCGATCAAGGCTCAATCAAGCGGAGCCGATCGTATTGCATGAACTGGAAATGTAAATTGAACTGTGCGATCAAGGCTCAATCAAACGGAGCCGATCGTATTGCATGTACTGAAATGTAAAATGAACTGTGCGATCAAGGCTCAATCAAACGGAGCCGATCGTATTGCATGAACTGGAATGTAAAATGAAATGACCGATCAAGGCTCAATCAAATGGAGCCGATCGTTGCGGGCACGCCAGGTTCAACCGCATAATAAAATGAGGAACAGGCTCAAACCTCATAATTAAATGGGGAGCGGCGGCCTCGGCAATTGCATGTACTGAAATAATAATTTGCATCCAATAATAACTACTTAACAGCAACAAACTAAATACACATGTCATGATATGATGTATGCACAATAGTTTAGTTATAATATGTATATAAACAAAGACACATGATACACCCCAAAAACGTGATTAAAACGGGGAATTTGAAAGGTTCACTCACATTGGGTGCGTTGAATTGGAGATGGTGAGATGCGCACGATTTAGATGAGCGAGTCGACGAGGAATACTAACCTAAATAATAATGGAAAAATATATTAAATGGATGGATTTTATTAAGGATTTTCATGAAATTTTTAGATATATTTTTGTGAGTTTATGGCTATTTTCTATCTTTAAAAATGTTATTTTTAAGTATTTTTAATTGATTTTTAAATTAAATTAAATAAATAAAAATATATAAAAATTTTTTTTATTATTTTTTTAATGTTGACCGTTGACCGGTTCGGTCAGCGGTTAATTCTGCGCCAGGTGGGATTCGAACCGGCGACCTTCCGTTCGCGTGCACGTAGTTCTACCAACTGAGCTACGTGACTAACCCGTTATAAACTCGGTTTTAATTATATTTATATACTTATTTGAATTAACCGAAAATTCCTTTATTTGCAAAACGTTTTAATTCAATTGGACCGGTGCTCGTGACAAGATTCGAACGCGCGACGTGAAGTTCATGTTGCACACAGTCCACCGCTGGACTGTGTGTCTAACCCGGTTATATTCTTGGTTTTTATTATACTTAACAACTATCTGTTTTAAACCCGGTTTAGTTCTGGATTAAAAAGGAATGTTATTACACAAAGCGTGCGCGTAGCAAGGATCGAACTCGGGACGTGTATAGTCGTTGTTTGCACACAGTCCACCGCTGGACAGTGTGTCTAACCCGTTTATAATCCGGATTTTAATTACCCTTATGTCATTATTGAATTCATCTTCTTCATTACGAACACAGACCTTACTCAAACATCCGATTCGTGATTAATCTAGTTAATAAACATGATATCTAGCTTGAATGTACTAAACCGAACAGTTTGGGGAAAGAAGATACCGAACAGGTTATCTTCCTCAGAGAGTCCGGCGAGAACTTGTCGGCTCTGTTTTTGAACCTTCGGCTGAGAGGGTCTATCAACAGAATTAAGGGATTAGATATGAAATTGAACTAGTGTGCATTGATTATCAGTACGTTTGTGTCACACCCTCAATTTCCACTTGCGGAGTTCTACCGCGAGACGTGTGAACAAACCAGAATCTAAGACACTAGTACGTCGAACGACTCTATATGATTTGATAATACGTTTTCCAAAATCATTTGTTGTAAATTTTAGATTACCAATATTTAGCACGAGTATCAGTTTTTAAAGTTTGAGCGGAAGCATAAATAAGTAGTGATGCGGGCGCCAACACAAACGCCAAAACAAAGGAAAAATCCCAAAAACAATATTAATAAATGAGACTCGATAATGATGTCTTGTTCAATGCATGTGCGTGCACCTAGAGCTCCTAGCGTCCTGAGAAACATGTAAAGAAACAAGCGTCAACATTAAAGATGAGTGAGTTCACATGTTTTCATAAATTAGTTGTTCGGTTTTAGTTTGTTACTCCGTTATCCCCAACCCGGGATAACATATCAGTTCCGTTATTCCAAACCCGGAATAACAAGTTGTTGCTTCCAATATTCCCAAACCGGAATATTAAGTTGTTGTTTCCATTATCCCCAACCCGGGATAATAAGTTGATGTTCCAATATTCCAAACCCGGAATATTAAGTTGTTCCGTAATTAAGTTCAATATTAATGTATATAGGTAGCTAGCCTAAAGTCATGTCACTAAGTGTTCGCGATCGAAGCTGACATTTGTGCCTCCGTTTTGCCAGGCCTATCACATGACCATGGCGATGTTAGGCCAATCATACACCCGTTGACCAAACCCGGTCAGCTAGCGTGACTAGCTCGGATGGGGCTCGTCAGACCCAGTAGTACTACTTATAATTCCCCCGCTATTTAACCCAAATACTAACGATCCGAGGAGATTGTCGAGGACTTAAGTGATAAAGCTGCATAGTGACCATAACATTACATTAACATTAACTTAGTTACCGCATAGTTATGTGACGTTAATTTCGTATAACGTAAAGAGATCGAGTTTGAGAGTGTATACATGTTTCTCCCCCTGTTGTTTAAAAACCGGATAAAGTTAGGGGCCGTGAACTCACCTTTATTAGCTCGGTTAGTGTGGCAAAGATATTATAAGAGATGGGACCGCTAGTTGCGTCCTAACAAACCAATTAATTCCATGTCAGTGTGTAATCACACGAATACAAATTCCACACGTAATTTACTCACAAAGTGATACACACAAACAACATAACTAACACTTCAAACATGCATGCAAGTATTCTCATATAATCATAGTGATCAAACAACTTATCATGAACACATTCCAAATCCATGCAACACTTTAATGCATAAAATCACAAGTTAACAACTTTCTGCTTAACACGCAATTATTCAGCTGTTTTCTCTGATTTTTATAAAATAGTTCCAGCAATCTAAAAATTTCCTTATTTTTACAGTAGGTGACATCTATACCATAGAAATTTATATAATTTTTCCAAGTCCTAAATCTTTACCAATTAACCATAAATATTAATTCACTAGGCTGCAGTCAGATTTACCGCTTTCTGACTGCAGTCCACGGAAGAATTTATTTAAAAATCACTGATCGTCCGATTAACAAAATTCCAGTTGGAGTTGCCCGGAAATTTCTATACCTAGTTGCTGTACAAAAATCATGACTCAACTCTCTACTGATTTTAAAATCTAGCTTGATAAACAACCAACAAAATTCAAGAATTTTAACAGTTTTACCTACCGAACTTGTTTAACCCTTTAAAAATATCAAACGATTTCAGAAAATTATGAATCCAGCGCCATTGGATTCCTTATTCAAATCTCTACGTTCTAGACCTCAGAAAATCCGTTTTTCGACAACTAACGACCAAGTTACAGCCTGATGAAGTCGGCTGAAACTTTCACTCAGCATGCTGTTTTCTGCATATGTTTATCCTGAACTCGTATAACCCGTTCATGCGATTAACTTAAGCGATCTAGAACTGACCTCTAGTCCTAGATTAATACTAGTAACCTATCCATGCAAACCCTTCTCAATACTTCAGTTTTTATACACAAATCACAGCCTATACAATCGGCTTTCAATATAACATTCAATTCGGTTTAAACACTCCGAACTCATACAATCATCTAACGCAAACATCATTAACAAATCAGCTGGTCTAACATTCATTCAATCATGCTTGGCAATCTTATATGTTCCGGAAACAACCATACTTGTAACTATGATACATCAGCCGATTAACACATGTATACTCCGAAAACACACGATCGTTTCAATCAATAAATCAATCCGAAACAACAACAAAATCAACACACATAACTCAGAACTTTCAAGTCTCTATATACTTGCGGACAACCTACATATGCATATAATCCGAAACAACTTAAACATTCAAGCACATAAATATATATATATCCGAACATGATCTCAAATCAAACATGATCCTAACCTTGAGTAACTAGACAAACGAGCCGAGATGTGGACAAAGGCGACTCGGCTGCTGCTTGCTGCGACCGAGAGAAAGCAAAACAAAACTGATCTTGCGATCTAGACTGAACGGGACTGGAGATAACCGGCTGCTAGCGACCGAGATGATGATGGCTTCGGCTGATGTTTGCTGCGACCGAAAGAAAAGAAAGAGAAGCCGTCGCGATTTATGGAGCAAGAGGAGGGTGGTTTAGAGTTTGTGTTTTAGAAGGAAACATGCACAAGTTTGTAGATATAGGCGCAAGAGATAAAGATTTCAATTTGGGATAAGTATTGTGGCCGAGGAACTAGGATGGTTGGTTCGGTTTCGCGGTCAAGGGATAGGGTTACGGTTTGGGTTTGGGTCTTGCGGCCGAGGGATTAAAGTCGCATGCTATTCGGTTTTGGTTAGTGTTTGTGACCGAGAGACTTACGGAAGTTAGTTTGGTTTGAACTTGATTTCGCGGTCAAGGAATAGGTTTGTGTATTGTGGCCGAATTCTGATTTGGTTTGGTTTGGGTTTTGCGGCCGAGTGGTTAGAGAACTAAGGTTTTGGTTTGATCTTTGATTCTCGTTCTCTTTTGGCCGAAGACTTGGGTTCCAAGTTTCCTAGTTTCCCAAAGGGTTCGGTTGTGTGCATATTTACAATAATAACTAAACAATCACATAAACACTCATCACGTATTCATTCACGTTTAATACTTAGCACGCATATTATTCGACAAGTGTCACGTATAATTTATCCGAAAAACCCGGGATATCACATTATCCCCATGTTGAAAGAATTTTCGTCCCGAAAATTGAGTAAACGCGGTTTAGCATGTAACGTACATGTTTAGAGTGCCACGCACAAAGAGTTAGTTCGTTTATAATGGTACGCAACGTTACAAGAAGTTCCCAAATGTCATACACAAAGATTTCCAAGTGCCATGCACGAGAATTTCGTCAACAATAGTACACGAAAGTATGAGAAAATTTCCAGGTTGTCACATCATCCCTTGTTGAAAGAATTTTCGTCCCGAAAATTTAGGTATGGTCATCGTTAGTTTGCTGCTCAGTTACGAAGAGGGCGGGTATTTGCTTTTCATTTGGTCCTCTCTTTCCCATGTGAACTCCGGTCCACGCTTAGAGTCCCAACGAACTTTAATGATTGGAATCTTGCTGTGCCTCCGAGTCTTGATCTCACGATCCATGATCTCGATAGGCTTTTCCACGAAGTGTAGTTGTTCATCCACTTGGATCTCATCCAATGGTATAACTAAAGTTTCATCTGATAGACACTTCTTCAGATTTGACACGTGAAATACGTTGTGAACTCCACTGAGTTCGGTCGGAAGGTCTAATTGGTATGCTACGGGTCCGATACGTTTCAAGATTTCAAACGGGCCTACGTACCGTGGGTTAAGTTTGCCCCGTTTTCCAAAGCGGATAACACCCTTCCAGGGTGACACCTTTAGTAGGACGCGGTCGCCTACTTGAAATTCGAGCGGTTTGCGTCGTTGATCAGCGTAGCTTTTCTGTCGATCTCGTGCCGCCGCCATGCGGTTTCTGATTTGTACAATCTTTTCGGTAGCTTCAAGTATTAACTCAGGGCCTGTGAGTTGACTGTCACCGACTTCTGCCCAGCAGACCGGTGATCTACATTTACGACCGTATAATGCTTCAAACGGTGCTGCCGAAATACTCGTGTGATAGCTGTTGTTATATGAGAATTCTACTAGAGGCAGGTGAATTTCCCAATTATTTCCGAAGTCCACCACGCATGCTCTAAGCATGTCTTCCAAGGTCTGTATGGTCCTTTCGCTTTGACCATCAGTCTGAGGGTGATAAGCTGTGCTCATGTCCAAGCGTGTTCCCAACGCTTTCTGAAGTGACTGCCAGAAGTTTGACGTGAAGCGAGCATCTCTATCTGAGATGATGGACGTTGGCACTCCGTGCCGAGAAACTACTTCCTTAATGTAGATGCGAGTCAACTTCTCCATCTTATCTGTTTCTTTAATAGCTAGGAAGTGTGCGGACTTAGTTAAACGATCCACAATCACCCAGATGGTATCGCAACCACCCAAGGTTCGTGGGAGTTTAGTGATGAAATCCATTGAGATCTGATCCCACTTCCACACTGGGATCTCTGGTTGTTGGAGTAGCCCCGATGGCTTTTGATACTCCACCTTGACTTTTGCACAAGTCAAACATTTACTCACGTAGGTGGCTATATCAGCTTTCATGTTAGGCCACCAATACGCAACTTTAAGGTCCTGATACATCTTATCCGAACCCGGATGGATAGAGTATCGAGATTTGTGAGCTTCATCCATGACTAGCTCTCTGAGGTTTCCGTAGAGAGGTACCCATATACGATTCATAAAATACCGGGCTCCATTGGGCTTTACCTCCCAGTCGCGTTCCATTTTTCCCACTGATTTGGCTTTGATGTTTTCCTCCTTAACCGCTTCTAACTGAGCGTCGCGTATTTGATCGGGTAGCCCTGAATGAATAGTGAGTTGTAATGCTCGTACGCGACGAGGTTTCAAGTGTTCCTTCCTGCTGAGGGCATCAGCTACCATGTTAGCTTTACCCGAGTGATACCGAATGGCACACTCATAATCGTTCAAGAGTTCGACCCAGCGACGCTGTCGCATGTTCAACTCCTTCTGATCAAAGATGTGCTGGAGGCTTTTGTGGTCAGTGAAGATTGTGCACTTCGTTCCATAAAGGTAGTGTCTCCAAATCTTAAGTGCAAACACTACTGCTCCCAATTCTAGGTCATGCGTCGTGTAGTTTTTCTCGTGAACCTTCAGTTGTCGCGACGCATACGCGATGACCTTATCGCGTTGCATGAGTACGCATCCCAATCCCTGAATAGAAGCATCGCAATACACTACGAAGTCATCTGTCCCTTCCGGCAAGGACAGAATAGGTGCACTGCAAAGTTTCTGCTTCAGCAGTTGAAATGCCGCTTCTTGCTTGTCACCCCAAGCATACTTGATGCCTCTCTGGGTGAGGGTAGTGAGCGGTTGTGCAATCTTTGAAAACCCCTCGATGAAGCGTCTGTAGTAACCAGCCAATCCCAAAAATTGGCGGATTTCCGTCGGAGTCTTAGGTGCTTCCCAGTTTTTGATGGCCTCAATCTTGGCAGGGTCTACGTGGATACCCTTTTCATTCACGACGTGCCCGAGAAACTGAACTTCTCGGATCCAGAAATCACACTTCGAAAGCTTGGCGTATAGCTTTTCCTGTTGAAGTAATTCTAGCAGCAATCGTAGATGCTCAGCATGCTCTTCTTTACTCTTGGAGTAGATGAGTATGTCATCGATGAACACAATGACAAATTTGTCGAGATATGGTTTACACACGCGGTTCATGAGGTCCATGAACACCGCAGGTGCGTTAGTGAGACCGAATGGCATGACCAAGAACTCGTAATGGCCATACCGAGTGCGAAATGCTGTCTTAGCGATATCCTCTCTCTGACGCGTAGCTGATGATAACCAGACCGTAAATCAATCTTAGAGTAGTAACTTGACCCTTGCAGTTGGTCGAATAGATCGTCGATGCGGGGTAACGGGTATCGGTTCTTGACTGTAACCTTGTTGAGTTCCCTATAGTCGATGCACATGCGGAAAGTCCCGTCCTTTTTCTTGACAAACAGGACTGGAGCTCCCATGGCGAAACACTTGGTCGGATAAATCCTTTTTCTAGCAGCTCTTGAAGTTGGGTAGACAGCTCCTGTAGCTCGGCTGGAGCTAGGCGGTATAGAGCCTTGGCGATAGGAGTTGCATTGCTTGCCAATTCGATTTCAAACTCCAATTGTCGATGTGGTGGAAGACCAGGTAGTTCTTCTGGGAATACATCGGAAAAATCACGGACGACAGGGATGTCTTCTATACGTTTCTCGTCCTTAGGCTGTTCGGTAATTAGTGCGAGTAAAGCGAAAGAATTCTTTTTCCGAAGATACTTCTGCGCTTGCATAAATGAGATAATGTTGGTGACGGCGCTTGCCTTATCGCCTTGTACCGTCAGGATTTCGTCGTTCGAGAGTGGAATACGGATAGACTTTTCGAAGCAGAGAACTTCAGCCCGGACGTCGGATAGCCAGTCCATTCCGACTACCACGTCAAAACTACCCAGGGTAGTTGTCATCAGATCAATGGTAAAAGTGTGGCCCGCGAGTTTGAGTTGACAGCCGGATACGATTTGGGTCACATTTACAGAATTACCATTGGCTAATTCTATCACATAAGGGGTCTCTAATGGTTTGAGCGTGAGATTTAGGTTCTTCCTAAAAGACTCAGATATAAAGCTCCTATCCGCACCCGTATCAAAAAGCACAGAAGCAAAATGTTCATTAAGGGGAAACTTACCGGTGACCACGTTGGTGTCGTTTCTGGCCTCCCCGCGACCCAATGTAAATGCGCGACCCTTGGCACCTCCTGTGCCACCGTTCCCATTATTGTTGTTGTTATTATTGTTGTGGTTATTGTGGTTGTTTCCACCATTATTGTTGTTGTTGTTGCGCAACTGTGGGCAGTCTTTTCTGAAATGAGCGGTGCTACCTCACTGATAGCATCCCCGGTTTATACCCTGCTGCTGACCCTGAGACCGATTCTGATTTTGTCGGGACACGATTTCCCCACGACAATCCTTTGCCGCATGTCCCATCTTGCCACATCTTTGGCAGCGATTTCCGGCACAAGGGCCGTCATGGTGAAGATTGCAGCGGTTGCACTGCGGCTTTCGACCTACATAGCCGCTTGCATTCTGGTTGTTGTTGTTGTAATTGTTGTTGTAGTTGTTGTTGGAACGATTTTGATGACCCCGGTGGCTGTGGTAATGATTGAACCGTTTCTGGTTCCCTTGTTGCGGATGTGATGACGAAGACTGTCGAATGGTGGAGTCTTCAAACTTTCTTTTGTTATCTGGGGCAACTTCAGTGGTACCCCGTGCTGGCAGTTTCTTCTGTTCCACCGCTTTATCGGTGAGTTTGTGAGCCAATCGGATTGCTTGATGTTCTGTTACAGGGTTACTAGACATCACCATACCCTGAATTTCCGGAACCAGACCCCCGAGATAGAACTCGAGTCTTTTCTCCACCGTGTTGGCCAATTCGGGACACAGAAATACTAGATCATGATGTTTTGCGGTGTAAGCTTCAATCTCCGATCCCACTATCTTGTGGTTCCACAAAGCTTGCTCTAATTGTTGCACTCTGTCTCGTGGACAGTACTCCTCTTTAATCAGGGCCTTGAACTCAGCCCATGCCATTGCATTTGCAGCTAATAGTCCACGTGTTTGGACTTGGGCATTCCACCATGTCAGTGCCCCCTCTTCCAGTGTTGAGGCGGCGTATTTGACCTTGTTGGCCTCTAAGCAGTTGCACATTTCAAAAACAGATTCCGACTTTTCGATCCAGCCGACCAATCCAATGGGTCCTTCCGCCCCCGAGAACTTGCTTGGTTTTGCGTCAAGGAACATCTTATAGGGGTTAAAGCCCCCTCCTGCTGACAGAGAACAGGAAGTCAGCAAGGAATTGTACTAGCCTCACTATTAGATTTTCACGCGAAAATTTAATAATGGTTACCTGCCGGCTGGTTCTGAACATCCGCTAATGCCGCGTTCACATGCTCCTGAATCATGGCAGCTAGCTCTTCGGGCGTCAAGTTAAGGTTTCCACGTCTTCCAGTCGCCATTTAGATCTTCGAAACACAACACAAGCATACCCCGATAAGTTTATATATCCAATATAGTTATCCTACTTGTACTTTAATAATTAGTAAGTTATGTCAACTCAATATGTTAAATAATCAAAAGGAATACTTGATTAACCGAAATTTCAACGTCTTACAAAAGTGCAAATCAAACATACGAATTCACTATAAAGTCTCAAGTTTAAACAAAAGTGGAAAAATAATATACTGGAGGAAAACAAATAAAATAAGCGGGACGTGTCAATCGTCTACGTCTCCACTCCCCAAGTCACTGTCGTTGCCGTCATCCTGTGCGGCATCTCCAGCTTCCTCAGCTGGGTCCTCCTCCGGATCCTCTTCAGGATCCTCCTCTGGATCCTCTTCTGGATCCTCCTCTACCGGCACTGGAGGGGCCGGTGCTGGTGCAAGTGCTTGATTTTGCTCTAACTCATGAATGTTCCAACTATTCTCCAGGACTCTGTCCTCGAGCCAGTCGGCTCTTATCTGCTGAGCACACAGATCTCTGGCTATAGTGTTACGAGCTATCTTACTCGTACGATGCTCTTCCTCGAGCGAGTCGGTCTTTCCCGTAAGGTGTCAGATCATCCATCCTTGTGCTAAGATGGTTTCCTGCATTCTTTCTAGTTGTTCTTGTTGCGTTCTTATCATATCTCTAAGTAGGTCGTTCCCTACTTCTAGCGAGTTAGCCGGTTTGACCGTCACAGCGTTGGTTGGGCGTGAGGACGACTCCTCCCCCAGAGCGAGCCTTTTCCTCGCAGCTGAGCGCGTTTCCATGTCATAAGATGGTAAGGGTTCCACTATAGGTGCCTTTCCTGGCGCCCTTGGTTGCGTAAGTTTGTCGGATGATGATGAGGATGATGATGACATTGCCTTTAGGTTGTGTAGTTAGTTACGAGTTGCATTCGCTTCAATTATGCATTCATATTTCACATAGCATAGTAGTGGTACATCGCATAACAAGATATAATAATTCGGTGCCAAACTAAGTCTAGTGTCGTGATATCAGCTATAGCTTAGGTCTACTTCTAATGCAAACCTGGTTCTCTATAGCTAGTGGCTCTGATACCAATCTGTCACACCCTCAATTTCCACTTGCGGAGTTCTACCGCGAGACGTGTGAACAAACCAGAATCTAAGACACTAGTACGTCGAACGACTCTATATGATTTGATAATACGTTTTCCAAAATCATTTGTTGTAAATTTTAGATTACCAATATTTAGCACGAGTATCAGTTTTTAAAGTTTGAGCGGAAGCATAAATAAGTAGTGATGCGGGCGCCAACACAAACGCCAAAACAAAGGAAAAATCCCAAAAACAATATTAATAAATGAGACTCGATAATGATGTCTTGTTCAATGCATGTGCGTGCACCTAGAGCTCCTAGCGTCCTGAGAAACATGTAAAGAAACAAGCGTCAACATTAAAGATGAGTGAGTTCACAGGTTTTCATAAATTAGTTGTTCGGTTTTAGTTTGTTACTCCGTTATCCCCAACCCGGGATAACATATCAGTTCCGTTATTCCAAACCCGGAATAACAAGTTGTTGCTTCCAATATTCCCAAACCGGAATATTAAGTTGTTGTTTCCATTATCCCCAACCCGGGATAATAAGTTGATGTTCCAATATTCCAAACCCGGAATATTAAGTTGTTCCGTAATTAAGTTCAATATTAATGTATATAGGTAGCTAGCCTAAAGTCATGTCACTAAGTGTTCGCGATCGAAGCTGACATTTGTGCCTCCGTTTTGCCAGGCCTATCACATGACCATGGCGATGTTAGGCCAATCATACACCCGTTGACCAAACCCGGTCAGCTAGCGCGACTAGCTCGGATGGGGCTCGTCAGACCCAGTAGTACTACTTATAATTCCCTTGCTATTTAACCCAAATACTAACGATCCGAGGAGATTGTCGAGGACTTAAGTGATAAAGCTGCATAGTGACCATAACATTACATTAACATTAACTTAGTTACCGCATAGTTATGTGACGTTAATTTCGTATAACGTAAAGAGATCGAGTTTGAGAGTGTATACATGTTTCTCCCCCTGTTGTTTAAAAACCGGATAAAGTTAGGGGCCGTGAACTCACCTTTATTAGCTCGGTTAGTGTGGCAAAGATATTATAAGAGATGGGACCGCTAGTTGCGTCCTAACAAACCAATTAATTCCATGTCAGTGTGTAATCACACCAATACAAATTCCACACGTAATTTACTCACAAAGTGATACACACAAACAACATAACTAACACTTCAAACATGCATGCAAGTATTCTCATATAATCATAGTGATCAAACAACTTATCATGAACACATTCCAAATCCATGCAACACTTTAATGCATAAAATCACAAGTTAACAACTTTCTGCTTAACACGCAATTATTCAGCTGTTTTCTCTGATTTTTATAAAATAGTTCCAGCAATCTAAAAATTTCCTTATTTTTACAGTAGGTGACATCTATACCATAGAAATTTATATAATTTTTCCAAGTCCTAAATCTTTACCAATTAACCATAAATATTAATTCACTAGGCTGCAGTCAGATTTACCGCTTTCTGACTGCAGTCCACGGAAGAATTTATTTAAAAATCACTGATCGTCCGATTAACAAAATTCCAGTTGGAGTTGCCCGGAAATTTCTATACCTAGTTGCTGTACAAAAATCATGACTCAACTCTCTACTGATTTTAAAATCTAGCTTGATAAACAACCAACAAAATTCCAGAATTTTAACAGTTTTACCTACCGAACTTGTTTAACCCTTTAAAAATATCAAACGATTTCAGAAAATTATGAATCCAGCGCCATTGGATTCCTTATTCAAATCTCTATGTTCTAGACCTCAGAAAATCCGTTTTTCGACAACTAACGACCAAGTTACAGCCTGATGAAGTCGGCTTAAACTTTCACTCAGCATGCTGTTTTCTGCATATGTTTATCCTGAACTCGTATAACCCGTTCATGCGATTAACTTAAGCGATCTAGAACTGACCTCTAGTCCTAGATTAATACTAGTAACCTATCCATGCAAACCCTTCTCAATACTTCAGTTTTTATACACAAATCACAGCCTATACAATCGGCTTTCAATATAACATTCAATTCGGTTTAAACACTCCGAACTCATACAATCATCTAACGCAAACATCATTAACAAATCAGCTGGTCTAACATTCATTCAATCATGCTTGGCAATCTTATATGTTCCGGAAACAACCATACTTGTAACTATGATACATCAGCCGATTAACACATGTATACTCCGAAAACACACGATCGTTTCAATCAATAAATCAATCCGAAACAACAACAAAATCAACACACATAACTCAGAACTTTCAAGTCTCTATATACTTGCGGACAACCTACATATGCATATAATCCGAAACAACTTAAACATTCAAGCACATAAATATATATATATCCGAACATGATCTCAAATCAAACATGATCCTAACCTTGAGTAACTAGACAAACGAGCCGAGATGTGGACAAAGGCGACTCGGCTGCTGCTTGCTGCGACCGAGAGAAAGCAAAACAAAACTGATCTTGCGATCTAGACTGAACGGGACTGGAGATAACCGGCTGCTAGCGACCGAGATGATGATGGCTTCGGCTGATGTTTGCTGCGACCGAAAGAAAAGAAAGAGAAGCCGTCGCGATTTATGGAGCAAGAGGAGGGTGGTTTAGAGTTTGTGTTTTAGAAGGAAACATGCACAAGTTTGTAGATATAGGCGCAAGAGATAAAGATTTCAATTTGGGATAAGTATTGTGGCCGAGGAACTAGGATGGTTGGTTCGGTTTCGCGGTCAAGGGATAGGGTTACGGTTTGGGTTTGGGTCTTGCGGCCGAGGGATTAAAGTCGCATGCTATTCGGTTTTGGTTAGTGTTTGTGACCGAGAGACTTACGGAAGTTAGTTTGGTTTGAACTTGATTTCGCGGTCAAGGAATAGGTTTGTGTATTGTGGCCGAATTCTGATTTGGTTTGGTTTGGGTTTTGCGGCCGAGTGGTTAGAGAACTAAGGTTTTGGTTTGATCTTTGATTCTCGTTCTCTTTTGGCCGAAGACTTGGGTTCCAAGTTTCCTAGTTTCCCAAAGGGTTCGGTTGTGTGCATATTTACAATAATAACTAAACAATCACATAAACACTCATCACGTATTCATTCACGTTTAATACTTAGCACGCATATTATTCGACAAGTGTCACGTATAATTTATCCGAAAAACCCGGGATATCACATTATCCCCATGTTGAAAGAATTTTCGTCCCGAAAATTGAGTAAACGCGGTTTAGCATGTAACGTACATGTTTAGAGTGCCACGCACAAAGAGTTAGTTCGTTTATAATGGTACGCAACGTTACAAGAAGTTCCCAAATGTCATACACAAAGATTTCCAAGTGCCATGCACGAGAATTTCGTCAACAATAGTACACGAAAGTATGAGAAAATTTCCAGGTTGTCACAGTTTGAATGTGCATACCGATAACTAACGAGTTTCCGGCAATTCCAGAAATTTTCCGGCGAACACAGAAAATCCAGCAAAGTCGTCTGTGGTTGATTTTGAGTGATGGGTTAATGTTAGTAAAGTTCTAACAATAGATTGAAATCGTAAAGGAGGAGTATTTTACCGGTTTGTGTTGAATACGGTTTTCCGGTGACTTTTGCAGAGAATTCCGGCGAACTGTTTTAGGTGCTCAGATGATTTGAAAATGCGACGAAAAGGAATTGGAGGATTGTTGTGATAGTTCTGAATCACGAGAATGGACTGAAACTTGAGTTATCCAGGGATTTGATGAACTTTCGGTTTCAAATACCGAAAATGATGAAGCTTTAAGTTCAATCAATTCTGACTTAATTAGAAACCGTCGTGCATCGGTTATAACTGAAATTGTGAGGTAAACAATCGATTTGACGATTGGTTTGCCGATTATCGGTTTTCAGATGGCATCACCGGTTAAATCGAGTTTGTGTATAAGTTCCATTTGTTTTCCTAGAGTTAACAGAAAACACTTTGTGGCGGAGTGGTTTAGGGAATGGACGTTAAGTCGTTGGGCGACTCAGCTGACCCGGGTTCGAGTCCCGGCAGCTTCAAATTTTTTTTTTAATTTTATTTTAACTTTTTATCAAATATAATTTTTATAGTTTAGTTTATTTATTAATTATGTATCGTTTTAACTCAAAATAACCATAAATAATTAATGCACTTTCATAACTTGGTACTTGATTACAAAACGGAGCGGGTTTTGGAGACCCGATTTTTTTACAAATGTTACAGTATCCCCTACTTTTAGGAATTTCGTCCCGAAATTTAAATAGTTGAAGTAGTAGGAAAAAGATGCGGGTATTTTTCACGCATTGAGTCTTCTCGTTCCCAAGTAAACTCAGGTCCCCGTTTCGACTCCCAGCGTACCCTAACAATTGGAATGCGACTCCGTCGAAGACGCTTTTCTCCGAAGTCCATGATCTCCACTGGTCTTTCAATAAAATGCATGGATTCATCGATCTGAATATCTTCCAGCGGAATATGGAGGTTCTCATCAGCGAGGCACTTCTTCAAGTTCGACACGTGAAATGTGGGATGAATCCTGTCGAGTTCTTCCGGTAGGTCAAGCTTGTATGCTATAGGACCTACTATTTCGAGTATCTTGAAAGGTCCTACGTAACGTGGTGCTAGCTTTCCCTTTTGACCAAAACGAACTGCTCCCTTCCACGGTGATACTTTTAAAAGCACATGATCACCAATGTTAAACTCCAAGGGCTTCCGTCGTTTATCTGCGTAACTCTTTTGACGACTTTGAGCTGCTAAAAGATTGTTTCGAATTTGATGAATCTTATCTGTGGTTTCTTGGATCAATTCTGGACCAGTAATTTGTGCTTCCCCAATTTCGTGCCAACAAACAGGAGATCGGCACTTTCGACCATATAAAGCTTCAAAAGGTGCCATGCCGATGCTCGAATGATAGCTGTTGTTGTACGAAAATTCAACTAACGGTAGGTGGGCGTCCCAATTTCCCTTGAAGTCTATGACACATGCTCTAAGCATATCCTCAAGAGTTTGAATGGTGCGCTCAGACTGTCCATCAGTTTGAGGATGATAGGCGGTACTGAGATCTAATCGAGTGCCCATAGCGGATTGTACTGCTTGCCATGTTCGTGAGGTGAAACGACCATCACGATCTGAAATAATACTTAATGGTACCCCATGTCGGCTCACGATTTCGTTGATATAAATACGAGCAAGCTTTTCGTTCTTAAAATCTTCTCGAATAGGAATAAAGTGAGCTGATTTTGTAAGTCGGTCTATAATCACCCTTATAGTGTCATACCCACCAGAAGTGCAAGGTAACCCGGTAATGAAATCCATGGTTATATTTTCCCACTTCCATACAGGTATTTCCGGTTGGACTAGAAGTCCTGAGGGTCTTTGGTGTTCAGCCTTCACCTTAGAACATGTGAGACACTTGGAAACAAAAATGGCAATATCTTTCTTCATTCCAGGCCACCAATAGGTGTACCGTAGGTCTTGATACATCTTATCGGCTCCTAGGTGTATAGAATATCGCGTTTTGTGAGCTTCATTCATAAGTGTTTCACGAAGATTGATGTGGTTAGGAATCCAGATACGATCTAGGTAATACAGAATACCATCTGATTTAGTTTCAAGTTTTAGCTCGGCTCCACAGGACATCTCTTTTCGTACGTCTTCTTCTGTTATCGAAACGTGTTGAGCTTCTCGAATTTGATCTTTAATATCGGTTATAATTTGCGAACATAGAAGATGAATGGAGTTCGCATAACCCTTTCGACTAAGTGCATCAGCCACCACATTTGCTTTACCAGGGTGGTATCTAATTTCACAGTCGTAATCATTTAGGAGTTCGACCCATCTTCGTTGCCTCATATTTAACTCTTTTTTATTGAAGATATGTTGAAGACTCTTGTGGTCAGTGTATATTTCACACTTAGTACCATAGAGATAATGTCTCCATATCTTAAGAGCGAATACAACGGCTCCAAGTTCTAGGTCATGAGTGGTGTAGTTCTTTTCATGTGTCTTGAGTTGCCTCGAGGCATAAGCTATGACTTTTCCTCTTTGCATGAGAACGCAACCTAATCCTTGCCCTGACGCGTCGCAATAGACTACAAAATCATCACAACCTTCAGGAAGAGTGAGGATTGGTGCATCACAAAGTTTTTGTTTAAGAGTTTGAAAAGCTTCTTCTTGCTTGGGTCCCCATACGAATGGTTTTCCCTTATGGGTTAAAGCCGTGAGTGGCACCGCAATGCGAGAGAAGTTTGAAATGAATCGACGATAATAGCCAGCTAGTCCAAGAAAAGATCTCACTTCAGTTGGTGTACGTGGAGCTTGCCATTCTTGAACTGCTTTGATCTTTGAAGGGTCAACATGTATTCCTTTGTCATTGACTACATGCCCGAGGAATTGCACCTCTCTTAACCAGAATTCACATTTAGAGAACTTGGCATAAAGCTTTTCCTTTTCTAGAAGTGCAAGAACGAGTCGAAGATGACGCTCATGATCAGCTTTAGATTTTGAATAAATAAGAATATCGTCGATAAAGACTATAACAAATCGATCAAGGTAAGGTTTGCAGACTCTGTTCATTAGGTCCATGAAGACAGCTGATGCGTTGGTTAATCCAAACGGCATAACCATGAATTCATAGTGGCCATAACGAGTTCGAAAAGCAGTCTTAGGGACGTCTTCTTCATGCACTCTAAGCTGATGATAGCCAGATCGAAGATCGATTTTTGAAAAGCAACTGGCACCTTGTAGTTGGTCAAGAAGATCATCTATGCGAGGTAAAGGATAGCGATTTTTGATGGTTAACTTGTTGAGCTCTCTGTAGTCGATGCACATACGAAAAGATCCATCTTTCTTCTTTACAAAAAGGACAGGTGCACCCTAAGGCGATGAGCTGGGACGTATGAATCCCTTGTCAGTTAATTCTTGCAATTGACTGGCTAGCTCTTGCATTTCAGAGGGGGCTAACCTATAGGGAGATTTTGCAACTGGTGTAGCACCAGGTATAAGATCGATACGGAATTCGACATCTCTGATTGGAGGAAGTCCTGAAATGTCGTCAGGAAAAACTTGTGGAAAATCTTTTACCACAGGAATATCTTCAAGTTTCTTCTCTGTGGTCCCCTTCTTGATGATATGGGCTAAAAACGCGACATAATTCTTGCGAAGGTATTTTTGAGCTTTAAGACAAGACATTAAGTTGAGCCCTTTTGACGAGGTTTCTCCAATGATTCGAAGAGTCTGACCGTTTGAAAGAGGGATACGAATAAATTTTTCACGACATACAACTTCCGCATGATGTTAACTGAGCCAATCCATACCGATTATGATGTCGAAACTTCCCAGCTTCATAGGAATAAGGTCGACTGAGAAATTGTGGTCGTTTAAGGTGAGTGTACAATTGCGTAAAATAGAGTCTAATGAAACTGGTTTTCCGTCCGCAACTTCCACCGTTATGGATTCCGCGAGCTTATCCCGATTTTTGCTTAAGATAGGTTCAAATTCTAATGACACGATACTTCTATCCACACCAGTATCAAATAACATAGAGGCATATCTACCATTTATAAGAAACGTACCGTTGACCACATTGCCGTCAGCTCTGGCCTGGTTCGCGTTAATATTGAAAGCTCTTCCTCTAGCAGGTGGAGGAGCTTGGTTCGCTTGATTCACAGGGTTGGCTTGGGCCTGAGCATGAATAATATTGACCAGCCTTGGACATGTGTTTCTGAAATGACTTGGGTCGCCGCAATTGAAACAAGCCCGCATAGGTTGGCCCATAGGGTAATTGGGTTGATAGTATGTTTGGGCTAAATGTTGGGTGGGTGGAAATGGTAGTTGTTGTTGTGCTTGACCCATTAACTGTTGGTGGGTTTGGGTTATAGGTTGGTGGCGGTTTGTTCGTTGAATCGTGCGGCAGTTTTGAACAGTATGTCCTGCGCGACCGCAGCCGGTGCAATATTGGCAAGGATAATCAGGGGAGTGGTGATACTGACAATGGTTACATTTTGGTAATGGGCCTGTGTAGGGTCTTTTGTATGGTGCGGGTGAAGGAGTGACTTGAGTGATGGGTGCAACAGGAATAGGGGTGTTGGTTTGGGTGACTGCAAAATTCCTGGTGTTACGCTTCCTCTTGTTAGCAAACTTAGAGGAAGGAATGGGGTGGTTTGAGGTTTGTCCCTCAACAGGGGCTTTCTTCTTCTCTTCTTTGAACTTCCCATTGCGAATTCGGTTTTCGGTCAGTTCAGTTGCCAACTCCATGGCTGCTTCGAGTGTTACCGGTGAAACGCTGAGAACCGAATCTTGCATTTTCGAGGGAAGTCCTCGAATATAATGCTCGATCAGACGATAGGTTGGAGTGAATAAGTTTGGAACCATTTGGTTCAACTCCAAGAACCTCTTGTTGTAAGTAGAGTGATCACCCTCTTTTTGCTTTAAGGCATGAAATTCATCCTCCAATTTCTTAATTTCACTTCTAGGACAGAAACGCCTAGTCATGATTTCCCTTAACTCCTCCCAAGTTAAGGCCATCGCATCTTCAGTTCCCCTCTTTCCTTTCTCAGTATTCCACCAAGTGAGAGCTACACCAAGTAGTCTCCCGGTGGCGTAGCGAACCTTGCGATCCTCAGGACAATCGCAGTTTAAGAAAACGTTTTCCATCTCCTCGAACCAATGTAGGAGAGCAGTGACTCCCTCAGTCCCTTCGAATTTTGGAGGATCACAGGACTTAAAATGTTTGTAAGAGCATTTGATGGTAGGAGGGTTGGCGATGTTCTGGTCCTGTTGTTGAGGAGGGTTAGTAGGATTTGCAGCAAGGGCTTGTTGTACTTGTACCACGATGTCAGGCAATATCGTGGCCATTTGATTCGCGATATGCGTGGCCAAACGTTCCTGAGTCTTTCCCGATTTTTTTCCCCTTCGATGCTGTCTAGATGACATCTACAGGATCATAAAATGAGAAGATTGTGAGTTCATGGTGTCTTTTTAGGTGTCATGTGTCTTTAAGAAAATGAAAATAACATAAATATCAATAATGCAACTACATCCATAGGATGTCTTGGGTTCGCTCATGTTGGGCCTCAAATGTCCCCCATACCTTCACCTACATAGTCATGTGGGCCCCCATGGCTATTGGCTTGGTAGGATTCACATTAGTATTGGCAATTTAACACTCGCATCCCCCGAATGCAAACCACAAAATATGTTCATGAGATGTTTGGTCGGAACGTGTCCAGGTGTAGACACAATGACAACTCAAAGTGGGATTAGCTCACACGACGTTTGGTATAGCATGCTTTGGCCTAATAGGTACTTCGTACTCTCATCGTTAGTCCCCAGGTAGGCAAACTGGTCCTTTATTTTGGATTTATACGAATCCCAACCTAGACAGGACGTTCCGACTACCGGTACTAGTACCCTTCCAGTTACTACATACCCGTCATGAGAACTCACTTTGATGAGATTTGAAAACACGAAAATCATTGTAAAATCAATCATGATGTGGTGTGTGCTTTCATGGATGTGATATGTTATGATCATACGATTTCATGATAGGCATTATTTGATAATACATACTTATGAACATGCTTGTACAATATCAAATGTAACATTTAACATAAAACATATAAACATCATGAAATTTGGCATATAACACACAAAATTCTTATAACTTTCTAATCGACTATAGTATAGGCTCTAAGGGTCTAATAACCTATCCTATATCCCTATAGTCATGGCTCTGATACCAATCTGTCACACCCCGACCCGCAGCGGAAATAAGAGTCGGGGCATAATTGGGTTATCACCAAAGCACATGACATTACTATTATGTTTCATAATTAATGAAGTCAAAGTTACATTTTCAAACATCCAAACATGTTCATTCAATACAAAGGAAAATAACCAAACATAGCAATCCCAATACTAAATCGTTTTATTCTTCTAATCCAGGTCCTATGTGTTCCTAGCTGCTGCTGGTTCACCTGTATCATGTGTAAAATGGGAGTTTTTGGGTCAACATAAGTTGGCAAGTGAACCTTATTAGATAAACATTTGATAATGATTTTATGGTTAGTTTATCAATGAAATATTGTGCATAATCATAAAAGAGCAATGTAAGTCGTTAAGCATTGGCAAATAGCAGTTACAATTATAGCATATAATAACACTTGACAGCATACATGAACATACCAATATCATACGATAACTACATAAATGAACTGTGCGATCAAGGCTCAATCAAGCGGAGCCGATCGTATTGCATGAACTGGAAATGTAAATTGAACTGTGCGATCAAGGCTCAATCAAACGGAGCCGATCGTATTGCATGTACTGAAATGTAAAATGAACTGTGCGATCAAGGCTCAATCGAACGGAGCCGATCGTATTGCATGAACTGGAATGTAAAATGAAATGACCGATCAAGGCTCAATCAAACGGAGCCGATCGTTGCGGGCACGCCAGGTTCAACCGCATAATAAAATGGGGAACAGGCTCAAACCTCATAATTAAATGGGGAGCGGCGGCCTCGGCAATTGCATGTACTGAAATAATAATTTGCATCCAATAATAACTACTTAACAGCAACAAACTAAATACACATGTCATGATATGATGTATGCACAATAGTTTAGTTATAATATGTATATAAACAAAGACACATGATACACCCCAAAAACGTGATTAAAACGGGGAATTTGAAAGGTTCACTCACATTGGGTGCGTTGAATTGGAGATGGTGAGATGCGCACGATTTAGATGAGCGAGTCGACGAGGAATACTAACCTAAATAATAATGGAAAAATATATTAAATGGATGGATTTTATTAAGGATTTTCATGAAATTTTTAGATATATTTTTGTGAGTTTATGGCTATTTTCTATCTTTAAAAATGTTATTTTTAAGTATTTTTAATTGATTTTTAAATTAAATTAAATAAATAAAAATATATAAAAAAAAAATTTTATTATTTTTTTTAATGTTGACCGTTGACCGGTTCGGTCAGCGGTTAATTCTGCGCCGGGTGGGATTCGAACCGGCGACCTTCCGTTCGCGTGCACGTAGTTCTACCAACTGAGCTACGTGACTAACCCGTTATAAACTCGGTTTTAATTATATTTATATACTTATTTGAATTAACCGAAAATTCCTTTATTTGCAAAACGTTTTAATTCAATTGGACCGGTGCTCGTGACAAGATTCGAACGCGCGACGTGAAGTTCATGTTGCACACAGTCCACCGCTGGACTGTGTGTCTAACCCGGTTATATTCTTGGTTTTTATTATACTTAACAACTATCTGTTTTAAACCCGGTTTAGTTCTGGATTAAAAAGGAATGTTATTACACAAAGCGTGCGCGTAGCAAGGATCGAACTCGGGACGTGTATAGTCATTGTTTGCACACAGTCCACCGCTGGACTGTGTGTCTAACCCGTTTATAATCCGGATTTTAATTACCCTTATGTCATTATTGAATTCATCTTCTTCATTACGAACACAGACCTTACTCAAACATCCGATTCGTGATTAATCTAGTTAATAAACATGATATCTAGCTTGAATGTACTAAACCGAACAGTTTGGGGAAAGAAGATACCGAACAGGTTGTCTTCCTCAGAGAGTCCGGCGAGAACTTGTCGGCTCTGTTTTTGAACCTTCGGCTGAGAGGGTCTATCAACAGAATTAAGGGATTAGATATGAAATTGAACTAGTGTGCATTGATTATCAGTACGTTTGAATGTGCATACCGATAACTAACGAGTTTCCGGCAATTCCAGAAATTTTCCGGCGAACACAGAAAATCCAGCAAAGTTGTCTGTGGTTGATTTTGAGTGATGGGTTAATGTTAGTAAAGTTCTAACAATAGATTGAAATCGTAAAGGAGGAGTATTTTACCGGTTTGTGTTGAATACGGTTTTCCGGTGACTTTTGCAGAGAATTCCGGCGAACTGTTTTAGGTGCTCAGATGATTTGAAAATGCGACGAAAAGGAATTGGAGGATTGTTGTGATAGTTCTGAATCACGAGAATGGACTGAAACTTGAGTTATCCAGGGATTTGATGAACTTTCGGTTTCAAATACCGAAAATGATGAAGCTTTAAGTTCAATCAATTCTGACTTAATTAGAAACCGTCGTGCATCGGTTATAACTGAAATTGTGAGGTAAACAATCGATTTGACGATTGGTTTGCCGATTATCGGTTTTCAGATGGCATCACCGGTTAAATAGAGTTTGTGTATAAGTTCCATTTGTTTTCCTAGAGTTAACAGAAAACACTTTGTGGCGGAGTGGTTTAGGGAATGGACGTTAAGTCGTTGGGCGACTCAGCTGACCCGGGTTCGAGTCCCGGCAGCTTCAAATATTTTCTATTTATTTTATTTTAACTTTTTATCAAATATAATTTTTATAGTTTAGTTTATTTATTAATTATGTATCGTTTTAACTCAAAATAACCATAAATAATTAATGCACTTTCATAACTTGGTACTTGATTACAAAACGGAGCGGGTTTTGGAGACCCGATTTTTTTACAAATGTTACACCGGGTTCGAAACCCGGCGTCCCCTTTTATTATTTTTATTCCTTATCTATTATTTATTTTCAATTATAGATTTTAAATTCTAATTTATTTATTAATTATGTATCGTTTAAAATTAATTTGAGCATTAAATGAGCAACGAAATTTTTTTTACTGGATATTCGATTAATAAACGAAGCGGGTTTTGGAAACCCGTTTTTGACGGATGTTACATAAAGCGCATTTTGCACGAACGTTTGCATATAAGGGTCGTTTGCTGGTGTTTGATAAAAATCTATTGGAGTAGAAGGATAAAAAGGGTTATATCCGGACGAACCCGGATAACTGGGTACTGGGTTTTCAAAACCCACCGGTGGTTGTTGCACCACAGGTGGTGGTATTGGGTCAACCATAGGTTGTGGTGTCAGATCCACCATAGGAGAAGTGCTTGAGGTTGTGGCAGTGGTTGAGGTTGTGGTTGTGGTTGAGGTACAACTGGATATTGGTATCCATAATTTGGATATCCAGTAGGCGGGTAAGGAGGTAGGTAAAACGGATTTTGCACGAATGTTTGCATAAAAGGGTCGTTTGCTGGTGTTTGATAAAAATCTATTGGAGTAGAAGGATAAAAAGGGTTATATCTGGACGAACCCGGATAACTGGGTACTGGGTTTTCAAAACCCGGCGGTGGTTGTTGCACCACAAGTGATGGTTTTGGGTCAATCGTAGGTTGTGGTGTCGGATCCACCACAGGAGAAGTGTTTGAGGGTCCACCCATTTGTGGATCCTTAGGAATTGTAGGGTAAGGCTTGGGCAAAGGTGGCAGCGATCCTGACCTTTGTCCGGCACGCACCGACATGCATGCTCCACGTTTTCGTCGTGGCTCTGGTTCAGGTGGTGGTTGTGGCTGGTCCACCAGTTCCATATGTGCATCCTCAATTGGAGGCGGTGCAGGAGCATGGTAAAAAGGGCTATTATGGTAGGAGGGGGTGTTATAGAAATCATACTTATCCCACCATTGCTTAAACTCGTCGGGACCCCTATAAGGTGATCCAGCAATGGAGTTTGACCTGCTAGATAATTCAATCGGGTGGCCAAATGATTCTGTTGGTGGCATTTTAGGATCTGAATCCTCGTCCATGTTGTCTGGGGAATCAACGGGAGGTGTAATCGGAGGTGTTTGTACATAGTCGTTTGGGTTAAAATCCTCATGGTATGAGTGGGAGTGTGAATGGTGAATTTGGTGGGAATGATGTGAGTGGTACGAATGTTGGGAGTTATGGGAGTTTGGTGGAGAGTATTCATGTGAGATACAGTGTCTCATTGGCTCCCAGGGTGATGAAGAATCTCCCGATCCTTCATATAGGAGTTTGGGCTCGGAATGTATGATGGCCCTTGCATAGATGGTCCACCTCTCATTGGACCTTTACCCTTTCCACCTCTTCCACGTCCGCGTAGTCTTGGCGGCATAATTCCTGCTCCAAAAACAAGTCAAAGCAATAATAATTTGATAATGAAATGAGTAATCCTAGGTCAAAGCCTAGACTCAGGAGTCTAAGGAATGTGTTACTGTTTCGTTTGAGATCAAACACAAAATGCTTGTGTTGAATTCACTCAAACGTTGGCTCTGATACCAACCTGTCACACCCCGATTTCCACGTGTATCCCGGTGGGCCTGGTGGGAGTTTGTGACGTAAGATTGATCACATCATAACCAAACAACACAGAGCAACACAGCAGAAGTTTTAGATTTAAAATAATATTACAAACCGAAATGTTCAAAGTTCAAAATACAAATACAATGGTTTGTAATAAAGATCCACAGACGGATCGTAAAATATACAAAATGATGTTCAACAGACTTTGGGCACGACTAAGGACTTGCAAGATCCTCTACGTCACTACCAAGCAGCTCCCAGCCTATTACGTGTTGTACTTGTAGCTTAGTCTTTTGAAAATACGTCAGTTTACAATGATAAATACAAATAACCGACACATTTTGAAAATCAGTTGGAGGCCTCTCAATCAGAAACAAGCTCCAGAGCAAAGTAGAGAGGAGAAGAAAGTGAATGAGCAAGGAAATGAGGCAACTTAGGTGCCTTTTTATAGTTGAGGAGGGTGTATGGAGCTAGTGCCAGGTGTTAGGGGTGTTCTAGGAGGTCTCCAAGTATCCATGGTCGTGGCATAAGCTGCTCAAAGATGGCAAGTTGCGTGAATTGTAGCAGGGCAGCAAGCTGCCAAGTATTCTGTCTTTGGCAGGATCTTACGGACCGTATGGACCGGGTCTTATGGTCCGTAAGGACCTCTGGCGCCCATGGTTTTCAAATCCGTTACGGACCGTAAGGACCCTGCCTTGTGGTCCGTAACCGCCTCTCAACCTCAATGCTTCATTCATGCTTACGGTCCGTAAGCATCAAGGCTTACGATCCGTAAGTACCACTCAGAGGCCAAACTTTTGGCATGTTGGCACTTTTAGTCCCTCTATTTTATAGTTATCGTTCAGAGGTTAAATTAATAAGATGACGACAACTTTAGTCCCTCTCATTTAGCACATGGCATACTAGGATCAGCGGGACACGTGTCGTGATTTTATTGGACGGGTTTACAAGGTGTTACATCGTCTTTTTTTTAACTTTTCCCTTCACACTCTTTATTTGAGAAATCCGTGATCCCGTGGAGCCGATTTAGAGAGAGGACGATGTTGTGGCCACGGACGACCATGGACAGATAAGCTAGTCATCTAGGGCTGTTTAAAAAGCTCGCTGCTCGGATATAGCTTGGAAAAAGCTCGCTCGATATGGCTCGGTTTAAAAGTGAGCTGAGCCGGCTCAGCTCGGTTAGAAAGTGAGCTAGCTCCGCTCGGCTCGTAACGAGCCGAGTTGGCTCGCTTTGTAGCTAGGATTATTTTACTTATAATAAATTTTAATTTTAGATACATTATTATAGAGTAAATTGCCAAAATCGTCCCTGAGGTTTGAACGTGTTTGCCATTTTCATCCAAAACAATTTTTTTGTACAATATAGTCCTTCACTTTTGGGACATTTTGTCATTTTTATCCAAACATCTAATTTACTTTATTTGTTCTATCAAAGATTTGGATGAATAGGCAAAAAATCCCAAATATTAGGGACGATTTTGGCAAAAAAAGAGACGTTTGGATGAAAATGGCAAAATATCCCAAACATGTAAGACTATATAGTACAAAAAAGTTGTTTTGGATGAAAATAACAAACATACCCAAACCTCAGAGGCGATTTTAGCAATTTACTGCATTATTATATATATCAAATTATAACATGGGTTTGCTACAGCGGTCTTCTCTCTCTCTCTTTTTTTTTTCCTTTTGGGTTATGTCTTTTATTTTTTAAGGTTCAATCGCACCTTTATACTTTAAACAACTTGGGTTCGTCAGTTATGCTGGTTGTTGGTATTGTATAGGTAACGAAATGAACTGAACCGATGCCCGTTGAACGTCGGTGTTGGTACCAGTTTTTTTTTATTGTTTCGATCAATATAAAACACGTCTCGATATCCTTTGGTCATATTAAGACTTTATTTTTTTGGTAACATAACAAACCAAACCGATACCGACCTAATTCCCATCGCATCGATTTACAAATTTTTAAAGCTTTCATTTATTATTATTATTATTATTAGTCTTGAGTATATTTTGTTTATTCTTATAACTTTTAATATACGATGTTCTATTGACCCGATTCATGCTATTAATGTTATTTTTACCATTGCAACTACGTATCCATTTAAAATTATTAAAAATTGGGTGGCCTCCGCCGTGGAGCGCGAGTCTAACCCCCTAGTTATAATATATTACAAAAAACTGATTAATATTTACATGTATATAGGTTTGTAATTTGATATCTATGGCATATTTGAATGTTGATTACCATACCAATGAACTAATAGTATATTTCATTGAAATTAAAACTTATTTTGCATTGTTGATCTTGATTTTGGTTTGTAATATATTAGGTGGAATTTATTTTGAATATATTATTTTAAAGTATTGAATAATATTTGGGGTTACTGAATTTTAAGATGTATGTATTAATTTTTCTTTATAAAATCGAGCCAAACCAAGCCGAGCCGAGCTAGCTCGGTCTAAAACCAAGCCGAGCCCGAGCTTAGATTTTCAGCTCGATTTCAAATCCGAGCCAAGCCGAGCCAGCTCGGTTTATAATCGTATCGTGCCCGAGCTTTGCCTGGCTCAGCTCGGCTCATGAACAGCTGTACAGTCATCTATGAGAGGGATGGGGGGGGGGGGGGGGGGGGAAAGAGAGAGGGTGTTTCCGTGTACGTTCATGGAGCAACTAATTCGGACATGTGGACTCATTCTTAGGCATCCCATCGGAGAATCTTATTGCCACACCATCTTTGTATTGCATCTGACATTGTAGCATCACTTTCACACCATGATCTTTGTCCCACTGACGTCATATTCTTCTTTCTACTTCCAATTAGAGGTTTTCTATGTTAAGGTTTCGAATTAGTTCTTTTTTTTAGTTTCAAAGAATTCGTATTGTGCAAACGAAAGATTTTAGATTAGAGTTTTTTCATGTTTTTCGTTTGGCCGGATTCTTTGTTCTTCATCTTTTTCGCGATTATGTTCTTGGAATTAATAATTATATTGATTTTCTAGAGTGTGTTTTCAACTTCTTAGACAAGGGGTGTGGTATACCGCCCCTAGCCACATCACCACTTTTAGCGCCCTTTTGCGTCCCCTATCCATCCCCTAGGCGCCAGGGGGCACCATAGCATCTTCGCCAGCCCAGTAACAAGCGCTATTAAGGATGCATGTGGGACCCTTTTCTTTTCCATCAATCATATTTCCCTCTTTTTTATTTCATTTTTCTTTTTTTATATTGTTTAAAAGGGACTTTAAACCATTGCATGCAAGTTAAATGGAGAGGTTTTAAAGCCCCCTATATGATGTGCCACTTATGTGACGTGATAAAGTCGTTAGAGGCTTTATACCACATCCTCTAGCCTTACAAATATTTTTTTGTTAAAATATATATAATTTATATAGATATAATAATTGACTAAATTATATGTTAGAATGTCACTGACAACCGTATCGGCAGAAATAATGATATGAACTTCTACATGAAATGTGATGCATATACAAGCTTGATTAGGACCATTAATCTGAAAACTAGTTTGGTTCGTAAGTTAAACTTTCAGATTTTTCTATCACATTTTTTTTACCGCAAATATTACTCTACCTTATTTTATATCAAATAATACAAAATATTCTCCTTATTCAAGTTTAAACCTGAGACTTGACTTTTAAAAGATAATACTTCTACCAAATGAGCTGCCCCTCTATATAACATTTGAAAATAAAAAACACTTTTTCATTTTGTTTTCGTTTCACCCCATATATAAATAAGATAGAACTGGATTCACCCGATGTGTTTGGTGAGTAGGGGACCAAGAAGAAATATCCTACCAAACAAAAATCATATATTTAGTAAATCCTTGTATTTTTGAGGCACCTTAGACTTTGAATTTAGATGCTTATGTTCTTTTTGTGTTTAGTTTTAGATCTTCAACATTTAAATAGAGGGCTCTGAAAGTTAAAAAAAAAAAGAAATAGGGGACCAAATTCAATATATATAAAATTTTCGAAAAAAACTACACTACCAAGCGAAACCCCCCCCCCCCCCCCCCCCGCACACACACACACACACCCCGTGATCTAAACAAAGCTTCGCCCATGCTTGTGCACCCCTCTGTACTTAAGTTGATGATGGCATCAAAAGAGAAAAAAAAACGAATCAAAAGGCAGATTACAGAGTGTCTAACACATCAAATTCTCTCCATTTGTCCCATGACGGGACTTTATCTTCGCCCGGTTGCACACCCAAACGAAAGTGTCTTCTTTTATAAGCTCTAATATTTTGTTGACGGGCATGAGTCTTCATGTTTCTTGCGTACCATATTCTCCATGTCGTCTCCATAGCCACGGTGTATACAAGTCGTTTCCAAATTTTTCCACCTGCACAATCTTTCAACATAGAGAGAATTTCCACCAAGCTGTTGAAATTCCATAGAGGTTTTATCCGTATCCAAATCGAGACGTTCCACCAGATGCATTTCGACCACAAACATATGGAAAAAATGTCGTCAGCGTCTTCATCCCCTATCCCGCATCTTGGACATCGGTGTCTAGAATACTTATTCCTCTAGAGAGTAAACCTTTTATGGAAGCGATCTTCCTCTGTATCACCCTCCACATCAGATAATTTGTTTTCGGCGGAGCCTAGGCGTTTCACCAGAAGCTTCTGTTGACGTCGTCGGCGTTTAAACTAGCTGAGGCAATTTCAACCTCAAGAGTTTGAATGAAAATTGTCCTCCTTCATTGTTTACCCATGCCCAAACGTCCTTGCCTCATTTTAATCGAACCTGCTGCAACCTGGACATTAAATCCATTAATTGTTTCACCAAATCCCAGTTCCAGCTTAGCCCCGCCCTATCCACACAAACCGCAACCTTGTTGTTTTTCGATTTAGCAAGCCGAAAAAGGTCTAGGTAAGCACCCATAAGGGGCTGCTGTGTTAACCAGCCATCTTTCCAAAACCGAATCGTTGTACCCTCTCCCACTTCGGCCCTAAGCTTTTCCCGTATGCAGATGCCAAACTTTGAAAGTTCCTCTTCCATATACCCAATGTCCTTCCAAATACCCGGGATCATCTTTTTGCAAGGAATCAATTTTGTCTCAACCTTAGATGAGTGAAAAGCGGACAAAACTCGGGTCCATAGTTGGCCCGGATCCAATTTAAATCTCCACCACCACTTAGTGAGCATGGCGAGGTTGAGATTTTTAATCCCTCCTAGATTCTTACCTCCCACGATCTTTGGTCTCATAATCTTTTCCCAACGAACCTATCTTAATTTATGACCTGTCCCCGTCTTTCCCAAAAAAAGCATTTCTAATCTTTTCTAATTTGCTGATAATGACCTTGGGAGTTAGAAAAAGTAAAGTATGACGGTAGGCTCCCCAAAACAACCTTTTCTAGGGTAACTCTCCTAGTGAAGGAGAGGTTTCAAGCTAAAAGCCTCGTTTTTATCTAACTAGAGCTAGAATTAGCCTGTGCCTTAGTGAGTTGACTAGTTTTATTTATATAATTTTATATGCTTTTATAAATTAAGATAGAGTATAATAGTATTTTAGTTCTTATGTTTTGCTTAAAATATCTTTTTTAGCCAAAATTTTTTGAACTTCTTTATTCCAATAGTGTGGTTTTCTTGCCAATTTTGATCCAATCCATTAATTTCATCCAAATTTTATGTTAATTTTTAACGAAAGAGTATTTTTATCTTCCTATTATACCCGTTTGAATAAAAAAGAATAAGACGACAAGATAAGTGGTCTGCGTGTGTGTATATATATATTATTTCATATCTTAACATTTTTTAAGTACATTATAGAAACGAGCATGTTATCAAAAGTATATTTTCTTTATACATACATGTTATTAGCGTGCAAAAAGATTTCATTAATTAGTGTAAAAGAAAAAAAAATAATATTAATTTAAAAAAAGGGTGGAGTATTTTGGTTATTTCATAATAAATTAACAAAAAATTTGGACGGAGTTGATGGACGGGTTCTAAATTTTATGAAAACTAAACTATTGGATTAAAAAAGTACCAAACAATATTTTGAACTAAAATAAATATTTTGAACAAACCACAAGGCTAAAATTGTATTTAACTAATTAATATATAACAAGTTAATAATTCCAAATTATATGAACCTCCAATAGAACAAGAAACTATCAATACACAAGAAAAACAAGAATGAAAATTTATTGAAGCTGAGCTACTTTTAATTACAAGTTTATATAAGCTAACCCGCTCGGTCATCATATCATTTAAAACTTAGAGTTAAGTTCACGTACAAAAAGCCTTATCTTTCAAAATGTACGAAAGACATGAAAAAAAAAACATGGTGGCATTTTTGTAATTATTTGCTCGTAGGATAATTATCAAAATTACTCTACAAATAATTTTGTAGGGTAATTATGATCTTGTAGGGTAATTTTGTAAAATGATCTTGTAAGGTAATTATCCAAATTACTCTGCAAGTTTATCAAAAAACACACAATTCAAAATTAATCTACAAGATCATTTGTAGAGTAATTTTGATACTCTACAAAATTACCCCGTGTTTGATTTTTCCTTTTCTTCTGATTCCAAATGATTAGGGTTTGCAATGGTTTGAACATTTTATTGAGCCATTGCATCTTCATGGTTTTCTTTATTGTTCGGGCATTGTTGACTAAGTGTAATGTAAATTAGATTATACTACGCATAGTAGATTAGCACCCCTGCCACCCTGGCAGGGTTTTGGGCGTGACCGGGCTTGACACATCGCTCCAAAAGTGGGCTGTGGACAGTGGCAGACCCAAATTTTTTTTCAATGGGGTCCATTTTTTTTTGTGTTCAAAATTTTCATAACAAAACGTTAAAATTTTCGGGTCGGTCCTCGTTCGAGTTGGGTTATAGCGAGGTTTGAACTAGATTTAAAAAAAACAGGAAAAACGAGGCTATACAAGGATTGAACCTATGACCTCTTGTTGGTAAAAAAAGGATTTACCACTACACCAGCTGTACTTTTCTTTATGTGGTGTTCATCTAATTGTATTTATGGGGTCCTTATACAATTTAATATACTGAATCTACTAATTATTTTTAAAAATATTAGGGTCCAGAGACCCCGCCTACTCGATATAGATTTGCCCTTGCTATGAGGCTTGAAGGGCCCCCAAAGAGTGTGGCCACGAACGTAAAGGGGAATTACATAGATATGTGTGAATTTTTTTTACATAGAAAACCTTTAATTTAGAGGGGCATGAGCCCACTTTACACAAAGACTCACATGATTGTGAAGCAGTTTTGCTCTTAATGACAAGATGCTTCATCAAATTATAGAAAAAATATAAAAAGGTTTTCATTTTTAATCATTATAATGTTAGAACGCAGTTCAGTTGATATCAAAGTCAATAAGGTCTGGTCTATTCACATACGTAAAAATCTATTTATATACACCAAAGCACCCCGTTAAGGGCAAAGCAGGGCGTCTCAAAGTAAAGTCAACAGACAAGGACTGAGCTTGTCAAGCCTTGTTTGTTGACCCTAGTCTGAAACGCCCCGCCTTGGCCATGGCGGGGCGCTTTGGTCTGCCAGGGTTAATTTGGTTGATAGGGTTTTGTTTTGGTGAAAAAATGGGTTGTTGGTTGATTGTTTACTGGAAAGGGTTAGGTTTTGGTGAAAAAATGGATTGTTGGTTGATTGTTTTTGTTGTATTTGGTTGTGTTTTCTTTGAAAAGTTGTAGATTTTTGTTTTATGTTTACAAAACATTCATATTACAAACTTGTTTTATCTCTTACAAACGTATACCATATAAAGTTATTTTTATAAATGTTAAATGTTATCCCATTTTATATTAATAAATTGCCCGAACATATTTAATTAAAACACCGTACGATATGTCGCGAATGGACGTATGAAATAAGCGCAATCAATCGTTTTATTTCTTACAAACGTATATAATTTAAAGTTTTTGAATAAATGTTATCCGATTTAATTTTTAATGAATTACACGAACATGTTTAATTAAAACACCGTACGATATGTCACGAACGAGACGTATGAAATAATCGCAAACAATCCACACAAGCATACATAAAAGATCAACTGCATATATACATAAAAAGTCGGTTTGTACATACAAAACAAAACAAAATGTCTAATACAGGAAAAAACAATACAAAGTAAATCTACTGATTCTCCGGCTGATCCTCCGGCGGTGGAGACTGTGGCAGTGGAATCTCCGGCAGTCCCAAATGTACCCTGATAGCCGTGAGCGTCTGGATAATCCACGCCTGCTGTCGCTCAGACCGCCGGAGGCGCCGATCGAAGTCCCTCGCCACCACCCGCGCAACAGGAGGCAGGTCGGCAATGACGTGCTGTGGGTACTACGGCAGGTGTGGAGGCGGTGGTGGCGGGTCACCCTGAGGCTGATGCTCCTGATCGTGAGGCGGTGGCGGTGGCAGACCCAGAGCTGCAAGCTGAGCCTGGTAAGCCATCGCCTGAACATCCGGAGGCACCAGTCTGCCCTCGTTGATCTCGATAACGATCGGGATCACCTCCGGCAACGGCGGCTCCGACGCCCAAATAACCCCATCGCGGCCCCGAAACCGGTAGCCAACGTCAAACTGGTGCAGTATGCCCATGGACGACGCTGACGCCCGGCCTAATAAAGTCGACGGAATGGGCTGAGTCAGAAGCGGATCACTCTCAGGCACGAGCCCTAAAGATCGGGCGATGACGGTGACGTTTCAGCCACCAAAAAGCATGCCGCGCTTCTGCTTATGATAAATAAAAGCATAGTACTCCGCCAAGCAGTGAGCCAGAGCGCATGGGTGAGGCCGCAGCAGGCAGATACCAGAAAAAAGGTCCCCCTTGTTGACCTTGTCTCGGTTGTGAAACCGGGGCACGATCGAGGACGCAATAATGCGATGCAGGTATCTATACAGGGGGTCTCTGATGGTAGAGGCCTTTTGCGAGGATTTCCCAAAGGGAGCCCTCGCAATAAGCCTCCAGAAATAATAAACGTCTGCCTGTCCAAGGCTCTAACCCCTGCGTATATAAATCTGTGTCAAGCTCAGGATCGGTGTACAAACCTGCATGGATGACGAACTGCCTAAGACTCATCCCAGACTCTTGGGTGGCCAGGCGGAAGGTAACCTCGTGCTGAGGATGGGCCGGGTCTCCACGTAATCCGCCGGGTGCGGTCGGAATATGAATGATGCTATAAACTCGATCGTAAGCTCACGGTATGAGTCCTCCGTCGCCCCGTGGAACAAACGCGCCCAAGGGGAATCCAATCCTATAATATCCCTCGCCCTAGCAGCCTCCTCGACTGTCTCTAACAAGCCCCAGTCAATCCCGACATGCGCCCCTATCGACATGACGCGCAACTTCGCGCATCTCTCATGCGATCCTCATCTGCTGGGAATACGAGATACTGGTGGTTCGGGGTTGGATTGGCGACCTGATCATCCAAACCCGCATCCATGTCCATGTCGACATCCAAATGATCCATATCAATATCTGCATTTTAACAAAACAATCATTAATACACAAACATTAATAACCACAAATATTAATAACAACAACCATTAATATTAATAAAAATAACTATTATTAAACAAATATTAATAAACAAATATAATTAATAACAACAACAATTAAACAAATATTAATAACAATAACAACTAAAAAACAAATAACAATAACTATTATTAATAATTAAACAATAAACAAACCGTAAACAATCAACTAATAAAATAACTATTATTAAACAAATATTAATAACAATAACAACTAAAAAACAAATTACAATATCTATTATTAATAAATAAACAATAAGCAAACAATAAACAATCAATTAATAAAAATAACTATTATTAAACAAATATTAATAACAATAACTAAACTTTTATTAATAACAATAATTAACTTTTATTAAACAAAAATTGAATAACAAACAATTAACATTATTTATCAATAATAAAAACTAATTAATTTTAAAAAAACAAAAAAAGCAGGCAAAGCGGGGCGCTTAGGGCCATGCGCCACGCTTTGCCTCTGTCTGTTTGATCACAGCGACGGCAGCTGGCCGGAACCCCCCAAATCGAACCCAAACAAAACTCAAATCAACAATTTAATGGAATAAATGAGTAGGGGGCCAAGGATCTTACCTAATGAGAGTCTAATCGCCGGAAATGAACGTCAAACGAGCTCAAACGAGGCTAGTGTGTGTAAATCGCACCGTTGGTGTGTGTTTTGAAATTTTGTGAGTTTGGGGGTGAAGCAGGTCGCTTTGGGTTAAAACGTGGGTCCAAAGCGCCCCGCTTAGACCTTAGCGAGGCGTTTTGTTTTAAAATTTTTCATTTTTAACCCTAAACGCCTGCGTTTTGGGTTAAAACTGAAATGTTTTTGAAATGAAACGTCTCCCTTAGGCCAAAGCGGGGCGCTTTGGCCTTGTTTAATTTATTTTTTATTTTATTTTAATTCAAAAATGCACCTATACATGTCGTAACGTGACATAATTTGCCATTTTATGTCTTTTTGGGGACTTTATAGCCTATACCTCAAACTCCGGATAAGTTCGGTCAGCTCGGGTGCTGTATTCACGATTTCGTGTGTTTCTCTTTTGATTTCACTTGTAGTCCGACGTGCGGTATTGCATGTATGCGCGCCATACCGGATCAATGCTTATTGTATTTTGTCGTTAAAAGTTGTATTATAACGTTTACTAGCTGTATTATTATGACGATTACGTTCGCTATTGTACAAAAGAGCATATACTTAGCAAACACATACACACACTTGGATTGTAAATGATTCAACGCATGTAACTAAACAAACATAAACGTACTCTTGGATTATAAATGAATTAACATGATTATTATTACACTCATTTAACCTACATCTTGAACATATGGCGTTACATTAAGGTCCGGGGGTTTGTACGTAAACATTTCCTACGCGCTGATCTGATCCATATATAATGTATGCCAAGCTAGCTGCGCTCTTTGACCTGTTCGCTGTCCACTGGGGGTTTGTGGGTGGCATTGGATACCATCCTCCAAGCTCCACATGGATGAAATACCCATGGTTGACGAACTCAACTGCAACCACCTGGTGAGGTTGCTCGGATTCGTCTGGCCCGCCCAATAGAGGGAAAATTGTATCGCTCCAACGAATGTCGAAGGTGTGAACAATCACACCGTATCGTTGGGCAATAAGAAACCCCGTCTCAGGCATTGTCATGTAATTTTCGATACATGCTCGTCCCACCGCCTCGAATTCGATCCGTCTGACTAGCGCATCATAATGTCCTATGTTTTCCGGATTGAAAACCTGCCTCCAAAGCGATTCATTCATACGTAACTCCATTATAAGTTGTTTCCAGATAGTCAAATACTTCGATTGTTTCATTCCTAAGCCAACAGCTACCGATCGAAACTCGTAATGACCATGGTCTCACGTCCTTTATTCTCACGATGTATGGATGGATCACTTCCGGAATCTGAGATGCGTAGTTGCGGATCGCTATATCCGTCTTAGGACCGAGCTTGATCATCGGGAAATCAGGGTGTTCGTTGAGCGGTTGGGTTTTCTTTTGTCTTCCAGAGTCTTGGGATGATAGTAGGAGCTGTGACGAGGGAGATCGTCTGAGGCTTCGAGCCAAGTTTCTTCCGACGGAATATACGAGCTTTTTCTGGCCGCTTCAACCTTTCTTTGTTCCTGTGTTTTTAATGTTGGCGACCGCGAGTTTTCTTCAAAACAACAGGAGGTTTTTTATTACTGTTGCCTGGATTGAGGATTTGCTGAAACTTTCAAAGAAGCTCCTTTTCACTTGATGAGGTGTTGGATCGATCTGTTGTTTCAATTTTTCGAATTCTGTCTACATCGATATCCTCTATCTTATTCCTTGCCGGCTTGAAGTCAAGCTTCTTCCAGAACACGTATATCGAATTGATACGGATTTGCTGACCTGTGGACGGAAACAAAATTAGGTGGCAAAATCATAACGACAAAGGTCAAAATTATTAATTACCGTTATTTTCCAACTTTTCCAAGCGACAGGCACATGGCAAAACCACAACTGGTAAAAAGTTGGCAACCACAGCTTGAACCGTAGGCTCTCAACCCGTCTTCCTTACATTTTAGCTCCATATTCAAAAGCTCAATCGCAAATATTGAAACCTTTCTAGAATATTTTCAAGCATGGGATGATCCTTGTGGTGGTTCATCACTTTTCAGAGGCTTGTTTCAAAGCAACTTCTAATCTCGGCGTATTGTATGTCAACATACAATACAAGTTTATCCAGTGTGTTGCGATGACTTGGAAAGAGACTTTTTAGTCTTGCATGCATGCCTCAACCCTGTTGGTCGTAGTTTGGTGAAAGTTAATAGTTTTGTTAGTCAGCAAGATATAAACTTTTCACGGTATGGATCCAAAATAATCAAAAACCTCTGAAATTAAAAAACGTAAATAGTGAGTTTTTTTTATTATATAAAAACGTAAATAGTCGGTTGAACATAATTATGTAAGAAATACTCACGTTCACGGCCATCTTCTTTCAGCTGTGCTTCAAGGTTTTCCAAGTTATACCTGTATATTTCCTCGGTCGTAGATTTGCACAATGTCCAAAATGAACGTACGAATTCTTTCCACTGCTTGTCAGGGAATTTCTTCTTGCTATTCTTGTTAATTTTCGTTGAATATGGAACCGAAAAAGATACTTCTGTGCTTTTGGAAAAACTTGTTCACACGCGTTATTAGCGCAAACTCCCTATTTTTTTAAAATCACGCGCGACTCCATACAGCCTGCCTTGATCCTCTACAACACCCATAGGTAGTTCTCTAACTTCTCAGCGGAAATTACCGTACCAGCAGCCGTAAACGATTTGTTTGTCGACGTCATTCTTACGACCTGAACAAACGGCAGGTTGTACATGTTCGTTTTGTAGGTGGCGTCAATCATTAGCACATGCGGGAAGGCACACCACATAGTGAATGATTTTTTGTGAACAAAGAAGACATCTTAAATTGAGTTTGATATCTCATTCGTGCACATGTAATAAGTGTAATCTTTTTCACGAAGAATGTTTTCAACTTTTTGCATCGGAGACTTACCGACATTTTTTCTGACATTGATCTTCTGAACAGCGTTGTTATATATCTTTCAGAATAAGCTTTCTATCCGGTTTGTTTTTCGTCAGCGTTCGCCAGATACTGCGGTTGGGAATATCTTGCTCTGCCAGTTGCTCAACCATTAATTTATCATCCGAAGAAAGCCTCCCCTCATACGCGTGACCTTCTAGGTTTTCGATAGGAGTGTGGTTGTGCTTCGCCTTCGTAACCTCGATCTTCCAAACCTTACCGTTTGATTACGAAAACCCGATCATCTCGAACGGGCAACCTATTTTCTTGTTACCCGTTTTCCTCTGTGTAGCTATACTCTTATGTTCCCCACCAAGAGTGCATTGAAACCAAATCTTGTAATTCTCTGCTCTTTTATTCGACCTCTTGATCATAATGAGGTAACCATTGTCTTTTGCCGTGTCTTGTACCCAACGCACCAGCTCTTTACATGACGAAAACTTCTGCGTTGTATCAAACGAAAATGTAACTGGGTAACAACCTTCTTCGTCAACTGACACAACCTCCTGCTCTCCATCGTCACCGAGTTCCGAATAGACTTGATGTTCAAAGCTCTGCTCACAACCGTGACCAAAGTCGGGATACTTTGGAAGACGTACAATATTCTGCCTGAGGATAGCTTCGCCTCCGTATCAGTAATTCAAGAACCTTGTTGTGCGTACTGGTCCTCCACAAGGATATTCAAATCCAGCTCCACCGTGTTATCCCGATAACGAATGCCAGATACAACTTCCTCCTTCTCCTCCTCAAGTTGGACAAGACCGGTTTTTCATACGTGTCGGAGATAGCGGTCCCCTCGTAAGAATCAGGAACAACTGACTCGTTAGAATATTCACCGAAAAGATATTTACTTAACCACGTCATCGTAACCGTGCGTTATTTTGAAGAAACACTAGTAACACAAAAAAACCCCACGTATGTCTAGAAACAATATAATGAGTTTTAGAAATCGAATGCGTTAACTCTTCTCCCGGGCAAGCTTTAAAGGCAAATATTTGGGGTCGAAGCGTCTCGCTTTGGCCAAAGCGCGACGCTTAGGGGTCACGGAAGAACATCGTACCTGGTCAAACCTCGTATCACCTTTATGTCACTCAGACATCAGTCACTTCACCTTTTGTCTGGTAAAGTAACCCTAAACGCCCCGCTTGCCTCTGGCTATGGGGCTTGAAGGGCTCTTAAGAGTGTGGCCGCGAAGGTAAAGGGGAATTACATAGATATGTGTGAATTTTTTTACATAGAAAACCTTTAATTTAGAGGGGCGTGAGCCCACTTTACACAACGACTCATATGATTGTGAAGCATTTTGCTCCTAATGACAAGATGCTTCATCAAATTATAGAAAAATATAAAAAAGGTTTTCATTTTCAATCATTATAATGTTGTAATGCAGTTCAGTTGATATCAAAGTCAACAATGAAAGATGAATACTATGAAAGTGTAATGATTTGACAGTTTCTAGCTAGGTTGCATTTATAAGCCGCCAGAACTACTATGCTCTTTTATAACGGTACTTTTCCGCAAAGAGAAAACTCTTAATTTGTATGCTAGATGAGCATGTCATGAAAGGACCCAGATAATTGGATTTACAAGATGAATTTACCCATTTTTTTAAAACATTGTAGCATTTCAGAATTTACAAGATGAATTGACCATTTTTTTTTAAATAGCTAGTTTAGACTCTGCTCATTTTTATAATAATATTGGTATGAATGCTAACTTGGAGATATGACCCATCCATTTTACAACATGTAGGATCTAAGTTCGTCTTCTACTTCTGCTTAATTTTGTAAATATTCTTTTCCCACTTTGCAATTTACAACTCTTTTTTGAACGGTAAACTAAATCAATGGTTAAGCATCGTGGGATGCCCTCAACCGAGCAAATGCATCTCTACATACTGATTTGGTTGCATATGAGGAGATTATGTGCCTCAACTTAGAGTTTACCAAAGATGTTCAAGTAAAGGATGTTGAGATCACGCAGCTGAAACGTGGGTTGGGTAAGTGCACCGCTACTTTAGAGGATAAGGAGATAGTGAAGGTGCTCAAAAGAACGAGCCCGATGATGCTAAGGCGAAACTATTGACTGCTGCATTGGAGTTAGCTAAAGCCAAGGAAGCTTATGTGAAGTGGAGCTACTCAAGAAGGGTGCTAGAAATGCAAACTTGTGGCTTTTGCGACGTGGTATCGCGCTTGTAACTTTATATCCTTTGTCCTTTACCTCCTTACGGTCTTGCTTGTATTCTTATTGTTTGCCATGCGTAGATTGCCAATGCGATAATCAATTCCATGGAGTTGGCTACATCCGTTGCGTTGCTAAGGCATGCTGCGCGTCGAAATGGTCATCAGCTAGGCTATCGGGAATATCTTGCACATATTGAACATGCTACGAAGTACCTTTCACTGAAAAGTATTCTGACTTGAGAAACGTTGACACCCAAGTGACGCTGGATGCAGCTCAAGAAGCCGATGTAAATTTGGATTTTCCAATGGTGGACTATGTTATTGAGGCTATGAAGCATGATGATGTTGTGGAAAGGCTAAAGAGACTATTTGAGCCAAAGACCAACCAAGGCGGTGGTGGAGATTGTTGGGCACCTCCGGAGCATGATGGAGATGTCTTGAGCGCCGTGTATGGACGGGAGGCCATTGTAATAGTTGTAGCCTTTACAGATAAGTACCACACCCTTGTGGCCTCTGTTGGTCATAGGGGTTAAAACAAGTGCCACTAACCTAGCCTGTGTGCTGAGGATTCGACCCTTTGGGCTAGATAAGTTCCATCCTTCCACAATCTTTCTTGGTTATTGAAGTCAAGAATGCCCCACCTGCGCATGATGCGCATATTTTTTGGCCTTCATGGTGTTGTGTATATATCTTTTGAGTTGTTTTTGTTGGGATTGAACCCTTAACAAATGAATAGATGATTGAAAGCTAAAACATCTATCATATGTTGATCCTGAATAACAGAGTTTACAGCTTTGATTAGAACCACTGCCCAAGCTAAAGTCTGCCTTACAAGCATTGCCAAAGACAAAGCCTTGTTATAAAGTGAACATCTACTGGAAGGGAAGCTCGATGAAGACTAACAGTGGATAGGCTCATCAGTGTTTACTTTATTCAATGTAACAGTGTCTGTATAACAGAATTTAGTATTAGCAGTGTTTAGTAGTTACTTATATTTGTTATCTGTCACTATCACCTTTGACGTCATCAAAAGATGCTCAGAGGTTTGGAATGTACTATAAATAGACAGTGCATTTGTATTGTTCTATTTATCCATTAAAAGATCATTTCCATTATCTTCCAATCATCTTCTTTGCATTGTGTATGAACAAACACCCGTGTTATCAGGCTGAGGGGGAGTTGTAATTCACATGCAAAACTTATAAGTTTGAAAGCATGATGATAATAGCAATCTTCCATTAGTTGTAATAAAAAGTTTTCTACATTCCGCTGCATTTCACTTTAATTTATTTACTTTCATCAATCCATTTTACAAACATCTACAACTAATTCAAACTCAGATCCTAACAATTGGTATCAGATCTAGATCAATCAAATTTGACTTAACAATCAATTTAATTTGAACTGATCATCTCTCCCTGCTAATTTGTTTGTTCGTTTTCATTGTAAGACATAATTTATTTACGTTTCAAATTTTTTAAACAAAATCTGTTTAAAAACAATCAAAATGTCACAAAACACACAGGATTCCAACAACACTAGTTCCATGTTTAAGCCTCTGATGCTTGTTAGGAATGAATATTACATATGGCAACGTCGGATGAGCCATATTCTTGCTTAGCAAAACATTGTTGCTGGAGGTCTGTTGTATTTGGGCCCCATGTTCCTATGGTCCCAAGTGCAAAAGATCCCAAAATTCAAGTGCCTAAAAGTCATGAACATTACTCTAAGCACGATTTCCAAAAGCTAGAGTTAGATGCTAAGGCTTTTAGCACTGTTGCTTCAGCCTTGCCTTACGAATTTATGTTGTCCTATTGCATTGCAACAGTGCAAAAGAGTTATGGGATGCCTTGAAAGAGAAATTCGGTGGAACTGAGAGAAAGTAATAGAAAACAAAAGAGAAGTCTTAAAACAACAATACGAAACGTTTTGTCATGTCAAAGGAGAGTCTCTAACCCAACAGTTTGAAGATTTAGCTGTCTCATAACTGAACTTAAGCCAGTTAATGTTATATTTCCAAATTCGACTTTAAATAGTCGTTTCCTTACGTCATTACCAGACAAGTGGGACGCTATATCTTTTGTAACTCGTAACTCAGTTGGATTTAAAGAAATGACTCTTACACAGCTTCATGGTAGGCTCCTCACATATGAGAGAGAGCTGAACCAAAAAAAGAAGCTACAAGAATCTGGCAAAGTGGCTGATGATTACACATTTGGTAACACAACACTTCTAGGCCAAGAAGAAGGTTCTGGCAGTGGTAAGGATCAGAGTTATGATCATTTCATTGATATAACTTCTGGTGGAAACTTCAACTCTGATTCTTACTCATCCAACTATGCATTTGCTGCTAATGGGGAAAGTCAAACTTCTGATAACTTATCCTTTGAGTTGAATAATCTTCAACATTTTGAACCAACAGACCTAGAGGAAATGGACATTTTGCACCAGCTGGCACTATTGAGTATTAGAGCTTGCAAGTTTTACAAAAGGACTGGTAGAAAGTTCACAGGGTTGCATGGGGGGTTAAAGGTTGGGATGGATAAATAAAAAATCAAGTCTTACAAAGGTAACAGGCTAGGACATTTTGCTAGGGAATGTAGATCTCCAACATCTAGACCCATTGTGACACATCCTGGCCCTAGACCTCAACACATACAAAACACTGCTCATTATTCCCAATATACCCTTGCTCCTCATATGCAAAACACTGCTCATTTTGCACACCCTGCTACCAATGTTCCTATGCACTATGTTCAAACCATAGTTCCTCAGATTCAAAGTTCAAACACCAGCTCCTCAAGTGCATGTGCAACATGCACCTCAAGTTACTCAAACACTACTCCGGCAGAGGTTAATCAACAAAGTTTTTTCACTCAAGGCTTTGTTGATTGGAGTAGCTTACCTGAGGAGCTAACTGATGAAAACTTTGCTCTAGTTGCCAATTATGATATGAAACAAAATGATTTTTGCTCTATGGCACTAGATACAATAGTTGAGGATGATGAATCTGAGGAAGTGGTCTCAAAGTCTGATGTGTCTGATGTTCATGATGAAATAGTTATTATGAAAGAAAATGTTGATGAAGATGTGAAACCTCTGTCTGACCCATGAGATGCTAGTGTGTGTGAAGGTGATTGTGACTATGCCATGATGGCTGCTGCTAAGGTATCTCCTCAGATCCTTAAAGATCTATGTTCAGATAAATGCATAATAGCTTTTGCTAACATAAAAGAGGTGACTGAAAATCTTAGAAACAAAATTTTAGATAATGAACTGCATTTTGAAAAACTCTCAAAGGAGTTGAAAACAAAATTGTTGGAAAAAGAATCTGAAATCGGCAGTCTAAAACATGAAGCAAGCATAACCAAGGACCAACTCCAAACCATGAAAGAAAAATATCAAAATTGCAAAGATGAGTTGGAGTCTACCTAAATCACTTGTGAAAAATGGTAGAATCCTACAAAGGTTATGGAGTTATGCTTGAAAACCAGATCAAAAGTAACATAAAATTTGGCATAGGATTCAGGAAAAATGACCAAGTTTCTGAAAAGTGTTATTGTAAAGGAATCTTGTGTGGTAGAAATTGTTCCAACGAACTTGGCTGGTGAAGAAATCAAGGTCACTGATAAAAATAGGAAAAAAATTGTTTTAGAAAAACATGAGGGATCCTCAACCTTTGAGGAAGTTGAAAAATATCAATTCAAACCCGCATGGTCTGATGAATGTGACATCCTTGAAAATTTCAAGCCAATGGACTTTTCAATCATCGATGGTGTCAAAGCACCAAAAGCAAGAGTAATCCCTATCAAGGATCTTCCAATGGGATGTTACAACATCTGCTGAAAGAAGTCTGAGAAAGGAAAGAAGAATAAAAAGGTTAAAAATCTGTTTTGTGATTTTTGTGAAAAGAAAATCATGTCATTCAAAACTGCTTTCTTCTAAAAGGCTTATGATATAAACAAAAAAAACCAAATTCTTCAAACTGCATCATTTGTGGCAAAACAAATCACAGAAGTCAAGAGTGTGTTTATCTTCAAAACTTTGATATCAAAAGGAAACAATAAAATCAAAAACTCTTAAGGGTCCAAATTCAAGTTCTGTTAGAAATAAATCTAAACAGACCTTTGAATCGGTTCAAACATCTGTTACCATAGCTTAGGAACAAAACCTCTGTTCCCAGAGAGGTACAAGTGACAGATGCACCACCTGCAAACATGTACCCAAGAGGATATGCACATGTGTATCAAAAGGTTCCTCTTAGTTTTGAGGGTTACAAAAGACCCTCAAAACCAAGAATCAAAAAGCATCCTCATGGTTATCAACATCTGATAGGAAATGGCCCATAACAGTGGTTACAAAAATCTGATCTAACCACTATCCATCTTCCTGAATTTGAGATTGGACAATCTGAGACCCCATCCAAAGCCATTTTGGCTTTGGAGACCCATCTAAACTAATTCTTTACTAATGTTTAGGGAGCTTCTACTTGCCTTGACAGTTTATGGTATGTAGATAGTGGAGGCTCCAGGCACATGACGGGATGTAGAGCCCTACTCAAAGATTTCATGGCACATGAGGGGGTGATATATTTTTTGGTAACAATTCAAAAGGGAAGGTGTTAGGGTCAGGGACTGTTCAGGCTGGGAAACTCAAATTTGAACATGTTAATCTCATTGACAATCTAAAATTTAACTTGCTGAGTGTCTCACAAATGAGTGACAAAGGATATGGCTCCTTCTTTACAAAGAAAACATGTCAAATTGTAGGACCAGAAGTTGTTAAAAAGATTGATCAAATCATTGAGTAAAACACAACTTGTTGCTCATAGGAGTGGCAATGTGTATGTGGTTGGTATGTTGAAGGATAATCCAATGTCCAATGCATGTCTGTTCTCTGTTGCTTCAAGCAAAGAGACAGAATTATGGCATAGAAGACTTGGACACACAAATCTAAAAACTATCACCACACTCTCCAAACAAAATCCTGTCAGAGGTTTGCCCTCAAAGCAATTTTCTTGTGATGAACATTGTGTTTCCTGTTTAAAAGGCAAACAACATAAAACTTCATACAAGTCAATTGAAGAATCCAAAACAAGTCAGTGCTTGCAATTGCTGCACATGGACTTGTTTGGCGCTGTATAAATCATGAGTCTCCAACAGAAAAGATATTGTCTTGTCATTGTAAATGATTTTTCAAGGTTCACATGGACATTTTTCATGCACTCTAAAGATGAAACTGTTGGCATTTTGCAAAATTTTGTTAAACAAGTTGAAAAGCAATTTGATCTTCTAGTAAAAGTTTTTAGAAGTGACAATGGGAAAGAGTTTAAGAACAAAGGGGTTGGATGCTTTCTGTATGTCAAAGGGATAGTTTGACAATATAGCATCCTAAGGACACCAAAACAAAATGGGGTGGTTGAAAGGAAAAACAGGACTTTAACTGAAATCAGCAAGAACAATGCTTGCAGATTCAGTTTACTCTTGTCTTTTTGGGCAGAGCTGTTAACATGGCTTGCTATGTAAGAACATAGTTTTGATCAATCCTAGGCATCAAAAGAATGCCTATGAGATTTTATACAAAATCAAACCTCTACTCTCATATTTCAAAATCTTTGGCTGTCCATGCTTCATTTTAAACTTAAAAGATTCCATTTCAAAGTTTCCAGCCAAAGTAGATTGTGGTTATTTTCTGGGATACTGAACCACTGCTAAAGCCTAAGAGTTTTTAATCTAGGACCAAGAGTGTTGAAGAAACTTTGAATGTGAAGTTCAATGAACTTTATTCATTAAAAATCCCAGCAAACCTTGTTGAACTATTTGACCTAGAAAAATTTACATTTAAAGATGTGTCTATCAAGACTAATCCTCAGGTACATCACAATCTTCCCATTAAGACTATGGATATGACTGTGTGCTTTCGACAATTCAAAGTCAATCCAGCCATCAGAGGAGCAGATGTTACTAACAATTGTGAAAACTCTGCCACTGCTGGCTCAACATTTGTTGCACCCACAAACCTCTGCCAGCTCATAACAAACAGTATAGTCTATTTTCTGTGAACAACACACCTATTCCACCTATACCTCCACATCCATTTGTGACATCTGAGCCTTTTAAGCACCAAAACAATATTGAACATATTCCAACTCTAATGAAATCTTGTGTTTCATTCCCAAGAATTTTATAATTACATGTGACATTCATACATTTTAGTCCATGTACAATTTCGACTCCTCAAAGCTTCTATGGAAGTTATACGCAAACTATTACGCGAACGAAACTAATTTAATGTAACGTATATTTGCTGATTAGTGGGCATAAGCTAAACATACCTTAAATATCCTTTACATAACTTAGAAATAAGTTTTGAAGGGTTTGGTATGCCAAAAACAAGTTTATTCAATCACGGGGACTATTTACGACAAACTACGAAAGTCTGCGATTCTTGCAAGTGACGTACGCTCCGGAACAAGGTCATAGCTTAATATACCTTAAATACCCTTTACATAACTTAGAAATAAGTTTTGAGGGCTTCGGTATGGCAAAATCACACTTTTGTAACTTCAGGGGCTATTTTGCAAATTTCGTGAAACTATGCCTTTTTGCGTATATCGCTATCCGAAACACGTTCGGACATTCAAAATTTTTCTAATCATCAATATTTTATATGTTAGTGATTGGAATGCGAAAAATCCGTTCGTTACGCATTTACGGTAACGCACGTGTTCGTTACGATTTTCATCGTAATTAACAAAAACCGTAATCGTACGGCCAAACGAACCGACCTATGGAATATTTTTGAACACATTTCAAGTTCCCTATACTTTAACGTCCTTATGGATCTTTGAAATGAGGTTAAAGAGTGCTAGAAGTGCCCGAAACGCGACGAAACACGTGCAGGGACCTGTTCTGCCAATTTTGAAACTTCAGAACTGAACATGGGAGCTAGGTGTAGCGTGACGCTCAAAGGGGTTACCCGTCGCGCGTGGCGACGCCCTGTTTTTCCAGAAAGTGTAGCTGGCAGCCTCGCAGTTCATTTCCTTGCCACCAATTCGCAAATTTTACCACCTGGCCCGAATTTTCCACCCTTTAACCTGCTTATAACACCTCCACACACTTGTTAACATCCTAAATCATTTCCATAACACTTGGCATGATCTTGAACACCTTTGGATCATTATAAATACCATGTTCATGATCATTTTGAGCTTTTAGTCACCTTCTTGCACTAATCAGCTACAAATCCGAATTTGCAACCATCTTGGAGCTATTTCTCTGGTCTTTGATCATTCTTTGGTGTTTGTAAGTGTTCTACTCATGTCTTGTTCAATTTTTTTTAGTTTAAATGGATTAAAAGTCAAAAAAGTTGATTTTTGTTTGACTTCCAGATTTGATCATGAATTGATCAATATAAAATCCATTTGAACCTTATAATGTGATGATAATCAAGATGGTTATGATCCCTATTGATCATGCCTACTGATTATCACCATTTCTAGTCTTTTTGACAAGTCAAAGTTTCGGTCAAAATGCGATTTTGTGCATTTTGCAACGGATCTAATTCCGGGTGTCAAAACAGTTGTTTTGATGCTAAAACTCTTTTATAAACTTATTTAGACATGACAAAACAAGTCTAAATCATCACTTTCATTTTAGTGCTTGTTTAGAATCGTAAGTTGAACGATTTGACCACCGCTTTGACTTTCAAATCTGACCCGTTTGGTTGATCTTCCGACCCGACTAAATACATATTTGTGACCATAATTATAAACGGAATAACCCTCTGAGGTTATACCTTATGGTCATGTTGTTTGGATAATGTTATGATAATTAGTTGCTATAATCATCAATAATGACCAAAATGCCCTTTTCGCGAATAAATCAATCTAAAGCATATGTAACCTAAATTATGACATGTAACCTGACGTAACAACAATATTAAACATGTTTTGACAATTAGGACTTATCATAACACATATTTAACCATCCAAACGCATAGTTACGCAAATGGCACGTTAAAGAGGCTTAAACTACCTTAACGAGTCATAATGGGTCAAAAGCACTTGGGATTCATTCCAAATCAGAATGTTAAGCTTATTAAACCATATCAGTTCCAACACTCGATTGGTTTATAAGACTTCATTCTATCCAATATTCCGTTTGTTGTCCCGACTTATTTACATGTTATCCGACTCATTAGGACACGCTTGATTCCTTGATCTTTGGGCTTTGTTCACACACTCATACAAGGCTTATTCGCAATCCCAGGCAAGTACATCGCTCCCCTCTTTTATGTTTAGAAATGTTTTGGGGTGATTCATATGTGCTAATTGTTTTCAAGTTTTCAAAGTACAAATACTATGGTTTATATAAAAAATATGGTTTCAATAATGTGATACAACTTGTTGGTGCGTTATCCAAGATATGAATGACATTCATTAACATTGTTATGCCACCCAGTAGTAAGTTATGGTACCATAGGATTGACAATCCCGTTACTAGGCTATTCACTGGATTTGGTGCATAGTTTGGGGAACGATAGAAACTGTTAATGACTAACAAATCATTCGTTGATTTGCTAGTCTTGTTAAAGACTCCTTTTAGGATCTATTTAAGATACCCTTGGGGTATAGTCTATTCAACAAAGGTTTGAATGTATTCATTAAAGAACGACCAAAAGTTTTCACAATTATAACAAGGAACGATTGGTTTATAACAAGGAACGATGAACGATGAACAATGAACGATGAACGATGAACAATTGGTTTACAACAAGGAACGATGAAAAATTGGTTTATAACAAATGGTTTATTACAAGGAACGATGAATGATGAACAAATGTTTTCAAACAATGTCACACAATGATTTTCGATTAAAGATATAAATCATACGAGTTATTTCAAGACGATTTACAAGTTGGAATTACAAAACAAGGTTTCACTTACGACTCTAGTAGTCGGGTTATTTATATTGAAATATATACAAAGCCATGGACTTGACATATTCACAAAACCTATGTACTCGCCGGCATATTTTTGCTGACTCGTTTTCACACATGTTCCAGGGAACGATGCTAGATGATACTGATGCGTGCTCATGTAGGATCGGACTTGGACCTAGTGCCTTAATAACAAGAAAGACAATAATTATGCATGCTTGTTGTTTCGTTGTTTAAAAATTTCTAAGACAATTATGACAATGTAATCTATGTTCAATATTTAAATAAAATGAAACTTCAAATACCATGTGTTGTTGAGACAATCTGTTAACGTGACTCCCCATGTGTTTCCGCCGTGTGTTGTTGTCACACCCCGATTTTCACGTGTAACCCAGTGGGCCCGGTTGGGGAATATCGTGACGTAAGTTGATATTATCATAACCAAACAAACACACAGCACAACTGAAGTCTTGGAGTTTAAATTACCATTACAAACCAAATGTCCAAATGTTCGAAAATAATAATTACAGGCTTGTAATAACGAATCCACAGGCGGATCGAATAAATATTTACAAAGGAAATTGTTCTACAGACTTTGGCAGCTTATGGACTTGCAAGATCCTTATTTAGCTACTACACAGCTCCCAATCTATTCAGCGTTGCCACCTGTGACTTGGTCTTTTGAAAATACTTCAGTTTTCACTGGTAAATACTAGTAACCGAATCATTTTGTAAACATTTATTAAAATGATTTTCGGTGCACTTGGCACATTTTATAATAAAACTTGGGATAGTTCAAATTGACCTTGTTTACAGTTTTACATGTTTGTCAATACATATGGGGTCCGGTGCAGAAACCGAATAACCTGATTAACCAACACGCCACTTTAAATAATTCACCAGCGGGATTTAATATTTTTATTAGCATTAGCATTTGTCAGGTGTATGCCTACACCCCGCGCTTAAGGTCGTGGCCATTAGTAACTTAAATGAGCCAAGGATATCCCAGACATGGTCGAATTAACCCCAATGTTTAAGTTATCAAACAATACAGAATAAAATAGGTTATAAGGATTTAGTAAATCACAATCCGATAACATGATCCCATACCCGACCAAGCAGTATTATTATACCGTGTCCCAAGCCCGTATAGGGAAAATAAGTTAAAAGTATTTACCTGAGCAAATTCTTCAAATAACATAAGTAACTCAGCTGAATATTCAAAAGTAAGCTTAGATGGCAATCTACCGGGAGGCTCTTAGTTTGGAAATGATGGTGTTTATAACCAATTAGAATGCTAACGGGTCCTATCTACTTTGTAGACTCGAACCGGGTAGCTTAAGGTTAATAACGGTACTAGACGCTAGATTAAGCGGTGACCGGAATAGAATGTAGTTTAAACCCGAAAAGTATGGAGACTTGTTTAATATGAGTAAACATGTTACATTCTGGATTTTGAAAATAAAATGATAAGGTTAAACCCATTTCGGTTAAATTACGTAAACTAGTTACGTAGGCCGAACCGTACGCATATAAGCGAAACCGGGTAACCGGGTGAGTCTTATACAAGTTCCATATGCCATTATATTTAAAACATGTTGTAATATCAGTAGGATATCAACATGTATGCCCGTTATGGTTTTAAAATCAAGTTACGCCTCAAAAGGGCGTTTTGGTCATTTTATGACTTGTATAAGAAATTATGAGCAAACTGATATAATGGTCATAATCTTACTATAAAAATATTTTCTTTATGATGTTATATCAGTAGGATAACGAGTATGTGTGTGGTTTAGAGTTTAAGACCAAACTATGCCCCGTAAGGGCATTTTGGTCATTTCACACATAGCTTGATAATTTACTTGGGAATCTGAGTTTAGTTGATCTACGTATTGTAGTTATATGTAAAATGAGTTTTGAAATCAATAGGTATCAAGTCTTGGTGCTTTAATATGGTTTTAAACCATACTATGCGCCGAAACGGCGATTAAGTCGCTAAATGATGATATTCAAGATGATTAAGGAAAACTGATGTTATGATCAGGTTTATATAACCAAAATAAGTTATTTAATATATTATAAATGTAGGTAAATGGTTTTGTTATAAAAGTATCTTTAAAACCACTTTATGCACCGTAAGGGCAACATCGTCATTTATTGGCATTATACAAGGACTTGTGTGTAAATTCAGTATACAATCTGGTTTGATATCCCAAGTAATCCTATTTATGATATTACATCAGTAGGTAATGAGTTTTGTTGAAGAATTATGTTAAAAACCATTTTAGATGCCGAAAGGGCATTTTGGTCCTTTAAAAGCATGAATTACGATAATTAAACAAAACTCAGGTTGTGACCAGATTATTGACATCAAATAGGTTAGTCATGTTTATATATCAGTACATAACTTATATGTATGCTCCTTTGTAACTAAAACCTTGTTTTTAAGTAAAAGGGCATTTTACAAACTTTGACATAATTAACGGAAGCTTGCATAAAAGCTCGGATTACTATGTAACCATGTGATATAACTCCAGAGGGTTATACTACAACTAAACATGGTCACAATGCAACTTAGAATTAATAGCTAAAGTTGCTAATTCGGGTCAGAATCGAAAGTCAAAGTAAAAGTCAACTTTATGACTTTCGGTTGCGAACCGACCTTAGACCTGGAGTTGACGGGCCGAACATGTTTATACATGTTACAATACTTATTACCAAGTTATTAAAGTGTCAAAATGTATTTTATAACACCTATATTATCATATATGAATTTATTTTAAAAACTAACCCAATATGACTTTTTATCAACAACTTTGACCCGTCAATTGACCAAGCAAACGTGGTAATCAGGATGTGTCCTTTTTAGGGATTAACACCTACCTAATTACGATCATGTAGCCATGTTCGTACTGAACTATGGCTGGACCGTAATGGTCTTAGCTCAAAGTCAAAGCGTTTTTACGTCAACGCTTTGACTTTGGCTTAAAGCCTAATAAAACTGAAAAGAAAGGATTCGAACACTTACAAGTGAACCAAGGATGACTAAGAAACTCAGGGGATTGCTCCTTGAAGATCAGGAGCCTTCCAAGTGAGTGATAGAGAGAAAGAAAATGAGAGGTGCAAGAAACGGGGTTGATGAACACCTCTATTTATACTTGGAGATCATGAACAAGATCAATCCAAGTGTTGAGAGCTCACTTAGGATCACTCCAGGTGTTATATGAGGTGTCCAAAACCAGAATTGAGGCCATGGTTTCGAGCTGTGAGAGTGCAGGTGGGATTAGAGGTGGACAAGCATGCAGATCAGCATCTGGCATGCTGTTTCTGTGAAGTGACCTCTCCCGCTCGTCGCGCGGGGACACCCAGTCCCTGGCGCGTGGTGCCTGTGGTGTCAAAACACAAAATTTCCATTTTCGCCCCTGAACTTCTCCAAACTCCCATATTTCAACATAAAAGCATGTTTTATTCAATATGGCCCCTGGTTAGCACTCTCGGGAGTATAACCGAACATCTTTAAGCTCCGGGTTTGTTAAAAGGTCACTCAGAGGCATAGATTAAGCATGTTGACACGTTTAACCTCTCGACTTTAATATTCACCACTCAGAGGTTATAAAATAACATTTTGGCGATTTTAGTCCCTCTCGTCAAGCACATGGCATACGAGGATCAACGGGACACGTGTCGAAATTTTATAGGACGTAAAAACACAGGGTGTTACAGTTGTTTTACGCGATTTGGGGTGTTACAGGTTGGTATCAGAGCACTGGTTATAGGGAATTAGGTTATTAGTAATGCTTTAACCTAGACTATAACCTTCCTAGGACCGCAACACAAGTTTACTTGTGTTTAGATTCTTAAAACATTACCATCACCTATCCTTAGGTGATTATCAAAAACAAGCATATCACATCCTTTGAAAGTCAAAATTTTTCTAAAATCTCACAAAATCCTTAGATGGTTTGTCCTTGGGCTTATTGCCTTCAAAGTTTTCAAACTCTCGTCAAAGTTTGGGTTTTAATAATGTGAACACATGTACCCCGAGTTTTCTGTCTAAGGCTAGAGTGTTCGTACAAATCCACTTAATCGGACCAGTCACTCTTACCTGGGAACTCTTGGGGTGAGTGTCCACTTATAGGCTAAAGCATGTCTTCGCGATACATTATAAGACCCATTTACTTTGATTAGTCACCATGCGTCATTTGTGTGTTTTGAGAAACAAACAGGTGACCACCATCCATATGTTTCTTCAATATATTGATGCCTCTTTGATTATCTTTCGAATATCAATCTCATTTGGTTTCACTCATATTTTCCTTTTCCTCTTCTAGAATGCCTTCTCATCACAACGACACTCAAAGGTCTGAACTGGCTAATACCATCGCCCAACAAATAGGCACAATACTCAGTGGAACTCTTGAGTTAGCTGTAGCCTTATCTAGTTTTGGTGATAAGACTACTCATGATGAACCAACAGAGACGAAAGGCAAGCCTTCAAAGAAATCAAGGAAGCGTAAAGCTTCAAAGAATCGTATAGTGATTGCTCCAATTCCGCTTAACCAAGTGGGACCTAGCCGGGTGGCCCCGCCGCCCGCTAAGAAGCCATACAGAGGAAAAGCGCCTCTGTGCAATCAGTGTAACCATCACCACTACACTAGTGTCTGTTGCTGAAAATGTTCAAACTGTGGACGTTTTGGTCATACAGCTGATGTCTGTCGCTTAGCCACTTCACCAAACCAAGCTATGGCGGTTCCTACCCAGCCTATCACAACACCTCATGCGATGACAAGTAGCCCTAACTATCCACATGGAAACTGCTTCAACCGTGGTTATTTTAACCACTTCAACAAAACTTGCTAACAAATGACGACTCAACGTATGGGCACAAGAGTAACACTAGCAACATATAGGCTTGTGCTGATGTCTAAATAAACACTTGAAATTTTGTCTTTTCTGTTTATTTCCAAGAACTTTGAAAACACTTTGATTGTCTATAAATAAATATGGTTGTTTCCAGTTTATTTACAAATGCGATTATATATATGTGTTATACTCCTACAATACCAATACCAATAACATGGTTCCTTGCGAATCAAACAATTCTTGTAGTTTCTTTCATTTTGCGATCACCCGTGATCTCCACAAAAATCCTAAGTACTCGTTTCTTTTAAGAAACAATGTACAAGGTATAAGTTACAACTCTTGACAAATACTCAAAGTATCACTTTAAATCCTTGATTGGATACCTAAGAATACTCCATGAGTCCTTAAATGGACTTATGCAATACGTTTATACACAACCCTCTGATTTTTCATAACACTTTGCATGGTACATAATTTTCAAAAACATTATATTGATTTCAAAATTTCATGATTTCAAATATATTTTATAAGATTTTAAAAGCTATTTAACATAGCATATTTACTTAATATACGAAGTGCATGATTTCAAAATACGTATTTTCAAAAACTCTATACATTAATTCAAGGATTTTTCATGTGGTTTCAAATCAATTTAACAAAGGTATATTTACCTAATATATCTAGTGCATAATTTCGAAAACATTATACATATGATTTCAAAAACATTAAGCATGTTTTCAAAAAAAATAAAATTTCATGCATGATTTTCAAAGACACTTTTTGCAGCATATGTTGACTTAGCATATGAGCACATTGATTTTCAATACATTTTTGCTATGTATGTTGTCTGAGCATGCTAGCACATTGATTTCATGGACATTCCTACTTCGTATGTTGACCTAGTATACATAATACAAGGTTTCAAAATACTTTTGCTACATGAATCTCAAATCCTATTAGGATCTTCCTATCGTCATAGTTAGATCCTTGCGGATGTTTAAAGTGCAATATCAAATCCCTTAATTGGATTTTTTTGCACTTCAATACATATGTTATGATTCAATAAGGCCAAACCAAATCCTTACAAGATCTTTCTATCTTCATAGTTAGATTCTTGCGGATGCTTAAAGTACTAAATGAACTCCTTGATTGGGTTCCTATTGTACTTTAACTACTTATGTATAAATTGATGACAAGTTAATAACAAGTTGATGACCAAATTGACAATTATGCGATTATGTGTTTATGTGTTAAGTTGATTCAAATGTTCGTTATCCAAATCCTTGTAGAATCTTCCATATCTTCATATGATAGATTCTTAGAAGGATATCCGAAAGTACTATCTTAAATCCTTGAATGGGATGTTCTATGTAAATAGTTAAGCCCTTGGACTCTAGAGTACTATTCCTAATTTGATTCAAAGTTAAAGAGACCTTTCAGGGTCTAGTTTAAGAAAACTTTCAGGGTTTAGTTGAAGAAACCTTTCAGGGTTTAGTTAAAGAGACCTTTCAGGGCCTAGTTAAAGAAGTCTTTCAGGGCTTAGTTAAAGAGGTCTTTCAGGGCTTAGTTAAAGAGGTCTTTCAGGGCTTAGTTAAAGAGGTCTTTCAGGGCCTAGCTAAAGAAGTCTTTCAGGGCTTAGTTAAAGAGGTCTTTCAGGGTCTAGCTAAAGAAGTCTTTCATGGCTTAGTTAAAGAGGTCTTTCAGGGCCTAGCTAAAGAAGTCTTTCAGGGCTTAGTTAAAGAGGTCTTTCAGGGCCTAGTTAAAGAGATTGCTCGTCAATCTAGTTAAAGAGATCATGTGTTAATCTAGTTAAAGAGATTGTCCGTCAATCTAGTTAAAGAGATCATGTGATGATTTAGTTAAAAAGACACTTTGGTGGTCTATTTAAAGAGATCATGCGTTGATCTAATTAAGGAGATCCCGATGTGGTCTAGACAAGTCATTCCATGTTTACTCATATGATTTTTCCCCTACACATCACAAAATAAACTATGCGGACTCTGCAATGAATTGAGTAATTATGGATGCATACATAATTATAAAATCCCTTGCATAGAAAACCATAGAAAGTTTTTTCATGTGTGAGAACCTATAGTAATAAGAATAACGAAATGGGGACAATGTAATAAGGACATGGTGGATACGCCGCTGGTACTTCCTATACATAAGTGTTCCTTATCATATTGCTAGCGTGGCGTTATTTAAGTTACTAGAAGTTTTGGACCTTGACCAATGTTGTTCTACCTTTCACCCTCTGACTCCAACTTCGAGCACACACAAGTTTCCCATACTAGTCTTCATGGGAAACCTCTATAAACGTCCTTCCGTTCGAAATTCGACAGTCTTTTCAAGTTTACACTCTTTTCTAGTTATGCTACGACAAATGATACCACTTTGACATTTACAAGTTCTTTTCTGAGGCTCAGTACAATCAAAGGTGTCATGCACCTACCTATTGGAATGAAGTTAAGAATTTCGAATCTCAACTCATTACCATGGACAACAAACGAGTACAATAAACAAAGCTCGCTAGAGTCCAAACGTTTTCAAGAGATTTTCTCCGGAAACAAAGGATCACTTGATGGCGATACCCTCTATTGTGTTTTTACAAGTTTCCTCTAAATTTAAATTTCGGGACGAAATTTCCTAAAGTAGGGGAGACTGTGACATCTGAGCCTTTTCAAGCACCAAACAATATCAAACAATTCCAATTCTAATGAAATCTTGTGTTTCATTCCCGAGAATTTTATAATTACATGTGACATTCATACATTTTAGTCCATGTACAATTTCGACTCCTCAAAGCATCTATGGAAGTTATCCGCAAACTGTTACGCGAACGAAACTAATTTAACGCAATGTATATTGCGGATTAGTGACATAAGCTAAACATACCTTAAATATCCTTTAAAAACTTAGAAATAAGTTTTGAAGGGTTTGGTATGTCAAAAACAAGTTTATTCGATCACAGGGACTATTTACGACAAACTACGAAAGTCTGCCGATTCTCGCAGCGAAGTACGCTCCGGAACAAGGTCACAAGCTTAACATACCTTAAATACCCTTTACATAACTTAGAAATAAGTTTTGAGGGCTTTGGTATGGCAAAATCACACATTTGTAACTTCAAGGGCTATTTTGCAAATTTCACGAAACTATGCCTTTTTGCGTATATCGCTATCTGAAACACGTTCGGACATTCAAATTTTTTTCTAATCATCAATATATTATATGTTAGTGATTCGAATGCGAAAAATCCATTCGTTACGCATTTACGGTCACGCACGCGTTCGTTACGATTTTCATCTTAATTAATCGAAAACCGCGATTGTACGGCCAAAATAACCGACCTATGGAATAATTTTGAACACATTTCAAGTTCCCTATACTTTAACGTCCTTATGGAGCTTTGAAATGAGGTTAACGAGTGTTAGAAGTGCCCGAAACGCGACGAAACACGTGTAGGGACCTGTTCTGCCAATTTTGAAACTTCATGAACATGGGAGCTAGGTGTAGCGCGACGCTCAAAGGGGTTACCCGTCGCGCGTGGCGACGCCCCTCCAGAAAGTGTAGCTGGCAGCCACGCAACTCATTTCCTTGCCACCAATTCGCAAATTTTACCACCTGGCCCGAATTTTCCACCCTTTAACCTGCTTCTAACACCTCCCACACACTTGTTAACATCCTAAATCATTTCCATAACACTTGGCATGATCTTGACCACATTTGGATCATTATAAATACCATGTTTATGATCATTTTTGAGCGTTTAGTCACCTTCTTGCACCAATCAGTTACACATCCGAATTTGCAACCATCGTGGAGCTATTTCTCTGGTCTTTGATCATTCCTTTGGTGTTTGTAAGTGTTCTACTCATATCTTGTTCAATTTTTTTAGTTTAAATGGATTAAAAGTAAAAAAAATATGACTTTTGTTTGACTTCCAGATTTGATCATGAATTGATCAATATAAAATCCATTTGAACCTTATAATGTGATGATAATCAAGATGGTTATGATCCCTATTGATCATGCCTACTGATTATCACCATTTCTAGTCTTTTTGACAAGTCAAAGTTTCGTTCAAAATGCGATTTTGTGCATTTTGCAACTGATCTAATTCCGGGTGTCAAAACAGTTGTTTTGTTGCTAAAACTCTTTTAGAAACTTATTTAGACATGACAAAACAAGTCTAAATCATCACTTTCATTTTAGTGCTTGTTTAGAATCGTAAGTTGAACGGTTTGACCACCGCTTTGACTTTCGAATCTGACCCGTTTGGTTGATCTTCGGACCCGACCAAATACATATTTGTGACCATAACTGTAAAAGGAATAACCCTCTGAGGTTATACCTTATGGTCATGTTGTTTGGATAATGTTATGATAATTAGTTGCTATAATCATCAATAATGACCAAAATGCCCTTTTCGCGAATAAATCAATCTAAAGCATATGTAACCTAAATTATGACATGTAACCTAATGTAACAACAATATTAAACATGTTTTGACAATTAGGACTTATCATAACACATATCTAACCATCCGAACACATAGTTATACAAATGGCACGTTAAAGTGGCTTAAACTACCTTAACGAGTCATAATGGGTCAAAAGCACTTGGGATTCATTCCAAATCAAAATGTTAAGCTTATTAAACCATATCATATGAGTTCCAACACTCGATTGGTTTAAGACTTCATTCTATCCAATCTTCCATTTATTGTCCCAACTTATTTACATGTTATCCGACTCATTGGGACACGCTTGATTCCTTGATCTTTGGGCTTTGTTCACACACTTATACAAGGCGTATTCGCAATCCCAGGCGAGTACATCGCTCCCCTCTTTTATGTTTACAAATGTTTTGGGGTGATTTATATGTGCTAATTGTTTTCAAGTTTTCAAAGGATAAATACTATGGTTTATATAACAATATGGTTTCAATAATGTGATACAACTTGTTGGTGCGTTATCCAAGATACGAATGACATTCATTAACATTGTTATGCCATCCAGTAGTAAGTTATGGTACCATAGGATTGACAATCCCGTTACTAGGCTATTCACTGGATTTGGTGGGTAGTTTGGGGAACGATAGAAACTGTTTATGACTAACAAATCATTCGTTGATTTGCTAGTCTTATTAAAGAGACCTTTTAGGATCTATTTAAGATACCCTTGGGGTATAGTCGAGTCAACAAAGGTTTGAATGTATTCATTAAAGAACGACCAAAAGTTTTCACAATTATAACAAGGAACGGTTGGTTTATAACAAGGAACGATGAACGATGAACAATGAACGATGAACGATGAACAATTGGTTTACAACAAGGAACGATGAACAATTGGTTTACAACAAGGAACGATGAACAATTGGTTTATAACAAATGGTTTATTACGAGAAACGATGAATGACGAACAAATGTTTTCAAACAATGTCACACAATGATTTTCGATTAAAGATATAAATCATACGAGTTATTTCAAGACGATTTACAAGTTGGAATTACAAAACAAATGTTTTCGAGTCAAGTTTCATGGCTACAAGATTTTATAACTTTTAACCATTTGTTTTAGTTGAATAACTATTACAATATCAAATGCTTTCAAAACAAGGTTTCACTTACGACTCTAGTAGTCGGGTTATTTATATTGCAATATATACACAGCCATGGACTTGACATGTTCACAAAACCTATGTACTCGCCGGCATATTTTTGCTGACTCGTTTTCACATATATTTCAGGGAACGATGCTAGATGATACTGATGCGTGCTCATGTAGGATCGGACTTGGACCTAGTGGCTTAATAACAAGAAAGACAATAATTATGCATGCTTGTTGTTTCGTTGTTTAAAAATTTCTAAGACAATTATGACAATGTAATCTATGTCAATATTTAAATAAAATGATACTTCAAATACCATGTGTTGTTGAGACAATCTGTTAACGTGACTCCCCAAGTGTTTCCGCCGCGTGTTGTTTTACGCGATTTGGGTGTTACACCATTTCAAATAGATGTGGCTCTACAAAATTACCAACAGATGTTAGCTCAAATGATTCCCATCTGCAGCCTTCACCTCAAAATGCTATCATTCCATATAAGGGAGATCTAATCTACCTTAAAAGTCACCCATCTGATCAAATTATTGGAAACATCAATAATGAGGTTCTTATAAGAAGCCAATCCCAAAACGTTTGTCTTTTTGTTGGCTTTCTATCTCTCACACAACCTGTCAAGTACCAACAGGCACTGAAAAACAACAGTTGAGTAGAAGCTATGCAAGAAGATCTCCTTCATTTACAAAGACAACAAGTATGGGAACTTGTACACAGCCTAAGGATGTATGTCCAATTGGCACAAAGTGGGTCTTCAAGAACAAAACTGATGAAAGGGTTGTCAAGAATAAAGTTAGGCTTGTGGTTCAAGGGTATAGACAAGAAGAAGGTATTGACTATGATGAAACCTTTGCTCCTGTAGCAAGTTTAGAAGCCATCAGACTGTTCTTAGCCTTTGTTTCCAACCACAACATCAAGGTGTTTCAAATGGATATCACAAGTGCATTCTTGTATGGTAAGATCAAAGAAAAGGTATATGTGTGTCAACCTCCTGGATTCGAAGATGCATTTTATCCTGATCATGTCTACAAGCTTAATAAAGCTTTGTATGGCTTGAAGCAAGCACCAAGAGCCTGGTATGAAACTCTTTCCACTTTTCTCTTATCCATTGGTTTCATCAGAGGTAAAATTGATAAAACCCCATTCTTGAAATGGAGAGGAAAATATTTGATGCTTGTCCAAATTTATGTGGATGGTATCATTTTTGGATCCACATGCACTGCCATGTGTGAAGAGTTTAGACAACTCATGGCAGCATAGTTTGAAATGAGTGCAATGGGTGAGGTCCAATGTTTTCTTGGTCTCCAAGTAAAACAAATGCACAATGGTACTTTCATTCATCAAAGTAAGTATGTCAAAGAACTACTTACCAAATTTGATATGAATGATTGTAAACCATGCAGCACACCCATGGCAACCTCAAACCTTATCACTGTTGATCCCAAAGATGACTTGGTTGATCAAACTCTTTATTGAAGCATGATTGGGTCTTTATTGTACCTAACTGTCTCTAGGCCAGACATCATGTTTGCAACATGTGTTTATGCTAGATCCCAGTCAGCACCTAGAAAGTATAATCTTATTGCTGTGAAGAGGATATTCAGATACATAAAAGGTGCTCCCAAACTTGGTATCTGGTATCCAACTAATGGAAACATTGAGCTTTCAGGTTACTCAGATAGTGATTTTGCTGGTTGTCACACTACAAGGAAGTCCACATCACGGGGAGTTCAGTTCCTAGGTGATTGTCTAGTGTCCTGGCAAAGCAAAAAAGCAAGTTGGAGTATCCACATCCACTGCTGAAGCTGAATACATTGCTGCTGCAAGTTGCACTGCTCAACTCCTGTGGCTTCAAAATCAATTGCTGAATTTTGGTGTAACTGCTTTAAAGACTCCTCTCAAGTTAGATAGTCAAGCAGCTGAAAACATCACTTAAAATCCAGTCTCTCATCCCACAACAAAGCACATTGACATCAATCATCACTTTGTAAGAGATTGCTATGAACAAGGTTTGATTTCTCTACTTCATGTTCCAACTAATGATCAACTGGTAGATGTTCTAACAAAAGCATTAGATACATCTACCTTTGAAAGTCTGATCTCCAGGATTGGCATGCTAAACATGGATTGAAAACAATTTTTTGTGTCCATGTGTAAATAGCATTAAGATGTTTTCAGAAAATCAAAATTCATTCTTAAATATAGTTTAAAATTGAAAATTTTCAATAAATCACAGAAGTCTGTTCATAACCACTGTTTTCTTAAAACCTCTGTTTGGCTTGAAAATCTATCCACTAACAAAGTGTATCCTCTGGTTCATTATTTCCATCCTATGCCTTAGTCAAACCTCTATGTTGACTTCAAACCACTGATATCTATCATCTGATAGTGTTAAAATCAACATTGTTCTCATCCACTGTTGATACACAACAATGGTTTTCCAAAAACACCTGTCATCCATTATTTATCAGAGGTTACACGTGGACAAATGTTCGACATCAGATCTTTGTAACAGATGCCACATCATCACTCACTTTTTCACTTTATAAAAACCCTGTTTTATCCCAATCAGAGTTTTTTTCACTCTGCTGTATCGATTTTCAAAAATTCTCAAAGCGGTTTCCATAAATATCTCATTCTTCTTCTTCTTCCTCGCGATTCAATACACTCATATCTTTCACCATGATGCTCATCATCAAAATACCTCACAATTACACTCCCATTCTCGAAGAAACCGACTCAAATCAAGCATATCATGCTATGATCAAAATTTTGAAAGAGTTAAAATACAAACATATCATGGAGGTCAAAGCCCCTATCTATCTTGCATCACTTCGCCAATTTTGGGCACATGTTGAAGTCCATTCCACAAAGAAGAAAGCTTATGCCATTGTTTCAAAAGTGGGTGACTCTATCATTCAAATAAGCCCAACATCCATCTCTACTGTTTTTGGTCTGAATGACCTAGACCATCCAACCTCTTTCACAAATAAGGATCTACATGATGAATTTATTGAACGTGGTTACGAAGGTCAACTTACAGGTAAAACCATCTACAAACCTAAGTTTCCTACTGAAATGAAATTCTTTTTCCATACCTTATTAACATGTTTGTCTGCAAAAACAACTGCTTTTAATGAAATACCTTTAAATATGCAGTACTTGGGATATGCTATTTTAACTAAATCTGATTTTAACTTTTCCCAAGTATTTCTTAATGATTTGGTTGTAAACTACAATAATATCAAAAGAATAAAGCTTTTCAGATGCATCCAAGGTATTGAGTGTTTACATTCAAAACCAAGTTTGTGAAAAAGATGCTAAAACAAGGTGTTGTGATTACTCATGGCAGCCTTACTCATGAAACTTTACACGCATAACTGGTGTGCATCAAGCGTGATATGATTTTATTAATATTTTAAGTCCGTTTTATGCATTAGTCAAGTTTTAAATTTATAAAACACGATATTGTACTAACACTAAACACACACTTGGGAAACTACACCCATTGCGAGCGTAGTATAGTGTTTGTAAGATACCGAGGTCGTCCAAGGACATAAGAGCTTTTAATACCGGTTTATCGCAACGTCTAATCGTTGTAAATTTTTAATAAAAGTTTAAACATAAAAGTAAATCTAGAAATGAAAAGATAAATAAAATGAAATACAAATAGATAAGATAGAATCACTTGGATCCAACTCCTCTTTAATGTATCCTTTGATGATTTTCTCACTTTCGGACTTTTCAAGAGATTATCTTAGTTAAAGTAGTAGGCCCTTATTTTGAAGGTGACGTTACCCTCAACCCATGTGTTTGATTCAGCGAGGATACAATCCCAAAGGGTCGGAATATTGAAAGATAATTAAATAAGTTATTAATGCGAAAAGTGGTAGGCCCCTCTTTTGAAGGTGACTACCCTCGGCTAAGTGGTTTGAGTTAGCAAGGATACAATCCCAAGAAGTCAGTTTAATGTTTTAGTAGTAGTTTACATATGAGGGGTTCAAGCTATTCGCACCCCTGCCATCCAATACCTTTGGGGCATTGAAGGAGGTCCTAGTAAGCTTGAACCAAGTCCTCGCAGGATCTATACACTGAACGAGATAAGAAATTTACCAAACCACCCTTCTAACCCCTTCCAAGTAGTTAACCGCTTTATATAGACCGAAAGACACGAATGAGCAAATCAATGACATCATGAAGAAATGGTTAAAAATTCACTTTCAACATAAGAAACTATTTATTAAAGTCATTAATACATATCCAATTAAAAAGTGCCGAAAGATTAAAAATCAAAAGTAATACAATAAAGACTTATCTGCACCAAGTGATGTAAGAGATTAGCCAAGCATGGCCTTTGTTTGACAAGAACTCTTACAACCAATCTTGGATACCGAGACTACTACACTCTTTAAAGATGATAGATGGATGATGGTTGTGGGTGTTGGTGTTGTAGTAGTGGTGGAATGGTGGCAAAGTGAGAGAGAAGTGGTTTGCCAGGGATGCCTTTGAAGTGAACCAAGCACCCCTATTTATAGTCAGAACAGTGCCCGGCCACGGCCCCGTGTCCAGTGGGCACGGCCCGTGGCCAGCTTCTTCTCTTCCTTCATTAATTGCAGCTGTCAGCAAAGGGCCCCACACGCCCCCGTGGCTCCTGGACACGGCCCCGTGGTCAACTCGTCGTTGTACTATCAAGATTCTACAAATCTAAGAGTCGGACCATGGCCCATGGTGATCTGGGCATGGCCCCGTGGTGGGCGTAGAAGCTTCTGCAGGATTTTCTTTAAGTGTAAGGTCTGACCACGCCCCATGCCTGGCTGGGCACGGCCCCGTGGTCAGCTTCAGTTTTCTTGTTTTTGTCTTTGGGGTGCTGCTGAGGGGTCGGGCATGTTGCGTTATTCCTTCTTCTTCTATTTATGTTGGTTTTGGCTACTTATTTGCTTCTTTTGTTCTTTTAAGCTCATTTGGTCTTGTAAATTCAAAAGGAAAAAAGAAACATGCTTTTTCCAACATTAGTACTAGAAAAGGGTTAGTTTTATGCCTCATTTGATGTAATTTATTTGTTGCATTTTATACACATCAATAACGAATCAATCAAAGGTTTTACAAACACAAGCAGAGGGGGATGAGCTAGTTTTAGAAGAACAACCTGTTCAAACTCAAACCTCTGCTGCTGAGCCTACTGCTCCTGTTGATCATGGCACTACAACCAATGCTGTGAAACCCACAACAGAAACCTCCAAAATAAAACCAACAAAATCCAAGAAGCCCACCAAACCAAAACAACAGAAAAAGGGTCCTCTGGAAGATGAGATCCCAGAGGTTAACCCAGTGACAGCACCAACGTCACTTGAAACCACTACTGTCACTTTCTCACAGCAGTTGGAAGAAAGATTTCAACCCATCAGCCTACCTCCTCTTGTATCCTCAAAAAGGATCAAGTTGTAAGCACAGGACACCACAATATGAAGCGCTGGATCCACTTGGATCTATCTTCCACAACCCCTCTCCCAGGGCAATGTCGCTTTGTACTCCAAAACCCTCTCCAACTCAATTACCACACACCATCCTACCTCTGTTGAATGCAATTGACATGGATCAATACAACTCAGTTCCTCTCACTCACCCATCACTGGGAGTTTACCTCTACATGTGAATGAGTCGGATCTCTGGTCTTTGCTATCCCATCAACAGTTGAGGAGGCTACATCCTTGGGTTACAAGTAACCCTTGGTGATTTTTCAAGTGAAGCAATCACTACAATTGCAGCACTTCTTGATTCTCAATTAGACAATGGTTACCTACTTAAGACTTCCTTGAAGGCAACAACTATTGAGGTTAAAATTGTAATCTCTGCTCCAGTTGGAAGTCCCCAATACCAAGGAAAAGAGGCATCTTCGTCTGAAGGTTTGAAGGAAACTTCTACTATGATAACACAGATAAAACTACCACTGGTAGGAGTTCAGATGATCCTATTAAATTAGGTGATGAGCTATGTTACAAAGAATTGACTGAGAGAATGCAATCAGTGGAATCTTCTATTGGTGAACCTAAATCCATGATGCACCAACTCTTACAAAGTCAAACAAGCTCTTCTTCTGCCACTTCTCAAACCACTTCTGAGCTATGGAATATGATACAACCTGTTATCTCAGCTCAAAGAACTTTAGCAGAAGTACAACACAACACTCACATGAAATTCACCAGGGAAATGGTTGAAGGTAGGTACAAAGATACCCAAGCTGAGATAAAAGCCATTAAAGATCATCTGCTCAAAACTACTGGCTCTGCCCCTACCCCTATCTTTCAGAGGATGTCACTGATGATGCCAAAAAAGGGGAGAAAGAAACTTTGAGAAAATTACAACCAGATCCCTTGGTGAAGCGAAAAGAGCCTGAAACCACTGCTGTAGCATCTGCTCCTATTCCTGGAAAAGAGATTGATGAATCATTTAATAGAGAGACTAAAAAGATTGCTACAGAAAGTAGAAGAGGTTGAAAAATTGAAGGGCAGAGAGCAAAAGTGCAGTTAAAAAAAATTAGAACATCAATGGGAAAAGAAGACATTGTTCTTCAAGAAAGAAGATACCTGTTAGAAAAACAAGGCAACCAATATCCACATCTTCTAAAACCACTGCTGAGACAATTCCAGCTGTATCTTCTGCCCAATCCAAACCAGGTTAACCACCACAAACCACAACTACTCAGCAGATGTGATAACTCCTGTTGTGTCAGTTGTTGACACAGCAATGGTTACAGCCGATCCTTCTCAAACCACGCTATGATCACTTTTCCTATCCTAACCCAACCAATAACCACACCACCAAGAATTCCTCAACCACCATCTTCTCCAAAAATCAAATTCAAACGCAAAAGAAAAACTTTTGTAGTTGGTGATGATGATGAAGAAATTCCATCACCCATACCCATATCTTCACAACCACTGCCCTCATCAATTCCATCAAACCTACACTACTTCACCGCACCTAAACCATCTCCACTACCACCTCAATCCTAAAATATCTGATATTCCCATCTATCCACTTCAAATTTTCACTGGCCTCTCTCTATCCTCTTGAACTTCATGCTGTAAAAGGAAAGTTGGCATCATTTTATGAGATAGAGAATCCAACAAAAAGGGAATTTCCTTCTCTTCATGGGTATTCAAAACCAAAGAACATAGAAGAATGTATGCAATTGAAAGTCAGACAAGTAGAAACTATTGCTAAGAAAGAGAATGAAGGTAAAGATGACAGAACCTTGCAAAATGCAATGCAGTTAGCAACTCGAAAAAGTCAGGCACTTGAAGATTTTTCCAAGGATCTCTACAAGTCAAAGTCAGAGAAAACTACAATAGTTGACCCTGATCTAAGACAAGACCTTCTAGAGCACATCATGATACATAGACCATACAAGGCAACAAGAGCTCAATTTAAGAATTGGACTGCAGAAGACCTTCAAGAAGAAGCTGAAAGGATTCAGATTTTGCTTAAAAACCTAGCTACAAAGGCAACTCCACCAAAGTGGAAGAGAGCAAAATTTGTTGATCAAGATCAAGTCTTAAAAATCAAAAGAATGAAAGAAGAGTTGGTTGCTGCTCAGTATGGTACATGTAAACAGATTACAAGATAGACAGAGTATAAGGTCTTAGATACCTACAAGAGTTTGGAAAAAGCTTAGATTGAAAGATCCAAATGTCCCAAGAAACCAGATTATCCAGCCACAACCACTGCTCTTCCAACCACTGCTTCAAAACAGACCCATGTCTTGAAAAGGCCATCTTCATCCTCTGGTCTATCCACAATTGGTTTGAACCATCCAAAAAGGCAAAGACAGATGGAAGAAGACGATCAACTGAGATATGAAGAAAATAGAAAAGAAGCCTTGAAATGTCAACTCCTTTACCACACTGATGCTCCAAGTGACCAGCTTAGAGAAACATTATCAAAACTTGTCAGTAGACTCTCTTCACCAAACTCATCTTTAATAAAACTTCGCCCAAGAAAGCCAACAGATCTTAAAATTCAAAAATGGAGTGCCAACAAAGACACCATGAATTGACCTCGGTCAGGTCTGATGGCAAAGTTCGATGCATTACAATGCAGACAGCATATGGTTTGTGTGCTGAATACCTTCAAAATCTTTTGAACCTGAACTTGAAAGGGATTTTGAAGACCTAGTTGCCATAGACTTTGAACTTCAATTCAAAGGTCAGATAAGGGAACTATTGATGAGAAATAAAAACCAACAATAAAGTTAGTTTTGGCATCATATGTTCCATGGGGAGATTGTTCGGGATTGAACCCTTAACGAAGGAACAAATGATTGAAAGCCAAAACATCTATCAGATGTTGATCTTGAATAACAGAGTTTACAGCTTTGATTAGAACCATTGCCCAAACTAAAGTCTGCCTTACAAGCATTGCCAAAGACAAATCCTTGTTATAAAGTGAACATCTGCTGGAATGAAAGCTCTGATGATGACTAACAGTGGATAGGCTCATCAGTGTTCTACTTTATTCAATGTAACAGTGTCAGTATAGCAGAGTTTAGTATTAGCAATGTTTAGTAGTTAGTTATATTTGTTATCTGTCACTATCACCTTGACGTCATCAAAAGATGCTCAGAGGTTTGGAATATACTATAAATAGACAGTGCATTTGTATGTTCTATTTATATATTAAAAAATCATTTCCATTATCTTCCAATCATCTTCTTTGCATTCGCAGGAACAAACACTCGTGTTATCAGGCTGAGGGGGAGTTGTAATTCACATGCAAAACTTATAAGTTTGAAAGCATGATGATAATAGCAATCTTCCTTAGTTGTAATAAAAAGTTTTCTACATACTGCTGCATTTTACTTTGATTTATTTACTTTCATCACTCCATTTTACAAACATTTTGTAGGACCGATCCTTGATGCTAAGGAACCTAAATTTGATATCTAACGTCCATAATAGCGGAAATATTATGTCGTGTTTACCAATAGACAAGAATTAGTAGTTTAACATCAGTTTTATTGATCAAACGTCAAGAGTACAAACTGACAGAGCTTCGCCTCCAAAATGCCAAAGTTACAAAAGAGTGAGGCTAGCTAGCTATTTATAGATGATCAAGTTCGCTAGTGGGAGATGTAAGTTCGCCCAAACTTGCCTTAGCAAGTTCGGCCGAACTAGACTACACATGTCACCATGGGAACTTGTCTCACCTTTACATAAATACTTCATACGATTAGCCTATTCAGCTCTATTCTATACAGACTCGATATAAGACTAAGACATAGATATTATGCACCAACAGACTCCCCCTTGGATATCGTCTTCGTCTTGTATTAGTCTTCAAAAAAATCTGTCTTCATAATAAACATTAACGCCCACGACCAAAGTTCTTAAACGGCTTCTTTCGTCGCTCTTGCTTAGGATCCGGCGTCTGATCTGTAGGAGGCACCTTGTTCATGTACTGAAATCTTCTAATACTTGCCTTCCATGTTTTCTCATGAATCGCTTCAAGGCGATTCTCCTCTTTTAGAAATTCAACCCTTTCTAAATCCCTCCAGCTTGTTTGCCACATCTTCCCTGAATTAACTTCGCGCGCATAACAAACATTAACCACTTTCTAAACTGCATAGCTTGTACCTTTTCACGTTCTTCAAATACAATCTTGTTGTAGAAAAGGCTTTGATTTCTCGAGCAGTTAACCAATCACATGGATCAAGAATCCTGATTGTCCTCCATAACCCCCTCATGCCCTGAGAACCAAGTATTTCAACTCTTTCCTTCGTAATATCCAAGTGTTCTTCAAAATTTAACACTATAATGCTTCACAAGTCGATGGATCTATCTGCCACCACTTGAACAATGGATAGAAGTTTTGCTCAATCGGCATCAATGGCATGTTTCTCATTGCCCTTGGTCGCTTTCATTATCAAAGTAATGTCTTTCTCCCATGTTTTCTTGTTAGTCTTGATTCGACGACCAGGAATGAATGGTTTCCAATATCTGAATCCTTTCACCGCTTCATACTTTATCAATTTCCACAACAACTGATCAATCACTTTCATGTGATATGTGAACATTAACGGTCTGAACCAGCTCTTCCACATCCCTATATGGTAAGGTTTTGAAATCTGCAAGATACTTGAAGTATTGCACTCCAAATTCTCTTATGATTGCATATACGTTAAGTTCCTTGAACCAACCCCAACTCAAGATATCTCCCAAAGAAACGTCTTTGTCTCTGGTAAAGAATGCTAGAGGACGTCGAAACTTACGTTCGCGCGACATCTCTTTAAACCAAGACTTTTTCGCTTGAGCAATTTCTTCTTTTGTCATAGGCTTTGGTACTTTTTCTTCACGTAAAGATTCTTCAATTTTATCTTTCAACATGTCTTCGTCAAGTTGCTTGTACATCTCCTCGAATGTAGGAAAATTATCTGTATTAGGACCGACGTATTTCGCATTTGATCTGTCTCATCATCAGAAGACCAATCTTCAACGATCACCCTGTTGTACTCATCACTTCAAATCTTCTAACATACTGATAATCATTCGGCTCAAATGTATTAACATTCAACACGTCTTCTTCTAAATCAAACTCTAGCTCTTCAGTATCAACTTCGATTAACTTTGCAAGATCTTCCTTAGTATAGTTGTGTACAAACTCGCATTCCTCCACGTTATGTTCAAGCATCAACAATAAAGGCTTCATGGGTATTGCAGCAACTGGCTTTACAAATCTTTCAACATTAACAGATCAATTTCATCGGATGGCCCTTTCTGCCCTGACTCCCCCTCACTTTTATCATCCATTTGTTTGATTCATCATCCATTAACGAGGAGAAATCAAATTCATCTGACACTTTTGCTTCAGTAATCTTTATACCAACACCACCTGATCATCATCATCGTCATCATCTGCAACATTCCAATCTTCGTATTCTGAATCAGCTTTCTCTTCATCATCATCTTTATCCTCCTTTTCAGCCTCTTCATTGTCCTTTTCAAAGCAACTATAGGATCAGAAGGCTTGACAGATTCGTCAACCTTTGGAATATCAGACTCAGAAGCTTTAACCCCATCATCAGACTTTCTACAGCTTCAGAAGAAGTAGGAGCTTCACCTTTCAACCCCTTTCCTTTGCCACTCGCAGCTAATTCTTTTTCTGTCGTTCTTTAGCTTCTTGACGACCCAGACGATCGTATTCAGCGATGAAATCAATATTCAGAGCATTTGACAAAACTTTCTGCATCCTAATGAATCTTTGATCATTTAGGGCTTGAATTGACTTTAGATCAGCAAATTCTGTCTGCAGCTTCTCATCTGCATCTTGCAGACTCTCGATCAAAGCTTTAAAGAACTCTCGCTCATTTTCCAAAACTTTCACTTTGTCATCCAGCAATTCCTTTTCAACTGCACTTTGATTCATCTTTTGAATAAGCTCTCTTTCTCAGCTTCATTTTTTGCAACTTTATCTTCTAAGATCTTTACACGCTTCTCTAGAAGTTCAACATTTGTCTTTGGAAAGAAATCGTTTAGCTCTTGAAGACTAATTGGATCATTATGCAAATCACCAAACAGATTTGCCCTTGGAGTAGACTTTGGAGTAGCAGTCTGTGGTGTAGTCTTCTTAGGAGTAGAACTTTCAAGATTTGAAGTTGTTGGAGCAACCGGTGATTGAATAACAAGAACTTCCAATAAACCAGACACAGGAGGTTCTTGTGTAGCTCCTGGCCTTTCAGCTTCACTTGAAACAATAACAAGAGGTTCTTGTGTGACTTCTTTCTTTTTCCTGTGCCCAGAAGGTTCTTGCGTAACTTCTGCGCTTTTCAGCTTTCCTCTGTATCTTTTGCTTACAGCCTTTTGAACTTTCTTTGATTTCCTTTTGCCTTTTGTTTGAGGAGACCCTGTAGTCTTCTTTGAAATTTCTGTTGCTGAAGACTTTTACGCTTAACCTTTTTCTTGTCTTTCCTCATCAGACTTTTTTTCTTGATTCGGATCGAAAATCAGCATCAAACTCTCTTTCTTTTCAGCTTGTATTTCTGCTGTCTTTTCAGGTTCTTTTACTGGCGTTTCATCAGAATCATCATGTTCATATTCTGATGTAGCAGATATGACATCATCTTGCGTAGCTTTCTCAGTTTCTTGACTTTCAATAATAACTGCTGCGCTTGAACCTGCTTCACTTGAACATTTCTCAGGTTCATTCTTCGTCAATGAGCGTTGTATCAACTTTCTTTGCCGCTCGTTTCTTCTTAGGCTTCTCAACTTCAGCCTTTAAGAACCATTCACTTCTAGCTTTCGGCTTGAAGTCATTGAACCATTCTTTTTCAGCGTTAAGCTCTTTTTCATCATCGCTTCCGTCTTTTCTCCATTTGTTATCAAGCGTGCAATGTAATTTGAATCTTTGATAGCTCCGAAAACTGGTTTAGCAACTGGTGCTAACGCTTGTTTCTAAGATTTTAAGAGTTTCTTCACCATTGTCTCATCGAGATGACTTAGGAATAACACATCATTTGGATCTCGTGCAATATTCATGTACTTCTCATCTATCAGCATCTGCATGAATCTTGGATATAAACATAGCCTCGAATCCTCCATGTTCTTCGACATGTTGTAAAAACAAGCTTCGAATAGTTGAACGGCTTCTTCAGAATAAGTGCCGTTGCCATACAGGCCAAATAATCTTGCACGTCGTCAAGACCCGCCATCGACGCATGCATTAGAAGCTTGTAGGGGTTTGGCACTTCCCCTTTCTTTAACGTAGGCTTATTCACACTCCCCTTATATCCCATACGAAGGAAACAACCTCTAACCATCTTTTCGTACAGATAAATCAGATCGTCCTTGTCATCATTAAACTGTAGAATCCGTCGAATATCGTCTTCAGTCACAGTGATCTTCTTTACTTCATTTCCAACTTGCACCGATGAAATAATCGTCTTCTGATCATTAAGAATACTCGTATTCCTCCAGAAATGATATGCGTGACTTCTATAAGATACTGTGCCAATCCGTTATAGCTCGATGAATAGGGCTTTCCTTCAAAAACTTCAAAATACTCTCGTATTCCTTCAAGGATGGACATATCGTCTTGTCGAGCGTAATACAAGTATGTGAGACTTAGAAAACTCTATAGCAATCATCTCGCTGGTTCTTGAACCTGAAAAATGACGCAAAACAATTAGCACGCTTATCGAGAAAAGTTACAAAATTTTTCTAACACTTTCATCAAGTTCGGGCGAAATTGATGAGTGTTATAACAATCTGCTTTATTCAAGTTCGCCCGAACATGCACATAATACATGTTCAACATTAACCACCATAAGTTCGGGGAACTTATACTCAAAACACTTATTAGATTTCACTAACCCAAGTTCGGGCGAGCTTCCCTAAATTCTTTCAAAAACATTTTTGGAAGTTCGGCTCTTAGTTTTCTTTGATCATGTTATTAAAGTCGATCGAACTTGATAACAAGTTCGGCCGAACTCGTCATCACCTTCATACCAAACCTGTTCAACATGTTTTCAACCATTTCAATCAAACTTAAAATCATTCATACGGTCGATTTATGATTTAGATCATGATTTTATGTTCAATTTGTTAATTAAACCCCTAGATCTAACATTTTTTAAGGTTTCAGATCTTATTTCATCAATTACAACCCAAATTACAGTTCATATGACATATATACACACCAGATATTGTAGTTGGTGTGCTAATCACCAAAAACAAACTAAATTTGGACAGAGTAATGGTACAAACAAGCCAATTTTTCAAGATCGCTCAACAATATCAAGTTCGCTCAGAGGTTTTGTTTTTGTAGAAGTGAGTTCGGCCGAACTTGCTTAGGTATTTATACCTAGGTAAGTTTGGGCGAACTTACAAAGCCCAAGATGTGAGCCCACTAGAAGTCCGGGCGAACTTGATGTTTTGAACAAATCACCATCAGTTGTGAGTTCGGTCGAACTTACTATTTTGTTAAACTTGATTCAGTTTAAAAGTTTCGCCGAACTTGCCAAACACAAAGTCAAACTTTTTCCAAATTTTACATTTTAACCCTGAACTTTCCAACTTTTACCAGTTATGAAAATCCACTCAGTTGACCAATTCCAAGTTAATGACCTTAGTTAACCGATTTGTCTGCTGAGTCCAAATTAATGACCCCGGTTTGACCCGTTACGAACAAACTGTTGATATTTTCAAAATCAAAGTTTCAAATTAATGAACTTTTTATCGATTTGACTTTTCAAATTTTAAAGATTAGCTCCCAGCCTGTTGTCAAAGAGATTCCCACCAGTTCTAGCATCTTACCAGACTTCGAAGACCCGTTCTCCAACATTGGTTTGTTGAAAACAATGTAGAAATATATTTTTTTTGAATTTTTGTAAGTTTATGCTAAAAACACTAAAATTCTTTTTGGTTTTAATCTGTAAAGCTGATAAACTATTTACAGAACAATGTAAACTATGTACAAACATATTTACAGACATATTTTTATGAATTCATGTCTAAGGATCCTATCAGTTAATTGAGACATATCACCAGTACCATTGATCTTTAAATGACTCTAAGCTTTAAACTCGTTTACCTAGATTGTCGATATGTTTGTCACTTAAACTTTACCACGTTTCTCAACTGTTTCAAGATATGTTAAGGTAAAATTTATGAAACTTGACTTATCTGCGGTTCCCATTTCTTGAATATACTCCCGTATCAAGATTCCCTAAATTTCATCTTACAGGTGAATATAGCGTAGTTGATATCTGTATCTGGGTGATGCGAGACCTTGAGAGCTCAGGTTAGTACTACCGTACAGACAAAGAGATGAAGGCTCGTCTTTAAGGTGTTTCCACTTAAGGAATCTTTTAGCACTCAATGATTAGATTTTCGATACCTTTTCAAGTTTGCATGCAGTTTGGGGTTTATAGCAAAGTATTATAGAAGTTCTAGGCTATTGCTTCCGCAAAATCAGAAGTACTTGTATAATACCCCAGATATCAACTATCTATAAAGACCTCGTATCTCAGCATCAGGGAATCTCTCAAACGAAATTTCGGAGTACCGAGTCCATATATCCAAGTTGTGATAATCCATAAGATTAAACAGTTTTTAAATTTAGTTTATATCTCGAGAACATTTACTGAACGTGTTAAGCCTATCGACACATCCACAGTAAGACTCGTTTATCACTTTTAAACTTTCCATTTCTTTTGCATACTGTGATAGTGCACTGATGTACTATCATTTCCTTTTTGTGACACCGAATTCTTTTTGTCTTTTTCAATCTTTTTGTACATTTTTGAAAATTTTTCATATGTTTTTGTATTTTCCCAGATATTTCTCCCCCTAAAATCAAAAACATATTTTTGGATTTTAGATTTTTAAGAAATACTAACCTAGAAAGATATTTACAAACCATACAACCAATGCGGATTACGTGAATTCGTCGTCCGATCCGTATTCAACCTCAGCTTCCGCACCTGTAAGCAAATTTTTAATACGTTAAGCCGCATTAGATATTTAAATCTTGTTAATGGAAATGCTTTGGTATAAAAATCAGCCATTTGTTCGTCGGTGTGGATTTTTTCTATTCGAACCAATTTCTTTTCATAACAATCACGAATGAAATGGTAACGAATTTCAATGTGTTTTGTACGTGAGTGATGAACCGGATTTTTAGTTATATCGATGGCTGCTTTGTTATCTACAAATAAAGGCGTGTCAAGAAACTGCAGACCATAATCCCTCATCTGTTGCTGAATCCAGAGGATTTGTGAGCAACAGCTGGAAGCAGAAATGTATTCCGCTTCACAGGTTGAGAGAGAGACCGTGGTCTGTTTCGTACACTACCACGTTATCAAACGTGTGCCAAAGAACTGGCATCTGTAGTTGTAGATTTCGAGTTCAGTTTGTCCACTTCGAAGTCTGAGTCAGCATATCTTGTTAAGTCGAAATTGTCGTTTTTAGGATACCATAAGCCCGTGTTAGGACATCCCTTTAAGTAACGGAAGATTCGCTTGACTATCTGCATGTGTGACATTCGAGGACTTGACTGATATCTCGCACATAAGCAAGTAGGATACATGATGTCTGGGCGTGATGCCGTCAGATACATCAGTGAACCTATCATCGATCGATAAGTGTTTCATCAACTTTTGTTCCCGTCTCGTCTACGTAAATCCCATGGTTCAGTGCCAGCGGAGTCGAAAGCGGCTTCGAAGAATCCATTTCAAACCTTTTGAGAATGTCATGAACATACTTAGTCTGATGAATGAATATCCCGTCTGGAAGTTGAGCCACTTGAAGACCTAAGAAGAACTTCATTTCACCCATTGAGGACATCTCAAATTTCTTCTTCATGATCTTTTCAAACTCTTTGCACAGACTGTCTGTAGAACTGAAAATGATATCATCCACATAGATTTGTACAATTATCAGATGCGATCCAACTTCTCTGGTAAACAAAGTGTTGTCCACTGTGCCTCTCGTAAAACCATTTCCAACGAGATGTTGCGATAACATCTCGTACCAGGCTCTCGGGGCTTGGTGTAAACCATACAAGGCTTTATCCAGGAGATATGCTGTGTTCTTGTTTAGTGGATCGACGAACCCGGTGGTTGGCCGACATACACTTGTTCACGAAGTTTACTGTAGAGAAATGCAGATTTTACATCCAACTGGTACACCTTAAATCCTTTCCAGGCTGCGAACGCTAGGAAAATGCAGATAGATTCTAACTCACGCAACCGGTGCATATACCTGCGTGTAATCTATTCCTTCCTGCTGGTGGAATCCCTTGACAACCAGCCGAGCTTTGTTTCTGACTTTTACACTTGAAGACCCACTTTGTACCAATAGCTTTTTGCTTTGGTGGCAAGTCTACAAGCTTCCAAACACCCAACTTCTCGAACTGTAAAAGTTCTTTTGCATTGCTATCACCCAATTCTCGTCAGCCAGAGCCTCATTGACTGTCTTTGGCTCTATTTGAGAAATGAAACATGAGTAGTAGCAGTAGTTCTGAGTTGGTGCAACTCGGGTGTAGAAACAACTAAGTGCTTTATTGATTTGGCTTCGAGTACGCACACCAGTTTGTAGTTCTCCTATAATATTCGTTGAGGGATGGTACGGATATGATCGCGGCATTTCTTCTGTTGGAACATCAACTGAGCTTTGCTGATTTGAAACACCAGATCACTGTTCACATGATGACGCTTCGTTCTGATTTCTCGGACTAGCAGATTGATTCAACATGTTAGATATCTGCTCAACTTCTTCATCCGATGAGGTTTCATCATCAGCATCAACTGTCGGTGCTTCATGCAACACCCCGACCCGAATAGGGCTGACGTGTCACTCTTACAGATATTAAAACTAAAAACCAATCCATAACGTTAAATAAAAGATCCTAATTACATTTCATTACATTATTGAAATAAAGAATCTTGGTCAGCACTTCCTAACGTTCCTCACTGAAATCCCAGATTATCCCAGATTACCTCTAAAACAAAGAAGACAAACACAAAAAGAAAACTACGGCTGAGCCAAAATTGCCCAGTAACGAAGAAATCAACAATACAAGTAATGTCATATCAGCGGAAACAAAACACAACATAACATAACAGAACTGAGACTGAACTGGAACGATTACTGACACGAGTACTGAAAACAGAGGCAGGCACATGACTGATACAAAAACTGATACACGAACTGATCTGAATTGTATGGAAACTAAATGAAGCAAGACTTCAGAGCATACCGATATCAACCTGACACAAACATGTGAAGACGTTGACCATAATGACTACAACCATTTTACTGTGTAACCAAACTCATTTTCAAACATCATTTAATAACACTAAAATTTTTAGTATGAGATATTTGGCAAAACTATTTTCTTATATTGAATTTTGGATTTTATCAAGTTATAATAATATCTCATGTAAAATAGCAAACCATTATTAGACATAAATAACTAATTTTCTAATTGTTAAAAGTTAAATAATTCTAATAACTTGATTTTCAAAACGTAATACTTATGGTGATTTCGTAACCGACATGAGAAGCCGATACAGAAAAAAACAAAAAAAATTAAATACGTAGGCCAAAACATTTTAAATACCGTTTAAAATCCCATAACCTTCAAAGAAAATAATTGTTGACATTATTATCTTTAAATAAATATTTTGATTCATAAAAAAAATCTATTAGTTAATCATATTCAAAAGTTATCATTTAATCAAAATAACTATTTTTATAGCTTTAGAGATTTATATCTAATAAACAACTTAATTTAGACAACCTAAGTTTAAAAGTAAAATGATTAAATCTTTATGAAAATTTTATAGCTCGTTATGAAAGCAAAAACAGTTCTAAAACAAATCCCGAGACAACACCAGAACGAATACTGAAACCAGATTCTGACAGATGCAAACTAAGCACATGACACGACATCTTAATCTAAGTTGATACGGAAACTAGCACGAAGACGAATACTGAGACAAAACCGATACAAATGCTAACTTAAAATATATACATATAACAAATACAAACAGAATCACATATTGAACATAATTAGACCAAAATCCATAATCAGAAACAGAGACATAATCAGAAACTGAACATATCATAACATAATCCGATACGCGATCGAAACCAGAATAAGTGAATAGTAAGATGCACACATAACTTATCATAATGTAATCAGAATCAGAAACATAACATATTCACGTACTGAAACATATACTAACTTACACGACAGATATATCAACAAAATAAGTCGTGTAACAGAGAAGCACCAAGAGCCAGAAACAGAGGGGTACACAGGTAGCTACTCTATGCACCAATGAGATGGTGAGTGTGGCGTGCACCCATTATTCCATCCCCCGGAAGTCAGAAACAGAACTAGGATCGATCCATACACCTCTAATGGGCCAAAGTGCTACACAAGCACAAGTCAGAGACGTCGTGATTTTGATTACGCACTGTCATGGAAAGTGTTCATGTCGTTGACGCCCAAACGACAAGTCAGAAACGCTCGGTGACAGAGTACAAAAGCTTAGGACATGCATTAAATGCTTTATGGGAGCAAGCTGGCATGGTGCATAAGAGTGACAACGTCTTGCAGACTGCAGCAAACACTAAAAGTTTCTCAATTTGTTTTCTAGTATACCCAAAGCTGTCACGCATTTGTAGGTAAATTTATATTTGCAAACATGAAATAATGTAAAGGGTGCTGATATTAATAAAAGATTTCTTGGCAAATTGCCTTGATTATAAACGTTTTGATTTTTTACATATAACATTCACGCAATTGTGCTGCATTCCACGTACGAGGAATGCGCATGCCATCATTTTTTTGCAGCATGTGTGCGCCTTTGCCAAGGTCCTGTTGGATAACATAGAGTCCTTCCCATTTTGGGGCTAGCTTGTCCGGGTGCTCTACATTGGAGGCTTCATTATCGCGGAAGACGTAATCTCGCATGTTGAATGTGCATATCTTCACTCACACGTAATAGTACTTTTCCAGTTTGGATTTGTACTTAGCTTCATTGAGTGCGGCCATGTCGCGCCTTTCTTCTAAGAGATTGAGATCGAGGCAACGTTCGGTATCGTTGTCAGTGGAACTAACAACGAGTACCCTTCGTGATGGAAGACCAATTTTGTGACAACCGGCAAAATAATGATATTTTCCGTACAACTTAACAACTTAATTATATAGTTAACTGCGTTCGTTACGACTTAATCAATGCATGATTAGGTTTGAAAAGTCTAGCAATCATAGGACATGGTTAAATATGTCACATAATGTCATTACATTCGTCGCGTCACGAGAAAACCATGTCCAAATATGTTGGCGAAGTGCTGAAAGACTATTCACCTAAACACACTATTCATGCCAGCAAGTTAAGAAAGCTATCCGAACGAGCAAAGATAAGTGTCCGGGTGATATGCCATAACTTGCACAACTTGTCCGAAAGTGACCCGACGACCGATCTAATAATATTTTTACCATCTGAAACTAATACCAACTAGTCAAGGAAATTAGTTAATACTAATTAACATCTAAGACCTCTAATTACTCCCTAATGATGCAAACCTCTAATTAACATACTTAGGCAAAGCACCTAAATATTAACATTTTTGCACATGTTGTAATAAAAATTTACATTTACCCCCCCCCCCCCAAGACAATTTTGGTCAACACTAGGGCCCACAAGCCCTTTGCCAAATCTTGTTGTAAGGATGAAGATATAAGTATGGTGCCCTAGATATGATCTTGACTTTTAAGGAGAAGCTTCATTATAAGAAACATTTACTACATCATTTTCACTATCATTTACCTTACAAAAAATCACCAACACACCTTACCTTTTCCCCTCTTCTTTTTGGCAGCCATAACACCCCATGAAACCTTTCTTTTTCATCCATTAAACTCATACATTTAACCTCTAAAATCCCATCTCAAGACCCCTCAAGGAAGGTGCAAGTATTGAGGACTTTAGAGCTATCTTTGGAGCTTAATCTTTTCCTTGATCTTCATAATAATTTGCAAAGTTGTAAGACTTTACTTCACTAATTTTTAAGCTTGTTATTATATGTAGATTATGTATACTGTTGGGATTGAACCCTATGAAAGGAACAGATGATATAAAGCCAAATAACACTCTCGAGCTTTGTTCAACTATCAGAGGTTACATCCTCTGATGCACTTACACTGCTTTCCATAAAGACTGCTCATCCTATCATCTGCCTTCACAAAGCTTCAAGGTCTGCCAGAGTTAACAAGGACAGAGGATAGGAATCAGAGTTTAGTCTTTAGCTTAGTTAATTAATGTAACAGTGCTAAGTGCTGATAGTTTAGTTTTAGCAATGTTTAGAGTTAGTTACATATTGTTTCCTGTCACTATCAACCCTGACATCATTTAAAGATGCTCAGAGGTTAGATAGTTTAGTATAAATAGGCAACTCATGTAACCTTTAAACTTGTCTATTAAAAAGATCAACTTTCGCATATCATCTTCTCTGCATTTTCTCATTACCAAACTGTAATTGCAAAGGCTGAGGGGAGTTTGTGAATCACATGAAGTTAATTAACTTAAAGCATGGATGATGATGAAAACAAACGACCATTGCTTGTAGTAAAAGTTTTCCATCTTATTCCGCTACAAATCTCTTTTAATTCAATCATTTTTCCATTTTTGAAACAAAAACTTACAAGTAATTCAAACTCAAGATCCTAACAATTGGTATCAGAGCCTGATTCATCAAATTCGATCTAACAATAGATTTGGTTCGATTTTGTTCGAACAGATCACTCTCTTGTAATCAGTTTTTTTTTTGTTTGATATTCAGCGTTTTTATTACGTTCAAAGTTTTTTAAAAACAAAATCTGAAAAAAAATCAACTGAAAATGTCTCAAAACACACAGGATGCCAATTATGGATCCCTGTTCAAACCGCCGATGCTAAAAGAAATGAATATTTCATTTGGCAACGACGGATGGGTCACATCCTTGCCCAGCAAAATACTGTTGCTGGAGATCTGTTGCTTATGGACCTCATGTTCCAATGGTTCCAAGCACAGAAGATCCAACCAAACAAGTGCCAAAAAATCCTGAAAACTTTTCGGAGCAGGATTTCCAGAAAATTGAATTGGATGCTAAGGCATTTAGCATAGTTGTTTCGGCCTTACCCAATAAAATTTATGCTGGTCTACTCCATTGCAATAGTGCAAAGGAGTTATGGGATGCACTTAAGGAGCAATTCGGTGGAACTGAGGAAGTGATAGAAAGTAATAGAGAAGTTCTAAATCAGCAGTATGAAACATTTTGTCACTTGAAAGGAGAGTCTCTAACACAACAATTTGAACGTTACAGCTGTCTCATCAGTGAACTTAGACTGGTTAACGTGGTTTTTCCTAATTCGACTGTCAATAGTCGTTTCCTTAGATCGTTACCAGATAAGTGGGAGACGGTAGTTTATGTAACGCAAAAATCTGTTGGGTTTAAAGAAATGTCGTTGACACAACTTCATGGGATACTCCTCACTTATGAGAGAGAGTTAAACCAGAAAAGAAGTTGCAAGATTCTAGCAAAATGACTGATGATTACTCATTGGGTAATACAGCTCTTTTTGGCCAAGAAGAGGGTACTGGCAGCTGTAAGGACCAAAGTTATGATCACTATATAGATATTCTGGTGGGAACTTTGGATCTGAAACATATGCACCCAACTATGCTTTTGCTGCTAGTGGGGAAAGCCAAACCTCTGACAATATATCCTTTGAGCTGAATGACTTGCAACACATTGAACCTTCTGACTTGAAGAAATGGATATTTTGCACCAACTGGCCTTATTGAGTGTTAGGGCTAGTAAGTTTTACAAGAGAACTGGTAGAAAATTCCCAGGTTTGCATGGGGTTGAAGGTTGGGCTAGATAAATCAAAAGTCAAGTGTTATAAGTGTAATAGGCTAGGACACTTTGCCAGAGAATGCAGGTCTCAAAGTTCTGGACCAATAGTGACTCATCCTGGCCCTAGACCTCAGCACACACAAAACATGCTCATTATTCCGAATATGTCCCTGCTCAACATGTTCAAAACACTGCCCACTTTGCACATCCTGCTACCACTGTTCCTGTGCATTATGTTCAATCCACTGCTCCACAAATTCAATGTTTAGGAACCATCTCATCCTCAAGTGCTTGTTCAACAAGCACCCATTGTTACACAACCTGCTCAAACCATTGCTAGTCTAGCAGAGGTTGGTCAACAAAGCTTTTTCACACAAAGTTATGTTGACTGGAGCAGTTTGCCTGAGGATTTGACTGATGAGAACTTTGCTTTAATGACCAAAAATGATGTTGAACAAGAATTTTGTTTAATGGCCTTAGAGACAATTGCTTAAGGTGTTTAATCTGTGGAGATAGGGTCAAAATCTGATGAAGTTCAAGTTTGTGATGAAACAGTGGTTTCAAGTGAAGAAAGAGAAAATGTTGCTAATAAGGAAAACAACTCTCCTACTGACCCATGGAACATTGATATGTGTGAAGATGAGTGTGACTGTGCTTTTATGGCTGCTACAAAGGTATCACCTTAGATCCTTAAAGTTCTATGTTCTGACAAATGCATCATTGCTTTTGCAAACATCAAAAAGGTGAATGAAAACTTGAGAAACAAAATTTTAGAAGATGAACTTAATTTTGAAAAACTGATTAAAGAGTTAAAATCAAAGTTAAGTGAAAAAGATTCTGAAATGAGTAGCCTAAGATATGAATCAAGCATAACCAAGGACCAACTCCAAACTATGGTAGAAAAATACCAAGTTTGTAAAAAGGAGTTAGAAGAAACCCAAATCACTTGTGAAAAATGGGTTGAGTCCTTCAAAGGTTATGAAATTATGCTTGATGCTCAGATCAAGAGCAACATCAAGTTTGGTATAGGTTTTAGAGCCTATGACCAAAATGAGAAAAATGTTGTTTAAATTGATTATGAGTTGGTTGAAGTTGTCCCTACAAATTTGGCTGGTGACGAGATAAAAATCACAGATAAAGCTAGAAACAAAATTGTTTTGAAAAACCAGTGGTTTCAACAAAAGATAAAGAAATTGAAAATATCAGTTTAAACCAACCTGGTCAGATGAATGTGATATCTTAGAAAACTTTAAGCCAATGGACTTCACAACCACTGATGGTATTAAAGCCCCAAAAGCACTGGTGATCCCTATCAAAGATGTGCCAGTAGAGGTCACAACCACTGCTGAGAAAAAGTCTGATAGGAAAAGAAGAGTAAAGATTAAAAACTTGTTTTGTGAATTTTATGAAAAAAGAAATCATGTGGCTGCAGATTGTTTTCTTTTAAAAGCCTATGACATTAACAAAACTGGTGTTATCAAAAACTCCTCAAAATGCACCATCTGCAGCAAACCAAATCACTCAACTCAACAGTGTGCCTATCTCAAAAACTATGAACAAAAGGTAAAAGAGATCAAGGCAAAAGTACTTGAAAGAAAAAGTTCAAGTTCTGTTGGAAATAAATCCAAGCAGAGTTTTGAACCAATTGAAACATCTGTTACAAAAGCCTTAACCAAAACCTTTGTTCAAAGAGAGGTGCAAGTGACAGATGCTCCACCATCAAACTCATTTCCAAGAGGGTATGGCCAACCTGCTTACAAAAAGGTTTCTCATGCTTATGAAGGCTACAAAAAGCCTTCAAAGAAAAGAGTAAACAGGCACCCTTATGGATACAATCATCTGATAGGTAATGGTCAAGAGCAGATGTTACAAGAAAATTTCAAAACCACTAACCATTGTCCTAGACTTGAGACTGGACCATCTGTGACCCCATCCAAAGCCATTTTGGCTTTGGAGACCAACCTTAACTGATCTATTTACTTGATGCGCAGGGACCCTCTACTTGCCTTGATAGCTTATGGTATGTAGATAGTGGAGGTTCCAGGCACATGACAGGATGTAGAGCCCTTCTCAAGGACTTCATGGCTCATGGGGGGGGTGATATATATTTTGGTAATAACTCAAAGGGAAAGGTCTTAGGGTCTGGGTCAGTTCTGGCTGGTAAACTCAAGTTTGAAAATGTGAATTTGATTGACAATCTGAAGTTTAACCTATTGTGTCTCACAAACGAGTGATAGATGATATGGATCCTTTTTCACTAAGAAAACTTGTCAAATTGTGGGACCAGAGGTTGTTAAAAAGATTGATCAAATCATTGCTTAGAGCAAAGCACAACTCACTGCACACAGAAGTGGGAATGTGTATGTGGTAGATATGTTAAAAGATAATCCTATGTCTGGAACATGCCTAGTCTCAGTTGCTTCTAGCAAAGAGACTGAGTTATGGCATAGAAGACTTGGACACACAAATCTTAAAACTATCACCACACTCTCAAAACAAAGTCTTGTAAGAGGCTTGCCTCACAAGCAATTTTCCTGTGATGAACATTGTGTTTCCTGTTTAAAAGGCGAACAACATAAAAGTTCTTTCAAATCAATTGAAGAGTTCAAAACAAGCCAGTGTTTACAACTTTTGCACATGGACTTGTTTGGCCCAGTGCAAATCATGAGCTTAAAACACAAAAGGTATTGCCTAGTGATAGTTGATGATTTCTCTAGGTTTACATGGACCTTCTTTCTTCATTCTAAGGATGAAACTGCAAGCATTTTGCAAAACTTCGTCAAACAAGTAGAAAAGCAATTTGATCTTCCAGTAAAAATCTTTAGAAGTGACAATGGAACAGAGTTTAAAAATAGGGAGTTGGATGCTTTTTGTGACTCAAAAGGAATTGTTAGACAATATAGCATTCCAAGAACTCCAGAACAAAATAGGGTGGTTGAAAGGAAAAACAGGACCTTAATTGAATCAGCAAGAACTATGCTAGAAGATTCTGGTTTACCCCTGTCTTTTTGGGCAGAGGCTGTAAACACTGCTTGCTATGTTCAAAACAGAGTTTTGATTAACCCCAGGCATCAAAAGACTGCCTATGAGATTTTGTATAAAATCAAACCTCTGATTTCATATATTAAAATTTTTGGTTGTCCATGTTTCATTTTGAACTTAAAAGATTCTATATCTAAGTTTGCAGCCAAAATTGATTGTGGTTATTTTCTGGGATGCTCAACCACTGCCAAAGCCTACAGAGTTTTTAACTCTAGGACAAAGTGTGTTGAAGAAACTTTGAATGTGAAGTTCAATGAACTATCATCACTGAAAATCCCAGCAAATCCTGCAGAGCTTTTTGATTTAGATAAATTCACATTTGCTGATGTTTCTATCAAGCTAGACAATGCAGGTACACCACAATCATCTGAAGAAGATCAAGATCAAGGATATGACTGTGTGCTTCCACAAACAAAAGTCTATTCTTCAAATAGAGGATCAGGTGCTACAAGCTCTTGTGTAAACTCTGCCACTTCTGGGTCAACAGTGGTTGATCCTCAAACCTCTGCCAATTCACAAAATCAAACATCTGTTGATAAAAGTCCTACATCTGGGCTCCAAAATCATCAGAATGTTATCTCTATACCCCCAATACCACCACCTCTATTTCCCTCAGCGGCTGATACTTCAAATTCACCAGCAGAGGTTAGCTCAGATGATACACATTTGCAGCCATCACCTCAAAATGCTATTGTTCCATACCAAGATGATTTGATTTATCTCAAAAGCCATCCAGCAGACCAAGTTATTGGCAACATCAAATATGGGGTGCTCACACGAAGCCAATCCCAAAATATTTGTCTTTTTGTTGGTTTTCTATCACTCATACAGCCAGTCAAGTACCAAGAGGCACTGAAAGACAACAGCTGGGTAGAGGCCATGCAAGAAGAACTCCTTCAGTTCAAAAGATAACAAGTTTGGGAGCTTGTGCCACTGCCAAAAGATGTAAGTCCAACTGGCACAAAGTGGGTCTTCAAGAACAAAACTGATGAAAGGGGTATTGTTCTCAAAAACAAAGCAAGGCTCGTGGTTCAAGGCTACAGACAGGAAGAAGGTATAGACTATGATGAGACTTTTGCTCCTGTAGCAAGGTTGGAAGTTATTCGCCTGTTCTTAACTTTTGTTGCTAACCACAACATCAAGGTGTTTCAAATGGATATAAAGAGTGCATTTTTGTATGGAAAAATCAAAGAAGAGGTGTATGTCTGTCAACCTCCAGGTTTTGAAACAAGCATTCCATCCTGATCATGTCTACAGGCTCAACAAAGCATTGTATGGCTTGAAACAAGCACCAAGAGCCTGGTATGAAACTCTATCCACTTTTCTCTTATCCATAGGGTTTACTAGAGGCAAAATAGATAAAACCCTGTTTTTAAAATGGAAAGGAAAAGATTTGATGATTGTCCAAATTTATGTGGATGGCATCATTTTTGGATCCACAAGCACTACTATGTGTGAAGAGTTTCGAAAACTCATGGCAGCAGAGTTTGAGATGAGTGCAATGGGTGAGCTCCAATGTTTTCTTGGTCTTCAAGTTAAACAATTGCAAAATGGTACATTTATCCATCAAAACAAGTATGCAAAAGAACTGCTTAAAAAGTTTGATATGGATGATTGAAAACCATGTAGCGCACCCATGGCAACTTCAAAGCTAGTCACCATTGATGGTAAAGATGACCTTGTTGATCAAACTCTTTATAGAAGCATGATTGGGTCTTTATTGTACATAACTGCATCAAGGCCAGACATCATGTTTGCAACATGTTTATGTGCCAGATCACAGGCATTACCTAGAAAGTCTGACCTTATTGCTGTAAAAATGATATTCAGATACATAAAAGGTGCTCCTACACTTGGTATCTGGTATCCAGCTAATGGGAATATTGAGCTTTCAGGTTTTTCAGATAGTGACTTTGCTGGTTGTAAAACTACAAGGAAGTCCACATCAGGAGGATGTCAATTCCTAGGTGATTGTCTAGTGTCTTGGCAAAGCAAAAAGCAGGTTGCAGTTTCAACATCCACTGCTGAGGCAGAGTATATTGCTGCTGCTAGCTGCACTGCTCAACTCTTGTGGCTTCAGAACCAGTTGTTGGATTTTGGTATCATTGCACTAAAGACTCCACTCAAATTGGATAGTCAAGTTGCTGAAAATATCATCAAAAATCCAGTTTCTTATTCAACTACAAAGCACATTGACATCAGACATCACTTTGTGAGAGATTGCTATGAAAAAGGTTTGATTTCTTTGCATCATGTCCATACTTCAGATCAATGGGCAGATGTTTTAACCAAGGCATTGGATACATCTACCTTTGAAAATTTGATCTCAAGGCCTAGTATGCTAAACATGGAGTAAAAAAAACAAGTTTTCTTGTAAATCCACGTGTACATAGCATCAAAATGTTTTCATAAAATCAAAAATACCTTAAAATAGTTAAAATTGAAGTTTTTCAATAAATCTTTAAAAGTCTGTTCATAACATCTGTTTGTTCAAAACCTCTGATAGGCTTAAAAATCTTATGCACTGTTAAAGTGTATCCTCTGATTTCCATTTTTTACCATTTTTCAAAACACTGATAGCTATCCATTGATTGTGTTAAAAATCAGTTTTGTCCAAACCTCTGTCCTAAAACATTGGTTTGCCACGTCAACGGTTACTTTTCTCATCAGAGGTTACACGTGGTCAGATGTTAGCCATCCGATCTTGCAACAGATGCCACGTCATGTTCACTTTTTTCAAAACCCTTATAAAACCCCTGTTTATCTCACCAGTGGTTACCCTAAGCTGTGTCGATTTCAAAATCTCAAAATCGTTTTTCTCTCAAACACCATGGCTCCTAAATCAAAATCTTCAAAATCCAAAGCTAAATAGCAAGAAGAACCTCCACCTTTCATTCTCATAATCAAAACCCCACACAATTACACTGCCATACTTGAAGAAAACGACGCAAATACTCGCTATCATCCAATGATTTGAATTTTGCAAAAGTCAAAATTCTTGCACATGTTAACCGTCCAAGCCCCCATTTACATTGATGCTCTTCATGATTTCTGGAAAAATGCAAAGGTTCACTCATCTGCTGCTGGTGTTCCTTATGCAATAATTTCAAGAGTAGGGGGTGATGATGCAAATTAGCCCCCAATCGATTTCTCAAGTTTTCAAGTTAAATGACATACAACACCCTATGTCATTTCCAATAAATGAGATCCAAGCAGAATTTCTGGAAAGAGGTTATATCGGCCAGATGAAAGGTATGACCATTTTTAAACCGAACTTTCCTGCTAAGATGAGATTTTTCTTTCACACCATTCTTACTTGTCTCTCAGCAAAATCCACTGCTTTCAATGAAATCCCATTGAACATGTAATATCTAGGGTATGCAATTTTAACTGAAACAGATTTTAACTACTCCCAGATATTGTTCAATGATCTTGTAAGTAATTTTAAAAATATTGAAAAAAGAAAAGCTTTTTTTGATGCATCTACGTTTCTTGAGTGTTTACTTGCAGGATCAAATCAAAGGTCCTGAAAGTAAACAAGGCGTTGTGGTTAATCCAGGCAGCCTAAATCATGAAACTTTCACCAGAATAACAAACCAAGATAAGGTTGAGAAAACACAAGTAGAGGAGGTTGAGCAAGTTTTACCAGAACAAAATGTTCAATCTCAACCTCTTGCTACTAAGCCACTGCTCTTGGTGATCAGGGCAACACAACCGCTGCCCTGAAAACCCACACCAAAAATTTCCAAAAAGAAAACCAAAACAATCTCCAAAAAGCCCACCAAACCCAAAAAGGGTCCTCTGGAAGATGAGATCCCAGAGGTTAACCCTGTGACAGCACCAAAGTCACAAACCACTGCTGCTACTTCTTCACAGCAGTTGGTTCAAAGATCTCCTACCGGCTTTGAAACTCCTCCTTCTTCCTCACAAAAGGAAATGGTTGTAGACACAGGGACACCACTTTATGAAGCTCTAGATCCACTTGGGTCTATTTTCCACAGCCACTCTCCCAGGGCAATGTCGCTTTCTACTCAAGCACCTTCACCGAATACCTTCACTTCCACCCACAATTGTACCCTTGTTGAATGAAATTGAATTGGTTCAGACACAAACCACACTTCTCAATAACCTATTACTGAGAATATACTTCATCCAATGGTGGGTCTGATTCTTTATTCATTGCTAGCCCATCAGCAAATGAAGAGGCTACATCCCTTGGGTTACATGTAACCCTTGGTGATATTTCAACACAAGCAGCCCTACCATCATCTTGCAACAGATGCAGTCATTCACTTTTCAACCCTTATAAACCCCTGTTTTTCTCACCCGTGGTTACCCTAGCTGTGTCGATTTCAAAATTCAAATCGTTTTCTTCAAACCATGGCTCCAATCAAAATCTTCAAAATCCAAAGCTAAATGCAAAAGAACCTCCACTTTCTTCTAATCAACCCACCAATTACACTGCCAATTGAAGAAAGCGACGCAATACTCGCTTATCATCTGAGAATTTTGCAAAATCAAATCTGCACATGTTAACCGTCATAGCCCATTTACATGATGCTCTCATGATTTCTGGAAAATGCAAGTCATCATCGCTGCTGGTGTTCCTTATCAAAATTTCAAAGTAGGGGTGATGATCAAATTAACCCAAATCGATTTCTCAAGTTTCAAGTTAAATGAATACAACACCCTATGTCATTTCAATAATGAATCAAGAATTTCTGAAAGAGGTTATATCGGGAATGAAGGTAACCAATTTAAACGAACTTTCCTCAAGTAGATTTCTTTCACTACCATCTTCTGTCTCTCACAAAATCCATGCTTCAATGAAACCCATTGACTGTATTCTAGGGTATGCAATTTAACTGAAACAGATTTTTTAACTACTCCCAATATTGTTCAATGATCTTGTAGTAATTTAAAATATTGAAAAGAAAAGCTTTTTTGATCATCAAGTTTCTGAGTTTTACTTGCAGATCAATTTAAAGCCTGAAAGTAAACAAGCGTGTGGTTAATCCAGCAAGCCAATCATGAAACTTTCACCAATAACAAACCAGAAAGGTGAAAAACACAGTAAGGTTGAGCAAGTTTTACGAACAAAATGTTCAATCTCAATCTCTTGCTACTAAGCCCACTGCTCTTTGTGATCAGGGCAACACAACGCTGCCCTGAACCCACACCAAAAATTTCCAAAAAGAAAACCAAACAATCTCCAAAAAGCCCACCAAACCAAAAAGGGTCCTCTGAAGATGAGATCCCAGAGGTTAACCCTGTGACAGCACCAAAGTCACAAACCACTGCTGCTACTTCTTCACAGCAGTTGGTTCAAAGATCTCCTACGCTTGAAATCCTCCTTCTTCCTCACAAAAGGAAAGGTTGTAGACACAGGGACACCACTTTATGAAGCTCTAGATCCACTTGGGTCTATTTTCCACAGCCCCTCTCCCACTGGTACTTCTTAAAAAAGAGCTCCTGCTAGAAAAGCCAGCCAACCAACATCCACACCTCCTAAAACTAAGCCTGAAACCAATCCAACCATTAAAACCTCTGCCTCTCAAAAACCTATCACATCTTCAAAACCACAACCCACATCCACACAAGCAGATGTTACAGCAACTGTTGTGTCAACATGTGTTGATACAGCAAAGGTTGCAACAATTGCATCTCTATCCGCTGCCATAATCACATTTCCCACATCAACTCAACCATTATCCACACTACCAAAAATCCCACAACCACCATCACCCACCTTAAGGTTTAAAAGGAGAAAAATCACAAAAGTGATAAATGATGATGAGATCTCTGCACCTCTCCAATATCATCAACACTAGTGATCCCCACATCAGTGCTTACCACTTCTTCAACTCTTACAGTCACTCCTGCATCAAAAGTGTATCCTTTTGATTTACCAGCAGTAAGGGAAGAGATCCTAAGTTTCTTTTCAGAGGATGACCCTGACAAAAGAACAATTCTATCCCTTGATGGCTATCCAAGACCAGCAAATGTTGATGCCTATCTAGATTTGAAAAAGAAGCAAGTAGAGGATATTGCCAAAAGAGAATCAGCTGGTAAAAATGATAGAGAAATACAGATTATCATGTCTTTTCAACTGAGTAAGGTCACCATTCTGCAAAACTTTGTTAAGGATCTGAGCAACCAGTTGTCAGTAAGGGAAGATAAGTTGCTCAAGAGTGAACTCATTAAGTATATCATGGAAAATAAGATGTATAAGGCAACAAGGCCTCTGTTCAGGGATTGGAGCATAGATGAGCTGAGAGAAGAAATCAATAGAATGCAATAAATGTTGAAAGACCCTCTCAAAAAGCCAACTCCTCCCAACTGGGATTTATACAAGAAAGATATCTCTGAAAATGTCTTGAAGTTTAAGAGAATGAAGCAAGAACTGATTCAAAATCATTATGGTTCCAAAAACCAGGTGATGAGATGGGGTGAGGTGAGGGTGATAGACACCTACAAAAGTTTGGAAGAGAGAAGGAAAAAGGATCCATCCATGCCTCCCAAGCCTGATTACTCAAAAGAAGATGCTATCCTCAGAGCTCAACTCTCTAAAAAGTCCAGCTCAACATCTGCCCACTCCACACTTGCCCTGCAACACAGGCAAAAGCAAGGGGAGATGAATGAAAAGACTGACAAAGAGTTTGATGATACATTTATCAAAGAAGGGATTTAGAATATGATTAATTATCACACAGATGATACAAGTGCCAAGCTGGCTAAAGATTATCAAAGATGGCTCATTCACAAACCTCAGCAATAAAGGCTCATTCAAGAAAACCATCAGACCCAAAATTCTAAAATGGAAGGTCGACAAAGATACCCATGAATTGACATTGCTCAAGTCTGATGGTGCAACCACTAAACTATCCATGGAAGATGCTTATGAGCTTACAGTAGAAGACTTCTAAGAACTACTATGTTTAGAGCTGGTGAAGGATATTGATGACATGGAATCTCTTAACTTTGAACTTCAATTCAAAGGTCAAATAAGAGAATTTCTTATGAGGAATAAAAACCAAGAATAAAGTGTTTTTGGCATCATCTGTTCCAGGGGGAGATTGTTGGGATTGAACCCTATGAAAGGAACATATGATATAAAGCCAAATAACACTATCCGAGCTTTGGTTCAACTATCAGAGGTTACATCATCTGATGCACTTACACTGCTTTCCATAAAGACTGCTCATCCTATCATCTGCCTTCACAAAGCTTCAAGGTCTGCCAGAGTTAACAAGGACAGAGGATAGGAATCAGAGTTTAGTCTTTAGCTTAGTTAATTAATGTCACAGTGCCAAGCACTGATAGTTTAGTTTTAGCAGTGTTTAGAGTTAGTTACATATTGTTTCATGTCGCTATCAACCCTGACGTCATCAAAGATACTCAGAGGTTAGATAGTTTAGTATAAATAGGCAACTCATGTAACCTTTAAACTTGTCTATTAAAAAGATCAACATTCGCATATCATCTTCTCTGCATTTCCTCATTACCAAACTGTAATTGCAAAGGCTGAGGGGGAGTTTGTGAATCACATGCAAGTTAATTAACTTGAAAGCATGATGATGATGAAAACAAACGACCATTGCTTGTAGTAAAAGTTTTCCATCTTATTCCGCTGCAAATCTCTTTTAATTCAATCATTTTCCATTTTTGAAACAAAAACTACAAGTAATTCAAACTCAGATCCTAACATATACAAATTTTCATCTTGAATCCTACAACAAAACTAAACATAAAAACCCTAAACTCACCATAAAAGTATACTAAATGTGATGTATATTGTGTTGATTATGTTGTTCATGTAATAGATGATGCTGAATCTCATGTTGATTATGTTAAAGTAGGTTGTTTAAAGTGTATGATCTTGCAATGATTAATAGCAAAAATGATGGTTTAGGCATTGTGATGTTTAAATCTAAACAAATCATCAATCTCATTATCCATGAACTTTACTATGATTTAAAAAGTTACAACATATATGTGACTTTTATAGAAATTAAAAACCATGATTTTCACTAAGAACAAGTTAAAAAGTACTTTAAATAAGTTGTTTAAATAGATGAATGAGATGGAAGGTCATAAAAATAAGTTGGTTTTTAATGATCTTGTTAATAACATGAAAATGTCATAATATATTTTAAAGGTGTAGCTAGAGGTATATATAAACTTCATGGAGTATGAGAATATTTACGTGTAAATTTATTATGCAAAGTTGGTAGATTGAAATTAATTTGAGTTTGTTGTAATTAAAGGGTTTAAAAATGCTTAAAATACGTTTTAAAAACATGGAAAACGCCATAGTTTAGGGGAAACTTGGCGAAATTTTTCTAAAATCTTATCGCGATTAAAACGTGATTAGCGGGTAATTAGCATGGTTAATCGAGATTGGTAACGTTAATTGTGATTAACAACCCTAATCGTGATTAGACAAACCCTAATAAAAATGGTTAAGTCTTGACCATAAAGAGTTATTTAAACAATTGAAAGTTATTCTTAATAAATAAAACGGTTTAGAAATTATAAATATAACAATAAATATAACTTTTGAGAAAATTATATACATATCTTTCAAATACCTTATTTGGTATTACTTGTATATTATGTGTACTGTACTAGTGATAGAAAAATATACACACAAATACTTAAAACCTTCACTTGGAAAAATACACTCAATATATATACACATGAACCCATCCATAATATAATCACAAGCGAACCTTTCGGACAAAGAAATAGCGGATGAACGGCGTCGGACAAATTAACTTATAACCATAAACACTAACAAGACAATATATATAGTCGAACAGACACAAAATATATAATTAAACGCTCTAACCGGATAAAGCGCATCGCCATTCCGACGTATATTTGGTTACTACGGTGGAATTCTCAAAATAATCCATATTTTTAGACAAGAGAAGTATGCATATATTTCAACACTTGTAAAAAATCCGGAAAGCATAAAGTAAATATTACTAAGTATATATATAGACACAAGAATGCATTGGTGGAAATTACAAAAATACAAGTGTTGTACATGTATACAAATACGTATAAATATGGTAAAAATTACCAAATAGTAAGGTATACAAATACGTATAAATACGGTATGAATACCAAATAGTAAAGTATACAAATACGTATAAATACGGTATGAAATACCAAATAGTAAAGTACATGAATACGTATTAATACGGTATACGTATACGTGTAAAATACACAAGTACATAATGATGTACCCACAAACACTTGTTGAAGTGTACTTTCGCAAGGAAGATCGTACAAATACATTAACGAATATATAAGGTTAAAAACAAATAAATATTTTTACACTTTTAATTATTAAAGGCATACAACATATAGAACAAATACTCATACTTAAACCGAACATGTTGTTACGGGTGGACGAGGTTCACTAGACTCATAATATATATTGGAAAAATATATATATCACACTTAATGAACGTAAGTCGTGCGTGGCACGGAGACTCTCGTGGGCTAGGCCCACTCACACCGTGTGGATCACGGAGACTCAAATGGGCTAGGCCCATTCACACTTGTACGAGGCACAAAGACTCTTCTGGGCTAGCCCACTTATACTCGTGCAAGGCACGAAGACTCACGAAGGGCGAGGCCCATTCGTACACATGATGAATACTATATATATATATATATATTATAAAACAAACATATGAAACAATTGCCAACATATTCGAAATACATAAGGGATCCAAATACATAACTTATACAATAACGTTCAAGATGAACAACGTGTACATGTTAAACATAAACCCAAGTATCTAATGAGTTAGAGAACTTTTGTTGATGTTTTCAAACTTACATGTATTTCAGGAAATTGAAGTGGATCTTGGTGCCGTTGGTCAAGTGGTTTCAAGCATAACAAGTAGTCAATGTCATCCATGTTTTGAAGGGTTTGGTCCGTATATCTCATTTCAATGAGATATAGGATGCAAAGCCTTTGCTTTTAAAAACTAAGTAGAACTTGCCTTTTGTAAAACTTATAACTTATGATGTCTTGTATTTGAACAACTTATGATGTGTATTTATTACTTATATCAATGGATGAACATCGTGTTTGTTTTAATCATATAGTTGTTTACTTATATCATATGCGATGAAAACTAATCAAGTCACACCACGCGCTTCCGCTATCGACCGGGTGTGACAGATTGCTATCAGAGCTTCGATGGTACTGAACCAGGATTCCTTATCGAGTCTAGTCTACAATCACTAGGATCCTCATATGAAAACCTTTTACGATAACAAATGATTTCATCGCATGTACAAAAATGCAAGATCCACTAACAAAACTATTTTCAAATAAATAATGCAAGGACACTATTTGGGGGCAAAGTCTATATGGGATAGACTTGCAAAAATTAGATTGATTCGACAAACTAACATGATTTTGTTTGATATGCCCGTGTTTATAAATATATAATAATGATATTATTTATTGATATACATACATGTTGTACGGATTATTTTGCCAAGAACGAAATACCTTCGACTTCAAATTCTATTATTATTCCTGACTCATACGATGAAAATATCAACCTCGTGTTTATTGCGGAGCTTATCGCGGACGTGTCTCCTAAATGAGCCCCTAAGCTTGATTCCTTAGAAGATGGCTGTTTTTCCTCAAATGCGAAGGTGTCTGGCTACAGTAGTGATGACGAGGCGGAGGTGGTAACCTTGGACAACAACTCTATTAATAGACGAGGTCCCTGTGGCTCATACTAAACATGATTGACGATATTCTTGTCCAGACAAGGAAGATGAGGTATTCATCTTAATGGTGCCCCTCCAGCTGTTATTGTTACATATTCTCTCTATTTCTACTTCTATTTTCCTAACGTCGCTCCCTTTCGCGAGTTAACGACATCAGATTTTGGCAAGTGGACCATCACGAAGGTCCCTCCTATGTTGAAGGTATGTAGATAGTAGTGTCTCCTACCTGACTGATCATCGACTTTGAACGAGAGAACGCTAGGGTAACCATGCAAGGCAATTTATTATTACGGGGCCACGTAATAACACTTGTAATGCATGGGAATCCTGGTGGGCTCTACGGGTCAAGCTAATGATCACTATTCATTCGAAATTCTTAAATTGTTCAAATCTCTATCTAGTAGAACACTCACAAGGATAGTTACTATAATACTCAACAAAGTAGGAAATCTGTCATCGTTTACTTCTGTCTAACACTCATATATATTGTACGAGTAGGTGGGACTCGGTATCTAAGCAAGTGAAGATGGTTAACCATTGAGGGAAGATTTTCCTCAACATCCTAGGACTCATGTGATTGAATTTGTATAATATCTATAACACCTTATGTTATCCATTGAAGTTGCTGCGATAAACCCCATCAGTTGACATCCATTTTACCTCAAAGGGTAATATGGCACGATCCGTAATGTAACCCATTTACCATATTCTATCTGACATCTATGGAAACCATACCAACCTTATCGGAACTCAGGGAGCTCAAGCAATATCACTGTATTTGTCGCACAATTCAGTGCGGCAAAGGGTTCCTCCCTACATTGCACAACCGAGGTCCATGGAGTATGAAATACATATTATAAGGACGAAGGTGACCACTCGTTCTCCCCTCCTCAACAGATTGCTGCTCCATATAGACACATGGGTGGCACATGCAAAAAGATCCTTTAATCCTTCACTCCGCATGCACTCTACCACCATCACCCCCACCAGTACGTCAACACTATCCAGTCCATAGTGCGCCCCCATTGTTTGAGGAGCCATTCGTATCCTTGAAACCCGCTCTACGGCCGCCATAAGGCACATTCTCGGTCTCGAGGAAGAAGTTACGTACCTTCGCGACCAAAATTCCGTGTTTTCACTTTCACACCCCACACACGATAGTTATGTACAACTCCCATCTCTTGGGAAGTATACCTGTATTTGTCAAACTAAAGGCTATTGAAGATGTGGAGACTTGAAGATCGCCCAAGGAACTTGTGAAGAAAAGACCCCACAATATTTTGTATATTATTGTATGACTTGTATATATCGGAGTGATGTAACTCTGAGGTTCTTCGCAAAACTAACTGTAGCAAGTTGATATGGTGTATATAAAAGTCGTTATTTCCACAACATATCATTGTAACATATTTTACTTCCCTACAATGATGCGATAGTTATGGTGTGAAGGATTTGCATAAGTATCATTGTGGATTATCTTACCCTTATACTCATACTCATGGCACCACAACGAAGGAATACGTGTCAAGCCCAACCGAAACATTTACTGCAACCCAAGCTAAGCTCGCGCTCTAGTAAACCAGCTAGTTGCTGAAGGGGTCGTCTAATACGAAGAAAACCGTACTGCAAACAGTGACAGAACGAGAGGAACCATATTGAAAATCGCTCAGGCGATAAGTCTTGCCTTAGCCCTATCGAGGGTGGGTTAAGGATGGAGAAACCGAAATATAAGTGTAGTGAACAAGGAGACCTAAGTGGTGTCTTCTTTGGTAGCAATAAGAGGAAGCATGCACATTTCAAGCTCGATTCTAGGTCGAACAACAATCATTAGGAAATCTCTTCGACTAAGAAAACTAAGGCATTGTTGCCACAATGAAAAAGGTGGATAAGAAATATAATGGAAAACTACCAAAGTGTTATAAGTGCAATTATCACCATCGTGATACTTGCCGAATCGCGAAGTGTGACAAATACGGTAAGACGGGCACAACAAAGAAGCCTGTTGGGTGGGTACTGGACGTGGTAATGGAAACCGAGGTGGTAACGATAATAACAACCAAGGATGAAATGGGAATGGCAAGGGTCAAGGATATTATGGATGTGAGACAAAGGGCACTATCGAAAAGATTGCCCGAAGGAGAACCAAGCTCGTGGGAGAACTTTTGTGATAGGAGCTAAGGATGCACGGCCAAGATCCGAACGTAGTTGCGGGTACGTTCCTTATCAACCAACACTTGCATCCATTCTTTTGATGCTACTACCGACTTTAGTTTTATATCTATAAGAATTTAAAAAATACTTGGCCTAGAGTCGAGTAAACTAGACGTCCCTTATTCCATAGAACTAGCAAACGGAAATTAGTCGAATCGGGAGAAATTATTCGAGGTTAAACACTCGAACTTGGAGCGCGGAAATTCCCTATTGGTCTTTTACCTGCCACCTTGGGTAGTTTTGACGTGGTGATCGGAATGGATTGGTTGTCCGACAACTGGGCGGAAGTGATTTACCATGAGAAGACCATCTGCATTCCCCAACTGGGTGGAGAAACATTTGTTGTACATGGAGAAAAACATGAAACATCTTTACGAATTATTAATTGTATGAACGCGCAAAAGTGTCTACGAAAGGGTTGTATAGCCTTCTTCGCTCACGTAGTAGACAAGGAAACTAAGGAGCCGAAGTTAGAAGACATCATTGTCGTGAAGGAGTACCAGAAGTCTTTCCAGAAGACTTGCCAGGACTACCTCCACAACGCCAAGTGGAGTTTCTCATCGATTGGGTGCCAGGAGTGGCAACGAGGGCGAAGTCTCCTTACCGATTAGCTCCGTCTAAGATGCAAGAGTTATCTACTCAACTTCAAGAGTTATTAGATAAAGGATTTATTAGATCGAGTTTCTCACCTTGGGGAGCTCTGGTATTATTCATTAAAAAGAAGGACGGGAGCTTGCGTAAGTGCATAGACTACCATGAGTTGAACAAACTCACCATCAAGAACCGCTACCCCTTACTTAGAATTGATGACTTGTTCGACTAGCTACAAGGCTCAAGCTTCTATTCGAAGATCGATATGCAATCAGGTTACCACTAACTGAGGATTCAAGAAGAAAGCATACCCAAAACGGCCTCCCAAACTCGTTACGAACACTACGAGCTTTTGTGATGTTGTTCGTCTTAACAAATGCACCGGCAGTGTTCATGGGTCTTATGAACCGCGTGTGCAAGCCGTATTGGATAAGTTCATGATTGTATTTATTGATGACATATTAATATATTTGCGATCTAGAGACGAGCATGAGCAACATTTACGGACTATCTTGGAACTTCTGAAGAAAGAACAACTTTACGCGAAGTTTTTCAAATGTGAATCTTCGTGGTACAATTTCTCGGACAAGTGGTGAATGAGAAAATAATTCATGTTAATCCTTCCAAAAAATTGAGGCAATAAAGAATTGGTAAGTGCCTAAGACACCGACAGAAGTACGATAATTTTTGGGATTAGCAGGTTATTAAGACGGTTTATAGAGAAATTTTTCAAAGATTGCCCAACCGATAACATCTCTGACTCAAAAGGATAAGAAGTTTGATTGGGGCGACAAACAAGAAGCGGCATTTCACCTGTTGAAAGATAAACTCTGTGATGCACCTATTCTATCTTTACCTGACGGTACCGACGACTTTGTAGTTTATTGTGATGCATCGCATCAAGGTCTCGACTGCATGTTGATGCAACGAGACAAAGTCATACCGTATGTCACACCCCGACCCGCAGCGGATAAGGTGATCGGGGCATGATTGGGTTATCATCAAAGCTCATGACATTTATTAAACGTTTCATATTCATTAATACAATTTAAATGGAAATTTACAATGATTGCTACAACATGATCTAACTACAATCTAAACTTCTTTGTTCTCTTCTAAGGCATATCCTATGTTTTCCTTGCTTCAACCTGTTCACCTGTATCATGTGTAAAAAGGTTTTTGGATCAACATAATGTTGGCGAGTGAATCCTATGGAAAACATTTGAACAATTCATTTAAATTGATTATGAAATATGTGCACAACCAAACATGAGTAAAATTAGATGTAATTTGATCAACAATCATAATATGTTAAATGAAAACACTCATGAATAATAATGGAACAATTAAAGGCACGCGTTGCTCAACTCGTCTCTCACGAGGAACTGAGGGGCCTGATGAATGAATTGCATAAACATGATAATATGAATAACACAACTACAACAATATAAACTCAATGAAAACACACATGAACAATAATGAATTGAATTGAAGCACGCGATGTTCTACTCGTTTCCCACGAGGAACTGATGGGCTTAATGTATGAGTTTCATGTAATTTGACAATCGGAATATAAGTAAATCACAACAATAAATCAATCTAAGTTTAAGTCATGATGTGGTATGGCACAAGTTTAAATAAATAACTTAATTATTTCATAACACATGACACACCCCAAAACGTGTAATTTAAAAGGGGGAATTGTAAGATTCACTCACAGTGGGTGCGTTCGGTTGATGACGTTGAATGCACGCGAAGTGGTTTTAACCACGAGTGAGATTTAAAACCTAGATAAATCGCATTATGGTTTGGTAAGTAAACGGATTTTATTAAACTATTTTAGTAGGATTGTTGGGTGCATTTTTGTGAGTTTGAGGCTATTTTCTAATCTTAAAAATGTTATTTTTAAGTATTTATAATTGATTTTTAATTAAAATAATTAAATAAAAATAATAAAAATATTTTATTTTTTTCTGCTACAGTGACATTGACCAGTTGACTTTGACCGGCGTTGACCGGTTCGAGGCGTATTGTTGTGCGCTGGGTGAGGCTCGAACCCGAGACCTCCCGTACGCGTGCACGCAGCTCTACCAACTGAGCTACGTGTCTAACCCGTTATATATCCGATTTTAATTTCATATATACATTAATTAACATTAACAGAAAATCATTTTTATTTTAAAAACAATTTAAGCGGCTCGGCGGTGCGCTCCACAGGTCTCGAACCCGGACCTGTGGGTTAATATAACACACAGTCCACCGCTGGACTGTGTGTTCAACATGTTATATAACTTGATTTTTATTTTACTTAAAGACAATTTAGTTATTTCCTTTTTCTGCCTTATTTAAAAAAAAATAGATAATTGTCCGAGTCGGTGCTGATGACCGGACTCGAACTCGTGACCAGCGATATAAACAAACACACAGTCCACCGCTGGACTGTGTGTCTAACTTGGTTATTATTCCGGTTATTAATATACTTAACATATAACTAAGGTGACTCCGGTTCAGTAAACAAAAAATGGATTTTATTAAGGCAGCGTGTGTGAGACGGGATTCGAACTTGAGACCTTTGCATGTTTAACGTTTTATGTGCACACAGTCCACCACTGGACTGTGTGTCTAACCCGAGTAAAATCCTGATTTATAATATACTTATATAATATGGAAGTGCGTCGTCTTCTTCGTCAAAGTTGAACCAGAAATCGGGTCTGACTGGTTCGAGTTTTTATTCAAGTTTCAATAGTGTTTTAGGTTAATTACTGGTAAGATAGAAGTGAAAAGGAAAAGAAACTGAGCGGAGAATATACCGACTGAACTCTCTGTTTTCCGGCAGAAACTCCGGCGACTGAATTCAACTCCGGCGACGTGTTCCTTGTAGCAGCTAGTCTCCGAAAAGTTTGGAAAAGGTAAGGGTATCACCGGTATAAGCTTCAGAGGTTCAGAAAAGCTCGGCAATGGGGAAACCGGTTTTCCGGCGACGAACAGCTTTATTCCGGCGAGTGAAATTTCGCCGTGAAAAGATGTGATTTTTAGCGAAAAGGTTTGCAGACGATTGTGGTTGAATTTATAGGGAATAATCGAAATGTATTTGGTCTGATTTTTGACTGTGTTCGTTATTTAAATTTTTCCGGCGGTTTTGAAAAGTGTCGCGGACTTCAAACATCGGTTATAACCGATATGTGATTAAAGGTTTACGTTATAACGTAAATTGGTGTTAAAACTCGCGAATATTCCGGGATTCCGACGACTGAATCGTTGGGCGCCGGTTTTGAATTTGTAAAGTCACTATATCAATTAAATGATTCTATTATTCATCAAACATAACAAGCGGCGCAGTGGTTTGTGTTTGTGAGATAAAACACTGAATGACTCGGTACAGACCCGGGTTCGAAACCCGGCAGAAACATTTCCTTTTTATTTTGCGATTTTTGACAGTTTTTCAAAAACTAAATATATATTCCCGTATAATAATTGATTACGGATCGTTTAAAATTATTTTGGGCATTTAATTCGAAACGAAAATTTTGACTGACTGTTCGGTTGATAAACGGAGCGGGTTTGGTAAATCCGTTTTTGACGGATGTTACACCGTACGCGTCCCGACAGCTTAAGGTGCACGAGAAAAAAAATTATACCACACACAACCTCGAACTAGGTGCGGTGGTATTTGCATTGAAAATATGACGTCACTACTTATATGGTCAAAAAGAGCTAAATATGCGGCAACGAAGATAGGTTAAGCTATTAAACGATTACGACTGCGAAATCAAATATCATCCGGGCAAGGCGAACGTAATGGTGGACGCCTTGAGTCGCAAAGAACAAGTGAAAAATCTTGAGCCTTAGAAATGACTATACAAAATAACATTACTTCTCAGATTCACGGTGCGCAACAGGAAGCACTTAAACCTGAAAAATACCAGCCGTGTCATTGCGCGGGATGGAAAAGCAATTGGTGCCAAAGGGGGATGGAACGTTATACTTCATGGGATGAATTTGGATTCCATACTTTGGCGACCTATGGGGAATTATTCTAGATGAAGCACACAAGTCAAAGTACTCTATACATCCAGGATCAGATAAGATGTATCAGGATTTAAAGGAATTCTACTGATGGCCTAACCTTAAGGGCGACATTGCCAATTATCTCGGAAAATGCCTTACTTGCGCCAAGGTTAAGGCCAAGTATCAAAAGCCTTCAGGTTTGCTGCAACAACCTAAAATTCCCGTATGGAAATGGGAACAAATTTCAATAGACTTTATTACTAAGTTACCTAGGACCTCAAGAGGTCACGGCATGATTTGGGTTATCATTGATGGACTTGCGAAGTCTGCACATTTCTTACCGATTCGTGAGAAGGATAGCACTGAAAAGCTAGCTGAGCTATATCTTAAGGGGATTGTGGCACGACATGGAGTGCCTATCTCTATCATATCGGACCGAGAAGGTCGATTCATGTCAAGGATTTGGAAATCATTCCAAAAGGCTTTTAGATCACGGTTAAATCTAGTACGACCATTCACGCTCAGACGGACGGTCAAAGTGAGCGAACGATACAAACATTAAAGGATATGTTACGTGCTTGTGTGATGGATGTGGGTGGAAATTGGGATACCCACTTGCCCTTAGTGGAGTTCTCATATAATAACAGCTATCACACTAGCATTCAGGTCACCTCGTTTGAAGCTTTGTATGGACGAAAATGTCGGTCACCGCTATGTTGGGCAGAGACCGGGGATAAGCAACTCATTGGCCTGGAATTAGTCCAGGAGACTATGGACAAGATTTTTCAGATACGAGACCGTATCAAGGCGGCTCGTGATAGGCAAAAGAGCTATTCTGACAAACGATGGAAACCACTATCTTTTAAAGTCGGACACAAAGTGTTATTGAAAGTCTCGCCTTGGAAAGGCGTAGTAAGATTTGGTAAATGTGGAAAGTTGAACCCACGCTACATTGGCCCATTTGAAATCTTGGAAAAGATTGGAACCGTCGCTTATAAATTGAAATTACCGGACAAACTCAGCAGCGTACATGACACATTCCATGTGTCTAATCTCAAGAAAAGTCCTACTCAAGAAACGCTTATCATACCAACGGATGAAATTCACATCAACGACAAACTCCATTTTACTGAAGAACCCATCGAGGTTACGGACTGGAAGGTCCACAAGACACGGAGAAGTCGTATTAAAACTGGTTAAAGTTCGTTGGAACTCACGTCAGGGTCTCGAGTATAGGTAGGAACGTGAAGATCAAATCAAGTCCAAGCACCCACATTTGTTTCAAGGCTCCCCTTTAAACCACAACACAGCTTTAATTTCAGGACGGAATTCTTTTAACGGGGGGGGGGGGATGTGATAACCGGCAAAATAATGATAATTTTCGTACAACATAACAACTTAATTATACAGTTAACTGCATTCGTTACGACTTAATCAATGCATGATTAGGTCACGAAAAGTCTAGTAATCATAGGAAATGGTTAAATATGTCACATAATGTCATTACATTCGTCGCGTCACGAGAAAACCACAAACAATGTCCAAATATGTTGGCGAAGTGCTGAAAGTACTATTCACCTAAACACACTATTCATGCCAGCAAGTTCAGAAACCTATCCGAACGAGCAAAGAATGGCGCGAAAGAAATTTACAGATGGAATACAAATAAAAATCCCTAATTAGGGACACTTAATACAAAAACACTTTAACTTTCTGGAAAATACACGTTGTTAAAATTCGTCTGATCCGCGCTAAAATATAACAAAGTAAAGTGTCGAAAACGCCAAAACTCAATATTTTAAGGGTCGTAGGACTCGTATATAATGTTGTACACCCTAGATAAGCTTGGGTATATCAACAGGCTACCCTAAACATAAGTGTCCGGTGATATGCCATAATTTGCGCAACATGTCCGAAAGTGACCCGATGACCGATCTAATAATATTTTTACCATCCGAAACTAATACCAACTAGTCAAGGGAATTAATTAATACTAATTAACATCTAAGACCCCTAATTACTCCCTAATGATGCAAGACCAACCTCTAATTAACATACTTAGGCAAAGCACCTAAATATTTACATTTTTGCACATGTCATAATAAAAGTTTACATTTAACCCCCCCCCCCCCTTCACCAACACACCTTATCTTTTCTCCTCTTATTTTTGGCATCCATAACACCCACAACACCTTTCTTTTTCATCCATTAAACTCATACATTTAACCTCTAAAATCCCATCTCAAAGACCCCTCAAGGAAGGTGCAAGTATGGAGGACTTTTAGAGCTATCTTTCGAGCTTAGTATTTTCCTTAATCTTCATCATAATATTGCAAAGTTGTAAGAATTTACTTCACTAATTTTTAAGCTTGTTATTATATGTAGATTATGTATACAAATGTTCATCTTGAATCCTACAAGAAAACTAAACTTAAAAACCCTAAACTCACCATAAAAGTATACTAAATGATGTATATTGTGTTGATTATGTTGTTATGTAATAGATGATGCTTAATCTCATGTTGATTATGTTAAAGTAGGTTGTTTAAAGTGTATGATCTTGCATGATTAAGAGCAAAAATGATGGTTTAAGCATTGTGATGTTTAAATCTAAACAAGATCATCAATCTCATTATCCATGAACTTTACTACGATTTAAAAATAAGTTACAACATATATGTGACTTTTATAGAAATTAAAAACCATGATTTTCACTAAGAACATGTTAAAAAGTACTTTAAATAAGTTGTTTAAATAGATGAATGAGATGGAAGGTCATAAAAATAAGTTGGTTTTTAATGATCTTGTTAAATAACATGAAAATGTCATAATATATTTTAAAGGTGTAGCTAGAAGGTATATATAAACTTCATGGAGTATGAGAATATTTACGTGTAAATTTATTCATGCAAAGTTGGTAGATTGAAATTAATTTGAGTTTGTTTGTAATTAAAGGGTTTAAACATGCTTAAAATACGTTTTAAAAACATGGAAAACGCCATAGTTTAGGGGAAACTTTGCGAATTTTTCTAAAATCTTATCGCGATTAAAACGTGATTAGCGGGGTAATAAGCATGGTTATCGTGATTGGTAACCTTAATTATGATTAACGACCCTAATCGTGATTAGACAAACCCTAATAAAAATGGTTAAGTCTTGACCATACAAGAGTTATTTAAACACTTGAAAGTTATTTTTAATAAATAAAAGGGTTAATTATGAATATAACAATAAATATAACTTTTGAGAAAATTATATACATATCTTTCAAATACCTTATTTGGTATTACTTTTTAATAAATACTAGTGATAGGAAGATATACACACAAATACTTAAAACCATTCACTTGGAAAAATACACTCAATATATATACACATGAACCCACGCATAATATAATCACAAGCAAACCATCGGACAAAGAAATAGCGGATGAACGGACATCGGACAAATTAACTTATAACCATAAACACTAACAAGAAAATATATATAGTCGAACTGACACAAAATATATAATAGACGCTCTACCGGATAAAGCGCATCGCCATCGGCAACGATCACCCTAGCGTCCTGACTTGGAGCGTGCACACGCCGCGGACGACACTTGGTTACTTCCGAACACGAAAATAAGTATATTTTGTTACTACGGCGGAACTCTCAAAATAATACATATTTTCAGACAAGAGAAGTATGCATATATTTCAACACTTAAAAAAAAAATCCGGAAGCATAAAGTAAATATTACTATATATATATATATATATATATACAAAAAATACAAGTTTTGTACATGTATACAAATACGTATAACTACGGTAAAAATTACCAAATAGTAAGGTATACAAATACATATAAGTACGGTATAAATACTAAATAGTAAAGTAGACAAATACGTATAAATACGGTATGAATACGAAATAGTAAAGTATACAAATACGTATAATACAGTATAAATACCAAATAGTAAAGTTAACGGATACGTATAGATATGATATACGTATAAAAATACACTAGTACATAATGATGTACCCACATACACTTGTTGAAGTGTACTTTCACAGGGAAGATCATACAAATACATTAACGAAGATATAAGGTTAAAAATAAATAAATATTTTTAACACTTATAATTATTAAAGGCATACGACATGTAGAACAAATACTCATACTTAAATCGAACATGTTGTTACGGGTGGACGAGGTTCACTAGACTCATAATATATATTGGAAAATATATCACACTTAATGAACGTAAGTTGTGAGTGGCACGGAGACTCTCGTGGGCTAGGCCCACTCACACCGTGTGGATCACGGAGACTCAAATGGGCTAGGCCCATTCACACTTGTGCGAGGCACAAAGACTCTTATGGGCTAGGCCCACTTATACTCGTGCAAGGCACGAAGACTCACGAAGGGCAAGGCTCGTTCGTACACATGATGAATACAATATATATATGTATATATATATATATATATTAAAACGAACATATGAAACAAATGCCAACATATTCAAAATACATAAGGGATCCAAATACATAACTTATACAATAACGTTCAAGATTAACAACGTGTACAAGTTAAACATAAACCCAAGTGTCTAATGAGTTAGATGTCACACCCCGACCCGCAGCGGAAAAGGTGATCGGGGCATGATTGGGTTATCATCAAAGCTCATGACATTTATTATAACGTTTCATATTCATTAACACAATTTTAAAGGGAATTATACAATCATTATTACATCATGTCCTAACATCAATCTAGGCTTCATTGTTTTCTTCTAAGGCATTTCCTATGTTTTCCTTGCTTCATCCTGTTCACCTGTATCATGTGTAAAAAGGGATTTTGGATCAACAAAAAGTTGGCGAGTGAATCCTATGGAAAACATTTGAACAAGTTTATTTAATTGATTATAAAATAAAGTGCACAACCACACATGAGTAAAAATAGATGTAAACTTATTCACCAATCAATTTAATATTAAATAATACACACATGAACAATAATGGATCGTTTTGAGGCACACGTTGCTCAACTCGTCTCTCACGAGGAACTGATGGGCATAATGAATGAATTGCATAAACTTGACAATATGAAATACGTATCTACAAACAATATAAACTATATAATACACACACGAACAATAATGGATTTGTTTTGAGGCACGCGTTGCTCAACTCGTCTCACACGAGGAACTGATGGGCCTAATGAATGAATTGCATATAAATTGACAAAATGAAATACATAACTACAAGCAATGTATACAATCTAAGTTTAGATCACAATATGGTATGGCACAAGTTTAAATAAACGAGTTAATTTTATGACACATGACACACCCCAAAACATGTAATTAAAAAGGGGAGTTGTAAGATTCACTCACCTTGGGTGCGTTCGGTTGATGATGTTGAATGCGCACGAAGTGGTTTTAACCACGAGTGAAATTAACCTAGATAACGGCATAATGTTTCGGTAAGTAAACGGGTTTTATTAATCCATTTTAGTAGGATTGTTGGGTGTATTTTGTGAGTTTAAGGCTATTTTCTAACCTTAAAAATGTTATTTTTAAGTATTTTTAATTGATTTTTAAATAAAATAAATAAATAAAAATAATAAAAAAAATGTTGACTTTTTGACCGTTGACCGTTGACCATTGACCATTGACTTTGACTGTTGACCGATTCGTATGTGTGTATGTGTGCGCTGAGTGAGGCTCGAACCCGAGACCTCCCGTACGCGTGCACGCAGCTCTACCAACTGAGCTACGTGTCTAACCCGAAATATTTCTGTTTTTAATTATATTTATATATTAATTGAATTAAACAGAAAATCATTTATTTTTAAAAACGATTTAATCCAACGACTCGGTGCGCTCCACAGGTCTCGAACCCGGGACCTGTGGGTTGAGTTAACACACAGTCCACCGCTGGACTGTGTGTCTAACTTGTTAAATAATCTGATTTTTATTATACTTATATACAAACTAAATATTTTCATTTCTGTCTTAAATAAAAAGTTGGATAATTGTCCGGACCGGTGCGGTAGTCCGGACTCGAACTCGTGACCTGAGCTTAAACATTCACACAGTCCACCACTGGACTGTGTGTCTATCTTGGTTATTATTCCGGTTTTTATTAAACTTAACATCTATGCGAAATGATTCCGGTTCAGTAATAAAAAGGAACATTTTTATAAGCGAGTATGCGTGGGACATGTATCGAACTCGAGACGTTTGCGTGTTTTATTTGCACACAGTCCACCGCTGGACTGTGTGTCTAACCCGAGTTATAACTTGATTTAAATTAAATTTATAGACAACGGACACTTCGTCTTCTTCATTGAATCTTAACCAGGATCGGAAGTCCGACTGATTCGTCGATTTTATTAAGTTTCTTTAATGTGTTATGATTAATTACAGGTGAGATAAGTAAAAAGGATGAAAGATTTAGCGTAAAGTATACCGAACTGGACTCCTCTGTTTCTCCGGCAGAACTCCGGTGACAGCAAGTGATTCCGGCGACGTGTGTCTTGCGGTAGAGAGTCTTCAGCGAGCTTGAGATAGATGTGAGTGGCTTCGGTATAAGTTCTGAGTGTTCAGTGTTTAGAGTAAGGCACAGAAGTGAAAAACCCGGTTTTCCAGCGATTTGCAGGTATTTTCCGGCGAGTGGATTTTCGTCGAGAAAGGGTGCGGTTTTGAGCGAAAAGGCTACCAGTGGATTGTGGGTGAATTTATAGGGATGAATCGAGATGTATAGAGTCGGATTTCAGGCTTGATTCAAATTCATTACGTTTTCCGGCGGTTATGACTTGCGTCGCGGGTTCAGACGTCGGTGATAACCGATGTAGGTTTAATGTTTACGTTAAGACTTGAAGAAACCGTCCACTCTCGTGAGATCGCCGGGATTTCCGACGACTGCAATTGGGCGCGTCGTTATTTGAATTCGAGGTTTATTTTATGTATTAATTGTCTCCAATAATTAACAAGGAACATAAGTGGCGCAGTGGTTGGAGGGTTGATTGTTAAGACGTTGCTTGAATCGCTGGCTGACCCGGGTTCGAAACCCGGCAGCAGCATTTTATTTTTATTTTCTTATTTTTAACAGTTTTTCAAAAACAAATTATATATCCCCATATACTTATTAATTATGTATCGTTTAAAATTATTTTGGGCATTAAATACGCAACGAAATTTTTAACTGATTGTTCGGTTATTAAACGGAGCGGGTTTGGTAAAATCCGTTTTTGACGGATGTTACAGTATCCCCTGCTTTTTTAGAAATTTCGTCCCGAAATTTAAGTAGTGATATATTTGACTAAAAAGAATGATGGTGTTTAGTTTGACAGTTACATGCTTAGAAAAAGTAAGGGTTTAAGTTTTTGTTTGAGGCGGTAATGTTCCTTGTAAAGGTTAAGTACCCTGTTACAGGAATCGCTTTTTGTTGCCTACGGTAAAATATTGATAAGCAGAGTTGATTCGCTAAAAATGATATCATGCGTAAGAGTTTTGATATGTTTGGAAGGATATGGTTATATCCTATAGCAAAACTTCTAATACTACAACCTACATGGAACTTTTCATAACCGTCTAACAATACCTCTGATCCTTTGACAAGAATACTTATATATAGGAAGTACCAGCGGCGTATCCACCATATTCTTGTCAAATTTTCATTGGTTTTATCAGTAAGTTATGATCGGTTCTATGATATGACTCTAGAACATAAATAAACACCACAACTAATGTACCAAGAAATTACTAAATCCTACATAGAACTTTCTCATAACCGTCTGACAATGCCTCTGATCCTTTGACAAGAATACTTATATATAGGAAGTACCAGCGGCGTATCCACCATATTCTTGTCAAATTTTCATTGGTTTTATCAGTAAGTTATGATTGGTCCTATGATGTAACTCTAGAACATAAATAACATAACAACCAATATTTGAATCCACATTCTGATAGCATATATGTTTGAATGGTGACAGTTCCTCTCTCGTTTGTTATGATGGAGAGGTTAGTTTATGTAGAAATGGAACACAATCCAATTTCTTTAAATAGCGAGATGATATAAATGTAACACAAATTTCAACCAAGACAATACTAAATCCTACATGGAACTTCTCATAACCGCCTGATAATGCCTCTAATCCTTTGGCAAGAATACTTATATATAGGAAGTACCAGCGGCGTATCCACCATATTCTTGTCAAATTTTCGTTGGTTTTATCCGCAAGTTATGATTAGTTACCAAGAAACTACTAAATCCTACATAGAACTTTTCATAACCGCCTGACAATGCCTCTGATCCTTTGACAAGAATACTTATATATAGGAAGTACCAGCGGCGTATCCACCATATTCTCGTCAAATTTTCATTGACTGTATCCGCAAGTTATGATTAGTTCTATGTGACTCTACAACAAACACAACAATCACAAGATACTGATAATGAAAAATATCTGTGCGATCAAGGCTCAATCAAACAGAGCCGATCGTATTGCATGTACTGAAAATGAAAAATGTCTGTGCGATCAAGGCTCAATCAAACGGAGCCGATTGTATTGCATGTACTGAAAATAATAAACAATAATTACTCAAACAGTTTACACATGGAACCTCTCATAACCGCCAAATAATGCCTCCGATCCTTTGGCAAGAATACTATATATAGGAAGTACCAGCGGCGTATCCACCATATTCTTGTCAAATTCCCATTGGCTTTTTCCTTAAGTTATGATTGGTTCTATGTGATAAAGAAAAACATAAAATTAAACGATTGGAGTTGAATCTTGATTTCCGGTGAAGAGGACTAGTTGGGTGGTTTCGTTTGGGCCGTCATTATCTTCGTCAGGGTTGGCGTTGATGTTGAAAACTCTTCCTCTTGCTGGTGGCCTAGTGATTTGGTTTTCTTGATTTACTTGGTTAACTGGATTTGATTGAGCTTGAGCGTTTATGATGTTAACCAATCGAGGGCACGTGTTTCTAAAGTGGGTAGGGTCGCCACAATTGAAACAAGCTCGAACATATGGGAACATGGGGTATTGAGGTTGATGATAGGTTTGGATCATGTTTTGAGTAGGGGGAGAGATTTGGTTTTGAGGGGTGCGGCAAACCTTGCTCAAATGACCATAGCGTCCACAAGTTGCACATAGACGACAAGGTAAGGTAAAGGGATGGTGATAAAAACAGGTGTTACATTGAGGGTGAGGTCCAAGATATGGTTTCTTATTTGGGTAAGTTGAGTTGGGTGCCACTTGAGTGATTGGGATGGCGTGTGAAATTGGTTGATTACGTTGGATAGTAGCGAAAAGTTGCCCGTCTCTTTTTCTCTTAAAAGTGGGTTGGGAAGGGGATTCGGTTTGGGTGGAGTTTGAAGTTTCAGTCGGTGCTTTATCCTTCTTCTTCTCCTCCTTGAAGTCTTTGTTCCGGATCCGGTTCTCGGTGAGCTCTGTTGCTAGCTCCATTGCTGCTTCCAAAGTTGCAGGCGTGGTACTTATTACAGAGTCTTGAATCTTTGACGGAAGACCTCGAATGTAGTGCTCGATCAAATGGTAGAGGGGAGTGAACAAGTTGGGAACCATTTGATGTAACTCGAGAAATCTTTTGTTGTATGTGGTGTGGTCTCCTTCCTTTTGCTTCAACGAATAAAACTCATCTTCTAATTTCTTGATTTCGCTCCTAGGGCAAAACCGTCTTGTCATGATTTCCTTCAATTCATCCCAAGTTAAAGTCATAGCATCTTCAACACCTCGTTTGGCCTTCTCTGTATTCCACCAAGTAGGTGCTATCCCATATAATCGACCGGTAGCATATCGCACTTTGTGATCATCGGGGCAATCGCAATTTAGAAAAGTGTTCTCCATTTCTTCAAACCAATGGAGGAGAGCGGTGACACCTTCAGTCCCTTCGTATTTTGGAGGGTCGCATGATTTGAAATGCTTGTAGGTGCATTTAGTGGTATTTGGGGGAGGGTTGATAACGTGTTGATCTTCTTGATTGACAGGATTAGCGGTAAGTGCTTGTTGGACTTGGATTACAATGTTGGGTATTACGGCAGCCAATTGTTGAGCGATTTGGGCAGCCATGCGCTCGCGGGCTTTTCCTGCTCTCATCTTCCTACGGGCGAGGCTAGAAGACATCTACAAGGAATACGCATCATGAGTATGAGTTGGATGTTTTTGGGATCATGGGTCGTATTTAGGAATGAACATTCATAAAATAATTATAGAAAAATAAATCTACTACATCCATAGGATGTCTTGGGCTTTGCTCGTCATTAGGCTCTGCATGCCGCCATACTTCACCTTCGTAATCATGTGGGCCCCCATGAATACCGGGTTTTTCATATGGTTCGCATGTGTTAGCCTGGTTACGTACACTAAAACCCGGAGAAAATCGGGAAATATGTATATAACGTATGAGATTCGGAATGTGTCCAGGTGTAGACACGGTGGCACCTCAAAGTGGGTTAGTTCGAACGACGTTTGGTGTGGCATGCTTTGGCCTAATAGGTCCTTCGTACTCTCATCGTTAGTCCCCAGGTAGGCAAACTGGTCCGTTATATTGGATTTATACGAATGCCAACCTAGACAGGACGTTCCGACTACCAGTACTTGTACCCTTCCAGTTACTACATGCCCGTCGCAGAACTTACTTTGATGAGATTTGAAAATTGCAACAAAATCTTTGAATAACAAAAGTATGAAGATGAATTGAATATATGAACATTGAAATATGTATGATGAATGTGTATGTAAATATGTATGTTTGACTATAAGTATAAACAAATATGAAACAAATAAATATCATAAGTTTGTATGTAACCACCTAAACAATTAAAATTTAGGCAAACTATAGTATAGGCTCTAAGGGTCTAATAACCTATCCTATATCCCTATAGTCATGGCTCTGATACCAATCTGTCACACCCCGACCCACAGCGGAAAAGGTGATCGGGGCATGATTGGGTTATCATCAAAGCTCATGACATTTATTATAACGTTTCATATTCATTAATACAGTTTTAAAGGGAATTATACAATCATTATTACATCATGTCCTAACATCAATCTAGGCTTCATTGTTTTCTTCTAAGGCATTTCCTATGTTTTCCTTGCTTCATCCTGTTCACCTGTATCATGTGTAAAAAGGGTTTTTGGATCAACAAAAAGTTGGCGAGTGAATCCTGTGGAAAACATTTGAACAAGTTTATTTAATTGATTATAAAATAAAGTGCACAACCACACATGAGTAAAAATAGATGTAAACTTATTCACCAATCAATTTAATATTAAATAATACACACATGAACAATAATGGATCGTTTTGAGGCACGCGTTGCTCAACTCGTCTCTCACGAGGAAGTGATGGGCCTAATGAATGAATTGCATAAACTTGACAATATGAAATGCGTATCTACAAACAATATAAACTATATAATACACACACGAACAATAATGGATTTGTTTTGAGGCACGCGTTGCTCAACTCGTCTCACAGGAGGAACTGATGGGCCTAATGAATGAATTGCATATAAATTGACAAAATGAAATACATAACTACAAGCAATGTATACAATCTAAGTTTAGATCACAATATGGTATGGCACAAGTTTAAATAAACGAGTTAATTTTATGACACATGACACACCCCCAAAACATGTAATTAAAAAGGGGAGTTGTAAGATTCACTCACCTTGGGTGCGTTCGGTTGATGATGTTGAATGCGCACGAAGTGGTTTTAACCACGAGTGAAATTAACCTAGATAACGGCATAATGTTTCGGTAAGTAAACGGGTTTTATTAATCCATTTTAGTAGGATTGTTGGGTGTATTTTGTGAGTTTAAGGCTATTTTCTAACCTTAAAAATGTTATTTTTAAGTATTTTTAATTGATTTTTAAATAAAATAAATAAATAAAAATAATAAAAAAAATGTTGACTTTTTGATCGTTGACCGTTGACCATTGACCATTGACTTTGACTGTTGACCGATTCGTATGTGTGTATGTGTGCGCTGAGTGAGGCTCGAACCCGAGACCTCCCGTACGCGTGCACGCAGCTCTACCAACTGAGCTACGTGTCTAACCCGAAATATTTCTGTTTTTAATTATATTTATATATTAATTGAATTAAACAGAAAATCATTTATTTTTAAAAACGATTTAATCCAACGACTCGGTGCGCTCCACAGGTCTCGAACCCGGGACCTGTGGGTTGAGTTAACACACAGTCCACCGCTGGACTGTGTGTCTAACTTGTTAAATAATCTGATTTTTATTATACTTATATACAAACTAAATATTTTCATTTCTGTCTTAAACAAAAAGTTGGATAATTGTCCGTACCGGTGCGGTAGTCCGGACTCGAACTCGTGACCTCAGCTTAAACATTCACACAGTCCACCACTGGACTGTGTGTCTATCTTGGTTATTATTCGGGTTTTTATTAAACTTAACATCTATGCGAAATGATTCCGGTTCAGTAATAAAAGGAACATTTTTATTAAAGCGAGTATGCGTGGGACATGTATCGAACTCGAGACGTTTGCGTGTTTTATTTGCACACAGTCCACCGCTGGACTGTGTGTCTAACACGAGTTATAACTTGATTTAAATTAAATTTATAGACAACAGACACTTGGTCTTCTTCGTTGAATCTTAACCAAAATCGGAAGTCCGACTGGTTCGTCGATTTTATTAAGTTTCTTTAATGTGTTATGATTAATTACAGGTGAGATAAGTAAAAAGGATGAAAGATTTAGCGTAAGGTATACCGAACTGGACTCCTCTGTTTCTCCGGCAGAACTCCGGTGACAGCAAGTGATTCCGGCGACGTGTGTCTTGCGGTAGAGAGTCTTCAGCGAGCTTGAGATGGATTTGAGTGGCTTCGGTATAAGTTCTGAGTGTTCAGTGTTTAGAGTAAGGCACAGAAGTGAAAAACCCGGTTATCCGGCGATTTGCAGGTATTTTCCGGCGAGTGGATTTTCGTCGAGAAAGGGTGCGGTTTTGAGCGAAAAGGCTACCAGTGGATTGTGGGTGAATTTATAGGGAGGAATCGAGATGTATAGAGTCGGATTTCAGGCTTGATTCAAAGTAATTATGTTTTCCGGCGGTTATGACTTGCGTCGCGGGTTCAGACGTCGGTTATAACCGATGTAGGTTTAATGTTTACGTTAAGACTTGAAGAAACCGTCCACTCTCGCGAGATCGCCGGGATTTCCGACGACTGCAATTGGGCGCGTCGTTATTTGAATTCGAGGTTTATTTTATGTATTAATTGTCTCCAATAATTAACAAGGAACATAAGTGGCGCAGTGGTTGGAGGGTTGATTGTTAAGACGTTGCTTGAATCGCTGGCTGACCCGGGTTCGAAACCCGGCAGCAGCATTTTATTTTTATTTTCTTATTTTTAACAGTTTTTCAAAAACAAATTATATATCCCCATATACTTATTAATTATGTATCGTTTAAAATTATTTTGGGGCATTAAATACGCAACGAAATTTTTAACTGATTGTTCGGTTATTAAACGGAGCGGGTTTGGTAAAATCCGTTTTTTGACGGATGTTACATTAGAGAACTTGTAGGTTATTACGCGCCTTCGGATACCCTTTACGCTAGCACATTTACATGGACGCAAACTTGTGAGTTCATGTCCCCTTTTGTCTTAAATGTTTTCGGTTTTATAACTCTTGGGGGAAATACATGTTTCGATGGTATGGTTTATCTATGGAATGAAATATTAGATCATGTGCAAACAGGGTGTCTCTTAAGCGCCATTAATCTTTTATAAGACCTTTAGAACAAGAGTGGTAGATCTATCGAGTGTAGGCGAGCCCCACTCATGGGTCCTTGTGTGGCCACATGTAGTGCTTTTGTTGTCCCAGTCGGGTGGACCGGATACTAAATCGTTGAGGGTTGAGTGCTTCCTATGTCATCACACATATTAATGTCCTTGCAAAACATTAATGATCATCAAGTTCAGTGACGCTTTACATACCAAATTTTCACACAACGATATTTCAAATGTTTTAAGATCATTTGTTATGAACCCAAAATACATGAACTCGCCAACTTTTGTTTATGTTTTCAAACATACATGTATTTCAGGAAATTGAAGTGGATCTTTGTGTCGTTGGTCAAGTGGTTTCAAGCATAACAAGTAGTCGATGTCATCCATGTTTTGAAGGGTATGGTCTGTATATCTCATCTTCAATGAGATATAGGATGCAAAGCATTTGCTTTTAAAAACTAAGTTGAACTTGCCTTTTGTAAAACTTATAACTTATGATGTCTCATATTTGAACAACTTATGATGTGTATTTCTTACTTATATCAATGGATGAACATCGTGTTTATTTTAATCATATAGTTGTTTACTTATATCGTATGCGATGAAAACTAATCAAGTTCACACCACGCGCTTCCGCTATCGACCGGGTGTGACAAATTTTTGCAAGTATCACCGCTTCAGAGCTGTAAGTTAGGCAGAAGGGGGTTTCACCGATGCTTGTCTTTGGATGGGAGAAATGAGCCCAACACACTTTGAGTATTTCATTGATCTAACCCGTTCTTATCGCACGTGCACAAAAATAGTGAAGATTTGCTTGATGTTAAGGTCTGTGAGCCATTTCTGTAGATCAGCATGCACAAAATTTGTGCCATTGTCGATGATAATGCTCATTGGGAGCCGCAAGCGGCAGATAATGTACTCGTAGATGAACTTTTATACCAATACCGTCGTTGTGGATGCTAAGGCCTTTGCCTCGACCTACTTGATGAAGTAGCCCATGGCAAAAATGATATGGGCTACCATGTTAGGATGTTCAGGGAAGGGCCCCACAAGATCGATGGCCCATTGTTGGAATGGCCATGTAGTTGTAACTGGGACTAGTTCATTCTTAGGGAGCAAGGTTTTCATTGCATGTCTTTAGTAGGAGTAACATTTGCGTAGCTCCTGGATTGCATCTAGATGCATGCCTGTCCAGTAGTAGCCGACATTCATGACTTTTGTTACCACCATACGCAACCCCGCGTGAAGACCGCCTTCATGGATCTCGTGTATGAGGTACTTGGAATCCTCGGTGTCCACACAACAGGGGTGTTCAAAACCGGATATCCGAAATTTTTGGATACTTGATTTCACTATCCGAATCTGTATCTAAAATTTTCAGATATCCGAAATTTTAGTCCGAATATCCATTTATTTAATTTTTTTTATTTTTTTGTTATTTTTAATATTCGGAACCGGATATTTTGGATAGTTTTGGATAATTATTTTCGGATATTTTTTGGATAATTACGAATACTTTGGATATTTTCAGATATTCAGATATTCGAAAAAAATAAAAATTAAATTTTCAGATATTTCGGAAATCCGAAATATCCAAAAATTTTTAAAATCATTATCCGAATCCGAATCACTATCGGATTGTATGGATTCGGATATCGGATAATTCGGATCAGATTTTCGGATATGGATAGTTTTGAAAACCCCTTCACACAAGGAGAAGAGGGCCCAAAAAAGATTTTTGATACAATATCCCATTGGACGTATGATATTGTGGAGCTTTGTATTGGGTCTTTTTGGCCTCCGCCTTGTTTGTGAGAGGGTGTTAGATTTCAAGAAAGCAATGATGGGTGTCATCCAAGATGGCGAGCCCATTTAGATCACGTTTACCTAGCACATGGGGTCAAATGGGTTCTTTTGTACCTTTATGTAAACATCTTTTGCCAAGTGTTGAAAACTTGTGGAGGCCAATTTTCATAAACCGTCTGCAGGCTTGTTTTCACTTATGTTGATGTGTGTTACTTTGCATGAGTAAAGTATTGCATAAGCTCTTTTGCTTATTTGAGGTTAAAGCCATGGTGGGATCTTTGACTTCATAGACACCATTGATATGTCCTGCAACCAGGAGTGAGTTAACATGCGCCTCCAGTTTGTGGACCCCCATCTTGTTTGCCAGGCGAATAGCAACAAGAAAACCTTCATATTCCGCCTCATTATTTGTACTCTTGAAGTCTAGGCATATGGCATATGTTAATTCTTGCTTTTCGGGATTGATTAGGTACAATCCTGCACCCAAACCATCTTCATTTGAGGCCTATCATTATATATGGACCGAATGTCAGTGGTAGGTAGGTCGGGTGCTTACTGCTATTCAGCCTCACACTCTTTGATTTTCTCAATGGGTACCTAGGTGAAAAATCGGTGGGGACATGTTCTTTTATGGCGGGCCTCGACCTGTGGAATAAGGTGTGCTCCCCCAACTTTATAACCCGTACAGAAGAGGCAGCCTGATAACTACGGTTTGCACAGGACATGACTGATGTTGTGGTCAATAGGGACATTGATTAGGTGCCCATTTAAGTATCGATGCAGACTTCTGGATACATGTACGAGTGCGAGCATGAGATTTTCCATTGTGAGTATCATGTTTCTAGATCAGTGAGTACCCAAATAACATAATAGATAGGTGTCTGGACTGTTTCTCTATCCATGAGAAGTACTACACCTATTGCCTTGTCAGTGGCGGACAGGTACAGTGTGCGCCCCGCCTCTAATGTCCACTTAAATTGCTTGTTTTTAGGCAGTTACGGAGAGTATTGATGAATGGGAACAATCTGGTGGCATGATTCGTGAGGAGCCTGTTGAGCACCACCAGACGTCCCACAAGGGTTTGGACCTCTTTGATTGTAGATGGAGAAAGCATGCGCTCAATTGCTTGGACATTTTAGAGTTCACACGCAATCCATCCTTAGTGATGATGAATCCCAAAAATCTGTATTCCTTCATACCAAAGTTTCATTTGCCTGGGTTGAGCTTCATGCGTATCTTGCGGAGGGTCTCAAAGGTCTTATCAATGTCTCTAAGCATGAGATCCTCTTCCATGCTCATGATGACAAGATCTTCGACATAGATTTCTACATTTTTGCCTATGTTGTCTGCAAACGTCTTGTCCATCAAGCGCTTGTATGTTGCTCCCGTATTCCGTAAGCCGAATGGCATCTTTGTGTAACTAAATATGCCTATTTCAGTTCGAAATATGGTCTTGTTTTCTTCTTTAGAGGCCATTTGCACTTGGTGGTAGCCCTTGTAGCAATCCAAAAACCATTTCCATTGAAAAGCTGAGAGTGAGTCCACCTTTTTGTCGATTTCCAAAAGTGCATAACAATCTTTGGTGCATACTTTGCTTAAATCTTTCTAGTCGACACACATACGCCAGCCTCTTGTTTCTTTAGGAACCATGACAGGGTTGGCCCCTATGTTTGTTACCTAACCTCGTGGAGGAAGCTCACTTTGAGGATGTCAATTACCTGCTCATTCATTGCTCTTATTTTGTCAGCTCCCATGCTCCGCTTCTTTCGGATGACATGTTTGACAGAAGGAAAAATATTGGGCATGTGTTATGTGATGTCGTGGGGGACCCTAACCATGTCAGACTGTTCGCATGTGAAGATGTCCATGTTTCGGAATAACAATTGCTTCAGATGGGAGCGGATGTTTCTGATATTGTGTGGCCAAGGGTGATTGTCTGCTCCGGAAATTTAGGGTTAAGGACTCATATTTTTAGTTTAGTTCTTGGAGTTGGCTTGGTTGTCTTCGCGGGACATACCTCTTCGGTGACAAGTCATTCTTTCTTTGCGTAAGTGAACGCGACCCTTGTTTCGGTTAGGAAACCTATCACCGCATACGTGATCGGGGCGACCAAGTTGAAATCTCCAATGGCATCTCTGCCAAAGAGAATATCAGTTGAGAATTTGTTGGAAGGACCATAAAATTGACGTTCTCGGCTCTCTTGAATGCTTCCCATCACTGAGTGCGAATTGGAAGGAACTTTGGCTATGCGGCAACACAGCTTCATTGCATAATCAGGTCAAGGGGGTTCCAACTAGCTCAAGACGAGCTTTGTCTTCCGGATCGAACTTGTTGAAGCACTTGTCGTAGATGATGTCTGCAATGCTCCCGCCATTTATGAAGATGTAATGGGCCGATAGTAGCCCACCACACCCGTGATAACCAACAACCGCTTATCACTAGGGCTATCAGGTACCACAATAAAAGTAACTTGTTGCTTGCGCCAGTTAGCATTATGTGGGTGCTGACTTTTCCTGTTGTTCATGTCATTGTTGCGGGGCTTCTGACTGCCCTTGTTCATGTACGTCTCCAGGGTGCAGATCTTCTTGTTGCTTGTCACCTCATCTTTATGATCTATGGCGCATGTGTCTTTGCGGCAATTCTTGACAAGCATGCCAGCTTCCATTTTTCAACGCGGACTCAATTTGCATTTGCATACTTAAACAATTTTTTGTGGTATGCTTGTAACATTCACAATCAAATTTCGGGTCTTGACCTTTTTTGCTGTGCATGGTATGCATAGGTTTGGAGGTTATGTTCTCAGTCTTTAGGACCTCCATGGGTGTCTTTGTGAGTGGAGTCCAAAAATTTTCTTTTGACCGCTTGTTGTTTTCATGGCAGTTCAGATTGCTGATCAATCGACTACCATCGATGGGTAGGCTAGGCTTAATTTCTGTGTAGTTGGTGGGTTGGACGTGGTTCCATACAAAGTTTATGTCCTTCCTGCTGTTGCGTCCACCATGCTCGCGCGGGTTGTTGCTTTGTGAACCCCTCCCCATAGTGAGAGCTTTCTCAGTCTGCGCATAGACTTTCTCAAACGACATGATTTTGTCCCATGACTTGGGAATGCCTATTGTACCTGTGAGGGTACGGATAAGGTCGTCACAACGTACGACTTGGCAGAAGTTGGTGCGTATGAGATCTTTGATGACCCCACCAATTTCCAAGCATTCCTTGTTGAATCTTGTGATAAAATCCTCTAGCCCCCAGTGTCTCGGCAGACAATGATAATGACATATGTCGTTCCCTTGGTGTGACGACTGTAACACCCCACTCACGTAAAATAACAACACGCGGCGGAAATATCGAGGAGTCACGTTACAAATTGCTCAGCCACAACTGATACTAAATTGTTTCACTATTATTAACATTGTTTTACAATACAAGGAAAAAATGAAGTTGTCTTTTGATTAAAGAAGTCTAAAGTCTGGATGCATTCCTATGTGCAGCAAACTTGAATAATCGAAACCTGAAACATATGTGAAAACGAGACATCAACAAACAATGTTGGCGATTACAAAGTTTTGTTAGCCAAGTTAATGGCAAAAGTTTAGGGTTGCAATACTTCGACAACTACAGGAGTCGTCTATTGAAAATGGACTCTTTAAAGCCAAAGAATGGCAAAAAGATTTAGTATTGCAATACATTAACTTGATTATGAAACTCGTGACAAAATAGTTTTGTATATGGCAACATGATTAAAACTAAGTAATTTTTATGTCATTGAAAATTGTACTTAATTCATTGTAATCGCCTTGAATTTGATCATAAAACTTGTGAGTGTGTTATTAGAAATCCAATCAAGGATTAATAACAACAATATTGAAAACTTGTCATAACTTGCGTGAGTATTATTAGAAATCAAATCAATGATTTAAAATAATACTTTGGTTATCCTTCTAAGAATCTAACATATAAAAATATGAAAGAGTTCTACCAGGATTGAATATTGTACTTTGAATCAATCAACACAAAATCCTAATGTGATTTGGATAACGCGACAAGAATAATACAATAAGAACACTTATATATAGGAAGTACCAGCGGGGTATCCACCATGTTCTTATGGTATTACACTCGTTTCGTTATCTAAATCACAACTAATCACAATAACCACATAATCATCGTCAACTTGTCACATTGTCTTGTCATATGCATTAAAGTACACAGAATCCAATAAAGTACTACCAATTAGTACTTTAAACATCCCACGAGTATCTAACTATAAGGATATATAGATGCATTAGGGATTTTGTTTAGTCACTTGTCTTGTCACATTGTCTTGTCAAATACGCATTAAAGTACACAGAATCCAATAAAGGACTACCAATTAGTACTTTAAACATCCCGTGAGTATCAAACTATAGAGATAGATAGATGCGTTAGGGATATAGTTTAGTCACTTGTCTTGTCACATTGTATCACAAAATCCTAAACCCTAATGGTGATTCGGATAAGGCTACGAAGGGTAATACAATAAGCACACTTATATATAGGAAGTACCAGCGGCGTATCGACCACGTCCTTATTATATTACTCTAGTTTCATTATCTAAATCACCAAAAATCTCTACACATAAACAATAACCATCGTCTTGTAAAGCACTTCTTAGAAATCCCATTATGAAGATAAAAAGATTTAAGACTGTACTTAAAGTATCCTACAAGAATCTAACTATGAAGATAGATAGATGCTTTAAGGATTTGGTAGCATATCAAGCTATGCTTTGGTTCAGTATATCAGGCTATACTTTGGTTTAGTATCTCAGGCTATACTTTGGTTTAGCATATCAAACTATGCTTTGGTTTAGTCACATTGAATCATAAAGTCCTAAATCCTAATGGTGAGTCGGATAACGCTACGAAGGGTAATACAATAAGTACCCTTATATACAGGAACTATCAGCGGCGTATCCACCATGTTCTTATTGTATTACACTCTTTTCGCTATCTAATTCACCAACAATCTCTACATATAAACAATAACCATCGTCATCGGCGTGTAAAGCACTTCTTAGAAATCTTACTATAAAGATAGAAGATTTAAGACTGTACTTCAAGTATCCTACTAGGATCAATCTATAAAGATAGAAAGATACTATAAGGATTTGTTTCGTGTCCCCAATTGTCATGTCTTGCATAAAAGGAATATTGCACAAAAATGCTCTTAGTAAACATGTAATTGCCATACTTTGTGAAAAATTGATTACACATATGATCACCCCAAAACATTTGAAAAACGTAAAAGAAGGGGAGCAATGTACTCGCCTGGGATTGCGAATAGATCTTGTTCAAATGATATAACAAAGCTCAAAGGATCAAGAGTTCAAGTGTCGAAGTGGTTCCTAGTGTATTTGATAACTACATGTTAGTGTGTCGAACTTGAAAATGAGAGATTGGATAGAATGAGGTATATAAACCAAACAAGAGTTGGATCTTGTATATTATGGTTTATAATATCAAACATTCTGAATTAGAAGCATTTCAAAGAGTTTTAACTAGCTATGGCTTGCTAAAGTGGTTTACGCCACTTTAACGGGTCATAAACGTAACTTTGGGGTCGGGTGGTTAAATATGTCCTATGACAAGTCTAATATGCCAAAATTAGTTTAGATAAGTTGTATAATCAGATTTAGATGTCAAAACAATGCTCTTATATGTTCAAAACTAATTTAAGTACAAAAAGGGTATTTTCGGCATTATAAGGAATACATATTCGACTTGTCATTTTACTAACCAAACGGTATGACCTTAAGGTATAACCTCAGAGGGTTATTCCCTATATTACTGTGGTCATAATAATAGGCTTGGTCGGATCCTAAAGGTGACCAAACGGGTCGGATTCGAAAGTCAAAGCAGTAGTCAAGACCGCTCGACTTACGACCCTAAACAAGTACTAAACTAAAAGTGACGAGCTAGACATGTTAAACATGTCTAACTAAGTTTATAAAACTAATTTGGTATCAAGAAGGGTTTTGATACCCGAAAATAGTTTTGTCGTATAATGCGCATTTGCGCATTATTGACCAAAACGTTGACTCGTCACTTCGACTAGTAAACATGGTAATCAGTAGGCACAATCGCTAAAGATCATAACCATCGTGATTACGATCACGTTGCAAAGTCCAATTGGACTTTGTCTTGACCAATTAATGGTCAAAACCGAAAGTCAAACAGTAAGTCAAACTATTTGACTTTTAGCTCATAATAAGCTAGAAGAATGAACAAGGCTTAGTTAGAACACTTACTTGCACTCAAGGAAGCCAAGATTACTAGAAAAACTCAGATGGGAGACCTCCTAATAAGGTAGCAACTCCACTTAGAGTTTAGAGATAAGAAAGATGGAAATGAGCAAGGAATTTGGTTTAAGATCAAGGGTATTTATAGTTGTTGGAGAGCTTTAAGATCATGCCAAGTGTTGCGACATGTTTTAGGATGTTTCCAAGTGTTTAGTGAGGTGTCAAGACCAGAGAAAGTGTGGCAAAAACGAGTGATAGGTGTCAAGTCAGATGAACAAGAAGCCGCCGGGTAATTGCTGAAAACTAGCATCCCCGCGCGACGCGGGAGGTCTAAGTGATTCTCTCCCGTGGCTCTTGAGATTCCAAAGTTTCAGAATTGGCAGAACAGGTCCCTGCAGCCTAAAACTTGTTTTTTGACGCGTTTTGGCACTTTTAACACTCGTTAACCCCATTTTTAAGCTTTAAAGGAAGATAACGCCTAGGGAACTTGCAATATGTCCAAACATATTTCAGGTGTCGGTTTGTTTGGTCGTACGGTTGCGGTTTTCAGTTAATTACGACGAAAGTCATAACGGACGCGCAAATGACCGTAAATGCGTGACGAACGACATTTTTGCATTCTGATCATTAAAATACAAGATTTTAATGATTACAAAAATTTTTGAATGTCCGTACATGTTTCGGATAGCGAATACGCAAATTGGCATAGTTTCGCAGAACTTGCAAAATAGTCCCTAAAGTTGCATAAAGGTGTTTTTGTCATTCCTAAGCCCTCAAAACTTATATCTAAGTTATATAAAGGGTATTTAGGGTATGTGTAGCTTACGTCCTTGTTCCAGAGTGTGCGTCGCTACGAGAATCGGCAGACTTTCGTAGTTTGTCATAAATAGTCCCTGTGATCGAATAGGCTTGTTTTTGACATACCGAACCTTTCAAAACTTATTTCTAAGTTATATAAATGATATTTAGGGTATGTTTAGCTCGTGTCCCCATCCCGATGTGTGTGTTGCATTAAACGGGTTACGTTTAGGTATCGGTTATCGAAATGCCTTCAAAGAAGAAGTTTTTGAAAGCTTGAAATTTTGCACAAGGGTTACAGTCACCCCTACTTTAGGAAATTTCATCCCGAAATTTATTCGAAGGAGACCGTAGAGTGTGTTTGAAATGATTGAAAGATGAGCAGAGTGCTAGATTCCAAAAATGCGGAGCATTGTTTGGTGTTGGAAACTTTGGGGGGAATTCAAAGTGTAAGCAATTTAAACCTTTTAAAACTCATGAATCTTTAAAGTGTCATCGAATGTATAAAAATTGTTTCATCGAGTGTGTAAAAATTGTTTTGTATGGCACTATGTTATACTAAGGCACTTAGAGTAAATCCATAGCAAACAAAGGGGTGTACATTCAAGCCTGGCCATATGTACACGGTTTCTAACGTCCCACGAGGTACATCCCATGTACCATGAGCATCTCATGCATAGGAGACGGGTCAACATACCTATGGCATCAAGGTCGTCACATTTAACACCATAATATACTCCCGGTCGGCTCGAATAGAGTTAATGAATGTACTCATCTCGTCCATTGCATTCAATAAACAGATAACAAATAATCACACAATCACATAATGGTCCAAGATAACATAAAACCCTCAAGTGACTCTGGTAGTTCCGAAGAATAACACAATAAGAACACTTATATAGGAAGTACCATCGGCGTATCCACTGTGGTCTTATTGTGTCATACCCTTCCCGTTACCTAATCACTCTAGATTTTATGTCATCATCTCAACAAAGCTTGCTATGATTCTCATATGTCGAACCCCGTAATTAAGTGTGCACCCATAATTATGTGTTTCGTCATATGGTCCACATAGCTCCTCTTGTTAAGTGAAGGTAACAAATATTGAGGTCGAGGTATCATCTAATATCAAACAAACATCGACATAACACAACATTTGTCAGATCAGATCGTTGTTTTATACCAGCAATGATAACAATACTTGTTTTGCATCCAACCAATATTTGTAGCAAGTATTTCATTCTAGTATAAATGTTAATATATGTTTCACACTAACCAAACTGGTAGTATGCATCATATACTAAGCATGGATTGTCATAAACAATGTAAGTATGTCATGACAATATTTTGAAACCATGTGCTAAGTATGCTAGGTTAACATACTAAGCGAAAAGGTATTTGTAATCATATGCTATACATATTAGGTTAACAAACCATGTATGTAATATCATGAAAACAAAAGTAGTGGCAATAATCACATAGTGTTCATAGAAATTGTCGTGCAGAACTGTATGAATGCATTAATGTGCAATCACAATATGCTAAATTATAAGATTTGGTTCCTAAAGAATAGAATCCTCGAAGTTTGTAGTTGTAAATTACACTCAGTGTAATCACATTTGAATTCGTAAATGGAATACGAATAACAAGAATGAAGAAAAACTTCTTGAAATTTATATTGTCATTCCAAATAATATTGGAATATGTTCATAGTTTTGGATGACAAGAAGAAGACATAAAGGTTCAAATGATCATGAGTGTTTGATCATCAACTTGAACCTCATTAACATTGAATACTCGTCCATGAGCTAAGTCAGCATTAGCAAGTCTAGGGCAGTTTCGTTTGAAATGATTTGGATCACCACAATTGAAACATGCTCCAGCTTCGTAGCGAGGACGAGTTTGAGTAGGGGCTGCTTGGTTTTGGATATGACAGGTCGCAGCTAGATGTCCAAAAAGACCACATATTGTACACTGGCGGCATGGGGAATTTGTTGGGTGGTGATAGTTGCAACGGTTACTCCGAGGTTGCTTTCTACGATAAAATCCCTTAAGGGGTACCGAGTTTGGTGGAATTGGTGTGGAAATTGTATAATTCTTTGAAGCCTTACGCTTCTTAGAACTTTTGGAAGGTTCACCCTTTGTTTCACTTGATTTCTCTTGTGTAGTTCGTTTCTTGTCTCCCTTTCGAAAAAGTTTCCCTTTTCTAACTTGGGAGTCAGTTAGGGTAGCGGCTAATTCCTTAGCCTCCCTAAGCGTTGCGGGTTTGTTGTCAGTGACAATATCTTGAATTGGATCAGGTAAGCCATCAATGTATTTCTCAATGGCCCGATCCAAAGGTGTGACCATAGTGGGGCAGAGTAGGCTTAACTGTTCAAATCGGTTAGTGTAGGCTCGGTTTTCCCCACTATCTTGTTTAAGGTGACAGAATTCGGTTTCAAGTAGCCTTATTTCGTGTCGTGGACAGAATTCTTTCATCATAAGATTCCTGAATTCTTCCCACGTTTGTGCCATAGCTACTTCTGCACCTCTGTCTCTCATGACTCCGTTCCACCAAGTGAGTGCTCTCTTTTGGAAAACACTCGAGGCGAACTCTACCTTGCGCTCATTAGGACACGAACATGGCGGAATGTGCTTTCTATACTCTCAAACCATTGTAGGAGCCCAGTTGCTCCTTCAGACCCATTAAACTCGAGTGGTTTAGCTGAGTTGACTTGTTTGTAGTTACATGGCGTAGGAACATTGTTGTCGTTGTTATTGTAGTAGATTTGATTGAGTTGGGCCACAAGGTTAGGGAGTACAGCAGCTATTTGCTGAGCTATCATTGCCGCCATTTCAGCGTTCCTCGAGACGTCATGATGAGGAGGCATCTCGAAGAGGTAGCTATAACAAAATAAGTTAGATTTTGGAAATTGTTATAAATCTAAACACCATAGTGATTTGAAAATCTCAGCTTGGTATTCGTTTCAAAATCGTGTTCTTGTACTTAGAAGAATAGTGCTGTGAATTTTGTTTCGAAATTTGTTTGAAAATAAACTTTTGTTATGCTTTTGGATGAGAAAATACAAACCAAGTTAATGGTTTGTGTTAAAATTTCTTTACTTTTGAAAATTAATTTTTAAGATAAAAATATTTTTAAGCGATTTTTTTTATATATAAAGAAACTTCGTGTATAAATTTTGAAAACTCTTATCCAAATAAATAAAATCTTGAAAATTTGAAAAGCGAAAAATAGTATTTGAAAACGAGGTAGTATTATAACGTGTCATGAGATAAAAGTGAAATTTGTTTCGGATGGGTTGAATATTGTCGTAACATATTACCGAAGGTAACATGTCAGAGTAGTGTCAAACGAGTAGTAGGGTTTAGGAATCGTTCGACTGATCAAGGTAGATGGGTTTTCATAATGTTTCGAGAAGACATGCTTTAGCCTATGAGTGAACACTCACCCTAAGAGTTCCTAGGTAAGAGTGACTGGTCTGAAAATGCGGATTTGTACGAACACTCTAGCCTTAGACAGAAAACTCGGGTACAGGAATTCACCCTTCCAGATTGCATGAGTTCACATTATTAAAACCCAAGATTTTGATGAAAATATTTGAGAGGAAAACATTTTGAGAAACCTTTTTGATATAATGTTTGAGATAAATAGGTCGAGAAACATTTTATTGAGAGCGTTTGTGAAAACATATTGAGAAGTATTCCAATGAAATTGTTGTTGAGAAAAATGTTTTGAGGAATACTTTAAGGCAATAAGCCTAAGGAATTAGGATAAATCATCTAAGGATAGATGATTTGTAACTCATAGAATAATTGTGGCACGAGTAAGGATAAGGATTAGGATGGAGATCCTAAGTCTACTCATGTTCGGGTCCCAAGGAAGGTTATAGACTAGGTTAAATGCATTCTAATAACCTAATTCCCTATAACCAGTGCTCTGATACCAATCTGTAACACCCGATCACGTAAAACAACAACACGCGGCGGAAATGTCGAGGAGTCACGTTACAAATTGCTCAGCCACAACTGATACTAAATTGTTTCACTATTATTAACATCGTTTTACAATACAAGGAAAACATGAAGTTGTCTTTTGATTAAAGAAGTCTAAAGTCCGGATGCATTCCTATGTGCAGCAAACTTGAATAATCAAAACCTGAAACATATGTGAAAACGAGACATCAAGAAACAATGTTGGCGAGTACAAAGTTTTGTTAGCCAAGTTAATGGCAAAAGTTTAGGGTTGCAATACTTCGACAACTACAGGAGTCGTCTATTGAAAATGGACTCTTTAAAGCCAAAGAATGGCAAAAAGATTTAGTATTGCAATACATTAACTTGATTATGAAACTCGTGACAAAATAGTTTTGTATATGGCAACATGATTAATACTAAGTAATTTTTATGTTATTGAAAATTGTACTTTGTTCATTGTAATCGCCTTGAATTTGATCATGAAACTTGTGAGTGTGTTATTAGAAATCCAATCAAGGATTAATAACAACAATATTGAAAACTTGTCATAACTTGCGTGAGTATTATTAGAAATCAAATCAATGATTTAAAATAATACTTTGGTTATCCTTCTAAGAATCTAACATTTAAAAATATGAAAGAGTTCTACAAGGATTTGAGTATTGTACTTTGAATCAATCAACACAAAATCCTAATGTGATTTGGATAACGTTACAAGAATAATACAATAAGAACACTTATATATAGGAAGTACCAACGGCATATCCACCATGTTCTTATGGTATTACACTCGTTTCGTTATCTAAATCACAAACCACATAATCATTGTTAACTTGTCACATTGTCTTGTCATATGCATTAAAGTACACAGAATCCAATAAAGGACTACCAATTAGTACTTTAAACATCCCACGAGTATCTAACTATAAAGATAGATAGATGCATTAGGGATTTTGTTTAGTAACTTGTCTTGTCATATTGTCTTGTCAAATACGCATTAAAGTACACAGAATCCAATAAAGGACTACAATTAGTACTTTAAACATCACGTGAGTATCTAACTATAGAGATAGATAGATGCGTTAGGGATATAGTTTAGTCACTTGTCTTGTCACATTGTATCACAAAATCCTAATCGTAATGGTGATTCGGATAAGGCTACGAAGGGTAATACAATAAGCACCTTATATATAGGAAGTACCAGCGGCGTATCCACCATGTCCTTATTATATTACTCTAGTTTCATTATCTAAATCCCCAAAAATCTCTACACATAAACAATAACCATCGTCTTGTAAAGCACTTCTTAGAAATCCATATGAAGATAGAAAGATTTAAGACTGTACTTAAAGTATCCTACAAGAATCTAACTATGAAGATAGATAGATGCTTAAGGATTTGTAGCATTTCAAGCTATGCTTTGGTTCAGTATATCAGGCTATTCTTTGGTTTAGTATATTAGGCTATACTTTGGTTTAGCATATCAAACTATGCTTTGGTTTAGTCACATTGAATCATAAAATCCTAAATCCTAATGGTGAGGTGGATAAGGCTACGAAGGGTAATACAATAAGCACACTTATATATAGGAAGTACCAGCGGCGTATCCACCATGTCCTTATTATATTACTCTAGTTTCATTATCTAAATCCCCAAAAATCTCTACACATAAACAATAACCATCGTCTTGTAAAGCACTTCTTAGAAATCCCACTATGAAGATAGAAAGATTTAAGACTGTACTTAAAGTATCCTACAAAAATCTAACTATGAAGATAGATAGATGCTTTAAGGATTTGGTAGCATATGAAGCTATGCTTTGGTTCAGTATATCAGGCTATTCTTTGGTTTAGTATATTAGGCTATACTTTGGTTTAGCATATCAAACTATGCTTTGGTTTAGTTACATTGAATCATAAAATCCAAAATCCTAATGGTGAGGTGGATAACGCTACGAAGGGTAATACAATAAGCACACTTATATATAGGAAGTACCAGCGGCGTATCCACCATGTTCTTACTGTATTACTCTAGTTTTGCTATCTAATTCACCAACAATCTCTACACATAAACAATAACCATCGTCATCGGCGTGTAAAGCACTTCTTAGAAATCTTACTATAAAGATAGAAGATTTAAAACTGTACTTCAAGTGTCCTGCTAGGATCAATCTATAAAGATAGAAAGATACTATAAGGATTTGTTTCGTGTCCCCAATTGTAATGTCTTGCATAAAAGGAATATTGCACAAAAATGCTCTTAGTAAACATATAATTGCCATACATTGTGAAAATTTGATTACACATATGAATCACCCCAAAACATTTGGAAAACGTAAAAGAAGGGGAGCAATGTACTCGCCTGGGATTGCGTATAGATTTTGTTCAAATGATATAACAAAGCTCAAAGGATCAACAGTTCAAGTGTCGAAGTGGTTCCTAGTGTATTTGATAACTACATGTTAGTGTGTCGAACTTAAAATGAGAGATTGGATAGAATGAGGTATCTAAACCAAACAAGAGTTGGATCTTGTATACTATGGTTTATAATATCAAACATTCTGAATTGGAAGCATTTCAAAGAGTTTTGACTCGCTATGGCTTGCTAAAGTGGTTTACACCACTTTAACGGTCATAAACGTAACTATGGGTTCGGGTGGTTAAATATGTCCTATGACAAGTCTAATATGCCAAAATTAGTTTATATAAGTTGTATAATCAGCTTTAGATGTCAAAACAATGCTCCTATATGTTCAAAACTAATTTAAGTGCAAAAAGGGTATTTTCGGCATTATAAGGACTAACCAAACGGTATGACCTTAAGGTATAACCTCAGAGGTTATTCCCTATAATACTATGGTCATAATAATGGGCTTGGTCGGATCTAAAAGGTGACCAAACGGGTCAGGATTCGAAAGTCAAAGCGGTAGTCAAGACCGCTCGACTTACGACCCTAAACAAGTACTAAACTAAAAGTGACGAGCTAGACATGTTAAACATGTCTAACTAAGTTTATAAAACTGATTTGGTATCAAGAAGGATTTTGATACCGAAATAGTTCCGTCGTATAATGCGCTTTTGTGCATTATTGACCGAAATTTGACTCATCACTTCGACTAGTAAACGTGTAATCAGTAGGCACGATCGCTAAGGATCATAACCATCGTGATTACGATCACGTTGCAAAGTCCAATTGGACTTTGACTTGACCAATTAATGGTCAAAACGAAAGTCAAACAGTAAGTCAAACTATTTGACTTTTAGCTCATAATAAGCTAAAAGAATGAACAAGGCTTAGTTAGAGCACTTACTTGCACTCAAGGAAGCCAAGATTACTAGAAAAACTCAGATCGGAGACCTCCTAATAAGGTAGCAAATGAGAAGAAAGAGATGGAAATGAGCAAGGAATTTGGTTGAAGATCAAGGGTATTTATAGTTGTTGGAGAGCTTTAAGATCATGCCAAGTGTTGGGACATGTTCTAGGATGTTTCCAAGTGTTTAATGAGGTGTCAAGACCAGAGAAAGTGTGGCAAAAACGAGTTATAGGTGTCAAGTCAGATGAACAAGAAGCTGCCAGGTAATTTCTGAAAACTGCATCCCCGCGCGTCGTGGGAGGTCTAAGTGATTCTCTCGCGTGGCGCCTGAGATTCCAAAGTTTCAGAATTGGAGAACAGGTCCCTGCAGCCTAAAACTTGTTTTTTGACGCGTTTTGGCACTTTAACACTCGTTAACCACATTTTTAAGCTTTATAAGGAAGATAAAGCATAGGGAACTTGAAATATGTCCAAACAATAGGTGTCGTTCGTTTGGTCGTACGATTGCGGTTTCGGTTAATTACGACGAAAGTAGTAACAACGCGCAAATGGCCGTAAATGCGTGACGAACGATATTTTTGCATTCTAATCATTAAAATACAAGATTTTAATGATTACAAAAAATTTTCATGTCCGTACATGTTCCGGATAGCGAAATAAGCAAATTGGCATAGTTTCGCAGAACTTGCAAAATAGCCCCTGAAGTTGCATAAAGGTGTTTTTGTCATTCCTAAGCCCTCAAAACTTATATCTAAGTTATATAAAGGGTATTTAGGGTATGTGTAGCTTACGTCCTTGTTCAGAGTGTGCGCCGCTACGAGAATCGGCAGACTTTCGTAGTTTGTCATAAATAGTCCCTGTGATCAAATAGCTTGTTTTTTGACATACGAACCTTTCAAAACTTATTTCTAAGTTATATAAAGGATATTTAGGGTATGTTTAGCTCATGTCCTCGTCCTGATATGTACGTTGCGTTAAACGGGTTACGTTTAGGCATCGGTTATCTAAATGCCTTCAAAGAAGAAGTTTTTGAAAGCTCGAAATTTTGCACAAGGGTTACAGTCGACGTTGTTAGCTAAAGTGTTGTATAAATTTAGCATAGAGGTTAAGGAAAGATTGATCTGGCTAACGGGTAGACTATCGAACCATGTGCGAGCCACACCAACAAAGGACTACGGAAACTGGTGGCACCATATTGGACGAGTTCACTTGCCAACAGTGCATGCGCTAATAAAAACGTGAATAGGTCATCCGGTTCAATGAGGCCCGCATACTTTCCAACATTCGGTGGGAGCTTTATCTGGTGAAGTGGGCCAAAGTTAGCTTCCTACAGAACTTGGATTGTTCTACGACAATGTATGGTCTGTACGGCAAGGTGTAATCGTCATCCTCCACGTTAGGGTTTATGCATGTACGACGAGTGGCTTCTAGGTATTGTAGCTGCTCGGGACTCTTGTTGTGTGGATGCTTGGTGATCCCACTCATGATAAGTTGGGTCTATCTCATCTGTGTGGGTGTCGCAATATTCGACTTCTCTGTATGAATGATGGTGTGCACGAGGGGTCATGTGTGCATCGCGGTTGCCATCACGGTGCCTCTTTGTGTCCCCAAGCGTGTTAAGCATGGCACTGAGGTTATGATGGGTGTTTCTGCCCCTTTGCTCTTGCCTTCCCCCTACAGTATGAACGCTCATAATGAGCATTGCGCGGGTGCAGGGTTGGCGGAGAGTAGGGTTGTCGTCTAGACTCTTGGTCCTGCTTGTGCACGCAGTCTTGCGTACATGTCAGCAAGTGTTGCTTGCTGTTTTAACAACCGAGACTTAGGGGTTTCCCATTTGGTAGTTGTGGTTCCTCTTGCGCGTGTGGCTCCACGTGCTGAAAGCTAGGGGATGAGTTATGATTCATCCTTGGGGCATTAGTGGTTATTGGTCACCAGTGCCGACAATGTACTCCTCATGTTCGTACTCATCATCAGAGGGATCAGGGTCGGCAAGGTGGCCCCAACGCCCACGTAGGACGCAATAAAGAAACACACGTTCAGATTCGTACGGGATTGAACCTAAAAGGAATATCCATTTGGTCCCCTCGGACACCAAAAGTGGTGTCTGCGGAGGTGGAGATATGTTGCTACATTGTTATTGGTTACACGTCACCTGCCAAATGTACTTGTTGGCTTGTCCGTTATTAGCTATTGTGAAGATCATGGAGCAGTGAACGACATATCCTGATTAGCTACACCTCACTGTCCTTTTGTATCATTGTCCCATGCACGATTGATCACCGTGGGGATTGGCTATGGCAGAGCTTGGCGTATGCTAATTGGCTACAGGCCACTGCGAGTTGTACGGGTTGTACCCTTATGAGTTCTCGTGGTTGCACAGACATAAAATGCGCCTAGCGCGGGATCCTTGGGACCAGTTGAGTGTTTTGCAAAGTGTGGATATGGTCATACGTGCGCATGCTTGCATAAAATTTGAGACCATAGCCCTTCAACTATATTCTATATATTATTGACACCAATAATATATCCTTTTTATTTGAGTGTTAAGTGTGGATATGGTCATACGTGCGCATGACTTGCATAAAATTTGAGACCATAGCCCTTCAACTATATTCTATATATTATTGACACCAATAATATATCCTTTTTATTTATATAAATAAATTTTAATCTTCATCGTTTGTTACATCATAATTATAGTGACATATGATTTACGTTTGTACTAAGGGATAGAACAATCTTTGTTGTCACTATCTTCGGTTTTTTGATATCTTCAACTCGATTTATTTAGATTTCTTCTTGTTAGTTTGGCTTAGTTAGGTCATCGGAAATTAAGCAAAATTACAATTATCGTGCACAAATAATCGTCTACAATTATAAGGTAATCACATAAATAATATCTCGAATAAGCTCGTACTAAATGACGAACAATTTCAAAATCCTTTCAAACTCCACTAGAATCAGACGCCAAAGTTTAACATGTTTCTTAGTGAAATTTAAATTTTAATGATTAATCGAGAAATACATAAAATTCAATAAGAATCACTCTCATACATGTTGCATCTACTTCCAATTTTTTTCTACACTTTTGATATATGCAAGTAACAAACACAAACAAATAATATAAGCATAAACACATTTGTTTTTAACATTCTATTTGTTATGTTATTGATGTAAATATATTTGATTCGACACTGGAAACACTCGGAATATCTTCTTCTCCTCTTAAATTGTTATTAGGCTTACCGTGTCACCGTTTGAAGATATACGATTTTACTTAAATGTGAAATACATACCGGATTGAGTTCTGGTAAAAACCATATTTATCATACAAACTATGAGTACAGACCATTGCACTTAAAAAAAGTTAAATTAGCACATACTAAAACAATACATACATAAAAAGTAGCACTTTTGAATTATATTAGTACATGAAAATTAATCAAAATAACTGGATTTTAGACATATGTGAATGATATCAACACTTTTCTTTATCAGCACATTGAAAACAAAAGAAAGATCCAAATAAAGAATTATTGTTTGTTAGCATAATTATAAGGAGTTCAATATAGTTAATATTATTTAGGTTATTATTTTACCATTTATCTATAATTGGTTAGATATCACATGACACTTTTTGAATGGTTTTTATCGTTTGTATATGAAATATGGTTTGTATTTGATCTTACTCCAATACACATATATTCCACACTTAAAATAATAGCATGAATATTATATTTTAAATCGTAACTTAAAAAATATAAAAATATTACGCAATTTTGCTGTGTTTTATATTAAAATCAAACTTTAATAAACTTTTAAATATAATTCGTCAAAAGTTTTCTAGGAACACACCTTTTTCCTAATACGTTCAAAATAAAATTATTACGATGAGAGAAGATTTTAAAAATATGGTTTGACTTGGATTGGTTTTTTTAGTATGAATGGAGTGCCGCCAAAAGCCACGAGTCCTTTAACGCGTTATAGCAGGTTGCAACTTTAGAAATTGACGTTTATATATGTATCAAGTTTGTATATTTTTATTTTTTTACATGTTAAATGAGCTGTTTAAAAAGAAAAACGTCATCATTAGTTCATTAAACTATTTCTACGATACTATTTTTTTGAAAAGTTCAAACAAATTAAATTAAATGAGTAAAATATTAAGTTATTAACAGAAAGATATGAAAATCTTCGTTAGGGTTGTAAACGTGTCAAACCACTTCAAAAAAATTGAAATAGACTTGCTAAAGTAATAAAGCCGAGCTAAAACAAGCTATAGCCTGAGCTTGCATTTAAAAATAAACCTGTTTACTAACCAAGCCTGAATTTAGGTTTCACATATGGAGTCTGAGTAGACTCGCGAGCCTAATCCAACTTATTATTTATATAATTATATATAGTATTGTATATATAACTATTATTATATATAATATTATGTTGAAAATAACAAAATAATATATATGAAATTCAAAACCCTAAAAGCCCTAAAACCAAATTCCTTATTTTTGAAACAAAAAATTCTCGCAATCACCATGTTAACTTCAGCTAATCCCATCACCCCTACCACACACTATGTTGTAGACCTCATCAGCAAAGCTAGATACTTACCTTTGAAGGAAAACACCCTTCAGATGAACGCTCAACACAACTTATACGATCAGATATGTCAAATTTTGCGTTCCTTGCGTCAGAGGCTGTGGACCTACGTAGCCGAGTTCAAAGGGTCATGTATAGTAATGTCATGACCCCGAGATCTATGGATGTAGTTTTTAAGAGACTTAGTTTTGTTATTCAAAAAAGGGTAGCGGCGCAGCTTGTTGTCCGTTTACCTTCTATCTCGATGTAATTAAGTTTGATACATTTCTACAATTTAATGATTATAGTATTGTATTTATGAAGCTAGGTCCACTGAAAGAAGCTCTTTTGAAAACCGTATAGGTTCCTATAGTTGTGTTACAACAATTGACAGGAACCTTGAAGATTTCAATGGATAAACCCGCTGATGAGATGATTGCACATTTGTAGGGGAACGTTTTTGTAACAATCAATGCAAAGAAGACTAGGGAGTGGCTGAACTACCTATAAAAGCTCATTATATCAAAGTACCAGCGAGGACAGAGATATTCAAACTATTTGAAAATTTGGGTTTTAGTGAGAAGATCACAAGATTAGGCGAATTTAAAAGAAAAGAATTATATGCCATGTTGCATGTAACACCCCAAATCGCGTAAAACAACAAACCGCGGCGGAAACACTTGGGGAGTCACGTTAACAGATTGTTTCACGACACTTGGTATTTGAAGTTTCGCTTTAGTTAAATATTAAACATGGATTATATTGTCATATAAATTGTTTTAAAAACATCCAAACAAACAAAACATGCATAGTTATTGTCTTTCATATTTTTAGGCACTAAGGTCCGTCTGAATCCTAAGTGAGCACGCATCGTCATCAAACTTGATTTCCTGAAACATATGTGAAAACGAGTCAGCAAAAATATGCCAGCGAGTACATAGGTTTTTGTGAGTATTACAAGTTCATGGCTTTGTATACATTGCAACATATAACCCGACTACTAGAGTCGTAAGTGAAAACTTTGTTTTGAAAATATTTTGATATTGCAATGATTTTTTTAACACGTGAGATATAGTTTATAAAAATCTAGTAGCCATAACCTTGACTCGAAATCATTGTATTGTAAATCCAAGTTGTAAATCGTCTTGAAATAACTCGTATGGTTTATATCTTTAATCGAAAGTCGTTGTGTGTCATTGTTTGAAATCATTTGTCCAAGTAATGTAAATAACGACACGTATGTAATGTGATAAAAGCACTATATATAGGAAGTACCAGCGGCGTATCCACCATGCTTTTATTACATTACACTCGTTCCGTTATCTAAATCACTTGTCGTAAACCATTCGTTCATCGTTCCTTGTTATAAACCATTTGTTCATCGTTCGTCGTTCATTGTTATAAACAAATCGTTCATCGTTCATCGTTCATTATTTTAATTGTGAAAACTTTTGGTCGTTTCGTGAATACATTCAAACCTTTGTTGACTTGTTCGAGACCACCCAACGGTGTCCCTTAATCGTATAACAAACCACCAATGGGTTTGTTACATACAGTTTTAGTCGCTTCCCAATTTCCCCACAAACCCGGGAATTTGGTAACGGGATTATCAGTCCTACGCGTCTTAACTTACTATTGGTCGACTTGGCCATTGTTAATGAATGTCATTCTTGTTATAAATACATCGCACCAACAAGTTCGTTCACATTATTGAAATCGTTTTGTTTATATAAACCATAGTATTTGCATTTGGAACTTGTAAACCATAACAATTGTAACTTGAAAACTTGTAAACTTTTTGGCACATATGCATCACCCCAAAACAATTGAAAACATAAAATAGGGGAACTATGTACTCACTTGTGATAGCAAAGTAAATCTTGGATCAATAAGAAGACCGAAGCTCAAGATTCGAGATATCAAGCGTGTCCTAAATATGAACAATAGTGTAAATATCGAGACTTGAAATCGGAAGATTCGGATAAAATGAGATATTATAAACCAAGTGAGTGTCGAACTCATATAACATGGTTTAATAAGTTTACATTCTGAGTTGGAAAAGATTATAAGTGCTTTTGACCCATTATGACCCGTTAAGGTGGTTTAAGCCACTTAAACACGTCGTTTGCGTAACTACGCAATCGGATGGTTAGATATTTGTTATGATAAATCCTTAAAGCTTCAATATGTTTGAAAATGTTATTTAATCAGAATACATGTCAAAATTTATGTTACATATGCTTAAAGTTGATTTGTTTGCGAAAAGGGCATTTTGGTCGTTTTTGAGTAATATTACAATCATTTATCATAACACAATCCAAACATTATGACCAGAAGGTATAACCTCAGAGGGTTATTCCCTATATATTTATGGTCACAATTATGTATTTGGTCGGGTCCGAACATTCGCCAAACGGGTCAGATTTCGGAAGTCAAAGCGATGGTCAAACCGTTCAACTTTTGACTCTAAATAAGCACTATAATGAGAGTGGTGATTTAGACATGTTTTGACATGTCTAAATAAGTTTATAAAAGATTTTTGGCATCAAAACAAACTGTTTTGACACCCGAATTTAGATCCGTTGCAAAATGTGCAAAAATCACATTTTTAACCGAAACTTTGACTTGTCAACATAGCTAGAAATGGTGGGAATTAGTAGGCATGATTTTTATAGATCATAACCACCTTGATTACCATCATAAAGCAAGTTTCAATTGGATTTTAAACTGATCAATTCATGATCAATTCTGGAATTCAAATAAAAGTCAAATTTTGTGACTTTTAATCAAATTAATCACAAGAATTGAAACAAACATGAAGGAGATCACTTACAAATACTAAGGATTAGATCAAGAACACTGAGAAAGCTCCAAATGAGTGCCAAATTCGGATTTAGAGCAGGATGTTGCAAGAAAGTGATCAAAAAGTTGCAACCATGAAGAACACTTAGTATTTATAGAAATCTTGGATTAACAAGAGCATGACAAGTGTTGGTGACTCATCTTAGGTGTAGATTAGTGTCCAAATTCGTGTTAATTGCAGAGATTAACGTGGCACAAGTGTTTGATGAGTCAAAGGTTGCACAAACAGGCTATTGCCAGCAAATCTGATGTGCTGGGCATGCCTTACGAACCGTATGGTCCTTAGGCTTACGGTCCGTAAGCCATGGACGTGGGCACATCTTTTGGGATTTGGCAGAACAGGCCCCTGCATCGTTTCATCGCGTTTCGGGCACTTCTAACACTCGTTAACCTCATTTCAAAGCTCCATAAGGACGTTAAAGTACAGGGAACTTGAAATATGTTGGAAAATGTTCCAGAGGTCAATTTGTTTGTCGTACGGTCGCGGTTTTCGGTTAATTACGACGAAAATCGTAACGAACGCGTGCGTGACCGTAAATGCGTAACGAATGGATTTTCGCATTCCAATCACTAACATATATATATTGATGATTAGAAAAATTTTTGAATGTCCGAACGTGTTTCGGATAGCGATATACGCAAAAAGGCATAGTTTCACGAAATTTGCAAAATTGCCCTGAAGTTGCAAAAATGTGATTTTGCCATACCGAAGCCTTCAACGCTTATTTCTAAGCTATGTAAAGGATATTTATTGTATGTTAGGCTTGTTTTCTTGTTTTGGAGCGTACGTTGCTGCGAGAATCGGCAGACTTTCGCAGTTTGTCGTAATTAGTCCCTGTGATGGAATAAACTAGTTTTTTGACATACCAAACCCTTTAAAACTTATTTCTAAGTTATGTAAAGGTTATTTAAGGTATGTTTAGCTTGTTTCATTATTCCGGAACATATGTTGCATTAAATTGGTTTCGTTTGCGTATCGGTTCACTGATTTTGCTCATAGAAGCGATTTAAGAGTTCGAAATTGTGCAAGAATCAAATGTGTGTAACAATCAAAATAAATAAACAAAATTTACATATTCCTCATAAATTTTCATTCATTGATAACTTGTTTATTATTGTTACATGTTTGGATTGCCACAGATATCACAGTCTCCCCTACTTTAGGAAATTTTCGTCCCGAAATTTAATTAGAGAAAACTTGTGAGAATAAATGTGGGTACTTCGCTTTCATATGATCCTCTCGTTCCCAAGTAAATTCTGGGCCATGTTTGGATTCCCAGCGAACTTTGACTATCGGAATTCGTCTTCGTTTAATTTTCTTGACTTCACGGTCCATAAGCTCCATCGGTTTCTCGACAAAATGCATAGTATCATCAACGTCAATCTCGTCGAGTGGAATATGGAGATTTGTATCGGCTAAGCATTTCTTCAAGTTGGACACATGAAATGTTGGGTGAATATTCCCGAGTTTAGGAGGTAGCTCAAGTCGGTAGGCCACCTTTCCGATTCTTTCGACGATCTTGAATGGTCCAACGTATCGTGGAGCAAGTTTTCCTTTCTTTCCAAATCTCACTACTCCTTTCCAAGGGGATACGTTGAATAGGATGTAGTCACCAACTTGAAATTCTAAGGGCTTGCGTCGCTTGTCCGCATAACTCTTTTGACGGCTTCTAGCTGTTAAAAGGTTATCGTGTATTTTCTTGACTTTCTCGGTTGTGTCGTGGATGAGTTCAGGTCCAGTGAGCTGTGTCTCACCGATCTCATTCCAACAGACAGGTGAACGACATATTCGACCGTATAAAGCTTCAAAAGGCGCCATGTTGATGCTGGCGTGATAACTATTATTGTAAGAGAATTCGACCAACGGTAGGTGCGAATCCCAACTACCACCAAAATCGATTACGCAAGCTCGGAGCAGGTCCTCCTGTGTTTGAATCGTCCTCTCAGATTGTCCATCCGTTTGAGGATGATAAGCAGTACTCAGATTGAGTTTGGTTCCTATAACAGATTGTAGAGTCTTCCAAAACGAGATGAGAATCGAGCATCTCTATCAGATATGATGTTCCAAGGAACACCATGACGAGACACAATCTCATCAACGTAGATCTTGGCAAGTTTGTCAGCCGGATATTCTTCACGAATCGCTATGAAATGTGCTGACTTCGTTAGACGGTCAATGATTACCCAAATGGCATCATGACCTCTAGACGTGCATGGTAACTTAGTGATGAGATCCATCGCAATGTTCTCCCACTTCCATACCGTATTTCTGGTTGTTAAAGCAAACCAGACGGACATTGATGTTCGGCCTTGACTTTGAGACAAGTAAGGCATTTCGATACATATAAGGCAATGTCATTCTTCATACCCGGCCACCAATATTGGGTACGGAGATCCTTGTAAATTTTTGTAGTACCAGGATGAATTGAATAACAAGACTTATGAGATTCATCCATCAATAGAGTACGGAAATCGTGCTGATTTGGAACCCACAACCGATTCTTGTAATAGAGTAATCCAATGTCTTTCGTTTCGAGTTTAAGTTCGAGTTGATGAGGTAGTTCGTCTTTCAACAAACATTGAGTTACACAAGTGTGTTGGGCTTCAAGAATACGTGTTTGGATATCGTATCGAATTCGAACACAATGAAGCTTAACATGTTCTTTGCGACTAAGCGCATCAGCCACAACATTCGCCTTACCAGGATGGTAGCGAATTTCACAGTGTAATCGTTTAAAAGCTCGACCCAACGTCGTTGTCTCATGTTCAGCTTCTTTTGATTGAATATATGTTGGAGACTTTTGTGGTCCGTGAAAACCACACACTTCGTGCCATAAAGATAATGTCTCCAAATTTTGAGAGCAAAAACAACGGCACCCAACTCAAGATCATGAGTGGTGTAGTTCTTTTCATGGACTTTCAATTGTCTCGACGCATAAGCGATGACCTTATCCCGTTGCATGAGAACGCAACCAAGGCCTAAATTCGACGCGTCACGATAAACACAAAAATCATCGTTGCCATCGGGTAAAGATAGAATAGGAGCATCATAGAGTTTGTGTTTTAAGGTTTGGAAAGCTTCCTCTTGTTTGGATCCCCACTCAAAAGGCTTATTCTTCTGAGTCAAAGCAGTGAGAGGAACCGTGATCTTAGAGAAGTTCGCAATGAATCTTAGATAGTATCCAGCAAGACCAAGAAATGAGCGAATTTCTTGGGAGTAGTGGGTGTTTTCCAATCCTTAATCGCAACGATTTTGGAAGGATTCACATGAATACCTTGCTCATTGACAATGTATCCCAGAAACTGAACTTCTTTCAGCCAAAATTCACACTTGGAGAATTTGGCGTAAAGTTGCTCTTTCTTTAGAAGTTCCATTGTCAGGCGAAGATGTTGTTCGTGCTCGGCTCGAGACTTAGAATAAATGAGAATGTCGATGAAAACAATGATGAACTTGTCTAAATAAGGCTTACAAACCCTATTCATCAAGTCCATGAATATGGCTGGAGCATTTGTCAAACCGAAAGGCATAACAGTAAACTCATAGTGACCGTATCGTGCGCGAAAAGCAGTCTTAGGAATATCTTCTTCGTGAACACGAAGCTGATGATACCCAGATCGTAGATCGATCTTCGAAAAACATGTAGCACCTTGTAGTTGGTCAAAAAGATCGTCAATACGAGGTAGGGGATATCGATTCTTAATTGTGAGTTTGAGCTCATGATAATCGATACACATCCTGAAGGATCCATCCTTCTTTTTCACAAATAAGACAGGAGCACCCCAAGGAGAATAACTCGGACGAATAAAAACTTTGTCAGATAACTCTTGTAGTTGCTTTGATAACTCTTGCATCTCTGACGGTGCAAGACGGTAAGGAGATTTGGCTATCGGATTAGCACCAGGTAGGAGATCAATACGAAACTCAACTTGTCGTACAGGAGGTAAACCGGGTAGGTCTTCGAGAAATACCTTAAGGTAATCTCGAATAACAGGAATGTCTCGAATATTCTTGCTCTTGCCTGTCTGCTCCACAATATGTGCCAAGAAGGCGACATAATTCTTTCGCAAGCATTTCTGAGCTTGGGTACAAGTCATAAGTTTAAAGCTACTAACGGGTTTCTCTCCACGAACTTCTAGAATTTCACCAGACGGAAGAGGTACTCGAACAATTTTGTCAAAACAAATAACTTCGGCATGGTGCTTGGTTAACCAATCCATTCCAATGATAATTTCGAATCTTCCGAGTTGCATTGGTGCGAGGTCGATAGAAAACAAATGGTTGCTGAGATTTAACTTGCAATCACGAATAACTGAATCAAGAACAAGAGGTTCACCATTGGCTATTTCGACAGACAAGGGTCTCCCTAGTTTCGTTCTAGGCATCGAGAGCAAGGGCTCAAAAGCAAGTGACACAAAACTTCTATCAGCACCCGAATCAAAAAGAACAGAAGCAGGATGATTGTTGACAAGGAACGTACCGTTAACAACTTCATTGTCAGCACAAGCCTTGTTGGCGTTCATGTTAAAAGCTCGTCCACGTGATGGATTTGCATTTGCTATCCTCAGACAGTTGTTCCTGTAGTGACCCATCTCACCACAGTTATAACAGGAACCAAGTGGAAATGAGGTCGAGCAGAATTTACTTGTGGTTGAGCTTGGTTTTGTGCAGCTTAGTTCGGGTTAAAGCGACAAATATTTGCAAGGTGGCCAAGTTTTCCGCAGGTAGTACATTGTCCACACGGTACATGAACTTGATGATGGCCATTACGATGATTGCAAAGCGGTGCAGTTCCCACATATAGTTTCTTTGCCGGAGGCTAAGCTGGTTGATTTTGCGGAGCAGTTGGAGCAGGTTGAGTAGTAACAGCAAAGTTTTGAGAAGCCTTACGCTTCTTTGATCGTTTAGAAGGCCCAGCTTTCTTTTCCTTTGATTTCACTTGGGTTGCCTTGTCAGATTGTTTCTTGTCACCCTTGCGATGAAGCTTCCCCTTTCTGACTTGAGAATCAGTCAGAGTAGCAGCCAATTCAATGGCTTGACGAATGGTAGTAGGGTGGCTTCCCGTAACAATGTCCTAAACAGGATCAGGCAGACCATCGATATATTTCTCAATCGCCTTATCCAAAGGCGTCACCATTGAAGGACAAAGTAAGCTCAATTCCTCGTACCGGTCGGTGTAAGCACGACTCGCACCACTGTCTTGCTTAAGATCATCAAATTCCCTTTCCAAAGCCCGAAGTTCATGACGAGGATAGAACTCCCTCATCATCAGAGCTCGAAGCTCTCCCCAAGTTTGGGCTAAGGCCACGTTAGCACCCCTATCTCTCATAACACCATTCCACCATGTCAAATCTCGTTTCTTGAACACACTCGATGCAAACTCAACTTTTCGTTCATCCGGACATTGAAAGAAACGAAATGTGCTCTCGAGACGCTCAAACCATTGAAGAAGTCCCGTAGCTCCCTAGGACCCAGAAAATGCAAGTGGTTTAGCCGAACAGAACTGTTTATAGCTACACGGAGCATTGTTTTTATTATTGTTATTGTTGTTCGCTTGATTCAGTTGAGTTACTAGGTTCAGGAGGATCGCAGCCATTTGCTGAGCGATGAGTGCTGCCATTGTAGCATCTTGAGTTTGATCGCGTCTAGGAGGCATTCTTAGAAAAGAAACATGATGAAAGATGTGTGAGATTGACATTCGAAAAAATCGAAACAAGCATCAAAAATATCGACGAAACATAAGAATGTGGTCACTTGTTAGTTTCTCAAAACACACAAATGACACACGGTGACTAATCAAAGTAAGTGGGTCTTTATAATGTATCGCGAAGACATGCTTTAGCCTATAAGTGGACACTCACCCTAAGAGTTCCCAGGTAAGAGTGACTGGTCCAATTAAGTGGATTTGTACGAACACTCTAGCCTTAGACAGAAAACTCAGGGTACAGGCACCCAACCTTCCAGATTGCACGTGTTCACATTATTAAAACCCAAACTTTGACGAGATTTTGAAAACTTAAAGGCTTACGCCAAAAATAAATCATCTAAGGATAGATGATTGATTTTCGAAAACGGATTTGAAATTTTTGTGGAATTGTTTTGGTAATCACCTAAGGATAGGTGATCGTATTGTATTTTTAAATCTAAACGCAAGTTTACTTGCGTTAGGGTCCTAGGAAGGTTATAGTCTAGGTCAAAGCATTACTAATAACCTAATTCCCTATAACCAGTGCTCTGATACCAACCTATAACACCCCAAATCGCGTAAAACAACAAACCGCGATGGAAACACTTGGGGAGTCACGTTAACAGATTGTTTCATGACACTTGGTATTTGAAGTTTCGCTTTAGTTAAATATTAAACATGGATTATATTGTCATATAAATTGTTTTAAAAACATCCAAACAAACAAAACATGCATAGTTATTGTCTTTCATATTTTTAGGCACTAAGGTCCGTCCGAATCCTAAGTGAGCACGCATCGTCATCAAACTTGATTTCCTGAAACATATGTGAAAACGAGTCAGCAAAAATATGCCGGCGAGTACATAGGTTTTTGTGAGTATTACAAGTTCATGGCTTTGTATACATTGCAACATATAACCCGACTACTAGAGTCGTAAGTGAAAACTTTGTTTTGAAAATATTTTGATATTGCAATGATTTTTTTAACACGTGAGATATAGTTTATAAAAATCTAGTAGCCATAAACCTTGACTCGAAATCATTTGTATTGTAAATCCAAGTTGTAAATCGTCTTGAAATAACTCGTATGGTTTATATCTTTAATCGAAAGTCGTTGTGTGTCATTGTTTGAAATCATTTGTCCAAGTAATGTAAATAACGACACGTATGTAATGTGATAAAAGCACTTATATATAGGAAGTACCAGTGGCGTATCCACCATGCTTTTATTACATTACACTTGTTCCGTTATCTAAATCACTTGTCGTAAACCATTCGTTCATCGTTCCTTGTTATAAACCAGTTGTTCACCGTTCATCGTTCGCCGTTCATTGTTATAAACAAATCTTTCATCGTTCATCGTTCATTGTTTTAATTGTGAAAACTTTTGGTCGTTTCGTGAATACATTCAAACCTTTGTTGACTTGTTCGAGACCACCCAACGGTGTCCCTTAATCGTATAACAAACCACCAATGGGTTTGTTACATACAGTTTTAGTCGCTTCCCAAATTTCCCCACAAACCCCGGGAATTTGGTAACAGGATTATCAGTCCTAGGCGTCTTAACTTACTATTGGTCGACTTGGCCATTGTTAATGAATGTCATTCTTGTTATAAATACATCGCACCAACAAGTTCGTTCACATTATTGAAATCGTTTTGTTTATATAAACCATAGTATTTGCATTTGGAACTTGTAAACCATAACAATTGTAACTTGAAAACTTGTAAACTTTTTGGCACAAATGCATCACCCCAAAACAATTGAAAACATAAAATAGGGGAACTATGTACTCACTTGTGATAGCAAAGTAAATCTTGGATCAATAAGAAGACCGAAGCTCAAGATTCGAGATATCAAGCGTGTCCTAAATATGAACAATAGTGTAAATATCGAGACTTGAAATCGGAAGATTCGGATAAAATGAGATATTATAAACCAAGTGAGTGTCCGAACTCATATAACATGGTTTAATAAGTTTACATTCTGAGTTGGAAAAGATTATAAGTGCTTTTGACCCATTATGACCCGTTAAGGTGGTTTAAGCCACTTAAACACGTCGTTTGCGTAACTACGCAATCGGATGGTTAGATATTTGTTATGATAAATCCTTAAAGCTTCAATATGTTTGAAAATGTTATTTAATCAGAATACATGTCAAAATTTATGTTACATATGCTTAAAGTTGATTTGTTTGCGAAAAGGGCATTTTGGTCGTTTTTGAGTAATATTACAATCATTTATCATAACACAATCCAAACATTATGACCATAAGGTATAACCTCAGAGGGTTATTCCCTATATATTTATGGTCACAATTATGTATTTGGTCGGGTCCGAACATTCGCCAAACGGGTCAGATTTCGGAAGTCAAAGCGATGGTCAAACCGTTCAACTTTTGACTCTAAATAAGCACTATAATGAGAGTGGTGATTTAGACATGTTTTGACATGTCTAAATAAGTTTATAAAAGATTTTTGGCATCAAAACAAACTGTTTTGACACCCGAATTTAGATCCGTTGCAAAATGTGCAAAAATCACATTTTAACCGAAACTTTGACTTGTCAACATAGCTAGAAATGGTGGGAATTAGTAGGCATGATTTTTATAGATCATAACCACCTTGATTACCATCATAAAGCAAGTTTCAATTGGATTTTAAACTGATCAATTCATGATCAATTCTGGAATTCAAATAAAAGTCAAATTTTGTAACTTTTAATCAAATTAATCACAAGAATTGAAACAAACATGAAGGAGATCACTTACAAATACCAAGGATTAGATCAAGAACACTGAGAAAGCTCCACAATGAGTGCCAAATTCGGATTTAGAGCAGGATGTTGCAAGAAAGTGATCAAAAAGTTGCAACCATGAAGAACACTTAGTATTTATAGAAATCTTGGATTAACAAGAGCATGACAAGTGTTGGTGACTCATCTTAGGTGTAGATTAGTGTCCAAATTCGTGTCAATTGCAGAGATTAACGTGGCACAAGTGTTTGATGAGTCAAAGGTTGCACAAACAGGCTATTGCCAGCAAATCTGATGTGCTGGGCATGCCTTACGAACCGTATGGTCCTTAGGCTTACGGTCCGTAAGCCATGGACGTGGGCACATCTTTTGGGATTTGGCAGAACAGGCCCCTGCATCGTTTCATCGCGTTTCGGGCACTTCTAACACTCGTTAACCTCATTTCAAAGCTCCATAAGGACGTTAAAGTACAGGGAACTTGAAATATGTTGGAAAATGTTCCAGAGGTCAATTTGTTTTGTCGTACGGTCGCGGTTTTCGGTTAATTACGACGAAAATCGTAACGAACGCGTGCGTGACCGTAAATGCGTAACGAATGGATTTTCGCATTCCAATCACTAACATATAATATATTGATGATTAGAAAAATTTTTGAATGTCCGAACATGTTTCGGATAGCGATATACGCAAAAAGGCATAGTTTCACGAAATTTGCAAAATTGCCCCTGAAGTTGCAAAAATGTGATTTTGCCATACCGAAGCCTTCAACGCTTATTTCTAAGCTATGTAAAGGATATTTATTGTATGTTAGGCTTGTTTTCTTGTTTTGGAGCGTACGTTGCTGCGAGAATCGGCAGACTTTCGCAGTTTGTCGTAATTAGTCCCTGTGATGGAATAAACTAGTTTTTTGACATACCAAACCCTTTAAAACTTATTTCTAAGTTATGTAAAGGTTATTTAAGGTATGTTTAGCTTGTTTCATTATTCCGGAACATATGTTGCATTAAATTGGTTTCGTTTGCGTATCGGTTCACTGATTTTGCTCATAGAAGCGATTTAAGAGTTCGAAATTGTGCAAGAATCAAATGTGTGTAACAATCAAAATAAATAAACAAAATTTACATATTCCTCATAAATTTTCATTCATTGATAACTTGTTTATTATTGTTACATGTTTGGATTGCCACAGATATCACAGTCTCCCCTACTTTAGGAAATTTTTCGTCCCGAAATTTAATTAGAGAAAACTTGTGAGAATAAATGTGGGTACTTCGCTTTCATATGATCCTCTCGTTCCCAAGTAAATTCTGGGCCATGTTTGGATTCCCAGCGAACTTTGACTATCGGAATTCGTCTTCGTTTAATTTTCTTGACTTCACGGTCCATAAGCTCCATCGGTTTCTCGACAAAATGCATAGTATCATCAACGTCAATCTCGTCGAGTGGAATATGGAGATTTGTATCGGCTAAGCATTTCTTCAAGTTGGACACATGAAATGTTGGGTGAATATTCCCGAGTTTAGGAGGTAGCTCAAGTCGGTAGGCCACCTTTCCGATTCTTTCGACGATCTTGAATGGTCCAACGTATCGTGGAGCAAGTTTTCCTTTCTTTCCAAATCTCACTACTCCTTTCCAAGGGGATACGTTGAATAGGATGTAGTCACCAACTTGAAATTCTAAGGGCTTGCGTCGCTTGTCCGCATAACTCTTTTGACGGCTTCTAGCTGTTAAAAGGTTATCGTGTATTTTCTTGACTTTCTCGGTTGTGTCGTGGATGAGTTCAGGTCCAGTGAGCTGTGTCTCACCGATCTCATTCCAACAGACAGGTGAACGACATATTCGACCGTATAAAGCTTCAAAAGGCGCCATGTTGATGCTGGCGTGATAACTATTATTGTAAGAGAATTCGACCAACGGTAGGTGCGAATCCCAACTACCACCAAAATCGATTACGCAAGCTCGGAGCAGGTCCTCCTGTGTTTGAATCGTCCTCTCAGATTGTCCATCCGTTTGAGGATGATAAGCAGTACTCAGATTGAGTTTGGTTCCTATAACAGATTGTAGAGTCTTCCAAAACGAGATGAGAATCGAGCATCTCTATCAGATATGATGTTCCAAGGAACACCATGACGAGACACAATCTCATCAACGTAGATCTTGGCAAGTTTGTCAGCCGGATATTCTTCACGAATCGCTATGAAATGTGCTGACTTCGTTAGACGGTCAATGATTACCCAAATGGCATCATGACCTCTAGACGTGCATGGTAACTTAGTGATGAGATCCATCGCAATGTTCTCCCACTTCCATACCAGTATTTCTGGTTGTTAAAGCAAACCAGACGGACATTGATGTTCGGCCTTGACTTTGAGACAAGTAAGGCATTTCGATACATATAAGGCAATGTCATTCTTCATACCCGGCCACCAATATTGGGTACGGAGATCCTTGTAAATTTTTGTAGTACCAGGATGAATTGAATAACAAGACTTATGAGATTCATCCATCAATAGAGTACGGAAATCGTGCTGATTTGGAACCCACAACCGATTCTTGTAATAGAGTAATCCAATGTCTTTCGTTTCGAGTTTAAGTTCGAGTTGATGAGGTAGTTCGTCTTTCAACAAACATTGAGTTACACAAGTGTGTTGGGCTTCAAGAATACGTGTTTGGATATCGTATCGAATTCGAACACAATGAAGCTTAACATGTTCTTTGCGACTAAGCGCATCAGCCACAACATTCGCCTTACCAGGATGGTAGCGAATTTCACAGTGTAATCGTTTAAAAGCTCGACCCAACGTCGTTGTCTCATGTTCAGCTTCTTTTGATTGAATATATGTTGGAGACTTTTGTGGTCCGTGAAAACCACACACTTCGTGCCATAAAGATAATGTCTCCAAATTTTGAGAGCAAAAACAACGGCACCCAACTCAAGATCATGAGTGGTGTAGTTCTTTTCATGGACTTTCAATTGTCTCGACGCATAAGCGATGACCTTATCCCGTTGCATGAGAACGCAACCAAGGCCTAAATTCGACGCGTCACGATAAACCACAAAATCATCGTTGCCATCGGGTAAAGATAGAATAGGAGCATCATAGAGTTTGTGTTTTAAGGTTTGGAAAGCTTCCTCTTGTTTGGATCCCCACTCAAAAGGCTTATTCTTCTGAGTCAAAGCAGTGAGAGGAACCGTGATCTTAGAGAAGTTCGCAATGAATCTTAGATAGTATCCAGCAAGACCAAGAAATGAGCGAATTTCTTGGGAGTAGTGGGTGTTTTCCAATCCTTAATCGCAACGATTTTGGAAGGATTCACATGAATACCTTGCTCATTGACAATGTATCCCAGAAACTGAACTTCTTTCAGCCAAAATTCACACTTGGAGAATTTGGCGTAAAGTTGCTCTTTCTTTAGAAGTTCCATTGTCAGGCGAAGATGTTGTTCGTGCTCGGCTCGAGACTTAGAATAAATGAGAATGTCGATGAAAACAATGATGAACTTGTCTAAATAAGGCTTACAAACCCTATTCATCAAGTCCATGAATATGGCTGGAGCATTTGTCAAACCGAAAGGCATAACAGTAAACTCATAGTGACCGTATCGTGCGCGAAAAGCAGTCTTAGGAATATCTTCTTCGTGAACACGAAGCTGATGATACCCAGATCGTAGATCGATCTTCGAAAAACATGTAGCACCTTGTAGTTGGTCAAAAAGATCGTCAATACGAGGTAGGGGATATCGATTCTTAATTGTGAGTTTGAGCTCATGATAATCGATACACATCCTGAAGGATCCATCCTTCTTTTTCACAAATAAGACAGGAGCACCCCAAGGAGAATAACTCGGACGAATAAAAACTTTGTCAGATAACTCTTGTAGTTGCTTTGATAACTCTTGCATCTCTGACGGTGCAAGACGGTAAGGAGATTTGGCTATCGGATTAGCACCAGGTACGAGATCAATACGAAACTCAACTTGTCGTACAGGAGGTAAACCGGGTAGGTCTTCGAGAAATACCTTAAGGTAATCTCGAATAACAGGAATGTCTCGAATATTCTTGCTCTTGCCTGTCTGCTCCACAATATGTGCCAAGAAGGCGACATAATTCTTTCGCAAGCATTTCTGAGCTTGGGTACACGTCATAAGTTTAAAGCTACTAACGGGTTTCTCTCCACGAACTTCTAGAATTTCACCAGACGGAAGAGGTACTCGAACAATTTTGTCAAAACAAATTCCTTGTTATAAACCAATTGTTCATCGTTCATCGTTCGTCGTTCATTGTTATAAACAAATCGTTCATCATTCATCGTTCATTGTTTTAATTGTAAAAACTTTTGGTCGTTTCGTGAATACATTCAAACCTTTGTTGACTTGTTCGAGACCACCCAACGGTGTCCCTTAATCGTATAACAAACCACCAATGGGTTTCTTACATACAGTTTTAGTCGCTTCCCAAATTTCCCCACAAACCCCGGGAATTTTGGTAACGGGATTGTCAGTCCTAGGCGTCTTAACTTACTATTGGTCGACTTGGCCATTGTTAATGAATGTCATTCTTGTTATAAATACATCACACCAACAAGTTCGTTCACATTATTGAAATCGTTTTGTTTATATAAACCATAGTATTTGCATTTGGAACTTGTAAACCATAACAATTGTAACTTGAAAACTTGTAAACTTTTTGGCACATATGCATCACCCCAAAACAAGTGAAAACATAAAATAGGGGAACTATGTACTCACTTGTGATAGCAAAGTAAATCTTGGATCAATAAGAAGACCGAAGCTCAAGATTCGAGATATCAAGCGTGTCCTAAATATGAACAATAGTGTAAATATCGAGACTTGAAATCGGAAGATTCGGATAAAATGAGATATTATAAACCAAGTGAGTGTCCGAACTCATATAACATGGTTTAATAAGTTTACATTCTGAGTTGGAAAAGATTATAAGTGCTTTTGACCCATTATGACCCGTTAAGGTGGTTTAAGCCACTTAAACACGTCGTTTGCGTAACTACGCAATCGGATGGTTAGATATTTGTTATGATAAATCCTTAAAGCTTCAATATGTTTGAAAATGTTATTTAATCAGAATACATGTCAAAATTTATGTTACATATGCTTAAAGTTGATTTGTTTGCGAAAAGGGCATTTTGGTCGTTTTTGAGTAATATTACAATCATTTATCATAACACAATCCAAACATTATGACCATAAGGTATAACCTCAGAGGGTCCGAACATTCGCCAAACGGGTCAGATTTCGGAAGTCAAAGCGGTGGTCAAACCGTTCAACTTTTGACTCTAAATAAGCACTGTAATGAGAGTGGTGATTTAGACATGTTTTGACATGTCTAAATAAGTTTATAAAAGAGTTTTGGCATCAAAACAAACTGTTTTGACACCCGAATTTAGATCCGTTGCAAAATGTGCAAAAATCGCATTTTAACCCAAACTTTGACTTGTCAACATAGCTAGAAATGGTGGGAATTAGTAGGCATGATTTTATGGATCATAACCACCTTGATTACCATCATAAAGCAAGTTTCAATTGGATTTTAAACTGATCAATTCATGATCAATTCTGGAATTCAAATAAAAGTCAAATTTTGTGACTTTTAATCAAATTAATCACAAGAATTGAAACAAACATGAAGGAGATCACTTACAAATACCAAGGATTTGATCAAAACACTGAGAAAGCTCCAAAATGAGTGCCAAATTCGTATTTAGAGCAGGGTGTTGCAAGAAAGTGATCAAAGAGTTGCAACCATGAAGAACACTTAGTATTTATAGAAATTTTGGATTAACAAGAGCATGACAAGTGTTGGTGACTCATCTTAGGTGTAGATTAGTGTCCAAATTCGTGTCAATTGCAGAGATTAAAGTGGCACAAGTGTTTGATGAGTCAAAGGTTGAACAAACAGGCTACTACCAGCAAATCTGATGTGCTAGGCATGCCTTACGAACCATATGGTCCGTAAGCCATGGACGTGGGCACATCTTTTGGGATTTGGCAGAACAGGCCCCTGCATCGTTTCATCGCGTTTCGGGCACTTCTAACACTCGTTAACCTCATTTCAAAGCTCCATAAGGACGTTCTAGTATAGGGAACTTCAAATATGTTGGAAACTGTTCCAGAGGTCAATTCGTTTGGTCGTACGGTCGCGGTTTTCGGTTAATTACGACAAAAATCGTAACGAACGCGTGCGTGACCGTAAATGCTTAACGAACGGATTTTTCGCATTCCAATCACTAACATATAATATATTGATGATTAGAAAAATTTTTGAATGTCCGAACGTGATTCGGATAGCGATATACGCAAAAAGGAATAGTTGCAAAATTGCCCCTGAAGTTGCAAAAATGTGATTTTGCCATACCGAAGCCTTCAAAGCTTATTTCTAAGCTATGTAAAGGATATTTATGGTATGTTCGGCTTTTTTTCTTGTTCCGGAGTGTACGTCGCTGCGAGAATCGGCAGACTTTCGCAGTTTGTCGTAATTAGTCCCTGTGATCGAATAAACTTGTTTTTTGACATACCAAACCCTTTAAAACTTATTTCTAAGTTATGTAAAGGTTATTTAAGGTATGTTTAGCTTGTTTCATTATTCCGGAAAATATGTTGCGTTAAATTGGTTTCGTTTGTGTATCGGTTCACCGATTTTGCTCATAGAAGCGATTTAAGAGTTCGAAATTGTGCAAGAATCAAATGTGTGTAATAATCAAAATAAATAAACAAAATTCACATATTCCACATAAATTTTCATTCATTGATAACTTGTTTATTATTGTTACATGTTTGGATTGCCACAAATATCACATTGCAAGTCTTCATGGAAATTCTGAAGAAGTGCTTAACCTCAAAATTGTATGTGCTTAACATCAAGTATGGTTTCATAACTAGGGTTCACTTGACTATGCTAGTGAAATTTTCATCTGATGAAAAAGTCAATGTTTACAAAGAATGGACATATAACAACTCATCTTCCATATCCAAGATTCTGGGCAATCATCATTGCTAAAACCTTTGAAGAAAGGAACATAGAAATTCCATCATTTGAGGAAATATGGAGACTCTAGTAATGACACCATAGAGTGCTAACAAGGCTTTGAAGGAATCTAAAGAGATTCCAATCCTCATAGAAAGCATGACGCAAAAGGAATCACCTTATCCAAAAAGACATGAAGATATGATAAACAGTGGGGAATTCCTTGACAGTAGCTCTTCACCAGATGCAGAGAATCAAGCTTTCAGAATGGAAGACACAACACAAACTTCAAGGATCAAAGATACAATCATGGAAGACACTGCTCAGCAATCAAGAATGAAAGGTGTAGATCCTGACCCACAATCTGATCATTAGTCAACACCACATGCTGCAAATTCAATCCATTTAAGCAGTAAACAATATTTGAAATAGTGCTAGTTGGAGAAGGTCAGAATCAAGAAGTCAAATCAAATAAAAACATCAGATCAGGTGAAAATCTCAATCTCAATTCTGATGAATCTATTGAAGTCGGCTATAAATTTGTACCAAGACAGTCAAACATTAATCTTGATGAATAGATTGAGGGTCCATTGATCTTGGCTCAGAATCTGATGATAAGAATGAGCCTGAGATGACAACAGGTGGAGATCAGATTTCTGAACAAGAAAACCTGGGGTCACAAACAATGGAAAATGTTATTTTTCTTATCAACTTATAAATAAAAACCTGAAAAGGAAGTTTAAGGACATGAGGAAAATCCAGATAAGCATTTGTTGCTAAAATCTAGTAAAGACCCAATGAACTGGTCTTCTGATCTATTTAGATCTTTAAAAATGGCAAGAAGTGTACCTTTTGCTGGTATGTTAGAAGGAACATTTGTTGTTCCAACTCACTCAAGGTCAGGCATATTGACCCACAAACAGTTTGAAGCGGTAATTAATCAGATCATGAGAAAACTAGGAGAAAAAAAACAACATTCAGAAAAGACAAAGTTAGCAGTTGAAGGGAAGTTAGACCGTCTGTTGGAAGAATTACATAATCAGACGTCTGATATCAGAAAATTATCAGATTCTATTCAAGTAATCAAATAGTAGACATAAGAAAACAACAAAAAGCTGGAGAATATCCAAGAAGCCCCAACAAGCACCCAAGACATCAACAACTTCATGTCTGAGTTCAAGAATATGACAGAAGAATTAAAAGAGCTGAAAGACCAAATGAAGGATGTTATGAAGTCAAAGGGAGAAGCTAGTTCCGACTCAACAAATCACAAAATAATGTCAAAGAACTTAGAAGAAATGGAGGAAAACCTGAATAATTTGAGAATGGACAGTAATACCATCACAACTGCATTAGTAAAACAAATAGAAGATTGGCACAAGTATGGGAATGGAATTCGATCATAACCGAACAAGCTATATGCTGAAGACATGAAGAACACAACATGAACAATGATGTGAAGTCTCTATTGAAAAGACTATCTTTCAACATTGCAAACCTTACAAATGTGCCCGTGAAAGAGCTGATCAAAGAAGTTATAGAAGAACCATCTAAACAACCACATCAGCATCAGTACCAAAGAAGACAATGCCCAAAAACAAACAAGAACCAATGGGTCCTCATATCATACAAAACCTTGAAAGATCTCTAATTTTGATGCCAACATCATAAACCCATCAAATATCAAAACAACCAAGATAAGAACCAGAAACAGAAACAAGAGAACAACCAAGAAAGGAAACACAACCAATTTCTAATCCTAAAGACAAGGGAAAGAAGACAGAATTGCCCAAAATAATAACATCATGTGATACTCTTTTTAGTCAATCTTGCATGGGAATGGAATTTAACTACAACATCCTCAAGAAAGCAAAGAGCAATCCCTAGATTAGATCTCCCATCAAACACTACATGATTTTCCGTACAAGTCTCCAATGAAGAAGTCCTTTTCCCTGAGCATCACCTCAGGCACTACTATAAAAATGAAGAGGAGCTAATAGACAGACCTCTTAGTCCAACATAGGAGGTTATGTCAAAGAGTGTGAAGAGGAAAATCTAGTCTACATGTAGTACTTACCAATCCAATCAAAAGGGTGGTAACTAGATCATTTTACACATGATGCTTTTGGAAAACACATACAAAACAAATATGTTGTTCTCAGATGTCACGGGAATGAAAGGACCTTCATTGATGCAGACTTGGGCTCTCTAATCCACCTAGTTGGTCTGATAAGGCTAAGAAGGATGTTTGATGAGGAAAAGAAATCACATAGAAGAACAATTAGAAAAGCAATCAATCGCCTAATAAAAGTAGGTAAGAAAGTGTTCACAAGATTTGCTCTTAGTGATCTAGATCTATGTCTAAGCTTTGACTATGTAATTTCAAGAAAGTTGATCATCACACCAGCTTCTTGAATGGTATGTGATACTCCTAAGATATTTGTTATATATAGAAACCATGAAGAAGAAAGGGCAATGTTCGGACTTAATGAAATCTGCAAATACACAAATCAGACATTGGCCTACAACAAAGATTGTATGTAGAAAAAGTAGGAAAAGCTGAAATCCAAAGGACTTGTTAAGTTGGAAGTCATGGAGTATATAGAAAATATCATTGATGAATGGGCTGACTTCAGAGAGATCTACAAAGCACTATATAGGGAATGCAATAAGCCAATTTTCAAAGAAAAACTGTTGGGGTCCGTGGACATATTCAGTCTCTAAAGACAATTAAAATTATAATTGCTTATCTGTTTTATTTTTTCTATCATAAAATGGTTTTACTTTGGTTGATGTATTTGAAGTTTTTGATAGTTGTTTGTTTTGAATTGTTTGATTAATTTTATCATTTTACTTATAACACTTAGGAGGAACTTGTTAGGAGCTTTTTGTTCATATATGTAAGTGTTGAAGAAAAATGATGAAAAATCTGATCATTCTGATCAAATATGATGTTGAACAAGTCAACAAGTCAAACCTAAGGAAAACAACTTGACAAAAGACGATAAAATGAAGAATCGGCATTAACAAAAAATCAGACAAGCGTCTACAAAATGTGAAGGAGACTTGATCAGAAGTATCTAATCAATCTGATGATAATATGATGATTATCATTAGTTTTGATCATAATAGATCATAAGAAATTTGATGATCAGAATCATCTGAATTCTGATGTTCCCACTTGCCATACCCGCTAAGGTGTACGCAAATCCCAAGATGAGTAGTGGAATAACGGATTCAATAAATATGCCAAAAAGAAACTTTTCACAGGTCAAGTGCATGAATAAACAAATTGTTATTCATGCCAAACATTCTCTATAAATAGAGAATAAAACCCACGAAGAGTAAATGAGTCGTGCCTTGAATTTAATACATCCTACAGACTCTACTGCCCTTCACTTACACATGATTACTTTAGTATTCGTTTTGTAATAACAAATAACCACACAATCACATTGTAATCTTCAAAGTGATATAAACTTGAATATTTTGTACTTTGGTTTTGGAAAGTTTGGTTCTATTTCCGCACACTATTTTCTATCTTGTTGAAATCAATTTCCATTTTTGTTAAAGATTGTTTATCTGGGATCAATAGGTATAGAGTCTAAAGTCTGAGCCTAGAAGACATCAAGGTTATACTTGATCTTGATTTAGAAAGAGATGTAGATGTTGATGAGGCTCTAAATCTTGAACTTGGAATTAAAGGCACGATCAAGGAACCGCTGAAAGATTCCATCTAATAAAAACAAATTAAAGACAGGCTTCAAGAAGTGTGATTTTGGCATCAATAGATCTAGGGGAGATTGTTGGGTTATATAAGATCTGCTGATGACGAAAGACAAAACCCAAAGGAACCATCATCCCTGCCTGATGGAATAAGTTAAAGTATAAACCTTGGTCCAGTAGTTTCCCCCTTAAAGGCTTCTCAAAGCAACTGCGAAACTACTACTACATGACAGTTGCCTTCAAGAATAGAGAACAGAAGAACAAAGTGCTCGATTGTCAAAGTGGTGGTTAACAAGTCACTAGCCAAGTCAACAAAAGTCAAGACTGCAGACTAGAAGATCAAGTCAACAAGTCAAAGACCAGAAGTTATGGATTCCTAAAAGTGCTGGTTCACACCAGTAGTTTTAGAAAATCCTACTGTATTATCTATATTACACTAGAAGTAGTAGTTAAATGTAACAATGTAACTATCCAGCAGTTTTGTTAACTATTGGCAGTACACCATTTAATTAGTTGTTGGGGGTCGCTTTCAAAATGGCGTCACCAGCAATCTCTCCTCCTATAAATAGTTATTTGTACTCAATGTAACAGTAACACTATGAACCATAGAGCATAAGAACTTAGAGAGAAAGAGAGTTCACCTATAATATTTACTAACTTTAATATTTATAACATTTAACTAAAAACATATGTATATCATTATTGAATGTAACTAAATGAATGTCATACCTCATTAGTTCCATAGAGATTACTCGGGTTAGGGGTTGTTCATCATAGTTTGGTGATTCGTATGGAGGTTCACCCTTGTATCCTTTGCCATCCAACTAGCCTTGTTGTGCCAGATAAAATGATTCATAAACAGGGGAGGCCTGTTCAAATATGGCAACAATATGTTTTGGTATGCATGAAAGTCAGACAAAACCTCATCTTCCTCCTCATTAGAATATTGAACACCAGACTCCTCCTAAAACAAAACTATGATAAGTATTTGATAATCAAAACAAAAAATAAATTAATAAATGTTACAAATCGGTTTTGGGCACCCATGACTAGTTGGAATATCGTTCAAAGAAATAGTTGGGTTCTCAATACGACATAACTCTTAAATGGTTGTGAATGAAAAATTTAAAGACGACGAATGAATAATCCTTGAAGATTGAAGATGAAAGCTCTGCATGCTACTATTTGTAAAGTGAATTTTAAAGGCCATACAACGCATATAGACCTATACACCTCGAATAACTTTATTTACATGCCATACAACATCGTATCACAGTCAAATCACTCATATATATGCCACATATGTGGTGTATATAATGACACATACAAGACACGTATAGGGCTATACGACTGTTGTATGTGTCAGTCTATATGCCACGTATAACCCTATATGTACCGTATATGTGACTGATTTAACATTTGTACCCTGTTGTCTGGTGTGTGAATCAACAAAACCCTATATGACACGTACAATCTGTATGCGTCGTATATAAGGGTGTCTGGATAGGAATTTGGGTGTGTGAAGATGTAGTCCTTAATAAAAAAATTTGTGATAAAAATATTACGATTCATGTTTGATAAAAATATTGTGATTCATGTGATAAAAGGACAAAATAATTATTAAATGGGTATATTTGATATTCTGATTTTTAGAAAAATGAAATATGTGAATTTAAGTTTAGGCTAGGTATATATATAATTTAAAGTTTGTAGGGGCATATGTAATTACTAAATTTATGTGTTTTTACTAATACATTAATGAGTGATAAATCCAAAGAACAACGTTGATGATGTGGGTGACTACAAGGTCCCACTCAGCAAAGCTGGAAGTAGTCACACTGATGACTAGCAGCCAGAAGTTCATTTATTGTGCACATACCAAGTCCCGAGGCTGCAAAGTCAAAGTGATAGGACTTTCTCCAAAAGCACATAAAGCAGCATCGAGACTCACAAAGCATAATTTCACCAAAGAGCCAAGGATACCCGCGCAAGCAACATCTCAGAGGATAAGACTTACCCCATTTGGAAAATGAGCTATCGAGGAGGCATCCCCAGGGCATAGACCTCTGCCTATATAACAGAGTCTCCTCACAACTCCAAAGGTATCACATATCACTCTCTAAACTATTCTCTTACTTATATTAACTCTTAGAGAACCTTTTACTGATTCTCACGCCGGAGTCCAAACGCGGAAGGCTACCTCTCGCATTAAGGCTAACGGTGTTTCTTTGTTTGTAGTTTCCGATAAAGAAGCTCTCTGTCAAAGTGGATTCTAAACTCTCCCATGCTATGCTCTTGTTCGTGATCACCAATGCAAGAAGCTCTTATGGTCGTTACTACGGAAATAGAAGAAGGGGAGGAAAGTAGTGAAAGACGGGACCTAGTGGAAGAAATATGCATCAATAACTCCTATCCAGGGCAAATAATCAAGATCAATGGTTACCACGAGACATCGTAGAACATGTACTAAACATAGCTCCAACATACAAGCCTGTCGCCTAGAAGAAGCGAAGCCTAGCCCCCGAGCATAGCATGGCCGCTTGGAAAAAAGTGGAGAAACTCGTAGGGCCGGATCTTAAGGGAGGTGCAATACCACTCATGGTTGTCTAACCCCGTTATGGTAAAAGTCGGATGCTTCTTTGTGAATGTGTGTTAACTTTAAATCAACAAGGCATGTCCTAAGGACTGCTACCCCTTGCCGAAATCAAATGGAAAGTGGATTCCGTTACTGGTTTCGAGAATAAATGCTTCCTTGATGACTATAGAGGGCATCACCAAATCAAGATGAAAAAAGAAGATGAGGAGAAGGCAGCCTTCCACACCGTTAAGGGTATCTTCTGCTAAAAATATTCCTTTTTGGTTAAAAAATGCTGGAGCAACGTACTAACGGCTTGTGGACAAAGCTTCTCCAATAAAATCGGAAAAATATGGAAGTATACGAAATGCCACACAGAGATCGGTATGATCCAAGATATCAAAGAAACGTTTGAGAACCTCAAGGAAATCAACATGAAGCTAAACCCAGTTAAATGCTCTTTCGGTTTTGAAGAAGGCAAGTTCCTTGGTAACATAGTGGGGAAGCAAAGCATAAAAGCTAACCCAGACAAGGTTTGGGCTGTTCTAAAAATGAAGTCCCCAAGACAAGAAAGGAGGTAGAAAGCCTAAATGGGAAGATAGCTTCCCTAAAGTGTTTCCTCCCCAAGTCATGTGAAAGATTGTTGCTATTCTTCAAGACACTGAAGAATTGCATGGATAAGAAAGACTTTAAGTGGACAGACGAGGCAGAAGACGCCTTTAAGGCACTAAGGAGCTCATAGCTTATCTCCTAGCAATGGCAGCACCTAAAAAGGAAGAAACAATAACAGTCAACTTGTTCGTAGGTCTAAAAGCTATATGCCTTGTGATAGTTATTCCCAGTACCACAAACCCTTTGCTCTTAGTACCTGGTGCTATAAAATACTTGTACACAGGTCAAGAAGCTATAAGCTCTGTACTAATAGTGGAACGAGGCTGGGATCAAATCCTAGTATATTTCATAAGTAAGCCGTTGAAAACCGCCGAGATCAACTATTCCCAATCGAAAAGTTGGTCATGGCACTAGTACATACAACAAAAATACTACAGAGATACTTCCAAGCTCACATGTCAAAGTCATGATCTATCAGCCGCTAAGAACAATCTTAGAAAACATGAAGACTCAGGAAGGTTAGCCAAGTGGGCTTAGGCTTGGGAGAACACAAACTCAAGTACATACCAGGAAAGCATACACATGGCAGGTCTTAGATGTCTTCCTATTGGAGATGACGGGAACCCCATGAGATGCCAATGAAGTGGAAGATGAAGAATGCCTAACAATATACCAGGAAAGTGGACACTATTTTCAAATGGAGCTTCCAGTACAGAAGGTTCTGAGGCTGGTCTCATCATCACAGACCCCCACGGAACCGAATATACTTACCAGGAAAGTGGATACTGAATATGAAGCTTTGCTGGCTGGACTAAGGCTATCCAGAACCGTGAAGGTTAAAGAACTGCATGCCTTCATAGATTCAACGTTGGTAGCCAACTAAGTGGAAGGTGATTACTTGGAAAGGGATCCGTCAATGATCAAGGACAAAGCAAAAGTACAAGAACTGATAAACAACTTTGACTCATGCTCACTAAGCCAGGTGTCAAGAATAAAGAACAAACAAGTGGATGCTCTTAGCAAACTAGCTTTCCTTACCTTCGCACACCTCACTAAGAATGTGTTGGTCGAGGTTCTTAAGTCACCATCCATCAAGGAAAAAGAAGACCAAAACATGGTAACAGAAGATGGGGAAACATGGATGGCACCTATATACGACTTCTTAAAAAAGGAAGCTAACCCCCAAAGAAGCAGAAGCTATAGATTGAAATCAAAGGCTAAGAAATATGTCATAGAGGATGGAAAGCTCTATAAGAAAGGCTACATTTCCCCTGATGTGTCGGCCCTGAAAAAAGTAACTACTTTGTCAAGGAAGCACATGAAGGAATTTGTGGAACACATGCTGGAGCCAGAACCGTAGTGTCAAAATTGATGAACATGGGATATTATTGGCCAACAATGCATAAAGACACGGATGAAGCCATACACAAATGTTAAGCATGCCAACTCCACGCTCCTATCAGGACTAGCCCAAAACACGACCTAGTTCCAATCATCACAGCTTGGCCATTCTATAAATGGGGAATGTACAATCTTGGTCATTTCCTTGTGGCAGCAGGTCAAGTCATATTCCAACAAGTCGTTGTGGGTTACTTCACCAAATGGCTAAAAGTCAATCCATTAGCAAAGAAAACGGGCAAGAACGTGATCACTTCGTCTGGGAACACCTAATATACAGATTTGGGTTGCCCGAGGAATTGTAACCGACAATGGTTAGCAGTTTGCAGAGAAGCCTTTCAACGCTTGCTGTAAAGAGCTACACATCAAAATAAATCTTTAGCTCCGACTCCAACCTCAGTCAAACGAACAAGTCGAAAGGATGAACCAAAGCATAGTTGAAGGGATAAAGACAAGGTTGGGAAGATATGGCAAATAATGGGTCGAAGAGCTCCCCAGTTTACGTTGGGCCCTACGAATCCTAGAAAAAACAAGCCAGCAAAGAACACAACATAGCCTCGTATATGGCTCGGAAGTTGTCATCCTAGCTGAGATAGGAGCACAATCACTAAGAAGCGCAAGAAGAAACAAGGCAACAAACAACTCAAAGATTCTCTTCAACCTTGACTTGCTAGAAGAAGCCCGAGAAGCTGCCCTAATTAGGGAAGCTAGATATAAGAAAAAGCTTGTAGGATACTAAACCACAAGAGTTCTTAAAGAAACTTTTAAATCGAGCGACATGGTACTCAGAAACAATGAAGCTATCAAGCAAGAAAATCTGGGGGAAATGGGCCCAAGTTGAGAATGCCTACATGTGATAGGTGAAGCTCACTAAGGAGGCTCCTACAAACTTGAGACCCTAGATGACCACACGTGATAAGTGAAGCTCACCAAGGAGGCTCCTACAAGCTTGAGACCCCAGATGGCCAGAAGGTCCTAAGGCACTAGAACGGGAGGCACCTAAAGAAATTCATTGTCTAGTCGACTAACCACTAATATAATATGAATGAGCTTGTATAAGTTTAATGAAGCATTAGTAGCACTTTTGTTAAACATAATCTTGTTATCTTATCCTAATGATGAGCTTATAGGCCATATCGCTTAGCAGGAAACAAAGCGCTTTGTATAAAGGTTGAGTGCCTAAGACAATGCTACTCCATGGATTAATAAATAAAAACATAACTCCATGAAAGAGGGTGAGCACCCCACACCAAATTTGCTCCACATGAGAGAAGCAAGAAGCTATAAGTCTATGCACAATATACAAAACAAAAAATATAAGTTGTGGACTAAAAAGAGATAGGGTAAGGAAATTGCATCGGTTCTTTCCTAACATAATTAATTCAAGATGACTGCAACATATGGTTTTAATTTGATAGAAGAGGCATCGCAAACACGATAAAAAAGAAGCAAACCAAAAATAATATGAGACAACCAAGTATAACTTCCCAATGCGAAAGCCATACAAGTCTTTCATAACACATTAATAAAAAGCACAATCATTAGCATAAAGAAGCCAAACACCCAATAGGGCGGCTTTTATTCGATGAGATCCATACAAACCTAGCCCTTAAGGGGCACAAAAACGAATAAGTCTTTTACATAAGAAAGCAAAGATAAAAAAACATATAAAAGAACAACACCAAACTTCAACCAAGCTCGAACCCTCAACACCTTCACCACTAGCATACTCACCACCAGTACCTTCACAAGAAGCAGTTTCACCATGAGGATCGACAGATGTCTTAGGAAGGTCATCATACAAACCACCTAAGTCATCATCAAAGCCTTCGTCTTCGGCAGAAAGAGGAGTAGTCTCAACTCTTATAGAAGATAGTGAAGCAACATCAATATGAATAGACATTGAAGAAACTTTTTTAGGCCCCTCGCTAATCTTTGGCTTTTTCGATGAAGGCCTGATATCCCCAACAGGGGCTAACTGACCAAGGGATAAACGACAATACTCTAATACTTCAAGAAAATAGATTGTAAAAGGGTAACGTAGGTTTGATTGTTCTAAAATTCGGATATAGAAAACAACCTTACCTACGTGACACTTATTCGGTGTAACCTTCCCAGGGGTGGTAGGCTCAAGCGAATAGTCAATACCATGATCAGAACAAAACTGATCGTCATCAGACTCGGTAAGTTTTGAAACCTGGATAATGGATTGAATATAAAAGATATGCAGCGGAATTAATGAAAACTTTTACTACAAGCAATCGGTCGTTTGTTTTCATCACCATCATGCTTTCAAGTTGGTAAACTTTGCATGTGATTCACAAACTCCCCCTTAGCCAATTACAATTGTTTGATAGTAAGAAATGAAGAAGATAAGGTGCGAATTGATCTTTTTCAGGAAGACAAGTTAACTGTTACAACGTTCACCTATTTATACTAACTATCTAACCACTGAGCATCTTTTGTGACGTCATGGTTGATAGTGACAGCTAACAAATTGTAACTAACTAAAACACTGCTATACTAATACTATCAGTGCATAGCACTGTTACATTGAATAAAGTAAATCTAGTCTAAGCACTTATCTCTATCCTCTGATCTTGTTTCTTCTAGCAGACCTTTGCTTCTTGATTCAATCAGATGATAGGAACAGTTGTTCAAGGAAAGCAGCGTAAAGGTTGATCAGAGGTTGTAACCTCTGATAGTTGAACCAAAGCTCGAATAGTGAATTTACCTTTGTTATCAGCTGTTCCTTTGTTAGGGTTCAATCCCAACAATAACATTATCGTTTTTGTAAATCGAAGCTATTACAATCTAGGAAAGGATAAAAATATCTTACCGATTTATAGAGTTGCAAATGTATCGCCGGACAAGTGAAGAATCACTGGAATAACCAAAGGATTTTGAAAAGAGTGAAAATGAAAGAAGATGAATAAGTGAAGGTGGTTACATGGTTATATAGAGAGATCATTAATTTAAAATTTGAACCCCCTCAATTTTAGGACATATGGATGGTGAGGAATAACAACTACGAGTTGGAAGGCTAGGGCAATGATCCCCTTCCCTGATGCGATGTCCCATCAGTTAAGTCCACGCCGCCCAATATAGCTTGCCTGTGCAAGTGGGACAAGTGGAAATGAACAAGGGATACAAAGAGTAGAATGGAGCTTTTCACACGCCTGTCCTACTTACAACTAGTAGCTTCCACCAACAATCTCCTAGCCATGTAGCAACATATTAAGCTCATAGTTTCTAGCTTCCCCGTTTATTACCTAACAACTTCCCACACAGTCAACCAAGCTGATAGCATAAATACACCACAACAAGAAACTATAAAAAAGAGACTTACAGTTCCCCCCATGAACCACACACATTTGTTTCAATAAACAGAAGGTTAAGGCTACTTACTCCAAATCGGTCAAGTCCCCAGGATAACATCTCATTAAGTCATAAGCACCTATATTTACAACATAGATACGTATGACTGGGAGTTGATGACTTGGGTGTCGGGAAGCTCCCAGTCATCGAAGATGAAAGCGGTCACATTGATGACTAGAAGCCAAAAGCCCATTTACTGTGCACATACCAAGTCCCAAGGTTGCAAAGCGATGGGACTTTGTCCAAAGACACATAAAGCAGCATGGAGTCACACAAAGCAGACTTACACTCTTCTTGGTAAACGAGTCGATTATTCACGGCGGTCAGTGATTGTCATGGGCCCTTCACTTGCATTACATTGATGTGGTGTCGCAAATATTCACTTGTGGCATACCATATCTTGATCGATTGACGTAATTTTTCTATCGCGTGTACATTCCCATAATGATGGTGGTTTTCTAAAATAAGATTTTGTGCTCAGCATCTTGAACGAGCCATTTTTTAGAAGGTATTGTCAAAAGATCATCAATTCCTAATGTGATGGATGTGGCGGTAGCTTCTCGAAAACCTAGAGTCTTTACTTAATCCAAGATATGTGATGTATATTCTATTCCATAGTGATCAATAGGCAAGGCTACTAGCGCAAGCAACATCTCAGAGGATAAGACGTGTCCCATTTGGAAGTTGAGCTGTCTTGGAGGCTTTCCCAGGGCAGAGACCTCAGCCTATATAAAGGAGTCTCTTCACAGCTCCAAAGGTATCATATATCACACTCTCTCTCTCTCTCTCTCTAAAATTGTTTATCTTTTAATTTCCTACATTATAGTATAACCAAATACCTTTAAAAACTTTTATTAAAAATGAGAGATATCAAATTTGAAAATGAAAAATCAAGTATTACGATATTACAAAAATTTAAAACTACAACAATTAAACTACTTCTAAATGTCATATTTTGCTATAATTTTAGCACACCGTTTATTATGGTATGCATACGTTTCAGGTTTATTTAGCTTGTATCCTTAAAGAGGATTTTTACGAGTCGTCCTTATCCTTAGTTGTATTCGCCCCATTGGAGGCATTGAATTGGTAATTTACAATCACTTTTATTGTTGAAAAAATTATTAATTCTAGCCATGACTTCTTCTTCAACTTTACCTTTTGATGAGTCGGCCTTAGCCTTAGCTTTCTTTGTCCCCATTGGGCGGGTGAGTACTTCAACATTAATTCCGTAAACCTCAATCGACAAAGGAATATCATCGCTAAGGTCGAAACATGTTTTAGCGTCCGATGGTGTGTACTAACCAAAGGTTTCATTTAGTAGGTGATGAGCCAAGTTAAACAATGACTTTCCTTACATAAGAAAATGTTGACTTTAGTGTGAATGATGATGAAATCTATCACTAATTGTTTCTCTTACGTCTCCACTTTCTTTCACCATCTCCCCTCCCACCTTCTTCTAGATTTTATTATGTTGGAAACTAAAAACCAATGACTTAGAGACCCCTCACTTGCATACCATAGTTCTAAAGATTTCTAGCATAAATACATTACTTTTAATATACTTTTAAAAACTCTTAAGAAAATAAGTTCTTTATTTTAAAAGACATACTTTTGCAAAAGCAATGATAATATCCGTTATTCTATAGTGCTACAACCACAACCTTATACATACGTATAAAATAGTTTATAACGTGAATAATTTAACTAGAACAATACATCATAGATTAATTATCTATGTTTACTTTAAGTGTCCACAAGGAGTATGCGAAAAAAACAAAATCGGCGAAACCGTGTGTGCCCCTTTGCCATAACCGACCACACCTCACAAAGTCCTAAATTTTCCCTACAAAAAAAAGTGCATCTTAAATTATAAATATTATTATTTTACAGTATTTTAAAACCAAAGTCAAAAGTATAAAATATCTATATTAGATTTAATAATCTAAACTACAATTCATTGGTCGATAATGATTCATACTGACTATATGATCAATTACAATTCTAATTCTACTTGCATTACCAAGGGCAATCTCACACTAACGAAGAAATAACTTCATCTGCCTCAAACTTTCATTTACATCGCTTCTATTCAATTTACAACAATCTTAATTAGATAAGTTAGTCATTTGTTCATTAGGGTCAGGCAAGGTTATTATTCCTTAGAGTGAGATTGTCCTCGGCTACGATCGTAAAAATTTTAACTGTTATTTGTCAAATTATCGGTATGAATTATTAACTACCGATGGTCATAGTTTGGATCATAGCATGTATATGTAATGTATGCATCTGTGTGAGTTATCTTTAAATTTATATTCATGCATGTAATTTGTATTTACATGCTTTATATAACATACACCAAAATCATTTACCTCACAAAACCAAATATTGTTTTTTTTTTGTTTTAAAAGAAAGTTTGCAAGTGAATAATGGGCTTATGCAACTTTTCTTAGATTGGGCCTTTTTGCAGTTAGGCACTTAGACCGGGACTTCAGAACTCTATGCTTAATTTATGATATTGTTGTAGGAGCTTGATGGGTTTGGTTTACTAATTGGGTGCTCTTTGTCAATTTACGTTTTTGCCCCTTACCCGCCCCCACCCCTCCAACTAAAGGTGCACAAAAAACCCGTATCCGGAATCGGACCAGGTAAAAAAACCCGGAACCGATTTTTGTAATACCCGAGTTTTCTATACCCGAAACCGGAACCGACCTTACCTGTAGGTAGAGCTAGGGTATGCATTTTGATCTCAATACCTAGAACCGGAACTGGAACCAATCATACCCAATTAATACTCGAAACCGGACAAGAACCGGAACCAGAACCAGAACCGATTATTCCCAGCCATACCCGATACATGATTCTAGTATCTTTTTTGTTTTTAAATTTACGTTAGTGCATTAATTTTAATTTTCTTACATTAAACAATGCATATTTAATAATAATAATAATAAAAAATACAAGAAAATAGGGTAATAAAAACGCAATAGATCAGTAAAAAAGACGAAAAATATAGAACTAAAAAAACTTTGAAATAAAGTATAAAAAAAACTAAAAATAGGGTATTTCAATGCCCGGTTTCTTAAAACCAGAACCAAACCCTCTCCGAAACCAGGCACATAGGGTATGGTTTTTTGGTCAAATAGCCGAAACTGAAACCGAACCAATTACGACAATAACCGGTTAAAACCCTTAAATCAAGAAACCGAAACTGAAACCGTTCATTAAAAATACCCGGTTTGTGCATCTCTACCTCCAACAACCATATAGTAAGTACTTCTAATATTAGTTATAATTTTGATCCGGAAACTAGCTGCTATATGGTTGCTGACAGTGTCATTTGGTATATTATGAAAAATAAACCAAAATACAACAATACAATAATAGTATGAAAAAAAATTAATCATTAAATTGTTAGTGGAAACTCAGTATTTTAAAATTGGGAATTTGGGATGGGTCATTGACCAGTCCTAAACAACTTGGGCTTTTGGGGCTTAGGACTTGACTAGTTAATTGGTCTGCTATCGTAAATAGCATAAACTGTAAATGGGCCTCCGAGGTTGCCCACTCATTCTTGAACTTAATCCGTGGACCATGGTTATAACATAAGGCTAACCGGGAACTTGGCCCACTTTACAAGTTATGAGTTGTATCTACATGCACAAAGATGGTGATAGTGGCAATGGTGTATTCAACAATTTATATCAGGGGTTAAAATGGAATGGGTAAAATAAAACAACAAATGAAGATAAAGAAACATGATCCAATTTAATATAACTTCATCAAATATAATCGAAGGCTCTTATTATTTTTTTTTTCATACATATACATATATGTCCCAAATTGTTTACATTGCAAATCATAATTTTAGAGACGGACCAACTTAATATCTATTATCTAGTAGTACGGTGTTTGCATGTTGCAAATCATAATTTTAGAGACGGGCCCACTAAATATCTATTATCTAGTAGTATGGTGTTTGCCCGTCAACAATGATGTATGTTTGATGATATTTAGGTGTAAAAGTATGTTTGATGATATTTAGGTGTGGAAATTTAATATTTTATCATACACTTATCTTTTAAGTTATTTTATATTTTGAAAAAGAAATCTAGCACATTAACGGATGGAACAAAATCAAGCAAATGTAAAAAGTGTTTTATAGTGAGAATTTCACCATGTATCTTTAGGTTGTATAAGTGAAAAGTCTTGCTTTAACCAATTCCAAGTTTAGTTATATCCCTACAAATTTCTTTTGTATTCTTATAGGTCGCGTTTCAAGAAAAAATATTTTTTGTTTACAAGGAAAATGAACCATATTCTTGAGATTGGTCACCTTTTCAAAGAAGCCTACCACACAAGTATTTCTTTACAACCGCCAAAACCACTAACTATAGAAGCCAACCATACAAGTTTTTGTTTACAAGGAGAATGAACCATATTCTTGAGATCGGTGTGTTGAGTTTTTTGGCTATATGAAAAATGTCTCCATCCCAAATTGGTGCAAGGATGAAAGCTTGGGAGGACTCCAAGCCTATAAAAGAAGTCCAAGGCTTTGTTTTCAAAGTGCCCCAACCATAAATACACTTGAAGTGTTTGGTTCTTTCTTTCTTTTCTAGTTCTCTTGTCTTAGAGTGTAAAAAGTTTTTTTAGTTAAACGCTTTAGAGAGTGTGTGTGTAATTGGGAGGAGGCTTGAGAGATTAGTCTATGTGATTGTAACAATTTGTCGCTTAGTGGATCTTTCTCTCTGGAGGTCCGTGGTTTTTCTCCGGTTTTGGAGTTTCCACGTATATTCTTGTGTTCAGTTATATTTCTTTGTTGTTAGCTTTGGGAGGGTTGTTGGGGATCCTTGAGACCGCTTCTTGTTCCCAACAAGTGGTATCAGAGCTCCAGGTTTTGGGGGAGGTCTCAGTTTAGAAGGTTCGTAGTATGCTCTGTGGTTGCAGCTTAGTCTGATCTTCCACATCAGAAACGAATTTTCTTAGAGGGTGTCTTGGTATTTTGAAGGTTCGTAGTATGCTCTGTGGCTGCAGCTTAGTCTGATCTTCCACATCAGAAACGAGGTTTCGGTTGACTGTTTTGTATACGATAGAATTATATGCGAGCCAGATATACGCATTTTGTCCTGGGAGGTTCTAGCTAGGAAAGACTTAGTACTTAAGTGTGTCCATTGTGACCCACCTCTCTTTCCTGGGAATCCTTGTTGGGTGTACTGCTTATAGGCTTGGTGCATATTTTCTAGTATACAATACTGTTTTTGAAGATACGGATACGATGTCGAAATACAATCCCATGAGGTTTGACGTAGAGAAATATGATGGAATAATCAACTTTGGTTTGTGGCAAGTTCAAGTCAAGAATGTGTTGATTCAATATGGGTTACACAAGGCGTTGAGGGGGAAACCGACCCCTGTTTCAAGCAAGGATTCAAGCGGAACCAGTAAAGACGCTGATGAAGAATGGGTAGATTTGGATTTGAGAGCGGCAAGTGCGATTCGTTTGTGTCTAGCAAAGAATGTTCTTGCAAATGTGCATGGGATATCAACTGCAAAGGATTTGTGGGAGAAGCTTGAGTAGTTGTATCAAGGCAAAGGCATCTCAAATCGGTTGTATCTCAAGGAACAGTTTCATACCCTTCGTATGGATGGAGATACAAAAATTTCAGATCATCTAAGTGTTCTTAATAATATCTTGTTAGAACTAGAGGCTATTGGAGTGAAGGTTGAAGATGAGGATAAAGCACCGAGGCTCATATTATCTTTGACATCTTCCATGAGCATATGAAGCGCATTCTGATGTGTGGGAAAGAAACCCTGAAGTATGCGGATGTTACTGAGAGGCTATTGTCTGAAGAGAAAAGACTGGGAAGTAGCGGTCATACTTCGTCAGAAGGAACGGTTTTAATTTGCGGTAACGGGAAGAAGAAGCACTCACAGAAGATTCTTGTATGCTGGAAGTGTGGACAGTCTGGGCATGTCAAGAGAAATTGTCCAGGTGGAGCAGATTCGGCAAGCAGCTCCAAGTCAGCTAACAATGTTCTGTCGTTGTTGACGGTGATGATTTCTTTTGAAGTTATGTCATCCCTATGGTATGCCCGTGCTACCATGAAAAGGGATGCAATTTTGTTAGTGGGTTCACGGATTTACACATCAGCATTGGGTTGGCATAGATGCAAGATGTGTGGTGAAAATTTGATGTTGATAGCTGATGAACTTCCGGGTATGCCAAGCAGGGAAGTTGCACCATAAATTTTCAGCAGGTTTTCCAACATCTGCCGAGAAGAAACTCTTAGAATGGTCTATTCTAAGTGGTGATACTCTTTTATGGTGGAGTATGATTGTCAGTTGAAGACGGTTTTCCTTTAATGTGGTTGTTTTTTTTATATATCCAAGGTGGAGATTGTTGAGTTTTTTGGCTATATGAAAAATGTCCCCATCCCACATTGGTGCAAGGATGAAAGCTTGGGAGGACTCCAAGCCTATAAAAGAAGTCCAAGGCTTTGTTTTCAAAGTGCCCCAACCATAAATACACTTGAAGTGTTTGGTTCTTTCTTTCTTTTCTAGTTCTGTTGTCTTAGAGTGTAGAAAGTTTTTTTAGTTAAATGCTTTGGAGAGTGTGGGTGTAATTGGGGGGAGGCTTGAGAGATTAGTCTATGTGATTGTAACAATTTGTCGCATAGTGGATCTTTCTCTCTAGAGGCCCGTGGTTTTTCACCGGTTTTGGAGTTTCCATGTATATTCTTGTGTTCAGTTATATTTCTCTGTTGTTAGCTTTTGGAGGGTTGTTGGGGATCCTTGAGACCGCTTCTTGTTCCCAACACGGGGACCATAGAGACGACTGTTCGATGCGGAGGCTATGGCCAATGCTACGACATTCTTCATCGGGAATCTCCCTTGGGGTGCATGGGCGGACCTAGGTTATAGACTAGGTGGGCGGGCACACCCCCTGAAAAGAAAAATTTAGTGTATTTTATAGGCAAAAATCCCGACCGCACCACTTAAAATGTTGGTTAAGACCAACGTTCGCACCCCCAATAAATAATTTCTGGGTCCACCATTGTTGGAGTGTGATAGTGACCGACTGTGGAAGGCTTTCCAGTTCCTGGTGAGTCTCGAAGATGTTTATGTCCTGCGCAAGAAAGACGTGGATGTAACGCCTTTGGTTTTATCAGGTTGTCTGAAACAAATGGAAGGGAAGAGGCGATTGTAAAGGAACCGGCAGATGTGAGAATTGTTGGGACAATCCTCCTGGTTAACGTTTCAAAGTTTAACACGGGGGGAGACTTTGTTGGCACTTCAAATGGAATGGCAGGCAAGCAACTCAATCCTCCGCAAGTGTTGAACACAGATGTTGGGAAGGAAGCGAGAACTTTGTGTTGGAAGCAGGAAAATACACGACTACCCAACGATTTTCTGGCAGGGTAAAGAGTGTGCCCAGGAAATAGTATAAATATGGAACTTAATCCGATGAACACGGAGGCGAGGAAGGCTTGGTGCAACGAAACTCTAATAGGGAATGTTCGGGACTTGGATACGTTAATGGGGTTAAAACAACTCTGTTCGATTGCGGAACTAGAAGGAATATGATTGAGATATCTAGGGGCATGAAAGGTGTTTTGGCGTTTCCTAAGTCTATATATGCAAACAGTTTTCTTAACTATTGTGGGGAAATCAGGACACAATGGTTTACCAATATGTGATATGGACACGGCAAATTATTGTTTATGAAAGAATTGCTTGGTTAGCAATTAAATGGGTTCCTTTAAATCTCTGGGATCTACAAGAAGGTGAAGAATAAGCTTGAGGTCATGTTTTGTAGAATCTACCAAGAAACATGCTTCTAGTGAGGACTTATTTTCAACTTGTCTGACTTGTGGAAACTATCTGCCTGAAATTGTGTTTGTATGATTTCAGGTCCCGATGGTGGGCATGGTAGTGCAAGTCAAAAAAATTACCATTAAGTGCAATACCCTTAACACACAGCGGATTGTGAAGGATGTTCTGCCCCTTGTTTCACAAGGAGTTCAACCGCTTCCACCGTTGCCACCTTCCCCGGTCCCTTCTCCTCCCCTTGTCACGCATGACACGGGCAAAAAGGTTATGGATGTCACACCCCGACACACAGCGGAATAGGTGATTGGGAGTGATTGTTCACAACTTATGACAATATATATTTAAAGGTGGAAATATTATTAATAATCAATTTAACATTTATTGCAATACAATTAATACAAATAATCCTTCAATATCAAACAATACATAACATAATCTGATTTATTCTCTAAGACCTCATCCCTACGTGTCATCATAGTATCTTCAAACCCATTTATCTATATCATGTGTAAAATTTTGGTCGACATAAGTTGGTGAGTAAATCCAAAAGTTTTAAGTAAAACTGTTTTTGTTTATTTATTTTAAGAAAAATGTTAACATGCAATTCTACAGTAATTAAATGATGACGACAAATGTTAATAATAACCAAATAACTCATAATCAATCAACCAACATGACATTGTAACAGTAACAATTGAACTGAACATGAAGACACTGTATATAGGGGACTCAAGCCCACCAACGAACGAATCTAAATGATGTGGCAATACTAGACTACAACCCATGGTCATGGAGAACCTAGTCAGCCTGATGGATCCATTGAATAATTATTAGCGACACTTAATTAGCAACAATGGTTAGTGACTCAAACAATGTACAAACAACAACTATCACATTATCACACATTGAACTATGCATGTATTGGTAAATGAAAGTACTTGAAGTAAACGAATAATGTATCACTAACACATAATAGACTCCAAAACATGAGAAAAAGTGGAGTTAGGAAATATCTACTCACAGAGTGCGTTTTGTGATTCCATAAAAATAAGCGCAGGAATGAGAGTGAGAGGCTCCAAAGATAGAAACTACCTTAGAATATAACTTATGAAGTTCAAAATTTATCATAAACAGTCCACAGCTAATCTTATTGATTTATTACTATTATTTAATATTATTATTCTCAAATTGCATCTTGTGTCACCATGTTTTCCTAGATTCCGAAAGATCCAGGTGAGATCAAAGATTTTCCCGACATCATACCAATGAGAATATTCCGTGAGACACTTAGAGAGTGAAATTTTAACAAACATTATTTATGTTCAATTAAACCCTTCGTTTTGTCTAATACACAGTATTTGCATTATAAAATTCATATTCAGTTTTTGTTTAAACAAAACCAACCATAACCAAATAAAAAATTGTTTTTTTTTTAAAAAGGTTTTGTAAACAAACAGGAAAGAAAATATGGAACGAAAATAATAAAACCCGAAAACCACGGAGGCCGGGTGGTCATTCGTGACCTCCGGGTCAACATAGATGTTCCAAACCACTGACCACTGGAGTATTATGCATTTGATGACCACTTACCCGGTATCATTGATTATAAGGAATAGAAACAACCGAATCTTGATTAAACAGAAAATAAAAAGAATTGAAATGAAAAGTACAGGGTCCGGGTCGAACCGTCTCATATGTTTGGACAACACCTCGCCACTTCACTGCCTTTGTTTACTTGTTATTTTCAAATCATTAATTTACTATAAACAGAACTGAGACATGCCATCTTCTACAAATCAACCCAACCCGAAACCCTAACCCCTTTACTCATCAAATTCACTCAACACAAACGTATTATGGCTGAATTAACAAGGGGGTTTTGTTCCTCATACAGAAACTAGTAGAATGATATAACAAAACCATACCGGTAACTCATTTAGATGAAAAAGAATAGAGACTCAGGTGAGAGGAAATTCCGGCGTGGACTTGCAGGTTCCTCCGACGCGTTTTTGGGTAGATTATTTGTGTGTAAAGGTTCGGAGAGTCTCCTAGGGCATTTAGATATATCATATATGGACCGAAATCCTCAGATTTGGAATCAAAATCAATGTTTGATTTTGTTTCAAAGAGGAGCAATCTGATATGGGTCGATTCAAATGGTTAAATGTATTCATAAGGTTCTAAAAGTTATCTAGATTCAAAGTCCGAAGTTTGGAAACTCGATCTCGCGATTTGGGTAAAGATTTCGAAAGATCTCGGAAATCCGATGGTGTGTCGGTTTAAACAGCTTGGGCGCCAAGCTGTCAGTGATGAAGGAGGAGCCATTTCATGTTTCGGGAAATTGTTATAAGGAAACGTAATAACGTTTGGTTTGTTTGTACAGGTTAACTAAGCATGTGGCGTAGTGGTTTGTTTGTACAGGTTACCTTGGACCGATTGGGAGACCCGGGTTTGAGTCCGGCTCCACCGTATTACTTTGTGCTCATTTTAACTCAAATTTTCAATATTTACACCAAGACCCCTTATCTTGCGTTGATTAAATCAAATAACATTATCTTTCACTTTCTTCTCATTATATAACAATAACTAACCAACTAACCTAGTTGATAGTTTGCTTTAGAATGTTTAATGGAAACTTACTAGGTTTTATCAGTTATCATAATAATAGTATGTTATAATTAAATTTAAATACGATAAATAAGCAAATAGATAAAAGAAATTTGATTCGGTTATTATTTAATACGTGAAAATTCTTGGTTTACATAAGTTAGGATCCGATTTTCAAAATGGTCAGATTTTTCTAGTACCCGTTTTGGCGGATGTTATAACGGAGGGAATCTCGCAGCCTATCTCGGCGGAGGTTGCACGGGAAGGGTCTCTTGCTACAAGAATGTAGAAACTGGAGCTCCCGTGTTGAGGGAGGGATTGGTAACCGATTGGAATGACAACGATGAATAAGAACCCCTAGAAAAACAATTTACACACGACGTGTGCTGTTCAGGGGAGATAGTGGGGGTCGTGGTCGCCAGTCTGGTCATGGAGCAGGGAGTTCAAGCATTGCTAAACCTAACAAATATTATTCTAAATATAATCCCAACTGAAATAGCTTGCCCTATTAGCCTTGTGGAAACTGACTCAGGGTTCGCGTTTTGATAAGAAACTTCTCTCCCACTAGCTGAGCGGTTATACCAGAAAAACCGCAACCGTGTGAAACTCTAGGACTCGCATATGTAGTCAATTTGTAATGTGATGTGTGTGAATTAGATATATTTTTATGAAGGTATTCTTTCACACAAAATTAGTTTTAAAAAAAGTTTTTACCCTAGAACTAAACTATACACACGAAAGGCAAATGTACCCATCAAATAGTAATATAACTTTTAGGTAAGAACCAGATATTAATCCGTGGACACAGTTTCTCGATACTTAACTTTTGTTACTCTAAAGGCTTTTCAAATAACAAAGTTGGTTTTCTAAATCATCGTGCATGTAACAAAAATACTAAGTTAACGAAATTTAACAATATCTAACGACATTTGTCCTAAACTGAGTATCCACTAATGTTCAAGAGATGATATATGGAAAGAACTAATGATGACACAATCTCGCAATTTACTCAGTCCCGATCAAGGTCCTCTAGTTTTACAATTTCTTTTAAAATTAAAATGAAATAACATTCTAATCACCTAAAAATCATTCTTTTTAGCTCGTTGGTAAATTAACGATAATCTTTAGACAACAGACTCGTTTGTTAAAACTCCTAACTCTACAATTTAAGGAAAACTAATATGAAAAACACAGTAATTACCTAAAATTGCTTTTAATTAGATAGTATACTAATGTTGTCCTTGATATGAACCATGAGCGTGGTTATGCCAGATAACAATTTTAGCCTAAATCATCATTCTTACACAATTAACATACTCTAGAATCCACATTAACACTATCATCTTTCCAAATTCAAGTACAAGATTATATATACATACTCAAATCATCATATATTTCATGTTAACAATTACCATCCCTAGTCTTATGTCTTGACTCAAAGTAACAAGTAAAAAGGTTCAATAATCATAATCTACACATGGGTTTTCCATTATGTCATAGGTAAACATCAGTCAAATATTCATGAACTGCAACTTTAAGCATGCATATAAAATCCAAGGATATCACTAGAACATTGTCATGAAAAGTAACATAAACTTGTCATCACAAATTCTTCCAAATCATCACATTACAAAAGCTTCAACATGATTTAAGCAACTACAATGTTTAGCCTTTAAGGCTCATCACAACTAGCACAAATTTTCAATACAAAGTTTGACATGGGATTAAAAGTTCTAACCTAGTAAAAAGCAAGAGTTAAAGGGTAGATGATCAAGTCTTGAAGTGTTTAAGCCTCTTCCATAACTCCTCCTTGGTTCCAAGTTCCTTCTAAGTGCAGAGTTTTGAGAGAAAAACTTGCCTTCAAGACACAACTCCCTTCCTAATGAGCTGAAATCGCGTATTTAAGCTACTGGTCATTTGGCACGATCATCTTGGCCTCTGGCACGATCGTGCTTAGTTGGTGTCAGATTTACTATCCGTCTGTCGTTCTTGTTTGCTACCTATTTTGGAAAATCCCGCTCAAAAGGTCCCGAGGCGAGCACGATAATGTCAGGCTTTGGCATGATCGTGCTGGTTAGTTTTCACCGGTAACCGATGGTGGCATGCTCGTGAACTGACTATGCTTAGGTAGTTTTGGTTGGGCACAATCGTGCTTGGGGTTGGCATGATTGTGCTGGACGGAAGTCTTGTCCATTTTGGTTGGTGCTGGCATTTGGCACGATGGTGCTGATGCTCGGATGATCGCACGATCGTGCCCAGGGTTGGCATGATCGTACCATATCTGGTAGTTTGCTAGAATTGTCCGTTTTGCTCCATTTTGCTCCAAAACCCTTCGTTTATCACCGAAAACGAAGCTCGGGCCTGTATTTTCACAAATAACTCAAATGTGTAGCAACATCAATGAAAATACAAAGATTTTTCGCATAAATGGTGATTAATTTAACGTTAAAAGACTTAATGATGCTTATACATCAAACATCCCCACACTTGAACTTTGCTTCTCCTTAAGCAAATCAAAATAAACAAAAACTCTCTCAATGTCAGCCATCTCAACTAGCAATTTTTAAGCCTAAGTTAATATATCGGGTTATAACAATCAAGGAACACTCAACAAGAAGAGTAGCCAAAAAGGATATATAATAAGTTAATGAGCAATGATCAATCTAAGAAATCCTTACAAGCTCACCTTACATCCTTGCAATGTTCACACACACTCGGCTAATTATATGCACATACAATATATGAACTATGTTTAGAACACTCGATGCCAAGACAATGATCATGCAATATCATAAGCTTGTAAAAGGATCAAATCTAATCACTTGACAAAAACATAACATAAATCATGAGGTCTTGTTCGGGTTGTAACTTTGCTACGGTTAAGGGTGTGGAATTGGAATTTGAAAGTGGCTAAAGCGGTTGGAACCGGACGGTTAGACTAACTCGATACAAAAGACACAAAAAGTATACAATCTAATAGTAACTATCCGAGAGCTAACTAACACGTTTAGTTTTACATTTCCACAAAATTGCTCTAACGAAGCCATTTGATAAGGACTTTCAAACTACAAAGCATAGGATTTCTGGATTTTTTTCATAGGCTTTAGAGGGAACTAAGTACGTCTACTTAGATAAAAATTCCTAATCATGAGATTAAAATGAGTGAAATAAGAAAAACTACATAATAAACTAGATTTTAGCCACGAACCGAACCAGATTTTCAATCAAAAAAATGGGTTAAACTACAAAAGGCTAATTTGGATAATTGGCTAAAGTTTGGTGGTTTACAAGAAAAGAACGGGAAAAGACTCAAATCTGGTTAACTAGGGTATGATTTTCGGGTATGGATATGAAAAATTAATGGCTAAATTAAAAAAAAAGTCATCCTAATGCCTTAATCATGTATACCTAACACAAGTTATACCTAACACAAATTCTAAATCGCAATGTATACCTAATACAAGTTCTAAATCGCAAGAGTCATCCAGCTCACTCAATTTTTGCCCACAACAACATGAGCATAAATAATCTACAGCTATAAGGCTCAAAAATAACTCACGGAAATGGTTGATTTAGGTAAATATGCAAGGAAAACAAGTAGGTCAATCATTCGATTTCTCAAGCTCAAAGATATACAAAAAAACATGTTTAACTTAATGGCAATCTGAATGCGAGTGACTTCTTTTGAATTCGACCATCTTTATTTATCAAAAATAAATATTGGTGATTCATGAACACTTATGTTAATTTGATTTTTTCAAGAGAATTTTTGCAAAAAATATTTTTACTTTTTATAAGTTTTTGGACAAACAAGCTGAAGCTAAACCACCTCCCCACACTTAAATTGTACAATGCCATCGATGTACAACAACAAATATTAACTAAACATTAGAAATGCAAATTTAATTCAAATGGATGAAACAGGAACACGGAAGATCCCCTGAAAACTTTGGCGGGAAAGGAGCTAAACAAAGAATCCGAAACAAGCAACCCACTGTGACATCCATGAATAAAGCACCTCGCCATACCAACAATGCAAACTAATAAACGGAATTAGAACTCAAATGCATAACCCAACCCAGTTTAACCCTTTGTTTTTTTATTTTCATCCTGAAACTAGAATTAAACTAAATAAATATTCGAACAAAGAAGGGGTGTACAGACGGTGCACAATGGCACACCCCTCAAACACAAAAGGAATAAAAGGACAACAATGAAAGTGGGACGACAGGGCTAATACCCGCCACCGGACCTGGATGGACCGGAGTCGTCACCATGCCCAAACCTAGATCGACGAGGAAACTACGGCGGCAGCTTAGGGTACGGTGCCTTGAGTGAGTTCACTGTGTGTTGTCAGCCAAAGAGCCAATCAAAAGTGGTTCAGTTTTGCTCGAAATTTCCTCCATAAAGCCCGCTTGTTGGTGCAGCTTCGTCTGTATTGAATCCACATCCCGCCGAATCCCCTCCTAGGCAATCTCAAGGACCCCAAATCTTCTCACAAGTCCCCCGTGACCGTAAGCTCTTGGCTCCAGTCCTCCGCCACCAAAGTCACCGCAGATGCCCAGTTCGGATTCCCAAACCTCCTCCCATATTCCCCATAATTTCTTCTTTGTCTCCACCATTTCTTCTCCTTTCTTACTCCGATAGAGGATCCCAAATCATGCCCGCTTTATCATTGAGTTTCGGAATCCCATCCACATCGAGGATCATGTGCTTGGATTTAAGTTGAACTACATCCATCAAACCAAATCCGCAAGAAGTGGTCAGACCATCCAAAGGAATATTCTAGGTTTGTTTCTCCTACATTCCACAAGCCGAACAACATCTTTGTGTAATAGATATGCCCATTTCAGAGCAAAAGGGAGTTTTGTCCTCATCTTCCAGGGCCATCTGTACTTGGTGATAACTTTTATAGCAGCCAATAAAGCATTTCCATCTGAAAGGCGCAAGAGAGTCCATTTTTTTTTCGATTTTAGGGAGGGATTAACAATCCTTGGGACACGGCTTGTTCAGGTCTTTATAGATCACACATATACGCCAGCTTCCGCTTGACTTTTGGTCCATCACTAGGTTATCGACCCACGTTTGATACCTAAATTCGAGCAATATGCTTGCGTTTTGGAGGTCAGTGATATCACATGGGACCCCAACCATGTCAGCATGCGTCCATGCAAAGATATCCATGTTCTAGAAAATGAGTTGTTTCAGATGGGAACGTATGTTTTCCGACATGGCAGGGCCGGGAGTAATTGTCTGCCCTAGAAACTTGGGATTGAGCGCCCAGGCCTCCGGTTTAGTTCTCGGCGTGGGTTTAGTTACCTTTGTAGAGCGTGCCTCTTCAGTGACAAGATTTTCTTGCATAAAGGTAAGCGATCCCTGTTTTCATTGAGAAACCAATCGCATAATGTGGGGTTGATGTAACCGTGTTGAAGTCTCCTTGGCATTCTCTTCCTAATATGATGTCGTGTTGGGAATGCGTAGACGGCAACATGAAATTGATTGTATCAGTTCTTGAATGTTGTCATCGATAAGCATGACTGTGAAAGAGATCTGGCCGAGTGGTAGCACCGACTCATTGCAGAATCCACTCAATGGAATATTGACATGTTCAAGGCGATCCTTGTCTTCTTGGTCAAACCGGTTGAAGCATCGTTCATAAATTATGTCCGTTTTGCTTCATCCATTGACAAAATACATAATTTGTTTTGTAATGACCTACCACCCCGGTGATGACTAGTAGGCGTCTATCTCTAGGCCCGTCGCACGCCACGGGGAAGGTGACCTTTTGCTCGCGCCAGTCCTCATTCATTGGGTGCTGTCTTTTTTTGTCATGATTGTTTCCCCTATGCTTTCTTCGTCCGCATTGGACCATGTGAGTTTCTATGTTACGAATCTTTTTGTTGCTCGGGCCCACATCCTTGTGCTTGATAAGAGGGGGTTTCTTTATGGACAGCTTTGAGCAGGCGAGTGAGCTTCCTGTTTTCAGTTCCTTTTCAATCTCCATCCGTAGACTATAGTAGTTGTATGTGGTATGGCCAGTATCTTTATGGCATTTGTAGTACTGATTTAGAGCTTGCCCCTTTTTGCTGCGTATGGCTTGCGCAGGCTTGAAGGTGTGATTTTCAGTACAATTTTCCTTTATGGTTTTGGTGAGCGGGGTCCAATTTTTCTGCTTGTTTTCATGCTTGATGGTATCCTTGTAATTGAACTGGTGGATCAGATGGCATCCATCGACTGGCGTGTTGGTTTTCTCTTCTGCGTAACCGGTGGGTTGCACACGGTTCCACGCGGAATTTCTTCCCCTTTTGTCGCGCCCACGATGTTCGCGCTGGTTGCCTGAATTTGGGGCCCTACCATCGGTGATAGCCCTTTCGATCTGCACATAAACCTTTGTGGCTTACATGATTTTGTCCCAATCCTTGGGCATCCTTTCTTTGCCGGTGATTATACGAATCAGATCATCATGGCAGACTACTTTCCAGAAATGGGTTTGCATCAGGTCTTCACTAAGTTCGCCAATTCCTAGGCACCCTTTGTTGAATCTTGTGATGAAATCTTTGATTCCTTCGTTATCTCGCCGCCAATTATTCATGACATCTATTTTTGCTGAAATGTTGTATGAACTTGGCGGACAGATTTGGCCACAACTCTATTTTCCGACAAGTAGATTGCCAAACCATGCGCGAGCCACGCTAGAGAGTGTTTGCATGAAAAGATGGCACCACATAAGATGGGTCCATCCGCCTACTATGCATGTGCTTTGAAACATTTGGACGTGATCATCTAGGTTGGTCATACTAGAAAAGTTGCCAACGTTGTGCGAGAGCTTTCACTTCTTGAGTGAGTCTAAGGCAATCTTTTAGCATAATTTTGAGTTCTCAGCAGCTGCTACCGGCCTCTAAACCATCGTGTAATCTTCTTCCACGTTTAGGTTATACGCTGGTTGGACACGTGGTTTCTAGGTAGCATGGCTGCTTTGGACTCTGGTGTATAGATGCTAGTATTGTCAGCCTCAACATATGTGTGATCGTATGTGGGGTAGTATGTAGCGTCGATCTCCTCTGTGCACGTATCCCAGTCATCGAATATTGTTCGTAGCTGGAGACGTGCATGCAAGGGTGTCCTTGCATTTGTGTTGTGTGTAGTACCACCCCTGTGGCGAACATCATTGTTTCTATTTTCTCATCGACTTCCACTCGCATGACCGGCTGACACGTGTGATGGTGTGCGGGTACAAGGTGGAGAGCCATAGCTCAATGTACGCACAGTTGTGTGTTCTAGTTGTGGTGTCTGAGTACACGTTAGCGTGTACACAACAGTAAGAAGAGCTTGTTACTTCATAAGCCAAGAGTCAGGGGTTTCCCCATCTGGGAGTAATGTTGAGAGTTGCACGACAGCATCCAAGTGTTGGATGTTCAAGGATGAGGTCTGGTCTGCCCGCGCAGTGTTTTAGTGAAAGGTGCTAGTGTTATACATCACGCGCTCATACTCGTTGTCATGGGTTTTAGGAGCGTGTGAGGTGGTCTCTATTGTCGTAGACTTAAAGTTTGAACCGAATGGTGGGACTGGCGAAGGTTGATCAGCCATGTGATTGAAAAGAAGATAAAAAAGATGAAAAATTGTTCAAGCAATTGGATGGCGCCAATGAGGAAACACTAGTTCGATCCGCAGGGATAGAACCTAAGATAGTAGTCTCAACAGGGGTTAATCCTTAATCATTTCTAGATCCACGGATGAGAGCGTCTGGAGATCTAATCTACAAAACAACACCACCGTGAGCTCGTTATGAGAAAGTGAGGTGGATGTTCTTCTCATAATCGCCTGCAGGCGTGAGAATAAGTATGGCTTTAAGAAGATTAAAGCAAGTGTGTGTCAAGAGTTAGAAAATTCGGATCCTTAAACCTTTGGAGGAGTGTGGTATTTATAACCGAAGGATAGCGAGAAGAAAATGGGCTAATGGGTCATGGGCCAGACGTCGCTTTCAAGGAATATCCACTTGGTCCCTTCTGACACGACTGTTAGTGTCTGTAGAGATGGAGGCGGCAGGCGCAACGTGATTGGCAACACGTCATCGTCCAAGTGTCCTTTTTGTGTCTGTCATCAACCACTAATGGAGATCATGGAGCAGCGAAATGCGACTACTGATTGGTACCACATCATTATCATGTCGGACTTGTTGTCCCCTACATGATCCATCCATCATGGGGGTTATATTCGCAGAGCATGCTGCAACCTAATTGATTGCATGCTGCTGTCATGTGTATTAATTGTCCTACACGTGAACTGTCATAGTATGCACGCACAAGGGTACTCATGCAGAGGAAACTCTAGGCTAGTTGAGTGTTCATTCATTAAATATGGGTATGGTCTTGTGTGTGCATGACTTTACACACTATTTTAGACCATACCCCTTTAAGTACTTTAAAAGTTAGTCACGACAAGGTGATTTGAAGACACTGAGAAATAGAAATTTACCTTAAAAACCATATTTATTACAAAATCCTTTTTGTTTGCATCTTCATAATTGATTATTATCCCTAAAAAGGTTATAATAACACCAAACTGTGAAGAAAAAAATCATGATTGGAACATATAAAAAATCCCTTTACATCTAATCATATTTTACCTCATCTTAAGATCCATATCTTTATTTTTAAATTGTAAAGAGAATTTTATGATGAGAAAAATGATTAAAAGACGGTCAAAAAGGAAAACAAAATCTTGTCTTTTATTAATTATTCAATTAGAAAGCATAATCAAAGATTACTATTACTAAGCATGCTATGCACTTTATATGCCAAAGCAATGGCATGCCTATTGCTTCCACTAAATTTTCCATCATTTTATTAGTTGTTTTCTTACTTGAGTGGACTTCAAACTCTATATATATTATTCTTGAGTGGTTATAAAAAACTTCTATTTTTATAAACATAGAATAGAATAGAAAGTGTTTAATAGAAGTATATGTTGGCACCAAAGGGAACTACTCTGACCAAAGGTACGTGTAAATTTATTAGCCAAATATTTGTTGACATAAATAATAGTAGTTTGCTTAATATTCTTTAAAAGATACATTGTATTTATTGTAGAAAAGATAAAATAATGCAGTTGAGATAACAATTTTAGAAGTGGGGAAGGATTTGAATAAATTTGCATAAATATTTGGCGCAGAAATGATTGGATCGAATTTAATAATTGTATAAGTATTCGTATTAAATCCAATTGAATATAATAATATTATTATCATTATCATTATCATTATCATTATCAATACTACAATAATTTTCAAACGTTTTGAACAGTTGTTTTATAATAAAAAAGGGAATAGCGTCAAGCAGCTGATCTGACACTCCCCTGTTGGACCAGCCGTTTCGTGACACTCCCTCATTGGACCAGCCGTTATTATTTGTTTACGCTGTAAATTACAGGTTTGCCCCCGGAATAGTGTCAGGCAGCTGGCATGGTACTCCCCCGTTGGACCAAACGTTTATTATTTGTTTACGCTGTAAAATTACGGGTTTGCCCGCACTTTAAAATTACGATTTTGCCCTTACTCAGAATAAAATTACGCTTCTGGCCCCAGCCAAAAATCACGACTTCACCTACGACTCGAAGAAAAGGAATAGTGCCAGGCAGCTGGCCTGGCACTCCCCCATTAGACCAGCCATTTATTATTTGTTTACGCTGTAAAATTACGGGTTTGCCCCCGGAATACTGCCAGGCAGCTGGCATGGCACTCCCCCATTGGACCAACCGTTTATTATTTGTTTAAAATGTAAAATTACGGGTTTGCCCCCACTTTAAAATTACGATTTTGCCCGCCTGCTCAAAATAAAATTACGCTTTTGGCCCCAGAAAAAAAAAAACGATTTCGCCCACGACTTGAAATTACAATTTCGCCCTCAGCTCAAAATTACGTTTTCACCCCTGTTCAAATGAAAAAAAAAATATGTTATCGCCCCCACCTTAAAATTACGATTTTTCCCAGTTAAAAAATTATGATTTCGGCCTCAGTTAAAAATTACGTTTTTGCCACTGTTCAAAATAAAATTACGCTGTTAGCTCCAACTCAAAATTACGATTATGCCCTCGGTTCAAAATAAAAATATGGTTTCGCCTCCCACCTAAAATTACGGTTATGCCTTTAGTTTAAATTTATATTACTGTGTTGCCCTAGTTCAAAAGTATGAATTCGCCCTTGCGCTAATTTACACTTTTGCCCTTGGTTTCAATTTCCAGTATTGGCATCACTTTAGCTTTTGGCAAATTACGATTTTACACCAGTGAAAAATATAACTTTCCATTAGTTAAAAATAACAGTATTGCCATTATTTTAATTTTTTTTGCAAAACTATAAAAGTGTAATGTTTTTATTCGTTTACTCGATTGAATTGTTTTCCGTGTCAATGAGCTGTCTAACACTCGCTCATTATTCGGCCACCGCCTCACAACACGGACGGGGCATCTAACTAGTTCGTATTAAATCAGGTTGAATATGACAAATCTATTATCGTTGAAATATGAGATAAAAGATATTTATAAATATGCCGCGTCAGTTTGAGGTTTTTGGTGTGTTCGTAATCAAGTTTACTTTAGAAAAAGAAAAAAAAAAAAAAATTTTCTTTGCCTTATTTTTCATTTTATCAGGTTACTGGACCGGATATTATATCAATAAAATTTATCATCTTGGATGAACAATGTAGGCCGGCTACAAAACCGGTTATTGGCCTTTCATTTTTCTTGTTTCATGTTTTCTATTATATGGCGGCCCTTTATTTAATACTCTTTTATTCTCTTTCATAAAGATAGTTTTTTTTTCTCATATCTGTCAAAATCTAATATATATGTATTTGACTTCCAAATTTCTTTTTCTGTTTCATGTCAACTAGATTTACATTCATACACCATATAATACTTATTATTATAAATATTATTGTCGTTAGTATATATATTTATATTATTATTATTAATTAGCTATATATATATATTACACGATATAAATATTTTACTACCCTATGGATGAGCATTTGGTACTTGGTATTGGTACTGAATTTCGCGTACCGATTTTTTCGACACCAAATCGTTACCCGCTTTTTGACGGATCTGATACTGGTACTTTCGGTTCGGCACCGGTACAGAGCTCATCCCTACCATTAAATTTCTTTTATTCATTTTTTTGCTAGCATACACTTTAATAACGACATAGCTTTTCATGCTTTCTGAATATACTGTCGTTTAAGTGCGCCTCTTCTGCATTTATTTTTTTAAATAGAACCCGTCATAACGATCCATTATAAAAGTGGTTCGTGGCGAGGGTATATTTTCTAGTTTAATAACATTTGACATTCTTATTTTTCTTTACCTTAGGTTGGTGGGTGTGGGGTGAGTCCCTGGCCCGTCGAGGCACGACACCACCGCCCCCAACTGGTGTGTCGCGTCACTTTCGTCGTCTCACCAACGTAAGCGATGATGCCAATTTCAAAAATAAAGTCATTGGTAACGGTTACTTTTTATAAAAAATTTAATTCAAACACTATATATACATTATTTCATACCCATATTTTTACACAAAATCATCTAATTTCTCTCAATTTCTTATGAAAATACTCTCCAAACATTAAAAACCCATAGATCCATACAACCCGAATCCAAGCCCGAATCAAAACATGTTCTCATCGCCAGGCTATAGCCCAACAATCGATCCAAATTGGTCGTCATCCCAATTTTCTTTTTTAGGGTTACCAATAATCCCCAAATGCTTTCCCCCAATTGAACCAAATGCGAACGCTAATGTGAACCCCGTTTAACATGCCATTTTGACCACCATTACAATCACCATCACCACTGGTAGGACCGTCTCGGCTGGTAGAAGATAAGGCTGAAGAATTAATGCCCGAAACGTGACCCCAAACTTCCAAACAGAAAAAATAAGCAATGAGTACGTGAACGTGCTAAGCAAGGCGCCAAACCGAAGCAACATAGTTGGGCAAAAATCGAGGAGGAGGCATTGGCTAAGGTATGGGTTGCTACGTCAAAATGTCCAATAGTTGGTAAATATTATTAGGTATATATACATATATATATATATATATATACATTTATAAAATGTAGGTAACAACCAAACCGGAGATAGTTTTTAGAAGGAAGTAGTTTCAAAATTCCATTCGATTATGGAGCAAGGTCCGTATCGAGAGGTCGATTCTATCTTTTCCAAGTTTCGGAAGATGAATACTACCGTCCATGTAACACCCCAAAAACGGACTTGGTAATTAAACCAAATTAACCTGTGATGAACAGGTAAAATACCGTAGTGGTAAAAGTTAATCTGATAAACATTAGTATTTAATTAAATAAACCTATTGTTATATAAAAAATAAATTATGTTATAAGATAAAAGTTTATAAAAGCCCCGGGCTACAGGGACATAATTTAGTCGAGTAGTGGCATCTCAAACTTAGTAAATAGAATTACCATGTCCATTTTATAATCGACATGAGGTACATAACTAGAAATATAAACCTAGTTAACATTGTCGGTTGTGGAGGTGAGTTACAAACAAACCGAATACAACCAAACTATAGGGTCTAAAAAGGAACAACATTTGGAAGTTAAAACATAGTGGTAAATATAAAAAGAAATTAAAAACAAAACACACTCATAGTGTGTGTGTATGTCGTGAGAAGAGGGGGAGAGGGAGAGAACCTCCCTTAACCTAAAACAAAGACATCTCAATTCTTGAGGGTAAAATTGAAGCCAAATCCTTGCATGATCAAGGGTTTTTAATCATCTAAACCTACATATCACAAGTTTGACTCTTGACAAGCTAGGTGGGAGCTTGGAAAGAAATGGGTCAAGCGAGTCAAAGACGCTAGAAAGCATGATCGGATGCAAAGTTAGTAAAACTTACACCTCCTAGATTAGAAGCTTTGTTTTTAAATGAAAACTAAATGGTTAAAATCAATGATTTGTTAAAACTGAGGCCGTGTGGTGTAAACCATAACCGGTCAAACGAACAAAATGGCATTAATCACATAAGTGATTAACATAAAGAATTTTAGAAATACGAACCTATGGTGTAAACCATAACAGGTTAAATGAGCAAAATGACGAGTAATCACATTTGGGTGATTAACATAATGAATTTTGAAAATAAAACACTTGCTGACGCGAAACAAACTGGTCGAGCGAGTACAAATATAGTTTTTGGTATAAACACTTACTGACGCGAACCAAAAGTGGTCAAACGAGTAAAGATAAGTTTTTGACATAAAATACCATTGCCCACAATCAGCCGTTGATAGAATTCAAAAAGACTTCTTATGTCTTCGCTAAAAAGGAGAAACGATCGACGAAATTACTAACACTTTTCTAGACAAGATGAAGTTTTGTCAAGACTTTATGAAGACGGAAATGATGAAAATTAATCGATATCATGATGTGTTAAAGGCTGAGTTTAGAGAATTCATAACTCCCTCGAAATGCGAAACTTTGAATGAACTTATAAATTGGGCCAGGGATAGAGAGATAGAGTTGAAGATGCAAGATGAACGTGGAGAAAAGAAGTCATCGGAGAGGGTCACAAACCCAAGCCCATCTAAGAAGCAAAGGTTCCAAGATCATGGTAAGAAGGAGAAAGAAAAAGGGGGATCCCTCACTATAAAACTTACGGGAAACTCCACACGGGGAGTGCTTATCAGCCAAGAAAGGTTGCTATAATTGCTGTCAAGAAGGACACCCGTACTTTAAGCGTCCTAATCCCTCGAGGACTTGTTTCAATTATTTCCAACTGGGTCATGTCAAGGCCAAATGCCCAAAGCTCCAGCAGAAAGCAAGTAAAGAAGGGAAGAAGGAAAAATCCCTTAGGGCTCGGGGAAGGATGTTTCAGATTTCATCTGAAGAAGCCAAGGCTCTCCCGAATGTTGTATCAAGTATGTTCTTACTAAATTCAATGCCTGCTTATGTGCTATTTGATACCGGAGCTAGTAGGTCGTTCATATCAAGTGAACTTGTTCATAACCCCTCCTTTATAATTAAAAATATGTCGGTGCCCCTAGAGGTAGAAATAGCTGATAGTAAGAGTTACTTATTGCACGAAGTATGTAGAAATTGTAAGATTATTATAGAGGATGAGGAGTTTGTTATTGAGCCATGGTGTTGTGAGAATTCAAGGTTGTGGTAGGCATGGATTAGCTAGCTCGATATCATGCGGAAAACCAATGTAAAAAGAAGGTCATTAATGTCCTTTCTCCTGGGGAGGGGATGAGTAAGCATACAAGGGGAAATAAATGTCGAGCCAAAGCTATGTTCCATTGTTCAAGCCGTTAAGCATGTAAAAAATGGAGGTAAGGCGTTTCTAGCCTATGTGGTAGATACCAATCAAGATGCCCCAAGTCTCGAAGATGTCAAAGTTGTTGATGAGTTTCCAGATGTATTTTCGGAAAACCTACTAGGGTGGCCACCAGAGCATGAGGTGGACTTTATGATTGAACTAAACCCGGGCGCCAAACCAATAGCCAAGGCTCCTTATAGATTGGCCCCGGCCGAAATGCGAGAGTTAATGGCTCAATTACAAGATTGCTTTATAAGGGCTAAAATTTAGATTTTATATGAACAGCTTCCACCAAAATGTACATATTTTAGAACATAAGCTAACCAAAGTAGCTATGATTCAATTCAAAGTACGTGTTCTTAAGTTTTAAGTTTAAAAACATGGTTAACTAAAACACGGAAGCGAAGAAAAAGTGTGTTCGTTCTTTGCGCGGCTTGATCTTTATCTAGTTTCCTAAGGCGGGTATTACCCGACATTTAAAATTCAATTAAATGGTTAGTATTCAGGGCATTTAAATGAAACGGTTTAATCCGATAACAAAATAAAATTTATTCTTTACAGGTTTATTCCCAGGGCGGAGCTAGCATGTAAGTAGGGGTAGCCAAGGATACCAAGGAAGTGCAAAAGTTTTCTTTTCTTCTTCATTTTATGTACCATATACCACCTTAGCAAATACTAGGATACCCCTAGGTCCAAAAATAAAATTTAGGATACCCTTGAATTTTTCTTCTAGATCCTCCAATGTTTATTCCTCTACAATCCGATTCACATCCAATTCGGTCCAAATCTGACGTGAGCGAGGTGAGTATGAATTTTAGATATAATTTAAGTACTTGTCACTCATTTATTTAAGCTTTAAATTTATAAAAACACGATATACCGCTATCACTCTCTACTTCATGCTAGGGCAAGTGCACCCATCGTTGGCGTAGTATAATGATGACATGATACTAAGGTCGTCCAAGGACACAAGAGCTTTTAATACCGGAATATCTCCAACGTCTAATCTAATAATATTTTTAGGAAAGATTTTTCAATAAGTAAAAATAAATAACGAAATAAAAGGAACAAGTAGATAAGATAGAATCACTTGGCTCTGACTTATTATTTACGTATCCTTTGATGATTTCCAAGCTTTGGTTTTTTAAAGAGATTATTTTAGTTATAGTGGCGTGCCCCTCTTTTGGAGGCGACAGTACCCTCAGCCATTTTAGTCTGAGTTAGTGGGGATACAGTCCCGCAAGGCCGGAATATTGAAAGATAAATAAGTAAGTTATTAATGCAAAATGTGGCATGTCCTTCTTTTGGAGGCAACGCTACCCTCAGCCATATTGGCCTGAGTTAGCAGGGATACAATCCCGCAAGGCTAGTTTAAATTTTTAATCGTAGTTTATTTATAGGGGATTAAAGTCATTCTTACTTCCCTCGATTTGATCTTATCTGCCTCAAGAGAAGTCCTAATAAGCTTGAATAAAGTCCTCGCAGAATCTATACACTGAGCGAGGCAAGAGTTCTACCCAAACCACCCTACTAACCCCCCTTCCAGGCAGTTAACACACTTTATATAGACCATAAAGACACGAATGAGTGAATCAACGAAACATGAAGGGTGATAGAATAAAACTCACTTTCAATATAAAAAGCTAGTTATTAAAGTCATTCATACATAACCAATTAAAAAGTTAACCAAAGCTAGAAAATCAAAAGTAATACATAAATAACTTGTCTTCACCAAGTGTTGTAAGATATTAGCCAATCATGGCCTTTATTTGACAAAAACTCTTACGATCAATTTTGGATCCCGAGACTACTACACACACTCTAGGATGGGTGATGGCGGTATTGTGGTGGTGGAGTGGGGGCAGGTGTGAGAGATGTGGTTTGCCAAGTGATGAGTTGAAATGGAACCAAGCACTCCTACTTATAGCTGGCAACAGACTGTTCACACGGCCCCCGTAGCCATTGTACTTGTTGTACCATTTAAGATTCTACAAATCTGGGAATTAACCATGACCCTGTGTCTCTTGTCTGCTTCTGTTCGTCTTTTTCTTCATGGAATTTGGAGTGGGGCACGACTCCGTGCCTCGGCGGCATAGCCCCGTGTTAGTTTTCTGAGTTGTTGTTTTTGGTCTCGGGTGAAGCTCAGAGGGGGGGGGGGGTCGGTATGAATTGTCAACTTCTCTTCTTTTGTATTTATGTTGGTTTTTGCCGTTAGTTTGTTCCTTTTGTACATTCAAGCTCTTTTAATCCTGAAAATCAAAAGTATACAAAGAAACACACTTTTTCCAACATTAGTACATAAAGGGTTGATTTTATACCGTATTCGATACAATTTATATGTTGCATTTGGTGCATATCAAATACCCCCAGACTTGAATCTTTGCTTTCATCAAATAAAACTCTTTAATGTTGCTTACACACCCAAATGGAATGGTAGAAAGGAAGTTTTTGAGTCTTCTTGTGGAGTGTCTGGAATCCAATTTTGGTTTATTCCTCTACACCTTTAATTTTATTTTTTAGAGGTTTATTCCTTACACTTTTAAACTACAACCCACAACCCGGGCCTATATTCCTTGAGTCTTGCGCTCCTACTATTCATTTTTGGTTTATTACTTGTTTGACCTGTTAGGAGAGTTAAGCTCTATAACTCGAATCATCCGCATTATTTCATCAAGATTTTCTTATCATTTTCCACCATGATCCAGAATCAAGGTTGGTAACTCGGACAACACCTCGGCTTCTATGACCCTGCGGGTCGTCTATACCTTGGTTTTACTTGTCCATCATCTAGCTTATAGCCCTACAGACCATAAACAACCTGCTATGTTCACCCTTGTGGATCATATCATCCACAAGCCACAATTATAACTTTTAATCATTTTTACCATGATCCTTGACCATGTTCATATGCATTGGGTATCACCTCCGCTTCTATGATCCCGCGTGTCTTTTATACTTTGGCTTTACTTACATGCCTTCAGCTCGTTTTGTTTTAAAAGCTCATTTTTCTATACTTATATTATAATTCATCTTGGCAACATCGATAAATTAACTAATAATAGAAATAATAATATCGCAACATCATAGATACATACCTCAAAGCTTTTCTTTTAAACGAGTATCCGTCCCGGCTTGGCCTCCCGAAGCCTCGCTTGAATTGCCTATGGATTTAACCCAAGTTTTCATTAGCAAACATGTCATTCATATCTTTTCCAATGAAAGGTTCATTAGTATTCATTCATGTCATTTTCACCAATTTTCAAAACTAAATAACAAGTTAGATTTTCACTTAGCCATTTTATCAAACATCTAGTGGGCATTGTATTTAAGCCATTCTGTTTAGCTAGATTTGACCATCCTTCACCATCTTATGTCAATTCAACAAGTTCACGCTTTCATTGAAATTAAAAAGATATGTAAATTTCAGTTTATCGAGGCTATACTTCTAATTATTGCACATGAAGTTGGGGGTTTTCACACTTAGGTTAAAACCCGCTTCTCGCATACATAAATGATCATCAAACTTCAATTTCACACTAATATTTCACATATTCAATAAGCATGATGATCACAATATCCAAACAATCATTAACATGTTCTTATAATAACCAAAATCACTAAATCCCCTAATTCATGGATTCTCTAAAGTAGAAAATCTCATCAAAAGTAAAATTACAACTTACCTTAGGTTTACTTGGCGTTAGATGATCAAAATCCTCCAACATGCGAGGGAGTCACATTAATTTCTCCTTCGATTTGCATATTTTATGTTTGTTTGTGTGGAAGAGGGTTCTTCACCCTTCTCGTTCTCTCTCTCTCTCTCTCTCGATCGATACACACATATGTGTGTAATTTTATAAAATTCTGCATTTTATATAATCTAGCTCTCATTTGACCAACTTTGGTCCATTGGGTTTAATTAGCTATTTATCTTGGACATCTATTATATATTCTAAATCATAAGGCATTATAACTAACTAGGTTAAAATTTATCCTCGTTCTATAATCCAAGTTAAATGCGAATATAGCAACATTAAGATATATATATATATATATATATTCATTGGGGGGTGGGGGATAAATAAATGTATTTTATGTATATAGTTTGTTAAAATTGGTTTTGTATTGAATGCCCCCGTATGTACAAAGGATTGTTATTGTAAATGCTTAAAATTTAAAAATTAATCAAATACAATGTTTTGTATATTTTTTGTTTCTATTTGTACATATTTTTTTTATTAAAAACAAATTGTATTTAACTTAAAATATATTTTTTTTCTCATAAGTTCGTTTGGAAGTTTGTAGATACACGGAATTCTTGGTTAAAGGTATTGTGAAGGTTATTAATAATTATCTCCGTCCGACGAGGATTGAGAAGACTACTTGGATTAAATATCTTTTGTGTGGTGGGTGTTGATCAATAGGTTTTCAACTAGAGTGAATTTGGAGGAAAAATGTATAGATGTCTCAAATGTGTTATGTCTGTTATGTAATGACTTTGTAGACACTAATGAGCATGTTTTGAGGCATGTTCGGTTGCTACTGGGATTTGGAGTCTTATTGTGTCGTGGCTTGGCCTTCTGCTGCTGACATCATATAGCCTGTTCAAAATGATGGATTAACTAAAATCTTTGAATGTTCAAAACTACAAAAAAAGTTTGAGGTCGTTTGTGTTTGTCACTTGGTGGGCATTATGAAGATCCAGAAAAGAAAAGACGTGGTTGTCATGAAGAATCGTCAAAGCAAACGCTATTTGATAACAATATTCATTTGTCGTTCATATGGCACAGTGGTAGAAACCGGAATCATAAAATTTCTCGGATGAAGTGCTTTAAAAGTCTACAATTGTACATGTAATTTTTATTTGCTCTAGCACTTTTCTAGATATGTTATTTTTTATAAATAATATGCTTTATTTATTTCAACCAAAATGATCAAGTAAACCGATTTCTTACCTTAAAATTGAATGCTACTCATGATTTCAAACCAAAATTGAATGTATTACATGTAGGGATGCCAAAAAAAGCCCAAGCCTGATGGGTATATCCGAAACCCGAAACATACGGGCCGGGTATACCCGAAGCCCAATGGGTATGGGCTTAAAAAAAGAAAAAATTCGGGTGCGGGTACGGGTATAGGATTTAGTGATACCCGCCTGATATCCGACCCATTTACCCGAATAATACCCAAAAGTATTATATTATAAATTTCCACATATATAAACTTAGTACATTTACTTATTACCTTCTATATAGTACTAGGGTCTAGTCTTTTACTCATATGTGAATATGTATTTGGAAGGTACTTAGTGAACAAATAACTTATTTTTGAGCATGTATATTAGATATGGAATCTATCACCCTTTATTATGTGGATGTTTATTTAATTAGGTGGTCCTGATACCATTACTTAAGTAATCGTATTGATTTAGTTTGGTATATGTGGTCTGAATATGATAGGTAAGTTATTAATCATATTTTCATTTGTTATAGTCATCAAAATAGAAAATTATACAAACATCAATGTATAAATTGCACATTTGTCCCAACGGGTATTTTTAAGAAATTAACAGGCATACTCGATATCCGACGAGTAATTACATGACAAATACCCGATGGCTAACGGGCCAGGTATGGGACAAAGAATTACAAGCGGGTACGGGCCTAGGATTACCAATACCCGGCCAAGCCGCCATTACCATTCCTGATACATGTGTGATGCGTCTGATGAAAGAAGAGAGGAGGAGAGGAAAACGTGTATAATGAACGATGTGGTGATTAGGTTTATTGAAGTTTTGGGTATTTTAACATTTAACCCCTCATCTTTAATAGTTTATATTTGTTCCCTAAACTTGTACATTTATATATAAAAAGTATAAAATTAACATTATTTCTGTATAAATTTAAAATGTCACACCGCGACCCGCAGCGGAATAAGAGTCGGGGCATAATTGGTTATCACCAAGCTCATGACATTTACTAATATGTTTCATATTTATTAAAGTCAAAGTTACATTTTCAAATATTCAAACATGTCCATACAATACAAAGATAATAAACCAAACATAACAATCCCAATCTCTAAATCATTTTATTCTTCTAGTCCAAATCTTATGTGTTCCTAGCTGCTGCTGGTTCACCTGTATCATGTGTAAAAATGAGGGTTTTTGGGTCAACATAAGTTGGCTGAGTGAACCTTATTAGATAAACATTTATTAATGAATTACTTGTTAGTTTATCAATGAAAAATTGTGCATAATCATAGATGAGCAAATGTAAATAATCAAGCAGTGGCAAATAGCAGTCACAACTATAACATACAATAACATATGACAGCATACATGAACATACCAACATCATACGATAAATAACATAAATGAAACTGTGCGATCAAGGCTCAATCAAACGGAGCCGATCGTATTGCATGTACTGAAAATGAAAATGTCTGTGCGATCAAGGCTCAATCAAACGGAGCCGATCGTATGTGGGCACGCCAGGTTCAACCTCATAATGAAATGGGGAACATGCTCAACGCTCATAATGTAATGGGGAGCGGCGGCCTATGAAATTGCATGTACTGAAAATAATAAATTGCATCCAACAATAACTACACAACAGAAACAAACTGAATACACAAGTTCATGATATGATGTATGCACAATGGTTTAAGTATAATATATTTATCAAGACACATGATACACCCCAAAACGTGATTAAAAACGGGGAATTTGTAAAGATTCACTCACATTGGGTGCGTTGGATTGGAGATGGTGAGATGCGCACGAATTAGATGAGCGGAACAACGAGAAATACTAACCTAAATAATAACGGAAGTATATATTAAATGAGTGGATTTTATTAAGGATTTTAATGAAATTTTTAGATATATTTTTGTGAGTTTAAGGCTATTTTCTATCTTTAAAAATGTTATTTTTAAGTATTTTTAATTGATTTTTAAATTAAATTAAATAAATAAAAATATAAAAAAATTGTTTATTTTGCGTTGACCGTTGACCGTTGTTGACCTATTGACTTGTTGACCGGTTCGGTCAGTGCCATAGTTTGCGCTGGGTGAGGCTCGAACCCGAGACCTCCCGTACGCGTGCACGCAGCTCTACCAACTGAGCTACGTGTCTAACCCGAAATAATCTTGTTTTAAATTATATTTATACACTTATTCAGTTTAACCGAAATTCTTTTAATTGCAAAAACATTTTAATTCAACGGACCGGTGCTAGTGACGGGTTTCGAACGCGCGACGTATGGCTTAATGTTGCACACAGTCCACCGCTGGACTGTGTGTCTAACCTGGTTATTATCTCGGTTTTTATTATACTTAATAACTAACTGAGTTAACCCGGTTTAGTTTTTAAACAAAAAGGCATTTTATTATATAAGGAGTGCGTGTAGCAGGGATCGAACTCGGGACTTGCGTGTGTATTTTGCACACAGTCCACCGCTGGACTGTGTGTCTAACCCGTTTAAACTACCAATTTTAATTATACTTATAGTATTGTCAAAGTTCATCTTCTTCACTGGATTTTTACCGACGGCAGTTTACATCATTAAAACTTGTTAATTCGATTGCTAGGCATTACACAAAACTGATAAGCGATAGCAGGGATGACAATTAGAGGAAAAACATACCGGTGAACGATTGGTTACAGAGTTCCTGCAGGCGTCGGTCTCTGTTTTTGTGCACCTCAACTGAACAGACGATTAGCCGTTTTTGATTCGTCCATTGTGGAATTTAAGTGATAAACATACGTTAACGATGTGTTTGAAGGTCCTTACCGTTTCACAGACGGAAATAAAGACTTTCAGAATCTTCCGGCGAACTGAAATTAGTTGAATACAGCTCCTGAATTCGATTTCAATTGAGTGGTTTAAGTTAGAAATAGCTTAAGAATTGTTGAACTACAACGATATTGAAAGATTTACCGTTGAGGATGAATACGGTTTTCCGGCGAGTTTTGAAGAAAATTCGGCGAGCTGATTTAATCGTTCTGATGATCTGAAAATGTGACGAAAATGAAATGGGATGGTGGTATGATATTTCTGAGTCGCGAGAGTGGTCTGGAATTGAAGTAATTGAGACTTTGATTCCTTTCGGTTATAAAAACCGATAGTAATGGAAATTGATGTTCAATCACCTCTGAATTGATTAAAGACATCGGTTCATCGGTTATGAACGTGAATGCGCGAGTAATCAAACGATCTGACGATTGATTTGCCGATTTCCGTTTCTCAGTTGGCGCAACCGGTTTTAACCGAGTTTGTGTATAAATCTCATTTGTTTCCTAGAAATAACAGAAAACACAAAGTGGCGGAGTGGTGATGTGAGTGTGTGTTAAGGCGTTGGAGTTGTTCTTGGCTAACCCGGGTTCGAGTCCCTGGCAGCAACATAATTTTTTTTATTTATTTTGTTTTAACTTTTTATCAAATATAATTTTTATAGTTTGGTTTATTTATTAATTATGTATCGTTTTAAATCAAAATAATCATAAATATTCAACGTAACTTTTATAACTTGATATTCGATTACAAAACGGAGCGGGTTTTGAAAACCCGATTTTTACAAATGTTACAGTATCCCCTACTTTTAGGAATTTCGTCCCGAAATTTAAGTAGTTGAAGTAGTAGGAAAAAGATGCGGGTATTTTTCGCGCATTGAGTCTTCACGTTCCCAAGTAAACTCAGGTCCCCGTTTCGACTCCCAGCGTACCCTAACAATTGGAAGGCGACTTCGTCGTAGACGTTTCTCTCCGAAGTCCATGATCTCTACAGGTCTTTCAATAAAATGCATAGATTCATCAATCTGAATATCTTCCAGCGGAATGTGGAGGTTCTCATCAGCGAGGCACTTCTTCAAGTTCGACACGTGGAATGTGGGATGAATCCTGTTGAGTTCTTCTGGTAGATCAAGCTTGTATGCTACAGGACCTACTCTTTCGAGTATCTTGAAAGGTCCTATGTAACGTGGTGCTAGCTTGCCCTTTTGACCAAAACGAACTACTCCCTTCCACGGTGATACTTTTAAAAGTACATGATCACCAATGTTAAACTCTAAGGGCTTCCGTCGTTTTTCTGCATAACTCTTTTGACGACTTTGAGCCGCTAGAAGATTGTTTCGAATTTGATGGATCTTGTCTGTGGTTTCTTGGATCAATTCTGGACCAGTAATTTGAGCTTCCCCAATTTCGTGCCAACATACAGGAGATCGGCACTTACGACCATATAAGGCTTCAAAAGGTGCCATGCCGATGCTCGAATGATAGATGTTGTTGTACGAAAATTCAACTATGGTAGGTGGGCGTCCCAATTTCCCTTGAAGTCTATGACACATGCTCGAAGCATATCTTCAAGAGTTTGTATGGTGCCTCAGACTGTCCATCAGTTTGAGGATGATAGGCGGTACTGAGATCTAATCGCGTGCCCATAGCGGATTGTACTGCTTGCCATGTTCGTGAAGTGAAACGACCATCACGATTAGAAATAATGCTTAACGGTACCCCATGTCGGCTTACGATTTCGTTGATATAAATACGAGCAAGCTTTTCGTTCTTGAAATCTTCGCGGATAGGAATAAAGTGAGCTGATTTTGTAAGTCGGTCTATAATTACCATATAGTGTCATACCCACCAGAAGTGCGAGGTAACCCGGTAATGAAATCCATGGTTATGTTTTCCCACTTCCATACAGGTATTTCCGGTTGGACGAGAAGTCCTGAGGGTCTTTGGTGTTCAGCCTTCACCTTGTAACATGTAAGGCACTTGGAAACAAAAACGGCAATATCCTTCTTCATTCCAGGCCACCAATAGGTGTATCGTAGGTCTTGATACATCTTATCGGCTCCTGGGTGTATAGAATATAGCGTTTTGTGAGCTTCATTCATAAGAATTTCACGAAGGTTGTTGTGGTTAGGAATCCAGATACGATCTAGGTAATACAGAATACCGTCAGATTTAGTTTCAATTTTTAACTCAGCTCCACAGGACATCTCCTTTCGCACATCTTCTTCCGTTATTGAAACGTGTTGGGCTTCTCGAATTTGATCTTTAATGTCGGTTACAATTTGCGAACATAGAAGATGAATGGAGTTCCCATAACCCTTTCGACTAAGTGCATCAGCCACCACATTTGCTTTACCAGGGTGGTATCTAATTTCACAGTCGTAATCATTTAGGAGTTCGATCCATCTTCGTTGCCTCATGTTTAACTCTTTTTTATTGAAGATAAGTTGAAGACTCTTGTGGTCAGTGTATATTTCACACTTAGTACCATAGAGATAATGTCTCCATATCTTAAGAGCGAACACAACGGCTCCAAGTTCTAGGTCATGAGTGGTGTAGTTCTTTTCATGTGTCTTGAGTTGTCTCGAAGCATAAGCTATGACTTTTCCTCTTTGCATTATAACGCAGCCTAATCCTTGCCCTGACGCGTCACAATAGACTACAAAATCATCACAACCTTCAGGAAGAGTAAGGATTGGTGCATCACAAAGTTTTTGTTTAAGAGTTTGAAAGGCTTCTTCTTGCTTGGGTCCCCACATGAAAGGTTTTCCCTTATGAGTTAAAGCCGTGAGTGATACAGCAATGCGAGAGAAGTTTGAAATGAACCGACGATAATAGCCAGCTAGACCAAGGAAAGATCTTACTTCAGTTGGTGTACGTGGAGCTTGCCATTCTTGTACCGCTTTGATTTTTGAAGGGTCGACATGTATTCCCTTGTCATTGACTACATGCCCGAGGAATTGCACCTCTTTTAACCAGAATTCACATTTGGAGAATTTGGCATAAAGCTTTTCCTTTTCTAGAAGTGCAAGAACGAGTCGAAGATGGCGCTCATGATCAGATTTAGATTTTGAATAAATAAGAATATCGTCGATGAAGACTATAACAAATCGATCAAGATAAGGTTTGCAGACCCTTGTTCATTAAGTCCATGAAGACAGCTGGTGCGTTGGTTAAACCAAATGGCATAACCATGAATTCATAGTGGCCATAACGAGTTCGAAAAGCAGTCTTAGGGACGTCTTCTTCATGCACTCTAAGTTGATGATAGCCAGATCGAAGGTCGATTTTTGAAAAGCAGCTGGCACCTTGTAGTTGGTCAAGAAGATCATCAATGCGAGGTAGAGGATAGCGATTCTTGATTGTTAACTTGTTGAGCTCTCTGTAGTCGATGCACATACGAAACGATCCATCTTTCTTCTTTACAAAAAGGACAGGTGCACCCCCAAGGCGATGAGCTAGGACGTATGAATCCCTTGTCAGTCAACTCTTGTAATTGACTGGCTAGCTCTTGCATTTCAGAGGGGGCTAACCTATAAGGAGACTTTGCAACTGGTGTAGCACCAGGTATAAGATCAATACGGAATTCGACGTCTCTAACTGGAGGAAGTCCTGAAATGTCGTCAGGAAAAACTTGTGGGAAGTCTTTTACTACAGGAATGTCTTCAAGTTTCTTCTCCATGGTTCCCTTTTTAATGATATGAGCTAAAAATGCGACATAATTCTTGCGAAGATATTTTTGAGCTTGAAGACAAGACATTAAGCTGAGCCCTTTCGACGAGGTTTCTCCAATGATTCGAAGAGTCTGACCATTTGAAAGAGGAATACGAATAAATTTTTCACGACATACAACTTCTGCCTGATGTTGACTGAGCCAATCCATACCGATTATGATATCAAAACTTCCCAGCTTCATAGGAATCAGGTCGACTGAGAATTCGTGGTCGTTTAAGGTGAGTGTACAGTTGCGTATAATAGAGTTTAACGAAACTGGTTTCCCGTCCGCAACTTCTACCGTTATGGATTCCGTGAGCTTATCCCGATTTTTGTTTAAGATAGGTTCAAATTCTAAAGACACAAAACTTCTATCCGCACCAGTATCAAATAACATAGATGCATATCTACCATTTATAAGGAACGTACCGTTAACCACATTGCCGTCAGCTCTGGCCTGGTTAGCGTTGATATTGAAAGCTCTCCCTCTTGCAGGTGGAGGAGCTTGGTTTGCTTGATTCACCGGGTTGGCTTGGGCCTGAGCATGAATAATATTAACCAACCTTGGACAAGTGTTTCTGAAATGGCTCGGGTCACGCAATTGTAGCAAGCCCGCATTGGTTGACCCATAGGATAATTGGGCTGGTAATATGTTTGGGCTAAATGTTGGGTGGGTGGTAGTAGTAGGGGTTGTTGGGCTTGGCCCATTATTTGTTGGTGGGTTTGGGTTAAAGGTTGGTGGCGGTTCGTTCGTTGAGGCATGCGGCAAGTTTGAACAGTATGACCTGCGCGACCGCAGCCGGTGCAATATTGGCAAGGATGATCAGGGGAATGGTGATATTGGCAACGTTACATTTTGGTAACGGGCCAGTGTAGGGTCTTCTGTATGGTGCGGGTGAAGGAGTGACTTGAGTAATGGGTGCAGCAGGAATAGGGGAGTTGGTTTGAGTAACTGCAAAATTTCTGGTGTTGCGCTTCCTCTTGTTAGCAAACTTAGAGGAAGGAATGGGGTGGTTTGAAGTTTGTCCCTCAACAGGGGCTTTCTTCTTCTCTTCTTTGAACTTCCCGTTGCGAATTCGGTTTTCGGTCAGTTCAGTTGCTAACTCCATAGCAGCTTCAAGTGTTACTGGTGAAACGCTGAGAACTGAATCTTGGATTTTCGAGGGAAGTCCTCGAATATAATGCTCAATCAGACGATAAGTTGGGGTGAACAGATTTGGAACCATTTGGTTCAACTCCAAGAACCTCTTGTTATAGGTGGTGTGATCACCCTCCTTCTGCTTTAGAGCATGAAATTCATCCTCCAACTTTTTAATTTCACTCCTAGGACAGAAACGCCTAGTCATGATCTCCCTTAACTCCTCCCAAGTTAAGGCCATCGCATCTTCAGTTCCCCTCTTCCCTTTCTCAGTATTCCACCAAGTGAGAGCTACCCCAAATAGTCTCCCGGTGGCGTATCGAACCTTGCGATCCTCAGGACAATCGCAATTTAGAAAGGTGTTTTCCATCTCCTCGAACCAATGTAGGAGAGCAGTGACACCCTCGGTCCCTTCAAATTTAGGGGGATCACAAGACTTGAAATGTTTGTAAGAGCACTTGCTGGTAGGAGGGTTGTCGATGTTCTGGTCATGTTGTTGGGGAGGGTTAGTAGGATTTGTAGCGAGGGCTTGTTGTACTTAGACCACAATGTCAGGCAGTATCGTGGCCATTTGTTTCGCGATCTGAGTGGCCAAACGTTCCTGAGACCTTCCTGATCTTTTACCCCTTCGCTGCTGTCTAGACGACATCTACAGGATCATACAATGAGAAGATTGTGAGTTTATGGTGTCTTTTTAGGTGTCATGTGTCTTTAAGAAAATGAAAATAACATAAATATCAATAATGCAACTACATCCATAGGATGTCTTGGGTTCACTCATGTTGGGCCTCAAATGTCCCCCATACCTTCACCTATATAGTCATGTGGGCCCCCATGGCTATTGGCTTGGTAGGATTCACATTAGTATTGGCAATTTAACACTCGTATCACCCGAATGCAAACCACAAAATATGTTCATGAGATGTTTGGTCGGAACGTGTCCAGGTGTAGACACAATGACAGCTCAAAGTGGGGTTAGCTCACACGACGTTTGGTATAGCATGCTTTGGCCTAATAGGTACTTCGTACTCTCATCGTTAGTCCCCAGGTAGGCAAACTGGTCCTTTATTTTGGATTTATACGAATGCCAGCCTAGACAGGACGTTCCGACTACGGTACTGGTACCCTTCCAGTTACTACATGCCCGTCATGAGAACTCACTTTGATGAGATTTGAAAACACGAAAATCATTGTAAAAGCAATCATGATGTGGTGTGTGCTTTCATGGATGTGATATGTTATGAGTATACGATTCATGATAGGCATTATATGATAATACATACTTATGAACATGCTTGCTTAATATGGAATGTAACATTTAATATAAAACATATAAATATCATGAAATTTGGCATGTAACACACAAAAATCTTATAGGTTTCTAATCAACTATAGTATAGGCTCTAAGGGTCTAATAACCTATCCTATATCCCTATAGTCATGGCTCTGATACCAATCTGTCACACCCCGACCCGCAGCGGAATAAGAGTCGGGGCATAATTGGGTTATCACCAAAGCTCATGACATTTACTAATATGTTTCATATTTATTAAAGTCAAAGTTACATTTCCAAATATTCAAACATGTCCATACAATACAAAGATAATAAACCAAACATAACAATCCCAATCTCTAAATCATTTTATTCTTCTAGTCCAAATCTTATGTGTTCCTAGCTGCTGCTGGTTCACCTGTATCATGTGTAAAAATGGGGGTTTTTGGGTCAACATAAGTTGGCGAGTGAACCTTATTAGATAAACATTTATTAATGAATTACTTGTTAGTTTATCAATGAAAAATTGTGCATAATCATAGATGAGCAAATGTAAATAATCAAGCAGTGGCAAATAGCAGTCACAACTATAACATACAATAACATATGACAGCATACATGAACATACCAACATCATACGATAAATAACATAAATGAAACTGTGCGATCAAGGCTCAATCAAACGGAGCCGATCGTATTGCATGTACTGAAAATGAAAATGTCTGTGCGATCAAGGCTCAATCAAACGGAGCCGATCGTATGTGGGCACGCCAGGTTCAACCTCATAATAAAATGGGGAACATGCTCAACGCTCATAATGTAATGGGGAGCGGCGGCCTATGAAATTGCATGTACTGAAAATAATAAATTGCATCCAACAATAACTACACAACAGAAACAAACTGAATACACAAGTTCATGATATGATGTATGCACAATGGTTTAAGTATAATATATTTATCAAGACACATGATACACCCCAAAACGTGATTAAAAACGGGGAATTTGTAAAGATTCACTCACATTGGGTGCGTTGGATTGGAGATGGTGAGATGCGCACGAATTAGATGAGCGGAACAACGAGAAATACTAACCTAAATAAAAACGGAAGAATATATTAAATGAGTGGATTTTATTAAGGATTTTAATGAAATTTTTAGATATATTTTTGTGAGTTTAAGGCTATTTTCTATCTTTAAAAATGTTATTTTTAAGTATTTTTAATTGATTTTTAAATTAAATTAAATAAATAAAAATATAAAAAAAATTGTTTATTTTGCGTTGACCGTTGACCGTTGACCTATTGACTTGTTGACCGGTTCGGTCAGTGCCATAGTTTGCGCTGGGTGAGGCTCGAACCCGAGACCTCCCGTACGCGTGCACGCAGCTCTACCAACTGAGCTACGTGTCTAACCCGAAATAATCTTGTTTTTAATTATATTTATACACTTATTCAGTTTAACCGAAATTCTTTTAATTGCAAAAACATTTTAATTCAACGGACCGGTGCTAGTGACGGGTTTCGAACGCGCGACGTATGGCTTAATGTTGCACACAGTCCACCGCTAGACTGTGTGTCTAACCTGGTTATTATCTCGGTTTTTATTATACTTAATAACTAACTAGTTAACCCGGTTTAATTTTTAAACAAAAAGGCATTTTATTATATAAGGAGTGCGTGTAGCAGGGATCGAACTCGGGACTTGGGTGTGTATTTTGCACACAGTCCACCGCTGGACTGTGTGTCTAACCCGTTTAAACTACCAATTTTAATTATACTTATAGTATTGTCAAAGTTCATCTTCTTCACTGGATTTTTACCGACGGCAGTTTACATCATTAAAACTTGTTAATTCGATTGCTAGGCATTACACAGACTGATAAGAGATAGCAGGGATGACAATTAGAGGAAAAACATACCGGTGAACGATTGGTTACAGAGTTCCTGCAGGCGTCGGTCTCTGTTTTTGTGCACCTCAACTGAAGAGACGATTAGCCGTTTTTGATTCGTCCATTGTGGAATTAAGTGATAAACATACGTTAACGATGTGTTTGAAGGTCCTTACCGTTTCACAGACGGAAATAAAGACTTTCAGAATCTTTCCGGCGAACTGAAATTAGTTGAATACAGCTCCTGAATTCGATTTCAATTGAGTGGTTTAAGTTAGAAATGCTTAAGAATTGTTGAACTACAACGATATTGAAAGATTTACCGTTTGAGGATGAATACGGTTTTCCGGCGAGTTTTGCAGAAAATTCCGGCGAGCTGATTTAAGCGTTCTGATGATCTGAAAATGTGACGAAAATGAAATGGGATGCTGGTATGATATTTCTGAGTCGCGAGAGTGGTCTGGAATTGAAGTAATTGAGACTTTGATTCCTTTCGGTTATAAAAACCGATAGTAATGGAAATTGATGTTCAATCACCTCTGAATTGATTAAAGACATCGGTTCATCGGTTATGAACGTGAATGCGCGAGTAATCAAACGATCTGACGATTGATTTGCCGATTTCCGTTTCTCAGTTGGCGCAACCGGTTTTAACCGAGTTTGTGTATAAATCTCATTTGTTTCCTAGAAATAACAGAAAACACAAAGTGGCGGAGTGGTGATGTGAGTGTGTGTTAAGGCGTTGGAGTTGTTCTTGGCTGACCCGGGTTCGAGTCCCGGCAGCAACATAATTTTTTTATTTATTTTGTTTTAACTTTTTATCAAATATAATTTTTATAGTTTGTTTATTTATTAATTATGTATCGTTTTAAATCAAAATAATCATAAATATTCAACGTAACTTTTATAACTTGATATTCGATTACAAAACGGAGCGGGTTTTGAAAACCCGATTTTTACAAATGTTACATAAAAAACTACAGATACAAATTCAATTCCGATTATTTCTTAGACGGTACTCCATCGCCAGCTAGCGGCTAAAGGTTTTTACAACACACTGCTATATTTATAGCAATAAAAAGTACATCTAATGTCATAAATATTTTGTTAATCAAGCCGTATTTAAAAAACTTTGTAATAACGATATTCAACCTAATTGTCTCATTATCCATGGTTGGGGTATTCGATTTATTAGTTTATGGTATGCGTAGGATGTTCCCTCTACTTACTAGCTATTGGGTATTTTGTATAAAATTTGATATAGAAGGTGTTGATTGGTTGAAGCTAGGGTAAGTACCTTGTTGCCTCTTCCCTCATGATAATCAATATGGAAATTCAAAAGAACTATCAACCAAAGCTAATACCATCAAATTGCTTTTATTGATGACCTGTGTTTTAAAACCAGGATTGTAAGTTGATTTATAATAATTAAAATATTGTATAAAATCAAATAACTTTAATGCTTTTACTTGTTTTTTTTTTCTTCACAATTATATTGTTTTTGTTCTAACAAATCAAATAATTGATGAATACATATATGTTAAATCACTATGCTTATGAGTCCACTCCTACTAGAAAGGAAAAAATTAAGGTTTTCAAATTAATTCAATACAGTCATATGGCTTGTGAATGGGTCCATTAGAACAATGAATTCTCCTTTTTAGCTTCAAACTGTCTCATAAACACAAATATAATTATCAATTTGAAGAAATAATATATAAAAAGTATCACATTCATATATGTAATTATATGGTACGTCCAAGAAAAATCTGTACTTTGTATAAATAAACTTTGAAGTATACACCACTTAATATTCTCCAAGACAGCCATATGGTCTTTTTGTTACTATGTACACTCTTGTTGATACATGGAGTATCTACAAATCATATACATTGAGTTATATCGAACTATCATTTACAACATCCAATGAGTTTGACCTTCATTTACAACAACCAATGAATTTGATACATACAACGCATCGAATTGGATTAATAAACGTATAAACATCACATGAAATCAAGGAACCGTCAAAACAGATGGTGACGTGTGCCTAACGAAATAGATGGGTGGTAGATTGAACTCCTTGTTTAAGAAACAAAACAAAAAGACTGTGATTTAAGAAAATCATGAATCAAGCCCTTGTTTCACTTATGTTTATGATTGCTAGATTTTCTCGAATCAAAATAACTTAATCAATTACAACTAAAGGAAGTAGTGCTTAATGTTTACCTAAACCACTTCTTAACTTGTGTTCAAGAGAACATAGAATGTCAAGATAGAAGTGTTATGAAACCCTAATTTTGGGTGGTCTAATCCCAAATTTTAAGTCTAGAACTCTAATGACACCCGGCCAGTCTTTTGTCTGGTTGACAGGTCCAAAACGCTGCCAAAGATCGACGTTTTGATCACAGTTCGACACTGCAGGGTGTGAAAATAAATTGAGAGTGTGTGAATAACGAGCCCTGTTCCAAATCTTAATCCAAATTGAAGGAGAGACTGAAATTTTGACTGATAAATAATTAAATACAAAATTCGTGTCAGCCAAACACACTGGATCCACAGTGGGCTGCAGCAATAGTTTAATATATTCTCTCTCTCACACACATACACAGTCTCTCTCTCTCTAAAAAATAGGAAAAGATAGATCTCGAGGAGAACATTAGAGTTAATAACCATCTCATGTCAATCATCAGTTTCAGAAAGAAACGATAAGAATCATCAAATCCAATCATACAAATTCAGTGTAGTCATTATCAAAATTTGCTCATTTTCATTAAATGATTCTATAATGTGCCTAAAATCAAAACAGCACTCCAGATATTAAACTACCAAAAAAATCTACAATACGTAATTATGTACATATTATAGCAGTTCTCTCCCATACGCTGCTAGTTAAGTGATATTTTACTAAGTACGTGTGTTGTAGCGGTTTTCTTCCTTCTCGGACGGCGGCACAGCAGTCTCGGGGAGGGAAAGAGAGTTACGGACTACGATTAAGAATCCCCGTAATCGTGCCAACACACGAGCATACTAACGCACCGTCGCATAATGTAGAATCTAGCGCGCTGCTCTTTGACGAGCCGAGCACATTTTCTAGTGAAGGAGTTCCGACGGTGGGTGGATTTCGACGGTGTTGAGGAAGATGAATGGCTTCTGGAGATGCTTCCTTTTTTCGACAGCCTCCAGTTATCATCTGGGCAAGCGGAAAGCGGACCCGCCGGGGCATCTACGGTTGTGGTAAGAGCAGCCATTGATGCACAAGCAATTCAAGCGTGTATAGAATGTAATGGACTGGAGTTTAGTGTTTACTAAAATGGAGGGTAATAACCATCTCATGTCAATCATCAGTTTCAGAAAGAAACGATAAGAATCATCAAATCCAATCATACAAATTCAGTGTAGTCATTATCAAATTTTGCTCATTTTCATTAAATGATTCTATAATGTGCCTAAAATCAAAACAGCACTCCAGATATTAAACTACCAAAAAAATCTACAATACGTAATTATGTACATATTATAGCAGTTCTCTCCCATACGCTGCTAGTTAAGTGATATTTTACTAAGTACGTGTGTTGTAGCGGTTTTCTTCCTTCTCGGACGGCGGCACAGCAGTCTCGGAGAGGGAAAGAGAGTTACGGACTACGATTAAGAATCCCCGTAATCGTGCCAACACACGAGCATACTAACGCACCGTCGCATAATGTAGAATCTAGCGCGCTGCTCTTTGACGAGCCGAGCACATTTTCTAGTGAAGGAGTTCCGACGGTGGGTGGATTTCGACGGTGTTGAGGAAGATGAATGGCTTCTGGAGATGCTTCCTTTTTTCGACAGCCTCCAGTTATCATCTGGGCAAGCGGAAAGCGGACCCGCCGGGGCATCTACGGTTGTGGTAAGAGCAGCCATTGATGCACAAGCAATTCAAGCGTGTATAGAATGTAATGGACTGGAGTTTAGTGTTTACTAAAATGGAGGGTTATATATAATGCAGGAGTGAGTGAGGGGTTACTTGATTTTCAATTTATCACTTTTCTCGGTTGAATACCGACAAGATACACAATTTGTAATATTAATCTTTTAGGCAAAATAATAGTAAGAATAAGACTACGTCCAATACTACCGGTGTTCTAAGACTAGCGGGTATGGTTAGGCTCATCCTTGGGAGGATGGACTGCCACGTCAGCACCACGTAGGATAGGTGTGTGGATGAGCCTAAAGGGGATGGACATAGGGGGTGAGGGATAAGCCTATTTATATATATATATATATGTATGTATGTATAGGGGTGTGTGAGAGATGGAAGGGCGGCACAAGCGGCAAATGGTTGCCGGGTTTGCCGGACCAAGCAACTTGCCGGAGCAAGGGGATGAGGGTGATCGGAGCGGCAGTATGGGGACGGGCCTATGCCGTGCCCCATACCCACTGGTCTAAGGCGTCCTTAACTGTCACGTTATATCTTTACAAATCCTAAAAAAACTTCATTTCATCTCCAAACCTATAAATATTCTTACTTCTCAAATTTTTATGCTATCACCTACCATCTACATACATTATTTAAATAAAAGTTTATTTCTTTTAGTTTGGGTCCATCTCATCAACAAAACCAAGACAAACGTCAACGTGCATCCATAACTAAGGACAGGGGCGTAGCTTAGTTGATACCCGGGGCGCATCCCCCCCAATGTTTCGGTTAGAAGCATAAAATTTCTGGTTTTTCGTCTAAAAATTTTAAAATTATAAAGGATCGCCCCTCCCCCCACCCAATTATTTTGCCTAAATATTTATGTAATATACAAATTGGTTCCCATGACTTTCCGCACCCCCGTATCTTTTGGTCAAGCTCTATTACTGACTAAGGTTAGTAGTATGGGGAGGGTCATCCCCATGGGGATGGACTACCACGTAGACCGCCATGTAAGTGGTGTGAGGATGGGCCTAAAGGAGATGGACCTAGAGGGTGGGGGATGAACTCCTTTATATATATATATGTATGTATGTATGTATAGATGTGTGTGAGGGCGTGAGGCCTGGCTCGGGCGGCAGTGAGAGGCTGGAAAGGCTGGAGATGGGGCTAGGGGGCGATATGGGGGACCGGCGCCGGCCCTTACCGTGCTCATGCCAGCCCCATACCGTCAAGCCTAAGGACTTCATTACTTCGGGCCTCAAAGTACATCATTGGTCCAATCATATTAATTTTTTCACATAATGTATAAGATATTACAATCTCATATATTCATATAAAATTGTCCCAGATTAATTTTGTTTTTTCATATGTATGTAACATGTCAGAATGCATAATTCAAGAAAAATTAACCATAAGGTATATTTCATATTATTTTTCATACTCATGATCATTTATCTAAAAATAGTATGTTGCTTCTAAACAAATAACAAAAAGAACAACAACAATTATGGTAGTGGTAGTAGATGAAATGTTTTTGTTTAAAGAGTTAACTGTCATTTTCGTCTTAGTAGTTTGATAGAAAATGCCACTTCAGTCTAATTTTTTTTGTGTCAGTTCCATTCTCAATGTTTTTGAAACGTGTCGTTTCAGTTCAAAAAATAACGTCCATTAAAATATTTTGTTAAAACAAAGGCCATTCTTATTTTTAACTAATAATGTTTGATTATGTAAATTTTGTTAATATAAAGGACCATTTATACTATACATCTTTTGTACTTCTCTCTCTAAATCTACACACACAAACACTTAGCTTCTTCTTCTTCTCTCTAAACCCATCAAACCCTAACTTTACTCAAAACACACAAACACATCTTCTCTCTTGCATTTAATCGGTGAGGGAAATGGAGTCTGGGAGAGCAATTAGAACTTAGGGTTTTTATTTGGGAGTTTCAGTGGTGAGGACAAACGGTGGTGTAGGTGGTGATTGATGACGGTGCACGACGAAGGTGGTTGCAGTGGACAGATGTTGGAGGTGGTTAATCAGAGGTTGTATGGTGCAGCGGCGATCATTGAGTTTGGGTGTAGGGTTTGCGAGCTGCTTGGGAGCGATGGAGAAGGAGGGTGGTACGGTGGTGAAGCTGCGAGGGTTTTATGGTGGAGGTGAATAGTGATGACAATGATGGCAGGATTTGGTGATGACGACGACGGTGGTGGTGGTTTGCGGAGCTGTTGGTTACAATGGTGGAGATTGAGGGTGGTACGGTGTGGTGGTCAATTTGTGGGGATTCTATGATGGAGGTGAACTATGGTGACCAGAGCCGTGGTGGAGGTGGTAGCTGTGGTTGGTGGTGGCAATGGCTATGGTGGCAGTGGTGGGGACAGGTGGTCCAGATGGTGGAGAGTGTAGAGAGAGAAAAAAATATTATCAGAGTTTATGTATATGTATATATACATATTATGTGTGTGTATATGTATCATCAGTGTTTGTATATGTATGTATGTATGTATAAATATTTATGCATATACAAATTATGTGTGTATATGTATGTTTTTAATAAATCTTTATTCTCTATTTTTTCTAATTAAATAAATTACTTAAATGGTTCTTTGTATTAACAATTTACATAATCAGTTCTTATTTGTTAAAAATAAGAATGTCCTTAATTTTAACATAACTTTTACGATCTTAGCTGATGTTGGAACAACTCTAACTTGCTTGTTTAACAACTAATTATGCATCATATCATATAAAAGTTTGCATAATGTTTCTTTAAATCAACTTTTTACATCTAAATACCGTCTAACTTGCATTAAAAGACGAATTCAAACTCATATTATATTTATAGATGAAAAGCAATATACCACTAGACTAATGGGTAAGTTGCATCTCGGCTGAGAACAAATATAAATGGTGTATCAAATTAACGTTATATTATATTATATATAATAAAATAATACTGTAGTTTTTAACTAAATAATATATATAATAAATAATACTGTAGTTTTTAACTAAATAAATAGGATATAAGGAAATCTTAAACTCACTTTCAATTACGAAAGAAACACTCAATAATTCGAAAATCTGGGAAATGAATCACAGGAGTTAAAAGGACGGTCCCTGGCCTCTATAATAAGTGAAGCAATGTCAAATCAGTATAATTGTACTCCCCATTGTTTGTTTTTTGCTTTTGAAAATGGACAAAATTATTGACCGGGTATATATTTTTATGAAAAAACTCATCAAAGTCGTTTGTTTTTTCTGGTGTATTATTTTTTTATAAATATATTTGAGAAAAATATTTAACCCATAAATACAAAGGAGTATATTTTCTTTATACAAATACTAGTTTATGGACCCATGTATTCAGGGGCGGAACCACTTGGCATGGGTCGGGGTCCCGGACCCCAATCTTTTCTAAAAAATTAGTAGAGACGATATTATAAATTTTCCAAAGACCCTATAAAAATAATAAGATAGACCCCATAGTAACAAAAGCTAAGTTGGTACAATGGTAAATTCTTTGTATTACATATGCAAGGTCATAGCTAAACATCTCTGCCTTAACAGTTTTGTTCTTTCCATTCACAGAATCGCATCTAACTTTTATTTGGATACTTGTAACCTTCCTTTTTGGATTTATAAGACTATCGGTATGGTGGGACGGGGGTTTAGGGCATAGGTTGACACGTGGGGTGAGAGAGCTCTACTGGCAAAACTCAAAAAATTTGGGTATGGTGAGGCTTGGGTTTGGGGCGTGGCTTGGTCAAATTCTTTTTTTTAAGATATAGGGTAGGTGCACCCAATAGCCACCGCCAGCTCAGATGGTAGCCCCACCCAACGCCCGGGCTGAAACCCACGCTAAAAGGGCCACGCCCAAACCCAAGCCCACCCAGGGTGGTCAAATGGGCGTTTCCCTCCGACCCACGCCCAAACCCCCACCCCATAGCCTAACTTTGTTGAATATCAGATTTGAATTTAGTGAGTTATCAAATATGAACGTACAATTTTGATTTAGTTTTGTTTAAATTTAGGGCTAATTATGCAAGGATTACTGAAAAGAAAGTTTGAATCCTATTCTTCAAAGATTACTGAAAAGAAAGTTTTAGGGCTAGTTATGCCAGTAGTATTGAATTTTAGGGCTAATTATGCAAGAATTGTTGAATTTTTCTAACTATGCAAGAATTCTAGGTGCGGTGTTTAGGTCAAAGATGTAATGGATCGTTTTCAAAAGATCTAAATCCGTAGGAACAACTTTAAAATCTGTATTTTTTATATCGAATAACATTGTATTTTTATTGAGTGTTATGCATTTTTGTCATGATATTGTATTTTATTACGTTCCTTGCCCCGCCCCGCACGTCGACCAACCAAACAATCATAATGTACAGTTGTGAAAAAATATTACACCGAAAAATTGACCCCGTTAGAAAAAAATGTTGGGTCCGCCACTGCATGTATTACATGGATTTGATTATAGAAAATGAAAGACTTTAAGATAATATTTCAAATTATTTCTTGCATCACACCTCATAAATATAAATTTTGATATGAATACATATAATTCTAATATGAACTATACATACAAAATTAAAGAAAATATAAAATTACTCATTTCAAATGATGCGTTTACGAAGTAAGAATTTTGTTTTTGAATACAAAATAATTCTATATTTTATTTAAAATTAATATTTCCTTATTTTAAAAAGTGTTATCAAAGTAAAGATGAAATGGAATTAGTTCATGATCTAAGATTATATATATTAAAACACCACACACAACACACACACACACATATATATATATATATATATATAATATTGTTTATACATAAACATTTGTGAAAACGATAATAACAAATTATACACAAGATGAAGTTTTAAATTTTTGGTTACGTCAAATAGTGATGGGTGCATAAATTTTTGGTTATCTCATCTTCTTATGATAAGTATGTTTTTATTTATTAAAGTAGAGAAAGTATAGGAAAATATATAACTAATATTAATTATTAAGAATTAAGAATATTGAAGAGATATAATCATGAATATAAGATTATTTCTAATATATATTAAATTCAATTATTTAATAATCTTTATATCAATATTATTATTTATATTAATATTATATAGTTGATGTAGCATGATAAATTGTCACATGGTATTTTGATGAAATTCTTTTTAAAAAAAATGCATGTGGCATTATAGTTACTCTTTTATTAGTATTAGATTAGATACTTATAAGATACATGAATCATCTAACGTGTGTGTATATATATATATATATATATATTCATTTAACCCCATAAATACAGAGGATACACTAGTTCACTGCCGCGTATCATCTTTCCCTTTCAAAATTTACTTTTGTTTCTGAGCTAAAAATACATGTCTTTGGATACGTATTTGGTATTTTTGTTTTGTTTCAATTGTCACTTATATCTCTTAGTTTTTCATATTCAAAATATACATAAACTATTGTTTATATATAAACGAATTATGGTTTTAATATAATTAAACTTATAAAATCGAACCAAATAACGTAATAAAGATCCACTATTTATGAAATTGCATGTTTAAATTCATTGACGGAGCTTCCTTAGGGTGAGGGGGTTCCACCTCCTCCCTGTTTTTTTTATTTTATAATGTTAATTTTATTAAAAAATTTAATTTTTCTTTAGTGTAAAATATTGGATATTAAGAGTCCGACCATTATGATTTTAAGTTCAAGATCCGTCACTAAGTAGACAATACAAGATACACATAATAAAGTTACATATTTAGTGTAGATTGTTGGTAAATATGAGAATAACAAAGCATTACATAATCTTTTCTTTTCACTATAACTAGTTGGATTATCACTAAATTGACAATACAGTTACACATAATAAAGTTACATATTTAGTGTCGATTGTTGGTGAATATGAGAATAACAAAGCATTATAATCTTTTCTTTTCACTATAACTAGTTGGATTATATTACACCTTCATGTTAATACTTATTGCTTGAATTTATTAATATATTAATATAACTATTATTTAATTATAAGTAAGATGAATAAGAGTAAGGTGAAACTTTAATGTTATGGGAAATTGTGTTTGTTTCATATTGGTGGAAAGATAAATCATTTGTTGGTTTATAAGTAGAATTCTTTACGTTGTATTCCTATGTGACAAGTCACACCTAGTGGCAGCCAGGAGGGTGGGGAGTACCGACACGCGCTCGCGCTCGGGACAAGAGTGATGGACGTAATGCGGTGTTTTGATGGTGCACTTTGTAGTCTGCTTGGTGTCGTCTGTTGGAGACTATTTGTTTTCCCCCTATCGTGTCTATAGAATTCATTGTGTAATTGAATTTTATACTTTATTTTTATTGAACTTCATATTCAATTGAGACCTTTCATGTGGAATTCTAAAGAGATCGTATATAAAGCTTTGTATTTTATTCTAGACACAAACAAGACAAAACTCGTATGGTTCATAATACATCACACACTGCCTCCAACGATTGTCTAGACTTTGCATCCTTGCGCGCTCTTGTTTCAGTAGTCTTTTAGGTGCTTGGCTATCCCCGGTAGTATACCCTGCTTTGGCTATTGTACCTTGGGAAACAGACAGGTTCACCTGGGTGGCCCGAAATCTGTTTTTAGGCAAGTGTGTTCATCACGTCCCTCAGTCACCTCGACTTCTTGTTTTGTTTATAACTGTAACACCCAAAAATTTAAATGATATATACATAATATATATATATCTATATAATATATATATATATATATATGTAGTGGAATGTTCAAATGAGAAGAAAAATTTTGTAAGAATAAAAGAATAACTTATAAACCAATAGAAATTCTTTATTTACTTCATTTAATGTGTGTATTTAATATTAGTAAATCTATAATTGTCATTAACTAACTAATTAATTAAACTTGTAACTCTTTTTTTAAATATATACTCTCTCAAGATAAAATAATTTACGGTGAACGTCGATTTTTGACATGTGTAGGAAAAATTTTAATATGTGTAGGATACATTTTGAAAATATGTAGGATATAATGTTTTTGCTTTATTAATGAGAGATAACATAATTAATGAGAGAAGTTATAAACTATTTAATGTTTTACTATTATGCTCTTTTTCTTTTTCTTCTTACTAATGAGAGATAACATAATTAATGAGAGGAATTATAATTATTTAATGTTTTACCATTATTAATAAAAATAAAACACAACACACACACACACTAGGTGTGTGTGTAGCGACCGGGAGAAAGAACAAGGGGGCAAACCTTGTTCAATCTTAATCCATCAAATTGGAAGGCAATTCAGACCTTAAATTCGTGCATGAACTCCAATCATCGATCACCAAGACTTAGGGATCATAAGGTATGTCAAAAAAAATCCAGAATTGGTGATGTAATAAAATTGATGGAATTCATGATATAACAATTCTTGCATAAATTGTAGAAATTAAAGTGAAATAGGAGATGTATACATGTCTAGAAACAAACCCTTGATGAAAATTAGTGAACGAATGCTATGATTTAAGTGTTTGAAGGATTAACAGTGCTTGTGTTAAGTGGGTTTTGATGAACACATGAATTGTGATAATGAAGTTGTAGTATATGATGTTAATATAGTGAGCTCTTGATGTTAATTGAACATACTAGTGATATTGACTAAGCATGAAAACGTGGTTAATTGTTGAATTAAGGACTTAATAAAATTGATGTAAAATCTATGCCCACAAGGTATTTGATATAATTCCTAAGGTGGTGTTTGTTTTTCTAAAAAGATCTACGGAGCCTCTTCTGTCTGCGCCGCGCAAACCACGCACAGACATTGCCATCTGCAGACAGTTTGTTTTTCCGAACACATTTCACTACCGTCCACTACCATCCACTACCACCGCCCACGTCCACCACCACCACCATCATCCACCACCACCACCAGCCACCACTATCGTCCGTACACCACCACAAGTTTATTTTTGAAGTCTACATACGTTAAAAACAAACAACCTTTTTCTTGCAGACTGCAGAGGTTTGGTCCACCTCTTCTTCTACAGATGTCTGTAGATGTGGTCCGCAGACTACAGACATTTTAACTCTTAAAAAACAAACAACACCTAAGTGAATATGAATTGTTGAAAAATATGAAAGAATCATAACATGAATCTTGCAATTGAATATTGACAAGTTTATGTATTATAAATTGTACTATGGCTTCTAAATCATGAATTGGATTGAATTCTATAGGCAATTTGGGTGAAGCATCAAGTGGTCAAGTCGTGGTGGACACGCGTTCGAAAGGAAAGGCTTAAGGTATGTGTCTTCATGCTTCATAGATATTTTGTTAGATTAGTATGGTTGTTTGTATATGTTGAATGAGGAAGTGATACTCTTGAAGTCCGGTTCGTTCATAAGTAGATGGATTTCACACGAACGGACCAGATGAATAAATAAAAGGGTAATGAGTTTGGTTGTTCATAATTGATGGACTTCAAACGAACAAACCAAACGGGTCAAATAAAAAGAATAATAAGTTGGGTCATTCATAAGTGATAGATTTCACATGAATAAACCAAACGGGTTAAATGAGCGTAAATCGGATAACGGGAACGCGGATCATGATATGACGAACCTTGGAAATGGGTCAAAATTTAGGGGATGTGAACTCCTCGAAATAAACTTGAATTAGAATTAAGTTTGCTAACAGCTAGTCAAACGGGCCAAACAAGTGTTAATGCAAACCGGGTAATGAGAGCGTGAAACACAAAACCAATAAGCCCGGGTAATGGGTGAGTTAGTAGGAAATGAACCTTTGTTAAAAAGATGATAAATAATAAGCTAAAGTACTCAAATATGATTAACGGGGTCAAACACTGGAACGCATAAACCGGGAACGGTGGCATGGTTTATCAAAGATAAGAATCCGGATCATGGATTACCAGCTAAACTTGTCGGTAAACGAACTAGGAGAATTTAGAAACAAGTTTGAAGTAAAACGAATGAGTTTGATTAAGTTATGAGAAAAATAGTAAAATTTGGTAGTGCTGGGGCTCCCAGTTATGAAACTATCAATGAAAACAACCAATCGCCACCCGCGGCGTAAGAGGACGAGCACCCCCGCCCGGCGAGAGATGCTTGCCACCTGCGAGTAAAATGATTAACTCTCGCGGGCCGCGAAGAGGTATAATGCTGGCGAAAGATGTTTCTTGTTTGATATTTGATCTGGGATTTGTTTAGGCATGATTTAAACGCCATATAACTAATCGTTTGAAAATTTTGTGTCTTAGGTGAATTACCAATGATGTTTATATGAAGAGCAAGTCGTAGGAAGAACCGAACACACTTTAAGGATCATGGTTTCCACGTTTTGTTAACTCAAATGTTATGATCTGACAATGTGTCATTTGGAAATACTTTTAAGTATCAAATGTTGTTTTAAATTGTCATATATTTGGTATGATCCTATCGGATGTGTCATTTGGAAATACTTTAGTATATATATATTTATTATATATACTATATATAATATGCATATTGGAAGGACATGTTTGGTCATTTGCCACTTCCCTTAAAATTGAGTTAATACATGTTGTAAAAGCCTTCAAGCATATTAATAGGGCTTAAGTTATTTGGCTTGTTCTTAGTTTACAATTGAAACCCTATATTTGTTGTACGAGTTCAATCTCTTTTAAGGAATCCCGATTTTGCGTTTTTGTTTACAAAAAGGTTTTTGATTTGTGAATTGAAGAACTTTAGTTCTAGGGTTTCGTTTATTGAAACTTTAGGATCTGACATTTGTGATGAATTAGCAGATTGGTTGAAAACTGACAACAGTTGTTTTGGTCAAGGTTATCAATCGACTTCTATAAAACCGAGTCCAACCTAGATCTGGCTTCTAACGTTCAACTATTGGTGATTTGAATGCAACATCCTATTTTGTGAACCAATAAGATTATATTTTATATATTGTTGAACGAGTAAGTAACGAGTAAAATGGTTAGTTGAAATATGAGATATCTAGACGAGCCTTGGCTATTATGGAGACCCTTTAATATCAATAATAAATATATTATAATTCATCTTACTGTGTTTTTAATGAAACTTGGGTCAAAATGTAGAGAAAAATAAGTCGTTCCAATAATAAACTATAACTTTATAGAACTTTATATTTTAAAAGTTATATAAGAAAAACGACCGAAGCAGCTGAATTAATTATAATAATATAATAATAATAAAACGTAAATCTTAAGAATTGAAAAGCCTACTATGAAATCGTATGAAGAAAATTTACTAGTTCACATGAGAGTGTATATATATATATATATTGATAAGGGTGAGTTGTGTTATGTTCATTATGAAGAATTCCTAATAAATTGACACATAAGAACATATGTGTTCACTAAGTCCTTTATGTTGAAGTTTCCTTATTGACTAACTAAGTTGAAAGATGTTTTTAACAACCTTATAAATAGGGATAGTATGCATCAGTTATAATTCACAACTTTAAATCCCATTCTATCTTCTGTATCGTAGGATGCCAACAAGGTAACTTCTGTTTATGTTTAGTTTTGTTATTTGTACTATTAAGTATTAATTAGATTTAATATAATATTGGTTGTAAAGTTTAGGGTCATAACGAGGGTAATGACTAGCTAGTATCCTATTCTTTATTTAACTAGTGTATAAGATTATTCTGGTCTTGATCACGAAACCAAGTTTGGATTGATTATAGTAAAACAACCATATAGCAAAGGTGAGTTTTATGAATGCTTTCCAAATGTGAACATGCTTGTCCTAAACTGTAATAATATGGCATGACTGTTGTACGCATATGTATATTACATGATTATAGTAAAACAACCATATAGCAAAGGTTCTTTTATGTGTTTAAATTGATTTGTGAACACGTGATCTAAGCATTCGATGCTTTTTACCTTTTGATTTGTTTGACTGGTTGCAACGATTAATTTTATCTAAACTTTGGTTTTGATTCATTAATTCCCGAGAGTTCTAGTAATCGGGATATATTTGATAGGGATTAGGGTTGGTAATTTTAGTTGATTACTTATATGATAACCTTCCGTTGTTTTGCAACCGAAGTAAGTAGTCTTTAGGTAATCAGAACTCGTTAATCAAATAAAACAATTATGTCTATGTATTGTCGCGATTAAACACGTAATTAAAGTTGCTTTGAATCTAAAATCCGGAGGAACTATTGTTCTCACCAACTATTTACCACTCCGTTTTTAGTAACTTTTAGTTAATCAAACAACCAAACTAACTGGATTTATATTTTCTTGCAATTAGTTAATCAATGCTTAATTCATAACTTTCCACAATACTAATCTGGTTCGATACCCTACTTATTCTATCTACATAGTTTAACTAGGTTTTTGTATGACTTTAATGAAAGTCATTAGTTGTGCGGTTTTTTTTATCCGGATATGCGTGGCTAGTGAATAAAGTATCCCAGACTTTCTTATCCGGGGTGGTGCCACAGCTGGTATTAGAGCCAAAGGTTTTAGCGAATTAGGTTTTTGGTATGGATACATAGGCTTCGATCTAAGAGAACACGCCAGCTTAAGTAAATATTTGGATGCCATGGGTGGTAAAGTAATTGACTTTATAAGAGGAATGCTCTGGCTGACTTTGATATACTAGTAATAGATAAATCCGGTATGAACTTACTGAGGGTGTAAAGTCATTAGGAGACACCCATAGTAACAACCTATGAACCCTCATTTGGTTACCACTTTGTACACACCGCCCTCAACAACAATTGCCCGTAAATCTGCCCCCCTTTACTCGTTGGGTAATAATAATAATAATAATAATAATAATAATAATAATAATAATATAATAAAATCTAAAAGATAAAATGTAATACGTTTTATGTTTGTATATACGCCGTGCATGTATATAATGATACATGTGTATTCTGTGAGCGATAATATTTTTCTTAACTAAAGTAGTACACATGTGGGTATAGAGTTAAATGAGAAGAAAAAATCTAAATTTTACTATGAGACTTCATGTTGAAGTCTTTAGCGGCCAAAATAGAAAGGGCAAAAATGAAGGCAACCAATAGTGTAGGTCATTGTTAATATAAATAGATATCAACCTCTTTCATAAAACTCACACACAATCTTTTCTCGCATATAAAGCACATGAGCAGGTTACGTATTTACTTAAATATTAGTTCTTTTAAGTTTCAATATTAGAATCTTTACTATGATTAATTAACTATAAATTAAATTAGAGTAGAATGCTAATATTAGAGTTTTATTTCATGTTACAATTGTAAACCTGTTGTATTATGTGAATGAAGTATTCTAAGTGCTCGTTAATAAACAGAATATTGAAGTTTGAAAATTTAGAAAATGTTAGTAGAACATTCGGCTAACAACCATCGTCAACCTAACCCATCAGTTGATCCTGCTCGTCAAAGCGAACCTGTAAACTTAGGAGATGACGTGATCGATCGGATTGCTATCCGAGTTGCACAAATCCTTGCCAATGCACAGGGACGCGGACGTCATAATTCAGAACGATCAGGGCAATCTGAGGGACCACCACACCTACACCTACACCTACACCAACTCAGAGAAGAACCTCGATAAGAAAAGAAGGCGAAGGATACGGAAGTAACTAAAGCGATAGAAATAGAAATCTCTAGAGAATGCAATTACAAGACCTTCATTTCTTGTAATCCTCCTTCATTCGACGGGAAGAAAGGTGCTATTGAGGCACATGAATGGCTAAGTGAGGTAGAAGCCATTCTAAAGGTTAGTGATTGCCATGAAAGAAGTAAAGTTAGGTTTGTTGTTCATTTGTTTAAATCCGAAGCCTTGTTTTAGTGGAGGATACAAAAGCAAACTAGAGGTGATGATCTGGCACATCGCCTAAGTTGGAAGGAGTTTTCAGAACTGTTTACAAATTACTTCTGTCTGCCAAGCAAATAGACAAAATAGAAAAGGAATTTTTGCAACTTGAACTCGGGAATAAGACATACCGGAAATATGTCACCAAATTCAATGAAATGTCTCGACTAGTGTCTTACTTGGTGAACACTGAAGAAAATCGTATTCGAATGTTCCTTTGGGGATTACCCAAGAATATCGACGTTTATCAAGTCTACCAAACCAACTACCTATTATGATGTGGTAGAGGCTGGGGCAACTATCTCCACTGAAATCCAACAAAAAAAAAAACCCAGAACCTAACCCAAAAAGGAAATGGAAAAACTACCAAGAACAGAAGAAAACCAATTACAGAGATTTCAAGAGGCAACGAGGACCCCCACCTAGGTGCCCAACTTGTGGAAAAGGATATTTTGATCCATATAACCTGTTAGTTTGTAGAAACTGTAAGATACCTAGACACAATTATCGTGATTATAGAGAGCCACGTAAGTGTTATAAATTTGGAGAGATGGGACACTATAGTGATAGTTGTCCTAAGAGGAATTAGGAACCCAATAAAGCAAGAGGGGGAGCTTTTGTTCTGAATACTTTAAGAAGCTCGTAGGAACCCTGATGTCATAACAGGTACATTTCTCCTTAACAACTTCTATGCTAAAATATTGTTTGATACTGGTGCTGATAGATGTTTTATATATCTGAGCCTTTTAGAATTTTAATTAATAAGACTCCTTGTAAGCTAGATAAGCCATTTATAGTAGAACTAGCAGATAGGAGGGAAGAAGAAATTGTGAGTGTTATAAAGGATTGTACCATCCAAATTAGTAAGACCCCAATATCCATAGACTTACTACCAATGAACCCTAGAGAGTTTGATGTAGTAATAGGAATGGATTGGTTACTCTACTAGAAAATAGCCTGCAACCTTTTAGAAGTAACTTTTTTTAAATGGGTTGCATTTGACTACAATACAACTTAGTTGAACATAAAGGTTGCATTACAATAACTAATGCAACCTTTTTAAAAAAAAGTTGCAAATTTATATTAAATTTGCAACCTTTATATCTAAAAGCTGCAAATTTTACTATAAATTGCAACTTTTTTTCTTAAAAGGTTGCAAATCTATTGAAATTCGCAACTTTTGTTAGAAAGTTGCAATTTAAATGCAAATCTATTTTTTGAAAGGTTGCATCCAAATGCACTTGACGTGTCACAATGTAATTACTTATTTGCCCACTAACTTTCAAGACCAAAATGTTAATATAATTTAAAATTGGATCTTTAAGATTATCATAATAGGTTTCGACTAGGGATGTAAACGAGTCGATTGCGAGTTATTTGAGATCGGCTCGAAAAAAAACTCAAAACGAGCCGAGTTTAAACGAGATTGAGGCCGAGCCCAAAAATAAGATTGTTGAGTAAACGAGCTTGAACTCGTGCTTCGCTTATCGGACTCAGGCTTGGCTCGTTTCACCCCTAGTTATGACTATGACTTATTGATTAATATTTTTCTAATATTGTGTGATAAGATGCAAATTCAAATTAAGGACCCGAAAGGGGGAACTTTGACAATTAATGGGGAAAGACCTAGTAAACCCATAAGTTTTATTTCCATGATAAAAGCATCCAAGTGTATTCAAAAGGGTCATCTAGCCTACCTAGTATATGCACTAGAAACAAAGGAAGAAAAGAAACTAGAAGAAGTACCATAGTGGTTGGATTCCTTGAAGTATTACCTAAAGATCTTCCTGGATTACCACCCGAAAAACATGTTGAGTTCCGAATCGACTTGATCCAGGAGCAACCCCTATCGCCAAAGCCCTGTACTGCCTCATCCCGACTGAAATGAAAGACTTGAGAAACCTACTCCAAGAGTTACTGGACAAAGGATTCATACGTCCTAGCACGTCACCATAGGGAGCGCTGATTCTCTTTGTCAAGAAGAAAGACGGTTCAATGAGGATGTGTATTGATTATAGAGACCTGAATAAAATCACAATAAAGAATCGATACCCGCTGCTAAGAATCGATGATTTTTTTTATCAGCTACAAGGTGCAAGCTACTTTTCAAAGATAGACCTCATATTTGGGTATCATCAACTAAAGGTTAGAGAAGAAGATATACCCAAGACAGCCTTTAGGACAAGGTATGGTCACTACGAGTTCTAGTGATGCCTTTCGGCCTTACTAATGCACCAGCTGCCTTCATGGACCTTATGAACCACGTCTGCAAGCCATACTTGGACCAATTTGTAATCGTCTTCATAGATGATATCCTAATCTACTCTAAGAGTAGAGAAGCACATGAGGGTCATCTCCGTGCCATTCTTAAATTACTAAAGGAAGAGAAACTTTATGCCAAGTTCAGTAAGTATGAATTTTGGACTAAGGAACTCCAATTTTTAGGGCACGTTGTTAATGAAAAGGGCATACACGTGGACCCTGCAAAGATTAAAGTAGTTAAGAATTGGGAGACACCAAGAAACCCATAGAAATTCGACGTTTCTTAGGGTTAGTAGGGTATTATAGAAGATTCATTTAATATTTTTCCAAGATAGCGATGCCTCTAACGACGCTGACTCAGAAAAATACCCTAGTTGTTTGGGTAGCAAACAAGAAAAAGCATTTAATATTTTGAAGATAAAGCTATCTAGTTCTCCAATACTTGTATTACCTGAGGGTACAAAATATTTTGTAATATATTGTGACACTTCTCATTATGGTCTAGGGTGTGTGTTAATGCAAAAAGGCAAAGTTATCGCATATGCATACAGACAGTTGAAAACTCATGAAAGAAATTACACCACCCATGATCTAGAACCCGGAGCAATAGTATTTGCCCTCAAGATATGGAGGCATTACTTATATGGAACTAAGTGTGTGATGTACACTTATCACCAAAGCCTTAAGTATATCTTTGAGCAAAAGATGTTGAATATGAGACATAGGAGATGGATGGAGTTATTGAATGAATACGATTGTGAACTTTCGTTACCATTATGGAAAAGCTAATGTAGTAGCAGATTCCCTTAGCTGGAAGGACATAGTTAAACCTTTTAGAATATGTGTATCTAGAATTGAAGTGAAAATAGGTTTACTGGAACAGATTAAGGATGTGCAGGTACATGCCCTGACCATTGAGCAGATTAGCAAAGAAAAGATGGTGAGAAAACAAGAACTACTCATTAAAGAAGAAAATGGAACACTAAGACTCCATAATAGCATTTGTATACCTATTGTGGGAGGACTAGGGATATGGTGATGGAAGAAGCACATTGATCAAAGTATACAATGCGTCCTGGCAGTACGAAGATGTACAAAAATATTCGAGACGAATATTGGTGGCCAGGGATGAAGAAATCAATCAATGAATATGTGGATGCATGACATGTTCACATGTCAAAACAGAACATCAGAAGCCTGCAGCATGTTTAATCCAACCCGAGATTCATGAATGGAAATAGGAGATGATAACCATGGATTTCATTACTAAACTTCCACGAACTAAGAACGGTCATGATACTATTTGGTTTATAGTAGATCGTTTAACCAAGTCTGCTCATTTTGTACGTCAAGATTTTGGCAAAGTTTCCCAAAGGAATTGGGAACAAAGGTAAATTTAAGTACATCTTATCACCCACAGACAGATGGCCAAAGTGAAAAGGCAATACAAACATTGGAAGACATGTTTCAGGGTACGTGTGCTAGATTTTGTAGGAAACTGGGATGAGCATTTACCTTTAATAGAGTTTCCATATAATGCTATCACTCAAGCGTTAAGGCGGCTCCGTTTGAAGTGTATATGGAAGGAAGTGTCGTTCACCATTTCATTGGACTGAAATTGGCAGGAATCCGTTAGCTAGACCTGAAATTATTGAAGAAACCACCAACAAAATCATACAGATCCAAGAAAGAATGAAGACTGCTAGAGATAGACTGAAAAGCTATGCCGATAGATAAAGGAGACCCTTAGAATTCCAAGTTTGGACAAGGTATTACTTAAGGTCTACCATTGGAGAGGCATCATTCGTTTTAGAAAGAAAGGAAAACTAAATCTATGCTATATTGGACCATTTGAGGTCATTGGAAAAGTTGGTCCTGTAGCATATAAGCTAAGACTGCCAGAATAGTTGCAAGGAATTCATGACATGTTTCATGTATCCAATTTAAGAAAATATTTGGCGGACAAGTCACTTAAGATGCCCTGGCAAGAGGTCTAGATCAACGATAAGTTGAGCTACACCTCATTCAGATCGTAGATCGACGAGTAAAGAAATTAAGAAACAGAGAGTTCCCTCTAGTACGTGTCAAATGGGATGCAAGGAGAGGACCCGAAGAGACATGGGAAAAAGGAGATGAGATGAAACAAAAATATCCGCACATCTTTGCCTGAATTTAGCGAATGAAAATTCTATAAGGTGGGGAGAGTTGTAACATCTGTTTTGTGAACCAATAAGATTATATTTTATATATTTTTGAACAAGTAAGTAACGAGTAAAATGGTTAGTTAAAATATGAGATATCTAGATGAGCCTTGGCTATTATAGGGGATCGTTTAATATTAATAATTAACTATATTATAATTGATCTTACTTTGTTTTTATGAAACTTGGGTCAAAATGTAGAGAAACATGAGCTCGTTCCAATAGTATAACTATAACTTTATATTTTAAAAGTTATAAAAGAAAAACAACTGAAGCAACTGAATTAATTATAATAATACTAGTCATTTACCCGCGCGATGCAGCGGGAGTGACTTTTTTACAATAGGATACTCATTTACCGTTACTTTATCTGTCGTCTACGTGATATATTGTATAGTACTTAATCCGCAGTCGTTTAGGTGTGCTTCTGGTTGGTTAATAACAGATTTACTTGTGCTTGGTTGATCCTCCATAGTGACTTCATATGTGGATGAAGTCGGAGATAGTGGGATGACTTGAACATCGATTCTGTTGATGGATCTTTTGGGTGTGGTGATGAGGATTGCGGCTCCGCAGTCTTTTCAGCAACATTCTTCTTACTTGATTCGATGATTATGAGCATGATCTCCATCATTTCTTTCTTTTTGTCTTTGCTCGTTCGAACTACTCGCTGAAAGAGCATGCCTTCCTCCAGATACTCGTTTCCTACTCCAACGTGTATCTTGTTTCCATAAAGAATATTCAGATCAGATAAATAAACTTGAACACGTCCATCAGATCCAGAATTCGAATGTCTTCATTTGAGTTGGATTGGATAACTGTTTCACCGGTTTTACCATCGTAGAACCATTTATTAAAGTTGGTGAGCATTACAGGTTGTTTTGGAGGAAGTTTCACCCTGGTGACCACCTTTGCTGGATTGATTACCCAAGTAACTTTGCCTTTTCCGGTAATTGGGTCTTTGGTGGTTTTTGATAAGTGTCTCCTTGGGCGCTGAGGTTTGAAGACGGTGAATCCACTTGCACATTCTCTCAGAATAAGTCTTTCACAATCTCTAACAATGCTGCTACTAGTGGAATTTATCATGTCGTGCTTGCTCAGCTCCTGTATATCCCACGTCGGTAGGCATTCATGTCATTTCCATTTCGGAAATACTAGATTACATCTCCTCTATGCTATATGATAAACCACCCAGTTAGATGGCAGTATTTCCAGCTAATGATTCTGTCGGTTGCCTCAATTTTTTCAACATTAATAACTTGATAGAAATCTGGTATTTTAGCTCTTTCCTTCTTGAACCATTCAGGGTTTCGAGGCGCAAACTCGTCTCCTCCATCAGTTTCATACACAAAATCCATAGTTATACATTCCCACTTCCACGTGGGAATCACTAATTGTTGTAGAAGTCCTGACGGTTTCTGATGTTCAGCTTTAACTTGTGAACATGTAAGAAACTTAGCTACATGGGTGGCTATGGATTTCTTCAAACCCATCCACAATAGTTAGCTTTAAAATCTTTGTACATCTTGTCACCTCCAGGGTGAATAGAGTACTTTGAATTATGCGCCTCTTGGAGGATTAGATCCCTAAGTCCTCCAAAATTTGGAATCTAAATTCGTTCATTCAATCTAAGAATTCCACATTTCAGGTGTCAACTGGTCAACAGTTCCACCCAATTCTTCGATTGGAAGGTTTGCCTCTAATAGGGCTTGCTTTTGCGCATCTAATATTTTCGCATTTAAGCTATTCTTGAGCTCAACGCTTTTTGCATTAATCCTAATAGGTTTAATCCTTTCCTTGCGACTTAAAGCATCGGCAACAACATTTGCTTTGCCGAGATGGTAACGTATTTCACAATCATAATCATTAAGTGTTTCCATTCACCGGCGTTGTCACATATTAAGATCTTTTTGATTGAACAAGTGTTGGAGACTTTTCTGATCCGTGTATATAATACACTTAGTTCCGTATAGATAATGTCTCCATAGCTTAAGTGCAAACACAACAACACCTAATTCCAAGTCGTGTGTGGTTTAATTCCTTTCATGCACCTTTAATTATCATGACGCATAGGTAATCACATTGCCTCTTTGCATCAACACAACCGCCCATGCCTGTGTGTGAAGCGTCACAATAAACAACGAACTCTTTAATGCCTTCTGGTAGAGTCAAAACTGGAGTATTACTCAGTTTCTGTTTCAAGATCTCGAAGGCTTCTTGTTGTTTAGGACCCCAATTAAACTTAACATCCTTGCGGGTCAATGTCGTCAAAGAAGTAGCTATCCTTGAGAAATTTTCTATAAATCTTCTATAATAGCCAGCTAATCCCAAGAAACTGCGGATTTCGGACAGTGTCTTAGGCGCTTCCTAGTTCATGATTGCCTCAATCTGGCGGGATCTACTTGGATACCGCGTTCACTGATAACATGTCCAAGAAATTGGACTTCGCGAAGCCAGAATTCGCACTTCGAAAATTTGGCATAAAGCTTTTCTTGTCTTAGCAATAGATAAGTATGTTGTCAATGAAGACAATGACAAACTTATCTAAATAAGGTTTGTGGACCTTGTTCATGAGATCCATGAAGGCCGCGGGTGCATTGGTGAGCCCGAATGGCATCACTAAGAAGTCGTAGTGACCATATCTTGTTCTGAAGGCAGTTTTTGGAACATCTTCTGTTCTACCCTTTAATTGATGATATCCCGACCTTAAGTCACTCTTCGAGAAGTAGCTTGCCCCTTGAAGTTGGTCAAACAAGTCGTCGATCCTGGGTAATCGATAACGATTCTTGATCGTTATCTTATTCAATTCACGGTATATCTTGCACATACGCATTGATCCATCTTTCTTCTTCACAAATAAAAAAGGAGCTCCCCACGGTGGTGAACTAGGTTGTATGAAGCCTTTCTCCAGAAGTTCATCGAGTGGGTTCTTAATTCTTTCATCTCAGTCGGCGCTAAGCGATAAGGGGCTCTTGCAACTGGTGCAGATCCAGTAGGATATCGATCCTGAACTCCACTTGTCTGTCAGGAGGTAAACCGGGAAATCTTCGGGGAATACATTTGGAAACTCAGAGATGATCGGTAAATATTTGATATTCGGCTTTGGGTTATCGATGGTCACTTGTGCCATGTAAATAACACAACCTTTCTTCATGCATCTGGATTCCTTAAGTAATGATGCTTTCTCCGGCAATCCATAGTGTAAATCGCCTTGGATGGTAAGTACTTCACCATTTGGGGTTTAATCTTGCTGAGTTTCTTATCACAAGCTATGTGGGCTAGGTTATGAGTAACCAATCCATACCCAAAACTACATCGAACCCGCAAATTTCATTGGCAAAGAGATATAGGAATGGAATGATTCTTGATGGATATGGAGCATCCATCCAAAATTGTAGAAGCAGTTTCAATGGTTCCGTTAGCGAGTTCTACATCGTATGTTATGTCTAGATTTCTTATGGGCAAGTCCAATATTTTACTAAACTTACGATCCACGACTGACTTATCTGCCCCTGAATCAAAAAGAGCTCTAGCATACATATTGTTGAGTAAGAACGTATCCGTTATGACATTATTGTCGTTGACAGCTTCCCTGGCGTTCATTTGAAAAGCTCGAGCATTTGGCTTTTTGCCCCGCCATTCTTGGCGCTATTATCTTTATTCTTGGGGCAGTTTGTTCTAATGTGCCTTTTTCTCCACAAGTGAAGCAAGTCACATCCTTTAAGTCTTTGCATTCCAGGGTCTTATGCCCCATTTTCTTACAAATGCTGCAAGGCCTCGCTTGCGGATCAAACCGACGTTGTCCTCCGTGTCGTTGGTTGCAGGTCTTGCACACAGGCTTATCATTCGATTTATTATGGTTCCTGTTGAACCCAGATTTTCCTTTCTTGTTAAACCTCTCGGAGTTATATCCTCCGCTTTCTTTTTCCATCACTTTCAGATTTGATGGACCTCTGCCTTAGTAGGTCTTGAGTCGAGTGTTAGGGCTAGGTCCACAGCGGACCTCTAGGTATCTGGCTTTGAAGCCCTAACGTTCCCTTTTATTTCTGGTGCTAACCCACCAATGAAGTGTGCAATACGCTTGGGTTCTGGAGTGATCAAATAAGGCACAAGCCTTGACAGAGAATTATAGTCGGATACGTACTTCCGACAGTCTAGATTCTTCATAGAGAGAGCCAAAAAGTCTGACTCGATCTTTTCCACCTCATGAGGTGGGCAGTAGGTATCCTTAACCAAATCAACAAACTTAGACCAACTGAGATTATACAGATACACCTTTCTGCAGACTGCACCACGGTTTTCCACCAGATCAGGGCATCGCCCTTAAACGACTGTGCAGCAAACTTCACTACATCCCTATCAGCACAACCGCTGATTTCAATGACCGTTTCCATCTCATCCAACCATCTAAGAGCTTCTACAGCTCCTTTCTCCGTGTTGAAATCTCGGGGTCTACAAGACACGAAATACTTATTGGAACAACCGTCCTTGTTATATGTCTCGTGCTGGTGTTCTTGCCTCTCGCTCCTCACATTTGAGGAGTGTATTGAGTTTGCCTTTTTATCCGAGGAGGAGGCTTTGATAACGGTTTAGTATGTTTAGAGGTATGTTTGGATGTATGTTTGGAATGAGAAGCACTCGACTCCAGTTGCTTCTCAACATAATCCTTAACTGCCTTGCCAACTTCCGTGGCAATCAAGGTTGCAGATCATCCTTACTTATGACGATATTATTGTTTGCATTATCATCTTGCGTCGGCTATGGGCTTCGTCAGAATGAGCCATTTTATCTGTTTGGCACTAATCACCAAAATATTTTAATTAGTCCTTGCATTTGGTTTTTATTGCGTAATTGTTATGGTATTATTAACCATATAAACTTTTTAAATTCTTGGATATGTAAATCCGTTCGCCCTTTTTTTAAGGCTAGTGGTCAAAATGCCACTTTTACCAGGCTTAGTTATTTTTATATGTGGCACATGGGCCTTTTCCAGGGGATATTCGAATTATGGCACAAAAGGCCTATCATGAAAGACTTATAAAAGTAGCTCTAAGGCCTTGAGGTTTTAGCGAAATCTATTACCTCTGGACAAGGGTCATTGACCATAACTGTGTTGTCGCTAATGAACATAAATATGGCTCGTAAGCACTTCATCACTAACGGATTGTTAAATGACCCGTAGGTATTACATCACTAAAGGACGTTTTATTATGACCCATAGCCATCACACCACTAATGGATGTTATGATCATCACATTGATGATACTAGCCGGATCAAATGATCACATGGGCTATAAGGTTTGGACATAGTCCATTACCTAGACAGCTAGTGTGGTTCCTCAAGTCACACTTCCAGGAGGGCTAACATTACTTGAATGTTAACACGTAATAATTGTCTTAATGGTTTAAATGATCTAGTCATGGTCGCAATGACTACATAGACTATGAGGCGCAAACATAGTTCACCATCTCTGGATAGAAGGGATGATCTTCCTTAACTATCATGGTAGAAGGCTTTGCTTCTTAACTTCCATATTTGCCAATTAATGTGACCTTATCACTCGGCTGGTGTAAACCATTAAGAAGATCTTTTGGAATTATATAGCGGATCAAAAGTTCGAATTAATATCGAGACCATCGCTTGAACAAAGGATGTAACTAAATATATATATATTGGAAAATTCCCAAAAGCTTTCATTAAAAGAAGTTACATTACATAGGTGCCTTAAACAGGACTTTCAAATACAAAACTTTGTCCGCGCAGGGACTAAATAAGAAAACTACCCACGCAGGGGTTTAAAAGAAATACTATTTCCTCACAGGACTTTTGGAATTAAATACATAAACTAAATAAATACAACTTCATTTATCCTTCTTTCCTTTAACCATCCTCGTTAGCCTCTTGAAGAATTGCTTGTTTGCCTCTCGAATTTTTCAGCTTTTTGCTGAATTTCCTTCATTCTTTCTACGACCTCTTGCATAGCCTCAAGTGGGGAATGAGGTTGAGGCGCGGTTGTGGTTGAGGCAGTGGTTGTGGTTAGGGACAACCGGATATGGGTATCCATAAGGTGGATATCCAACAGGTGCGTATGAAGAGTAAGGAGGTGGATAAAGTGTATTGTACATAGCTTCTTTAAGATATGGGTCATATGCTGTAGCAGCAACATCAGCATGATCATATCTAGGCATTCCTTGATAGGTAGGAATCGGGTTACCTAAACCCGATGGTGATGGCTGAACTGCCGGTTGGGGCATCGGATCAGCAGCAGGTTGTGGGGTTTGGATCCGCCACAGGTGATGTGTTTGAGGGTCCACCCATTTGTGGATCCTCAGGGATGACGGGGTAAGATGGTGCCAAAGGTGGTAGCGAACCCGACCTTTGTCTAGCACGCACTGACATGCGTGCACCATGCTTTCGACGTGATTGTGATAATTCAGGTAGTGGTTGAGGTTGGTCCACCTGTTGCATAACTCCTCTATGTGAGGATGTGGTGAAGGAGCATGGTAAGATGGGGTGTTGTGGTAGGAAGGGTGTTGTAGAAGTTATATGTTTCTCACCTGCTGAAATTCGTCGGGACCTTGATAAGGTGATCCCGCTAAAGAATTGGACCCACTGAGACAGCTCGATCGGATGTCCATATGATCCCGTCGGTGGCATTTCAGGATCCGAGTCTTCCTCCATGTGTGTAGGTGAATCAACGGGAGGTGTTATTGGTGGCGATTGCACATGATCAATTGGGTTAAGTTTAAAAATTCATGGTGCGAATGGGGAGTGTGGGAGTGGTGTGAATGATAAGAATGTTGAGAATGGGAATGGGGTAGTGAGTACTCGTGGGATATTGAATGTCGATAAGGTTCCCATGGTGACGAAGAATCTCCCGATCCTTCATAAGGGTTTGGGCTCGGAATATATAACCGCCCCTTCATCGATGGTTCGCCTGCATCGGACCTTTGGCTTTGCCTCCACGTCCTCTGAATCTGGGTGGCATATCTCCTGCTTCAAAAACAAGTTAAAACAATGCAAGAATAAAAGAATAATGAAATGATAAATCCTAGGTCAAAGCCTAGACTCGGAAGTCTAAGAAATGTGTTATTGTGTCGTTTGAGATCAAACACAAAAGACTAGTGTTGAATTCACTCAAACGTTGGCTCTATACCAACCTCTCCCACACCCCTAAGTATACAACATCATAACAAACACAGAGCAACACACGAAAAGTCTTGGATTTAAAATATTATTACAAACTGATAAAGTTCAAAGTTCAAAATAATAAATACAGACGGTCTGTAATAAAGATCCACAGGCAGATCGTAAAATATGTAAAAAGAGATCAACAGAATCTAATGGCACAACTAAGGGTCGTTAACGCCTACGCAGCTTTCGGCCTATTACGTGTTGTACCTGTATCTTAACCTTTTGAAAATACGTCAGTTTTCACTGGTAAATACAATCACCGACCATTTTGAAAATCCTTTCAAAAATTGTTTGAGTGCACATGGCACATTTTTATAAATAACTTGGGACAGTACAAATGACCTTGTATATAGTTTTACAAGCCTGTCAATACATATGGGGCCCAGTACAGAAACCGATACATGATCAACCAACACACCACTTCTAACTTTCAAGGAGCAGATAATAATAATAATTTGCATCTGACGGGTGTATGCCTACACCCGTGCTTAGGTCGTGGCCATTAGCATTTTAATGAGCCTAAAGATATTCCAGACACGGTTGAGTTAACCCCAATGTTTAAGTTATCAGACAATACATGTTAAAATGAGTTATGAGATTTAGTTAAATCACAATCCAAAAACATGATCCCATACCCGACCAAGCGTAATAGTTACCGTATCCCAAGCCCGTATAGGAAAATAGGTTAAAAGTATTTAGCTGAGCTAAATCTTCAATAAAGTAATAACTCAGCCGTAAGTCAAAGAGAAAGTACAGGTTACAATCTACCGGAAGGCGTTTAGTCTAGAATGATGGTATTAATAACCAATTAGAATGCTAACGGGTCCTTAGTTGAGTCATTGACTCGAACCGGTTAGTCTTAAGTAATGATTACGGTGCGATACGCTAGATTAAGCGATGATCGGAATAGAATGTAGTTTAAACCCGACAAGTACTAAAACTTGTTTAATATGGGTAAACATATTACATTCTGGATTTTGAAATAAAAATGATAAGGTTAAACCCGTTTCGGTTAAAATACGTAAACTAGTCACGTAGGATATTAACATGTATGCCGTTTAGGATTTAAAATCAAGTTACGCCTTAAAGGGCGTTTTGGTCATTTTACGCTTTATAAAAGATGTTTGCAAGTAACCTGATGTTAAGGTCATGAACATTCTGTAAAAATATGTATTTTATGATGTTATATCAGTAGGATATCAAATATATGTGTGGTTGATAGTTTTAAACCAAACTATGCCCCGTAAGGGCATTTTGGTCATTTCACACATAGTTTTGATGTCATATTAGGATTCTAAGTTGGGACTTGTAACTACTGTAAAATATTTAAAATAAGTTTAGAAATCAGTAGGTACAAGTTTTGGTTCATAGTTATGGTTTTAAACCATACTATGCGCCGAAAAGGCGTCAAAGTAGCTAAATGTCAATTAATTCGATGTTTAATGAAAACTGAAGTTATGATCAGTTTTATATAACTAAAATAAGTTATTTATTTATATAACAGTAGGTAAAAGTTTGGTTATAAAAAGTATAGTTCATACCATTTCATATGCAAAAAGGGTATATTGGTCATTTATCGATATTATGCGAATCTTATGTATCAAATCAGTTCATAATCTGAATTAATATCCCAATAAGTCCTAATTATGATATTACATCAGTAGGTATTAAGTTTGATGAAGAAATCATGTTTAAACCGTTTAAAATGCCAAAAAGGCAATTGGTCATTTAGAAGCGTACTTTACGATATTTAATCAACACTTAGTTCATGACTAGAATGTTAACATCAAAATAAGTTATTCAAGTTACCATATCAGTAGATAACTCATTTGTATGCTTATTTATGTTTAAAACCTTAGTTTTGACAAAAAAAGGCATTTTAGGCATAATTAACGGATACTTGCATAACGACTTAGAATACTACATGACCATATAGTATGACTCCAGATAGTTATACTACAATATAACATGGTCATAAGGCAATCCTAGAATCAATAACTAAAGTTGCTAATTCAGGTCAGAACTGAAAGTCAAAGTAGAAGTCAAACTTCGCGACTTTCGGTTGCGAACCGACCTTAGACCTGGAATTGACGGGCTGAACATGTTTACACATGTTCTAATAATTATTACCAAGTTATTATAGTGACAAAACACATTTTATAACACTTACATTAACCTATACGAATTTATTTAAAAATATGACCCGTTTGACTTTTAATAGCTTAATTTTGACCCGTCAATAGGTCTAGTAAACGTGGTAATTAGGAGGTGCCATTTTAAGGGATTAACACCTACCTAATTACAATCATGTATCCATCTTCGTATCGAACAATGGCTGGACCGTAATGGTCTTAGCCAATGGTTAGAGCATTTTTACGTAAACGCTTTGACTTTGGCTTAAAGCCTAACAAAAACAACTTAAGCAAGATGGAACACTTACAAGTGAACCTCCAACTTTTAGCAAGAGAGGAGAAAGTGAAGAATGAGCAAGTAAGTGAGGCTTTGGGGGTGCCTTTTATAGTTGAAGAGAGAGCATGAGGCCAAGACAAGTGTCCAGGAGTGTCATGAGGGGTCTCCAGGTGTTTTTGGACGTGTCAAGAGCTGCTCATGTGGTGGCATTCGCGTGCAAGGTGGCAGGTCAGCAAATGCAGAACTGCCACTTGCAGTGCTTACGGATGTATGCTTCAGCTTACGGGCCATAGCTTGTTAGGCGCCCTGGTTCTTGAATGGTTACGGACCGTAACTATTTGTGGTTGCGGTCCGTAACCGCCTCTCTGAAACAACTTTCCCTTTAAGCTTACGGTTCATAAGCATTAGGGCTTACGGTCCGTAAGTCCTCTTCAGAAGAAAATTTTTGCATTTTGGCACTATTGGCCCCTCGACTTATTCAAGTATCGTTCAGAGGTTATTTAAATAACATGACGACGTGATTGGTCCGTCTCGTTAACACATGGTATACGAGGATCAGCAGGACACGTGTCAGGATTTTACAGGATGGGTTTTTATGAGGTGTTACAGCGGAACATCTTTCGAAGATCCTTCTCCAGTTTTTCCTTTCTTGTGTGCCGGAGACTTTCTCGGAGCTGCCTTAGTAGGATCTGAGATCAAACTTTCAACGAATTGTTCCAACTGCCCCTGCTCTGAGGTAACCACAATTGGTGTCTCAGATTCAGTCATCTCCCTTCTTTTTAATTTGCGTTCTCTTTTCTCTGCTTCTCTGACTGCATGAATTGCTTGCATGCATTCAATGTCTTCTTGTCTTGATCCAGCTCGTATGCTGTCACCCATAATTCTTTCGGGATCAGGTGTATCTTTCTTACTTTTCTTCTTCGAGGGCCCTTCTTCAACCACTGTTGGTGCATAATGTCTATGTCTTAGTCTTATATCGAGTCTGTATAGTATAGAGCTGAATAGGCTAGCTGTATGAAGTATTTATGTAATGTTGTAACAAGTTCGCCCATAACATGTCATGCTGAGACAAGTTCGGGCGAACTTACATCCTCCATGAGCGAACTTGCATGTCTATAAATACCTAGCTTGTAATCCTCATTTGTAACTTTGGCATTTTGGAGGCGAAGCTCTGTCAGTTTGTACTCTTGACGTTTGATCAATAAAACTGATGATTAACTGATTAATTCTTGTCTATTGGTAAACATGACGTAATATTTCCGCTATTATGGACGTTAAATATCAAATTTAGGTTCCTTAGCATCAATGATCGGTCCTACAAGTGGTATCAGAGCTAGAACAGCCTGATTTGATAGTATCAAGACAAGAACACTTTTATTTCATCTCCATTCTTCTATTTTTCTTAACTTTTTCATCAAAAATGAAGAATTCACGGTCAAAATCTTTTCAATTTTGAATATATCATGTAAAATACAACAAAGATAAACCCTTGAAAGATTGGAGACCAAATTCAACCGAATTATTGTCAAAATTTTGAAAAAACCATGTTTTCCAAAACTTTTCCATCGAACTTGTTTAACCAAGTTCGACCGAACTTGTGATAAAAAATCACTCTTCAAGTGAGTTTTTGCCAAGTTCGCCCGAACTTGAGTTGTTTTTGAGGAAAATTATGTCAAGTCCGCTCGAAGTTAACCAATTATCATTGATTTTATATCAAGTTCGACCGAACTTGATTAATATCAAGGAAATTCAAGTTAAGTTCGCTCGAACTTACAAGATCATAATCAAATCTTATATAGCAAGTTCGATCGAAGTTCAAGGAAGATTTTTCAAAACAAAAAAAATCACAAGTTCGACGAACTTGTGATTAAAAATCATAATTCTTCATTTGCAACTACAAGTTCAACCGAACTTGTAGTAGACCTAATTGTTTTCAACGTTTTTGAGTATTTTCAGCGTACACGTCTCGTTATTCACAATGGATGATATTCAAAGAGCTTTTATGTCCGGAGCTAGTTCTTCAATTGCCAACGTGATGCATCAAGTCAATCTTGATAACGAAATGGGCACGACTGTTAAACCGCCCAAGCTAATGAGCATGGACGAGTATGAAGCATGGAAAGAGAAATATTGGGTTCAAGCCATGCACTTTGCAGGCTGGGTGTCGATTGAAAGAGGTTACACTGTTCCGGTGGATGAACATCAACAAGTTCTTGAAAAGTACAATTACTCGACGGTACAGAAAGAAGAATACATTGCTGAGAAAAATATGATCAGTCTTATCCAACAATCTATCAAAGAAGATATTCTCGTCTTGCTATCGAATAGCAGTAACACTGAGAATACTTTGGTTGCATCAAATGAAGATGACGGTTTCGACTAGAATTCTTATATTGGTAAAAAGACCGGAGTTGCATTAATAGCTGAAATTGTTGAAGATATTTCTGCAGAAGAAGCAGCGGCTTTGGAGAATATTCAGCTAGAATAATATCTGCAACAACAACGTGAAGAAGAGGAGTATATCCACATGCAGAAGCTAGGAATTTATCTCCTAAGTCTTGTGAAAATTTTGCAGGTCACTTTGATGGAAGTTCTCAGGAGCAAGTTCCCGAGAAGAAATCAACTGATGAAGTAATCATTGATGTTACTCCAGAAGTGAATGCTGAAAACCTCAAGGACATTGCTAACAAAGCTTTAATGGAAAATCTAACCAAGGTATGTCCAGAGGTAAATGAAGTTGTCAAAGTACAAGTTGTAGAGGTTGAGAAACCTTGTACAAAATGTACCGAACCATGTTCTGAATGTGCTGAAAATCAAAGATCATCACTGAAAACAATGTGTATAATGAACTTTTGAAATACGATTATCGCACAATGAAGGAAGCGTATGACAAAAATGAAAATGATTATGGTAGGCTCGATAGAAATAATATCGAACAACATGATACCATAAGGATGTTAAAAGGAACAGTAATGGATAAGCAAAAAGCGATTAATATCTATATTAACACCATTGCTGAAACTAAGCAACAACTTCAGGACATGAAAATTGAAACAGAGCGTGTTCAACAACTTTTGAGAAGTTACACTTGTAACGCATAAGTCATTGATCACATCCTTGCGACAATTCTATCGGAAGAGAAACCTAAAAAGAAAATTGGTAAGAATACAACAATGTTCCTCCACCCTTATGCGAGAAATATTGTCGCAAATCCGCTGATGGGATGGATAAGGCACTCAATATTGAGTTGTTATCTGAAAAGAAAACTGAGTTGCCAGAGCACATTGATGTAATCTATACTAAAACAGATGATGACAATGTTGTGGTTAAAAAGGTTGTTGAAAATGTTTTGAACGATTCTGATGATGCAGCTTTAAAAGCGCCGACTCGAGTTCAAAGAATTCTGATTCACAGTCCAAAGATGATGATACATCATCGGAGAATGATCTATGTGATGATCCTAATGTTGTCATGTACAAGATTAAGGAATCTGATAGATTATACTTTGATGACAGTTTTCCGACTCAGAACGTGAAGGAAGAATTGTTAGACAAATTCTTTAAACTCGTGGAAGTCCCATCAGATGATCTGGAGATCAATGAAAAGAAATTCTATTCCAAATCTAAAAGAAATAACTACCGAAGGAATGGTGGTGATCATCCAGAAAACCGGAGAGCTGGGTTGGGATTAGAGGAATCAGATGAACCTAAAAAGAAAGTGTCACCATTTTATGAATACAAGAATAAAAACATGAATTTTGTATATGGGACGAACACGGTTCATGAGGAAAGTTTGATCGGGAAACAATCAAACGATGAGTTCAAGAAACAGAAAGAACTTTGAGATAAAGCCAAAATTGCAAGTGGTGTCAAACAAGTGGTGTAAAACCCACAAAAGGACATCCACATGATTCTCGGACTTGTTTCAAGTGCAACGAAGTTGGTCCTATTGCACGTTACTGTCCGAAATCAAAGCCGGCTTATCTTCGAAGGAAAGAAAGTTCAAATGTTGTGAAATCGAAGCAACCGGTGTTTGTAAAACCTGTAAAGATTTTGAAAAGAAATGAATTAAAAGCTGAAGTCAAACCTAAATTTGAAAATTCAATTTTTAAAAAAGGTGAAACTTCAAAGGCCAATGAAAACAATTTTTACATCAAGAAGGCTAACATAAAATCTCAAGCCTGGATTGCAAAGAAACGGTCAACAACATCTGAGATCACTAAGTATGAGCTTGTTAAGACTAGTGATAGCATGAAAGAATCAAAATCTGAAATCATAATTGAGACCACATCTGAAAATGTTAAAACTACAAGTGGTAACAATTCAAAAGATAAAAAGACAGTAAAGTTTTCAAACATAAACATCATATAAAATCCAGATGATGAATGTGAATTTGATTATGCATATGAGTGTGGATTCGATTATGCTAATGAGTGTGAGTTTGATTTTGATGATGGTTATCCAATTCAACCCAAGACCAAAAAGGCTTGGGTCTTGCTTTTTAAATAGATTGCTGAATGTGCAGGAGCTCCAGAGATCCGTACTTTCTAAGTGGATATTGGATAGTGGAGCGTCCAGGCATATGACGGAAATGAAAGCGTTGTTATTCGACATAAAAGCTATCAATGGTGGATATGTTGGATTTACGGGTAACCAGGGTGGAAGGATAGTCGCCGAGAGAAAACTCTCCAATGGCGTCGTTTCATTCGATCGCGTGAATTATATTGCAGAGTTGGAAAATAATCTTCTAAGCATATCGCAGATTTGTGACAAGAAGTTCACGGTGCATTTCAAGCGACAAAGAGTGTATTATCTTGAAGCGAGGATTCAAAATACCAAATGAATGGATTCTGATGCGAGCACCATGTGAGAATGATTTATATGTTCTTGATATGGGCGTCGCTACCACTTCATCAAAATCAGCGTAGTGTTTTGTGACAAAGGCTACTGAAAAGGATTCTATTCTTTGGCATCGTAAGATGGGGCATATTCATTTGCGAAAAATGAATTACTTGGTTCATAATGATCTTGTAGAAGGTGTAAATCTTCAGAGTTTTCATATGTCTGATCACTGCTTAGAATGCAAAAAGGGAAAGCAGATCAAGAAATCTCATCCGAAGAAAATTCTAAACTCAATTAAGTTGCCATTAGAACGTCTCCACATGGATTTATTTGGTCCTGTAAATGTTCGAAGCATCTCAGGAGACTTATATTGCTTGGTCGTGATAGATGATTATTCGAGATATTCTTGGGTATTCTTTCAGGAATCAAAAGACGAAATGTTCGAGAACTTGGTTATTCTATTCAAGAAACTCGAGAACCTTTATGATCTGCCGGTCAGACGCATTAGAAGTGACAACGGCACAGAGTTTAAGAATAACAAAATGAAGGAATTCTGCAACGCAAAAGGGATTCTGCATGAGTTTAGTTGCTCCCTATACTCCACAACAAAACGGAGTAGCTGAACGGAAAAACAGAACTTTGATTGAAACTGTGAGAACCATGCTTGTAGATTCTAAACTTCCAATCAGCTTCCGGAGTGAAGTGGTTGCTGTGGCTTGCTACACGCTAAACAGAGTTCTCACTGTCAAACCAACAAAGAAAACATGTTTTGAGATGATAAACCGACAAAAGCCAAATTTGAAGTTCTTAGAACCATTCGGTGCGCCTTGTACCGTAATAGACCAATATGACAAATTCGGAGGTAAATCTCTTGAAGGTTTCTTTGTCGGATATGCGAGTCCGTTAAGAAGAGTATATGTTCCTTCGTTGAGAAAGGTTATTGAAGCACAACACGTGGATTGTTTCAACTATACGGATCATATTCAAAGGAGAGGTGACGCGTGGCTGTTTAACTATCAAGACCTTTGGAAGTCATTTGACTTGCCGGAAGAACCGTCTGACGAAGAAGTTGCAGTTATACTTTCTTGACCAGTCAGCATATCAAGAACAAATCATTAGACCAATTGCGGTTAATCAACCCACGTTGGATTCTTCATCTTCCGGAGCAGGTGCAAGCAATGCAGTAGTGTTCAAGTTGAAAATACTTCTGAAACAGAAGTAACACCTGCTACACCTCTAGTGAATGCTTCTAATGAACCAGAAAACACAACAGAGCCCAAGTACGCCTCAGAATCAGAATTCTGATTCAGATGAAGCACCGACATTTGATGCTGATGATGAAACTTCATCGATGAAGAAGTTGAGCAGATTTCTAACCTGTTGAATCAATCTGCTAGTCTGAGAAATCAGAACGAAGCTTCAATAAGTACTCCTAGTGTTGATCTGAACAGTGATCTGATTGTTTCAAATCAGCAAAGCTCAGTTGATGTTCTAACCAGAAGAAATGTCGCGATCATATTCGTACCATCCTTCAACGAATATTATAGGAGAACTACAAACTGGTGTGTGCACACGAAACCAAATCAACAAAGCACTTAGTTGTTTCTACACCCGAGTTGCACCAACTCAGAATTATTGCTACTACTCATGTTTCATTTCTCAAATAGAGCCAAAGACAATTAATGAGGCTCTAGCAGACGAGAATTGGGTGATAGCAATGCAAGAGGAACTTTTACAGTTCGAGAAGTTGGGTGTTTGGAAACTTGTAGACTTGCCACCGAAGCAGAAAGCTATTGATACAAAGTGGGTCTTCAAGTGTAAAAGAGACGATCGGGGGGTTATAGTAAGAATAAAGCTCAGCTGGTTGTCAAGGGATTCCACCAGCAGGAAGGTATAGATTATACGGAGGTATACGCACCAGTTGCGTGATTAGAGTCTATCCGCATTTTCCTAGCGTTCGCAGGTTGGAAAGGATTTAAGGTGTACCAGTTGGATGAAAAATCTGCATTTCTCTATAGGTAAAATATGTCGGCCAACCACCAGGGTTTGTCAATCCACTGAACAAGAACAAAGCATATCTCCTGGATAAAGCCTTGTACGGTTTACACCAAGCCCCGAGAGCTTGGTACGAGACGTTATCGCAACATCTCGTAGGAAATGGTTTTACACGAGGCACAATGGACAACACTTTGTTTACCAGAGAAGTTCGGATCGCATCTGATAATAGTGCAAATCTATGTGGACGACATCATTTTCGGTTCTACGGATGACAGTCTGTGCAAAGAGTTTGAAAAAATCATGAAGAAGAAATTTGAAATGTCCTCGATAGGCGAAATGAAGTTCTTCTTAGGTCTTCAAGTATATCAGCTTCCAGACGGGATATTCATTCATCAGACTAAGTATGTGCACGACATTCTCAAAAGTTTGAAATGGATTCTTTGAAGCCACTTTCGACACCGCTGGCACTGAACCATGGGATTTGGTAGACAGACGGGAACGAAAGTTGATGAAACACTGTATCGATCCATGATAGGTTCATTGATGTATCTAACGTCATCGCGCCCGGACATCATGTATCCTACTTGCTTATGTGCGAGATATCAGTCAAGTCCTCGAATGTCACACTTGCAGATAGTCAAGCGAATCTTCCGTTACTTGAAAGGTTGCACAAGCACCGGCCTGTGGTACCCCAAGAACAACAATTTTGATCTCACTGGATAGCTGACTTAGACTTCGGAGTGTTGAACTCGAAATCTACAACTGCAGGATGCCAGTTCTTTGGCACACGTCTGGTAACGTGGCAGTGTAAGAAACAGACCACGGTCTCTCTCTCAACCTGTGAAGCGGAATACATTTATGCTTCCAGCTGTTGCTCTCAAATCCTCTGGATTCAGCAACAAATGAGGGATTATGGTCTGCAGTTTCTTACACGCGTTATTTGTAGATAACAAAGCAGCCATCGATATAACTAAAAATCCGGTTCATCACTCACGTACAAAACACATTGAAATTCGTTACCATTTCAGTCGTGATTGTTACGAAAAGAAATTGGTTCAATAGAAAAAATCCACACCGACGAACAAAGGGCTGATTTTTATACCAAAGCATTTCCATTAACAAGATTTAAATATCTAATGCGACTTAACGGTATTAAAAATTTGCTTACAGGTGCGGAAGCTAAGGTTGAATACGGATCGGATGACGAATTCACGTAATCCGCATTTGTTTGTATGGTTTGTAAATATCTTTCTACTTAAGTATTTCTTAAAAATCTAAAATCCAAAAATATGTTTTTGATTTTAGGGGGAGAAATATTTGGAAAAATACAAAAACATATGAAAATTTTCAAAAATGTACAAAAACACTGAAAAAGACAAAAAGAATTCAATGTCACAAAAAGGAAATGATAGTACATCAGTGGACTATCATAGTACGCTAAAGAAATGAAAATTTAAAGTGATAAACGAGTATTACTGTGGATGTGTCGATAGGCTTAACACGTTTAGTAAACTGTTTTCGAGATATAAACTAAATTCAGCAACTCCTTAATCGTGTGGATTAACATATCTTGGATATATGGACTTAGTACTCCGAAATTTCGTTTGAGAGATTGCCTGATTCTGAATACGAGGTCTTTATAGATAGTTGATATCTGGGTATTATACAAGTTCTTCTGATTTTGCGGAAGCAATAGCCTAGAACTTCTATAATACTTTGCTATAAACCCAAAAACTGCATGCAATATTGAAAAGTATCGAAAGATCTAATCATTTGCAGTGCTAAAAAGATTCCATAAGTGGAACACACCTTAAAGACGAGCCTTCATCTCTTTGTCTGTACGGTAGTACTAACCTGAGCTCTCAAGGTCTCACATTACCCTGATATAGATATCAATTACGCTATGTTCACCTGTAAGATGAAATCTAGGGAATCTTGATACAGAGTATATTCAAGAAGTGGGAACCATAGATAAGTCAAGTTTCATAATTCATACCTTAAACATATCTTGAAATAGTTGGGGAAATGTGGTAAAGTTTAAGTGGACAAGATATCGACAATCTAGGTAAACGAGTTTAAAACTTAATCTCATCTAAAGGTCAACGGTACTGGTGATATGTCTCAATTAACTGATATGATCCTTTAGACACGAATTCACAAAAATATGTATGTAAATATGTTTGTACATAGTTTACTTTGTTTTGTACATATTTATCAGCTTTACAGATTAAAACCAAAAAGATTTTTAGTGCGTTTTAGCATAAACTTACAAAAATTCAAAAAGATTTTATTTCTACATTGTTTTCAGCAAACCAATGTTGGAGAACGGGTCTTTCGAAGTCTGGTAAGATACTAGAACTGGTGGGAATCTCATTGACAACGGGCTGAGAGCTAATCTATAAAATCTGAAAAGTCAAAACGATAAAAAGTTCATTAATTTGAAACTTTGATTTTGAAAATATCAACAGTTTGTTCGTAACGGGTCAAACCGGTGTCATTAACTTGGACTCGGCAGACAAATCGGTTACCAAGGTCATTAACTTGGACTTGGTCAACTGAGTGGATTTTCATAACTGGTAAAAAGTTGGAAAGTTCAGGGGTTAAAATGAAAATTTTGAAAAAAGTTTGAATTTAGGGTTTGGCAAGTTCGCCCGAACTTGCTAAACAAAATATTGTTTAACATCTAAGCAAGTTCGACCGAACTTGCAGATGGTGCTTATCGTTATCTACTAAGTTCGCCCATTCAAGTTGGGCCCTTCAAGTTGGGCTTAGCAAGTTCGCCCGACCTTGACATGGTATAAATACATAAGTTTGGCCGAACTCATTTAACAGCAAACAAATCTCTGAAGCGAACTTAAGAACTCTGAGAGAATTTGAGTGAAATTGGCAAAACGTTACGCTGCCCAAATTTGAATGTTCTTGGTGATTTGCACACCATCTACAATGGCCGAGGTATAAGATCGTTGTTTGAACCGTGAAATGAACCATAATCGAACCTAATGGATCTGAACTTTAAAATCTGATTGACTTAAGAGTTTCATGAACGAATTAATCTTAAAATTGAAATAAACAAAGTAAATCGACCGTGAAAACTTGTTTAATTTGATTGAAATGGTCGTTTTTGTGTTGATTCAGGTTTGCTATTGAAGGAGATGACAAGTTCGGCCGAACTTGTTATCAAGTTCGACCGGACTTGTTAACAAAACTGAATAAAGAGAACCTAATGCATGTTCGCCGGAACTTGGGTTTTTGGAAATCTGATTAGTGTTTAGAGTATGAGTTCGCCCGAACTTATACTTGTATAAAGAACATGTTGTTAAGGAATGTTCGGGCGAACTTGAACAAAACATAATGTTAACACATTATCAATAAGCGTGCTAAATTGTTTTTAACGTTGTTTTCTTTTCAGGCTCAAGCTCCAGCACGTGCAATCTCAATAGAGTTTTCTAAGACTCACAACACATTGTATTACGCTCGACAAGACGATCTGTCCATCTTTAAAGGAATACACCAGTATCTTAAAGTTTTTAGAGGAAAGCCCTAATCACAGAGCTATCACGGAACGCACAGTGTCATAAGATCTCATATTTTCCATTTCTGGACGAATGCGGAGCTTAGTGATGATCAGAAAACGATTAATTCATCAGTACAAGTTGGAAATGAAGTTAAGAAGATTTCTGTAACTGAAGATGATATTCGATGGATTCTGCAATTCAACGACAACAAAGATGATCCAATATTCCTTGACGAGAAAATGGTTAGAGGTTGTTTCTTTCGTATGGGCTATAAGGGAAGCGTGAACAAGCCGAAGTTGAAGAAAGGGGAAGTGCCAAATCCCTACAAACTCCTCATGCACGCTATTATTCACACATTAGTCATCGCAAGGCGGGATTAGACGACGTGCAAGATTATTTGGCCTGTATGGCAACGGCATTGATTCTGAAAAGCCATTCAACTTTTGAAAGCTTGAATTTACACACATGTCAAAGAATATGGAGGATTCGAGGTTATGTCTATATCCGAGATTCGTGCAAATGCTGATAGATGAGAAGTTCACAAATATAGCACGAGATCAGAACGATGTGTTATACCTAGTTCACCTTGATGAAACGACTGTGAAGAAGCTAATCAAGTTTCAGAAACAAGCATCAGCTCCTGTTGCAAAGCCAGTTTTCAGGGCTATTAAAGATCCAAAATATGTTGCGCCGTCTGACAACAAATGGAGGAAAGACGGTAGCGATGATGAGAAAGAACTTAACACTGAGAAGGAATGGTTCAAAGACTTCAAGCCGAAAGCTAGAATTGAGTGGTACTTAAAGGCAGAAGCTGATAAGCCTAAGAAGAAACGAGCAGCTAAAAAGGTTGAAACGATGCTCATTGAGAAGATGAACCAGAAAACATTCAAACTGAAGCAGGTTCGAGCGTTGCGGTAGTTGTTGAGAGTAAGGAAACTGTTAAGACGACTCAGGAAGATGTTATTTCAGCAACTTCTGAACAAGATGATGATTCTGATGAAGAACAGGTGAAAGAACCTGAAAAGACAGCAATAGAAAAAGAAAAAGAAATGGATGCTAATTTTGATCCAAATCAAGAAAAAGAGTTTGATGAGGAAAGACCAAAGATAAAAACTAAACGTGTAAAGTCTGCAACTATTTCTTCGACAAAGACTACAGGGTCCCCTCAGACAAAAGGCAAGAGGAAATCAAAGAAAGCCCAAAAGGCAGTCGCAAAAGATAAAAGGAACGGTGAGAAGCGCAGAAGTTACACAAGAACCTTCTGGCGCACAGGAGAAAGGAGTCACACAAGAACCTCCTGTTGTTGATACAAGTGAAACTCAACGTCCAGGAGTCACACAAGAACCTCCTATGATTGTTTCATCGGAAGCTGAAAGGCCAGGAGCTACACAAGAACCTCCTGTGTCTAGTTTTGTGGAAGTACCTGTTATTCAATCACCAGTTGCTCCAACGACTTCGAATCTTGAAAGTTCTACTCCAAGGAAGTCAACACCAAAGGCTGCTACTCCAAAGTCAACACCAAAGTCTTCAGGGCCTAATATATTTGGTGATATGCGTAGTGATCCGATTAGTCTGCAAGATCTAAACGATTTCTTTCCAGAGACTAATGTTGAACTTTTAGAGAAGCGTGTGAAAATCTTGGAAGAGAAAGTTGCCAAGAATGAAGAAGAAAAAGCAGAGTTAGTAAAGAAAATGAATCAAAGCTCTGTAGAGAAAGAGATGTTAGACGGCAAAGTAAAAGTATTAGAGAATGAACGAGAATATTTCAAGGCATTGATCGAGAGTTTGCAAGATGCAAATGAAAAGCTTCAAACAGAGATTGCAGATTTAAAGTCAATCCAAAACTAAACGATAGAAGATTCACCAGGTTGCAGAAAGTTTTATCTAACTCTCTGGGGATTGATTTCATTACTGAATATGATCGTCTGGATTAGCAAGAAGCTAAAGAACGATCAGAAAAAGAATTAGCTACGAGTGGCAAAGCAAAAGGGATTGAAGGTGAAGCTCCTACTTCTTCTGAAGCTACAGAGAAGTCTGATGATGTGGTTAAAGCTTCTGAATCCGATATTCAAAAGGTTGACGAATCTGTCAAGCCTTCTGATCCTATAGATGCTTCTGAAAAGGACGATGAAGAAGCTGAAAAGGAGGATAAAGATGATGAAGAAAAGGATGATTCGGAATATGAGGATTGGAATGTAGCCGACGATGATGATGATGACGATCAGGGTGGTGTTGGTATTAGAATCACTGAAGCCAAAATCTTAAGTGAATTTGATTTCTCTTCGCTTATGGATGATGGATCAAACAAGATGGATGATAAAAGTGAGGGGGAGTCAGGGCAGAAAGGGCCAACTGATGAGATTGATCTGTTGAATGTTGATAGATTTGCTAAGCCAGTTGCTGCAGTTCCCACGAAGTCTTTATTGTTAAGGCTTGAACATAATGTGGGGAAGGCGAGTTTATACACAACTATACAAAGGAAGATCTTGCAAAGTTAGTTGAAGTTGATGCTGCAGATCTAGAGTTTGATTTCGAAGAAGATGTGTTGAATGTTAACACTTTCGAGCCGAATGATTATCAGTATGTTAGAAGATTTGAGGCTGACGAGTATAATACAGTGATTGTGGAAGATTGGTCTTCTGATGATGAAACAGACCATACTACGAAGTACATCGGTCTTAATTTTGAAAGTTTTCCTACTTTCGAGGAGATGTACAAGCAGCTAGATGAAGACATGTTGAAAGAAAAGATTGAAGAGTCTTTGCGTGAAGGAAAAGTATCAAAGCCAATGACTAAAGAAGAAATTGCTCAAGCGAAGAAGTCCTGGTATAAAGAGATGCCTCGCGAACGTAAGTTTCGACATCCTCTAGCATTCTTTACCAGAAATAAAGACGTTTCATTGGGAGATATCTTGAGTTGGGGTTGGTTCAAGGAGCTGAACGTTTATGCAATCAAGAGGGAATTTGGAGTGCAATACTTCAAATACCTTGCTGATTTCAAGACATTACCGTATTGGGATGTGGAAGAGCTGGTTCAGACTGTGAATGTTACATATCACATGAAAGTGATTGATAAATTATTTGGAAATTGATCAAGTTTGAAGCGGTTAAAGGATTCAGATATTGGAAGCCATTTATTCCTGGTCGTAGAATCAAAACAAACAAAAAGACAGGTGAAAAAGACATCACATTGATAATGAAGCGACCGAGGACAACGAGAAACATGCCGTTGATGCCGATTGAACAAGACTTCTATCCATGTTCAAGTGGTGGCAGATAGATCCATCGACTTGTGAAGCAGTTATTATTTTAAAGTTTGAAGAACACTTGGATATTTCAAAGGAAAGAGTTGAAGTATTGGGATATCAGGGTATGTAGGGGTTATGGAGAACAATCAGGATTCTTGATCCAATGTGGTTGGTTAACTGCTCAAGAGAAGACATCAAAACCTTGTTCCACAACAAGATCGTATTTGAAGAACGTGAAAAGGTACAAGCGATGCAGTTTCAGAAAGTTGTTAATGTTTGTTATGCACACGAAGTTAATTCAGGGAAGATGTGGCAAAAAAAGGTGGAGAGATCTAGAAAGAGTAGAGTTTTTAAAAGAGGAGAAGCGTCTCGAAGCGATTCATGAGAGAACTAGGAAGGCAAGCATTAAAAGGTTTCAGCACATGAACAAAGTGCCTCCTACAGACCAGATGCCGGATCCTAAGCAAAAGCGATGAAAGAAGCCGTTTAAGAACTTCTTTGGTCGGGTGCGTTAAAGTATATTATGAAGACAGAGTTTTGGAAACTGATATAAGACGAAGACTATATCCAATGGGGAGTCTGTTGGTGCATAATGTCTATGTCTTAGTCTTATATCGAGTCTGTATAGTATAGAGCTGAATAGGCTAGGTGTATGAAGTATTTGTGTAAAGTTGTAACAAGTTCGCCCATGACATGTCATGTTGAGACAAGTTCGGTCGAACTTGCTAAGGCAAGTTCGGGCGAACTTACATCCTCCATGAGCGAACTTGCATGTCTATTAATACCTAGCTTGTAATCCTCATTTGTAACTTTTGCATTTTGGAGGCGAAGCTCTGTCAGTTTGTACTGTTGACGTTTGATCAATAAAACTGATGATTAACTTATTAATTCTTGTCTATTGGTAAACACGACGTAGTATTTCCACTATTATGGACGTTAAATATCAAATTTAGGTTCCTTAGCATCGAGGATCGGTCCTACAACCACTTTCTTTCCTTTCTCTTTACGTTTACGTACGAGTGGTACTTCATCCTCAACTTCTACTTCCTGCTCCCAGCAACCTGTTTTTCTTATCTTTCTCTAGCTTGCCTCACTCCTTCTCTATACTTGTTGTATGCTGCTTGAACAATAGGAAGTCTCCCATCTCTGTACATCCAATTGTGTAGTATCACCCACTGTTCCGTCTTCAACTCGGTTAGTTGTCTTCATTTAGGTAGCTGGAACTGGTACAAATTTCTGTCATGAGGTGAATTCCGGTGATGATCATTTATGAGCAATTGCACAAATCTTGGATACATGGCCCTTGCTCCTTTGTTTACATTGTCAACCATGCAATAGAAGATTAGACCAGATATATTGAACGACTGGTTTATCCACAAATTCAACATAGCTGCCGACCACTCTAAGTTTAACCCATCATATCCTCCTTTTCGATGGGCCATGCTCATTGCGATGACATGCAGAATGAATCTCTTGTCTTTTGTCAACCCATTTCTCTTAATCTCGTTCTTTCCTCGAAAATCACCCTGATAGTTCATTCCACGGAATCCTTCTAGCACTGCCTCTTTTCTCAGCCTCATTGGGTCTCTTGAATCATCTCCTAGACTGAGAACCTTTCGAAGTCGATCTTTCGTCACCTTTATCTCTTTGTTTTGGACCGTTGCTGTGATATATTTGACTTGATTTATAGTTTTTACTTTTGCTGTTCTCCAAAATTCTTCTATGTGAATGTTGTAGATCTTCAGATTTGCTTGAACGACGTAACTAATCTTGCTTTTGGACAACCAATCCATTACATCTTCAAAGTTGGGCTCTGGAGGAACTAGTGTAATGGGCTGATTGTGCTTTCTCGTTCCTTCCCAGATCATCTTTTGAGCCATTCTGAAACATGGAAACGAGTCAAGTGAGATCCGGGTTTCGAAACATAACTGTTCGGTAGTTAGTTATATACAAAATTTATTTACAAATTAAAGAAAATCGTATATAAAATAAGATTAAAAAATGCTAATTAACCCGCTGATTAAAACTCTGATTTGGATTTAATTACGCCGGAGTTAAAATATATACGCTGTCTGGACTGATTTAAAAATCCGTTATATTCTCGAGAAAGATAATTTCGCCGGCTATGTACACTGTGTTTTGATTAAGCTTCAGGCAAATACACTGAGATAGGGTAGCGTATTTAGGTTTTGTAACGAGGCTACTCATAGCGTAGAAGATTATCTATGCTGAAAGACTAGCGTATTAGTCAAATACGCGGTTGCTCGAACTCGCTTTCAAGACTTAAATTCGCTACTCATTGATCCGCGTCTAATACGCTGCCTTTATAATTAAATACGCTATATTCATAGTAAATCCGCTATATTCAAAATTTTCTTCAAAAACCCTTTCACAGCCCAAAAACCCGAAAACATCAATGTCTTTCCACATTTCAAATCTGATCTTGACAATGTTATAGTCCCATAGACGATTTGCAGTCATGACTAACATACCGTATTGTATATCGGTTCCTTAACCAGATCGTTCTTAAGATGTTTTAAAGGAATTTGTTGTAAGAATTCTTGTAAGCTGTTTGAGAAGAAGAAGAGGATGATTGATAGAGTAAACAATCAAATGTTTGTCAAATGTAAAGATTTATACAAAAAAATATCTACCAGCGTAGTTATTAAATATGCTGGCTAATTAATTACGTCGACCTCTTCTTTTTCAAGAATTCTTCATTCCTATCCAAAACAAATACGCTCGAAAATCTTAAACTTTCTCGAAAAACGTGCCCTTTTTAGCTAAAAATAGTGCAAAAACGGAAGATAAGTTTAAGAAAATAAAATTTTGCAATTTTGACACTGAAATTCATTTTGCCGAACCAAGGGATCTCCTTTGTCACAGCTTTTTTTTGTTTGAAACTCCGTGACAATCCTACAAAAGATCATACTGATAACACTTGCCAGTTTGTTATTCTTAAAAATTCTTACTCAAGGAACAAAAAAACTGTGAGTATGTTTGTCCTCTTAAATCCATGCATCCTTCTTTCAACATGCTTTCGGTCAGCGTTTTTATCATGTTGTGTTAATATTGACAAGAATTGCGATGGCCCCCACACAAGCTAGACAGTTAGAATATTATGCCCGTGAGTCCCGCGTCAGGATATACCCCTGCGATCAAGGTATGCACAAAGCTTCATCATAACGGGTGAGTATATTGAATTCATTCATTTAAAAAATACAAGACCAGCGCATTGGTGAACAGGTATGCACTTTCGTGCCATCTGAGAGACCAATGCTGTCTTGATCAGGGTTAGGCAGATACCTCATTGTGGTATGATTTCTTTTGATTGGATCGTTTGGTTGAGCTTTTTTAATTTTAGAGATTTTGGCCTCTTTGGCTCTTTTAAAAAGATATCATAATCGTGTCTAGGTCTACATATATCTGGATGCAACAGAAGAGCAGTTATGATATCCACGGATGATTAATCAATATAAAGACCCGAAATTTCAGATTTTGCACTCTATCAACGCAAGTGTTTTGGTCAAAAATTACTGAGGCAATTAAGTGATCAAACTTAGTTTGTGAGGTAGTGTGCTATTGTGAATTGTAAAAATGTGTTAAGTTCATTGATTATGAACACAGTTTCAGGATATAGTTTCAAGATAATGAACTATATTGAAATAACAAGTAAAGCGATAAAAGTAAAAGTTGATGCAGGATGTACGAGGAAAGCCCTTGATTAATCTAGATCGCCGGCACAAAACCTCGGGAGCTGACAATCGTCAGCTGCCCTATTCTTCTTATTGCTTGTAATAACAAGATACAACTTCAGGATAATGCTCGGATCAACTCTAAGTTTTACAACGATGGTCAATTGTAAGTGTTTAAGTGTGATTGTAGTGAGAATTCAGAGAGTGTATGAGTTTGTGAGCTCGAGAGTGTGTGTTTCTACTGATTCAGCACCCCATATTTATTGTTACAAAATCAAACTAACTATCTTATTATTCTGGGATACTCTGAATATGCCTTAATGACCGTTGCATTCCTATTCTTCTGGCTTCAACGTCCTTCTTCCAACGAAATTGAGCGAGTCTTCAGGGTGACTTGGTCTTTGTGAACGTTTATGAACTGCAGCCAAAGTCTACAAGTAAACCGTTAGTCATGATCAAGATATTCCCGCAGGATGTTACCAATATCCTTGTTCAGTATCCTGATCACCAATAAGAGATATAAAAATCAAGATATATAGTTAGGATATGGGTTCGAAATTCCACCCATGACAATTGTCCCCAAAAATATAACTGTTGGGATCATCTAATCCAAACAAATATATTTTTTCTTGCGCTACTCGATGCTCGATGCTCTTTATGGGATATAGACATTGATGTGACATGGTGCAACTTCCAATGCTACTTTTACTTTTATCTATTTATCCCCTATATCTTATGTCTCCTTCTCGATAATAATCACATAGTTTCAGATTTTCAGGTAACATTTTCTCTCTTCCTTCTCCTTTTTTCTTTCTGCTTCGTGCTTAATTTCTTTATTGCCAAACGAACTCGTTCACATGCCGGTGATTCTACTCCGATCTTCGTCGAGCAGAATTTACTCAAGAGCCCAGAGAAGGAGCATACTTCCTTCTCGATGAACTAGACGCTATTCTGGACCTGCCCCAGTGAAGAAAGATCCCAGTTCCAAGCCTTCTACTGCGTCAAAACTTCTGCCAGTTCTAAGCCTGCTGTCGTCCCCAAGCCTTCTTCGGCGACAAAGCCTCGTGCCTCCAGTTCTCGTAAGAGGAAAGAGACTGATTCTCCTGCCACTTCTGCCGAAGCCTTTTCTTACGAGAATCACGGGTTCCTTGAGTCCAGTGATTTCATGACTTCCTCCCATAACCAGGTAAATATCGTTATCTTGTATCCTGCACATGTATATTGAGTTGGTACCCTGGGGGTGTTCAGAATTCGTTTCGAATTCGAAAAATTCGAAATTTGTTTTTATTCGATTCGATTAGCAAGAACTCATTTCGATTAAACAAATTCAAATTCGAATTCGATTCAATTCGAGTCAAGTAAATCGAATACGAATCAAATACGAATTTATAATTTCAAATTCGATTCGATTCCAATTCGAATAAAAATTTTACATTTTATTTATTATTTTTATATATAATACATATATGACTTTTATTAAGCTATACTATAAATTATTTTCAAAAATTTTTCTAAGTATTATAATTACCCGTTACCAAACCCATTACATGAATCATAATAAAACATAAGTAACAATCTATCAATAGATTTCTAACCCTAAAAATATTAACTTATAATGTGGAGTGGTTATTCCCGACTTCTCGTTTTGAATTTTAGACTTATGGTTCTTTATTTCATTTTGATAGTTTTTTACATGTTTTTAAAGAATCTGAATTAAATCAAATTTATTCGAATTCGAATTTTTAATCGAATACGAATTGGGTTTTTTATTCGAATACGAATTCGAATCGAATTTGATAAGTTTTAATCGAATTCGAATCGAATACGAATTCAAGGGAAAATAAAAATTATTCGAATAATTCGATTCGAATAATTTGAAAATTCGATATTCGATTCGATGAACACCCCTAGATTAGGTTACATATTGATACCTGTATCTTGGTTTGTAGGGCCTTGAGCGCCTAACAAATCTTTAAGAGGAGGCTTGTGGAACAGTGAAGATGCGGGAGGTCAAGCTGAAGAAAGCTGAAATCACCATCATGGACCAGGGAAAGATTGATGCCGCTACGTCACAGCACTATGAAGATAAATTCAAAGCGGTGAACCAGGAAGCTCAGGCTGCTGTGAAGAAGGCTACTCAAGACACCCAGATCAAGCTGGATGCTGCTCAGGCCCAACATGAACACAACATATGATTTCCTACAGGGAAGGCCTCAAAAGTTCTGTCGTGATTTCCCTCCACCAGGCCAGGTTAAAGATGGCTTATGAAGCCAGAGTTGCGACTTTGAATGCGCAACCTGGACCATTGAAGCCTGGGAGGCGAAACTGAAGGATCTTGGTGGCAATCTCATGGAGTATCCTGCTAAGCCAAAGTTTGGAGAGTCGTCCAAGGTGGCTGAGGTGGCAGCAGAAGCGGATGGCAAGGCTGGCGAGGATCCTTAGGTAGATGCTGGAGCGAATGCTGGCGGTGAAGGTGAAGCGGTGGTTGATGATGCTGCCCTGTGAGAGGGTGGCAAAGTGGGCGATGATGGATATTGATGCCTAGGCCGGAGCTCACTTTTTAGATTTGATGGTTGATGCTTGTCGAACAATTTACCTTTCCTTGCATGTTGAACAATTTAATTTCCTGCACTTAGATATTAGTACAAGTTGATGGCCGGAGGTGGAGGGATCCTTAGTTTCAGGACGAAGACTTCGGTCATCGATGTTAATATGCTTTTTTGAACTTTTTACATTCTTGGTGGATGGGTCTCGGTTTGAGATGAAGCCAAGAATGTAATATTTTGAACCGTTAATAAACTAATCTTTTGACCTTATCTCTGTGTTGTTTGTATTGTATTATGTTTGCAAACATTCTCATCAAGTAATTTGGTTAGGATATTAAAAAACATTTTCTTTCAAAATCAACTTTAGGAACATAAAAATTCCGTAAATGTAAACCTTTAAGGTTATTAAATTCCATTCATTTAGATAAGGTTCTTGAACTTAAAAAATTAGATAAGAATCCATACCAGAGAACCTTAGGATCATTTGTAATGTTCCCAGTGGGATCTAGTGTTAGCATACATCAAGTTCCAGCATACATGTCCCCTGTGTAGGATGTTGCACCAGCATAGAGCCTGCTTATGTATTCCTTCACTTAGTAATTAAACTCTGTATTCTTCCATCAACAAAGAAGTGTGTATGAACACAATTGTGGTTCAACTTATGCGAAATCCTGTGTTTTACTAGCGATAAACCCTTAATTACTGGGGATAAACATATAATTCGTGCGCTACAGGCGGGAGTGTATAAATTCCAAGACTTAGAAAGGTGAAAACCTTTAAACCTTAGAGAGTATGAAAATATCCTTTACTTGAGAGAGGGTGATCAATCCTCATATACCGTAAGGATCCAGGATATAGCCAATAATAACGAAATTGTCAACCACTCTTATATGAACTGGTCCCGCCATCTTGAACTATACCTGGATAACTTGCGCTCCAGGCGGGGTGTTAAACCCAATTCGGGAGAAAGGTGAATACATTTAAACCTTTGAAGGGGTCTGAATCCCTTAAACGTGAGAGAGGGGGCCAATCCTCTAGTCTTTCAATTTATCTTGAGCAAATATCCTGGAGTATCATCCTAAAGTATATCCCTACAAAACATCTTCAAACCAGGGTGAGAGTGGGTGTTGGCTTGGCTAACACCCCTCCGATGCTTAAGTCAGTATAGTGTTTCAAAAAGTAAAGAATAAAATAAACTAAATAAATCTAAACAAGGTAGAGTTCATACCATCCTGAGTTAGAATTTAAATTCTAAACTCACTTGTAATAAGCTTTAAGGTGTATGGCATTCCAGGATCTTGGTACCATATCCCCCTCCATTGTCTTGAGTCTGTATGCTACCTTGCCAGATTCTGATTCTATCTCATATGGTCCTTCCCACTTTGGTGCTAGTTTCCCATCGGCGGATTAGTTATGTTTGAAATGCCTTTCTCAATACCCAGTCTCCAACTTGGAATCTTCTCGTCCTTATGTTTTTGTTGTAAGACTTAGCTATCCTCTGTTGGCATGCTGCCATCCTTAGCTTTGCCGCATCCTCGTTTCATCAGCGGTATCCAAATCTTGGCATAAGGCTTCAGGATTTCACAGACTCGATCTAGCTGTAGGTATTGTCATTTCAGTTGGAATCACGACTTCAGCTCCAAGCACCAATGAGAATGGGGTCTGCCCAATAGCATTCTTCACAGTTGTTCTATCTGCCCATAGGACGAATGGTAGTTCCTCAGCCCATTTTCCCTTTTTAGCACTTAATCAATTTTCAAATTGTTGACGATTATCTTGTTCGAAGATTGTGCCTGCCCACTGGCTTGAGGATACACCGGTGTTGATGTAATCATCTTTATTGTAACGCCTCGTATTTCAGCATCCTTATTTTATAAAATTTGTTATCGTATCGTAATTCGAGGCGTTAATCATAATATATTGTGTGTATGTATGTGTGTATATACATATATATATCTTATTACATATTCATTAATTATGTAACCAATCATTCGAATATGTATTTATATGCAATCGGTATCTTCGGTTTACAATTACGTGTCTAACATCAATTACCGACCCTATTTGACATATCCTCGATCTTAAAACAATAAAATACGATAATACACGATATTTGGGTTCTACAACGGGCTTCAGAAACGTCATTGGGCCGCAAGAAGTTTCCACACGCGCTAACGGGCCTAGGGCCCAGTCCACTCACAAACCCTAACTACTTAAAAACCCCTTAACCCTTCTCCTTCAAAAAAAAAACCATAGCCCCCATCAAACCAAAACCCCTGCCTCCCTAACGATTCCGACGACCAGAGCCGTTTTCCGGCTATTCCGACCCCCGGCCGCGTATAACACCCCCCCTCTTCTTCTCCTTCTCTGACTTAAATCACCACAACCTCCCAACACATCCACTCTCCACTAAAACACTCCTAATCCCCTCAATAACCGGCCAAACACCATCATTGATGGCGGTGACGGTGGCAGAGCCGAGTTTCGACTGCAGCCGGCGGCGGAGGCGCTGGAGGTTTGCGATCGTAGGGGTGGTGATGTTTGGTTCAGTTCTGGCCTCGGGTTTCGATTCGGGTTCAAGCTCGGCTTGGTTCTACGTGGGTCACGGTGGTGGATGATGCAGTGATTTTGGGGTCGGGATGACGGGAGTTGTGGTGGTGGTGAGGCGACGCGAAGGCGAAGCCATCTTTCTATCTTAAATCCGCAGTAGTAGTGGTGAACGGTTCGGTCGACACGGGTTATGGTTCGGTCGAACATGGTCAGCTTTGGTTCAGGTCTCGACTCAGTCGGCTCGGGTCATGGCTCTGTTTCGGTGCGGGTCAGAATCAGGGTGCAAGTCAACTTAGATTCAATGTCCGGTTTGGGGTTCGGGTCAAGTCTAGTCAACGGTCAAACCCGGTCAACATGGTTAGCTATGGTTGAGGCGATTTTGGTAAATATTAATGAGCTTTCATTTATATTATTATATATATATATATATATATTATAATATTAATGATTTAAACGTAACTCGAGCTTGAAACCGTATCCGCGAATAATAAACGTCATAATAACAATAAATTGTCTTTCGTACAACGGATTTGCATATATAACATGTTTATGCATCGGTCAAAACCAAATCGATAAGCGATATAATATTATTTGTAAAAGTATAAAAGTTGAATTTACGAGACAAAAAGTGGCGTTTGTTTGCAACTAAAAGACTTCTTAGTGGATCCTTATTGACGACTCGAGATTTTATCTTGTTTCGTTCAATAAACCAGATTTTGGGAACGAAATTGTCAAGCTAGGATTGATATACACACCTTGATGACTGGTCCCGCTCTTCGATTTTCAATCTCGCCAAAGTTTCGTATTTTCGATCAAATTAGGGACATGTATTAACTGGAAGGGTAAGATACCGTTAATCGCCTGGCGACGAGAGTATTATACCTATTAGGCCAAATCATGTCTCCTTAATTCGAAGAACTTACGACTCACTTTGGAATAGTCGAAGTTTCTAAATCTGAAGCACTCCAATATTTTATCAAGCATCTCTTTTATATATCCAAATTTCTATGCGATTTAACACTTGCTACCTTGTTCATTCCAAAATCAGCATTTTACTAGAATCAATTTTATGCACAACATTATACTACCTTTTCCGGATGTAAATTTTATTTACAACAATTCAATGCATGCATACCAATAAGTTATACTTGATTCGGGATTACTGGAATAGCCTTATGTGATAAACTGGTCATTAACATCGGGTGAAGCCATAACTTAACATATGTAGTGCTTGTGAAGCACTATAGGAGTAACGCACCGCCACATGGATTTTTGGTAATGTTAAGTCATTCATTCATACTAGCGGAAGCGATGGGTTGACAACTTGTCTTTAACTTCGTAAGAAGACACACCTTAACATGTATAGTGCTTGGGTAGCACTATAGGAGTAGCGCACCGCCACATGGATTTGTGGTCATGTTAAGTCATACATTCATACTAGCGGAAGCGATGGGTTGACAACTTGTCATTAAATTCGTAAGAAGCCACACCTTAATATGTATAGTGTTTGTGTGGCAATATAGGAGTAGCGCACCGCCACATGGATTTGTGGTCATGTTAAGTCATACATTCATACTAGCGGAAGCAATGGTTTGACCTGTTTATTCACATGCCTGTAATGCGTTAATCTTGTTAACTAAGCATATCATATGTTTGTTCAAAGATTTTACTCATAACATACTCATACTCATACTCTATACTCTCTCATGCTTAAATACAACCATGCGTACATACTTAAAAGTTTATACGCTATCACACGTAATACATTAATAAACCCTTATTGTGACACTGAATGTAACATGGCATCAATTAGCGAAACAGACGTAATATGGTATGAACATGGTGGATACGCCACTGGTACTTCCTATATATAAGTGTTACTACCATACCAAGGTTTCGTAAAACGTGCCATGAGAAATTCGGTGTTTCCTTAGACCTTATTGAATACAAACTTTGATCACTCGCTATCTATTCTCGATTATACCCAACCATACTTCGAAATGATAACTTTTTTCTAAAGTCTTCCTCTTGAATATATTTCGGGACGAAATTTCCTAAAGAAGGGGAGACTGTAACGCCTCGTATTTCAGCATCCTTATATTATAAAATTTGTATTCGTATCGTAATTCAAGGCGTTAATCATATTATATATATATATGTAAATATATATCTCTTATTACATATTCATTAATTACGTAACCGATCATTCCAATATGTATTTATATGCGAATCGGTATCTTCGGTTTACAATTACGTGTCCAACATCAATTACCGACCCTATTTGACATATCCTCGATCTTAAAACAATAAAATACAATAATACACGATATTCGGGTTCTACAACGGGCTTCAGAAACGTAATTGGGCCGTAAGAAGTTTCCACACACCCTAACAGCCTAGGGCCCAGTCCACTCACAAACCCTAACTACTTAAAAACCCCTTAACCCATTCTCCTTCAAAAAAAACAAAAAAACCCTAGACCCTATCAAACCAAAAACCATGCCACCCTCACGATTCCGACAACCGGAGCCGTTTTTCAGGCGGGCTTTCCGGCCATCCGACAACACACTCCTCTTCTTCTCCTTCTCCGACTTAAACCACCACAACCTCCCACCACCTCCACTCTCCACCACAAACACTCCTAATCCCCTCAATAAGCGGCCAAACACCATCATCTGATGGTGGTGCACGGCAGTTCAGAGAGAGAGCAAGAGAAAGAGGAGAGCAGCGACGGCGGCAGAGCCGCGTCTCGACTGTAGCCGGTGGCGGAGACGCTGGAGGACCGCGACCGTAGTGGTGGTGAAGTTTAGTTCAGTACTAGCCTCTGGTTTTGATTCGGGTTCAAGCTCGGCTTGGTTCTATGTCAGGTTAGTGGTGGTGGATGACGGCAGTGATTTTGGGGCCAGGACGACGGCAGTCGTGGTGCTGGAGAGGCGACGCGACAGCGAAGCCATCTTTCTGTCTCCAATCAGCAGTATTAGTGGTGAATGGTTCGGTCGACACGAGTTATGGGTTCGGTCGGTCAGATTTGGTTCAGGTCTCGGCTCAGTCAGCTCGTGTCACGGCTCTGTTTCAGTGCGGGTAAGAATCATGGTGCGAGTCACCTCAGATTTAATATCCGGTTCGGGGTTCGGGTCAAGTCTGGTCAACGGTCAAACTCGGTCAACATGGTTAGCTATGGATGATGCGATTTCGGTAAAAATTTTGTGATGCGTTTTCAGTATTATTATATATATATATATATTGATTTATATGTGAACTCGAGCTTGAAAACCGTACCGGTTAATAAACCTCATAATAACAATAAATTGTCTTTCCTACAACGAATTTCACAATATAACATGTTTCATCGGTCAAACCAGAACGATAAGTGATATATTACTTGTAAAAGTATAAAAGTTGAATTTATGAGACAAAAAGTGGCGTTTGTTTGCAACTGAAAGACTTCTTAGATATTGGTGTTACACCTGCATCCTACAATGATCCAAGTATATTAGTAGCAGGATACTGGTGTTAATAGAAGTGTTACTAACCTGGCGATTCTGGCCATATCCCAGACCGTATCCTGGATCCCTCACAGCGATATTTCTGGCTGTTGGAGATATTTCAACATATTTCTCCGGGAATGACTCATTATGTTGCCTTAATTATCTTCGGTGAAGGTTATAGAACTAAAGTTCAACATTCTGGGATGTAAAGGAGTAACCGTATCCTCAGCAGGTTTCTTGGAGTTTGAATTCAGGAGTTGTATCTCCTTCATTATAACCTGTTGGTTTCCTGTTGCTTTTTCATTTGATCATGTATGCTGCCAAACAAAGACAAAATCTCATCATTAGAAGCAAAGATAGGAGTTCTCCTGAAACCCCAGATCTGGAAGCATTTTGAGCAGCAGGAGTGTCTCGAGGTGTTTGGCTTTCATTTCTCCTTTGGAAAGTCTGAACTTGTGGATGAGGCAATGAACCTGATGCAGCAGAGGTCGATGTAGGCATCGAAGAAGAACTCAAACTTGACTGAGAAGCCATCAAAAATAGTTTTGCAAAAATATTTTGAACAAAGAACTGATTAGTGATTTTAGAAAAGTTTTGATTAAAAATAGCACCCCTTGCCCCACGGTGGGCGTCAAATTGTTTTGGTCAAAAATTACCGATCAAATAAGTGATCAAACTTAGTTTGTGAGGTAGCGTGCTATTTGAATTGTAAAAATGTGTTACGTTGATTGATTATGAAAACAATTTCAGGATATAGTTTCCGGATCATGAACTATATCAAAATAACAAGTAAAACCGATAGAAGTAAAAGTTGACACAGTGTTTTGGTCACAAATCACAATAAGGATAATGTAACCAAATCTGATTTTATGAGGTTAAGTGCTTGATATGATGAATAATTGTATAAACGAATGTGAAATGCAAACGATGATGAACACGATGATTTATACGAGGAAAAGCCCTTGATCAATGAATGATCTCCGTCATAAAAAACCTCGGGTGATGGAAACTACCGATCACCAACTATATTGCATGAAAAAGATTACAACTTCGGAAGTATTGAGCTTGTTACAACGGTTGCTAGTGTGTGTGGGTGTTCAAGAGAGAATGTCTGCGAGTGTTGTACGTAACCAAATGTGCCAGTCCTTGTTATTCAATCAATACCCATTAAAACTATCTAATCTAAGAAACTCTATCGGCATCAGTAAGCATCCACTCACTATTAACGGTTGCTCAAAGTGGAAGCATATTCCCCATGATTCTCGGTTAGAACAAGTCCTCTTCGTTACATACCTGCAAAACAAGACCAAATAACGTAGGAAACAATTGTTAGTTTATTAGAACAATAACAGGATCGTGATCTTAGTCTTCCTTCACCAATTCTTGAGGATCCATGATCTAGGCCAGACTTAGGATGTATGATCCACAATTATAAAAATTCGATCCCTAACAATTGCCCCCAAATATGATTGGTTGGATGCTAATCAGATAAGTCATATTTCATTGAATTCAGACAAGCCATTGCAACTTGGATATAGCCGTTGCAAATCCTGACATCATTGACAAGACTCCCTGCAACAAACATCATTATATATAGGGTAGAGATAGAGATGATATCTCTTATTTAATATCAAGATCCTCTACCATTTAAACGCATATCCAGAGCATCAACAAGTATCCTCTCTCTCTCTCTCTCTTCTTCTTCAATCCTCTACTTCTTCACCATTTCTTCTTTCTAATCTCGTGGAAAAAATGGCTACCCGGTCCTCTCCTCAAAAGGATCAAGAGCATCAATGTTTTTGCCCAAAACATCAGGCCCAAAAGACGACACATAACTATGAAACGAATTAAGAAAACTTTATCAAAGACACATTTAGAAATAGTTTCATTTATTGAGTTTTTAGAAAAATTAGAATTTGAATCTGGTTCATTCCCAAGAACATCTTCACCAGTCATTGCAGTTACTTTATCTGCACAGGAAGATGAAGCATTAATATCAAAAACGCCTTTTGACACAAACTTGACCGGTTGAGTTTTCCATTTTTCAATGGTTTGTTGTGGATCGATGACTTATTAGTTTTTGCACCATAAGTCATCTTGTCCTCATTCATCAACTCCTCCACAGAGTAAGGCACATTGGTGTAGTTGTGATTGTATGGAGGAGGAACTTTCTTATAACCCAAACCACTCCCTTTCTTTTCCTTATATTCCAATGAATGTCACAAATGTCGTTGGCCAATTTGCTAGAAGTATCATATTTTTTTATATTGATTTCATTTATTTGAAATTTTGATTTGATTTCTTCTAGCTCCTTGATCAAATTATTCATGATTACTTTATCATATTCGTAATTACAACTTTTAGTGCTGAAATCTTCTTTTAATTTTGTGATATCTTTTTTTGAGTTTCAATCTTTTCTTATAAAATTTTTCATTTTTTATTAACACATAATTTTGTCTTTTTATGTCGTTATAATCTCGGATCAACTCAGCGTTGTGTGGCGATATGACTCAACTTTACCTCGACATTCAGGTGTACACTAACAGAACTTACCTTTTCAGCAGTGAGTCCGTGAACGAGAGCTGACATGATCTGAGTCATAAAGGCAATGTTGTTTGCAGAAGTCTGATCCTCAGGTGCTGAAGTCATGAAAGCAATTTGTCTGAAGCAGTCTGATTCTCTGGAGCTGAAATATTCAGTCGCTGCATCTCTGAGTTCCAATCAAATGTAGCATCAGGCTAAACCCCAGAGCTGAGGTTGGTGTACTTCCACTGGCAGCAGTTGTGCTACAGTTGTAGTAACAATAGCTCTCAGTGTTAGGTGGAGCAGGTTGAGCTCGAGTTCGATTTCTATTGACTTGTGGCTTGGGGCAATTACGTGCCAAATGTCCAGCTTCATGACAATTGTAGCAGCGCATATTCTCTAACGGCATCTTGGCTGATCCATTAAAGGTAAGACCTTGCCACTTATGTTTCCTTGTTTTTTTCACAAAGTTCTTTGCCCTGAATGCTGCCATAGCCATTTCCATGTGATGTCCATCACTTCCACGTCCTCTGGATGAATTTGATCCAGATTGTCATAGAAAACTTCGGAGGTTCTAGTTTACCTGCAGAAAAAGCATTCAAGCAGTTTATAACAGATGCAGCTATGTCGAGATTTTCCTTTGATTGTTGAGAGAAGAAAGCAATCATCTCGTTCTTGACAGTGGAATTTGGAGCAGCTGCATTGAAGGATAAGGAGGCAGGTGTTGCTGGATAGAAAATATTTGTTGATGGAGGTTCTGATGTAGCTCTAGCAGAAGATGAACTTCAAACATTTGGAATCGAGTTTGTGACACAAGAGCAGCATTGTTTGAAGCAGAAGGTGCTACAGTGTACCAAGCAGCAAGAAGAATTTCTTGGATTTGTTTCTCTCTGTTTGTCATCCAGTTCACATGATTTGATGTGTGAGATCATCTCAAACAGACTACACCTAGCAAGATCTTTCGTTTTCTTGATCATGGTCACATGATGATCCCAACTCTTTGGTAATGCATTTAGAAGTTGTCTGTTGACTAAGGAATTGGACAGTTGCAATTCAGCAATGGTCATCTGAGTGATTAGCTTCATGAACCTTTGAATCTGATTCTCTATTGTTTCACCATAGATATGATTGAAATTATTAAAATATCGGCTCAGCAAGTTCCGTCTGCTTCCTTCATATCCTCATTACCTTCGAACACTTCATGCAATGAATCCCATAATTCTTTAGCCGATTTAGCAGTTCTGAACCCAATGGCAATGCCAGGTCCCAATGCCATAGTCAAATAGGCCAACGCCTTGTCATCTTCCTCAACAATGTCAAAATCTACGTCAGTGTAAAGATCAAGAGGTTTCTTAATTAACACCGGGAGCATCTTCTCTCTCATAAGTAATTTCTCTGGGTCCAGCACGATGCTTCTCCTGATCTTACCATCTTTTACCTTGACGTGTTTCTCAAAACGCCATTTCCATTCTTGAAAGTCATCTCCCTCAAGAGACGAGGAATTCTAGTTGTGGTCCGATTTTAGAATCAATTTCTTCGGTTTCCACATAAAATTGATTTGAAGTCATTTTTAATTTAATATAATTTTATATAAATCAATGTCCAAAACAGTCCAAGATTCCAAAGTCAAATTTAAGGTTGCAGATTGTCATTTCAAGTCGAAACAGTGAGCCGAGACCACGTTTTTCGAGTATTAAAGTGTTAATCGAGACCACGGTTGCGGGTAGACAAACTTCCGGTTGCGAGTCGAGACATTCAGTCGAGACCTTGATTTCGAGTAAAAATCACAACTCGAGACCAAGGCTGTTGCGAGTCGAAACCTTGAAGACTTGAAACCACAGATGAACTGTAGAGTCGAGATCGTTGAGATTGTGAGTCGGAATCTTGAAGAAGGAAACTCGAGACCACGAGATTTCGAGTCGGAACCTGCAAAACAGATAATGAGATAAACCTTGACCCCAATCCCTGATTTCTAGCACTTCCAAAATTCAAAAGATTTTGAACTCTTTCGAATTCAATCAGCAACAACTTTCTGAACAATCAGCAAACAACTTTATTATATCAAACAAAGCAAAATCAGCAACTTTTCGATGTAATTCTGCAATCAAAGTTGAACACATCCAAGTCAGGAAGTATGCAAACCAAAAATCACTGAAACAACACTTAGTAAACACGATCAGTCTAACAAAAACAGTTGTCTTAAATCTGTTTGATATCGACCGAACCAAGATGTGGTTTCTTGGCTCTGATACCAATGTAAAACCCGAAAAGGATCTTTCAATGATATCAAACTTAATCTCGTGAGAGTGCAGAAATCAAACACAAGATGATTCAAGAACAAATATAAACTGAAACAATATAACTATAACACAAACCGGATACTTGTTTCAACGATTAACGAAGACTGATATAAGAATCCTTCTGAGGTTTCGGCTAGCTCTGATTAACACCCAACTGATCAACCTTAAACTCATAATAGGGACTAGACTTATACTAACATAATTGGGTCGAAACCCCCTAAAGCCCAGCCGAAACCTTCTAATGACCCAAACAACTTATCGACCCAAACATAGACTAAACACAATTACAAGTCCAACCCATTAAACAAATACTAACCCACTATGCATGAACCTTCAGGTTCCAACACAGATCTTTACACAAAAGCGTTTGGCATGGCTCGTTGTTGAACATTTAGTCGAACTCAGCGGAATGAGGAATCCTGAATAACCAGTTTTTCATAAAAATTTGTAAATATTTTATGGCTTTCTTAAAAATAAAAAACAAAAAATAGAAAAATGTGCAAATAAAAAAATATAGAAAATCAAAAATGAGTTGTCACTGTGTGAAAAAGAAAAAATGATAGTACATCAGCGAGTTAGACTGTCACATTCAAATTGAATTTAAAATGCATAAGTGTGATAGTAGCTCCATCATATGATGTACCAGTAGACAAAAGGCGTGAAATAATCAACTTACCAAAGTGATAGAAACTTAAAGAACTCTGTATGAATGGGTAACATATTAGTGACGTATGGTTTTATAGCCTTAAATCTTGTGTTGAGAGATTGCCAAAATCCAAGGTTTTGGGTCTTTATGCTGTTATTTCATCCGGGATATCAGGGTTGTCCTTCTGCTACATCCAGGTATATGCTGACCTAGGCACAACCAGGATATCTTAAAAGAGCTAAAAATTCCAAAAACCCATATATGAAGAAGCTCTCCTAGGAGTCATTTCAAATGTGCAAAATGTGCAAAATGCATAAATCGTACCAAAATCTGTGGTATTTGCCCTAACCCTCATTAGATGTTGGTCTCTTTGTTGTATGAAAGTACTGACCTGATCAACAATATCTAACATTGTAAACAAAAGGATGAATTTCGGTATACTCACCTACTACGAGGAAGCTTTGTGCATACCTTGATCGTGGGGGTATGTCCTGAAGTGGGACACACTTATATATCAGTATAATATTACCTTAACGTATCACACGGTAATGGAACTTGAAATGTTCGTGCATTTTGTTTAAGTGGACAAATATACTGGTAGTCATCTTGGACTGCTTCTCACGAAAATTACTTCAAGAATTATCTGATAATGTGAAAACAGTTTGATTTTGCTGATATGATCTTCTTACCGGTGACTCTCACAAAAATAGAGTGTTTATTGTGTTTGTTAATTGCTTTCAGAAAATATATAAAACCCAAAAAGATTTTCTTTTTCCGTTGAAATTCTTAATGTACGGAAAACGGTTGTTCATGGAAGAATTGTTACCGATAGGGGGAGACGGTGTTAGATGATGAGTTCAACTTTAAATCATGCAGGTTCTAGGGTGTTTGATTAAATGAATTGTTTGCGTGTTGGAGCTAAGTTGGAAATTGCTTAATCTGTGATACAGTTTAACTGTCTCTTGATTAATAATAATTGTTTAACTTTGTTGAAAAATTCTTATGGTTTCTCGAGATGTTTTTTTATACAGATTGAAGCAGTGTGTTGCTGAGAAGAGTTTTGTTTGGATGTATGGTATAACCTCCTTTCTACATTGCAGACAAGATTTGAAGAGTTTGAAGATTGCTATGCGAAAGCTGAACTAGAGTTTACTACAGTGCTAACGATTTTGAAGATTGTTGATTGGATGCATCAGCTTAGGGGGAGTCTGTTGCTGACAAAAGCTAGTAAAGTTGAAGCTATCCAAAGACCAAAGATGTTGAAGATTGCAAGAAGACTAAAGACAAGATTATCTTATGAAGCTATTGTCAAGGGGGAGTTTGTTGGTACATATTAGTGACAATAGCTTAGATTGATCTTTGGATATCTTGTAATTAGTGAATCGATAAACGGTTAGCGGCTTAGCTTTGAATTGGTTAATTAGTAGTGATTGGGCTAACTAAACCTGCATTAGGGGAATGGTAGGTGATTTGGGCTTGTCCAAATCCTGCCCATAACCTAGCCCATATGTATGGCTGTAGTATATAAACATCTCTATGCTTTAGGGTTTAGGTTAGACACTTGAGAGACTTTTGGTTAGACTTTAGTTGAGGGAAATCGTAATAGCATTGGCTTGGATGAATTGTGATCTTGAGTGGTTGTAAACAATCAGTTTGATAATCACAGAAGATCAGTTTTTGAATTGTTTTCAAGTTCTTCATCTAGTTTCTTGTTTATCGGTTTATCAAGGGGATTCCGCACCCTTGGTAGATTACCAATTTTGTGACGATCCATAAGGGATAGGGGAGCTACAGCCTCAACACCGTCTTCCACTCATCAAGACCACCAGGAATGATACCAACTGGAAAAACCAGTTCTTTTTGTGAGAAGACTCTATCCCTCATGGGAAGTATCTTCCCAAAAAGTGGAACTTGAAGGGTAGGATATAGGATCGTTAGGACGGTTTAATAGGAAATTCCTCTACTTTTTTATTGAGGATAACTGATCCTGTTTTTGTAGTGACTAGCTTTGCTACCTTGAGAGATACACCTACTACTGCTGAAAGAGTTGTTGCCTTCTTGGCCCTAGATACAACAGTTAGAACTTTCAATCCCAAGATCAAGATCTAGAAGAGACCACATCTGCCTCCTATACCATGTCAAGTAAGTACCCATATATGCATGTATATACATTTAAATATCAAAAATAAATTTGTTAATAACGAGTACTTATCTGAATTTTAATTTTCCAGGCGCCGCCAAGTCCTCATCCAAGTCTGCTTCCATGTTTAGCCTTGGAGAACTTGAGGGAATCATCTCTCCTCGATCCTTCATGAAAGAGCTGGCCACAGGCCCAAGCCAACCGGAGACTAAGGGCATGACCCTTCGTGCTAATCCTGGATCAAAGAGGAAAAAGCCATCCGAGCCACTACCACTAACTGACACCCTCCAACTTGAGCAAGACATCGATAGCTACGTCTCTAAGGTAAGGATCACTGATTCTTTGGTATGTAAATTTTTCAAAGACCAGGAATCCTAATCACTACATGTTGCCATATGCAGAAAGTTGCTCAAATCCAGGACCTGCAAGGGAAACAACTAGCTGATGTAGAAGATACCATTGCTGATCTCCACACCTTCTACACTGCCAAAGATAAAAAGATTGCGCAGCTGGAGAGGGAGATCAATCGCTTGGAGATGCAGGCTATAGTGGATGAAGTTCGGGCGAACAAGGATCAGTTGGAGGCTGTTGACGAGGCAAGATCTCTGCTGTCAAGGCTACCTTGAAGGTCAGGATTCAAATATCTCAGGAGGCAATGGATCCTTCTTTTGCGAGGTCGGATGGGAGGTAGAGGTATGGAAGCAAAGATTGCAGTAGCTGGTGATGATGAGGAGCCTGAGGAAACGCCTATGCTAGAGGCCGTTCCAAGTGGTGCTAAGGATCCTGATGAGGCAGCAGCTGGTGGTAGTGGTGAAAGAGGTGAAGCCAAGGGGGATGAGGCAGCAAAGGCGTGAGCTGCACAAATGGGCAATGATGGAAAATTTAGACTTGACCGGATCCCATTTTTTATGTTTTGTGGTTGATGTTTTGATTTCGAACAATTTGGTCTGTAACTAAACAGTAGTTTTTAGGATTAAGGATCGATGATCCCTGAACAATAGGGGTGGTAAAGGTGGATGGGTCCTTCTGTTTGTGGAGGATGAAGCCTTTGACGCCCCCCGCCTTCTATTTCCTGCACTTTCTGAACCGTAAGTGTAGACACCCTTTGCCAACCCAAGTGGACGGGCCATGTTTTGCTGGTAGAAACTTGGTTAGGCAATTTTGACAACCTTTTAAAGGGTTTCTTTATAAAATTTAATCTTTGACTATCTTTGGTGTTACGTATTTCTTTTATGTTTGAAACTTTGCTATGTTAAATTCCTTTTATTCCATAAAACTTAAAAATCTTAAGTTGTTGAAAAGAAATATTATGTGTCTAGCATAAGAAATTCTTCAAAAGGCTAAACATTATATGATCAAGGATCATATATCCTCAATTAAAAGGTGGAGGATAACATCAAAAAATACAGTAAAGATTAACAATAAGTCATACCCGTGAATCCAAGTTAGGATTATGTATATTTAAAACCTACAGTTACATCAATAAAGCAGAGAAATTATTTAAAAGTTGAGGATCCAGGATCCCTACTTGTAGAGCTTTGAGAACCTGTAATAATAATATGTAACTTGGGACTAAGCCAAACATCTGTCGAATGAATCTTTTGTAACTGGGGACAAGCCCAACAATTGGACAAGCACAATAATGGGGACAAGCCCGTTAAAAACAATAAAACTTGAGCTAATGTGAAGACGTTAGAAACCTTAGGATTCTGGTGTATGGCCCATACTTGCGAGCAAACCAATCATAAGTGACATGAAAATGCCAAAACCTTAGCTAATTGAAAACGTTAGAAAACTTAGGAACGGATTATGGTGCGTCTACCAATATACTTAGGATCTACATATAGCCAACAACAATGAAATTGTCAGCCCCTAAAGCGGGTATGGTCCCAATGCCTTGAACTATACTTGGATAACATGCGCTTCTGGTGGGGTGTCAAAACCTAATTTGTGTGAAAGGTGAAAACCTTTAAATCTTAGAAGGTAATGGATACCTTAAGCTGGGACGAGCCCAAAAGTCTTGGAGAGGTGGCCAACCTCTTGATCCTTTGTCAAAAATGTTACAAATTCTACAAAACAAACTTGATAAAATTGGATGTTAAGAATCTAACACCCCTTTGTCATAATGAATAGTAATTAATATAATATGAATGAACTAGCAAAAATATTACCAAGGAAGGGATCACATATCCTTTAAGGATTCTTCTGTCTGAGTCTGAACATTAAGAACTCTAAGGATCCTTGATCATTACTACATAAAGTACTTCTTTAAGTGAACAACATTCCAAGCTCTTGGTAGAAGATCACCGTCCATGGTTAGCAAACGATATGCCCCCTTTCCAACTTCAGCTTCTATAAGATAAGGACCTTCCCACTTTGGTGCTAACTTACCATCAGCGGGAATTGAGGTATTCTGAAATGCTTTCCTTAACACCAAGTCACTAACTTGAAATCTTCTAACCCTGAAATTCCTGTTATAAGCGCTAGCCATTCTCTGTTGATAGCTAGCCAACCTTATTCTTGCCATGTATCAAAGTTCTTCCACAATATCCGGGTCTTGGGTTAGAGTTTCAGCATTTGCTTCAGGATCACGAATGCTTATTCTGGTTGTAGGGACTACCATTTCTGTAGGGATCACTGCTTCAGTTCCAAAGAGTATGGAGAAAGGAGTTGGCCTGTAGCATTTTTAGGGGTTGTTCTATTTGCCCATAAGACATATTGTAATTCTTCAGCCCATTTGCCTTTCTTGGATCCAAGCTTTTTCTTCAAGTTGTTTATGATAATCTTGTTGGATGATTCTGCCTGACCATTAGCTTGTGGGTGGACTGATGTTGATGTTATCATCCTAATCCCCCAGCTGTCACAAAACTTAGTAGTATGACTCCCAATAAATTGGGATCTGTTATCACAAACAATTTTAGAAGGAACTCCAAATCTAGTTATGATATTTCTTTTAATAAAGGATATGACTTCCTTTTCTCTGACTTGGGCAAAAGCTTCTGCTTTTATCCACTTAGAGAAATAGTCTGTGATAGCTAGAATGAACACCTTTCCTCCTGGTGCCTTGGGAAGCTTGCCTACTATATCCATTCCCCACCTTATGAATGGCCATGAAGAGGATATAGGATGCAGAGGTTCTGCCGGTTGATGAAGAATGTTACTATGTCTTTGGCAAGCATCACATCTCCTTGCATACTCCATAACACCCTTCTTCATTATAGGCCAATAGTATCATGTTCTGAGGATCCTTGAAAAGAGTGCTCTGCCCCCAGTGTGATTTCCACAGTCTCCTTCATGAAAATCCTTCAAGACTTCTCTGATCTCAGGATCCTCAATGCATGGTAGATAGGGACCTGCAAGAGATCTTTTATCTAGCATGTTATTAATTATAGTGAATTGGGATACCTTGATCTTGAAGGCTCTAGGATTTTCCCCAATGGGAACCTCCCCTTTCTGAATATAGTTCACGATTGGAAGGATCCATGATCCTGGAGTTGAATGTGCATCATCACTAGGTACAATTGCAGCATCTTCTATTATGTCCATTGCTTCTTTTTGCTCGATTGTAGGAGACAACACATGGATTTTAGGTATCTTCACATCCTCTTGCATTTTTAAGGATGATCCAAGGTTAGCTAAAGCATCTGCTTCTGCATTCTCTTCTCTGGGTACATGTGTTAAACTAAAAAAGCAAAAGAATCTGCCAGTTTCCTGACTATCTCTAAATATTTGATTAGTCTTTCACCTTTGACTACATAGGAACCATTATAATGATTAGTAATTAGTAAAGAATCTACAAATACTTGAAGATACCTGATCCTCATATGTTTAGCTAATTGCAAACCTGCTATCAAGGCTTCATAGTCAGCCTCATTGTTAGTGGTTTGGAACTCACATGAAATAGATTGGGGTTTAATGTCCCCCTGTGGCGATTTTAGTAGTAAGCCTAGTCCAGTTCCTTTAACATTTGAAGCTCCATCTGTGAAGAGTGTCCAAGGATCTTTGGTCTCCTCAAGTTGTTGCACTTCCAATTCAGCTTCCCTTTGTAGATCACTACTGAAATCAGCCACAAAGTCAGCTAAAGCATGGGACTTGATGACAGTCCTTGGTTCATACTTAATGTCATATGCACTAAGTTTAACTGCCCATTTTGCCAACCTGCCTGACATCTTAGGTTTCCTCTGGACATCCTTAATAGGAAAGTTAGTCTTAACAATGATAGTGTGAGTTTCAAAATAATGTCTGAGTTTAGTAGAAGCCATGATTAAAGCAAAAATTAGTTTCTCTAAATGAGAATTCATGGCCTTAGCATCAAGTAGACTTTTATTTACATAGTATAATCGGATGTTACTGGCCTTCATGATCCTTAAGCAGGACCGCACTTACCGCTTTACATGAGACAGCTAGATATAAGGATAATGGTTCTCCGTCTACTGGTTTCATTAAAGCTGGTGCAGAGGATAAGTAATCCTTGAGGGCTTGTAGAGCAGCTTCATATTTCTCAGTCCATTCAAATTTCTTATTCTTCCAGTCAACCTTTGCACATCCTTGGCATTGGCAGGAGATCTGATGTTCACAATGGCGTTGATTTGCTCTGGACGTGCCTCGATCCCTCTTTTGGTCACCATATATCCTAAAAACTTTCAGCTTTAACCCCGAAATGGCATTTGGACGGGTTCAACTTCATGTTATACTCATCAAGGATGTTGAATGTTACTTCAAGATCTTCAAGTGATCATCATCTCTTTTGGATTTAACCACCATATCATCTACGTATACTTCCATTGTGTATCCAAACTGCTCCTTGAACATCATATTCACCAATCTTTGGTATGTAGCACCTGCATTTCTTAAACCAAAGGGCATAGCAATATAGCAATATATGCCGGTGGGTGTCATGAATGTTGTGTCCTCTTGATCAGATGGTTCCATCTGAATTTGCTGAAATCCAGATGAAGCATCCAAAAAAGTCAACAATTCATGACCCGTCGTAGCATCCACCATGGAGTCAATGTGGGGTATCGGGAAAGGATCCTTCGGACATGCTTTGTTTAAATCAGTAAAATCAACGCATACCCTCCACTTTCCATTTTTCTTTTGAACAACAACCACATTGGCTAATCATCTATGATACTTGACCTCTCTAATCATACCTGCCTTTAGCAACTTATCTACCTCTTCTTGGACGATGGCATTTCTCTCAGGAGCAAATTTCCTCTTGTTTTGGTGTATTGGACTGAAAGATTTGTCAATACCAAGTTTATGAGTAATAACATCTTTTGATATACCTGTCATGTCTTTGTGCTTCCAAGCGAAGGTAGATTTTCTTCTTTTCAGGAAGGATACTAGATCCTGCTCTATGCTATCCAGGATCTCGGATCCTATATACACTTTGGATTCAGGATCCTCAGGATATAACAGAATATCCTTGACGTCTTGTTCTCTAGCCTCCATGGCGTCTCTCGGAGGAAACTTTAATTGCTATGCTTCCCTAGGTTTTGAAGATGGTTTCATTGAGGAAGTGTAGCAGTTCTTCCCTTCCTGGTGGTCACTCTCTATCTTGACTACTCCCCATGGAATTGTGAGCTTGACACATTGGTGATATGTTGAGGGGACTGCCTTCATATCATGTATCCATGGCCTGCCAAGGATAACACTGCAACAAGATAAGCAATCTATTACACAGAATTTTTGAATAGAATTCACTCCCGCTATGTAAATTGGGAGTTTGATGTTCCCCAATGTATTATTCGTTTCTCCACTGAATCCCACGAGCACCGATGATCTTGGAACTATTTCGGATTCAGGAATATTCATTTTCTTGAGGACATCCAACTGGATTATGTTCATAGAACTGCCTCCGTCAATAAGGATCCTGCGAACAAAATGGTTAGAAATCAACAAAGTAATGACTAAAACATCGTGACGAGGATCCTGTATGTCTACACGATCATCCTCATCAAAGGATATCACTTTATGTAGTGTTAGAGTGGAGGTTCAAACAGGTCTTTCTCCATTTTCCATCTGTCTTTTGGCTGCAGCAAATGAGGTTCCACAAATATCCGATCATCCGGAAATAAAGTTAATGATCTGAGCATCTGCTGGTGATGAAGGAGCTCTTTCAGGAACTTTCTCAGAATCCTGATTCCTTGATCGTTTTCTTCCAAGCAATTCCTTCAGGTATCCCTTGCTGAGAAGATAATCAATTTCCTTCCTCAAGGCTATACATTCATCAGTGAGGTGACCGAAATCCTCATGATAAGCACACAATTTGGATTTATGTTGTTGACGGTGGGGTTCTCGTTCTTTCGTGGCCACCTAGCTTTATCACCTAAATTCTACATAGCAAGGATTAGTTCATTATTATCAGTAGAAAAACAATATTCAGAGATTGGAGGATAATCTCATCGTCTTGGATCAGTTATTCTTGAAGAATGATCCTTGCTTTTCCTGCTTTGAGGATCCTGACAGCCTTTCCTGGATCCTTTTGTCATCCTCTAAACGGATGAACCTTAAGGCTCTGTTCCTGACTTCGTCTAAATTCCTGCAAGGTGTCATAATAAGGTCATCATAGAAGGAGGAATCCTTTAGCAATCCCATTTTGAATGCTTCCACAGTAGTGGCAATATCTAGATTAGGGATTTCTAAGTGATTCTCTACTAAACTTAGTGATGTAATCTCTTAATGATTCATCAAGGCCTTGGGTTATCCTATACAAGTCACTAGTTAATCGTTCAAAGGAACCACTACACAAAAATTGATTATTGAACATATTAACTAAATGAGAAAATGAAGTAATCGAGTGGTGTGTGCTAAGCGCACTATTTTTTATTGTCATTTTTAGTCCATTTTACGCATAGTCAAGTTTTAAATTTATAAAACACGATTTCTACTAACACTAAACACACACTTGGGCAAGTGCACCCATCGTGAGCGTAGTATAGCATTGGTAAGATACTGAGGTCGTCCAAGGACACAAGAGCTTTTAATACCGGTTTATCGTCAACGTCTAATCAATCGAAATTTTTGATAAAAGTTTTAAAACATAAAGATAAGTAAAAAGATAAATAAAATAAAATGAAATACAAATAGACAAGATAGAATCACTTAGATCCAACTTCTCTTTTATGTATCCTTTGATAGTTTTCGCACTTTCGGACTTTTTAAGAGATTATCTTAGTTATAGTAGTAGGCCCCTCTTTTGAAGGTGACGTTACCCTCAACCCAGTGGTTTGAGTCAGCGGGGATACAATCCCAAAAGGTCGGAATATTGGAAGACAATTAAGTAAGTTATTAATGCGAAAAGTGGTAGGCCCCTCTTTTGAAGGTGACGTTACCCTCGACTAAGTGGTTTGAGTCAGCAGGGATACAATCCCAAGTAGCCGGTTTAAAATTTTAATAGTAGTTTACATATGAGGGGTTCAAGCCATTCGCGCCCCGCCATCCAATACCCGTTGAGCACTAAAGGAGGCCCTAATAGGCTTGAACCAAGTCCTCGCAGGATCTATACACTGAACAAGACAAGAACTTTACCAAACCACCCTTCTAACCCCCTTCCAAGTAGTTAACGCGCTTTATAAGACCGTAAAGACACGAATGAGCAAATCAATGATATCATGAAGAAATGGTTAAGAAAATTCACTTTCAACATAAGAAACTAGTTATTAAAGTCATTAATACAAACTCAAATAAAAAGTGTCGAAAGATTAAAAACTAAAAGTAATACATAAAAGATTAGTCTTCACCAAGTGATGTAAGGAATTTAGCCAAGCATGGCCTTTGTTTGACAAGAACCCTTGCAATCTATCTTGGATCCCGAGACTAATACACACTCTAAAGATGGAAGATGGATGATGGTGGTGGGTGTTGTGTTGTAGTGGTGGTGGAGTGGTGGCAAAGTAGAGAGAAGTGGTTTGCCAAAGGATGCCTTTGTGGGTAACCAAGCACCCCTATTTATAGTCTTAACAGAAGCCCGACCACGGCCCCGTGTCCAGCGGACACGGCCCGTGGCCAACATCCTTCTCTTTCTTCATTAATTGCATTTGTCAGCAGAGGGCCCCACACGACCCCCGGGGTCAACTATTCGCTGTACTATCCAGATTCTGCAAATCTTATAGTTGACCATGGCTCGTGTTACTATGGACACGGCCCCGTGGTGGGCGTGGAAGCTTCTGAATGTTTTGTCTTGTAGTGCAGGGCTTGACCACGCCCCGTGCTTGGTGGACACGGCCCGTGTTCGATCTTCTGTGATCTGGTTTTTTTGTCTTTTGGGGTGTTGCTGAGGGGTCAGGCATGCCTTGTTATTCCTTCTTTCTGTATTTATGTTGGTTGTAGCTGCTTATTTGCTTCTTTTGTTCGTTTGAGCTATTTTTATCCTGAAAATACAAAAGGAACATAGAAACGTGTTTTTTTCCAACTTTGGTACTAAAAAGGGTTAGTTTTATGCCTCATTTGATGTAATTTATATGTTGCATTTTGTGTACATCAAATATCCCCACACTTGAACTTTGCTTGTCCTCAAGCAAAACTCTTTAAATGTGGCATACACACCCAAATGGAATAGGTAGAGAAGAAGTTTTGTGACTTGTCTTCGAGTGTCGGGAATCCAAGATTCTTATTCAAATTATGTTTTTATTTTTAATTACAGTTCCTATTCGTCATGATTTATTAAGAACATTTCTAAGAAAAATTATTTATTTAGGCATAACATGCCTCTTTAAAATTCTATTTATTTATATACAAGTTCACGTACCTCACAAGGGATCACTCAAACTCGGCCGAAGATGTATTTTTGTGATATCACTCCATTCCGATTTCGAACTTACTTATAACATATGCTTGCCAAGTGATCAAACCTCCTCCTTTTTAACTATAAACCTTTGCAAGTATCAAGAGGAATCTTTGAAGGGTGAATTTTTTGGTTAGTGGTTAGTAGTATGGCAAAAGACGTAAATAGCATCGGACATCGTAAAACTTTTCGTATTTATTTTATCCAAGCATTTTTCAAACAAGATTTTTTTGAAGGAACTTGTTTGGTTATTCGAAGAGCTATATATACATTTTTTATTTTTTTTTTATTTTTTTACAAGATATCCGAGCTTTTTACTAAAAGAAATGGGTTTGAAAGGAAAATGGTTTTTGTGGATAATAGGTGTTTGTCTTTGTGGGTTTTTAAAACGAAAAGGTTTTAGCTCAAAAGGATTGACTAGGGGGATTTTTGGTGATGGGTGAAAAGAATAAAAATAATGGGTTTGAGAAAAAAAATGGTTTAGTCATAATGCCTCCATCATTTACTTACTTGGGTTTTAAGTTGGTAAGGACCGGGAATGCATCGCTTTGGCAAGTTCTAGAGTTATAAGGACCAAGCGGCTATTCACACAAGAAACGAAAAATGAGCATTTAGTTTAAAGATGTATGAATGTGTGCTCGATAAAGGCTCAAAACTCACTTAATGTGGGAATAGGTTTATAATGTGAACAAGTATATATATAATCAAATTTTAAAAAGATTTGTTATGTCCCTTTTTATAATTTTCTTATTGGGTTCTTTTTATCACGACGCTGTCGGTTGTAAATTTGCAAAAACATAACTTATTAGAACTTGTTATTCCCAAATAAACCAAGACAAGTAAAAAAATGAAAAAATTTGAAAAAGATTTGGGGTGATTAGCGGTTCCAATAGAGTTTTGTGTAAGGCTTATTATTAGGACTTGCTAAATTCAAAGTGTTAGTTACCCCACACTCAAATTACACATTGTCCTCAATGTGTCCAAAAATAATTTTTTCGGTTGATTCGAATGCGTAAAAGTGCGTTTAAAAACAATTTTTGTGTTACTGGGCATCTGGGCATGACCCGTGTGGTCCGGGCACGGCCCCGTGTCCAGAGTGCCAGTAACAAATTTAACAAAGCTTGACCACGGGGCGTGGCCAGTCAATACGGCCCTGTGGTCGGTTACCTGTTTTTGGACTTTTTCTTGCAGAAGTTGAGCACTGGCGTGTTAGGCTGCACACGGCTCGTGCTGACATGCTGAAAGGTTGAAAATTTTGTTGGAAGGCACTGTTTTATGCATGGAGTGTGGTTTTGACGTCCCTTTGGTAGTTTCCATCTTTTCTCGTGTGTTTTGCCATATTTTAAGTTCCAAACACCACAAATAACTTAAACCATCATATTTCATAGAGCGCGGTTCAAAATAAACATCATAAGATTAGTCCTAATAATTAAAATTACAAAGTTCCTAATAGTAGATAGAAGAAAGAAACCTAAACCACAATGAAGTCCTACCCTAGAATGATTATTTCTTTAAACGATCGACAAAAACCCGAAATTAATTTTTCGGTGGATAGGGGCCTCTAGGAACTTCAACCCAGAAGATGCACTTCCTCAAAAGTCATTGAGCATCTCCTCAATCTCCCGAGGGAGGAAGAGGAAAGGCTCTTCTTCCGCATTTTCATACCGGGGAGGAGTGGGAGATGCGACCATCAATGGAACCTCATGTAATGCGTCTAGAGGAGGTTCCGAGGGAAGGTCGTCCCATCCGGTTGGAATGATGATTTCTTGAGCAAGGTTCCAATCTTCTTGGGGAAAGATTGGTTCCATGGGAGGTAGTGCAAGAATGTTCAACCTTTGGTGCAAAAGGTTGATCTCATGCAAGCAATTCTCCAAGCCAACCGTCGAATAGTTAACACGATGGACAAGGGCCTCTTCCACTGATGTCATTTCGTCGATGGCTTCCCTTAGAGCATACATGCCGCAAACTAGGGTGGTCTCAATCAGACGGTCTTCTTCGTCTTTGGTTGTTTCTTGTTGTTGATGCGTTCCGCTGTTTTGGGTCGACATGCTAAGAAAACAAAGGTGAAATTTCAAAAGAAAAGGAGTTTTAAACGTTCACCACGGCCTCGTGCCCAGCTGGACACGGGCCCGTGTTCGTCCCCTTGCACAGTTTGGAACTCAAAAATTCTCATTGTTTAACTTATTTTTCTTAGGTTTTGATCATTTGTGAACAGAAATAACTTAAAGCAATGTGATAAACAGATAGTTTATTGAGAATCCTTGGGTTTAAAACATATATTTTCAAAAATAAAGCTTGAAGCTATGGATCTTCAAGCTTAATGGAGGATTTGAGTTCAAGAGGAAGAAGGAAAGTGACAAAAGTGGCAAAGACAAGATGGATAGGAGAAACTTCTTTAAGAACATACCAGTTTGGAAATTTTTGAGGCCAAGCATGTAGAAACAAGGTTGACTTTATAGAAAGCGACAGCACACTGACCACGACCCCGTGCCTGCTGAGCACGGCCTCGTGGTCAGACATTGTTCTGACATGTTTGTCCGTATTAAGGACACGGGGCGTGTTGGCCTGGGCACGGCCCCGTTTTGAATTTTTCGGCGGCACGGGCCGTGTTGGTTGAGCACGGCCTGTGTTGGAGTTTTACGAAGTGTTGTCTTTTAAGGACCTCAGCAATCAGGAAGGTTCTTTACTAGAGGAACAACACCGAAGTGCATAATGTACCGAAGTTGCTCCTGGTTTATGCATGAACGCAAGAGGTTATCGGAAAGGGTAAAAACTAATCTACTTACCGGTGGGCGAAACCAACCTTTATTCACTTTATCTGGGCTCTCGTTAAAGAAGGTGTATATCGAATCGCTCAGGTCTATGAGCGCATCGGTGGGGGCCGATGGAGAGTCCTTCATGGCACAATCGACACAGGGACGACTATACGCTAATGCTAACGTAAGAGACTAAAGTGAACTTCTTTGACCTTGACATTGTTGGATTCCAAATGCGAAGTCAATGATTCTTCTTGGCCTTGAGATTGTGAGGAGTACCTCTTTTTCATCATAAGCTCTATTTCCTTTATTTTTCGGAGAATCCTTTCTTCCATTTGGCTTAATTCGGAGGACGTAAAGTCGTATGGAAGGGAAGTTTGAGTGCATTTGGTTGGGTAATATGGATCATTTTTACACTATGTTGGTGCACCTAGTGTTCGTCACTTGTCGAATAGGAGATAGACGTGTGTTGAATATAATTATAGGTTAGAATGAACACACGACCGGAAATACGAAGATTTCAGTGTAAAAGGGATCAAGTTCGCCCGAACTTGACTGTATTGGTCAAGTTCGCTCGAACTTGATGTGCCTTTAGTCAAGTTGCCCGAACTTGACCATAGCACATCCGGGCGAACTTGTCTCCTTATATATATGTGTGTGTTCATTTGTCATTTAAGTTTTTGGCATCCCTACGGGGAGGTGCTGCCGGATTATCTCCATGAACTCCGACAGCTGGACTTATAAAGATGTATACTCTTTCGGTATGAATGAAGACTTCTGCTGCATTCTACTTCTACTCCTTTCTGTAATAACATTCTACCGAATCAGTTTACGTTTATCCACTAACTTCCGTCTAGAACCGCCTGATCACGGACCCTCAATAAGGGGAGTCTGTTGATGCATATGTCTGTTGCCTACGTCATCATATAATATCAAGTCTGTATTTAGGAGCGAAATGTCGAAGTTTATGTAAATAGGTTAACAAGTTCGCTTGAGTTTGTGATGGTTAAGACAAGTTCGGCCGAACTTGTCTATGCAAGTTCGCCCGAACTTGCTCTCCACCAGCGAACTTGTTTACCTATAAATAGGTAGCTTGTGATTTTATTTGTAACATTCAGAGATTTGTCAAGACAGAGGCGAAGCTCTGTCCAAGTGTTTCCAGGATCTGTAACGTTGAATATTAATGAAACGATGATTAAATAGAAACAAATGAGTGTATCCAATGTCGCCTAAGCAAACGGATTCCGCACGTTTACCTTAGGTTTGTCAGATTAGTGCCCGAACGATCTGTATAACTGACCTACAAGTGGTATCAGAGCAGGATTGGCCTAATTTGAAGACATTGGACATATAACATCTTATATTCTATTCATTTCTTCTATTTTTAACTTTTCTTGGACGATTCACGGACAAAATGGACTGATTTTCAAGTATAATACGTAAAATCCATAATAGGTAAATCCTTGAAAGATCAGAGCTTAAAAGAAACGAATTCATGCCGAAAAAATGAAAAAACCATGTTTGAAATCACAACTTCGCTCGAACTTAACATCAAGTTCGCTCGAACTTGATTGAAAAACTTAAATTTTTCATCAAGTTCGCCCGAACTTGACTGATTTTTCAAGGTTTTTACTCAAGTTCGCTCGAACTTTACTGTTTTTCATCATTTTTAGTCAAGTTCGCCGAACTTGATAAAAATTTGTTGAAAGTCTATACAAGTTCGCCCGAACTTGCTATTTTTCATAACATCTCAACACAAGTTCGCTCGAACTTGTTAAATCTATGACAAGTTCGCCCGAACTTGTCCAAGGTTTCCAAAAAAAACATTGACGAAAAACGTCTCGGACATTATATATCGTTAGAATCGTATCTATGAGACGAGTTTAAAGCTTTAATCTGGTAAAAAAGTTTTTCGAAAATTTTAAACGTTTTTAGCAAACCGATACGTTGATATTGTCGGTTTAAAAAGTCAAATTTTATTAAAATTGTCTATTTGCTAATCATTTTTCAAGTGTTTTGAACGGCAGATAAATTTGAAAACGAAATGGGGTCCGAGAAGCCGCCAAAGTTGATGAGTATGGACAAGTATGAAGTTTGGAAAGGAAAATTTGAGAGCTCGGTCCAAGCTTCGCATTTTAGCAGTTGGGTGGCGATCAAACAGGATATGTAGTTCCAAGAGATGAGAATCTGAATATTCTAGAGAAGTGCAAGTATTCTACACAACAGAAAGAGGCGTATTTTGCTGATAAGAAAATGATTAATCAGATTCAACAATCTGTTAACGAACATATCTTGATACTATTGCCTGAGTACAAGACTGGAAAAGAACTCTGGATATCTCTGAAAATAAATATCAGGTGAAGAAAAAAGAGAGTGTAGTAGTTAAGAATTGTGAAGCTCTAGTTTCAAGTATATCCACAAATGAGTCTTCAAGTTCTAAATCAGTCTGCCTGGCTATGATGTAGACAATTATCAGGCAGATAATGCCAAACTCTGGAATGAGATTGAGAGTTTAACATTAGAAAATAAAAAATTAAAAGAAAATGAAAAGAATTTGAAAACAAAAAAAAAATTTAGAAAATGAAAAATTATAAATGGTAGTAGATTTTCAAAATGAAATAAAAATGTTTAAAAATGATAAAATTGTTTTTGAAAAATTAAATATAGAAAATCAAAAAGCAATAAATTCTCATATTGAGAAAATTGCTCAACTTGAAAAAGAAGTTGAGACTGTTAAAAATAAAGTTGTTAATTCAGAAAAGTTATTGAAAGGTTTTGTGACCTCCTCATTAAAGTTAGATTATATATGTCCAAAACCGATCAATGTGAATAGAAAGGAAATTCCAATAAGTAACATTGTTACAAATTATGACGATGTCATAATTGAAGATTGTGATGATACTATCGATGATGAAAGAGCTAAAAATGATAAACATGAAATATTTTTAAAACTAAAAGAAAAATTTCAAGAAACTGTTCTACAATCTACTGAAAAAAGGTGAATGTTCAACGCAAAAACCTTCTAGCAGAATGGAGAACAAAAACAACATGAAAAACAAAATTCTAAAAATTTTCAAAAAAAAAATAAAAGCTCATCGGTACGGTCATCGAATCATTATAAAAACTCACAAAAATTTAAGAATAAGTGGTGCAGGTCAGACCACTGTGCTTCAAAGTCAAATCAATTTTACAGATTTAGCAGGGAAGATGACTACTACACGTCAAATCAATGTGTTGATTTGGGTGTTTGGTCTAAATGGAGAGATTGGTGTCACACCCCGACCCGCAGCGGATAAGGTGATCGGGGCATGATTGGGTTATCATCAAAGCTCATGACATTTATTAAATGTTTCATATTCATTAATACAAATTAAATGAAAGTTTACAATGATTGCTACAACATGATCTAACTAACAATCTAACTCCTTTGTTCTCTTCTAAGGCATATCCTATGCTATCCTTGCTTCAACCTGTTCACCTGTATCATGTGTAAAAAGGTTTTTGGATCAACATAATGTTGGCGAGTGAATCCTATGGAAAACATTTGAACAATTTATTTAAATTGATTATGAAATATGTGCACAACCAAACATGAATAAAATTAGATGTACTTGATCAACAATCATAATATGTTAAATGAAACACTCATGAATAATAATGGAACAATTAAAGGCACGCGATGCTCAACTCGTCTCTCACGAGGAGCTGAGGGGCCTGATGAATGAATTGCATAAACATGATTATATGAATAACACAACCACAAACAATATAAACTCAATGATACACACATGAATAATAATGAATTTGAATTGAAGCACGCGATGTTCTACTCGATTCCCACGAGGAACTGATGGGCTTAGTGTATGAGTTTCATGTAATTTGACAAACGGTATATAAATAAATCACAACGATAAATCAATCTAAGTTTAAGTCATGATGTGGTATGGCACAAGTTTAAATAAATAAATTAATTAATTCAAAACACATGACACACCCCAAAACGTGTAATTTAAAAGGGGAAATTGTAAGATTCACTCACAGTGGGTGCGTTCGGTTGATGATGATGAATGCACGCGAAGTGGTTTTAACCACGAGTGAGATTTAACCTAGATAAATCGCATTATGGTTTGGTAAGTAAACGGATTTTATTAAACTATTTTAGTAGGATTGTTGGGTGTATTTTTGTGAGTTTGAAGCTATTTTCAAATCTTAAAAATGTTATTTTTAAGTATTTATAATTGATTTTTAATTAAAATAATTAAATAAAAATAATAAAAAAATTTATTTTTTTTTTCTGACCGTTGACCGGCCGGTTGACCGTTGACCTGACCGTTGACCGGTTCGTTGACAGATTATTGTGCGCTGAGTGAGGCTCGAACCCGAGACCTCTCGTACGCGTGCACGCAGCTCTACCAACTGAGCTACGTGTCTAACCCGTTATATATCCGATTTTAATTATATATATACACTAATTAGTTTAAACAGAAATCCTTTTTATTTTAAAAACAGTTTAAACGAAACGGTCATGCACACCACAGGTCTCGAACCCGGGACCTGTGGTTCAATCCAACACACAGTCCACCGCTGGACTGTGTGTTCAACATGTTATAATATTCGGTTTTTATTATACTTAAATACAAAATAGATATTTCCTTTTCTGCCTTATTTAAAAGAAAAGATAATTGTCCGAGTCGGTGCTGAGGACCGGACTCGAACTCGTGACCTGTGATATAAACAAACACACAGTCCACCGCTGGACTGTGTGTCTAACTTGGTTATTATTCTGGTTATCAATATACTTAACATATAACTAAGGCGATCCGGTTCAGTAACAAAAAAATGCATTTTATTAAGGCAGCGTGTGTGAGACGGGAATCGAACTCGAGACGTTTTGCGTTTTATATGTGCACACAGTCCACCGCTGGACTGTGTGTCTAACCCGATTAATTTCATGATTTTAATTAAACTTATATGATAACAAGTCTTCATCTTCTTCACCGAAAGAATAACCAGAAATCGGTGACAGACTGGTTCAAGATTTTATCCGTTTTATTAGTGTTTTACCGTCGATTAAGATAAGATAAAAGTGAAAAGGAAAGGAAACTGAGCGGAGAAACATACCGACTGAACTCTCTGTTTTCCGGCAGAAAATCCGGCGACTGAATTCAACTCCGGCGACGTGTTCCTTGTAGTAGCTAGTCTCCAGAAAACTTGGAAAAAGGTAAGGGTGACTTCGGTGAAGGTTTAGGGGATTCAATAAAGCTCAGGGATTAAAACACGGTTTTCCGGCGAAAAACAGGAAAGTTCCGGCGAGTGAAAATACGCCGTGAAAAGATGTGATTTTTGTGCGAAAGTGTTTGTAGACGGTTGTGGTTGAATTTATAGGGGAAAAATGAGATGTATTTGGTCTGATTTCGGTCTATGTTCGATATTTAAATTTTTCCGGCGGTTTTGGTTTTGGTCGCGGACTTCAAACATCGGTTATAACCGATAAGTGATTAAAGGTTTACGTTATAACGTAAATTGTAGTTAAGATTCGCGGAAATTCCGGGATTCCGACGACTGAAACGATTGGGCGCCGGTTTTGAATTTGTAAAGTTATTATATCAATTAAATGTTTGAAATATATAACAAACAAAGCAGTTGGCGCAGTGGTTTGTGTGTGAGTTGTTAAGTCATTGCCTGACTCGGTACAAACCCGGGTTCGAAACCCGGCTGAAACAAATCATTTTTATTTTGCGTTTTTTGACAGTTTTTTCAAAAACTAAATATATGTTCGCGTATAATAATTGATTACGGATCGTTTAAAAATATTTTGGGCATTTAATTCGCAACGAAAATTTTGACTGACTGTTCGGTTGATAAACGGAGCGGGTTTGGTAAATCCGTTTTTGACGGATGTTACAGTATCCCCTGCTTTTTAGAAATTTCGTCCCGAAATTTAAATAATGATATATTTTGACTATAAGAATAATGATGTTTTGTTTGACAGTTGTATGCTCAGAAAAATGAGGGTTTAAATTTTTGTTCGAGGCGGTAACGTTCCTTGTAAAGGTTAAGTACCCTATTCAGGAATCGCTTTTTGTTGCCTACTGTATGAATATTGATAAACAGGAATGATTCGCTAAAAATGATATCATGCATAAGGGTTTAGATACGTTTGGGAAAAATATGGTTACATCCTAAGGCAAAACTTCTAACACTACAATCTACATGGAACATAAATAAAAACACAACAGCTGATATCCAAACATGAATGAACACATCATCAAATATTTGAACATGAATATAACAGCAAATATTCGAACATGAATGAACACATCAGCAAATATTTGAACATGAATAAACACAACAGCAAATATTTGAACATGAATAAACACAACAGCAAAAATTCGAACATGAATAGACACATCAGCGAATGAATAAACACAATAACCAATATTCGAACATGAGTAGACACATCAGCGAATATTTGAACATGAATAAACACAACAGCAAATGTTTGAATCCACATTCTGATAACATATATGTTTGAACGATGGAAGTTCCTCTCTCGTTTGTTATGATGAGAGGTTAATTTATGTAGAAATGGAACACAATCCAATCTCTTTAAATAACATGATGATATAAATGTATCACAAATTCCAACCAAGGCAATAATAAATCCTACATGGAACTTCTCATAACCGCCTGATAATGCCTCTGATCCTTTGGCAAGAATACTTATATATAGGAAGTACCAGCGGCGTATCCACCATATTCTTGCCAAATTTTCATTAGTTTTATCCACAAGTTATGATTGGTTACCAAGAAACTAATAAATCCTACATAGAACTTCTCATAACCATCCATTAATGCCTCTGATCCTTTGACAAGAATACTTATATATAGGAAGTACCAGCGGCGTATCCACCATATTCTTGTCAAATTTTCATTGGTTTTAACAGTGAATTATGATTAGTCCTATAACTCTACAATCAATATAACATACATAAATTACCGAAATGAAACATATCTGTGCGATCAAGGCTCAATCGAACGGAGCCGATCGTATTGCATGTACTGAAAATGAAATTGTGTGCTCAAGGCTCAATCAAACGGAGCCGAACATATTGAATGTACTGAAATTGAAATTGTGTGCTCAAGGCTCAATCAAACGGAGCCGAACATATTGCATGTACTGTATATGAATAACTTAACCACACAAACAGCCTATGCATGGAACCTCTCATAACCGCCTGATAATGCCTCCGATTATTTGACAAGAATACTTATATATAGGAAGTACCATCGGCGTATCCACCATATCCTTGTCAAATTTTCATTGACTTTATCCGCAAGTTATGGTTAGTTCGATGCGACTCTACTACAAACACCACAACCACAAGATACTGATAATGAAATTGTATGTGTGCTCAAGGCTCAATCAAACGGAGCCGAGCGTATTGCATGAACTGGAAATGTAAATAAATCTGTGTACTCAAGGCTCAATCAAACGGAGCCGAGCATATTGCATGTACTGGAAATGAGAATAAATCTGTGTACTCAAGGCTCAATCAAACGGAGCCGAGCATATTGCATGTACTGGAAATGAGAATAAATCTGTGTACTCAAGGCTCAATCAAACGGAGCCGAGCATATTGCATGTATTGAAATGTAATATTACGTAACCGATCAAGGCTCAACAAACGGAGCCGATCGTGCGGGCACGCCAAGATCAACCACATAATAAAATGGGGATCAAACTCAACCTCGATGGATGGGGAGCTACGGCCTCAGCAAAAGCATATACTGAAAAACAATATATAATATATAATATGCCATAATTTCTCTAACAGTCTACACATGTGATAAAGAAAACATAAGACTAAACAATAGGAGTTGAATCTGGATCTTCGGCGAAAAGGACTAGCTGAGTATCTTCGTTTGGGCCGTCATTATCTTCGACAGGGTTGGCGTTGATATTGAAGACTCTTCCTCTTGCTGGTGGCATAGTGGTTGGGTTTTCTTGGTTTACTTGGTTAACTGGGTTTGATTGGGCTTGAGTGTTGATAATGTTAACCAATTGAGGGCATGTGTTTCTAAGGTGGGTAGGGTCGCCACAATTGAAGCAAGCTCGAGCATATGGAAACATGGGGTATTGAGGTTGGTGATAAGCTTGGGCCATGTTTTGAGTAGGGGAAAAGGTTTGGTCTTGAAAGGTGCGACAAACATTGCTCAAATGACCATAACGTCCACAAGTTGTACATAGCCGGCAAGGTAAAGTAAGGGGATGGTGATAAAAACAGTGGTTGCATTGAGAGTGAGGTCCAAGATATGGTTTCTTATTTGGGTAAGCTGAGTTGGGTGCCACTTGGGTGATTGGGACAGCTCGGATGGGTATAGCGTGAAAAACTGGTTGATTTCGTTGAGTAGCAGCGAAAAGTCGCCCGACTCTTCTTCTCTTAGGTTTGGGTTGAGAAGGGGATTCGGGTTGAGAAGGGGATTCGGTTTGAGAAGAGGATTCGGAGGTTTCAGTTGATTCTTTATCCTTCTTCTTCTCTTCCTCGAAGTCTTTGTTTCGGATTCGGTTCTCGGTGAGCTCTATTGCTAGCTCCATTGCTGCTTCCAAAGTTGCAGGCTTGGTACTTATCACGGGGTCTTGAATCTTTGACGGAAGACCACGAATGTAGTGCTCGATCAAACGGTAGAGGGGAGTAAACATGTTGGGAACCATTTGATGAAATTCGAGGAACCTTTTGTTGTAGGTGGTGTGGTCTCCTTCCACTTGCTTCAATGAGTAAAATTCATCTTCTAGCTTCTTGATTTCGCTCCTTGGACAAAATCGTCTGGTCATGATTTCCTTCAATTCGTTCCAAGTTAGGGACATAGCATCTTCAACACCTCGTTTTGCCTTCTCTGTATTCCACCAAGTAAGTGCTATCCCATATAGTCGACCGGTAGCATAACGCACTTTGCGATCATCAGGGCAATCGCAATTTAGAAAAGTATTCTCCATTTCTTCAAACCAATGGAGGAGTGTGGTGACACCTTCAGTCCCTTTATATTTCGGAGGGTCACATGATTTGAAATGCTTGTAGGTGCATTTAGTGGTGTTTGGGGAAGAGTTGAAAATGTTTTGGTTTGCTTGGTTGACAGGATTATGGGTAAGTGCTTGTTGAACTTGAATTACAATGTTGGGTATTACGGCAGCCATTTGTTGAGTGATTAAGGTAGCCATGCGTTCGCGGGCTTTTCTTGCTCTCGTCTTCCTACGGGCGAGGTTAGAAGACATCTACATTGAATACAGGACAAGGGTATGAGTTGGATGCTTTTGAGATCATGGGTCGCATTCAAGAATGAACATTCATATAATAATTATACAAAAATACTACATCCATAGGATGTCTTGGGCTTTGCTCGCTGTTAGGCCCGTCGTGCCGCCATACTTTACCTTATGTAATCATGTGGGCCCCCATGAATTACCGGTTTTTCATATGGTTCGCACGGTTTCTGCCTGGTTGCGTACACAAAACCCGGTGAAAATCGAGAAATATGTATACAACGTGTGATGTTTGGAATGTGTCCAGGTGTAGACACGGTGACACCTCAATGTAGGGTTAGTTCGAACGACGTTTGGTGTGGCATGCTTTGGCCTAATAGGTCCTTCGTACTCTCATCGTTGGTCCCCAGGTAGGCAAACTGGTCCGTTATATTGGATTTATACGAAATGCCAGCTAGACAGGACGTTCCGACTACCGTACTTGTACCCTTCCAGTACTACATGCCCGTCGCAGAACTTTACTTTGATGAGAATTGAAAATTGCATAAAATCTTTGGATAGCGAGAGTATGAAAATAAATTGAACCATGAACATCGATATATGTATAATGAATATGTAATATGTATAATGAACATGTATATGAGCATGTATGTTTGACTGAAATGTAAACAAATATGAAACAAATAATATATCACAAGTTTGTAGTAACCACCTAATCAATTTAAAATTTAGGCAGACTATAGTATAGGCTCTAAGGGTCTAATAACTATCCTATATCCCTATATCATGGCTCTGATACCAATCTGTCACACCCCGACCGCAGCGGATAAGGTGATCGGGGCATGATTGGGTTATCATCAAAGCTCATGAACATTTATTAAATGTTTCATATTCATTAATACAAATTAAATGAAAAGTTTACAATGATTCTAAACATATTCTAACTAACAATCTAACTCCTTTGTTCTCTTCTAAGGCATATCCTATGCTATCCTTTGCTTCAACCTGTTCACCTGTATCATGTGTTAAAAAAGGTTTTTGGATCAACATAATGTTGGCGAGTGAATCCTATGGAAAACATTTGAACAATTTATTTAAATTGATTATGAAATATGTGCACAACCAAACATGAATAAAATTAGATGTACTTGATCAACAATCATAATATGTTAAATGAAACACTCATGAATAATAATGGAACAATTAAAGGCACGCGATGCTCAACTCGTCTCTCACGAGGAGCTGAGGGGCCTGATGAATGAATTGCATAAACATGATTATATGAATAACACAACCACAAACAATATAAACTCAATGATACACACATGAATAATAATGAATTTGAATTGAAGCACGCGATGTTCTACTCGATTCCCACGAGGAACTGATGGGCTTAGTGTATGAGTTTCATGTAATTTGACAAACGGTATATAAATAAATCACAACGATAAATCAATCTAAGTTTAAGTCATGATGTGGTATGGCACAAGTTTAAATAAATAAATTAATTAATTCAAAACACATGACACACCCCAAAACGTGTAATTTAAAAGGGGAAATTGTAAGATTCACTCACAGTGGGTGCGTTCGGTTGATGATGATGAATGCACGCGAAGTGGTTTTAACCACGAGTGAGATTTAACCTAGATAAATCGCATTATGGTTTGGTAAGTAAACGGATTTTATTAAACTATTTTAGTAGGATTGTTGGGTGTATTTTTGTGAGTTTGAAGCTATTTTCAAATCTTAAAAATGTTATTTTTAAGTATTTATAATTGATTTTTAATTAAAATAATTAAATAAAAATAATAAAAAAATTTATTTTTTTTTTCTGACCGTTGACCGGCCGGTTGACCGTTGACCTGACCGTTGACCGGTTCGTTGACAGATTATTGTGCGCTGAGTGAGGCTCGAACCCGAGACCTCTCGTACGCGTGCACGCAGCTCTACCAACTGAGCTACGTGTCTAACCCGTTATATATCCGATTTTAATTATATATATACACTAATTAGTTTAAACAGAAATCCTTTTTATTTTAAAAACAGTTTAAACGAAACGGTCATGCACACCACAGGTCTCGAACCCGGGACCTGTGGTTCAATCCAACACACAGTCCACCGCTGGACTGTGTGTTCAACATGTTATAATATTCGGTTTTTATTATACTTAAATACAAAATAGATATTTCCTTTTCTGCCTTATTTAAAAGAAAAGATAATTGTCCGAGTCGGTGCTGAGGACCGGACTCGAACTCGTGACCTGTGATATAAACAAACACACAGTCCACCGCTGGACTGTGTGTCTAACTTGGTTATTATTCTGGTTATCAATATACTTAACATATAACTAAGGCGATCCGGTTCAGTAACAAAAAAATGCATTTTATTAAGGCAGCGTGTGTGAGACGGGAATCGAACTCGAGACGTTTTGCGTTTTATATGTGCACACAGTCCACCGCTGGACTGTGTGTCTAACCCGATTAATTTCATGATTTTAATTAAACTTATATGATAACAAGTCTTCATCTTCTTCACCGAAAGAATAACCAGAAATCGGTGACAGACTGGTTCAAGATTTTATCCGTTTTATTAGTGTTTTACCGTCGATTAAGATAAGATAAAAGTGAAAAGGAAAGGAAACTGAGCGGAGAAACATACCGACTGAACTCTCTGTTTTCCGGCAGAAAATCCGGCGACTGAATTCAACTCCGGCGACGTGTTCCTTGTAGTAGCTAGTCTCCAGAAAACTTGGAAAAAGGTAAGGGTGACTTCGGTGAAGGTTTAGGGGATTCAATAAAGCTCAGGGATTAAAACACGGTTTTCCGGCGAAAAACAGGAAAGTTCCGGCGAGTGAAAATACGCCGTGAAAAGATGTGATTTTTGTGCGAAAGTGTTTGTAGACGGTTGTGGTTGAATTTATAGGGGAAAAATGAGATGTATTTGGTCTGATTTCGGACTATGTTCGATATTTAAATTTTTCCGGCGGTTTTGGTTTTGGTCGCGGACTTCAAACATCGGTTATAACCGATAAGTGATTAAAGGTTTACGTTATAACGTAAATTGTAGTTAAGATTCGCGGAAATTCCGGGATTCCGACGACTGAAACGATTGGGCGCCGGTTTTGAATTTGTAAAGTTATTATATCAATTAAATGTTTGAAATATATAACAAACAAAGCAGTTGGCGCAGTGGTTTGTGTGTGAGTTGTTAAGTCATTGCCTGACTCGGTACAGACCCGGGTTCGAAACCCGGCTGAAACAAATCATTTTTATTTTGCGTTTTTTGACAGTTTTTCAAAAACTAAATATATGTTCGCGTATAATAATTGATTACGGATCGTTTAAAAATATTTTGGGCATTTAATTCGCAACGAAAATTTTGACTGACTGTTCGGTTGATAAACGGAGCGGGTTTGGTAAATCCGTTTTTGACGGATGTTACAATTGGTACGATAACAGAGTGTGTTACAACTGTGGATTTGGTGGACACATTGCTGTTAACTGCCTGAAAAAGAGATTTGATACGAGAAGATGTTATAAATGTCAAATCAAATGTCATATTTCCAGGGATTGTCCGACTAATCTGAAAAGAAGATCGGTTAAATCTCAGGGGGAGAAATTACTAGAGGAGAAGAAAACAGAGAAGAAAAATGAGAAAACTGTAGAGAAGCTCAAAGAACAAAAAGTCAAGTTATCACAAGGGCAAAAAGACAGATTGAAAAAAAAGAGAAATTTTTTTTGAGAGTATTTGGAAAAGATTTTGTCCTCGGATACGTCTAAAAATCAGATAAAAGTTCTAATGAATCATTTTACTCACAGTCAAGTAAAACGAATTCATCAGATACAAATCTAAGGACAAAAGAGAGAGCAGTGAAAAAAAATTGATAATTCAAACAATTAAAAAATCAAAGAAAGTAAAATTTTCAAATAAAGTTTCTATCAAACTGTTTGAATATCAAAAAAAGTGTGAATGTTTGTTTACTTCAGATGTTAATGATTTTGGTAAACCTAAATCCAAAATGTATTGGGTTCCAATTCAAAACTAATTGAAGATTGTTTGAATGTGCAGGATAACCAAACTTCAAGTAAGCATCATTTCAGAAGCAGTGGTTGTTCGTGCAGTGGAAATAATTTGAAAGGAGTGATATTCCACACAAACAAAATGGTAGTCTCTGCGTTCACATTCGTAAAAAGTCATTAAACGGTTAAAATGGAAGATTCTTATTTTCGATTTGGAAAAGGTGTTTTCAATTTTAGGGGGAGAAAAATTTTAAAATTGTCAAAATAAAAACATATCTGTAAAATTGAAAAACATCATTTCAAAATCATTTTAGATAGATAAAAATCTTCAAAAAGCCTAAAATAGAAAATCTCAAAATTTCAAAAACATTAAAAAATGAAAATGAGATTACTTGTGCAAAAGAGGAAATGATAGTACATCAGTGGACTATCAGTGCATGCTAAAGATATGTATTGTTTAAAATGGTTAAACAATCTCACTAAAATGTGTCGGTAGGCTCAGCTAGACTAGTAGTTTTGCGAAAATGATACAAACCTAAATAGAAAAGCCTAGTTCTAGTGGGAAACGCGATTGAAAGCATAGTACTTAGTTTTGTCCTTCGTGAGTGTGTGCCTACTCGGTAATCGCTGAATGCCAAAAAGCATAAAAACCGGTTAGTTGGTGTATTTTTACATCTTACTGAAAAAGTCACTGTGATTGTGTTTTCATTTTCAAAAGATTTAAACTTTTTTTATTTCTTTATTTTGTTTAAGCATTGGACATCCTCTGCGTATACGAAAGTATCAAACTGGATGTTAGTGCCTAAACGTTTCTGCTTTATTTTACTTGGTGTTTCGTTTAAATCTTGGATCACCTCTGCGTATATGTTAATATCAAACTGGTGGTTAAGATCTAAACAATTTCAACTTTTTTTATTTCTTATTTTGTTTAAACATTGGGCTTTCTCTGCGTATCGAAAGATCGACCTGATTGTTATGTTTAAACATTCTGCGTTATTTTCACACATATCACAGCTGATGAAAGTTTAAAGGCATTACTTGAGTCAGTGTATTACATGATGAGGGGATATGCTGAGATCATGGGGCCCATAAGAACTTAGTGCAAATTAATGTACCTTAATGTATCAGTAAGTATTACGAAAGTTTCTAGATTGAGTTTAAGTGGACAACAATATCGACAATCCATGTGAATTGTTTAAACTGAGTGTTTCATCTAGATCACGGTGCAGCTGATATGTCTCAGTAAATGATATGATCCTCTAGCACGTATTCTCACAAAAATATAAACTGTAAATATTACATTTCAGTTTGTTTACATTTCTGCATTCAATATTAAAAATCCAAAAGATTTTCTTTCAAATCTTCCATGGAAACTTGATAATGTTGAATGTGAGCCAGACCAACGAGACTGTTAAGAAACGTTGTGTGTGGATACGTGTGATTGTTCTTAATCGTCAAATCTTAGAGATTCGAAGCATCATTTGAGGGGGAGCTAGATAAACACGTTGATTAAAGATACCAGAAAGCTCAAAGCAGGGGGAGCATGGATGATAAAGTTATTCAAGAAATAAAGATCAAGAGAACAATAAAGACTCAGGAACTTATTTGAAGAATGATGACTACAGCAACATCCAAGGGGGAGTCTGTTGATGCATATTTCTGTTGCCTACGTCATCATATAATATCGAGTTTGTATTTAGGAGCGAAATGTCGAAGTTTATGTAAATAGGTTAACAAGTTCGCTTGAGTTTGTGATGGTTTAGACAAGTTTGCCCGAACTTGCTCTCCCACCAACGAACTTGTTTATCTATAAATAGGTAGCTTGTGATTTCATTTGTAACATTCATAGATTTTGTCACGACAGAGGCGAAGCTCTGTCCAAGTGTTTCCAGGATCTGTAACGTTGAATATTAATGAAACGGTGATTAAATAGAAACAAATGAGTATATCCAATGTACTATCCAGATTCTGCAAATCTTATAGTTGACCACGACCCGTGTTACTCTGGACACAGCCCCGTGGTGGACGTGGAAGCTTCTGAATGTTTTGTCTTGTAGTGCATGGCTTGACCACGCCCCGTTCTTGGTGGACACGGCCCGTGCTCATCTTCTGTGATCTGGTTTTTTTGTCTTTTGGGGTGTTGCTGAGGGGTCGGGCATGGCTTGTTATTCCTTCTTTCTGTATTTATGTTGGTTTTAGCTGCTTATTTTCTTCTTTTGTTCGTTTGAGCTCTTTTTATCCTGAAAATACAAAAGGAACAAAGAAACGTGCTTTTTCCAACTTTAGTACTAAAAAGGGTTAGTTTTATGCCTCATTTGATGTAATTTATATGTTGCATTTTGTTACATCGAGTAAGGTGGAAGACTTAGCAGCCATTTGAGTGTTGATCCAGTGAGTGTGGATCCAAAGCCCTTACACTGGCAAGCTTCCTTTAACCTCTCCGGAATGGGGTTGATCTCCATTCTTTCCCGGTATTATGCTACATGCTCCTCCGGATCAATTGTACCATCATACAGCTTCATGTTGGGGGTTTGAAAGCGTTTTGGTATCTCAGCATTGCATATAGGACGCGCAAAACGAGACACCCTGTGACTTCCATCCGGGATCTCACAAATAGGCTTAACCACTCCTGGGACGTTGGATATCATATCCTTAAGCTTCTGAGCTCCCTGGCCATGGCCTGAATGATACATGCATCCTTCATGAAGCCATAGTTAGTACCAAAAGACGTATTGAAATTGTTACCTCTTGATTAGTTTGGAACCGGTATCCTAGAAGTATGTCCAAAACTAGACACTTCAGGTGCAATAGTTGGACCAGAGGAAGAAATAGTCTGCATAGGAATGAAGTCTCCTATATGAACTTCAGAGTTTCTGGATGGTTGACTCCCTAAGGGTCCTTGATCCTAATAGAAGATGGGTCCAGGATACATGGGTGCTGAAGGTCTTGGAGGATAATCCATGGATCCTTGAATCTGAGACGAGGATCCTTGATGCTGGAGAGAAGATCCTTGAGTTGGAACTGTCTCCAAGTATCCTCCCGAACTGAGGTAGGATGCTTGATGCTGAGATGAGGATCCTTGAGGTTGGAATGAGGATCCATAAGGTTGATAAAGAGATGCTTGTGACCGTGTCATCACTAGTGACCCATACTGCAATCCTTAGGATCCTTGATACTGAACACCAGGCGCTTTGGAATGTTGGACTGTAGATGCTGGGGTGTCAAAATCCAACGACCTGGGCATCAATGGAGAGTGATCCTCATTGATCTCTTCTGTTTCTTGATTTCATCAATTTCACGAAGGATCCTCTGGTTAGTCTTGTCCAGTTGTTCCATGTATCCTTTCATCTGCAAAATCAAAGTAGAAAGATCACTGTTAGTAGGTGTAGAGGATGAAATGGTAATGTTGGTGCACATATGTCTATTGCCTACGTCTAGGATGAGTATGGTGTATAGATAGGGTTTCGCAGCGTCAAATGTTGTTATTTGAAAGTTGATGTTTTCTATTAGAAAGGAATTTTCGTACGAAATTCATAGGAATTTTCGTACGAAAATTTCATGCGAAATTTCCTTGTCCTAGTCCCTAGTTGCTGTCATGTCATGCCTATAAATAGGTGACTTAGGATGTTTGTCCAGCATGCTGTTTTTGGTGATCAGTGGCGAAGCCCTGCTCGAGTCTGTAATCGTTTCAACGTTAATCAATATACAGACGGTTAGACAGTAATCATCACTTGTTCCTTGTTTGTTCAATCAATTAACAATGAATTATGCCTCTGTTAGCTGAGCAATCTGACCGGAAGCTCACAAGTTGGGTCCGATCCTAGCATTCACAGGTAAGAGCCTGTGAGAAGACGGGTGTTGGTTTCTTCTGAGCGTTGTCAGCACTCTTCAAAGGTGCAGGGGAATAGGAGGTAACGATGCACTAGTCTGAGATGAGATAACCGCCGGCATAGCACTTGAAGCAGATTTTCCTTGGGAAGCCATGTGATTGTTGGAAATGAATGAGATTTTTAGAATTGAAGCACTGATGGCCCCACGGTGGGCGCCAAACTGTTTTAGTCACAAATCACAATAAGGATAATGTAACCAAATATGATTTTGTGAGGTTGAGTGCTTGATATGATGAATAATTGTATAACCGAATGTGAAATGCGAACGATGAGTTATACGAGGAAAAATCCCTTGATCAATGAATGATCTCCGGTATAAAAAACCTCGGGTGATGGAAACTACCGATCACCAACTATATTGCATGAAAAAGATTACAACTTCGGAAGTATTGAGATTGTTACAACGATTGCTAGTGTGTGTGTGTTCAAGAGAGAAGTCTGAGAGTGTTGATGTAACCAAATGTGCCAGTCCTTTTTATTCAGCTCAATACCCCATTAAAATAACTATCTAATCCTAAGAAACTAACTATCCTCAATTCTAGCTAAGCATCCACGTTCACTATTAACGGTCATTAGCCCATGCACGTGCTCAAAGTGGAAGCATATTCCCTGTGATTCCCGGTTAGAATAAGTCCTCTTCGATACCTGCAAAACAAGGCCAAATAACGTAGGAAACAATTGTTAGTTTATTAGAATAATAATGAGGCTCCGTGATCCTTAGTCTTCCTTCACCAATTCCTAAGGATCTATGATCCATGCCAGACTTAGGATGTATGATCCACAATTATTAAAATTCTATCCCTAACACACAGGATGTACGAGGAAAGCCCTTGATCAATCTAGATCGCTGGCACAAAACCTCGGGAGCTGACAATCGTCAGCTGCCTTGTTATTCTTATTGCTTGTAATAACATGATACAACTTCAGGATAATGCTCAGATCAACTCTAAGTGTTACAACGATGGTGAATTATGAGTGTTTGAGTGTGATTGGAATGAGAATTCAGAGAGTGTACGAGTTTCTGAGCTCGAGAGTGCGTGTTTCTACTGATCTGGCACCCCATATTTATAGTTACAAAAACAAACTAGCTATCCTATTATTCTGGGATACTCTTGATATGCCTTTATGACTGTTGCAGACCTATTCTTCCGGCTTCAACGTCCTTCTTCCAACGAAATTGAGCTAGTCTTCAGGTTGACTTGGTCTTTGTGAATGTTTATGACCTTCAGCCAAAGTCTACAATTAAACCGTTAGTCATGATCAAGATATTCCCGCAGGATGTTACCAATATCCTGGTCCAGTATCCTGATCACCAATAAGAGATATAAAAATCAAGATATATAGGGAGGATATGGGTTCGAAATTCCACCCATAACAGCAAGATTTAAGACCATTAAGCCATATGCCGCAACATGTTACCCACAGACAACACAATATTGTGGGTTTCCAGAACTCTTGTGTAAACGTTATGTTTTGTCGCCTAATCAGTTTACTCGTTGGTATTGTTGAATCTACTAACACGTCGTTGCTTGGTACCCCGACTTATTTGCAATGCGTCTCGTTTCTCTTTTTCTTTTCCAAATTCAACAAAAGAAAAAGTGCTAGCAGTTTTCTATCATTTCCTTAATAACAGGTGTCCGACTGGAGATCAAAATATTTTCTTGATATCTCCCCCCCCCCCCACCTAGAAATTTATTTTCGAGTGTTCATTCCTTGAAAATGAAATTTTAAATTTAAACAGGAAAATCTTTTTGTTGGGCACAGTTTTAAGATACTCGTTTATTTAGGAAAGCGGTTTTTTTATATCACCAATGATAGAGTATGTACACTTGGTTATGAAACAAAACTCATTTCCAATCAAGGAAATTGATCATTTCCAACCAGGTTACCAACTGGTTGAAACGAGTTTTGTCGAAGGCTTTCGTGAAGATAATCGTTTTTCAGTTGTTTAGTATCCACTGGCACACTTGAATGTATCCTTTCTCATATGCATCTCAAATCATGTGAATGTGCATCTCGATATGTTTGGTTCTCGAGTGATGAATTGGGTTACTCACAATTCCCAGACACGCTTCGTTGTCGATGAATATAGGAGTCTTCATCATGTTGATTCCATAATCCAGCAACGGTTCTGTATCCAACTTGTGAACAGCAACTATAGGCCGCCGTGTATTCAGCTTGAACAGTAGAGGTGGAAACTGTCGTCTTCTTTTTGCTTTGCCATGATATGAGATAATTTCCTAAGAATTGGCAACCTCTTGAGACTGACTTCCAATCAACTTTACAACCTGCATGGTCCCTAGCAGAATAAGAAATTAAATTAAAGTTACTATCTTTAGGATACCAAAACCCAAGTTTGGGCGTTCCCTTCAGATAGCGGAAGATTCTTTTGATTGCCATCTCATGAGATTCTTTGGGATTCGTCTGAAAACATGCACAGATACAGACAGCCTACATAATGTCAGGCCTACTTGCGGTTAGATACATCAACGAGCCTATCATTGAGCGGTATAAGGACTTGTTCACTGGTTTTCCTTGAGGATCGAGAGTGAGTTCGGTTTTACTTGCAGTCGTTCATATTGTATTTTGCAAGAATATCCCTGATGTATTTGGCTTGATGAATGATAATTCCGTCTGCCTGCTGCTTCACTTCCAATCCTAAGAAAAATGTGAGTTCCCCTATCATGCCCATTTCAAACTTTGCTTTCATAACCTTCTCGAACTCCTTGCATAACTCTTCATCAGTTGACCTAAAAAAGATATCGTCTACATATATCTGAACCAGCATCACATTGTCTCTGATCCTTTTTGTCAAGAGAGTCATGTCAATTTTACCTCTTGTGTATCCACATTCCAAAAGATATGTTGACAAAGTCTCATACCATGCTCGATGAGCTTGGTGAAGACCATAGAGAGCTTTGTCAAGCTTATAGTATCGTTTTGGGAAGTGTGGTCTTCGAAACGGGAGGTTGACAGACATAGACTTCTTCCTTTATATCCTCATACAGAAATGCACTCCTCATATCCATCTGAAATACCTTGAAGTTTTTGTACGAAGCTTATACCAAAATATTTTTATAGCTTCCAAACGTGCTACTGGTGCAAAACCTTCCTCATAGTCAATCCCTTCCTCTTGTTGAAAACCCTGGACAACCAATCTTGCCTTTTTCTTAGTAACCACCCCACGATCATCAATTTTGTTGCGGAATACCCACTTAGTTTCGATTGGAAACTTCCCTTCTGGTAGATCAACTAATTCCCATACTTTGAGTTTCCAGAACTGAGATAGTTCTTCCTGCATCGCATGCACCCAACTATAGTCTTGAATTGCTTCTTCTATATCGTGAGATACCGATTGCGATAGAAAAGCGGCATACAATCCTTTGTTGATGACATATGACTGGCCACGAGTTCATACACCGTCTTTCACGGAACCAATTACATTCTCGAGGGATTGATTCTGATTTGTCTTGTATCCTGCCTTGATGTGGGTTTCAATTTGTTGAGGTAGATTGGTGAAGTGTTCATCGACATAAATGATGAGTGGTCCATCTTCCTAAGTTGGTTCATCCACGTTCTTCTGTGAAGAAGAAGCATCAGTTGCGGATGCATTCTCAGCCAAAGTGTCACCATTAGTTTCTTCCACAAGAAGGATTGGGTCAGCGGAAAAGGGAGTGAAACAACTAGTGAAAGGAGTGAATCAACAGTGGCTCCACTGGAGTGGTCTTAGTAGGTTGGGTTTCAGGAACGGGTTTGGGAATGTCGAATGTGTTGAAAACAACATATGCATCATAAAACCAATCTGGAGAACTGCTAGTGTTGGTGTAGTTTCCTTCTTAAAAATCGACGTAGTATGATTCAAGCACCATTTTGGTTCGTTTGTTGTAGACCTGTATGCTTTTTGAGTGGATGAATATCCCATTAAATTGCACACGTCACCGACTGCTTCAAACTTGATAAGATTGTCTTCAGTGTTGGGGAGTGTACACGAACATCCAAACGGTCTAAAGAAATCTATCAGAGGCTTTCTCTTGAAAAGAAGTTCATAAGTAGTTTTTCCATGAGTTTAACGATGAGAAATCGATTCAAGACATAGCATGTTGTGTTGACTGCTTCTGCCCAGAAGATGATAGGAAGCTTGGAATCTACAAGCATAGTTCGAGCAGCTTCAATGAGTGTTCTATTCTTTCGTTCTGCTACACCGTTTTGCTGAGGAGTTCTAGCTGCACTGTACTGAAGTCGTATCCCTTTTTCTTCACAGAATGAGATAAATGTCCGATTCTTAAATTCCAAACCGTTATCACTTCTGACTGATTTGACTTTCTTTTTGATGACGTTCTCGATCATAGGAATGAAAGTCTGAAGAGTAGATGCCATTTCACTCTTTGCTTCAAGAAAGTAAACCCATGAGAAATGAGAAAAATCATCTGTAATCACCAAGCAATAAGATCTTTTAGCTAGACTTTTAACACTGATAGGGCCAAAAAGATCCATGTGCAGCAATTGCAATGGGTGTTGTTATCGTATTCACTACTTTGGACTTGTGTAGCTTTTTGTGTCGCTTTCCTTGGGCGCATGCGATACATTTTTCTTAAAAATGGATATTCTTTAATTGGTAAACCTCTTACTAGATTTAATTTTGAAAGCTTGTTCATATTTTGAAGTTCACATGCGCCAAATGCCTACGCCAAAGTAGTGATTCCGATTCTGACGCCTTGGAAATTAAGCACGTCATTTGCTCATTGGTTTTGCCATTGTTCATGTTATGAACATAGGTGTTGTTTTGATGAGGAGCTGTAAGCATAATCATTTCAGCGGGAATTGAATATTCTGACTTGAGAAAGAGACATTCAACATCATTGAATAAAATAGAAATTCCTCTGTCACAGACTTGTGATACACTCATGAGATTGTAACACAATTCTGGTACATAGTTGACGTTCTACAATGTAAGAGCCTCAGATACGACGTCTCCCATTCCAACAATCTTCCCTCCCTTTTCATCTCCAGCAAAAGATACGAAGTCGTCGTCGATGAATCGGAAGTTCTTCAGAAGTTCCTTTAATCCGGTCATATGCCTTGAGCATCCACAGTCCACGTGCCAAATATATTCCATGAGCATTCGAAGCCATTTTTGCAACTTATTCTTTTATATAACAACAACAATAACAACAACAAAAATATATACAAGTTAGTTAGATTTTAGAACCTAGACTTGCTTCAATTTTAATCTATCATGATTTTGGACATTAATATCCTCTTTTCTTTTCCAAAAGAATGTTGTATTAACTAAGTTTTTAACTGATTTCTTGAAATTATCAAACTGCTCTGTGAAGTTTTTACCAAAATTTTGTTTAGGTTCAGAAAATTTCTTGTTTTTGCAGTGTTTCGCTATATGTCATAAATGACCACAACGAAAACATTTAATGCAACGGTTCTTCTTTCTTTTAAAGGATGATGCGTTGGAAGATGATGTATGTGATGAGTGTCTTGAGCTGCATGAATCTTCGCTTGATGCATCGACGCTTGATCTTCGGATTTTCTTCATTTTCTTGTCAAGACGACTTTCATCTTCGATGCATTCTTCATCTGACTCGTAGTCTGTTGACGAATCTGAACTCCTGGCTCTCAGTTGAGTTATCTGCTCTTTGATCTTCAACAGAGTCGTCTTCGTCACTTTTTGAGTTAGTTATGGTGGAATCTTCGCTACTGCTTTCCTGACTTGACTCTTGGTTAGACTCTGATGTACCTGTATACGATGGGACAAACTCGGGAATTTCTTCTGTAAGGAATTTTCCGAATCTATTTTTCTTTGGTTTTGGAACAAACACAGGTGATTCAAGTACAACATTTTCATCACAGAAAGCAGAATTCAAGTCCATGCATTCAACCAATACGTTCTCATGGTTGTGGGTCAAAGGTTAGGCACATGCCTATTATAGTCACCTCGAATAGTTAGACTAGGTTTAATACAGTCATCCGTCCTAGTTAAATTATCACATTCATCCCGAATAAAAGTGTCTTTTGTTTTACCACAATTCTAGGTGAACCAGTTAACCGTAGTATAATTGTCTCCTAATATCCTAGCCTTATTTTTGTTCTTTCACCTTTCTCATCACACACAGCTCATTCATGCTCAATTGCATCTGCATTACTTATAGAAACATTAGTATTTTTGTCATTTTCGCAATCGATACTTTGAGCAATTAAATCATCTTTATCAATTATATTATTATCTGGATGAGGAGTCAGCATAGGTACATTGTTTTTGCTATGAGGAGGTGGAAAGATTTTTCTTTCATTTCTCGCCTGTCTTTGTACCCAATGCCATCTTTCTATGTCGGTCGTTGTCTATTTTTAATACCAAACAGTGCCTTTTTGCTAACATTCCATTTATCAATGGAGAGTTGCAATTTAGTATTTTTTTTCAGAATTTTCTAACTTTTCAGTTAGATCATTTATAATAAAATCTTTCTTAAAAAGTAACTCTTTTAAATATTGCATTTTAGCCAAAGTTGAGTTTAACTTTCTCTGATAGCTTCATTCAATTTCAGTTCTTTGTTAAATTGTAAAACTTTATCCTTTTCTCTGATTAGGTCACGGTTGTGCGATTTATAATGAGCCACGACGTTCATACACGGTTTAGAGCACAGTTTGGCTTTGAATTCATAGGAGATGTTGTTTACCAGTTCTTTATCCTCCTTTTCTTTGGCTGATTCAGCCTTCATTGCAGCAACAGGAGCTTCACCACTGGGTTTTTGCCCACTTTCACCATCCTTTTGAGCTTTCTTTTCAGCTTCAGCACTGGTAGAGTTGACAATGCTCTTCAGTCCTCTGTGTGATGACTCCTTTCCTTTAGGGGTACCTGCATTTTTGTTATAAAGATACTTCGAAGGAATTGGAGCCGATTCAGTTGATGCCTTGGTTGTCTGAGCTTTATCAACTTCTTTCGAATCCTTTGAAATTTTTGCCATCAAAGCTTTGTTGACTTCCTCCATTGTCTCAGCAATCTCGTCCGCCCAATCTAATCTTCCACTACCAAGGCTTTCGGAGTGTTGGCAACAGCATTGTCACTTCCTTCAATAGCAATTGGCCTTCTTGTTGGAGTTGTATCACCGTTATTTTCAGCAGCGGACATTCTCTCTTGAAATGGCCCAAATTCTTGCAGTGGTAACAACGCAGCTTAGACTTGTCGAAACTAGCTTTTCCTAGTGACAATCTCTTTCCCGTCTTGTCTTGAAACTTCTTTAGTCTTAGGGTGATCATAGCCATCTGCCATTTCAAATCCATTGCCTCCATGTCATCTTGATCAACTTGGTATATATCTTCAGCAGAAAGAAAAATCTCATTTTAATTCTCCAGACAAAAGAGCTCGTAACTGCTCAGAAAGGTGTTTGAACAGTGCGACATGCTCGGTGGATATCTTGAGTGCTTGAGCATCGGCAACCACAGTAGTTTTCTCTTGGGACTGTGGAACCTTAGCAGAGCTTGCGAAAGCGTTGAAGTATGATGCATTAGCACTTTGAGAATTTGAATCACCTGAGCTTGTGGGAGCGAGAAAAGCCTTGTTCTTGGGCATGATAACAGTAGCAGACTTAGCAAATTTTTTAGATTGTCCGGTTTGATTCATCTCTCTTATGATCACGTCTATTTCAAAAGCTTTCAGAGTGTTGATCAGATCTGATAGTGTGACTGGTGTATGTACTGCATAAGAAGTTTCTTTTGATCATCATGCATTGCAAGCTCCATTCTTTTGGAAGAGAGTCCAAAAGTTTCTTGATTGAAGCATAATTGGCAAAGGATTACCAACTTTCTTCATTTTAGACAGCACACTCAGAAATCGGCTAATGTGATCAGACAAGCTTTCACCTTGAACGGTTCCAAACATATCGCACTCTTTCTAAACCTTGTCTCTCTTGTTGTCCATCAGTTCTTGGTTGCCTTCGTAGTGTTCAATAAGTGCTAACCACAGATCATGACTGATGTGTACTCTTCGAACAGATTGTTATTATCCTTGTTCAAGGCCATTGTTAGAGGAGTGTGAGCTCAGCAATCACGTTGAGTCAATGCCCTATCTTCTTCGGTGAACATAGTTAGATCTTCATTAATTGTACGTAACATCATCACGCATAATCATGGGAACGTGAGGTCCAACAGTAAATGACATCCATTGAGTATAGTTAGTGTACTCAAAGAATGACTTGATTCGGTTCTTCCAGCTGCTAAAATCTTCAGATCCTTTCAACTTTGGAGGCCTAGTAATAGTTCAGTTTCAAGTTCGGCTTGAGCAACCGTGTTCAATTGATTTAGTGACATGTTGGTTAGAGTTCATTTTAAGTTGCTGATCAGGGGTTAAATAGCTGGTCTTAGTGGTTCTGAGAACAATTTCGCTAATGAGGATTAATTACGCTGATTAACTATAGTATCGGAGTACAAATACACTAACTTCGGTAACGCTGATGGTTCCTGGATTTTAGATACAGCGTATTTAGCTAAGTCCGCTGGATGACACAAAACGAACAAGTGTTTGGTTAATACGCCGATCACCGTGATAAAGTCACTAAGGATCTTTATCACTGACTCAAAGTCGCCTTGATTAAAACGCTGACACTATTTCGCTGAGAATTAACAAATACGGAAGTATACTGTCGGTGTATTTGTTAACTACGCGATCTTCAAGTTAAATACGTTTATTCAATATCTACGCTATCTTCAAAAATAAATATGCCTAACAAGGTTTAAACATGAACAAAAACCATCTAATCACTCAAAAACCACTCAAAATCCATGTTTCTTTGTACCAAAATGACCCAAATGTTCACCAAAACCTGATTAACAACAAACTAACGATTAATCACACCAAATCAAAACCATTCTAAGTCCAAAAATTGAAAAACCTTGAAACATTGAAAACTTTTTTGAAAAACCTTCAAAACTTGAAGAATCTTAACAAAAATCAAACAATCAAGATCATAAAGGCTCTGATACCAAATTGTGAATCCCAAATCTGATACGGATCATAGTGGTTTGATTGTTAACATACAAACACCGATAGATTAAGTGTTTGAATACGTAGAAGTTAAGAAAATCAAAGATGAAGATTCTTGAATGGATCTCAACAAGTGTTGTATTTGTAATCGCAAATGATTCAATTAGTATATGCACCTGGATGTTTGGATTTAGCACAAGAATAATAATAACAATCACAAGAGAAATCACCAAAAAAACTTTTCCAAGAACCTTGGACTTAGGGTTTCCATTAAGCAACATATATATACACGGTACTGACTACCTGGCGTATTTATTAAATACGCCAGACTATTAAATACGCCGCCACAGTACAAAACCCTAAAAGTTACACTTTAACCCCTGAACTATCTAGGACATATGAAACCTATTACAAAACTATCCAAAACCTATTATAATCAAGTATCAACGATCTCAAAAGTTCTAACAAAGTGAGATAAATTGAGCCTAAACAAACCAAACCAACCAGTACACATGGTTTTGCCATATGCAAAAAAAAAAAAAAACACTAGAGTGGAATTTCAATCCAGTTTTTTGTACATTGATAAACCCTATCACATGTAGAAAATTTGTTAAAATGAAACGGGTCAAAGGATTCACGACTTCTATTCAAATATTTGCACCGTCTTTAATTGTTTAATTTACTACAATTTTTTGTATTAGGTTGGTCAAACTAACATGTTATAGGTTGTATATTTGAATAAAGATTATCACTTTAAGAGTAATCGGTAATCTGAATCTTTTTGCAAGAGAAAAAAGAGGGACATATGTGGATGAAGTTTGGAAAGGGATATGTATTGGGTTACTGGCCACCTTTCTTGTTTTCATATTAAGTCAATAGTGTTTCAATGATTGAATGGGGTGGTGAGGTGGTAAATTATGTGCTAGATAGACACCACACGTCGGCACACATTGACATCGAGCAGTTTCCAGAAAAGGGTTTGTAAAAGCAAGTTATTTCCGATCAAAAGCTTTTTACACTTGTACAAGTTTCAAAACCTCGATTGAAGTTCGAATTCACCTGTAGTATATATTGTATTTGAATTTGATGCAGCCTAAACTCAAATCACTTGAACCAATAAAATAAATTCATTGTCTTAAATTTATGTAAATAAAAATGATAATGGCTAACAAGTTAGCAATTTTATTTATAACCATTATATGGATACTTCTGCATTTGTTATTATAAAGAGGTAAGTAAAATATCAAATTGCTCTATTACACTTTCTTTTAGATTATCTTCGGCAACATATATGATTTAAAATCATTAACTTATTATAATAAAAAGTAAGTAAAATATCAAAATTTCTCCATTACACTTTTTTAGATTATCTTCGGCAACGTATATGATTTAAAGTCATTAACTTCATGAGTTTTTAAGAGATTACAACTTTAAGTTGCATAAGGTGCTAACATTTTCAAAGCCACCTCATTTTGCTTGTGTTCACATGCGGATCCTAATATATCCTACTCGACCCGGATTACATAAAATAGAAGATCCATTTTTATTACTTGTTACAATGAAACCCTAAAATCTTGAGCCTATTCTCTCTCTAAATCCACTCTACAATTTATCGAGCCACATTGAAATCGAAGAACAACAAACCGATAGGTGATTATTAATTCTTATATTTTAGTTTCTTACAATCTGAGAGTGGATTTGTAAATCTGTAACTGTTTTGAATCTTTACTTATATTCTTTAACATGTTTTTGTTTCTCTTGCAACGGATTAATGAGGATCCATTTGAGGCCAAGAAGGATGAGACTGATGAGTGATGACAATGTTGAGGTGAGCAATTGCTTTATTAATTAGTTTTGAATTCAGGTTATAAAAGATGCATATCAAATCACAACACAAGTAGTTGACATGCCGATTTCTATATTTGAATTGTATTCGTTATAATTAAATTAAGATTTGTAAGGCTCATGACAAAGATAGATCACAACAATGCTACGGATAAGAATAAAAGCATACTACTACAAAACTACCGCATTGTAACTGGTCGCTACCCACGCGATCGCATTGTAACTTATCGCAGATGTCACATCGCGCAGGTTTCCTACTAGTATATACATATATATATATATATATAGAGAGAGAGAGAGAGAGGGAGAGAGAGAGAAAAGAAATATCGTAAAGAGACCTTAACCTACGAAGCGTACGCGATGGTAAATCGCACGTTATGTTTATTAAAAACCAAAATCGCATGTACTGTGTATAGTAGAAATCGCACGTACTAGATTTTAAAAAGTAAATTCGTATGTACATAAAATCAGTGGAATTCGCATGTATAAAATCTCATGAACTAAAAAAATGAAGGAAAAATGGAAATCGCATGTTATAAAGAAAATTTCGCATGTTGATATTGCCTCGCGTACGCTTTGTACGTTAAGGCCTCTTGTATGTTAACTAACCTCTCTCTTATATATATATACTTATAAGAAAATATCTAGAAGTAGACGAGTCTTACAAGTTGGTAATCAGAGCTTAAGGTTAAATATTAAATGTGTTCGGTTTGAAATTTGATCAAGACATCCGTTAAGAGTTGGTTACAAAATAAATTCTAAATGAATACATATATAAATATTAGAAGAGAAAATGATGGAAAAGGCATGGGAGGGGTGTAACTATGCACTCGAACCCGGGAAATGACTAAGTAAAAACGGTTAAGGCAAGTTGCATATTTTACCAAACTGGGTAAGAAAAACATATCATGTGTAATAACATATGACGTGAATAAATTCTTGTATAAGAATGCGGGAATGATTTAAGGAAAAAGTATTAACATAATGCGAACATTTTAGTTTGAAAATGTCCGGAGCAAGCTGAGATGATACCATACCCTCCTCTCAGGGGAGATGAAAGATAAGATTTCCGAAGACGTCGGAAAGGCCGTAGAAGCTAGCCTACCAGGATTCATGGATAAGTAACAAGCTACGATACTCTCAGCGGTCCATGAAAGTATAAACAAATTGAAAGAGGACCTCACTCACGAAAGAGGCAAGGCCAAAGAAAAGAAAGCATGCCCATATGATAAATTCATGGCACGTAAACCTCCAATTTATAGTGGGGAGGTAGACCCCATTGTTTGTCAATGGTGGATAAGTGACATAGAAGGAGTCTTTGAGCGGACTCATTGTGACATGAGCGATTTTGTAGCCTACAGGACCGGTCAATTGAGGGGTCAAGCGAAGGATTAGTGGGACAAACTTAAAAAGGAACATGGGGTTGAGGCCACAAAAGCCATGACATGGATGATTTTAAGGTGCCTCCCTTGTTCTTATCCAGTCTATAAATAGAGGCCCTTGGCTGCCCATTTTCACCATCCCATTTCACCCACTCCTCTTCCACGTTTCAGACACTAAACCTCTAATCTTGAGAGGCCAAAAGGATTCTGGGATTACTCCACAAAATACTTTTAATAACTTAGTTGAGAGAGGGGACTTGTAATCAAAACCCTTCTTCAAGTTGTTTGATCTTATCATACTTGATCCATCATGATTCACTCAATAATCAATGTTGGTGGACAAGTTATGGACATTATTGGCTAAACACACCCGACCCGCAGCGGAAATAAGTCGGGCATAATTGGGTTATCACCAAAGCACATGACATTTACTATTATGTTTCATAATTAAATGAAGTCAAAGTTACATTTCTCAAACCTTCAAACATGTTCATTCATTACAAAGGAAAATAACCAAATATAATAATCCAAACACTAAATCGTTTTATTTCTTCTAATCCAGGCCCTACGTGTTCCTAGCTGCTGCTGGTTCACCTGTATCATGTGTAAAAATGGAGGTTTTTGGGTCAACATAAGTTGGCGAGTGAACCTTATAAATAAACATTTAATAATGATTTTCTGGTTAGTTTATCAATAAAATATTGTGCATAATCATAAAAGAGCATACGTATGAAATCAAGCAATGGCAACATCGGTTACAATTATAACATACATTAACAATTGATAACATACATGATCATACCAACATCATATGATAATTAACATAAATGAACTGTGAGATCAAGGCTCAATCAAACGGAGCCGATCGTATTGCATGAACTGAAAATGTAAATTGAACTGTGTGCTCAAGGCTCAATCAAACGGAGCCGAGCGTATTGCATGAACTTGAAATGTAAATTGAACTGTGCACTCAAGGCTCAATCAAACGGAGCCGAGCGTATTGCATGAACTTGAAATGTAAATAACCGATCAAGGCTCAATCAAACGGAGCCGATCGTGCGGGCACGCCCTGATCAACCGCATAATAAAATGGGGATCAAACTCAACCTCGAGGGATGGGGAGCTACGGCCTCAGCAATTGCATGTACTGAAATAATAACTTGCAAACAATTCTAACTACTGAACAGCAACAACTAACACACATGTCATGATATGATATATGCACAATAACTTAGTTATAATAAGTAAATGAATAAGACACATGATACACCCCAAAAATGTGATTAAAACGGGGAATTTGAAGGGTTCACTCACATTGGGTGCGTTGGATTTGAATTGGTGAGATGCGCACGATTTAGATGAAACGAGTTAACGAGGAATCACTGACCTAAATAATAATAGGAAAAATATATTAAATGGATGGATTTTATTAAAGATTTTTAATGAAATTTTTGGATATATTTTTTGTGAGTTTATGGCTATTTTCCATCCTTAAAAATGTTATTTTTAAGTATTTTTAATTGATTTTTAATTTAAATAAAACAAATAATTATTTAAAAAAAAATAATATTTTTTTACTGTTTGACCGTTGACCGTTGACCGGTTCGGTCAGCGGTAATTCTTGCGCCGAGCGGGATTCGAACCTGTGACCTTCCGTTCACGCGCACGTAGCTCTACCAACTGAGCTACGTGACTAACCCGTTAGAAAACTAGTTTTAATTATATTAATACACTTATTCGAATTTACCGAAAATTCCTTTATTTTACAAAACGTTTTATTCTCATTGAACCGGTGTTGGTGTCGAGACTCGATCGCGTGACGTGCAGTTTGTGTTGCACACAGTCCACCGCTGGACTGTGTGTCTAACCCGTGTATATTCTTGAATTATATTATACTTAACAACTACTCAATCTAACCCGGTTAGTTTTATGAATAAAAAGGAATGTTATTACGCAGCGTGTGTGAAGCAAGGATCGAACTCGGGTCTCGTATATAAACTTTGCACACAGTCCACCGCTGGACTGTGTGTCTAACCCGTTAACTATCCGAATTTTATTTATTCTTAACCCGTTGTTATGCTCGTCTTCTTCACCGGTTTTACACAGATCACTGGTTCAGGGTTCTACTACTTAAATAACATGATTACTAGTTTGAATGAACAAACCGAACAGTTTGGGGGAAAGGAATACCGGACAGGTCGTCTTCTTCAGGAAGTCCGGCGAGAACAGACAACTCTGTTTTTGAAACTTCGGCTGAGAGGGCTAATCAATAGAATTTAAGAGTTAGATTTGAAATTGAACCAGAGTACATGGGTTATTAGCACGATTGAATGTGTTTACCGTCAACTAGCGTGGTTCCGGCAAATTCCAGAATTTCTCCGGCGAAACCAGAAATCCAGCAAAATCTTCTGTGACTGACTTTGAGTGACGGAATAATGTTAGTAGTGTCCTAGCAATAGATTGAAACAGCAAGAGAAGAAATTCTTACTGGTTTATGTTGAATACGGTTTTCCGGCGAGAATTGCAGAAAATTCCGGCGACAGTTTTCTTGTGCTCAAATGACTTGAAAACGCGACGAAAATGGATTTGAGTGTATTTGAAACAGTTCTGAATCGTATAAATGATTGGAGACGGAATTATTTGAAACTTGAATGTCTTTCGGTTTCAAAACTCAACACTTGAAGTTCATTAAATCTAAACTTTAATTAGAAACCGATATGCGTCGGTTATAAGTTAATTAAACGAACGAAAACTGATTTGGCGATTTGGCTTACCGATTTCCGTTATTCAAATACCAGTAACCGTTCATCCGAGTTTGCGTATAAAATTCAATTGTTTTCATAATACTAACAGAAAACCATTGGTGGCGGAGTGGTTTGGAGCCAGAAAGTTAAGTCATTGGAGCAGTTGACCCGGGTTCGAGTCCGGTCAGCTCCAAACATTTTTATTTATTTTATTTTAACTTTTTATCAAATATAACCTTTATAGTTTAGCTTATATATTAATTATGTAACGTTTAAACTCAAAATACTCATAAATACTTAATGAAATTTCGTAACTTGATATTTGATTACAAAACGGAGCGGGTTTTGGAGACCCGATTTATACAAATGTTACAGTATCCCCTACTTTTAGGAATTTCGTCCCGAAATTCAAACAGTTGATGTAGTAGGGAAAAGATGAGGGTATTTTTCACGCATTGAGTCTTCACGTTCCCAAGTAAACTCAGGTCCCCGTTTCGACTCCCAGCGTACCCTAACAATAGGAATGCGACTTCGACGTAGACGCTTTTCTCCATAGTCCATAATCTCTACTGGTCTTTCAATAAAATGCATGGATTCATCAATCTGAATATCCTCTAGTGGAATATGAAGATTCTCATCAGCGAGGCACTTCTTCAAGTTTGACACGTGGAAAGTGGGATGAATTCTGTCGAGTCCTTCCGGTAGGTCAAGCTTGTAAGCTACAGGACCTACTCTTTCGAGTATTTTGAAAGGTCCTACGTAACGTGGTGCTAGCTTTCCCTTTTGCCCAAAACGAACTACTCCCTTCCATGGTGACACTTTTAAAAGCACATGATCACCAACGCTAAACTCCAAGGGCTTCCGTCGTTTATCTGCGTAACTCTTTTGACGACTTTGAGCCGCTAGAAGATTGTTTCTGATCTGATGAATTTTATCTGTTGTTTCTTGGATCAATTCCGGACCAGTAATTTGAGCTTCCCCAATTTCGTGCCAACAAACAGGAGATCGACACTTTCGACCATATAAAGCTTCAAAAGGTGCCATGCCGATACTAGAATGATAACTGTTGTTGTACGAAAATTCGACTAACGGTAGGTGGGCGTCCCAATTTCCCTTGAAGTCTATGACACATGCTCTAAGCATATCCTCAAGGGTTTGAATGGTGCACTCAGACTGTCCATCAGTTTGGGGATGATAGGCGGTACTGAGATCTAGTCGAGTGCCCATTGCGGATTGTACTGCCTGCCATGTCCGTGAGGTGAAACGACCATCACGATCAGAAATAATACTTAATGGAACTCCATGACGGCTGACGATTTCGCTGATATAAATACGAGCAAGCTTTTCGTTCTTAAAATCTTCTCGAATAGGAATAAAGTGAGCTGATTTTGTGAGTCGGTCTATAATCACCCATATAGTGTCATACCCACTAGAAGTGCGAGGTAACCCGGTAATGAAATCCATGGTTATATTTTCCCACTTCCAGACAGGTATTTCTGGTTGGACCAGAAGTCCTGAGGGTCTTTGGTGTTCAGCCTTTACTTTAGAACAAGTGAGACACTTGGAGATAAAAACGGCAATATCTTTCTTCATTCCAGGCCACCAATAGGTGTACCGTAGGTCTTGATACATCTTATCGGCTCCTGGGTGTATAGAATATCGCGACTTATGGGCTTCATGCATGAGTGTTTCACGAAGATTGATATGGTTAGGAATCCATATACGATCTAGGTAATACAAAATACCATCAGATTTAGTTTCCAGCTTTAGCTCGGCTCCACAGGACATCTCCTTTTGTACATCTTCCTCTGTTATTGAAACGTGTTGAGCTTCTCGAATTTGATCCTTAATATTGGTTATAATTTGCGAACATAGAATATGAATGGAGTTCGCATACTCCTTTCGACTAAGTGCATCAGCCACCACATTTGCTTTACCAGGGTGGTATTTGATTTCACAGTCGTAATCATTTAGAAGTTCGACCCATCTCCGTTGCCTCATATTTAACTCTTTCTGATTGAAGATGTGTTGAAGACTCTTATGGTCAGTGTATATTTCACACTTCGTGCCATAAAGATAATGTCTCCATATCTTAAGAGCGAATACAACGGCTCCAAGTTCAAGGTCATGAGTGGTGTAGTTCTTTTCGTGAGTCTTGAGTTGCCTTGAGGCATAAGCTATGACTTTTCCTCTTTGCATGAGAACGCATCCCAATCCTTGCCCTGACGCGTCGCAATAGACTACGAAATCATCACAACCTTCAGGAAGAGTGAGGATTGGTGCATCACAAAGTCTTTGCTTGAGGGTTTGAAAAGCTTCTTCTTGCTTGGGCCCCCATACAAATGGTTTCCCTTTATGGGTTAAAGCCGTGAGTGGCACCGCAATGCGAGAGAAGTTTGAAATGAATCGACGATAGTAACCAGCAAGTCCAAGAAAAGACCTTACTTCAGTTGGCGTACGTGGAGCTTGCCATTCTTGAACTGCTTTGATCTTTGATGGGTCCACATGTATTCCTTTGTCATTGACTACATGCCCAAGAAATTGCACCTCTTTTAACCAGAATTCACATTTAGAGAACTTGGCATAAAGCTGTTCCTTTTCTAGAAGTGCAAGAACAAGTCGCAGATGACGCTCATGATCAGCTTTAGATTTTGAATAGATAAGAATATCGTCAATGAACACAATAACAAATCGATCAAGGTAAGGTTTGTAGACTCTATTCATTAGGTCCATGAAAACAGCTGGTGCGTTGGTTAATCCAAACGGCATAACCATGAATTCATAGTGACCATAACGAGTTCGAAAAGCAGTTTTAGGGACGTCTTCTTCATGCACCCTAAGCTGATGATAGCCCGATCGAAGGTCGATTTTCGAAAAGCAACTGGCACCTTGTAGCTGGTCAAGAAGGTCATCTATACGAGGTAAAGGATATCGATTTTTGATAGTTAACTTGTTGAGCTCTCTGTAATCGATGCACATGCGAAAAGATCCATCCTTCTTCTTTACGAAAAGTACAGGTGCACCCCAAGGCGATGAGCTGGGGCGTATAAATCCCTTGTCAGTCAACTCTTGCAATTGACTGGCTAGCTCTTGCATTTCAGAGGGGGCTAACCTATATGGAGATTTTGCCACTGGTGTAGCACCAGGTATAAGATCGATACGAAACTCGACATCTCTGATTGGAGGAAGTCCTGAAATGTCGTCAGGAAAAACTTGTGGAAAATCTTTTACAACAGGAATATCTTCAAGTTTCTTTTCTGCGGTCCCCTTCTTGATGATATGGGCTAAGAACGCGACATAATTCTTACGAAGGTATTTCTGAGCTTGAAGGCAAGACATTAAGTTGAGTTCTTTCGCCGAGGTTTCTCCAATAATTCGAAGAGTCTGACCGTTTGAAAGTGGAATACGAATAAATTTCTCACGACATACAACTTCCGCATTATGCTGACTAAGCCAATCCATTCCGACTATGATGTCGAAACTTCCCAGCTTCATAGGAATAAGATCGACTGAGAAATCGTGATCGTTTAGGGTGAGCGTACAGTTGCGTAAAATAGAATCTAACGAAACTGGTTTTCCATCTGCAACTTCCACTGTTATGGATTCCACGAGCTTATCTCGATTTTTACTTAAGATAGGTTCAAACTCTAATGACACGAAACTTCTATCCGCACCAGTATCAAATAACATAGAGGCATATCTACCATTTATAAGAAACGTACCGTTGACCACATTGCCGTCAGCTCTGGCCTGGTTTGCGTTAATATTGAAAGCCCTTCCTCTAGCAGGTGGAGGAGCTTGGTTTGCTTGGTTCACAGGGTTGGCTTGGGCCTGAGCATGAATAATATTGACCAGCCTTGGACATGAGTTCCTGAAATGACTTGGATCTCCACAATTGAAACATGCCCGCATTGGTTGGCCCATAGGGTAGTTGGGTTGATAGTATGTTTGGGCTAAATGTTGAGTGGGTGGAAATGGTTGTTGTTGTTGGGCTTGACCCATAAATTGTTGGTGGGTTTGGGTTATAGGTTGATGGCGATTTGTTCGTTGAGGTGCGCGGCATTGTTGTACAAGGTGTCCAGCGCGACCGCAGCTGGTACAGTACTGGCAAGGATAGTCAGGGAAGTGGTGATACTGACAACGGTTACATTTTGGTAGTGGTCCTGTGTATGGTCTTTTGTATGGCGCGGGTGGAGGAGTGGCTTGAGTGATGGGTGCAGCAGGAACAGGGGTGTTGGTGTGGGTGACTGCAAAGTTCCTGTTGTTACGCTTCCTCTTGTTAGCAAATTTGGAGGAAGGAGTGTGGTGGTTTGAGGTTTGTCCCTCAGCAGGGGTTTTCTTCTTTTCCTCCTTGAACTTCCCATTGCGAATTCGGTTTTCGGTCAGTTCTGTTGCCAACACCATGGCAGCTTCGAGTGTTACTGGTGAAACGCTGAGGACCGAATCCTGGATTTTCGAGGGAAGTCCTCGAATGTAATGTTCGATCAGACGGTAGGTTGGAGTGAATAAGTTTGGTACCATCTGGTTCAACTCCAAGAACCGTTTGTTGTAAGTAGAGTGATCACCATCTTTTTGTTTCAGGGCATGAAATTCATCTTCCAATTTCTTAATCTCACTCCTAGGACAGAATCGCCTAGTCATGATTTCCCTTAACTCCTCCCAAGTTAAGGACATCGCATCTTCCATTCCCCTCTTTCCCTTCTCAGTATTCCACCAAGTGAGAGCTACCCCAAGTAGTCTCCCGGTGGCATAACGAACTTTGCGATCCTCAGGACAATCGCAGTTTAAGAAAACGTTTTCCATCTCCTCGAACCAACGCTGGAGAGCAGTGACTCCCTCAGTCCCTTCGAATTTTGGGGGATCGCAAGACTTAAAATGTTTGTAGGTGCATTTGCCGGTAGGAGGGTCGTTGATGATCTGGTCCTGTTGTTGAGGAGGGTTAGTAGGATTTGCAGCAAGAGCTTGTTGTACTTGTACTACGATGTCAGGTAATATCGTGGCCATTTGGTTGGCGATATGAGTGGCCAATCGTTCCTGAGACTTTTCCGATTTCCTACTCCTTCGATGCGATCTCTACGACATCTACAGGATCATAAAATGAGAAGATTGTGAGTTTATGGTATATTTTAGGTGTCATGTGTCTTTAAAAAAAATGAAAATAACATAAATATCAATAATGCAACTACATCCGAAGGATGTCTTGGGTTCGCTCATGTTGGGCCTCAAACGTCCCCCATACCTTCACCTATATAGTCATGTGGGCCCCCATGGCTATTGGTTTGGTAGGATTCACATTAGTATTGGCAATTTAACACTCGCATCCCCGAATGCTAACCACAAAATATGTTCATGAGATGTTTGGTCGGAACGTGTCCAGGTGTAGACACAATGACAACTCAAAGTGGGATTAGCTCTCACGACGTTTGGTATAGCATGCTTTGGCCTAATAGGTATTTCGTACTCTCATCGTTGGTCCCCAGGTAGGCAAACTGGTCCTTTATTTTGGATTTATACGAATGCCAGCCTAGACAGGACGTTCCGACTACCGGTACTAGTACCCTTCCAGTTACTACATGCCCGTCATGAGAACTCACTTTGATGAGATTTGAAAACACGAAAATCGTTGTAAAATCAATCATGATGTGGTGTGTGCTTGCATGGATGTGATATGTTATGATCATACGATTTCATGATGAGCATTATTTGATAATACATACTTATGAACATGCTTGAACAATATCAAATGTAACATTTTAACATAAACATATAAACATCATGAAATTTGGCATATAACACACAAAATTCCTATAAGTTTCTAATCGACTATAGTATAGGCTCTAAGGGTCTAATAACCTATCCTATATCCTATAGTCATGGCTCTGATACCAATCTGTCACACCCCGACCCGCAGCGGAAATAAGAGTCGGGGCATAATTGGGTTATCACCAAAGCACATGACATTTACTATTATGTTTCATAATTAAATGAAGTCAAAGTTACATTTCTCAAACCTTCAAACATGTTCATTCATTACAAAGGAAAATAACCAAATATAATAATCCAAACACTAAATCGTTTTATTTCTTCTAATCCAGGCCCTACGTGTTCCTAGCTGCTGCTGGTTCACCTGTATCATGTGTAAAAATGGAGGTTTTTGGGTCAACATAAGTTGGCGAGTGAACCTTATAGATAAACATTTAATAATGATTTTCTGGTTAGTTTATCAATAAAATATTGTGCATAATCATAAAAGAGCATACGTATGAAATCAAGCAATGGCAACATCGGTTACAATTATAACATACATTAACAATTGATAACATACATGATCATACCAACATCATATGATAATTAACATAAATGAACTGTGAGATCAAGGCTCAATCAAACGGAGCCGATCGTATTGCATGAACTGAAAATGTAAATTGAACTGTGTGCTCAAGGCTCAATCAAACGGAGCCGAGCGTATTGCATGAACTTGAAATGTAAATTGAACTGTGCACTCAAGGCTCAATCAAACGGAGCCGAGCGTATTGCATGAACTTGAAATGTAAATAACCGATCAAGGCTCAATCAAACGGAGCCGATCGTGCGGGCACGCCCTGATCAATCGCATAATAAAATGGGGATCAAACTCAACCTCGAGGGATGGGGAGCTACGGCCTCAGCAATTGCATGTACTGAAATAATAACTTGCAAACAATTCTAACTACTGAACAGCAACAACTAACACACATGTCATGATATGATATATGCACAATAACTTAGTTATAATAAGTAAATGAATAAGACACATGATACACCCCAAAAATGTGATTAAAACGGGGAATTTGAAGGGTTCACTCACATTGGGTGCGTTGGATTTGAATTGGTGAGATGCGCACGATTTAGATGAAACGAGTTAACGAGGAATCACTGACCTAAATAATAATAGGAAAAATATATTAAATGGATGGATTTTATTAAAGATTTTTAATGAAATTTTTGGATATATTTTTTGTGAGTTTATGGCTATTTTCCATCCTTAAAAATGTTATTTTTAAGTATTTTTAATTGATTTTTAATTTAAATAAAACAAATAATTATTTTAAAAAAAATAATATTTTTTTACTGTTTGACCGTTGACCGTTGACCGTTGACCGGTTCGGTCAGCGGTAATTCTTGCGCCGAGCGGGATTCGAACCTGTGACCTTCCGTTCACACGCACGTAGCTCTACCAACTGAGCTACGTGACTAACCCGTTAGAAAACTAGTTTTAATTATATTAATACACTTATTCGAATTTACCGAAAATTCCTTTATTTTACAAAACGTTTTATTCTCATTGAACCGGTGTTGGTGTCGAGACTCGATCGCGTGACGTGCAGTTTGTGTTGCACACAGTCCACCGCTGGACTGTGTGTCTAACCCGTGTATATTCTTGAATTATATTATACTTAACAACTACTCAATCTAACCCGGTTAGTTTTATGAATAAAAAGGAATGTTATTACGCAGCGTGTGTGAAGCAAGGATCGAACTCGGGTCTCGTATATAAACTTTGCACACAGTCCACCGCTGGACTGTGTGTCTAACCCGTTAACTATCCGAATTTTATTTATTCTTAACCCGTTGTTATGCTCGTCTTCTTCACCGGTTTTACACAGATCACTGGTTCAGGGTTCTACTACTTAAATAACATGATTACTAGTTTGAATGAACAAACCGAACAGTTTGGGGGAAAGGAATACCGGACAGGTCGTCTTCTTCAGGAAGTCCGGCGAGAACAGACAACTCTGTTTTTGAAACTTCGGCTGAGAGGGCTAATCAATAGAATTTAAGAGTTAGATTTGAAATTGAACCAGAGTACATGGGTTATTAGCACGATTGAATGTGTTTACCGTCAACTAGCGTGGTTCCGGCAAATTCCAGAATTTCTCCGGCGAAACCAGAAATCCAGCAAAATCTTCTGTGACTGACTTTGAGTGACGGAATAATGTTAGTAGTGTCCTAGCAATAGATTGAAACAGCAAGAGAAGAAATTCTTACTGGTTTATGTTGAATACGGTTTTCCGGCGAGAATTGCAGAAAATTCCGGCGACAGTTTTCTTGTGCTCAAATGACTTGAAAACGCGACGAAAATGGATTTGAGTGTATTTGAAACAGTTCTGAATCGTATAAATGATTGGAGACGGAATTATTTGAAACTTGAATGTCTTTCGGTTTCAAAACTCAACACTTGAAGTTCATTAAATCTAAACTTTAATTAGAAACCGATATGCGTCGGTTATAAGTTAATTAAACGAACGAAAACTGATTTGGCGATTTGGCTTACCGATTTCCGTTATTCAAATACCAGTAACCGTTCATCCGAGTTTGCGTTATAAAATTCAATTGTTTTCATAATACTAACAGAAAACCATTGGTGGCGGAGTGGTTTGGAGCCAGAAAGTTAAGTCATTGGAGCAGTTGACCCGGGTTCGAGTCCGGTCAGCTCCAAACATTTTTTATTTATTTTATTTTAACTTTTTATCAAATATAACCTTTATAGTTTAGCTTATATATTAATTATGTAACGTTTAAACTCAAAATACTCATAAATACTTAATGAAATTTCGTAACTTGATATTTGATTACAAAACGGAGCGGGTTTTGGAGACCCGATTTATACAAATGTTACAATGGACATTATTGGCTAAACCCTTTGTGTTGCTTGGGTTGAAGATGAAACTTGGTATGAATTAAATGTTTAAACTTTGGCAAAGAGGTGTGTTATGTCTTTAATAATTCCTTTTACCCTTCTTCTTTCATAATGAGCTTATGATTGTTTTGTTCATTGATCTTGTGGGAGTTCTTGATAACCAAATGAGGTGAAGCTTGTTAGTACACTCATGTGTGTAACAACCCATATACTAATAAAGAAAATCTGATCTTGGAGAAGTGGCGAGTCATTCATGGAAACACATCTAGTGATCAACCCTCGTTTATAAAGAGTATCGTTGTTGGCTGCACGGTCTATATGTTAGGCCTCGATGATTAGCCAAAACTTGGTCTTGTCACTGTCTAACACGGTTTATATGTTAAACTTGGCGCGGTCTAAGAGTTGGTGAACCCATGTTAAAAATATTATACGTCTTTATATATATTATCGCCACCCGTTTTATAAAGATCAATCACCAAAATTAATCACAAGTGTCATTAGCACTTGTATGGAGCAATTAAATATATCCTTGCTACCTTTGAAGTGAGACAAAGGTATGTTAAATAGAGGATCGTAAGCCATGGGAACCATGTAAAAGAAAGCAGAGTAGTTGGATGTAACTAACCCAAGATTAGGGGATTGTTCCTTAAAAAGAACATTTATCTAATTTGTCGATAACCTTAGCTAGGAGTCGGGTCTTTAAGTTAATTAACCTCCCCTCTTGGCAATAAAATAACTATAATATGTCCCAAGTAGATTCGGAGATCCAAAGCAACACCCTTCGTGCTCTTGATATTCTCTTATAATCATCTATTACTTGCTTTTATTTTCTGGTTTTAATATAAAAATAACAAAAGATAATTAATTAAACTAGTTGGTAATTTAAAGTTAACTATTAAAAAGTCATATCATTTGGGTTTAAATACTTGGTTCTTACCTTAAGCTCATTACAAACGATAGCTATGCTTGCCTATTGTGTGTGTCTAGCCTAAGTAAAAATCATTTCTTATAAATTTAAAACTAAATGAAAGTGTCTAAAAGTTATCATCACAAGACACGGACACATTATTCGGCGCGTTTGCACCCCTAATAGAAGATATGTACGAGCCATACAGTTTGGAGGAGATACGAGTCATTAAATTGACTCGTAGTTATTAAAACTAGGTGAAAGTGTCTAAAAGTTATAAGTTAGCCCACCTAATACGCGTTAAGAGTTATTTAATTGACTATACCAACACATCGCAAGACACGACATATCACTCAGCGTGTTTGCACCCTTAGTTGAGAGAGGTACAAGTTGTATAGTTTGGAGGAGCTACGAGTCGTCAGGCCTTGATTTGGGCTACACCGCCTTAAAAGTATGAACAATAGTGTCCCAGTTACGATGTGTCAAAATTATGTGCAGTGCCCGTGGAGTTGAGTATGGGCATACCCGAGAAAACCTTAAGTTGCGAACTCAACAGTCTGGAAGTGTGAAAAAAGGGTAATTACAAGAGGAGAGATTCAAGAGAATATCAACGAGAAGAGGATTCAAGGAAGAATAGCATATAGGAGATTGGGATATCAATCCTTACTGAGTTAGACCTTTCGTATTTTTATTTTCCTTTAGATTTGATCATGTATTCAATGAATTCTTTGTTTCAGTTATTTCTATGAGTAGTTAATCGCCTTATCATCGGTCAGGTTAGGATGAATCTTGATGCTAAGTGAAGTTGGATGATTTGTTATGAAAGTTGTGTTTTTTACTAAGTGTTTGTTGATGAACTTGTGATTGTGTTAATCGATATGTTGTGTATTGATCTTTGAATGAGTTTATGTGGATGATCTAGTCTTTTATGACGTTTGCTTGTTAGATCTGTTTTATCTATCTTTAGGCTAAATATCGATCGTTAGTCTAGGGCTGGAAACTTAGTAGGTAAAGGATAAGCTTATTCAAGGGTTGGTAATTCATATGGGTCACCTATGGGAAGAATCTAATTAAATGGGTTTATAAGTTAGTTAGGGTTTTCTTTAAATTGAGTAGCATATATAGTGTTACTTTCTAAGCACATTAATATACTTCGGGTTACTGGCTGTAAAGGTTCAGGATGTTGCTAAACTAGAGCAGATTGATATACATGATATGGAATTTGGGATGTTGTGTTCATCATTTCCGCCTCGACATACAGATCTTTTGGATCAACAGCTGGGTGATGGAAGGTTATAAAGCAGTCTGATGAAGTTCCAACGTAAGGGTTCATAGATTCAAGTTGAGGTTTCTCCATTTCAATGTGAGTATTATCAAAAGCAGTAGCATACTCAAGTACATCCTCCATTAGTTCAGCATCATCATACTTTTTAGGGATATTGGAATATTGGCTCCAGATGGCATGCTGAATCTGAACCTTCTCCCTCGGCAAAAGACTTTCGAGATCGGTTAATAGTAACGGATCCCTTGCCATGCTCGACGTATTCTGCTGCAGAAAATGGAAACTTAGGTTGAGCTAGTTTCACATTCTGATTTCTTAGCAACTGGCTTCCAAAATTAGAGTTGTTGAAGTAATATCTCCAAGTTTGTTGGAAATGACTATGTTGAGAAGTGCTTTGGTAGGAAATAATGTCACTTAAAAGCACAATTGGATGTCACTATGTCCATAAATATTGCATCTCATTGTCTGATCCGCTCTAATGGTATCGGTAATCCTTGGGAGTATTCACAAAGTACGAGGGATTGGTGTTTAAGTTGTTCGAAATCGGATGAGGAGGACCGCCAAACCCAATCTTAGGTCACCTGTCATTCCGTGAGAAGGAGGTATGCCAAACATGCTTCCTGGAAGGACACTGACCTGACTATCATAACAAATCAATACTAGACTCAGGATGACTATCCTAAGTCTTTTCAACTAGACACGAAAATTCTAAAGAATACCAAATTTCAATTATGTGAGCTTTAAGATTAGGTTTTGTATTTAGACAAAAAGGCTAGTGTCCAATCCTCAAATTGTATCTCTGATACCAACCTGTCACACCCTGTTCTACTAATGAGCTCGAAAGTAGGATATTAGTGTGACAATTGTTTAACTGACTTATATTTGCAGTGGAAGTAAAGGGAAGTATATTTATGCATTAAAAATAGTTTATATAAAAATAAAACTCGTACTTAACTTAATATAATATTGTATTAAGTTAATCAATACCAAAGGGGATCGAAACATCAAAAGGCTTGGTGACATCTAGTTCTAGTCATTGGGTTGCAGTTCAAGACAATAGACAACATTACAACACCTTAGCGGTTAACGTTCACCTGGGGAACAATCTTTATAATACGCCAGCTTTCGGTAGTAATATATATTTAAGAGACACATTTCATAAAGAATTTAATTAAAAGGCTTGTTATGATATGAGTATTTCGATATACCAGATTTAAGTTCATACATCTAATTTAAAAATATATTGGATATGATTTTCCATGTATATTGCCACGTATAGATAGTCATGTATGCCTGCCGACATCTGCTTTGTGACCGATCGAAATATACATGACAGGTGCCGACATACGTGTAAGATAGCACATATGCTATTTCATAAAAAAAATATATTATAATAAATCGTATTATTACTATTGTGGGTATGTTATTTAACATGCACTTATTATCATGATACTTTTATAATTGCATCTCAGTTACGATAAAACAGTTAATATGTATTTACTTATAATTATACTCGGAACAAAATGTATTTACACTTGAATTATAGTCGTATAAAGTTTATTTCACATGATGCGTTTAAATTGGAGGTCCTATAGTTATAGAATAGAATGGAACAATCCTCCATTAAGAAGGTTACTTTTAGACTGATCATAAGTTATTGGATTTGAAAACACGTACACTCGAATACATGTTTGAGTTAGATAGACCATAGTGGGCTCTTACAGACTATCTACGTAAGACAGTTGTGTCTTATGGTGTATGAGCCAATAATTGGTCACAGATTGAAATTGAACCTCTTATGGACCGTTAAGGGTGACCAAGGTTAGACCTTATGGTCTGTCACCCAATTTAAGTCAACCTAGCCAACAAACCCTTTTACGGATCGTAAGTAGATAGTTATGTTACAATTTATAGTCTGTAACGCAATTGAAGTCAAAATTGGTCAATGTTTGTTCTTACTGACCACATGAGAATACAAAGTTACTACTTACAGTTCATAACCTAAACTAGACAAAAAAAATATCTGAGTCCCTAGTATGGACCATATGAGGCCAAAGGGTTTCTAATTTACGGTTTGTAAAGGACACTATGTCATATCTTTGACTCGATCGATTCAAATGATTAGGAACGCGACTAGCAACACCCAAGTTACAGAGGCATACCTTCGGTTAGAATGATTGTTAGGTACTAGGAATTGGAAAACTAACAAGCTTAATAACCTAGAATGAACGGGTCAATATTGAAAAGTCAAACTGTGGATAAAATGAACAATGCAAAGGCAATGCAGCCAGATGAATTGAAATTAGCCACTAAGAATGATTAAGGGAACTGCTTAGAAGCTCAGGTAACTTCTGGTTACTCCAAAGAAGATAGAGTTGAAGTCGAAATAAGCAAAACACTAAAATAAGTTGAAAGGGGAGTGAGAGTTAGGCGTGAAGGAAAATTGATCAAGTATAGAGGGTATTTAAAGGCTTGAGGAGTGAAGTAGAAGCTCACATGCGTCTGATGCGGTGGCACGATGGTGGAGACGGGTGGCAATGGCCATGCGTGGTGGCAGTATGGCCTCCACATTGCAGACCGATCAGAAGCTTCTTACGGACCGTTAGAGGAAGACATGTTTTAGGTTACGGTCCGTGAGGGTCGTAACGACTATCACCCACTTCAACTTCTTTGTGGACAGTAAGAGAAAACCATGAAATGGTTTACGGTCCGTAAAACAAAAGTTTGCATAATTTCAATTTAACCCCCTAACCTTCATCTTTGATCCATTGGCAACTTTGACCACTTAATTTTCAACAAGTTATCACAGGGTTCATCACTAAATATTAGATGTTACCTAGACTTTGCCCATAAACATTTAAATGTTGGTTAAGAGCTCAAAATATTCTAAACTATTAAAGTCAAAACTAAGATAAGTTACGAGGATGTTTTAAACAAATTTTGGCTCTTGTCTTTATAGGTGATTATAGTATTAAATAGATAATACTTATAATTACCAACAAGGTTCAATGATTTGTGAAAAGCCGTGAGAATTGTACCTTTTAACTATACATCACCAACTTTACATGATTTGAGTAAAGTCATATTTTTTATTACTAAACAATCAAATGTGTACGATAACGTTCCGGTCAGTTTTAAATGAGCTTATTATCCAGCATGTTGTTAACAGCACTGCCCGAACCATTCTCATTTTGTCTTCTGATGCATTCAGTGTGATGGATTTGCAACGGATCCCTAACATTGAAAGCAAAAATTTGAGGGTAAAAAGATAATCATTTTTGGTGAAGTGCAAGCAATGCCATACCATACCTATGGGTGAAAATCGTGTAAGGCTTAACGATTTATAGTGGGTGAAATGGGTGTCTTTTAACTATTTTGGCGAAGTAATTTGAGTTGTTTTTTTTTCATACTTTGGAACTGGGTGATGTTTCGCTCGTCTCCAGTATCTTGCTTGGGACATCCTTCTATATATAATTAGGTTTTATGGAATGGAAGTTGTTTGCTGATAAAAAAAAAGGAAGAGAGAGAGAGCGCGCGCACTTAACCGTTAACTAAATTTAATTTTAAACTACTAGATGAGTTTTAAATGGTTAAGAAGTCATGATAATGCGTTGTGAATTTGAAGTGAACTTCATCAACTAACTTTAATTTCATTACGAAATTATCAAAATTCTTAAGGTGTTTTTTTCCATATTTATTAGGTTTCCTCTTAATTTGTATATATGCATTATAGCCTAGTGAAGATGGATATGATTCGGTGGTTCCGCTGACAACATGATAAGACTCAGTAGTTCGTTAGTAATCCAAATTTACCGTTCAAAAAAAATCATAGACTCGTGTCAATTATTGATTTGACTTGATAATGATCCTGATTCTTTTTATAGGTTTTAAGATTTTATCTTTTTGCATTAAATTCATCCTAAGAAAAATGTTTATTTAAAAACCAATGTTATTTTAAAAAATTACAAGAATAAAAAACTGCATAATATACTTGTATAGAAAGCATAAAAATTAATCAAAGTAGCGTGGAGAAAAACTGTGACAGTTACCTAATGTGTGAAAAATAAAGAAATATAGAAAAGAAAATTGTCCAAAAAAACATTTGCCATTTTCTCATTGCATTTAATATTGGATCAAGACGGGCATTGTTCATGGCTTTAGCCTAGTTGTATCTTGTGGATGGGATAAAACTTTGTGACCAATAGGTCCTGAGTTTGATTCTCATAATGAGGTTTTTTTATATTTATTGGGTTTCCTCCTACGCATACTCTTATAGAAGATGAAGCGCCATCGTTTACATCACGTCTGATAACCCCACCACTGCGCATACTCTTATCGAAGATGTTTGTGCAGGGGCGGATCTAGCATGATAATAGGGGTAGCCCCCACTACACCTTGACGCTCCGGCGGTACTGTAAATTTAGAAAAATTTAACGTTATTTCGATTTCGCGCCCTTATAGAAAAGAAACCTCGCCCATTAACGTACATTCTAGATCCGTCATTGTGTTTGTGATATGAATGTAAATGAAACTTGCAGAATTGAGTCAAGCCACATTGTGCTTGACTCAAAAATTAAACAAGTAACTTCAACCCAATTATCTTACAATATGAAATGGTGAAATTGAGCTTAAAAACTCGAGGTAATTCGTCCCATATTTAAAATAAAATAAAGTAAAATTAAGTATTCTATTTTTCAAATTATGTAAAAATAATAATGGTAATCATAAACTACAGATAGAGCATAAACTACAAAGTTTGTAATTTATTCGTATTAAAATTTGTGTTATAATTTGTTCATATTAAAATTTGGTTTTATTTTAGTCGAGCAAACGAGCCAATAATATGTGAGCTGATTTAGATCGGACTTAACTCATTTACAAACAAGCTAATTTCAAACGAAACTCGAGCCGTGGGCTTTTTAAACTGAACTACACATTTTAGATCACTATTTAATTAGCTAGTATTTATTCTAGCGATAAAAGATCATGTACATGACAAAGAAATCGTACGAAGTTTATGAGACTAGTAGGAGATGATAAGTGGCATTGCTTTGAAAGGTATTTTAGTTCTTTCTCACTTGAGCAATTTCTCATTTGATTTTCAAACGGTTATAATTTTTTTATACGTTAATTTTAAAAAAAAATAGACCGTTTTAACGAGAATTTTATTCTCTTTAATTCGAGCACCCTATTGCTATAGTTTTCGTAAAAAAATTACATGATTTTGAATACTCGTTATTCCATTACGTGATTACATGATTTTGAATTCCCAGCACATGACTACGTAATTTTGAATACCTATTACGTATTACACCTTCAACATAAACCATTACGTGATTACACATTCAATATAAATCTATTATGTGATTACAAATTTAATATGATTTGTTATAACTAATGTTATTACAATTATACTTATTACGTGATTACACATACAAATTAAAATAAAAAAATAATTAAAAAAACACTTATAGCTGGTTTTGTTCATAAAGAGTTATTAGTCGTTTAAGATTTAAACGTATGATTTAAATGTTAAACACATTAATTTGTGGTATTGTTATTAAATGCAGAACTAATAATTGTGCATGTACATGGTGTACTAGTTCATAAACCGTTGGGTGTAGTGAGGCTTGGGTTGGGAGCTTGGAATCATGACGTAGCTTAGAAGGGGGGGGGAGCGCCTGACCCCCCAAACTTTTCGCTCAATAGTGTTATATATGTAGCTTTCGTATAGAAATTTTGGGTATATACGTTTTCGACCATCCGGTTCTATAGAAATTTTCGGGTATATACGTTTCCGACCCCCCTCTCGGTAATCTCAAGCTTCGCCACTACTTGGAATGACATGTGGCGGAGGTGGGCTCCACCCGAGGGAGGATGGCTGGCGTGGGTTTTTTAGGGTGTGGGGTGGTGTGGCTTGGCCCGGCGTGGCCAGCCAAGTGTTATTTTTTTATTACTTTAATTTTTATCACCACTTTAATTTATATTAAATATCTAAATATACATGTTACTAAAAAACTATTACATTTCACATTACAGAAAAAAATCACATTACTAAAAAATCAATCATCTTTGTTTTCGTCGTCGATGTAGTCGAATCTAGGAAGCGTCGAAACATGTTCTACCAAATCGGATCGAAGATTTGAACTTATTTGTCTTGACTCGATTAGAGTTTTGTTTAGAGCTCTCTCCTCGTTACTAATATCTTTGTTATTTGGCGCGGTCTCTTCGGGATACTACTCAACCACCGCGCGATCTTCATCCTCTAAAATCATGTTGTGTAGAATGATGCAGGCGTACATCACGTTTGATATTTGATCTTTTTCATATAATCGGCATGGGATTCTTAATATACCCACCTTTTCTTTAACACCCCAAACGCTCGCTCGACGTCTTTTCTGTAATCGGCATGATATTTGAACTTATTTGTCTTGACTCGATTAGAGTTTTGTTTAGAGCTCTCTCCTCATTACTAATATCTTCGTTATTTGGCGCGGTCTCTTCGGGATAATACTCAATCACTGCGTGACCTTCATCCTCTAAAATCATGTTGGTTTCACAAAAAACAACCCATTCAGGGTAAATTCCATCAACAAGATATTACCCGTACTTGTATTCATCTTCATTTACAAAAAAAATGTTACTTTAGGACCAACACCGTTTATTAGATCGTTGAATAGGGGCGAGTGATTAATATTGTTTATATCATTGTGTGCACCGGGCATACCAAAGAATGCATGCCATATCCAAAGATCTTGTGATGCAACGGCTTCAAGCATCATAGCCGGCGTTCCATGATATCCGCTTGTGTGGGAGCCTTGCCACGTAGTGGGACAAAGTTCCCACTCCCATTTCATACAATCTAAACTCCCTAACATCCTGGGGAGGCCATGATATTCAACGTGATGTTCCAAAATTTGTTGCATATCACTAAACGTTGGTTTTTGAGAGTATTTTTTTCTTTGTATAGTTCATTGATACACGAACAAAAATTGTGAAGACTTTCCCTAGCTACACGGGCCGACTTTTTAAATAATCGTCCATTATATCGGAACTACACCCGTAGCCAATTGCTTAAGGCGGCTGTAACCTTTTGCCAGGTGGTAAATCCTAAATTACCACGTGCATCTGGTCTTAGGCGGAAAAAGGTATAGTTATCTTCTAAGTCCTTCAATATTCTAAGAATAAATTTTTACTCATACGGAAACGTCGCCTAAACATTTTTTCATCATACGTTAGTTCAGGTGAAAGAAAATCGCTTACCAGCAAATCGTTTGCCGTATCGCGTTCACGAACAATATACTTCCTCCGTTTGGGTGGACGTTGGGAAGTCCCTTCGTCTGAATCTTAACGACAGCTTGCAGAATCGTCGCCACTGACGTGATTCATAATTCCGCCCCCCATCCGATGAGGACGATGATTCGTAACTCCCAGACGAAGACGATTCATTTGAACTTGAAGAAGCCATTGTATGTACTTTAAAGTTTGGATAAAAACTAATTAGTAAATGGGTTTATTTATATAAGGAACTTTTTTTATAAATAGTCGTTGGCCAAACGGCTAGACCAACATCTAGCCTAACGGCTATGTTCATCTAACAAATCATGGCCAGCCATATCACCATCCAAGACCGCCCCACGCCAGGCTAATTTCCCACGCCAGCGGGCAACGCCGCTGACCATGCTGGCTCGGTGTGGCTGCAACGGCGTTGCTTTGCTAGCCACGACCCAAACCGCCGCCCACATCCAGCGTTCTATGTCACCACCTACAAGAATATGGGATTCGAGTAAACACAAAGTTAGTTTGCCTAGATTCGAGTAAACACAAAGTTTGTTTGCCTTTAATGGCACAAAACACAACCACCACTTATCAACGTGCCCTTTTCTATATAATCGATTATTTATATTGAATCGAAGGGTCACATTAGAGATGGGCGTAATCGGGTTTTATTATTACCCGGAACCGGTTCCAACCCGGACCCGGTTCTGCTTGGATGTCATTGGAACCGGGTATGGTGTGGAACCGGGTCCAGTTCCTACCCGGGTTCACACCCAAGAATATGGAACCGTGTAGAACCGGGTACGGGTATTATGGAACCGGGTATGGTGTGGAACCGGGTATGATGCGGAACCAGTTTCTAATAGTGTTGGGAACCGGTTCCTGACATTCAAACCTGCCATTTACTGTTCAGAACCGGTTCCTGACAGCCATTTACTATTCAGAACCGGTTCCTGACAGTCAAAACTGCCATTTTACTATTGGGAACCGGTTCCTGACAGTCAAACCTGCCATTTACTGTTCAGAACCGGTTCCTGATAAGTGTTACCGTTGGAAACCGGTTCCTGATTAAAAAAATCGGTTTTTTTTTGTATATAAACCCCTTCCTACTTACCATTTCTAAACTTAACACTCACCATCATCAACTTACAAAATCAATCAACTTCTAAGTCTTGCAAAATACCTATGGCATGCAACGACGAAGTTGTTATGGTCTTAGAGACGAAAAGAAACCCAGCTATATGGAAGAATTTTGATCTCTGTTTAATGTCTGACAACCACGAGATGGCTAGATGCAAAGATTGTGGAAAATTTATGAAGGCCGCAGCCAACTCAACCCTTAAGAAACACACTGAGCGGCATTGCCCAGTGACGAAGGCAAAGAAAAATGAGACGGGAGAAGGTTCCGGCACCGGTTCTTCAAATGTTTGATGTAACCCGTTTGGTTTGGTGTTTTAATAAAGTTTGTGTAATGTTTCTTTCTATTGTGTTTGTTATGTTTGATTTTTATTATTAGTTACATTGATAAATAAAAATAGTAACAATAATCGGTTAAAATTAAAAAACAAATTAATCGGTTACAATATATAAAAAAAAATTAACCGGTTACAAAAAAAAAAAATTACTCAGAACCGGTTCCAGTAAGATTTTATTTCCACCAGTACTCGGGTACTGGTGGAACCGGGTACTAGTGAAACCGGGTACGGGTAAGAACCGGGTACGGGTAGGAACCGGGAACGACCCGATTCAAATGGTAAAATTGTGGAACCGGGTTGGAACCAACGGGTATTTTGAACCCGGAACCGGTTCTACTTAATGTCGGATAGGAACTGGAACCGGTTCCAGTTCGGTTCTACCGGTTCGGGTTCGGAACCGGTTTTTATGCCCATCTCTAGGTCACATTTCTAGGTCACATTTCCAAACGCTTAGTCGCTTACCATAAACTTCAGAGGAAAAGTTACAATAAAGATTTTGTTGTTTAAGATTTTCACAATTGATTTGTTCGGTTATAAACAGTCGTTATTTCAGTTATTACGTGGTTAGGTTAACCGTCAGTTTTTGTTTTTGTATTTGGTCACTTCAAGCCATTTAAGTTAATAATCCAAATAAGCTTTTGAATCAAATAAACAACAAGAATTCTGTTGATTTATACAGGAGAATAATAAGACAAATAATATATACTAGTTATAAAAAATCCCTATGTATAATATATTATATATAAAAAATATAAACAATGGTTATAAAAGTTATACGCTTTTGAATTCAATTATTTATACACATGCAACTATTACTAAATCATATAAGTCGGTTATGAAAAATCATAACTAAATCATCGGTTTTTAAATGGTCCAATATTCCTATTATTCTTTTAGCTAATTTCAATAGTTCAAATATTCACATAACTATTTCGATTATAGTTGAAATATGCACTATAAAACATGCATATGGCCCATATGAGTTGATGTATAACTTATTGGGTTTTAGAAGGTTAAAGCCATGTTGGAATCTATATGTCTTTATATATTAGTTGGTTATAACTTAAACAAGGTATCGATAAGAACTGTGACGATAATTCCAGAGATGGATAAAGAAATCCAAACTAGGTGGAAACAGTTCATATGGTTCATGTCCACCTCCTTAAGAAGAGGTTTATCGGGTCAAGATACGATTCATTTGGTAACTTTGACCTGTAATGAATTGAACGGGCTCAACTATATTTAATCGTATGGTTTTTATATAAACTTTAACACAAGAAAGTTCATTCTACATTTGAATGACCCACGATCAAATGAATGTAAATCCAAACATTGGCATGCATCGTAAGTTAATATGACATCCAATGCATTAGATCAATGTTATGGATACAGGAAGCACAAAAAACCCTTGTATATGTTCTTGTCTAATGTGTGTTTTGCATCCTCTTCCATTGAACCAAATACAAACTTGTGCCAACACCAACTTGATTATTAAAAAAAACATATATAGTTAGATTCTCCTCGTTGAAGATTCTTTAAGGTCACCAAAGGTTTTGAGTTCAAAAACATTATGATTACAATTTCATAAAGTATTGGTTACTTGTTATGAGTCTTTTAAAAGAACTAATTAGTTATTAAAGATTGTACCTAGTAAATAAAACCCCTAACAGTTAAACAAATATTATATTAATAGAGAGATTTCATGCCAAAGTACTTGCAAAATTGACAAATAGTTATATGTGTACAGTGTACTAGGGGTGTAAATATCATACGTTACATTGAACACAACATACACTTGTCTGAGATATCATGTTCTGGTTAATCATTCAAACTGGTTTCAACATCAGGTCATGTTTGAGTTAGCTTATCTAAATGTTTTAAAAAACAAGTTTTGTCTAGGTCGTACTATATTTTAACCATTTGGTTGCCAACCTATTTAAAACTAGAATGAAACCCCATAAATGCCAGGTTGTACGATGATAATGAAAGCAGGAAAAAGATCATTTGTAATACCTCTAATTTTGATTAAAAAAATCTTTTATTTATTGTGATGTTTGGTGTATGGGTTTATTTAAATCAATTTAAGGGCCCAATTGGGAAAAATGTATGAAAAGCCTGTGAGGGGCATAAATTACCATTCACATGGGAGTATTTAAACAAAAAGAAAACCCTAAAGCTTCATTTGGGTTCTCCATCTTGAGCATTCTAAAGAGGGAAAGCTCGGTTCGGGACGTTTTTAGTGGAGATCGGAAGGAAACAACGAGGGGCTGCTCTCAGTTTGTTTTCTAGTAGAATGGCAAAGATTTGAAGTTGTTTTTATGGTTAAATCAAAGCTTCAAACTCGGATTGTGGGTTTCGATCGATACAGGGTTAGTTTTATGTAAAAGGCAACATGTTATCATGTGTATATAATCATAAAAGACCTATATGATGCTTGTGATGCGTTTTGGGTCATAAAGCATCAAACTTGCATAGATTTGGTGAGAGAGAAAACCTTGGCAACCATTAATGACGATTACGGTTGTTGTTAGAGGTTGTGCCTCACTGTATAGGCGCAACCTTGTATGAGCACAACCCTTGGAAGTGCAACCTTGTGGAAAGGAAGCCTGGTTTCACCTATGGTGTTATGCACAATTGTAAGGACTAGCACCACCACGTTGCTCTCATGGTCAGGGTCCTTCCATGCGCAAGTTTGGATTTGACACATAGTTGACATGTTTTTCTAGTGAATCCTTATCAAGTGAACTAAGGATCAAGAACGAATACTAATCAATATAGTTTACATTTGCACAGGTGAGTTTCTAGACACATATTTACGTTATTGTTTTGGGGCAATATGCAGAGTGGGTAAAGTTTCAAAGTAAAATATTTTGTGTTTAACACGCTAAAGTTTGATAAAGGTTGCTAAATTAATGGTAGTGTTTTAAATTGCTAAAGTGTTAAGTGTGTATAATATGCATATTGCATGATAAAGGCTTAAAGAGACTTATTGCATCTATAGTTAACACTAAAGTCTCAAACTACGCCTAAAGTTAATGATGTGGTGACACACGGTGTCTAAAGGTAACACGTTGATTGAATGACAAAGGGACAACGCCCGTGTGGCTTTCCTATAGTTGATCAACTTCAGATAGTATAGTAATTATATTCATAGTTAATAACTAAAGTGTACATAATGAGATAAAGTGGTTTGCATACACTTGTTTTGTTATGTAATGTTTTGATATGTGTTAATTGTTTTAAACGTATTATGTTTGTTAAATTGATAGTTGATTTATGAATCTAGAATTTACTTAACATAGCTGACTTTCGGTATGAACATCAAGTTAAAGATTGAAAAGCGCTTAAGTGGATGGCTACCTATAGTGGTACTCAACGGATAACTGACATCCCATTTATGTTTACACTTATGTTTCATAAAAAGACAGTTAACCCCTTTTAATGGAATCATATGTTCTATTATGAACTATTTACTAATGTGTAAATCCAATGATTGAAATCTGCAAGTTTGTGGGGTATCACCTGACTCTTGGTGGATACTATACCATAAAACCAAACATTTTTTACTTTAGTAAAGCATCCTTTTTACATTTATGTAATACGCTACAAGAAAACTAAGGTTTCACCGAAGATATATTCTAGCAGAAAAAACCGTTGGTACATTTCCAAAGCACATTAAAACAAATGAACATTTACACACTCTTTTCGGTGATCCGACACTAATCCATTGGTTAAAAAGAACATTAATTGTCCGGAACATCTTTATTCAAATTTGATAACTGTTCGGTACTAGTTACTGACGGAAATCTATTTGAAATCAGACACGTTCCCAAAAACACATTTTTTTCATAAACAACTGAGTTATTTAGACCCTAATTTTTTTCGTTAACATTTCCAACATAAATCCATTGGGGATTCCATTGGTAACAATTTATATAAATAGCAATCTCAGTATCTAACTAAAAATAATAGTGCCAACTCTTACTCAAAATTGTTACTCAGAAACACCTATCAGAAATGGCAAGCTCTTGGTATTTGAAAACGTGGAAATACATTCTTGCGTATGGCATATACATTAGTGGACACAGACACGTTATCGAGTAAATATTAAAGACCATTGCTAGTGGGTTATTGGAACGCTTAGTTTTGAATTTAAATACCTAAGCATGTGTCCTTAATTTCACGATGGGTATTAGATTGGGCTTTAGAAAGTGGAGCCATGATCTATCTATGAGTTCGAGCCATTGGAATGTGTGGGTACATCTGGTAATAATGCGAAAGTATTGCCTAGATGCCTGCGTCTAGCCATCTATGTTGGTGGTACAACGTTGGTGTTTACAAGATACCATTGCAAGATGTCGGCATCTATCTATCAGAGTTTCTCGTGTGCTCACATATAGAGACCGTGGAATATATACATGTATGGTATATATGTATGTATGCAGGGTTCAAATAAGAAGAATTTTTTTGTAACAATAGAAAGATAAGATTTTAACAAATAAAAATGTTATATTTAATATGTTTATTTAATGTTTTTGTAAGGGCATAGAGGTAAATTTACAATTTTAATTAATATATTATATTCCCATAAATTAGCTACCTAACTAAACTTGTAACTCATTTATAAAATATACTCTTTCAAAAACATTCTGATTTATGATGAAGGACAATTTTCGATGCGTGCATGATAAAGTGTAGGATAAATTTTGGTATGAGTATGATGTATGATTGATAAATTTTGACATGTGTAGGTTAAATTTGAAACGTGCAGGATAAAATATTTTTGCCTAATTAATGCGAGAGAAAAATAATTAACAAAGGAGTTATAAACTACGTTTTGTTTTACCATTATGCCATTTTATTCTTTTTCTTCTCACAATATGTTTCTTCTCAAATGATCTTTCACATATGTATGTATGTATGTATGTATGTAGCATGCATGCATGCATGATGCATGCATGCATGTATGTATGTATGTATGTAGTACATAAAGTAGTATGTATGTATGTATGTATGTATGTATGTATGTATGTATGTATGTATGTATGTATGTATGTTGTTATGTATGTATGTATGTATGTATGTAATAAAAACAATAATAATCTACGTTACCGTGGGATTTCTGACGGGTTTCCCGTTGGAAACTTTAAGTTAAAATCAAAACACATATCCCTAAATTTCCAATTCCCGCGATACACATACATCAACCTAATGTTGGTTCCATTTTTGCAATCCTTGGTCAAGCGAATGTAACAACATTGCAATCTCTGAAGGTTTTCTAAAGTTTAAGTGGTTATTCAATGTGTTTGGTAATAAATTTGGGAACTTCATACCGTTTATGTGGCATATTATAATTTTAAAGTTTCTAGATATAGTGAATAAATAAAATTATTAGGGTTTAGTCATCCAACATTTGGTATGATTCAAAACATGCATGCATAGTATAAGTTGTAATGTATTCAGGATAGCCACAAAACATGCAAACAAAGCATGTATCAATATGTGTGTTTTCTCCGAAAAGTTTAAAACTAAAATTGAAAATTAAAGCATAATTGGTCGTATAAGTATGTGTGTGTATGTTTGCAGATATATGTGTCTATATGTGAAGATGTATGTGTGTAGGAGTCACACATATGTACGCGTGTAAAAGATTGTGAGTAGGTGTATGTATGTGCGGTGTAGATATACTAACTTTATATTTTTTTCTCTGCACAATGATGGCTAAAACCGTGGGTTACAGTAGCACATTGATTTCAGCCCGTGTCATCGTCTAGCACCTGGAAACGACACACCCTTCTTACACAGCACCTCAAGCACCGTGCTAACAAACTTGAGGGAATATGCGTACGAGCCCATCAAATCGGAGAAGCCGACGACATCCCATACGGTGTTAATACTTGTCCTTATGATCACCCCTTTTATATTTTTTTATCTATATATTTCTAGAAAACAAATATTGTGTTGAATTTTGTTATAAATATTTATTATGATTTAGAATTTTTTTAATTATTCACAGGGAACAAAAATAAAAATATAATTTGCAGGATAATATAACATATGAAATTTATTTTTACTATAAAACAATATTACTGACAGATTACCGATGGGATATTATTGAAACTCAACCTGGCAAAGAGAATTGTTCATTGGTAGTAAGAAGTCATAACATTTGCCGGAGAACTCAAAACTTGGCTGCAAATATGCGTCGGTGATCTGTTGGGAAATGTGTTACTGGTTGTCCGTTGGAAACTTCAGTCGTAATGCATTGGAAATAGCATTACCCATGGCCTTATACGAAAAGAGCTTCACCGATAGATACTCGTCGATGATGACTTTCACTGATAGGAAGTTGTTAGGGCTGGTTTTAATTGCTTATGGATCGGTGATCCTTTTGTGTATCTCGGATGTATTATCCTTAAACTGTATAGAGGTACTAGAAGGATCAAGGATCCGTCTCCTTGTAACAGTTTCTAATGATTGTCTTTGGTATGTTCTTGTAATTTGATGCAGGTGAAATATATGGACTTGGTCAAGCTGGAATCTCGTGGAATATGCTTGGAATTAGGCACGTGCAAATAGGCATTAGCCGTTGTGGGCGACCGTGGGAACTCCCTATTTTTCGTTTAGTTAGTTAATGGATGGTTTCCAATTATATTGAGGGGATGATGAGCTCATTATACTTTAATACAATTAGTAACTTAGGGTGCCATCACATACACGTGCCTTTTCATGTTAGGGTGCCATGCCACACACATACCTTTTCATATAACGCATCCGTTTGATTTTAATTATCTAACAAATTCTAAATATAATCTATATATACGTACTTGCGTCGTTTGGTATACGACGTTTTATATATAATAACTATAAAAAGTAATACATCTCAGATTTAATCCTGTAACCGCCACATGACTTCAGATATGCATGAACCATCGCATCAGGTATTTATTACCAAGCATCAGAAATCATATATGCATGAAAAGCCACTTTGTTTAAAAAATGAAAAGGCATGCACCCCTTACCGATCAAACAAACTATACACACCTATGACTTATTATCCAACATCTTTCTTAAACTAATAATAACATATAAACAAAATTTCTAGAATTTCGATAACAAAAGTGAGGAAGAAGCATAAGAAACATCGCAGATGGTCCCAGCGACAAGAAATAAGAACCAAGAAGAATTTGAAGAGCCAATTGCAAAAGGTTTGAGCATTCGCTTGAGGCCGGCGGCAGAAAAATCCCAAAATGATTAGAGGAAGAGAACCGGCAGGATGAAACAAATGATGCTTTGCAAATTGTCTGTGAATCAAAAGTCTGACCAAAATTCAAAACTAAAGAAAGGTGTTTAAATGGTATTCAAACACAATCACGTTTCAATCAAAATTAGAATTATATTTTTTCACTCGAAACTAAAATCCGTTTTGAGATTTTTATTTTTTTTTTTTTGCATAAAAAAGGCTTCTTGAACCCTATGTCTTTTTAGTTAGTGTAATTTCGATTAGGTTTTTTTATTAGTAGATATCTCCATTTAGAATTGTTCTATTCGGGTTTGATTGTACATATTGCTTCACGGGAGATGAATATTTCATATATATGTTTCAAAAATTATCTTCTGTCAGATCCATGTTTTGCAAATCATTTATATCATAAATAGAGGGTAGATTTTGATACATGATATTAGTGCACCGTCTATTTATTTTTGTTTTCCGATTAACTTGATGTGTGGTTACAATTTTATTTCAATCCGTATACATTTATGGTATACATAATTTGTTCTTCAATGATGAAATACATATGGCAAGTGTAACTAGGGTTGAGATAGGTATCATACCGGTATCGATGTACTAAAGGCATTCTAATCAAAATCTCATATAGTGATAATAAAGGCATTCACAATCAACATCCGCTGCAACGCGCGGGCTGCATTAACTCGTTAGACACAATTAGCAACCTGCACACTTAGAACATTCGAAAACTCTCTCTCTCAAACACACTAGCAATCACTTGTATTGAGCACCATCATCATCCGAAGTTGTAATGATATTAACATTATTTGTTCAATATAGTTGGTGATCGGTAGTTTCCATCCCCCAAGGTTTTTATGCAGGAGATCTTCTAAAGATCAAGGGCTTTTTCCTCGTATAAATCTTTGTGTTCATTGTCATTTCATTTCATATTCAGGTACACAATCGTCTTACATTCAAGCACACTACATCACAATCAGATTTGGTTACATTATCCTTAATAAGATTTTTGACCAAAACAATTTTGCCACCACGTGGGGCAAATGGTTCTTCAATTCTAAAGATTTTTGCTCATTTATGTTCATTTTCATTAACACCATGCCTCTCAAGGAAAATCCACTTCATCTGCTATGCTGGAGGTTACCTCATCTCAAACTGCTATGCCATTACCTCCCATTCCCCCACCATTCCAAAAGAATGTTGAAAACTCTCAGAAGAAGACATCATCCTCTTCACAGGATCAAAAACTTCTGTTATTTCTTCCTCTACTACTACTAACAATGATCTTTCTATTTGGTTTTCCCAGATTAAAAGCTATATGGAGCAGCAAGATAAGACCAATCAAAGGATCCTTCGCGGAATTGATGACATCAAGAAGCAAAAAAGGCTAGCACAGGATCAGTCTCCGTTGATGCCTAGGGTGTTGGATTTTGTAACTCCAGCATCAACCATCCAGCATTCTAGGGGATCCACAGTCTAGCCTTAAGGATCCTCCATCCTTCAGCAAGGATCACTAGTGATGACTCAGTCTCAAGGATCCTTCTACTAACCCGGAGGATCACAAGAAATTTACCAGCCTCGAGGATCCTATTTCCAGCATCCATGATCCTCAGCTTGGGTTCAAGGATCCATGGATTACTCATCAAGACCTTCAACACAAACTTATCCATGATCCAATGTCTTTTAGGATCAAGGAGCCAACCACTTAGAAGCTCAGAAATCCATGATGGGGACTTCATCCCCATGTAGACTATTGCTTCCTCTGGCTCTACCATAGCAGCAGACATGTCTTACCCAAATATGCTTCTAGAATACCAAATTTAAGTCAAGCAGGAGGTAACAATTTCCATAATACATATTTTGATACTTACTATGGTTTTTTGCAGGATGCAGGGATCAGTCAGGCTATGACCATCGCTCAAGGATATGATATCCAGCGTCCCAGGAGTAATCAAGCCTATTCCTAAAATCCCAGATGAAAGCCATAATATATCTCATTTTGCACCACCAATATGCAATGCAAAGATACCACAACGTTTCCAAATGCCTAAAATGAAGCTATATGATAGTACAACCGATCCAGATGAGCACGTGGCACAATACAGGGAAAGGATGGAGATAAATCTCATCCCCGAAAGGTTGAAAGAAGCATGCTTGTTTAAGGGTTTCAGATCCACACTCATTGGATCAGCGTTGAAATGGCTGCTAAGTCTTCCTCCCTATTCCATTACTTTATTTTCACACTTAGTTAACTTGTTCAACAACCAATTTTCCTGTAGTATAACATTTGAAAGGTTAACTAATGACTTATATAGAATAATTCAGGCTTGTGATGAATCCTTAAGGGATTATGTCACTAAATTTGGAAGAGAATCCTTAGAGATCCCAAATCTAGATGTTGCAACTGCTGTTAAGGCATTTAAAATGGGATTACAAGAGGATTATCCCTTTTACGATGACCTTGTCATGTTGCAGGAATTTGGACGAAGTAAGAAACAGGGCATTGAGATTCATCATATTAGAGGATGACAAGAGAATACAAGATAGGCTTAGTGGCTCTACCAAGCATGATTACAATGAGAAGAAGCAAGGATCATTCTATAAGAATAATAGATCCAAGCCATACTCGAATTCTGATAATCAAAATGTCCACACGGTGGAATAAGATGAAGAGGATGAAGAATATCCCAGAATATCTTAATATTGTTTCTCTGTTGATAATAGTGAGCTAATGCTTGCCTTGAAGAACTTAGGTGAGAAGGATAGGTGGCCAAAGAAAAATAAGAAGTCAAACTCCTTCAAAGATAAGTCCAAGTGGTGTGCATACCATGAAGATTTTGGCCATTTGACTTATGAATGCATAAATTTAAGGAGAGAAATTGGATATCTTCTCAGTTTGGGGCACTTGAAAGAATTGTTGGGCAGAAAGAAATCAAGGATTCAGGATCCTGAAAATGTTCCAGAAAAAGTTGTTCCACCTCCAACCGACACACAAATCATTAACTTTATTTCTGGAGGATCGGATATTTGTGGAACCTTGTTCTTGGCGGCAAAGAGGCATGCCAAAGAAACCAAGCTGGAAAACGGATATAGTACTATTAGGACCTCCACTCTAACTCAACAGAAGGTTATATCCTTCAATGAGGATGATCGTGTTGCATTCAGGATCCTCATTATGATGGCCTAGTGATTACTTTGTTTATTGCTAATCATTTTGTTCGCGGGATCCTTATAGATGGTGGGAGCTCTGTAAACATCATCCAACTTGATGTCCTGAAGAAGATGAACATCCCGGAAACAGAAATAATTCCGAGATCATCGGTCCTTGTGGGATTCAGTGGTGAAATGAGGAACACGCTGGAGGACATCAAACTCCCAATCTATATCGAGGGGGTAAACTCTATACAAAAATTTTGTGTTATTAGTTGTTTGTCTTGTTACAATGTGATCCTTGGCAGGCCTTGGATACATGAAATGAAAGTTGTCCCTTCAACCTACCACCAATGTGTAAAACTACCGACCCCTTGGGGAGTAGTAAAAATAGAGAGCGATCAACAAGAGGCCAAGAATTGTTATGCCTCTTCAATGAAACCGCCTTTAAAACCAAGGGCAGCATAGCGATTACAACAACCTCCAAGGGATGTCATGGAGGCATGAGAAAAAGACATCAAGGATGTAATACTGGATCGTCAGATCCTGATATCAAAGTTCCCACAGGATACGGGATCCTTGATAATATAGAACAGGATCTAGTATCCTTCCTGAAAAGAAGAAAGTCTACATTTGCTTAGAAACACGAAGACATGACAGGGTATTGACAAATCTTTTAGGCCAATTCATCAAAAAAGAAGAAAATTTGCACCTGAAAGGAATGTAATTATCCAAGAAGAGGAAGACAAACACATGAAGGAAGGTATGATTAGGGAAGTAAAGTATCCAAAATGGTTAGCCAATGTGGTGGTTGTTCAAAAGAAAAACGGAAAATGGAGGGTATGTGTCGACTTTACAGATTTAAACAAGGCATGTCCAAAGGATCCTTTCCCACTTCCACACATTGACTCCATGGTGGATTTAATAGCATGACATGAATTGCTCACCTTTATGGATGCTTCATCTGGATTCCAACAAATTCAAATGGAACCATCTGACCAAGAGGATACAACATTCATGATCCCTACTGCATATATTGTCACATTGCAATGCCTTTTGGACTAAGAAATGTTGGTGCCACTTACCAAAGACTGGTCAACATGATATTCAGAAAAGAAATCGGAGTCACTATGGAAGTTTATATAGACGACATGGTGGTCAAGTCAAAGAAAGCAAAGGATCATCTCAAGGATCTTGAAGTGGCATTCAATATCCTTGATCAATACAATATGAAGCTGAATCCTTCAAAATGACACTTTGGTGTCAAAGCTGGGATGTTCCTGGGCTACATGGTGACAAAAAGAGAGATTGAAGCCAGCCCTGAGCAGATAAAGGTGATTGTAAACATATAATCTCCTACCCATGCAAAGGATGTCCAGAGGCTAACAGGAAGGATTCCAGCCTTAAACAAGTTCATTTCAAAGTCCTCAGAGAAGTGCAAGGATTTTTATGATATTCTGAGGAAGAATAAGAAATTTGAGTGGACTGAGAAGCATGAAGCTGCACTTAAGGCTCTCAAGGATTATCTATCCCCAGCACCAGCCCTGATGAAATTAAAGGATGGTGAGCCATTATCCTTGTACTTGGTTGTTTCAGGTAAAGAAGTAACTGAAGTGTTAGTTAAAGATCATGAAGGCCAACAACATCATGTATATTACATAAGTAAAAGCCTTCTTGATGCTGAAGCCAGGTAATCTCATTTAGAGAAAGTAATTCTTGCATTGATCATGGCTTCCATTAAACTTAGACATTATTTTGAAACTCATACTATTATTGTGAAAACTAATTTTCCCATTAAGAATGTTCTCAGGAAACCTGAAATGTCATGAATAATGGCAAAATGGGCAGTCAAGCTTAGTGCATATGATATAAAATATGAACCAAGGACGGTAATCAAGTCTCAATCTTTGGCTAACTTTGTGGTTGATTTCAGTAGTGATCTACAAAGGGAAGCTGAACTAGAGGTTCAAAAACTTGGAGAGACCAAGGATCCTTGGACACTCTTCATTGATGGAGCCTCAAAAGTCAAAGGAACTGGACTAGGGATACTACTAAAATCATCACAGGAGGACATAATACCCTAGTTCATTGCCTGTGAATTTCAGACTACTAATAATGAAGCAGAATATGAAGCCCTAATAGCATGTTTGCAATTAGCTAAACAAATGAGTCTCAAGTATCTTCAAGTGTACATAGATTCATTGCTAATTACTAACCATTTTAATGGCACATATACTATGAAAGGTGAGAAATTAATCAAATTTAGAAATCGTCAAAAAACGAGCAGATGCTTTCTATTCTTTTAGTATAACACAGGAACCTAAGAAGAAAATGCAGGGGCAGATGCCTTGGAAATTTAGGATCAACATTAAAAATACCAGAAGATGTGAGGATACCTACATATTCACTTTCCTGCAATTGAGCATAATGAAGCAATGGAGATAGACAGATAGTAGAGGATACTACAATTATACCCAGTGATGTGCAGCCAAATTCAGGATCATGGATCCTTCCAGTTATGAAGTTCATTCAGAACGGGGAAGTTCCCACAAGGGAGAATCCCAGAGCCTTCAGGATTAAGGTATCTCAATTTACTATATTAAATAACATTTTGTATAAAAGATCTCTTGCAGGTCCCTATTTTTTATGTATTGAGGATCCAAAACTTCAAGGAGTCTTAAAGGATTTCCATGAAGGAGATTGTGGAAATCATACTGAGGGTAGAGCACTATTCTCAAGGATCCTTAGAAAATGCTACTACTGGCCCACAATGAAGAAGGATGTAATAAACTATGCAAAAGTGTGATGCTTGCCAAAGACATAGCAACATCCTACATCAGCCAGCAGAGCCTTTCTATCCAATAATTTTCTCTTGGCCATTCATGAAGTGGGGAATGGATATACTAGGCAAACTTCAAAAGGCACCAGGTGGAAAAGTATTTATGCTAGCTATGACCGACTACTTCTCCAAATGGATAGAAGCAGAAGCCTTTATTCAAGTTAGAGAAAAGGAAGTTATATCCATTATCAAAAGAAACATTATTACTAGATTTGTAATTCCTGCTGAAATAATATGTGATAATGGATCCCAGTTTATTGGGAGTAGAACTACTAACTTTTGTGAGAGTTGGGGGATTAACGAATTGAAGAAGATCATCATTAACAACTTGAAGAAGAAATTAGGATCCAATAATGGAAAGTGGGCTGAAGAGCTGCCATATGTCCTCTAGGCAGATAGGATGACAGCAAAGAATACCACAGGCCAGACTCCATTCTCCCTAGTCTTTGAAACTGAGGCAGTGATCCCTACAGAGATGGTGATTCCTACGGCCAGAACAAGCATCCGTGATCCTCAGACAAATGCTGAAAATCTGGCTCAAGACCTAGATACTATGGATGAGCTCAGAGACCTTGCAAGGATAAGGATGGCTAGTTACCAACAAAGGATGGATGGGGCATACAACAAGAATGTCAGGATCAGACAATTTTAAGTTGGTGATTTGGTGTTAAGGAAAGCATTTTAAAACACTACAAATCCAACTAATGGCAAATTGGCGCCTAAATGGGAAGGCCCCTATTTGATAGAAGCAAAGGCCGGAAAGGGGGCATACCGTCTACTAACCATGGAGGGTGATCTTTTACCAAAGGCTTGGAATGCTATACATCTCAAGAAATATTTTATGTAATAAGGATCAAGGATCCTTAAAGAATAGAGGATCCTTACTTCGGTAACATCTTATTTTAATTTCTTTAATTTTACATACTTAATTTGTTATGAGAAAAGGATGTTAGATACTTAACATCCAATTTCTCCATTTTTTAAGCTTTTGCAGAAATTTTTAACATCGTTAACTGAGGATTAAGGGTTCGACCACCTCTCTCCCACGTTTAAGGTATCTTATACTTTCTAAAGTTTAAAGGTTTTCACCTTTCATACGAATTGGGTTTTGAAACCCTGCCTGCAGGCGCACAATTATCCAAGTATGGTTCGAGTCAATGGGACCATTTGTGACATCTGTACATTTCAGTCCTCATACAATTTTGAACTTTCAGAAACTTTTTGTTTTGGAAGAAATCTGAAAACTGATACTCAAACATAACCAGTTTAACGTGACGTACACACCAGGACATGACATAAGCTACACATACCCTCAATACCCTTTACATAACTTAGATATAAGTTTTGAAGGGATATGTATGAAAAAAACACGCTTATACAAGCCCAGGGGCTATTTTTGACAAACTGTGAAAGTCTGCCAATTCTCGTATTTTTTTAATACAGACCATGTGTACCAATCTAAATATTTTTATATTCAATAAAATCTTGCATTTTATTGATAATAATGGAAAAATGTCAATCGTTGCGCAATTTCGATCATTTTCGTGTTCAATAAAGCGTTGAACGTTATTTGCAAACCGCGTAACCGTACAACTGAACGAACCCACATCCACAACATTTTCGAGGAAAATCCAAGTTACATATGCCTGAACACCTTTATATAGCCTAAAAATTGGGTTAAAAGGGGTTAAAAGTGACAAAACGCGACAATACAAGTCTAGAGACTAAATCTGTCAAAAGTTGAAACTTCTGCCCCTGCCAGGGCCTTACGGACCGTAAACAAAAACCCCATACGGTTCGTAAGGGGTGCCAGCACAGAGAAACATGGCAGCTACTTGTTTGAAGCCTTGGTCCCCCAAGAATTCCAAATTTCCAGCTTCTTGCCACCAATTGACAAGTGTTAACACCTCCCCTCTGATCATGACACCTCAAAAGAAATTGGAATGATCTTAAGGGCTCTTGAACACTATAAATAGCCAAGAGTTTGGCCATTTTCAAGTGCTCATTTCATTCTTTCTTCTCTAATCTGCTCTTTGGAGTTGTTTCCAGCTTATGGTAGCCTCCTACTGAGTTCCAAGAGTTCCTAGAACACAAGTAAGTGTTCTTCCTTAGTTTATTTCTTTATTTTAGCTTGTTATGAGCTAAAAGTCAAACAGTTTGACTTTCTGTTTGACTTTCGGTTCTGACCATTTTTGGTCAAGTCATAGTTCAATTGAACTTTGCAACGTGATCGTAATCACGAAGGTTATGATCCCTTGCGTGCACCTTCTGATTCCCACTTTACTAGTTGAAGTGAAGAGTCAAAGTTTCGGTCAAAGATGCACATAATGTGCATTTGACGAAAAAAACTATTTTCAGGTATCAAAACTCCAAGTTTTGATACCAAATCAGTTTTATAACTTAGTTAGACATGTTTCAACATCTCTAACTTGTCACTTCTGGTTTAGTGCTTTTATTTGGGTCGTAAGTCGAGCGGTTTGACCACCGCTTTGACTTTGGTCAATCTTAGGATTCGACAAGTGCATTTTTGTGACCACAGTTGTATAGGGAATAACCCTCTGAGGTTATACCTTATGGTCATAAGGTTGGTTAGTTATATGATGAGTTGCTTATATGTTCTTTTAAATTGACCTAAATACCCATTTTATGCATAAATTGGTTTTAAGAATATGTAACCAAAGTTTTGACATCTAAATTGATGTTATAACATAATCAAACTTGTTTTGGCATTAAGACTCATCATAGGAGATATTTGACCATCTGATTATTTAATTACGCTTATAACCTGTTAAAGTAGTATAACTACCTTAACGAGTCATAACGGGTCAAAAGCATTTAGGGTCCTTTCCAAATTAGAATGTTAAGCTTATTAAACCATATCATATGAGTCCCAACACTCGTTTGGTTTGTAAGATTTCATTCTATCCAATCTCCCGTTTAAAATCGCGACACACTAACATAGTTATCCGACACATTAGAACACGCTTGAGCTTTGTTTATTCCGTTGATCAAGGACACATACACAATCCAAGTGAGTATATAGCTCCACTCTTTTATATTTTCTAAATGTTTTAGGGTGATACATGCCTATCACCATTTTCATGATTTCAAAACCATATGATTATATATACATAGTATTTTATCCATTAACGATTTGAATCTGTTACCTATGGCTTAAATAATGATTTTCAAAATTTGTAAAACCCTTGTTGGTGCGTGTTTTTATTCATGCCTAGAAAACATTCATTAACAATGATCAAGCCGATGGTAGTATGATATAGCGCTGTAGGACTTGACACCTCATTCCCGCTTCCTAGGTTTGTTTGGAAGTTTGATTAGGGAATGTCAGAAACCAAGTTTACCCCAAATAGATTTACCTTCGTGGTAAATTTATAACGTCAGCGAATAAGGTTTGAATGTATTACCAAATGACCGCAATGTGTTCATACGAAGTTTTCCAGTTAAACCATAAAGTTTATCTTTTATTGACTTCATAAACCAAAGTATAGTTTGATATACTACCGATTCTCTTATTCATAAACCAAAGTATAGTTTGATATACTACCTATTCTCTTATTCATAAACCAAATATAGTTTGATATATTACCTATTTTCTTATTCATAAACCAAAGTATAGTTTGATATACTATCGATTCTCTTATCATAAACCAAAGTATATTTTGATATACTATCAATTTCTTATTCAAAACCAAAGTATATTTTTTGCATACACTACAAATCTTTTTATCAAAAAGCAAAGTATTTTAGAAACCAAATTTTTATCAAGGATTCATGGCTATTTTGAAATCGTTTAATTTTTTCTTCTAAGATCCAAAGCCATGAATCTAAATCACAAAGCCTATGTTACTCACAGGCATTTTTATGCTGACGTTTTATTTTAACATATGTTTCATGTACTATTATGTGATGATTGTTAACGCATGCTACACGTAGGATGGACTCGGGCCTTAGCTTACATTAAAACTTGAAAGACAATTGTTTGTATTTGTTTGATTTGTTTCGAATCAATGTAATTCATTAGTTCAATAAAACAAAACTTTAAATGCCATGTGTTGTGAAACAATTTCCTATAATGACTCCTCGATGTTTCCGCCGCGGTTTGTTGTATTACGCGATCAGGGTGTTACAGAGATTGGTATCAGAGCCATGGTTATAGGGAATTAGGTTATTAGTAATGCTTTTGACCTAGACTATAACCTTCCTAGGACCCTAACGCAAGTTATCTAGCGTTTAGATTCTTAGTACAATACCATCACCTATCCTTAGGTGATTACTAAAATCAAAGCATAATACATCCTTGAAAGTCAAATTTTTCTGAAACTTCACAAGAAATTATCTATCCTTAGATGATTTGTTTGTGGGCTTTATGCCTTCAAAGTTTTCAAAATCTCGTCAAAGTTTGGGCTTTAATAATGTGAACACATGCAATCCGGAAGGATGGATGCATGTACCCTTGAGTTTTCTGTCTAAGGCTAGAGTGTTCGTACAAATCCGCATCACCGGACCAGTCACTCTTACCTGGGAACTCTTGGGGTGAGTGTCCACTTATAGGCTAAAGCGTGTCTTCGCGATACATTATAAAGACCCATTTACTTTGAATAGTCACTGTGATCGTTTGTTTGTTTGTTTTAAGTAACGAACAAATGATCACAATCATTATACTTCGTCGATATTTTTAACATTCATTTTGACTATCCTTTATCAATCTAATTCGTTTTCTCCATATATTCCCCATCTCTTTTAGAATGCCTCCTCGTCGCAACGCTACCCAAGATCGCCGAAATGGCGGTTATGATCGCTCAGCAAATGGTTGCGATACTACCTAAACTTGTGACCCAACTCAATCAAGCTTACAATAACAATAACAACAACAATACACAAATGCACCTACTCCATGCAACTTTAAACAATTCAATTCGGCAAACCACTCAACTTTAGTGGGTCTGAAGGAGCTACTGGGCTCCTACAATTGTTTGAGAGTATTGAGAGCACTTTTCGCCATGTTCAATGTCCAAATGAGCGCAAAGTAGAGTTTACTTCGAGTGTTTTCCAAAAGAGAGCACTCATGTAGTGGAACGGCGTTCTGAGGGATGGAGGTGCTGGTTGTCACACCCCAACCGATGGCGGAAACATCGGAGCGAGACGAAATAGATTGCTCACCCCACATAACACTATTTGCAACATTAATTAAGTTCAAAACCGATTTCATTTATAATAAAATTGTCAGATACAATACAAGAAATTCAAATTACAACATTGAAAAGACAAATATGACAAAATTCAACATAACAAAACATAATCGAATCTAGTATCTTGAGCGTGTTTCTAGTCATCCCTACTAGATTCATCATGGCGTTAACATCAACCTATAACATGTTTAAAATAAAGGTTCAATGCAAAGGCAAAGGCGAGTACACAAGTTTGTAATAATATAGCATAAGTATAAAAGCATTTTCTCAAATCCACGTGGTAATTGTAAACAAGGTATCTAGCATGCAACACTATATGTCAAACCCAAAGTGTCCAAAGAATTTAGTGTCCCTCGCTACAAAAGTAACGAGACTAGTTTACGAATACAAGACTTAACAAGACCCCGACAGACGGCGTGCTACTCCTATAGCGTTATATATGTTAAGTTCGGGCTAGCAAAGTTAATGACATAAAGCATGTATGATTCTAGCGTGGACCTAAGTAAATAAGTAGCAAGTATAAGGATTGAGATTACAAAGCATGACTAAGTGTGTGATATGAATTTTATATATTAACATGTTACAACCCAAAGTGTTATAAAAGTAGAACGGGTCAAGTGTACTCATGGTTTTGAAAGCTTCCACTTGTTAGTCCGTGAAGAGTTTGTTGGTTTTGGAGGTGTAACACCTTGTCCTTCTACACAAGGAAACAAAGGTGTGTGCGTAACTTGGATGATGACGGAGGATTTAGATTCAGATTTTTTTTTCAAAATATAGCAAAAGTAAGTATACAAGAAAATAATCATCTAGATTTAGTACTCGTTTTTGACACTATAAAACCCATAGGGGTTAGAATGATTTCATGGGTTTAATGCCCATTAGAATCGTAACGAGGAACTAAGTACTTAGGTGATGAAACTTAGTACCTTGATGAATAATCATTTTGTTATCATCAAGAGTTCAGTTTATATGTTTCATATATGGTATATAGTATATAATATGATTATAGTCCAACAAGTTTTAACAAGGATTTCATGTAAGTCATGCAAGGAGGTAGGAGGTGAACCTTCCATTTAAGACCTCTTTCGTAGATTTCACCAATGCACATGTTGTTACAAGAACTACAAGGATGGTCATGAATACAATAAGGAATGAAATATACACACTATACTAAGGGAAATCATCAAGTGAGGTGTGGATTGGACGTAGGATAGCCAAGACTTTCCAAGTAATCACACTAAGCAAGCTTAAGTCTTGCTCCACACTTGCAGGTTAAAACCCTTTTAAAAATAGTAAAGTTTGGAGGGATTAAACACCTCCAATTTGTATGCAACAACCTTGTTTTTAAGCACACTAATCATAGACTGTGATTAGTGGCATAAGGACGTAGGTTTTTATGAGTAAAACATGAGTTTTCTTTCAAAACATGAAGAATTAAAAATATAAAACTGAGAAGAATTATAGGTGCACTTTTGACCTCAAAAATGGTGAGCTTTCACCTTAGTTTGCCCAAGAAAACTTGTGAAAACCTTCCTAGAGGTTATGTAGAAGAAAGAACAAGAAGAAAATCGAAGTAGAAGTGAGTTAAAACTCACTTTAGTGGCCGAAAGTTTCTGATTTCGTTGCTGAAACTCAACTATGTTTAGAGAGATTTTGAGAGTGTTTAAGGTTGTAAAAGTGGAAAAGAGGCTGATTATAAGTTTTATTTATAGGAGGAAGGATAGGGTTTCAATGGGTTGGGCTTTGGACAAGGTTAGTGGGTCATTAACCTTGATACAAGCCACTAAACCCAGCCCAAAGGGGTTGTCCGCTTTTTATTTTATTTTATTTTATTTTTGTTAGTTAATTGATATATATTTGTTTATTTGATGCCATTTATTATATAATTAACATATATTAAGGTGTGGCAAGGTATTTTTGAAGTATGGACATCATATGCTAGTGTTTACTTGGTAAAAAGAACAAGTTTATAAAAGTTTGATGTCACAAAGTAGATAACAAGGGTGAAATTTATAATGAAGCGTCGAATGATTATAATTTTCTTGATTGAATAACCAAGTATCTTGTATGAATGAAAAACTTGAAAATTATGAAGATACGATAAGCATTTACAAGTTAATTCGCGTTATGAATCATGAAACTAAAGTGTATATGTATCAAATGTACAATCATGTATGGATAATGTATGTTTCACATAAATTAATTTATATTACGATCAAGTCTCGGACTCACAGTGATTCAAAATGATATACGATTACAAGGAACGAGTTTCCGAAAATAGAATTACGATACAAACTACTAAAAAAGGAAAGTGCGGAAAGCGAGGCGTTACTGTCTCCCCTCCTTTAGGGAATTTCGTCTCGAAATTTAGGAAGATGTAACGAATAGATGCGGATACTTAGCTTTCATATCACTTTCGAGTTCCCAAGTAAACTCAGCGCCACGTTTTCCTTCCCATCGAACCTTGACTATGGGAATTCGACTACGCCTTAATTGCTTGGTCCCTCGGTCCATGGTTTCTACCAGTTTTTCCACAAAATGCAAAGACTCGTTGATTTGAAGATCTTCAAGCGGAACTTGGAGTCCTTCTCCAGCTAGGCATTTCTTGAGGTTTGAGACGTGAAACGTTGGGTGAACGTTGTTGAGTTCTTGAGGTAGATCCGGTTGATACGCTACCTTGCCAATCCTTTCGAGAATCTTGAAAGGACCTACAAAACGAGAGCGAGTTTGCCTTTCTTACCAAATCGAACCACACCCTTCCAAGGGGATACCTTAGAAGTACATGATCGCCTACGTTGAATTCCAAAGGCTTCTTCTTTTGTCAGCATAACTCTTTTGTCGGCTTCTTGCTTTGAGGAGATTATCACGAATTTGCAAGATCTTGTCCGTTATCTCTTGTATAAGTTCAGGACCGGTGATTTGAGCTTCTCCGATCTCATGCCAACAAAAAGGCGAACACACTTACACCATACAATGCTTCAAATGGTGCCATTTGAATACTTGCGTGATAACTGTTGTTGTACGAGAATCTATCAAGGGTAAGTGCGAATCCCAGTTGCCACGAAAATTGATTACGCATGAACGAAGCATATCCTCTAGAGTTTGAAAAGTATGCTCGATTTGACCGTCAGACTGAGGGTGAAAAGCGGTACTAAGATTGAGACGAGTACCTAGAGCGGTTTGAAATGTTTGCCAAAAGTGGGAGGTAAAACGAGCATCGCGATCAGAAATGATGTCAATGGGGGTACCATGACGACTAATGATCTCCTTCGTGTAGACATGAGCCAATTTCTCGACTTTGTAATCTTCACAGATGGGGAGGAAATGAGCGGATTTGGTCAAACAGTCAATGATAACCCAAATACTATCATGACCAGAAGGAGTGCAAGGGAGTTTAGTAATAAAGTCCATCGCGATGCTTTCCCATTTCCAGACAGGAATCTCTGGTTGTTCGAGTAGGCCAGAGGGACGTTGATGTTCAGCTTTGACTTTGGAGCACGTAAGATATTTCGAGACGTAGAGAGCAATATCAATCTTCATACCAGGCCACCAGTAAGATGTACGAAGGTCGTGCTACATCTTGTCATCACTAGGATGAACGGAATATCGAGACTTGTGGGCTTCATCCATCAAAGTGTTTCGAAGGTTGCTACGATCAGGGATCCAGATACGATTGTGGTAGTAAAGAATGCCATCGGGCTTAGACTAGAGTGGGTTTTCGACACCACACTTCAACTCATTATCGAGGTTACCCTCATTAATGGCTTAGTATTGTGCCTCGCGAATCAGCTCATGAAGTTTTCCTAAGGTTTGGTAGCAACGAATACTCTTTATATGAGTTTTACGACTAAGTGCATCGGCTACAACATTCACTTTTCCAGGGTGGTAGTGGATGTCACAGTCATAGTCGTTTAACAATTCTACCCAACAACGTTGACGCATGTTGAGTTCCTTTTGACCGAAGATATGTTGAAAGCTCTTATGGTCGGTGAAGACCGTACACTTAGAACCATAAAGGTAGTGTCACCAAATCTTCAATGCAAAAACAACTGCACAAAGTTCAAGGTCGTGCGTAGTATAGTTCTTCTCATGGATCTTGAGTTGTCTCGACACGTAAGCGATAACCTTGTCCCGTTGCATAAGAACGCAACCAAGACCTTGAAGCGATAATCGTCGTTTCCATCGGGAAGCGTGAGGATAGGAGCATTACAAAGCGTGTCCTTGAGCGTTTGGAAAGACTCCTCTTGTTCAGGACCCGAAACAAAAGGTCTATCTTTCTGAGTCAGGGAAGTGAGGGGAACGGCGATTTTCGAAAAGTTCGAAATGAAGCAACGATAATAACAAGCTAAACCAAGTAATGAACGAATTTCAGACGGAGACTTAGGAGCGATCCAATTCTTCACAGCTTCGATTTTCGCAAGATCAACGTGAATACCAAGTTCGTTGACGGTGTGACCAAGGAATTGAACCTCTTTTAGCCAGAATTCACACTTGGAGAATTTGGCGTAAAGACATTCGGTACGCAAAAGCTGAAGGATAAGGCACAAATGTTGTCACACCCCAACCGATAGCGGAAACATCGAGGCAGGACGAAAGAGATTGCTCATTGCTCATAAATACTAATTGCGATAATATTTAATTAAACCGGATTTCATTTCATAGCATAAATTGTCATACAATACAAGGAATTTCAAAATACAACAATAGCAAAGGGCAAAATTTGATACAACATTTGTAAACCTAAACTCTATATGTGTATCTAGTAATCAACACTACTCCAATTTCATGGCAACATCTTATCAACATGTAACATGTTAAAGATACGAGTTTAATGCAAAAGCAAAGGCGAGTACACAAGTTTGGTGATATATAGCATAAGTATAAAAAGGTATAACTCAAATCCACATGGTAATTGTAAGCAAAGAATATACTGATCATGCAATACTAGATCAAACCCGAGTTTCCATAAAAAGTTTTACGAGATCGACTTCCCTTGTCACAAAAGCGACAAGACTAACATGAGTATGATAATCTTAACATAACCCCGACGGGTGGTGTACTACTCCTATAGCGCTATATATGATAAGTTTGGGCAAGCTAAGTTAATGATCAAGCATGTATAATCTAGCACGTATCTAAGCATAACAAGTATTCATGTATAAGGATTGAGCATGTAAAAGCATAAGTTTGTGATAGTGTATTTTGATATAGAAACATGTTACAACCCAAAAGTGATAAAAGGTAAATGGGTCGAGTGTACTCACGGTTTTGCTAAAGTGTTCCACTTAGAGAAATCCCGCGAGCTTGTTGTGATTAGGGTTTGGCACCTTGTACTTCCACAAGAAGAACATAGTCATGAGTATGAGTTTTTAACGGAAGATTTGGATTATCGAGCATGATTATGGATTTAAGAATAAAGTATGATGGTATGAAAATAATCACTAAGATATAGCACTTGTTCTTGACACTATGATAACCCGAATGAGTTTGATATGGTTTCATAAGTTCGAGACCTATTAGATCGTGACAAGGAACTACATACTTTAGTGACAAAACTTAATAACTCGATAGATGATTATTTAGTCATTATCAAGGGTTCGGTTTTTTGGGATTATATTATAGTCCAGAGATACATATATAGTTATATAGTCATATAGGAGGTGGGAGGATGAACCATCCACTTTGGAACCTCTTGGTGTCATGTAAGTCAAGTAGGAGGTGGGAGGATTAACCATCCACTTTGGAACCTCGTATGATGTTCACCACTACACAAGTTACCATAGGTAACAAGGAGGGTCTTAGAACAATAATATGAACAAGAATGTAAATGACAAGAATGTAAAGTGTGTCACCATGATACCAAGTAGCCAAGTGAAATACAACCCGGTGAGCACACTTTGACACACGTCAAAGACTAAATGGGGTTGTGACACTTTCAATCTAGCAAACTAACTTGGGATAATGATGAAAATCATCAAGTGATGTGTGGTCTCAAAGTTAGGATAGCCCAAGCTAACCAAGGTGGACACACATGAACAAGTTCTTGAACTTGCACCACTTGTGAGCTTAAAGCTCTTCAAAAACAGAAAGTTTAGGGTGTTAAAACAGCCCTTAGTTCATGTTAACAAGCTTGGTTAGGCTTTACTAATCATAAGTTTGATTAGAAGCACAAGAACACAAGTTTGTTGAAGGTAAATCATAAGTTTTATAAAGATTTGAGCAAAACAGAAACTTTGGAGCCTTATAGGTGAATATCCAGGTCTGGATTCTCCATGGAGAATCCTTGGACTCAAACCTAAGGTTAATCTAAGTGTGTAGGAAAAAGAATGGGGCAATTTCATTATGTATTGAGTGAGTTATGCTCACTTTAGTATGAAGGTATGAATCTGCCCGAAATTCTGAATTGCAAGTGTTCTTGAGATGATTTGAGAGAGATGATGGAGTTGTGAAAGTATAAAATGTCTTGGATTAGGTTGTATTTATAGGGGAAGAGTGGGGAGTGGTTAGGAGGTGTTTAATGGTGCATTAGAGGTGATTGGGTGAGGGTTAGGTGTGTGGATCCGTGCATAAACGCGAATTTGAAACAATTCTGCCCGCCAAACACCCCTTGCGGACCGCAACCACATCCCCATGCGGTCCGCATGGGACCTGGTCCGGGCCAAAAAATTTTTGTTATTTAGTGCTAGTTATGGGTTTTTATGTTACTTTAAGGCATTTTATGAACAAGTAAGGTATTATAGGTATAAGTGTCATGTCACATTGCATATGTATGTATATAATGATCGAGATCGAGTATAAACATCACGTATTAAGTATGCATCAAGTATAAATGTCGTGTATTCACAAGCATGTCACGTTTTTTAGTATGAGTATCATGTATAAGTGTATATGAGTATGTATAACAAGTATAGGGTCAAAATGTATATTTCCATTATGATTCAAGTCTCGATTACAACGATTACAATGAATGAAGAATACGAATACAATAGTTTCCAAAAATAGATTTACAACACGAGCTTGCTATAAATAGAAAGTACGGAAAACGCGAGGCGTTACAATCTCCCCTCCTTTAGGAAATTTCATCCTGAAATTTAGGAAGATGCAACGAAGAGGTGCGGATACTTAGTCTTCATATCACTCTCGAGTTCCCAAGTAAATTCAGCGCCACGTTTCCTTTTCCATCGAACCTTGACGATAGGGATTCGACTGTGCCTTAGTTGCTTGATTCCTCGGTCCATGATTTCACTGGTTTCTCCACGAAGTGCAATGTATCGTTGATTTGAAGATCTTTGAGTGGAACTTGAAGTCCTTCTTCAGCTAAACACTTCATTAGGTTCGACACATCAAACACGCGATGAACATTGTTGAGCGCTTGTGGTAGGTCCAGTCAATATGCTACCTTGCCATTCCTTTCCAAGATCTTGAAAGGACCCACGTAGCGAGGAGTGAGTTTGCCTTTCTTACCAAAACGGACAACACCCTTCCAAGGGGATACCTTGAGAAGTACATGATCACCAACATTAAATTCCAAGGGTTTGCATCTCTTGTCTGCGTAGCTCTTTTGACGACTTCGAGCTTTGAGGAGGTTATCACGGATTTGTAGGATTTTGTCCGTCGTCTCTTGTATTAATTCAGGACCGGTGATCTGAACATCTCCAATCTCGTGCCAACAAATAGGGAACGGCACTTACGACCATACAATGCTTCAAATGGAGCCATTTGAATACTGGCGTGATAACTATTATTGTACGAGAATTCAACCAAGGGTAAGTGCGAATCCCAATTGCCGCCAAAATCGATTATACAAGAACGAATCATATCCTCTAAAGTTTGGATTGTACGCTCGGTTTGACCATCAGACTGAGGATGAAAAGTGGTGTTAAGGTTAAGACGAGTGCCAAGGGGGATTGAAATGTTTGCCAAAGGCGGGAGGTGAAACGAGCGTCGCGATCAGAGATAATATCAAGAGGAGTATCATGACGACTGATGACTTCATCCGTGTAGATACGAGCCAATTTCTCGACTTAGTAATCTTCACGAATGGCGAGGAAATGAGCGGATTTGGTCAATCGGTCAATGATAACCCAGATGTTGTCATGACCAGACGAAGTACGAGGCAATTTGGTGATAAAATCCATGGAAATGCTCTCCCATTTACGAACAGGGACTTCTGGTTGTTCAAGCAAACCAAAGGGACGTTGATGTTCGGCCTTGACTTTGAAACATGTAACACACTTTGAGACGTAAAGGGTGATATCTCTCTTCATTGCAGGCCACCAATAAGATGCTCGGAGATCGTGATACATCTTATCGGCGCTAGGATGAATGGAGTATTGGGATTTGTGAGCTTCATCCATCAAAGTAGTCCGAAGATTGAGACGATTGGAAATCCAAATGCGACCATGGTAGTAAAGAATACCATCGGGCTTAGCTTCGAGTGGGTTTTCGACTCCACAATTCAACTCATTATCGAGGTTACCCTCGTTGATAATGGCAAATTGTGCTTGACGAATCAACTCGTTGAGTTTTCCAACGATTTGGTAGCAACGAACACTCTTAACATGAGTCTTACGACTGAGTGCATCGGCCACGACATTCGCCTTACCAGGGTGGTAGCGAATATCACAGTCGTAGTCATTTAACAATTCTACCCAGCGGGTTGACGCATGTTGAGTTCCTTTTTGATCAAAGATATGTTGGAGGCTCTTGTGGTCGGTGAAGACCGTACACTTTGTACATAAAGGTAGTGTCGCCAAATCTTTAATGCAAAAACAACTACACCAAGTTCAACGTCGTGCGTAGTATAGTTTTTCTCATGAATTTTGAGTTGTCTCAAGCGTAAGCGATGACCTTGTCCCGTTGCATGAGAACGCAACAAAGACCTAGGTTCGAAGCATCGCAATACACGACGAAATCGTCGTTTCCATCGGGAGAGTAAGGATAAGAGCATTACAGAGCATGTCCTTGAGCATTTGGAAAGATTCCTCTTGTTCAGGACCCCAAACAAAAGGTTTATCGTTTTGAGTCAACGAGGTCAAAGGAACGGCAATCTTTGAGAAGTTCGAGATGAAACGGCGATAATACGTAGCTAGGCCAAGAAACAAACGAATTTCAGAAGGCGACTTAGATGAGATCCAATTCTTCATAGCTTCTATCTTTGCGGGGTCAACGTGAATACAGAGTTCATTGACGGTGTGACCCAAGAATTGAACCTCTTTTAGCCAAAATTCACACTTGGAGAATTTGGCATAAAGATGTTCGGTTTGCAAAATGTCGTCCGTGCTCTTCTTTCGTCTTGGAGTAGATGAGGATATCGTCGATGAATACAATGACGAAACGATCGAGGAACGGTTTACACACGCGATTCATAAGATCCATGAATACGGCGAGTGCGTTAGTCAAACCAAAAGGCATGACCACGAACTCATAATGTCCATATTGTGTGCGGAAAGCGGTTTTAGGCACATCTTCTTCGAGAACTCGAAGTTGATGATAACCAGAGCGGAGATCAATCTTTGAAAAGCACGTAGCACATTGCAATTGATCGAAGAGATCGTCAATACGAGGAAGTGGGTAGCGGTTCTTGACTGTAAGCTTGTTGAACTCACGATAGCCAATACACATGCGGCAAGATCCATCTTTCTTTTTGACGAAAAGAACGGGAGCACGCTAAGAAGAAGTACTAGGGTGTATAAAGCCTTTATCAAGAAGTTCTTGAAGCTGGCTCGATAGCTCTTACATTTCCGAGGGGCTAATCGATAGGGAGCCTTCGCAACGGAGTTGCGCCAGGAATAAGATCAATACGAAAATCGACAGCTCGAGCAGGCGGAGGACGAGGAAGATCCTCAGGAAAAACGGAAGGAAATTCACAAACGACAGGAATCACTTATGCTTGGACCTTTGTCTTTCTTTTCCACAACGTGGGTGAGAAAGAAGGCAAGTACTCTCGCTTTGATGCACGACATAAGCTTGAGACGTTTAGAAGGTTTCTCGCCATAGACGTGGAGAGAATCACCTTGATGAAGAGGGAGGCGAATGGATTTTTCGGAACAAACAACTTCGGCATGAACTCAAATAAGCCAATCCATGCCTACTATGATGTCGAAACTTCCCATTTGCATGGGGATGAGATCGATGGAGAACGTATGATCGTTAAGGATCAAAGAGCAACCAGAAGAACGAATCAACGGAGATGGTTTTACCATTAGCGACTTCGACCACGAAAGGATTAGGCAATTTAGATCGTTCACACTTAAGCAAGGGTTCAAATTCTAGAGATACAAAGCTTCTATCGGCACAAGTATCAAATAGGCATGTAGCATAAACATAGTTCACAAGGAACGTAACAGTGATGACGTCGTTAGAGCTTTGGGCTTGAGCGGAGGTAAGCATGAAAGCTCGTCCTTTTGCAGGCTCAGGCTACTGATGCTGTTGGTTGAGGAGAGGGCAAACATTGGCGAGATAAATGAGATCGCCACATTGTAACATGCTCGCACAGGAGCATTTTGTCGCTGCGGTTGAGTTTGTCCGGTTAGGGTTAGGGACAATGGCTAGAAAGATGCCCCATCCTGTTACAGCTGCCGCACTTTCGACACGGGGTAGAAGGGAGATGGTGGTAGGTGCAACGATCACACCTAGGCCAAGTGTGGTGTAACTTTGTTTGGGTGGATCGTTGTTTTGGGTAGTGGAGATGGCATTTAGAGGTGTAGGGGTAGGCGGAGTGACGACCGCGTTGTTTTGAACAGAAGCCTTCTGCTTCTTGTTCTTGTTGTTGTTCTTTTGGCTTGAGGGGAGGCGATTCAGTAGTATGGTAGTATTGGCGATGGCTTGGTGCGCATGCTTCGTAGGAACCTTGTCGTAGGCCCCTGAAGGATGCAATTATGGTTAAGCTGAATGGTTATGCTAAAGGCTTCATCGAGGGTTCTTTGGTTTGGGCGGCTACGTGATTCAGGATCACAGGCGAAAGCGAATGAATGAGCTTAGCTATCGCCTTGGGAACCGTATCCACCTGTCCAGGACAGATGATACTTAACTGTTTGAAGCGTGTGATCAGTCCCTCAGCATTGCTCCCTTGCGGCGTGAGATTCCAGAATTCGTTCTCGAGCTGGGAGGACAGAACTGATCCCTCATGAGCTGTTTAAGCCGTCCCAAAGTAGAGCGTGGGCTACTTCGTTGCCACGCTTGATTGCGTTCAGTAGTCCACCACTCGAGGGCTCTCTGGCGAAAGACCCCGGTAGCGTTTGTGACAACTGTCAACTTTCGGTAATTTCCGTACAATTAACTATTAAGTTAATCATGCAATATGTGTTAAAATGTCTTAAACTGCTCTGCTTGCACCTCATATACTTTGAACTGTCATGAAAACATTTGAATTGTGCATATCATTCATGTGGATAGTCTCGTTTAAAAACAATTGGAAACAATGCACTAAAACAATTAGTAGACTTACCGGGTTTAACTAGCAGTGTCAACACTAGTCCGGTACTCAGCTTAACGAATTCTAAGACTTAGATAGAAGTCCAATAGTAATCATATATTAAATCCAAGAATGGAGAACAAGGATTTAAGTTAACACATTCCGGAAATCATTTAATGCACCTAAAAGTGCCCAAACACACTTTAAATGCAGAATTCAGCATTAATCAGCAAAATTCAGCAATTGTGCACTAAAGTATGATGAAGAAATAATGTTAAAGTGTCCAGAATAACTTGTAATGTGCCAGGAATTAAAACCATCATAGAAGGTACCTCATAACACACTAAACTGCGCCATTTAGCACTTTAACGAACCGGTAAGCAACCGAACAACCGGACACTACCCGAAACACCAACTTTTCACTAGAAGCATTGTTTTAGTGACACAAAGATAGTTATGATCATCAAACACCATAAATCATCCTAAAAACACTAATGCACATAACACCTTAACTAAACATCCTAGATTCCAACTAAACATCTAACTAATGTTTGAAACCAAACCAATACCCCCCCCCCCCTCATGTGGACGGTCACAAGGGGCCCTACCATGCCCCAATTCTTTTGATTATTTTATGTAGATTGTTAGGAAGATACTAAACATGATATCCAAGAGTTAAAAGGTGTTGGAGGATCATGATGCATAAGACTCCTAACCTTATCTTCACAAATTCAAAACACCAACTCCTTCTCTCTTGCTCTCGGCCCCAAACACCACCACATCACCACCATTCTCTAGCCACTTTCAAGCATACTAAAGGTGTTACAAGGTAATCTAAGAAGGTGCAAAGCTTTGGAAGTTGAAAGACCACCTTGGAGTGCTTTTATCCACCACATTTGTGTTATCTTCATCTTCATCTTTGTCAAGCCACTTCCCTAGCCACTAGAGCTAGAAGTAAGCTTCTTGATCATTGTTTAAGTTCATGTTATTGATATATTTCTCATGTACAAATAGATCCATCAAGAAACACAAACTTTAAAGATGAACACATGAAGAAATCTAAAGATCTAAAGAAAATAAACATAATCTTGAAATGAAATGATGTTATGTATGCTTATTTTGTGCTTAGCTTGATGATCATCATGTGTGTAGTGTTGTATGGGAAGATATTAAAAGTGTATATATAGATCTTGAAAGATCCATGAAGAATAAGTTGATGAGCTTGATGTAGGTCACTAATGAACTAGTTAAAATGATTTACAATACATGAACATGGATTTAAAGTCATTTTTGTAAATGGATGAACAAGTTGTTAACAATAATTTTCTAAAAAAATTGTGTAATTAGTGGATAATTAGTGTTTTTGAAGATAAATAAACATGTTAAACATCATACTAAAGACTACATGTTTTTATAAATTCTTGAGTTCATCATCATGTAAAAAGTGTAGGTATGAAGTTGTTTAAACTTATAGAAATTATTTGGTGATCAAGTGAGTTTTGTAAAGCTTAAACACATGTTTTAAACATGGGAAAACCCCTAAATCTAGGGAAACTATGGCCAAATTTTTATAAAAATTCAACACTTAGAAAAATATAAAGTTTTTACTAAACTTGTGATTTTTAGATGTTTAAATAAATTAGACATGACCATACCCTATTTTTTATGTAAAAATAAAAGTTAAGAAAATAGAGATTTCATAAAGTATTAAAAACAAGTATAAAAATATATTTAAAAAAATATATACTTAGAAGTCACCAAGTATTTGAGTGTTGTGTGTATACTAAGTGTATATTATGTAGTAGACAAATTAGGAGAGTTAAAGCAATAAAAAAAACTCCCAATGGAGTATAAATACATAATACCCCTAAATACCAAAGAAAATACTTGGATAAAATACACAACAAAATACTCACCCTTGAGTATTTGGACAAACATAACAAAATATATATAAACTTATATATATTTCTTGGTAAAATGGACTTGGATAATTAAATGGACTTATACACAAATATATATAGTTAACAAGATTGGTGAAAATATATATATTCCCTACAAGCCTTAAAAATATATTACTTTTAAGAAATATAATTTCCGGAAAAACATAAGATTACAAATAATAAATCTTGTTAAGGAAATAAGAAATACATGAACCTTAACACTAGAATACGTGTATGCTTTACTAAGTATACACTTGGGAAATAACAAACCTACTTATACTAAAAATAATATTGGAAATATTATTTTGCAAGTATACATATTTATTTTGAAAAATAAATATAACAAGAATACAAAGACATGGGCTAAGTCCAATCACATAAACACATGGGCTAGACCCAATGACATAAACACATGGGCTAGGCCCAATGACACAAGGACGTGGGCTAGGCCCAACGACACAAGGACGTGGGCTAGGCCCAATGACATGGACTAGGCCAATGACAGTGTGCTAGGCACAAGGACAATGAACGGGCGAGGCCGTTCACACACTAATCAAGACACAATAACAAAATATATGTACTAAGTCAAGAAATAATTAATCAATAAAATGACTAAAAACAACTAACATAAGATAGGACTTGTACATAGAAAAACATAGACTTAAGTGTCTAATGAGAATTAGAACACTTGTAGGTTCGGTTCAAGACCAAGGAAAAACACTGTGAGTTGTACACAAGGAACAAGAATCTGTGAGTTCATGTCCCCCTTTCTTTTTAAACATTCTCGGTTTTATAACATTCGGGGGAAATACATGTCAAGACATATGGTATGTTAGTTATGGAGTTAGATGACAATAAGATCGATGTGCGTAAGTAGGATTAGATGACATTATAACATTAGTAACCATTAATCACTTAGTGACCAAGGTGCAAAAGGTTTAGATCTATTGAGCTTGAGGCACGCTCCACTCCTAGTTGTATACCATGGGGTGCTTTTGTGATCCCAATTGAGAACAAAGTGTCATCGGTTTGGTTATATACTTACGGTGCATAGTATCGGAGGGCTCGCTACCCACTGATAGATCCTTATATTCCATAATTATTTACATACCTGGATTTCAATAATGGATTTTGACAACTTATTTGAAAACAAAACTACATGAACTCGCTCAACTTTTGTTGATTTTTCAAACTACATGTATTTCAGGAAACAGGGCTTAACCGGTAATGGATTCTCGGAAGATACAACGATGGCCACTTTTGGAGGATTTGCCTCATATATCCCTTCCTTGTTTGGGCATATAGGGGTCAAAACCTTGACTTAAAACTACGATTATAACAAACACATTTTGGTGATGTAACTTAACTAAGTATTGTTTTGGTAAACTTATGAAACTTATTGGAACATGTAAACTTGAATTTGAATTTGTATAACATATGGCATCGTTGTTGGGTTATAATTATGTTTACACGATTGATTGTAATGATTACCGTTAAGTCACACGTTTTCGCTTCTGCTACGACTAGGGTGTGACAGATTAGTATCAGAGCTTCGTTTGTAGTGAACCGGGGACAAACTTTTACTAAGTTGGTCTACAATCACCAAGGGGCTCTCACATGAAAACAAAGTTTATAACATTACAAAACTGTTTTCAAGTATATAACAAAAATATTACAAGTGTCATGATAACATGAGGATCTATCACACAAGTTCAACTATAGGAAAGAACAAGAGTTATTCCTGGTTAGTCTATAATGGATAGACACGAGAAACACTAGGATTACACGAAACCAAAGAACAAAATTGCATGAAATTTGAATAAAAATACTAACCATTATGTTCATATGTTGTACGGATTGTATTTGCCAGGACCATGTCTTCAGTATCTTCGTACGAGGGGACCCATGGAGTACTTCTCAGTTGGCGGATTTGGTGTCGAGGCTGTTGTGGCCATACCTCCCGAGGACGTAGCCGGTCACGAGGTTTCGGACGATGAGGACCTCGACGATTTCCAGCCCTTTTCCCTACCTGACGATTTCATGGGAGATGACCAGGATCACCCGCACGATCTTGAGGACGATGTGCTAGCCGTACCCCAGCCCCAGCACGACGTGGCCATCCATGGTCACCCAGATGGGGAGCACGCTGTGGTGCACTTAGTCGACACCACTAGCCGTCATCCCACCAGTCGCACACATAGACGCGTCTTCCATGTCGACTATCTGGATGCTGAGTTGGGCGATGGCGAGGTTATCGATGAGTTGGCCATACTTGAGCTACCCCCGCTTGTCATCCCTGTTGTTGACCTGTCATCCTCATCTTCTGACTCTGACGATGGACACGTGTCTGACGATGCTATGTCAGTTGTACCAGCCACACCCTCACCTGTCCACTCGTCTGATACCGTGCTACCACCCTTTGTATCACCGCATGCTTCTGTAGGCCCATCTTATGCTAGCATTCCCGCCCCGATGTTTACTCCATTTTCTGGACCTCCACGCCATCACTCATTGGGCGGTACGCCCCGACGTCACGAGCAGCCACCCCCACCCTTCATGAGTAGCTCCACTTATCACCCTATCCATGACCCACATGCGGCCGGATCATCTCACTGGGCCGGACCCCCACCCCCTACTGCACCCCCCATGCATGCTTCATACTCATCGCCACCCCGCTACCATAGGTAACCCCCTTCACCTCCACTGGACATGAGTCCGTCTGATCCATACCACCCTTGTCATTACCCTATTATTCCTCTCGAGAAGGAAGTGAGCACATGACCGTCAGATAGCTCAGCTTTATCGTATGATTCACGAACTCCAGGGTCAGCGCCCTGCTCAGGTTGCTAGAGCACCACCTGCACCACCCTCACCGCCACCATACACACCATCCACACCCCAAATTTACCACCAGCACCACCGTCACCACCACCTTATATACCATCTTCACCACCACCACCGACCCCACACTACTCCTGTGTCCCTATCACCACCCTAGATGCCCATTTGAGACACGTATGCGCGAGTAGGAGCGTATCCAGGCTGCCTCCGTTCACCATGTCTCTGGGATAGAGGAGGAGTTAGCCTATCACCGCATGTTGCTCCATAGGTCACCATCCCCTCCACCCCCGCCACCTCAGTAGTTTAGTACTAGTTATCATCGGGGATCAGCCACAGCTTTTGTGGATCTAGCTTCCGAAGACTCAAGCTAGAAGATCCAACTTTTGAGACGACTAAAGACGAAGATGCAATGAAGAAGAAAACTTTACTTTTGTATTATATTGTATTAACTTGTATCGACTAGGGTTATGTAACCCTAGGTCCTTTTGATTCTTCATGAACAAATGTACTAAGTTGTCAATCATGTATGGAAGTGTATTTTCTTATCTTGCATTGTATTTTATTGTCGTGGTTGGTTGATATTGTGATGTGTTGGTTGATATGGTGATGTATTGATTGATATGGTGATGTATTGGTTGATATAGTAATGTATTGGTTGATATCATGATGTGTTGATTGATATTATGATATGTCGTGGTTGATTTTATATTGAGATATGTCGTGGTTGATTTTATATTGCGTTGTGGATGATGTTTATTTATTTTACCATGGTGCCCGTGTACGTTAGATGTTACATGATGGTTGTGATGATTGGTTTATTCTTGTGTGTTCGCGATTGTGTTGTACGCCATATACACGACTTCTTACCCCTTATCTGACGTGATGTTTCTTATACTCGACGAAAAAAATATAATAATAATAATAACAATAACAATAAACAAACAAGATTTTCGTAATATATTTTTTTAAATGCTTCTTTTATTATTAAACAATCGTCTAATTACAATCGATATTTCATACTAGAAGACGATGCCTCCACGCCGAAGAAGTGTCAATAACAACCTGCTCCCAACGACTCAAGCAGAGCTAAATGAGCACATATCTCAGGCCATTGCGCAACACGAGGCCAACCGCACTGAACAAAGCGGTGGAACCGGAGGTTCAACTGGAACCAACCCACCCACCGGTAATCTTTGGTTATTCATATAGCCATGTGACACTCTCGTTTATTCTATTCATGCTTTGAATCTCATTCTTGAGTTGGTGCACCTAATCTATTTTAGTTGCACTTACAAGCAGTTTTTGGACTGCAAGCCTCTGAACTTCGATGGCACCGGCGGAGCTGTTTCATTCGTGCACTGGACCGAGAAGACTGACTCGGTCATACGAATGAGCAAGTGCCCTGCTGAGCAAAGAGTCACATGTGTCACTGGACTCTCCATTGACGGAGCGTTATCTTGGTGGAACCTCCAGGTGCAGACCAAAGGAGACGATGCTGCATATGGTCTGACCTGGGAGGAGTTGAAGGAAATCATGAGGAAAAGGTATTGCGCAAGGTCTAAAATCCAAAAGTTGGAAACAGAATTCTGGAATCTTAAGATGATTGGCTCTGACATCGCGGGATATGTCTAAAGGTTTCATGATTTGTCACGAGTGGTTCCGTACTTAGTGGAACCGAAATTCAAAAGGATTGAGAGATTCGTATGGGGACTCGCCCCTGAAATTCTAAGCATGGTGACTTCATCGAAACCGACTGAAATTGGGGAAGCAATTGAACTAGTTGTGAGCCTTACTGAAGAGGATGTACGTCAAAAGAAGTTGCCGAAACTTGGGGAAGTCAAGAAAGAAGCTACTGTGGAGACTACAGACTCCAACAAGAGAAAGTTTTCCCACTTCAAGAAAGGTACTCGTGGTAACAACTTTAACAAAGGCAAGAGGCAAGTGCCGAGGGAAAACAAAGTAGCGAAAGCTTATGCCGCTACCATGCCAAACAATGCTGAAAGGAAACCTTATGGTGGAAAAGCACCGAAATGCCTCAAATGTCCTTACCACCACTATGGGGAGTGTCGAGGCACCAAATGCGGCAAGTGTGGAAGGTTTGGACATTCTACTATTGCATGTCGAGGAACAACTGATGGATGCTATAATTGTGGTGACAAAGGGCATTTTAAGAAAGATTGCCCGAAAGGAAATCAAGCTCGGGGTAGAGCTTTTGTGCTTGGAGCTAAGGACGCACGCGAGGACCCGAACATGGTCACCGGTACGTTCCCTATAAATAACCACCTTGCATATATACTTTTGATACCGGGGCAGATTTTAGCTTTATTTCTAAGGAATTTAGAGACGTACTTGGGGTAGAATCGAGTAAATTAGACACTCCTTACTCAATCAAATTAGCTGACGGAAAACTGGTAGAGTCGAGCGAAGTTATAAAGAAATGTACCTTAGAACTGGGTGAACGAAAGTTCGACATAGATCTCTTACAAGTTCAATTAGGTAGTTTCGATGTCATTATCGGCATGGATTGGCTATCCAAAAACCGAGCTGAAATCTTATGTCATGAAAAGATCATTCGCATTCCAACGCCAAATGGAGAACCTTTGATGGTTCATGGGGAAAAACAAAACGCGCCACTACGGATCATTAATTGTATGAAAGCTCAAAAGTGCTTAAGGAAAGGTTGCATCGCTTTCCTAGCACATGTTGTCGACAAGAAGGCCGAGGAGCCTAAGCTCGAAGACATTCCGATCGTGAAGGAATTCCCTGAAGTCTTTCCGGAAGACTTACCGAGATTGCCACCTCAATGACCAAGTCGAATTTCGCATCGACTTTGTACCGGGAGCCGCACCGGTAGCCAAATCTCCATATCGACTAGCACCTTCTGAAATGCAAGAATTATCTACACAACTTCAAGAGTTGCTAGATAAAGGATTCATTAGACCGAGCTTTTCGCCTTTGGGAGCTCCAGTCTTATTCGTGAAGAAAAAGGATGGAACGTTCAGGATGCGTATCGATTACCGAGAGTTGAATAAGCTTACTATCAAGAATCGGTATCCGCTACGGAGGATTGATGACTTATTTGACCAACTACAAGGTTCGAGCTTCTATTCCAAGATAGACTTAAAGGTCTGGATATCACCAATTGCAGATTAAAGAAGAAAGCATACCAAAAACGGCTTTTAGAACTCGTTATGGTCATTAAGAGTTTCTTGTTATGCCGTTCGGTTTAACAAATGCACCAGCGGTCTTTATGGACTTAATGAATCGCGTGTGCAAGCCGTATCTCGACAAATTTGTAATTGTGTTTATTGACGATATCTTAATATATTCGCGATCGAAGGATGAGCACGAGCAACACTTGAGAACCATTCTAGAACTTCTAAGAAGGAGAAACTCTACGCGAAATTTTCGAAGTGCGAATTTTGGATTCGCGAAGTACAATTTCTCGGGCATGTAGTGAACGAGAAAGGTATTCACGTAGACCCGTCAAAGATTGAAGCCATCAAGAATTTTGGAAGCACCCAAGACTCCAACCGAAGTTCAACAATTTCTTGGACTAGCGGGTTATTATCGGAGATTTATTGAGAACTTTTCTAAAGTTGCCCAACCACTAACGACACTCACCCAAAAAGACAAGAAGTTTGTTTGGGACGAAAAACAAGAAGAGGCATTTCAACTCTTAAAGGATAAACTATGTGATGCGCCAATATTATCACTTCCCGACGGTACCGGTGACTTCGTGGTGTACTGTGATGCTTCGCATCAGGGTTTAGGTTGCGTGCTTATGCAACGAGAAAAAGTCATCGCGTATGCGTCACGCCAACTGAAGGTTCACGAGAAAAATTATACCACGCATGAGCTCGAGTTAGGTGCCGTGGTGTTTGCCTTGAAAATTTGGCGGCATTACCTGTATGGTACTCAATGTACTATATTCACGGATCACAAGAGTCTTCAACATATATTTAATCAGAAAGAATTAAATATGCGTCAACGACGTTGGGTTGAGTTGTTGAATGACTATGATTGCACGATCAAGTATCATCCGGGCAAGGCGAACGTTGTAGCAGACGCCTTGAGCCGCAAGGAACGAGTCAATACACTAAGAGTACGAGCCTTGGAGATGACAATTCAGACAAATTTCACAACCCGAGTGCGTGAGGCACAGCAAGAAGCTTTAAAACCAGAAAACATCCCAGCAGAATCATTGCGAGGAGTGGAAAAGCAAATGGAACCAAATAAAGATGAAACTTAATATTTCATAGGAAGAATCTGGATTCCCTATTTTGGAGATTTACGAGATCTGGTACTGGACGAGGCACACAAGTCAAAGTACTCAATTCATCCAGGATCGGATAAGATGTATCAGGACTTGAAAGAGTATTATTGGTGGCAAAATCTCAAGGCAGACATTGCAACCTACGTTGGAAAATGCCTGACTTGTGCGAAGGTCAAGGTCGAATACCAGAAACCGTCTGGATTATTACAACAACCCGAAATCCCTGTTTGGAAGTGGGAACAGATATCAATGGATTTCATAACCAAGCTCCCACGAACCTCTCGAGGACATGACATGATTTGGGTGATTATAGATCGGTTAACCAAGTCGGCTCACTTCTTACCGATTCGTGAGAAGGATAGTACTGAGAAGCTAGCTGAACTGTACCTTAAGGAAATTGTGGCACGTCACGGAGTGCCAGTCTCCATAATCTCAGATCGAGATGGTCGTTTTGTGTCGCGGATATGGCAGTCATTTCAAGCTTCGTTTGGATCTCGCCTAGATCTGAGCACGGCGTTTCATCCGCAGACTGATGGTCAAAGCGAGCGAACCATCCAAACTTTAGAAGAAATGCTTCGCGCTTATGTGATGGATTTAGGCGGAAACTGGGATACTCATTTACCATTGGTAGAGTTTTCCTACAACAACAGCTATCACACTAGCATCAAAGTCGCACCATTCGAAGCGCTGTATGGACGAAAGTGCCGATCTCCGCTATGCTGGGCGGAAGTTGGTGACAAACAACTCATTGGTCCCGAACTGGTCCAAGAAACCACTGACAAGATAGTCAAAATCCGCGAGTGCATTAAGACAGCTCGTGATCGACAAAAGAGCTACGCAGACAAAGGACGTAAACCATTATCCTTCGAAGTCGGAGATAAGGTTTTGTTGAAAGTCTCGCCTTGGAAGGGCGTAGCTAGGTTTGGTAAGCGTGCGAAGCTTAACCCACGATACATTGGACCTTTCGAACTGTTGCTTACAAGCTAATATTACCCGAGGAACTCAATAATGTACACGACACATTCCATGTGTCTAATCTCAAAAAGAGTCCAACTAAAGAGACAGTCATCATCCCTGCGGATGAGATCCATATAGACGACAAGCTCCAATTCACCGAAGAACCTGTTGAGGTTATGGACCGGAAAGTCCAGAGAACACGGAGAAGTCGTATCAAGCTAGTCAAAGTCCGTTGGAACTCTAGGCACGGACCCGAGTATACTTGGGAACGTGAAGATCAACTCAAGGTCAAATACCCTCACCTGTTTGAGAGACTCCTGTAACGGATAACTCAGCTTGAATTTCGGGATGAAATTCCTTTTAACAGGGGGAGTATGTGACAACTGTCAACTTTCGGGTAATTTTCGTACAATCAGACTATTAAGTTAATCATGCAAATATGTGTTAAAATGTCTTAAACTGCTCGCTTGCACCTCATATACTTTGAACTATCATGAAAACATTTGAATTGTGCATATCATTCATGTGGATAGTCTCGTTTAAAAACAATTGGAAACAATGCACTAAAACAACTAGTAGACTTACCGTTACACTAGCAGTGTCAACACTAGTCCGGTACTCAGCTTAACGACAATTCTAGGACTTAGATAGAAGTCCAATATTAATCATATATTAAATCCAAGAATGGAGAACAAGGATTTAACTTAACACGTTCCGGAAATCATTTAATGCACTTAAAAGTGCCCAAACACACTTTAAATGCAGAATTCAGCATTAATCAGCAAAATTAAGCAATTGTGCACTAAAGTATGATGAAGAAATAATGTTAAAGTGTCCAGAATAACTTGTAATGTGCCAGGAATTAAAACCATTATAGAAGGTACCTCATAACACACTAAACTGCGCCATTTAGCACTTTAACGAACCGGTAAGCAACCGAACAACCGGACACTACCCGAAACACCAACTTTTCACTAGAAGCATTGTTTTAGTGATACAAAGATAGTTATGATCATCAAACATCATAAATCATCCTAAAAACACTAATGCACATAACACCTTAACTAAACATCCTAGATTCCAACTAAACATCTAACTAATGTTTGAAACCAAACCACTACCCCCCCCCCCCCCCCTCATGTGGATGGTCACAAGGGGCCCCACCATGCCCCAATTCTTTTAATTATTTTATGTAGATTGTTAGGAAGATACTAAACATGATATCCAAGAGTTAAAAGGATGTTGGAGGATCATGATGCATAAGACTCCTAACCTTATCTTCACAAATTCAAAACACCAACTCCTTCTCTCTTGCTCTCGGCCCCAAACACCACCACATCACCACCATTCTCTAGCCACATTCAAGCATATCAAAGGTGTTACAAGGTAATCTAAGAAGGTGCAAAGCTTTGGAAGTTGAAGGACCACCTTGGATGCTTTTATCCACCACATTTGTGTTATCTTCATCTTCATCTTTGTCAAGCCACTTCCCTAGCCACTAGAGCTAGTAGAAGCTTCTTGATCATTGTTTAAGTTCATGTTATTGATATATTTCTCATGTACAAATAGATCCATCAAGAAACACAAACTTTAAAGATGAACACATGAAGAAATCTAAAGATCTAAAGAAAACAAACATAATCTTGAAATGAAATGATGTTATGTATGCTTATTTTGTGCTTAGCTTGATGATCATCATGTGTAGTAGTGTTGTATGGGAAGATATTAAAAGTGTATATATAGATCTTGAAAGATCCATGAAGAATAAGTTGATGAGCTTGATGTAGGTCACTAATGAACTAGTTAAAATGATTTACAATACATGAACATGGATTTAAAGTCAATTTTTTGTAAATGGATGAACAAGTTGTTAAGAATAATTTTCAAAAAAATTGTGTAATTAGTGGATAATTAGTGTTTTTGAAGATAAATAAGCATGTTAAACATCATACTAAAGACTACATGTTTTTATAAATTCTTGAGTTCATCATCATGTAAAAAGTGTAGGTATGAAGTTGTTTAAACTTATAGAAATTATTTTGGTGATCAAGTGACTTTTGTAAAGCTTAAACACATGTTTTAAACATGGGAAAACCCCTAAATCTAGGGGAAACTATGGCCAAATTTTTATAAAAATTTAACACTTAGAAAAATATAAAGTTTTCTACTAACTTGTGATTTTTAGATGTTTAAATAAATTAGACATGACCATACCCTATTTTTTATGTAAAAATACAAGTTAAGAAAATAGAGATTTCATAAAGTATTAAAAACAAGTATAAAAATATATTTAGAAAAATATATACTTAGAAGTCACCAAGTATTTGAGTGCTGTGTGTATACTAAGTGTATATTATAGTAGTAGACAAATTAGGAGAGTTAAAGCAATAAAAAAAACTCCCAATGGAGTATAAATACATAATACCCCTAAATACCAAAGAAAATACTTGGATAAAATACACAACAAAATACTCACCCTTGAGTATTTGGACAAACATAACAAAATATATATAAACTTATATATATTTCTTGGTAAAAAGGACTTGGACAATTAAATGGACTTATACACAAATATAAATAGTTAACAAGATTGGTGAAAATATATATATTCCCTACAAGCCTTAAAAATATATTATTTTTAAAAATATAATTTCCGGAAAAACATAAGATTACAAATAATAAATCTTGTTAGGAAATAAGAAATACATGAACCTTAACACTAGAATACGTGTATGCTTTACTAAGTATACACTTGGGAAATAACAAACCTACTTATACTAAAAATAATATTGGAAATTTTATTTTGCAAGATACATATTTATTTTGAAAAATAAATACAACAAGAATACAAAGACATGGGCTAGGCCCAATAACATAAACACATGGGCTAGGCCTAATGACATAAACACATGGGCTAGGCCCAATGACACAAGAACGTGGGCTAGGCCCAACGACACAAGGACGTGGGCTAGGCCCAATGACAAGTGTGCTAGGCACAAGGACAATGAACGGGCGACGCCGTTCACACACTAATCAAGACACGATAACAAAATATATGTACTAAGTCAAGAAATAATTAATCAATAAAATGACTAAAAACAACTAACATAAGATATGGACTTGTACATAGAACAAACATAGACTTAAGTGTCTAATGAGAATTAGAACACTTGTAGGTTCGGTTCAAGACCAAGGAAAAACATGTGAGTTGTACACAAGGAACAAATCTGTGAGTTCATGTCCCCCTTTCTTTTTAAACATTCTCGGTTTTATAACATTCGGGGGAAATACATGTCAAGACATATGGTATGTTAGTTATGGAGTTAGATGACAATAAGATCGATGTGCGTAAGTAGGATTGGATGACATTATAACATTAGTAACCATTAATCACTTAGTGACAAGGTGCAAAAGGTGTAGATCTATTGAGCTTGAGGCACGCTCCACTCCTAGTTGTATACCATGGGGTGCTTTTGTGATCCCAATTGACAACAAAGTGTCCTCGGTTTGGTTATATACTTACGGTGCATAGTATCGGAGGGCTCGCTACCCACTGATATATCCTTATATTCCATAATTATTTACATACCTGGATTTCAATAATGGAGACAATTATGACAACTTATTTGAAAACAAAACTACATGAACTCGCTGAACTTTTGTCGAATTTTTCAAAACTACATGTATTTCAGAAACAGGGCTTAACCGGTGATGGATTCTCGGAAGATACAACGATGGCCACTTTTGGAGGATTTGCCTCAATATCCCTTCCTTGTTTGGGCATATAGGGGTCAAAACCTCGACTTAAAACTACGATTATAACAAACACATTTTGGTGATGTAACTTAACCAAATATTGTTTTGGTAAACTTATGAAACTTATTGGAACATGTAAACTTGAATTTGAATTTGTATAACATATGGCATCGTTGTTGGGTTATAATTATTTTTACACGATTGATTGCAATGATTACCGTTAAGTCACACGTTTGCGCTTCCGCTACGACCAGCGTGTGACAGCGTTAAGGGTTCGAAGTTATCACGGCACCCGCCCTAAAGAAAGGTCAGTTCCATAGCGTCAAACCAATTGATCACGGCGGTGACACCGTCCATGCCCGTGAATTCGACTGGTTTGCAAGACATGAAATGCTTGAATTGGTAGGATGCTTGGGGGGCTCTGGTTTTCGAATCGGCAGAGGATTTAGGTGTGGCTTCGGTGCAGATGGTATGAAGTTGGCTAACAATATCAGGGATGACACGGGCCATTTGGCCGGCCATTTGCTCGGCTACAAGACCAATGAGGTCTTGTTTGGAGATAGAGTCCTCATTTTTGTTGTTGCTATTGGACCCCTTGTTGGACCTCTTGATCTTCTTGGTAGAGTTTGGGGAGTTCATCTAGAGGTTCAACATAGAAGAAAAGGGAATGAGACTTGATCATAATAAAGAAAACAAGTTTTGCATGTATAAGCATGTATAAGGTTCAAGCATGGTTCACATAAGAGTGCATGGGTTCATCAAGTATGGTTCACAAAGTTTGCATGAATGTATCAAGTATAGCATGTATAATCACGTATGAATGCGAATAAAGAGTATAAATTTAGTGTGTTCACGGGAATTAGTATTGTTTTTTATTGCGATAAACGTGTGAGTTGTGTAACAGTTCGAAATGAATAAGGTAACAAGTATAAAATCACATAAAAATTGAGATAACATAAAAGATTGGCTCAATAAAACATGGGATTGTTTCGGGTAGAGAAACGTCGACTATTCCAAAGTGATTCGTAAGATCTTTCGAGTTAGGGAACATGCTTTGTCCTAATAGGTAAAACGCTCTCGTCGAGAAGCGATTAACGACATTTTACCCTTCCAGTTACTACATATCCCTAGTCGATCGAAATTCGAGACTTTGGCGAGATTGAAAATAGAGGAACGGGACTTAATCGACAAGATGCGGGTTTCACCCCTAACTTGACGATCTCGTACCCTAAGTGTGGTTTTTCTTACTAACGAGGAGCATATTCCGACTCGTTTGTAAGATCCACTAGAGAATGAAATGGAAGTTTCCATCAAGATGTGGATATCACTCCTAACTTGATGGTATAACTTTGTGAAAAATTGAATAAGCGGAATGAGGTATTTCACCAAAAATTGTAAGTTATTGGACCTATCTTGGTGCAAATGCCTCGTTTGCATCATGAGTGTCTTCAAGTATTCAAGTGTATTGTGTAAACGTCTTAGAGAAAGACGTTATGTAAGTTTTAAGACCAAAGGAAAAGGAAGAAGCAGGAAGGAAGAATAAAGTTTTAAGCATAAGACAAGAATGGTAAAAAATGGACACTTAAACTATAGACTAGGTCGAACATGGCAATTCTACCTAATTCCCTAGAGTTATGGCTCTGATACCAATCTGACACACCCCAACCGATGGCGGAAACATCGAGGCAGGACGAAAGAGATTGCTCATTGCTCATAAATACTAATTGCGACAATATTTAATTAAACCGGATTTCATTTCATAGCATAAATTGTCATACAATACAAGGAATTTCAAAAAACAACAATAGAAAAGGGTAAAATTTGATACAACATAACCTAAAAGTCTATATGTGTATCTAGTCATCAACACTACTCCAATTTCATGGCAACATCTTCATCAGCCTATAACATGTTAAAAATACGAGTTCAATGCAAAAGCAAAGGCGAGTTCACAAGTTTGGTGATACATAGCATAAGTATAAAAAGGTATAACTTGAATCCACATGGTAATTGTAAGCAAAGAATATACTAATCATGCAATACTAGATCAAACCCCGAGTTTCCACAAAAAGTTTTACGAGATCGAGCTTTCCTTGTCACAAAAGCGACAAGACTAAAATGAGTATCATAATCTTAACATAACCCCGACGGGTGGTGTGCTACCCCTACGGCGCTATATATGATAAGTTTGGGCTAGCTAAGTTAATGATCAAGCATGTATAATCTAGCACGTATCTAAGCATAACAAGTATTCATGTATAAGGATTGAGCATGTAAAAGCATAAGTATGTGATAGTGTATTTTGATACAGAAACATGTTACAACCCAAAAGTGATAAAAAGTAAATGGGTCGAGTGTACTCACGGTTTTTCTAAAGTGTTCCACTTAGAGAAATCCCGCGAGCTTGTTGTGATGGGTTTGGCACCTATCTAAGGAATTCAAAGATTCAAGGGACAAAAACTTCAAGAAGAAGAGACTGATGACATGAAGATTTGGATGAGAAATTGGAATAGCATTTTTTATTTTATTTCTTCTTTTCTATTTTTTTTGGTGTCATTTTTGTGGTTTGTTATATAATTTTCCGCTAATAAAATACATTATTTCTCTAATTACTTATAAAATGACAAAATGCCACAAATGCCAAAACACCAAAACTATAATAAAATTCTTTTAATCACGTATTATTAAAAAAACTCCAAATAATTACTAAAATGTATAAAACAAGGTGCAAGAGAACAAAATAAAAGGGTGCCTAACAAAAGTTTTATTTTGCCACCTTTATCTAAAACGCCAAACGTAATAATGGGACACATTGCAACCTTAACAGATAAAGCTGAACAAACAGTAATTACAAACAGTAACTGAAACAACGAAAACTGTATTACTAACATTTATTATATTAAAAATCACACCATGGCAATTGATTTTGTTTATATTTTCAAAACGCCATAATTACCTGTCACATTATAAGTCTGCATCCTACATCACACGACAAAAGATACACATCAAAAAAATTTAATTACTATTGTTTTTTAGCGCCAAAAACATATATCTACCTCGCGCCAAAAAAAGTTCATTATATAAGTAGAACTGGTAAACAAACTTAACACTCCATAAATTGTCTAAACACGCCAAAAATTGTTTAAAACGCCATACAACTTTAAAAAATGGCTCAAGTTATTGCATGGAGGTTTGAGAGGTCGGAGAGACGTTTCATCCTAAAGTTCTCTGACAGGAGAAGGGTGAAGGTCAAGACCATCAAGGCCATACTTAGTATGGATGAGGCCGTTCAGAGGGATATTCTGGCCCTTGGGGTTCCAAGGGCCAACAATTGTGAAAGGAATCAAACGGTAATAAGAAGATTGAAAAGAAAATTTCTAGCAGATGATGATGATGACATTACTGATCTACAAACAGTTACCACTTGGAGTTTGGATGAACCATCAAGAATGGTGAAAGTGACTTATTAAGACGGGGTGGATTATTCATTGACGATGGACGAAGTGTTGAGCACAAGAAACTACACCTTCTTGGACAACTCTATGATTTAGCACCTTCGAACGATGTAACATCCAGGGTTGTGATGATATTTAAATATAGGATGCGAGAAAGGCTAAACGAGATTATGGTGTTATACGCCAATGAAGTAGATAATGATGATGAGTCTGAAGAAAGTGATGACCAAAGCGACGGGTACATCTCTGATGTCATACCATCCATATAAGACTATTAGTTTGTTGATTTCATCTTAGTTGTTATGTTTTGAATTATTAATGAAATATAATTAATTTAGGAACGACAAGATATTTACCTTTATAAGATATAAGAGATTAATTCAACTGGACAGATCTACAATGAAGTGGCTGCTGAGAGGGAAGAATGTGAAAACATCATAATGAACAAACCATTGGTTGAATGAGAAACAATAAGAATAACAGATTTACTGTAACCCTAAAACATTTTAATGAAAACGCCATAATTCATATATGCGTAACAAGGTGTAAAACGCCATTGATAAGTTCTAATAATGAAAACGCCGAATATTGATTCTAGGTTGAAGGACATAACGACATTTTTCAAAAATATTGCTTTGAAAATGAATTTAAAATAAAACGCCACTGAAACAAGAATAAAGAAAAACACGCGATATCTGATGGACTTTTATTTAAAACGTGAATTTAACTCCATCTATTAAGTGGACTTGAAAAATGAAATCATATCCCCACATATATTTTAGCGCCCCCCTGCCACGTGTTCGACCAGGATCCATTCTCACCATTTTCACACTTCCAATCGTTTTCTCCCAGTCCTGTTTCTACAAACTAAGGTATATATTTTCAAGAATGATGAATCTTGAACTAAATAAAGTGATATAATGGACATGACATATAGTCAATAGTTTAATTTTATTTAAAAAAAAGAATCCGTCCTGGATTTCACGAGCAAACCCGTGGACCATCCATCCAGGCCGGATTGGGTTACCTAACAATTAAAGTTGTTGTGTAGAAATTTAAAGAGCAGCGTAACATAGGCTTCATCCCCAAACAGAGGATCCCTCCACCTTTGTCATCTACTTGATGTATGAAGGATCAATGATCCTTGAACCTAGAGCTATTGTTCACAGTTACAACCCCAAATTGTTCAAACAAAAACACCAAAACATGAAAAATAAAAAGTAGGCTCGGGCCTCGTCTAAATTATTTCATTGCCCATTGTCATGCCATCTCCTCTGGCAGCACCTTCAACCTTCTCTTCAACCTCCTTCAACACCCTGCTAGTTCCCGATTCACCTGCGTCCACAGCTGCCAGCTCCGGCTGTTCATCACCACCCAGGTTCTTCAGCGCCGTCTCCCAGGAAGCTATCTCCCAGATTGACCGGTCAAAGCCAGGATCCATTGCCTCTTAGGCCATTTTGAGTCGAGCTAGGAGGATAGCCAGTGCAGCACAAACCTTGGCCTCATCGGTTGTATTCATAGAAGCCTCATGGATCCCCACCTCAGTGTTCAGCAGTTGCTCTTCCAAGTCTCGTTTCTCTTTTTCTAGCTTTGAGATGGCCTTGTCCTTGGTGGCAGCAGCGGAGCGTATCCTAGTCAGAGTCTCCTCATAGTCAGAAACCCTCTTCTCATATGGATCTTCAGGCGGCTGAACTCCTGCAAAACAGCAAACAAGGTTCAGGATACAGGATCCTCACAAATAGGTAAAATACCATAACATGATCAAGGATCCATACCTCAGTCAGAGTATCGTAGAGGCGCTTCTCAATGTCGAAAAGATCATTTTCTGGTTCAGAGGTCTTCCTCCTCTTTGACCCAGACTTGGCTTTGGTGGTGACTTGGCGAGGCTCAGCATGAGGAACGGTCTTCTTGGTTCCCTTCGAAATGATCATGTTGTTGATATCATCAAGGGCGAAAGCTGAAGACTTGGGGGTGGAGTTCTGAACGCCTGACCATCAAACATCAAGAAGATAAGTACTTAACTTAATTTTTATTATCTACTAACATACTACATTCTACAGTTACTTACTTGACAAGCTATAGGATGAAGAAGTTTGAACGTCTTCGGTAGGATCCTGAATCCTTATCTAAAATGTCATGTCAATGCGATCAAGTTCCAGAAAAGCTTTGCCACGATCAGCGGTTCCTGGTTCTTCAGCTAGGCTTGCGAAATTCTTCACTGAAAAAGGAAAGCAAAATCAAGAAACAGTCATAATATATACACGTTACATGCAATAATCCTATCTCCTACCCTTTGAGATTCACCTAAAAGGCAAAGTATCCCCTTGCGGTATGGAATCTCTCCTAACAAAGAAGAACTGATTCTTCCAGAAGATATGTTTTGGGTGGTTTTTAGGACAGGAATCGGCTGGTGGGCTTTGGATTTGAACAGAAATCGGTTTGAATTGTGGGTAACCAGCATGACTGGTAAGCTAACTCGGGAAGGCCAAACTGCAACTTCTCTTTTTCATAATCTCTTGTGGTAAACAGAACTCTCCATAGCATCGGCATAGCCTGGCTATAGCTAATGTCGGTGTGCTCGAAGAAGTTCTGGGTTAGAAAAGGAAAAGGGTACGAAAACCCTAAGAGAAAAGGGAGTGCAGGAAAGCAGATCCAAGTCTCCGACACAACGTCACTTAGTACAGATGGGTCAAAAGACAGGAAGATAGTTCCCAGAGGAAAACAGGATTTGAGATTCTAGATTTCTGGATCCGTGAACTTACATATCTCAGAAGATGGGTCCTTTAATAGGTTTTCTGATTTAGGTGTATCATCGGACTTCTTGGAGCCGTATTTCGATGAAGATCGACTATGCATCGTTGCTGGAATTTAAAAAGTTTCAGAAAAGAGAGAGAGAAAGAGGTGATGCACTTGAATAATGAGACTGGTGGAGGATTTATGATGATGATCTGCGGATTTAAAAAAAAGGGAGTTATCAATTCCCTATAAATCGTAATGATGGTTCATATCCTGAGCGAGTCCCATCATTTATCCCTTAACGGCTAGTTTGAATTTAAGGCAATATGACAGTTGTTACCTATCATCACAACCACCATATTGGGGGCAATTGTTAGGGCTGGTTTTAATTGCTTATGGATCGGTGGTCCTTCTATGTATCTAGGATATATTATCCTTAAACTGTATAGCGGGTACTGGAAGGATCAAGGATCCTTATTTCTTGTAACGGTTTCTAATGATTATCTTCGGTATGTTCTTGTAATTTGATGCATGTGAAACAGATGGACTTGGTCAAGCTGGATTGGGAATATGCTTGGAATTAGGCACGTGCAAATGAGACATTAGCCGTTGTAGGAGATCGTGGGAGCTCCCTTATTTTTCGTTTAGTTAGTTATGGATAGCTTCCAATTATATTGAGCGGATGATGAGCTCATTAGACACAATTAGCAACCCGCACACTTAGAACATTCAAAAACTCTCTCTTGTCTCAAACACACTAGCAATCACTTGTATTAAGCTCCATCATCATCCAAAGTTGTATTGATATTAACTTTATTTGTTCAATAGGTGATCGATAGTTTCCATCACCTGAGGTTTTTTATGCCAGATATCTTCTAAAGATCAAGGGCTTTTTCAACGTATAAATATTTTTGTTCATTGCCATTTTCATTTCATATTCAATTACACAATCGTCCAACATTCAAGCACACTACCTCACAAATCAGATTTGGTTACATTATCCTTAATCAGATTTTTGACCAAAACAAAAGTCTAGTTTTCTTATAATGATATGAACAACTATTGTAACATCCCAAATTTCTTGATATTCGTTCAAAGAATTCACCTATGTCGTGAATGTGAAAATATGTTTTGACAGAGAGGGCTACCAAAACCCATGGGTTGGTCATATATGTAAAGAAGAAAAATGGACCCAAGTGTCATTTCTAAAAAAGATAGAGTAGGTGCTAGTGAATGTTTTAGAGAGAAATCTGGGGAAGGGTGGTTCGATCGTGGCTTGCAATGTTTCATGGAGTGGAGACTTTAATCCCATAGATCATGTAGCGGTGAGTCCATTGGTGGTTTCAGTTTTGTCGTTTGAAGGAAGTTAGAGACCTTAAATGACATTTTTGTTGCATTTCTATGTTTTTTAGGCGAAGTTAATTGGAGCTTTTCAACAATGATCACATTTTCAGGTGAATCAAATAGCAATTTTAGGGTATGATAAGGATGTTATGGGAACAAATTCCGGCTGATTTGGGCTTTTTCAGGTTAATTACGATTTTCCAGCGACTTAATATTTGGAGCTTTATGATAAAAACCATGTTTTCAGGTCCAGGAGACATAGATTAAAGGATTTAGGGACGTTTGGGTCAATATGGTGATGAAATCTATCGTGTTTAATCCGATTCCGTCACTTTCGATTTCTCAGTGGCAACCTGTTGAGATGGTGTAGCTCAGCGAGAAGAATATATAACCGTTGAAGTCACCTCAATCGGAGTTTGCATGGGATAATTTTGACCTACTCAAGTGTTTGCGCCAGAAGATTCAAGTTTAACGATTTGAAGATCAAAGGACACTGGATACAAAGTCTAGTAATGAGGAAATACTCATGTCATAAATGTGAACCGGGATATGGCTTGGCTCGTGTTGCATGTCGAGAGTGTGCGGGTCTATAGCACACGAACCGAGGAACACATGAGTGATATATATGTGCATTGTTTAACTTTGTTATCTTTTATTAGCTTATTGTTATTGGAAGCACTTATATATGGATAGTTATTGTAAGTAAATTATTTGGGAATAATTGTGATAATCGGAAGTCTGATTTGGAAAAAGTATGTTTAAGGATACAGAATGTTATAAACGTTTAAAAGGGGAATGGATTACAGATACGTATTTAATGGACCTAGAAACGAGATAAATCCCAATTTGTAACTAACTAATGAATAAGGGTTTTAATGGAGAAACTCGTATGTTGTAGGACGATGCTTAATGGTATACACGTTAATAAATGTGTGAATGTCGTGGTCAATAGCATAGGCTAGAGTGAGTTCTAAAACACCATGTTTACATGCATTGGGTGGGATGCATACTCAAGAATGATTTTATGATTATATAAGTGTAGACATGACAAAGTATGTTTTAAAAATGTTTTTGAAATGAACATGTCTACAAATTGTAAAGAAAATATTTTTTACCCGAACGAATGTTTTATTGAAAATTTTGATATGATTTAAGTATCATGTAATGCTATTCAAATGTCTTTCGAATAAGAGTAAATTGCACAAAACATCCTTTATGTTTCCTCAAACTTGCAGGTTCCAGCCTTAATGTTTAAAAGTTGCTAAAAACAGCCTTTAAGTTTATTTTTGTTTTTTCAATCCTTTACAGCTAACCACGTTATTTTCTTCAGTTAAATTCCCTCACATGCATAACATGTGAGGGTATATTCGTCATTTTGGTTGATCTTCCACCCACTTCAATTATAAAAAAAGAATATTTAAGTTTTAACCTAGTTTGTTTGGTAAAACATACGCGACTAGAGAGGAGCACGATTACCGTTTGATAGTGTTTAAGTCTAACTTGCGACGTCCTAAGCGTCACCAGTTGCTGGATGCGACTACTGAACACGGTGTTACGAAGTTCTCTTATTTGACGGCATCGGAGTTGCGTGAGAGGTATCTAGGGTTGAAGAGTCGTTTGTCGTTTCCGTCTGATACGAATAAGGCGCCGATTCTTCCAACTGATGATAATCCTGAAGAGTTTGATTGGCATGATCAAAATCTGTGTTAATCTTTACAGCTTAGTGGGCTAGCTTAACAAGATTCCTATCTTAATTCTGGGTTCGCCGGAATCCGGCGAAGTCGCGGAGAAGAAGACGAAAAAGAGGGTGTTTGGTTTTTAAAAGTTTGGTTTTATTGCACATTAGTCAGCGGTTAGAATTTTTTTAAAATAGGTTAAACCTTAAATATTCTTTTTTTCTTATAATTGACGTGGGTGGAAGATCAACCAAAATGACGAATATACCCTCACATGTTATGCATGTGAGGGAACTTAACTGAAGAAAATAACGTGGTTAGCTGTAAAGGATTGAACCCGCAACAAAAATAAACTTAAAGGCTGTTTTTATCAACTTTTAAACATTAAGGCTGGAACCTGCAAGTTTGAGGAAACATAAAGGATGTTTTGTGCAATTTACTCTTCGAATAATGATGTAAAGTAATGGATTTAATTGGTTTTGATAAAAAGAAATGATGTTGTGTGAACATAGTGTAGGCCAACGAACTTTATACGTGGTTACACTAATTTAAGGATATGGAATGGTTTAATGTTTTGAAAGCTAATGCATTGATGAAATTTGCCATATCATGATCACAGAGGATGAATGCGAAATGTGTTTTATACCCTAGTTCATTGGTTGTGAGGAACCTTGGTCCACTATAAGCATGTTAACGGGTAGTGCCTTTATGGCTTATCACATTTTCGTTTGTAAAACTAGGTAATGGATCCGGTAGCAACGACTAGTGATAAAATGTTGCAAACTAGACACAAGAATGTTTGACTTAGGATGACGGTGATGATGATATGTTTTATAAAAAAAAGAAAATGTTTTGATGGTATTTTCTTTATGATGAAACATGTTTTAACCAAAAAGTTATGTTTTCCGATGTATGATGTTAAAGTTTTCTAACTGTTAACGTAAAGTAAAACTCACTCAAACTAAATGACTTTAGCATGCACTTTAGTTCAAGTGTAGCTTCACGGTTTCGCATGGATGAGCTCTTGTCAGTGGTGGCAACTACTCCTACTGAAGACTAGCATCCTCAGTGATAGAGTTGTTTCAGACACTTGTTAGTGATTAAATGTTCGGAAACATTCAAGTATATAAAAAAGATGAAATTAGAAAAGGGTAATCTAATAAAATATATTTACAAAATAAATTGCGAAAAAAGCAGACGCATTTAGTTAATCTATTCTACTATATAATACATATTAGAGTGATAGAATTGGCAATTGACATTAATCTAATAAACTTCATTTAATAAACTATGTTTAATAAATTTGTCATAACTAAGATGTCATTTAATAAACTTTTAACTAATTCTATTTAATAAAAGTTCAAAGGTAATATTTATAATTTTTTTTATATTTAAGTTGTCATGAATTTTTTTTTATAAAATATGAAAAGCAACTCCATGAATTTCTCAAAATCAAGTTCAATGTTATGTTTTTATCAAATGGTTTTGTCGGAAAAACTGACTTTGATTTTGTTAAATAGTAAATGTGCAGAGTATGTCTTTAGGTTAGAATGGTAATCCCATATGTTCATATGCTTTTTTATAAGTATGAGAATCTTGATGGCTTTTATTTTATTTTCTTAATTCAGTTTGGGTTCAAAATCTTTTTTTTAAGGATTAGAACTGGTTTTGGTCAAATCGATTTGGGCTATAAATCAGGTTGGGGCAAAAAATAAACTAAACCTCCTAGAACCGATTAAGTTTGAGGAAACAAAAAAAATTGTTTTCTTTTTTGAATTTTGTAATAATTTAGTTTTAAATATTTTTATTAGTGTTATATTACCATCTCGTCTACATTTTTATTTAAATTTTTATTTTTTTAAATTGGTGTGCCTCTGTCACAAAGAACAACGGATCCCTTCTAGTGTAACTAATATAAAATTAAAAGTAGACAACGGTAAAGTTAGCAACAAAAGTATATTTAATATACACCTTCCACTATGGCAGACAACATTTGTGTGTGAAATCTGATTTTGTCATGCTACTAATTTTGACTTTGACTAGTCATCACTATAGTGTGAGTTAATGGTGTTTTATTAAACTTATATTTAATAAGACTATGGCGTGTGAAGCTCGTCCTCGGGCTGGTGAGCTTCGGCTAGGGCCGTCTACACCGTCTTCCTCAGGCCTGTCCTGTCCTCATCGTCCTCCTCCAGGCTGTTGTGACGGTCCTCCAACACACACATATACTTACATACATATGATATACAAAGGGGTTCATCTCCACACCATTGGCCGATCCTTTTAGGCTCGTCCTTTACACTAACTAACGTGGACGCCTATGTTACGGTTCATCCTCAAAGAACTACCCTCCTCCACACCCATAGACTAATTAAAGACAATGGATGATTTTTTTTATTTTAAGGATTAAAAATTAATCACACCAAATTTACTAATATCTAAACAAATATCATGTCTTGGCATCGTATTGACCATCAAAATAATTAAACACATCAAAATAATTAATCTACGTTTTGGTATAATAAATATTATATGTTATGGGCCCACCACGCTTCCAAACGGGAGGACGCGGGTTCGAGTCCAGCTCGGCCCGAATAATCCTGCTGGGTAGTAACCGCCAGGCAGCTATGGGGCTAAGCTAGCTCGGGAGGGAGAACCCTCCCGCGGTCAGGGGTACCGTGCATTTACCCTTTTTTATTATATGTTATAATTTACATCGAGATAGATGATAAATGTGCAACAAGCTACGCCCCTATCTTTTTTTAATAACAAAACTAATTTTTTTAAAAACTATGTCCATAGATGTCAGGATCATAACATTACTATGCATGATCCTTTGAACTCGACTAAGTAGGTCCACAGTCTCTAAAGCCAGTAAACCAACTTAAACTAAGATAGTGCCACACTTCTGAGCTCTTTGTTTTGCGATTGGATGTTCAATGTTCTGATATATTTGGAAAGCTCGCAACTATTTGATCTTCAGAAATCCAAACCGGATCTTTTAGCACTAGGGGTGTGTTAATTAAATAGGATGTGCCTAAGAGTATCCCATGTTCTAAAACAATTAACTTATTCTAACATTTTTTTAGATTCTGGCCTACACACTTACCCATATATTCCTACAATCTTTTAAAAAAACGTCAAAATAAAAATACGAAGAACAATTATTACTTAAGTTTTAAAATTCAAAACCAAATGTTCACAAAAATATATATACACGATCTTTTTTTTTCTTTTCTTTTAGAGTTACTTTTATTTAGATAACAAACTCATAGCAATTAAGAAAAGAAATTAAGATGCACGCTAGCAAGTAGCAACTAAATCAAGACAATGGCGTTAGGCCATACAATGCAAGTTTACGATAGGTTGTTGATCGTGAAGATGCAAGCAAATGAACGAAACGATACACCGAATCAAATCTATTGGCTATAGTTGTAGTAAACGGTAAGGATCAGATATGAAATTTTAGAAAAAAAAACAAGAAGAATATTATTTTGGTGAACTGATCTTGATATTTTAAAAACATAAGTGCGTGGGGGTTGGGTTCAATTACCAAAGTTAACGTGTTGTTTCCCTTTAGGTCAAAGGTTTGAGCCCCGCCAAAGACGGATTTAGTGTAATTACCGTTAAAAAAGTAGTTAGTTTAAGTCAAAAATAGTAATATTTACCTGATTAGAGTTTCCATAAACCAAAAATTACCGGAGTGTGAAACATGTTTACATGCCCAATAAATAATTAAAGAACTCATACATGACTACATGGGCTAAATTTTGGCGGGCCAGCTCTTGTGGTTCAAGGTTCTAAATTTCGATGGGCCTGTGTAGGAATTTGGGCTGCATAAGTAATAATCACTAAACCCACAAATATCAATCTAGACTACTGTATGTAACCCATTGGAATCTATATCTCAGTCTAAAAGAATCATATTTCTTTAAATTTTGCTTAACATCACGTATCTCGTTATTTATCTCCATATTCTTTATTTCATTGTTTATTTTTCATACTTCCATCCTTGAGATACAAATTGAAATACTTAAGTTACAATCTTCAAACTTTGGAAATGTAAATAGAGAATCTCTAAATAATCAGAATTTTCCAATGATTTAAATATATATATATATATATTTTTTTAATTTAACCAATGCATTGAAAAAAAACACAAACTAAACAGCAAAAAAATCTCAAATACAATGGAAAACTAAACTAGTCTATAAACTCTGTTACGAATTTCATATTTTTTTACATTGACGCCTTGATTTCTTCAATCTTCGCCCTCTCGATTTCTTTAATCTTCGCCGCCACAAGTTCTCTAATAATCGTCTCCTCAATTTTATTCTCCGCCTCAATTTCTTGAAACTTCACTACACGTTTAAAATTTTCTTCCTATAAATATTAAAGAAGTCAGTTGATAAAGTGATAAAGCCGTTTAAGAATTTTTTTCATGAGCGTTTTTTTTAATCATTTTTGCAAGTACAAAGTATTTTTTATCGTTATGATTCGATCAAAACACCCTCAACCTATTTATACTAGCTTAAGGGGGAGCTTTAAGGTTGAAAAAGTACAAAAAAAAATGTCAAATCCAACCCCCAACAGTAATAAAAAACGGCTATATAGCCGTTATAAACTTTTACCAACGGTAAAAAAAATGGAAGAAGTGTTTTAAAATTCTTACTTTGTCAGACACCAACACCACTACCCTAGGGTGTGCTGGTCGAGAAATAAAAACAATGGTCTTAGTTTTGTGTAGAATCAGAGGTGGAAACACTTTTCTTCATGTAAATATGAAAACATACAATATTAATTTTTAGACAATATATTGATAAATATAATTTTTACAAAACAAACCATATTTTGTAGAAAAACAGCACAGGGATTGACAAAATTTTATAAGCTTGGAATTATGAGATAAATAATAAAAACAAATCAAGACCACCCTAGGACAGACCAAGTACGTACTGTTACAATAATCTCTAAAACCTATTCTATGTTCTAGAAACTTTTTTTGTAACTTTGATAATGAACGTTAGGGTAGGGTAAGTGTAACAAGTTCACACCTCACGTCACCTTGCATTTTTAACCCTTATTCATGTCCTGCACATCACTCCAAGAGGCGTTAGTGAATTTGGTGAATGCAGTCGTGATCCGTTAACACTGTAAAGGAGAAAGCTGATGATGCGACTAAGGTGAATTAATTTGGAGGGAGCAATAAATAAAATCCAAGTTGCAGTCACTTTTTATTCACCGAATTAAATTTTGACACATAACCTCAATTTCTGTTTAATTTTAATTTATTTAATTTAAATATTATTTTAATGGATGATAGATAGTGAACTATCACACTATGCAATGAAAAAAAGTTGGGAGAGTGGTATGGTGATATGACAATGAATACGAGTAAACCCATCACACATACCTTGACGGTTGATGAAACAAAAATCCCTTTTACATGTTGAAGAAGATCAATCAGCTATTAACAATATTTAACTATTCCACATAACTTCTTTGGAGTCATATCATCTATATCTTTATTGTACGAAGCAATTGTGTCACATTTTGTCAAAACTCATAAGTGTTGATGGGGTACATAACATTGACACCTAACCTTTATTCTTCTCATGAGCCGCTAATAGTTGTGTATTCTTTCAGTCTAATCTTTGACTTTGATTGTAAGGGTGGAAGGAATGCTCCTCATGTAGGGAGTGGTGACTTTTTAACCCAACTAATCTTCTCATGCAATGTCAACTCTTCACTTTTACTCCCCATTTTGCATTAAACACTGGCATTGCTCCCCACATAGTAAACTATTTATTTTAAAAACTAAAAAAAATGTGATTGGTTGAAAATGAGTGAGGTCCACCATTAACCCACTATCTCTCTTTTCCCTCTCTTCTCTTCCCGCTCGGTGAGTAGTCACCGCCTTTTACCATCACCACTCACTGCAAAGGGGGTGGCAACCCCTTACCGATCGGCAAAGTAACTCCCCGCAGGGAGTCACCGATCACATACCGTCCACCCTAATGTTTGATCTTTATAGTGGCATGTGTATCCAAATGAATTTTAATTTTGTGCATAACATTTTTTAGTGATCAGCTTAGCCGATTCCAAACCACAACCTGACTAGGAATGTTAAAACCGTTTTCTTAAATCGTAAAACTGTTAGCCTAACCATATAACTATAAACTGGGTGAACTAGTAGACTTGCTTCGGCTTTAACCGTTTATAAACATTGATAATTAGCGATAAACAACACAAGATGCAGGGGCGGAACCACGGGTGGTCAGGGGTGAATTTTTTCTTGGGGTGTGCGGAATATTTTTAAAAATTTTAGGCCCCTAGCTATATAAAAAAAATCCAGTTCATAACGGGTCAGTTCGGGTCGGGTCATGTAAAAAAAAGAACATCAAACTAAAAATTAAATATTCGTCAAAAGCACATCAAAGTGTCAAACGTCATTGCAAACAAGGTCGTTTTGTGGCTGGAATATTGGTTTCTCGGCAAAAACTTTGTTGGGTGTCGACGCACAGTTGACGTTGCTGGGGATCACATGGTCGTTCTAACCTTTTAATAAAATATTTGTGTTCTTGTATCTTAATACTAGTTTTCAACACTTATAAAAAATAAACTAGGTTTAAATTTGAGTTATTTTTGTAATGTATACTTTTAAAGAAGCATTTGTACATGAAGAAAAATGTGTTTTAGTTATATATTTTCAAAAATTATAAAAACATTAAAAAGAATGAAAAGTATTATAAAAATGATATATAAATATAATAAAAAGTATGTAATATAAAATAACTAGTTGATTTTCCGCCCGCGCGTTACGACGGGGATCCAATGTCTGCAAAACGTGTGCCGGCAACGGCAAGCGATACCGAATATCAAAACATGGATAAAATGGCGTAGTAACAATAGTCACTCTGTTCTAGAAAAACGATTTTAATAATCTTATAGATAATAGTAGGACCCACATGTCCTACACGTCGGAAATTCGGTTGTTTTCAGTTTAGTTATTACGGTACTAACATGTTAAAATATAGATGAGCTCGGTATTGGTAACAACGTCAAAAGTACTGATCCTCGAAAATCATCAAAATTAGGTACCGGCACCGAAAAATGCTCAGTAAATACAGTAAATACATGTATGGTGCCAGACCGGTGTCGAAACGAAAGTGACGATTCTGAAAACGTCAAAAGGTGGGTACCAAATTGGTACCGAAAATGATATGGTATAGTAAATTTGGTATGGATACGATACCGGTTTGATTACAGGATTTGATACCATTTGCTCATCAATAATTTAAATATCCAAGTTAATTTTACATACTACAATTCATTCATCACAGAAAAAGACAAAAAAGAAAGTAAAAGAAGTTGTTGTATATATAAAACCTCATTCAAGCGAAATACAATTTACTTGCCACATGCATGAAAAACATTCTAAATGGTGCAATTACGTGTTGCTACGTGGCATGAGCTCAAAGGTGATGTTAGGGATGAGCTCAGTACCACATGTACCGAAAATCTCCAAAAGTGGGTACCGGTACAGGTACCGAATATACCCGGCACGGTACGGTTCGGTACCGGTAGTTGAGGGTAAATATCGGTACCGTACCGGACTGGTACTAAACGGCACCGAAAAGTCGATACAGAATTAGTACCGAAAATATACCCGGTTTGGTAAAATCGGTACCGATACCCGGTACAATTTTCTCATCCGTAGGTGGTGTTAGTATTCACTATATTTTATTTATAAGTGTTACTATTCATTATTTCTTTTTTTATTTATAATTTTGACGAGAGCCAAATCGTAATTTTGAGTCGAGGGCAAAAGCGTAATTTTGATGTAACAACCTGCTTCTCACAGCACGTTACTCTCGTTATGCCTAGCACCAGAGACTCGGATCATAATGTAAACTATATCGCTTACATACGCTACAATCGCATATTTTCGCACACTGCATCGCACATCACAACGCTTACAACGCCCTCGCTAATACTATATTACAACGTGATTTCCAAGGCTACTCGATCGCTTAAAATGCAACGCGACACTCGCCAACATGGGAACTGAGACGCATACTATCTCGCTTATTTATCGAATTCTTAACTTAATTTAAACAATTAATACGCTTAACGCCTTGCTAATACACTTAACATAACTATCTGATATGAACTGAATCACCGAACGAGCACCTAACGCGAAATACGAACAAAACTTAGCCATCAGGCCAAGTTCGGCCGAACTTGGGTATCACAAGTTTGCCCGAACCCGACCAGTGGTGAACAAATAAGATTTTTCCTCCAAACTCAGCAAGTTCGCTCGAACTTGCACAACTTCCAGCAGTGCAAACTGTCCAAGTTCGGCCGAACTTGGTCTCTACCAGCTCATTTCTCCTCTACCTATAAATACCCAACACCTCCATTCGTGCTCTCCTTGCTTCAAGTTCGCCCGAAAGCTCCCAAAAACCGAAAGCCTTTGATTTCCAAGTAAGAATCAACCCATTTTATGCAAACAACAACGTTTTACTAAGATTTTTGCACAAGGATTACCTTCGTTTTCATCAAATCTCTTCTGTTTATGAAAATCTTCATCTTTTTTCTACAAAACTTCTTCTTTTCACTTAAATCTACACTAAACGAGTGTATTTGGGCTTAGCTTTGGCTTCCTAAGCAAGAAATCTTGATGATTTCGACTCACCAAGTGTTAGATCTAAGAAAAACTGTTTAATACATTGATTTTGACACAAAATACGGACTAATGACGTATGTTTCGTTCACTATGAAGTGGAACGAGGCGTTGTCAAGCAAGATCTCAGATCCGGAAGCAAAATGACGAAATCGTCACTTTGCACAAACTGGACTAACCTGTACGAACCATCAAGTTCGCCCGGATTAGCCCAAGTTTCTGTAAATGGCTAAACTCGCTCCAAAAGACCTCTCCAGCCTATGTTTTGCTCAGTAGCTCAAGGTTGGAGGCATGGACACTCGATTTCCTCAACAACGAGCGAAAACGCACGATTTGGTGACCAAAACAGTCAAGTTCGCTCCAAAAAGAGCAAGTTCGCTCGAAGTTGTCATCAATTGGTGACCAACTTCGGCCGAACTTGTTCAATCTTCAAGAAAATCAACCAAGATTCGTTCCCAGAAGTTCCAACTTGTATCAACTCCAAGAACCCAGGCAAGTTCGCCCGAACTGTGCAATTTTTAAGACAAACAGTCAAGTTCGCCCAAACTTGTCCTCTGCTCCTTCACGTTTCGACCGTTTCAGCAATTCGGAAACGTGCACTTCTGTTCCGTTTACAGGCTGAACCGGCGCTCCCTTTCAATCCTTATCAGATCCATCTCTCTTTAACGCACCGACTGTGAGTAGACTTGACCCATTTTCGCTTTAACGCACTTTTGGGTGCAACATACGTTCATATCAAAGTACACAACCACGCTAAACTGATTTATCACACGCGAATATCTGTTATACATATTTATACGTGATGCTAGGAACATGTAAACTAGACACTTTCTCGTTAACTCCACCTTAGCTAGTATGGTACTATAGTTTGACTAACAACCGACGAGGTCTAGTTAGGAAGGACACATCGCGCTTACCAGCCTTTTCGAGAGCTTAACATGTGGAATTTGTCTTGTGAGTTTATATGTTATGTGAATCATGTTTATGTATGTGGAAATTCGCGATCATTTATCTCTACTATGCTTTTATATCAAAACCTGTATGCTTCGCCAATACATTTTGTATTGACATTATTTTAACGTATGTTGTAGGTTAATGATTCTACTTGCTGCAAATGGACGTAGGATTTTATCTTTAGAAACGCGTGTAATAGAAATCTAGGGAAGATCGGATTGGATATGTTTGAGAGATTGTTTGGTATTTGTAATAATTATTTGAGGATTTTATGCTTGATAGTATGGGATATTGAACATTTAAATATTATTGCTTAAATAGTTGTTATGGATTCTCTTGAGTAATCTGATTTGCCTAGTGTCGCGCCCGATGTTTCCGCCATCAGTTGGGGTGTGACATTTGAGCTGGGGACAAAACATAATTTTATTTTGAGCAGGGGCGAGAATTGTAATTTTAAACTGAGGTAAAAACGTAATTTTAAAGTGTGTAAAAATTAATAAGGTACGGTTCGGTACCGGTAGTTGAGGGTAAATATCGGTACCGTACCAGACTGGTACTAAACCGGCACCGAAAAGTCGATACAGAATCGGTACCGAAAATATACCCGGTTTGGTAAAATCGGTACCGATATCCAGTACAATTTTCTCATCCATAGGTGGTGTTACTATTCATTATATTTTATTTATAAGTGTTACTATTCATTATGTTTTTTTATTTATAATTTTGAGAATCGTAATTTTGAGTCGAGTGCAAAAGCGTAATTTTGAGTTGGGGACAAAAAAATAATTTTATTTTGAGCGGGGGCGAGAATGTAATTTTAAACTGAGGTAAAAACGTAATTATAAGTGTGTAAAAAATAATAAACTGTGTAAAAAATAATAAACTGTTTGGTCCAATGGAGGAGTGTCAGGCCAGCTGTCTGACACTATTCCCCAACTCGTCTTTGTATATGTAGTAATAATAATAATAAGTGTTACTATTCATTATGTTATTATAATAATAATAAAATAATTTAATTTAATATATAGGTAATTAATATATAGGTAATAGGTAATTTAGTATATATATTACTCCGTATTAATAGATGATGTTAAATCAACTTTCTTGATTTAAATTAGTTAAAAATAAAAAGAAGATGCTACAAGGACAAAGCCTGTGTGTACGAAAATTGTTTAAAAAGAATATAATTAAAGATAAGATAATAGGAGTTAGGAGTTAAGAGTCTGGTAGTAGGACCCACAATCCTTCTTTTGGTCCATATCTCCTTTCACTCACATCCAGTGTTTTCAGACCTGGACCAGACCGGTCGGTCGGACCGGTCAAGCCGGGAACCGGAGGTTGAACCGGTCCGGGTCATAGTATTGGACCGGAAATACATTGAATCAGGGGTTGTACCGGCGACCCGGCAGTTGGACCGGGAAACCCGCCGGTTGAACTGGTTTTTAGAAGGGTTGGGCCGATTTTTTTATATATTTTCTCAAGTTTAAACCTATTAAATTTTATAATATTTACGACACCTTCCGGTTCTTACGTCCGGTCAGACCAGTCGAACCATTAAACCGGTAAAAGACCGGTTCGACGTCCGGTCCGGTTCTGAAAACATTGCTCACATCTCCTTCTTCCTTCCTTATTTCTGTAAAAGCTGTGTCTCCGTTCCCGGAAAGTTTCCGGAACTTTATGATTCTTTTCTTTTCTTTTCTTTTCATTTTAGTTGGAGAGCATTGTCGGTTTCAAAAGGTTAAGGGGTGCGATTGTAAAATTTTATGGGTACGCTCAAAATTTTCCCATATATAACACTAAATATTTTTTTTTCAAAGGGTGTGCCCGCACCCCCACCACCAAGCATAGGTCCGCCCTGCTGACCCCCCCCCCCCCCCCCCCGGCCGAGTGTCTATGTTAACTGGTATGTCCAACGAAAACATTTTTTGTTAGTTTGACCCTTCAAAATGTATGATACATGTCTATAACGTTAAAGTGAAGAAAAAAGAGTAAAAATAACATGTCCGGTGACCTGAGGTAAACTTTGCAACTTTGGTAAAGAGAAGCAAAAGAACGAAGATGAAAACTGGTAGGCTTTTTTATCTTTTGACATGATCACTCACTGGGGCTTCCTTTCATTCAAAATGACCAATACCTTTATTTCTTTATTTAATATCATTAATAGTTTGAAAAATAACTTACTTATACGTCTATCTTATATCTGAATATTAGTTTTTCTAATTTTTTTTAGAGTAAACTTCTGTTTTGCTCCCTTGGTTTGGTCATTTAATGGTTTTGCTCTAATCCTTTAAAAATAGTCAGTTTACTCCCTGATTTATGAAGCCTTTTATGATTTTACTCCCCGCCTCTAACTCCATCCAAATTATTTGTTAACTGAAAGGGTATTTCGGTAACTTTAAATATAAAACTAAAGGTATTTTAGTAAAACTATAAATAAAAGATTATATTCTATATAATAATAAAATATAACAAACATCTCTCTACCCTCTCTGCACTCTCTCTCAACCCTACCCAGCCACCATCGACTCCATCAGCGCCATCATCATCGCTGGCGACCGGTGGCCGAAACAGAATACAGTTCACATGCATCTCCGGCTACTGTTGCGATGGTGGTGGTGAAGACGGTGGGTCACTCGGCGGTGGATTTATGGAGGGCGGTGACCCGAGTTCCGCCATCAGCCACCACCATCGCCCCACCATCACACCGCTTGATCACCACCATCAACCTCTCACCTGCAAACTAACCGTTTTTTCTGGCCAGATGAATACCTTGGCGGCGAACAATTTCACCACCACCGCAACACCCTTACCCCTCACCTGCATCCTAACCTTTGTCCTCTTCTCCCTTGACCTAAAACCTCCACCATCCCTCCCTTCGCACCCACGTTTTTCAGGCAACACCCCCACAATTAATCACCACAAACCCACAATTTCGAGTTTCATTTCTACAAAAACACTAACCAACCTTTCAATTTTAGTTTCAAGTTTAATCTGCATCTTTACAAAAACACTAACCAGATCTGAACTCGGAGATGAAGAAACACAAATAATGATATTAGTGGCGGATGGTGGTGGCTCGACGGGCACTTTGTGTTGATGGCAAGAAAGGTGAACCGGTGATAAGGTTAGACGGGAGTTTGCGATGGCGGCAGGCGAATACCACGAACGCTTCTTCGATCTGCTTGAGTTGAGCCTTAAACTGTTGTCATTGGCAGATTCTAGTAGGCTCGTCAGATGGTGAGGGTGGTGTCTCAGGCACACACCATAACCTGCAACCATCGCTTCCGCCACTACAGGCTTCACTTCGCCACCACCACCACCACCCCAACCACATGCGCCGCCGCGACTACCAAAAGCCACAACCACCTTGCCGCCGACTACCAAAAGCCACAACCACCTGCAACCGACTACCAACAGCCACAACCACCCACTTGCCGCCGACTACAAACAACCACAACCACCTGCTGTTTTGAAACCCTCATCTGCTTCGAACCAACCACTCAGCTCTCGATAAGAACCTTCATCACCATCGTGTTTGAAACCCTTATCGAACGGCTAGGATTTTAACGTTTAGATCTGAAAGTTCTAGATCTAAATCCAACCTTAACTCCTCGTCACCTCCAACTCTAAAAATACCCTAAGTCTAGTTGGAACTGTAGATCCGCGAAACGAAAAATGGTAGTCGGAAAATGATAGATCCAGGCCAGCAAGTTTGTGGTGTCAGACGGTGTGGTGTAACGGTTCTAGAGTCGATTTCGTGTGGTGGAGGTGGTGGTTTGTGGGTAAGAGGGAGTTCATAGTAAGTAGAGAAAGATGAATATTTGGATTCACAAGAAACATAAAACTGAGTTGTGGAGGATGGTGGGTGGTGGTCGATTAGCAGCAGAAAGGGAGAAGGGTGATGGATTAATTTGTTGTTCATTATATTAATATACCTGATGATCTAATAGATTTAAAAATCTCAATAAAAGACAAAACAAGATTTAAGGACTTAATGAAATTGAGCAAATATATTAAATTTACTAAAATACCCTTACTATTAATTGAGATTTTTAACTGGGTTAAAGCCTAGGAGCAAATTGATGATAAAATAAAAACATCAAGGAGGAAAATGTTGTTTTTAAATTATTGGGGCAAAACCATTAAACTGGTCAAACCAAAGGAGAAAAACGAAGTTAACTCTTTATTTTATTATTTGATTACTTTATTATATGTATTTATTTATTATGAATCATTTAATCTTTTTTTAGTAATATCATATTATTATCATCAATTTAAAAAAAAAGTAATTAGATGATATGATTTTCCAAAATGCAGTGATATATCTTAGGAAGTTTAGGTAAACAACATACAAAAGCACAAACATAATGGGTCATCAAATTTGTTAATAATAAAAGTTGTAATAATGAAAGAGTTCGAAAGGAGTTGAACGGTTACGGCCGAACGTAAAAGTTTCTATTACGACCCCTGGGTGTGAAGTTCTAGTTCTGCCACTAACAAGATGCAGACGTTTACAATAGTTATAGTATAAACTATGTATAACTGCCTCCTAACTAAAATGACTTTTACTTTAAGAACAAAAAATCAAAAAATAACATTTTACAAACATATCATGCAAATAATTTTTTTGCGCAAAAATAACGAAAATAATAGTTTATTCGAGTGAACATAGAGTCATACGTTTACGAAATTTCAAACTAGATTTGGAAATGATCAAAAGATAATGATAACACACGACTGTTTGGGGTCGTCGTCAGTCATATCACCCAAGAACCATAATGTTAAATAAAGCATCCCATGATTTCAACTTGTACGTACTAAACTCTTTTATCCACCAATTACAATGTTAATGACTTGCCAAATCTCTCATTCTAATCACCTCAAGTCCTCTACATTATCTCATACTGATCCACCAGAATCTAACTTTAGTCGACTCTTTGGTGGAGTGGTGGAAAGGATTGGTTGCCATGTGAGTGGCACCGGTTCGATCCCCACCTCCATCAAGGGGGAGGCACTTTGTGCGTAATGATGGTGAAAAATCTACTGAGGAGGGTTTGATCCTGAGCGTCACTTCGGTTTTCATCCGGTGTTACTCTAGCGAGGTATCTCATGTAGAGGTAGTACGGTTTCCAGAGGAGCGCTAGCTCACACCCAGACAACACCAGCGTGGATCCGGTTCAGACGACATAAGTCTGGTGCGGGCCTTGTGGCTAGGCTTGCCTTAAGTGGCAGGTGTGACAATGGGTCACTCATAAGAAAGTCACCGTTCGAAAAAAAGAAGAAAAAAAAATTTCGAGTTTTTTATATTGGTGAAAAAACATATATTTTTTAAATTGTGAATTTCTTTTAATCCGTGTTGTCTGTGAAAAGGTATTTACCAATGGACCTATAATCACCATCCCATTGGTTGGTGAAAAAATATTTACCAAAATACAATTGTTGAAAAATTATTTATAAAGATTTTGTTTTTGATGATTTTTTTTTGTTTTTTCACTTCAAACCTCATTGGACAAATCTAATTCATTAAATAGGGAATGATCAATTTAATCATGGTATTGTGTTTTTAATCTAACTTATTTTATTTTAGAATCATAAAAAAACTATTTTTTTTATAAAACCTACTTCGAAAATAATATAATTTATACCATCACAAATATAAATTTAATAAAAGAAACTGAAAAGTTAATTCAAATCTATATGCGTTAATTGTTATAATTTTTTGACAGTTTTTTCAATATAAATCACAAAACATTTGATATGTTTTCTCAAAATTAACCAACTACATTAGTTTAAGATAATTGAAACACTTCAAAAATGTATCTTATATTATTTGATATCTTGTTATTATAATTAACATATGAAAAAACCGATATCTTGTTATATTAACTTAACATATGAAAGAACCCTAGTGTAAATTATAACGAGTCAAACGGGTAAGATGGTGAGTAACCACATATCGGTGATTAAAGTGTGAACCATAATGGTTCAAACGAATAAAATGGTAAGTAATTGCATATGGGTGATTTAACCAAGAATTTATAAAAATAAGGACTTATGGTGTAAACTATAACGGGTCAAATGGGTAAAGGGTAAGTAATCACATATTAGTGCTTAAACAAGGAATTTTTGAATTAGAACCATATGGTGAAAACCATGACTGGTCGAATGGGTAAGATGGTAAGTAAGCACCTTTTGCAATAAACAATACATGGTTAGATTGAGATGCTTAAAGGGTAAGCCAAGAATGGGTCAAATAGACAACCGGGTCAAACAAGTAATAAACCCAAACCGAATAGTGGGAGCAAAAAGCTTAAGGAATATGAACTCGGGTAGTGGGTTGTAGTTTAAAAGTGTAGAGGAATAAACTTCTAAAGAATAAAATTGGGTCTAGACCAAATTGGATTATAGAGGAATAAACCTCTAAAGAATAAACTTGGGCTTGAACCAAATTGGATGTGAATTGGAGCAACACCTTTTGAATATGATATTTAATGATTTGTCTTGTTAAGTCCTATACTTACATGTAAGTATAATGTACGGGTATGCATTGCCATGAATTAGCAAAAAGAGTCGCAAGGTATTGATAACGGGTCATTGCTTTGACCTGAGCCAGGTATTTGTAATGGATTATACTTTCGATAAGGGCTTATGGCACGACTAAGGATGGTTGGGTCAAAGTTGGATAATAGACGAACTCAAGTGAGGTATGACTAGTAATTGGGTAAAATGGTCTTTAAAGCCAAGAATTGTTTATAATGCAAAATTTTGACTAAATGAGTTTTAAAACACAAGGCTATTGGAAATCTTATATGTCCTTAAGGACATAGCAAATCTTAACGAGGTAACGAGTTAAAAGTGTTCACCATGTTTCTTTTAAATTTGTAAATTCCTCGGTTTGGCAAAGAACCTTAAATTTGACTAAAACGTCATCGGGTAATGGGTTTGGGTAAACTAACTTCAAGGGTAGATTTGGTAATGAGTCCTATGATCGAGTTGATCCTTCCGGTAACTAAATATAGAAGACTTGAGCTAAATGGCTTAAAGTCTCATAACGGGTCGTTTCGGTAAAGCGTTGTACCGGAAGGTAATATTGGATTGTTAAGGTTTTTTCTAGAAGAAGTGAAGAACCAACCATACTTGAGTTTGTGGTTGGAAGAAATGATGAAAAACTTGACAAGAAAGTAGGAGGCATGAACTAGAATGCATAATGTCTCCTAACGAATTGGTTGAGTAATAAACTTCAAATCTAAAGGGTAATTTAAATTACTAAAGGGACCGGGTTCAAACAACTTTCTTCATGTAAACATGAAAACATACAATATTAATTTTAGACAATATATTGATAAATATGAATCTTTATCAAACAAACTATATTTTGTAGAAAAACAGAACAGGGATTGACAAAATTTTATAAGCTTGGAATTATGAGATAAATAATAAAAGCAAATCAAGACCACCCTAGGACAGACCAAGTACGTAATATTACAATGATCTCTAAAACCTATTATATTTTCTAGAAACTCATTTTGTAACTTTGAGATAATGAACATTAGGGTAGGGTAAGTGTAACAAGTTCACACCTCATATCACCTTGCAGTTTTAACCCTTATTCATGTCCCGCACATCACTCCAAGGGGCGTTGGTGAAGATTTGGTGAATGCAGTCGTGATGTTCACACTGAAAAGGAGAAAGTTGATGATGCGACGAAGATGAATTAATTTGGAGGGAGCAATAAATAAAAATCCAAGTTGCAGTCACTTTTTATTCACCGAATTAATTTTTGACACATAACGTCAATTTCTGTTTTAATTTTAATTTATTTAATTTAAATATTATTTTAATGGATGATAGACAATGAAACTATTACACTATGCTATGAAAACAAGTGAGAGAGAGGGGTATAGTGATGTGACAGTGAGTACGAGTGAACCTAACACACATAGTCTTAACGATTGATGAAAAAATTTCCCTTTTACATGTTGAAGAAGATCAATCAGCTATTAACAATATTTAACTATTCACATAACTTCTTTGGAGTCATAACATCTAAATCTTTATTGTATGAATCACTTGCGTCACATTTTGTCAAAACTCATAAGTGTTGATGGGGTACATGACACCTAACCTTTATTTTTCGCATGACCTGCTAAGGGGACTCGGGGCGCTACGTGGTGGCAATGTTACCACACGTTGTTTACCATGTGTTGATGCATATGTTTGTCTCCTACGTCATCGTATAACATCGAGTCTATATTTAGGAGCATAAAGTTGAATTTCGTATGTTGTAAGGACACTTCGCACGAAGTGGCACCAATTCGTATGAATTGGCTAGCTCTTGTGTGAAGTGTGTGTGCCTATACATAGGTGTGTGCTCATTTGAATGTTTAGATCTTTTGCGACTCGGACAGCGGAGCTCTGTCTGGATGTTTCCAGGAATTGTAAAGTTTGATAATCAATGAAACAATGTTTAAATAGAAACAAACTTGTTTACAATGTCGCCTAAGTAAACAGATTCCGCACGTTTACGTTAGGTCTGCCAAATTAGTGCCTGAACAGATCCGACAACGGACCTACAAGTGGTATCGGAGCAGGAGAGGCCTGATTTGAAGACATTGGACTTATGACATCTCATCTTCTACTCAATTCTTTCTATTTTTGTACTTTTCTTGGACATTACACGGATAAAATGGACTGATTTTCAAGTCTAATACATAAAATTCATCATAGTAAAACCCTTGAAAAGATTAGAGCTAAAAACGATCAAAATCATGTAAAAAATGGCAAAAAAATGAAAGTGTAAGATCAATTCGCACGAACTGATCACACTTCGTATGAAGTGAACATCCAATTTCGTACGAAGTAACATATCACAGTTCGTGCGAAGTGAACTTCTAAAAAAGGTATGAAAATTCTGAAATATGTCTTGGACATTATACATCATTGGATTCCTGTCGTCAAGACGAGTTTAATGGTATAATCTGGTAAAAACAGTTTTTGAAAAGTGTTTTAAAACGTTTTAGCAAACCGATTCGTTAAAATTGTCGATTAAAAAGTCTTATTTTGCATAAAGTTTTTTGAAAACCAGATTTTTGTTGAAAATGGAAGAAGTTCGGTATGACGAAGTTCCTGAAGAGTCTAATCATTGTTATTTTGATGAAAGAGAATTTGCACAAGCATTTATGACTCATGATGTTTTTAATGTTTTTTATGGTAATCAGGAAAATTGTCAGAATACGCAATGTGGAGAAGATATGATTGTAGAGAAAATTTATATGGATCAAAGAGATGAAGAAGAAGCATCTTTTAGGGTTGAACTAAACAAGAAAGTTGAAAATGTTCAAGAAGAGAAAGTTGTGATAGAAAGACAGTGCACTAAATGTCTCGAACCGTGCAAGTCTTGCTTAGAGAAGGATGAGAATTATAAAGGGTTTAAACATCATTATTATAAGTTGTAAGAGATTTTAAAGACACAAAAGAAGCTTATGGTGTGTTGAGCAGAACATATAAACATTTAGAACAAGTCAGCTTAGAAGAGGGCGCTACGATCACAATCTTAAAGGCTACAATCATGAGTAAACAAATGGCAATAAATATCCATATTGATATAATAGCCAAATTGAAAAGTGAGTTGGAAGCAATGAAAATAGAGACTGAAAGGGTTGATAAAAAGTTACTCAGTTACTCAACAGCTTCATATGTCTTGGATCATATTCTTCCCAAGCCGACTGGAAAAGATGAAAAAGGAGATGATATTTACGGCTATCAAAACAAAGGATTAGGTTACAATCGATGTCCACCCCTGATGTGGAACAATTATGCCATAAAAAAACCAGAAGGGATGGAAGAGGCGCTGAACTTGAAACTAAAGACTGTAAAAACAGAACAAAAAGATCACTTGCCTGACAACATCGATGTTACCTATTCAAACTCTGATGAAAAGGATGGATCAGATGTGATTAAGAAAGTGGTTGAGAATGTTTTGGGACAAGAAAAATATAAAAACATTTGTGAAAACACTCAAACGAAACATGAAAAAACATGTTTGAGTTCACAATCCGAAAATGACGAAAACTTTCATGATGCTTATATCAAAACATCATAAAATGGTTCAAATGATGATCCAGATGTTTTAATGTACAAAATGATTGGATCTGATGAATTACATTCCGATTCAGAATGTAAACTTAAACAGAGTTGAACAATTTTTCAAACTTGTTGAAATCAAAATTTCTGATATAGAAAGTTTAACAAAAGAATCAGAAGTTTTGGACTCTAACAGAAACAAATCTTACTACTCCAAACCCAAAAATGTTTATTCAAATAACCAACAAAGAAATTACACTGGTTGGAAAGGGTATGGGAATGGTAAGAAAAAAAATAAAAAGTTTAAAAACCAAATAATGTGAAGAGAATGACTTTTGTACCTTCAAGTTCAGAAAACACAAACGAAAGTCATTTCTATAAACAATCTAATGAAGAATTTTTCAAGAGCAACAAAGTACACAGGTTAAGGAACCTTCTGTCATTGATAGTAGGACATGCTTTAAATGTAACAACGTTGGACACATTGCAAGAAAATGTCCACAAAATAATCTAAACCTGTTCATGATGTAAAGAAAAATTCTGAAGATTTGAAACAAAAATCGTCACTCATGTTCGTACCAACACAGGTTTGGAGACAATGTTCATAATCTATCAACAAAGAAAAACCAGTAACTACGAAGTTTTCAAAATTTGAAACTAGTGAATCTTCGAAAAGTAATGAACAAAAGGATTCTACATTGTATTTCAAGAAAACTTTAAATAAAAACCAAACATGGGTGATGAAAGAAAAAGCTGTAGGAAAAATCAAACAATCAGTGAAAATTGAAGGTTTAGAGGACTTTTCGAAACTTGAGAAAGTCCAAAGTAAACCTGATTGTGAAAAGAAAAATAAAATTGAGGTTGAAGAAATAACATCTAAGACTGAAAAGACTTGGGGTGTCACTATTCAACTAATTTTTTGAATTTTTGTGCAGGAACTTCCGAGATAAAAGCAAAATACTGAGAGTAAAGTTTTGTGGCACATAATGAAGATTTTGGCCGGGTTATAAAGTTCTACATTAAGGCCTTAATAAATTTCTAATAACGTTTACTTTAAAATTTTGCAAATTTTTGAAGAAAATTTGTGAAACCTCACTGTTGAACAGACAAAACTCATGAAAATAAATGTTTTATAAAAACAAAAGTGTCAAAGTTTTTGTCATCATGAAGGGGAGAAGGCTTAAAAGAAAATTTTTGAAGCAATAATGAATGGCGAATTGAAGTGATTCTCATGGTTGGTCAATGTTTTTCTATAAATCAAAAGTACAAAAATATATTTTTGAATTTTAGGGGAGAAAAAATTTTCTGAAAATCCAAAAACATATTGAATGCAAAAAAATACAAAAACATGAAAAAGACAAAAGGAGTTTTGTGAGGAAAAAGAGGAAATGATAGTACATCAGTGGACTATCACAGTATGCTAAAGAGTTGTAAAGCGTATAAGGTTTAAACAAGTCTTACTATGGATACGTCATTAGACTTTGCACGTTTAGTAAATTGTTTCTCGGATATAAACCTAAATTTACAACTTCTTAATTTGTGGATTAACATCTCTCGGATATACGGACTTGGTACTCCGAAATTTTGTTTGAGAGATTGTCTGATTATGAGATATTAGATCTTTATAGATAATTGATATCTGAGGTATTATAAAAGTTATCTGATTTTGCATAAGCAATGGCCTAGAACTTGTATAATACTTTTGCTTGAAAACCCCAAAACTGCAGCATATTGTAAGTATCAAAAGATCAACAATTGCAGAATAAAAGATTCCATATTGGAACACTACCTTTAAGTCGAGCCTTCATCTCTTTGCCGGTATGGTGGTACTAACCTGAGCTCTCAAGGTCTCGCATAACCCAGATACAGATATCAGTTAAGCTATACTCACCTGTAAGTCAAGTTTCTTAATATTACCTAACGTATCTTGGAACAATTGAGAAATGTGTTGAAGTTTAAGTGGACAAATATACTAACAATCTGGGAGAATTTGTTTAAAACTTAAAGTCTTAAAAGGTCAATGATACTGGTGATATGTCTCAAGAAACTGATATGATCCTCGAACACGAACTCACAAAAGTATGTATGTAAATATGTTTATACATAGTTAGTGTTTGATATTCATTTCATAAAAAACAAAAGGATTTTAATCTCTTCTAATTTCGACCACTGATGATGAAAGCTGATTTTCAAAATCTAGAGTTGCTGAACAAAATCTAAAAAATTGAAATCGTTCTAGAAAGTTTAAAAGTTCATTAATTTGAAACTTACAATTGAATAAATGCAGCAGTTTGTTTCACAATGTTTTAATCAAGATCATTAATTTGAACTTGATACATGAATCAGATATTAAAGGTCATTAATTTGGACTTGACTAACTGAGAGGGTTTTATAACTGATAAGAAGAATAAAAATTTGAAATGTTTATGTTTAGAAATTTCAAAGTTTGAGTCTGAAATGTTTATTTGAATGTTTGAGGTACTTAGAAACAGGAAGTAGATTTTCAAGGGGAGCTGGATAAACATGTTGATTGAAGAGAACATAAAGCTCAAAGAAAGGGGGAGCATGTTGATTCAAGTTTTATCAAGACAAGCTCAAGAAAAGAGAATAAGATTGAAAAAGATATGAAGATCATGGATGTTAAAGTTATTCAAGAAATAAAATCAGAGAATATTAAGGACTCTGGAGTTTTAATTGAAGATTGATGACTACGGCAACAGTCAAGGGGGAGACTGTTGATGCATATGTCTGTCGCCTACGTCATCGTATAACATCGAGTCTGTATTTAGGAGCATAAAGTTGAATTTCATATGTTGTAAGGACACTTCGCACGAAGTGGCACCAATTTGTATGAATTGGATAACTCTTGTGCGAAGTGTGTGTGCCTATAAATAGGTGTGTGCTCATTTGAATGTTTAGATCTTTTGCGACTCGGACGATGGAGCTCTGTCTAGCTGTTTCCAGGTCATGTAAAGTTTGATAATCAATGAAACAGTGTTTAAATAGAAACAAACTTGTTTACAATGTCGCCTAAGCAAACGGATTCCGCACGTTTACGTTAGGTTTGCCAAATTAGTGCCTGAACAGATCTGACAACGGACCTACACCATGGAACACCACCGCCACCCTTACCCATCACGCGTGAACACTAAAACGCGTTGTAACCATACCTTGTTGAGACTGGAGCATGATGGGTGTGGTGAGTGTTGGAAATCAAAGATGAAATTGCAAGAACAGAACAAGAAATTGACAAACTAAGAATATAATATCTGAATGATTGAATGTACAAGTGTTAATACAATTGACACACATAAACCCTATTTATAATAAACGAATCATCGCCTTCAAAACGTCGCAACCCTTGGTGAATTAAGGTGTCTTTTGATTTTGCGCTCAAACTGGATCGACGTGTTACTTGTGATGATACGTCGCATCTGATCTTTCTTAGGGCATAGGGTTTGTAATCTTGACACAATTCGTCCCTAGACTTTACATAACATACTATACTTTCTAATATATACAAACTGACCCTTATACTAAAATAAATAAATAAGTTTAGTTTATAATTCTAATACTCCCCCTTAAACTAAACTTAGTTTAACTAAGGTCTTTATCTTTCTTTAAGATCCGGTTCAATCTTCACAGCAATATCATTCTCCTCCTGGATCAGATGTGCCTCCACCTTTTCCTTCCATGTTGGACATTCATGCTTGAAATGTGCAAGTTGATTACATTTAAAACATTTGATGTGATCTTTGTTTTGATGGACTTGAGTTCCCCTTTTATTCCTCCAAGCTTCCAATTATTGCCTCGACCACGTTCTTTATTTTCTTGTTTTGAATTATCATGACCGCAGTGTTCACATTTATGCTCCTCGACTTTCTCCTTTCCTTCCTTTTTAGTGAACAAGAGTTTGTCATGTAGTTCTTCATCCTTGATTTGCTTTTTGGTACGTTCCTCGAAAGCCTTCAATCTTCCAACAGCTTCTTGGAACGGCATTGTACCAAGATCAACAAACTGCTCGATCGCAGCAACAATCTGAATGAACTTTTTTGGTACCGAACTGAGTAGTTTTCAGACCAGTTTCTTGTCATTCATAGTATGCCCAAGATTGCTTGCTTGTGATGCAATCTCACTAATTTTTCCGGCATACACATCAAGTGACTCGTTAACACCCATTTTTAGAGATTCAAAATCTGACTCGAGTGTTTGTAACCGAGCCTCTTTAACTCTATCAACCCCCAAATGTCAAACATTTAAAGCATCCCAGATTTCTTTTGCTGAAGTGAGATTAGCAATTTGCAATACAATGTTTTCTGGAATTGCTTGGTATAGCAATGCAATTGATGTATTATTCTTTTTCTCATCAACTTCAGTTCCCGCTTTTGGTTCAACGGTTTCCCAAATTCCATGGACAGTAAAAATGGATCTGATCTTTACGGCCCAAATGGTGTAATTTGTAGAGTTTAACATGGGACATTGAAAACTCATTTATGTCCATCCTTCCTTCACTACTAGACTTTCATTCTTCTTTGGCGAATCCCCAGACATCTTTTGTGTCTCCTTTCTCCTAATCGTAATAGATTGACTACCACTTTAACCAAGAACAGTACACGAGTTTTCCTTAATCACCTATAAACTTAGGATGAAACAAAACCAACTGTTCAATTCTACAAACAGTACACGGGTTACAAACAAACCAACTGTTAATCTTAGAAACAGTACACGGGTTATAAAACCAACAGTTATTCAACCAAGACAATACACGGTTTAATCAAACAATTGTCTTTAAAAATACAATGGTTTTCCAAAACCAACTGTTTCAATATCTACGGTACACGTGTTATTCGCTCTTCAAGCGATCAAAACCAACAGACTTTAATAGTACTCGGGTTTCTTTAAAACCAACTGTTATTCAACAATTATAATGGTACACGAGTTTTTTTTGTCACAGTGTGAAACCAAAACAAAAACCCTTATTTCCCAAGAATAGTACACGGGGTTTTTTCCAAAGGCAATATAAACCGACTTTTTCGAATCACAACAGTACGCGGGTTAACCAACTGATCCTTACGGTGCATGGGTTCACCAACTGTTTCTAATAGTACACGGGCAAACCAACCGTTTCAATCAGTAATGGGCTAACCAACTGAATTTACCGACAACAGTACACAGGTTTATTTTGATTGCCTAATGAATCAAAACCGACTATCCTTTAAACTACTTTACTTGTTTTGTATTTTTCTAGAGTATAACCTTTTATTGCTCTATAATAAAATACATACAAAACAAATAACTAATCCAATCTAATAATCAAAATTCTAATTCCGTGCAATAAAAATAGGAAACTTATCTCATCAATGAAGATCGTTGTTTGTTGCACTAGTAACGATAGAAACTAGATGTTCCTTTTTTTATTCAACCGAACATGAACCAAAAACTCCCTGTTCTGATCTAGTGGGCTTGAACACAACAAACAACAGGCCTTCGTTCCTTCTGTTTCCGAATGAACATAGCAACCAGCAATACACGCAATTCGAATTACCAACTGATATCCGAAATCAAGAATATCTGATTTTCGAATTGCTTTTGATCTGGATCGCTTCTTGATTCAATTTCAAACAAGCGACTTGATTGAATCCTTCTGGTTCTTCTCTTGATCGATAAAACAACCAACGCCTGTCTTTGATTGATCCGTGCTTTTCTTTCCCAAGAGCGATAACCGCTCTGATACCAATTGTTGGAAATCAAAGATGAAATTGCAAGAACAGAACAAGAAATTGACAAACTAAGAAAATAATATTTGAATGATTGAATGTACAAGTGTTACTACAATTGACACACATAAACCCTATTTATAATAACGAGTCATCGCCTTCAAAACGTCGCAACCCTTGGTGAAGTGAGGTGTCTTTTGATTTTGCGCTCAAACTGGATCGACGTGTTGCTTGTGATAATACGTCGCATCTGATCTTTCTTAGGGCATAGGGTTTGTAGTCTTGACACAATTCATCCTAGACTTTACATAACATACTATACTTTCTAATATATACAAGCTGACCCTTATACTAAAATAAATAAATAAGTTTAGTTTATAATTCTAATAGTGAGTGATGGACATTTCCACTAAAATCCGTCACTAGTGATGGAATAAAGCTCGATGACGTGACAGAACTTTATTGGATATTGTGAGTGATGGAATTCCATCACTAGTGAATCGTCCCTACCTCTAAGAGTTGTGTATTCTTCCAGTCTAATCTTTGACTTTGATTGTAATGTTTGATCTTTACAGTGGCATGTGTATCCAAATGAATTTTAATTTTGCGCATAGACATTTCTTAGTGATCGCTTAGCAATTCCAAACAACAACCTGACCAGGAATGTTAAAACCATTTTCTTAAATCGTAAACTGTTAGCCTAACCATATAACTAACTATAAACCGGGTGAGCTAGTAGACTTGCTTCGGCTTTAACCGTTTATAAACATTGATAATTAGCGATAAACAACACAAGATTCAGGTGTTTTGTATATAAACTATGTATAATTGCCTCCTAACAAAAATGACTTTTACTTTAAGAACAAAAAATCAAAAGTTAACAATATTTTAAAACATATCATGCAAATAAATTTTAAAACACAAAAAAATGTATGGCAACGAAAATAACAGTTTATTCGAGTGAACATAGAGTCATACATTGACAATAAGAATTTATGAAATTTCAAACTGAATTTGGAAATGGGAGTTAATATTCACACATCCCTCGTGTCTATCTATATCTATATATACATATATATAGAGAGGAATAGAGTATAAAAGGATTTGGGAATAACATATAGGGAAAATCACGAAACTAGCCATTGACTAGTCAAATTTGCAAAATTAGCCCACTGAAGCGTCTCCCTGAGCCTTCTCATCGAAATCGGGCTGCTGTAGCGTCTTTACAAAGAGTCTTCAAATGAACCAACCACATTGCGCCACGTGTATTGTAAAGGGTTTAAAGAGGCTTCACCATGTATTGTAAAGGCTTTAAAGAGGCTTCAACATTTTATTTTTTTATATATTTTCACCATGATTTTTAAACGGTATAAATTTTTCATACGGAAATATTTTTTAGAAAAATTACACCAAATTAAAGATGATAAAAGTATTTTAATGGTGTAATTTTTTTTAAATATCATCGTATGAAAAGTTATACCCGTTTAAAAATCCATGATGGAAAATCTATATAGGAAATTTTCAAACGAGTATAACTTTTTCATTCAACGATAATTTTAGGTAAAAATTACACCAAATTAAAGATAATATATCATCTTTAATTTGGTATAGTTTGTTTTTAAAATATAACTGTATGAAAAGGTATACCGTTTAAAAATAATGGTGAAAATATATAAAAAATAAAATATTGAAGCCTCTTTAAAGCCTTTACAATACATGCTGAAACCTCTTTAAAACCTTTACAATACACGTGGCGTAATGTGGTTGGTTCATTGAAGAGTCTTTGTAAAGACGCTATCAGCAGCCTCAATTTCGATGAGAAGGCTCAAAGAGACGCTTTCAGTAGGCTAAATTGCAAATTTGACCGGTCAATTGCTAGTTTCATGATTTTTCGTAAGCTACAAGGGTCGTCGTCTGTCATATCACCCAAGTGACCATGATGTTAAATAAAGCATCCCATGATTTCAACTGTATAGAACCAACTCCTTTATCCACCAATTACAACCTTAATCACCTGCCAACTCAACTGTTTCCTCACTCAAATCACCTGAAGTCCTGAACATTATCTCATACCGATCCACCAGAATCTAACTTTATTTCGAGTTATTTTTTTTATGTTGATGAAAAATTATAATATATTTTTAAATGACGAATTTCTTCTAATCCGTGTCGCCTGTAAAAAAGTATTTATCAATGGATCTAGGACTACCATCTCATTGGTTGGTGAAGACAATATTTACCAAAATAGTATTGTTAAAAAATATTTATTAAAATAGCGTTTATGTTTTTTCACTTCAAACCTCATTGGACAAATCTAGTTCATTGAATAACTAATGATCGATTTAATCATGGTATTGTGTCTTTCATCTAAAAATCTTAAAAACATTTTTTTTAAATGCAACCTACTTTCATCTAAAAATCTTAAAAAAAACATTTTTTTAAATGCAACCTACTTTGAAATTAATATAATTTATACCCTCATAAATATGAATTTAATAAAAAAAACTGAAAAGTTAATTATATCTATATGCATTCATTGTATAATTTTTTTGACATGTTTTTTCTGTTCAATATAAATCACACAATATTGGATATTTTTTTCTCAAAATTAATTAACTACATTAGTTTAAGATAATTTTAAACACTTCAAAAATGTATCTTATACTTATTTGATATCTTGTTATATTAACTTAACATAATATATTAAAAAACATATAAAATATTTTATAGTTCAGATTTTTTGTCACCAATTCCGTAATAGTTCAGATTTTTTTTTGTCACCAATTCCTTTTTTTTAAATTATAATTAAAAAGCTTTATATATTAGTTACATTGAACTTTTTAGAGCGACAAATAACGAGGATAAATAAGGGTTAAAAAATAAATCTCACCAGACGGTTTGCAAATGCAACGATGGAGATAGAATAAGTTTAAAACTAATAACAAAATGATGGATCAAAATCAAATTACAAAGATCAAAGAATGATTATCAGTACAATGAAACTTATATTTTAATTAAATGGTGAAGTGAGAACAAAAGTGTTTGTGTTTATCATTATATAAGTAAATAATACGTAAGATTTTATTTATTAAGTAGCCAAAATAATATATAATATATAATACACAATAAAATAAAATTGTAAAACGACCATAAACTTTTCTAAAAAGTCATGATTGTAACGTATTTGACAAATTCGTAACCAATTCACTAGAAAATTTCATCTATTTCACACTTCACACATACCAAGAAAAATATCATATTTTTATCATAAGTTGTATTTTTATTTTGAGGAAAATGTTCGTTTTGCTTAAAATATAAATGATAATTTGTTCACATATAAAATAGAAAATATAAACAAGCATAATAAAATTATTAGATCTTGCCAAAAAAGACTTTCAATAACTACACTTTAATAAAGAAAGTGAAATAAAAACTTATCATGAACTAAAAACTAATATACGCAATAACTTTGTTTGGATTTTGAAAAACATGTAAACAATATTTGAATAAATTCTATTTCAAGTATATTACAGTAAAAAAAATAAATTATTTAGTTACTACCGACTTTAAACCTTTGTAAATAATAATTAACACAAAATTCATTTATATACAAGAATGTTACTAAATAAAAACTGGTTACTAAGGGTTGAATTTTTCCCATTTATAAGACGTTAGTTTTTTTTGTACGTCGTCTAAGTTTATTTTCTTTAAATCACCTCTATATTTGTAGCATGACCGTATTTAAATGGACCCTATAAAAGATGTAATCGGCTCATCCCTACACCCTAGAAAGAGGGAGTACCCTTGAAGAGGAGAGCAGACCAGTTTGTGGCCAATCAACACATGCATAAGACTACTCGGTGTGGGGCTCGTCTCCGGGGCGTCCAGGTGCGGCGACGGGCCGGAACATCACCACCTGGGTCATCCCCGTCACGAATGTCTTGGGCTAGACGATGAAGACGGGCCTCACTTCTTTATTCAACACACACACACAACTATACATATATGTATATATAAAGAGGTCCATTTTTTTCTCACACTCGCTTACGTGGACCCTACGTGACGGATCATGCTTTGAGGACTACCCCCTCCACACCCCATAGTCCGACATGGAGCATCCGTCCCCTCCCTTGCGTGTCCGTGTCGGCGAATGAGTATCCATCTGGTAGCTAGGTTACCATTGGTCAACAATATATAATATACAGTAAAAAGAAATTAGTCACCAATTGCCGCTGCAGCATCATCAAGATTCTCAAATTATTGAAGAGTCCACAGAATTGGAACAATAATCATGAATATGAAAAAAAGACACAAATAGTTTTATTTTCTCTTGACAAAAAGATCTATTTTTCTAAAACCATGAAACTCTAAATATGTGATCTTTTGTGAATCTTGATCAGCTGCATCAGCAAGAACTGACTGTTGTGCTTTCAATGAGATCTACTATCATTCTTGATCAAGAAGAGAAGAAGAGAATATAGGGTTTTAACAAAAGTGAAACCCTAGCTAGCTAGAAAAGATCAAAAGATGAAGAAATATCTCATAGGGAATCTTTGGATCAAACCTTGTTTATATCAAGCTAAGTATGGTGAAGAGGCAACTAAATGGTAACAAAGAATAAGTTGGCTAGAGTTTATGAACAAGAACTTGTGTAGGGAGGGTTGTTTAGGATGAAAATAAAAAGAGGGTTTTCTTGATGAGTAACAAGTACATATAAAAGAAGTGGAGGAAGACAAAAGGAACAAGTAAGTTGTTATTTTATGAACAAAATATAAGTATCTTCATAGAAAGTTCTGTTGAGATGTAAGCTATAAACAAGTGGTAAATAAAAAACTACAATTTATTAATTGCACTAGGTGAGTACTTCTAAGGGTATTTGATAAAGTACATGTAACAAGAAATTAAAAACTATACAAAATGAAAGCACTAATAAAATCTTAAAAGATAAACATAATCAATAAGAATATTGGTAATTTGTTTATTAATAGCTCTCATATATATTGTTAGAACTATTTCAAAGCTTATCTCTTATTGACATATTTTTCCAATTAAAATTATATAAAATGAAAACACTAATAAAATCTTAAAAGATAAACATAATTTAATAATAGAATATTAGTAATTTGTTTATTAAAAGCTCTCATGTATAATGTTAGAACTATTTCAAAGCTCATCTCTTATCAAATTATTTTTCCAAAAGCTCCACAAAATTTAAAACACTAAGCAAAGCTATTCTACCTATGAGAGTTGGATGTTTTAAAAAAGTATGAGAGTTGGATTTTTTTTCTTTAAAAAATAGTAATTCGAGATTGTCATTCTTGTGATGCGGTTATTTTAATCATTTTCATTTAATTATTTGTTCCATCTGGCTATTCCTAAAGTTTCGAAAGTTGTCATTTTCACTTATTTCATTTCTTTAACCCCGTCCAATAAAATAATAACAAATATAAATAAAACCAACCCAACTACGCCTCTCACTTTCCTCTTGTCTCCTCTCTTAACTCTACCTCTACTCAAGTCGGGAATCACCAACACCAACACCAACACCATCTCCATCTCCAACTGACAACCACGAAACACCACCATCACTTTCACCATATTTCCCTCACACCACCATCTCCAACTTTTGTTGGGTCAAAAAGACCATTAAAAGTCACTCGGCGAACACTTGTTTTGTTTATCAACGTGCAAGAGCTGAAACGACAGATCTAAGACTTAGTCTAGTTGTTTCACTTGTTTTATTTGTAACTAGTAAAAGTCACTCGACAGACACGTGTTTTTTATAGAACATTGACTGTCGCCAAGGTAATTGTCTCTAATGCAACAATCGCAAGTGTTTGTTGAGTGTCACCAAGGGTAATGGTGATACTCCTTGCGACACTCGACAATGCCTATAAATAGTTGTCTTTTCGCACACAATTTAAGTTTTTGGTCGATTGAACTTTAAACTGTGTTTTGTGGGAATGTTTGGATCTGGATTTTTGTTAGCAAGTCAGGAGCTTTCTTTGTAGATCTTTTGGACAAATATTAATGGGAGATCATTGTGTTATTAATTGTTCTTGAGTGGTCTTCTTATTTTATTTTGATTTCTTGTTTATTTTGGGTTCAAACATCAAAACAATCCATGAATGGAGCTAAATTTGAGTTGGAAACATCACTAGCATCGTAGATCTGGATTTTTGGGTCTAACAATTGGAAACATCATCAACTTTCTCTCTCTCTTAAATTTGATCCCGTCCACCCAGTCCCTATCTAAATCCAATCAAAATCAAAGCCTCTCACCTAAAACTTGTCATAATCGAAACAGAACCATGTGATATCCCTGTGACAAAAGGCAAAATTTCAGGATAATTCGCACAACCTATTCACTATATATCTATTGAATTACGTGCATTTAGACCTAATTACGTGTTAATTGTGTCCACAAAGTCTAGCAATGTCCCGGAAATGCATGAATATTTGCATCTAGTACAATCATTATCACCTCGTCGCGTTATGCTGAAACCAGTTTTAACAAGCATTGGTGGATATCTGATTAACATTATTATGCTGAAATTGTTCCAATATGCCTGGAACATTAAACTGTTGGCATTAATATGTGTTTGGTATTATAAATAATGGATAAAAACGTATTTTGAATATGTAAGCGTTATAAGTTTCTTGTAGATCGCACAAGTATTATTTTCGTTAGTTTTTAACTCCGAAGCTTATAATTTTCACCAAACAATACTGATATATGATCAATAGTGACATTAATTAGTATTGGGGGTCATTAGAAAATACAAGATGTCATAAGGATGTCTAAATACTAACTACCGGTTTTTGTCGCATTATTGTTCGTTAATTAAATAGTTAGCACAAATAGAGATCGTTTAGCATCAAAACATCATCCAAACAATGTCTAGTGAACTAGCCAACCATAACTACTGTCCTAAATTCTAGATTACTATCTTAAGCACCTAATCAAGCCTAATTACATAAATATCTCAAAGTATCATCATGAGATATTCATTTAGTCAACAGAAGATCAAAATCCAATCCCCCATCCCATCCCTCATAACCTATGGCCTAAGTGAGGCCCACATCACCTCACCATGTCTTACTTGAAGTGTTGGAGAAATAACTATGGTATGGATTGACTTTGGTAAGATTTTTTATGGCAAAGATATAAGACTTGCACACTTGCTCTTGCACATAACTTCTACGCTTAACCAAAAATAACTCTCTATTTCCCTCCACCATACCATACGGCCTCATGATATGTGCCAAATGCAACACATAAATCTTATCAAATACGGTATAAAATCAATCCTTTTTAGTACTAATGTTGGAAAAAGTGTGTTTCTTTGTATACTTTTGACTTTCAGGGTTGAAAGAGCTTAAATGTACAAAAGGAACAAATTAACAACAAAATCCAGCATAAATACTGAAGAAGGAAAGTTGATACTCAATACCGACCCTCCGAGCTTCACCACAAGACCAAAAACAACGAATCAGAAGTCAAGCACGGGGTCGTGCTTGCTCAGCATGGAGCCGTGCCCCTTCAAGATTCCAGAAGAGAAAAGACAAACAGATACAGACAAGAGACACGGGGTCGTGTCCATTGGACACATGCCATGGTCAACTTCCAAATTTGCGAATCTTGGATAGCACAACAAGTACAATGGCCACGGGTCGTGTGACATCTGATCTGACAAGCTCATTAAATTAAGACAGAGAAGAAGGAAGACACGGGGACGTGTGAAGCCACTGTTTCAAGCTATAAATAGGGGTGCTTGGTTTCATTCCAACTCATCCCTTGGCAAACCACTTCTCTCACACCTGCCACCACTCCACCACCACAGTACCACCATCATCCACCATTTTCATCCGTCATCCATCCTTAGAGTGTGTGTAGTAGTCTCGGGATCCAAGATTGACCATAAGAGTTTTTATCAAACGAAGGCCATGCTTGACTAATCTTTTACATCACTTGGTGAAGACAAGTTATTTATGTATTACTTTTAATTTCCAAGCTTTGGTTAACTTTTTAATTGGATATGTATTAATGACTTTAATAACTAGTTTTTTTATATTGAAAGTGAACTTTATTCTATCATCTCTTCATGTTTTGTTGATTCATTCATTCGTGTCTTTACAGTCTATATAAAGCGCGTTAACTGCCTAGAAAGGGGGTTAGAAGAGTGGTATGGGTAAAGTTTTTGCGAGGACTTGTTTCAAGTTTATTAGGACTTCTTTTGAGGCAAATAACATCAAATCGGGGGAAGTAAGAATGACTTGAATCCCTTATAAATAAACTATTATTAAAACATTAAACCGGCCTTGCGGGACTGTATCCCTGCTGACTCAGACCAATATGGTTGAGGGTACCGTTGCCTCCAAAAGAGGGACATGCACATTTTGCATTAATAACTTACTTAATTATCTTTCAATATTCTGGCCTTGCAGGACTGTATCCCTGCTGACTCAAACCAATATGGTTGAGGGTAGCGTTGCCTCCAAAAGAGGGACACGCCACTTTAACTAAGATAACCTCTTAAAAAACCCTAAGCATGGAAATCATGAAAGGGTACATAAATGACGAGTCGAAACCAAGTGATTGTCTATTTGTTTCTTTCATTACTTATATTTCTTTGCTTATTTAGTTTATAAAAATCTTTTATCAAAAATTTGATTAGATTAGACGTCGATGATATTCTGGTATTAAAAGCTCTTGTATCCTTGGAAGACCTCGGTATCTTACCATCACTATACTACGTCAATGATGGGTGCACTTGCCCTAACGTGATGTTGAGAGTGATAGTTTATATCGTGTTTTTTTAAATTTAAATCTTGAATAAACGAGTGAAAAGTATCAAAAATATCTAAAAAATTATACACACCCTCACATACGTCACCTCACCACCCTCACCCTTATCTCTCATTTTTATCCACTTCCAAGTTAATACAAGGGGTTCCAAAGTACAATCTAAGTGATATAAGGTGTCGGCTCACCCAAGGAGCCTTTTTCTTTTAAGCATTTGGAGCTTTTCTCTTCTATTTCTAAAAGGATTTTCTACCCTAGCTTAGGCTAGTAGTAAGCCTTTTGATCTTTGTTTTAAGTTATATTAAGTGTTAGAAATACAAGAAATCACCAATGACTTTGCTAAGACAATTGATGAGGATTAAATGAAACAAGATACATTTTAAGAATGTTGGTGATTATTGATGATCTTGTGATGATATGTGATAGTATACATGTTTTAACCCATGATTATGTGTTGAAAGTGATTATACATGTTTACTAAGTGTAAAAGTGCGATGGAACTTGTTTAAATAAAAAAAATGTCCATGAAAGTGATCTTGGAAATATAAGGGTTTTTATTAAATATACATAGTCATGGATCTTGTTAAAAGTGTTGTTGATAATGATGATGTTGGAAAATGATGTTGATGACAGATGTTTTAAGACACATATTGAAATCAAAAAGTTAATAAGTTAATGGTAAAAACTTGGTAAACTAGGGTTTATAAGTGTTAAAATGGGTAATTACATATATTATGTGTTATATATGTATTTTGTGGAAATATATAGATCAACATAAAAAGATGGTGAAAATGATTTCTAAAAAATATATTAACATAATATAAACTGAGTTTGGAAAGTTATAACTTGATGATCATGTTAAGATCATCAAGGGTTTTAGGTAATAAATTATTGGTTAAAACAAGGAAATGGTGCAAAATAATTGAGACATGGTTTGTGTAGAAAACAGGTTTTTCAAAAACACGGGAGTATTTTATTATAAAATAGGTTATATCGGTGAAATCCAGGTTTTCAATAAAACGACGATGTTCCGGAAAATTTCATCGTATTTTCACATTATAGATTCAAGTGAAATATATAATACGAGTTATTGTAAAATTATAAATATATTTTCGAGTCGATTATAAAAATCTATATTATCGAGCTGTTGTGTAAATATATATATAATATATATATATATATATATATATATATATATATATATATAATTTTCCAAGTCGCGGTAAAATATATTTTTAGAATTATTTTCCGGAATTATTCGCTAAGTATGAAATATTAAGGAATATATGTGGGTGATTAAATATTTTAACACGCTTAACGGATACGGACATGTATTTAGCATATATGTGTGTATGTGTTGTGTATATATATATTACGTGATATGTGCTCATTGATTGAAAAGGCGTGTGTATATGTATGTACACACAAAAGATAAATCAAACGTTCGTGACAACGAATGGGTTTTCGGAAAAAATAAACATGAATAATATTAAAGGTATTATTATCGGCAAGCCATCGAACATAGAAAATATAACTATGATGATTAAAAGATAAGTATATTTTTTGTGGTAATCGATTGACCAATTTTGTGGAACGATGCTTCCCAAGATAAAAATAATATAATTTTACATACAAAAATATTTTTATTAATTGGATCAATCGTGCGCCGACAAGAGTTTTATTATATACAAGGGTGTTGGTGCATATGTATGTTGCTTACGTCATCAAATAACACCGAGTCTGTGTTAGGAACATAATGTTAGATTCATAAAGTTGGTTGATGTAACCACTTTGTACGAACTGCCAGTTCGTACGAAGTGCTTCTTGTTGTTGATAGCCCATTTCGTACAAAGTGCTAATTCGTACGAAGTGACACTTCTTATGAATTGGCATGTTTGGTACAAAGTGGGTTGCCTATAAATAGGTAGTTTAGGTTATTCAAAGTAACGCTTTTGCATCTTGGACGGCGGAGCTCTGTCCAACTGTTTCCAGGAACTGTAACGTTTGAGATATAAATGAAACAATGATTAAAGAGAAAGAATCGTGTTAACAATGTCGCCTTTGCAAACGGATTCCAGACGTTTATGTTAGGTTGCCAAATTAGTGATGTGTGCTAAACAGACTATGAAAATTAATTACTTTAGACTCTCTAAGCTAGACACTAAAAAGCTTTAAAAACTAGACTCGACTTAAACCTAAACCACACAATCGGCAAGTGTAGCGATTAATGTAATATAACCTAAGTAAGTCCGATATCGAACCCACAGGACTCTACTAATTACGTTGATTAGACTTTGAAAGACTCGGACAGACAAGACTCAAACTGTTTTAATTGTTTGGGGGGGGGGTTACGGAAAATCTAAGGAAATCTATTCTAAACTAATTTCTAACTGAATTGAGCTAATATGAACTAATATGTAGATTGTTCTCAAGTGATGATGGAGACTACCTAGACTAGAATCCTGGATTGATGTTAAGCATTTACCGATTAAGTCAGTTACACGTTTTATGGAACCAGGATCTTATGATACTAAACCTATTAAACACCAACTAAGCCCCTTAACCCTTCTCAAGGTGAAACTTATGGCATTACCTAGGCCGTTACTCCTATCGGTTGATTAGACGTCTTTCCAGTTGTCTAATGATTGTGTAAGTACCCTAATGTTGACCTACTCTTTTCCAATTATAGATCTAGGGTAGTTTGAATATCCTAACTTGACTTGATAGACTAAAAAACCGATGGGTTAACTAATTCATAACTTTTTCCAAAGCCTGTCTACAGCAATTCGTCGTGTAAGACCTACCAATAGCCCCTCACTTTCCAGGTATTAGGACTAGTAGAACACTAAAATCTAGCAAACCATTAACTAATGCTTCTAAGGTTTATTGGCCAATCAACCCTAAAGATTATGAATTTATCCTGTGATATAGACACTCACCAAAATTCAAAACCTAGCATGAATCTATTCCGTGATATAGACAGTCACCAAGAATCATACGAAGCACTAGCAAACAATAAACCAAATAAAGTACGCATACACACCAAGCAAGATAAACAAACTCTTTACAAAACACAATTAACCCATAAAAACGTGCAATCAACTAAAAAGGTTCAAACTTTATCAATCCATTCATCATAGTCTAGGTAGTATATGCGTTTAGCCAAGCATAGTCGTTAATGAAAAGAAAACAAGAGTAATCAAACTAGAATTCATCATTACAAGTTCTAGAAAGAGAAAACAAGATAAGCAAGGATTGTGAAAACCCGAGAAAGTCTCTAATCTTCAGTCTTCGCTTGATTGAATTATTCCCGAGCTTCGAAACCTTCAAACTTAGCTAATACGATCCCAATACGGCTGCAAGAACTCCCAAAATTCGTAACCCTAATCAAAGATGATTACATTTTATTATATACCACGAAAACCAGCCAAAACCGAACCAACAAACAAACTTTCCACGATCAAATACCCAATCACGCTACGCGACGGGTGAGGCCAGGGCGTCGTATCCGCGCCCATGGCTGCTGTTTTTGTCTTTCGTTTCAATGTTCAGCTCTCGGTTACGCGTACGGTTTCTGTTTTCCTTCCAAACTGCTCGTATTTCTTCGTTTTTAACAACTTTAAGCAACGGGACCTGAAATCAAAGCTTAACGTCAGCAGTATCAAAATTCTAACCTGAACTAGACTCAAACTATCTAAAAACAGGACAAAATATACACAATAAACACATGTACTTTACAGTACATCAAACATCCCCACACTTAAGACTTTTTCGTCCCTGAAAAAGAATCTATGCAAAACGGAATCATAAACAGAAAATTATCCAGGTCAAAGTATAGATCACATTATTAAAACCAAGACTCGTGTTATCCACGATTGCAGGTATACTTGTCTCTTAAACCCAAACCCGGTTCCAAGCCCTTATCATGCAATTTAGTTCATGTGCGGTCAATCTATCTAGGTATAACGGTATGAAAGGCATGAAAATCCTGAATTCGACGTCGGACATTTTACGTCATTAGATTCCTTTTGTCGAGACGAGTCTAACGGTATAATCTGGTAAAACGGTTTTCGGAAAGTGATCTAAGCATTTTTAGCTAGCCGAATTCGTTAAAATTTGTCGAAAATGGAAAATTTTGATTTTGAGAAAATAAATGATTGGGAAGAGGAGCTTACTTGTTTGGAACCTCATGAACGTTTAGCTATTTGGGATAAAAGATTTGAAAAGTTTAAATGTAAAAAGATGAATCTATGATTGAGCTAATAGAACGATTTAATTACATGGCTAGACAATTATTTGAATTCTATAATTGGTTTCAACTCCATAATCAACAAAAGATTTTAAATTTTGCAAATGCATTGAATGGATGGTTATTTGAAAGAATTGGAAAAGTAACCTAGATTTTCAATGCTTAATATTGATGAATTTTTGGACAAAATTAAAGATCACATTCCTGTAATCGAAAATATGAAAGTTTTAAAACTAAAGAAGGAAAGTGAGTCTGAGATTAAAATGGAAAATGAAAGTATAGCAGTTATAGTATTGTGTATGATGAAGATCCAAAAGAATCTAATCAATGCTATTATACTGATCATGAAATTTTTAAAAAGGTTTGACAAAATGTTAATAGACCTGAAGTTTATCAATCTTTTGCAGGTCTATTCAGTGATCAAGGAAATGACCAGAAAACACAGATTAAGGAAGTGTTGATTGCTGAGAACTTATTAGATCGATTAGACAGAGAAAATGAAATTGTCCAACTGAACAAAAATATATGATAAAAGAAGTAAAAGAAGAGAGTAAAAGTGAGAAAAGTGAAAAGGTAGAAAAAGTTGAAGAAGAACTTAAGAGTGAAACAGTTGAAATAGAAAGACAGTGCACAAAATGTCTTGAATCGTGCAAAACTTGTCTAGAGAAGGATGAAAAGATTACGGAACTGACATGTTACACTGAGAGTCTCATAGCAAAATGTCTAAAGCCATGTGAATCGTGCATGGTAAAGATGAGAAATACATGGAGCTTAAACGTCATACTGATCATTTATCAGATTACAAGGAAGTGAAAATGGCTTACGACAAATTGAGTAAAACGATTAAAGAATATGAATTTTCAAGCAGAGAAGATAGTGCTACGCTCTCAATGTTAAAAGCAACGGTCATGGACAAGCAGATGGCGATCAATATTCATCTAGAGACGATTGCTAAGCTGAAGAAAGAACTTGAAGATTTGAGGATAGAAACGGAACGGGTCACCAAGTTGCTGATCAGTTACTCAATGTCTTCATACGTGATTGATCATATTCTTCCGAAAATTGATAAAGAAAAGGATAAGTCTGAGAAACAAAATAAGGATCCGGGTTATCATCGTGTTCCACCCCCGATGTAGAATAGTTATGCTATAAAGAAACATGACGGGGTGGATAAGGCGCTCAATGTAAAATTGAAAACGGAATCGAAAGACGAGTTGCCTGAAAACATTGATGTAACCTATGACAGTGGATCCGAAGTGGTTCAAAAGGTGGTAGAAAACGTTTTTGAAAACACAGAGAATAAAAAGAATAATTCAAATTCTAGTTCTGAAAATGAAGAAAGTTTTCATAAGAATTATATTTCAAAATCGGAACAAAGTTTGAGTGATGACCTGAATATGATCATGTACATGATGAAAGGTTCTCACAAACTATATTCTGATGATGAGTTTCCGATTCAGAACATGAATATTGATAAAATTGATAAGGTCTTCAAACTAATTGAAATAAATTTGTCTGGGCTGGATCTTAAAAATGTTTCTGATAATTCTAAACCAAAGATCTTTCAAGGTAATAATAAAAAAAGAAGAAGAAATTATCCAGAAGATAAAAGAAAAGGTTTGGGATTTGCCAAGAAAAACAATAACAGGTTTCAAAAAACAAAATTTTCAAAGAATATAAACTTTGTTTCTGAAACAAGCTCAGTAAAAGAAAAGGACAATTTGGATAAAGAACTTTCAAATGTTAAATTTGATGTTGAAAAATTACAAAAAGAACAGGTTAAGGAATGTTTCAGATGTAACAAAGTTGGACATATTGCTAGGCAATGTCCACATCCTAAGCCTAAATTTGTTCCTGTTGAAAAGAAAGAAGTTAAGAAAGATTATGGAGATTTGAAGCAAAAATCACCGATGTTTGTACCAAGACATGTTTGGAATCAAGTTAAAGAATCTACAAATAAAGTGAAACCAGTTACTTCTAAGTTTTCAAAATTTGAAACTGGTAAATCTTAAAAAAGTACTGAACGAAAAGATTCTACACTTTATTACAAAGAAGCAAAGTCTAATCAAACATGGTGATGAAAAACGGAATTTTTCTTGAAAAGAATAAAAGTTCTATGTCAACCAGAAACAAGAGGGGGTTGAACAGAAATAGGTTGTAAAAGAAAAAAAATGTTGATAAAGTTGAACAGTTAGTGAAAATTGAAAATTTAGAGGATTTTTCAAAACTTGAGAAAGTCCAGATTAAACCTGATTGTGAAAAGAAAGTCAAAATTGAGGTTTAAGAAATAACACCTAAGATGAAAAGACTTGGGTGTCACTATTCAACTAATGGTTTAAATTTTTGTGCAGGAACTTCCGAGATAAAAGTAAATACCCGAGAATGAGGTTCCTTGGCACACATGAAGAAACTTTGGCCGGGTTAAAATGTCTATAAAAAAGCCATGATGAAGTCCAACAACGTTTACTTTAAAATTTTACAAATTTTTGAAGAAAATTTGAAGTTTGTTTTAACGTTTACTTGAAAGTTTTACAAAATTTTTGAAGAAAATTTTAAAAAATTCACAGAATCCTCACTGTTAAACAAGACAAAACTTGTTGAAACAACATATTTCTAATTGTTTTAAAATTGAAAGTGTCAAAAGTTTTGTCATAATGAGGGGGAGAGAGTTTAAAAAAATTATGAAGCAGAAATGGATGGCGAATTGATGTGATTCTCATCGGTCAGATAATGTTTTTGAAATTTAGGGGGAGAAAATTTTTGAAAATGCAAAAACATAAAAATTCAAAAAATGTACAAAAACATTGAAAACGACAAAAAGAGTTAGGTGCTGTGTGTTTTTTCAGAGGTAAAACGTCTGCAGTCTGCAGACCACATCTTGCAGACATTTGTGCAGAAGAGCTGGACTAAACCTCTGTGGTCTGCAGGAAGAAGACTGTTTGTTTTTTACTTCTTTAAACTGCAAACTATGGAACATCTATATTCCATTAAACAACTATTGTAATCAAACGATGATATACTCACACTAAACAAAAATCAAAATTCAACTAAAATTAACAAAATAACAATTATAAACTCACACTAAACAAAATCAGAATTGAAAGAACAATTATAATATGAGTTTAACATAAACAAAGAAAAAACAATGCTTAAACAATAAAAAGAACATTTTTTTTACAAAATTAAAGTGAGGAACGTAACCTGTGTAGGTGTCGGTTTTGGAGGATGCTAGGGTTTTGGAGTAGAGAACCAGCGATGTCGACGGCGACGACGGAGAAGCAGAGAAGCAGCGACGATAGAGAAGGATGCTAGGGTTTTGGAGGTCGACGACGGAGGTAGTAGATGTTGACGGCGGAGACAGAGAAGCAGCGGCGGAGGCAGTAGATGTCGAAGGCGGAGGCAGGTGGCGGAGGATGTGGGGACGCGGAGGCAGGTGGCAGAGGATGTGGAGGTGGGGGAGGAGGTGGAGGTGGTGGCGGAGGCGGTTTGGGAGGAGTGGTGGTGGCGGCAGCACGACGGGGCTGTGGGAGGAGAGGTGGTGGCGACGGTGATGTGGGAGGAGAGGTGGTGGCGATGGCAGGGAAGAAGAAGGGTGTGGAGGAGGGGTTAGGGTTCTTTGTGTTTTGTGAAGAGGTTAGAATATGTTAGAATAGGGTAATCCATGTCTGCACCAAGAAGAGGTCAAGGAGACCTTTTTAAGTGAAATGTCTTCTAGAAAACAAACAGTCTTCAGACCCAAAGTCTGCGTGTGGTCTGCGCGGCGCAAACATAAGAGGTCAGGAAGTACTTCTGAGAAAAAAAAATAGCACCTTAGTGTTAACGAGGAAATGATAGTACATCAGTGGACTATCACGGTATGCTAAGGAATTGGAATGTTTAAAAGGTTTTAAACAAGTCTTACTGTGGATATGTCAGTAGGCTTTACACGTTTAGTAGATTGTTTCTGGGATATAAACTAAATTTACAACTTATTAACTTGTGGTTTAACATCTCTTTGATATACGGACTTGGTACTCCGAAATTTCGTCTGAGAGATTGTCTGATTCTGAGATACTAGGTCTTTATAGATAATTGATATCTTGGGTATTATAAAAGTTCTTCTGATTTTTCGGAAGCAATAGCCTAGAACTTATGTAATAGTTTTGCATAAAAGCTCTAAATCTGTAGCATATTGAAAAGTATCGTAAGATCATCAATTGCAATACAAAAGATTCCGTTTTGGAACACTACCTTAAGTCGAGCCTTCAACTCTTTGTCGGTACGGTGTACTAGCCTGAGCTCTCAAGGTCTCGCAAAACCCAGTTAAAGATATCAGTCAAACTATATTTCATCTGCAAGATGAAATCTAGGGAATCTTGATACGGGAGTATATTCTGAGGTGCGAAACACGGTTGATTAAAGTTCCTTAAAATTACCTAACGTATCTTGTAACAATTGAAAAATGTGTTGAAGTTTAAAGTGGACCAGTATACTGACAATCTAGGTAAATTTGTTTAAGTTAAAGTCTTAAAAAGGTCAATGGTACTAGTGATATGTATCAATAAACTGATATGATCCTCGAACACGAACTCACAAAAATATGTCTGTAAATATGTTTGTAAATAGTTAGTGTTTCGTTATTCAATTTATAAAATAAAAAGATTGTATTATCTTTTTAGTTTCGACCACTGATGATGACTGCTGATTTCAAAATATAGAGCTGCTAAACAAAATTTTGAAAATTTGAAATTGTTCTGAAAAGTTTAAAAGTTCATTAATTTGAAACTTACATTTGAATAAATACATCAGTTTTGTTTCAAAATGTTTAATCAAGATCATTAATTTGAACATGATACATAAATCAAATATTCAAGGTCATTAATTTAGACTTGATTAACTGAGAGGATATTATAACTGATAATAAGTCTAAAATTTGAAATGTTTATGTTTAAAAAAAATCTTTTAAAGTTTGAATTGAAATGTTTATTTGAATGTTTGTAGTGTTTTGAAACAGAAAGTAGATTTTAAAGGGGAGCTGGATAAACACGTTGATTGAAGATAACAGAAAGCTCAAAGTAAGGGGGAGCATGTTGATTGTCAAGGTTTATCAAGAGAAAAGCTCAAGGTAGAAGATATGCAGATCATGGAGACTAAAGATTATTCAAGAAACAAAGATCAGATAAGGTTAAATACTCTGGAGCTGAAATGAAGATTGCTGACCGCAGCAGCATCCAAGGGGGAATCTGTTGGTGCATATGTCTGTTGCTTACGATCATCAAATAACACGAGTCTGTGTTTAGGAACATAATGTTAGATTCATAAAAGTTGGTTGATGTAACCACTTCGTACGAACTGCCAGTTCGTATGAAGTGCTTCTTGTTGTTGATAGCCTACTTCGTACGAATTGGCATGTTTGGTACGGAGTGGGTTGCCTATAAATAGGTAGTTTGGGTTATTCAATGTAACGCTTTTGCATCTTGGACGGCGGAGCTCTGTCCAACTATTTTCAGGAACTGTAACGTTTGAGATATAAATGAAACAGTGATTAAAGAGAAACAATCGTGTTAACAATGTCGCCTAAGCAAAGGGATTCCGCACGTTTATTTTAGGTTGCAAATTAGTGCCTGAATAGATCCGTACACGGACCTACAAAGGGAATAGGTCCCGAGTACATGTCAAGTATACATAGTCATATGTTCATGTGTGGATCATTCGGATAATCACCCACCAACGTATTATAACATGCAAGCATTTTCGAAACGGAAAATATATAAAGTCTTAATAAGATTGATGAAAGTGTAGAGGAAACACATAATTAGACCTTAGCGTCTTGCATAATAATTTGATTCGTTTTGTGTTGTTTAACCATCGGTTTTATATTTTCTCGTGTCTTGTGTGCTTTGCATAGTTCTCGAAGTAAAAACGAACTGAAACGTTAAAGAAACACGCATACAAGAGAAGGTTTAGGCTTAGTGAAGGATTCATTGGAATGGATATTTAAGAAAATGAGATGATAGAGAATTGAATTACAAAGCCGTAAGCGAAAACGGTGAAGAAACAGAGTTGAAACGAAGAAGTTATGACGAAAATGGTTTTCGCAGTACAGAGGTTGATCGCGTCGCGCGACCACGAAGCCTTAAGGAGCTCGCGCAACGCGAGCAGCGGTCTGGTCAGCGCCAAAAAGTCCATTTTGACCCTATTTAAGCCCGTAAACAACCCTACTCATAACTAGACAACCCTACACGAATTAAGAATTTAAAAACGGAGATTTTGAAGATCAAGAGAGCTCGGGAGTGAATAATTGAAGCGTGGGATCGAATCTTTTGGGTGTTAAGCATCTTATTACTTGGTTCTTTAGTTTATATTCTTTTTATCATGTTTGCTAAACTCTTGAAGATGATTGTTCTTGAGTTCATGACAATGTTAGGCTAGTTTATTATCACTATCTAGGCTATATGATGAATACGCTTGTTTGATTTGTTTGTTTTAGGTTTTGGACTAATTATGTGGATTTGCTTAACAAAGTTCATGACTTTGGTTTCAATGTTCTAATACATATGCATGCTTAAGTGATTAAACCTTTATCATTTGTTTCACTTGCATTCTTGTGGATGTCTTCTATGTACGAATGCTTGTTAGGTCGTGGACTGTGTGTTAGCGGCTAGTTTATGGTTAATGGTATTCGATTTCCCGTAGAAATGATTAGGGTTTGAATAGGATTGAGTGTTCTACTAATCTCGATAGCCATGAGGTGAGAGGTTGTTGGCTAGTCTCGGTGATTAGGTTTCTAGGTCAGATTCTTCGTGAGAAGATCCCCTAATTCACGTCTCTGTCTGCTATCTAAGTTAGAGTATAAACCATAGTTTCCCTAGATTTTCAGGCCGTGAGGTAGAGTGTCTAAGGGTGCTTTGTTATCATATTAAGAGAGCCTGTGAAGAAGCCGTTTAAACTGATAGTTAAACAGCCTAGTAGGTTGTCATATGTGTCTCGAGAAGGGTTAATGGTCCGGTTCAATTATCCTTTAGGTTTAGTATATGAAGATCCCGGTTTCTGCATTAGTTCCAAAACCGATAGAGCGTGTCATTAAGTGTAGGATTCAGACCTTGGTAGTGTGTTTTCCATCATCTGATCAAATCTCAGTCTTAGTTCGTGTGTTTAGTTAATTCGAGTTTATTTAGTTAATTTAGTAGTTTGTTAGAAAACCCCCAATCAACAAAACAATTGAGTCGAGTCAGTTTAGTAGTTAGTTAGTCAAGTCTAGTAAACGTAATTAGAGAGTCTCGTGGGTTCAATACTCGGACTTACTTAGGCTATACTGCATTGACCGGTACACTTGCCGATTGTGTGGTCTAGGTTTTAGAGAGTCTGTTTTAATAAATTTAAAACTTAGCGTGTCTAGTATAGGGTTTAAATTAGTTAGTTTTAGTTGACCACTTTAAGCACATCACCCCGCTCCTGGTCGGTCGTGACCTGCGGGACTGCAATTGTATCCATACTTTGCGTCACCTGAATTGGTAGCATGGTAAACGTGTGGTAGGTTTGCTTACGAGCTTATGTGAGCGCATACATTGGTGTTCTAACTAGACATTAATTTGATCAGATTTCAATAAAACTATGCATATCGGTTTTGTCAAATGTTTTTAAAGATTCATTTGTGTTACGAAAAACTGTGAAAGCACCAACAATATGTTGATGTTTTTAAACATGTATTTCTAGGAAGTAAGCAACATCTCATGGCGTGAAGGTCAAGAAATAAGATGCATATGATGGTACCACTTTTGGAGGGGTTGCCTTGTATTTCCCGCCCTCGTGCAGGATATATTAGTCAAAGCCTTGTTTTATAAACAATAACTTTGTTTATTTACTTATTTATTTATTTTTTGCGAAACATGATGTTCTTTTGGGCAATGTCTGCTAACTCAAATATTATGGTTTTGTAAACTTTTTAAACAATATAATTGGTATCGTTCGTTTATTTTTAATCATGTAGATGTTTGCTAATCGGATGCTTGAAAACCTTTGTGGTCGCACCTCACGTTTCCGCTTCGGCCAATGTGTTACAATCCCTCACCTATTGTAATCAGAGCCCTTACCTAGAATCACTTTACAGAAGATTGAAATTCCCCAAACCTGGGGGCTCACTCATTGGATTTACTCTATGGCACATAGTTATTAAACCAGAAGTTTACTCATACGAATCGGAAACTTTCATACATAAGTACCAATAGATCCGTAACTAGGTAAAGTTTTTATAACATAACTAGTCATATGCATAACAATAGTAAAATCGAATGCCAACCGTGGGAAGTAGGTTAGTTGTAACTCCAATGCCACAACCATCCTCACGAGCACACGAATTAATATAACTTTAACTGGATGTGTATACTTAGTCAACTACGCTACGCTGAGTGAGTTCTAGTCTCTAAACATCTTGGGAACTTTAACATTCAACATGTCCTCCATATTTCTAAAGCACAATTCAATTAATAAGGATCCTTATGAACTCGTCCCTTTAGATATTTCTAAACACAATTAAGTTAATTTTAATGTTTTTTACCTTCACAAAATAGTAAGCTTGTTTTAATCACCATTTAGTTTTGTAACTATAATAATAATAATAATAATAATAATAATAATAATAATAATAATAATAATAATAATAATAATTATTGTTATTGTTAGAACCACTTTTTTCGTTTTAGCTCGTCATCTCTTAAAATCATCATAATTTAAATATTCATTTAAGAAAAATAACCCTCACTCAACTCAAAAGTGTTACGAATATTTATATAAAAATATGTATAATTTAGACCATATCAGCAAACAATAATCAAAACGTACACATAGGCCACATCATCACATCACATCACTTTGCATGACATAACATTATACTTCACTATGAAATTTAACATGCATGACTCTATATTCAATATGTAGATGTACAACCACTGACAAGCCTCAAAGGCGCTGTCCATTTATCCTTAGTGATGGTATTAACTTTAGACACCAACGTTAACTTTAGATGATTTTATGACCCCCCCCCCCCGAACGTTAACTTTGGACGTTGTTGAAACTTCAAAGTTAACCTTAGACATCAGCGCTAACTTTAGACGCGACAAGACTCTTTTAGCTTTTAACAATGCAATATACATACTTTAGAGACGATTTTATGACCCCCCCCAACGTTAACTTTGGACGTTGTTGAGACTTAAATGTTAACTTTAGATATTAGCACTAACTTTGGATGCGACAAGTCTCTTTTAGCTTTTAACAATGCAATATACATACTTTAGATACTTTACATTTTATCACTTTATTATTTACTTTAACTTTAGAAAATTATACATGTGTAAGATTTGTAATTTAGATAATGTTATATTTAGACATGTCTCTTCTTTACATTCCCGACACCTATGAGACTAGAAGTCTTGCTATTACTTTCTTTATAAAATACACTTTACTTAAAATACTTTATCAAATATGCACACCACCCCAAGAAAGTAATAAAAGGAAGGTATAGAAATTCACATGCACAAATAGCTATGAACACCATGAACTTGATGTATTGACCCACTTTAGATCGTGGATAGTTGAGAAAAATTTGAGCAAAGGTTCACTTGTGAAATGGTCCACTTTTCGCATAAATATATAGAACCATTCAAATAGTATGCACAATATTGTTCGCAAACTCTTTGTCCACTACAAACAAATACTATCTATGCAAATACTATACTATAACTAATACTAACTATGCGATACTGAATATTATCTACGCGAATACTATGACTTTCCCCCAAAAAAAAAGAACGTGAATGCCTGTTGTCTTTTTCACATAAACCCTAAATTAAGCTGTAATGGCAGTTGTGACAATGCAAGGCTGAAAACATATCAAGATACTAACTTTATACATCCGTATACTTTGAAATCATCATAGGTAAAGATCCCATGCAAAATCTTTCGTGTAAACATGACTTTTATAAGAAAACCATGCCTTTTTGGATTGTCTACTCGAAACCAAGCTAACCCTTATGTTTTCTTGATACTACACACCTCAAAATTGTATTTCTTGATTCAATAAATAGTCTAACATCGATCACGAGATATGTATGAAGAATTCTATATGAAATATGATTTTCGTATTTAGAAGTATAATTTGTATAAAGCTATAGGAAATATACTAGGACTTAGTATGTTATGACATTTCATATTAGTGGGCTTATAAATAGAACACTTTTTGTCATTTTGTATAGAGTTGTAAATGTGATACGAAAACTCTTGGTGTTATCATTGTAATTAGACACGGTTCACATTAATAGAAAAACCAAATTATTTACATCTTATTTTTTATTTCCATTCTGAATCATGTGTGCTTGTGATAAGATTGATCATACTTCTCGTGATTGATTATGTCTTTCACTTGAGGTCATTGTTCGTTTTCTTATTCAAGAACCGATCTTGGCAAATGGTATTAGTGCTAGACTATTTTTCGAGTTGTATCAAAGACTTCGGACAATCGATTGTTGATCAATCCCTACGTAGTTGGAGTTGTTACTTGTTAACCAATGCAAACACTACTAATGGAGCTCCAAAACACTGCAAAACTTGGAAATTGAACTCTAAAACAATGCAAACCGATGGAACAATTAACTTGAAAAAAAAAAAAACGGAATAATTAACTGATTGTAACTATAACTGGACCATAACTGGTGGCTTAACCAAAATAACCATAACCGATGCTTGGTTTCGGCGGATTGTTTTCCATAACCGAGGACTTCCATTTCAGTGGCGGTAAATGGCAAAAACCACATCGACTTTGAGTATAGTGTATTCGGTTATGAACCTAAAGGATATGAATATGATGCATTTTGTTGTAGAATACACGCATCCAAACTTGGTTTTATTAATACTCGATCATACCCAAACCCATGAAAATCCATAACCGCAGTTGCTACGTTAATACCTTCTATTGGTCTATGCCTGTTTGAACAACCTTGGTTGATCCTCTCTTTCTATGATAAGAATCATACGAATTTTATAATGCTCCTCCTCCAAATGAATTCAATGGGTGGCCGAACAGTATTAATGAACCAATCAAATAAATCCATTTAAAAAATTCCTATAATATTTCTAATTAGAAAGATCAAACATGAGTAAAATAAAAAATAACATTACAAAGAAATGTTACTAATGGAACATCGAGTAATAAAATGAACTAGGTCGTAGTTACCCGCGTGTTGCGCAGGGACGCGGTTGGAATTTAGAACGTATAGCAAACCATGGAAACCGATAAATACATTTGTAAAATTAATTAAAATGATGTATTAATGGCATATGCTATTTGCGTCGTAACTCCGCTCTGAACATCAAAACAATAACAAAAGGTAAAAAGATGTAGTAAATAATAAATGTAAAAATAAGGTAAACGAAAAAGAAAATGAAAGAAACTTGATCGGTTTCAGCATTCTCATTATAGCAAAGAAAAAAAATTAAAAAATATGTTCAAGAGTATTGGCGTAACTCCGCTCTGAACATCAAAACAATAACAAAAGGTAAAACGATGTAGTAAATAATAAATATAAAAATAAGGTAAACGAAAAAGAAAATGAAAGAAACTTGGTCGGTTTCGGCACTCTCATTATAGCAAAGAAAAAAAATAAAAAATATGTTCAAAAGAGTATTGGTGTGTTCGTTAAAAAATATTAAACTAAAATAATTTTTGCCACATTCGTTATATAAAAGAAAATTTTAAAAATATGTCTAAAACGGTATTAACGTGTTCGTTAAAGAAAACTATTTAAGGGTAGAAAAATAATTTGGTTAAAGTAAAAGAAAAAAATACAACACTTAAACTACATGGGTTGTAAATGGAAAAGTTTACACTAAATGACGAAATAGAATAAATGAGATGAACTTGTAAAACATGCATTAAAAGTTATACAACACTATTTATTTTCTCTTCTTCTATATTATATATATTATATTATATTTAATAAGAGAGTATATTCATTAATTATTGCCCTTCAAAATAAAAATAGATCAATTGCTATCTATTACAAAATTTTCCTATGTGATCTAATATGTATCCTTTACTGATTGTCTCCTCGAAGGAGTTGAGAGATAGTATGTTATACTCTTAACGAGGGGTTACATTTTTTTTTCACTTTTTATTTTCTATAAAAAAAGGAAATTATCCATCTCAATCTAATAGTGATTAAATGTCTAAACACTTAGAGATTCTCGCGAGTCTATATATGCAGATTAATCAATATGCTCTAAGAAGAAATATTTGAATATCAATCCCATCGATATCATCGATCTCATAAGTATCATACCAAATCAGAGAGCTGGCAAATCGTGTCTTAACGAGTTTAACAGGTATACGACGCGCACAACATAAGTTCTTAACATGAATATGACTCGTTTAACTACTTTATATCCACTGTTTTATAAGACAGATGTAAGTTTTATGTACGAAGAAGGATAAATAATGGATCTTAACTTTCTAATTTTAATTATTTAAATAAATTAAAAATCACATGGTGTACTTTTTAGTAAACATGTGTTGTCACCCTACCAAATCTTATCAATCGAATCACCTTTTCAAGAAAAATGAGACATCTAAGTCCATGTATGAAAAGAAAAATGAGAAAAGTGTCTGGATGGTCCTTGTGGTTTGTCTAAATTTCACCTTTAGTCCCTACATTTTTAAAATTACAGCTATAGTCCTCAACTTTGGTAAATTCATTCTTGGATAGTCCCTGGCTTGGATGAAAGTTAGTTTTCTCAGTTAAGTGAGTGTGAAATAACTAAAATGCCCTTTATTAAAAACTAATAAAAAACATTACCAAAATATAATTTATTATTTAAAATTTTAAGTGGGCCATCCCTCACCCTCCCCCCACTGTACCCTCCACCCACTGTCACCACTGAATTACCATACGTCACAGTCGCGGCCGGAATCAAGACCTGGTACCACTCGCCTCTATACGTCACAATCGATACACGACTCACCACCGCCGCTGAACTACCACCCTCCACCACTGGCAACCTCCTCCACCCTTCACCAAAATGTCGTAATCACAAACCTCCGACAACGGCGGCAAACCCACCCCCACACCTCCGAGCACCTGCTCCTTTTTCCAGTTCCGATTAAAACTGGTCAGCAACACCAATACCATCGTACGAATCCTTTCACTAACTTTTCAGCTTCATCACTCGTAAACCTAGTTAAATAATCAGTTCTTACTTCAACACTTCCTCTAATTCCATAACAATGGTAAAAAATAATAATCATTGAGAAATGAGTACACATCGAGAGTTCAAAATATGGTGCACAAACATAAACTGTCCTCTGTTTCTCTCTCATTTATTTATTTAATTATTGTTTTAGGATTTGTTGGGTAAATATGGTTTTGCTTTCCTTTGAAGATCTTGTACATAACTTGAGCATAAGAAACCAACACCCCACTGTACTATTGACGAGATTGACGAATCATACAATTTGAGTGGCGGAATATCGCAACGTTGTCTTGCTGGATCATACGATCTGAGAGGCGGATCATACGATTGAGTGAAAGATATCTACACGATTGAAAGTCTCGCCGGAACTTCGTAGATGACGGTCGGAGAAGTGCTCCTTGGTCGGAGAAGAAAGCACTGTGGGGGTGGGTGGGGTTTAATAATAAAAGGTGGGGTCATTTGTGAGGGATGGACCCACTTAAAATTTTAAATAATAAATTATATTTTGGTAATGTTTTTTATTAGTTTTTCAATACAAGGGTATTTTGGTCATTTCACATCTACTTAACTGAGAAAACTAACTTCTATCCATGTCAGGGACTATCTGAGAACGAATTTACCAAACTTTGAGGCTATAGCTGTAATTTTGAAAATGTAAAAACTAAAGGTGAAATCCGAGCAAACCACATAGACTATCTGACACTTTTCTCAAAAAAAAATTGTACCCAATTTGGTCCATGCTATTGGGCCTAATAGGCTCACTCATCAACCCGGTCTAAAACAAACCGGCCGGTCCACTGCTAGCACCCGGTGAAAGATGAACTGGTGTACGCTTGAAACTTCCAGCTGAAGAAATTAGGGCACACTTTATCCATCTCTCGATTCAAAACGACCAAATGCCGTTCATATCTCGAACAGAGAGACAAACTGATTACAATCTCATACCTCCAAGCTGCCCAATCGTAATCGACAATGGCGCATCTTATTTCAGAATTGGGTAAATCTGAATTTCGCGCTTGTTTTGTTTAATTTGAAGCTCAAATGTTTGTAATGTGTGTTTGAATTAGTTGAATGATCATGCTTGTTGCTGTAGATGGGCTGGAGAGAGTGAACCTCGTATCATTTTTCGGAATATTGTTCAGAGGCCTCGTCACAAAATTACTGGTATTGTTAACTCTTATTTAGATTGATCTGTTTGATGATAGGATTTTTTAGTTTTAAGCATGGTTGTAGAAGTCGCTAGGCGCCCTGAGGTCGGTCAACCTGGGAGTTGCGAGTAGCAGTTGTAGGCGGAGAGTACTCGTGTACTCGGAGATGATAAATTATTAATTTTTCGGGAAATTATATATGTGTCAAATATTTTAATTTTATGATATTTATAACAAAATACGAAAATCGAATATATATATATATATTATTTATTACTGAATTATATATTACATCATTGTTATGTTCAATTACTGAATTATTTCAGCTAACTTGACATTCATTCGTTATATTATAGACAAATAAAATTGTTTTGTTTTTTTTAAGTAATCCTGTGTTGACTGACTAAATTCGATTTTGCCGAGGTTGGACCGTCTTTGATCAATTCGAGTAATTAGGCCTTCTAGACCTTGTTTTGCAACATTGCTTCTGGTTGTAAATAAGTCTTATTTGGTTCTGCATAGATGCGCGTGTCTCAGCTCTTGGGAAAGTTTGAACCAAGAATAAAAATGCCTTGTTATTTTTTTGAACCAAGAATAGGGCATGACATTGTAGGTTGAATACATTAGATAAGAGCAACACGAGTCAAGGATGTTACAGAATGGTTTTAGCAATGTTGATGACATTGTAGTTTTTTTTTTTTGGTTTTTCTTGTGCAGGTGAAACAGTAACTATTGTTGGTGATCATGATCCTGCGCTGTTGAAGTACTTTGACTGCACTCGTTCTGGACCGCGTTCAGCGTTCGATAATGATGTTGTCTTCCAGTTTGAGATAATGGAATATGTATGCTTGTTTCAGCTTCAACTTTGATGAACTTTTAGTTTGCTAAGATTTATGCGATACAGCCAAAACACTGTAGTAGCTAACCTTACTTACCATTGCATATTCCCGGGTTGAATGTTTTACATTGTGTAATGTTTGTCACCTTGTCTTATGGTTAATGACTTCTATAGCCTTCGCTTTATTGCCTTGTAGATTCTTGACTTTGCATTCGATAGATTGGGTGCAGATGAATCTCCGGTACATTTTCATACCTATGTTCTTGTCATTAAACGTAACACGTTTCATTTGCTGACAAATTGTTTTTTTTCTGTCGTTGATGGCAGAACAGATTAATCATCCTATCCTCATTACAGAATGTGCATGCAACCCAGTACACTCACGTAGTAAAATGGCCGAACTTTTATTCGAGACATATGGAGTTCCTTCTATTGGTATTGATTCATCAAACGCATATTTTTTCATTTTCTCATTATTTCACCATATTTTAACCGAAATCTTTTCGCAGCTTTTGGTGTTGATGCTGCTTTCAGCTATAAGTACAATCAAAAACTTGGAATTTGTGACAAAGACGGTCTTGCAATTTGTTCGGGATTTACCACAAGCCATGTGATCCCAGTATGCAATTTATCCTTATGCTTCATATATGTCATTATGATAACCGTCAACAAATCTGTTACCTATTTTTTCTTGTGTTAACTCAGTTTATTAATGGAGAGCCTGTTTATGAAGCGTGCTGCCGTACCAATGTTGGCGGTTATCATGTCACCGATTACCTAAAGCAGCTTCTTTCACTTAAGTATCCTCACCACATGTATGAATAGCCTTTCTTTCTATTTTTTACATGATAGTATTTGGAACTTTTAATTCTTATTATATTTTTGTTATTTTTAAAATGCTAAAAACAGGCAGAGGCTTACATGGGAGAAAGTAGAAGATTTAAAAATGGAACATTGTTACATCACTCTAGATTATGCTTCTGAAGTTAGATTATTTCAGGCATTACCCTCATCCACATTTTATATATATATATAGGGGAAGGATAGGGTTTTCTCTCTATACTTCACCTATATATATAATATATATATAATATATATATATATATATATAATATTTTATATATATATATATATAATAGGGTAGAGATCCTAAGAGAAGTCCACCCTATTTGAGAAACTTGAGTAGCATTCTGGACCACACGTTTTTCTAAGCTTTTTCGTAATATACACATACGTATAGTTTAAAAATCACTATATACATATATGTATATTGGATTATACACATATGTATATAGTCAATTTTAACTATACGTATGTGTATATTACGAAAAGCTTAGAAAAAATGTGTGGTCCAGAATGCTTCTCAAGTTTCTCAATTAGCATAGTGTTTCTCACATGATCCTAACCCTATATACATATATATATATACACATATAGGGTTAGGATCATGTGAAAAGCACTAAGTTAATTAAGAAACGTGAGAAGCATTATGGACCACACATTTTTCCTAAGCAAAAATGCAAATTATTTTATTTTATAAATTTTTGGAAAAATCGGATCTTTTCCTTCTTTTTTTTATTTTTTTTGGATATAACACACGTGTATATTGCCAATCTTTAATTATACATATATGTTTCATAATATACACATATGTTTACTTTAAAAATATACAATATTGATGTGTATAATTCAATATTGACAATATACACATATGTATAAATCCAAAAAAAAACTATTAAAGACGTGCGAGTAGAACTAAAATAAAAGTTGTCATAAAGGAAAATGCTGGTCCAGAATGCTTTTCGCGTCTCTCAGTTACCATGTGTTTCTCTCAGGATCCCAACCCTATATATATTATATATTTTTATTTTTTTGACATAAATTAAGTACTACAGAAAGGGGCAAAAGAAGCTGAAGAGAAGACCAGATGTTGGCAACTTCCGTGGACCCCAACGCCGGTTGAAGAACCGCCTTCAGAAGAGGAAATTGCAAGAAAAGCGGCTTTGAAAGAAAGACAGGGTCAGAGGTTGAGGGAAATGGCAGAAGCAAAAAGATCTTCGAAAATAAATGAATTAGAAAATGAACTGAAGGGTTTAGAGTTTCTTATACAACAACTGAGACAAGTAAATGGAAACGATATTCCATCTTTCTTGGCTGAAACTGGTTATGTCTCTAAGCAAGAAATCGAATCCGCCATTGTTAAAGTGACGCAATCATTAAGGAAAGCTAAAGGGGAACAAGAGGAAGTTGAGGAGAAACCCGAGATTTCAAATTCGGAAAAGTATACCCTCATTGATATCCCCGACAACATGCTAACACCAGAGCAGGTATTGTTTACATAAACTTTTTTAGTAAATTTCAAAACTTCAAAGTAAATAACTATAATTTTACCTTTTTGTTATTAATAGTCAGCATTACTTCTTTTCAAGTTTCCCAATATGATTCCATGGTGGCGTTGATAGTTGAAAGACACGGTGGTACATGCACCAATTGGTCTTTGTCCTGATTGTTTGAGTGTTATGTGCCTTAGGTCCATGGCTTGATGCAAAACTACAATCGAGCCGGGGGTCTCACTGGAAGCAGCCTCTCTATCCCTACGGGGTAGAGGTAAGGCTGTCTACATCTACCCTCCTCAGACCCTACCTTAGCTTTGCTATTGGTGGGATTTGCCGAGTATGATGATGATGATCTTTGTAAGAAAATGATGCTATAATCTATACAGATATAAGGAGATCCTTCTATATCGAAATTTTAGTTGATTTTCTTTGAGGTTTTATTAAGCTTTTCAATGTATTTACTTTGTATCCTTGGTACATAGTAAATATTATTTATTGTTATACATAAGGTATAAAGTAGAGATGACGGTTTTAAAAGTCATTTACGGTTTTTACTCAACAGGTCAAGGAAAAGAAGAGACAACTTTTCCTTAAAACAACATCGGAAGGACGTCAAAAAGCAAAACAAAAACGTTTTGAAGAAGAGTTGGAACGTGAAAGGCGTAACAAGGAAGACGAACAAAGACGCTTGTATGTTTTTGGTCTTTTCACACATACGTGTATATTTTAATAATTTATTACTTTTGTTTTCTGGTTGTGTAGAGAGAACCCGGAGCTTTACATGGAGCAGTTGCGGGTCAAATACAAAGAATTATCTGAAAAAGTTGAACAACGAAAACGACAGAAAACAAATGGCAACGGAACCGAAAACAACAATGTGTCTGGTGGTGTGGGCCGTGGGGAGAGACTCAATGCTGCCCAAAAGGAACGAATGCGTCTTTTAACAACTGCAGCGTTTGACAGAGGGAAAGGCGAGGATACGTTTGGAATTAAAGACGAAGATTGGCAATTATATAAAAAAATGAGCAAAGATAATGATGACGAGGACGAGGGACCCATGAGGATGAAACTGAGCTGGCTCGTGTTGCGTCTAAACTTCTGGTTAGTTAGTTTTCTACTCCGTTTTGCTTAAGTTGTTTCGTTGTGCCTCCGATAAAATGACCATTTTACCCTTGAAATGATAGGAAATTGACCCGACCTTTTTCCCAAAATCAGACGCCAGCTCATCTGGAACCGAACCGCCACGTTTTCGCCCTTTAACGAAGGAAGATTTCCAGATACTAATCGGAGTGGAGAGATTCAGGTGCCCGGAGATTCTTTTTCACCCGAATTTGATCGGAATTGAACAGGCAGGGTTAGATGAGATGGTGGGTGTATCAATACGGAGGCTGCAATCGAGAAGTCAAAGCTTGGAAGAGAGTAACGGTTTGACCAATTCGATTCTTATAACGGGTGGGAGTTGTCTTTACCCTGGAATGAGTGAACTTTTAGAGGCGGGGATCCGAATGATTAGGCCATGTGGGACCGCGATACGTGTCCTGAGAGCATCAGATGCTGTTCTTGATGCGTGGATCGGGGCGGCTTCTTTTGCGTCGACTATGCATTTCCAAAGACAGGTTTTTAACAAAACTGATTATTATGAGAAAGGTGAAGATTGGCTTCGTCGATACCAATTAAAGTACACATTTTAGTTATTGTCGGTCGGGTTGTAATGACCGAAATTATTTAGGTGATGTTCATCAGGATGGTTGACTGGTATAGTCATGATGCCTGATGATATTGAACTTGTATAATGGTATGAAATTTGTTGGACAATACTCTTGGCTATTGATGTCTCACCGTTTTGGATTTTCTGGTTCAAGTGTGTTTAGTTACAATCATACCCAGTCTGGACTGGTCGAACGGTTTTATGATGTCACAAATAATTTAAAAGTTTAAATTGAAGTATATTACTAGTTTAAATAAAATGTGGAACTATTTTAACTTCTCTTTTTAAACTTGCAATGTTATTAAAGTACTAGATGAACATAAGGGGGGACGGGGCACTGGCACGGGTTGGATTTGCGGGTTTCAACTTTCAACCCTTGCAGTAACACAGTGGCCACCTCCTAGGGTAGGCGTTGAGGGTACTTTGTCCGGGTTCTCTTTACCGTATGGGTAGGCGCCACCAATGTTTTGTGGTTCGAGGGTTAAAGTAAAATAAAAATATAAATTTTTTTAAGCTAACCAGTTTCACTATATGATCTAAGTTAGAAGTATATTAAAAAAAGTTGTGAAATACCCAAAGCATTAGTAATGATAATAATTACAGCAAATATCAAACATTTTGTATGGTTACTAGTAATTACAACCATATTTTATGACACTTAAGAAGTATTTCATGTTCAAGTAAGGATAAATAAAAGTGTTAAATGAGTAGATTTTTTTACTTCTCGCTTAGTCATCCAAAACAAAGTTGGGTACCAATGAGTAAAATTGTAAAAGGTAGGACTAGTGTTGTTCAAAAAGCTTGCGACTCGAAGTTCGCTCTGATTTAGCTTGTAAAAAGCTCGCTTGATATGGTTCGGTTTGAAATTTGCCGAGCTGGCTCGGATTGATTAGAAAAGCAAGTATAACATAGTTTGGTTCGACTTGCTCGTTATCTTGGTTCAGATTATTTTACTTTTAATATATTTATTTTATATACATATAATATATCATAAAAAACAAATATATTAAAAAAGAGGAGAAACATGTTACATATTCTTTGCCCTCCAAATCCCGCTTAAATCCCAATTCCTAATCTGGACAATTTGTTAATACAAAATTGCCATTTTCATTTCTCAAAACTTAAACTCGGTTTAAAGCTAGTCACAGAGCTCGAGCTTAGATTTGGGTACGTTTTTTAAACCATTATTGATATTTTATACTATTGAATTTTAAATGCTACGTATCAAATTTTCTTCTAAATTCGAGCTAACCAACCCGAGCTGAGCCAACTCGGTAAAAACAACCAAAGAGTTTCAAATCTGAATCTAGCCAAACTAGCTCAGTTTAAAATCAAACCGAGCCCGAGCTTACCTATCAGACAATACCATGATCAAATACCAATTTAATCCAATAAACAATTATTAGCATATTGTGACAGCTAACATAGTATCCAACGGCTACTATCATCTTCACAGGCTCCCAAGTCCCATCTAAACTTCTCTTACACACATGACCGTTACGCTACCCAAAATATAAATCCCAATTCGACCGTTAAACCCCAAACAAAAACCCACTTCCAAAAGGGTTTTTTTCTTCTATCAAATTCATCATCCATACAACATCCAAACCCATTTCCAAAAGGGTTTTTTTCTTTGATCAATCTTTGAACAATGGATTCGAATCAAAGACGAAAGAGCGGGATCAATCTCCCAGCCGGAATGTCCGAAACCTCTCTCCGTCTCAACACCGGCTCCGGTTCCCCATCCCCATTGATCCGAACCCTCTCGTCTCCTTCCCCTCAAACAATGTCGCCTCGAACCATCTCCAACTTATCCGCTTCCCCTTCGTCCAAATCCACCGGAGCCTGCAGTGACCGCTTCATCCCCTGCAGATCATCATCCAGGCTCCACACATTCGGGCTACCCGATAAGCCATCGCCTGTTAAAGAAGGCGGTGCTGGAGCGAACAACGAAGCGTATACGAGGTTGTTAAGGTGTGAATTGTTTGGTCCTGATTTCGGGTTTTCTTCTCCTGCAGGTGGGACTAAAGGGTCGGGTTTTGTTTCGTCCCCGGTGGGTAGTCCGAATAGGAATATGCTGCGGTTCAAGACGGATAGCTCGGGTCAGAATTCACCTTATTCAGGTTCGATTTTGGGGCAGGATAGTGGGTTGGGTTCTGAGTCTGTGACTCCTCCCAAACCACCTCGCAAGGTCCCCAAAGCACCCCATAAGGTAAACATATAAACCCTAATTTTTACTTTTTGGTCTTCAAGATTTGGTTAGTTAGTAGTTGAAGTTTGAGAATATTTGTAACTAGGGTTTGCTTTTTTAGTGATGCATTTTGCATAAATGAGTCATGCCACTTGTGAGGTACTCGAGATCAACTCACTAAAAGCATGAATCGAACTACATGAATTTAAACGGGCTCGAGTGTAAAAATAAGTCTATTTAATAAATGAGAACCGGCAAGCTCGAGTAGACTCGCCGCCCACAAGCCTGTTATTTGTATATTTAAAGAATTATTATATTTGGTATTTATAAGGTTCTGATAAAATAACTAGATAATGTTATATAAAATTCCAAATATAAGTATATATAAAAAATTGTTCTATATATATGTAGTATATATAAATAGGATTAGGATCAACGGAAAACCCTTTCGAGTTGCGACAACTTAGAGAACTCGGCCTTCCCGTGTAAGTTTTGCCCCCATTTTTTCCACACAACTAGATTAAAATGTTTGAAACGACTGCCTAAAAAAATTTAAAAAAAAATCGAAGTGATATTTTTCGCCCCCTTAAAGCAGGTGTAAAAAACTGATTACTTAAGCATGACATCACTTCTTACAGCATTTACGACTACCGTAAATGAAAAAAAAAACTAATTTTTTTATTATTTTGAAAAAGTTGATTTTTTAGGATTTTTGGTAAATTTTTTTTTGAAAAAACCTTTAGTAAGGCCGGGTTTCTCACAACTCGTATAAGTTTTCATTTTACCCTAACCCTATATAAATAAATGAATAGATAATTAAGAAACAAGGGACCCTGAGCCGAGTTTGAGTTATAAAACTAGAGTTTAAAAGGAGCCGGACACGAGCTCTCGTAAGTTAAACAAGCCAAGCCGACCCTTAAGCTAGCTAACGGGATTAGGTAAATCGTAGTCTGCTCCGTACAAGTGCTTTTAAGCGGGTGACATCCCTTGAAGGTTTCATAAATATACTTCCAATTCTCATGTTTGGATTTTGGTTTAATTATCAGGTTTTGGATGCACCATCACTTCAAGATGACTTCTACTTGAACCTTGTGGACTGGTCATCACAGAATGTACTTGCAGTTGGACTGGGCAGCTGTGTTTATTTATGGACTGCAACAACCAGCAAAGTGAGATCCCATTTCAATTCACCCGCTAACCGAAAAACTGTCTGTTAACATTCAAACATTGTTTTGACATTGTCCCATGATTTTTCAGGTTACCAAGTTGTGTGATTTGGGGCCGAACGATGGTGTCTGCTCTGTTCAATGGACCCGCGAAGGGTCTTATATATCGGTCGGTACTAGTCTTGGAAAAGTTCAGGTACCGCTTTTTTATTTACATTTTTTTTTCACTTTCTTAAGATACAAGTACAAGTATTCATCAAGAATGGTTGTGTTTTGATAGGTTTGGGATGGGACACAATGCAAAAAGGTTCGGACCGTGGGCGGACACCAAACACGAACCGGTGTGTTGGCATGGAGCTCGCGAATATTATCCTCGGGTAGCAGAGATCGTAACATACTGCAACATGATCTTCGAGTTCCAAGTGACTACATTAGCAAGCTCGTCGGCCATAAGTCAGAGGTGAACATCAATTAAATCTCGATCAACATATCTTTTTATTGATAAAATCATATGTAAACATGAAACCGTAAATGGTTATTGTTTAGGTTTGTGGGCTCAAATGGTCACATGATGATAGAGAACTAGCATCTGGTGGAAATGACAATCAGCTTTTAGTATGGAACCAGCACTCTGCGCAACCGCTTCTGAAACTGACTGAGCACACAGCCGCGGTGAAAGCGATTGCATGGTCACCTCACCAGAGCAGCCTTCTGGTCTCTGGTGGTGGTACTGCTGACCGCTGCATTCGGTTTTGGAACACCGCCAACGGGAACCAACTGAACCATGTTGACACCGGGAGCCAGGTGTGTAATCTTGCATGGAGCAAGAATGTGAATGAATTGGTTAGCACTCATGGGTACTCACAGAATCAAATTATGGTTTGGAAATACCCAACATTGTCTAAGGTAAACATATCATTAGTTGCAAGTGTTTTTAACTTTGGTGTTTTTAAGGTTGTTATTAATCAATATTGTTTTTTTTATAACAGGTGGCGACTCTGACTGGACACACCATGAGAGTACTGTATCTAGCAATGTCACCCGATGGTCAGACAATAGTGACGGGCGCAGGGGATGAAACGTTGAGGTTTTGGAATGTTTTCCCATCTGTGAAATCTCCGGTATGTATTCTGTTCATTTTAGACGTGACGATAATAATCTTGATTCTCGAATAAAATTTATGGGTTCAAAATTACATTGTGTTTTAAAAGTTAAGTATAACTAGATTATTGAGAGTGTAATTAATGTTGTTGCGTTTTCAGGCAGCTGTAAGGGACTCTGGGCTGTGGTCATTGGGAAGAACCCAAATCAGATGATGCAGAAGAAGAGTTTTGTTAAAATGAAGAGTGAATTTGAGTGTAAATTGATATACATGTATATATATATATATACATAATATAACTTAAGATGAACATATATAGGTTGTTTTTTGTTTTACACACAGTTAAGGTTTCCATTGGTTTTCTTTATGTTGATGACTTTTTGCTCTTTCTCTGTTTCCAAGTTCAGTTTTCGCCACTTGTATGATGTGAAATTGTAGCCTGTGTCCACAAACTATTGGACTTTTTCCCATTAGTTCGTTGTTCGGATGTCCATGAACTTTAATTCGCATCTGGGTTGGGTCGGAATCAAATTAAGTGAGTAGGATTTGTGAAAGGCTGTGAAGTTATCTGAGTTGGATTATAGTTGCAAAAAGAGAAACGGCATACAAAAAAGTTCAAATAAATGAATGGGTTTCTACTTGAAATAAAACATCGGGTTCTATTTAAATCCTTAGACTAAAGAAAGAAAAACTAAACTAAAGTAATAACAATAAGTGCACGCTGTCATTTGGTTCACTAGATTGGGACTAACTTTTACTTCAATCACACATTAGGAATATTATAATTACCCCTACCGTGTGGTACTTTTTATAAATTTGTTTAAAAATAAGGTGGTTATTCCTCATTGGTTGGTGTGTGACACCAACCAATGAAAGACAACCACCTCATCATCACCCCACATTCAATCGGTTTCCCCACATACCCAAATCGGCATACTACCTAATCCCCCTAGCCGATTCCACTACCCGAGCCGCATGCGGCAGTGTTGCCGTTATACCCAAACAGACATGGAGTACCCGAGGCTGCCCCGAGTACCCTAAACATAACCGAATGGAGTATCCGAGGCTGTCCCGAGTACCCTAAACATTAAAAAAACTACTTGGTGAAGCCCCCGCTCATAAGAATTAAAAATCAAAGTATCAGGCAAACTAACAAACTAACGATTGTATATATTGAATTAAAAAGGCCCATTTTGAGATGGGCGAGTCTCTACAACAGAAAACGTTTGATGATTAGAAAAACATGAACAAAAAACAAATAAGAAACATGGTCTGCTAGAATACTATTGGTTGCGGTTGTTAATTCTCTCAAAAACCGCCGTTGACTGCATCCCTCCACTACTCCACCATTCACCTTCGTTGGCTAAATGAATGGGTCCACTACATGACCAAAGATAGCATTAATTAATTGGGAAGTTATCAAAATATCAGTTAACCAAATCATTTTTCAAAAATGTCATCCTCCTGGGTCGATGGAGAGGCGCATCAAGCGTGGGATGCGTCTCTCAAGCACGGGATGCGTCTGCACAGCGAAACCCAATAAAAAATGGACACGTGGCCACGAGATGCGTCCTTAGAGCGAGGCATGACTCACGGGATGCGTCCGGCGAGTTTCTGAAGCGTCCGATGAGTTTTCCGGCGAGTTGCAGGTTTCCGGCGAGTTGCAGGTTTCCGGCGAGTTGATGTGCGTAAAACACAAATCATTTACTTTGATGCTCTGATTTTAATCATATTATCAACTATTAAATTATGTGACGTACAATAGAGACTATGCGAGAAAACCTGCAATTCGTCGGAAAATCGATGAAGACGTGTGGCTGTTTGTTTCATCTTTTATATGATTAAGAATCCTTTTGAGACTATGGGGTTTAATAATCAACCATTAAATTATAATACTTCATTTTGATCAAGTCGCCGGAAACCTGCAACTCGCTGGAAAAGTCGCCAGAAACCTGCAACTCGCCGGAAAACTCACCGGACGCTTTAAAACTCGCCAGACGCATCATGTGCGTCATGCCTCGCTCTAAGGACGCATCCTGTGACCACGTGTCCATTTTTATTGGGTTTGGCTCCGCAGACACATCCCGTGCTTGAGAGACGCATCCCATGCTTGATGCGCCTCTCCACCGACGCAGGAGGGTGGCATTTTTGAAAAATGGTTTGGTCAACTGATATTTTGGTAATTTCCCCTTAATTAATTCTAATTTGACAACATTAATTAATTCCAATTCAACAGCTGGCTTGATACCTGGCCTCCTGGAATAACCTGAAGTGGATGACTTGTATCATTACCACCCTCCTGGTAAAATGCCTTGTCCTAAAGGCGAAAATTTGGAAATTATTCCACTAACAAGTTATAAACTTCCCATGTAGCCTCTTCGATCGACCGATTGCACCAAGAAACCAGTAACTCTAAAACAGGTTGGCCGGCTTTGTAAACCCAACAATGAGCGAGTACTGAATTAGGAGATAGATCCACCTCTCAGTCTTTAGCGATTGGCAAATGGGCAATTAGCTCAGAAGAGAAGGATCCACGGGCATGTTTGAGCATCAAAACATGGAATACCAGGTGAATTCTAGCATTGGGTGGTAAGGCTAGCTCATAAGCTACAATCCCTACTTTGCATTTGATACAGTAAGGACCATAAAATCTTGGTGACAACTTCTCAAACATGCGTTTAACTAGGCTCCTCTGGCGGTATGGTTGGGTCTTTAGAAACTCTTAGTCTCCCACCTAAAAAGATAGCTCCTGGTGTTTGGAGTTAGCCCAGTTACGCATACGATCTTGAGCTTTCGTAAGACTAATACGGAGTAATTTTCGCATAGCATCTTGATCCAAAAGTTGTTGCTATAGGTCTGCATTTTACGTTTCCCTAACAACGAATGGAGACATAGTAGGAGGTTCCCGACAATATATGGCAGAAAAAGGAGTCATGTTCATAGCTGCATGATAACCTGTATTATAAGAATATTCCGCCCAAGGTAAATATGAACTCCATTTAGCTGGTTGGTCATGGGCAAAGCAATGCAAGTAAGCTTCGACACACCGATTAAGCACCCCGGTTTTCCCATCTGTTTGTGGGTGGTAACTTGTACTCAGTTTCAGCTTTGTTTGACTTAGCCGAAACATCTCCTGCCAAAAATTGTTAAAAAAATGACATCCCGATCAGATATGATGGAATGAGGAAAGCCATGTAATGGTACAATTTCTTTGCAAAAAGGGATGCGATAAGGATATAAAATGACCATACTTGCTTAGGTGATCAACCACCACAAGAATTGTGTCAAACATGTTAGAAGAGGGTAACCCAATGATGAAATCCATTGAGATATCCTCCTAAACTCGTTCGGGTATTGACAGCGGTTGTAGAAGCCTAGCGGATAATATGGTTTCGTATTTTTGTTGCTGATAAATCAAACATTGCTAAAAGAAAATGCGAACCTCTTGTTTCATTTTAGGCTAGAAATATTGGTTGTACAACCATTTGAAAGTTTTAAGGAATCCGCCATGCCTGCCCATCGGTGTGGAGTGAGCCTCACGTGAAAGTTGTTGCTTAATTTTTGAATCATCCAGTATAACCAATCTATTCTTATAAAGTAGCAGCTGACCCACAAGAGTGAAGTCGGAATAGGAAGTAGGGTCGATAATTAGCGTTGTATGATGCTGCTAGTATACGGGTCACCTCTGAGACCTGACTGAATATTAGCAATATCAAGGCAACAAGGAACAACTAAAGTCATTAAATCACCTGAATGGGGTCGACGAGACAAGGCATTTGCTCATTTGTTTTCTTTCCCATCTCTATGAAGGATTGAGAAGTCATAAGGCATGAGTTTGAGTAGAAGACGCTGCTGCTCTATGGTGGTAATTCGTTGCTCCAGTAAGAAATTTATCGGCCATATTAATCTTAATCAAGGCACGGTAGTCCACACACATCCTCCACATGTTATCTTTCTTTTTTACTAATAACACTAGACTAGAAAAGGGGTTGTTACTAGATTGAATAAACCTAGAAGTTAAGGGTTGTTCAACTTGTTTTTCAATTTCAGCTTTTTGAGTAGGGATAACGATAAGGGCATATAATAGAATCGGGTATTAAAGGGATTGGATGTGAGGTAGTTCAAAAAGGGGTAGGCTGGTGGGTTCTTGGAAAACCCTTTGAAATTTCATGATGAGTGGTTGTAAACATGTGGGTATAATATGGGTGGTTTCCAGCTCAACTGCTAAATGTTGGAAGTTAGAAGATTTATGTGGTCCTGATGCAATGCCCGCAATTTATATTTCTTCCCATCTACCATGAAGATCATAAATATTTCATTCCAATTCGCTTGGACTGTGTTCAATGTTGCTAACCATTGAACTCCTAAAACCAGATCACCCCACCAATTGAAAATGGATAAAAGTCAGTGATTTTAAGGTTGTTTATTTTCAAAGAGGGTCACCTTATAATATCCCCATTTCCGATCTGAACACTGAAAGGTGTTACTAGCTGGGGGGTAAGCTTTAATTCACTAAGCAGATCAGAAATAAAATTGTGAGTAGATCCCCATCAATCAAAATAAGTATTACAGTGGAATCGAGCATATTGTATACCTTCATGGCAGTCGGGTGCGAATTTTCCAAAATTGTGTGCAAGCTAATCGGGGCTACATCGTCTTGAGTTCCCTCATTTGTGGTGATTTTATTTGCTGATTGTTCCTCCAAGCTTTCATCAGCATCGAGTACCTTAAACGTACTAGTTTTGCACCTATGACCAAGGCCATACTTATCGCCACATCTAAAACATTCACCGCGAAGGAATCTGGTTTGTGTAACACCCCAAAAACGGGTTTGATAATCAAACCACGTTAAGATTAAAAGGCGAGTAAAGTACCGTTAGTGGTAAAAGTTAACCCGTAAACAAAATAACTAGGAACTAATTAACCTAGTTAGTGACATGTAAATAAGTAATAAAAACATGGAGATGTAGTCTTATATAAACAAAGCTAAACTTGAGAGACCTAAGTTTTCAAAAAGGAAGCTTGTGTTATAAAAGATAAAAATTTACACACAACACACACATAGTGTGTGTGCAGGTCGATCATCAGGGGAAACAAAACAAGGCAAACCCTTGTTCATCAAATCCATCAAATTGGTGGGCCAATCGAACCCAGAATCGATGCATGAACGCAAATTATTGATCACCTAGATTAGCGGATCATAAGGCATGTCGAATTTTGATGTTTAATGAAGTTGTGAAGTTTTAATGAACATCACAAAATGCGATTTTGTATGAATCGTAGAGGCTATGGCCGTTAGTGATGTATACTTGCTTAGGAATAAAACCCTAAGTGAAAATTCTACATAGGTTGCTATGATTTGGATGTTTAGATGATTTACCACACTTAGATAAGTGGGTTTTAATATTATGATGAAATTGATGATATAAACATGATTACCATCCTCATGCATGATGGTAATAAGAAAGTACTTGAATAATCTATGAATTCGGGTATATGTTCATACTTGCCATTGAATGGGTTTTTGTATAATATAAAGAAATTGATGTAAAAATCATGTTATAGGTGCTAGAAATCATATTACCTATTAGTTAGTATGTAAAATTTGATTTCATTAAGTAATCAGACGAAATGCCTGAGTGAGTTCGATGAACCAATTGTGCATTTGTATATGTTAATAAGTCAATTGACTTTTTAGAAGTCAAACTGACCAATGATAAGATCGAATGATAGATTCGACATAAACCCCGTAAGGTGGAATAGTCGTGATTGATAATGACTAATCTAACCATCTTACGAATTATGATGATAGATTGACGCTTGACAAGCTAGGTGGAGGCTTGGGAAGGAAACGGGTCCAACGAATCAAGTATGAAGGAAAAGCGTAATTTTGATGCAAGGTAAGTAAAGCTTACACCCTTTTTATTTTGTAGAATATCTTCTTATTGTATTGATTACGAATAAGGTAAATAAGTAATTGGAGTATGATGTCCTGGTGTGTACTAATACGGGACGAATTAAGTGAAAATATTATGAAACCATGTTTGATGGTTAAAAAGGAGTAAAACGGTAATTCGGTCATACAATGAAGAATAAACAACGAGTTTTGATTTAACTTACCTTATGGTGTAACTCATTATGAGTAAAAAGGGTAATATGGTAATTCGGTTACGAGTTAACGGATAAACATTAGATTTGAAAAGACGCCCTATGGTGTAAGCCATGATGGGTCAAAAGAATTAAGAGTTTACTTTTAAGTAATATGATTGTACGGTGTAAACCGGAATGGGTTACATGGACGAGATGGTGAATAAATACCATCTCACAAGGATAAAATGGTCATCTAGACCAAACGGGTCAAAAGGTGATGATATCACCATTTGACAATATCGACTAACATTTGTTTGTCGAGTCTTATGATCACAGGAGTGAATAGCGAATGGAAATTTGTATTGCTATTAATTAGCGACTATTAAAGCAAAGTATTAAAACGGGTCGATACTTTGACCCAAGCTAGGTATGTGTAAACAAGATTTTAGCTTAAATGTGCAATTTTGGTCAAATAGGATATTGAAAGTCTATCGTCGAAAAAGGAGGAACTAAAGTTGACCAAAAAGCCTTTGATCGATAAACCGGGCAAACAACCCTTAAGGGTTGTTTAGAAATAAGAGTTATGGTCAAGTAAGTCTTAGATAAGTGTAAAAAGTAATAGGCATAACCCCCTCTTGGGTTAAACATCTCAAATTGGGTCTTTTCCGTAAAAGGACTAACCGAAGAGTAGAATTCGGACTAAATGTCGTGGTGGAAGATAAATAGATCTCTTAATGTGGAAATAGGATGTGTGGAAAAAAGGAGCGAGATTTAAACTTAAATGTTTAAATCCTCTAAACGGGTCAAACGAATTATGCGCATAACTTGGATATTGCCGCGTAATTCATAAAAGTTATGAACCCGAGCTAAAGATTTCGAGTTAAATACGTTGGTGTATGCTTTATAATTATTTAGAAACAAGTTAGAGGTTTAAAACAAGAACGGGTCAAATATGTTGAAATTGAAAATAAAGCCGAGTGCTTAAAAAATTAGAATTTTGTTAGTTTGGATGTTGAATTTTTACTCCATATGATGGAGAATCGAATTACGATCACGTAGGAAGAAACGGGAGGTCAAACGGATAAGCGGATCGAAAGTTATGGAGAAATCCGTTTTAAAAACGGCAAACTCTAAAAATCTTGCAACTAGCCACCATAGGCTACGGTCTGCAGACCGTAGCTTACGGTTGACATTTTCTGCCGAAGCAGAATTTGCAGACCGTAAGCTATGGTCTGTAGCCGTAGCTTACGGTCGGGTCTGAACCAAAATGTTGTTTTTGGCCTTCGGGCTTATTCGGTGATGTTATAATTCATTTATAACTAACGTATTTCATGTATTATGAAATATAGGTTGAATTTGGAGTACCTGATGAAGATCAAGCTCAACGGCGAAGCGAACACGATCAAAGATAAAGCTTCCGCATTTCGATTAAAACGTTTATTAAATCGAATTACGTTAAAATGTTAAAAGATTTTGAAATACTTGTAAAGTTCAAATCACGTCTGGATTTCGGATCATCATATATTTGCATTATAATTATTTAATGCAAAAAAAAAAAAAAAAAAAAAAACAATCTTTTACAAAAGTTACGCTATAAGATGTAGGGTCTTACAGTTTGCTATTCAGAAACACCAATACGAAGACTGGGTTTGGTATCGGTTTTAGGTTGGTTGGTAGAAAAGTAAAAGCATGGATGAATGGTTTAGAATCGGGTTTCAGTTGGGATGCAAAGGCAAATTTCTTTACGGAGCTGGTGTGACTCAAACTGGATTTGAATTCAAGTGCTAAACTCATAGCATTATAGACGGTACAAGGTTTGTAAATATGAAAATCGACTTTTAATTTCTCTTTGAGCATGTTTAGGTAGACTCCCAATAAACAATTATCTGGAAAATTCGAAACCCGGGCTTATCGGCAGGCTAACTCATGTATATAGTCATGCACAAACCCAGTTTGTTTTATGTTGCAAAGATTCTCATATGGGTTTTGAAATTCAGGCGACCCGAAATGCTTCTAGAGAGGACCAACGAATTCCTCCCAATAGGTCAGATCCTGTTCAGCAGATAACTATGATTACAAATCTAAGGCATCCCCTTCTAGATTCATGGCTGCAAAATCTACATTATCTACCTTGCAGTGTTATAGTACTGAAAGTACTTCTCAGCCTTCAATACCCAACCTCTCGGGTCTCCGCAACTAAAAGTTAGGAACTCGATCTTATGATAGTGTCGTCGGTGTGTGGAATCCCTTCTTTAAATCTTCCACTACTGAACTCTGATTTATCCCATTTGCTGCTTGACGTTTTAGGGTGGCTATGTCCTCTTTTAATGATTCCATAGACTCTAATTTAGCAGTGATAGCCGCCAATTTGACAATAACTAGGTCAGGATTGGTACCACTAACTTCTGGACTGCTCCAGGTTTGCAATCTTCACTTCGAATTCCTGACAACGGAACCAAAATATAAAAATAAGAGTAAATTGTGATTTTGGTCCCTGTGGTTTAATGGCTATTGCTATTATTTATAAAATCCAAATGTCTTACAATTTTAATACCAATGTTTTATTTTATTGCGGTTTTGGTCCACACACTAACTCCATCCAAGTTATTGTTAAATCTTTATCACATGATACGCATGTGCAAAGGTATTCTAGAATATTGTTATGTTTAGTTTGTAAAAATGTTAAGAAATTGAAATGTAAATATAATAAATGACAAAATTACCTTTTATTATGTTTTCTATTATTATTGCGTGTATTATAACTTTATCCACAACCGGTGATAAATACTTGTATAATATAGTTTGTATATTTATCGTATTTACAGTAAAATTCTAACAAATTAGTTTTACAAAGTTACTTCAAAATCCATCTATTCACTTAATAATACAACTAATTCCAAATTATAACAATTTTTAAAAGTTATGTGAGCTAAACGAGTCATAAGAGGTATGAACTTATGATATTTGTTTACGCGTTTTTATAAAGATTGCATGATATTAAAAAATCAGTTCAACACTATTATAGCATAATACATGTTTAAGAACTAATAATCATTTAACTATTTGTTTGAATACAATTTAAAAACAAATATAAACGAAATACAAAAAAATAGTGAAAAAAAAGACGGCTTGTAATATAAAATTAGATGTTTGTAATCAACTTATACATAATTAATTTTGTTTATACATAGAGAAAAAAATCCAACTCTTTTGAACATTGAATGCCTTTAGAAATTTATATGTGGGTTACCTGTAAAAAAAATATAGTTTGTATTTTTCGTATTTAAGTAAAATTTTTAAAAAAAAATTAGTTTTTACAAAGTTACTTCAAAATCCCTCATTACTTAAGAAAAGGGGGGGGCCCCAAAAAAACAAAAGATTCCATCAAAAACTTTAAAACTTTTTAATCCCTTTTTAAACAGCAACTAAAAAGGCGAAAGGGGTCCTAACCAGGCAAAGGATTAAAATCAGGGGGAATTTGTCCTTTCCCACGGGGTTTTTTAAAAGGTTCAAAAAAAATGGGAAAAAAACCAGCGGGGCCTTTTAGCCAAAACATTATTCAACGAAGAAAAAAACCCAGGGGCCGTGTGGATCAATTATTTTCTCCTTCCCTCCTCCTTGAACGGGAAGCGGGGGGGTTTAAAAGGAAATCCCAAAAATTTTTTTCAAAACCAAGTTGGCAAAGGGAAGGGGTTTAAAAACCAGCGCTCTTTAAATGGGGGGGTGGGGGGGTTTATCTTGGGGATTTGCCATAATTTTGGGAGGGTATGGGTTTAAATTTGGGAAAGGGGGAAAAAATTTTTCGGTTGGAAGCGGGGGGGGAAGGGGGGTAACTTTGGTTTAAAAGGGGGGGGTGAAAAAAAAGGGGAATACCAAGGGTTGGGTTGGCTTTAAAAAAGGGTAGGGAATTTTTTTAACTTTAGTTTGGAATTTTTGGGTTGGGGGGATTTTGTTTTTTTTAAAAAAATTTTGGGGGGTGGGGCCTAAAAGAGTGGGGGTTGTAATTTTTTTTCAAAAAATTGGGCAAAAAAAATTTTTTTCTAAAAGCCCAAAAGGAACAAAAAAGGGAAAAGGACTAAAAAACTTTCCCTTTTTGGGGATCCCAATAAAAACAAAATTTTCCCCCCTTTTTAAAAGAATTCCGAAAATGGGTATCCGACAACCGTTCCCAAAAACCAAAATTTTTGATTTTTAAAAATTCAAAGGGAGATTTCCTTAAAAAAGGTTTTTAAAGCATTTAAAATGAAACCGCCTAAAAAATTTTTCCCCAATGGTGAAAAATTAGCTTAAAAACAATTTTAACCGTTTTCCCCTTTGTCGGGGGTTTTTACCCTTCCCTTTTTTTTTTTTTCCCAAAAATCGTCGTCCATTATTTTCAAAAAATGCAAAATTTGAGGGTTTTCTTCCCCTCCTTTTTTTTAGTTTTTTAAAAATTGACCCAAAAAATAACAAATACGGGTTTCTTTAAAAATTGGGGTTTTCGAAAAGGGGAAACCTTTTAGAGTTAAAATCCCAAAAATTAAAAAAACCCCAAGAAAACCGGGGGCCCCCAAATCCTGGACCCAAGGTTTTCCCCTTTTTTTATTAAAAAAAAGTATTTTTGTTTGAGCCCCAAGGGGCAAACCCATTTAAAATAAGGAAAAAAACGAAAACCTTATTTTTAACAAAAAATTTGAAAAAATGCATCCAAAAAGGGGGGAAATTCCCCCTTAAAGGAAAACGGGCAAAGGAAATCAAAAAAACCCCCAGGGAAAAAAATGGCCCTTTGGAAACCCCCAACTTTTGGTTTTCCCCCTAATTTTAAAAAAAAATTTAAAATCAACTAAAAAATTGTCCCCCAAAAAAACAGAAAAAAATTTTTTAATTTTAAAACGTAAAATTTTTAAAGGAAAGGGTAAAAAAAGTTTGTTACCGTAGGGAAAAAGGGAAGTTTTTTAAAAAAGCGAAAATTTGGGGGGGAAAATTTTTTAATTTTTGGGAAGAAATTGTGGCTCCCTAAAAACAATAGGTATAAAAAAACCATTTTAAAAAAAAACCTACAATTTTCCCCTGATTTTTCAAAAAAAAATGAATTTTAAACAGGAACAAGGCTTTGATTGCAACATATTTGAATTTGGGGGTGCCCAAAAGGTTAAAAAGGGGGAAAAGCCCCCCGGTTTGTTAAAGGGAAAGGGCTGGCCCTTTTTTGTATTAGGGGGCCCGGGGGGCGAGGGGGCTGAATTTGGGGGAAAATCGTAAGGCCATCGGGGGTTAGGGGAAAAAGGGCCCCTAAAAAAGGTCACCCCACCGGGGGAAAAGGGAGAAAAGGGGGGCCCGGGAAAAAAAAAAAGGGGAAAAAATTTAAAACCGGCCCGACCCACACAAAATAAATTAAGGGGGTCAAATTAATAATTATTGGCACAAACCCCCAAAGTAAAAACCCAAAAAATTTTTTGGGGTTTTTTAAATTTGGGTTATACTAGATTTTAAACCCTTTAAAGACGTTAAAAAAAAACCCGCCTAAAAAGAAAAATTTTCAAGGGTTAAAAATAAAAATTTTGGTAAAGGGGTGAGTATTTTTTATTTTTAATTTTTGGATTTAATTTTTTATAAAAACATATTATTTAAAAAAAATTCGTTGGGGCCGGGGGGGAAAAAACCGTTAAACGTTGGGGAACACTGAGGCCAAACGGTTTTTTTTGGGGAATTTAAAGAAAAACCCAAACTGGTACGTTTGAAAAAGTGAAAAAAAATTATAAAAACAAAAAAGATAGGTTTTAGGGGTTTTTAAAATTTTTAAAAAAAGGGTGGGGGATGGGGGAAACGCCCTTTTGTTGGACCGAAACCATTTTTAAAAGGGAATTTGAATAAATAAATTACTTATAAATTTACCCTTAAAAGGGGAATAATAAAAAAATTAAAGGTTTGAAAAAACCAAAAACTTAGATTAATAAAAAATTGCAACATCAAGTTTTGCTTCTAACTTTTAATTTTTTTAAAAAAAAAAGGGGGCTTTTTTTTTAAAACCATAACTTTATTTCCGAAAAAAAAAAATTAAAAAGGGGTTAACGTCTGGAAATACTAATACTATTTTTTTTAATAAAAACGAATTGGAAAGAAAGAAACCCCGTCTTTTAGAAAAAAACCCCCCAAAATTCTTTTAACTTCCCTAGGGGTTTAACATAAAAAAGGGAAAATTTAACAATGGAAGAATGTTTATTGGCACATATTTTGTTTAAAAATTATTTGTCAGCATTAAGATCCTTTTGGACGAAATGTACAAATTTTTGGTGAAAAATGAAAAAGATAATTTATGGCCGGCTTAATTAACCAAAAAAAATTACGAAAAAAATTTGGTTAATTTTTTTTTTCCAATATTTTCACATTTTTTTATTTTCAAACCCCGGGAAAAGGGGTTGGTTTTTGGAAAAAAAAATTTTTTAAAGGGGGAAAAAACCCGTTTTTTGGGGTTTTTCTACCTAGCCTTTACCCTAACCCTATGACTTAGGGGGGATAAAATTTAACGGGGGGAACCCGATCGTTTGGCTTGGGGGTTTTTTAAAAATTTTAATTTTGGAAAAAATTATTTTTTTTATTTCGGCCCTTTTTTAAAAAGTTCCCCCGAAGAACCCTGATTCCCCCCCCTATTTCAAATTTTTTTATTAAGTTAATTTTTAAAAAAATTTTTTTGGTTTAAGTAATTTATTAAATCAATAAAATATACTTTTGAAATTCACGTTTTTAAAACCCCCCAAAAAGGTTTGAGAGGTTTTTTTAATTTTTTACATTTTCTATTAGGTTTGTTAAAAATTAAAAAGTAAAATTTTGGGGAAAGAAGGGGTTTTCGTTTAGTAAAGAAAGAAAAATTAAGTTTTTTTATCGGGGTTTTCCGGGGGGGAATTTAAATGGACAAATTTTTAAAAGGGCAAAAATAGGGGGGGAAAAAATGGGCATTTTTCCCATCATTTTTAAAAACCTATGGAAATAAAATCTCTTTCGGGGTTGTTTGGAGTAAAAAAGGAAAATTTGTGAGTTCTTGAAATGAAACAAAAACCCTTTTAAAATAAAAAAATTTCCTTAAAAAAGGGGGGTTTCCCCTTTTCCAACCCTCCAATCCCGAACCTTTTAAAGAAAACCCAAAGGGGAAAACCCCAACCCCTTCGTTTTAAAACCAATTTTTTTGGGGGTTTAAACGCTAAAAATACTTCAAAATAAACTTTTTTCCCCGGAATAATCAAATTATTATCCAAAAATTTTCGTAGCAAAAACAGTGAGGGGGAATTTTTTAATTCCCTTTTTTTAAAAGGGGGGATATAGTTTGGAAAAACCCCGGGGTTTATTAGGTGGGGCCCAATTCCCGGAGTTAGCATGGGTAACCCTATTTAATTTTTAAAAATTTTCGGGTTTTCAATTTGTTGATACGAAACGGTTTTTTATTATCCCCAAATTCAAAAAGTATGCTCCCTTTCTTAAAGTTTTTACGAAACGTAGAAAATTTAAGGTTTTTCGGGAGGTTGGTTTCCTTATTTTTTTGGGTTTTCTTAATTTTGTGAGTTTTTCGATTTGGTTTTGTTAAATCAAAAAACCCAAATTTTGGGAAAATTTCCCGTTTTGAATTTTTGTTAAATTTTCCCTTTTAAAGAGGGTATTCGGTTGGGAAGAAATGATTTTTGGAAAAATTTAAAAACTGGGCCCCTTTGGCAAAAACCCATTTTTCCCAGGGGGGTGTACTATTGGATCAACCCCCTTTTAGGAAAAAGGGAAAATTATGTTCACAGTGTTTTAAAAAGAACCAATTTTAATTAAATCAATACTTCCAAAATTTTAAACCCTTTCTGGGCATACAAAATCCCTTTGGAAATTTCCCTGAAATTTTGGATTAATTAAAAGGAAATTAAGATAAAAACCCCCCCCACCCCCCGGAAATTTCTTGGGGGGAAACCCCAAAACCCGGGGAAATTTTTTCACAGTAAAGGGTAATTGGGGGGGGGCCCCAATAATTTTTTTTAAATTTTTGGGGTGAAAAAACCCCATTATAAAAATTTGGGGTTTTAATCCCAAATTTTAGAAGGGGAAAAAAAACCCAAATTTAACTGGGGGAAAAGTTTGGGCCCTTGGGTGAAAACTTTTCTTGGCCAAAAGGGGGCCCCAAATGCGGGTTTTAAAAATTTTGGGAAATTTCTCAAACCCCCGGAATAATTGTTAAAAACCCTTTTCGTTTTAAAACCCTCCCCCTTTTAGGGGTTTGTTTTAAATTTTCCCTTTATTTTTTTTTCCAACTGAACAATCCCCTTATGTTTAACCCCCCCTAAACACCCAAATCCAAATTCAAATCAAAAAACAAAAAAATTTTCCCAAACCCAAAAATGCTTCTGTTCCTTTTTAATTGTATCTCACCCCGGGGTTTGACCCCTTTTACTTCCTTACCAATACCCTTTTTTCCGACCCAAACGCGTACGCCATGATGGTTTTTTTAAAAAAGAAAAATAAAAGGGGTTTTAGGGTTTAAGTAGTCTTCCCATTTAGGCCCTTTTTTTACTTTTTGGTTTGGTTTTTCCGAAAAAATTAAAAAATAAAAACAAAAACCCTTTTTAAAACTCTCTAATCCCCAAATTTTTTAAAAAATTTTGGGTCTTCAAACCCATACCGGTAAAGTACGAAAAAAACCCTTTTAAGTCCAAAGGAATGAAAAAGTCATCCCCCTTTTGGGAAATTCAGGTGGCAAAACCCCAAGCGATCGCTAAAACCCCCGGGCCCACCCATTTTCAAAATTTCGGGCTTTGCATTTCCCCCTTCCCAATGGGAGTTCAGTTTAGGTTAAAAATTTTTATCAACCTTTGGAAATTTTAAAAGCCCCGAATTTTGAATTTAAGCTCCAAATTTTCCCATTTTCCCGGCTCTTCTGGGGGAAAGCAAAGGAAAGGGGGGTTAATTAAGTATTTATTTGGGGGAATCAGGGTTTTGGGTTTTTCCCCCCAAAAGAAAGCCCAAAATTTTTTGGGGAAAAAAACAATTTTCCCAACAATTGGATTAAACTGCTCTTTTGATTTTGAGCCAATTTTCCGGGGTTTAAGGGAAAAATCAAAGAACCCGTGGTTTAGATTTTTTGGGGGGGTTTCAGAAATTTTTCCTCCAAAAAACCCACGGGGAAAACCCCCATCTCAAAAATAAGATAGGTTAAAATTTTTTTTAAAAATTCTAACCCCAACCAAATTCAACCCCCCAATTACCAAAAGGAACAAAGGGAAAGCTCAGGGCGGGGAAAGGAAGCTTCCCTCGGGGAAAAAAACCCCCGGGCGCCAGTAGCCGCCCAAAACGATCCAGAAAAACTTTTTTTAAAACCCACCCCAAAATGTTTAAAAGGGGTTGGGGGGGGGGAAAAGTGTTTTGCCAAAATGAATTTTTTGGGAAATTTATTGGGGGGTTGGGGTTTAAGCCTTCCCGGGGCCCCAGGTTTCCCCCCTTCCCAAAACCACCACGGGAAGCTCCAAAAGCAGGGTGGTGACCAAACGCAATTTCTTGAAGCCTTGAAAAAGGCCCCGGCCCGGTAGTCCCCCAAAAGGACCCCAAAAAAAAAGGGGTCGGGGCCCCAAAATTTTTAACCCCCCCCAAAAATGCAAAATTTGAATGGTATTTTTTCCCCCTTAAGGTTTTCTTCTTTCTTTGATCTTCCCGAAATTGTTTTTCAAATTAAATTTTTTAAAAAGGGGGTTAACTGTAAACTCCCCAAAAGTTTTTCGGGAAGCCCCAAGAAGCGACCTAACTTTTTTTTGGGTTTTTTTTATTAACCCATTTTTTCAATCCCAACCTTTTTGTTAGGTACCCTTTTGTAGGCAGGGTTTTTTCTTTCAAATCTCAAATTTTTTCCCTTCGTAAAATGATTTTTCCCTCTCCTAAAGGGGGACCATTCTTCCCCCCCTTTTTTTTTTTTAAGAGAAAACCCAAACCCTTGCAAAGCATTTTTGCTCCTCGCCCAATGGGCCCGGGAAAAAAAAGGAAACTTAAAAATTGTTTTTAATTTCCAAATTTTGCTTTTTAAAAGGGTTTTTACCCCTTTTGAAAAACAATTTTTCGTTTAGCCCCGGGGCCCCCGTTGTAAGTCCTTAGTTTGCACCACTTTTCCGGACTAAAGCCAATTCCCGGCCCTTTTGTTTTTCGCCCAGCCTCCCTAAAACCCCTTCTTTTGTAAAAAAAAAGGTTTTTGGGGTTTTAAAGTTTTTAAACAAAAAAAAAACCCCTTTTCCCCTTACAACAAATTTATAAAGTTCCCTTCTTGTTTTCCAAGTGCTTCTTCCATCTCTTATGCATTGGGGCCCAAAAGTTTGTACCCTAGGGCCCATTTTTTTTCGTAAAAGTTTTGGGCACAAAGGGGTTTTCATGGATTGTGCCGGAAAAAGCTTTTTAATTTTCCATTTTTTTTTGTTTTCCTTTACTTTTGAAGGGGGAAAAGGGTTTCTTTACCCCCTCAACTTCCAAGGAAATGCCTTTTAATTTTTAAAGGGCTAAAAGAAGTCCAACCCCGGGCCCACTTTAAATAGAAAGGAATCACTTTTTGAAAAAAAACCCAAATTTGGGATTTCACAAAGAATGATCCAAATTTAAAATTTTTGAGGGGGGGGTTTATTTTGAAATTTTCTCTTACCCTTTTTTTAAAAAACCCCCCCACGAAAAAAAAAAAGGGGAAATTGGGATAAAAACACAAATTTTCTATAGTTTCTAAAAAAAAGAAAAGTTAATTTTAAAAACCTTCCCAAAATTTTTTTTTAAAAAGGAAAAACCAATTTAAAAAAAACCAAAAAATTTTTTAAATTTTTTATCCAGGCCCTACTTTTATTTTTTTAAAATTTTAAATGAAAATGGGGTTTTTTCAACATAACAGTAATTATAAAAAAAAAAAATTTTTTTTTTTAAAATAATTTTCTTATAAAGGCTCTTTAAAAATCGCAAGAAACCCCTTTTTAAAATTAAAATTTAAAAATTTGGGATAACTTATACTTTTAAAATTTGTAATTAAATAATAATTGGATAATTTAAAAAGGGGCCCATGATTCAGAAGAAAAGAAATTAACTTACTAATAAAAAACACCCCCCTTTTTCATAATTAAAAAAATTTGAACTGTAATCAAGGCTCAATAAAGGGCCGGGTTTTCAAAACTAAAATGAAAATTAACCGATAAAGGGCCCAAAATAAAGGGACCCGACGGGGGCAGTTTAAAGAAAAAAAAATGGGGATAAAACTAAACCCCGGGGGGGAGGGAGCTAGCCTAAAATTTGAATAAATAATAACTTCAAACAACAATAGAACCAACAACAAAAAGGGGAATTGAGAAAAAACTTAGAAAATAAAAAATGAAAAAAACCCATTCCCCCAAAAATTTAAAAAAAGGGGGGGAAGAATTTACCCGGGGCTTGGTTTTTTATGGCCTTTAGATAAACATTTAAGGGGAAAACACAATAAAAAAATAGGAAAAAAAAAATGGAGGTTTTTTTTTAAAGTTTTTAATAAAATTTTTAAATTTTTTTTTTGGATTTTGGGGTTTTCCACCCTTTAAAAATTTAAATTTTTTAAGGTTTTTTTTTTAAAAAAAAAAAATAATTAAAAAAAAAAAAATAAATTTTTTTTTTTGGAGGTTTTTCCTTAAAAGGTATTTTAGCTAATTTTTTTTTACTTTTAAAATTTTTTCCCCGGAGGGCCTACCACGGTCGTCCAAAAACCCGGGAAAACGTTTTTTTTAAAATTTTCGTTTTACCAAAAATTTTTTTTTTTTTTACAAAACTTTTACTAAACCCGGTTTTTTTAACCATCGTCCCATTTTTTACAAACCCCCTGGACGTGTTTCGGTTTTTTGTTTTTATTTTTAAAAAACCCCAACCCAACCCGGTTGTTTTTTAAAAGGGAATTTTTTTTAATTTTTTAAAAGGACGTTTTTTTTAAAAATTTTTAAACCACCCCCGGGAGGGGTCAACCCCGGGAAAAATATTTTTTTTAACTTCCCCGTTGTTTGCTCCTTCTTCCACGGTTTTAACAACCTTTTTTGGGTTCACTTTTAAAATAACAATACTTTTGGGAAAACAAAAAACAGTTGGGGGAATTTAACCAAAAGGGTTTTTTTCGGGGGGGGAAACGAAAACCCTTTTTTTGAAATTTTCCCGGCGGAAAATTTAAATTTTGGTTTTTAAAAAAAAACAGATAAGGTTATTGAAAAAAAGAATGGTTTAGCAACTGGGGGTTCCGAAAACCGTTTCCCCGGGGAAACCAAAAATCCAAAAAAAACCTTTTCTAAATTTGGTGAATAATTTGAGTGCCAAATAGATTGCAGAAAAAGAAACACGGAAATTTTGGTTTTGGGAAAAAAAAAGGGGAAAAAAATTCCGGCGACAGTTTTCTTGTCTCAAATGACTTGAAAACGCACGAAAATGGATTGAGTGTATTTTAAAATTTTTAAAATGATTTGGGGAATTTTTGAAACTTGAATGTCTTTTCGGGTTTTAAAACTCAAACTTAAGTTCATTAAAATTTAAAATTAATTAGAAAAATTGCGGGTTTTATAAATTTTTTAAAAAAAAGAAAAGATTGGGGTTTGGTTCCGTTTTCCCAAACAAAAAAACCCTAACGTTACCTTTTCGTATAAAATTCAAATTTTTTTATAAAACAAACCCAAAAAAAAATTGGTGGCGGGTGGGGAGGGAAAATTGCATTGGGGGGGGTTACCCCCGGTTGTCCCCCTTTTAAAAAATTTTTTTTTATTTTTTTTAAATTTTACTAAATTTAATTTTTTTAATATTAAATTTTTTCAAAAAATCAAATTCTAAAATTTTTTAATTTAATTTTGTAAGGGGGGTTTAAAAAAAGGGGGGGTTTTAGCCCCTTTTTAAAAAAATTTAATACCCCCTTTTTTTGGGTTTTGGAAAAATTAAACTTATGTTTTAGAAAAAAAAATAACCCCATTCTTCCCTTCCCAAGAAACAAGGGGCCCTTTTTTATCCCCTAAAAATCTGGAAATCGACCCCGGTTTTCGCTTTTCTCCTAGAAACTTAAGGGGTTTTAAAAAACAGGGTTTTCAATCTGAATATTTTTGTAATATGGATTTTTCCGGCATTTTCAGTTTTCACCTAAAAGGGGTAACTTTTATTTTGATAAACTTTAAAAAACAGGTACCTTTCAGTTTTTAAAAAGGGTAAACGGGGGCCTTCCCTTTTTCCCCAAAAAAACCCCCCTTTATGGGGAATTTTAAAAACCAAAGATCCAACGTCTCCCTTCCCCGGGTTTTTCGGAATTTTTTAAGGAGGAAAAAATTTTTTCGACGTGAATTTTTTTTTTTGTTTTTTACAAAAAACCCCCAAAAATTTGGTTCCCCCCCTTTGTGAACAAAAGGGGACGAACCTTTTAAAAATAACTTCAAAAACCGGCCGAAAAGAAGTAACGTTGTTTCAAAATTGCCCGGATGGGGGGGAATTTCCCTTTAATTAAATGCCTTTAATTCCCAAGGGTTTTGGAATTGGGGGCCCCCCGACTGCCCCATTTGGGGGGGAAGGGGGTAAAGGGGGTTTGTATCCATTCATTTACGCCTGCATTTTTGTGAGGGGAAAAAAACCATCCGACAAAAATCTTAAGGAAACCCCTAGGTGACGTTGCGAATAAAAAAACAAGTTTTTTTAAAACCCAAAAGGAAATTTTAGTATTTTTGACCCCTTTTAACCCCCAAAAATTTTAAACTTTAAATCCCGGGAACCCCTAATAAATCCGTTTTTTTCCCACCCCAAGGAAACGGGGACCAAACCTGAGGGGGTTTGGGTTGCTTTTTAGGGGGGAATGGAAAAAACGGGAAAACTTTTTCATTTCCGGCCCCCAAAAAGGTTTTAAAAAGGTCATCCTTTTGGCTTGGGTTAAAATAACGCATTTATGGGCTTTAGAAAATTTTTTTGAAGATTTTTTAAAAAATAAACACTTAAAAAACAAAAAACCTTTTGTTTTTTCCCCCTTTTGCCGGCCCCCAAAGGGAACCCTTTTGTAATTTCCCGTTTTCTTAGGTTCCTTTGAATTTTTCCAAAAGGAAAAACAACAAAAAATAAGGGGTTGAAACCCCCTTTTACTAAGTGATCAAAACCATTTGCTTTAAAACCGGGGGTTTTTTTTTACATCAAAAATTTAAAGTTGCCCTCTCCCCTTTTAAAAAATCTTTCGTTTAGTTTAAATCAGGCCTTATTTTCCAAGGGGCCTGAAATTTTAAAAAAAAAAAAAAAAAAAAAAAAAATAAAAAATTAAAAAAAAAAAAAGGGGGGAAAAAAAAAAAAAATTTTTAAAAAAAAAAAAAAAAAAAAATAAAAAAAAAAAAAAAAAAAAAAAAAAAAAAAAAAAAAACCCAAAAAAAAAAAAAAAGGGGGAAAAAAAAAAAAAAAATTTTTTAAAAAAAAAAAAAAAAAATTTTTAAAAAAAAAAAAAAAAAAAAAAAAAAAAAAAAAAAAAAAAAAAAAAAAAAAAAATTAAAAAGAAAAAAAAAAATTAAAAAAAAAAAAAAAAAAAAAAAAAAAAAAAGTTTTTTGGGGGAAAATTTAAAAAAAAAAAAAATAAAAAAAAAAAAAAAAAATTTTTTAAAAAAAAAAATTTTTTTAAAAAATTTGGGGTTTTTAAAAAGAAAAAAAAAAAAAAAAAAAAAAAAAAAAAAAAATTTAAAAAAAAAAAACCCAATTAAAAAAAAAAAAAAAAACTAAGGTTTTTTTTAAAAAACCCCGTTGGTAAAACTTTTTCCCCAAATTTTTGGATAAAAATGTTCCCTTTTAACTTCCCAAAAGCGGGGGGTTTCCTTTAAAAAAAAAAAAATAAACCGGGGGGAAAAGGGGAAAAATTGGGCTCTGCATAAAAGGGTTAACCCTTTGTTTGGTTTCACGATGGATGATGAATAAAACAGTACTCCGGCTGAACCTACAAAATAGAACACCGTTAGCTCGCCACGGGGAGAAGGGGGTTCTCTCCGTGACACCCTCCGGCTTGAGAATAAGTACAGGTAGTCGGAAGTAAGTATTGTAAGAGAGAGAGTAGTTGAGAGTGAATACCTTTCCTTGAACTCAAAGTTACTTATTTATAGCCGGTGTTTAGCGCCAAAAGGGAGAGATTGTTAACTTTAACAGAATCTCTGCTATTCCATTAATGTTTGTTAGCAATCCGTTAGTGCACACGGATTGTGAGCTCATCAGCGGTTAGGGAGGTGCCACGTGTCAACATGAGATCACTACATCTTATAAATATGAGCATGCCATCACCGTGATCTTCCTCAGCCGTCCAGATGCTGCCATGTGGCAATTGGTTATAACCGAAAAGATGCTTGCACGATTGGGTGTTAATGGCTTCTAGAAGGTTTCACAGCTGTTACCCATCTATTATTCGCCACGTGTACATTCTGTTACAACAGAAAAGATTCCCTTTGCTTCTGCACCAAGTCAAGGATTTTTCTAAGGGAAAGTTTCTCAGGATTTACTGTTTCCTTGCGCGAGAAGCGCAAGTTAGTTAACTGATCTTCCTTCTTCTCCTTGCTGCTTAACGCAACGGGTTTGGTGGATATTCGCTTTGATATAAATATCTGTGCAAGGTTTGTGCATGAAACATTATCAAACGAGAATGTTCAAGGTTAACTTTGAACCTTACGCGAGCCCGCGCAAGGTAGTTAAATGAAGCATTATCAAACGAGAATGTTCAAGGTTACCTTTGAACCTTGCGCGAGCCCGCGCAAGGTAGTTAAATGAAGCATTATAAAACGATAATGTTCAAGGTTAACTTTGAACCTTGCACGAGCCCACACAAGGTAGTTAAATGAAGCATTATAAAACGAGAATGTTCAAGGTTAACTTTGAACCTTGCGTGAGCCCGTGCAAGGTAGTTAAATGAAGCAATTATCCAAAGAGAATGTTCACGGTTAACTTTGAACCTTGCGCGAGCCCGCGCAAGGTAGTTATATGATCCTTTCCTCTCTTGGATATTTGGCGCAGAGTTCTAATAAATCTTATTTTGGCAAAGAAGTCTACGCGCAGTTTTCTTAGAAGTTAGTAATGGGTATGGCTTCCTTGATTGGCGCAAGGTTTTTGGGACCATACCCCTTCAAGTCCCCACAGTCCAGTGGTGCTCCTATGTAATAATAAAAAGTAGGTGGAGCACTGGACTTAAGATAAATGTGTTGCGCTAGGTAAGGACTAGTTTTTTGTTGCTTTATGCATCTTGGTGACGTGTCGTAAGTGAATTTTGAAAAAGTATTTGAATTTCAAATATACTTAGACACGTGTCACTTATTTGGATGGTGTAGTTGGTGACGACGCACGTTCTTGAGACGTGGTCGTACTGTTGACAGGCTGTCAACAGTACATGTCCTACGGTATTTAATGCTATTTCAGCGACACTCGCGCGTGGGGCGGTTACTGTTCCCCACTCGCCCCTACGGTTACTCGGGGATACGTGACTGTCGCAAAAGTCGCTGAAGTCAAATCGTGCATTAATTGCGATTAGTATATAAAGGGATCAACGATCCATTTGCTTCCTCACCAAATTAAATCTTGAGAGAAACTTGTGTTCATATACTCCGGCGACCTTCAAAGTTTTCTAAGTGTTCTTCAAAGTTTGAGTTATGGCCACCGGTGCAAGTTCTGATGAGATACCGTCGACGTCAAGTTTGCCACCGTTAAAGTGGTCGAAGAAAGATTTCGATAATCTTGCTACCAACTTTCTTTTTGCTCCGTCCTGGAAGGCATTTTTTCCGGTGGCGAATGCCACGGCGGCTGATGCGCCGGCCGGCTACATAACGTTATTTTATGATTATTTTGCCGAAGGGAACTTCAGGCTTCCGGTGACCCATTTCCTGCTGGAAATTCTTGGTTTTTATAACCTTCATATTTCTCAATTGAGCCCGATGGGAATGGTTAGTATCCGGCATTTTGAGTTTGTTGCCGGTTGATGCAGATCATACCGATGATTGAGAAGTTTAGAGTCTTCCATCAGTTGCACTGCTCGTTGGGTTTTTATTCGTTCCAACAATGTGTGCAAGCCAAACGATTGCTGTTAGTGCCGCCCAAATCTTACCACGACTGGAAACAGAAGTTCTTCTTCATAAAGGCGCCGGTGATCCCGATGAAGATGACATTCCGAACCGGTGAGGAGATCGAGCTGGAGACCCTTCCCATACCTGCCGACGAGGCGTGGTATCAAGATATTAAAGATGTGCCCAACATTGTTTTGTCGGAGAGGGCCCTCACGCTGCCGGGATGAGTATTTTTTGGAAGAAAGAACGCTGGGAAAAACCGGTGTATACTGAAGATGGAATTGGTACGTAACCTTTTAACTTCTTAGTAATATCTTTTAATAGATATGCACTGATGCAAAAATGTTTGTTATGTAGCTGCGCCGCTCTACTTGGTCTCTTTTAAGAGAGAGAAATGGAAAATGGCCGTCGTGCCTATTGCTGAGGGTAAGGAAACTTGGTTCTCACAAATATTGGGGAACTTTGAGCTGCCCAAGAAGGAGGATCTGGAGGCGCAACCATCTTCGAAGACTGGTAATTAAATTCTTACAAAGCCTAAGTTGATATTGCAATATTACTCTTGAACATATTTTCTAAGTAATATTGCAATATAACTAATGGCGCAACCTTTCCTCAATATGATTGATTATGTAGGTGATTTGCTAAACTTGGGCGTAGGCCCTGACTCGAAGAAGAAGAAGAAGAAGCCAACTGCTGCTGCAGCTGCTGCGCCTCCCCCTTCCAACCCAGATCAAATACCAAGCCATCAGCTGCTGCGAAAGCTGAGGGTAAGAAAGGTACGCGTCTCGTATCTGACTCTTGGTGCAATTATGTGGTGGTGTCGGACTCACCGGAGGGTCTTGCACCTGTAGGTTTGAAGAAACCGAAGCCAGAACCCATTGACACCTCCTCTCTTCCAGCTGCGAACCCAGATGATCCCTTGGAAATACCTTCTAGCCCGGAAGAGGCGTTGAAGCGCACTTCCAAGAAGAGGAAGGAGGCGGAAACTAAAACTCCTGCGCCAACAAAAATTGCGCGCCCGCGCATTGGCAAGAAGGGCAATCTGGATGCCTTTGCAAAGAAGTTCTCACCTGGTACGTTTAGTTTGTTGCGCATTTCTATCAAAAAAGTTGCGTAGAATCTTATACTTGGTATTTGTAATATGCTTTGCAGAGAAAATGGTGAAGGCTGCGCCGGCCGCTACGCAGGCCTGAGAACGTTGAGGAGGGAGATGCGGGGCAAGAAACTCCTGTTTTTGATGCCGACCCCATTGTCCCGGAAAATATTGAGAAGGTGGCTCCGGAAGAAGAGCCCAAAATTTTGATGCTGAGAATCATGCTGGCGAGCAGGTTAAAGATACAGCTACAGATGTTGGGGTGAGAGATACCGCTTCCGCAGAATAAGAAAAAATATCTTCCCCTGTGCCGGAACCGTCAAAGTTGATATCCAAGGGAGCTGGCCCTTCAACACAAAGCGAAGGCTTTGTGTTGTTGAGGATTCGGAGGAGGAGTCGCCCATTCGCCCAGAGGAGATGCCTGGGGACTATTATTATCATTCTTATTCTGAGAGGCGGGCCTCTGCGATTCATCAGCCCGTGTGGAAAGTTAAACAGGGTGATGTTTTTACGGATTGGCACTCCTGCAGGGAGTGGTATAAGGGCATGTTTCCGCCGGCAGAGGTGAAGCGCCAGGATGAAAAAGACCACGAGGCTACTTACGAGTCATATTTGCAAGAGTCTGCCCTTGCCTCTTCCACAATAAACTGGATTGTGCGCGAATGGTGCAGCATGAACAAGAAGTGGGATGAGGTTGAGCTTGATAAGGCGAAGGCCAAACTCGAGAAAGAGAAGACGTTAAAAATGCTCGTCGATTTTGAGGCTGAAAAGGCCCAGTTTGAGGAGGAGAAGAAGACCGAAGAGTGGTCTGCACTGTCATGGAAGCGCAAGTGTGAGGCCTCTGCTGTGCAATATGCGGACGAGCGCAAGCGCTTGTGGAGGCTTGTGATCGTGATAACAAAGAAAAGATATATCTGCACAACGAAATTGAGAAACTCAAGAAAGAGAAAGCTGATGCGTTGCGGCAGCAGAAGAGGCGCGCTCACACAGAGAAAGGAGCGAGCATAATGAGGTATCAACCAAAATGACTCTCTTTCTTAAGAATAAAGAAATTGATGATCTAACGCTATGCTATTTGACCAATCGCGACTGCAAGATGAGGTTGATAGTTTGAAAAAAGATATCAACCTTCACCGAACAGAAGAAGCCGAGTTGATCCGCCGTTTAACTGAAGGTGAACAAAAACTTAAGGACACGGAGGTCGCTCGTGCTACAGCAGAAAGCCTGACCGAATCCCTCATGAACCAGCTTACCTGGTTGCGGGAGTACGGGATTGTGGAGGTAATATTCCCTTTTCTTTATACATGTCTAGTTTGATTGTCGCAACATATACTGATTGTATTTGTATACAAATCGCTAATGCCATCCTTAATTCCACGGAATTGGATGAGAGAGTGGCATGAATTGATGATGGCGGCGCGTAATGACGGGCATGCCGAGGGCTATAGAGAGTGCACTTTGCACGTGGCACATGCGCTGAAGACCGAATGGAATACAAGCTGGGCTGCCACGCATGGGCTAAATACTGCCCCATTTATTCTGCTGCTAAAGAAAAATATGATCAGTTGCAGATTCCGGTGATGGACCTTGTGGATGCCGCGCTGCAGCAAGATGACTTTGTTGATAAACTAAAAGAGATCTTCGCTACATCAGAGAAGCAGGCGGGAGCGAAATCCATAGAATAGGAAATTTGTAAATTTTTTTATTTTGTAATTATTTGTAACGTTGCGCTACTGCGCAAGTACTATTGATGTGAATATAATATATTTCAGCTTTACAATGTTTGCATGGGACCAATTACTTGTGTAGGATAGAAAAATGAATTTCTTTTCTCATGTGTGAGCGTAAGTATTAAGTTAGCTTGTGGTTCATGAGTTTGTGTTTTTGTTTATCCAAAGGAATTGCATGCATATGTAAATGAACATATACAAGACTGTAAGTAGTGGCAGAGTATTTTACTCAAACTGATAAAGCGCAAAGCTATGGCTGCCACTAAGATTACATAACAAAATAAAGTAAGCAGTCTCGTTACGCAACACTCAGAAGTTGCTTAGAGGACTGAGATTACATATAACATCGGCGTAGTTGTTGGGCGTTCCAAGTTCAAGGAACGCTGGATCCGTCCATACGCTTCAGAGTGTACGCGCCTTTTCCCAATACTTCATTTATCAAGTACGGACCTTCCCATCGCGGGCTAACTTCCCCGGTTTTTCGGCATTCGACGCTTCATTATCGCGGAGAACAAAGTCAACAGGCAAAAAGGAACAGATGCTCACCCTTTTGTTGTAATACCTTTCAAGCTGAGACTTGTACTTAGCTTCGCGAATCGCTGCATTTTCTCGTCGTTCTTCCAATAAGAGTAGGTCGATGCGCCTTTGTTCTTCTTATCTTGTTTTTCCAAAGCTGGCATTCTTGGAGATGGTAACCCAATTTCGGCAGGAATCACAGCTTTCGTGCCGTACACAAGGCTAAAAGGAGTTTCTCCAGTACTAGTCTTGGGCATAGTTCGGTGTGCCCACAAGATGCTAGGCAATTCGTCAACCCACCCCCGCCGTGTCGTGCCAATGCGGGCCTTGATACCGTCGACCAACTGTTTGTTTATGCTTTCAACTTGACTATTTGCTTGTGGGTGCACAACAGAAGCGAAAACATGCTGGATTCCCATTTCGGTCATCCATGTTTGCAAATCTTCAGCCATTAAATTTGGACCGTTGTCTGTAATAATGCGCATGGGCAGACCAAAACGGCAAATAATGTATTCCCAGATGAATTTGCGAATTACCATCGCTGTAGTAGAAGCTAAAGGTTTGGCTTCAGCCCATTTGGTGAAGTAATCGACCGCAACAATGATAAATTTTACTGCGCCGGGCGCATCCGGAAATGGTCCCACTAAATCAATGGCCCATTGTTGAAATGGCCAAGCTGTTGTGACGGGTACCAAAGGATTCTTTGGGCGCAACGTTTTAGGGGCATGCCTTTGGCAGGACATGCATTTGCGCAAGATCTCTACCACGTCAACGTACATTCCGGGCCAATAATACCCTGCGCTTTTCACTTTGGCTACTACCATGCGCGGCCCAGAATGTATGCCATATAGCCCCTCATGAACCTCCCTGATCAGGTATTGCGCATCATGTTTGTTAACACAGCGGAGCGAAGGACCCATGTAAGAGCGTCGGTATAGAATACCGTCAACCATTTCGTAATTGAGGGCTTTGCATCGTAACTTACGTGCTTGCGCTTTATCTTCTGGTACAGAACCATGTAACAAATACATCATTATTGGAGACATCCATGATGGATCTCCTACTTCGACCATTGTCACTTGTCTGAGAGGGACTGATGGATTACTTAAAACCTCGATGCGAACTTCCTTTGCCAAATGTTTGAAACTAGTTGCTGCGAGTTTACTTAAAGCGTCAGCATGTTTGTTTTTGCTTCGCTTGACGTGTGTGACTTTAAATTGTTGAAACTGTGCTATAAGAGCCTTGGCTTGCGCCAAGTACAAAGCCATGATATCTCCCTTTGCATCGTACGTTCCAATTACTTGCTCAGCAACTAGTAATGAATCAACATGGGCTTTTAAATTTGTTGCACCCATTTTGATAGAGAGGCATAAACCTTCTAGGAAAGCTTCATATTCGGCCTCGTTGTTGGTGCTTTTAAAATCAAACCGAATTGCATATGTGAATTCTGCTGCCTCTGGACTCATTAATCGAAGACCTGCTCCAGCCCCATCACTGTTTGATGCGCCATCTGTAAACAATGTCCAGGCTCTATTGTCTATGACTGGGACTGGGTTTTGAATTGCTTGGCATTCTTCAAGTTTATCAGCGGGAATTTCAGCGATGAAATCTGCTAAAACTTGGCCTTTGATAGCTGGTCTAGGTTTATAAAAGATGTTATAACCTCCCAATTCTATTGCCCATTTTGCAAGTCGTCCAGAAACATCTGGTTTGGCCAGGACTTGGCCAATATGAAAATTTGTTAAAACTGTAATAACATGTCCTGAAAAGTATCTTCGCAGCCTGCACGAAGCGTGGATCAATGCTAAAACTAATTTCTCCATAATTGAATACCTTGTCTCTGGATCGTTCAACATCTTGCTGATATAATAAATTGGAGACTGGACCCCTTCGCGTTCTACCAACAAGACAACACCTACTGCTACCTCAGATACATCAAGATATAAGACCATGGGTTCTTTTTTTGCGAGGAGCAGTAAGTGTGGGAAGTTGAACTAAACAATCTTTCATCTGCTGGAAAGCTTGATCAGCTTCTGGAGTCCATGCGAACTCTTTGCTCTTCATACAATTGCGCAAGGTTCGAATAAATGGATAAGACTTTGCAACATGATTGGCGTGGAAGCGGTTTAGCGCAGCTAACCTTCCATCCAAACGTTGCATCTCTTTGATGGTAGTAGGAGAAGACATTTTTTGTATTGCCTCGACCTTCTCAGGATTAACTTTGAAATCGTCTTTGGTGACGATGAAACCCAAAAATTTGCCCTCCTCCATGCCGAAAGAGCATTTGCTGGGATTTAACTTTAGATTTACCTCTCGCAGAGAATCAAAAGTTCGTTGGATGTTGTCTAACATAGTGTCTTCTGAATTACTCATAATGACCAAATCATCAATGTAGACTTCCACAGTTTTCTCGATGTCATCTCCAAAAACTGTATCCATCAATCTTTGATAAGTAGCTTCCGCATTGCGGAGACCAAAAGGCATCTTGGTATAACAAAAAATGCCTTTCCCCGTGCGAAAAGCGGTTTTATCTTCGTCCTCTTGTTTCATCAAGACTTGATGATAACCTTTATAACAATCTAGAAAACATTTCCAACGAAAGGAAGCTAATGAGTCAACCTTTTTGTCAATCTCAGGAAGAGAATAACAATCTTTTGGACACGCCTTGTTTAGATCTTTAAAATCTACGCACATTCGCCATCCGCCATTATGTTTCTTTACCATGACTGGGTTTGCCACCCAGGTCTGGTATTGACTTCGCACAGAATACCAGCATTTAATAACTCGGTGACTTGTTCGTTCATCGCCTCTGTCTTTTCTGACCCGAGGCTGCGCTTTTTCTGCACAACTGGTTCTGCTGATGGAAATACATTCAAACAATGTTCTGAAACGTTGCGCGGGACACCGACCATGTCGGCAGGTGTCCAGGGGAAAATGTCTTTGTTGCGAAACAACAATAGTTTAAGCTTTCCGCGAATTTCAGTACTGGCTGCGGGCCCTAATAAGATTTTTTGCTCAGGATACTTATTGTTGAGTACCCACTTTTCTGGTTCGTTACTTGCCAATGTCTTGACAGCCTTCATAACTGGTTCTTCAATTGACATGATTTCTTTCCGCGCGTAAGTATAGCTATACCCTTTGGTGCCGGAAAACCACAAGCAGCATGCGGAGCGGAAGTAATCATACTAAAATCACGTTGCGCGCGACGTCCCAATAGTACATCGTGACGGGAATTTGCCGGCATCACCATAAAGTTGACCGTTACTCGTTCGAGAACACCTCCCATCAGATAAAGTAACAAGAAAAAAGGATTTGTCCTAGAGGAAATACAGCCTCATTGCAGAACCCAGTTAATGGAAAATCAACTGGTTCCAAGCGTGCCTTATCCTCAGGATCTAGCTGCTTGAAGCACTGCTCATATATAATATCCATGGAACTACCCGGATCTATAAACATATAGTCTGTTTGGTAGTGCCCAAAGATACCAGTGATAACTACTGGCCGGTCTTCTTGAGGACCTCCTGGAACGATAGGAAAAATGACTTGATGTTCGCGCCAAGTGTTGCTTTGAAAATGTTGAAGGCTACGCTTGCGCGATGATCCACCTTGAATCATGGAAACGTGCTGTTTCATTTCTTGTTGCTAGTTCCTTCGTTCTTGCGCGTAATCTGTTTAATCTCTTTGCACACATTCTGGAGTAGATGTGTAAGCTTCCCACTCTATAATGCTTTTTCAATCTCCGTGCGCAAACTGATGCAGTTATCTGTTGTGTGGCCTCTGTCTCTATGATAGTCACAAAACAAATTTGGGTCTTGCCCTTAGTTTTTCAATGGTTGCGCTGTTTGAATTGATAATTCTCAGTGCTGAGAACCTCAGCCGGAGACTTCATTAAGGGAGTCCACTGACGTTCCCTATTCTCTTGCTTAATCGCTTTTTAAGTTATTATCTTATTGATTGTTGCTCGTGCATCAATTGGTGAATAAGGAGAGTACGAATTCTGACTTGACTCTTTCCAATTTCTCTTATACTTGCGACTACCTCTACTCAGGTCTTGCGGACGATTCCGAGGTAGAGATGGCCTGTTAGAACTTACGTTGCGCTCAGTCTGGGCGTAGACCTTGGCTGCGGCCATGAGTTTATCCCAGTTTTTTGGAAGGCCAGTTGTACCGGACAACACTTTAATCATTTCGTCACACCTTACCGCATACTTGAACTGCGCGCGTATAAGGTCTTCATGGACATCTCCAATCTCCAACACCTCTTTATTTTAACGCGTTATAAAATCTTTGAGGCTTTCACCGTCCCTCCGCTAGATGTTCATTACATCTGAGGAATCGGCACGTATCACCGCTGCTGACTAAAGTGTGTAATAAAATTTTCTTTTAAGTTATTCCAAGAGGAAAGTTTACCTGCCGGCAAATTATCAAACCAAAGGCGCGTAGCGCCGGTAAGGGTCTGTACAAATAGGTGACACCACATTGGCAATGTCCAGCACCCAAGTAACCCTGCACCGGTAAAGAGGCGCATGTGATCATCAGGATCGGTCAAACCGTTAAACTTTCCAACGTTGGATGGTAATTTCGCTCGCTCCAACGGAGCCAGTGCTATCTCTCTAGTAAACTTTGATTGTTCAGCTACTTCGGTTGGGCGATACTCCAAATTGTAATCATGCTCAGCTTCTGGATTGTATACTGCACGTACTTTTGGCCTATAACTAGCATGGTCTGCAGATATTCGATAGAAAATACTTGCACTGTCCCCTTCCTCATAGGTTCTATCGAGCTCATCGTGTTGGGTGTCCCGCTTCTACGAAGACCGCGGGCCCAAACGAAAGTGGATAGATGCGCGACGCTGAACGTTGTCTTCCTGCCTTCTATTACCAGAACGAACAGGATCATTCCTGGTTCTAGAATACATTTATGTTCTATCTTCAGGCATGTGCGAAGGGAAACGAGCATGACTTTGAGTATTATAACTCAAAACTCGAGGTGCCGGCGAAGCACCGCTTGAAACGCTGGAGTTCCGGTTTGGGCACATAACTGAGTATACATAGCATTTAGAGTCGTTTGAGATTTGATTAACCATGATAATGGAGTCTCTCCAGGTGGTAAAATCAACGTAGCATCAACCTGAAGAGCCGCCGGCGTTACAGGAAACTCGCATGATTAGGATCATACTGAGCATTAGCTTCGCTGAAAGAATCCTCAACTATTTGTTCGTCGACCAGAGGTCCGACAACAACGCGTCGAATCCCTGATCGAGGACCTTGAAAAGATGATCCGTCAGCCATGATGCTGCAGATCACAGTGAAAAGAAACGAAAGATGAGAAAGGATTGAAATTGGTGGGCGCCAATGAAGAAACCCCAGATCAACTAGACCGGAATCTAAGTAGATCTATGGAATGGGCTCTTCATAAAAGGGTTAACCCTTCGTTTGGTTTCACGATGGATGATGAATAAAATAGTACTCTGGCTGAACCTGCAAAACAGAACACCGTTAGCTCGCCACGAGGAGAAGGGGGTTCTCTCCGTGACCACCCTCCGGCGTGAGAATAAGTAGACGTAGTCAGAAGTAAGTATTGTAAGAGAGAGAGTAGTTGAGAGTGGAAACCTTTCCTTGAACTCCAAGTTACTTATTTATAGCCGGTGTTTGGCGCCAAAAGGAGAGATTGTTAACTTTAATGGAATCTCTGCTATTCCATTAATGTTTGTTAGCAATCCGTTAGTGCACACGGATCGTGAGCTCATCAGCGGTTAGGGAGGTGCCACGTGTCAACATGAGATCACTACATCTTATAAATGTGAGCATGCCATCACCGTGATCTTCCTCAGCCGTCCAGATGCTGCCATGTGGCAATTGGTTATAACCGAAAAGATGATTGCACGATTGGGTGTTAATGGCTTCTAGAAGGTTTCACAGCTATTACCCATCTATTATTCGCCACGTGTACATTCTGTTACAACAGAAAAGATTCCCTTTGCTTTTGCACCAAGTCAAGGATTTTGGTAAGGGAAAGTTTCTCAGGATTTACTGTTTCCTTGCAAGAGAAGCGCAAGTTAGTTAACTGATCTTCCTTCTTCTCCTTGCTGCTTAACGCAACGTTTGGTGGATACTTGCTGTGATATAAATATCTGCGCAAGGTTTGTGCATGAAGCATTATCAAACGAGAATATTCAATGTTAACTTTGAACCTTGCGCGAGCCCACGCAAGGTAGTTAAATGAAGCATTATCAAACAAGAATGTTCAAGGTTAACTTTGAACCTTGCGCGAGCCCGTGCAAGGTAGTTAAATGAAGCATTATAAAACCAGAATGTTCAAGGTTAACTTTGAACCTTGCGCGAGACCGCGCAAGGTAGTTAAATAAGCATTATAAAATGAGAATGTTCAAGGTTAACTTTGAACCTTGCGCGAGCCCACGCAAGGTAGTTAAATGAAGCATTTATCCAAGAGAATGTTCACGGTTAACTTTGAACCTTGCGCGAGCCCGCGCAAGGTAGTTATATGATCCTTTCCTCTCTTGGATATTTGGCGTAGAGTTCTAATAAATCTTATTTTGGCAAAGAAGTCTGCGCGCAGTTTTCTTGGAAGTTTTGAATGGGTATGGTTTCCTTGATTGGCACAAGGGTTTTGGGACCATACCCCTTCAGGAAGGCAAACACGGCGCCGAGTTTACTTGGTAATTGGAAAGTGATATGAAGGCCAAGTACCCGCATCTATTTGTTACAGCTACTACTTGAATTTCGGGACAAAATTCCCTAAAGTAGGGGAGACTGTAACAACTCGAAGATTTGATTGTTATCTTTCCATTTTGTTTTCCCGTTTATCTACCTTGTAATCCCGAGATTCGGTTTATAATAAAGTTTATGTTAAGAAGTTATGGTATTGTACGTTATTATCGCATCGAATCGCTAATCTCATCGCATCGCAAATCGCAATTATTTATGTGGTTTTATATTATTTATGTGTTATGTGTGTTTGTGGTTATGTTTACGCTCGCTATCGCATTGCTCTCGCACTCTCGAATCGCTAAAATCGCACTATTATATTAAATATAACGCTTAATGCTTTACTAAAACGCTTAATATATCTAACTAATACGAACCGAATCACCAAACTAACACTTAACGCGAAAAACAAAGAAAATTCAACAACTTAAGTCAAGTTCGCTCGAACTTGGTGTTACCAAGTTCGGCCGAACATGGCTGAAGAAAACCAGAATCCTTGTTTATCTACAAGTTCGCTCGAACTTGTACACATATGTACAAGTTCGGCCGAACTTAGCTCCAAATCTCCCAAATTCCTACAAGTTCGCGCGAACTTGTACAAATCTGTACAAGTTCGGCTGAACTTGCTCCCACCAGCTCATCTTTTTGCCTTCTCCGATAAATACTCAGCTCATTCCTCTCATTTGAACTTGCTGTAAGTTCGCCCAGAGCTCTCAAAACCCAAAACCTTCGTGTTCTAAGTAAGAATCAACCTGATTTCACTGCAACAACGTTTATCAACGTTTTACAAAGGTTTACAACGATTTTGGCACAAGGCATAGCCTTCGTTTTCATCAAAACTCATTCTTTTACGAAAATCTTCATATTTTTCTTCCAAAACTTCTGTTTTAAGCTTAGATCTACATAATGCGGGTTCGTTTGGTGTTAGCAGAGGCTTCCCAAACACGAGATCTGAAAGATCTCGGCTTGTAAGTTATAGATCTGAGAAAAACTTTTGATAGACATTGATTTTGACACAAATTACGGACTTTTGATGATGTTTTGTTCATTTTCTGATGTGAAACGAAGCATTTATCATTCAAGATCCCAGATCTGGAAGCACAAGGACGTTTATGTTGGTTTACACAAGCCGGACTAATCCGAACGAACCCTGAGTTCGCCCGGATTAGCCCACGCTTTTGTAAAACGGCTAAAACAGCTCCAAAAGACCTCTTCAATTTTCTCAATAGCATAGGGTTGGAGGGATGAACACTCGACTTTCCCAGCAAACGACGCGAAAACGCAAGATTTTGGACCCGAAAACATCAAGTTCGCTCGAAAATCACCAGCTCCCCAGGTCAATTTTGACCGAACTTGCACCCAAATGGGTCAAGTTCGACCGAACTTAGGCTAATTTCACCAAAACTCCTCACAAGTTCGACCGAACTTGCCTGGTTTCTTAAGAAACTATACAAGTTCGCCCGAACTTGTCACTTCAGTAAGAAATTCATACAAGTTTGCCTGAACTTGGCTATAAACTCTCCAGACTCATACAAGTTCGCTCGAACTTGTGTGTTTACACACAAGTTCGGCCGAACTTGTCTATTGCCCAACCAAGACTTCACCGTTTCAGCTTTTCGGAGACTGATGCACTTCCGTTCGCGTATGCAGGCTGATCTGGCGCTTTTCTCAACTTCTCGCAGATCCCGAACTCTTACCTAAACGCACCCACAGTGAGTATACTTGACCCATTTTCGCTTTAACGCACTTTTTGGTGTTACATACGTTCCTATATCAAAATCACTTCACAAATCAAACTGTTTATCACACGCGAATAATCTTATTATATATGCTCAAATATGTGATGCTAGAAACATGTAACTAGGACTTATTTTCGTTAACTTGCCTCCTTAGCTAGTATGGTACTATACCAAGTCCAAGTTAATGACCTTGGGTAAACCCGTGGTGAACAACTGATATTATCTTCAATTTTAAAGATTCAATTAAAGAACTATTTCTTACCAGACTTCGATGATCCGTTCTCCAATATTGGCTCGTTGAAAATCTTTTTGGATTTTAAAAAGTAAGTAAAGTATTTACAGAACTTTTTAACAAGTAAAGTAAACTATGTACAAACATATTTTTGTGAATTCGTGTCTAAGGATCATATCAGTTTGATTGAGACACATCACCAGTACCATTGACTTTTTTAGACTTTAAGTTCTAAACTCGTTTACCTAGATTGTTGATATATTTGTCCTCTTAAACTTTATCATGTTTCTCAATTGTCCCAAGATATGTTAGATAAGAATTATGAAACTTGACATAAGTATGGTTCCCATCTCTTGAATATACTCCCGAATCCAGATTCCTTAGATTTCATCTTACAGGTGAGTATAGCGAATTGATATCTGTATTTGGGTTATGCGAGGCCTTGAGAGCTAAGGTTAGTACTACCGTACAGACAAAGAGATGAAGGCTCGTCTTTCAGGAGTGTTCCAGTTAAGGAATCTTTTCAGCATTGCAAATGATTAGATCTTTCGATTTTTTCAAGTTTGCATGCCATTTTAGGATTTTTTTAGCAAAAGCATTATAGAAGTTCGGCTATTGCTTCCGCAAAATTAGAAGAACTTGTATAATACCCCAGATATCAACTATCTATAAAGACCTCGTATCTCAGAATCAGGCAACCTTCAATCGAAATTTCAGAGCACTAAGTCCATATATCCAAGATGTGTTAAACCACAAGATTAAGCAGTTGTAAAATTTAGTTTATATCCCGGAAACTATCTACTGAACATGTAAAGCCTATCGATACATCCACAGTAAGACTTGTTTATCACTTTTTAAACTTTACAATTCTTTAGAATACTATGATAGTCCAGTGATGTACTATCATTTCCTTTTTGACAACAAATTCTTTTTGTCTTTTTCATTTTTTGTACTTTTTGCATTTTTCATTGTTTTGAATTTTCAACTTTTTCATATGTTTTTGATTTTTCAACAACAATTTTTTTTTAAATTTTACTCCCCTTAAAATCAAAAACATATTTTTAGATTTTAGATATAAAGAAATTCTTCTAAAAATGTAACAAACCAATATGGATCCCGTGACCTCATCGTCGGATCCTTTTTCTCAATCCTGTATCTGCAATTGTTTAACAAACAATCATTAGACTCATTTACCACTTGTAAAAGCAGTTTGAACATGTAAGAACTCTGAAATCAGTTTTTCTGTTCAACGGTGTGGATTTTCATGAACTTGACTTTGTTTAAAAATTTTCTACTTAACTACTCCCCCTCAAAATGACAAAGATTTTAACATTCTAGATAAGTTAAACTGATATGGAGCTCCGCAATCCAGAATCAACCTTTGATCAAGTAGATCTTGAACTCCTGCACATGAAAGGATTTAGTTAAAAAGTTCAACCCAAGCCTTCTTGGTCTTGGGTTTTGGATATAATTCCTCATACACCTCTTCGTAATCACTTTCGTATGCTCTTTGATAAGCATATTCAACATCACAAACTTAAACTCACAATCAACTTTACTTTTATCTTTCTTGATTGATTTGACATTTTCGGTTTTATCACAAACATTCACTTTTTCAGGTGATTTCTTTTTAGCAATCCAAGCTTGAGAATTAACTCTAGCTTTCTTGATATAAAACCTAGAATCATTGTTTGACTTTGAAGTCTCTCCTTTTTGAAAAATTGAATTTTTAAATTTTGATTCATTTTTAGGTTTTATTTCAAGATTGGATTCAATATTACGTTTCATTTCTTTTATGTCAACGTTTCTTTTTACAGTCCTGATTTGACCATTATCAGATTGCTTTTGTTTTACCTCTTTTGAAACTTCTTTTCTTCGGGGATACACAGGCTTAAACTTCGAACACTTGCGCGCAATATGACCAACTTCATTGCATTTGAAACAAGTCCGAGTGTCATGAACATGTCCACTAGTGGGTTTTACTCCACTTGCGGACTTAGCCTTGTCCTGAAGTTCTTTTTCTTTCTTGAATTCATCATTCGATTTCTTACCAATCAAACTTTCTTCTCGAACCGTGCTTGTTCCGTACACAAACTTTATGTTTTTACCTTTATACTCCTGGAACGTTGACTTCTAATTCTTCTTCGGTTCCTGTTCAGCTTCTTCCAAACCTAAACCTGCTCTCCTGTTCTCAGGAAAATCACCACCGTTTCTACGGTAATTGTTAAAATTCAGTTTCGATTTAGAATAAAACTTCTTTTCATTTTTCTCGAGATCATCTGATGAAACTTCCACAAGTTTGAACAATTTATCGATTTGATCTTCTTTCACATTCTGAATCGGAAAGCTATCATTGAAATATAATCTATCAGATTCTTTAATTTTGTATGTGACAACGTCAGGATCATCACTTAGATCATTTTCTAATGATGTATCATCACTTTCAGATTGTGAACCAGAACTGTTTGAACTCGAGTTGGCGCTTTTAAAGCTGCCGTCATCAGAATCATTTCCCAAACATTCTTTACCACATCTTTTACCACCGATTCATTGTCATCGTTTGATTTCGTAAAATCTACGTCAATGTTCGCAGGCAATTTAACTTTCTTTTCTGAAAGAAGTAAAAGATTAAATGTCTTTTCAAAATCATCATCTTTCTTGCAGCAGTAACTTGCAAGAAATGGTGGAGGAACATTTCCATACACTTTACGCTTTGAATTATCAACATTTTCCTCCGACTTGATCGTAGGAGGAATGTGATCAATGACATATGCGTTTGTGGTGTAACTTTTTAATAATTGTCTGACTCTTTCTGTTTCAATTTTCCTTTCGTGAAACTCACGCTTTGTCTCAGCAATTGTATTAATGTACATGTTAATTGCCTTTTGTTTTTCAATAACTCTGGCATTTAACATGGTGACATTAGCATTGAGTTCATTGTTAGCTCTTTCAACATGTTTATATTTGCCTGATATTTTTTCATAAGCTTCTTTCATGGTTCTGTAATCATAATGAAAATTTTTGTTATATTCAGTCAATTCTCTTATGACTTTGACTTTATCCAGACAGGGTTCACAAGGACTTGCGCACTTTGTGCAAGGTTTTTCAACCTCCACAACTTTCACAACTTCCTTTTCAGACATGCTTACCTCAGCTTTTACCTTTTCAGCTTCTGCTTTCAACTCTTCTTGCTTTTGCGTCTCAAGGTAAGCTATTCCTTCTTCCTCTGTTTGTTGCATGTATCTTTCCAGAACTGCATTCTCCAGGATAGCTTCTTCCTCAGCTCTCTGCATTAATGTTTCTTGAATAACATTTTCGATAGCAGCATCCACAAATGATGCCTCAAATTCATTCACAACCTCTGCCATCATAGCAACACCAGTCTTCTTTCCGATGTATTTGTTCCAATCGAAACCATCATCTTCATGATTGGCAACAAGAGCTTGTTCGGCTTTCTTTGCAGATTTATCTTCAACTTCAACTTGTGTTCTATTTGGATATGATTTGTATTGCAGCGCTTTCTTGTAATATCCATTACCGGTTCCAAAAGGGTTTTGGTTTCCACTTGCTTCTTGGTTATGGCATTCACGTTTGAAGTGCCCTTTTTGTCGACATCTGAAACAAATAACTTTCGTTTTGTCGAAACCAAGTTTATTGCTTGAGTTACCAATATCCCTTCCAGTGAGTGCTACAAACTTTGAAACTCTGGATAATCGATGCTAAGGACCATTTGATGTCCATCAGTTCCAACTCTTCCTCATCTACCTGATCGTAATCCTCAGCTGTCATTTCAGGATTTCCGATCTTTCCAGCAACAAGACTTTCATACGATTCCAGAACTGTAGCAAGAAGTTCTATATGTTGTTTCACAACTTTTTCAGGAAACACATTCTTTAAATCAACTGCTATGTTGCATTGAAAAACATTTGAATTAGAAGTGGATTTGCTTGTCTGATGAGATTGACTTTGAGAAGAAGAATTTGAACCAACATATGAATAACCAGTGTTTGGAGAATACTGATTTTGTGACGATTGATCTGATGTATTCATGTTTGCACTAAATGCCGTTTGAATTTTGGACTTTGAATCGGAGTATCTGGAACACCACCTTTGTAATAAACTCCAACATCCTGAACAACATTAGTGTTTTTGGATTTTGCAATCTTCATCATTCCATTTCATGACCTTCAAGTTTGTCAATGAAGATGACAACTTAAAATGTCTCCAAGATGGACTATTCTTTAAAATCATTAGATACGTTGTCCATTCTCCTTCTGGAAGTGCATCGGCCAGCTTCTCAATTTGCTCTTCGTTAGTTCTCTTGATATCATGTCTTCTCATCTGGACCATGAGGTGACAATATCTATCAATCATTTGCTTCATTGTCTCTCCTTTGATCATTGTGAAGATCTCAAATTCTTTCTTTATCAAAGCCTTTTTGCTTTTAATCATTTCATCACTTCCTTTGAATTTTTCGCAAATAGAATTCCATAATTCTTGAGAAGTATCATATTCTGGTAATAATATCAAGATATCTTCTTTGACAGATTGTTGTATCAAGCTGATCATCTTCTTTTCAGCAAAATATTTCTCTTTGTCAATTGATGAAAACTTGTTCAGTGGAAGATCTTGATCACGTTCATCTTTGGGCCATGTATATCCATCTACAATCGCAACCCAGCTGTTGAATTGATTCGCTTGAATCCAATTAACAAACTTTTCCTACCATCCCTCGAACTCGTCCATACTTATCAACTTCGGCGGTTTCTAAGTAGTACCCATTTCATTATCAAGGTTCATCTGATTAACCGCAATTGAATTTGACGTTGAGGCTTGAGCTACTCCAGCTGCAAACGCGTTATGGAAATCTTCCATTTTGAAAATCTGAGAATACGATCAAAAAGACTTGACAATTGATTAGCAACAAGCAAGTTCGGTCGAACTTGTGCCAAAACAGATTTTGAAATCAAGTTTCAACAAGTTCGGTCGAACTTAGAAATCAATTTTCAGAATTTTATCACTTATACTCAAGTTCGGTCGAACTTGGTATTACTATTGAGAACAAACACACTTCGAGCGGACTTATGTAAGGTTTTAAGACAAACACTTAAGTTCGGTCAAACTTAGGTAATCTTTCAATGATTTCGTCAAGTTCGGGCGAACTTGTGAATAAAATTCAAAGAGATTCAATCAAGTTCGGTCGAACTTAACCAAACTATTGAAATATTCTTCAAGTTCGAGCGAACTTCTTACAAAAACCTTGAAATCCTATCAAGTCGATCGAACTTGATGAAAATCAGTGAGATTTTAATCAAGTTCGGTCGAACTTGATGTTAAGTTCGGCCATGACTTATTCCAAAAACATGGTTTTTGCAACTTTTTGATGTCAAAACGTTTGAATTTGATGTCCAAATTCTCAGGGGTTTGTTATTAGTATGTTTTACATGACACATTCAAAATTGGACAAAATTTGACCGTGAATTCTTCGTTTTTGTTCGAAAGTTAAGAAAAATAGAAGAATGGAGATGAAATAGAGAGATTCTTGTCTTGATTTCAATAAATTTAGGTATCCAGGCTCTGATACCACTTGTAGGAACGTCCACGATTAGCACGGGAACCTAAATTTGTTATCTATTGTACGATTAGGTGGAAACTAATGACAAGTTAACCAAATAACAAGAATTACTCGTTTAATAGTTGTTTTCATTGATCTAAAGTTCAATACATTCGAGATCCGGATCCGACAGAGCTTCGCCTCTGATTTGACAAAGTTACAAATGAATTGGGCAAGCTAGGTATTTATAGGCAACGAAGTTCGCTTGAGATGGATAGAAGTTTGCCCGAATTTGACCTAGTCAAGTTCAGCCGAACTTGACTTCTCATCAACACCCTCGAGCGAACTTGTCCTGAAATACACATAAATACGCCTCGTTTCACCTATATACAGACTCGATACAAGACTATTCTATAGACATTATGCACCAATAGACTCCCTCTTGGATATCTACTTTGTCTTGTTCGGTCTTCAGAAACTCTCGTTTATTCCAAACTCGTTCTCGTGTAATGACGAAGGCAACAGATATATGCACCAACACTAAGATTTTGTTAAAGATGAGGGATTGAAGTTTAATCTAGATGAGGGGTTAAATTGATGGTATATAATCATTTGACATTCTATAGCTATTAAACATTTGTGATAATGACCAAATGCCTTAGGCTTTAATTACTTGTACACTAAGGCATCATCTACTTGTACCTTTTAATTTACACGTCAAAACTTATCAAGGAAACTATCGAAATAAAAATGAGTAGGTCGTCACGGCACTTTTGGATATTTTTTAAAACATTATAATTTATAAGATATGGCAAGACTACGTAAAAGAATTATAAGTTTGTTATGAGGAGGAAAAATGTAACTAATTACCCATGAATTATGTTAAAATTAAGTGATTTAGTGTAATAAGATTAGGGTCTAAAATTTAATTATTGTTTAAAAGACCAATTACCTACATTTTAGGGGTGTATTTATAAATTTAGAGAGAAAAAGTTCTTATTTTTCTGATATCTTAAAATGTCATCTCTTATGTATTATAATATTGCATAGATTAGTTTAGATGCATCATATAATAAATATTGTTTTTCACAAAAATGTCATTTTAATTTGTGGTTTATAATATAATTAGTATTGTTATTTATTATCTAACAAATTATTGCGATTTTAAGTTGGACCTTCCTTATTAAATGTTTTCATTTTGTGAAATATTTGTAAACTTGTTTGTGTCTACTATATTGAAAATTTTTTTATTCGTAAAAGTATTTATAGTATTGGTAAATGACTATAATGATGTATCCGATTTTCAAACCATTAGTTTATAACGAAAAAAACGTGGTTTGCAGAAACTATTAATGTTACTACCTTTTGTTTTTGTTACATTCATAAATAAACAAAATACAAGGAGATTAAGATGTAATATAATTGACCTATGAAAAATTATAAATTATCAGTTTATTTTCAACAAACATTTAGTAGTCATTTGGAAAACCTAAAATCATGTTTTTTTTTTAAAAAAAATTCACCTTTTAGAAAAAAAAAACTAAAAACGTGATTTCAGGTTTTTCAGATGAATACAAAATGTTTGTTGAAATAAAATGATAATTTATAATTTTTCTTAGGTCAATTATATTACCATCTTTATATGCTTTTTTGTGTATTTATGAATGTAACAAAAACAAAAGTAGTAACAATAATAGTTTCTACAAACTACTTTTTTGTTATAAAACTAATGGCTTGAAAACTGGATCCGTCATTCTAGTCATTTACCAATACTATAATTATTGTTACGAATAAAAACATTTTCAATTTAGTACACACAAACAAGTTAAAAATATTTCACAAAATGAATGCATTTAATAAGGAAATGTCGAATTTAGAATCGCACTATTTTGTTTGATAATAAATACAAATACTAATTATATTATAGACACAAATTAAAATGACATTTTTATGAAAAAAAAGTATTGATTATATGACACACCTAAACTAATCTATACTATATTATAATACATGAGAGAGGGACATTTTAAGATATCAGAAAAGTAAGAACTTTTTCCATCTGAATTTATAAATACACTCCTAAAATAAGGATAAATTGGTCTTTAAACAATATTTAAGTTTTAGCCAATATATAAGCTAAGCACACAGGATAAATGAATGTTGCATTGATCAAACATAAGACACAATAATTGGTTTCAATACCCAAATGCCTTTGGGCGGATGATCAATTCAATAGGATATTATCATCTTCTGTAGCCTTGATGTTGTTAACGATCAATACATGAAACAATGCTATACCCCAAATGAGAGAGTAACTCAAATGAAAGAATAAGTTTAACAAGTAGCATAACTACATATAGGCATGAATGAATTTGCTTGCTTGAATAAAATTTGAATTTGAAATCTAGGATCTAAGTTTATAAAACTTATGTATTTAAGCAATCTAAGAACAAAAATTTTATAAATTGTAATGCAAATAATATAAACACACAAGAAGGAAGATATATCAAAACTGTTTAATATTGTAATCCAAAGATTACAATTACAATATAATGATACTACAATCTCCCCTCTCAGCCTAATCACTCACAAATCTGTTCGTACAAAAGAGAATGTAATAAAGTGGTGAAATAGATCTCTAACAGGTGAGATCTATTTATACTAAGTACAAAAGGTTTGTTTGCAATCAGTTAACGTCACCTTGATAGTGACATCTAACACTCCTGACAGAAAAGATTCTACATATATTAGCAAACTTCTACGGAAATCTAACGTATGTTCTATTACATGAAAAGTCTGTTCTAAGCTAAGTACAGTTACATTAAAAAGCCTCTATTCTTTAAACTGCTGTTGGCTTGTATCAAACATATGTTTTGCCACAACAAATGTTTGGTCTTCATAATCAATGTTTTGCTTCAACAGAGCATTGACCTTGAATAATGGTTTCTTCTTCTTTAACAATAGTTCCAAGGCTTCAAATAGATTCTCTGATTATTGTTCAAGATTCACTATCTTTTGGAGGAGAATGCTTAATCTACTGTTTATGTCTTGATCAAGATGTCATGTTTTGGCTTTTGCATATTATCTGTTATTTTGTAGGTCCAACAATCTCCCCCTAGAAATGATGATGCCAAAATATATGTTTATTAGATCCGTTTTTATTTCTCATCAACTTCTCTCTGATTCGGCTTTCGAATTGCTGCTCAGATTTATTGAGAGAGAGTCATTTAGATCCCTTTCAAGTGGAACACTTATTAGGTCTTGCATATCTTCATCATTAAGCCCAAAGTCACTATTCATTGAGATCTTTTGCAATTTTCCATTAGCTCTGACTATTGTCAATTCATGGCTTGTCCTATTAGACGCTCGTTTTAGAATTTTTGAGTAAGATGGATTTCCTAGAGCAGATGTCATTTGATGAGTTGATGGAAATTGTTTTCCCAAGACATGACCAAGCAGATCTTCTGGTTTTTTATCTGGATGCCTATACTCAATTCATTCCTGATCCTGTCCTTTCTTAATTCATCTTAATACTTCTTCAAATCCTATGCAGACATCTCTTTTTTCCTTTTAAGGTTGCTTTCACACCTAAAGAGGTATTCTTTGTAGTAGGATGTTCTTGTGGATCAACTAAATATCTGATGGGGAAGTCTACTTCTTCATAATTAGGCCTTTTGGGGACTGAGGGATCCTATGCTCTTAAAGCTTCAAGTTTCTTGTAATTTTCTTGGATTGTTGTCTCATCCCATCTGGCATTGACTTATAGACCCAAATTTGGCCTCTACCATCTCCTCCTTCATTCTTTTTAGTTGGAGTGCCTTTTTTCTAGCAGGCGTTTTGCCTGCTCTCCAAATAGGAGGAATGGGTTTGATGTCAAGATTGAGCCTTATCTTCTCAGTCCTCAAAATTTCATGTAGAAAGGTGTAACACCCTGCGAAAACGCTTAACTACACCAGCTTATTTAGTGACTGCACGCTAAACATCGGGGCAGAATTTCTTTCAACTTGAGGATAATGTGACAACGCGAACCTTTCCATTACGTTCCGTTGTACATCGTTACTACATGATATTAATAAATGTGACTATTATATTAGCTCTTATGTGAATATATGTGAAGTGGTTATAGCTTGAATTAGGATATGTGTTACAAATCAACTGTACACTCATAAATGTTTTGATGGGATTGGAAGTTTATTTTACATATATTATGATGATCACACATGATGGGATTTTTAGGGTCGCACACCCTTAGTGTGTACACACATAATTTCAACAACACACTTCTATGTAGTCTCTTGACCGCACACCCTCACTCCCCTTCTTGACTGTACACTATTTAATTGGGCCCAAGGTATCACAACAACTCTATAAGAGGCCGCACACCTCAAGTGTGCGGAATCTTTGGTGGATATAAATACCCCCTTTGGCCGAAAACCCTAGAGAATGTTCCATCATTGTGGCGGCTGCCCTCACTCCCACTCTCTCACTCTCTCTCTAACTTTGCCTCTTTAGAAATTTTTTTTATTTGAAGATATGCAACATCAGTAACTTTTTCTTTTGAAGATTCTTTTCTTATTTGAATATTTTCCCTTTTTTCCTCACACTCCCTTTTATCTCACTGTTTTCCAGGTTAGTGCATCTTAAATGTTTTTATGTTTGTGTTCTCCATATATTTTGACACAAAATGGTTTAGAATAGTGATTCATGATAATGAAATGTTAAATCTTGATAAAATGCTATAATGTCTTTATTCATGAATAAAGTTAGAGGAACTAGAGTTGTATGTTTGCAAAATGTTGATAATGATTGTATGACAAATAATCTAAGATGAATTCTTATGATGTTCGATTGGGCTTCAGTCATGATATGGTTTAATGTGATGGATAATACAACGCAAAAATGAGATGATGATAAGATGCTAAAGTTTAGATATGTCTTGGTGATTAATGATATCCTAAAACCCGAAATCTAACAATAGCGATTCGAAAATTATGGGGGTTATGTCATTCACAAACCAATAATGATTTTTTATGTGTTTATAATAGTTGACTGATGATTAGGGCTCATGGGGTATTATGTAAAGATTCGTGTTATTGTTTGTTTTGATCTTAGAAATGTGAATATATATTGATTTGATCTTTATACCGCACACTTTCTATATTGTACAAGTATTAATGCACAACGTACGGCCACTGAGTGCAAGACCGCACACTCTTAAAACCATACAATTTTGTCGTACAAACCACTGAAGCACAGAGTACAACCATCCTATGCATAACCGCACACTAACAAGTGATCGCACACTTGCTGGTGTACCGCACACTTCAATTGAGCTTTAGTTTGTTTGGGCCGCACACTGTACTAGTTCACTAGCAACTTCGTGTTGGGCCGCACACCCTTTATTGGACCATAAGCTATTTGTGCCGCACACTAAGGACTGCCTAGGCATTGTTCACTTCAGTGTATGTCTGACTGATATGTGATGACTTGTTTTGTATGCTACGTGTTAGATACGTGTGATAAATACGTGATTGCTTGTATACAACCTAATTAATATTGGTAACCATAATAGGGCGTGGTTGACCAACCTTTAATCAAGTAAATTATCTGCCGAGCTAAGCAAAGATGAGTTCACACACTTACTAAAAGCATGTATTCCCAGTGGTTGGGAACGAACTAACAACACTCTCCCTAGTTTGGGATTGCCTGTGTTCGGGAAGGAATACTACTAAACACTATTTTATAATTCATGTCTCAAGTGTACTAAACGCAACTCTACCACGAAGTCCCCACTTTCTATAACAAAAAATCGCATGGCCTGGCGAATGGGATATTATTTGATAGCGCTATTAGGTCTCACAAACCTCACACCATGCCAAGGAGGGCGGGCGTGAACTAGTATGCCTTGGCAACCGTTAATGATGATAGACATTGACAAACGTGGCAACAACAACGTAACAATCTCATCTTTGGTATTACGTAGTTTAGTAGCTCACAGATGCGGTGCTCCCCATGACAAACATGATTTATAAATGACTAACTTAACAACTTGTGTTTTTGGAAATAAAACTGGAAAACCGCGAACTCACCAACTTTATTGTTGGCACTCTACTGCATGCTTTTTAGGACCTTAGGTACAGCTCGGGAGCTTGCAGCGGAGGAGTGTAGTGGTTGCATCGAACCTTGTTGGGTTCCTAATAAAATCCATGAACTTTAAACTATTATTTGGATTATTAAACTGTTAAACTTTATGCTTCCGTTGTTAACTCTAAACGTTGTTTTTGAACTTTAACTTTAGTCACTGATTATATAGATGTGATTAATTTACTTTACTTTATTTAATTGTTCAATATGATTGGTGGCATGATCCTGGCCATGTCACCGCCTCGCGGTGGTACTTCGCATGTGGAAATTGAGGGTGTGACAAATTGGTATAGAGCCATTGGTTATAGTGAACTTGGTTTTAAAAAGAAAAGCCTTTTAAGAAAAACCGGGACTATAACCTGACTGTATTAAACGGACCGCAACGGCACTACACTCCAACTACCAGGCTCAAATACCTCGAATCGATAGCTCGTGCATGTGTTTACTTGTTACTTACTTGGTACATATTTGATGATATATGTAACAGTATACTTAGTATGTGAAACTATAACAATAAGATACGTACATATGTGTTATGGTCAACATTCCTCTATTATTCTCGCTATTGTTCTCACATCTCTACGGCGTCGTTCTTATTCTGTGTTTTGTGGATGTGAAGAAAATGAGCGGATGCGGGAGAGGGCAATATCAACCTGACTCAAGGCCAGCTGACTGTCACACCCCAACGATGGCGGAATCATCGGGGCGGACGAAAAGTAGATTGCTCGAGACATCATAACGCTAAACTTTGTGACATTAATTAAAGGTAGCAAATTTCATTTCAATACTAACTTTTCAAGTACAAGGTCAAAACAGAATACAACATCGGAAATTCAAATTACAACAAGGAATTCAAAAGTACAAGTACAACATAAGTCTAGTTATGGTGAGTTTCTAAATCCATCCTACTAGGTTCCCTGATAATATAAAGTAAAAGTTTAACAAATCCTCATGCAATTATGCCAACTTGAAACTGACTGGCTAAACTATCATGCAATTATAGTTATCACCCAAAGTGTTCCCGCAAGCATGATCTATTCATAACAATGAAAAGACCTAAGTATTAAACTTACCATGACCTCAAGAATACGGGCGGTGCGTTAATCCTATAGCGCTATACTTGTTAAGGGAGGTCTGGATCAAAGTTAATAAGCATATGAGTATAAGCACGTGTGTATCAAAGTTTAGCATAGCAAGCATGTATAAAGGATCATTTTGTGCTTTAAGTATAAGTATGTTTGTGTATTTTGATAGATTGCATGTATTACACCCAAAAGTGACAAAAGTAAAAATGGGTCGAGTATGCTCATAATTTTGCACGCTTCCAAGCTGTGAGTCGAGAAGTTGGTGGGTTGAAGTGGAGTCACCAGGAGTTACCCTACAAGGGGTAAGCAAGAGGATATAGTATTTGGTATTTGACGATCAGTCTAGATTATAAGGGTTCAAAGGAAAAACTGGGAAGTGCCACCTCGCACGAGGTGGACTGACCTCCTTGTATGATTGGCCTGCCACTCGTACGAGTTGACTGGCACCTCGTACGAGTTGACTTACAGCTCGTACGAGTTGTCTGTTGCCTCGTACGAGTTAACTTGCAGCTCGTACGAGTTGACTAGTTTACCACACACGAGGTGACAATTCGAATGTTTTAGCTCGTTGTAAGCCCGTTTCGACAATGGTTTCTGCGAGCGGGGTTTCTGACGTGAGGCAGCCATAATACTAAGGGGGTGTTTGTTTTTTGGGCAAAATCTCTTCTGAGCACTTATGTCTGCATCACGCAGATGCGCGCAGACATAAGGGTCCTGCAGCTTGTTTGGTTTCTTGAAGATCTGCAACCTTTTACCTCTGCCTCACCTCTTCCCCAAGCAGACTTATACCCATGTCTTCAAACCTCTTCATCCTCTTCTCACTCCCATCCACTCATTCAACCCATCCACCACCACGATACGCAACCCACCATCATGGTCACCGTCAACCCTCACCACCACCCTCACCCACCACCACCACCACCACCGTCACCTTCAATAGAACAAAACGCAGAAAATAAACACCACCACCTGCCACCTGATAATCACCACCACCATCATCATTGGAGCTACACAGTCCACCACCATCATCGGTGGAGAGAAGAGGGAAAGACATAGAGAGAGAGAAAGAAAAGGAGAGATCGGTGGAGAGAGAGAGACCGTAGAGAGAGAAAGGGATGCAGCAGGAGATGACGGTGGTGTGATGGCGGTGGTGTATGGCGGTGGTGTATGGCGGTGGTGGTGGGTTGGGTGGTGGCTTTGCGGTGGTGCTTGGCTTCGCGGCAGGAGACAAGGGGGGTGGTGCTTGATGGTGGTTGTTGGTTGTAGTGGTGGTAGGTGGACGGTGGTATATGAGGTGGTGGTGGTGGTTTGGTGGTAGTGGTAGATGAAGAGTAGAGGTTTTGTAGGAGTGGTATGTGTCTGTTAGTGTGTTGTGTGAGGGAAGAGAAGAGGTTTTTGTAGTAAACAAACACTCTTCTCCTTGCAGACTGCAGACCTTTGGTCCACCTCTCTCCTGCAGATGCCTGCAGATGTGGTCCGCAGACTGCAGAACCTTTACCTCTTAAAAAACAAACAACACCTAAGTCAGAATGCGTTTAGCCTTATGTTCAGACTGGTTTATTGATGTATTGTAAAATACATCAGTTTATCGTGTACAGTTTTTATAGTTTTTGTTAGTTATAGTTTCGTTTTCAATAGATTAGACGTACTTTTGATCCAATCATGTTTTGCAGCCCTGGTTAATTGAAATAGCTAAAAAGTTAAAGAAACGAGTTAGAATATGAAGATACCAAGTTCTGGAATGTGTTGGAGGGCTGGGAGCTGAAACGAAGTGAAAAACAGTGCTAGATGCCCTCTGGCGGGCCACGAAAAGAGAATTGAATGCCTCTCGTGGGTGGTGAGAGGCTTGTAGTTTGCTATGTCATATTCACGGTCGCGGGCCGTGACCCGACACACATATACCTCTCGCGCCCCGCGAAAGGGTTGTTTTATCATTTAATTCGTATCTGGGCAGGTTTTGAGATTAAGAAAGTATATAAACATCATTATAACATCTCTTAAACCTAAGTTACGAAATAGAAGCATCTTTGGACAAAATTAGAGTTCTTGGCAAGCGTTTTGAAGTGTTCGAAACTGCTGGTTGAAGGGTTGAAGCCTAGGGAATCATTCGAGTCGCAATCTGTTGTTCAGGTGTCTTCACTTTCATCTCTTTCTTCTAATATGTTTCGTTTACTTAAAAATACTTTGTATTCGATATTTTTAATGACTTTGATTGGCTAAATTTTACATACTACCTAGATTGGATGAATGGGTTTGTTAAAGTTTGGATTTTTATAATGGATAGTTGACATTTATGGATTATTTGTGAATTGTAGGCATTTGATTATTGACTAGATGTGTTTGCATGCTTAATATTGTTTGAAAATTGTTTATTGCTTTGCACAATTCTTGGTGACGGTCTTTATCACAAAATAGAGTCGTGCTAGGTTTTAGATTTTGGAGAATGTCATATCACATAATAAATCTCAAATCTTTAGGGTGATCGTTCACAATTAACCTTAGAAGTAATATTCGGTAATCAAATAAGTTAGGTGTTCTACTAATTCTCAATAGCTGTGAGGTGAAAGATTATTGGGTTAGGTCTAAGTCATTAAACTGCAAGGTGGGAGCTTCGTGAGAAGTAAACCTACTGGTTGCTGTCTAACAAGTCTAGTCGAGAACCCAAGTTTACCTTTGATTTAGGTCTTGTGAGGGAGTGAGTCTTGTAGGGTACTTTCATAAATTCGTTAGAGGTCCTGTGAGGGAGTCTAACCAACCGGTGTTTATAACAGCCTCTAGGGTTGCCATAAGTGCTCTTGAGAACGGTTAGGAGTCTTATTTGGTAACTCGAAAGGTTTAGAATTCTAAGATCCCAGTTCCGTTATAATTAATATCCTAATAAAATCCATTACTAAAAGCAAACCAGGATTCCAGTCTAGGTAGTGTCTTCACCATTTGAGTAAAGTCCAAAGTAATTCGTCTTAGTTATTTTAGTTAATTTAGTTATTTAATTTAATTTAATTGCATTCTTAGGATTTTTAGAACCCCCCCCCAAATCAAATAAACAAATAGTTATGTCTGTGTCAGTCGTAGTTTAGATAGAGTCATTAGCATAGTTCGATAGAGTCTCGTGGGTTCGATATCCGGACTTACATTAGCTATCCTAGAGTCGACCGGCACACTTGCCGATTAGTAGTTTAGTGAGTCTAGATTATTACTTAGAGTCTAGAATTAGGTTAATTTGGTTAATTTTATTAAACTACTTTTTAGCACATCAAGTTTTTGGCGCCGTTGCCGGGGATTCTTTGGCAATTGCGTTAATCACTTTGTTTGGACTTATCTGATTTCATTAGGTGCTATTTATCGTTTCTGAGTCATAGGAGTCTACATAGATCTAGTGTCTTTTATTTTTAAAGTTATATTTTTTAGTCTTCTTACTTGTTTGTTTTCGGTTTTGTAGTGGATACCCCATACGCGTTCGCAAGGACCTCCGTCGAAGCAGCCATCGGACAAGTATTCCTTCTCGTCTTCTTCTTCGTTAAAGGTTAGTACTTCCACACCCTTATCTCACGCCCTTTCTGACTCTTCTCTCCAATCTAAACCACTGAACTTTGACTTCAACGAAGTCATCCCCACACAATTCCCCACCACCTTCCCGTCCCCACAGTCCACCACCCGTTGTCCAAATGGCCAACCATACCGTTTACCAACAAGCCACCACCAGCTTCACCGGTGCTAACTCACCCATCACTCTCCCCAACATCACCAATGAGAAGTCTTGGCGAATCACATCCTATATCATGACCGCTATCACTAATTCATGTCAATTTCACGGTCGTGAGGATGAGGATGCACCTGCCCATATCAATCATATTACCCGCCTTTGTAGGACCTTCTCCATTGAAGGTGTAAATCTTGATGCCCACTATCTTCAGGTTTTCCCGTTCTCACTTTCTGGACGCGCAGCTATATGGTTTGATTCGCAGCCAGCGGAACCTTCACTACTTGGGGCCGGTTTACGAGATGCTTTCTTAGCTAAATATTTTCCACCCGCAAAAGAATCTCGTCTTCGTGATCAGATCTATTTGTTCTGGATGGAACCTGATGAGCCGTACCACCTGGCCTGGGAAAGATTCCAAACCCTACTTTCTCGTTGTTCTCAGCATGGCCTGTCAGATTGGGCACTTGTAGAAAAGTTCTACAATTGTCTCACCCGGAGATCAAAGCCGGTTTGATACGTCTATTGGTGGGCAACTCATGGGCAAGAAATCAGTAGTTGAATGTAATGATCTCTTTGAGAGTTTTGCCCACTCTGTCATGGACTCTAGCTCTACCACCAAGACTTCCATTCCTGTTACTAGTACTTCCTCGACCGTTCGAGGGGTACACCAAGTTGGCTTGGGTTCATCGGTAGCCGCTGCTCTAGAGATGATTCAGAAAAACTTCACTAAGGAACTAGATGAAATTAAGAAAAAGGTAGATCGATGTGAGGTGTGTAGGGGAGGTTACGATACCATAGATTGTCCCACGCTCACTCTTGAGCAAGCCGAGTACATTTCTGGTCAAGCTCGAGGTCCCACTAATCCGTTTAATAAACATAATAACTCGAATTATAACCCCAACTAGCGTAATAATAATAATAATAATAATAATAATAATAATAATAATAATAATAATAATAATAATAATAATAATAATAATAATAATAATAAAATAATTCCCTCTCTTCCGGTAACCCCCTGGTTTTCCATTAGGTTAATTCCAAAGCAGGGGGTAGGGTTTATATAGTAGTGGGGGTTAAGGTCAGTCAGGTCAGTTTGGGAATTCAGGTTCAGGTTCAGGGGGTCAGTTGTAAGACCCTAACACATTTAGACCGAAAACACGTAGCGGAAATATGTGACATAAAATTTCTTTAATTAAAATCATTCCATCATGATTAAAAGTCCTTTCTATGGTAAGTCTTCATCGATAAATACATTTTTCATTGTATTTGATACATAAACATATCATTTATTTAATAACCGCAAGTCCACACATTCCCATACAATCCATATTATAACTCGATCTTCAATAGCTTATGTCTCTTGATGGTTATGCCCCATAAATCTACACGACCTGAATTCACATTATTAGTACTTGAAGCATTATATGATCTAAGTATATAACTAAAGGATCACATCGCGTTTTATCCTCCTGTAGATTCCATCTAGTTATCCTTCTGAATTCGAGCATTTCATTCCAAAGTCTATCCTTGATGAGCATACGATAATATACCTGCACTTCATTTCATTCTCAGAACAATTCAGTTAACATCATAAATCTTTATATATTAACACCATATATTTCTTCGTATGAGTCTCATTCATTGGAAACATATGATGTAATAACACATATTCAAGATCATCTACCCAACCCTTCCTTGTGTGAAAGACCTTCTACGAACATACATACCTCCCTACTAAATCTCTTATGTTTGCCTTACATGCTTACATAACCATTATAGAATCATAAACACATCGTCTATGTGTAAATTCCCTTGTGTACTTGTCTACACATATATTCGTACCTAATCACGTTTAGCGATGGCTTCCACATTACACTACATTGTGTGCCTATAATAAGAATCTTACTTATAAGACTTAGCCAAATAATATCAACCACATTTACATATTCTAATGTGCATACCACGTATTCATACGCATCCAATAGGTCTCCGTTCTTACCCGAACCCTATAAACACTTTAAGTTAGGCTTGGGGTACCTTTGGGGAAGATAAATGGGCCTTGGAATCAAGCAAAAGTGCGAAAAATGCGAAAACGAGTTTCTTGCTTCAAACCCGCATAGACAGCAATATTTGGCATTGGTGGTAAAAGGGCTTGGTGTCAGTGACGCCCCCTGGCGTCGCCGACGCCCCTTACTTTTGCCATTTTTCTGTTATGTTGTTTTCATCGTTCGTGCGTACTAAAACTCTCATAACTTTTAAAACCGTTTACCCGTTTAACCTCACGTTACTTCCTACGTGATTATAATTTGGTCCTCCATCATATGGACTCAAAATCTAACATCCGGACTAAGGGCATTCTTAGCTTATTTCAGCTTAATATTCATTTATGAATTATTCGACCCGTTCATATTTTTATTAAACAACTCATTTGTTTATACTCAAAACTCACATGAACATTATAACTATAGAAGTTATACATTTCCCGAAGTTCCGTACATGGGTTTATGCACCCGATATCCGGTATGCATTAAACTCATTCATTTCAATCAATTATACATAATTCAACTTTGTAAGAACAATTTCTATACACGAAATTATTTCCAATTAATCAAAACTAACAATCGAATCTTTTGACCATTAACCCGTGTCCCCGTTTCTCGGGTAGCGCACTTATAAGAAATTCTACCCATTACTCGGTTATAACACCGTCGTTATTACTTATGCAACCATATCGTTTGCAATAAATCCTTATTTAGACCTGTTTGGTCTACTTAGCAAAAATCTTCACTTCTATATAACCAAACCTTATTAGACTTCAATTATCATGCTTGAATAATTAGTACACAACTTTTCTTAAAAAATACTAAGAAGTGATTTCGGTAATCACTTACCTTATGCATCCGTGTTCGTATCCGCTTCCTTACCTTCTCTTGACCCATTAGCCTTTCGTGCTTGAGTCCATCTCGACATGATTCCTATACTTTCATGTCATCGAAATCACATTCTTGTTAGCGTACACAATTGTACATCTTGACAATCATATCAATTACACATTTCATATTTGACTTTCATTAGTCAATTCTAACAAACATAAGACTTATACCCAAATTCACATCCTTTCAAACTCATATAATTCATCATGTCATTTTATTTAGCGCGTATTGATTTAACATGTACCATACGACTTCCTATAATCCTACCTTTACGACACCAAGTCAAATCATGCTTCTCATGCGTAGACTACGCAGATGTCATTAAATACACATTCAACCACATGATCACCTAGTGACATCATGCACATGTATAACCTAACCAATACATCATAGACTAAAGCTCTCATGCTCCTAAATTGTCAACCAAAATGCATATCTCATATTAGTCTATCATTGATCACTTCATTGTTATATTCTAGACATTTTCATCCCTCACTTATACACAATTTCATCTAAAACCATCACATAGCAATTTCGTCGAACACTTGGTGTGCGTACTACTTTCTAAGCACAATGTACCACTAATTTATGCATAATCTTCCAAGCTCATACATGATTCGTCAAATCTTCTTAGTAATCAACAAGTATCATTCCCACATAGACATCAAATATATCAACACCACATTTCTTTAAATTTATATAACAAGAATTTATCATACACGTTATATCAACATTGAACAAGAATTGGACATGGATGATAATCCAAGTCATCATCCTTACCATAACAAATGGGTTTCACCTCAAAACATTGAATTGATCCAAATCATACATAATCCATGTTCTGTATTGTGAATATAGCAAGTATTCATACTCAATTTCATACCAATTCCGTGGCTTAAACATAACCCACTTCATACAAGATCACTAATCTAAGTTTTAAGACATACCTCATGATACCCTCGCGTAGGTGATCATTAATTCATGTTCATGCATGAATTTGAGCTTTGATTCACCCTTCAATTTGATGATTTTGGTTGGGTTAGGTTTTTGGCTCCCTTGGAACTCCTGATCTTTCCAGAACACACACAAAGTGTGTGTTTGTGTGTTGAACTTTTCATATAATAACTCAGCTTTCATCTTATCCCACTTTAGTCCCTAGTGTTTGCCACTAAAACATAATTGGCACAACTTTCCTCCTTTAATAGTTTTCACCATACACTTAACTAGGTTAAATAGCCTCGTTACTTTTTTCATGATGTATCATATAAGTACATATGCCGAATATAAATATTTGAGTTTTGGGGCGTTACGTCAGTTTAGTAATGGGGGTTTGAACCGAGAGGGCCAGATTAAGATGGGGGTTCAGGGGGTAGTTTAGAGAGGATTGAGGAGCTTCTTGCCCAACTAGTTATTAAGGATCAGGTTACCCAGAAAAGCCTAGCAGAACATGACTCTTTCTTCAAAAATCAAGAGCAGATAAATAGAAATAATGAACTTTTTCAAAAAATCATCAATCTGCACTCTTAGATCTTCAGAGGACCATAGGTGGCATCGCTAAGCAGATACAAGAATACCCCCTGGTCAGTTTTCGGGTAACACTCATATAAACCCGGCTAACCATTCAGCAAAAGAGATAACCACCCGTAGTGGGAAGAGTCTAGGTGAGATAGTTAGAGAGAGAGTTGAGGTGGAAGATGAGGAAGAGGTAGATGAGGAGATAGAGATGTAGGCTCCGGGTAAAGTGCACATTAGGCTAGACCCAGCAAGTACCGCACACATCGAGGAGCCTCGAGTAGAGAAGAGTATAGAGAAACAACCGGTAGGGGTTAGGCATCACCACTAGTTGATCATTCTCGCGTACCATACCCAGCCCGCCTTAAACATCAAAAATATGCTAAGGAATATGGGCAATTCCTTGAGATGTTCAAACAGTTAAAAATTAACATTCCATTCATCGAAGCCCTTCAGTCCATGCCCAAATATGCTAAATTCCTTAAGGACCTTCTCAAGCGTAAGGATAGGATAGGTGAGCTTTCAAATATTCCATTGACCGAAGGTTGTTCTGCGGTGGTCTTGAATAAGCTACCGGAGAAACTAACCGACCTGGGCACATTCACCATTCCATGCTTATTCGGGGGTGCCATTACTCCCGCGCATGCCTTAGCCGATTTAGGTGCTAGCATCAACATGATGCCATTCTCTCTTTACGAGAGGCTAAGGTTAGGAGAGCTTACCCCAGACGCATGTCATTGTCATTTGTCGATCGCTCAGTCAAATATCCTATAGGGATCGTAGAGAATTTATTAGTTAAAGTCGATAAGTTCGTGTTCCCCGTAGACTTCGTTGTTCTAGACATGGAGGTCGACGAGAGAGTTCCTATCATATTAGGCCGTCCATTCCTTCGCACCGTAAAGGCAATCATCGATGTCTTTGACGGTAAGATTCACTTTGTGCAGGCGTCGAGATCGTCACTTTTGAGATAGATAGAGCTATGCAACACCCTAATGGTAGTGATGATATAGTGGTCCGTGTCACTCGGTTTACTTTCTAGACTCCTTCATCTCATGTGTTGATCAATGTCTAAGTTATATTAGTGGAGCCGATCTAGTTAGTGAGGGAGATGTTGAGGTTGATAGTGATATCGAAAGCGAGCGGGAGGATCCGGATTGGATTCCCGAGAATTTAGAGCTTTGTGAGATTAAGGAGGAGAGCGAGAGCAAGCCCGTAGATACTTCATTCTTTAGAGTATGCCTTCTTTGGTGAAAAGTCGAGCTTGCCCATCATTATCTCATCTAAGTTGACGGAGGAGGAGAAAGTGAAGTTGATCAGGGTGCTAAGAGAGCACAAAGAGGCCATAGCATGGAGGTTGTCCGACATAAAGGGAATTAGCCCCACCTTTTGCACCCACCAGATTCCAATGGAGGATGAATTTAAGCCAGTGGTGCAACCCCAAAGACGCCTCAATTCCAATATGAAGGAGGTAGTTAGGAAAGAGGTGTTGAAGTTGATGGGGCCGGTCTGATATACCCCATTTCTGATTCATCTTGGGTCAGTCCCACTCAAGTCGTCCCTAAGAAGTGAGGGATGATGGTTGTCATGTATGCGAAGAATGAACTCATCCCTCTCGTATAGTCACCGGTTGGCGTGTGTGTATTGATTATCGCAAGCTAAACGATGCCACCTGGAAAGATCACTTTCCACTCCCATTCATTGACCAAATGCTAGAGCGTCTCGCGGGGCAACAATTCTATTGTTTCCTTAATGGTTTTTCTGGCTACTTCCAAATCCCTATTGCACCGGAAGACCAAGAGAAGATGACATTTACATGTCCATACGGCACATACGCTTACCAAGGCATGCCCTTTGGATTATGTAACGCTCCGGCTACTTTTCAGCGGTGTATGATTACCATCTTCCAAGACATGGTCGAGAGTTCATGGAGGTCTTTATGGATGATGTTTCGGTCTATGGCAATTCTTTCGATCAATGTTTAGGTAATCTTGAGAGGATGATGAAGAGGTGTGTTGAGACGATGTTGATGCTTAATTGGGAGAAGTGTCACTTCATGGTGACGGAGGGGATTGTATTAGGTCATAAGATCTCTAGAGCCGGTATAGAGGTTGATAGGGCTAAGATAGATACGATTAGTAGGTTTCCTCCACCGACTAGTATGAAATCAATCCGAAGTTTTCTTGGTCATGTGAGTTTCTATAGGCGCATTCTCATTTCACCTGATTAGAGATTTCTTAAAATTCACTCGCCCCATGACTCGACTCTTAGAGAAGGATGTTCCTTTTGTCTTTGACAAGGAATGTCTTCAAGCGTTCGAACTCCTTAAAGAAAAACTCGTGAGTGCACCCATTCTCATTTCACCAGATTGGAGCTTGCCCTTTGAGCTCATGTGCGACGCGAGTGACTACATGGTAGGAGCGGTTTTGGGTCAAAGATGGGAGACACACTTTCACCCGATCTACTATGCAAGTAAAACCCTCAGTGACGCCCAAGAGAATTACACCACCACCGAGAAGGAACTCCTAGTCGTAGTTTTTGCATTCGATAAGTTATGTTCTTACCTCGTGCTTTTAAAGACCATAGTGTTCACCGATCATTCCGCTTTGCGTTACCTTTTCCAAAAGAAGGACGCTAAGCCTCGTCTCACATGATGGATTCTCCTTTCCGAGTTTGACATAGAGATTAGAGATAAGAAAGGAGCGGAGAACGTCACGGCAGACCATCTTTCACGATTAGAGGATCCGAGTAGGGAGGAGATTCGTGAGAAGGCGATAGGTGATAGATTCCCTCACGAGTCCATTGATTTCGTTGTGGCGGAAAAGGAGGGTTTACCGTGGTTTAGTGATTAGAAAATTACCTTGCAAACGGGTATGTGATGAAGGATATGAGTGCTTAACAAAAGAGGAAGTTTTTTGGGATGCTAGGAAGTATATTTGGGATGACACATTCCTCTTTAGGATAGGAGGATATTGCATACTTAGGAGGTGTGTTTCTAAGGAAGTGGGGTTAGATATTCTTAGGCATGTTCACGAAGGGTTGACGGGAGGACATCACGGTGCACACACTACCGCACAAAAAGTCTTTGATTGCGGTTTCCTTTGGCCCACGGTAGTTGAGGATGCTATAGAATTCGTTAGGAAATGTGATGCTTGCCAACGTACCGGCAATATTTCATCCAAGGATGAGATGCCCCAAAATCCTATCCAAGTCCTTGAAATTTTTTATGTGTGGGGCATCGACTTCATGGCACCTTTTCCCTCCTCTAGTGGGAATAGGTACATCCTCGTGGCAACCGATTACGTCTCTAAGTGGGTGGAAGCTCAAGCTTTGCTTAAGAATGCATGCCCGAGTGGTGGTGGAATTCCTTAAAAAGCTGTTCACTCGTTTCGGTACACCCGAAGCCTTATTAGTGATCGAGGAACACATTTTGCAATCCTTGATGGAGAAGGCATTAGAGCGTTATGGATTTACTCACCATTTGTCCACCGCGTACCATCCACAAACAAGCAGTCAAGTCGAGAATGCGAATAGAAGGGTGAAGAGGATCTTAGAAAAGATGGTAGGAAAGAGTCAGAAGGATTGGTCTACTAAGCTTGACGATGCATTGTGGGCATTTCGTAACGCCCACAAAACACCTTTAGGGACCACTCATTCATGATTGTCTATGGAAAGCATGCCATCTCCCAGTAGAATTAGAGCACCGAGCGCTTTGGGCTCTTAAAACCATAAATGTAGATCTTACCGAAGCGGCAAGGAGACGGTTTTTCCAAATCCACGAGTGGGAACCCCTTAGAGATGCGGCGTATGAGCGTTCATGGAGTATCAAGGAGAAATCAAGGCTTTTCATGATAGGAGAATCGAGGGATTGAAATAGTTCAAAATCGGGGATAAAGTGCTTCTTTATAATTCAAGGTTTAAGTTGTTTCCGGGAAATTGAAATCCAAATGGACGGGGCTGTATGTTGTGAAGGAGGTGTTTCCATATGGTACTATTGAGTTGCTAAACGAAGCCGACAGATACACATGGAAAGTGAATGGCCATAGGTTGAAGCATTATTTAGGGGGGCCTATTGATAACACCGAGAATGAGGAAGACACCCCAAACACCACCGGTTAGAGTCTTGAGTGAGAGCTCAAGTGTTGAGTTTGTACCGTTTGTTTTTTCATTTCTTTTTTAATATTTTTCGTAGCTAACGGTCGTTTTGGTGGAGAGTCGGTCTTTGTTTTTCGTATTTGGAGTCTTTTGCATGAATTCATAACCAAGGATGTTCGAGAATTGACGAGAAAACAAGGTTCCAGGTACGTTCCAGTGTTAAAAAAATTTGGAATTGGTTTTTGGGGCTTTTGTTAAGTTAAGTAAAATTTTTCTAAGGCATGAACACAAAAAATTGACGAAACTTACAGTGAAAAGGGGCTTCTAGGGAGCGCGAGAGACTTAGGTCTCCCTGTCGCGGCCCGCTAGAGGCCATAAATGGCTGATGTCAATTTGGCGGTCGTGGGCGCGAGAGAAGTTGGTATCCTTCTCGCGGCCCGCGAGAGATCATATATGCAGCCCTCTTTAGTTTAAACCCCAAATTTCATCAATTTTTGACCTAATCCTTCAACTACACCCGCCAACTACCATTCTAAAGCACCATCTACCACCAAAATCGACCATTGTCCAGCGTCATCTGCACTCCTACTTCACCCACGCCCATAATCCTTCCGATTTCCACTGCCAATCTTCCATCTTTCACCATAAATCACAAGTTTTGAGGGTTTCAAGTTACCTACCAAATCTCCTAGTTTCTCTTGTCTAAATTGACACCAAGGTATGTTTCTCTTGCAATTGTGGTACCACAAGTCCATTTATTTTAGTTTTTAGCGTGTTTAGGGCTTGTTTTAGGTGTCGGGTCATGTTAGGTCTAGTTCTGGGGTTAATTTGTTTATGGTTGAGGTTGCGGGAGGGTTGGTTTGAGTTTATAACACTGCTTACAGGTTGCAAAAGGGTTGGTTTGGGTTGACATACATGTGCTAGGCGGCTGCCATGAGGTTAGATTTTGTAAACGTTGAGTTTGGGGATATGGGTTGGTGAATTTTACGATAAAGATGAGACTTTTAGCATGGTTTTAACCCGTGTCCAATAGGCAATGCATAAAGTTTTTAACTTTAATTCATTTCGAACTCAATGTTGGTTTCTTTTTGGCACTTGGGTTTTAATTGCGGACAATTAAAGTGCCAGGAGGGGGTAGTGTACATTGAGTCTTGTATTGTGAATCGTCTAGTCTTAGTGTTAGTCTTGGTATTGGGCTTACTTATATGCATGTACATGTACAAAACACTTCACCCTTATTAAATCTCCATTCAGGCGAGGTTGTTTATAACTTATGCTTTTGTAAACGGTAACCCGATTTTGTTTTTCTCTTCATTTTTGGTTCAACAACGAATGGAATGTTATGTGGTTGTTCCAACTTTTCAAAAACATTTACTAAAAATATCAAAAAATTAAAAAATTTAAAAATACCAAAAATAGTTTGTGATTATTAACTCTTTGCTAATTTTCTGCTTGCATTGCTTGTTCTATACATTTGTTTCGCAAAATGTCAGGTGAAGGTTCTTCCAGTCGGCCGGGAAAGAAGAAGAGAGGACCACCTGCACACCCGCGGGGAGATCCGGCTGAAACTCAACCATTACCACCGGATTTTAATAAGAGGAAAGTATTTTACAGAGGTGATGGGGTCCCACATGGACAAAGCACGAGGCTACGGGATAGACTGTTGCTTTAGTTTGAGCTAGATTCGGGGGAGTATCAGCGGTTTTGCAGTTTCATCGATCTTGATTTGTTGCCTTATAGGAGGATAGACTAGGGGATGTTAGACCAGCTGGGTCGAGACAGAGGGTTGAACAATTTCTAGGTGATAAGTTTAGAAGAGTATTGGACTGTGATGCTAGGCAGTACAAGGAGATCACACTAGAGTTCCATTCCACCTTTGATTACAAGCAAGGGAACTATGATGAGGAGGATGCAGTTTTCTTTTCTTTAGGGAGACAGGCATATGAGATGACGATTCCACAATTTGCAATTGCCACTCAGTTTTATACGGTAGAAAAGGTGCAGTCTCCTGGGTGTGTGTCTAGTCTGATGGGGGTGTTCAAGAAGAGGCATCCACATAGCGTTCAGTTTGATGAGTTGGTTAGGTTTTGGGATACAATTTCGACGGCACCATACTCGAACAATATGGTTGCGAGTGATATCATTGACCCAGTCTACAGGTTTATCCACAAGATCTTGGCAGCCACTTTAATTGGAAGAGGACAGGGGGATAACAAGGTTAATCAGGTTAGCCTTTACTGTTTGATGTGTATGGTTGAGCAGCGACCCGCCAACTTGGAGACTATTTTTGCATGGTCGATGTGGAGGTTATGGAGGGGTGGTTCATGTGCTAAAGTATATTGTGGGCCATATGTGACGTGGTTAGCTTAGAGTTTGGGGGTTATTACGCGGTACCCGAGAGGGAAGATGAGAGAGGGGCCAGCACCATGTTTTATGAGTGTTAAGATCTTCAGCTGCAGGGATTTTGTCATACACCAATCCTCTGGCGTGGGACACCATCCGCCAGGGTCCACAGGTCCAGCCTCCGCCAGGTTCTGATGCTGCATCATCTATGCAGTCTGCCATACCTCCCCGTTATCAGAGGCAGGTGACTCAACAGGAGATATTTGCCAGGCAGTATCCACTGAGACAGCCCCGACCAGACCCGCTTACGTTAGATTCTTTATATGACAGGATGGAGATGGGTTTTGGGGGGTTTGAGAGGATATGTGGATGAGCAGTTTGGGGGTGTTAGGCAAGGTCAGCAGAGGTTAGAGGATGGGATGCGTTACATGATGGAGAGCATGAATATGGTAGTTCCACCTTTCTTCCGCCACCAAACACAGACGGGACCCAGTGGTATGAAGGGGGTGCAGCCGTATCAGGTTTTTCAGCCATCTGAGGAGAGTGATGATTAGGAGTAGTGTGGGGATGGCAGCATTTGGTGTTTGTTACAGGATCTTTACGCTTTCTTTTATGTTTATGTTGTTTTTATTTTAATCCTGACTATACCCCTAATTTTGGATACTTTGATACTTTGGTACTTGGGTTTGGGGTTGGTTGGTTTGTGATGTTTGTGGTTGATGTTTTCAAACACTTTTATCTATTGTTATGTTATGCTTTGTTATGTTTTATTTTACTTGATAGGTATGGTGTTGGTTTTGCCGCTTCCGTTTGCCTGTGAGATTTAGGAACTGTTTGCTGAGCTTGTTCGGATTCGAGGGCATATCTGGAATTGACTGGCACATTGACAGTCTCGCATATTCAGCTAAGTCGTTCCACTAGTATATTTTGTTTATTTTATTTATTTAGTTCTTAGTTTTTATTTTTAGTAGTTTGTTTGAGTCGTATTCTTGTACTTGCATTAGGGACAATGCAATCTTTAAGTGTGGGGGTGGGATACATAGTTTAGTGTTAGTTGAGTCATAGTTTAAAAAAAATTGAAAAATCCAAAAAATTGAAAATTTTGAAAATGTCTTTTGAATAAGAAGTTTGCAAGATAAAAACGGAAAATGATAGAAAAGTCGGGTAATGTTCGGGTTTCAAATAATAATATAGAGTTAATACAGTCGAGCTTGTGTCTAGTTTGGGATATGCAGGCAGGCTCGATTCGGTTCTAGGTTCCTTTTATTTAAAAATACTTTAATTGTCGGTTTACTAGTGGGTACTCATCTAGGAAAAATGGGAAGTGAAACCGCCGAAAATAGTATAAAGAATTTCGTTATAAGCTAAAGTTTTTAGAATTTTTAATCATAAAAAAATAGAATAAGTGAGCTAGATTGAGAAAAGTATATCAGGCCTATGTAATTTCGTTGGGATGGTGACTCTGACTTAGATTGCCTCTAGGGTGGTTGAATGAAAAAATTGCAAAAATTTACCGACACCTACATTGTCGCTCTCGGAGATGGTGACTCTGGTTAAGAAGCCTCTGGGTTAGGTGAAGCAAAGTCTACGCTCAAGAATGAAAAAAAAGAAGTGAAAAAAATTGATTTTAAATTCTTTTGATTTTGGTAAAAAACGGTTAGGAAATGGGTTAAGCAACTCGATCCTTTTGTTCTATAAGCTTGAGGTGGGATTAGGTGTACCGTGGCTTCTAGTGTGAGACCCTAGGTAGATTGACCGAACTTAAACTAAATTGTATGATATATGCTTGGAACCGGGTTTGGGTTTAAAGGGACAAGTATACATGCAATCGCGGCTAACACAGGTTTTGATGTTAATAAGTAATCTACCTTTTGTCCCGAATATTAATCCATCTCTGATTCCGTTTAATAGATTCTTTTTCGAGGACGAAAAAATAGCAAGTGTGGGGATATTTGATGTATTGTAAAATACATCAGTTTATCATATACAGTTTTTATAGTTTTTGTTAGTTATGGTTTCGTCTACAATAGATTAGACGTACTTTTGATCCAATCACTTTTTGCAAGTCCTGGTTGATTGAAATAGCTAAAAAGTGCAAGAAACGAGTTAGAATATGAAGATACCAAGTTCTTGAACGTGTTGGAGGGCTCGGGAGCTAAACGAAGCGAAAAACGCCAGATGCTATCTGGCGGGCGCGAAAAGAGAATTGAATGCCTCTCACGGGTGGCGAGAGGCTTGTAGTTTGCTATGTCATATTCACGGTCAGGGAGCGACCCGACACACTTATACCTCTCGCGCCCAACGAAAGGGTTGTTTGTCAGTCAGTTCGTATCTGGGCGGGTTTTGAGATTAGGAAAGTATATAAACATCATTTAACATCTCTTAAACCTAAATTAAGAATTAGAAGCATCTTTGGACAAAAAACAGAGTTCTTGGCAAGCGTTTTGAAGTGTTCGAACTGCTGGTTGAAGGATTGAAGCCTAAGGAATCATTCGAGTTGCAATCCTGCTGTTCGGGTGTCTTCACTTTCGTCTCTTTCTTCTAATATGTTTCTTTAGTTAAAAATACTTTGCATTCGATATTGTTAAGACTTTGATATGCTAAATTTTACATACTACCTAGATTGGATGAATGGTTTGTTAAAGTTTGGATTTTTATAATGAAAGTTGATATTTATGGATTATTTATGAATTGTAGGCGATTTAATTATTGGCTAGATGTGTTTGTCATGCTTAATATTGTTTGAAAATTGTTTATTACTTCGCACAATGCTTGGTGACGGTCTTTATCACAAAATAGATCGTGCTTGGTTTTAGATTTTGATGAGTGTCTATATCACATAATTAATCTCTAATTTTAGGGTGATCGTGCACTATTAACCTTAGAAGTAATATTCGGTAATAAAAAAAGTTAAGTGTTCTACTAATTCTCAATAGCTGTGAGGTGCGAGATTATTGTTAGGTCATAAGTCATTAAACTGCAAGGTGGGAGCTTCGTGAGAAGTAAACCTATTGGATGTTGTTCTAACAAGTCTAGTCGAAGAACCCAAGTTTACCTTTGAATTAGGTCCTATGAGGGAGTGAGTCTTGTAGGGTACTTTCATAAATCCTTTAGAGGTCCTGTGAGGGAGTCTAACCAACCGGTGTTTATAACAGCCTCTAGGGTAGCCATAAGTGCTCTTGAGAAGGGTTAGGAGTCTTATTCGGTAACTCGAAAGGTTTAGAATTCTAAGATCTCGGTTCTGTAATAATCAATATCCTAATAAAATCCATTACTAAAAGCAAACCAGGATTCTAGTCTAGGTAGTGTCTTCTCCATCTGAGTAAAGTCCAAAGTAATTTGTCTTAGTTATTTTAGTTAATTTTGTTATTTAATTTAATTTAATTGCATTCTTAGGATTTTTAGAAACCCCCCCCCCCAAACAAATAAACAAATAGTTATGTTTGTGTCAGTCGTATTCTAGATATAATCATTAGCGTAGTTCGATAGAGTCTCGTGGGTTCGATATCCGGACTTACATTAGCTATACTAGAGTCGGCCGGTACACTTGGCGGTTAGTAGTTTAGTGTGTCTTAGTGAGTCTAGAGTATTACTTAGAGTCTAGAATTAGGTTAATTTAGTTAATATTATTAAACTACTTTTTAGCACATCATTTGTCACACCCCAACCGATGGCGGAAACATCGGGGTTAGTGGCACTAGGCGACCAGATTGATTTCACGAGATGTTCCATAACAATCATTTAACATATCACAACCTACTTAATATCCCATACTATTAAACGTAACATTTAAACAACTACTACAAAACGGAGATTTCTCATAACATTCAACCGGGTTCGATTTCCCCTAGATTTCATACATAGGTTCAAAATCTGAAATACATCAACCAACTAACTAAACAACATAACTAAACTAGCAACATCCAAGCATCCACGCTAAATCCTCAACCTGTTACATACGTTAAAATACAAGTCAATACAATTAAGTAAAGGTGAGCATACAGGTTTAAGTACTACTAGCATAATCGAGAAAGCATTCGCGAAATAATCTAACTACATAGCATGATACACCAAAAAATTTTCACACAGATTAAAATAGGCTTATTTCTCATGCTAACTACCGTGAGAAGGCTTGCGCGTCCATCCTAACTAGACCCCATCGGGTGTAAGCCACAATATAGTACCATACTAGCTAAGGAGGCAAGTTAACGAAAATAAGTCCTAGTCACATGTTTCTAGCATCACGTATTGAGCACATATAATCAGATTATTCGCGTGTGATAAAAAGATTGATTTGTGTAGTGATTTTGATATAGGAACGTATGTAACACCCAAAAAGTGTGTTAAAGAGAAAATGGGTCAAGTATACTCACTGTGGGTGCGTTTAGGTAAGAGTCCGGGATCTGAGGAGTGTCGAGAGGAGCGCCGGATCAGCCTACGTACGCAAACGGAAGTGCATCAGTCTCCGAAAAGCTGAAACGGTTAAGTTTTGGTTGGGCAGTAGCCAAGTTCGGGAGAACTTGTGTGTAAACACACAAGTTCGAGCAAACTTGTATGAATTTGGTGAGTTTATAGCCAAGTTCGGTCGAACTTGATGAGTTCCTTAGGAAACCTGTCAAGTTCGGGCGAACTTGTAAGAAACCTTACTGGGATGACAAGTTCGGGCGAACTTGCATAGTTTCTTATGAAACTAGACAAGTTCGAGCGAACTTGTGAGATATTTGGTGAAAAAGTGCCCAAGTTCGGTCGAACTTGACCCATTTGGGTGCAAGTTCGGTCGAAATTGTAGTGGAGCTGGTGATTCTCGAGCGAACTTGATCTTTTCGGGTCTAAAATCTTGCGTTTTCGCATTGTTTGCTGAGGAAAATCGAGTGTTCATCCCTCCAACCCTGTGCTACTGAGCAAACTTAGGTCGGAAAGGTCCTTTAGAGCTGTTTTAGCCGTTTTACAAATGCGTGGGCTAATCCTGGCGAACTCGGGGTTCGTTCGGATTAGTCCGGCTTGTGTAAACCAACACAAACGTCCTTGTGTTTCCAGATCTGCGATCTTGAATGATAGATGCTTCGTTTCATACCAGAAAATGAACAAAACATCATCAAAAGTCCGTATCTTGTGTAGAAATCAATGGTTTTCAAAGGTTTTTCTCAGATCTATCACTTACAAGCCGAGATCTTGCGGATCTCGTGTTTGGGAAGTCTCTACTATCACCAAACGAACTCGTATTGTGTAGATCTAAGCTTAAAACAAAAGTTTTTGAAGAAAAAGATGAAGATTTTCGTAAAAGAATGAGTTTTGATGAAAACGAAGGCTATGCCTTGTGCCAAAATCGTTGTAAACCTTTGTAGATCATTGATAAACGTTGTTGTAGTGAAATCGGGTTGATTCTTACTTAGAATACGAAGATTTCAGGTATTGAGAGCTCTGGGCGAATTTACAGCAAGTTCAAATGAGAGAGCAGAGCTTGGTATTTATAGGAGATGGCAAAATGAGAGCTGATGGAGACCAAGTTCGGTCGAACTTGCATGAGATTCATGCAAGTTCGGGCGAACTTGCTAGATTTTCAAAGGAGATCAGTCAAGTTCGGCCGAACTTGCTGATTATGTGAGGAATCAAACAAGTTTGAGCGAACTTGAGAGTAAAGAAGGAATTTTGTTTTGGCCAGTCAAGTTCGGCCGAACTTGGTAACACCAAGTTCGAGTGAACTTGACAAAAAGTTGGGTTTTCTTTGTTTATTTCGCATTAAGAGTTCGTTTGGTTATTCGGTTCGTATTAGTTAGTTATATTAAGCGTTATAATTGATATAATAGTGCGATTTAGCGATTCGAGAGTGCGAGAGCGATGCGATAGTGAGCGTAATCATAACCACAAACACACATAACACAAAAATAACATAAAACCACCAAAATAACATAAAACCACATAAATAACTGGGATTTGCGATGCGATGAGATTAGTGATGCGATTTATTAAGCGATTAGATGCGATAATAACATACAACACCATAATTAATTAACATAAACTTTATTATAAGTCGAATCTCGGAATTACAAAAGATAGGTAAACAGGAAAACAAAATGAAGAGATAACAATCGAATTTTCGAGTTGTTACATGTATAATACCCCAGATATCAACTATATATAAAGACCTCGTATCTCAGAATCAGGCAATCTCTCAAACAAAATTTCGGAGTACTAAGTCCATATATCCAATATGTGTTAATCCACAAGATTAAGCAGTTGTAAATTTTAGTTTATATCTCGGAAACAAATTACTGAACATGTTAAGTCTATCGACACATCCCCAGTAAGACTTGTTTATCACTTTTAAAACTTTACATTTCTTTAGCATACTGTGATAGTCCACTGATGTACTATCATTTCCTTTTTGTGACATCGAATTCTTTTTGTCTTTTTCAATGTTTTTGTACATTTTTGAAATTTTTCATATGTTTTTGTATTTTCCCAAATATTTCTCCCCCTAAAATCAAAAACATTTTTGTATTTTAGTTTTTAAGAAATACTAATCTAGAAATATAAATAACGAACCAATGCGGATTACGTGAACTCGTCGTCCGATCCTACTAAATTTCATGCATCAACATCATCATCAACCTGTAACATATTACAAAATATGGTTCAAAGCAAAAGCATTGGCAAGCACACAAGTTTTAAATTACATAGCATAAGTATAAAAAGAATTTACTCGAACCCACATGGCAATTGTATACAAGGTAAACTAGCATGCAATACTAAATGTCAAACCCAAATGTCCACAAGAATTTTAAGTGTCCCTCGCCACAAAAGTAACGAGACTAATTATGAATAAAGCTTAACAATACCCTAACGGGCAGCGTGCTACTCCTATAGCGCTTTATATGTAAAGTTGGGCTAGCTAAGTTAATGACATGAAGCAAAGTATGAATCTAGCATGAACCTAAGTATGACAACTAGCATGTATACGGATTGAACATAAAAAGCATGTTTAAGTGTGTGTTGGTGGTTTGTATGTTAACATATTACAACCCAAAGTGTTTTAAAAGTAAACGGGTCGAGTGTTTTCACGGTTTTGCAAAGCTTTCCAAAGTAGCGTGAGTCGACGAGTCGTGGAGGATGGAACACCAAATTTACTTTAGAAAACTTGAAAGTATTCTTCTTTGCTTGGAAATCTTAAGAGGATCAGAGAGTTTGGAAGTAGATTAGTGTGTGGAATGTGTTTAGGATGTGGTGGAGGCTTGTATTTATAAGTGAGGATTAGGGTTTGAGAGTTAATGAAGGTGGAAGGTGATTGGAGGAGAAAAGAGGTGGAAAAGGGTGAAATATGATTGGCTAAAGAATGGTGGAAGGTGATTGGAGGATAAAGAAGGTGGAAAGGGGTGAAATCTAATTGGCTAAAAAAAGGGTGGAAGGTGATTGGAGAAGAAAGGAGGTGGAAAAGCTTTTGGTTTTCTCCACTTTTAATCCATGCGTTTTGTAACTAAGTTATTTTATGCTATAAAGGTGTATGCAAGTATATTATAAGTATGATACGTGTATGAATGTGATTCCGAGAAAATATAATTTGATGTATGTCTTGGTTTTAAATTAAAACGTGTATTTCGCGACTGATTACATATTATGCATGTATGATTAAACAAGGTTGATTTAGAAATACAATTTCTATCATGATAAAGTCTCGAGATTACAAGGATTGAAATGAAGTAAGAATACAAGTTTCTAAAAATAGAAATGTGAACACAACTTTCTAAATATGGAAATTACAGAAAATGCGGAGCGTTACATCATTTATCAAGAATTTACGGAAATTACGTATATTCGTATAGTTTAGTCACAGAAGTCAAGCATGGGGGTGCGAACACCTCATTATATGATTCACTAAAGCACAAGATCTATCAACAGAGTTGATAAACCCGGTTGGTCATGAATGTACAAAAATTTAAAGTACAACGTGCACAAGTGGTGGTGGAACTTAATTCGGAAAGCCCAGGCCTGCTCGTACGAGCTGGACACCTCCTCATACGAGGGGCATTGCTTCATACGAGGTGACATCTCCTCGTACGAGGGGATGGTCACTTCGTACGAGGCGTGATGGCTTCGTACGAGTTGGTCTATTCCGAGTCATTTTCGCGTGGTTTTAGCGGATTTTAGGTGTTTTAACATGGCCATGTTTCTGTTTTAACATGATCGTGTTTTATGTTTCAACATGATCATGCATTTGTTAAACATGATCATGTTCTTTCAGTTTCTAAAATGTACTGCAACTTTAAAACGCAACGAGTTTCACAACATGATCATGTTAGTTACCTCACTTTCCTTTCCAGGTCTAAAACGCAATGGTTGGCTTTCACAACAACATGAGCATGTTTTGTTTTAACATCATGATCATGTTCTTTCAGTCTGCAGGTCTAAACGCAGTGGGTCTAGTTTCAAGTTTCAACATGATTATGCTTCTGTTAAACATGATCATGTTCTTTCAGTCTGCAGGTTTAAAACGCAATGGGTCAAAAAACGCAATGGGTCCAGTTTCAAGTTTCAACATGATCATGCTTCCGTTAAACATGATCAGGTTCTTTCACTCTGCAGGTCTAAAACGCAATGGGTTGGGTTTCACAACATGATCATGTTTATGTTTTAACATAATCATGTCAGTTTAATTCCCAGTACACTCATACACTCTAGGTCTAAAACACAATGGGCTAAAGACACAAAATGATGTGTTTTTTCATTGTGTTGTAAAACACAATGGATTAAAAGCATAAAACAAATTTATTTTTTGTTGTGGTATAAAATGGAATGTTCTAAAAACACAAAGAAATGTTTTGTTTCTAAAACGTAATAGACTAAAAACACAAAGAAATGTCCCTTTTTTCAAAAACGCAATAAGCTAAAACCACAAAGAAATGTCGTTTTTTTCTAAAACGCAATGGATTAAAAACAAAAAATGTGTTGTTTTTAAAATGCAATGGACTAAAAACACAAAAAAGTGTTTTCATTCTTTTGTAAACACAATGACTTAATTCAAAAACACAAATCGTAAAACACAATTCAAATTTTCTTACACATATCGATTTCTTTGAGTTTCTTCAACGATTGATGATATTTGAATGTTAGAAACACTTATCAACGATCGAATCAAACGAATCTAGTGATTCACTTCAAAATCACGGAAAAAAATGAGAAAATGTATAAAACTAAAATAGGGTTCTACAAAAAGGTTGAAGAACACGTTGATTGAATCTTTGAATCACTGATTGATGACGAAAATTGTACTATGATGTAATGCTTATTGAATAGAAAGTGAAGAAAAGGGTGAAGATTGTGGGTTTTTAAAAATGATAGATTTTAAAGTTGCAATGAAGATGAAAGGAGAAGATGAGATAAGATTGACTAAAATATTATTCCCTTTTATTTTTCAGTTTTGCCAAATGTACAACCCCATTGCTTCCTATCCTTCCTAGCCAAACTATACTTCATATTTGATCCTATAAGAACCATAATTATTATACGACAATTTCTTTATAAAAGTTGGAATTATATATATATATTACCAATGCGAACACATAAAGTTATAGAAAAGTTGAAGTTATTTAAAACTTAAAAAGTATTTAAAAACATTACAATTTTTTAACAATATTTGGTTTACAAAAGATTAAGATAACATGCGGAAGTAAATTTTCATTTGTGTTTGGTCCTTCAAGTAGCTTGATCCTTATAAACTTCGCCATAGCGATCACCTATAAATCAATACAATCTTAAACATTATTTATATATTACTTAGAATGTATTTCGCTAGTTTAGATATCCGAAAACTAAATAAAATTTTTTGTTGTGAAAAACCCGTCGTAAGCTACGGTACCCGTAGCTTACGGTAGCCAGCAAAAAAACATGCTAGAAACTCCCAGCCGTAGCCTACGGCGACCAATATGTTACAGTCATGTTCCATTGTTTTTCTTTTCACTAACGTAGTGTAACATTCGTCGAAGAACGGGTTTTCAAAACCCGCTTCGTTTATTAATCAAATATCCAATTATAATTTTTCGTTGCGTATTCATTGCTCAAATTAATTTTTAATGATACATAATTAATAAATATATTAGAATTTAAAAACCATAATTTATAAATATTAGTAAATGGTGAGAAAAAATAAAATGGGGACGCCGGGTTTCGAACCCGGGTCACCCACAAGCCAAAGCACACAACACACCGCTCCGCCACACACTGTCTTTGGGATAAACATTAAAACAAATAACACTTATAATAAAACTCGAAAATCAAATTCAGTAATCGGCGCGCCCAAACTAATTGCCACCGGAAAAATAGGCAATCCGCGATTCTTGCCATTTTCCTTTTGACCAAAACACGTTAACCGACTTCGACATCGGTTATAACCGATGTCTGACCCTCAATTTTAGTCGTAACCGCCAGAAGACCCTTGACCGCGAATCAAGACCCAAAAACGGACCCAATTCACTCAGTTCTTCCCTATAAATACCCACTCAATCTTCCGGAAATCCTTTCGCTCAGAACCACTCACTTTTTCGAAGCTTTAGCTCGTCGCCGGAGATATTCTGCATTCGCCGGACTTTCACCGGAAAACCAAGACTTACTCAAAATCGGTAAATTCTCGACTCTTTTGTTTACAATCCATTATTCGGCATGTATTAACATAAATCGTTCAACCAGAATCTGTCTCAGTCAACGTAGCCGGGAATTCCTGCACTCACCAGAAAATCACTGAAATTCCGAAGTCTCACTGTCGATCGTACAATCATCTAAACCCTCCTGATATCCCTTGTTTAGTAACTTAATTGCACAACACATTGATCAAAATTGTTAATCGATTCACTCAGTCGGAAGTCACCAATCAGAGCCGAAGAATTTTGCCGGAAAATCTGAAGAAGACACTCTGTGATTGGTACATCTTATTCCTAAATTCCTTTCTTTTGCTTCAATTCAATCAATCATAAGCGTAGTTGATCAATTAAACAAACAGTCAATTCACTGTTCGGTAATTCGATAAGCGATGAAGATGAAGTTAAAACATGTGTACAAGTATAATTAAAAACGAATATTCGAACGGGTTAGACACACAGTCCAGCGGTGGACTATGTGCACAAACAATGCACACGTCCCGGGTTCGAATCGCACACGTTACCGAATTTCAGAATTAAAACCAACATTTTTACAACTGAATCAGAACAAGTCACAAAATGTTTATAAGAGAAATATAATTCATAAGTTTAACAGATTTGACACACAGCCCAACTGGTTGGGCTGTGAGCACTCGAACCGAAGGACCCGAGTTCGACTCCGGGTCCCTGCAACCGGTTCGGCCATATAAACCATTTTTAATAAAACCAATTAAGTTTAAAAATTAATTAGTATATAAATATAATTAAAACAGAGAATATTTCGGGTTAGACACGTAGCTCAGTTGGTAGAGCTGCGTGCACGTAAACGAGAGGTCCCGAGTTCGAACCTCACTCAGCGCATACAAACACACAGTCCGACCGGTCAACGGTCAACGGTCAACAGGGTCAAAAAGTCAATATTTTTTATTGCTTTTTATTAATTTATTTAATCAGAAAATTATTTAAAAATACTTAAAAATAATATTTTTAAAGTTAGAAAATGTCCTTAAACTCACAAAAACAAATCTAGAAATCCCATTAAGATTAAGAATTAAAAGTATTAAACTCAAATAAAATCCATTTATTTACCGAATCATTTCGTTACTATTTTAGGTTAGTTTTTCCCTCGTCGATCAAATCCTAAAATTCGTGCGCATCCAACGTCATCAAAGAACGCACCCAAGGTGAGTGAATCTCTATCAATTTCCCGTTTTAATCATGTTTTGGGGTGTATCATGTGTCGTTTAATTCCTTATTATATTTAAACACTTGTGCATCCATCATATCCGTGATCAAATGTGTATCAGTTGTTGTGTGGATTATATGTAGTTTGGATTTATAATTTTAGTGCACGCGTATCATTAGGCCCATCAGTTCCCTGTGGGAGACGAGTTGAGCATCAGGTGCCTCATACGATCGGCTCCGTTTGATTGAGCCTTGATCTCACATTCATCATCATTCATATCATATACTCATTCAAAGTGGCTTGTGTTTATTATTTATATATGTTTGCTCACATGTGATTATTGCACAAATTTTCAATATTAAATAAAACAAGAAATTAATAACAATGTTTTATCAAGGTTCACTCGCCAACTTTTGTTGACCCAAAATATCCCCCGTTTTACACATGATACAGGTGATCCAGTTGAGGCAAGAAACACATAGGAAGGCCTAGAAGAATAAATCAGTTTAAGCGTTGGATTGTTTACATAGTTTCGTTTCCTTGTAATTGTATGGATTTTGATTTGGATATTTAAGTTGTAATTTGAATTTAATAAATATGAAACATTTTAGTAAACATCATGAGCTTTGGTGATAACCCAATTATGCCCCGACTTTTATTCCGCTGCGGGTCGGGGTGTGACACGTAGCCTATGGCAACCGGACGTAGGTTACGGTACAGGTCTGCTGAATCATATTTTTCTTGTTTGCCATTCAACGCTAAAACCTTCATATCTTTTTCTGCGAGTATCCGTTAGACCTCAAATTTGTTTCTACCTGATCGTAAATTGATTTCCAACATTATAGATTTAAAATCCACCATCCGGAATATACAATTCTTACACCTTATGCGATCGGCATAAAATCACTTTATGTAGTTATTTTGACCCGTTAACTAATTTGACCATACTACCCACATTCTTATGGTACGGATCAGTTCCTTACGGAATTCAACCCTTCTTCAAGTTCATTAAACTTGCTTTCACGCTTCCATTACTTGCCTTTCATTTTTACTACATTTTTGACCCGTTTGGTCACTTTTAACCAAACAAGAAGCTTATTTTCAATCATAACATAATTTTACTATTTATAACCAGTGTTCCTGTTGCCCGGCTTACGCATTTGCGTAGTTTTGGTTGTTCAAGTGAATTCATCACTTATGAACCAACCCAACCTATTGTTATGGGTTATTAATTCATTTGGTTCATTCGAGTGAATTCCATCACTTTTGAACGAACCAAATTTTCACGAGTATTACTTTGTTTATTAACATAAAACCAATACAAGTTTATTAATGAAATCATACGAAGTATAAAACCACGTACCTTGAAGCTTTCCTTTCAAGCGTGTGTCCGTTCCGGCTTGTCCACTCGATGCTTCACCCAAATTGCCTATAGAGTTCAAACCAATTTTTTTATTTAGAACTCATAGTGCAATTTATGGTACGCAACTAGCCAAAGCCTCAATTACAAGACCCATAATATGATCCTTTCATACTTTTCAAAAATCCACATTCACTTAGGCATTTAATCAAACATCTTGAGGGCATGAATCTTATACTACTTTTATCAAGTCTATGACCCAACTATTAGCCATGTATTCGCACTCTTATCTAGCCTCTATGTCTAGTATGTTCAATTTGCATCTAGAATTTAACACATTAACATCAAATACTACCATTTTACTATTACCATTCATGTGTTCATCATGTTTATCAAACCCCATTTAACACAAGTATGGTTAATTATTCTAACATTTCAATTATAGCATTTGATAGCTAGTTTTCATCAAGGGTTTGTTCATGAGAATGTATATATCTCAAATCTTGTCTTATTTTTCAGAATTTCACACATAGATTGCAAATCATGGAAATTCTTCTACACTCATGCTATCACCAAATTACAATTTTTAACATAAATGATGATTGGATGGTGTAGAACATTCAAAATCACTAAACATGCAGCAAAAACACCTTCTAATTTAGTTGGATTTGTGAGTTTTTTGTGATTTTTCACGAACACAAGTTCATCCCCAATTCTCCATCTATGTACACGCATACATACACACTTATGTGGGTTTGTGTGTAAATTTCTCTTTTAATCATATTAGTTTTCAATATTCCCATTTTAGTCCCTCAACTTTGATTTCATTTAACAAATGATGTTTACTTTTCATGTTTTATTTATAACTTTTCAAAATAACAACTAGGTTATTTACCCCCTAGTTATTTTACTTTAAATAGTATTTAAGACATATTTTATCTGTATTTTTGATATTTTTGTGGTGTTACAGATCCTCTCCTCAATTAGCATACCATATTTATTTTTTTGCACTTTTCTCTTTTAGTGAACGTAACGAAACATAAAGTTGCAAAGTTGATGATTTCTACCTGTGACGCATTGAAAAAATGGCTTGAGTGAGTTTTTGTACCCATTTACTAGCATAGCGATCTCCATAACTTGATAACATCATCTTCTATTTGAAACTAAAACCTTAAAGAATACAAAACGGTCTAAAAATTGGTCATCCATACATAAAAAGAAAAATTCGAAGTTAAAGTAAATATCATCAAAAGTATAAAAATCTGCAAAAATCAACCATCTAAAATATTAAATTAATATTTTTTAAATTAGTGGTTCGCTCTAACAAGTACGTGAAAATGCATTCGAACTTTACACAACTTGAAAACCCAGAAGATATATATATATATATATATATATATATATATATATTTAATCACCTGAAGAACATGTTCAACCTTACCATGCAAGGTTTAGTTACAAATCATACTAAGATGTTTCTAGTTTCGATTAGAATGCATTTAAATAAGGTATTTTGATTATAATAGTTTTTAGAGTTATGATTAATAACTAAGACATAATAATCTAATTTAAAGCATACATAATATAGTGGTATTTTGATTATAATAGTTTTAGAGTTATAATTTAAAGATAAAAAATATCCAAACTAAATTATAAATATAATTATAAATATTTATATTTATATTTATATTTATATTTATATTATATATATAACAAAATCAAATGCTGAACAGTAAATCACTTTATTCTTACTTTTAATTTATCCATTAAACTATATTTTTCTCTCTATTTACTTACTAAACTAATATATTTTCAACATAAATTCATGAATAGTTCATCGGCTTCTTTTCTTATTTTCTTAGTTTGAAATTTTCCACTAAGCAGTATATTTTTTACATATTTAATTCCTAAAGTAATATTTTCAATTCTCATTCACCCTTAATGATTTATATATTATTTTCATATTAAGATTTTATTGTTGTTCAATCATATACTATTTTATATTAATTTTTACTTTAGGGTTAAAACTCATCACAGGTAATTAATAGCATGTTTATTTTTATTACCATTTTGATGTGAATTTTTTTTCACTCGGCTTATACCGATGTACGATCACGATTTGTTGAAATTGCGACATACTTTTACTTCCAATGTTAGAGCCGAGCTGTAACTATAACGAACTGGAGCACATGTAGTTATTATTTTGTTTAATGTTACGACTTCTTTTTTTGTTTTCTTTATCCTTTGTCATAGTATGCGACACCGAAAACTCTCACCACGTTCATGTTGCTACGCCGTTTAAATTAAAGCGTGCATGGTCCTACGACCCTCAGCGAAGCGCGGGGCCAAATACTAGTTGTATACAACCCTTAAAACTTCCTAAAAATCATATGTATCATAACTAAATTCTAATTATCATATATTCTCATAGGATAAACAATTCTATGTATATCTTTATTGAAATCATATCGTAATATATATGGCCATTTCATTTTTTTTTTTTTTACCCTTATTTTTATAATGTATACATGTCTTAAGTCATTTTAATTGTTTTGTTTTTCTTAAACAACAAGAAAACATGTGAAAATCACATAAAACAGAAAAAAGCATTGGAGATCGTAGTAAAGGGTTGTTGAAAAATTAAGGCTGAGACTATTTGCACTCCAAGTGTCTAGATAGGGAGTCCTTTTGTCTTATACGCACACCCTGCAGTGTTGAACTGTAATTAAAACCTGGTGTTTTGGTCAGCTTAACCAGACAAAGACTGACGGGTGTCTGACGGGTTTGTTGACCGGACCAAAACGCCGAGCTTTGGCCGCGTTTTGGTCCTATCAACCAGACAGACAAAAGACTGAGACTCGTCAAACAAAGATTGATGGGTGTCTGACCGGTCTGTTGACCGGACCAAAACGCCGAGCTTTGGCCGGGTTTTGATCCTGTCAACCAGACAAAAGACTGACACCGTTATTCTTTTGTCTGGTTGTCCGGACCAAAACGCCACGCTTTGGCCACAACTCGACACTGCAGGGTGTGCATATAGGACAAAAAAGTGTGTCAATAGGTACACCCTTAAGTAGAAAAAAATCAATAAAAAAGTTAGTTAAAATGGGTAAATAGCAAAGATAATGTATTAATGTGTTGAGAAAAATAATGGTGAAATGGGAAATTGTTTTTAGGAAAACATAGGATTAGAAATATGAGCACCTTAATATATTCTATTTTAGATTAAATAGTTTATATATGTTGTTAACTATTATCAGTTAAACTTATTATGACTATAAAACCCTAAATAAATTGACATATATATATATATAGGGTAAGGTTCATGAGAGAATCACCTTTATTGCGAGAACCGCGAGAACCACCTTTATTGTAAAATAAAATCTAAAAAAATCAAAAAAGCACTCAAATTTTTTTTACTATTTTTTTTAAATCGCTATATTTCTTACCCCTAAAAAACACTTTTTTTCGAGTAACAGTTATCCATGCACATGTGCATATGTATCATAACTTCGAAAAATTCCGTAATACATTATTAGTAGTAGACAATTGCACTTTAATTTACAATATCATCCGTAATACACTACTTTTTATATTACCAATATTCAAAATGCACATGTGCATCATTTGTATAACCATTATATAGCGTGTTTTGGTACAAAAAGTTTTTGTTTTTGAATGATGAAGTAGGCCCATATGCATGTTTTTGGTTAATTATATCTAATGGTTTGGTTATAGTTGTTACTTGATGATGTAATGTGTTGATTGGATAGTATCAATGGTGATGATATACATGTAATAAAGTGAAAATATTGGTATTGGTATTCTATTATAGATGGTACATAATATTGGCAACGTAAAAAGTATTGTATTACAAATGGTAGTGTAAATGAAAGTACAATTGTCTAATATTTGTAATGTATCACGGAATTTGTCGAAGAAATGATACATATGCACATGTGCATGGTAGTGTACTATTGATGAAATGATAGATTAAAAGAGAGTGTATTCAAAGTAGTGTACCAAAACACCTTATTTCATGTTGATACATATAGATGTACATGCGCATTTCTAATTTTGGTAACGTAAACATTAGTGTATTACACGTGGTAGTGTAAATGAAAGTACAATTGTTCAATGTTTATAATGTATTACGGAATTTGTCAAAGAAATGATAAAATGCACATATGCATGGATAACTGTTATTCAGTTTTTTTAAAAATTTTTGTTAACAAAATATAACGAATTTTTCAAAAAAAAATCAATAAAAAATTTGGGTGTTTTTTAGATTTTTTTTCTCGGATCCTTATCCTATATATATATATATATGGTAAGATTTATGCGAGAACCACCGTTATTGCGAGAATCATGAAAACCAATGTAAATACAACAAAACAAACCCACTACACCACCCCTCAAAACCTAAACACGCACCCCCCCTCAAAAAAAAAACTATACCTCACCAAAAAACCTAAACCCCCCCCCCCCCCACCTAAGCTAAATGCTAAAAAATAAACCATAAAGCTAAACTCCACAACTAAATGCTAAACTTTTTTTTAATGTTAAAAAAAATCGCTACTTTTCATCCCAAAAAAATTCTTTTTTGGGACGAAAAGTAGCGATTTTAATTAAAAAAAAGATTTGTGTGTTTTTTTAGATTTTCTTGGTATTTTTTGTTGTGTTCACATTGGCTCTTGCGGTTCTCGCAATAAAGAGTGGTTCCTAATGAATACTTCACCTATATGTATAGGATAAATGAAAAACTTATACGAGTTGTGAGAACTTAAAGAACTCGGCCTTACGAAAGGTTTTTTTAATTTACGACAGACATGAATGTTGTAAAAAGTGATGTCATGCTTATATCATCAGCTTTTTACAGCTGCTGTAAGGGGCCGAAACACACTTTGAATTTTTTTTACGACAGTCTTTCTAAACATTTTAGTCTAAAGGTGTGAAAAAAATGGGGGAAAAACTCGCACAGGAAGGCTAAGTTCTCTAAGTTCTCACAACTCGAAGTGGTTTTTCCTTGATGTTATATATATATATATATATATATAGCCAAGATTTTGGGGAAAACGCCTATAACTGTGAAAACGGTGACAGCGCCTCTCATCTGTTGAATCAAAACAATCTATGGATTAGATTGGTGCGGTGGCGTTTTCGTAAATAACATCAACTTTATTGCGTGGGCGCGCTTCATTAAGGGTAAAAAGTTCTTTTGACTTCTCTAAAAAAACGCCATATTTATGTATAAAGCGCCATTAAAATTCCCGCCATCACACTTTAGTCCCTTCTAGATGAAACCCATCTTTATCTAAAATTCCATTCATACAAATGCCAAAAATTAATGATGGGACGCATTACAGCATTAACAGACAAAGCTGAACAAACAGTAACTGAAACTTTATTACTAACATTTATTATAAAAACTTTACTACTAACATTTATTATAAAAATTATCGCCTAAACTAACCGCCAAACACATCATTATATAGAAGATTTTAACATCACTTCCATTGATCATACACGGAAAACGCCATCTTTAACAAAACCGCTAGAGCCATACTGAACTTGGACGAAGAAGTTCAAAGGGGGATCCTAGTACTTGGCATTCTTCTTGATAACCTATGTGACAAAACACATACGGTTATAAGAAAATTAACAGGAAAATTCGGTCAGTACCCTGCAAATCCAATTATGAATCCAATCATCCAATCTTGGCGTTATGATGAAAACAAAGACTTAGTGAGTGTTGTATAGGACAACGGGGAGCAGGAAGCCTACACGATTGAAAACATCATAACCGAACTGAGACTTGTCTTCCTACATGAGTTATGCAACGCAACATGTTTGAACCCAGACATAACCATAAAATTGGCGTTGTTGACTGACATGTTCATATGGAGGTGTCAAAGTCTTCAAGATAAAGAAAATGATGACAATGAAGATCTGGATGAGAATTTTGATGAAGAATCGGAAGAAGAAGAAGACGAGGGGAGCGATGGATACTTCTCAGACCAGATCCATCCTGGCGAGGGTTTTAGTTTTTTTTTCTTTTTTTGTGGTGTGTCATTTTCAATGGTTTTTAAATGTACTGTTTTGGAAATTCCCTAATATCCAAACTGCTCAAAACGCCTACATGAGCAAGTGCTGATGCAATCAGACTTACGGTACATTACCTGAAAAAACGCCAAAGACAATAATGTACAAAACACCATGCAGACATTGTATATGTAAAAACACCATCAAACAACAAACAAAAAAACTTCAGTGAGAAAAAATATAAATAAACGCCATTATTTACCTCGAATAAGGATGTACAAGGCTGCTGGAAATCATTTATGTAGAACTTAACAAACCCATCGGCAGGCTCTTCATACCGTTGATTTATGCAATCCCCAATCGCAATTAGCTCGGCTTGAATGTCACAAAAAATAGTTTTGTGTATATCTCAGCAGCTTGGTTCTCCAACACTTTATAATTACTTTTCTACTGGGTCGTTTGTATCAAGATTCATGATCATTTTCCGGTGCGTGTGATGCTGTCCTTCTATTGCAGTTTTGTAATGAACCATTAGCTCAACAAGAGTAGATTTTGCATTGCACACTTGGATAAAAAATGGTTCTCATTCTCCGACCTCAATGTCGTAGGCATAAGGCCCGACAATTCCTCCATTCTATAGTATTCAGGAATCCAAGAATTCCTAAGGGGCAAAAATATCAGAAAGCCAGTCATTATCCTCTAAATTGAACTCTTCAATAACCTCTTCCCATCCTGATTCAAACTCTTCGGGTGTAAGAATATCCGTCCACACAACACCACAAAAACATTCTTTGAAATTGGTTGAATTGCATGGCCTAACACCAACCTATACAAAACACGAAAAACGCCATGGAATAAATACTATATAAACAAAAAATCAAACATGGAACACCCTTAAGAATGACAAACCGCCATATATATTAAAACGCCAAACACATGAAAATAGGAAAGTCAACCTTTAGAGAAAGTTTATGCATCATGTGCCACATGCATAACCGATGCCTCGTTTCAACAAATACAACAGAAATAGTCTTCTTCATTGTTGGAACCTGTTCAGTGACAACAACTTTTGGTTGAGAACCAACAGCTATTAGAAAACTATCAACAACAATATATACGTATCAGCAGTTTCTGATGCTAATCATGCAGCACCAAATGTAACATGACAATGGTGATTGTCTATACTAGTGAATGGTACAAAGACCATAGAGCATCTGCATATTAAACGCCATTGATAAATGAAACTGGAACAAAACGCCAATGCATATAATCATTGAAAACGCCAAAACACACAGAAAAAATAGAATTATAAATATTACTTGTTGGAACGATACATGGCGTCAAACGAAATCACATCACCAAACACGTGTAATTACGTTTGCATTGATCATCACACCAGAAAAGTGTAACACTACTTGTTTTTATCGTCCAATTATTTCCGACACGTGTCCCGGTAATCCTTGTATGCCGTGTGCTTAAACAGGAGGGACCAAAGTCGCTGAAACACATTATTATATCCACTTTGTGTGGACATTGGAAGTTGAGGGTCTAAAGTGACAAAATGCAAAAAATTTGGATTTTTTGGAAGGCCTTGCGGACCGTAAGGCTAAAGCAATACGGTCCGCATGGCACTTAAAACATGTGGGTGCCTAAAGGTCCTTACGGACCGTAAGGCATAACCCATACGGTCCGCAAGGACTAGCTAGTGAGCAGAAAATGGTAGAACTCTGTTCTGCCACCTCTTGTCGTCTTTGCCACCTTTCTTGCATGCTTGCCACGACTTGGGACACTTGTATACGTCCACCAATACCTTGCAACACCTTGTAACTCCCCATCAACAATTAAAGGATGCTCTTTCATGTGTTGTAACTTGTTCTTCCTCACTCTAACTCACCAAGTTCACTTAGAAGAGTTCCAAGAAACATTTGAGCATTCGTCTCTGATCTTAGCAACCCCTGGACCTTGTGTAAGTGTTCCCTTCTCATGCTAAGTCATTTTATTAGGATTTAAGCCAATGTCAAAGCCCGTCGTAAAAACGCCTTGACTTTGAGCTAAGACCATGATGGTCCAGCCATTAGTCATAACAAAAGTGGCTACGTGATTGTAATATGGTAGGTATTAATCCCTAAAAAGGGAACCTCCTGATTACTATGAACTCTTGAACAATTGACAAGTCAAAGTAAAAGTCAACAAAAGTCAAACTGCAAGATTTCATACAAATTCATAACTGACTATATAGATGTTATAAAATATGTTTTGATGTATAAACAACTTAAAAATAAGTGTTTGAACTTATATAAACTGATTTGACTCGTCAAAGGTCTCGGTCTAGAATCGGTTGGCAACCGAAAGTCGCAAGAATTGACTTCTGCTTTGACTTTCAGTTCTGACCCGATTTAACTATCTAGGCTACTAAGTTTAGGTCATTTTAGGACCACGTTTAAGTATAGTATAACCTCTTAAAGTTATACTACTTGGTTCCTTAAGAATCTGAGTTTTATATGCATGTTCCGATAAAATTACTTAAACTTTGCAAAAAGGCCCTTTTTATACAAATCAAGGTTTTAAACATCCATGCACATAAAAATATGTTATAAACTGATTTGTAACCATAAATTGATTATTTTGATGTCAAGAATCTAACCATGGACCAAGTTTTGATGGAAAACGTAAAGTATGCTTTTAAATGATTAGAGTGCCCTTTTCGGCATTTTAAAAGTTTTAAACACAAATTCATTGATAAATTTTGTTACTTACTGGTATAATATGATAAGCAGGACATATTGGGATGTTCATTCAGAATATAACCTGAATCAAGGCCTAAGATTCGTTAAATGCCGATAAATGACCAATTTACCCTTTTCGCAAAAAACGACTTTAACCAAGCTTTCTATAACCAAATTTTTACCTACTGATATAACATCATAAAACTTATATTTTAACATAATGCTATTGACCTTGACATCAGATTTCTTATAAACATCTTTTATATATTAGAAAATGACCAAAATGCCTTATGGGCGTAATTTGAGTTTAAAACCATTTCGGGCATACATATTGATATCCTACAGATATCATATCATATTTTAAACATATTCTCATATGGAACTTGTATATGACTCATTTGGTTACCGGATTTCGCTTATACGCTTACGCTTAAGCATACGTGACTAGTTTATGTAATCTAACCGAAAGGGGTTTAACCTTGTCGTTTTCTTATCAAAACTCCAGGATGTTGTTGGTATACCTATATAATACAAGTTTATATACTTGTTGGGTCCAACTAACATCCTATTCCGGCTGTTTAATCTAGCGTATGTACCGTACTTATTTTTAAGTAAGGCTAGCCGGTTCAAGTTTAAGATTTAACTAAGGACCCGTTAGCATTCTAATTTGGTTAATAACACCATCATTCCAGAATAAACGTCTTACAGTAAATTGTGCCTGTACTTATCTTGGATTTGCGGCTGAGTTTTGGACTCCTCGAAGACTTAAGCTCAGGTAAATACTCTTAACCTATTTTCCCTATACGGGCTTGGGATACGGTATATTATTGCCGCTTGGTCAGGTATGGAAGTTATGTTTTGTCCACTTGTGATAATTAAATAAATTGCATAACCAGGTTTTGATCTGTATTGTTTAAGACTAAAAACATTGGGGGTGGGCTTGACCGTGTCTGGGATATCCTAGGCTCACTAAAGTGCTAGTGGCCACGACTTAAGCAAGGTGTAGACATACACCGGTAATTGCTATTATTAATTAATGTCTGCTTTCTGTGTGAAAGTTCAGTAGTGGTGTGTCAGTCGATCATGTCTCGGTTTCTGAACTGGGCCCCATATGTAAAAGACAAACATGTAAATCTGTATACAAGGTCTTTTATACTATCCCAAGTTATTTATGAAAATGTGCCTTGTGCACCTAAAACCATTTTCAAAAGGATTTTCAAAATGTGTCGGCTAATTGTATCTACCAGTGTAAACTGACGTATTTCCAAAAGATTAAAGTTACAGGTACAAGCACGTTATAGGTTGGAAGCTGCGGGGCATTTACGCTAAGGATTTGCGACCTTATAGTTGTGACTGTAGAGTCTGTTATCGTTTTATGTGTACATTTCTTTATAATCTGCGCCTGTGAATCTTATTACGAACCTTTTTTGTATATTTGTGTCGAACACTCTGGACACTATGGTTTGTAATAGTTATATTTTTACTCCAAGCCTTCCGCTGTGTTGCTCTGTGTTGTAATTGGTTATGATGATATTAACTTCACGTCACGATACTCCCCACCGGGCCCACCGGAATACACGTGGAAATTGGGGTGTGACAAAAAGGCACTAAACTTATACTCCCTGCGAGGACAATTTTTCTTATTTAAAGACCTATTTATGGACACTATTGTATCGCACTTTTATCATTAATTGAATTTTAAAATTTATTTTTATGTGTTCATTTGCACCAGTTGTTCAAACGATCGTCTCAATTTTAATTCGAAATTTATGATCTGCTACATATTTCCAAAAGATCCTCTTGATGGTTTACACCCGCCAAGTGATTAGGTCACATGAATTGGCAAAACGGTAGTTATATGGTCTTCTACCATGATAGTTAAGGTTGAGATTTCCCTTCTATCCATGGGTAGAGAAAACCACGTTCTAAGCCTCCTAGTCTGCCTGATCTGGACTAGTTATTTAAATCATTTCAAAGTTTTATTCTAAAAGTTAATATATTCAAGGTATTAACCTCCTGGTAAGTGTGACTTGAGGAACCACACGAGCCGTCAAGGTGATGGACTACGTCCAAACCTACACGATCTATTTTGATCCTGATCAATCATCAGTGCGATGATCATTTTATTTAACACCCACTAGTGGTGTAATGCTTACGATGTTATATTTATGTCCATTAGTGACAAACGACAGTTGTAGTCTACGACTTCCTGTCTCGAGGTAGTAAAACTATGTTCGAACCTCGAAGCCTCACGATCCTTTTGTGATCTTGGCATTATATAATTCAAGTCATTACGACAAGCTATTGGTGCTACTCTTATTAATGTCCTTGGTGACAGGCCTTCTGTGCCATACTTAAACACCCCATAAAATCGTCAAGTTTGTATGGTTTTACTATACCATACCATACGTTATAAGTCGTCGAGTGTATGACTAATCCTTTACATGTTCATATTTTAGTTTCAAGTGAACAATATGGTGAATTCTGACGAAGCCAGCAGTCGACGCAATGATGATGCTAATGATAATATAGTCATAACTAAAGGTGAACTTCAAGCCCTAATTGTTGCGGAAATGGGCAAAGCAATTAAAAAACATGCAAGAGAATAACGAAGAATCTAGTGCTTCTCACTCCAAGCACACCTCTAGGCATTCTTCGAAGCATACCACCAAGCAATTCTCAAAGCCTCCTTCAAAAAAGAAGGAAATTCGGAGCACTCCTCGAATGTGAGAAGAGAGAGGGAGGAATACCAGAAAAAGACTAAATTCTCGAAAGAGGGTTGCTCGTATAAGTACTTCGCATCTTGTAAACCTCGTGATTTCACCGATGAAACAGGGGCAGTTGAAACCCTTAAATGGTTGGATGAGATTCAATCGGTAGTAGAGATAAGTGAATGGCTGAGAAAGACGTAGTAAAACATGTTGCGGAATATTTTAAGGGCGATGCCCTGACTTGGTGGAAGTCAATGATACAGTCTGCTGGGAAAGTGTATCTGTATAATTTAAGTTGGGCTAAGTTTGTAGATTTGATAAAGGAAACCTACTGTCCACCTCACGAGGTGGAAAAGATTGAAACAGACTTTCTGGGATTACAAATGAAGAACTTAGACTGTAGGAAGTATTTGTCTGATTACAACTCTATGTCAAGATTGGTACCCTACCTGATCACCCTTGAATCTAAACGTATCGCGCGTTTTATCGGTGGTCTGGAACCGGAGATCAAGGGAAATGTCAGGGCCTCAAGACCAGAATCTTTTAGATCTACTGCAGAGCTGGCTTTGACACTTACCCAGGACTTAAAAAGGCAGCGGTCCATCAAGTCTAAAGCAGAGGGAAAGAGAAAGAGAGAGGATGACCGAAATCATTGGTCGAACAAAAATCGAAGGTTTGGGTCAAATCGAAATCAACAGAGGTCGAATGATAGGCCTAAGTGTAAGAAGTGTAATCGACGACACGGGGGTGCGTGTCGGGATGAATCCCAGTCCAAATCATGTGGAATCTGCAAGAAGTTTGGGCACAAAGCCCCAGATTGCAAGGATTTGAAGAAAGCCACGTGTTACAACTGTGGTGAGAAAGGGCACATCAAACCCAATTGCCCGGAATATAAGAAAGACAATGCTACCAGAGAAGAAGGATCAAAGAAAGGAAATGCTCGTGCTTTCCAGATGTATGCTAAGGAGGCCGTGAATGACAACAATGTGATAACAGGTATGTTCCTTATTAATGACGTTTATGCTCGAGTTCTCTTGGATTCAGGGGCTGATAAATCGTTTGTAGATAATAAGTTTCTTGCCTTATTAAACTTGCCCATAAGAACTCTAGACGTAACCTATGACGTAGAACTTGCTGATGGAACGATTGAAACCACTTCTCAAAGATTGATTTGAGGTCTGGATATCATCAGCTCAAGGTTCGTACAGAAGATGTTCTGAAGACAGCCTTTAGAACAAGGTATGGACACTACGAGTTTTTAGTTATGCCGTTTGGGCTCACAAATGCACCTGCAGCCTTTATGGATTTAATGAATAGAGTTTGCAAACCTTACCTAGATAAGTTTGACATTGTCTTCATAGACGACATTCTTATCTATTCTCGCAGTCAGGCTGACCACGAGAAACATTTGAGGTGTATTCTAGAACTGCTGAGACAAGAGAAACTCTACGCGAAGTTTCCAAAGTGTGAGTTCTGGTTACGTGAAGTTCAGTTCTTAGGACACGTTGTCAGTGAACGTGGAATCCAGTTAGATCCCGCAAAAATTGAAGCTATCATGAACTGGCAAGCACCTAAAATCCCGTCAGAGATCCGTAGCATTTTGGGTTTGGCAGGCTTCTATAGGAGATTTATCTAGAACTTTTCAAGGATAGCTACTCCATTAACCACATTGACCCGCAAGGATGTTAAGTTCAATCGGGGTCGGAAGCAGCAAGAAGCCTTTGATATTCTTCAGCAAAAACTAAGTAATGCTCCCGTGCTAACATTACCTGAAGGAATTGAAGACTTTGTGGTCTATTATGATGCATCGCACAAAGGCATGGGATGTGTGCTCATGCAAAGAGGAAAAATTATTGCTTATGCTTCAAGACAACTAAAGGTGCATGAAAGAAACTACACCACACACGATTTGGAGTTAGGCGCCGTGGTGTTTGCGCTGAAACTATGGAGACACTATTTTTACTAGACAAAGTATATTATATACACTGATCATAAAAGTCTCCAACATCTATTTAACCAGAAGGATTTGAACATGCGACAATGACGATGGATGGAAACACTTAACTATTATGATTGTGAGATCCGTTACACCCAGGCAAGGCAAATGTGGTTGCCGATGCCTTAAGTCGCAAGGAAAGGGTGAAACCTATTCTTGTTAATGCCAAAAGTATGGAAGTAAGAATAACTTGAATGAGAAAATCTTGCAAGCTCAGCAGCAAGCCTTGTTAGGTGATCTCCCAAGTGAAGAATTAGGCAAAGTTGTGGAACAACTCACGCTAGGAAGTGACGGAATCCTAAGATTCTGTGGACGAATTTGGATTCCAGTCTTTGGAGGACTTAGGGAATTGATCCTCCAAGAAGCACATAGTTCTAAATACTCTGTTCACCCGGGTAGTGATAAGATGTACAAAGATTTGAGGCCCAACTATTGGTGGGCGGGGCTAAAGAAATCCATAGCTACTTATGTAGCTAAATGCTTAACGTGGTCGCAAGTTAAGGTCGAACATCAGAAACAGTAGGGACTACTGCAGCCGCTAGATATCCCCACGTGGAAATGGGAATGTGTAACTATGGATTTTATTACCAAGTTACCGAAGACAAATCGCGAAAATGACACGATATGGGTTATCGTGGATAGGTTGACCAAGTCGGCTCATTTCCTACCCATTAAAGAAACCTACAGTTCCGATAAATTGGCAAAACTTTATGTGGATGAGATCGTATCTTTACACGGCATGCCGGTATCCATTGTGTCCGATAGAGACACAAGGTGTACTTCACACTTTTGGAAAAGCTTTCAACAGGCCTTGGGCACGCGACTAAACTTTAGTACAGCATACCACCCGCAGACAGACGGACAAACTGAACGTACTATACAAACATTGGAAGACATGTTACGCGCATGTGTAATCGATCTAGGAGGAAGTTGGGAAAAACACTTGCCCCTAGTCGAGTTCTCCTATAATAATAGTTATCACTCAAGCATTCAGGCCGCTCCATTTGAGGCACTATATGGGATAAAGTGTAGAACGCCCGTTGCTGGGCTGAAGTTGGGGAAGCCCAACTAACAGGACCAGAAATTGTCCTGGAGACGACAGACAAAATTTTGCAAATTCGTGATCGTCTTAAGGCTGCCAGGGATCGGCAGAAGAGCTATGCGGATAAGAGGCGTAAACCTCTTCAGTTCCAGGTAGGGGACATGGTTTTATGAAGGTGTCGCCTTGGAAAGGTGTTATACGCTTTGGAAAGAAGGGCAAGTTAAGCCCAAGGTACATCGGACCGTTCGAGATTATCGAACATATTGGGTTTGTGGCAAATAAGTTGAAACTACCGGAAAAACTAGTGGAATCCATAATGTGTTCCACATTTCCAACTTGAAGAAGTGTCTGGCGGATGAATCGTTGGCTATGCCACAAGAAAACGTGCAAATTGATAAAAACCTGCGGTTCATTGAGAAACCCGTGGGGATTGAAGATCGACAGGTTAAGAAGCTTCGTAAGAAGCATGTACCGATTGCTAAAGTTAAATGGGAAGCTCGTTGAGGTCCGGAATATACATGGGAGGTCGAGTCCGTTATGCGGCAAAATTACCCATATTGTTTGATTAAATCTCAAGGTCGAGATTTATTTTAAGGGGTGATGATGTAACACTACGAGTTTTTACATCCAATTATTTTCTGGCACGTGTCCCGGTAATCCTCGTATGCCGTGTGCTTAAATAGGAGGGACCAAAGTCGTTGAAACATATTATTATATCCACTTTGTGTGGACATTGGAAGTTAGCTAAAGTGACAAAATGCCAAAATTTTGGATTTTTTGGAAGGCCTTGCAGACCGCAAGGCTAAAGCCATATGGTCCGCATGGAATTTAAAACCTGTGGGCGTCTAGAGGTCCTTACGGACCATAAGGCATAACCCATACGGTCCGCAAGGACCTGCCAGCGAGCAGAAAATGGCAGAACTCTGTTCTGCCACCTCTTGTCGTCTTTGCCACCTTTCTTGCATGCTTTCCACGACTTGGGACACTTGTATACGTCCACCAACACCTGGCAACACCTTATAACTCCTCAGCAACAATTAAAGGATGCTCTTTCATGTGTTGCAACTTGTTCTTCCTCACTCTAACTCACTAAGTTCACTTAGAAGAGTTCCAGGCAACATTTGAGCACTCCTCTCTGATCTTAGCAACCCCTGGACCTTGTGTAAGTGTTCCCTTTTCATGCTAAGTCATTTTATTAGGATTTAAAGCCAATGTCAAAGTCCCATTGTAAAAATGCCCTGATTTTGAGCTAAGACCATGATGGTCCAGCCATTGGTCGTAACGAAAGTGGCTACATGATTGCAATAAGGTAGGTATTAGTCCCTAAAAAGGGCACCACCTGATTACCACGGATTCTTAACCAATTGACAAGTCAAAGTAAAAGTCAACAAAAGTCAAACTGGCCAGATTTCATACAAATTCATAACTGACTATATAGATTTATAAAATATGTTTTGATGTATAAACAACTTAAAAATAAGTGTTTTAACTTATATAAACTAATTTGACTCGTCAAAATCTCGGTCTAGAATCGGTTTGCAACCGAAAGTCGCAAGAATTGACTTCTGCTTTGACTTTCAGTTCTGACTCGATTTAACTATCTAGGCTACTGACTTTAGGTCATTTTAGGACCATGTTTAAGTATAGTATAACCTCTTAAAGTTATACAGAATCTGAGTTTTATATGCAAGTTCCGATAAAATAACTTAAACTTTGCAAAAAGACCATTTTTGTACAAATCAAGGTTTTAAACATCCATGCACATAAAAATTGCTATAAACTGATTTGTAACCATAAATTGATTATTTTGATGTAAAGAATCTGACCATGGACCAAGTTTTTGATAGAAAACGTAAACAAATTGGGATATTCATTCAGAATATAATCTGAATGAAGGCCTAAGATGTTGGAATCGGTATGCCCAAGACACATATTAAATTGATGTGGCTAGTACGTTATGATCCAAGTCGGGACATACCCAATAACAAGCTAGACAAACACCTATAATATTTATTTTGATATGATCAAACACATAAATATTAACACTTAGAATATTTAGAAATTGGTTTTCTAAATAATTGCACTTGAGAAACTAATAAATTATATGGATAATTTATTTTGTGAGAATATTTTGTATTGTTATTCAATGGGTTAAATAACATTATAAAAGTTATGAGATGTTGCATAAAGTTTTGTAAATATATGATGTTATATTTATAAAAGTTATAAATATAATACAAGACATAAAATAAAAGAAAATTTTGAATTTTTTTTTTTATAAAAATACCCCATAGGGTGGCCCCTTATGGTCTTCCCACGGTGGGTTTCCACCACTAATATTGCATGCAAGATCTCTAGAATCTCCTACAAGATCATATGTATTTTGATTTATTCTCACACACACAAGTTTTGAGTAATAATTCAAGTTGCAAGAACTCTTGTGAATGCTCTCAAATTTTCGGCCAAACATAGTGTTTGTCCAAGAGTTTTTCAAGTTTAATTCAAATGTTCAAATCCTAGCAAAATCATAGTTTTGTTGGAAGGCTTGGGGTATACAAGCTTGAGATCTTCTACTTAGAAGATTATCATTCAAGAAGCATCATCCTTTTCATCTACTTGTTATTGAAATGTAGTATTCTTGAAACATCCTATGGTTGTGTTTTGATAGCATGCATGTTCATATATCGATCCGGGTTTTGGTTTTACATATAAAATTGGTTTTATATCTTGTAAGTAACATGTTTTAAATAACTATTCCGCTGTGTTTTTATTTTATATGGATAAAATAACTTTGATAAACATGTTAAAACCCCAACAATGGTATCAGAGACGCTTATATGAATGCATGCTTCAATGGATTTAAAATTTTCGGGATTTTGGTTTTGGTTAAAACCCTATGGCCAAAAATTTTGATCATGGTTCTCCTTTTGTTTTTCAAGATGTTTATTATACATGCATAAAGGTATCTTGAAAAATCATGTCATATGGATGATTTGTTTGTTTGAACAAAAACCCATCTTTTCGGTTTTTCTCTTGGCTGAAAATTTGGATGTAAAAGGAAACTATTTTTGCTCATGAATTTTATATATATATATATGTGGATATATATTTTGGTGTTCATAACCTAGCCATGACTTTGTGTTTGAATATTTTGAATGTTTGTGTTTGTGATTTATATTTAATTATTCAATGGGTTGTAATAATTAATTATCTTTGTTCTTCCATTTGTAAAAAATGTAATTTATTTATTTTTCATTTGGCATGTAAAATAAATAGATTAGATGCATTTTATATTTAGTAGAAAAAATATATTAGGATATTTTATGTAAAAGGAGATGCACACAAAATGCGTTTTTGGTTTTGGCCAATTTTGAGCCTAAAGCATAGTTCTTAACGGGATTTTAGCCCAATAACCAAAACACATTTTGAAGCCCAAAGGAGTTTGGAGCTGAATTTAAAGTCTATTTGGAAGCCCAAAGAAAGTGAAGAAATCACAACACAAAAGGAAGACTTGAAGCATTTGGATGCGGGTTCAAGTGGGAGTTCAACGACACATTTTGTGTCAATATTCACCCTTTAGGAAGGACCTTTTGGCACACTTGTTTCGACTAACAAGTGTTGTCAAAATAGTTGGCTATGGTTATGCACCTATTTTTGTGTGTTATGCTTGTATGGTTGTTTTATTTATGGTTGTTTAGATGATATTTGGATACGCATGCTTAACAACTTATAATCCATAACAAGTTTAAAATTGGTTCTTTAAAAATCATTAAAGTGGTTAATAAAATAGTTTTATTAAAAATTAATGATTTTATAATAAAATGGGTTTTATTAAAAGAATCTTGAAAATTGGTTTTCACTAAGGTACCATGAATTTGAATGCATGCAAATGTATGGTACATAAAGTTTTCTAAAACTAGAATTTTTTGAAAACTTAAATCCCTTTTATAAAACGAGTCGAACACCATCTTTTTACACAACACTCGAATCACTTGGGAATTCTTTGTGGGATAGAGGTCACCTAACCACATTTGAAGGAACTTGTGTGTTTGAGGTAGGCTTACCATATTTGTGGGATAAAGGTCACCTAACCACTTGTATGTGTAAACTTACATGTGTGTGTAAGTAGGACGACTTGATTTGAAAACCATGTGATTAGGGTCACCGAAGCATGGCGTACAAAGGTGTTAATGGGATTAAACATGCCAACTAAACATAAAGATGTTTAACCGATCCCATATGGCTAGAAATTGCAAAGGGTTGCAATTGTCAAACGTTGACTACCTTGTTAATTTAAATAATTGGATAAAGGTCACCTAATCAATATTTAAATGTAACGTTGGATTCTAGATTTTAATTATTAATTGTCTATGAGACACAAAAGGGTATTAACAGTTAAAATTTAATAATATCGAAAATACTAAAAATAAACTTTGTTAAAATTTTGTAGATGGCCGCTAACAATGCAAACACAATTACCCAAACTGTCCGTAACCTATCACTAAGAACCATCCTTGAAAAGGATCGTCTCAACCATAAAAACTTCATGGATTGGTATCGAAACTTGAGAATCGTTCTCAAGCAAGAAAAGATATCTTATGTGTTGGACGATCCTATTCCCGATGAACCTAACGTGGAAGACGAGGAGGCCTATAACGATTGGGTTAAGTATACCGAGGACTCCATGCAAGCCTCTTGCCTCATGTTGGGAACTATGATTCCCGAGATTCAAAAGGATTTTGAACATCATGGGGCATACGATATGATTACCCAATTGAAGGAAATGTTCCTTCAACAAGCAAGGGTAGAACGCTTCAAAACGGTTCGGGCGCTTCATGCATGTCGAATGGAGGAAACCCAATCGGTCTCATCTTATGTCTTGAAGATGAAAAGCCACATTGATCGCCTCGAAAGGCTTAATTGTCCCGTCCCTAAAGAGTTGGCTACGGATTTGATTCTCAACTCTTTAACAAAGAAGTTTGAGACTTTTGTCATGAATTATAACATGAACGGATGGGACAAGAGCATTGGTGAGCTTCATGCAATGCTCAAAATGCCAAGGCGGGCATGGGTAAAAGGCTTTACTCGTTCTAACGATCAACGAGGGAGGCAACAAGAAGAGGCCCCACCCCGACTCCAAGGCAAGTTTTGCCAAAAGGAAGGGCCACGTCAAAGGGAAAGGGAAAGGGGAAGGAAAGGTTAAAGCGGAACCCACGAAACCAAAGGAAAAGAAGCAGAAGGTTGCTTCGACTGACCCATGTTTTGAGTGTGGAGAGATAGGACATTGGAAAAGAAATTGTCCAACCTATCTCAAGGAGTTGAAAAACAAGAGGGATGCGGGGCAAACCTCAGGTACAATCTTTATGATACATATTGACCTTAATGTTATTTCTTCAAACACATGGGTATTGGATATCGGATGTGGAACTCATATTTGCAATTTGTTGCAGGGGTTCAAAAGAAATAAACATTACAAGAAGGGAGACATTAGTCTCTTCATGGGCAATGGAGCAAAAGTTCAAGTTGAAGCCCGAGGAGACTATGTTTTGAAACTTCCAAGTGGTTTGGAAATCACCTTGAAAAATGTTTTGTAAGCTCCTAGTTTGACTAGGAATACTATTTCAGTTTCCCTCTTGCTTCAATATGGTTTTAATTTAAAGTTTGTAAACGATGACATTTATGTTTTGATGAATGACATGTTTTACTTTAAAGATATCATTCAAATGGTATTTATGAATTGGTTCATGATAATACATCATTTGATAGTTCGATGTACCAAGCAACCACCAAGAAACTCAAATTAGATTTGAGTGATTCTTATCTTTGGCATTTCCGCCTTGGACATATAAACAAAAATCGCATGCAAACACTTTGAAAGAATGGTCTTTTGGAAACAAATGGAGATGATTCATTTGATGTTGTGAATCTTGTTTACAAGGCTAAAATGACTAAGGCACCCTTCAATGGCACCTTTGAAAGGGCAAAAGACTTATTAGGTATCATACATTCGGATGTATGTGGTCCTTTTAAGCTAATGACTAGGAATGGTGAAAGATACTTCATTAGTTTTACCGACGACTATAGTCGTTATGGTTATGTGTACTTGATAAGACACAAAGATGAAGCATTTGAAATGTTCAAAGATTTCAAAAGTGAAGTAGAAAATCAACTCAAGAAAACAATCAAAGTCCTTCGTACCGATAGAGGAGGTGAATACCTTATGATGCTTTTCAAGATCATCTTAGGAGTTGTGGGATTATCTCACAACTTACTCCACCTGGAACACCACGACATAATGGTGTGTCTGAAAGGAGGAATCGAACTCTATTGGATATGGTTCAATCTATGATGGCTAGAAGCACATTGCCTCTGTCATTTTGGGGTTACGCTTTGCTCTCCACGGCCCGTATACTGAATATGGCCCCAACCAAGAAAGTGGATAAGACACCTTTTGAAATATGGCATGGAAAGGCTCCATCATTATCATATTTGAAGGTATGGGGTTGTGAAGCTTATGTGAAGCAATACACCCCAAACAAATTGGAAGTATGATCCACTAAGTGTATCTTTGTAGGATATCCTAAAGATGATATAGGATATTACTTTTACGATCCAACAGAGCAAAAGGTATTTGTTGCTCGAAAGGGTAAGTTCTTGGAGGCTAAGTTCCTTATGGAAGGAACTAGTAGTAGAACAGTGGAACTTGATGAGGATCAAGAACCAAAAGCCGATACACGTTTGGTTGATACCAGCACTCAACAAGAGGTTGTTGAAGAGGATCAAGTGGTTGATCAATACACACAAAACGTTCGCAGATCTGGTAGAATTAGTCATCCACCCGAAAGATATGGATTTTTCATGGATGGATGCTACGTGGTAGATTCGGATGAACCAACCACATACCATGATGCAATGTCACAATCCGATTGTGACAAATGGCTTGAACCATGAACGTAGAGATGCAATCCATGTATGAAAACCAAGTATGGGAATTGGTTGTGCCACCTCTTAACTCCAAAGTAGTTGGAAGTAAGTGGGTTTTCAAGAAGAAAACGGATATGCATGGTAACTTGGATACTTATAAAGCGAGACTTGTAGCAAAAGGTTTCACTCAAACTCAAGGGGTTGATTATGATGAGACCTTCTCACCCGTGGCGATGCTAAGTCAATTAGGATATTATTTGCCATAGCTGCATATTACGATTATGAGATTTGGCAAATGGATGTCAAAACGCTTTCCTCAATGGATATCTTAATGAAGATGTCTATATGGTTCAGCCTGAAGGTTTTTTCGATCCAAAACATCCTAACAAAGTATGCAAGTTAAAGAAATCAATAGATGGATTGAAACAAGCATCTAGAAGTTGGAATCATCATTTTGATGAAGAAATTAGGAATTTTGGATTCATCAAGAACGCCGATGAAGCTTGTGTGTATAAGAAGGCTAGTGGGAGCATCATCACTTTCCTAGTACTGTATGTTTGATGACATTCTACTATTTGGAGATGATATTCCAACCATGGAAGGTGTTAAAACTTGGCTTGGAAGTTGTTTTTCCATTAAGGATCTTGGTGAAGCCGCCTATATTTTGGGAATAAAGATCTATAGGGATAGATCAAGGCGCTTGATAGGTTTGAAGATTGACAAAGTCTTGAAAAGGTTCAAGATGGAGAACTCTAAGAAAGGTTTGGTACCTATTCAAAAGGGAACGATATTGAATGCGTCTCAATGTCCAAGCTCAAAGGATGAGCAAGAGAGAATGAAAGGAGTCCCATATGCGTCTGCTATAGGATCCATCATGTATGCAATGATATGCACTAGACCGGACGTGTCATGTGCCTTAAGCATGACAAGTAGATACCAGCAAAATCCAGGTAACAGTCATTGGATGGCTGTTAAAAACATACTGAAATACCTTAGAAGGACTAAGGTATGTTTCTAATATATGGATCTGGTGAAGAGGAACTCGTTGTAAAGGGTTACAAAGATGCGAGTTTCCAAACTGATCGAGATGATTCTCAATCACAATCTGGGTATGTCTTCATTTTGAATGGAGCTGCAGACTCTTGGAAGAGCTCAAGCAGGATGTTGTAGCATTGTCCACTACAGAATCAGAATACATCGCCGCTTCATTGGCAGCACAAGAAGCTGCATGGTTGAAGAAATTCATCACCGACCTAGGGGTAGTCCCTACCATTCAGGATCCCCTAGAAATCTTTTGTGATAACGAGGGTGCAATTGCACAAATTAGGAACCTCGTGCACATCAAAAGACTAGGCACATTGAGCGAATTCAACTACATAAGGGATGAAGTTGAAAAAGGAAATATATGTATTCGCAAAGTTCACACCGATCAAAAGATTGCGGATCCTCTCACGAAGCTCCTTGAACGGCCAAAGCATGAGGGTCACACTTGTGCCTTATGACTTCGATATTCTAGTGATTGGATTTGATCTATTTAGTATTTGGATATTGGAACAATTATTATTATAACTCATTTAATGATTATGGCATTTTAAGTTATGTTCCATTTTAGCATGTTTAAATCCATGTGTAAGTTAATTATTCTAAGTGTCCGTAGTCGATCATATTTGTGGGAACAAATATGAAGGTAAGACTATTATGAACTCGGATTGGTGGATATTCATTAGATTGAATATAGAGCAAAGTGTTGCTGCCAAAGTTCATAGATATTTGTGGGATACAAATATTGGACTGACCCGCTCTCAAATATTACTACATAGAGTCTTTGTGATTGATCATAAGTAATTTTGAGTAAAGGCGAATATCATTGTATCCTCTGACCTGAGATACATATTGGGTCTTGATATTCACCAAATATTATACTTTAACTTGGTTCTTCGCTGTCCGTAACGTGGCAGTGCATAAGGCTAAGCTCAAGTATGGTACAAGGTGATTGTGAGAGACGTATGTAGTCAAGATGGGATTTGTTCCCCTTATTCGTTGAGAGTAAGATGTCTAAGGCCTGCTAAAGTTAAATCAACAGAGAATGATCACTCTATGTCTCTGGATTTGACATGACATCTATAACAAAAGGATAAAATTATTGATTCACCTAAATCATCTTCAAGTAAGGGACTTGAAGGAGATGATGTTATTGAATGGCACTTCGTCATACGTATTAGGGTAGTAAACCGTTGTTAGGCGGTATTTTCTACTTGCATCAATCTTCTATGTATCTTGTGCAAGTGGGAGATTGTTGGAATCGGTATGCCCAAGACACATATTAAATTGATGTGGCTAGTACGTTATGATCCAAGTCGGGTCATACCCAATAACAAGCTAGACAAACACCTATAATATTTATTTATGATATGATCAAACAAATAAATATTAACACTTAGAATATTTAGAAATTGGTTTTCTAAATAATTGCACTTGAGAAACTAATAAATTATATGGATAATTTATTTTGTGAGAATATTTTGTATTGTTATTTAATGAGTTAAATAACATTATAAAAGGTTATGAGATGTTGCATAAAGTTTTGTAAACATATGATTATAAAAGTTATAAATACAATACAAGACATAAAATAAAAGAAAATTTTGAATTTTTTTTATAAAAATACCCCATAGGGCCGGCCCCTTATGCTCTTCCCATTGTGGGTTTCCACCACTAATATTGCATGCAAGATCTCTAGAATCTCCTACAAGATCATATGCATTTTGATTTATTCTCACACAAACAATTTTTGAGTAATAATTCAAGTTGCAAGAACTCTTGTGAATGCTCTCAAATTTTCGGCCAAACATAGTGTTTGTCCAAGAGTTTTTCAAGTTTAATTCAAGTGTTCAAATCCTAGCAAAATCATAGTGTTTGTTGGAAGGCTTGGGGTATACAAGCTTGAGATCTTCTACTTGGAAGATTATCATTCAAGAAGCATCATCTTTTTCATCTACTTGTTATTAAAAGGCAGTATTCTTGAAACATCCTATGGTTGTGGTTGGATAGCATGCATGTTCAAATATCGATCCGGGTTTTGATTTTACATATAAAATTGGTTTTATATCTTGTAGGTAACATGTTTTAAATAACTATTCTCTGCGTTTTTATTTTATATGGATAATATAACTTTGATAAACATGTTAAAACCCCAACATAAGATTCGTTAAATGCCGATAAATGACCAATTTACCCTTTTCGCACAAAATGACTTTAACCAAGCTTTCTATAACCAAATCTTTTACCTACTGATATAACATCATAAAACTTATTTTTTTTTACAGAATGCTATTGACCAGACATCGATTTCTTATAAACATCTTTTATAAATTAGAAAATGACCAAAATGCCATTATGGGCGTAATTTGAGTTTAAAACCATTTCGGGCATACATATTGATATCCTACTGATATCATATCATATTTTTAACATATTCTCATATGGAACTTGTGTATGACTCATTCGGTTACCTGATTTCGCTTATATGTTTAAGGTTAAGCATACGTGACTAGTTTACGTAATCTAACCGAAACAGGTTTAACCTTGTCGTTTTCTTATCAAAATCCGGAATGTTGTTGGTATACCTATATAATACAAGTTTATATACTTGTTGGGTCCAACTAACATCCTATTCCGGCCGTTTAATCTAGCGTATCATTCCGTACTTGTTTTTAAGTAAGGCTAGCCGGTTCAAGTTTAGGATTTAACTAAGGACCTGTTAGCATTCTAATTTGGTTAATAACACCATCATTCTAGACTAAATGCCTTACGGTAATTGTGCCTGTACTTATCTTGGATTTGCGGCTGAGTTTTGGACTCCTCGAAGACTTAAGCTCAGGTAAATACTCTTAACCTATTTTCCCTATACGGGCTTGGGATACGGTATATTATTGCCGCTTGGTCGGGTATGGAAGTTATGTTTTGTCCACTTGTGATAATTAAATAAATTGCATAACCCAGTTTTGATCTGTATTGTTTGAAACTAAAACATTGGGGGTGGGCTTGACCGTGTCTAGGATATCCTTGGCTCACTAAAGTGCTAGTGGCCACGACTTAAGCAAGGTGTAGACATACACCGGTAATTGCTATTATTAATAATGTCTGCTTTCTGTGTGAAAGTTCGGTAGTGGTGTGTCAGTCGATCATGTCTCGGTTTCTGGACTGGGCCCCATATGTAAAAGACAAACACGTAAATCTGTATACAAGGTCTTTTATACTATCCCAAGTTATTTATGAAAAGGTGCCTTGTGCACCTAAAACCATTTTCAAAAGGATTTTCAAAATGTGTCGGCTAATTGTATCTACCAGTGTAAACTGACGTATTTTCAAAAGATTAAAGTTACAGGTACAAGCACGAAATAGGCCGGAAGCTGCGGGGCATTTACGCTAAGGAGTTGCGACCTTATAGTTGTGCCTGTAGAGTCTGTTATCGTTTTATGTGTACATTTCTTTATAATCTGTGCCTGTGGATCTTATTACGAACCTTTTTTTATATATTTGTGTTGAACACTCTGGACACTATGGTTTGTAATAGTTATATTTTTACTCCAAGCCTTCCGCTATGTTGCTCTGTGTTGTAATTGGTTACGATTATATTAACTTCACGTCACGATACTCCCCACCGGGCCCACCGGAATACACATGGAAATCGGGGTGTAACAAAAAGTCCCTTCAAACGATTATCATCGTCTGTGAAGTAACCATACGAGAAATTAGGCTATGACTATTTTTTTTCATGCAAATGTCTCACAACCATTTCAGCGTCATATTCCCCTATAAACAAGTTAATTTGCATTTTGTAGTTCTTAAAATCAACTTTACTTGCACCCACATCTTCAAAACCGCCAAAACAAGTCTTCATAACATTAAACGCTGAAGGTCCGTGATCAGGCGGTTCTAGACGGAAGTTAGTGCGTAAACGTATATAGCAGTTTCGGTAGAATGTTATTAAGAATGGAATAGAAGTAGAATGCAGCGGAAGTCTTCATTCATACCGAAAGAGTATACATCTTTAAAATTACAACTGCCGGAGTTCCTGGAGAGAATCCGGCAGCACCTCCCCGTAGGGATGGCAAAAACTCAAATGACAAATGAACACACACCACCTATTTATAGGGAAACACACAAGTTCGCTTGACATGTGCATAGGAGGACACGTTCGGGCGAACTTGTCTGCCACATGACAAGTTCCGGCGAACTTGTCTGCCACATGACAAGTTCCGGCGAACTTGACTGCCACATGTCAAGTTCGAGCGAACTTGACTGCCACATGTCAAGTTCGGGCGAACTTGACCTCCACAGGTCAAGTTCGGGCGAACTTGTTCCCTTTTACACTGAAAACTCCGTATTTTGGTCGTGTGATCGATTCTAATCTATACAATATTCAACACCCGCTCAATCTAGCCTATTCGACAAGTGACGAACACAATAGTGCATCAACAAATGCCTTAACCGGTCCCAAATTCAACTTATGCTATGTATAATATGCTTCTGGAGTTGAGTGAGGTGGCGTTCAGATGGGAGAAAATGCTTATCAGGTTGTTCAACAAAACCATGGTTGTGCTTCTCAACAAACTTACAGACCTTCCATGATCTAGCCTCAAGTATCACACGTAATTGTGCTCCACAACCAGTCTTCTTTGTAAATTGGATCGCACAATCCTTTCCTTTTGATTAGGGTCCAATGTATCACCCTTCCTCTCCTTATATACCCCAGATCTCGTATATATGTAATGCTTAAAATGTGTTTCTCCTTTGGCGTTTATCTTTTCAGTCCTTTTCCTAACAGCAAAACCACAAGCCGTCGGATAGATAACATACATTGAATAACAATCATCGAGGCTTGGGAATATCATGTCTTATTTTGGCTTTATCTCTTCACTAACATCGGGAATGATAAATGGAAAACCAGTTTTTGGACAAAAACTTTCATTCGAAGAAACACCCTTGTCTGAAAAAACATTATCGATAAAAACGCCATTAATTGAATAATAAACAATAACAATAATTGAGGTTTCTTTCTTAATAAAACGTATTAACGAAAATGCCATTAGTTGAATAATAATCAATATGAAGAACTAATAATACAGTCTTCCCGGCACATGTCAATGAAAACGCCATAAGTTGGATAATAATCAATATGAAGAACTGATAATACAGTCTTCCTGACACATGTTATGAAAACGCCATAAGTTGAATAATCAACGAATAGTAAGAACTAATGTGTACAAATCACGCCATATCTACAGCTAATCAAATTGTACGTAACCATATGTAAAACGCCGTTGATCGTAAACAAATAAATATATATTTGACCCCAAACGACAACTGAAATTAATAATGAAAACGCCTCATATTGAATGTATGAAGAACAACATTAAAAAAACAAAACGTCATTTTCAAATATTACATTGAGAAAAGAAACCTCCATTAAACAACCATAAAGAAAGAAAACGTCATGTCTGTTACATGATTTTCTAGAATCAATTATGAAAAAAAACATCTGTAGATCAGCATCCACATTACACGCCATAGATCTCGAAAGCTTGGGGGGTATCAACTAATACGAAATCTTTTGGAATTTTGTTTGAAACGAATTTAAAGCGCCTTTTATTGGGTGGAAACTGCACAATGACAATCGTACCCTGCATATCATTTAGCGTTCCCTGCCACGTGTTCGGTCAGGATCAGTTCTCACCGTTTTCACACTTCGAATCATTTTCTCCTGATCCTGTTTCTTATATATATATATATATATATATATATATATTATATATATATCTGGTAAGGTTTATGCGAGAAGTAAATTTAGGGCAAGAACATAAGAACTAATGTGAACACAACCAAAATAAACTCAAAACAAATAATGAACCCCCACCCCCACCCCCACCCACAACTTATGACGATTTGGGGAAGGATCCACAAAGTTAGTTTTGCCTAAGTAGTCAAAACACAAACTATTACCCTTTTGTTTTATCAAAATAGTTACAAAAGAAATTAGCATAAAAAATCTAGTACAAAAATGTAGCACAAAAAATCCACCATAAAATATTTAGCATAAAAATATCCAGCAAAAAATAAATAAATAACAAAAATTCAGCACAAAAAGAAATTCAGTACAAAAAATTAAACTTAAAAAATCAGCACAAAATGTAGCACAAAATCTAGTATGGAAATCCAACACAAAAATGTTATATAACATAGAAATCTAAGGCATTTTTTGTATTTTTTTCGATCTCATATTTTGTATAGCAATATGGTACTCAAATTAAAGATAAAAAGATACTTGATTTTATGGTGCAATTTTAAAAAAAAATATCCTATGAAAAAATAGTGAATGTTTAAAAAATAGTGGATAACCTATCTTGACGACATGTCTTCTATTGAGGGTCCAACTATGGTGATGCCTTTTGGTGACGATATTTTCATTTAAAAAGGTGACGAAGTAACAGCGATGAAGCATATTCTTGATGACAAGTTGTCAAAGCTATGCCGACGATGAAGGGATCCTATAGCGACCTCAAATTTCGTAGGAAAAGTCTTTTCCTTGTAGTGAATAGGAATAAATGTAACCACACTAAAAACATGATTTTAGATTTTTAGATTACTACAAAATGTTCGTTGGAAATAAAATGATAAATTGTAACTTTTTTAGGTCAGTTAAATTGCCATCTTTATATTCGTGTATATTTTTTTTGTTTATGAATGTAACGAAAACAAAAAGTAGTAAAATTGATTGTTACTACGGGCTATGTTCTTTAGATACAAATCTGAAGTCTTGAAAGCTGGATGTTTCAATTTTTATTAAAAAGCATTAAATTAAAATCAATGGAACCCAAAAGATATAATTTACTCTATTCTTTTTCTTGAAAAAGATTTCAATAACATATTCAACATTTAATGTGTTGTTTAATTAGAAATTACACAAGTGATGTTTCAATTTTAATCACAATGCATTCAAATAGAATGTTTTGATAGTAACAATATGTTGAGTTAAGATTAATAGTAAACCCATAAATTACTATTTTTTAAATATTCAACCTCGAATCAAATAAAAGCATATATAAATTCTAAATGTAATATGACCAAGAACATGATCAACATTTAATTAGAAATCACTTTCTAATTGCGTTAATGCATAAGAATCCAAAGCAGAAACCAAAGTCATCGACTAGTCTATTTTATTAACCAATCGGTTTTCGGTTAATTACTTCGGTATATTTGCTTAGATTAACGGTTTTTTGTTTGGCTTATTTAATTTCAATTGAGAGCAAAAACCAAACTTGAGTTAAAACTTTTGCTTAGAAATATATGAAGTTGAGGTATAAATACATGAAATGAAAGTAAAAATATATAAATGGAGATACAACATATGAAATGTATGAACTATAGGTATAAAAGCTAGAAATATATAAAAATATGAATTATTCGATCGGTTCCGCTAATTTAGGTTAAACGAGAGTACAAAAAAATTGATAGCCAGTTTTTGGTTAATTCAATTTTCAGTTTTTAGTTGATTTCGGTTCGGTTTCATCTGTTTTCGGCTTGGTTTAGGTTAACGATTTAGTTATTGCTTACCGATAACCGGTTTTGGTTAATAGCTGATGTAACATCCGTCAAAAAACGGATTTACCAAACCCGCTTCGTTTATTAACCGAACAATCAGTTAAAAATTTCGTTGCGTATTTAATGCTCAAATTAATTTTAAACGATACATAATTAATAAGTATATTGGAATATAAAAGTTATATTTGAAAAAGTATTAAAAATAGTGGTTTAAAAATAAAACAAGGCTGCCGGGTTTCGAACCCGGGACAGCCGGGTCAACCTGGTCAACAACGATTTAACTCTCATCCATCAAACCACTCTGTCACTTGTGTTCTTTAGTAACATATCAAAACAATTAATTCAAATATCAAACTCGAATTCAAAACTGACGCGCCCAATCGCAGTCGTCGGAAATCCTGACGATTTCGCCGAGATTGGAAGGTTTCTTCTGATTTAACCGAAGCATTAACCTTAACATCGGTTATAACCGATGTCCAGTCCGCGACATTAGTCATAACCGCCGGAGAAATATTTGACCGACGAATCAAGACGGTAAACGGACCCAATTCATCGATGTTCTTCCCTATAAATACACCCACAAGCCTCCGTTAACCTTTTCGCTCACAATCGCACATTTTCTAGACGCATTTTCACTCGCCGGAAACTTTCTGCAACTCGCCGGAAAACCGAGACTTTCATCTACACGATAATTACTTTGATTTTTCTGTTTCATTCCATTATTGGGCAACATTCTAATATCAATCCCCCACCCAGAATCCTTTCCAGACGACGTTGCCGGATTTTCTGTTTTCGCCGGAAAATTTTTGAAATTTCCAGAAACTTGCTGTTAACCGGTATGATCATTTAAACTTACTGATAACCGTTACTCAGTAGTTCAATTTCACATCTAATCCCTCCAATCTGTTAACTAATCCTAACAGCCGAAGGTCACCAAAACAGAGCCGACGATCTTTGCCGGACTTCTGAAGAAAGACGATCAATTCGGTACAATCAATCCCCAAACCTTTTTCTGTTCATTACATTACGATTGCTCATAATGTTCGTTAAATTAATTTAACAAATAACAGTTAGTTAACCGTTGTCTGTGTTTTGAACGAAGAAGACGAAGTTGTGTATGTTATAAGATTAATTAAAATCGATATTATGAACGGGTTAGACACACAGTCCAGCGGTGGACTGTGTGCAAACAATATGCATAACGTCTCGAGTTCGATCCTGGTCACACACATTCGCTGTAATAAAATGCCTTTTTTTATTTATTAAACTGAACAGGGTTAACTCAGTAAGATGTTAAATATAATAATAACCAGAATATTTACCAAGTTAGACACACAGTCCATCGGTGGACTGTGTGTCAAACTAAACCACAGGTCCCGGGTTCGAGACCTGTGGCGAGCACCGAGTCATGCAATTAAATCGTTTTTAAATAAATGATTTTCGGATTAATCTAATTAGTATATAAATATAATTAAAAACTGAAATATTTCGGGTTAGACACGTAGCTCAGTTGGTAGAGCAGCGTGCACGCGTACGGGAGGTCTCGGGTTCGAGTCCTGCCTGGCGCATACATACACACAATAAACCGGTCAACGGTCAACAAGTCAATGGTCAAACAGTCAAAAATCAACATTTTTTTTATTTCTTTTATCTATTTATTTAAATTAAAAATACTTAAAAATAACATTTTTAAAGTTAGAAAATAGCCTTAAACTCACAAAAATATATCCAATAATCCTACTAAAATTGATTAATAAAATCCGCTTATTTACCGAACCATTATGTTATTATCTAGGTTAGTTTCACTCGTGGTTAAATCCAACTTCGTGCGCACTCAACATCATCAACCGAACGCACCCACTGTGAGTGAATCTTACAACTCCCCTTTTTAATTACACGTTTTGGGGTGTATCATGTGTCACTAAAACAAATTCGTTTATTCAAACTCGTGCCATACCATATTATGACTTAAACTTAGAAAGTAAATATTGTTTGTAGTTATGTATTCATATTGTCAAGTTGTATGCAAATCATTCATTAGGCCCATCAGTTCCTCGTGGGAGACGAGTTGAGCAACGCGTGCCTCAAAACAATCTATCATTGTATGTTGTGCATTATTTAATATTAAGTGTTTTGTGAATAAGTTTACATCCATATTTACTCATATGTGGTTACGCACTTTATTTATAATCAATTCAATAAACTTGTTTAAATGTTTTTCATAGGATTCACTCCCAACTTTTTGTTGATCCAAAAACCATTTTTACACATGATACAGGTGAACAGGATGAAGCAAGGAAAACATAGGAAATGCCTTAGAAGAAAATAATGAAGTCTAGAATGATGTGTAGGACATGATGTAATTATGATTGTATGTTTCCCTTTAAATTGTAATAATAAATATGAAACGTTATAATAAATGTCATGAGCTTTGATGATAACCCAATCATGCCCCGATCACCTTTTTCCGCTGCGGGTCGGGGTGTGACAGATTGGTATCAGAGCCATGACTATAGGGATATAGGATAGGTTATTAGACCCTTAGAGCCTATACTATAGTTGACTAGATTTTAATTGTTTATGAGGTTACATGCAAACTTATGATATTTATTTGTTTCATATTTATTACATACACAAATGCATGCAAACATTTCCAATATTACATTTTGTGATACATAGTGAATTATACTTACAGTCAAACATACACACTTACATACACATTCATCATACATATTTCAATGTTCATATATTCAAATCATCTTCATACTTTCGTTATTCAAAGATTTTGTTGCATTTTCATTTTTCAAATCTCATCAAAGTGAGTTCTGCGACGGGCATGTAGTAACTGTAAGGGTACAAGTACCGGTAGTCGGAACGTCCTGTCTAGGTTGGCATTCGTATAAATCCAATATAACGGACCAGTTTGCCTACCTGGGGACTAACGATGAGAGTACGAAGGACCTATTAGGCCAAAGCATGCCACACCAAACGTCGTTCGAACTAACCCCACTTTGAGGTGTCACCGTGTCCACACCTGGACACATTCCGAATATCATACGTTACATATTTCTCGATTTTCTCCGGGTTTTAGTGTACGTAACCAGGCTAACACATGCGAACCATATGAAAAACCCGGTATTCATGGGGGCCCACATGATTACGAAGGTGAAGTATGGCGGCATGCAAGGCCCAACTACGAGCAAAGCCCAACTACGAGCAAAGCCCAAGACATCCTATGGATATAGTAGATTTATTATGCTATGTTTATTTTATGAATGTTCAATTCCTAAATACGACACATGATCCCAAAAACATCCAACTCATACTCTTCATATGTATTCCTTGTAGATGTCTTCTAATTCCGCTCGTAGGAAGATGAGAGCAGGAAAAGCTCGCGAGCGTATGGCTGCCCAAATCGCTCAACAAATGGCTACCGTAATACCCAACATTGTAGTTAAAGTCCAACAAGCCTTTACCGCTAATCCCGTCAATCAAGAAGTTCAAAATGTTGTCAACCCTCCCCCAAATACCACTAAATGCACCTACAAGCATTTCAAATCCTGCGACCCTACAAAATACGAAGGAACTGAAGGTGTCACCGCTCTTCTCTATTGGTTTGAAGAAATGGAAAACATTTTTCTAAATTGCGATTGCCCTGATGATCGCAAAGTACGATATGCTACTGGTCGTTTATTTGGAATAGCACTTACATGGTGGAATACAGAGAAGGCTAAACGAGGTGTTGAAGATGCTATGACTTTGACTTGGGAAGAGTTGAAGGAAATCATGACAAAACGGTTTTGCCCAAGGAGCGAAATCAAGAAATTAGAGGATGAGTTCTATTCATTGAAACAAAAGGAAGGCGACCACACCACGTACAACAAAAGATTCCTTGAGTTAAATCAAATGGTTCCCAACTTGTTCACTCCCCTCTACCGTTTGATCGAGCACTACATTCGAGGTCTTCAAAGATTCAAAACTCTGTAATAAGTACCACACCTGTAACCTTGGAAGCAGCAATGGAGTTAGCTACAGAGCTCACCGAGAACCGAATCCGGAACAAAGACTTCAAGGAGGAGGAGAAGAAGGATAAAGCATCAACTGAAACTTCAAACTCCACCCAAACCGAATCCCCTTCTCGACCCAATTCCAAGAGAAAACGAGATGGGCAACTTTTCGTTGTCACCCAACGCAATCAACCAGCCTCACAAGCCGTACCCCTCCAAGCTATCCCAATCACTCAAGTAGCACCCAACTCAACCTACCCAAATAAGAAACCTTACCTTGGACCTCACCCTCGATGTAACATCTGTTTTTATCACCATCCATCTACCTTACTTTGTCGACTATGTGCGAATTGTGGACGCTATGGTCATTTGAGCAAGGTTTGCCGCACCCCTCAAAACCAAACCTCACCCCCTACTCAAAACATGATCCAAACATATCAACAACCCCAATACCCCATGTTACCTTATGTTCGAGCTTGTTTTAATTGTGGCGACCCTACCCATTATAGAAACACGTGCCCTCGATTAGTTAACATCATACACGCCCAAGCTCAAGCAAACCCAGTTAACCAAGCAAATCAAGAAAACCCAACCACTAGGCCACCAGCAAGAGGAAGAGTTTTCAACATCAACGCCAATCCTGTTGAAGATAATGACGGCCCAAACGAAACCACCCAACTAGTCCCCTTCACCAAAAATCAAGATTCAACTCCAACCGCTTAGTTTTATGTTTTTCTTTATGTTATCTCAATTTTCACGTGTCTCAATTTTAAATTGGAAATTTATCCAAGGATTTTAATGCAAATTACTATTTCAGTTTTGTTTTATACTCATTGATTTAACATTCATACCATCATACATCTCAACGTATTTCAATCTCATTATTTAAAGAAGTTGGGCTGTGTCTCACTTCTACATAGACTAACCTCTCCATCACAACAAATGAGAGAGGGACTGTCATCATTCAAACATGTATACTATCAGAATTATGTCCCCAGGCATTGTTTGTTGTGTTTATTTATGTTTTAGAGTCACATAGAACTAATCATAACTTACGGATAAAGCCAATGAAAATTTGACAAGAATATGGTGGATACGCCGCTGGTACTTCCTATATATAAGTATTCTTGCCAAAGGATCAGAGGCATTGTCAGGCGGTTATGAGAAGTTCCATGTAGGATTTAGTATGTCTTGGTTGAAATTTGTTTTACACTCACTGATTTAACATTCATATCAACTCATCATTTAAAGAAATTGGATTGTGTTCCATTTTCTACATAGACTAACCTCTCCATCATAACAAACGAGAGAGGTACTGTCATCATTCAAAGACTCAAGCTTTGGTTGTTGTGTTTGTTTATGTTTTAGAGTCACATAGGACTAATCATAACTTACTGATAAAATCAATGAAAATTTGACGAGAATATGGTGGATACGCCGCTGGTACTTCCTATATATAAGTATTCTTGTCAAAGGATCAGGGGCATTGTCAGGCGGTTATGAGAAGTTCCATGTAGGATTTAGTAATGTCTTGGTTGAAGTTTGTTTTATACTCACTGATTTAGCATTCATATCATCTCATCATTTAAAGAAACTGGATTGTGTCACCATTCAAACATGTATACTATTAGAATTAGAACTCAAATATTGGTTGTTGTGTTTATTTATGTTCTAAAGTCACATCATAGAACCAATCATAACTTACTGATAAAACCAATGAAAATTTGACGAGAATATGGTGGATACGCCGCTGGTACTTCCTATATATAAGTATTCTTGCCAAAGGATCAGAGGCATTGTCAGGCGGTTATGAGAAGTTCCATGTAGGTTTTAGTAGTAGAAGTTTTGTTTTAGGATATAACCTTATCTTTCCAAACATATCAAAACTCTTGCGCATGAAATCATATTTAGTCAATCAACTATGTTTATCAATATTCATTATCTTAGGCATCAAAAAGCGATTCCTGTAGCAGGGTACTCAACCCTTACAAGGAACGTTACCGCCTCAAACAAAATTTGAACTCTTACTCCTTTCTAAGTATGTAACTGTCAAATTAAACACCATCCTTTTTTAGACAAATATGTCACTACTTAAATTTCGGGACGAAATTTCTAAAAAGTAGGGGATACTGTAACATCCGTCAAAAAACGGATTTACCAAACCCGCTTCGTTTATTAACCGAACAATCAGTTAAAAATTTCGTTGCGTATTTAATGCTCAAATTAATTTTAAACGATACATAATTAATAAGTATATTGGAATATAAAAGTTATATTTGAAAAAGTATTAAAAATAGTGGTTTAAAAATAAAACAAGGCTGTCGGGTTTCGAACCCGGGACAGCCGGGTCAACATGGTCAACAACGATTTAACTCTCATCCATCAAACCACTCCGCCACTTGTGTTCTTTAGTAACATATCAAAACAATTAATTCAAATATCAAACTCGAATTCAAAACTGACGCGCCCAATCGCAGTCGTCGGAAATCCCGACGATTTCGCCGAGATTGGACGGTTTCTTCTGATTTAACCGAAGCATTAACCTTAACATCGGTTATAACCGATGTCCAGTCCGCGACATCAGTCATAACCACCGGAGAAATATTTGACCGACGAATCAAGACGGTAAACGGACCCAATTCATCGATGTTCTTCCCTATAAATACACCCACAAGCCTCCGTTAACCTTTTCGCTCACAATCGCACATTTTCTCGACGCATTTTCACTCGCCGGAAACTTTCTGCAATTCGCCGGAAAACCGAAACTTTCATCTACACGATAATTACTTCGATTTTTCTGTTTCATTCCATTATTGGGCAACATTCTAATATCAATCCCCCACCCAGAATCCTTTCCAGACGACGTTGCCGGATTTTCTGTTTTCGCCGGAAAATTTCTGAAATTTCCAGAAACTTGCTGTTAACCGGTATGATCATTTAAACTTACTGATAACCGTTACTCAGTAGTTCAATTTCACATCTAATCCCTCCAATCTGTTAACTAATCCTAACAGCCGAAGGTCACCAAAACAGAGCCGACGATCTTTGCCAGACTTCTGAAGAAAGACGATCAATTCGGTACTGTGATATCCCGGGTTTTTCGGATAACTTAAACGTAATACTTGTCAATCTAAATACGTGCTATGTGTACGAACGTGTACGAATTAAATGAATACGTGTTGTGTGTTGTGTGATTGTTTGAGTAATTGAATCATTAGAATAGATACGTACACGAACTGAACCGAACCGCGACACGAACCAAAGTGATTCTTTGTGACTCTAGGAGTTAACAGGTTTTAAACCTTAACTCAAGTCCTCGGGCAAGATCAAATCCAACACACATCAAAACCTAAACCCTAAACCAAAACACTCTCGGCCGAGATCAAGTTCAAAACCGCGGATATATTGAGTTCAAACCACAAACCTAAACCGAGAACAAGCCCAAACATGTCTCGGCAATAAGATCAAAAACCAAACCGAAACCCATAGCATGCAACTTTAGTCCTCGGCCACATGATCAAGACCCAAACCAAATCACCCAAGCTCCCTTGCGGCCGCATACAAACCCAAAACCGTAACCCTTCCCTTTTAACCCTCACCCTCCTTGCGCCTATATATACTAACACTCATGCATGCTCTATACACAACACAAAACCCTAGAGTTTCATTGCCGTCGGCTGCCTTATCCTCATCATCATCTCGGTCGCAGCAAGCAACAGCTTTCCTGCTCTTTTCTTTCGGTCGCAGCAAGCAACAGCTTTCCTGCTCTTTTCTTCCGGTCGCAGCAGCAACCATCGCCATCTTCAGTCTCGGTCGCAACTATCCAGGATCACCGGTTCCTTAACATACTCACGGTTCGATTACCTTATCATTAAAAGTCTAGAATTTATCATATGTTGCTAGATCATAGTCGGATATACGTGTATTGAGTGTGTTGTTTTCGGATATATCTATGCTTGAATGGTTAGTTGTTTCGGACGACAATTGCTGAATGAAATCGGCTTTGTTAATCTTTGTTTATATATATGATAGTTGTCGGAACATATAAGCTTGCCAAGCATGATTGAACGAATGTTAGACTAGCTGATTGGTTAATGATGTTTACATTAGATGATTGTATTGTTTCGGATTTGGTATACTAGATTGAATGTTGTTTGAAAGTTGAATACGTATAGGCTGTGTTTTGTTTGTAATAACTAGAAGTAAGAACTAGGGTTTGCATGGATAGGTTATTAGTATTAGTCTATGATTAAAAATCAGTTCTTGATCGCCTAGATTAATCGCATGAACGGGATTACACGAGTTTATAATAATAACATGCTGAAACAGGATGCTGAGTGAAAGTTACAGCCGATTTCATCTGGCTGTAACTTGGTCGTTAGTTGTCGAAAAACAGAATTTCTGATGTCTAGAACGTAGAGATTTGAATAAGGAATCTAATGGCGCTGGATTCATAATTTTCTGAAGTCGTTTGATATTTTTAAAGGGCTAAACAAGTTCAGTAACTAAAGCTGTGAAAAATTCTGAAATTTTGTTGGTTGTTTATCAAACTAGATTTTAAAATCAGTAGAGAGTTGAGTCATGATTTTTGTACAGAAACTAGGTATAGAAATTTCCGGGCAACTCCAACTGGAATTTTGTTAATCGGACGATCAGTGATTTTTAAATAAATTCTTCCGTGGACTGCAGTCAGAAAGCGGTAAATCTGACTGCAGCTTAATGAATTAATATTTATGGCTAATTGGTAAAGATTTAGGACTTGGAAAAATTATATAAATTTCTATGGTATAAATGTCACCTACGGTAAAAATATTGGAATTTTTGGAATGTTAGAACTATTTTATAAAAATCCTAGAAAACAGCTGAATAATTGAGTGTTAAGCAGAAAGTTGATAACTTGTGATTTTATGCATTAAAGTGTTGCATGGATTTGGAATATGTTCATGATAAGTTGATTGTTTACCATGATCACATGAGAATACTTGCATGCATATTTGAGTGTTAAATATGTTGTTTGTGTGTATCACCTTGTGAGTAAATTGCGTGTGGAATTTGTATTGGTGTGATTACACACTGACGTGGAATTAATTGGTTTGTTAGGACGCAACTAGCGGTCCCATCTCTTATAACATCTTTGCTACACTAACCGAGCAAATAAAGGTGTGTTCACGGCCCCTAACTTTATCCGGTTTTTAAACAACAGGGGGAGAAACATGTATACACTCTCAAACTCAAACTCTTTACGTTATACGAATTTAACGTCACATAACTATACGGTAACTAAGTTAATGTTAATGTAATGTTATGGGCACTAAGCAGCTTTATCACTTAAGTCCTCGACAATCTCCTCGGATCGTTAGTATTTGGGTTAAATAGCGGGGGAATTATAAGTAGTACTACTGGGTCTGACGAGCCCCATCCGAGCTAGTCGCGCTAGCCGACCGAGTATGGTCAACGGGTGTATGATTGGCCTAATATCGCCATGGTCATGTGATAGGCCTGGCAAAACGGAGGCACAACTGTCAGCTTCGATCGCGAACACTTAGTGACATGACTTTAGGCTAGCTACCTATATACATTAATACTGAACTTAATTACGGATCAACTTAATATTCCGGGTTTTGAATATTGGAAACATCAACTTATTATCCTGGGTTGGGGATAATGGAAACAACAACTTAATATTCCGGGTTGGGAATATTGGAAGCAACAACTTATTATTCCGGGATTGGAATAATGGAACTGATACGTTATCCCGGGTTGAGGATAACGGAGTAACAAACTATAACCGAACAAACAAATTTATGAAAACCTGTGAACTCACTCATCTTTAATGTTGACACTTGTTTCTTTACATGTTTCTCAGGACGCTAGGAGCTCTAGGTGCACGTACATGCATTGAACAAGACATCATTATCGAGTCTTATTTATTAATATTGTTTTGGGATTTTTCATTTGTTTTGGCGTTTGTGTTGGCGCCCGCATCACTACTTATTTATGCTTCCGCTCAATCTTAAAACTAATGCTCTGCTAAATATTGGTAATTGATATAAAATCTACAATGAACGATTTTGGAAAACGTATTATCAAACCATGTAGAGTCGTTCAACGTACTAGTGTTTCAGATTCTGGTTTGTTCACACGCCTCGCGGTAAAACTCCGCAAGTGGAAATTGAGGGTGTGACAGGTACAATCAATCCCCAAACCTTTTTCTGTTCATTACATTACGATTGCTCATAATGTTCGTTAAATTAATTTAACAAATAACAGTTAGTTAACCGTTGTCTGTGTTTTGAACGAAGAAGACGAAGTTGTGTATGTTATAAGATTAATTAAAATCGATATTATGAACGGGTTAGACACACAGTCCAGCGGTGGACTGTGTGCAAACAATATGCATAACGTCTCGAGTTCGATCCTGGTCACACACATTCGCTGTAATAAAATGCCTTTTTTTTATTTATTAAACTGAACCGGGTTAACTCAGTAAGATGTTAAATATAATAATAACCAGAATATTTACCAAGTTAGACACACAAGCACCGAGTCATGCAATTAAATCGTTTTTAAATAAATGATTTTCGGATTAATCTAATTAGTATTAAATATAATTAAAAACAGAAATATTTCGGGTTAGACACGTAGCTCAGTTGGTAGAGCTGCGTGCACGCGTACGGGAGGTCTCGGGTTCGAGTCCTGCCCGGCGCATACATACACACAATAAACCGGTCAACAAGTCAACGGTCAACAAGTCAATGGTCAAACAGTCAAAAATCAACATTTTTTTTATTTCTTTTATCTATTTATTTAAATTAAAAATACTTAAAAATAACATTTTTAAAGTTAGAAAATAGCCTTAAACTCACAAAAATATATCCAATAATCCTACTAAAACTGATTAATAAAATCCGCTTATTTACCAAACCATTATGTTATTATCTAGGTTAGTTTCACTCGTGGTTAAATCCAACTTCGTGCGCATTCAACATCATCAACCGAACGCACCCACTGTGAGTGAATCTTACAACTCCCCTTTTTAATTACACGTTTTGGGGTGTATCATGTGTCACTAAAACAAATTCGTTTATTCAAACTCGTGCTATACCATATTATGACTTAAACTTAGAAAGTAAATATTGTTTGTAGTTATGTATTCATATTGTCAAGTTGTATGCAAATCATTCATTAGGCCCATCAGTTCCTCGTGGGAGACGAGTTGAGCAACGCGTGCCTCAAAACAATCTATCATTGTATGTTGTGCATTATTTAATATTAAGTGTTTTGTGAATAAGTTTACATCCATATTTACTCATATGTGGTTACGCACTTTATTTATAATCAATTCAATAAACTTGTTTAAATGTTTTTCATAGGATTCACTCGCGAACTTTTTGTTGATCCAAAAACCATTTTTACACATGATACAGGTGAACAGGATGAAGCAAGGAAAACATAGGAAATGCCTTAGAAGAAATAATGAAGTCTAGAATGATGTGTAGGACATGATGTAATTATGATTGTATGTTTCCCTTTAAATTGTAATAATAAATATGAAACGTTATAATAAATGTCATGAGCTTTGATGATAACCCAATCATGCCCCGATCACCTTTTTCCGCTGCGGGTCGGGGTGTGACAGCTGAAAGGTACACGGGCGATGCAGCGGAAAACACAGACATTGCCACGGGGTTCGGTTGATTAGATTATTATCGTCAATTAAAATCGAGGTCATCGATTAGTCTATTTTATTAATGAATCTGTTTTCAGTTAATTGATTTGGTTCATTCAGTTAGATTGACGGTTTTTCGTTTGATTCATTTAATTTCGGTTAATAGCCAAAATCAAACTTAAGTAAAAACTTTTGATCAGAAATAAATGAAATTTAGGTATAAATACATGAAATGGATATATAGGTACTTGAAATGAAGGTATAAAAACATAAAATGGGGGGGGGGGGGTATAAATATGGAATACATAAACTACAGGTACTAAAGCTAGAAAATGTGAATGGTTCGGTTCAGTTAATTTTAGTTAAATGAGTGTACAAAATATCTATAACCGTTTTTGGTGAATTCGGGTTTCGGTTAATTAGTTTTCAGTTAATTTAGTTTTGGTTGATTTTGGTTAAAGATTCAGTTATTACTCACCCTTAAACACTCTTATCACGTAACTTATCAATTTTTTAATTAAAAAAAACTATAGCAATACTATTCTCAAATTAAAGAGAATAAAATACTCGTTTATATCGAAGTATAATCTAGATAAGAAGATTAAATTGATGGTATTTAATCACTTGACATTCTGTAGCTATTAAACATTTTTGGATAACGACTAAGTGCGTTAGGCTTTAATTACTTGTACACTAAGGCATCATCTACTTGTACCTTTTCGTCCATACGTCAATACTAATCAAGACAACTATCAAAACGTCGGCAAAAATGAGTAGGTCGTCATGGTACTTTTGGATTTTTTTAAAGCATTATAGTTTACAAGATATGGCATGAATACGTAAAAGAATTAAAAGTTTGTTGTGGAGGAGGAAAAGTGTAACTAATTACCCATAATTATGTTAAAACTAAGGGATTTAAATGTAATAAGATGAGGGGCTAAGATATAACTATTGTTTAAAAGACCAATTTACCCTCATTTTAGGGTGTATTTAGAAATTTAGAGGGAAAAAAATTCTTATTTTTCTGATATATTAAAATGCTTCTCTCATGATTTGTAATATCATATAGATTAGTTTAGGTGTGCCATATAATCAATATTTATTTCTGTAAAAATGCCATTTTAATTTGTGGTCTATAATATAATTAGTAATTTTTATTTATTATCCAACCAAATATTGTGATTCTAAATTGAACCTTCCCTTATTAAATGTTTTCATTTTATGAAAATATTTGTAAACTTGTTTGTGTCTACGAAATTGAAAATGTTTTTATTCGTAACAATAATTATAGTATTGGTAAATGACTATAATGACGTATCTGACGTTCAAGCCGTTAGTTTTATAACAAAAAAAAACGTAGTTTATAGAAGTTATTATTGTTACTATATTTATTTTGTTACATTCATAAATAAAAATATACAAGGAAATAAAGATGGTAATATAATTGACCTAAGAAAAATTATAAATTATCATTTTATTTTCGACAAACATTTTGTAGTCATCTCCAAAACCTAAAATCACGTTTTTTTTTAATTTACCTTTTAAAAATATACCTAAAAATGCGATTTTAGGTTTTCCAGATGACTATAAATTGTTTGTCAAAAATAATATGATAATTTATAAATTTTCTTAGGTCAATTATATTACCATCTTTATTTCCTTGTATATTTTTATTTATGAAAGTAAGAAAAAAAAGTAGTATCATCAATGGATTCTACAAAGTACGTTTTTTATTGTTATAAAACTAAGGGTAAATTACACTTTTTATGTTTGTATCAAATTGAAATGGATAGCCTTTATATTCAATAATTACAGCCATAATCCTTTATTTGAAAAACTCAATACATCTTCCGTCATTTACCACTAACCAGGTTAAAATTTTAAGTTAAATATGGCATTTGCATCTCATGTGAGGGCATTTATGTGAAATCCATCTCTCAAACTCAGACTCCCTCAACTCTCTCCCTCTCTCTACATTCCGGTGTTCCACCACCACCACAATTGAACCACCGCCATTGCACCAGCGTCATCAATAATTAAACGACTTTGCTGTAAATATGGTAACATTTAACCCATTCTCTTCCAATCTCAGCATAATCACATCTACTAAATCTTAACTAAGCATTAACATCCTTTTCAAAACTCATTTTAACTAATCCTTCTAGGTTACCAAATTGGGTCACAATTGAGATACATACATCAAGCACTCCAACTAAACCATCATCTGCTTCAAATTTCTACTCACCACATCTAATTTCAGCAAGGTATTATCTGAGCACTTTCCGGCTGCCGGCAAACCAAACAAGAATTTCGGCAACTCGCCACTGCTGCTTAACCAACTCGCCTGAACTCTACCAACCATCGTTTACTACTACAACAGTCATGTGATGACAGATCTGAACTAATCCACGACAACGAAAACAGATCTAAACCACCAGAGCCGCCGCCGCCGTTAGCAAACGATGGAGGTCACGATTGTATAATGGAAACCCACCAGATTCTTCGCCGCCGTCTGCAAACGATTGCTTTGTCATCTTTGTTGTCTGCCTTGGCGGTGTGTAGGTGGTGGCAGTTAAGTGGTGGTGGTGGTGTTATACAGTGGAGATGTAGATAAAAGAAAGACAAGGACTGATTGTGTATGATAAGTTTAGATCTTCAAAATTTACTGATGTTTATGGAGGTGAAAGAGAAGTCTGAGGAACTAGGAGAAAGGGTGTACAGAGAGAGAGAGAAAGAAGATGAGAAGAGAGACTTTATGTTTATTGTTTATGTTTTGTATATGTATACTAACATACCCTCATGTAGAGATGGGCATAAAAACCGGTTTCGAACCCGAACCGATAGAACCGAATTGGAACTGGGTTCAGTTTCTACCTGACATTAAGTAGAACTGGTTTCGGGTTCAAAATACCCGTTGGTTCCAACCCGGTTTCACAATTTTACCATTTGAATCGGGTCGTACCCGGTTCCTACCCGTACCCGGAAATTCAGTTCTAGAAGGAACCGGTTATACCCGTTAAAATGTTACCGTTGGAACCGGTTATACCCGTTATAATGTTTCCGTTGGAACGGGTTCCTGACCGTTGGAACCGATTCTATATATATTGTTTAGAAATCTATTGTTTAGCACACAATTTCTCATATCTATTCTTCTTGTTACATTTCTTTTTTGTTCTTTTTCACATTCTAATAAACAAATGGCCTCAAAGAGTTCCAAAAACGCAAATTCCCAATCCGTTAACAATGTTTCTCAAGATCAATCGGTTCCATATGTGGTTGGAACATTGTCTCATAATCGCAGTAAGGAAGTTTGGAGCAATTGGGAGTTGGTCGAGATGAGTGACGGCTCGCAAAAAGCTCAATGTAAACATTGTGGATCGTTATTAGCCAAGGAATCAAACTCAACGTTAACGAAGCATATTAATAAGTATTGCAAAGCTTTAAAGGAAATGACATCCGGTCAAGTTCCACTATCCAAAGATGGTACCATTTTTCGTTATGAGCAAAAATTAGGTCGCGATCGGATGGCGAAGTTGGTGATACAAAAAGTGTTGCCGTTTGGACACTTTGACGACCCCGATCTTACAAATCTTATTCGGGAGACGCTACAACCTCGCTATAAACATGTAAGTCGTCGCACTTTAAAACGACTTTGTTTAAGTTTATGGGAAAATGCAAAAAAAGATTTAATTGTTTTTTTTAAGAATTTAAAAACTAGTGTAAACCTAACTAGTGATGTGTGGTCGGCTCCACATGGTTTACCGGAATCGTACATATGTGTCACCGCTCATTGGGTTGATCCCGATACATGGCAAATGATGAAGCGTACGATTGCGTTTGACGAGTTTCCTTCTCCTCATACGGGAGAAAATATTTATAAAATTATAAATGGCACAATAATTAAATATGGTTTAGAAGATAAAAATTTTTCAATATCCTTTGATAACGCCTCAAACAACACAACGGCGATTGAAAAATTAAAGTTGAAGTACAAACCAATACTTGATGGTGTTTTTTTTCACACACGATGTGTTGCACATATTATTAACTTAGTAGTGCAAACCGGTTTAAAAGATCAATTTGTATCGGATTTTATTATAGCATTTAGAGCTATGCTCCAAGATGTTTTCAAAAGTGGAAAAGAAAGATATCAAGAATATAAAAAACTTTGTAAAGATGTCAACCAAAAAATTATTGGACCGAAATGGGATATACCGACTCGTTGGAATTCAACTTGTCATATGTTTGAAATGGCTATAAAGCAAATGGGCACTTTAAAATCTTTTCATACAACTTTAAGTGATGAGTACCTTGTCGTCCCCTTTCCCGACACGGCTTGGGAAAATATTAATAACCTAAGTACTTTTTTACAAGTTTTTAAAACTACAACGACTTTGATTTCCGGTGTTTATTATCCTACTAGTTCTAAAGTTGTGGACCAATTGTATTTGATAACAACTAATTTTAAAAAGTTTGAAAATTCTAGTGACATGTTAAGGAATATGACGAGACCAATGATTCAAAAATTTTTAAAATATTTTTTAGAATTACCACCCGTTTTTTTATGTGCCGCTGCTTTAAATCCAGCTTTAAACGTACCGGGTGTTGAAGCTTTAATTGATTAAATTTATGACAAGTTGGATATGCATGAGGAGGATCCAACTTTAAAAGCAAAAACAAAAAAAATATTCAATGAGTGTATGGCCAAACTTTCTGATCATTATTTTAAAAAATATGGTGAAAAAAATCATACAAATTTGTTTGAGTCTCGGTCCACGGCCTCTAACGATGAAACAAGCGAGGATCCACTTATAACCATGTTGAATGTCGTTAGAGACGAGACCGCTAGACAACAAAGGGGTAGTGAACCAACAAGTGAACTTGGGAGATATAAAAAAATCAGTATTCGCTTACTATGACCACCGAGGAGTATAGGAAATTTGATATTTTGGCATGGTGGAAATCGAAAGAATCCGAATACCCGATTCTAGCCACCATGGCTCGTGATATACTAACGGTCCAAGCTTCCACGGTAGCTTCGGAAAGTGTGTTTTCTCTTAGTGGCAGGGTTTTGTCAATTAGAAGAACAAGACTAACTCCGGAATCGCTAGAGATGTCAGTATGCTTAAAGGACCATTTGGATGCCGTTGATCGTGTTCAACATAAAACTAGTCTAGAAGATGAAGTTGAGTTAGAGCATAAAATTGTTGACGAAGAGGAGGACGAGGAAGTGGAGACTAACGATTCGGACGACGATTGTACCGAGGTACCCACACCTAAGAGAAACTCATTGGAAAGTGTTGCACCTGCCGCTAGTAAACGATCAAAGAAATAAAATCTTACTGGAACCGGTTCTGAGTAATTTTTTTTTTGTAACCGGTTAATTCTTTTTATATATTGTAACCGATTAATTTTTTTTTTAATTTTAACCGATTATTGTTACTATTTTTATTTATTAATGTAACTAATAATAAAAATCAAATATAACAAACACAATAGAAAGAAACATTACACAAACTTTATTAAAACACCAAACCAAACGGGTTACATCAAACATTTGAAGAACCGGTGCCGGAACATTTGCATGCCATAGGTATTTTGCAAGAACTTAGAAGTTGATTGATTTTGTAAGTTGATGATGGTGAGTGTTAAGTTTAGAAATGGTAAGTAGGAAGGGGTTTATATAAAAAAAACGATTTTTTAATTAGGAACCGGTTTCCAACGGTAACATTTATCAGGAACCGGTTCCAACGGTAACATTTTATCAGGAACCGGTTCTGAACAGTAAAAGGCAGGTTTTGACTGTCAGGAACCGGTTCTGAACAGTAAATGGCTGTCAGGAATCGGTTCTGAACAGTAAATGGCAGGTTTGACTGTCAGGAACGGTTCCCAACACTATCAGAAACCGGTTCCGCACCATACCCGGTTCCATAATACCCGTACCCGGTTCTACACGGTTCCATATTCTTGGGTGTAAACCCGGGTAGGAACTGGACCCGGTTCCACACCATACCCGGTTCCAATGACATCCAAGCAGAACCGGGTCCGGGTTGGAACCGGTTCCAGGTAATAATAAAACCCGATTATGCCCATCTCTACCCTCATGTGAGGTGCACATGTCATACTTAACTTAAAATTTTTAACCTATTTAGTGTCAAAAGACGAAAGATATAATGAGTTTTTCAAATAAAGGACCGTGGCTGTAATTATTGATGTTAAAGGCTACCCATTGTAATTTGATACAAATATAAAGGACGAAAAGTGTAATTTACCCTAAAAGTAGTGGCTTGAAAACCGGATACGTCATTATAGTCATTTACCAATACTGTGGTCTAAAGAATTTGAACACATTTTATTCAACTTAAAAAACTAAAAATATACATGATATAAAAAATTCTAAATATTAGTCATCATAAGTTCAAAAAAATCATGTGCTATATATATATAATCATCGATGAAAACCGATATGGATCTTGTTAAGTGTTGTTAAACGTGTGGGACAACAAATATTTTACGTCTAGCTATTTGGAAGTGCAGAATACATCTAAACAGTGTGATTGTGTTAACAGAAAGTGTAATTAAACATTGTTATAATCCTGACAAAATTTTAACAGTGTTTCGTTATAGAGAGGATTTTTTTTTCCCACACTTTTATGTTAACCATTAATTTGAACAATAAAAGGTCAAAATTCATTTTTATCATATTTAGGCAAAATCAACTTTTTATTTGATCTTACCCATGGATAATGAGAAAACTAGTTTAAATGAGGAAAACCAAAAAACTAACTAAAAAGCCAAAAAGCATATCAAAAATTATTTTTTGATTTTTTTATAAAAAATCGCTATATATATTATATAAAAAAATATATAATGCACATGTACAACATATACATATAATGCACATGTGTAGTACACATATAGTGCACATGTGCAGTACAAGTTTTTTTTTTTGAAAATTGTTTTTTATACATAAAAAGCAGTGATTTTTTATAAAAAAAATTGTAAAAAAATATATTTGTATGTTTTTATCCTTTTATTTTTTACTTTTTTAGTTAGTTTTCTAGTTTTCTCATTTATATCTAGTTTTCTCATGATCCTCTCCATATATATATATACCATAAATATGTTTTAACATTTTAATAAAAATGTAAAAAACGCCGACTAGCTTTTTTTTAAATGTTCAAAATCTGTATGTTACATTTTTTGCAACATATATATTATGTATCATAAATTTTAACATTTAAAAAACTACCTAGCGCTTTGTTTTTACAAAAATGTTCATATATATGTATGTTACACTCCCTAATTTTTTGAAAAAAAAATAAAAATGTTACATAGGGTTTTTACAAATGTTTTGAGTTTTTCAACTCAACTGAATTTTCATTTATATATATATATATATATATATATATATATATATATATATATATATAGGATAAGGATCCGTTAGGAACCACCCTTTATTGTGAGAACCGCGAGAACTAGTGTGAACACAAACAATAATACCTAAAAAAATCTAAAAAACATCAATTTTTTAAATATTTTTTTTTGAAAAATTCGCTATATTTCGTCAACAATAAAAAAATTCAATTTTTTTTAGTAACAGTTATACATGCACATGTGTATTTTTATCATTTCTTTGACAAATTCTGTAATACATTACAAACATTGGACAATTGTACTTTCATTTACACTACCACGTATAATACACTACTTTTTACGTTACCAATATTAGAAATGCACATGTGCATCTATATGTATCAATATGAAATAAGATGTTTTGGTACACTACTTTGAATACACTTTCTCTTTCATCTATCATTTCATCCATAATACACTACCATGCACATGTGCATATGTATCATTTCTTAGACAAATTCCGTAATACATTACAAACAATAGACAATTGTACTTTCATTTACACTAACATGTGTAATACACTACTTTTTACGTTACGAATATTAGAAATGTGCATGTGCATCTATATGTATCAACATGAAATAAGGTGTTTTGGTACACTACTTTGAATACACTTTCTCTTACCTCCTACCATCCATAATACAATACCATTACCTCCTACCATCTATAATACAATACCAATACCAATATTTTCACTTTATTACATGTATATCGACACCATTTATACCATCCAATCAATATATTACATTTTAAAGTGACAACTAAAACCAAACCATCAACCACTAGATATAACTAACCCAAAAACATGTATATGAGCCTACTTCATCATTCAAAATCACAAACTTTTTGTACCAAAACACGTAATATAATGGTAATCATAATGATGCACATATGTATTTTGAATATTGGTAATGTAAAAAGTAGCGTCTTACGGATGATATTGTAAATTAAAGTGCAACTGTCTACTACTGATAATGTATTACGGACTTTTTCAAAGTTATGATACATATGCACATGTGCATTGATAACTGTTACTAAAAAAAAAGTGGAAACAAAATATAGCGATTTTTTTATAAAAAATATATATTAAATTTTTTTAGTGCTTTATTGGTTTTTTAGATTTTATTTTGCAATAAAGGTGGTTCTCGCATGAACCTTACCCTTTATATATATATATATATATATATATATATATATATATAGGACAAGGATCTGTTAGGAACCACTCTTTATTGCGAGAACCACGAGAACCAGTGTAACACAAACAGTAATACCTAAAAAATAATACCAATTTTTTTTGTTTTTTTAATATTTTTTTGAAAAAGTCGCTATATTTACTCAATATTAAAAAAAATTTCCAAAATTTTTTTTTTAGTACCAACTATCCATGCACATGTGCATTTTCGTCATTTCTTTAACAAATTCAGTAATACATTACAAACATTAGACAATTATACTTTCATTTACACTACCACGTGTAACACACTACTTTTTACGTTACCAATATTAGCAATGCACATGTGCATCTATATGTATCAATATGAAATAAGATGTTTTGGTACACTACTTTGAATACACTTTCTCTTTCATCTATCATTTCATCCATAATACACTACCATGCACATGTGCATATGTATCATTTCTTAGACAAATTCCGTAATACATTACAAACAATAGACAATTGTACTTTCATTTACACTAACATGTGTAATACACTACTTTTTACGTTACGAATATTAGAAATGTGCATGTGCATCTATATGTATCAACATGAAATAAGGTGTTTTGGTACACTACTTTGAATACACTTTCTCTTACCTCCTACCATCCATAATACAATACCATTACCTCCTACCATCTATAATACAATACCAATACCAATATTTTCACTTTATTACATGTATATCGACACCATTTATACCATCCAATCAATATATTACATTTTAAAGTGACAACTAAAACCAAACCATCAACCACTAGATATAACTAACCCAAAAAACATGTATATGAGCCTACTTCATCATTCAAAATCACAAACTTTTTGTACCAAAACACGTAATATAATGGTAATCATAATGATGCACATATGTATTTTGAATATTGGTAATGTAAAAAGTAGCGTCTTACGGATGATATTGTAAATTAAAGTGCAACTGTCTACTACTGATAATGTATTACGGACTTTTTCAAAGTTATGATACATATGCACATGTGCATTGATAACTGTTACTAAAAAAAAAGTGGAAACAAAATATAGCGATTTTTTTATAAAAAATATATATTAAATTTTTTTTAGTGCTTTATTGGTTTTTTAGATTTTATTTTGCAATAAAGGTGGTTCTCGCATGAACCTTACCCTTTATATATATATATATATATATATATATATATAGGACAAGGATCTGTTAGGAACCACTCTTTATTGCGAGAACCACGAGAACCAGTGTAACACAAACAGTAATACCTAAAAAAATAATACCAATTTTTTTTGTTTTTTTAATATTTTTTTGAAAAAGTCGCTATATTTACTCAATATTAAAAAAAATTTCCAAAATTTTTTTTTTTAGTACCAACTATCCATGCACATGTGCATTTTCGTCATTTCTTTAACAAATTCAGTAATACATTACAAACATTAGACAATTATACTTTCATTTACACTACCATGTGTAACACACTACTTTTTACGTTACCAATATTAGCAATGCACATGTGCATCTATATATATATCATGAAATAAGGTGTTTTGGTACACTAATTTGAATACATTTTCTCTTTCATCTATTATACAATCCATCATACACTACCATGCACATGTGCATTTTCATCATTTCTTTGACAAATTCTGTAATACATTACAAACATTAGACAATTGTACTTTCATTTACACTACCATTTGTAATACATTACTTTTTACGTTACCAATATAACATGTGCATCTATATGTATCAACATGAAATAAGGTCTTTTGGTACACTACTTTGAATACACTTTCTCTTTCATCTATCATACCATCCATAATACACTTCCATTACCTTCTACCATCCATAATACACTTCCATTACCTCCTACCATCCATAATACAATACCATTACCTCCTACCATTTATCAATATCAATACCAATATTTTCACTTTATTACATATATATCAACACCGTTTATACCATACAATCAACATATTACATCATAAAGTGACAACTATAATGAACCCATCAACCACTAGATATAACTAACCAAAAAACATATATATGAGCCAACTTCATCATTCAAAATCACAAACTTTTGTAACAAAACACCATATATAATTGTTATACATAATGATGCACATGTGCATTTAATGTAAAATTGAGTGTATTATGAATGGTATTGTAAATTAAAGTGTAATTGTCTACTAGTGATAACGTATTATTGAATTTGTCGAAGTTATGATACATATGCACATGTGCATGGATAACTGTTACTCGAAAAAAAAGGTTTTTTTTTGGTAACGAATTATAACGATTTTTATTAAAAAAATTTTTGAGTGTTTTTTAGATTTTTTTAGATTTTATTTTGCAATAAAGGTGGTTCTCGCATGAAACTTACCCTATATATATAGGGGTATCAAGTAAAAACTTTATTTCGCCTAAATAGATGAGAAGTAATCTTAATATTTCATTTTTCAAATCAATGTTAAGATGAAAATGTAGGAAAAAGATGAGGCACATGCATATTTTACCCCAATTTTTTAAACACTCATAACCTTTTATACGATATTATTTTTCATAAAAATTTCACAATAAAATCGAGCATCTTTTTATCTTTAATTTGAGTACCCTATTGCTATACAAAATATAACAACTAAAAAACCTCAAAAATGTGTTGTGTTTCTATGTTGTATAACATTCTTTTGAGTTGGATTTTTATACTACGTTTTTGTGCTAAATTTTTTATGCTCGATTTTTTGTACTAGATTTATTATGCTGTATTTTTTGTGCTTTATTTTTTTGTTCTATATTTTGCGTACGAGATTTTATGGTGCTATATTTTTTTGTACTGGTTTTTTTGTGCTTGATTTTTTTTGTACTGTATTTTTTATTGCATTGATGAGAAAACAAAAGGGGTGTTACATGTCATCTTTACATTCCTATTTATAAGGACTAAAATGTCTTAGTACAAAAATGTCATTCTTTCCTACTTATAAACAGTATCACATGTCATTATCACAATTTTTCTTAAATTACTTAAATAAAACTCACTTTTAGCGAATCCTTCCCCAACCCACATATATTTATCCACATTTTACACCATTCTTTTACGCTTTTAACAATTCATAAATATAAAGTTTATGAAATATTTTGGTTATAAAATATAATATCTTATTGGATGCATTCCTAGGAAAATATTATAGCATTAAATTCAATCTGTTGACAAACTGACCAAGAGGTATTCTAGACTTTTAACCATTATAAATACTCTACCCATTTCACACTACCAAACACACACTGAATTCTCAGACTGGTATACCCACTCCAACGACGCTTATTTGCTTCATCTAAACAACCCTCACTTTTCCCAAAAGATTCGAAGTCTCAAAATCACGATGGATGATTACCGCATTTTTTACAAAGACAAGCGAGCTCTATTCACAATCTTGCTTGTAATCTTACACCGTGATGTTGTTGAGTCCACACTGGTGATTGGATTCCTCTTACGGCTAGAAAGAGAAGGGTATTCCGTCTACAGCCTTGTTAAAACAATTATCAAGGTCTTGCAAAAGAAAACAAACAACATGGTTTCTAATCGATGTTGTAGAAGCCATAAAACTTTTCTTTTGATTTGTTCAGAATGGCTAATATTTCCCTTTAGTCCATTCACATACATCCATTTGAACCATAGAATCAACCACTCTTTGCTAGGATTGTGGCTTGCACTACCTCTATATATAGAGCTGTTATTGACAGAGACGGCTCACCTGGAAAATCAAAATACATAATCAATGGGAAGCATGTCTAAGCCGGATGAACGAAGAAATGAATAAACAGATGACCACACTAAGTGGTGCAACACGTGTTTATCACATTCGCTTTTGATACATTTGGGTCCCTAGCCCCAGAGGCTGTGAAATTTCTAAACAGGGTCCAACAGGTTGTGAATAGTAATCTTTCAACCTTTAAGGGCCGTTTCGTCTTTAGTAGGATTGGTTTTGCAATTCAAAAGGGGGTTGCGGTGCAGCTTGTTGCCCGTTTACCTGCCACTTGTTTGTAATTTGTTACTTTGGTATTTTAATGAACAAATATAGATAATCATAAAGGAATACTCATAAAAAAAAGTGGTGCATCGCCAAGCAAGACCATAGTCAAAGTGATGAAAGTGAAGATTATTCTTAGTAATTCTGATGATTCGAAACAATATATGTTTATTGTATTTTGATTAGGTTAATTTGTATTTCTGTTAATTTAAAGTTTCTTAATTATAATTAGTCGTCGATCTACAGTTTAATATTATAATTAGGCGTCAAAAAACATGGAATTGTTTTCTATAAACCAAAAAAGTATATAACTGACATCGCCATAGGGTAGGTTTTTTATTAAATATTTTTTAAGTCCATAAAATTAGTTTTAGGACAACCCTCTCTTGTCGACATGTCGTCGGTTAGGATCTAGCTATGCCGATGCATTTTGGTTACGACATTTAACGGCTACGAACATATTCTTGACGACAAGTTGTTGCCAAAAGCTATGCTTACCACAAAGGGCTCCTATAGCGACCACATATTCGGTCGGGAAAAGTCTTTTCATTGTAGTGAACAGGAATAAATGTAACCACACTAAAAACATGTTTTTAGGTATTTAGATTACTACAAAATGTTTGTTGGAAATAAAATGATCAATTGTAATTTTTTAGGTTAGTTAAATTGCCATCTTTATATTCGTGTATTTTATTCTTCTATGAATGTAACGGGAACAAAAAGTAGTAAAACCGATAGTTACTGCGGGCTATGCTCTTTGGATACAAATCTAAAGCCTTGAAATCCGGATGTTTCAAATTTTATTAAAAAACATTAAATTAAAATCAATGGAACCCAAAAGATATAATTTACTCTATTTTTTTTTAACAACAAATTTGGATCACTGACGAATCACCACGAGCGGAATCACCGATCTTTTTCTTGAAAAGGATTTTAAGAATATGTCAACATTTAATGTGGCGTAAGGATTTTAAGAACATGTCAACATTTAATGTGGCGTATAATTAGAAATTACACAAGTGAAGTTTCAGTTTTTATCACAATGCATTCAAATAAAATGTTTTGATAATGATAATTTGTAGAGTTGAGACTAATAGTAAAGCCATAAATTACTATTTTAATATATTCACCTAACAATAAATATATATATATATATATATATATATATTATATATATATATATATATATATATATTTTGAACGGCAAATTTGGATCACTGACGGACAACTGAAGTATCATCGTGCCGCCAGCGAAACCACCCGATTATATCCATCTCCACTAGGCATAATGCCTATACACCAATTCTGGAGGAAACCCAATATATATGGGAAAACCCCTTGTAGGAATCGAACCCTGAAACTATTGGTTCCAAAGCCTTATCCCACCACCAAGATACTACTAGGCTATAAATAAATTCTAAATGTAATATGATCATTTGAACGGTGTTTTTATAGTTACCCTTATTTTTCTTTTATATAAATCACTTTCTAATTGCGTCTTTTAATTCATTTTTAATTCATAAATCTACTGTGATATTAAGCAAAACTGTAGGACCAATCTTATGCATTATAAAGTTTTTTCTATGGTTTACAAAGTTATTTTACTTATTTTTCCGGCTTAAAAAAGAAGTAAACTCCATATAAAGTGCATAAAAATAGAAAAAGCATATGAAATAACAGTTAAATATTGTTGAAAATCGTGGCAGATATTTGAAGGAAAATACAAAACGATAATGTTAAAATGGGTAAATCATGAATTTCAGATTTCAAGAAAAATAATTGTGAAATTTTTATGTGTTTTCATAACATTAACCAATGGATTACCATAGACCCAGAAAATATAATAAAAAATTATCTAATTACATTTTTATAGATAATTTCACCGATAGATATCATGAAATCCATAAAAAGGAAAAGGTAATTTTAGTCGTCACCGGAATAACTTACCTATGAATTAAATTTGATGGATCGCACAAAAATCTCAAAAAATATAATATCCTATGCATTCGGATACAAAAAAAAATGTCATGGAAATAACTCAAACGTGACTTACCTATGAATTAAATTTGATGGGAGTGTGATGCAGCGGGAGCGACAAATCGTATTACGATACTCTTTTTTGGTAGTTTTACTATCCATAATATTTATTGTAGTATCATTGTGATAGATAAACATTAAAAACAAATTAATCGGGTAATCCATTTTATTGTGATGTGCATGGTTTGGTCGGTTCGGTTATTATCCTCATCCAAAGCGAACCAAGTCACCGACTAGTCTATTTTATCAACCAATCGGTTTTCGGTTAATCATTTTGGTATATTTGGTTGGATTGACGGTTTTTTGTTTGGTTCATTTAATTAAGTTAATAGCAAAAACCAAACTCGAGTTAAAACTTTTGCTTAATTATATATGAAATTGATGTATAAATACATGAAATGAAAATAAAAATATACGAAATGGAGATACAAAATATGAAATATATGAACCGGAGGTATAAAAGCTAGAAATATATGAAAATATTAATGATTCGGTTCGGTTCAGCTAATTTTGGTTAAACAAGAGTACGGAAAAATTGATAACCGGTTTTTGGTTAAATCAGTTTTCAGTTTTTGTTTGATTTCGGTTCGATTTCGTCTGTTTTCGGTTTGGTTTAGATTAGCGATTTAGTTATTTCTTACCGATAACCGGTTTTGGTTAATAACTTATAGGTGCACACACGACGCGGCAGGAAACACATACATTGTCACGGTGTGCATGGTTTGGTTGGTTAGATTATTATCCTCAATCGAAATCGAGGTCGTCGATATTATATTTTATTAACCAATCGGTTTGGTTTATTCAGTTAGATTAACGGTTTTGGTTTCATTCATTTAATTTCGGTTAATAGCCAAAACCAAACTTAGGCTAAAACTTTAGATTAGAAATACATTAAATTTATGTATAAATACATGAAATGGATGTATAGGTACTTGAAACGGAGGTATTAACTAATAAAATGGGGGTATTAATATGAAATACATGAACTGAAGGTATTAAAGCTAGAAATATATGAAGATATGAATGGTTCGGTTCAGTTAATTCTGGTTAAATGAGGGTACAAAAAAATCGGTAACCCTTTTTTGGTTAATTTGGGTTTCGGTTAATCAATTTTCAGTTAATTTAGTTCTTGGTTGACTTCGGTTTTGGTTAACGATTCGGTTATTACTCACCCTTAGACATTGTTTTCACGTAACATATCAATTTTCTAATTAAAAAAACTACAGCAATACTAAACTCAAATTAAAAAGAATAAAATACTCGTTTATATGGTGTAGTTTAGAAAAATATATTAACGTACCAAAATGTTATGAAATCGGGGGGGGGGGGGGTAAGTTTTTTATAAGGGATAAAGTGTAACTACTGACTAAAGATGAGGGATTGAAGTGTAATCTAGATGAGGGGATTAAATTGATGGTATATAATCACTTGACATTCTGTAGCCATTAAACATTTTGTGATAATGAGCAAGTGCGTTTGGCTTTAATTACTTGTACACTAAAGCATGATCTACTTGTACCTTTTAATCCACACGTCAAAACTGATCAAAACACATATCGAAACGTCGATAACAATGAGTAGGTCGTCATAGTACTTTTGGATATTTTTAAAAAAATTATAATTTATAAGATATGGCAAGAATACGTAAAAGAATTATAAATTTGTAATGAAGGAGGAAAAGTGTAACTAATTACCCATAATTATGTTAAAATTAAGGGATTTAAGTGTAATAAGATTATGGTCTAAAACTTATTATTGTTTAAAAGACCAATTTACCTACATTTTAGGAGTGTATTTATAAATTTAGAGAGAAAAAAATCTTATTTTTCTGACATCTTAAAATGTCCCTCTCTTATGTATTATAATATAGTATAGATTAGTTTAGATGTGTCATAAAATAAATATTTTTTATAAAAATGTCATTTTAATTTGTGGCCTATAATATAATTAGTATTTGTTATTTATTATCTAACAAATTATTGCGATTCTAAGTTGGACCTTCCCTTATTAAATGTTTTCATTTTGTGAAATATTTGTAAACTTGTTTGTGTCTACTAAATTGCTAGAGTAACTCAAATGGAAGAATAAGTTTAACAAATAGCATAAGTACATAAAGGCATGAATGAACTTGTTTGCTTCAATAAAATTTGAAATCTAGGTCTAAGTTTATCAAACTTGTGTATTTAAGCAATCTAAAAATAAAAAATTATAAATTTTAATGCAAATAATATAAACACACAAGAGGGAAGATATATTAAAATTGTTTTATATTGTAATCCAAATATTACAATTACAGTATAATGATACTCCAATCTCCCCCCAGCCTAATCACTCACAAATCTGTTCGTACAAAAGAGAATGTGATAAAGTGATGAAATAGATCTCTAACAGGTGAGATCTATTTATACTAAGTACAAAATGTTTGTTTGCAATCAGTTGACGTCATCTTGATAGTGACATCTAACATTCCTAACATAAATGATTCCACATATCTTAGCAAACTTCTATGGAGATCTAACATATGTTCTATTATATGAAAAGTCTGTTCTAAGCTAAGTACTGTTACATTAAGAAACTTCTATTCTTTAACTGTTGTTGGCTTGTATCAAACATATGTTTTGCCACAAAAAATGTTTGGTCTTCATAATCAATGTTTTGTTTCAACAGAGCATTGACCTTGAACAATGGTTTCTTCTTCTTTAACAGTGGTTCCAAGGCTTCAAACAGATTCTCTTATTAGTGTTCAAGATTCATTATCTTTGGAAGGAGAATGCTTAATGTAGTGTTTATGTCTTGATCAAGATGTCATGTTTTTGCTTTTTAATATTATCTGTTATTTTGTAGGTCTAGCAATCCCCCCTAGAAAAGATGATGCCAAAATAGATGTTTATTAGATCAATTTTTATTTCTCATCAACTTCTCTCTAATTTGGCTTTCGAAATACTGCTCAGATTTTATTGAGAGAGAGTTATTTGGATCCCTTTCAAGTTGAACACTTATTAGGTCTTGCATATCTTCATCATTAAGCCCAAAGGCACCATTCGTTGAGATCTTTTGCAATTTTCCATTATCCCTGACTATTGTCAATCCATGGCTTGTCCTATTAGAAGCCCATTTTAGAACTTTTGATCCGGATGGATTTCATAGGGCAGATGTTATTTGATGAGTTGAGAGAAATTGTTTTCCCAAGACATGACCAAGCAGATCTTCTGGTTTTGTATCTGGATTCCTATACATCAATTCATTTCTGATCCCTTCCTTTCTTAATTCATCTTCATACTTCAAATCTTCTGCATACATCTCTTTTTGCCTTTTTAGGTTGCTTTTCACACCTGAAGAGGTATTCTTTGCAGTAGGATGTTATTGTGGATCAGCCAAAGATCTAATAGGGAAGTCTACTTCTTCATAATTAGGCCTTTGGGGCCTGATTGATCCTTTGCTCTTAAAGCTTCAAGTTTCTTCTAATTTTCTTGGATTGTTGGCTCATCCTATCTGGATATTGACTAATAGAACCAAATTTGGCCTCTACCATCTCCTTCTTCATTCTTTTTAGTTGGAGTGCCTTTTTGCCAGCAGGCGTTTTGCCTGCTCTCCAAATGGGAGGAGTGGGTTTGATGTTTGGATTGAGCTTTATCTTCTCAATCCTCAAAATTTCATCTAGAAAGGGCATCTGTAGACCATCTAGTGAATTGGGCTCTTGTTGCTTTGTAAGGCTTGTTCTTCATTATGTACTCCAAGTAATCTCCCTTAATGCTTTTATGAGCTCAGGGTCATTTACAGGTCCTTATGAAGTCTTCTTGCTAACATCTTCGGCAAAATCTTCTAATCTCTTCACTTTAGTGAACTCTTCAGATATAATTTGCTGAGCCTCCTTATCTCATTTCTCTCTACTTATTTTGCTACAATAATTTTTGCATGTTTAAGCTTTATCTCCAAATATTCTCTGACATTTACAGGCTTTGGGAGATCATGCAGAGATGGGAAGGTGAGCTGGTTTGGATCTTTTGTGGAATAGAAAGACTGTATCTCTTGTGACACAGTTACTAATTCCAATGGGTTTGAGTAGATGGTTATGGTAGTGGTGGTTGATCGTGAGGTTAATGGAAGGTGTGATAGTTGTGGATGGTGTTGTGGTAGTAGCGATTTTGATGGTGATGCTTCAGGTGTTTTTCATCATCATATTGGATGATGAATCTTGATTTTAGGGATCTGGTTTGTGTTGTAGGTGTTTTAGTTTGGTGGTAATGGGATTTTTTTGGGTAATATTCTTTCAATAAGAATACCTTTAGGATTCTTTTGAGTTTGTGGAGGTGTATGTGTAACATCTGTTGTCACTTTTGTAGTGCTAATAGATGTTTGGGCAATGGAAGTAGTGGTTTGGGTGGTTGGTGTTGGTTTTGTTGAAACACTGCTTTGAGGGGACCTCTTGAGGAGCATTGGTTCTTTGGAATTCGTGATCTTTCAATGATCTCCTGCATAGTCAATATCTCATTAGCTTCTCTTATGTCTCTCATCTTTTCTCTTTCAATTGCTTATTGTCTAGCCTTTTTAGCTGTAGAAGTATCAGGCCTCTTTTGGGCTTTCTTGACTAAAGGTGGAAGCTTTCTCATGCTACCACACTCCCTATTTTTGGCATCATCGTCTGTGTATTTGGGTAGAACTGGAGCAGTGCTAGTGGTTTGGAGAAGATGCTCTTTATCTCTGCTTGAGCATCTTTGTACCTAGCATCCGCCATATTTAGCTCCATTTGGATGTTGTGTGTGGCCTCTGCTTATTGCTTTTGAAGATGAAGATACATTTGTGCATGCACCCTGTTAGATCTCTCCATGTTTAGCGTAGGAACCTAAATTGGTATCTAATGTTCGTATAGGCGGAAACTATATGACGTTTAATTGGATATGCAAAGATTTACTTTCTAATTGTTGTTTATTGATTATAAAGTTCATTTACATGTCAAATCCAGATCGGGCAGAGCTTCGCCGTCCAAGTGACAAAGTTGCAGAAGTTACAAATGAAAATCACAAGTCACCTATTTATAGTGTGACAAGTTCGCTGGGTATCACACAAGTTCGAGCGAACTTGTATAGAACAAGCTCGGCCGAACTTGTTCTCACATGTTGTTTCCGGGCGAACTTGATCATACTACTTACATAAATATGACATTTCTAGCATAATCTAGCCCAAACTAAACAGACCCGATCCAAGACTAAGACATAGACATTATGTACTAACAGACTCCCCCTTGGATATCATCTTCGTCTTAATCAGTCTTCAAAACTCTATCTTTGTCTGACACGTCCAAAGAAGTTCTTGATTGGATTCTTTCTTCGTTCGTGCTCTGGAATTGGCGTTTGGTCAGTAGGCGGCACTTTAATCATGAATTGAAAACGTCTGAGTCTTGCCTCTCTACCCCTTTCGTTTATACGTTCAATTTGCCTTTCTTCCTTCAAAAACTCTTTGCGTTCTAATTCCCTCCAACTGGATTCCCACATTCTTCCAGAATTAACACCTTGCGCATAGCAGACAGTCACGATCCTCTGATAATGCATCGCCTGTTCCTTCTCACGCTCCTCAAAGCATATCTTACTGAAGAATAAACATTTAATATTCTCTTTTGAGCAGTTCACTAGCCACATAGGGTCTACTGTGCGAATCGTTCTCCACAGCCCTCTCAAACCTTCTGTATGAAACATTTCAACCCTTTCTTGAGTGATGTCCAAATGATCTTCGAATCTTAGCACAATAACTGCTTCACACATTGTCGGATCTACTTGCCACCACTTAAACAATGGATATAATTTTTTTTCAATCGGCATTAGGGGCATGTTTCTCATAGCTCTTGGACGCTTCATAATCAATGTAATATCTTTAACTCCAGTCTTCTTATCTGTTTTGATTCGGCGCTTCGGAATAAATGGTTTCCAGTACTTAAATCCCTGTGTTGCTTCAAACTTAATCATCTTCCATAGCAACTGATCAATAAAATTCATATGATATGTGACATTCTTGTCCGCACCAACTCCTCTACATCCCAATACGGAAGTGTTTTGAAATCTGCCAAGTATTTGAATTATTGAACTCCAAATTCACGTTTAATAGCATAACCGTTCAATTCTTTAAACCACCCCCAACTAAGTATATCTCCCAATGAAACATCGGCATCTCTGGTAAAGAATGCTAATGGACGTCGAAAATTACGTTCTCCCGACATTTCTTTAAACAAGGACTTCTTTGCTTGTGGAATTTCTTCCTTCGTCATTGGTTTAGGAACTTTTCCTTCTTGTACATACTCAGCAATCTTCTCTTTCAACAAATCATCATTCAACTGCTCGTACATCTCTTTGAAAGTTGGAAAACTATCAGTATTCAAACCAGTAAACTTTTCAGCTTCATCTTTCTCATCATCTGACGACCAATCTTCAATGATCACTCTATTGTAATCGTCAGCATCTGATCTTCGTGTATAACAATATTCATTCGGCTCAAAAGTATTAACATTCATCACTTGCTCTTCAAAATCAAAATCGAACGTTTCAACATCAGCATCTATTAACTTTGCCAAATCTTCCTTTGAATAATTGTGAATGTACTTGCCTTCTTCAACATTGTGTTCGAGCATCAAAATCATCGGCTTTGTAGGAATAGCAGCAACAGGCATAGCAGTAGTAATAGCATCTGTCATATTAACATCATCCTTTTGACCTGTTTCCCCTGTCTGCTCCCCTGGCTTTGATCATCTATTCTGTTCACATCATCATTTAACAACGAAGAGAAATCAAATTCATCAGTCACTTTGGCATCAATCACTTTTAGACCAATTCCTCCCTGATCATCATTATCACCATCATCGTTGTCGGAGTCGTCTTTCATATCATCTGCAGGTTCATCATCATCTTTATCTTCAGCTTCTTCATCATCTTTCTGTTCAGTTTCCATTTCAGGTGCAGTAACAGACTCAGAAGCTTTTGCAGATTCAACTATAGGCTCAGTAATCTCGGGCATACTTTCGATCACGTTCTTTCCTTTACCCTGTTCAGCCAATTCTTTTTCTGCCTTTTCTTTTGCTTCTTGCAGATCCAATCTGGAATACTCTTCTTTGAAATCAATTCCCAGGCTGTTAGATAAGACTTTCTGAAGCCTAGAGAATCTTCGACCATTCAAATCTTTTTCCGATCGTAATTCTGCTATCTCTTTCAGTAATCGTTCGTTCGCGTCCTGCAAACTTTCAATTAGGGCCTTCAAATACCCTCTATCACCTTCCAAGAATTTGACTTTATCGCGTAGAATCTCTTTTTCAACCTCGCCTTGTTTTACCAGACTTTCCAAAGCAGCTTTTTCTACTTCATTCTTCGCAACTTTGTCTTCCAGAACTTCCACACGTTTTTCAAGTTCATCAATGTCTGTATCTGGGAAGACATCATTCAAGTCTTGAATATCCATAGGCTCATTCAGAATATTGCCAAACAACTTTAACTTCGGAGTAGTCTTCGGTGTAGACTTTGGAGTACTCTTTGGTGTAGACACTTTAGGAGTTGAGCTTTCAGGTTGAGCAACTATTGGAGGATCTTGCGATTGAATGATTGGAATTTCGAGTAATTCAGACTCAGGAGGTTCTTGTGTGACTCCTGTCTGTACTATCGTTTCTTGAGCTTCAGATGTTTGTATTGTTGCAGCCACAGGAGGTTCTTGTGTAATTCCTGTATCTTTTGCAGCAGAAGGTTCTTGTGGGACTTCTGTGCTTTTGGGCTTTCCAATGTAGTGTCTGCTCTTTGGGTTTTGAGCTTTCTTGCCTTTTGTTTTCGGAGACCCTATAGTCTTTGTTGATACATCTGTTGCAGAAGACTTAACTCGTTTAGCTTTCTTTTTCGGTCTCTCCTCATCTGAACCCTTCTATATGTCTGGTTCATAATCTGCATCTGTTTCTTTGATTTTCTCAGCAGTTGTTTCGACGATTGACTTCTTTGTTGCTCTTTCAAAGGAATCATCGCTGTCTTCGTCTTTGTCAGACGTTGCAGATATAACATCATCTTCCTACGTAGATTTCTCTTGACTTTCAATAACCACTGCAGTACTCGAACCAGCTTCAGGTTGAACATTAACAAGCTCTTCTTCGTCAATTAACATCGTATCAACTTTCTTTGGCTTACGCAAAGCTTTCTTCCTCTCTTGAACGACTACTTTCTTAACAAACCAGTCGCTTCTTTTCTCTTTGAAGGTCGACAGCCATTCTAATTCAGCATTCCTTTCATTCTCGTCACCGCTATCGTCTTTTCGCCATTTATACTCTGGTGGCGCAATGTAATTTTCAGAATCTAGAGCACCGAATAAAGGCTTTGCAATAGGTGCTGAAGCTTGTTTCTGGAAAGTAATCAGTTTCTTAACAGTCGTATCGTCTAGATGACTAAGATACACGATATCATTTGGATCCTTCGCTATCTTCTTGAATTTATCATCGATCAACATCTGTACAAACCTCAGATACATCACAAGCCTGTTCGATCCCATATTATTCTTCATATGTGTGAATACAAGCTTCGAATAGTTGAATCTCCCATTTAGAATAAGCTCCGTGCCATACAAGCCATATAATATGTACGTCGTCTAAACCTGCCTTTCGATGACTAAAGGCGTGAATAATAGCATGCATCAGAAACTTATAGGGATTCGGAACTCCCCCTTTCTTCAAGGTGGAATCATTTACGTGCCCCTTGTAGCCCATACGGCAACAACAACCTCTAACCATCCGTTCATCTAGCATCATTGGATCATCCTTATCGTTGTTGAAGTTTAGAACTTTTCGAATATCAGCTTCAGATACTGTTATCTCCTTATCTTCTTCTCCAACACGAACCACTGATTTGATCGCTGTATCATCATCATTCATTGCCGCAGAACTCCAAAACCTATAAAATGCGATCTATAAACCACCGTATTCTCTGTAATCGCCTTGTGAATCGGAATCCTTTCCATAAACTCGAGAATACTATCAAATGCTTCGAGTGGTGGACAGATAGCCTTGTCTAGTGTAATGCACGTGTTGTGGAATTTGTTGAACGAGAGCTGAATATTCTGCAAACACGTAAATCGAGACCAAATTAGATATGTTTGACAATTTTCACAAATTAACTATCAAGTTCGGGCGGACTTGTTTAAACCATATAAACATTACAATTCAACTAAGTCCGAGCGAACTTGCTAAAACAATATGATCAAAACTTAAACAAGTTCGGGCGAACTTGCTAAGCTTTAACATTTGAAACACTTCCAGACAAGTCCGGGCTAACTTGTCAAAGGATAATGAATTTTGAACTTTTGACAGACAAGTTCGGGTGAACTTGTAGAAGATATAACAATTTATCAACTGAGGACAAGTTCGGCCGAACTTGGTTCAAATAACCATTTGACAAGTTCGGGCGAACTTGTCATCTCTTTCATTCAAATTCTGTAACAACATATCCAAGCATTAAAGTTCAAATTAAACCATGTTTATGGTCGATTATGTTAGATAGTTGATTTTATGGTCCAATTCAACTTTTAACACCCTAATTTATGTCCAAACATCCAACCTCAGATTTAATACTCTCAAAATCATTCAATTTACGGTCCATTCTTGAATTACTCACATTGCCATGATTCTTAGTGTGCCAATCACTAATATTCACAAATATTTAGGCAGCAATTCGACTTATATGTGCCAATTTCAAAGATCTCTCAAAATCGCCTCAAGTTCGCTCTGTGATTTGAATAACCAGTAATGAAGTTCGGGCTAACTTATGATCTATATATACCTTAACAAGTCTGGGCGAACTTGCATCATTAATCAATTAAGATATGCAACAAGTCCGGGCGAACTTGTCAACTGTTAACAGTTTTAAAGCATATACAAGTTCGGTCGAACTTGATTACAAGTCCGGGCGAACTTGATCAATTTCAAACTCAAAATTTTCAATTTAGACCCTGAAATTTTCAATTTTACCAGTTTTAACAATCCACTCAGTTGACCAAGTCCAAGCTAATGACCTTGGTCAACCGATTTGTCTGCTGAGTCCAAGTTAATGACCTCGGTTCGACCCATTATGAACAAACTGTTGGTTTTTCTCAAAAATTAAGTTTCAAATTAATGAACTTATAATCGTTTTGGCTTATCAGATTTTACAGATTAGCTCCCAGCCTGTTGTCAATTAGATTTCCACCAGTTTAGCACCTTACCAGACTTCGAAGATCCGTTCTCCAACATTGGCTTGTTGAAACTAATGTAGAAACAAAATCTTTTTGAATTTTCTCAAGTTTATGCTAAAACACACTGAAAATCTTTTTGGTTTTAATCTATAAAGCAGATAAACTATGTACAGAACAAGTAAACTATGTACATACATATTTACAGACATATTTTTGTGATTCGTGTCTAAGGATCATATAGTTGTTTAAGACATATCACCAGTAATGTTACTTTAGATGACACTAAGGTATAAACTCGTTTACCTAGATTGTCGATATGTTTGTCCACTTAAACTTCGACACATTTCTCAATTATTCAAAGATATGTTAGGTATGAATTATGAAACTTGACTTAACTATGGTTCCCATCTCAGAATATACTCCCGTATCAAGATTCCCTAGATTTCATCTTACAGGTGAATATAGCGTACTTGATATCTGTATCTGGGTTAATGCGAAGCCTTGAGAGCTCAGGTTAATACCACCGTATCGACAAAGAGATGAAGGCTAGACTTATAGGTGTGTTCCAATTAAGGAATCTTTTAAGCACTGCAAATGATTATATCTTTCGATTCTTTTCAGCTTTGCATGCAATTTAGGGGTTTAAAGCAAAAGCATTATAGAAGTTCTAGGGCTATTGCTTCGCAAAATCAGAAGAACTTGTATAATACCCCAGATATCAATCATCTATAAAGACCTCGTATCTCAGAATCAGGCAATCTCTCAAACGAAATTTCGGAGTACTAAGTCCATATATCCGAGAGATGTTAATCCACGAGATTAAGCAGTTGTAAATCTAGTTTATATTTCAGAAACAATTTACTGAACGTGTAAAGCCTACCGACACATCCACAGTAAGACTTGTTTATTACTTTTAAACTTTACAATTCTTTAGCATACTGTGATAGTCCACTGATGTACTATCATTTCCTTTGTGACACAAAATTATTTTTGTCTTTTTCAATGTTTTTGTACTTTTTGAAAATTTTTATATGTTTTTGTATTTTCTCAAATATTTCTCCCGCTAAAATCAAAACATATTTTTGTATTTTAGTTTTTAAGAAATACTAATTAAAAGATATACAAACCAATGTGGATCATGTGAACTCGTCGTCCGATCCATATTCAACCTCTGTCTCCGCACCTGTCAACAAATTTTGAATACCGTTAAGCCTCATTAGATATTTAAATCTTGTTAAAGGAAAAGCTTTGGTATAAAAATCAGCTTTTTTTCATCGGTGTGGATTTTTCTATTCGTACCAACTTCTTTTCATAGCAGTCATGAATGAAGTGATAACGAATTTCTATGTGTTTAGTTCGAGAGTGATGAACTGGATTTTTAGTGATGTCGATTGCTGCCTTATTATCTACATATAAAGGCGTATCAAGAAATTTCAATCCAAAGTCCCTCATCTGTTGTTGAATCCATATGATATGAGAACAACAGCTGGAAGCAGAAATGTATTCTCCCTCACAGGTTGAAAGAGAGACTGTTGTTTGTTTCTTGCATTGCCACGTTACTGATCGAGTTCTGAATAACTAGCAACCAGCCGTTGTAGACTTAGAATTCAGCTTGTCCACCCCAAAGTCAGAATCAGCGTATCCCGTTAGATCAAAGTTATCGTTCTTTGGGTACCACAAGCCGGTGCTTGGACATCCCTTCAAATAACAGAATATTCTCTTGACTATCGGCATGTGTGACACTCGGGGACTGGACCGATATCTCATGCAAAGGCAGGTAGGATACATGATATCTGGGCGAGATGCCGTCAGATACATAAGAGATCCTATCATCGACCGATAGATCGTATCATCCACTTTGGTTCCTATTTCGTCAATGCAAATCCGTGATTCAGCGCCAGAGGAGTCGAAAGCGGCTTCGAGCTATCCATTTGGTTTGATGAATGAATATGCCGTCTGGTAACTGATCAACTTGTAAACCAAGGAAGAATTTCATTTCACCCATAGAAGACATCTCGAATTTCTTCTTCATGATCTTTTTGAATTCTTTGCAAAGACTATCATCCGTTGAACCAAAGATGATATCATACATATAGAGTTGTATGATGATTAGATGATTTCCGACTTCTTTGGTAAACAATGTACTATCCACTGTGCCTCTTGTAAAGCCGTTTCCAACGAGATGTTGAGATAACGTCTCGTACCAAGCTCTCAGGGCTTGGTGTAATCCGTATAAGGCTTTGTCTAGGAGATAAGCTTTTTCTTGTTCATTGGATCGACGAACCCTGGTGGTTGGCCGACGTACACTTGTTCGCCTAGCTTACCATAGAGAAATGCGGATTTCACATCTAATGGGTACACCTTAAAACCTTTCCAAGCCGCGAATGCAAGGAAAATGCGGATTGACTCTAAGCGTGCAACCGGTGCATATACTTCTGTGTAGTCAATACCTTCTTACTGGTGGAAACCTTTGACAACCAACCGAGCTTTGTTTCTAACAATCACACCTTGATCATCACTCTTACACTTGAAGACCCACTTCGTATCTATTGCTTTCTGCTTCGGTGGTAAATCTACAAGTCTCCAGACTCCCAGTTTCTCGAACTGTAACAACTCTTCTGCATCACTATCACCCAGTTCTCATCGCCCAGAGCTTCATTCACAGTCTTCGGCTCTATTTGAGATATGAAACATGAATAATAACAGTAGTCTTGAGTAGGAGCCACTCGGGTATAGAAACAACTTAATGCTTTGTTGATTTGGCTTCTTGTTCGTACACCAGTCTGTAATTCACCAATAATATTTGTTGAAGGATGGTATGAATAAGATCGTGGCATTTCCTCGCTAGGAACATCAACCGTACTATTCTGATTTGAGATATTCAGATCAACATTCAAATCAACTTCAGGAGCACTAGATGTAGCTTCATTTTGATTGCTCGGGCCAGCAGATTGATTCAACATGTTGGACATCTGCTTGGATTCTTCAGCGGAAGAGGATTCTCCATCATCATCGAAAGTCAGAGCTTCATCAGAGTCGGAATTCTGATTCTGAGAAGTATTGGGCTCTGAATTTGCATTTCCTGGTTCAGTGGAAACATTTGCTGGAGTTGTAGTAGGTTCTGCTTCAGAAACTTGTTCAACCGGAACACTACTATCACTCGGGCCTGCACCAGAAGACGAAGTACCAACAGTAGGTTTATTAACCACAATTGGCCTAATAAGCTGTTCTTGGTTTGCCGACTGTTGAAGATAATAAAGAGCTGCAAGTTCTTCTGCAGACGGTTCTTCCGGCAAGTCGAATGACTTTCACAATTCTTGATAATTGAACAACCATGCATCGCCTTTCCGCTGAATAGGAGTTGTGTCCCGAAAGCAATCAACGTGTTATGCTTCAATCACTTTTCTCAAAGCAGGAACATAAACTCTCCTTAGCAGACGAGCATACCCAACGAAGAAACCTTCAAGCGATATGGCACCGAACTTACCATCTTGATCAATCACTGTACATGGTGCACCAAATGGCTCTAGATATTTCAAATTTGGTTTCCTTCGGTTGATCATTTTAAAACATGTCTTTTTAGTCGGTTTGGTAGTTAAGACCCTGTTTAGAGTGTAGCATGCCGCTGCAACCGCCTCACTCCAAAAGCTAACAGGAAGTTTCAAGCCTGCAAGCATTGTTCTTGCTGTTTCGATTAAATTTCTATTCTTCCTCTCAGCTACTCCATTTTGTTGTGGAGTATACGGTGCACTGAATTCATGCAGAATTCCTTTGGCATTGTAAAATTCTTTCATCTTGTTGTTCTTGAACTCCGTGCCGTTATCACTTCGAATACGTCTGACAGGCAGATGATATAGATTTTCGAGCTTTTTGAAGAGAATCACTAGATTATCAAACGCTTCATCTTTTGACTCTTGAAAGAAAACCCATGAATATCGAGAATAATCATCTGTGACGACCAAATAGTATAGATCTCCGGATATACTTCGAACATTCACCGGACTAAAAAGATCCATATGTTGACGTTCATGCGGCAACTTTGTAGAATTAAGAATCTTCTTAGGATGTGACTTCTTTTTCAGCTTCCCTTTCTTACATTCAAGACAATGATCCATCATGTGGAAGCTTTGAAGATTCACCCCCTCGACTAAATCGTTATGAACCAGAAAATTCATTTTCCTCAAATGTATATGCCCCATTTTCCTGTGCCATATAATCGAATCCTTCTCCGTGGTTTTTGTGACAAAACATTGAGCCGATTTCGATGATGTTGTAGCAGACCCGTATCTAACACATAGAGATCGTTTTCGCGTGGAGCTCGCATGAGAATCCAATCATCCGGAATTTTGAAACCCGGCTTTAGAATCATGCACTCTTTATCATTAATATGAACAGTGAATTGTTTATCACAAATCTACGAGATACTTAGAAGATTGTTCTCTAGCTTAGCAATGTAATTCACACGATCAAATGATACCACGCCATTTGAAAGTTTTCTTCAGCTACAATCCGGCCTCCTTGGTTCCCAGCGAAGCCAACATACCCTCCATTTATCGCTTTGATGTTGAAGAGCAGCGCTTTCATCCCAGTCATGTGCCTTGATGCTCCGCTATCCAGAATCCACTTTGATAGAACGGATCTTTGGAGCCCCTGCACACATTAACATTCAGTTGAAAAGTGCGACCCAAGCCTTCTTGGTCCTGGGTTTGGGATTATAAGCTTCATAATCATCCTCAAATCACCATCTGAGACTTCACTGTCATTAACATTTTCAAACTGATCTTTCCTTTTATCTATTGAAGATATGACAGTTTCAGTTTTAATCTAAGATTTAGACTCTTTGTTGTTACCAATCTTAGCAGTCTCAGACTTGGCAACCTTAGATGTTGTTGGTTTCTTTTTAGCAATCCTGGATTGTGATTTAACTTGTGCCTTTTTAATGTAAAACCTTGAATCTTTGTTTTCATTTGTTTTGGAAGTTTCACCTTTTTCAACACTTGAATTTTCAAACTTCAATTCAGTTTTAGGTTTAACTTCAATTTTAGATTCATTCTTTTCAGAATTGGACAGGTTTTACAAACTCTGGTTGCTTAGGCTTTTCAACATCTGAACTCGTGTTTCTTCGAAGATAGACAGGCTTAGATTTCGGACACTTGCGTGCAATGTGACCAACTTCATTACATTTGAAGCAAGTCCGATCATCATGAGAATGTCCACTAGTGGATTTTACACCACGTGTGGCTTTAGCCTTATCTCAAAGTTCTTTTTCCTTTTTGAACTTATCGTTTGATTGCTTTCCAATCAAAGTATCTTCTTGAACCGTGCTCGTCCCATATACAAATTTCATGTTTTTATCTTTATATTCGCGAAATGGTGACTTTTTCTTATTATGTTATTCTTCTACATCCAAACCCAATCCCGCTCTCCTATGTTCCGGAAAGTCACCCCATTCCTTCGGTAGTTGTTTCTTTTAGGTTTAGAGTAAAACTTCTTTTCATTAATTTCCAAATCTTCTGATGAAACTTCAATGAGTTTGAAGAATTTATCAAGCTGATCTTCTTTCACATTCCGAATCGGAAAGCTATCGTCGAAGTATAGTCTATCAGATGCCTTAACTTTGTACATGACAACATTAGGATCATCACTTAGGCTATCTTCCGATGATGTATCGTCACCTTCAGATTGTGAATCAGAATTGTTCAAACTCGAGTTGGCGCTTTTAAAGCTGCCATCATCAGAATCATTCAAAACATTTTCAACAACATTCTTAACCACTGCTTCGCCATCATCACTTGTGTAGGTTATATCAATGTTCCCATGCAGCTCATTTTTCTTTTCGGTTAAAAGTTCAATGTTCAGCGCCTTGTCCATCCCCTCAGCCTTTTTGCGACAATACTTTTTGCACAAGGGTGGTGGAACATTGCTATAATCTCCACGTTTCTTACCTTTGGTTTTCTGAACATCTTCTTTCGACAGAATCGTTGGAAGAATGTGATCAATGACATAAGCATTTGTGGTATAGCTTTTTAAGAGCTGTCTTACTCTTTCAGTTTCGATTTTCATGTCTTGAAGCTCTTGTTTTACTTCAGCAATGTTGTTTATGTAAACATTAATAGCTTTTTGTTTTTCCATTAATGTAGCTTTTAACATTCTCGCTGTATCATGCTGTTCAATGTTATTATTATCCAACCTGCATAATCATCTTTCATTTTGTCGTAAGCCTCCTTCATTGTGCGATAGTCGTATTTGAAATTATTATTATGCACATTGAGTACGCTTATAATCTCAGATTTTTCAGCACATTGAACACACGGTTCAGCACATTGAGTACATTGTTTTTCTACCTCAACAATTTGCACCTTTACCTCTGGACCTACCGTCGTTAGATTTGCCATCATAGCTTTATTGGCGATCTCTGTGAGGTTTTCTTCTTTCATTTCTTTGGTTACATTGATAACTTCCTCAACCACAGGTTTTTCCTCAGCAACATGCTCCGAAGATGTTGTATCGCCAAAACAACCTGCAAAACTAGTAGTCATATTAGGAGAAAGGATACTCTGCACCTTTGTGTGGTGATAGATTTCCTGTTCCTCAGCTTGATGCATATATTCTTCTAGAATTGCATTCTCCATAGCTGCATCTTCAGCAGATGTATCCATGATTTTAGCCATTAGAGCAACTCCGGTCTTTTTGCCAATATAAGAGTTCCAGTCAAAACCGTCATCTTCGTTTGAAGCAACCATTGCCTTTTCTGCGGTGTTGGATGGTTTCTCTTGGATTTCGACTTGAGTCTTCTTTGGGAAAGGCTTGTATTGTAGTGACTTCTTGTAGTATTCACTGCCACCTCCAAATGGACTTTGGTTACCAGTTGCCTCAGGATTCTTGCATTCTCTTTTGAAGTGCCCTTTTTGTCGGCATCTGAAACAAGTAACCTTCATTTTGTCGAATCCCAATTTGTTGCTTGAATTCCCGATATCTCTGCTAGTTAGAGCAACAAACTTCATAACCCTCCGAATAATCGATGCTAAGGACCATTTGATGTCCATCAGCTCAAGCTCTTCTTCATCTAGTTGATCATAATCTTCAGCGGTCATTTCCGGATTACCAATCTTCCCGGCCACCAAACTTTCATATGATTCTAACACTGTGGCAAGAAGTGCCATGTGTTGTTTGGCAACTTGTTCAGAAACGACATTGTTAAGATTAACAACAATGTTGCATTTGTACACATTTGGATCAGAATTTGATTGATTATTCTGATTTGCTTGATTCTGGTACGAAGAATTTGAACCCGTGCTTGAATACGAAGAATTCTGGGGACTCTGATCATTTTCGAATATGTTTGGCTCTGTGGCGAATGATTCGAGGAATTCAGATTCGCGCTAAAAGCAGTTTGGATCTTCGGGCTAATGATATTCTCTTGAGCTCCGGTCTTGTAGTAAAGGCCTACGTCTTGAGCAACATTTGAATTCTTTGACTTGGCTATTTTTAACAACTCCATCTCGTGCCCCTCTAGCTTATCGATAAAGGTAGATAATTTGAAGAATTCCCAACTCACACTTTCTTTGAGCACCATGATATAAGTCGTCCACTCACCCTCTAGTAAGGCGTCAGCCAGCTTATCAATGTATTCCTCTTCCGTTTTCTCAAGCCCGTGTCTCCTCATGATCACTTTCAGATTAAAAAATCTTTCAATCATCTATTTCATCATTTCGCCCTTGATCATCGTAAATATGCCAAATTCTTTCATGATCAGTGCTTTCTTGCTTTTGACCATTTCTTCACTTCCCTAGTATTTGTTTTTCAAGAATTTTCATAGTTCTTGTGCAATCTTATATTCCGGTAGCAGCACCAAAATATCTTCTTTCACCCAATGTTGGATCAAGCTTATCATTTCTTTTCGGCGACGTAAGCATCCTTTTGAATTGTTGAAAACTTGCTGATGTCGATAACATTTTCATTTTCATCCCTGGCCAAGTATAACCAGTCTCGACTGCAACCCAGCTGTGAAAATACGTAGCTTGCACCCAATTCATAAAGTTCTCTTTCCAACCCTCATATTCGTCCATACACATGAGTTTTGGAGGCTTTACACACGTGCCCATTTCATTATCGATGTTCACTTGATTTACCATTTGAGAATTTGATGCTGAAGCCGTCATGAATGCACTATGAAGATCTTCCATCTTGAAAAATTGACGAATATCACTGAAAACACATAGTCACAAACTTCGAAAAATGATCAGTACACTAACAAGTTCGGGCGAATTTGCAGTTTAAGAAAATCAGCTTTTTATTTTACACAAGTTCGGGCGAACTTGTGTTGACAATTTGAATCTTTTCACCCTGGTGCAAGTTCCGGCAAACTTATATAGACCTTCAAGAAAGTTATCAAGTTCGGGCGAAGTTGTAATTGAATTTCAACAAACTTTACTCAAGTTCGAGCGAACTTGATAAAAATTTGTTTAAAAAACGAGCAAGTTCGAGCGGACTTATCAAAAACTCTTGAAATATCAATCAAGTTCAGGCGGACTTGATTAAAACTGATGAAATTTTAATCAAGTTCGAGCGAACTTGATGTTAAGTTCGACCAAATCAACTTTGTGAAACATGGTTTTTTCAACTTTTTGATATTAATTCGTGTGAATTTGATGTTCAAACTCTCAGGGGTTTACCATAAGTGTATTTTATATGACATATTCAGTTTTTAGCAACTTTTATCTGTGAATTCATTGTTTTTCTTGAAAAAATGAAGAAAAAATGGTAGAAAGGAGTAGAATAAGAGTAGATCTTGCAATGATTTCACCAATTCAGGTATCTAGGCTCTGATACCACTTGTTAGATCGCTCCATGTTTAGCATAGGAACCTAAATTGGTATCTAACGTTCGTATAGGTGGAAACTATATGACGTGTTAATCGAATATGCAAAGATTTACTGTTTAATTGTTGTTTATTGATCATAACGTTCATTTACATGTCAAATCCAGATCGGGCAGAGCTTCGTCGTCCAAGTGACAAAGTTGCAGAACTTACAAATGAAAATCACAAGTCACCTATTTATAGTGTGACAAGTTTGCTGGGTATCACACAAGTTCGGGTGAACTTGTATAGAACAAGTTCGGCCGAACTTGTTCTCACATGTTGTTTCCGGGTGAACTTGATCATACTACTTACATAAATACGACATTTCTAGCATAATCTAGCCCAAACTAAACAGACTCGATCCAAGACTAAGACATAGACATTATGTACTAACACACCAGTATTTCTTTTGCTATCTCTGCATTGGTTGGTGGAGTTCTTGAGTTTTATACTGAGGTCTTCAACATGTCTTTGATTCATCAATAGAAGACTCTATCTTGGATACTCTCTCCATCAATTCTTAATATTTTAACCAACCACCTAACTTAAAAGGATCATCTGAATTCCACCAGAGGTGGTTGTACTTGGTTTTGAACCAAGTTCCCTTTGTTCTTGGTACTAGGGACTTCCAACTAATATTGAATGAACTATTGTTGATTCAGCCATTGTTGCCTTCAAGGAGTTCTTAGAATTTAACCATAGTCCAACTGTGGTACTATTGTCTCAATGGTTGTAGTGGTTTACTCACTTTAAAAACCTGCATGTGTCTCTTCATATACATGATGTGTACCCTCATCTGCTTGTGGGCTAGCAATGACTTCTGAGCTTACACTCGTACTTATTGTGGTAAAATCTCAGTGATGTATTATTGAAAGGAACTAGGTATATGCAAGCCAGTTTTGTCAAATGCATCAAGGAGATGATTGGAATCTAGGATATATTGTTTTTGTGGGCCGTGGGGTGAGAAAACAAGCAGCCCTAGGAGAGGGGCTTGAGAAGAAATGTTCAAGTGAATCATCTGCCTATTCAATTGGTTTCCTTGTGCTTTCAACACTATCCTTTTCTGAGGATATCTGAGGAGTTAGGCTGGGTGGATATGTTTACATCTGGTCTAAAGAAGTAACAATAAATGTTACAAGCTGCATTTGTGTTGCAGCAGGGATCTCTGGCATCTCATCCTCCAGAGATACCTAATTTCTTGCTCTTTTAGATTTTAGTTTTTGGGTGGATGTGGTCTTTGTAGGAATAATGGGTGTTTGTTCTACAATTTGGGTTGTATATTGTGGACAACAGGAGCAGTGGGCTCAACAGTAGAGGTTGTAACCTCTGTTGGTTTATTTTCTACTTTGCCTTTAAATTGTTTTAATGTTTGCCACCATATCTAGAAACAGTGTTTGGGATAGCTTGTAATCTATCTTTGTCATAATTGCATATCCTAAATACTGAGTTTTAAGGGGTATTTCATTAAAAGAGGTGGTCTTGGTAGACAAGCAAACTAAAATTATATGGAAAAAAGAATTTCATTTCTGGTCGGAAATGTGGTTTGAAAATTGTTGCTCCCACCAATTGAGCATCATAACCCCTTTCAATGAATTCATGTTGAAGTTCATTTTTGGAGAAAGATTTTACCTGCCATGTCATTTAGGTTGAATGTTGTGGAAATGTATTGTGGAGTTATCTGGATAAGTTCTTGTTTAACATTTGAAGTAATCGTGAAGGGCTTTTTATCTCTGAGTAGAAAATTGAATATGCCCAAAATTCATGGATAGTAGCTAGATAAACAGGTGCGTCAACGGTGAGAATTGTATGGTAGTTGGATGATGAAAGAACGTCAATGATGAAGTGGAAATTCTTTTCGTGTTTGACAAGATACGGTAAGTAGTTGTTAGGTGATTTGAGATTGAGTTCCATCGATGAAGAATATAAAGGAATCTTTTTAGAAAATCTTTTGTGGAAATGGTCTTTTGATTGAAGGCGATGATTGTAGATTGCAATTTTGGAGTTTATCTCTTTGTGAAATGCTTTGATTTGATGAATTTTGGAACGGTAAAGTGAAACTCTGTTGAGAGAGGGGTTTTTATAAGGTTATGTAATAGTGATGATGGCGTGGCCAACTATTACTTTTTGAGTGATGTGGCAGTCCTCTATTTGTTAGAACAAAGCTCTGTTTTAACAGAGACTGGGCCCCACTGAGAAACCATTTGATAAAGTAATGTAAGGTTTGTGAAAACTCAGTTTGTTATCGAAACATATGTTAGGATATAAAATTGTGGTTGGTACATTTGTTGACTGTGGTCAACAGATGGATGAGAACAGATGTTTGAAACCACCGTTGGGTTAAAAACGTTTTAGAGAGAAAACAATGGTTTTGAGAAAAAAATAGTGGTTAGGTTTGACGTTTTTAGTCAAACAGTGGGTAATGAGTCAGTCGGGTCAGTTTTGCAAACAGTGGTTGACAATGGTCAAACAGAGTTTTGAACCACTGAAACAAATATTTCAAATCTTTGAATAGAGTTTTTGTTTTTGGTGATTTTGAACAATCTTTACATGATTTGGAAAGATTTTGAGATTTTCAAAACAACATATTAATGTTTTCATTGAGAAATTATCATTTTGGTGAATTTTCAGAAAGTACTTTCAAACATTTATTCTGGTAGTGTATGTGCTAAGGAAACCTCTGTTGCACTTTTAAATTGCAAACATATGTTCCCTGTAGACAGTGGAAATGAGTCAATTTTCCAGAAAATCCAAAGCTTTGTTTTCTTTGAATTTGGTACTTTCTTCCATTGTGTTATCCCTTTGGCAATGGTTTTTTGTGATGAGTAGTTTTTGAACCATCTCAAATAGTTGTTGTTGACCCTCTTCAAGTGCTTTTACTCTTAGGCCAATAGTTGCTTGACCATTTCCAATGAGTTGAGCATATACATGTGGATGCTTGTTAACTCTTGGCCTTTGGGGCAATTGCACAGATGCATCATTCTATGACTAGGTGGTTGCCCATGCCGCTTGGAAATGTGTTTGAAGGTGGTACATCTATTACCTGAACATCTCTGTAAATAGGTGTTTGGTTTAAGGACTGGTAACAGATGATTGGGAAGACTTATATCTTTTAGGAGCTGGATGTGGTTCCCTTATGATAAGGACAACTTCCTTTTTGACAGACATTTTCCATTTTGACCTATTTTTTGTTAATGTTATAAGGTTTTAGGAATGAGCACTGTTGAGTCAGGTGGTTGATTTTTCCAAAGTTGAACATTTAGGCTTTGATTCACAAATATTGTTTCCTCTATTGATATCATATGCTTTTAATCTAAAACAATTTTTAGTCGTATGATTTGTTCTTTCATAAAACAAAATTACAGCCTTTCTTTATTATCACACTTCTCTTCCTTTTGACTACAGATGTTTGATCATTTGTTTCAAAGTTAGTGATAGGATTATTTTTCACCTTTGGTGCTTTTGCACCAACATGTGGGTTTGAAGTTTTCAAGCCCATCACATTCATCAGACCATGTTGGTTTGAATTCATATTTTTCTTTTTTAGTCTGATTGAACTTTGTGGTTTTTCAAGAATGATCTTTTACCACTTGGTTCTATGATCTTAATTTCTTCCCCACTTGAGTTGGTTGGTTTCACTTCAACCATTTGAGATTCAATGTGAGTATTCTTCATGGAAGATTATTCATATCATGTTTTCTGAACCCAATTTCAAACTTCACATTGCTCTTGATTTGTTTTTCAGAAAGCATCTCATAGCAAGTACATGATTCTACACATTTTCACGTGTGATTTGGGTAGATTCAAGCTCTTTTTTACAATTTTAATATTTTTCTATCAATGTTTGGAGTTGGTCCTGGTTATGATTGCTTTATGTTTGAGACTGCAATTTCTTGGTCCTTTTCAGTAGTCTGGTACTAAAATCTCTTTTTAATTCTTCAAGAACAATTTCACTTAACTTGGACCTTCCCCCTAAGGTTTTCATTTACCTCTTTGATGTTTGCATATCCAATGATGCATTTGTCAATACATAATTCTTTAAGAATGTGAGGTGATACCTTGGAGGCAGCAGTTTACACAAAATCATCATTGATGCATTCAATGGAACTTTCAGGATGATCTTCTTCAATCCTTTCTGCATGGCCTTATTCATAACAAATGTTTGCTCTAGGTTCTCAACACTTTCACCAACACTCATGTCCTTTTCTTGATCAACTTCATCTAAGATACATTCAAGTGCCATAAGCAAAAGTTCTCATGTTCATCAGTATTCTTTGCTATTAGAGCAAAATTTTCATTAGTTAGATCCTCTTGTAGACTACTCTAGTCAACAAAGCCATGTGTGAAAAAGCTTTGTTGATTAGCTTTTGTAGGTGTAAGAGCAGGACTGGTAAGAGGTGCTTGAACATGCGAGACATGCATTAGAATATATATTTGACTTGAGGAATAGGTGTTTGAATATATTGTAAAGGGACAAGACTAATGCTTGTGCAAAATGGGGAGTATTTTGAACATTTAGTGCATGGGTATTTTGGGTGTTTTGATAAAAGTGTTGTTGACTGTTTGATTGAGGTCTTTGATTGGTTAGTATATAACTGGTGCGAAGTTACTTGTTTGATTTCTGCACTCCCTAGCAAAATGACCTGCATATTACACTTAAAACACTTTATCTTGGATTTATCCAACCCTACCCTTGACCTCCCATTATATCCTCGATATCTCCTACCATTATTTTATAAAAATTGTTTGCTTTGAGACTTAGTAGGGCCACTTGGTGCAAAATATCCATTTCCTCCAAGTTAGTGGGGTCAATATGTTTCAGACCATCAAGAACAATTTCCTTCAAATTATTTGCTTTGAGACTTAGTAGGGCCACTTGATCATAGTTGTTTCAAGTTGATATATCATGTAGTGATCAAAACTCTAACATTTCATATTCCTGAAGACGATCCTTCCTGACTCAAAAGTACCGTGTTCCCAAAATCATAATCGTTGGACACTTTTCCTGTAGAGCTTCTTTTTCCTGGACCTAGTCATGGTCATATCCTAGAAATCTGGGTTGTTCTCATCATAATGGCTATTGTGACCCACTTCTCAGAAAGTGATCTTAAAAATCTGTTACATTTAATTTTGAAAACTCTTAGTTTACCAACTTTAATTCACTGGTTAAACAAGAATATCTATCAATCTGTTGTGTATGTGTTCTCCATTAACGTGTGTGAAAGTCTCATATTGTTGGTTAAGGATTTCTCGAGTGTTCTCGATCCCATCCTCCGTCCCACCAAACTGCTATCTAAATGCATTCCACAACTCTTTAGCACTGTTACAATGTAACAGGTCAGTGTAGATTTCATTTGGTAAAGCCATGGCCACAATGCTAAAGGCCTTTGCATCTAGCTAAAATTTTTGAAAATCTTGCTCTGAGTAATTTTTCTACTTCTTTGGCTCTTAAACATTCGGGTTTTCGGCACTAGGGACCATTGGAATGTGAGGTCTAAATATGACGGACTTGCAACACCTTGTGTTCTGTCGAGCAAGCATGTGAGCCATCCTACGTTGCCAGATATTATACTCAGATTTGACAGCATAGGAGGCTTATTGCTAAAGCCGGTGTTATGGGGATAATTTTGCCATCTCTTTTGTTCTTTTGAAGAAAAATAGAGTATGTGTGAATTACTTTTAAATTATGCACTCTACAACTCTGAGTTACGAACATACTGGTTATTTCTACGAGCTGATCTTTCTATATTAAACTGATTGTGAAATCAAGTTTGATGTGACTAAGCTCTAATACCAATTATAGGACCTCAGTTTGTATACTTGTTAGTTTAAGCAATCAAAGAATAAATAATTTCTAAATTGTAATGTAAATAATATAAACACACAAGCAGAAAGTTATATCAAGAATGTTTTTTTAATCAAATGATTACAAATACGATACAATGATTATATAAACTCCCCCTCTGATCTCTAATAGGTGATATATTTATTCAGATACGAATATTTTTTTTGCAATCAGGTGATGTCACCATGATAGTGACATCTAACATTTCTAACTGAAAAGATTCCATAGATGTTCTGCAGAGATCTAACTTCTGTTGTCACACCTCGACCTGCAGCGGAATGGTACGTGGTATGATGATTGTCCAAAGCTTATGACATTATTAAAGTTTCATAAATAGACATATCATAATTAAAATTGTCATTCATTTCATACAAGTTTAAATATTCAAATGAATACATAGTATTTGTCTTTTTAATTACTAAGGAAAGATCCAACATGATCCTGATCCAATCCAGTCTTCAATACTATTACACTTGTATCATGTGTAAAATAGAATATTTGGGTTAGCTACTGTTTTGGTCAAAAATTACCGAAGCAATTAAGTGATCAAATTAGTTTTTGTGAGGTAGTGTGATAGAAATATTCTCAAAAAGTGTATTGGTTTATTTGCTTGTAAAAAAGTTTCAGGATATAGTCTCAAGATATGGGACTATATCAACAATCAAACAATGAGCTGAAAAGAAAAAATGGACACGGGATATACGAGGAAAGCCCTTGATCAACTTAGATCTCCGGCATAAAACCTCGGGAGCTGACAATCATCGGCCGCCTTGTTCTTCTTATTGCTTGAATATTCAGGATACAGTGCAGGATATAGCTCAGATCTCTACTAAGTGTTACAATAATTGTGAGTAGTGAGTGTAAGTGTGGAATCGAGAACGATTATAGCTGCAAAAAGAGAGTGTGAGAGCTGGTGAATTGTGTTCGAATGTGTTCCTACGATCTGGCTTACCCTATATATAGTTACATAAATGAAACAACTTCTCCTAGAAATTTAGGTGCTCCAGAATATTCTTTTTAGAACGTTGTAGACCTAGTCTTCCGGCTTCAACGTCCATATCCCAACTGAAAGGAGCGAGTCTTCTGGAGAAAAGGTCTTCATATACGTTGCAAGTCCTGCAACCGTCTCCTGCACATGAACTGTTAGTTACTATCAGGATACTACCTCAAGATACTACTAATATCCTATCGTGGTATCCTGACCGCAAACAAATATCAATTAATCAAGATATAAGTCAGGATATGGGCTCAGATTTCACCCATAACAATTTTCCCCAAAAATGTTTACGTTTAAGGATCCTGAATCTTAACGGTAATATTTTTACGTTTACCAAGGCAATGAAGAGATAAGACCTTTGATTTGACAACCTGTAACCACTCATCCTGAATTTACTCATCGCCCCCTATATGTTCTCAAGCTTATCCCATTTAATCTTTACCAAGAAAGTAAAAAAGGTAAAACTCTTCCCTCTCCCCTTTTCCTTCTTTCTTTTCCTGTTTTTCGGCGAAATATGGCAAGACAAACTCGATCTAGCTCCGGCGATTCAGCCCCTGTCTTCATACCACAAAACCTTCTCCAATATCCGGAGAAGGAAGTTTGCTCGTTTGACAATGCCTATATAGCAAACCTCCAATCCTCCGGTATTTTTCAGGACACCGCAGTGTTTCGTCCTACGACCGGGAACTCCGATCAGATATGGTGTCCATGGAATGGCTCTACTTCAACGCTTTTCCTTTTACCATAGGTCTTAGGTTTCCATTTCCTGACTTCATCACTGATTTCTTTAAAACCACCGGCATCGTTTCTGTCAAGTCGTGCCAATGCTATGGCGTGTGTTAGTTGTTCTTGATCGAATCAAGAACACTCACATTCCAGATCTTTCTATCAATGACCTCCCTTTAGCATATCGGTTAAGATCCCATGGGTCTAGTAGATTTCTGTTCTACTCCACTTCCAGGGAGCCTCAGATTCTCCGAGCCACCAGGAACGAAGAGGAAATGGAAATCCAAGTTCTTCTTTCTAAAAAGAAGTTCAATCCCTGGTGGGGCTGATTATCCAGTGAAGTGGCTCCCCAAGGGTAGGAGTTAGCGTTTTAGGATATCCTCAGATATATCTTGCTCAACATCCTACTTTATATCATGCTCTGACATCTTCGCTTTTTGTTGTGCAGCGGATTTCATGAAGATAGCACCTCCACTGACCGACTCAGCAGAAAGAATTGAGGCCATCTATAAGCTGCCAGAGATTGAACCAAGCTTCATTCCAAACCCAACAACATCAAGCCAACACTGCAGTTCAACATGTCTGGTAAGTTCTTGCTTTTTGTTTAGAATCCCTATATCAGTTTGCTCAGTAAAAATGTTGATTAAATAAGTTTGAAATTACTCCCTGTTGATTAAATCTTTGATCTTGAGGAGCTAGATAGCTATTCTGGACCTGCTCGGTGAAGACAGAGCCAAGTTCCAAACCCTCTGTTGTATCAAAGCCCTCCTCCAGGTCCAAACCCTCTGCTTTGCCTAAGCCTTCCTCAAGTTCGAGACCTCGGACCTCCAGTTCTCAAAAGAGAAAGGATACTAACTCCCCTGTCACTTCAGCTGAAGCCTCTCCTTCCTACGAGAACCTTGGATTTGCAGAATCCAGCAGCCTCATGACTTCCCTTCTTAACCAGGTAAATATCCTCATCCTATATCCTGCGAATATATGTTGAATTGATATCCTGGTTAATTATACTGAATTCATACCTTACATTGTAGGGTCTTGAACTCCTGACACATCTCCAGGTTATGGCTTGTGATTATGTCCAGGCATTGGAGGTCAAACTAAAGAAGGCAGAGATCGCCAATGAGGATCAGAGGAAGATCACCGAGGACATGTCATAGCATTACGAAGACAAACTCATGGCTATGACCCGGGATGCTAAGCTTGCCGAGGAGAAGGTAGCTCAAGAGGCTCAGGCCAAACTGGACGCCGCTCAGCTTTAACACGAACAAGACCTGATCGCCTACTGGGAAGGCCTCAAGGATTCGTTGTCATATCCCTCCTTCAAGCCGGGCTAAAGATGGCTTACGAAGCCAGAGGCGCGGGCTTTGAATGCCGTACCTGGGACATTGAATGCCTGGGAGGCGAAACTGTGGACCTTGGTGGCAAACCCGTAGTGCGCATTGCCAAACCGGCGGTTGAGGAGCCTCCAAAGGCAGTTGAAGCTATCGAGGATTCTAGGGCTGATGCTGGTCGAGATGCTGAGGCTAAGGACGCAGTGAAGGTTGGTGAAGATGCTGCTGTGTGAGAGCATCGAAGTGGGCAATGTAGATATTATTGCTTAGGCTGGAGCCCACTTTTTTAATTTGAATGGTCTGTAACTCCTTAAACAATTTATTTTTCCTGTACTTGAACAATTTACATTTCCTACACTTTAAACCTTAGTATTTTGCGATGACCCGAGGTGGAGGGATCCTGAGTTCCAGGACGAAGCCCTTGGTCATCAATGTTCATATGCTTTAGAACTCACCACACTCTTGGTGGATGGGTCTTGGTTTGAGACAAACCAAGAGTGTGGCATTTTAGTTTAATAATAATAGACTAATCTTTCAGTATTTTCTGTTGTTGTCATATTTTGAAAGGCATATTTGGAATATCCTGATCAAATATCCTGCTCAGGATATTGATGAATAATGGAAAAATGTTAGACAAAAACTCGGTTGAATATAATTTTTATAGAAAACTTAGTTTACTCTGATAGGATCTCCAAAACCTGATAAATAAGAAATCATACCAGGAATACTTAGGCAAAAACTTTCGATTCCAACCTTTGAATCCTTTGCAATGTCCCCAGCATGGATGTCCCCTGTCTGTGCAGGATTTTGCATCAGTGCATGGCATACTTGAGTGATTGAACTCCATAACGTTTTACGCAAAAAGAATGTGTGTGAACACATCACAGTCTGTTTGGGACTTTTCCAAAAACTTTAGTTTTACTGCGGATAAACCCATAGTATCCTGGGGATAAAACCCTTAGTATCCTGGGGATAAACCCTTGTTTTCGTGCGCTCCAGTCGGGAGTGTATAAACTCTAAGACTTAGAAAGGTGAAAACCTTTAAACCTTAGAGAGTATGAAAATACCCTTTGCGAGAGAGGGTGATCAATCCTCATATACCGTAAGGATCAAGGATATAGCCAACAATAACGAAATTGTCATCCACTTTTACATGAACTGGTCCCGCCATCTTGAACTATACCCAGATACTTGCGCTCCAGGCGGAGTGTTTAAACCCAATTCAAAAGAAAGGTGAATACCTTTAAACCTGTGAAGGGATTTAAATCCCTTAATCGTGAGAGAGGGGGTCAATCCTCTAGTCTTTCGATCCATCTTGAACAAATATCTTGGAGTAACATCCTGAATCGTTTCCTACAAAACACCCTTAGACTAAGGTGGGTGTTAGCTTTGCTAACACCCCTCCGATGCTTAAGTCAGTATTGAGTTTCAAAGAAAAATAATAAATTAAATCAAATGTATTCATAGAGATAGAATTCATACCATCCTGAGTTAGAAATTAAATTCTAGACTCACTTGAAATAAGCTTTAAGATGTATAGCGTTCCAGGATCTTGGTATCATGTCTCCTTCCATGGTCTTGAGCCGGTATGCTCCCTTTCCTGATTCTGACTCAATTTCGTATGGTCCTTCCCATTTTGGAGCTAATTTCCTGTCGGCATGATTGGTTGTGCTTTTAAAAGCTTTTCTCAAACCTAATCTCCGACTTGGAATCTTCTGGTTCTTAAATTCTTGTTGTACGACTTGGCTATCCTTTGTTGATATGCTGTCCCTCCTTAGCTTTGCTGCATCCCTTGTTTCATCAATGGTGTCTAATTCCTGATATAAGGTTTCAGATTCGCTTCAAGATCCCGTAGGCTTGACCTAGTTGTGGGTATCACCATTTCTGTTGGAATCACTGCTTCTGCTCCAAATACTAATGAGAATGGGGTTTGCCCAGTAGCATTCTTCACATTGTTCTATCCGCCCATAGGACAAATAGGAGTTCTTCTACCCATTTTCCTTTTTGGCACCCAACCTCTTTTTCAGGTTGTTGACAATTATCTTGTTTGAGGATTCTGTCTGCCCATTAGCTTGAGGATGCACCGGTGTTGACATAATCATCTTAATTCCCCAACTTTTGCAGAAATCAATAGTCCTCTTGCTGATGAATTGGGAACCATTATCACAGATTATCTCAGCTGGTATTCCGAATCTTGTCAGGATATTCCTTTTGATGAAAGATACCACTTCTTGATCTCTAACTTGAATAAATGCTTCTGCTTCAACCCACTTGGAGAAATAATCCGTCATTGCTAGCATAAAAACCCTTTCCTCCACGGGCCATAGGAAGTTTCCCCACTATATCCATACCCCACTTCATAAATGGCCAAGGGGATATGATAGGATATAATGGTTCAGCTGGCTGATGCAGTATATTGCTATGTCTCTGACATGCATCACACTTCCGAGCATATTCCGCAGCATCCTTTCTCATGGTCGGCCAGTACTATCCTGTTCTCAACACCTTCAAGAATAAAGATCTGCCCCCAGTATGGTTGCCACAATCTCCTTCGTGTATATCCTGAAGTACCTCCTTGGTCTCAGGATCTTCCAAGCATCGCAGATATGGACCTGCAAGGGATTTCTTATACAAAACATTATTTATAATCGTAAAACGGGATACCTTCATTCTGAAAGCCTTGGGGTTTTCATCTTTTGGGATATCTCCTTTTTCAAGATACTTCACGATTGGAGCCATCCAGTATTCAAGATTCTCCTTAGGACATCCATCACTAGGATCCTGGATACTTGTTACCTCATTATCCTGAGGCTTCAAGAGTTCCATCGCAGGATACAAGATATGTAGTATTGGTATCCAAGTTCCCTCCGGTATCCTGACAGTAGATCCTATATTTGCTAGAGCATCTGCTTCAATATTTTCTTCTCTTGGTACCTGTTCAAGTGTAAAATTTTCGAAAATATCCTGCTAACTTTTTAAAAAATTTCAAGATATTAAGCTAACTTTTCACCCTTGACTGCATAAGATCCATTGAAATGGTTAGTAGTTAACAAGGAATCAACATACACTTGTAAACATTTAACGCACATATTCTTAGCCAATTCTAATCCTGCTATCAGGGCTTCATATTCAGCTTCATTATTAGTAGCAGGAAATTCACATCTAATAACCTGGGGTAATATGTCCCCCTGTGGTGATTTTAGTAGTATTCCTAATCCTACACCTCTTATGTTAGATGCACCATCAGTATATAATGTCCAACATCCTGAACTCTCACCTAGTTGTTGTACTTCTAGGTCAGCTTCATTTTGAATATCACTACTAAAATCTGCCACAAAATCTGCTAGAGCTTGAGACTTTATAGCATTTCTAGGTTATAAACTAGATCATAGGCACTTAGTTTAACAGACCATTTAGCCATTCTACCAGACATTTCGGGTTTACTATGCACATTTTTCACAGGATAATTAGTTTAACATGTATCCTATGTGTTTCAAAGTAATGTCTAAGCTTAGTTGATGCCACGACTAGAGCTAATATCAATTTTTCTAAATGTGAATATCTAGTTTCAGCATCTAATAAGCTTTAACTAACATAATAAACAGGATACTGCTGACCTTCATGTTCCTTTACCAAAACAACACTTACTACATTCCCTGATACTGCAAGATATAGGGATAAGGGTTCACCATCCTCAGGCTTCATCAGCAGAGGTGCACTTGAAAGATATTGCTTCAACTCTTGCAGGGCAGCTTCATGTCTTTCACCCCATTCAAACTTTTTGTTTCTCTTCAGGATATCATATAATTCTTTGCATTTTTCTGAGGATCTGATATGAACCTGTTTGTGCCACTACTCTTCCTATTAACCTCTGAACATCCTTCATGTTGGATGGTGATTTAAGATCCAGGATAGCTTTAATCTGTTCTAGACTTGCTTCTATCCCCCTCTTGGTCACCAAGTATCCTAAAAACTTTCCAGCCCCCATTCCAAAATGGCACTTGGCAGGATTCAGTTTCATATTATACTAGTCCAGGATATTGAAGGCGCACTCCAAATCCTGGAGGTGATCCTCCGATTTCTTGGACTTCACCACCATATCATCAATAAATACCTCCATAGTGTCCCCCAGTTTATCTTTAAACATCATATTAACCAGCATCTGGTACGTTCCACTTGCATTTTTTAAACCAAAGGGCATGGCATTATAACAGTATATAGGGGGTCATGAATGATGTATCCTCCTGGTCAGATGGTTCCATTTGGATTTGTTGAAATCCTGAGGATGCATCCAAGAAAGTCAGCATTTCATGTCCAATGGTTGCATCCACCATGGAATCTATATAGGGTAGTGGAAATGGATCTTTTGGACAAGCTTTGTTGACGTCTGTGTAATCTACACAAACTCTCCACTTCCCATTCTTCTTTTGGACCACCACTATGTTTGCTAGCCACTTGGGAAACTTGACTTCCCTAATCCTCTTGGATTTGAGCAACCTTTCAACCTCCTCTTGTATAATATAATTGCATTTCTTTCAGTGCAAATTTCCTTCTCTTTTGTTGAATGGGCCTAAAAGATTTATCAATTCCAAGCTTGTGAGTTATAATATCCTTTGATATACCTGTCATGTACTTCATGTTTCCATGCAAATGTAGACATCCTGCATTTCAAAAATTTAGTAAGTCGATTCTCAATATCCCGAGGGATATTGGCCCCTACAAGCACCGAAATATCTGGATTATCCTGATCCAAGATAATTTTCTTGACATCATGTTTTGAAGCTTCCACGATATCCTGGGCTTGTATCTTTAATTGCTATCCTGCTTTAGATCTTGTTGAGGCCTTCATCGAAGAGGAATAACATTCCTTCGCCTCATGTTGATCGCTTTCCACCTTGACTACACCCCAAGGAGTAGGGATCTTGATACATTGATGATAGGTGGAAGGTACAGCCTTCATATTATGAATCCATGGCCTACCTAATATAATATTATAGCAGGATAACAAATCCATAACACAAAAACGCTGCATCGAATTCACTCCTTCAACATATACAGGCAACTTTATCTCTCCAACAGTGTTCTTTGTTTCTCCACTGAATCCTATGAGCATAGTGGATTTGAGGTAATCTCCATTTCTGGAATGTTCATTTTCTTCAAGGTTTCCAACTGAATAATGTTGACTGAGCTCCCGTTGTCTACCAGTATCCTGCGCCCAAAATGATTAGCAATATATAAAGTAATCATCAGACCATCATGATGAGGATCCAGAATGCTATCCTGGTCATCGTTATCAAACGCTATCACTTTGTCAGTTGTAAGCGTAGTCATCCTTGTTGGTTTGTCTCCTCTTTCTGCTTTAGCTTCCTTGGCATGTCTCTTAGCTGCTGAATAAGAGGTCCTACATATATCTATCCTCCAGATATGAAATTGATTATCTTGGCATCGGGTGGAGGTGATGCTGCCCGTTCAGGATCCTTATCAGTATCCTGACCCTTATTCTTCTTTCTACCCAGAAGATCTTTCAAATAACCTTTGCCCAGCAGGTAGCTTATTTCCTTCATTAGGGCTATGCAATCTTCGGTTACATGTCCAAAATCTTCATGGAAGGCACACAATTTGGACTTAATCTTCCAATCAGCCTTTTGCTGGTTCTTTTTTGGCCATCTTACTTTGTCCCCTAGTCCCTGCATGGCGTATATTAATTCAGGGATATTTACTGAAAAACAATATTGTGATAATTCAGGATATTCTTCAGCATCTTCATCCTCACAACATTCACTCTTTTGTTCTCGTTTTCAGCATATGGCTTAGAGCGGTATGGTTTATATGAGGATTCCGACTTCCTGTTCATCGATTCATATGTTGCGGGTGCATTCATCCTCTCCTGCATCTTCCTATCGTCTTCAAGCCTGATATATCTCAGAGCCCTGTTTCGAGCCTCGTCCAAGTCCTGCAAGGATTCATTACAAGATCCTGATAAAATTGGGAATCCTTCTGTAATCCCATCTTGAATGCTTGCACTACCGTAACAACATCAATATTCGAGATATCTATGGATTTCCTGCTGAATTTGTTAACGTAGTCCCTAAGGGATACTTGTGGTCCTTGTGTTATCCTGTAAAGGTCACTTGTTAGTTTTTCCAAGCTCCTGCTACAGAAAATTAACTATTAAACAAGTTAACTAAATGTGCAAAAGACGTAATGGAATAAGGTGGAACACTTAGGAGCCATTTCAAGGCTGATCTTGTTAAGGTGGAACCGAAGCCTTTGCATAAGCATGCTTCCTTAAGATCTGGCGGAATAGGGTTTACTTCCATCCTCTGCCTATACTGAGCAATATGTTCTTCAGGATCCGTCGTTCCATCATAAAGCTTCATGTTGGGAGTTTGGAATCTCTTGGGGATTTCAGCATCACAAATATGGCGAGCAAAGCGGGATATGTTGTGACTATCTTGGGATACTTCTGGTATTGGCTGAACTAACCCAGGCACACTTGATTCATATCCTTCAATTCTGGAGTTCTCTAGATAATGCCGATGTTGCACTTGTATCCTGGAAGGTTCAAAGTGGTTAGCGGTTAGCACATTAGTGTTGATAGATGAGTTACTAGTTTGGCGATTTTGGCCATATCCTGGGGCGTATCCTGAATCCCTGAAGTGGACATCCTGACTGATGAGGGGATTTCTGGGATATTGCTCCGGGAGTGACTCGGTATGATGTTGCCCTTTATCCTCAGTATATATTGCCGAGCTAAAGTTCAACATCATGGCTGTAAAGGGGTAGCAATATCCTCAGCAGACCTCTTGGAGTTAGACTTCAAGAGTTGTATTTCCTTCATAAGGAGTTGGTTAGTTTCCTGTTGTTTCTTCATTTGATCCTGTATGCTATAGAGCAATGACAAATTTCATCATTAGAAGCAAAAACAGGAGTTCTCCCTGAAACTTCGGATCTGGAGACATTTTGAGGAGTAGTTGTGTTTCTTGATGTCTGGATCTCATTCCTCCTTTGGAAAGTATGAGCTTGCGAAGGTGGGGGAGGCAATGAACAAGATGTAGCAGAGGCTGTAGCAGACATGGAGGAAGAGCTCATGTTTGATTTCGAAGCCATAGAAAATAGTTGTGAAAAAAGTTTCAAAATAGAAAGCCAAGTAGTGATTTTAACAAAGCTTTTAATAGAAATAGCAACACTTGCCCCACGGTGGGCACCAAATTGTTTTGGTCAAAAATTACCGAAGCAATTAAGTGATCAAATTAGTTTTTGTGAGGTAGTGTGCTAGAAATATACTCAAAAAGTGTATTGGTTTATTTGCTTGTAAAAACAGTTTCAGGATATATTCTCAATATATGGGACTATATCAACAATGAAACAATGAGCTGAAAAGAAAAAATGGACACGGGATATACGAGGAAAGCGCTTGATCAGCTTAGATCTCCGGCGTAAAACCTCAGGAGCTGACAATTGTCGGCTGCCTTGTTCTTCTTGTTGCTTGAATATTCAGCATACAGTGCAGGATATAGCTCAGATCTCTACTATGTGTTACAATAATTGTGAGTAATGAGTGTAAGTGTGGAATCGAGAATGATTATCGCTGCAAAAAAAGAGTGTGAGAGCTGGTGAATTGTGTTCGAATATGTTCCTAGGATCTGGCTTACCCTATATATAGTTACATAAATGAAACAACTTCTCCTAGAAACTTGGGATGCTCCAGAGTATTCTTTTTAGAACGTTGTAGATCTAGTCTTCCGGCTTCAACGTCCATATCCCAACTGAAAGGAGCGAGTCTTCTGGAGAAAAGGTCTTCCTATACGCTGCAAGTCCTGCAACCGTCTCCTGCACATGAACTGTTAGTTACTATCAGGATACTACCAATATCCTGTCGTGGTATCCTGACCGCAAACATATATCAATTAATCAACATATAAGTCAGGATATGGGCTTAGAATTTCACCCATAATAGCTACATTGAGCTAGTGAGTAAACCTTGGTTAAGTGAAAGTAGGTTTAGCATTTTAAATTAACGAAATAAAAGTAATATGTTTTACCATTTTAATTCCAAATATTAATGTAAATATTAAACATGCAATTAATCATGTGGAAGTAATACAACAAGTAATACAAACATAGAATGGTGATTGAACAATGACTAAGACAAGGACTGACATCAAAACCAAATATTTGTGTCCTGCACCTAAAAAGGGTGTGACTGTGACAATACCAACATCCCATAATTAGGACAAAAGGTTAGCCAAAGACTAATGGGGCAATACCGATATCTCCAGGTCATGAGGAAAGGTCAATCGTGGATCCAATGAATGAATGACTGTTGACTATGATGACCAACACAACAGCAACAATAATAACCTCAACAAATAACAACAACATCAAATAAATGCATATACGACATGCCAATTGTTTTGGTAAAAAATTACCGAAGCAATTAAGTGATCAAACTTAGTATGTAAGGTAGCGTGCAATTGTGGTTTGCAAAAAATATGTTTAGTTGGTTGATTATGAAAACAGTTTCAGGATAATGAACTGTATCGAAATGAAAAATAAAAGCAATAAAAGTAAATGTTGACACAGGATGTACGAGGAAAGCCCTTGATCAATCTAGATCGCCAGCACAAAACCTCGGAAGCTGACAACTGCCAGCTGCCAGCTGCCTTGTTCTTCTTATTGATTGTAAAAGCAGGATACAACTTCGGGATAATGCTCGGATTAGCTCTAAGTGTTACAGCGATTGTGAAGTGTAAGTGTTTGGTAGAAAAAATAGCAAGTGTTCGATGAGTGTATGAGAGTGAGTGTATGAAACTGTGTGTTCTAAGCACTGATCCGGCACCCCCTTATATAGCAACTGAAAGTAACTAACTATCCTACATTCTAGGGATGCTGTGAATATTCCCTTATGACCATTGTGGACTTCTTCTCCAGCTCCAACGTTCGTCTTCTAACTTCCTTGAGTGAGTCTTCAGGGAGACTAAGTCCTCATATCTGTTGGTACCTTGCAGCCAAAGAAAACATTAGTAGCGAGTAGGATACCCCCGCAGGATGTTACCAGTATCCTGGTTCAGTATCCTTGTCGCAGCATCAAAGATATAATATCAAGATATGCCTTCAGGATACGGTCAGAAAATCCACCCATAAGAATTGCCCCCAAAAATATAACTGTTGGGATCCTGAAATCCAAACGGGTATATTTTTCTTTCTGTTTCTCGATGCTCTTGATGAGATGTGGGCGTTGATATGACAGGCTGTAACTTCCAAGTCGAATTTTACTCATCGATATCTATCTCGTGGCTATATCTTCTCATTTTCTCCGGATACTTATCACCATATCTCAGGTGTATCAGGTATCGTCTCTCTCCTTCCTTCTCTATCTTCTCCGTTTCACATTTGTTCTATCATGATCAATCGAACACGATCATACGCCGGCGACTCCGTTCCGACCTTCATAGAACAAAACCTCTCAAAGACCCTGACAAAGAAGTTTGTTCTTTCGATAATGCCGATCTTTCTGCCTTGAGAGCCTCCAGGGGCTTTTCTCGACGGAGCGATTATCCGGCCGTTTGATCAGAGCCTTCGATCAATCGTGTCTTCTAAGGAGTGGGTTTGTTTCTTGTTTTATCCCTTTTATATAGGACTTCAATATCCTTTCTCTGACTTTATCATGCGATTTTTTCATCTTACCGGCCTTAGTTTCGCCCAGACCATGCCCATGGTTTGGAGAGTGTTAGTGGTTCTTGATCGGATCACACATTCCTGATCTCTGTGTTGAGGATATACCCATTACTTATCGTTTAAGATCACATGGCTCCAATCGGTTCTTAATTTTCTCTACTTCTAATAACCTCCTCATCCTAAAAGCAACCAAAAATGAGGATGAATGGAAACGAAAATTCTTTTTTGTTAAGTGGGACTCCATTGACAAGGGTGTTGACTTTCCTGTTGAGTGGTTGACCACTAGTAGGATTTAGGGTTTTATGGATATCCCCAAACGTATCCTGAAGTTACATGCTGAACTAATATCTTTGTCCTTTTATGTAGCAAACTTTAAAGAACTAGCTCCCCCAATGTAGAGTCAGAAGGAAGGATCAAGGCCATCTACCAGCGCCCGGAGAGGAAGTAAGCTTCCTCTTTACTCACCCAAGCTCAAGCCAGATTCCTCGTCAACATGTCTGGTAAGGTACCTATCTTATATGTTCCTGCATTTACTTGTTTAGTCAAGATATTAGGATAAAAAAGAGTTAAGAATTCTTCCTTTTGTGCAGACCCAGCCAAGATCCTTGAAGTCTTCGATCTCGACGAACTTGACAGCTATTCCGGACCTGCTCTGGTGAAGAAAGAACCAATTTCTAAGCCTTCCACCGCATCTAAGCCTCCAGCCAGTTCTAAACCCAGGTTGCCCTAAGCCTTCTTTAGCCTCAAAGCCTCGTGCCTCCAGTTCCCGTAAGAGAAAAGAGACTGACTCACCTGCTACTTCCGTAGAAGTCTCTCCTATGAGAACCTTGGGTTCGCAGAACCAGGTAAATATTCTTATCCTGCATCCTGCAGATATATACTGAATTGATATCCTATTAGTTATACTAATATTCGTACCTTGCATTGTAGGGTCTTAACCATCTGCTGGTCGTGTATGAGGAAGTTTGTGGAACTCAAATTTTCCATGAGGCTAGGGCGAAAAAGGCGGAGACAATCGTTGAGGCTGAGGACAACTGCAGCTACCAGGACCCGGTTCTACAAAGATAAACTGAAAAAGGACACCCATGATGCTCAAGATGCTGCAAAGAAGGCTACTCAAAAGGCCCAGATCAAGCTAGATGCTGGTCAGACCTGGCACGAGCAGGATTTGATCTCCTACCGAGAAGGCCTTAAGAGTTCCGTCGTGATTTCCCTCCTTCAGGCCAGGTTAAAGATGGCTTATGAAGCCAGAGTTGCGGGCTTTGAATACCCAACCTGGACCATCGAAGCCTAGGAGGCAAAATTGAAGGATCTTGCTGGCAAGCCCGTGGAGTATCCTGCTAAGCAAGAAGTTGGAGTGACATCCAAGGCGGCTACAGATGCGGGTAGCAAGGCTTGCAGAGATCCTGGAGCGGATGCTGGTGGTGATGGTGAAGCTGCGGTTGGTGATGCTGGCAGGATACTGCTGAAGGTGTTGTTGCATGAGGCAGCGAAGTGGGCGATGATGGATATTAATGCCTAGGCGGAGCCCACTTCTTTTTAGATTTGATGGTCGGTAATCGTTGAACAATTTACTTTTCCTTGCATGTTGAACAATTTACTTTCCCGCACTTAGATATTAGAACAATATGATGGCTGGAGGTGGAGGGATCCTGAGTTTTTAGGACGAAGCCTTCGGTCATCATTGTTAATATGCTTTTTAAACTTCTTACATTCTTGGTGGATGGGTCTCGTTTTGAGATGAAGCCAAGAATGTAATATTTTGAACCGTTAATAATAAACTAATCTATTGACCTTATCTTCGTGTCGTTCATATGTTGTGTTGAAAAATCTCGTTTGGGTATCTTGATCATGACACTGGTATAATTCTAATCATTTTACCATTCTTGTTTCAAAGAGTTTTGTAAAAACTTAACAAATATAACTTCTTCATAAAGAATCCCATTTCAGATAAGGCTTTCAAACTTAAAAGAAATAAAAATCCATACCAGAAATACTTAGGATTACTCACAATGTCCCAGTGGGATTTAGTATCGGCATACATCAAGTTCCAGCATACATGTCCCGTGTGCAGGATGTTGCACCCGTATATTGCCTGCTTATATTCCTTCACTTAGTAATTAGACTTTATCTTCTTCCATCAACACAATTATGGTTCAACTTCTGCAAAATCCTGTGTTTTACTGGGGATAAACCCATAATTTGTGTGCTACAGGCAGGAGTGTATAAACTCCAATACTTAGAAAGGTGAAAACCTTTAAACCTTAGAGAGTATGAAAATACCCTTTCGTTAGAGAGGGTGATCAATCCTCATATACCGTAAGGATCCATGATATAGCCAATAATAACGAAATTGTCAGCCATTGTTACATGAACTAGTCCTGCCATCTTGAATTATACCTGGATAACTTGCGCTCCAGGCGGGGTGTTTAAACCCAATTCGAGAGAAAGGTGAATACCTTTAAACCATTGAAGGGATCTGAATCCCTTAAACGTGAGATGGGGGCAATCCTCTAGTCTTTCGATTTATCTTGGGCATATATCCTAGAGTATCATCCAGAAATGTATCCCTGCAAGTCACCTTCAAACTAAGGTGAGAGTGGGTGTTAGCTTGGTTAACACCGCTTCGATGCTTAAGTCAGTATAGGGTTCCAAAAAAATTAAATAAATTAAATCAAACATAATTTAATAAGGTAGAAGTCGTATACCATCCTGAGTCATAATTCAAATTCTAAACTCACTTGTAATAAGCCTTAAGGTGTATGGCGTTCTAGGATCTTGGTATCATATCTCCTTCCATGGTCTTGAGCTAGTATGCTCCCTTTCCTGATTCTAAATCAATTTCATATGGTCCTTCCCATTTTGGAGCGAATTTCCCGTCAGCAGGATTGGTCGTATTCTGAAACGCTTTTCTCAATACCCAATCTCCAACCTGAAATCTCCTTGTTCTTAAAATTTTGTTGTATGACTTGGCTATCCTCGCTGGTATGATGCCACCCTTAGCTTGTTGCATCCTTTGTTTCATCAACAATGTCTAATTCTTGACATAAGACTCACGATTTGATTCAGGATCCGTAGACTTGACCTAGTTGTTGGTATCACCATTTCCGTTGGAATTACTACTTCTGCCCCAAATACCAATGATAACGGGGTTTGCCCAGTAGCATTCTTCATATTTGTTATGTCTTCCTATAGGACAAATGTAGTTCCTCCGCCCATTTTCCTTTTTTGGCACTTAATCTCTTCTTCAGATTATCGACAATTATCTTGTTTGAGGATTCTGCTTGTCCATTAGCTTGAGGATGCACCGGCGTTGACGTAATCATTTTGATCCCCCAACTTTTACAAAAATCTGTAGTCCTCTTGCTGATGAATTGGGAGCCATTGTCGCAGATTATCTCGGTAGGTATCCCGAATCTTGTCAGGATATTCCTCTTTATGAAAGACACCATTTCTTGATCCCTAACTTGGACAAAAGGCTTCTGCTTCAACCCATTTGGAGAAATAATCCGTCATCACTAACATGAAAACCTTTCCTCCTGGAGCCTTTAGGAGTTTTCCTACTATATCCATCCCCCACTTCATAAATGGCCAAGGGGATATGATAGGATATAATGGTTCTGCAGGCTGATGCAGTATATTGATGTGTCTCTGACATCCATCACACTTCTGAGCATATTCCATAGCGTCCTTTCTCATGGTTGGCCAGTGTATTCTGCTCGCAATACCTTTGAAAACAAAGCTCTTCCCCCATTATGGTTGCCATAGTCTCCTTCATGTATATCCTGAAGTACCTCCTTGGTTTCGAGATCTTCCAAGCATCTTAGGTATGGACCTGCAAAATATTTCCTGTACAAGATATTGTTTATTATTGTAAAGCGAGATACCTTCATCCTAAAATCCCTGGGATTTTCATCCTTTGGAATATCTCCTTCTTGTAGATACTTCATGATCGAAGCCATCCAGGATTCAGGATCCTTCTCAGGATATCCATCACCAGGATCCTGGATACTTGTTACTTCTTTATCCTAGGATTTAGGATGTTCCATCGCAGGATACAAGATATGTAGTATTGGTATCCTAGTTCCTTCCGGTATCTTGACAGTAGATCCTAAGTTTGCTAGAGTATCTGCTTCAGCATTCTCCTCCCTTGGTACCTGTTCAAGTGTAAATACATCGAAATATCTTGCTAATCTTTTTAACAATTTCATGATATTCAGCCAACTTTTCACCTTTTATTGCATAAGATCCATTGAAATGGTTAGTAATCAACATATACTTGTAAACATCTAATATTCATTCTTCTAGCTAGTTCTTATCCTACTATTAAACTTCATATTCAGCTTCATTATTCGTAGCAGAAAATTCACATCTAATAGCCTGGGGTAATATGTCCCCATGTAGCAATTTTAGTAGAATTCCTAATCCTACACCTCTTACTTAGATGCACCATCAATATATAATGTCCAAACATTTGAGCTTTCTCCTAGTTACTGGACTTTAGATCAGCTTCTTCTTGAATATCACTACTAAAATCAGCCACAAAATCTGCTAGGCCTGAGGCTTTATAGCATTCCTAGGCTCATATACTAAATCATAAGTACTTAGTTTAACAGACCACTTAGCCAATTTACCATACATTTCAGGTTTTCTTAAGCACATTCTTAACAGGATAATTAGTTTTAACATGTATTTTATGTGTTTCAAAGTAATGTCTAAGCTTGGTTGAGGCTATAACTAAAGCTAGTATTAATTTTCTAGATGAGAGTATCTAGTTTCAGCATCTTTAATAAACTTTTAATAACATAATAGACTACTGCTGACCTTCATGATCCTTTACCAAGACAACACTTACTGCATTCCCTGATACTGCAAGATATAGGGAGAGAGGTTCACCATCTTCAGGCTTCATTAGTAGAGGTGCACTTGAAAGATATTGCTTCAATTCTTGTAGAGCAACTTCATGTCTTTCTCCCCATTCGAACTTTTTGTTCTTTTTCAAGATATCATAAAATTCTTTGCACTTTTCTAAGGATCTTGATATGAATCTGTTCAATGCCGCTACTCTTCCAGTTAACCTCTGAACATCCTTCATATTAGATGGTGATTTGATGTCTAGGATAGCCCTGATCTGCTCTGGGCTTGCTCCTATCCCTCTCTTGGTTAATATATATCCCAAGAATTTTCCTGCCCCCACTCCGAAATGGCACTTGGCAGGATTCAGCTTCATATTATACTGGTCCAGGATATTGAAGACACATTCTAGATCCTTTCGCTTTCTTGGATTTCACCACCATATCATCATTATACACTTCCATAGTGTCCCCCAGCTTATCCTTGAACATCATGTTGACCGGCCTCTGATATGTCGCACCAGCATTTATTAAACCAAAGCGCATAGCAGTATACATATCACCTGTTGGTGTCATGAATGTTGTATCCTCCTGGTCGGATGGTTCCATTTGGATTTGTTGAAATACTGAGGATGCATCCATGAAAGTCAGCATTTCATGTCCAGCACTTGCATCTACCATGGAATTTATATGAGGCAATGGAAATGGATCCTTCGGACATGCTTTGTTAAGGTCTGTGTAGTCAACACAGACTCTCCACTTTCCATTCTTCTTCTGGACCACCACCACATTTACTAGCCACTTAGGGAATTTGAGTTGCCTAATCATCTTGGACTTTAACAGCCTCTCTACCTCTTCTTGTATGATTACATTCCTCTTAGGAGCAAATTTCCTTCTTTTTTGTTGAACAGGCCTGAAGATTTGTCAATTCCAAGTTTATGAGTTATGATATCTTTCGATATACCTATCATATCTTCATGCTTCCATGAAAACGTAGACACCTTGTATCTCAAAAAGTTAGTGAGTTGTTTTTCAATATCTTGAGGGATATTGGTTCCTACAAGCACCGAGATATCTGGATTATTTTCATCAAGGATAACTTTCTTAACATCGGCTCCGAAGTTTTCACAATATCCTGTGCTTGTATCCTAAATTGCTATCTTGTCCGGGATTTTGTTGAGGCCTTCATTGAAGAGGAGTAGCATTCCTTTGCTTCCTGCTGGTCACTTTCAACTTCGACTACTCCCCAAGGAGTAGGAATCTTGACACATTGATGATAAGTGGAAGGTACAACTTTCATATCATGAATCCATGGCCTTCCTAATATAATGTCATAGCAGGACAACGAATCCATGACACAAAACCGTTGCATCGAGTTCACTCCCTCAACATACACAGGCAGCTTTATCTCTTCGACGGTATATTTTGTTTCTCCACTGAACCCTACGAGCACCGTTGACTTCGACGTAATTTCGGCTTCTGGGATATTCATTCTTTACAAGGTTTCCAATTGAATGATGTTGACCGAGCTACCATTGTCTACCAATATCCTACGTACAAGTTGGTTAGCAATATACAAAGTAATTACCAGACCATCATAGTGAGGATCTTGGATGTTATCACGGTCGTCACTGTCGAATGTTATCACTTTATCATTTGTAAGCATTGTCATCCTTGTTGGTTTGTCTCCTCTTTCCACCTTGGCTTCCTTGGTGTGCCTTTTAGCTGCAGAATAAGAAGTTCCACATATGTCGGATCCTCCGGATATAAAATTGATTATCTTGCCATCTGGTGGCAGAGATGCTGCTCTTTCAGGATTCTTGTCAATATCCTGACCCTTATTCTTCTTTTTGCCAAGAAGTTCTTTCAAGTAACCTTTGCTCAGCAAATAGCTTATCTCCTTCCTCAAGGCTATACAGTCTTCTGTCATGTGTCCACAGTCCTCGTAGAAGGCACACCATTTTGACTTATCCTTCCAGTCAGCCTTCTATTGATTCTTTTTCAGCCATCTTGCCTTGTCTCCTAAACCTTGCTTGGCATACATTAGTTCAGGAATGTTAACCGAAAAGCAGTATTCTGAAAATTCAGGATATTTTTCTCCATCCTCATCTTCAACAACATTCACTTTTTTTTCATTTTTGGCATACAACTTGGAACGGTATGGTTTATACGAGGATTATGACTTCCTGATCGTTGATTCATATGTTGAGGATGCATTCATCCTCTCTTGCATTTTCTTGTCGTCCTCAAACCTTATGTATCTTAAGGCCCTATTCCAAGCTTCGTCCAAGTTCCTGCAAGGATTCATCACAAGATCTTGGAAAAACTGGGAAGCCTTCTGTAATCCTATCTTGAATGCTTGTACTGCCGTAGCAACATCAAGATTCGGGATATCTAGGGATTCCCTACTGAATTTGTTAACATAATCCCCTAGGGATTCTTGTGGTCCCTGTGTTATCATGTAAAGGTCACTTGTTAGTTTTTCAAAGCTCCTGCTATAAGAAAATTGATTGTTAAATAAGTTAACTAAACGGGCAAAAGAAGTAATAGAATAAGGTGGGACATTTAAAAGCCATTTCAAGGTTGATCCTGTTAAGGCGGAACCGAAGCCTTTAATAGGCATGCTTCTTTAAGATCTGGCGGAATTGGATTTACCTCCATCCTTTCCCTGTATTGGGCAACATACTCCTCAGGATTCGTCGTCCCATCATATAGCTTCATGTTGGGAGCTTGGAATCTCTTTGGAATTTCTGCATCACAAATGTGGCGAGAAAAGCGGGAAATGTTGTGACTATCCTGGGATACTTTCGGTATAGGCTGCACTACCCCAGGCCACTTGATATCATATCCTTTAATTTCCGGAGTTCTCTGGACAATGCTGATGTTACACCTGCATCCTGCGAAGGTTCAAAGTTATTAGTAGCAGGAATATTAGTGTTAATGGACAAGTTGTTAGTGCATAATGTCTATGTTTAGTCTTGGATCGAGTCTGTATAGTTTTGGATAGATTAGACTAGAAAATGAAGGATATTTATGTAATTTGGACACAAGTTCGCCCAGAATGTATATGTAAGATCAAGTTCGGCCAAACTTGATCAAGACAAGTTCGTCCGAACTTGATCTTCACCAGTGAACTTGTGGGCCTATAAATAGGTGTCTTGTTTCCTTCATTTGTAAATCCTGCAATTTTGGCACAGAGATGGCGAAGCTCTATCGGATCTGGAACTGAATGTATTGAACATTATTGATCAATAAAACAACGTTTAAATAGTAAATCTTGTCTATTTAGTAATCATGTCATATTGTTTCCGCCATTATGGACATTAGATACAATTTAGGTTCCTGAGCTTAACGGGAGACGATCTAACAAGTGGTATCAGAGCCACGGTACCTAGATTGGTGAAATCATAGCAAGATCTACTCTTATTCTACCTCTTTCTACCATTTTTTCTTCTTTTTTCAAAGAAAACAATGAATTCACGGATAAAAGTTGCTAATTTTTTAATATGTCATGTAAAATACACTTGTGGTAAACCCCTGAGAGTTTGGACATCAAATTCAAACAAATTGGTATCAAAAGGTTGAAAAAACCATGTTTGGAAAACCTATCTTGGTCGAACTTAGGATCAAGTTCGCTCGAACTTGATTAAAATTTCATCAATTTTAATCAAGTCCGCCTAACTTGATTGAATTTCAAAGATTTTCGAACAAGTCCGTTTGAACTTACCCTATTTTTCTCAATTCCAATCAAGTTCGCCCGAACTTGAGTAAAATTTGTTGAATATTTAGCATAAGTTCGCCCGAACTTAACAATTTTCTTGAAATACAAACATAAGTTCGCTCGAACTTAATCAGGGAGAATTTTCACAAATCAAACACAAGTTCGTCCAAACTTGTGTAAAAACAAAATCTGATTTCTTCCAAACTGCAAGTTCGCCCGAACTTGTCAGTGTACTGATCAATTTTCGAAGTTTGTGAACGTGTGTTTTTCAATAAAATTCGTCAATTTTCAAGATGGAAGATTTGCACAGTGCATTCATGACTGCAACAACGTCAAACGCTCAGATGGTGAACTAAGTAAACATCGACAATGAAATGGGGACATCCTGAAACCGCCAAAACTCATGAATATGAATGAATATGAGGGTTGAAAGAGAAATTTTCTAACTGGGTGCAAGCTACGTATTTCCATAGCTGGGTCGCAGTTCAGACAGGTTACACATGGCCTATTGATGAGAATAACAACGAGATTGATATCAGCAAGTTCTCTACTCTGCAGAAAGATGCTTATGTTTCCGAGAAATGAATGATAAGCTTGATCCAACAATCAGTGAAAGAAGATATTCTCGTGCTGTTACCAGAAGCCAAGAATTCACAGGAATTATGGACATTCTTGCAGAAGAAGTATCTGGGAAGTGCAGAAATGGTCAAAAGCAAGAAAGCACTGATCATGAAAGAATTCGATATATTCACGATGCTAAAGGGTGAAACGATGAAACAGATGATCGAAAGATTTTGTCATCTGAAAGTGATTATGAGGGGACGGGCTTGAAAAGAAAGAAGAGGAATACATCGATAAATTGGCTGACGCATTACCTGAAGGGGAATGGACGACAAACCTCATTGTTCTAAAAGAAAGTCCGAGCTGGCAGTTCTTTAAGCTATCCACGTTCATTGATAATCTGGAGAGACATGAGATGGAGTTGTTGAAGAATGCCAACGTGATTCAAGATATATGCCTGTACTACAAGTCTGGAACTCAAGATAATATTACTGGCCCGAAAATCCAAACTGCTTTCGCGCGAATCTGAATTCTTCGAATCATTCGCCGCAGAGTCAAAATCAATCATATCCAAAATATGATCAAAGTCCGCAAAGTTCATCATTTTCAAGCACGGGTTCGAATTCTTCGTATCAGAATCAAGTAAATCAGAATCACCAAACGAATTCTGATCCAATGTGTACAAGTGTAACATTGCTGTCAATTTAAACGATGTTGTTTCTGAGCAATTGCCAAACAACACATGACACTTCTCGCCACAGTGCTGGAACCGTATGAAAGTTTGGTGGCCGGGAAAATTGGCAATCCAGAAATGACCGCCGAAGACTACGATCAAGTAGATGAAGAAGAACTTGAGCTGATGGACATCAAATGGTCCTTAGCATCATCATTCAGAGGGTTACAAAGTTTGTTGCTCTTACTGGCAGAGATATTGGGAACTCAAGCAACAAGTTGGGATTCGACAAAACAAAGGTCACTTGCTTCGGATGCCGACAGAAAGGGCACTTCAAGAGAAATGCAAGAACCCAGAGGCAACGGACAATCAAAGTCCATTTGGAGGGAGCAACGAATACTACAAGAAGTCCCTACAATACAAGCCTTCCCAAAGAAGACTCAAGTCGAAATCCAGGAGAAACCAAACAACAACAGCACTAAGAAGGCAATGGTCGCTTCAAATGAAGATGACGGTTTTGATTGGAACTCTTATATTGCCAAGAAGACCGGTGTTCTCTTATGACCGAGATTGTAGAAGACACATCTACTGAGGATCCTGCCATGGAGAGTGCATTACTAGAAGAATATATGCAACAAGCAGAAATGGAGGAAATTTATCAGCATACAAAGATGCAGGGTATCCTTTCTCCTAACATATCTACTAGTTTTGCTGGTTGTTTCGGTGAAACGACATCTTCAGAGAGTGTTGCTGAGGAGAAGTCCGAGATTGAAGAGGCTATCAATGTAACCGAAGAAATGAACGAAGAAAACCTTACAGAAATTGCCAACAAGGCTATGATGGAAAATCTGACGAAGGTAGGTCGTGAGGTTCAGGTAAAGATTGTCGAGGTAGAAAAACCATGTAAAAAATGTGCTGAACCGTGTGTTCAATGTGCTGAAAAATCTCAGATCATAGCCGAAATCAATTGCATAATAATAATTTCAAATACGATTATCGGAAAATGAAGGAGGCATATGACAAAATGAAAGATGATTACAGCAGTTTGGATAGAAATAACATTGAACAAGATGATTCTATCAGAATGTTAAAAGCTACTTTAATGGAAAAACAAAAAGTTGTTAATGTTTACATAAACACAATTGTTGAAGTAAAACAAGAACTTCAAGACATAAAAATCAAAACCAAAAGGGTTCGACAGCTTCTAAAGAGCTATACCACGAATGCCTATGTCATCAATCACATTCTTCCGACAATTCAATCGGAAGAAAATGCTCAGAAAGCCAAAGGTAAGAAACGTGGAAACTATACCAATGTTCCACCACCCCTATGCGAAAAGTATTGTCGCAAAAAGGCTAAGGGGATGGAAAAAGCGCTCAACATTGAATTTTAACCGAAAAGAAAAATGAGTTGCTTGAGAACATTGATATAACCTACACGAGTGATGATGGCGAAGCTGTGGTTAAGCAAGTTGTTGATAATGTCTTGAGTGAATCTGACAATGGCAGCTTTGAAAGCGCCAACTCGAGTTCGAATAATTCTGATTCACAATCCGAAGATGACGATAAATCATCGAAAGAAGCCTAAGTGATGATCCTAACGTTGTCATGTACAAAGTTAAGGATTCTGATAGACTATACTTCGACGATAGCTTTCCGATTCGGATGTGAAGGAAGATCAGCTGGACAAATTCTTCAAACTCGTTGAGGTTTCATCAGAAGATTTAGAAATCAATGAAAAGAAGTTTTACTCCAAACCTAAAAGAAACAACTACCGAAGGAATGGTGGTGATTTTCCTAAACATATGAGAGCTGGGTTGGGTTTGGATGTGGAAGAAGAACTGGTTAAGAAACAGTCACCATTTCGCGAATACAAAGATAAAAAAATTAAATTCGTTTATGGGACGAGCACGGTTCAAGAGGAAAGTTTGATTGGAAAGCAATCAAACGATGAGTTTAAGAAAGAGAAAGAACTTCGAGATAAGGCCAAAGCCACAAGTGGTGTAAAACCCACTAGTGGACATTCTCATGATGATCGGACTTGCTTCAAGTGTAATGAAATTGGTCACATTGCACGCAAGTGTCCGAAATCAAAGTCGGTCTATCCTCGAAGGAAAACAAGTTCAGATGTTGTTAAACCTAAGCAACCAGAATTTGTAAAACTGCCACAATTTTGAAAAGAAATGAATCAAAACTTGAAGTTAAACCTAAAACTGAAAAGAAGTATGAAAACTCAACTTTCAAAAAAGGTGAAACTTCCAAGGCTAATGAATCAAGGTTTTACATTAAGAAGGCAAATATAAAATCACAATCCTGGATTGCTAAGAAAAAGTCAACAACACCTGAAGTTACCAAGTCTGAGCCTGTTAAGACTGGTAACAACAAAGAATCAAAATCTGAGACTAAATCCGAAACTGTCAGATCTTCAATTTGTATCAAATCATCAAAAGGTAAAAAGAAGGTTAACTTTGAAAATGTAACTTGACAGCGGAGGCTCAGATGGAGATTTTGAGGATGATTACGAAGCTTTTTATCCGAAACCCAAGACCAAGAAGGCTTGGGTGGCGCTTTTTAACTGAATGGTTATATGTGCAGGGGCTCTAGAGATCTGTTCTTTCAAAGTGGATTTTGGAGAATGGAGCGTCAAGGCATATGTCAGGGATGAAAGCTCTTTTGTTAGACATCAAATCTATAAACGACGGATATGTTGGTTTTGCCGGTAATCAAGGTGGAAGGATCTTCGCCGAAGGAAAACTTTCCAATGGCGTAGTATCGTTTGATCGTGTGAATTACATTGCTGAGCTTGAGAACAATCTTCTGAGCATCTCCAAATTTGTGATAAACAGTTCACGGTGCATTTCAATGGTAAAAGAGTGTATTATTCTAAAGCCGGGTTTCAAAATTCCTGATGATTGGATTCTGATGCGAGCCCCGCGCGAGAACGATCTCTTGTGTTAGATATGAGCAATGCTACCACATCATCGAAATCGGCTCAATGTTTTGTCACTAAAGCCACTGAGAAAGATTCTATTCTATGGCATCGAAAAATGGGGCACATTCATCTACGAAAAATGAATTTTCGGGTTCATAATGATTTGGTCGAGGGGGTGAATCTTCGAAACTTCCACATGACGGATAACTGTTTAGAATGCAAGAAAGGGAAGCAAAAGAAGAAATCATATCCTAAGAAGATTCTGAATTCCATCAAGTTGCCACTTGAACGTCTTCATATGGATCTTTTCGGTCCGGTGAACGTTCAAAGTATTTCAGGAGAATTATACTGCTTAGTCGTCACAGATGATTATTCTCGATATTCGTGGGTTTTCTTTCAAGAGTCAAAAGATGAAACGTTCGATAATCTGGTGATTCTCTTCAAGAAGCTCGAAAATCTATATCATCTCCCTGTCAGACGTATTCGCAGTGACAACGGCACGGAATTCAAGAACAACAAGATGAAAGAATTTTGCAACGCCAAGAGTATTCTGCACGAATTTAGTGCACCTTATACTCCACAACAAAATGGCGTAGCTGAGAGGAAGAATAGAAATTTGATTGAAACAGCAAGAACTATGCTTGCAGACTCGAAACTTCCTGTTAGCTTCTGGAGTGAGGCGGTTGCAGCGGCTTGCTAGACTCTAAACAGGGTCTTAACTGTCAAACCGACTAAAAAGACATGTTTTGAGATGATTAACCGAAGGAAATCAAATTTGAAATATCTAGAGCCATTTGGTGCACTTACAGTAATCGTACAAGATGGTAAATTTGGAGCTAAATCGCTTGAAGGTTTCTTTGTCGGGTATCTAGTCCGCTAAGAAGAGTTTATGTTCCCGCGTTAAGAAAGGTGATTGAAGCACAACACATTGATTGCTTTAAGTACACAACTCCTATTCAGAGAAAAGGTGACGGTGGTTGTTCAACTACCAATATTTGTGGAAGTCATTCGACTTGCCAGAAGAACCGTCTGATGAAGAACTTGCAGCGCTTTATTATCTTCAACAGTCGGCAAACCAAGAACAGATTATTAGGCCAATTATGGTTAATCAACCCACGTTGGATACTTCGTCTTCTGGTGCAGGTCCGAGTAATAGTGGTGTTCCGATTGAAAATGTTTCTGAAGCAGTTGTAACACCTACTACAACTCCAACAAATGTTTCCACTAAACCAGGAAATGCAACAACAGAGCCCAATATGCCTCAGAATCAGAATTTTGACTCTGATGAAACACCGACTTACGATGATGATGGAGAAAAATCCTCTTCAGATGAATAATCAGAACAGATATCCAACATGTTGGATCAATCTGCCGGCCCGAGCAATCAAAACGAAGCTACATCGAGCACTCCTAACGTTGATCTGATTGTTGATCTGAATATTTCAAATTAGCAAAGCTCAGTTGATGTTCGTAGTGAAGAAATGCCACGATCTTATTCTTATCATCCTTCAACGAATATTATTGGTGAATTACAGACTGGTGTGCGAACTAGAAGTCAAATCAACAAAGCACTAAGTTATTTCTACACCCGAGTTGCTCCAACTCAAGACTACTGCTATTATTCTTGTTTCGTATCTCAAATAGAGCCAAAGACTGTGAATGAAGCTCTGGGTGACGAGAACCGGGTGATAGCAATGCAAGAGGAACTGTTACAGTTCGAGAAATTGGGAGTCTGGAGGCTTGTCAACTTACCACCGAAGCAGAAAGCTATAGACACGAAGTGGGTCTTCAAGTGCAAAAGGGATGATCGGGGAGTGATATTTAGAAACAAAGCTTGGTTGGTTGTCAAAGGTTTCCACCAGCAAGCGGGTATTGACTACACAAAAGTTTATGCACCGGTTGCACGATTAGAGTCAAGCTGCATTTTCCTTGGATTCGCATCTTGGAAAGGTTTTAAGGTGTACCATTTAGATGTGAAATCTGCATTTCTCTATGGTAAGCTACGCGAACAAGTGTACGTCGGCCAACCACCGGGGTTCGTCGATCCGCTGAATAAGAACAAAGCTTATCTCCTAGACAAAGCCTTATACGGATTACAACAAGCCCCGAGAGCTTGGTACGAGACGTTATCGCAACATCTCGTTGGAAACGGCTTTACAAGAGGCACAGTGGATAGTACATTGTTTACCAGAGAAGTCGGAAGTCATCTAATCATTGTACAAATCTATGTGGATGATATCATCTTTGGTTCAACGGGTGATAGTCTTTGCAAAGAGTTCGAAAAGATCATGAAGAGGAAATTCGAGATGTCTTCTATGGGCGAAATGAAATTCTTCCTCGGATTACAGGTTGATCAGTTACCATAAGGTATATTCATTCATCAAACAAAGTATGTTCACGATATTCTCAAGAAGTTTGAAATGGATAGCTCGAAGCCGCTTTCGACTCCGCTGGCGTTGAATCATGGGATTTGCATTGACGAGACAGGAACCAAAGTGGATGATACACTCTATTGGTCGATGATAGGATCTCTAATGTATCTGACGGCATCTCGCCCAGATATCATGTATCCTACCTGCCTTTGCGCGAGATATCAATCTAGTCCTCGAGTGTCACACATGCAGATAGTCAAAAGAATATTCCGTTACTTGAAGGGATGTCCAAGCACCGGCTTGTGGTATCCAAAGAACGCTGACTCGGACTTCGGGGTGGATAAGCTGAATTCTAAATCTACAACGGCTGGTTGCCAGTTCTTCGGAACTCGTTTGGTAACGTGGCAATGCAAGAAACAAACCACGGTCTCTCTTTCTACCTGTGAGGCCGAATACATTTTTGCTTCCAGCTGTTGTTCACAAATCCTTTGGATTCAACAACAGATGAGGGACTTTGGATTGCAATTTCTTGATACACCTTTATACGTAGATAACAAGGCAGCTATCGATATAACCAAAAATCGTGTTCATCACTCTCGCACTAAAACACAATGGAATTCATTATCACTTCATTCGTGACTGCTACGAAAAGAAGTTGTATCCACACCGATGAACAAAAGGCTGATTTTTATACCAAAGCATTTCCTTTAACAAGATTTAAATATCTAATGAGGCTTAACGGTATTAAAAATTTGCTTCTAGGTGCGGAAGCAAAGGTTGAATACGGATCGGATGACGAGTTTACGTGATCCACATTGGTTTGTGTTTTATCTTTTAGATTAGTATTTCTTACAAACTATAATACAAAAATATGTTTTTGATTTAGGGGGAGAAATATTTGTGAAAAATACAAAAACATATGAAAATTTTCAAAAAGTACAAAAACATAGAAAAAGACAAAAAGAATTCGGTGTCACAAAGGAAATGATAGTACATCAGTGGACTATCACAGTATGCTAAAGAAATCTAAAGTTTAAAAAGTGATAAACAAGTCTTACTGAGGATGTGTCGATAGGCTTTACACGTTCGGTAAATTGTTTCCGAGATATAAACTAAATTTTACAACTGCTTAATCTTGTGGATTAACATCTCTCGGATATATGTGTCACACCCCGACCCGCAGCGGAATAAGAGTCGGGGCATAATTGGGTTATCACCAAAGCTCATGACATTTACTAATATGTTTCATATTTAATAAAGTCAAAGTTACATTTCAAATATCCAAACATGTTCATACAATACAAAGAAAATAAACCAATCATAACAATCCCAACTCTAAATCATTTTATTCTTCTAGTCCAATCCTATGTGTTTCTAGCTGCTGCTGATTCACCTGTATCATGTGTAAAAATGGGGGTTTTTGGGTCAACATAAGTTGGCGAGTGAACCTTATTAGATAAACATTTATTAATGAATTACTTGTTAGTTTATCAATGAAAAATTGTGCATAATCATAAATGAGCAAATGTAAATAATCAAGCAGTGGCAAATAGCAATCACAACTATAACATACAATAACATATGATAGCATACATTAACATACCAACATCATACAATAAATAACATAATTGAAACTGTGCGATCAAGGCTCAATCAAACGGAGCCGATCGTATTGCATGTACTGAAAATGTAAATTGTCTGTGCGATCAAGGCTCAATCAAACGGAGCTGATCGTATTGCATGTACTGAAAATGTAAAATGTCTGTGCGATCAAGGCTCAATCAAACGGAGCCGATCGTATGTGGGCACGCCAGGTTCAACCTCATAATGAAATGGGGAACATGCTCAACGCTCATAATGTAATGGGGAGCGGCGGCCTATGAAATTGCATGTACTGAAAATAATAAATTGCATCCAACAATAACTACACAACAGTTGAAACAAACTGAATACACATGTTCATGATATGATGTATGCACAATGGTTTAATTATAATATATATATAACAAGACACATGATACACCCCAAAACGTGATTAAAACGGGGAATTTGTAAAGATTCACTCACATTGGGTGCGTTGGATTGGAGATGGTGAGATGTGCACGAATTAGATGAGCGGAACAACGAGAAATACTAACCTAAATAATAACGGAAAAATATATTAAATGAGTGGATTTTATTAAGGATTTTAATGAAATTTTTAGATATATTTTTGTGAGTTCAAGGCTATTTTCTATCTTTAAAAATGTTATTTTTAAGTATTTTTAATTGATTTTTAAATTAAATTAAATAAATAAAAATATAAAAAAAAATTGTTTATTTTGTGTTGACCGTTGACCGTTGACTTGTTGACCGGTTCGGTCAGCGAAATAGTTTGCGCCGGGTGAGGCTCGAACCCGAGACCTCCCGTACGCGTGCACGCAGCTCTACCAACTGAGCTACGTGTCTAACCCGAAATAATCTTGTTTTTAATTATATTTATATATTAATTCGGTTTAACCAAAATTCTTTTAATTTCAAAAACATTTTAATTCAACGAACCGGTGCCATTGACGGGTTTCGAACTCGCGACGTGTGACTTAGTGTTGCACACAGTCCACCGCTGGACTGTGTGTCTAACCTGGTTATTATCTCGGTTTTTATTATACTTAATAACTAACTGAGTTAACCCGGTTTAGTTTTTAAACAAAAAGGCATTTTATTACATAAGGAGTGCGTGTATCAGGGATCGAACTCCGGACATGCGTATATGTTTTGCACACAGTCCACCGCTGGACTGTGTGTCTAACCCGTTCATTTTACTGGTTTTAAATAAACTTATAACTTAGTTAACTTCGTCTTCTTCATTCAAACTACAGTCAACTGATTCACTAATCCGTTCCTTGTTTTTACGATTTACAAACATTCTTAAAGCTTAAATGAAATGGCAGAGACGGTAATTAGAGGTGAACATACCGATGAACGGTTTATTTCAGATTTCCGGCAATGTGTCGGTCCCTGTTTTTATGCTCTTCAACTGAACAAGACAATTAACTGTTTTGATTAGTCAATCGTGGAATTGAAGTGATAATCAAACGTTAACAGCGGGATTGAAGGTCCTTACCGTTTCACAAACGGAAATAAAGACTTTCAGGAAAGTTCCGGCGAACTGGAATTAGTTGAATACAGCACCTGAATTCGATTTTAATTGAGAGGTTTAAGTTAGAAATAGTCTAACAATTGTTGAACTACAATGATATTGGAAGATTTACCGTTTGAGGATGAATACGGTTTTCCGGCGACTTTTGCAGAAAATTCCGGCGAGTTGATTTAGACGTTCTGACGGTCTGAAAATGTGATGAAAGTGAAATGGGATGCTGGTATGATATTTCTGAGTCACGAGAGTGGCCTTGAGTTGAAGTAATCTGGACTTGATTACTTTTCGGTTATAAAAACCGATAATGATGAGACTTGATGCTCAATCAATTCCGACTTGATTAAAAATCGTCGGTGCATCGGTTATAAACTGAATGAGCGAGTAAATAAGCGATTTGACGATTGATTTGCCGATTTCCGTTTCTCAGTTGGCGCAATCGGTTTAACCGAGTTTGTGTATAAATCTCATTTGTTTCCTAGAGATAACAGAAAACACAAAGTGGCGGAGTGGTCTTGTGAGTGTGTGTTAAGTCGTTGGAGTTGTTCTGGCTGACCCGGGTTCGAGTCCTGGCAGCAACATATTTTTTTTATTTATTTTGTTTTAACTTTTTATCAAATATAATTTTTATAGTTTAGTTTATTTATTAATTATGTATCATTTTAAATCAAAATAATCATAAATATTCAACGTGACTTTTATAACTTGATATTCGATTATAAAACGGAGCGGGTTTTGAAAACCCGTTTTTTACAAATGTTACAGTATCCCCTACTTTTAGGAATTTCGTCCCGAAATTTAAGTAGTTGAAGTAGTAGGAAAAAGATGCGGGTATTTTTCGCGCATTGAGTCTTCACGTTCCCAAGTAAACTCAGGTCCCCGTTTCGACTCCCAGCGTACCCTAACAATTGGAATGCGACTTCGTCGTAGACGTTTCTCTCCGAAGTCCATGATCTCTACAGGTCTTTCAATAAAATGCATAGATTCATCAATCTGAATATCTTCCAGCGGAATGTGGAGGTTCTCATCAGCGAGGCACTTCTTCAAGTTCGACACGTGGAATGTGGGATGAATCCTGTTGAGTTCTTCTGGTAGATCAAGCTTGTATGCTACAGGACCTACTCTTTCGAGTATCTTGAAAGGTCCTACGTAACGTGATGCTAGCTTGCCCTTTTGACCAAAACGAACTACTCCCTTCCACGGTGATACTTTTAAAAGTACATGATCACCAATGTTAAACTCTAAGGGCTTCCGTCGTTTATCTGCATAACTCTTTTGACGACTTTGAGCCGCTAGAAGATTGTTTCGAATTTGATGGATCTTGTCTGTGGTTTCTTGGATCAATTCTGGACCAGTAATTTGGGCTTCCTCAATTTCGTGACAACCTACTGGAGATCGGCACTTACGACCATATAAAGCTTCAGAAGGTGCCATGCCGATGCTGGAATGATAGCTGTTGTTGTACGAAAATTCGACAAAAGGTAGATGAGTGTCCCAATTTCCCTTGAAGTCTTTGACACATGCTCGAAGCATATCTTCAAGAGTTTGAATGGTGCGTTCAGATTGACCATCAGTTTGAGGATGATAGGCAGTACTAAGATCTAATCGCGTACCCATAGCGGCTTGTACTGCTTGCCATGTTCGTGAAGTGAAACGACCATCACGATCAGAAATAATGCTTAACGGTACTCCATGCCGGCTTACGATTTCGCGGATATAAATACGAGCTAGCTTTTCGTTCTTAAAATCTTTGCGGATAGGAATAGAGTGAGCTGATTTTGTAAGTCGATCAGTTACTATCCATATAGTGTCATACCCACCAGAAGTGAGAGGTAACCTGGTAATGAAATCCATGGTTATATTTTCCCACTTCCATATAAGTATTTTAGGTTGGACCAGAAGTCCTGAGGGTCTTTGGTGTTCAGCTTTTATTTTGGAACATGAAAAACACTTGGAAACAAAATCAGCAATATCCTTTTTCATTCCAGGCCACCAGTGGGTGTATCAAAGGTCCTGATACATCTTGTCGGCTCCTGGGTGTATAGAATATCGTGTTTTGTGCGTCTCATTCATAAGAAAAATATCACGAAGATTATTGTGGTCAGGAATCTATATGCGATCTAGACAGTATAGAATACCGTTGGATTTAGTTTCAATTTTAAGTTCAGCTCCACAAGACGGCTCCTTGCGTACGTCTCCTTTCTGTTACTGAAACATGCTGGGCTTCTCGGATTTTGATCTTTGATGTCGCTTACGATTTTATTTATAACAGTTTTGAGGGAACCGATGCATTTGTAATGATCATAAACAAAAACTTCAACCATGACGATATTTAAACCTACACGGAACTTTTCATAACCTCCTGGTAATGCTTTTGATTCTTTGCCAAGAATACTTATATATAGGAAGTACCAGCGGCGTATCCACCATATTCTTGTCAAATTTTCGTTGGCTTTATCAGTAAATCATGATCAGTTCTATGTGACTCTAAAACATAAACAACACAACGAACAAAACTTGAGTCTCAATTCTGAAATGATACATGACTAAATGTTGACAGTACCTCTCTCGTTGGTTTTGATGAAGGGGTCAGTCTATGTAAAAGTGTGACACAACCCATCTTCTTTAAATGATGAGATTGAGATACGTCGAGATGTATGATGATATAAATGTTAAATCAATGAGTATAGAACAAAACTGTAATATCAAATCGCATTAAAATTCTTGGATACAAAATTTCCAAATTTTACAACTGGAATACGGAAAGATGGAGATAACATAAAGAAAAACATTAAAACTAGACGATTAGAGTTGAGTCTTGATTCTTGGCGAGGAGAAATTAGTTGGGTGATTCGTTTGGGCCGTTATTATTTTCAACAGTATTGGTGTTGATGTTATAAGCTCTTCCTCTTGCAGGTGGTGGAGCTTGGTTAGCTTGATTCACCGGATTTGCTTGAGCTTGGGCATGAATGATGTTCACCAAACGTGGACAAGTGTTTCTAAAATGGCTTGGATCCCCACAATTGTAGCAAGCCCGCATAGGTTGTACCATGGGATAGTTGGGTTGATAGTAGGTTTGGGCTAAATGTTGGGTAGGTGGTAGTAGTAGGGGTTGTTGGGCTTGACCCATTATTTGTTGGTGGGTTTGGGTTGAAGGCTGGTGACGGTTCGTTCGCTGAGGTATGCGACAGGTTTGAACAGTATGACCTGCGAGACCACAGCCGGTGCAATATTGGCAAGGATGATAAGGAGAATGGTGGTATTGGCAACGGTTGCATTTTGGTAATGGGCCAGAGTATGGTCTTTTGTATGGTGCAGGTGAAGGGGCGACTTGGGTAATGGGTGCAGCAGGAATAGGGTAATTGGTTTGTGTGACGGCGAAGTTTCTTGTGCTTCGATTCCTTTTACCAGTAAACTTCGAGGAGGAACCAGAATGGTTTGAAGTTTGAGCCTCAATGGGGGCTTTCTTCTTCTCCTCTTTGAATTTACCGTTTCGAATGCGATTTTCGGTCAGTTCAGTGGCTAGTTCCATAGCAGCTTCAAGTGTTGCTGGTGAAGTGCTGAGAACTGAATCTTGAATTTTCGAGGGAAGACCTCGAATATAATGCTCAACCAAGCGATAAGTTGGGGTGAACAAGTTAGGGACCATTTGGTTCAACTCTAAGAACCTCTTGTTGTAGATGGTATGATCTCCCTCCTTTTGCTTTAAAGAATGAAATTCGTCCTCCAACTTTTTAATCTCACTCCTAGGACAGAAACGCCTAGTCATGATTTCCCTTAACTCCTCCCACGTTAAGGCCATTGCATCATCAATTCCCCTCTTCCCCTTTTCAGTATTCCACCAGGTGAGAGCTAGCCAAATAGTCTCCCGGTGGCGTATCGAACCTTGCGATCCTCAGGACAATCGCAGTTGAGAAAAGTGTTTTCCATCTCCTCAAACCAGTGGAGGAGAGCAGTGACACCTTCGGTCCCTTCAAATTTAGGAGGATCACAAGACTTGAAATGTTTATATGAGCACTTGCTGGTAGGAGGGTTGTCGATGTCCTAGTCATGTTGTTGGGGAGGATGAGTAGGATTTGTAGCGAGGGCTTGTTGTACTTGGACCACAATGTCAGGCAGTATCGTGGCCATTTGTTTCGCGATTTGTGTGGCCAAGCGTTCCTGAGACCTTCCTGATCTTTTACCCCTTCGTTGTTGTCTAGACGACATCTACAAGAACGTACATAAGAAGATTGTGAGTTTATGGAGTCTTTTTAGGTGTCATGTGTCTTTAAGAAAATGAAAATAATATAAATATCAATAATGCAACTACATCCATAGGATGCCTTGGGTTTGCTCATGTTGGGCCTCAAATGTCCCCCATACCTTCACCTATTAGTCATGTGGGCCCCCATGGCTATTGGCTTGGTAGGATTCACATTAGTATTGACAATTTAACACTCGCATCACCCGAATGCAAACCACAAAATATGTTCATGAGATGTTTGGTCGGAACGTGTCCAAGTGTAGACACAATGACAACTCAAAGTGGGGTTAGCTCACACGACGTTTGGTATAGCATGCTTTGGCCTAATAGGTACTTCGTACTCTCATCGTTAGTCCCCTGGTAGGCAAACTGGTCCTTTATTTTGGATTTATACGAATGCCAGCCTAGACAGGACGTTCCGACTACCGGTACTGGTACCCTTCCAGTTACTACATGCCCGTCATGAGAACTCACTTTGATGAGATTTGAAAACACGAAAATCATTGTAAAAACAATCATGATGTGGTGTGTGCTTTCATGGATGTGATATGTTATGAGTATATGATTCATGATAGGCATTATATGATAATACATACTTATGAACATGCTTGCATAATATTGAATGTAACATTTAACATAAAACATATAAACATCATGAAATTTGGCATGTAACACACAAAAATCTTATAAGTTTCTAATCAGCTATAGTATAGGCTCTAAGGGTCTAATAACCTATCCTATATCCCTATAGTCATGGCTCTGATACCAATCTGTCACACCCCAACCCGCAGCGGAATAAGAGTCGGGGCATAATTGGGTTATCACCAAAGCTCATGACATTTACTAATATGTTTCATATTTAATAAAGTCAAAGTTACATTTCCAAATATCCAAACATGTTCATACAATACAAAGAAAATAAACCAATCATAACAATCCCAACTCTAAATCATTTTATTCTTCTAGTCCAATCCTATGTGTTCCTAGCTGCTGCTGATTCACCTGTATCATGTGTAAAAATGGGGGTTTTTGGGTCAACATAAGTTGGCGAGTGAACCTTATTAGATAAACATTTATTAATGAATTACTTGTTAGTTTATCAATGAAAAATTGTGCATAATCATAAATGAGCAAATGTAAATAATCAAGCAGTGGCAAATAGCAATCACAACTATAACATACAATAACATATGATAGCATACATTAACATACCAACATCATACAATAAATAACATAATTGAAACTGTGCGATCAAGGCTCAATCAAACGGAGCCGATCGTATTGCATGTACTGAAAATGTAAATTGTCTGTGCGATCAGGCTCAATCAAACGGAGCTGATCGTATTGCATGTACTGAAAATGTAAAATGTCTGTGCGATCAAGGCTCAATCAAACGGAGCCGATCGTATGTTTGGCACGCCAGGTTCAACCTCATAATGAAATGGGGAACATGCTCAACGCTCATAATGTAATGGGGAGCGGCGGCCTATGAAATTGCATGTACTGAAAATAATAAATTGCATCCAACAATAACTACACAACAGTTGAAACAAACTGAATACACATGTTCATGGTATGATGTATGCACAATGGTTTAATTATAATATATATATAACAAGACACATGATACACCCCAAAACGTGATTAAAACGGGGAATTTGTAAAGATTCACTCACATTGGGTGCGTTGGATTGGAGATGGTGAGATGCGCACGAATTAGATGAGCGGAACAACGAGAAATACTAACCTAAATAATAACGGAAAAATATATTAAATGAGTGGATTTTATTAAGGATTTTAATGAAATTTTTAGATATATTTTTGTGAGTTCAAGGCTATTTTCTATCTTTAAAAATGTTATTTTTAAGTATTTTTAATTGATTTTTAAATTAAATTAAATAAATAAAAATATAAAAAAAAATTGTTTATTTTGCGTTTACCGTTGACCGTTGACTTGTTGACCGGTTCGGTCAGCGAGATAGTTTGCGCCGGGTGAGGCTCGAACCGAGACCTCCCGTACGCGTGCACGCAGCTCTACCAACTGAGCTACGTGTCTAACCCGAAATAATCTTGTTTTTAATTATATTTATATATTAATTCGGTTTAACCAAAATTCTTTTAATTTCAAAAACATTTTAATTCAACGAACCGGTGCCAGTGACGGGTTTCGAACTCGCGACGTGTGACTTAGTGTTGCACACAGTCCACCGCTGGACTGTGTGTCTAACCTGGTTATTATCTCAGTTTTTATTATACTTAATAACTAACTGAGTTAACCCGGTTTAGTTTTTAAACAAAAAGGCATTTTATTACATAAGGAGTGCGTGTATCAGGGATCGAACTCGGGACATGCGTATATGTTTTGCACACAGTCCACCGCTGGACTGTGTGTCTAACCCGTTCATTTTACTGGTTTTAAATAAACTTATAACTTAGTTAACTTCGTCTTCTTCATTCAAATTAAAGTCAACTGGTTCACTAATCTGTTCCTTGTTTTTACGATTTACAAACATTCTTAAAGCTTAAATGAAATGGCAGAGACGGTAATTAGAGGTGAACATACCGATGAACGGTTTATTTCAGATTTCCGGCAATGTGTCGGTCCCTGTTTTTATGCTCTTCAACTGAACAAGACAATTAACTGTTTTGATTAGTCAATCGTGGAATTGAAGTGATAATCAAACGTTAACAGCGGGATTAAAGGTCCATACCGTTTCACAGACGGAAATAAAGACTTTCAGGAAAGTTCCGGCGAACTGGAATTAGTTGAATACAGTGCCTGAATTCGATTTCAATTGAGAGGTTTAAGTTAGAAATAGTCTAACAATTGTTGAACTACAATGATATTGGAAGATTTACCGTTTAAGGATGAATACGGTTTTCCGGCGACGTTTGCAGAAAATTCCGGCGAGTTGATTTAGACGTTCTGACGGTCTGAAAATGTGACGAAAGTGAAATGGGATGCTGGTATGATATTTCTGAGTCGCGAGAGTGGCCTTGAGTTGAAGTAATCTGGACTTGATTACTTTTCGGTTATAAAAACCGATAATGATGAGACTTGATGCTCAATCAATTCCGACTTGATTAAAAATCGTCGGTGCATCGGCTATAAACTGAATGAGCGAGTAAATAAGCGATTTGACGATTGATTTGCCGATTTCCGTTTCTCAGTTGGCGCAATCGGTTTAACCGAGTTTGTGTATAAATCTCATTTGTTTCCTAGAGATAACAGAAAACACAAAGTGGCGGAGTGGTCTTGTGAGTGTGTGTTAAGTCGTTGGAGTTGTTCTGGCTGACCCGGGTTCGAGTCCCGGCAGCAACATATTTTTATTTATTTTGTTTTAACTTTTTATCAAATATAATTTTTATAGTTTAGTTTATTTATTAATTATGTATCATTTTAAATCAAAATAATCATAAATATTCAACGTGACTTTTATAACTTGATATTCGATTACAAAACGGAGCGGGTTTTGAAAACCCATTTTTTACAAATGTTATAATATGGACTTAGTACTCCGAAATTTCGTTTGAGAGATTGCCTGATTCTGAGATACGAGGCCTTTATAGATAGTTGATATCTGGGGTATTATACAAGTTCTTCTGATTTTGCGGAAGCAATAGCCTAGAACTTCTATAATGCTTTATGCAATAAACCTCTAAACTGCATGCAAACTTGAAAAGTATCAAAAGATCTAATCATTTGCAGTGCTTAAAAGATTCCTTAAATGGAACACACCTATAAGTCGAGCCTCCATCTCTTTGTCGATACGGTGGTATTAACCTGAGCTCTCAAGGCTTCGCATTAACCCAGATACAGATATCAATTACGCTATACTCACCTGTAAGATGAAATCTAGGGAATCTTGATATGGGAGTATATTCAAGAGGTGGGAACCATAGTTAAGTCAAGTTTCATAATTCATACCTAACATATCTTGGAACAATTGAAAAATGTGTCGAAATTTAAATGGACAAACATATCGACAATCTAGGTAAACGAGTTTAAAACTTAAAGTCATCTAAAGGTCAACGGTACTGGTGATATGTCTCAATCAATTGATTGATCCTTAGACACGAATTCACAAAAATATGTTTGTAAATATGTTTGTACATAGTTTACTTTGTTCTGTAAATAGTTTATCTGCTTTATAGATTAGAACAAAAAACATTTTCAGTGTATTTTAACATAAACTTACAAAAATACAAAAAGATTTTGTTTCTACATTGTTTTCAGCAAACCAATGTTGGAGAACGGATTTTCGAAGTCTGGTAAGGTGCTAAACTGGTGGGAATCTATTTGACAACGGGCTGGGAGCTAATCTGTAAAATCTGATAAGCCAAAACGATTAAAAGTTCATTAATTTGAAACTTGATTTCAAAAAATTCAACAGTTTGTTCATAACGGGTCAAACCGAGGTCATTAACTTGGACTCAGTAGACAAATCGGTTAACCAAGGTCATTAGCTTGGACTTGGTCAACTGAGTGGATTGTTAAAACTGGTAAAATCTGAAAAGTTCAGGGTCTAAATTGAAATTTTTGAAAACTTAAAGTTGGAATTTGATCAAGTTCACCGGGACTTGTAATCAAGTCCGACCGAACTTGTTCTTGCCTTGAAATGTTTACCAGCCAGGAAGTTCGCCCGGACTTATCTGATCTTAGTTGATTGGATTCACAAGTTCGCCCGAACTTGTCGACTATAAATATCACTCAAGTTTGCCCGGATTTCATTACTCGTCTTCAACCTATTAGAGCGAACTTGATTGCGAAAATTGGCGATTTTGAAATTGGCAACAATTAGTCGAAGTGCTGCCTGATTATCTAGTGATTAGTGGTGATTAGCACATCACTCATCATGGATATGGTGGGATTTCTGAGATTGGACCATGAATTGTAGTATTTTGAATGACTTTAGATCTGAGATTGAATGATGGACATGTTATGGACCTTCAACGAATAAATTGGAACTTAAAACATGATTAACAAACATAAACGACCATATACATGTGTTAAATTTGATCAGAAAGTCTTGAATTCATATGTTTGTAGGTTTGGTGAACATGACGACAAGTTCGCCTGAACTTGTCTATAAGTTCGGCCGAACTTGTCCTCAGGTGTTTTAAAAGTTAAACAATAAGTTCGCCCGAACTTCCAAATAAATCTGTGAAAATGTTTTCAATACAAGTTCGCCCGAACTTGTATAAATAAGTTTTGTTCAATCTTAAACAAGTTCGCCCGAACTTGTATGAAAAGTGATTAAAATTGTTAGGCAAGTTCGCGCGACCTTGAGACTTATTATTGTAATGTTGTTTAAACAAGTCCGCCCGAACTTGTTGTAATGAAATGTCATAATTACCAATCAAGTTCGCCCGAACTTGATGGAAATTCATGAAAATTGTAAAATGTCCACTAATTTTGTCTTGATTTACGTGTTTGCAGAATATTGAGCTCTCGTTTAATAAGTTTCACAACACATGAATCACGCTGGATAAAGCTATCTGTCCATCGCTCGGATCATATGATGATATTTTAGCGTTTAAGGAACGGATTACCAATACACAAAGCTATCACAAAAAGACTGAGGTGTATAGATCACACGTCAACATATTTTGGATGTTCGCAGCTATGAATGATGACGATACAGCAATTACATCTGTGGTTCGTGTTGGCAAAGAAGATAAAGAGATCATTGTTACTGAAGATGACATTCGTAAAGTTCTTAATTTCGACGACAACAAAGATGATCCAATGATGTTGGACGAACGGATGGTTAGAGGTTGTTTCTTAATGGGGTATAAGAGGCACGTGAATGAGTCTACACTGAAGAAAGGATCGGTCCTTAATCCTTACAAGTTCTTGATGCATGCAATTATCCACGCCTTCAGTCATAGAAAGGCCGGTTTAGACGATGTTCAAGATTATATGGCCTGCATGGCGACAACACTCATTCTGAACAAGAGGTTTAACTATTCGAAGCTGGTTTTCACTCACATGAAGAATAACATGGGATCGAAAAGACTCATGATGTATCTGACGTTCGTACAGATGTTGATAGATGAAAAGTTTAAGAAGATTGCAAAAGATCATAATGATATTGTGTATTTGAGCCATCTGGATGATACTACAGTGAAGAAGCTTATCACTTACCAGAAACAATCATCTGCACCTATTCCAAAACCTTTATTTGGTGCTATGGCTTCTGAGAACTATGTCGCGCCGCCAAAGTATAAATGGAGGAAAAACTACAGTGGTGACGAAAAAGAACGTAATGATGAGTTGGAATGGTTATCTACTTTCAAAGAGAAGCGAAGTGATTGGTTCTTGTAAGAACGTCGTAGTTCAAAAGAAAAAGAAAGCATCACGAAAGCCAAAGAAGGTTGAAACTATGCTGGTTGATGAAGATGAGCATGTCAATGTTCAAACAGAGGCTGGTTCTAGTGCTGCTTTGGTTATAGAAAGTCAAGAGGCTGAAAAGACAACACAATAGGACGATGTGATCTCTCCAACATCTGATAAAGATGAAGAAAACGATAGTGATGATTCTCTTGAATTGCAATAAAGATAGCTAAAGCTGAATCGACTGCTGAGAAAATCAAAATAACTGATGCTGACTATGAACCTGAACATGAGAAAGATTCTGATGAAGAGAGACCGAAAAGAAAGTTAAAAGGGTCAAGTCTTCTGCAACAACTACAACGACAAAAACTACAGATCTCCAAAGACAAAGGACAAGAAAAGTCAAAAGCAAAGTGCCGACGATATGTAGGGCAAAAGAAAGGCACAAAAGTTATTCTGTTTCAAAATCATCAGGAGTTACACAAGAACCTCATGCGGCCGAAAAAGTCCATTGTTGAAGTACAAGAAACGCTAGTATAGACAGGAGGTACACAAGAACCTCCTGAGTCTGAATTACTTGAAGTACCAGTTATTCAATCTCTAGATCCTCCAAAAGATTCTCAACCTGAAGGATCAACTCCTAAAGCTTCTACGCCAAAGGTTACTCCAAAATCGAAGATATTTGGTGATATTCCAACGAGCCAATAGATGTTCAAGATCTGAATGATTTCTTCCCAGAATCAGACGTCGATGTTCTTAAAAAACGTGTGAAGATTCTGGAAGACAAAGTAGCGAAGAATGAGTTAGAAAAGGCTGAATTAGAGAAGCTGATGAAACATAGTGAAGTGGAAAAAGAGATTCTGTATGACAAAGTTAAATTCCTTGAAGGTGATCGAGGGTACTTAAAGGCCCTAATTGAAAGCTATGCAAGACGCTAATGAAAGTTTACATAATGAGATTGCAGAGCTAAAGACAGAAAGGGATATGAATGATCGTAGATTCAACAGACTGCAGAAGAGTCTTAACGAACAGTTTGGGAATTGATTTTGCAACAGAATATGCTAGAATGGATCTACAAGAAGCGAAAGAGAAGGCAGAGAAAGAGATAGCTGCACAGGGTAAAGGCAAGAATGTTATTGATAGTATGCCTGAAGTTACTGCTCCTGTGATAGAGTCTGCAAAAGCTTCGGAGTCTAGTGTAATTGTTCCAGAAACAGAAACAGAAACAAAAGACGATGATGAAGTTGAAGATAAAGACGATGATGATGATAACGCAGAAGATACTAAAGATGACTTTGATAATGATGGTGGTAATGATGATGATGATGATGATCAGGGTGGAGTCGGTCTGAAAATAGTTGATGCAAAAGTGAATGACGAGTTTGATTTTACATCGTTGCTGAATGATGAATCTAATCAGATGGATGATCAAACTCGGGAGGAGCGAACAGGGGAACAAGAAGATGATATTGATATGTCTAATGCTATTACAGCTATGCTGATGGCTGTGTTCCTACAAAGCCTTTAATTCTAATGCTTGAACACAACTTTGAAGAGGGAGAATTTATGCACAACTACTCGAAAGAAGATCTAGCAAAGTTGATCGATGTTGATGCAGAATCATTCGACTTTGATTTTGAAGAACAAGTATTGAATGTTAATACGTTTGAGCCGAATGAATATCATTACAAACTAGATATGAAGCAGACGAGTACAACAAAGTTATTGTTGAAGATTGGTCTTCTGATGACGAGAAAGATGAAGCTGAGAAGTACGTCTTTCCTAACACAGATCGTTTTCCAACTTGTGAGGAGATGTACGAGCAGCTAAATGAAGAAATGTTGAAAGAAAAGATCGGGGAGTCTGTGCGACAAGGAAAAATCCCTAAACCGATGACTAAAGAGGAAATTGCGAAGCGAAGAAGTCCTGGTTTAAAGAAATGCCACGAGAACAAAAGTTTCGAAGACCTTTAACATTCTTTACCAGAGATAAAGATTTGTCGTTGGGTGATATACTGAGCTGGGGATGGTTCAAAGAGTTGAATGTGTACGCCATTAAAATGGAATTTGGAGTTCAATACTTCAGATATCTAGCAGATTTCAAGACACTTCCATATTGGGATGTTGAGGAGCTGGTACAAACAAGAAACGTAACGTATCATATGAAGTTTATTGATCAGTTGCTTTGGAAAATGATCAAGTTTGAAGCTACAAAAGGGTTCAGATACTGGAAGCCTTTTATTCCTAAGTGTCGTATCAAAACAGATAAAAAACTGGGGTTAAAGACATCACGTTGATTATGAAACGCCCAAGAGCAATGCGTAATATGCCCCTGATGCCGATCGAACAGAATTTCTATCCTTTGTTTAAGTGGTGGCAGGTTGATTCTAATACTTGTGAAGCAGTGATTGTTCTAAAGTTTGAAGACCATTTGGATATCACTCAGGAAAGGTTGAAATGTTTGGAGCTGAAGGATTGAGAGGGCTGTGGAGAAAGATTCGGATACTAGACCCGATGTGGCTAGTAAACTGCTCGAAGGAAGATATCAAGTGTTTGTTCTACAGCAAGATATGTTTTGAAGAATGTGAAAAGTAGCAAGCGATGCAATATCAGAGGGTCGTAAATGTCTGTTATGCACACGAAGTTAACTCTGGTAGAATGTGGGAATCGAGTTGGAGGGAACTTGAACGCACAGAGTTTTTGAAGGAAGAAGCGCGTATTGAATGTATACATGAAATGGGTAGGGAGGCGAGACTTAGAAGGTTTCAATTTATGACTAAAGTGCCACCTATAGATCAAACGCCAATTCCAAAGCAAGAACGTCGCAAAAAGCCAATCAAGAACTTCTATGGGCGTGTCAGACAAAAGTAGAGCTTTGAAGACTGATCAAGACGAAGACGATATCCAAGGGGGAGTCTGTTAGTGCATAATGTCTATGTCTTAGTCTTGGATCGAGTCTGTATAGTTTTGGATAGATTAGACTAGAAAATGAAGGATATTTATGTAATTTGAACACAAGTTCGCCCGGAATGTATATGTAAGATCAAGTTCGGCCGAACTTGATCAAGACAAGTTCGCCCGAACTTGATCTCTCACCAGCGAACTTGTGGGCCTATAAATAGGTGTCTTGTTTCCTTCATTTGTAACTTCTGCAATTTTGGCACAGAGACGCGAAGCTCTGTCGGATCTGGAACTGAATGTATTGAACATTATTGATCAATAAAACAACGTTAATAGTAAATCTTGTCTATTTGGTAATCATGTCATATTGTTTCTGCCATTATGGACATTAGATACAATTTAGGTTCCTGAGCTTAACGGGAGAAGAACTAACACAAGTTACCAGATTGGCGATTTTGGCCATATCCTGGAGCATATCCTGGATCTCTCACAACCGATCTCCTGGCCGTTGAGGGTATCTCCGGAATATTGCTCTGGGAATGACTTGGTAAGATATTGCCCTGATTATCCTCGGTATATACTGTCGAACTGAAGTTCAACATCCTGGGTTGGAAAGGGGTAACAATATCCTCAGCAGGTCTCTTGGAGTTGGACTTCAAGAGTTGTTGAGCTGGTTGGTTTCCTATTGATTTCTCATTTGATCGTGTATACTGCCAAAAAAGGATAGAATCTCATCATTAGAAGCAAAATAGGAGTTCTCCATGAAACACCGGATCTGAAAGCATTTTGAGCAGTAGTAGTGTCTCAAGGTGTTTGGCTTTCATTTCTCCTTTGGAAACTCTGAACTTGTGGAGGTGGAGGACGCAATAAACTAGTTGCAGTAGAGGTTGATGTAGGCATCGAAGAAGAGCTCAAACCTGATTGAGAAGCCATTCAAAATACTTTTGCAAAAATCTTTGAGAACAAAAAACCTGATTAGTGATTTTAACAAAAAACCAGTTAACAGGCCCTGGGCACAACGTACAAGCCCAATCTAAAACCCTAACACTATAAAAACTCATCAAACCCTAATCTCCGAAAATCAGCCGCAACTCTTGTCTCTCCAGTCCCTCCGGTCACCGGATTCCGGCAAACACGCCGGTGACGTTTCCGGCCAACCACACCACTCCCCTAACTCCATCCTCCTCCTCCTTCCCCCCCACATACGCACCCACAAACCCCCTCGCTCTCGATATCTCTGCTCTCACAAACAAAGTCACCGGAGCGATGAAGCTCCGCTCGTTTCTCAGGTACACGACAACCATAGCGAACCCCCACCCCTCCTCACTCTTCTTAGAACTCAGCCGACTCCGCCGGTGAGCCGGCGGCGCGCTGTTGAAGATCGATGATGAAGATGGTGTCGTCGTCGGAGCCACGACCGACATCTGCAGTGGTGGTGGTTTCGGTCTGGGCTCGAGCCTGATTCAGTCGATTCGGTTTCCAGTGGGTTCCGGTTTGGTCGGTTTGAGTGACTCGGATTCGGTCGGTTCAGTCTAGCTTCAAGTCTCGGTTGAGTCAGGTTCAGTCTTGATATGTTCCAGTGAACTCAGGTTCAGGTTAGTGAGTTCGGGATTTTAAGGAAACAACTCGGTCATATATGTTTTGCTCATTTCGGTTCAGCTTCTGTTCGGTCGACACCGAGCCAATGCGGACTTCTCAGTTCAGGTATGATTTTTGAGTTTATTCGGTTCAGATTCAGATTTGGCTTGGGTTCGGTTATCATGGTGAAGTGTCGTATTGGTTTGAGTTTCCGTATTCGGGTCACATTGTAAATCAGATTCGTGATTGAGTTTCAGTTCTACTTCGGGTCAAAACAGTTAACTCGGTTCAAATGTGTTCAGGCTCGGGTCATCGGGTTAAATGCGAGGCTCGGTATTTCAATGGCGCGAATAATTAGATTTTTATTGTTTCGTATACAAATTTTGTTATCGCGAAACTGAACTCTACTTAATTTGTTTATAAACATACATAAGAACAATATATATATTTAAATTGTTTCTTTTATGTTACCTAGCTTTCCCGAACCGTCGTAACATACTTACGCCTTGAGTAGTTGTCGACAACGTTACAAGGAAAATATATATTACTTATTATGTTGACAAATTGTTGTGTTTTGGAAAGCATTTATCGATAACTTGTGTTGTGGGATCGTCCAAAAACAGAGGAGACTTTGCCCGTTTTTCGCCAAAATCCTTAGAACCAAGCGCGTTAAATAATAAAACGAGCCTATCAGATCCTATTAAACTTTTATATATATATATATTATTATATATATATATAAAATGTATAATTATTCTAATAACATTTCGTTACTTACGTTTACCCATGTATGATGACCTCGGCGTCCGCCGTCCAACTCTTCAACTCCTCGCGGGATTTCCAAGGGAAGCGTTGCAAAATGTGAGCATACTCGACCCCCTTTTTCACTTTAACACGCTGGGGTGCAACATGTTTAAATAACTGAATCCACTTGTCACGATTGAGTATAATCAATTATTCGATCCATTAAATGCATTGCTTGGTCATTTGTGCGTATTCGCTCAATTCGTATACATACACTATTGTTATATCTAGTTTTGTTTGTGCGTATTGGTTTTAGCTTGTATATCCATGTTATTTATTATGCTTAGGTTGTTTACATGCTAGATTTAACTTGTATATCCGTATTGTATGTTATGCTTAGTTGTCCTTGTATGCTAGATTTCACGTTTCTATAATTTGCCATGTCGAACTGAAATAAAATTTTTATACATATACTAACATTTAAACTTGTATGCTCGCCAATGCTTTGTACTGATCCGTGCTTTCATTACATGTTGAAGGATTTGTGACCGATGAATCTAGTAGGATTGCCTAGAAACGCACTTAAATTTTAATATTCATTGTATTGTAATTTATTTTCAAAGTGGTTGTATCTTGTTTCCATTCCTTGTATCAAATCGTTATCGACGAAATGAAATTTGATTATTAGATTTCCATGTTGTGTTTTAACTTTTCAATCTTGTTGTATATTAGATTTCAAACATTATAAAAGCAACTATTAATTATTTGTCGCGATAGTGTTAAGCCTCTTACAATCTCGTTTTCGTCTCACTCCGATGTTTCCGCCATCGGTTGGGGTGTGACACGTTGGTATCAGAGCCATCACTATAGGGAATTAGGTAGAATTGTCATGATTCGACCTAGTCTATAGTTTAAGTACCAAACTCGACCATACTTGCTTCTTGTTAAAATAATAATTCCTCCAAATTGCTTTCACCTCTTCTTTCGTCTAAATATACAAAGTGCATTACTAAAACATCTACACAATACACACACTTGATGATACTCTTATTCCACAATCGAAATAACTCATCAAAATAGGGGTGATTCCCGCCTTTGGTGACAAATTTCAATCCACCTTACATATATTTTTACGCGAATTTCACCATCAAGTCAGGAGTGATATCCATATCTTGATGGGAATTTCCATTTCATAATCTAGTGGTTCCTTATTGACGAGTCGATATTTTATCTTGTTTCGTTCAATAAACCACATTTTGGGGACGAAATTGTCAAGCTAGGATTGATGTCCACACCTTGATGACTGTCTCGATTTTCAATCTCGCCAAAGTTTCATATTTTCGATCAAATTAGTGACATGTATTAACTGGAAGGGTAGAATACCGTTAATCGCCTGGCGAGGAGAGTATTATACCTATTAGGCCAAATCATGTCTCCCTAATTCGAAAGGGCTTGCGATTCACTTTGGAATAGTCTAAGTTTCAAACCCGAAGCACCCCAATACTTATCAAGCCTCCCTTTTATATATTAACTTATCTTTTATGCGAGTTAATACTTGTTGCCTCGTTATTTTAAAATCATCCCTTACAAAAAATTAATACACGCATACTGATACGTTAAACTTGATTCAAGATTACTGGACATTCCTTATGTGATAAACTGGTCATTAACTTCGGATGGAGCCACATCTTTACATATGTAGTGCTCGTGAAGCACTATAGGAGTAGCGCACCACCACATGGATTTGTGGTAATGTCAAGACTGTAACATCTGTGCCTTTTCAACCATTGTACAATTCTGAACAATTTCGAATCCAATGAGATGTTGTGTTTCATTCCCAGAATTGTATAATTACATGTGACATTCACACATTTCTGTCCTTGTACAATTTCGATCTTTTGAATCGCTTCAGGAAGTGAAATCGCAAGCTGTTACGCAAACGTAATCAGTTTAACGCGACATACACTTCAAAACAATGACATAAGCTAAACATACCCTAAATACCCTTTACATAACTTACAAATAAGTTTTGAGGGCTTCGGTATGGCAAAAATATGTTTATTCATCTTCAGGGGCTATTTTGCAAATTCTGCGAAAATATGCCGATTCGCGTTCGTTATTCGGAACATGTACGCACATCCAAAAAATTTTGTAATCATTAAAATCTTGCAGTTTAGTGATTGGAATGCAAAAATATCATTCGTTGCGCGTTTACGGTCATTTGCGCGTTCGTTACGATTTTCGTCGTAATTAACCGAAAACCGCAACTGTACAACCGAACGAACCGACACCTAGGACATTTTTGAACATATTTCAAGTTCTCTATGTTTATTCATCCTTATAGAGCTTAAAATGTGGTTAACGGTGTTAAAAGTGCTAAAACGCGGCAAATACAAGTTCAGGGGCCAAGCTGTAATTTTTGAAACTTCTGCCCCTGCAGGGGCCATACGGACCGTAAGGCCTAACCCCATACGGTCCGTAAGGGGTCCCCAGCTCAGAAGCTTCCTAAATTCAAGCTGGAAGCTTCTTGTTAACTTCCTTGGCCATCAAGTCGCGATCTATGCCACCTTTAACCTGCATTAGACACCTAGATGGACACTAATCCATGCCTTAACACCTGGATCAACACTTGGCATGATTTGAGAACTCCAAGAGTAGTATAAATAGGCTTGATCTTCACCATTTCTCTCTGCTCATTCCATTCTTTCTTCCTCCTATCTCTTTGGAGTTGTTTCCAGCAATTGGAGACCTCCTCTATGAGTTCTTAAGTGTTTCTCAAACACAAGTAAGTACTCTTCCATAGTCTTGCTCGTTTTTTTAGCTATTTTTAGCTAAAAGTCAAACAGTGTTTGACTTTTAGTTTTGACCATTAATTGGTCAAGTCAAAGTCCAATTATACTTTGCAACGTGATCTTAATCACGTTGGTTATGATCCATAGCAATCATGCCTACTGATTACCACGTTTACTAGTCGAAGTGACGAGTCAAAGTTTCGGTCAATAATGTGCAAAGTGCGAATTATACGACGGAACTATTTTCGGGTATCAAAACACCTTGTTTTGATACCAAATCAGTTTTATAAACCTTGTTAGACATGTTTAATATGTCTAACTCGTCACCTTTACTTCAGTACTTGTTTAGGGTCGTAAGTCGAGCGGTCTTGACCACCGCTTTGACTTTCGAATCCGACCCGTTTGGTCGATCTTAGGATCCAACCAAACTCATATTAGTGACCATAATTGTATAGGGAATAACCCCCTGAGGTTATACCTTATGGTCACGTCGTTTGGTTACTGTTTCGTTAAGTTGTTAGTTTTGCCTTTAGAATGAACAAAACGCCCTTTTTGCGCATAAATCAACTTTAAGCACATGTGATCAATGTTTTGACATATAAACTGATGTTACAACTATATTAAACTTATTTTGGCATATTATACTTATCATAACACACATCTAACCATCCGAACACGTATTTACGTAAATGATCCGTTAAAATAGCGTAAAGTACATTAACGGGTCATAACGGGTCAAAAGCACTTAGGAATCTTTCAAAATCAGAATGTTAACTTTATTAAACCATTTCATATGAGTTCCAACACTCATTTGGTTTATAAGGTTTCATTCTATCCGAATCTTCCGATTAAAGTCCCGATATTTACATAGTTATCCGATTTTAGGACACGTTTGACTTCTCGGACATGTGGGCTTGTTTAATCTTTGATTCAAGGATATTTTGCAACCCCAAGAGAGTACATAGTCCCCTCTTTTATGTTTTCCAAATGTTTTGGGGTGATTCATATGTGCTTATTCACTATTTTCACGTTTTTCAAAGTTGTATGATTTCGTATACATAGTACTATTTCCATCAACGATTTGAAACCTTACCTATGGCTAAAACAATGATTTTCAAAGTTTGTGAGACTATTGTTGGTGCGTATTTCTTTTATACATTCATTAACAATGATCAAGACGATTGGTAGTAAGATATAGCGCTATAGGATTTCACACCCCATTCCTGTTGTATGGAATGTCAGAAACCAAGTTTAAACCAAATAGATTTTGCCTCCGTGGTAAATCTATAGTCACCAAATTATAGTTTGATATATTCAGGTTTGAATATATTGCCAAACGACCACAATGTATGTTTTACAAAGGTTTTCTAATTAAGCCATAAAAACTTATCTTTTATTGTTTCACTAGACCAAAGTATATTTTGATATACTACCGATTCTCTTACTATTTACCAAAGTATAGTATGATATACTATCAATTCTCTTATTGTATACTAAAGTATAGTTTGATATACTACCCAATCTTTTAAATCAAAAGTATACATTTGATATACTACCTAAATTGTTATTTCAAAACCAGAAGTATATCTTGTACATATATTACAAACACTTTTTATCAAAGAGCAAGTATTTTAGATACCAAACTTTTTTGTAAGGATTCATGGCTATTTTTGATAACATATCTTCTTTTCTTAAAAACTTTCCAAGCCATGAACTTAAATTACAAAACCTATGTTACTCACATGCATTTTTATGCTGACGTACCTATTTTCACATATGTTTCAGGTTTATTTGAATGATGATTGTCGCTGCTTACTACACATAGGATGGACGTGGGCCTTAGTGACATTAAAATTTAGAGGACAGTTTGATTGTATTTTATCTTCGTTATTCCAAGACAAATGTAAATTTGATAAATCAATAAAACAAAACTTTAAATACCATGTGTTGCGAAACAATGTGTAACGTGACTCCCCAAGTGTTTTCGCCACGTGTTGCTATACGCGATTTGGGGTGTTACGAAGACATTCATACATACTTTACGGATCTTTTCATAGCAACAAAATGATGATATGTGCTATGGTTAGATGATGCTAGCGGAATAGATGGATTGACAACTTGTCATTAACTTCGTAAAAAGCCACACCTTAACATGTATAGTTCTTGTGTAGCACTATAGGAGTAGCGCACCGCCACATGGATTTGTGGTCATGTTAAGTCATACACACATACATACATACATACATACATGGAATTATGGTCATGTTATGCCATACATACATAATTGCGGACACGATGGTTTGACCAGTTGAATCACATGCCAGTAATGCGTTAATCTAGTTAACAAAATACCTCATTTTAACATTACTTACACTTATACCCTATACACTCTCATAGTTAAATATCAATCAAGTGTACATACTTAACATCTTTATACGCTATCATTCTCACTCATAATACGTTAATAAACCCTAGTTATGATATAGAACGTAACATAACATCGATTAGCGAAACGAAAGTAATATTGTATGAACATGGTGGATACGCCGCTGGTACTTCCTATATATAAGTGTCCCTACTATATTACCAAACTTTCGTGAAAACGTGCCATGAGAAATTCTATATTTCGCTGCTATATTTAAATACAAAACTCTAATCACTCGCAATCTATTCTCATCCATACACGCACGTAATTCGAAATGCCATATTTCCTAAAGTCTCTCTCTCGAATAAATTTCGGGACGAAATTTCCTAAAGCAGGGTAGATTGTAACGCCTCGTATTTCCGTAAAAAATGTATTTTAGAAAATACACGACGTCTTGATCTTTTTTTTAAAATCATAAACGGTTAATGGATAATAATAAATAAATAGCGAACGACGTGTTTTTACGAAACGACGAACGAATGCGACACTGTTCTACAAGTTTTAAACCTAAACTATATTTTATGACATTCTATGACGTTCGGGTTCGGAAATGAATCCCGTAGACACAACCGGGCCGCTCAAAACACTTAAAACCAGTTAACAGGCCCTGGGCCCAACGTACAAGCCCACTCTAAAACCCTAACACTATAAAAACTCATCAAACCCTAATCTCACGAAAAGCAGCCGTAACCCTTGTCTCTCCCGTCCCTCCGGTCACCGGATTCCGACAAACACGCCGGTGACGTTTCCGGCCGACCACACCACTCCCCTAACTCCATCCTCCTCCTCCTTCTCCCCCATATACGCACCCACAGACCCCTCCTCGCTCTCGATCTCTCTGCTCTCACAAACAAAGTCACCGAAGCGATGAAGCTTCGGTCGTTTCTCAGGTACACAACAACCATGGCAAACCCCCACCCCTCCCTCACTCTTCTTAGAACTCAGCCGGACTCCGGCCAGTAAAGCCGGCGGAGCCGGCAGCACTGTTGAAGATCGATGATGAAGATGGTGTCGTCGTCGGAGCCACAACCGACATCTGCAGTGGTGGTGGTTTCAGTCTGGGCTCGAGCCTGATTCAGTCGATTCGGTTTCCAGTGGGTTCCGGTTTGGGTCGGTTTGAGTGACTCGGATTTGGTTAGTTCAGTCTAGCTTCAAGTCTCGGTTCGAGTCAGGTTCAGTCTTGATATGTTTCGGTGAACTCAGGTTAAGGTTAGTGAGTTCGGGATTTTAAGGAAACAACTCGGTCAGATATGTTTTGCTCGTTTCGGTTCAGCTTCTGTTCGGTCGACACCGGGCCAATGCGGTCTTCTCAGTTCAGGTATGATTTTCGAGTTTATTCGGTTCAGATTCAGATTTGGCTTAGGTTCGGGTATCGTGGTGAAGTGTCGTATTGGTTTGAGTTTCCGTATTCGGGTCACATTGTAATTCAGATTCGTGATTGAGTTTCAGTTCCACTTCTGGTCAAAACAGTTAACTCGGTTCAAATGTGGTTCGGGCGCGGGTCATCGGGTTAAATGCGAGGCTCGGTATTACAATGGCGCGAATAATTAGATTTTTATTGTTTCTTATACAAGTTTTGTTATCGTGACACTGAACTCAAGTTAATTTGTATATAAACATACATAAGAACAATATATATATTTAAATTGTTTCTTTGTATTACCTAGCTTTCCCGAACCGTCGTAACATACTTACGCCTTGAGTAGTTGTCCACAATGTTACAAGGAATATATATATATACTTATTGTGTTGAAAAATTGTTGTGTTTTGGAACATTTATCGATAACTTGTGTTGTCGGGATCGTCCAAAAACAGAGGAGACTCTGCTCGTTTTTTCGCCAAAATCCTTAGAACCAAGCGTGTTAAATAATAAAACAAGCCTATCGAATCCTATTAAACTTAAATAAAATATTTATATATATATATATAAATGTATAATTATTCTAATAACATTTCATTACTTACGTTTACCCATGTATGATGACCTCGGCGTCCGCCGTCCAACTCTTCAACTCCTCGTGGGATTTCCAAGGGAAGCGTTGCAAGAATGTGAGCATACTCGACCCCCTTTTTTCACTTTAACACGCTTTGGGGTGCAACATGTTTAAATAACTAAATCCACTTGTCACGATTGAGTATAATCAATTATTTGATCCATTAAATGTATTGCTCGGTCATTTATGCGTATTCGCTCAATTCATATACATACACTATTGTTATATCGAGTTTTGTTTGTGCGTATTGGTTTTACCTTGTACATCCATGTTATTTATTTTGCTTAGGTTGTTTACGCATGCTAGATTTAACTTGTATATCCGTATTGTATGTTATGCTTAGTTGTCCTTGTATGCTAGATTTCATGTTTCTATAATTTGCCATGTCGAACTGAAATAAAATTTTATACATATACTAACATTTAAACTTGTATGCTCGCTAGTGCTTTATTCTAATCCATGCTTTTATTACTTGTTGCAGGATTTGTGACCGACAAATCTAGTAGGATTGCCTAGAAACGCACTTAAATTTTAATATTCATTTTATTGTAATTTATTTTCAAAATGGTTGTATCTTGTTTCCATTCATTGTATCAAAACGTTATCGATGAAATGAAATTTGATTATTCGATTTCCATGTTGTGTTTTAACTTTTCAATCTTGTTGTATATTAGATTTCAAACATTATAAAAGCAACTATTAATTATTTGTCGCGGTTAGTGTTATGAAGCCTCTTACAATCTCGTTTTCGTCTCACTCCGATGTTTCCGCCATCGGTTGGGGTGTGACACGTTGGTACCTTGCAGCCAAAGAAAAACGTTAGTAGCAAGTAGGATACTCCCACTGTATGTTACCAATATCCTGGTTCAGTATCCTGATCACAGCATCAAACATATAATATCAAGATATGCCTTCAGGATATAGGTCAGAAATCCACCCATAACACCAAGTATTGCATGCTTAAGTTTAGATAAAATCCTTTGAAAGAGACACATTGATATACCCCAAAAAGTTAATAATAAAAAGAGAAGAGAGTTTACTCACGGTTAGCGAAGCTTCGGTCCTTAGAATAATGTTAACGCATGAGTAAGACTAAAATCACAAGTCACCCTAAGATATATAAATCAACAAACCCTAAATACACAATTATATGAAAATAAATAGACACAAATATTTCTAAGGAATTGGGTTTTTCAAATTTAGGGACTTACTACAACAAAATAATTAATTCATATAATTACAAATATGGTATTTAAGTTTCTAAAAATTACATAAACTGTATCCTTATGAATTTCTCAAGAAATATAAATAATCATAGAATAAAGATTAAATTTTATATAATGATTCATTTCTATCTAGAAATTATATATATTCAGATTTAATAGATATCATAATTTTTTTTAAATCATTGATTTTATGTAAAAATATTTTACTTAAACTAATTATTTAATTCCTTTGATATAGGATATTATAAAAAATTATGGAAAAAAATTCCATAAAATTCCAACACCTTTTTTTATATCCGTAGTAATTTATAATTCTTTTTTGAACTTTATTTTGTGTTTATAATATTTTTAATTTATTTTCTATTGCAATATATCAAGATTAATTTATACAAAATTCCAACAACTATGAAAAATTCCTAAAATTTTCATGAAACATCCTAATATGATATATGACAATAGCACAAGATCATTTTCATCAAAAATATAACCTAAGATCAAAAGCCTCAAATCCGTATAACTAAGAACCTTAAAATCATAAAGAATCAAATTCGGATTGTATATGCTCTCTATCACAAATTAATTGAAGAGTTTTGTAGAGCATGAAAATAATAATAACAATAATAATAGTAATAATAACAATAATAAAAATAGGCTTTAGAATCACCTAATTTCGTTAAGAAGGAGAAATCAAGGCTTGAAGTTACAACCTTCGAATCTTCATGGACCAAATTCATGATGCTCGGTCGATGAATGATGTAATTTCAATGGCGTTCTGTTAGATTTCGTAGAGGATTGTATTGGTATATGACTTGTAGTCTGCTGGTCATAATGTCTATGTCTTAAATCTTATATTGAGTCTGTATAGATTAGAGTTGAATATGCTAGCAAAACGAAGTATTTATGTAGTTTTGGGACAAGTTCGCCCATGTAATGCTTGTGAAGTCAAGTTCGGCCGAACTTGACTAGGTCAAGTTCGGGCGAACTTACCTATCCCACTAGCGAACTTGTTGCCCTATAAATAGCTAGCTTGTCATCCTCATTTGTAACTTTGGCATTTCTGAGGCGAAGCTTTGTCAATTTGGAGACTTGACGTTATATCAATAAAATTGACGTTTAATTGATTAATTCTTGTTATTTGGTAAACTTGTCATAATATTTCGCTATTATGGATAATAGAGATCAAATCTAGGTTCCTATGCATTGAGGATCGGTCCTTCAAGTGGTATCAGAGCTAGAATAGCCTGATTTGATTGATTACATTTCTGAGGATGATCGTCTGGATAGACAAGAGGTGAAATCATTTGAAGCTACCGAAAAGCCTGTTGATGAATCTACAAAAGCTTCTAAGTCCGAAATTGCTAAGGTTGATGAATCTGTCAAGCCTTCTGATCCTGTAATTGCATCTGAAGAAAAGGACGATGAAGAAGCAAAAAATGAGGATAAAGATGATTCAAGAATGATGATTCTGATTATGAAGATTGGAATAATGCTGATGATGATGATGATCAGGAGGAGTTGGTATGAAAATCAGTGAAGCAAAAGTCTCTGATGACTTTGATTATTCTTCTTTGATGGATGATGAATCAAACAAGATGGATGATCAGATTGAGGGGGAGTCAGGGCAGAAAGGGCCAACTGTTGACTATATGATGATGTTGATAGGTTTGCAAAGCATGTTGCTTCCGTACCTACAAAGCCTTTGATGTTGATGCTTGAACACAATTTAGAAGAAGGCGAGTACGTGCACAATTATACTAAAGAGGATTTGGCAAAGTTGATTGAAGTTGATGCTGAATCACTTGACTTTGATTTTGAAGAGCAAGTATGAATGTTAACACATTTGAGCCGAGTGATTATACGTACATACGAAGGTTTGAAGCTGATGAGTACAACAAAGTGATAGTAGAGGATTGGTCTTCAGATGATGAAAGTAATGAAACTGCGAAGCATGTCGGTCCTAACACTGATAGTTTTCCTACTTTCGAGGAGATGTATAAGCAATTAAATGAAGATATGTTGAAAGAGAAAATTGAAGAATCGATACGTGAGGGTAAAGTTCTGAAACCAATGACAAAGGAGGAAATAGCTGAAGATAAGAAGTCCTGGTTCAAAGAGATGTCGCGCGAACGTAAGTTTCGACGTCCTCTAGCATTCTTAACCAGAGATAAAGATGTGACATTAGGGGATATCCTAAGTTGGGGGTGGTTCAAGGAGTTGAATGTATATGCTATAAAACGTGAGTTTGGAGTTCAATACTTCAAATACTTAGCAGATTTCAAGACTCTACCGTACTGGGATGTGGAGGAGCTTGTTCAAACTGTGAATGTCACATATCATTTGAAATTTATTGATCAGTTGTTATGGAAGATGATCAAGTTTGAGGCGACAAAGGGATTTAAGTATTTCAAGCCGTTTTTTTCCAAGACGTCGCATCAAAACAAATAAGAAGACAGGGGAAAAGGATATAACGCTGATTATGAAACGACCGAGAGCGATGAGAAACATGTCGTTGATGCCAATTGAGCAAAATTTCTATCCAGTGTTCAAGTGGTGGCAGATAGATCCAACCACATGTGAAGCCGTTATTGTTTTACGATTTGAAGAACACTTGGATATCACGAAGGAAAGAGTTGAGATATTGGGATTTCAGGGCATGAGGGGGCTATGGAGGACGATCAGGATTTAAGACCCAATGTGGCTTGTCAACTGTTCAAGAGAAGATATCAAGTGCTTGTTCTACAGCAAGATAGTATTTGAGGAACGTGAAAAAGAACAGGCTATGCAATATCAATGAGTTGTGAACGTTTGCTATGCACGTGAAGTGAATTCAGGGAAGATGTGGCAAACAAGCTGGAAAGATTTAGAACGGGTTGAATTTCTGAAAGAAGAGAATAGTCTAGAAGCTATACGCGAGAAAGGTAAGGCGGCAAGGCTTAGAAGGTTTCAGTTCATGAACAAAGTGCCTCCTACAGATCAGACGCCAGATCCGAAGCAGGAACGATGAAAGAAGCCTTACAAGAACTTCTTCGGCCGTGTTCGTTAATGTTTATTTTGAAGATAGAGTTTTGAAGACTGATACAAGATGAAGACGATATCCAAGGGGGAGTCTGTTGGTGCATAATGTCTATGTCTTAGTCTTATATCGAGTCTGTATAGATTAGAGTTGAATAGGCTAGCAAAACGAAGTATTTATGTAGTTTTTTGGACAAGTTCGCTCATGTAATGCTTGTGAAGTCAAGTTCGGGCGAACTTACCTATCCCACTGGCGAACTTGTTGCCCTATAAATAGCTAACTTGTCATCCTCATTTGTAACTTTGGCATTTCTGAGGCGAAGCTCTGTCAATTTGGAGACTTGACGTTATATCAATAAAATTGACGTTTAATTGATTAATTCTTGTTATTTGGTAAACCTGTCATAATATTTCCGCTATTATGGACAATAGATATCAAATCTAGGTTCCTATGCATTGAGGATTGGTCCTTCATAGTCTGATTTTACGAAAATGAAAAGAACCGTTTTGGTGTTCATAAGATTTTAATGGTGATAAAGTATGGTTTTAATTTCGATAGTGTTGATGTTTATTTAGAAGATTTGTTAACCCCACCATTAAACCTCATTAAACCGAGTTAAATGAGACTAAAGAATAAAAGAAACGATAAGTATGATGATGTATATTCGTCGGCTGGCGTCTGAACTTGAGGAAGGTTGAATGTCCGTGATCAGGCGGTTCTAGACGGAAGTTAGTGGATAAATGTAAACCGATTCGGTAGAATGTTATTACAGAAAGGAGTAGAAACAGAATGCAGCGGAAGTCTTCATTTATACCGAAAGAGTATACATCTTTATAAGTCCAGCTGCCGGAATTCCTGGAGAGAATCCGGCAGCACCTCCCCGTAGGGATGCCAAAAACTTAAATGACAAATGAACAACACACCTATATATAGGGAGACAAGTTCGCTGGAGTGAAGATGAGTTCGGGCGAACTTGCATATGCATGTTCGGCCGAACTTGACATCAACATGTCAAGTTCGAGCGAACTTGACCTGTGGAGGTCAAGTTCGGGTGAACTTGTTACCTTTTACACTATACACTCCGTATTTTGGTCGTGTGTTCGATTCTAACCTATACAATATTCAACACACGCTCAATCTAGCCTATTCGACAAGTGACGAACACAAAGTGCATCAACAGATTCCCCCTTGTTCGTTATTGTCGAATCTTGGTCTTCAAACGTGAGCCGTGTTTGAATATTCTTGCAACTTCAATCAAGGTATCTGCCGATGTCGTCGAAACGCGTCAACAAATTCCACCTTAATTGATGATTCGGGTTTGCATTATCAACATCTAATTCCCCCTGAAATCTCCAGTTCTGATATTTGTTGCACAGTTTCCAACCTCCTCTGATTTGCTTGACCGACAGATTATCTTGAATAGACACCAATTTGAAGCTCATCAATGTAGCTTCTCCATTTCAACTTTAACCACATCCGCGTTCAGTTTAGCGCATCTCCAATGCTCGATCTTCCGATCTTCAAGACTCAACCGGCAATTGATAGAAACTTCGAATTACAACACTAGTAAACTTCAAATCAATGTTTACCCGTAAAAATCTGAAACCCCGATTTCCGTAATCACTCCAGATCAGCAAATCTTCATCGGAAACAAATCATCTGGTAACACTTCGAATCTGAGAATCACTCGTCCATGATCAAATCACATTATTCCTCTTCAGTCATAATGCAAGATATATAGCTATCTCCGATAGACCAGCGCCACTTAATCACAAAACATCATCATCCAATGGCGGTTAGTCCAAAGAAGAGAATGATTCATCTGCTTAAAGACTAAAAATAATAGCCACCAAAGGCTATCATCAGTTAGCGTATCTGGGATAACTTCAGATCTCCTTGGTAATTTTGAAACCATCCGTCTTCGGAGCTAGTCATTAATCCTAAGATCATCACTGAACGTTTTGAACGTCCTCAGTTCCTTCATCGGTACCAACGACTGCTAATCCAGCTAACTGTTCCTTAATCGGAGATCAGGACTCTAACCTTTAAGCATCAATCTGTATCATGATCTGATAAATCGGAACTTTCTATGATCACAAAATCTCAATGAATCTCAATTCTATGCATTTCCCGAAAATCTATCAATCGGTAACCACCCGGATACTGTTGCAGTAGTCACAAATTTCAAAAATGCCGGAATCTTCAAATATTGAAAATTTTTTATTCCCCCTCATTGTTGCAAATTTTGACCATATTGAAATTTTTACTGAAATTCCCCCTCAAATCCGGAATTTCCAGTTTTCATCAAATGCGGAATTTAACTTTAGGCCCATCGGTAGTCTTCAACTCTAATGATCACCAAATTGCTTTGGAATCAATGACTACCCTCTCATCTTCAACCATCTCTAACCTCATCATCTCAGCCTCTCTCTAAGGCCTCCGACGGTGTCCCCAAATAGTCAGTATCGGACGTTAAAATTTCGAAAAAATTTCTATCACCAAATTTTTTCTGGACACCGTCTCATCAAACCGAGCAATAAATTTTTTCAATGCCTTTTTATAGGCATTGGCCAGGTTCGGGCGAACTTGTGAGACAAGTTCGGTCGAACTTAGTCGGCTTAAGACAAGTTCGGGCGAACTTGGTTGGCCACTTCCAAGTTCGGGCGAACTTGCATGAAAAAGACAAGTTCGGGCGAACTTATGCTTAATTTCAATGAAAATCAGTCAAGTTCGGGCGAACTTGATGAAAAATCATGAAAATCCTTGTCAAGTTCGGGTGAACTTGATCTCCCAAATCAGCCTATTTTCACATTTTTCGAACCAAAATCCTTATTTCTTCGAATTTCGAGATGATTCCACCATAGATCTGGTCGAAAATGGTTTTCTAACAATCCTATCCGTTCAATTTTAGATTTTGTCCGTGGATTGTATGTTTATTTGATGATTTACGTCTAAAAGCCCTCCTAATGTCCATAAATGTCCAAATTCATGAGCGTAGGTGATAACCGTAGCTCTGATACCAATTGAAGGTCCATGATCAGGCGGTTCTAGATGGAAGTTAGTGGATAAACGTAAACTGATTCGGTAGAATGTTATTACAGAAAGGAGTAGAAACAGAATGCAGCGGAAGTCTTCATTCATTCCGAAAGAGTATACATCTTTATAAGTCCAGCTGCCGGAGTTCCTGGAGAGAATCTGGCAGCACCTCCCCGTAGGGATGACAAAAACTTAAATGACAAATGAACAACACACCTATATATAGGGAGACAAGTTCGCTGGAGTGAAGATGAGTTCGGGCGAACTTGCATATGCAAGTTTGGCCAAACTTGACATCAACATGTCAAGTTCGAGCGAACTTGACCTGTGGAGGTCAAGTTCGGGCGAACCTATTCCCTTTTACACTATACACTCCGTATTTTGGTCGTGTGTTCGATTCTAACCTATACAATATTCAACACACGCTCAATCTAGCCTATTCGACAAGTGACGAACACAAAGTGCATCAACAAAGGTGATGAGTTTTTTTACGTCGCGGGTTATACATAAATAAAAGCTGAAACGGGTTAATTCGCAAAAGAAAAGATAGCAGAGTGGTCTATTTAACCGTTGATAGTGTATCTTGGGTAAGGGCATGGGTTCGAGTCTCGGCCCTTCCCTTCTTTATATATTTGTTTCTTTTAAGGGTTTAAAAAACTGAGCTTATAGATAACTAAATCCTTATTACTTACACAAAAGATGTGTGGGCTAGCTGGTTGTAATGACGTTCATTTTTATTCAATGCTTCATATAGTTTCAACAAGACCCCTGCACTACACTAACTTGACTAACCTACCTAATTAACTATACTAAATTTGTTAGTCATGATCCATTAGTAACCTGATTAGGTTAGTTAGTATAGGTTATAATTTAGTTTCTGTTAACTACAAACTAACCCCTTAACGTATATTCTTTAATAACCCAACAAATTTAACTCTGTTAACAATTCCCTTATATAATTCTAGTGAAACTAGCTGGGGACCTTAATAACTTTATCTTTTTTGATCCATTTTTAACTAACGCGGTACACGACGATATATAAATTTATAAATTATTAAAAATAACAGAAGGGAATAAAATTCCTATTTATATTTCACTCGATGAAGGTCCAGTTTCACAGTCCAAGTCGGGTTTCGGATATCCGATTTTGGCGGATGTTACACACTCACCTACTTTTGGGGATTTCGTCCCAAAATTAGGTGGAAACCATTAGTGTAGGACGATGTATAAGGTTTCTCATAAAAGTTAAAAGGTATTGATTAGGTTTATGAATATCCCTAGGAATCTTAGAATCAGATTGTTTCTTAGGACTACCTGATAACGGGTGTTAACTACAAGTCCTGAGGATGCGGAGAATACACTCAGACTAGGATGCAACAATGATTACGTTTAGATTCTGATTGAGGCGGTAACGTTCCTGATAAGGATTAAACACCCCAGGTAAGGAATCGCTATTAGTGCCAAAGATACATAAACGAAGTGTGTAAATGATAATGTATTAGATAGCCTATCATAGGTAATATGAGTATCACATCGTGAAACCTAAGAATAGCGTATTAGAATTGGTTTGAAACTTAAGAACAATTATGTCCTGTAGTTAACTTGTGACACGAGGGACTTAGCAAACAGATTTATAGGATTTGTTTTTGTGTGAATAGGTGGAAAATGATTGAGTTGCAAGCTTATATAGATACGTGTTCTAATCGGCTGAGTGTTTCTTATAAAATACTAGCGCATCAATGCTAGTTAAAAATTAAACCACGTGGATCGAACATTATGAGGGATATGTATGATGTGTTAGCTTTAAGGCGGGATTATCTTGGGAAACCAACATTTGTGTTTAAAAAAAATTGGAAACCTATTGACCGTTCAACAACTTTTGAAATGTAAAAATTGTGAGTCGAACATGACTTTGGACTTTGAATTATTGAAAATGGGGAGTGTGTCATTTTGTTTGACCCACGTGAAAATAAAAGAAAATTTTACTTAAGGACAAGCAAAGGATAAGTGTAAGGATGTGATACGTGGTCTAAAGTCTGATGTTATAAGTATTTTAATTGGTGTTTCTACGTGAATTTGGGTTTCTAATGATCTACTTTGATATGATTTGTATTCTTGTAGGTCTACGGAGTTTAAGGAACTTTTTGGGAGCTTTATGGAACATCGGGACGGAGCTAGGAGCAATCGCGCACGAAAAGCGAAGAAAACAGGCAAAAACGTGATAGCCGCCTCGGCGATGGCCAAGGATGCATCATCAACGCACTACGTCATCCAAGAAACTACATAGGCAAATACACACCACGTCAATCCACGTATTGCGTCACCAACACCAGGTTTGCCTGTCGTCATTGCGTTGATGAACCGTACGAGTACGTCCTTTGTCACCCCCACCCCACCGAGCTTACGACTCTATACCCCAACCCAACTTGCTCTAGCCCCGGGTCCTTCCTTTTTATTTCTCGGTAAGCGGACCATTGGAGCATGGGGTATCTGCTTTTGACTGATAGAAAGCATCTTTCTTTTGTCCCTCCTGGCTGAACCAGCAAAAAAAAGATAAAGATCAAGATTTTCTTGCCGGGAGAGTTGCGTCATAGACATCCTTATCTGAAGAGCAGGCTTCTTCGTCCGGCTCCTCATATATGATGTTAGGATGGGCCGACCCATCCTCGGAATCCTAAAATAAGAGGGAACATAATCACTTTCTTTCGGTGACATATCTAATCAGACTAAATAGGATTTTAAGAGCTATCACGATCATTCACATCCCTTTTGTTGACTAGGTTTTGAGTTTTGATATAGAGTTTTGAAGACACGTCTCATACTTGGAGCCAAGAACATTTTGAAACACCTCTCCATCACTATCCAATCCATCATCATCAATCTTAATCGACACCAATCACCATCTCCATAATATTCAATCCATACCATCATCACCAATCATCACACCACCATCTTAACCCTAATTCTCCATCAACCATTCATGTCTTGTTCTTCGCACTCATCATCCGATATTCGAGCTTCATATGCCATAAGTGGCTAATCCTCCTGGGTTTTACTCTGGTGTGGATTTTGTAAGATTCTAGGGTTTTGACAATTGTTTATGATTTTATTTTGTGACTAGTTGTGCAAATTACTTGAAGTATGTTAATTGTTATGCATTTGTTATTAATTCATGAATTGTCGAGTGAATTATTAAATTTGGCTTTGTGAAATGGGATCATGCAACTATGCTTTAATATAGACTAGGGTTTACATGTTCTAGGTAACGAAGTGTATTTTCTCCGTTCTCTGTAATGTTGATAGCTATCAGTACCTAAGCCTTGTAACACTAAACCCGTTAATAATCAATTACAACTAAATTAAATCTAAAACAGGTAGGAACCCTAGGTCTTGCGATCATCGAACCAAGTGTGAACCTTGTTCCAAATTATAGTATTCAATCAAATAATTGAGTTTTGTTTTCATAATCGCACAATCATTTTTGTAGTTATTAGTAATTTGTCGACTATATCCAAAACTCTTTCAAACCAACCAGACAAACAATAGTAATAAAACAACAAGCTTCATAATTTGTTTCAAATTCTGTAATTACCTTAATTCAGACATAGACCATAGACTATTCGTGATTCGACCCCCTAACCGCCACTAATTATCTGTTTCGGGTGATTAGGACTTATAAACATTATCTTTAATTGGAGCACGGCACTCCGATCAACGGTGACAGGTAATGACAACATGACATGGTTTTGGATCGATGGAAGGCAGACGGTGGTGGTCTTAGCAGCGGAAGGAAGCAGGGGTGTATATGGGTTTGGTGGGGATGGCTAATGTGGGGTCAATAACTAGAATAGTGGTTTTCGACTGAGCTTGAAGGCGTGGTGATGTCACGTGGTGGTCGGATCTGTTGAATATGATTACAGATCCGGCAGATTTGGTTCCATGTGTTAAATTGTGTCTTAACTATTAAAAAGCATAACAAAATGTGTTATGAACTTCTATCGGCTAATAAACCAAATCAAAAAGGTTTTCAACCATTTTGGATTAAATGTATTATACGACACACAAAGAATACACCTAAATTTGTTGAAGTTGGAGAAGAAGGTTTCTTTCCTGGATATGATTCAACGTCACCAAATAAGCGCGTAGATAACATTAAGAAACAAATGGTGGAGATTGTTTACGACATAACTTTGTTAAGTTTTGATCCACTACCTTTCGAGTGCGGTCACAAAATTTATTATCAGTAAGAGAAATTGTTTGAATCATTTAATCTTCCTGTTTTGATGGATAAAAACTCAGAGTTGGTGTTCTCACATCTCACTGATAAAGATGAAGTGGATGCGAGTTGGGGAACTAGCATCCCCACAAATGTGTCTCTGAATGTCACTTCGACGGGAGGTTCTGTCGCAAGTACTTCACATAGTAATGTTGCAGTTACAGTTTCTAATGTTGTAAATTATGATGATTCTGAAGAGGATTATGTTGCATTTCAAGATGCAAGTAATGATACTTCATTGTGGATGAAGAGGAATCTGAAGATGCAAATGCTAAGGGGAGGTTCAATCTAATCTTGGGAATAGCATGTTAGATCAAGTGATTCCTACAACAAGAGTGAATGTCAATCATCTAGTTGATAATATCATTGGTGACTCATAAGGCATACATACTTTAATGATAGCTTTGTATGTTCTTGATCTTTTCAGAAATGGCATTACAGGTTTATATGGAGTATCTCTCTTGTCATCTTCTTCTAGAAAAGCAATTATATTATACTTCAGGTCCTTATCCTTTATACTAATAAGCAAACAGATACGACAAAATATAAATCCAACACTTATTTTTGAACAAGCGAATGACCAACATGAATGTATAAGACTGAGCGTACGACACTACACGTATGAACTATATGAACGTACGAGACCCTAAGGCGTATGAGGATTCTGAGCGGATAAGTCATTTCAAGCGTGTGTGACATAGGAATGTATGAGACTTAAGAGTGTATCAGTGAATTAAGTGTATGAGGATAACACGTGTTAACCAACATTGACTATTCATCAAGTTCATTTGCATGAGTCATACGCGCATATGACTCCTGTGTTTGAACATACACACAGTTTTGACCAGAATCAAACTTGTCAATTTTGTTCATTTTCACATCGATTCAAGGTTTCATATCATTTAGACAATGTTGATAATCAAATACCCGCATTCAGTTTTATCCCAAATCAATTCAATCAATATATATATATATATATATATATATATATATATATATATATAATATATATATTAGATCTAGGGTTTCAGTTTTGAACATGTTATTGGTTTGAATGATTTACTCCATGTTAACAAACAAACAAATGATATGTCAATATGCTTGTAATAACTTTATGAACATCATACTAAGATTTCTTTTAACATGCAATCACAAAATCTTATCAGATCTGAAATATCAACAATTCACAACATATTGAATCTAATTTTTACCTTTAAATAAGTTGTTGTGCTTACCAACAATAACTTATAATATTAGTTTTAAATTCAAAAGAATGGCCTTAGATTTTGTGTTTTGAAATTGCTCCGAAACAGTGAAAAGTGATTGAATGCAAGACCATTTAACCTTTTATACCCAGCGTATAAGACATATGCGCAGATGACTTCTACGCATGTATGAGCCATTCGCATGACTCCTGCGCGTGGGATGTCTCCTGCATTTTAAGACTAGTTTTTCTATTTTTTTCAGTTTTATCAACTTTCAAACACGTTTGTTTAACCAAGTCCAAGTTAATGACCTTGGTTTAATGTTTTTGTCTGCAACAATCTGATGATTTCAAACTTTTGTTTAATGAAGTCCAAATTATTGACCTTCATTTTCCCATTTTTGTGATGAAATTCTAGTTTTTATCAACACATTCAATCCAAACTTTTTCAATATTTTCAATTGGCCTCAAGCCAGTTGTGCAAAAGACTCAATCATTAGTTTAGGTAAAGATTAGTATTCCATCATCGGTTATCAAAAATAAGTTGAACTGTCAATTCTTTTTGGCTTTTACAAAGACACTAGGTTGAAAGACAATGAAAATCGTTTTGGTTTTGAAAATTAACTATTCACAAACAATCTTTTTATGAGTAATGTGCTAGAGGATCATATCAGTTTCTGTAGGTCATATCAGTTGCACCGTTAAGCTTTAATATATACTCAATATCAAAAAATTCACATTGATTATTAGTATTATTTATCCACATAAACTCAAACATGTTTATTGTAAGACCCGTCTACTTCTAAACATACTCTTATAAGAAAATACTTATATATAAGATAGATATACACGTATCCGACAGGATCATGCCAAATTATACGACAATTTAAAACAACATTTGATACTAAAGTATTTCCAAAATGTCACATTATCTGATCATAACAAAAGATTTAACAAAATGCGGAAGACTATGACCTTTATGATGTGTTCGTTTCTTCATATGACTTGATCTTCATGTAAACATTCTTCAGCAATTGACCTATGGCACAAAAACTGTTTACTCGGTTAGTTATATGGCGTTTAAATTTATGCCTTAACGAATCCCAGATTAAATATCGAACAAGGAAACATTTCGCCAGCATAATGCCTCCTCGCAGCCCGCGAGGAGTTAAACAATTTAGCTCGCGGGCGTCAAGCGATCTCTTGCGGGATGCGGGGTGCTAAGCCTCCCGCGCCGCGGGTGGTGAGGGGATGGTTTTCATAGAAAGTTTTGCAGCTGGAGCTGCAAATTCCCAGCCAAACCATGTAATGATTAACATTGCATAACTTGGTCAAATTTCATCTGATTTACCTCAAACTTGTTTCTAATTGTCGTAATTCAATTACCTACAAGTTTAACTCTCAACCAATGTTTTAGATTGTTGTCTTTGATAACCTTCACTACCATTCCCGGTTTATGTTCATTATTATTTGACCCATTAATCAAATTAAAGCCTTTCAATTATTTGATGAACATCATTTTGAGAATAAGTCATTTTATACAATTTCACCTATAACCCGAGCTCATTATTTCATACTTTGCGTACCCGTTACCCGGTTTACGCTTATTTGACCCGTTTGGTTTATTCACATGAAATCCGTCACATATGAACAACCATACTTTATGCATCCTTTATTTGACCCGTTTGGTTTGTTCGTGTGAAATCCATCAATTTTGAAAAAACCAAACATTATGCAATCTTTATTTGACCTGTTTGGTTCGTTCGTTTGAAATCCATCACTTATGAATAACCAAACTCATCATCCCTTTTTTTTTATCTATTCACCCGATCTGTTCGTATGAAATCCATCACTTAAGAACGAACCAGACTTCATGAGTGTCATAATCTAAATCTACATCTTCAAAGAATCATATTTAAAAAAAATAACCAGTAAGCTATGAAGCCACGTACCTTATAGCTTTTCCTTGATTCGTGTGTGCGCCCCTGTTCGGATCGCTCCTCCACTGTCAAGGAACCTAATTTGTATCTAATGTCCAATATAAGCGGAAATTATATGACATGTTAATCAAATACACAAGTTTACTGTTTAAAGATCGGTTTATTAATGTCCAAAAGTATTACAATGTGATTTCTAAACTGACAGAGCTTCACCGTCAAAGTCGCAAAGTTCTTACAATGAGAATCCAAGACCTCCTATATATAGACAAACAAGTTCGGGCGAAGTTTGGTGTTGGATTGATCAAGTTCGGGCAAACTTGATCATCCACACACAAGTTCGGCCGAACTTTTGTACAAATTTATAAATACACTTTGAAATCTAACAATTCAATCCCTAAACATACAGACTCGATCCAAGACCTAGACAATAGACATTATGCATCAACAAACTCCCCCTTGGATATTTCCGCAGTCTTGATCAGTCTTCAGTCTTCAACATCTTCCGAAGAAGTTCTTGTGTGGCTTTTTTCGACGTTCTTGCTTAGGAATAGGCGTTTGGTCAGTAGGAGGTGCCCATTTCATGAACTGAAATCGTCTGATACTTGCCTCCCTAGCCCTTTCGTGTATCTTTTCAAGACGATTTTCCTCTTTCAAGAACTCTTCTCTTTCTAGCTCTCTCCATCTTGATTCCCACATATGACCTGAACTAATACCATGTGCATAGCAAACATTAATCACACCTTGGCATTGTTTCGCTTGGACTTCTTCACGCTTGTCGAAACATATCTTGTTGAAGAACAAGCATTTCACATCTTCTTTTGAATAGTTAACTAGGCACACCGGGTCTAGTATTCTATAGTTCTCTACAGCCCCCAAATCCTTCTTCGTTCAATAGGTTCTGGATCCTTTTCCTTCGTGATATCCCATGTCTCATCAGCACGCAACACAATCACTGCCTCGCTAGTTTCTAGATCCGTTTTCCACCATAAAAAGTAAGGATGAAAATCCGTTCGATGGGCTTTAGTGGCATATTCTTCATAGCTCTCAGAAGTTTCATCACAAGTGTAACATCCCTTTCTCCCGTCTTTTTGTTAATCTTTACTCAACGTTTAGGAAGGAACGATTTCCACAACTCAAGACCCCTTGACGCTTCAAAATTAATCACCCTCCAGAGTCTTTGTTCGTTGAATTTCATCTATAGACTGATATTTCTAGTTTGCACCAACTCTTCAACATCCCAGAAAGGCAATGTCTTTATGTCTGCAAGATGTCTGAAATACTGAACCCCAAATTCTCTTTTATTGCATGTATGTCACCCAGTGATTTGTCTTTGTCTTGTTTGAAGAACGCTAGTGGTCTTTTGAATTTTCTTTCTTTTGGCATTTCCTTGAATCACGACTTCTTTGCCTCGGCTATCTGCTCTTTTGTATAACGTTTAGGAATGTTGCCTTCCTTTACAACTTCATCTATCTTCTATTTCAACAAATCCACATCAATCTGGCTCATTAGCTCTTCATCATGATTAGAATATTTTTTAGTTTCATCATCATCAGAATCTTCAAATATCACACGATCATAATCATCAGCTTCAGTTACACGCTTGTATACATATTATTTTGGCTCAAACGTCTTTATGTTCACCAATTCTTCTTCAAAATCCCGAACGAATCAGCATCAACCTCAAACATTCGGGCCAATTCTTCTTTGGTGTAGTCATGAACAAATTCCCCCTCTTCGATACTAGGTTCCAACATTATCATCAGAGGCTTTTCATGTACAGCAGCAACAGGCATAGCAACAATAGCTTCAGAAACATCAACATCGTGTGGCCATGTCTGCTCTGTATTCTCCCCCTTACTTTGATCATCTTCCATATTTGCATCATCGTTGATCAAAGATTCAAAATCAAACACTGTATGTACTTTAGCAGAATCAATCTTTAAACCAACGCCCCCTGATCATCATTATCATCACCATCATGATCTGAATCATCTTTAGTATCATCACCTGCAGGGTCATCGTCATTATCATTATCTTCCTCATCATCATCTTTCTGTTCTGATTCTTTCTCTCAATAGATACAATTTTAGGAATATCTTCAATAACAACCTCTGATTCAGAAGCTTTCTCTGATTTAACAGTCTTTTCTATCACCGGATCCTCTGTTGGTTTAGGGACACCATCAATAACTCCTTTGCCTTTGCCCTGTTCTAGCAACTCTTTATCAGCTTTCTCTTTTGCTTCTTGAATATCAAGTCGATCATATTCTGCCTTGAAATCTATGCCCAAGCTGTTAGTTAGCACTTTCTACAACCTGGCAAATCTTCTATCATTCATATCTCTCTCTGTTCGAAGCTCAGCAATCACTTTCTCTAGCTTTGCATTTGCACCACTTAAACTTTTAACCATCGCTTTCATGTAGCCTCGATCATCTTCAAGAAATTTCACTTTGTCTTGCAGAATCTCTTTTTCAACATCACTTTGCTTCACTTTCTTTTCAAGATCTACTTTCTCGGCTTCATTTTGTTTAAGCTTATCCTCCAAAACTTTGATTCTCTTTTCTAACATATCGACAGCAATATCTTCAAACCAGTTTGAAAGATCTTCGGCTGTGATAGGGTGAGTAATGTTATCTAGAATTTCACCGAAAGCATCTTTAAATTCTCTAGCTCTTGCGCTTTGAGGAGTAGACTGCCTTGACTTTGGTGGAGTAGCTTTTGGAGTATCCTTAGCTGCAACCTTTGGACTTGAAATAGGTGTACTTTGAACAGGCACTTCAATAGTAACAGATGGTGGTTCTTATGTGACAGTTGTTTGTGGTACTTCAGCTTCAATGATTGGAATTTCTTGCAGATTAGAAACATGAGGTTCTTGTGTAGCTCCTTTCTTTGTTTTCTGACTTAGATATCTGCGGCTTTGAGCTTTTTTCTTTCCACGTGTGCTCGGAGAACCTGTTGTTTTCTTTGTATCTCCAGCTTTAGACTTTGAACGCTTTGTCTTTTTCTTCGGACGTTCGTCATCGGAACCCTCTTCGGAACCCGGTTCATAATGATCTTCACCAATATTTTTCAAACGTTCCTCTTCCTTTTCTTTCTCAGCTGCTTTCAATCTAACATCAGCAGAATCTTCAGACGATTCTTCATCCTTATCAGAAGTTCTCAGGAGGTGTAACACAATCAGCTTTTTCAATAGCACCGAATACAGGCTTTCCAACAGGCGCTGAATCTTGTTTCTGATAAATCTTTAACTTCTTCAATGTTGTTTCATCCATATGGCTCAAATAAAGAATATCATTCGGATCCTTCACAATATCTTTGAACTTTTCGTCAATCAACACCTGAATAAACCTCGGATATAATACTAGTCTTTCTTTTCCCATATTCTTTGCCATGAACTTGAATATCACCTTCGAGAAGCTAAATTTCTTGTTCAGCACTAATGCAGTAACCATGCAGGCCATTTAATGTTGGATATCATCGAGCCCTGCTTTCCAATAACTAAAAGCGTGAATGATAGCATGAATCAGCAACTTGTACGGTAGAGGAACACCACCTTTCTTTAACGTTGGCTCGTTTGCGTGACCTTTATAGCCCATTCTGAAGAAACAACCTTTAACCATCCTTTCCTCAAATCTTATTGGATCACTTTCATCATCATTGAACGCTAAGACCCTTCGTATATCAGCGCAAAAATTCCTTATCTTCATTTCCGACACGAACTGCAGACTTTATGACTTTGTTAGCTTCATCGTAGGATGCTGAGTTCCAAAAGAAATAGACGTGCGATCTATACACAATGTGCTTATCCGTTATCGCCTTAGTGATAAGAATCCTGCCCAAAAACTCTAAGATCCATGAGAATGCTGACAGCGTAGGATAGATCTTCTCGTCCAGCGATATACAGGTATTATGGAACTTGTTAAAATAAAGCTGAATATTCTGCAGACAAAAGAATCAAGCGAATTAGTAAAATTTTGACAATTTCAAAGAATCTACATCAAGTTCGGGCGAACTTGATGCACCTAATCATTTCAATACAGAACAACTTCGGCCGAACATGTACAATACAAACAAATTTTGACATTTTCCACAAGTTCGGGCGAACTTGTTATACAAACAGATTTTGAAATCTTCACAACAAGTTCTTGTTGCAAATTCAGGTTTTATCAGGGATTAAGACAACTTCGCCCGAAGTTGATTAAAAATCAAGTTAACAAGTTCGAGCGAACTTGTCGTCATCTCCAATCGAACCTGCAACACATCAACATGTCCTCAGTTCAAATTTATGGTTAATTAATGATAATTACATGTTTATACAACCATTTCACAGTTCAATTTATTCAATTTGATCCTAGATCTACAGTATTTTATCAGTTCGGTTCAATATCAGTTCAATCAAGTCGATTTTATGGATGATTTGTGTGAATTTTACCTCGGCCATGATTATAAGTGTGCCAATCACTTATAATCAAGTTCAAATCGGGCAGCACAACGGTATATTTTCAGCAATTTCCAAATCTCACAATTTCTCTCAAGTTCGCTCGAAGATAGAAAATCACAGATGAAATGAAATTTGAGCTAACTTCTTATTATTTACCCAGTCAAGTTCGGGCGAACTTGACTCTCAATCATTCATTTTCTTTATCCAACTTCGCCCGAAGTTCCCACAAAGAGAAACACTTCACAAACTTATAACTTCGGCCGAACTTGGTTAAAAACATTTTTTCAACTTTTTCAGATTTTTCAATTTTAACCCTGAACTTTCACATGTTTACCAGTTATGAAAATCCACTCAGTTGACTAAGTCCAAGTTAATGACCTTGGTTAACCGATTGGTCTGCCGAGTCCAAGTTAATGACCTTGGTTTGACCTGTTATGAACAAAGTGATGTTTTTCTTCAAAATTTAAAGTTTCAAGTTAATGAACTTTTCATCGTTTTTTGATTATTTTGATTTTACAGATTAGCTCCCAACCCGTTGTCATCAAGATTCCAACAACTTAGCACCATTCCGAACTCCGAAGATCCGCTTTCCATCATTGGCTGTTGAAAACAATGTAGAAACAAAATCTTTTTGAATTTTCGAAAGTTTATACTAAAACACACTGAAAATCTTTTTAGGTTTAAATCTGAAATCAAATAAACTATGTACAAACATATTTACAGACATATTTTTGTGAATTCATGTCTAAGGATCATATCAGTTGTTTGAGACATATCACCAGTACTGTTGACCTTAGGATGACTTTAAGTTCTAAACTTGTTTACCTAGATTGTCGATATGTTTGTCCACTTAAACTTCGACACATTTCTCAATTGTTCCAAGATTCTTAGTTAGAATTATGAAACTTGACTCAACTATGGTTCCCATCTCAGAATATACTCTCGTATCAAGATTCCTTAGATTTCATCTTACAGGTGAGTATAGCGTAATCGATATCTGTATCTGGGTAATGCGAAGCCTTGAGAGCTCAGGTTAATACCACCGTATCAACAAAGAGATGAAGTCTCGACTTTAAGGTGTGTTCCAATTAAGGAATCTTTTAAGCACTGCAATTGATTAGATCTTTCGATTTTTTCAATTTTGCTGCAGTTTTTAGGGGTTTTTAGCAAAAGCATTATAGAAGTTCTAGGCTATTGTTTCCGCAAAATCAGAAGAACTTGTATAATACCCCAGATATCAATCATCTATAAAGACCTCGTATCTCAGAATCAGGCAATCTCTCAAATGAAATTTCAGAGTACTAAGTCCATATATCCGAGAGATGTTAATCCACAAGTTTAAGCAGTTGTAAAATTTAGTTTATATCCCGGAAACAATTTACTGAACGTGTAAAGCCTATCGACACATCCACAGTAAGACTTGTTTATACTTTTTAACCTTTACAATTCCTTAGCATACTTTGATAGTCCACTGATGTACTATCATTTCCTTTTTGACACAAAATACTTTTTTTTCTTTTTCATGTTTTTGTACTTTTTGGTTTTTCATATGTTTTTTGTATTTTCTCATGTCATTTCTCCTCCTAAAATCAAAAACATATTTTTGTATTTTAGTTTTTAAGAAAATCTAATCATAAAAGGTAACAAACCAATGAGGATCACGAGAACTCGTCGTCCGATACATATTCAACCTCTGCATCCTACCTGTCAACAGATTTTGCATACCGTTAAGCCTCAATAAGTATTTATACCGTGAAAGAGTAAAAGGTTTGGTATAAAAATCAACTTTTTGTTCATCGGTGTGGATTTTCTCAATTCGTACCAATCTTTTTCGTAGCAATCACGAATAAAGTGGTATCGAATATCGATATGTTTTGTTCGAGAGCGATGAACTGGATTTTTTGTTATGTCGATAGCTGCCTTATTGTCTACATATAATGGAGTGTCAAGAAATTGCGATCCATAGTTACTCATCTGTTGTTGAATCCACAAGATTTGTGAACAATAACTGGAAGCTGAGATGTACTCAGCCTCACAAGTAGAGAGAGCAACCATGGTTTGTTTCTTGCACTGCCAAGTTACTACAAAGAGTTCCAAAGAACTGGCAACCAACCGTTGTAGACTTTGACTTTAATTTGTTGACACCAAAATCAGAGTCAGCATATCCCGTCAGATCGAAGTTGTCATTCTTTGGGTACCACAAGCCGATGCTTGGACATCCCTTTAAGTATCTGAAAATCCGCTTCACGATCTGCATGTGAGATATTCTGGGACTTGACTGATAACGTGCACAAAGGCAGGTAAGATACAATATATCCAGGTGAGATGTCGTCAGATACATGAGTGATCCTATCATCGACCTGTAAAGAGTATCATCAACTTTGGGTCCTGTTTCATCGATGCAAATTCCGTGATTGAGAGCCAGTGGAGTAGATAACGGCTTCGAGTTATCCATCTCAAACTTCTTCAAGATATCATGAACATACTTGGTTTGGTGGATGAAAATACCGTCTGGCAACTGATCAACTTCTAATCCGAGGAAGAATTTCATTTCGCCCATAGAAGATATTTCGAATTTCTTCTTCATGATTTTTTCAAACTCTTTGCAAAGATCATCATTTGTCGAACCAAATATGATGTCAACCACATATATTTGTACGATAATTAGATGATTTCCAACATCTCTGGTAAATAGTCTACTATCCACTGTTCCTCTAATAAAGTCGTTGCCTACGAGATGTTGAGATAACGTCTCGTACCAGGATCTCGGGGCCTGATGTAAACCATACAGTGCTTTATCCAGAAGATAAGCTTTCTTTTTGTTCAGCGGATCGACAAAACCCAGTGGTTGGCCGACGTACACTTGCTCATGTAGCTTACCATATAGAAAAGCGGATTTCACATCTAACTGGTACACTTTAAATCCTTTCCAAGCAGCAAATGCAAGGAAAATGCGAATGGACTCCAATCTTGCAACTGGTGCATATACTTCTGTATAATTAATTCCTTCTTGTTGATGGAATCCTTTGACAACGAGCCCAGCTTTGTTGCGCACTGTCACTCCACAATCATCGCGCATTCACTTGAAGACCCATTTAGTATCTATTGCCTTTTGATTCTCTGGTAGGTCAACAAGCATCCATACCCCAAGCTTTTCAAACTGTAATAGTTCTTCTTGCATCGCTTGCACCCAGTTTTCATCTCCCAAAGCTTCCGAAGCATTCTTTGGCTCAACCTGGGATATGAAGCATGAATAATAGCAATAATCTTGAATCGGAGCTACTCGAGTATAGAAACAAATCAAAGTTTTGTTAATCTAGATCCTTGTTCTTACGCCAGTTTGCGAATTCGCCAATTATATAATTTGATGGGTGGTATGAATAGGTCCTTGGTATCACCTCTCTTGGAATATCAACAGCACTCTCTTGATAAGTAATATTTTGATCAACCACCACTTTAGGAGCACTAGAAGACGCTTCATTTCGAGTACTCGGGCCAGCAGATTAGTTCAACATACTTGTGATCTGCTCAGATTCTTCTTCAGAAGAAGATTCTCTCATCATCAAACGTCGGAGCCTCGTCAGAGTCGGAACTACGTGCTTGAGAAAGATTGGGTTCCTCTGTAGTATTCACTGGTTCTGTAGAAGGTGTTACTTGTTCTGCTTGAGTTTCTTGAACACCGCTAGTACTTGGTCCTGCACCAGAAGAAGATGATGATCCAATAGTTGGTTGATTAACCACTATTGGTCTGATAATCTACTCTTGATTAGCCGACTGATGTAGATAGTATAACACCCAATGTCTTCTTCAGAAGGCTCTTCTGGCAAGTCAAAAGATTTCCACAATTCACTATAATTGAACAACCAAGCATCGACTGCTCTTTGAATTGGAGTTATATATCGAAAACAATCGATGTGTTGTGCTTCTACCATTCTTCTCAAACTTGGAAGATATACTCTCTTGAGTGGAGTTGCGTAGCCGACAAAGAAACCATCTATCGATTTGGCACCAAACTTTCCGTCTAAATCAATAACAATACAAGGTGCACCAAACGGTTCTAAGTACTTCAGATTTGGTTTCCTTCGGTTTAGCATTTCGAAGCAAGTCTTTTTGGTAGGTTTGACCGTCAAGACCCTGCTCAATGTATAGCATGCTGCTACGACTACTTCACTCCAGAAACTGACAGGGAGCTTTGAATCAGCAAGCATAGTTCTCGCTGTTTCTATTAACGTTTTGTTCTTCCTCTCAGCTACTCCATTTTGTTGCGCATTGTACGAGCACTGAATTCGGGTAATATACCTTTGTCGTTACAAAACTCTTTCATTCAGGCGTTCTTGAATTCTGTATCGTTATCACTTCGAATTCGTCTAATAGGGAGATGATACAAATTTTCAAGCTTCCTGAAGAGAATCATGAGATTATCGAACGTTTCGTCTTTGCGCTCTTGGAAGACAACCCATAAAAAATCTTGAATAATCATCGGTGACGACAAGAAAATAAAGATCTCTAGATATACTACGAACATTCACTAGACCAAGAGATCCATATGCAGTCTTTCGAGCGGTAGCTTGATGGAGTTAAGGATCTTTCTAGGATGAGACTTGTTAACCTGCTTTCCTTTCTTGCATTCCAGACAACTATCAGTCATGTGAAAGCTTCTAAGATTCACTCCTTCAACCAAATCATTGTGAACCAAATGATTCATCTTTCTGAGGTGTATATGACCCATCTTTCTGTGCCAAAGAATTGACTCCTTCTCTATGGCCTTCGTTACGAAACATTGAGCTGACTTTGAAGTAGTAGTAGCAATGCTCATATCTAGCACATAAAGATCATTCTCACGAGGAGCACACATCAGAATCCATTCTTCTGGAATGTTAAAACCCGATTTAATTATCATGCACTCCTTGTCATTGAAATGGGTGGTAAATTGCTTATCACAGATCTGAGAAATACTGAGAAGATTGTTCTCCACCTCGGCGATATAATTGACCATTTTCAAACGAAACTACACCATTAGATAACTTTCCCTCTGCAACGATTCTACCTCCTTGATTACCCGCGAATCCCACGTACCCTCCATTGATTACTTTAATATCGAAGAGTACGGCATGCATCCGGTCATGTGACGTTAAGCTCCGCTATCCATAATCCACTTCGACAAGATGGATCTTTGGAGCCCCTGCACATGCAAAGAAACTATTTAAAAAGGGAAACCCAAGCTTTCCAGTCTTGGGTAATCGAATATCGTAAGTAGGAATTTTCATTTCAGTATTTAGGAACTTTCTGATCAGTCTTTGTGTTCTTGACATTCGCAATTTTGACTGATGCAGATTTTGCACTTTCAGATGATGTTGTTGTTTTCTTTGCAACCCATGATTGTGATTTTATTCGAGCTTTCTTAATCTAGAATTTTGAATCTTTGTTTTCATTCGATTTAGAAGTTTCGCCTTTTTCAAAAGTTGATTTCACAAACTTAGATTCAGTTTTAGGTTTCACTTCAATGTTAGATTCATTGTTTCTTTTTAAGATCGTGATTGGTTTTACAATTTCTGGGTGCTTAAGTTTCTCATCAGCTGAAACTGTCTTTCTTCAGTGATACACAGGCTTTGATTTCGGACACTTGCGAGCAATGTGACCAACTTCATTGCATTTGAAGCAAGTCTGAGTATCAGAATGTCCATTCGTGGGTTTTACTCCACTTGTGGATTTAGCCTTGTCCTGAAGTTCTTTTTCCTTCTAAAACTCATCATTGCTTTCCAATCAAATTCTCTTCCTGAACCGTGTTAGTCCCAAACACGAATTTCATGTTTTTATTCTTGTATTCGTGATATGGTGACTTCTGTTTCTTTTTCGGTTCATCTTCTACCTCCAAACCCAAACCCGCTCTCCTGTTTTCAGGAAGGTCACCACCATTCCTTCGATAGTTGTTATAAACTTTCTTAGGTTTTGAATAAAACTTCTTTTCATTTTTCTCAAGATCATCTGATGATACTTCAACAAGTTTGAATAGTTTGTCGATTTGATCTTCTTTCACATTTCGAATCGGAAAACTATCATCGAAATATAGTCTACCAGAGTCCTTAACTTTGTACATCACAATGTTAGGATCATCACTTAGGCTATTTTCCAATGATGTATCGTCATTTTTCGGATTGTGATTCCAAACTATTCAAACTTGAGTTGGCGCTCTCAAAGTTGTCATCATCAGAATCATTTCCCAAAACATTTTCAACCACATTTTCACAATTGCTTCACTATCATCATTAGAAGTCGTGTAGACTACATCAATGTTCTTAGGCAACTTATCATTTGTTTCTGATAAAAGTGTTATATTTTGCCTTCTCAATCTCATCCACTTTCTTGTGACAATAACTTGCAAGTAATGGAGGTGGAACATTGATGTATTCTTTATGCTTCATACCTTTTGGTTTTTCAACATTTTCCTCCGACTTAATCGTAGGAAAAATGTGATCGATGACATAAGCGTTAGTCGTATAACTCAGCAAAAGTTGCCTAACCCGTTCAGTTTCAATTTTCATATCTTGAAGCTCTTGTCTTGTTTCAGCAATGGTGTTTATATACATGTTAATTGCTTCTTGTTTTTCAATTACCGTTGCTTTTAACATTCTTATATTGGCACCTTGTTCTAGATTAGCTTTTTCAACATGGCAATAAGTGCCTTTCATCTTATCATAAGCTTCTTTCATCGTGCGATAATCATATCTAAAATTTTCGTTATGCACGTTCAATTCACTTATGATTTGAGATTTTTGAACACATTGCTCACAAGGATTTGTGCACTTTGTGCAAGGTTTTTCAACCTCCACAACTTTCACAACTTCCTTCACAATCACTTTTACCTCTGAACCCACCTATTTCAGATTGGCCATCATTGCTTTGTCAGCAATCTTCGCAAGGTTCTCTGCATTCATCTCCTTTGTTACATCAATGACCTCCTCGACTTTTGGTTTCTTTTCTTCAGCCATTTACTCTTGCGATGTATTTCCAAAGCAACCTTCAAAACTAGAACCAAAGTTAGGAGAGATAATGTTCTTCATCTTTGTCTGGTGATAGATCATTTCCTCTTCCTCTATTCTTTGCAAATATTCTTCTAAGATCGCATTCTCCAGAGCTGCATCATCAACCATTGATTCTGATTGATCCACAATCTTTGTCATCAAAGCAACTCCGGTCTTCTTTCCAATATACTTATTCCAATCAAACCCTTCTTCTTCATTAGACACAGCTAGAGCTTGTTCAGTTGGCTTTGAGGAATTATCTTGAACTTCAACTTGAGTGCTCTTTGGATATGGCTTGTACTGCAACGCTTTCTTGTATCATCGTTGTTGCCGAAAGGACTTTGATTGCCGCTTGCTTCTTGATTCGTGCATTCGCGTTTGAAATGCCCCTTTTGTCTGCACTTGAAGCACGTAACTTTCGACTTGTCAAATCCAAGTTTATTGCTCGAATTTCCAATGTCTCTTCCAGTGGGCGCAACAAACTTGTGACTCTTCTTATAATCGATGCTAAGCTCCACTTGATATCTATCAGTTCCAATTCCTCTTCATCAACCTGATCGTAATCCTCAGCCGTCATTTCTGGATTTCCGATCTTCCCTGCAACTAAACTTTCGTATGATTCGGGTACGGTTGCAAGAAGTGCTATATGTTGTTTATCCACTTGCTCAGGAAAAACATTCTTCAGATTAACTGCAATGTTGCACTGAAATACATTTGGATCGGAACTGGAATGATTTGTCTGATTTGACTGATTCGGTTGATTCTGGAATGGAGAATTTGAACCAGCACTTGAATATCTTGTGTTCGGAGGACACTGATCATAACTCGGGCATGATTGAGTATTCGATTGACTTTGTGACGAATGATTCAAAGAATTCATATTCGCACTAAATGTCGTTTGAATTTTCGGACTCGAAATATCTTGAACACCTCCTTTGTAGTAAACACCTACATCTTGCACTACATTTGCATTCTTTGATTTGGCCATTTTTAGCAACTCCATTTCATGTCCTTCTAATTTGTCAATGGAAGATGATAACTTGAAATGTTGCCAACTCGGACTATTCTTCAAAACCATCAAGTAGGCCGACCACTCCCCCTCAGGAAGTGCATCTGCCAACTTATCAATCTGCTCTTCATCAGTTTTTTTAATATTGTGCCTTCGCCTCTGAACCATCAAATGACAGTATCTATTGATCAGCTGCTTCATGGTTTCGCCTTTAATCATCGTGAAAATGTCAAACTCTTTCTTGATTAAAGCCTTCTTGCTTTTAATCATCTCGTCACTTCCCAGATATTTAGCATAAAAAGCATGCCACAGCAACTATGACGTTTCGCATTCAAGTAGCAAGATCAAGATGTCTTCTTTCACTGATTGCTGTATCAGATTGATCATCTTCTTTTCTGCCACATACGCATCTTTGTGTTCTGGTGTAAACTTAATCAAAGCAAGAACTTGATCACATTCATCTTTTGGCCACTTATATCCGGTTTCTATAGCAACCCAACTATGGAAGTGATTTGCTTAAACCCAGTTCACGAACTTTTCCTTCCAACCTTCAAACTCATCCATGCTCATCAACTTTGGCGGTTTTGTAGTAGTTCCCATCTCATCATCCAGATTCATCTGGTTTACCGCATTTGCATTAGATGTTGAAGCCATTGGGTGAAGCAAAAGCGTTACGGAAATCATCCATCTCGACAATCAGACGATTTAACTGAAAACACATTAAAAAACACTCGAAGATTGATTAGCAAACTGACAAGTTCGGTCGAACTTGTATAGAAAACAAAATCCATATTCAATTTCACCAAGTTCGGGCGAACTTGTGAAAATTTTCAAAAAATTTTAACTTTTAATCAAGTTCGGTCGAACTTGTGATTGATTTTGAAAATTTTCCAAGTTTGTTTCAAGTTCGGGCGAACTTAATGAAAATTTCAACAAAAATTGACAAGTTCGGTCGAACTTGGTCAAAATTCACTGAAAAATCAAGCAAGTTCAGGCGAAGATGATTAAAATCAACAAAATTTAATGATTTTAAGTCAAGTTCAAGCGAACTTGTGGTATAAGTTCGAGCGAAGTTCGGTTATCAAACATGGTTTTTTGACATTTTGACATGAATTAGATTGAATTTGATTCTGAAATTTTCAGGGGTTTGTAATTAAGTGATTATCTATGACATGTTCAAATTTTAGACATTTTTATCCATGAATTCATCAATTTTGTGAAAAAGTTAAGAACAATGGTAGAAATGAGTAGAAATAGAGAGTGCCTTGTGTAGATCTCAACAAATTAGGTATCCATGGCTCTTATACCACTTGTTAGGATCGTTTCTCCACTGTCAAGGAACCTAATTTGTATCTAATGTCCAATATAAGCGGAAATTATATGACATGTTAATCAAATACACAAGTTTACTGTTTAAAGATAGGTTTATTAATGTCCAAAAATATTACAATGTGATTTCTAAACCGACAGAGCTTCACAGTCAAAGTCGCAAAGTTCTTACAATGAGAATCCAAGACCTCCTATATATAGACAAACAAGTTCGGGCGAAGTTTGGTGTTGGATTGATCAAGTTCGGGCGAACTTGTTCATCCACACACAAGTTCGGCCGAACTTGTGTACAAACTTATAAATACACTTTGAAATCTAACAATTCAAGCCCTAAGCAAACAGACTCGATCCAAGACCTAGACAATAGACATTATGCATCAACAGCCCCGGCTTGACTTCCCGAAGCTTCACCCGAGTTGCCTATCATGAACAACCTGTTTAATTATTAAGTTTCCATTTAAATGACACTTTTATAACATAAGCCAATATTCATCTTAGGGGACTTCTTTCGATTTTCCTTTACTGAAATTTAACATTTTAGTTTCTTTTAGGCATTTGATCGAGCACCTCATGGGCAAGATTTTAATCACTTATACCAACTCATCTAGGAAGTCTCTAACCATGAGATTTTCAACTTATCAAGTAGGTTTTCACATCATAATCAAATTAACATCATAAACCCAGTTTATCAAGTATTGACAAAGGATTTAATTACCTAGATTTCATGGGTTCTAAGTATCCATTCAAAACCAACTTCTCATACACATGGGTAATTATCCAAAGACATTGTTTATGTTAATTTCTTCTCAATTATTATGAAGTTTCATGATTCTAAGCATTCCTATAACATCAATTTTACCATACACCACTATCCATCTAAGAATCGAAATTCTAGAGGTTCATCAAAATTTCTCTACTTCATTAAACAAGAAGTTTTGACACACCTTAAGATCTCCTAGTTCATCAAAATTTCTCTACTTTTTCCTTTCAATTTGTGGAAATTGATGGATTAGGTTGTGGGGGAGCTACTACCTCTCTTTCTCTTGTTCTGGTCGATCAAAATACACACTAGTGTGTGTTTTGGTGTTGTTTTTCATTATTAACATATTTGTTTCAAGTTTGGCAGCTTTAGTCCCCCAAGGTTAGTTCTTACCCATATGAAATTACAACTTAGTTTTTTAATAACCTACTTCATGTTACTAACTAGGTTATATTTCTCTAGTTACATGCTTCCATTATTTACCATTTAGGTAAATATTTGATTTTAAACATTAAGTAAATTTTGGGTATTACATTTATATCTTAGGTATTGCTTAAAATGATACGAATTAGGTAATTTTATACCATATTAACAATGGTTCTCAACACATGACATACTCTCGTATCAAGATATGCACGAAAATATCATCTTACAAGTGAATATATTAAGTTTACATCTGTAGGGGAATGCGAAAGCTTCAGTGACTCAAATAAGTACCACTGTACAGACAAAGAGTATGACTTCCGACTTTTAAAGTGGTGTACCTCATAGGTATCTTTTTTAGCACAAATTATTATCTTTCAATAATCATTTAGCTTTAGAGGGTTTAAGCATTGTGCGTTGTTTATAAAGCAATATAGAAGTTCAAGGTTAACACCACTGTGTAGACAAAAGAACAAGTATAATACCCTAGGTATTAACTACTATGAAGACTTTGTATCTCAGTATCTCGGCAATTCTTTCACTCGAAATTACGGTACTAAGACTATGACAACACGAACCTTCCCGTCAGGTTCCGTTATACGTTGTTACTGCGTAACCATAATAACCGAGATTTACAAATTTCAATTAGTTTATATATATATATATATATATATATATATGAGTGCTATGTGAATTATGGATGCAATGTTACTAATAAACAAAAGGGTCGCACACTATACATACTTATATAAATGAATTTTTGCATGCACAATTTAAAAGAATGAAACGATTAAATATGCAGTTGACCGCACACTACATTCATATATGCATGAATGTTGAAAATTAAAATTAGTGTTATGTTATTATATATGAATATATTAGTAGTAATGTGAACTTACTAATTGTTAGTAAAAGTCCACCACACACCTCTTTTCTACCACACACCCAACCGTACACTTGATAATTATAGAATAAATATGATTTTCAAGTTTCATGGGCACATGCTATGAGAGTCGCACACCCACAATTTAATTAAAGTTCAATGGTGGCCGCACACCATTACCCACCTGCTCCACTCACACACCTCTCATCCTTACGGGACACTATATTAATTCAGGCACAAAAGCCCACAAATAAACCCTAGTGAACCGCACACTTTCCTTTTGTGTGTGTGCCAAATATTTCATTGTGTATAAATACTCACATGTGGCCAAAACCCTAGCATTTATTTCCCAAACATTTTGACAGCAGTCTTTCCTTTCCTCTGCAGTATTCCCTCTTCTTTCAACAAACATCTCCTTTTCTCATTTGAAGATTCACATCAAACATCACCTCAGATTTTCTTAAAGCTTTCTACTTTTCACTTGAAGATCTCTTCTATTCTACACACTCTATTCTCTTTTCTTTTCCAGGTTAGTGTATTACCATTTTTAGTTCATAAAATGTCTAAATTTATTTGAACGCGTGGCATGATCTAAAATGATAAATTAGTGCCTTGAATGTATAAAAAGTATTAATGATTAATGTTAAAAAGCCTTTGCTTTGATTCTTAAAATATATGTTTGATGATGACTTTATGAGAATATGATAAGGCTAGAATGAACTAGGGTTCTCGTATGATTCCGTTTAGAATAATGTGTATGATTTATAGTAGGATGTTCACTAATTGTTTGAGTAGTTTCGTGTGATATAAAGGCATATATATCTAAATCCATTTAATGAATGAGTAGGTATTTGATGTTCATAAAAATAGTAGAATGACCTGGTCTGATGAAATAGTGAATGAATCTGATACGTGCGATGAAAAGGGTATTAGGTTTCATGATAACTGATGTGAAAGTTGTAAAATTTTGCTTGTTTGATTTTGTAAACCAAATGATTACATATTGTTAAATCAGTAGAAATAAACCGTAGACTACGGTCAGCATCGTAGTCTATGGGAGGACCTGTTGACACCACACACCTTAAAGGTACACCTTGGACCGCGTAGTGCACACCTTCATAATACACACCACGTAGGCCGCATACTACGGTACGCACACATCGGCACTGTACACTTGGACTGCACGTTGTACCATTGATTTAGGCTTGACTACACACTCTTATAATATATAAATAGCACCATTTACAACTAATCTTGCATGACCACACACTTGCCAAGTGGCCACACACTCCCATGAGTGCCGCACACTTGACAAGTGGGCCGCACACTATTATTGGGCCACAGTATGTTTGGGTCGCACACTAAGGGGCATACATGTTGCCTGTTATTGTTTATATAAAAAGTTCTTAGGAATCCTTGTATGGCCCGCATGTCTTATGCGATACATGACATAATAACTTGTATGTTACCTGTTAGATACGTGTAGAAATACGTGATTTGCTTGTATATGAACCTATTTAATATTTGTAACCATAATAGGGTGTGGTTGACCAACTTAAATCAAGTAACGTAAACTATTTGCCGAGCTAAGCAAAGGTGAGTTCACACACTTATGAAAAGCATGTATTCCCGGTGGTTGGAAACGAACGAACTACACTTTCCCTGGTTTGGGATTGCGTAGTATTCCGGGAAGGAATACTACTAAATTACTTTTTATAATTCATGTCTTAGTGTACTAAACACAACTCTATCAAGAAGTCTCCACTTACTCTACCGATTAATCGCCTAGCCTGGCGAACGGGTTATTAGTTGATAGCGCTATTAGGTCTCACAAACCTTACATTGTGCCAAGGAGGACGTCCGTGAACTAGTATGCCTTGGAAACTGTCAATGATGATAGACATTGACAACGGGGCAACAACGAAACAACAACAGTCGCATGTCTTCGGTATTACGCAGTTTAGTAGCTTACATATGGGGTAGCTCTCCATGATAAACTTGATTTATAAATGAGTAATTAAACAACTTATGTTTTTGGAAATAAAACTGGAAAACCGTGAACTCGCCAACTTGATTGTTGACACTCTACTGCATGCTTTGTAGGACCTTAGGAACAGCTCGGGAGCTTGCAGCGGAGGAGTGTAGTGATTGCATTGAACCTTTGATTGGTTCCTAATAAAGTCCATGAACTTTAAACTGTTATTTGGATTATTAGACTGTTAAACTTTAAGCTTCCGCTATTAACTCCAATATTGTTTTTGAACTTAAAACTTAGTCACTAAACGTATTGATGTGATGAATTTATTTTACTTTATTTTAATTGTGCAATATGATTGGTGGCATGATCCTGGTCAATATGTCACCCGCCTTGTGGTAGTACTCCGCACGTGTGAAAGATTGGTATCAGAGCCATTGGCTATAGTGAACTCGGTTTTAAAAAGAAAAGTATTTTTGAGAAACCAGACTATAACCGAGTTGTATTAAACGGACCGCGATGACACTACACTCCAACTGCAAGGCTGAACGAACTAGAATCGATAGCTCATGCATGTAATTATTTGTTATTTACTTGGTATATATGTGATGATACATGTATCGGTATGCTTCCTAAATTTAATTAGTAAGATACTTACGTATGTGTTATGGTCAACTCTCTCATCATATTCTCGCTATTATTCTCGCATCACTATGACGTCATTCTTATTCTGTCTGTTGTGGATGTGAAGAAAATGAGCGGACGCGTAAGGAGCAATATCAACCTAACTCAGGGCCAACTGGCGGCCATGATTAGCGAACGAGTTGCGGAGGCTTTGGCAGCCCATGCCGGAATGCAACCCGCACCTCAAGTTTGCACTTTCAAAGCTTTTATGGATTGCATCCCTTACTCTTTCAACAACACTGAGGGAGCGGTAGGCCTACTGCACTAGATCGAGAAGGTCGAGTCTGTGTTCAAGATGTGTGAATGTCCTTCTAACAATCGAGTGAAGTATGCTACTGGCACTCTTGAAGGAAACGCGCTCTCCTGGTGGAACACGCAAGTTCAAATGCTCGGAGTGGCGGATGCCAATGCCACTCCCTGGAACCAATTCAAAGACCTGATCAAGGCAGAGTACTGTCACAGGGATGACATCCAAAAACTTGAAGTAGAGTACTACGGTTTGAATATGGTTGGATCTAAGATCGAGGCATACACGAAAAGGTCCGGAGACTTGGTTGCTCTATGTCCCAACTTGTCACAACCTGCTTACAAACGAATTGAGCTTTACCTCAAAGGATTGGTCCCCGAAATCCAGAGCTTGGTAACTTCAGCTAATTCCTCCACAATTCAGCAAGCCATCCATTTCGCACACCGTCTTACCGACCAAGCATTTGAACAGGGTAAGCTGCCCAAGCGAATCGGTGCTACTAATGATACTTCTGCTGACAACAAGCGCAAATGGGATAGCAACCATGGCAAGGGTTCCATCTCCTCACAACCTCAAGATCAGCAGAGGAAGTTCGAAGGCAACCAGAATCCCCATCAGCAAGCTCCAACCAACCAAAATCAGGGTGGTTATCAAGGAAACCAGCCCAAGTGCAAGAAGTGCAATCGACATCACAACGGGCAAAGCGATGAGAACCTCTTTCAACGGTGAAATAAGCTAGGGCATGCGGCTAAGGATTGTAGGAGCCCATACCCAGTGAACGAGAACCAGCCACAGCAGCAGCAGCAAGGAAACAATCAAGGATGCTATCAGTGCGGAGCTGAAAGACATATCAGGAGAAATTGCCCTCAACTGAAGCAAAACAACAACAACAACAACAACCAAGGTGCTAGGAACAACACCAACACAACACGGGTAACAATGGTGTAAGAGGGAGAGACTTTGTGATTGGCGCCGGTGAAGCAAGGAACAACCTCAACGTGTGACGAGTGAGTTCCTACTTGATGATCTTTTGTTCCTGTACTCTCTGATTCTGGAGCCGATGATAGTTAAGTGTCCACACATGTTAGTAAGATGCCTAAGTCTACCCCGACTCCCTTAAACTCTAGAGCGTAGTAGGATACCCATAATTAGAGTCCGTTGGAACTCACGTCGTCACCCAGATTTACCTGGAAACAGGAAGACCAAATGATGCGCAAGTATCCCAAGTGTTTAAAAGCAACGTAACCAGTACTGAAGTTACAACTGAATTTCGGGATGAAATTCCAAACCAACATGGGGATGAGGTAACACCCCACGAAAACGCTTAATTACGCTAGCTGATTTAGTGATTGTTTACTAAATTTCGGGATGAAATTTCATTCAACCTGGGGATAATGTGACAACCCGAACCTTCCCGTCATATTCCGTTATACGTTGTTACTGTGTAACGATAATAACTGAGATTTATAAATTTCATTTAGATATATATATATAAATATTTATGAGTGCTATGTGAATTATGGATGCAATGTTACTTATACAAATGAATTTTTGCATGCACAATGTATGAATGTTGAAAATTAAAATGTAGTGTTATTATATATGAATATATAAGTACTAATGTGAACTTACTAATTGTTAGTAAAAGTCCACCACACACCCTTTTTTTTGGCCACACACCCAACCGTACACTTGATAATTATAGAATAAATATGATTTTTCAAGTTTCATGGGCACATGCTATGAGAGCCGCACACCCACAATTTAATTAAATTTCAATGGTGGCCGCACACCATTGCCCACCTGTCCACTCACACACCTCTCCTCATTACCGTACACTATATTAATTCAGGCCCAAAAGCCCACAAATAAACCCTAGTGAACCGCACACTCCCCTGTGTGTGTGCGGAATCTTTCATTGTGTGTAAATACTCACATGTGGCCAAAACCTTAGCATTTATTTCCCAAACATTTTAATGGCAGCCTTTCCTTTCCTCTGCAATATTCCCTCTTCTTTCAACAAACATCTCCTTTTCTCATTTGGAGATTCACAGCAAACATCACGTCAATTCTTCTTAAAGCTTTCTCCTTTTCACTTGAAGATCTTTTCTATTCTACACACTTTATTCTATTTTCTTTATCAGGTTAGTGTATTACCATTTTTAGTTCATAAAGTGTCTAAATTTATTTGAACGCCTACATGAATGGCATGATCTAAAATATAAATTAGTGCCATAAATGTTTAAAAAGTATTAATGATTAATGTTAAAAAGTCTTTGCTTTAATTCTTGAAACATATGTTTGATGATGACTTTATGAGAAAATGATAAGGCTAGAATGAACTAGGGTTCTCGTATGATTCCGTTAAGAATGATGTGTATGATTTATGGTAGGATGTTCACTAATTGTTTGATTAGTTTCGTGTGATATAAAGGAGTATAGATCTAAATTTGTTTAATGAATGAGTAGGTATTTAATGTTCATAAAAATAGCAGAATGACCTGGTCTGATGAAATAGTGAATGAATCTGATATGTGCGATGAAAAGGGTATTAGGTTGCATGATAACTGATAAATGATTACCCATTGTTAAATCAGTAGAAATGAACAGTAGACTACTGTTTAGCACCGTAGTCCATGGCAGGACCTGTTTGACACTGCACACCTTAAAGGTACACCTTGGACCGCGTATTGCACGCCTTCATAATACACACCACGTAGGTCGCACACTACGGTACCGCACACATCGGCACTGTACAATTGGACTGCACATTGTACCATTGATTTAGGCTTGACCGCAAACTCTTATAATATATAAATAGCACCATGTACAACTTATCTTGCATGACCGCACACTTGCCAAGTGGTCGCACACTCCCATGAGTGCCGCACACTTGACAAGTGGCCGCACACTCTTATTGGGCCACAGTATGTTTGGGCCGCACACTAAGGTGCATACATGTTGCCTGTTAGTGTTTATCTAATAAGCTCTTAGGAATCCTTGTATGGCCTGCATGTCTTACGCGATACGTGTTGGGATTGAACCTGTACAAAGGAACAGATGATATAAAGCCAAAATACTCTATCAGAGGATTGGTCCTGCTAACAACACTTAGAACCGCTGACTGTCTAAACTCTGCCTTCTAAAGTCTGATACATGCAAACATCTGCCTACAAAAAAGCCAAAGGTCTGATAGAAGAAAGGAAGCAATGCTTAGCCATCAGAGTTTAGTTTATTTGTTTTAATTTCAATGTAACAGTGCTTTTGCACTAACTGATGTTAGTGATCAGTGTTTCTAGTTAGTTAGGTTATGGTTAGATGTCACTATCAACCCTGACGTCATCAAAGATGCTTAGTTAATAGTTAGTATAAATACTAGTGTCAATGTAACAGTTATTCTCGTCTTCTTAAAAAGATCTTTACACCAATCATCTTCTTCCATTTTCTGTACTATCAAGCTTTATAATAGGCTGAGGGGGAGTTTCCGAATCACATGCAAAGTTTACATACTTGAAAGCATGATGATGATGAAAACAAACGACCTTTACTTGTAAAAGTTTTCAGTTTATTCGACTGCATTTACTTTGATTTTCAATCAATTCTCATTCTTCAAAACAAAAACTATAAGTAAATTAAACTCAGATCCTAACAATTGGTATCAGAGCTTGGTCAAACAAAATTTGATTAATATCAATTTGATTTGAAAGATCAGCTCTCCATGCTAATTAGTTTGATAGTTTTACTTGAATATAGATTTTATTACGTTCAAAGTTTTTAGAACACAAATCTGATGTAAACAAGCAGAAATGTCTCAAAACACACAAGAATCCAACATTGGATCTATGTTTAAACCATCGATGCTGAAACGTAATGAATATTTCATATGGCAGCGTCGGATGGGTCACATTTTAGCTCAACAGAACACCGGTTGTTGGCGATCCGTTGCATATGGACCACATGTTCCAATGGTTCCCAGTACAGAGGATCCCAATACTCAAGTGCCGAAAAATCCTAAAAAATTACTCCGAGCAGGATTTCCAGAAAATAGAATTGAATGCTAAGGCATTTAGCATTGTTGCATCTGCCTTACCCAATGAGATCTGTGTTGGACTACTCCACTGCAATAGTGCAAAGGAGTTATGGGATGCACTAAACGAGCAATTCGGTGGTACTGAAGAGGTGATCGAAAACAATAGAGAAGTCCTGAAACAACAGTATGAAACATTTTGTCATGTGAAAGGTGAGTCGTTAACACAACAGTTCGAACGTTTTAGTTGTCTCATCATTGAATTGAAGCTGGTTAACATGGAATTTCCTAATTCGACTATCAATAGTCGTTTCTTAAGATTGTTGCCAGAAAAATGGGAGACTATAGCTTACGTTACTCGAACATCTATTGGGTTTAAAGAAATGTCCCTCACACAACTTCATGGTCGACTCCTCACTTATGAGTGAGAGTTAAACCAGAAAAAGAAGTTGCAAGAGTCAGGGAAAGCAACTGGCGACTATACCTTGGGTAACACTGCTCTTTATAGTCATGAAGAGGGTTCTGGCAGTGGAAAGGATCAGGGTTATGATCATTTTATTGATATAACCTCTGGAGGAAACTTTAACTCTGATTCTCATCCTCCCAACTATGCTTTTACTGCTAGTGGGGAATGCCAAACCTCTGATAATCTTTGTTTCGAACTAAATGATCTTCAACACTTTAATCCAAATGACTTAGAAGAAATGGACATTTGCATCAAGTTGCTTTGCTAAGTGTGAGAGCAAGCAGGTTTTACAAAAGAACTGGTAGGAAATATCCAAGGTTGCATGGGGGTCAAAGGTTGGTTAGACAAATCAAAAATCAAGTGCTACAAATGTAACAGGCTCGGTCACTTTACTAGAGAGTGTAGATCTCAAGTTTCAGGACCAATTGTGACACATCCTGGCCCTAGACCTCAACACACACAAAGCACTGCCAAATATTCCCAATATACCCCTGTTCATCAAGTACAAAACACTGTGTATTATGCACACCCTACTGCCACTGTACCTGTGCATTATGTCTAAACCACTGTTCCACAAATCCAATATGTCCAAACATCACCACCTCAAGTGCATGTGCAACAAGCACCACAAAGCACTCAAACTACTCAAACCACTGCTCCAGTAGAGGTCAATCAGCAAAGCTTTTTCACACAAGGCTTTGTAGATTGGAGTAGTTTGCCTGAGGATTTAACTGATGAAAACTTTTCTCTTATGGACAAAAATGATTTAGAACATGAAAACTTTTGTTTAATGGCCTTAGAGACAATTGTTGAAGGTGATGAGTCTGTGAACAGGTGTTAAAGTCTGTTGATAGTCAAAATTGTGATGAAGCAGTGGTTACACCAGTGATTACTCAAAACACTGTTGATGAAGAAAAGAACTCTCTATCTGATCCATGGGATTCAAAGGAAGGGAAGATGATTGTGATTGTGCTCTAATGGCTTCTTCTAAGGTATCACCTCAGATCCTAAAGGATCTCTATTCTGAAAAATGTATAATAGCTTTTGCTAATATCAAACAGCTAATTGAAAACCTTAGAAACAAAATGTTAGAAAATGAACTTAGTTTTGAAAAACTTATCAAAGAGTTGAAATCAAAGTTATGTTCAAAAGATTCTGAGATTAGTAGCCTAAAGCATGAAGCTAGCATAATCAAAGACCAACTCCAAACTATGGAAGATAAATACCAAGTTTGCAAAAAGGAGTTAGAGGATACCCATATTACTTGTGAAAAATGGGTAGAATCCTCAAAAGGTTTTGAAATTATGCTAGAAAAACATATCAAGAGTAACATAAAATTTGGCATTGGTTTTGAAACTAAGAAGAAGCCATTGAAAATGTTACAAAAATTGATTCTGGAAAGGTTAAAATTGTTCCAACAAACTTGGCTGGAAATGAGATAAAAATCACTGATAAAAAGGGTAACAAAATTTCTCTTGAAAAACTAGAAATCAACTTTTAAAGAAATTTGAGAATACCAATTCAAACCCACTTGGTCTGATGAATGTGATATTCTTGAAAATTTCAAGCCAATGGACTTCTCAACCATTGAAGGTGTCAAGGCACCAAAGGCAAGAATCATTCCCATCAAAGATCTTCCAGCAAGGTTACAACATCTGCTGAGAAGAAATCTGATAAAAAGAAAAGGGAAAAGATAAACATCTATTTTGTGAATTTTGCAACAAAAGAAACCATGTATCTGAAAAACTGTTTTCTTTTACAAGCATATGACATAAACAGAACCCATATAATCCCAAATGATTCAAAATGCTTTATCTGTGGGAAAACAAATCATCTAACTCATGAGTGTGCTTACCTTCAAGCATATGATCAAAAGATAAAAGAGATCAAAGCAAAAGCTCTTGAGAAAGAAAGTTCAAGTTCTGCTAGAAATAAATCTAAGCAGAACTTTGAAACTGTTGAAACATCTGTCACAAAATCATTGAACAAAACCTTTGTTCCCAGAGAGGTACAAGTGACAGATGCTCCACTTGCCAACATGTATCCAAGAGGACATGGACAACCATTGTATCAAAAGGTTCCTATGAGCTATGAAGGTTGCAAAAACCTTCAAAGCCCAAAGTGAATAGATATCCTCATGGTTACCAACATCTGACAGGAAATGGTTCACAACAGTGGATACAAAGACAAACTCAAACCATTGACCATACTCCTGGATTTGAGAGTGGAACATCTGTAAACCAATCCAAAGCCATCCTGGCTTTGGAATCTCATCTAACCTAATTGTTTACTTGTGTACAGGGAACTTCTACTTGCCTTGATAGTTTATGGTATGTAGATATTGGAGGCTCCAGGCACATGACAAGATGTAGAGTCCTTCTCAAAGACTTCTTGGCTCATGGAGAGGTGATATATCTTTTGGTAACAATTCAAAGGGGAAGGTGTTGGGTTCAGGGTGTGTCCAGGCTGGGAATCTCAAATTTGAAAATGTGAATTTAATTGACAATCTAAAATTCAATCTTCTGAGTGTTTCTCAAATGAGTGATAAAGGATATGGTTCTTTCTTTACAAAGAAAACCTGTCAAATTGTAGGACAAGAGGTTGTTAAAAAGATTGATCAAATTATTGCTAAGAGCAAAGCACAACTTGTTGCTCATAGAAGTGGCAATGTGTATGTGGTTGATATGTTGAAAGATAACCCTATGTCAATGCATGCCTATTCTCAGTTGCTTCAAGCAAAGAGACAGAGTTATGGCATAGAAGACTAGGGCATACAAATCTGAAGACACTCACCACACTCTCCAAAAATTGTCTTGTCAGAGGTTTACCACATAAGAAATTTACTTGTGAAGAACATTGTGTTTCCTGTTTAAAAGGTAAACAACATAAAAGTTCTTACAAGTCAATTGAAGAGTTCAAAGCAACCCAGTGTTTGCAATTACTGCACATGGATTTGTTTGGCCCTGTAAAGATCATGAGCTTAATGAAGAAAAGATTTTGTTTAGTCATAGTTAATGATTTTTCAAGGTTTACATGGACATTCTTTTTACACTCCAAAGATGAAACAGCTGGTATATTGCAAAATTTTGTCAAACAAGTTGAAAAGCAATATGACCTTCCTGTAAATATCTTTAGGAGTGACAATGGGACAGAGTTTAGAATAAGGAGTTGGATGCCTTCTGTGAGTCAAAAGGGATTGCTAGGCAAATTTAGTGTCCCAAGAACTCCAGAACAAAATGGGTAGTTGAAAGGAAAAATTGAACTCTTGTTGAATCTGCAAGAACCATGCTAGCAGACTCAGGTTTTACCCTTGTCTTTTTGGGCACAGGCTGTAAACACTGCTTGTTATGTTCAGAACAGAGTTTTGATTAACCCTATGCATCAAAAGACTGCTTATGAACTGCTTTACAAAATCAAACCTCTGATCTCATATTTCACAGTTTTTGGTGTCCTTGTTTTATTTTGAACATAAAAGATTCTATCGCAAAGTTGCAGCCAAAGTTGACTGTGGTTATTTTCTGGGATACTCAACCACTGCCAAAGCCTACAGAGTTTTTAACTCTAGGATCAAGTGTGTTGAAAAAACTCTGAATGTAAAGTTCAATGAACTTTCATCTTTAAAAATCCCAGCAAATCATGTTGAATTGTTTGATCTAGATAAATTTACATTTGAAGATGTGTTTGTCAAGACTAACACTGCAGGTACAACAGAGTCATCACCACAAGAGTAAGGATATGATTGCATTCTTCCAAACTTCAAGATAAGTCCTTCAAGCAGAGGAGCAGATGTTAGTAACAATGGTGAAAGCTCTGTTGGTTCAACAGTGATTAACTCTCAATCATCTGCTAGCTCTCAAAACCAAAACACTGTTGATGAAAATCCATCAAATTTGGATAAAAATCAACAAACCTCTACTACAATACCACCCATACCACCACCTCCATTCCAATCAGAGGCTGGACCATCAAATTAACCAACAGAGGTTAGCTCAGATGATACACATTTGCAAGCTTCACCTCAAAATGCAATTGTCCCATATCAAGGTGATTTGATTTTCCTCGAAAGCCATCCATTGGATCAAGTTATTGGCAACATAAATGAGGGAGTGCTCACAAGAAGCCAATCCCAAAACATTTGCCTCTTTGCTGGTTTTCTACCACTCATCCAATTTGTCAAGTATCAAGAAGCACTGAAAGACAACAGTTGGGTAGAAGCTATGCAAGAGAAGCTCCCTCAGTTTAAAAGACAAGAAGTTTGGGAACTTGTACCACTGCCTAAGGATGTAAGTCCAATTAGCACAAAGTGGGTCTTCAAGAACAAAACAGATGAAAGGGGTATTGTTGTCAAGAACAAAGCAAGGCTCGTGGTTCAAGGCTACAGACAGGAAGAAGGCATTGACTATGATGAAACCTTTGCTCATGTAGCAAGGTTAGAAGCCATCAGACTGTTCTTAGCTTTTGCTGTTAACCATAACATCAAAGTGTTTCAAATGGACATCAAAAGTGCATTCCAGTATGGAAAGATCAAGAAAGAAGTGTATGTATGCCAACCTCCTGGATTTGAAGATCCATTTCATCCTGATCATGTGTACAGGTTAAACAAAGCACTCTATGGTCTAAAAAAAGCACCAAGAGCCTGGTATGAAACTCTATCCATTTTTCTCTTATCCATAGGTTTTTCAAGCGGTAAAATTGATAAAACCTTGTTTTTAAAATGGAAAGGAAAAGATTTGATGCTTGTCCAAATTTATGTGGATGACATCATTTTTGGATCCACATGCACTGCCATGTGTAAAGAGTTCAGAAAACTCATGGCAGCAGAATTTGAAATGAGTGCAATGGGTGAGTTGCAATGTTTCCTTGGTTACAAGTCAAACAAATGCACAATGGCACTTTCATCCATCAAAATAAGTATGTCAAAGAACTGCTTAAAAAGTTTGATATGGATGATTGTAAACCTTGCAGCACACCCTTGTCTACTTCAAAGCTGGTCACTATTGTTGATAAAGATGACTTGGTTGATCAAACACTTTATAGAAGTATGATTGGGTCTTTATTGTACCTAACTGCTTCTAGGCCAGACATCATGTTTGCAACATGTGTTTGTGACAGATCCCAATCACAACCTAGAAAGTCTGATCTTATCGCTGTCAAAAGGATATTCAGGTATATAAAAGGTGCTCCCACACTTGGTATCTGGTATCCTGCTAATGGAAATATTGAGCTTTCAGGTTACTCAGATAGTGATTTTGCTGGATGCAAACAACAAGGAAGTCCACATCAAGATGTGTCCAATTCCTAGGTGATTGCTTAGTGCCTTGGCAAAGTAAAAAGCAAGTTGCAGTTTCCACATCCACTGCTGAGGTAGAATACATTGCCGCTGCAAGTTGCACTGCACAAATCCTGTGGCTTCAAAATCAACTTTTGGATTTTGGTATCACTGCTTTAAATACTCCTCTCAAAATTGATAGTCAATCAGCAGAAAATATCATCAAAAATCCAGTTTCTCATTCCACAACAAAACACATTGACATCAGACATCACTTTGTGAGGGGCTGCTATGAAAAAGGTTTGATTTCCTTACAACATGTCCATACTAAGGATCAGCTAGCAGATGTGCTAACAAAAGCATTGGATACATCTACTTTTGAAAGCTTATCTCTAGGATTGGAATGCTAAACATGGATTAAAAACAGGTTTCTGGTGATCCATGTGTAAATAGCGTAAAAATGTTTTCAGAAAATCAAATTTCTTCCTTCAAAATAGTTTAAAATTGAATTTTTCAATAAATCCTTAAAGTCTGTTTCAAACCACTGATAGCATCAAAACACTGATCATTTAGAAAAGTCCATCCACTGTCAAAGTGTATACTCTGATAGTGTCAACACACTGTTCACATCCACTGCCCATATTCTCAATAGTGTTTGTCAAAACAACTGTCTTCCATTGTCAATCAGAGGTTACTCGTGGACAGACGTTATTCGTCAGTTGTTTGCATCAGATGACACATCATCATCACTTTTTCAAAACCCTATAAAAACCTTGTTTTATCCAGAGGAGAGGTTCACTTTGCCGTTTCAAATTCAAAACCTTCCAATCATTTTTTTCTCTAAATCATGGCACCCAAAGCTAAACCAAAAGCGAAATCCAAGCCAGAACCACCACCATTCACCCTCATCATCAAAACTCCTCATAACTACACAGCAAGTCTTGAGGCAACCGATTCAAATACAAGATATCATTCAATGATAAAAATCTTGAAAGAATCGAAATTTTTGCATATGTTAACCGTCAAAGCTCCTATCTATCGAGACGTACAACGGGAGTTCTGGGCAAATGCAAAGGTTCATTCACAAAAGGATGTTCCTTATGCAATCACATCAAAAGTGGGCAAAACACTGATGCAAATTACCCCCCAATCAATTTCTCAAGTTCTCAAATTAAGTGATATGGCACATCCTATGTCATTCTCTACAAATGAGATGCATGTCGAATTTTGGAAAGGGGTTACATTGGCCAACTCAAAGGTATGACAATCTTCAAACCCAATTTTCCAGCTGAGAAGAGATTTTTCTTCCACACTCTTTTAACATGTCTCTCAGCAAAGACCACAGCTTTTAATGAAATACCATTGAACATTCAATATCTGGGCTATGGCATTTTAACTGGTTCAGATTTAAACTTTTCTCAGATATTGTTCAATGATCTTGTGGCAAATTTTAATAACATTGCAAAACAAAGAGCGTTTCTGATGCATCCACGTTTCTTGAGTGTTTATTTTCAAAGTCGTTACCTGATAATGATGCTAAACAAGGCGCTGTTACAAATCCAAGCGGCCTAACTCATGAAACTTTTACAAGAATAACAAATCAGGATAAAATTCCAAAAACAAAAGTAGAGGAGGCTGAGCAAGCTTTACAAGAATAAAATGTTCAATCTCAACCTCCTGCTACTGAGCCCACTGCTCCTGGTGATCAGGTTTTGAAACCACTGTCTTGAAACCCACACCAGCAATCACCAAAAAGAAACCAAGAAAAATTTCCAGAAAACCCACTAAACCCAAAAAGGGTCCTCTGGAAGATGAGATCCCAGAGGTTAACCCAGTGATATCACAAAAATCACTTGAAAACACTGCTGCTACTTCTTCACAACAGATGTTAGGATCTCAACCTGGCTTTGAAACTCCTCCTTCTTCCTCACAAAAGGAAAGGTTGTAAACACAAGGACACCAAATTATGAAGCTCTGGATCCACTTGGTTCCATCTTCTACAGCCCCTCTCCCAGGGCAATGTCTCTTTCTGCACCACAACCATCACCAACAAAATCACTCCCACAAACAATCTTGACTTTGCTGAATGCAATTGATCTAGAACAGACATTAACCAGTTCTTCTCAACAACCTATCAATGATAATATACTCCAACAAGTGACTGTGTCTGATTCTATACTCATTGCTAGCCCATCAGCATTTGAAGAGGATATATCCCTTGGGTTAGATGCAACCCTTGGTGATAGTTCAACAAGAGCAGCCACTACAATTGCTAAACTACCAAGTTTTCAATTGGACAGTGGTTACATACCTAAGACTCTTTTGAAGGCAACCACTGTTGAGGCTACCAAGGTAACCTCTGATCCAGTGGGAAGTCCCCAGTTCCAAGACCAAGGGGCATCTATGTTTGAAACAGGGGTTGAGACTCTTGTTCATGATAACATAGATAAAACTACCATTTCTGGTAGGAGTTCAGATGATCCTATTAAATTAGGTGATGAGCTAAAATATCAAGATTTGACGGAGAGAGTTACCAAAATAGAAAGCTATGTTGATGAAATCAAGGATTTGCTGAAACAGTTGATAGCTGCAAAGAGCCAACCCTCTGTCCTATCCACTGATGACCTCATAAAAGCCGTAAACCCTCTGTTTCAACAACAAAAGTATCTTGTTGATCTTCAACATAAGCATCAGATGCAAGAACTTAGAAACATGGTTGATGCCAGGTATATGGATACAACTACAGATATAAAGGCAATCAATGCTCATCTCCTTCAAACTACTGGTACATCTCCTCCTACAGTGATCTTGGTTAACACTAATGATGCCAAAAAGGGGGAAATACCTTTAAAGAAAGAAGTGCTAAAGCTAAATGACAAATATGCACATCCAATAGTGGTTATCCCTAAGCCATATGGCTCCAAAAAGATGGATGAAACAGCACACATCTTTGCAAGGGAAAAGGAGAATACAAAGAAAATGGTAATTGTTGAGAGCAGAGCTTTGGTGGAGAAAAAGGTAGCCCTGCAAAAAAAGAAAAGGAAAATGTTGGGCCCTCAACAAAGAAGATGCCTCCTGTTAAAAAACAAGGCAATCAACATCAACATCCATCCCTTCTAAGACAGTTGTTATCCCAACCATATCCTCTGCTCCCTCAAAAACATTTACACCTATTTCGTCAAAAGCAGTTGATACACCAATCTCAACAGATGTTACAGCACCTGTTAATTCAACCACTGCTATGGTCATAATTTCCACTTCCGCCACATCTTTACCCACATCCACAAATATTTCACAACCACAATCACCAAATCTCAGCTTCAAAAGGAAAAAACCACAAATGTTATATTTGATGACAAGATCATACCATCTCCTATACCTGTGTCTTCAAAACCTGTGTCCACCACAGCAGTTGTCAAATCTCCTTCTTCTCAAATGTCTGTAAAGCCACTTGGTGCTCAATTTCCTCTGGAATTACAAGCTCTCAAGCCATAAATCAAATCCTTCTTTGCAGAAGAATATCCAGATAAAAGGGATTTTCATCCCTGAAAGGTTATCCCAAGCCTAGAAATTTAGAAGAATACAAGCAAATTAAAGTCAAACAAGCTGAGAATATCACAAGAAGGGACACCCAGGGAAAGTCTGACAGAGTAATTCAAAATTACTGGCAATATCTCTTGAGCAAAGTTAGAAGAATAGAAGATTATGCAAGAGATCTGAGCAAACTTCTGTCAGAGAGAGAAGACAAAAGCCTTAAAGAAGATTACATTAATCACATCATGGAAACCAAGTTGTATAAGGCTACAAGGGCAACAATTCAAAGACTGGTCTGTGAGAGAGTTGGAAGAGGAAATACAAAGAATGCAAGAAATGTTGAAGGATCCTCTCAAAAAACCAACTCCTCCAGACTGGAACAAATACAAGAAATTGCCTGAAAAGAACTTAGAGTTAAGAAGAATGAAGGAAGAACTGATTGCTGCTAATTATGGGTCGAAGAACCAGATCATGAGGTGGACAGAGGTCAAGGTAATTGATACATATAAATCACTTGAAAAGAGAAGAAAAACAAATCCATCGTTGCCTAAGAAGCCAGAGTATCCAGCAGAGAATACAGCTCAACAGCCTCAACACTCTTCAAAACCAAATGAAACATCTGATGTATCTATTCTAGCCTTAAATCAAAGAAAAAGGCAAATGGATATGGTAGAAGAAGATAAGAGAGTGTTATGAGCACATAAAGGAAGGCATCCAGAATATGATCGACTTCCATACTGATGAGACTAGTCAAAAGCTTGCAGAAGATCTGTCTCTTATGGCACAACAAACAATCCTTCCTACCTCAACAATAACTTTCCATCCTAGAAAGCCTTCCGACCCAAAAATTCTAAAGTGGAAAGTTGATAAAAACTCCCACGAATTGACCTTGCTCAAGTTGGATGGCACAGCTACCAAGATCAATATGGAGGGTGCATATGAGTTGTGTGTAGAAGACCTCCAAGAACTCTTAGATCTGGTGCCAGAAAAGGATTATGATGATGAGGAATCTCTGAACTTTGAATTGCAATATAAAGGCCAAATAAGAGATCCCTTGTTGAGGAATAAAGACCAAGAATAAAAGGTATTTTTGGCATCATCTGTTCCAGTGGGAGATTGTTGGGATTGAACCTGTACAAAGGAACAGATGATATAAATCCAAAATACTCTATCAGAGGATTGGTCCTGCTAACAGCACTTAGAACCAGCTGACTGTCTAAACTCTGCCTTCTAAAGTCTGATACATGCAAACATCTGCCTACACAAAAGCCAAAGGTCTGACAGAAGAAAGGAAGCAGTGCTTAGCCATCAGAGTTTAGTTTATTTGTTTTAATTTCAATGTAACAGTGCTTTTGCACTAACAGATGTTAAGGATCAGTGTTTCTAGTTAGTTAGGTTATTGTTAGATGTCACTATCAACCCTGACGTCATCAAAGATGCTCAGTGGTTAGATAGTTAGTATAAATACTAGTGTTAATCTAACAGTTATTCTCGTCTTCTTAAAAAGATCTTTACCAATCATCTTCTTCCATTTTCTGTACTATCAAGCTTTATAATAGGCTGAGGGGGAGTTTGTGAATCATATGCAAAGTTTACATACTTAAAAGCATGGTGATGATGAAAACAAACGACCTTTACTTGTAGTAAAAGTTTTCAGTTTATTCCACTGCATTTACTTTGATTTTCAATCGTATTCTCATTCTTCAAAACAAAAACTACAAGTAAATCAAACCCAGATCCTAACAATACGTGACATAATAATTGCATGTTACCTGTTAGATACGTGTAGAAATATGTGATTGGCTTGTATATGAACCTAATTAACATTGGTAACCATAATAGGGTGTGGTTGACCAACTTAAATCAAGTAACGTAAACTATCTACCGAGCTAAGCAAAGGTGAGTTCACACACTTACGAAAAGCATTATTCCCAGTGGTTGGGAACAAACGAACTACACTTTCCCTGGTTTGGGATTGACTAGTATTCCGGGAAGGAATACTACTAAATTACTTTTTATAATTCATGTCTTAGTGTACTAAACACAACTCCATCACGAAGTCCCCACTTACTATACTGATTAATCGCCTGGCCTGGCGAACGGGTATTAGTTGATAGCGCTATTAGGTCTCACAAATCTCACACCATGCCGAGTAGGACGGGTGTGAACTAGTATGCCTTGATTGTTGACATCGTGCCGAAGTCCCCACTTACTATACCGTGAACTCGCCAACTTGATTGTTGACACTCCACTGCATGCTTTACAGGACCTTAGGAACAGCTCGGGAGCTTGCAGCTGAGGAGTGTAGTGATTGCATTGAACCTTTGATTGGTTCCTAATAAAGTCCATGAACTTTAAACTGTTATTTAGATTATTAGACTGTTAAACTTTATGCTTCCGCTATTAACTCCAATATTGTTTTTGAACTTAAAACTTAATCACTAATCGTATTGATGTGATGAATTTATTTTACTTTATTTTAATTGTTCAATATGATTGGTGGCATGATCCTGATCAATATGTCACACGCCTCGCGGTAGTTCTCCGCACGTGGAAAATGAGGGTGTGACAAAGACCATATGCCAATGAGATGTGACACACATTTAGTTAACAATTTCGTTATGTTTTATTATTTATGCAACTCTTTGATTAACACTTAGCCTACTAATACATCGATTAGGAGAGTGTTGTCAACTTTAAAATCTTTACATTTCTTTAGCAATCACTGATAGTCCATAGATGTACTATCATTTCCTTTTTTGCAACAAAAATCATTTTATTATTTCAATGTTTTTGTATTTTCCCAAACATATTCTCCCCCTAAAATCAGAACATCTTTTTGTATTTTAGAAATAAAATGTAAACAAAAACAAAATAAAATGACTTCCGATGTGGTTTACTCCGCTTTAGAATCCAAAATCTCGGTTTCACCCTCTTCTTCCCCCGTCTTAAATTCTTTTATTTCCTTAATTTTAAGAAGGTAATTAAAACTTGCATTTTCAAATACTTTGGTAAATGTATCAACCTTTTGCTCATCGGTGTAAATTTTGACAACACTTATCAACTTCTTTTCGTAACAATCACAAATGTGATAGCGTATTTCTATTGTTTTGTTTTAGAATGGTTTACCGGATTTTTAGTTATTGAAATTGCAGCCTCATTATCTACGTGAATGGGAGTAGCTAGAAACTGCAAATGTAATCTCTCATCTGTTGTTGGATCAAGAGCACGTGCGAACAATAGTTGGATGCTGCAACGTACTCTGCTACACAAGTCGAGAGTGATACAGTCGTTTGTTTCTTACACTGCCATGTGACTAACCGGCTTCCAAAGAACTGACAACAAGCAGTCGTAGATTTAGCATAAAGTTTACAGCTGCTATAGTTTGAATCCGAATAAGCTTTAAGAACGAACTCATCATCCTGAGGATACCATAAACCTTTTCCTCGACACCCTTTTAGATATCTGAGAACTCGTTTTACTGCTATCATGTGAGAAACTCTCGAACTCGACTGATATCTGGCATAGAGGCAAGTAGGATACATCATATTTAGTCTTGACGCCGTAAGATACATTAGAGAGCCGATCATCGAACGATAAACCGTAATATCAACCTTTTCTCTAGTTAGATCTAGGTTAATATTATGCTTCTGGGGTAAAGGAGCACTAGCTGTTGTTGTTTTCTTCATTTTGAATTTTGCGAGAATATCTTTGACGTACTTCGTTTGATGGATGAAAATACCATTATGTAACTGGTCCACTTGCAGCCCTAGAAAGAACTTCACCCCCCCCCCCCAATGAGCTCATTTCAACCTTTTGTCGCATTATAGCTTCAAATTCTTTGTATAGCTTATCATTTTTCGATCCAAAAATTATGTCACCCATGTAGATTTGCACAATCAGAATGTGACCATCAGTTTCTCTTGTAAACAAAGTGCAGTCAACGGTTCCTCTAATGAAAATATTATACAATAGATGTTAAGATAATGTTTCATACCAAACACGTGGTGCTTGATACAATCCATAAAGCGCTTTGTCGGAAGATACGCCTTGCCTTTGTTAAAAGGATCTAGGAAAACTTGGAGGTTGTCTGACGTAGACTTCTTCCTTTACGTTTTCATAAAGAAATGTTGACTTCACATCTAATTAATACACCTTAAAACCTTTCCAAGAAGCAAAGGATAGGAATATTCTGATCGCTTCAAGCCTTGCAACCGGAGCATAACCTCGGTAAAATCGATACCTTCATGCTGATATAATCCATGCACAACTAACCTAGCTTTGTTTAAACAATTACTCTTCTATCATCTCTTTTGCACTTGAAAACCCACTTCGTGTTTGTTTTCTTGTGATTGTCTGGTAGGTCTATAAGTGTCCAAACTCCTAATTTCTCAAATTGTTTTAATTCTTCTTACATTGCATTGACCCAACTTTCTTCAATTAATGCTTCCTTATAATTCATCGGTTCTACCTGAGAAATAAAACATTTATATGAGAACCAATTTTGTAAATCAGCAAACTTTGAATAAAAACAGCTTAATCCTTGATGAATTTGGTTTCTTTTTTGTACACCAATTTATAGATCACCAAGAGTGTTCTCTGACGGATGATATGATATAGATCTTTGCATTATTTCATTTGAAACAATAACCGTTGGTTCTAAATCCGTTCAGCTCAGTAGGGCTGGCAATTCTGACACGAACACGATAATACGATACGAACCTACACGAAGTTAACAGGTTTCGTATTTAACCATAACACGGTTTCGTGACTATAACAGGTCGACATGATAAGACCTGTTAATTTTCGTGTTTACCTATTTCATGTTTGTGTCTTATCGTGTTCGTGTCTTAATATGTCGTGTTCGTGTCTTAATAGGTCGTGCCAGGCACGATATGACTTGTTAAGACTTAAGACCATTATACAATACTTCTTAAGATATGTTATTGGCTAAATATCAAACATGTAATAACAGGTCGTGTTCATGTCTTAACATGTCGTGGTCGTGTCTTAACAGGTTGTATGATACGTTGGTAAATATTATGTGTCTTAACAGGTCGTTTCGTGTAACCTATTTATTATCAGGTTCGTGTTCGTGTTTGGAAAATCTGACACGATAAGATTTCATGTCGTGTTCGTGTTAACCTGTTTCAGGTTCGTGTTTTATCGTGTTCGAGTCTTAACAGCTCGGGTTGACACGATATGCCAGCCCTACAGCTCAACATCACTTTGACCAACATCTAGTGCACTACTTTGAACTTCTAGATCATTTTGTTGAGCCTCCCGATGACCATCAAAAATCTTTTCATGATCGGATGTTAACCCATTGTCTTCATCATAAGTAGCTTCAGGTTCAGAATCATCTGATTGATCGAAACTTGGACCGTTATTATTTGGATTCACATCTTAATAAGGTATTTGAGTGCTCGATTCAGCTTTTGTATCTTGATTTATTGGACCTGCTTCATCATCATGTGAACTGATTTGTGTTGATATAACAACAACTAGTCATGGTACTTATTCTTGGCTAAACCTTGTTGTAATTGAGACAATGTTGCAAGTTCTTCATCTGTTGGTTCAGCAGGTAGATTGAATGATTTCTAGAGACTTTCATAATCGAACATCTATGCATCATCAGGCTTCTATGTAGGCATAGTATACTTTTGGCAATCAACGTGTTGAGCTTGCACAATCCTATTAATACTTGGTAAGTACATTCTTTTCAGCGGACTAGCATATCCAATAAAGAATCCCTCGAGTGACTTAACTCCAACTTTCCTTCTAGATCAATTACCGTACACGTGACTAGAACAGTTCTAGCCATTTTAGATTGGGTTTCCTTCTGTTTAATAACTCGAAACATGTCTTCCCAAATTCTTGACTATTAGAACACGATTAAGTGTATAGCATGCAGATGCAATGGCTTCATTCCAAAAGCTCACGGTTGCTTTGAGTCAGCCAACATTGTTCGAGTTGTATCTATCAATGTTCGATTCTTCTGTTCAGCTACTCCATTTTGTTGTGGCGTGTAAGGAGCAATAAATTCATGAAGAATACCCTTTTCGTTGCAATAATCATTCAACATCTTGTTTTTTAATTATGTTCCGTTGTCGCTTCTAATTTGACGAATAGGCAAATTTTAGTGATTTTCAATCTTCTTGAACAGAATCATCAAGCAATCAAATCTCTCATCCTTTGTTTCTAAAAACATTACTCAGGAGAATCTTGAGTAGTCATCGGTAATTACAAGGCAATAAAGATCACTTGTAATAATTTTGACATTCACCAGACCGAACAAATCTATATGAAGCCTCTCCAAAGGTAACTTAATAAAATTGTATTGTTTAGACGGATGTGACTTATTCTTCTGCTTTCCTTTCTTGCAACTTATGCAGTCATCACTCAAATTGAAACTTTTGACATTCACCCTTCTACAAGATTGTTGTGAACCAAGTTATTCATTTTTCTCACATTGATGTGACCCATTTTTCGATGGCAAAGAATGGATTCCTTCTCTGTAGCTTTTGTGACAAAACACTGAGCTATTTTTGAAGTAGTGGTAGTCGTACTCATATCATGATTGTATAAATCATTTTCTCTCAGAGCATGCATCAGAATCCACCCTTCTAGTATAACACCACCTAGGCTTCAAAATCAAGCACTCTTTGTCGTAAAGTGAGTAGAAAACTTCTTCTCACAAATCTATGAAACACTTAACATATTATTTTCTAATTCGGTGATGTAATTCACTTTATCGAAAGAAACCACCCATTTGTTAACCTTCCTTCCCCAACAAATCGACTTCCTTGATCACCTGCAAACTCCGACGTACCCGCCCTTAACTGGTCTAACATTGTATAACAGGGCAAGCATTCCTATCATGTGTCGTGAAGCTCCACTATCCATTGTCCACTTCGAAAATGCATATCTTTGGAGCCCCTGCACAACACGGAACGAATTAGTTAGAGATGGAAACACAAGCCTTATTGGTCTTGGGTTCTCCCTTTTCAATAACCTATCTTTTCTTACTTAAACACTCATCTTTAATATCTGACCCTAAAGTGTCAACCTTCTTAACCACCCAACTCTGCTTGCTTGATAAAGTTTGTCTAAAGTAAAATTTTGATTTAGCACTTTCAGTTTTAACACCTGAAGTTTCACCAGTTTCTAACTTTTTACTTTTACTGGTTTATATTGAGTTTTTACAGGTTCAACTTTCTTCAAACTTTGTTTAATTTCGAGTTTTGGAGCAGATTTTGAGACATTTGGTTTGATCACTTCGGGTTTTTTTATCTTGAACATGCTTAGGACTGTTGTACGGATAATGATACGACACATGTCCAACTTCTTGACAACTAAAACATGCTCTCTATCTTTGTGTTTTTTCACATAGAATGAAGATCCTTCAGCACATTTTAGCTTCTCCTTTTTTTCAATAAAATCCTCATTTGACTGATTTTTAAATTGTACTTCTTTACTTTTAGAATTGGTTTCAGAAAAAAAAACTTGATATTTTTAGACTTTCCCCTCCCCCCCCCCCCCCATGAATATTATCCAATCCATATGATTAATTTCTCATACTCTGTGTATATAGTTTTTGATTCTCAAAATTGTTTTTCATTGTTCCACAAATAAAGAGAATTCTCCCTCATGTATTGTGCAATCTCATTTTGATATTTTTGAACTGCATGGCAATCTCTCATTCACATTAGATTCTTTATTAGAAAAAAAATCTTGTGAAAAATGATGCTTTCAAATTTTTGTTCATTAACAAACTTTTTCCGAACATTTGATATGTTACTTTTGATAGATTCAGTTTCAACATATTCATTTTCAAACATGGAATTACAAATTTCTTCATCACACTTAGAACTTCCTTCGAATTTCCTCATATGACAAATCGATGGTTTCGGGTAAAACGTCATTTGGATTGGCCACTAGTGGAGTTTTCACTACTACATTGATGGCTTTATCAACACCCTCCGGAGATTTTTTAGAGTAATTACTTCATATCGGAGGTGGACATTTGTTATACCGATTCCTCGATTTCCATAGCAATAGATATCTTCCCCCGTTTCTTTATCTTTACCTGTAGGTTTGGGAAGTATATAATCTAGGACATGAGAAGCAGCCTTATAACTTGTCAACTTTTTATCATCTCTTTCTGATTCAATTATTATCCTTTGCATTTCCTGTTTTAGTTCGGCCATCTCATCAAGATATTTATCAATAGCATTTTGTTTGTCTAAAGTTGTTGCTTTTAACATAAAAATAGTCTTCTGATCTTTACTAATTATTTCTTAATTCTTATTCAAACTTTTGAAGTTTGTTATATGCTTCTTGTAGTGTTTTAAGATCATCCAACAAATTGTTATTGTGTTTTTTAAGCTCTCATCTTTATCAATACATTTCTCACAAGGGATCGAGCATTTATAAACATTCAAAGGCTGTTGTTGGATCTTCTTTTGTTTCTTTGGCATGTTAAGATTCAGTTTTAACCAATCCTTTTACCGACATTTTTAATTTCTTTATTACATTCATCCTTCAACTTAGAATTTATCACTTTTACTTGTGCCATCAAACCCTACTGAGCCATCTCATCCAAAGATTCATCATTAATCTTGTTTAGCTCTATCTTTTCAATGACTTCTTTTTCTTCCTCGTCAAAGTTGATCTTTCCAATGGAACTTCCTCTCAAGAGAATAATCCTGCAAAACTAGCAATAATATCAGGATGGAATATAGATTTAAAGATATTAGGATGAACAATAAAACTCTTCTCCTCTTCAACATTACCTGTTGGTTCTATTTCTTTTTCGGTAATCAATTTTATTAATTCAGCTTCAACTTCAATTTTAGAATCTTCCTCAGTCTTAACTTTAACAGTCTTTGAGTCCTCACTTTGTTCACTTTCAACTGCTTCTTCTTTAAACTCCTTGATTTCTGCAATCAATGCTAAACCATTTGTTTTCGATATAACCGAATTCCCAGTTAAAACCTTAGCCATTCTGAATGACAACTAAGCTTTCTCTGTAGAATTTGATTAGATATTCCCTTGATCAATACATTTCAAAATTAGTTGATCCAGGACTATTCTATTGGTTTCGATATTGAATAGCACTATGATAATAATCTCTCCCAAACGGATTAAGATTTCCTTTAAATGGCTTGTTCGTGCACTCCTTTTAAAATGACCTTTCTCTTTACATCTAAAACACGTAAGTTTTGATTTGTCAAATCCAATCCTCGTATCTGGTCCTTCCAAAGAATTTCGCCCAGTAATTTCCATGAATCTTTGTGCTCTTCAGATCACGCTCGCCATACACCATCTGATGTCGATCAATTCCATATCTTCTGAGTCAATTTGGTCATAAGCATATTTAGTAAGATTATAATTTCCAATCCGACCCACGATGAAACTATCATATGATTCCAGAACTTGTGCCCTTTAGCATTAGAAACACTTAAGCCCTGAATAGTTGTTAGACTCACAGCAACATTGCATTGAAGACTTTCAGAAGACTGATTGTAGTTAAGATTATTTTGTTGTGGCTGGTATTGTTTTTGTTGTGTTCGATTCGATTTGATGTCTGAGAAAATTGTGGAGTGTGCTGTGGAGTAACATTCGAACTAACACTACTGTAAGAAGATTGTGGACTTTGAGCATATCCAGAATTGTTGTTCATAAATGCATTTCCTTTGAAGATTCTTCACTGAAAGTTGTTTGAATTTTCTGACTTGAGGAAACCGTACTAGGTACTTGACCTTTGTAGTATAAACCAACATCTTGAGGAATCATAGTGTTCTTCATCTTTGCCTTCTTGCGCAATCCAATCTCACGTGCTTCAATATTTTCAATAAAAGTTCTAAGAGTAAATCGGTTAAAATCAAGCGGTCTTCACTTCAAGATCATCAGATATGTGCCCCAATCTTCATCCAGTAGAGCTTCAGCCAATTTGTCTACTAGAGTTATTTTATCGTTTTCAATTCTGACTATTTTCCTTTCTGAAACTAAATGACAAAATCTTTCCACTATATGTTGAAACGTCTCTCCTTTGAGTGCAGTCAAAATGTCATGAGTATGTGATTTGTAATATTGTATACATGTTACACCCAAAGTGTGTAAATAGGAAAATAGGATCGAATATACTCACGGTTTGCATAGTAATTCCGCGTACGTGAGTTGATGCATTGAGTGTCTAGAGAACCGTCGAGTTATCCTATAAGGATAAATGAGGTGTATGAGTTTGACGGAATTTGGAATCGAAATGCAAATGCAAGATGGTTACTTAGTAGGAAAATACATAAAAATTATCTTGATGGAATACCCAAATTTGGACACCATAATGAAGTGTTTTTCATCACAAGTTCGCCTATTGGAAGTCCAAATTATGAGGAGTTCAATCCAAGATATCATAACCATATTCCTCTTGACATTAAACCATAGATTGGTTAGTGCCTTAGGGTTGGTTAATTTATAGATATGTATGTATATATATATATAGTTTTTGTTAGTAGTCTAAATGTTAGGTTAGTCAAGTATGGTCATGCATGGGTTGGATGAATCTATTAACCTTGAGGTTCACCAATACACAAATCATCACAAGGATGATTCGGATGGTCATGAAACATAAGAATGTAAATTAACAAGTTACTAAATTTCTAAGTAGCCAAATAAGGACAACTTGCGCGTGTCATACCCAACATGGCAAATGTTGGAGGCGAGGCGGGGTTAACTTACTTTGATTCTTGGAAGCTACTTAGTTAGATGTTCATCTAAATCATCAAGTAACCAAGTGAAACTCAAACTAGACTAGTGCATTCCAATCATGGCAAATGTTTAGAGACTTGTTGTAGGTTGGACACTTTGTTACTAGTAAGTGTACTTGATGACTTAGGTTAATTAGATTGGAGGTGTTTGCACCTTAATCTTTCTGTAATAAAGCCCCAACTCAAGTCCATCAATACGCAAGTTAGTTGGGAACAAGGTTGAGTTCATGTTCAAAAGCAAAAGTTGCAAAAGATAAAAGTTTTACAAAAACAGAATATAAATCCAACTTTGGACCTCAAATATGGTGTCCATCTTATTTTACCATAGTAAAATTGTGGAAATATTCCTAGAGGTTATCCAAGTGGAATGGAAGAAGAAAACATGAAGAAATGATGAAGGAAGTGAATTGAAAGTTCACTTGAACACTTAGAACTTCCTGCCCAGTTTAGAGAATTTCTTGCTGATTTTGGATTGTCTGAGAGTAATTTGGAGTTGTGGAAAATCAAAATATGTTAAGGAGGTTTAGTTATATATGGGAAAATTAGAGTTTGTGTTTTAAAGAGGTTGGAGGGTGCTTAGAGGTAAAAAGATGTGGAAAAGGGTGAAACCCGATTGGGAGAGAAAACATGTTGCGGTTGACACTAGTCGTGCCACGCGACCAGGGAAACCTTCCCTTCGCATGGCGCGACGGGTAGTGTTTTCCAAACTTTTGTTTTTTGTTCCCTTTTAGTCTCTGCACTTGGTTTAGGTTATTTATGTTGTTTTCTTGTATTTTAGCTCGTTTTCAAGCATAGAACGTGTTTGTAAGCATGTGATGAGCATCGTGTACGTAAAATTGAAAATTCAAGCGTATAACAAGTCTCGGTTTGCATGTAAATGTGTATTTGACAGTTGATTGCATAAAACATAAGTATGAGTTTAATAATATTGAGGTAAACATGAATTTCCATTATGATTGAAGTCTCGGATTACAAGTTAGGAAATGAAATACGAATACATTACGAATACAAGTTTCTAAAAATAGAAATGTGATTACAACTTTCTATAAAAGGAAAGTAAAGAAATGCGAAGCGTTACAATAATATCTTCAATATTTCTAGCTGAAAATCTAAAGTTTCATGCGAGAAAAAACACATATAAAAGCCCATTGTCACTTTATACATGAAAAGGTGTTAAATGGAGAATGTGTTAATACGTTGGATCAAGTTGCAGATATGTTTACAAAGAGTGTACCCAAGTAGAAGTATGTGAAGTTGTGCATGCTTTTGGGAATGAAGGAAGCAAATATCAAAAGGGAGTGATGAATAAGACGCTTACTGGATGGTACGATTTGATCTCGTGAGATGGAAAGGAGGGAATCATAATAAAATAATTTGTTATTTTATTATTTAATTTAACGAGTCTTGTTTATCTCTAACTAATTTTAGAATTAGTATTTGAGTGTAACTGGTTATGTTAGACTTATCTTGTATAGGTGTATTATAAGGGGCCGGGGTGCCATGCGAACAAACCCATTCGGGGTTCGAAGCCATGCAGCAATACTGCGCAACCCCCAGGGTTCGGCTTAGGTACTTTACATGACAAACCTTTGCCGTGATTGCTTGGAGAGAGAGTGGTTTGAGCAGTGGCGGAGCTTGACCAAAATTTCCACAGGGCGGAAAGTCAGGTGCCCAATTTTTTCCTATCGCTATGTTTCGGGTTATATGTTTGGGTCGGGTTGGGTCAAAACATAGAATTTCGATACAATTAATGTTAATCTCATACTTAATGATACAATTAAGGTCTAAACACTAGTGATGCCCAAAATTTTGATTTAATATTAACCCTAGTTCACAACCTACGCTTTAAGAACTAAACAATAGTGAATGAGAAACTAAATAAATGATTACCTTGTTTAAATCCGTGATTAAAAGCCTCTATGCAGCTCAAGAACTAAACAATAGTGAATGAGAAACTAAAATAAATGATTACCTTGTTTAAATCCATGATTAAAAGCCTCTATGCAGCTCGATTTCAGCCTTGTTTCAATCGAATTTGATGGATGGTGATGGATGATTGAAATCGAAGTGTCGAACACAAAACCTTTTTTTGTCTTCTGTTGAAGTCGAAGACACAAATGGGACGCAACTTAGTCATCTATTGTACCTTTTTGTTTAAACATCTTTCATTTAGAATGGACCCACAAGTTTCATATATATAAAAGCTAGTTTCAAACTTTGTTTAAACTCACTTCAAGTTTAAAAACAATTATAAAAATTTACTGACAGCCTCGTTCTTCACGTTTTTTTAACTCTATACGAAAATATATAAAAAAATGGACAATAAACCTAGTAGGGGCAGTGATTTTTTCGGGGACAGACCTATATACTTTTAAAAATTTCGGACACAAAATCGGTAAAATTGCATTACTAATCGAAACGTTGGCTGGCGGGTGCACCCCCCTTGCCCTTTAAAGGTGCACCCCTGGGTTTGAGGGCGTGTGTTATTGATGGATGGAGTAAAAGGTGAGGTTCATGGTTCTAGAGTACTTGTGGGTAGACGTTACCAGTGTTTTTGATGATTCTAAAGTACTTAGTGTAGAATTGACATAACATTGAGTGATTGAACGAGGTTAAAGTAATACCCTTAGGTGCCCATTCCACTCTAAACTCATTTAGTTTGAAAAGGTGTAAATAAACCCATTTAGATTTATGCTTTGCATAAGTTAGTTTATCTACCACTTTGTTATGTGCTTTTCTTGTTCTCCACTTCTTCGAATTAATTATCCCACTATTAATTATCAGTTTTTCTTTATCTCACAAGTTTACTATTCAATTTTACATATACTAATTGCGCCAGTTAGATAAGATATCATTCTTTTTCAATCACACACAAATACACAATGCATTTTTCTTTCTCATAAATACCATCCCTTAATTTAAATTTTGTTTATTTCTTTTTTAATATGGGTTTGTTAACATTTCAACCGAATTTGGCTGAGTTAACACGTAACAATGTGTATACGTGATTCATCGTTTTTTCGTTTGTTTTTGTTGGTTTATGATCTGCTGCAACACGCAGGTCCTAAATTCTAGTTATAATTAAAAGGTTCGCATAATTGTTTGCTCAAACTCGTTCGACAAGACCATCATGTGGTAATCTGAAGTTGTTCAAGATTTTTCTCTATCACGTTACCCTTTAAAATTAACTCATTTAATTAACAAACTATAATTAGCAAAACATTTATGTGCATGGAGATCTGTAAATCATACTTTGAGAGATTTTTTAAAAAAATTTATGTTTCACTTTTAACCCAAAACTATTTGTTTTCGTATTCATAACATCAAAAATTTTCATCTCTTGCAATTTAAACTCACGACTTTTGTACTTTCAACTTTGATCCTCACACTTTTCATATTTCGTAGATTCTTTGTCTTAAATTTTGAGAATTAACACGGCGTAACGTTTGTGTGTGGTAAAACGTTTTTACGTCGTCTATCTTTTCCACGCTTGACAGGTTCGTTACAACGCGCGAGGTCCTAAATCGACTTAATTATTATTTTCTTTGTTTTACGTTGCAGTCTAATTTTTACGCATTAACACACACCGTAACTTCAGTATTGGTTGTCGATGGCGTTGGTGTGGCATTGGTGCTATTCGGTACGGTTCCACACCCGCCGCAATAGGGTAAATCTAGTTATTGTCAAAAAAAAAGATGTAACTTAAAACGTCGTCGTTTGACACTAGATCCACAAGAGATAAGGTAGTAGCAGCATACCATACCCAATCCTAAACCCACACCTCCATTTCTTCCCCAAACAACAATGGAAGCCACACTCTTCACCACCCTCCCACCACCCTCATCAACCACAATCTCCCTCAAATCCCACTTCCACAACCCCTTACTCCTCCGCCCCACCACCCTCCACCACCGCAAACCCACCCGAATCCCCTCACAATCCGCTCCGCAATCAGCCGCACAAAGAAAGAAGAAACCGTCGAAACCGTCAAACAACAGCTCGAAGGTTGTCACCTCATCGCCGGAATCAACTACAAAGGCTTCACGGTCCAACAATTCCAACAACTCCGTACAACGTTCCCAGACTCCACCAAGCTCATTGTCGCCAAAAACACACTCGTCATCAAGGCTATTGAAGGCACCCCATGGGAGTCCTTAAAACCATGTATGAAAGGGATGAATGCGTGGCTTTTCGTCCATAGTGAGGAGATACCAGCTGCTATTAAGCCGTACAGGACTTTTCAGAAGGAGAAGAAGCTGGAGGAGAATGATTTTAGTGGGGCGGTTTTTGAAGGGAAATATTATCCCCCTGAGGAGTTTAAGGTTTTGGAGAATTTGCCGACAAGAGCTGAGGTTTATGCCAAGCTGTTGGGGTCTCTGAAGGGGCCCGCGACGTCGGTTGTGGGGACGTTGCAGGCGCCGGCAAGGAATTTGGTTATGACTTTGAAGGCTTATGTGAAGAAGTTGGAAGAAGAGGGTGGTGCAGGGCAATGAGGAATGTAAGTGTTTTGCCGGTTGTTGTGTAGAATTTTGTAAAATTTATATGAACTATTGTTTACGAAATTAAAATGTTGATTTGTTTGAATTGGTGTTTGTTGCTACAAGTTGGGTGTAAGCATAGATAATTGATTTTAGCCAACATCATGAGTTTTGACATTTTGGATGATTTGTGTTATAAGAACTGGGCTATGGTTATGATTTAGATGAACAATTGGCAAGGTAGTTAGGTAGTCGAAGGTGCACCCAAGGCGCAAAGAGTGACCCTGAAAGGAGTAAATAGTGTGGGCCTGAAATAAGCAAGGCTCACAATAATAAGAGACCATTTTAGCTGCTCTAGACCATAGTTGTCAATAGCGATCGCTATAGCGCGCTACATAGCATATAGGTCTAGTGTCGGTATTAGGGTTGTAGCGATGGATAGCGGAATAGCGACACTTTATTTTATTTTTTGTTTTTTAATATATATAGCAATTAAATATAGCTATAAAACAGCTGGATTTTAGGTTTTTGTTAAATATACATGTGAAATAGCATGTATACCAGGGTATTTTGATATAATATACATATAAAAATTTTCTAGTGTATCGCTATTTATAAAAAAAACTGCCCTCTATTTATCGTTATTTGCTACCTATCATATAGGTACCTTATCGCTATTTGTCGCTATTCGCCATTAACAACTATGATCTAGACATATTTTAGCCGAGTTTAGACGAGTTTTGGCCGGTTGGGACAGTTTTTAAGCAGATTTTGGTCAGTTTTTTCCAAGTAATTGCGCTTGTACACCTGGATGGATGCAAGGTATTGGGCTGCGCCTGCTGAGTGCCTTTGGCACCTTTGACTATGTAGCATTTTGGTGGTTGTGTTAGCTTATACTGGTAGTATGATAAAATAGGATTTAAACATACTGTTGGTCAATTATTCTAGACTTTTAGGTGCTTTGCATTGCTACTTTTTTTACCTATTGTGTAAATAATACATAAGGTGGTTATATCATTGCTTAACAATCTATCATATCCTCTATGGTTACCTCTGATCAGCACTACGTGGAAGTGCTTAATGTTGTTCTCCAGTTTTCTACTTAAAACTGGCTTTGTATTGAACGCCGTATACTTTATCATGTATTTAGATCTTTGTTTTACTATTTGTGCGCCTAATATCATTAGTTGACAAACCAGTCTTCTGATATGAAAACAATAATTTTGGATCAAACTTTGACCTTTTGGTACTTTTGTGGTGTTTATATTGATTGATCACTAAATCTAGATAGAAATTCAACTTTTTCTACTTTTGTGTTGTTAATATGAAGTGTAAACCAGTCTTCCTAAATAATAATTTTGAAACTGGGATATTAATATTCTCTTGATGTTTGTTGCAACTTGCAAATGTCATATTTAGCTGCTACTTATGGTTTGACTTCTGATCAAAGTTGACTTTTATTTACTATTGGATAAATTTGACTTTTTTTTTTACACTTTATAGGCCGATTCATAATGTTAAGTGTTAATTTGGACTAAAATTCTGAGTTTCAAGATTTTGGAAATTGGCTTTTAGTTAGGATCAGAACTGTAATGTTTTGACCTTTTTTTTTGTGAACTGCAATGCTTATATTAATGAAACAAACGAGCTGGCCCAATCCAGCAAGAAGCTGAGAAGGGACCAGCTATACAACACAGGGAACAACAAAATCATCTCCAAATACAACTGCTACAAAACTAAAACAGAAGACATTAAGTGTTATGATCGTCGAGCAAGAAGTCGACCCCAGTGCCTTTCCCGGATTGAAATCGTGGTGCGGTTAGATATCCATAGGAAAGTCATCTCTTCCGTTTCACAGAATGGAAAAGTATCTGGATGAAATTAGAATCTCAATTCCATTCTTGATCGTGTTCGGTTAGCAAAGGAGTTGGAATTGGAATTGGAAATGAATTCCTTCAAATTCCTTAAACTTCAGCAATTCAAAATCCTTCCAAATTTTGAAGGAGTTCAAGTAAAGGCATTGGAATCTTTGAACGGTCACCGATGTCTCGACCAACCCGACCTGTTAAGGACCCGATTTTGCGTGTTAACGACCCGGCGTGGCTCACCCGATCGGCTGGAAGAGATCGGTGGATTCCAATTAATTTTCCAAAGGAACACATCAAGAATGGAATTGAGATTCCAATTTCATCAAATTCCATTTCCTGTGTAAATTCCAATTCCATTACATTCTATGAAATGAACACTACCTTAATGTTTTCCATGGCTTTGGTAACTGAGATAGTCTTTCCAATAAGAAATCTTTTCGTTGCGTAAGATCCATAGATTCCAGATGGTAGCATAGAAGACAGACACAATCAGTTGTCTCCTCATGGTCTTGTTCAAGCTCCACTCTTTGCTACGTTGGATTATAGCTTTGACACCCCATTGGAAGTATCCAGGTTGGCGATTTTAATCCATTTGCAAACTTCCCTGCAAATTGTGGCAACGAAAGGGCATCTAGCTAAAACATGATCCGAATCGTCGGCTTCATAGTCACACGCTGGGCAAGAATAATCTGCCAAATGCATTCCGCTGCGAAGAAGGGCCCTTTTAGTTGGGATTCTATCGTTTATAGCACGCCAAATGAAAAGGTTTACTTTAGGAGGAAGCCAGTGGTTCCCCTCAAACGAAAAATAATTGTGTACACATTACCTTTAGATTGTTCCAGCTTGAAGCGAACTGCCTTCACTTTGAATCCGACATTTTGACTATCCTTCCATCCCCTCAAGTCTTCATCATTCGATAATTGTTGCTGCGAGAGGATGTTCATAAGCTGCGTGATTTCAGACCATTCCACATTTGATGTTGAAGGTTTCATCGGACTTTCCAGTGGACAATGCGTATGAAGAAGTTGGTTACTTGGTTGATTTAATTCTTCAAGAAGTTGGTTACTTGGTTGATTTAAGTAAAAAGAATTGGTTATGGATCAATTTGCGTCTTTTCAATTTGTACTAGGAATCTAAGGATGCTAACGTATAACGAGTCCAAACAGCCAACATCTCCGCAACCATTGTCGGTCGTCACTCACTATCTACCCGTCCCTGGGGTCTTCATCGGTTTGGTTTTTGGGTTATTCGAATTTAGTTTGAATTTCGGTTTAATCGAATACAAGTTTCAAAAGAAATATATATATATATAGATAGGATTCGGTTCAACAGAGAACCAATCTCAGTTGCGAGAACCATGAGAACTCCTATCATCCAATAGCATATTTACACATCACTCATAACCAAATTAAATCAAAATGGTATTTTATTCTTTTACTTCTCATGTCACATATTTCTCTCTCTTCTATTTTAAAAGTCAACATGTCACATCTTTTCTCTCTCTTTTATTTAAAACTCAACATGTCACATTTTTTCTCTCTTCTATTTAAAATTCAACATTAGACATCTATTAAGTCGTGATTTTTGGGGTGAGTTCGTTTGGTAAGATCCTCAAATTTCGTAAACCCGAAATCGGGGTGTCGGGGGCGTAAAAAGATGTTTGGCGTAAAAAAAAATTTGTAAAAAAAATTTTGAAAAAAAAATTGTAAAAAATGTTTTTGTAAAAATAAAATATTTTTGTTGGCGTAAAAATATTTTTTGTTTTTTGTAAAAAAACTTTGAACCCGTAAAAAAATTTTTTTGTGTAAAAAAAATTGTTTTAACGTTTAAAACCGTCGCGTAAAAAAAGTTTAAAACCGCACGTAAAAAAACTTTTATACCGGCGTGTAAAAATTTTAAAACCGCGCGTAAAAGAACTTTTTACCGGCTCGTGAAAAATTTAAAACCGGCGCGTAAAAAGTTTTAAACCGCGCGAAAAAAAGTTTTAAACCATCGCGTAAAAAAAGTTTAAAACCGCGTAAAACTGTTGAAAACCACGCGTAAAAATAGTTTAAAACCGTCGCGTAAAAAAAGTTTAAAACCGCACGTAAAAAAACATTTATACAGGCGTGTAAAAATTTTAAAACCACGCGTAAAAAACTTTTATGCCGGCTCGTAAAAAATTTAAAACCACGCGAAAAAAAGTTTAAAATCACGCGTAAAAAAAGTTTCTAAAACGGCGCATAAAAAAAGTTTAAAACCACGCGTAAAAAAGTTTAAAAAGCGATGCGCAAAGAGAATTTTGAACGGCACGTTAAAAAAGTTTAAAACCGCGCGTATAATCCGGCGCCTTAAAAAAGTTCTAAACCGGCGCGTAAAAAAAGTTTAAAACCACGCGTAAAAAAAATTAAAACCGGCGCGTAAAAAAAGTTTAAAACCGGGCGTAAAAAAAGTTTGAACCCACGCGTAAAAAAAGTCTGACCCCGCGTAAAAATGTTTAAAACCGGCGCGTAAAAAAAGTTTGAACCCTTACGTAAAATAATTTTCTTACTGCATAATTCAATAATAACATTACACATTAATTAAATCACAAACATTAAAGCACAATGATTACAACTCTAATTGTCAATCATTAAGAGTTTAGTAAAAATACAAATTTACCCTTATCCACTAAAATTAAAAACTCATTAAACACAATGATTACAGTTACTTTATTGTCTTTTAATATCATCCATTAAAACACTTTTGATCAATGGCTTATATTGGTTCCTACGATTCTCACAACTCAATGTGGTTCTTATTTTACCCATCCCCTATATATATATATACACTAAAACTCAATCACTTGATGCATTTAGTAAAAACGTTGTGGCGTTTACGGTTCAGTTTTGATGGTTTTAGATCAAACCGTGAGTTAAACCGTTAGTAACGGTGTTTTATAAGAAAAAACCGGGTTAAAAACTGAATTTGAACCAAACAAAACATGTGGTAATGGTTTGGGATTTTATATGAGTTGTTCAAATATGAAGCAAACCAAAAAGTCATCAAGTTACAAACATGTGGTATTTGTAAGTTAACTAGACTCGCATCTATTCATGTTAAGTTGCACAATAAACAAAAGAACATAAAGATTTTAGAGTGAATTACAAGTTTTGTCATTTATCTTGATATCGACTTGCAGGCGTTGTTCTTTGTCTTTAAAATTGATAACTTTTGTACTTAATGTTTTAAAATGCTGCACGTTATGTCCTTTAGCACTAACTCAGTTAATTTTTCTTGTTAAGTATGGTCATGTGCAAGGCACATGAGGGTATTTTTGTAATTTCATCTTTCTAGGGTCTATTGTGTAAATAACTTATACAGAGGGACTATAGTGTATAAAAGTAATATCATTTAATTCCCCTCTCTCTTCTCTCTCCCTCTCCAGACTTCAACCGCCCACCATCACACCCCAATCACTCTGGCAACCCAACCACCGGCCACCCACAACCACCTGTAGCACAACCAACTAAACCCCTCCTCACCACAAAACGGATCCTCATCTTGTACCCCTAACCTTAATTATAAGAGTACCTCGGATCCTCTTTCTGTTACTACGAAGCATCGCCGAAGACAAAGCATAACACCACCAACACACCAATACCGTTGTATCTGCGGTGTTTTAGGCTAGCGAAAAACTCTCTTGCGATGCTCTGTTTTGTCAGATCTGTAGCGACCAAATCGTTTCAGAGACGACGGTGGCGGCAATGAAGCTCGATTTTTCGGCAGTTCAGATAACAACGGTGGGTTATAAGGTAGATCGGTCAGAGAATTCACCTGGTTTGTTGATTTGCAGCAGATATCAGGATGTTCTACGATTGGATTTCTATAGGCTTTCTTGAACGGGATTGAGTCATGTGGAAAGAGACTGTGTGAACGGTCCCATCTGTTTCGCATCAAATACTATGGAAATTTTGATAAACCGTTGGACCTTTTCTCCGAGATAATTTGTTTGATCAAGTAAGTACTAAATGTATTAAAAGTAGCTTTGCTTCATATATGGATTAGCTGCACTTTGAAGAAATTGACAAGGGGTTATAGTGGTGGAGTTCATAAGATGTGCTTTGAAGAATTTGTGATGTCAGAGTTTCTGAGTAAATTACATGAATCCTCCTTTAGTTTAACAACAGATTGCAAACTATGTCCTTTATTTTAAAAAATACAAAAAATGTATTCAATAGTTTACAAACTTTACATATTATGTCCTTAGCATAACTCATTAATTTTAATAGTTAAATCTGATCAAATGAATCGCAAATGAGGGTATTTTTGTCATTTTAGTTTAAAGACTAAAATAAATAATTATAAATAAAATAATTTTGTTTTTTATATATATACAAACACACATATAAACATTACCTGTCTCTATCTCTATACTCTCACCACACCACCACCACAACTACCCGACCACCGCCTCCTGCCCCACCACCACCACCGCTACCAAAAAACCCCAGTCCAGATTCGAGTTACTAACCCCCAATCTGGATTTAAGCTACCAAACCCCCAATTCAAACATAACAAAATCCCCAGCCCCTACAGATCTGGTTGAATCAAGGTGGATCGATGAAGGAATGACAGGATCTGGTTGGATTAGGGATATAACCAACTCATCAGTGACACAGGTAAGTATGATGCCGACGGTGGAGATAGTGTGGTGGTGGTGGTTAGCTGCATTGGCGGATGCAACTGGTTTTGAGGGGGCAAAGGCCCACCGTATTGAGTTTGGAAAAAAAAAAAGTTATAAGGCCCAAAATCTGTATATTACCTTTTATTTTATTAGTTTTAGGATGGATTAGAAGCAATTGTTCCTCCCATGAGGTCATCTTTTTGTTGATTAGGGCCCCGTTTTGAATTTTAGCCCCGGAACTCTTCATATTCACCCACTTTTTAGTGAATTTCTAAATGATATTTTAACATGTATCAACTACTGTTATGTTATATAAAGTATTTATGAAAAATGAATCGTTTTGTTTCAGTAAAGGATTTTCAGAGGTTAGTTGAGTGGTTTCTAGGGGAGAAAGAAAGAGAGAAGGGGAGGGTGTATTTTTAGAGTAGAGAAGGGTCAGGTGGGTCATTGGTATTTGTTCTTTTAAAAATAAAATTATTTATTAATTTTCTTTAAAAGAATGGGTAATAAGACTAATTTGCTCTTACATGGGGTTCAACTTTTCAGATTTAAGTATTGAAATTAACTGAGTTAGAGTCAAATGACATAACATGCAAGAGTTTGTAAACATTGAGTATGTTTTTTGTACTTTTTAAAGATAAAGGACATAGTTTTCAATATGTTGTTAACATAAAGGACGTGTTTTGTAATTTAGTCAATGTTTCTTGGGTTTATCTGGTTTGTTCAAAATCCAAAAAGGGGTTACATTGGTGGAGTAGTGGCGATGGGGAAGTGGTGATAAAGTTCAAGACGGTGGCGGTAGATATAGATGTAGAGAGAGAGAAATAGACTTTATATAATATATATTTAATATTTTATATTTATTTTTGTTTTATTAGATCAAATATTAAAAAGACTAAAGTACCCTTGTGTGATTAAATTTAACAGAAAATTTTAACTGGGTTAGGGTTAAATGACAAAGTTTGTAACATTTTAAAACATTAAATACAAAAGTCATCAATTTAAAAAACAAAGGACAGCGCTTGCAAATCGATATAAAAATAAAGGACAAAATTTACAATTCACTCTAAGATTTTATGTATAAACACCAAAAAGAACTCAAATTCTTATGTACACGCAAACAAAAAGAACATTAACAGAAAGTCTAAGTCGAATGGCCAAAAACCAATATTTAGCAGGTTTGTAACTCACAGGGGTGAGATGTTGGATGTTAGACTAATTACTTGATTTAGTATAAGTTGATGATTATTATTATGTTGTATTATTGTTTTTATCATAAGTAATGAGGTGTATAGGTTGTTAATTACCGAACCATCATGTCGTTTCACCAAGGGGTGACACACCTCTTCGGAAACTATATAAACCCGATGTACCCTTTAATTTGGGTACACATTGAATAACAGTCTTTTACATTGCTACTTTACTAGTCTTTTATATATTGTTTTGAATGGTTATAAAAAGATAATAATTAAATCAAGATAGAAGATAATAATAATTACATCGTTTTGAATGGGATATATAAAACTCCTATATAATTGGATAACCGTCTATCTTTCTCTATCCCACTAGATCTGATCTTACAACTAGAAGTGTTTGTTGTGATTTTCGTAGTTTTCTACTTACAACTACACATGTATTGAATGCATCCAGCGTCCTATAAACATATTGTTCATCATGAATTTAGATCTTCATTTCACCATTTGGGCACTGTGTATCATTAGCTAAAACCAGTCTCTCTTCTGATATTAAACAATGATTTTGGATTAAATTTGGTACTTTGGGTGTTTATTAAGATTGATCAATCTAGGGTCGGCTGAAGGGGTAGTGAAAAAAGCAAGCACTTTAGGCCCCAAGTTCTAAAAAAAAGATATATTATATGTAGGTGATTTTGACTTTGAGATTGTTAACTTTGAGGTTTATAGTATATAATCGTGCATACACAAAGATGATATATGAATCATTGGATCTAAAGAATTTTTTCTTATGAAAAGAGCCCCAATTTTGTTATTCGCTTTAGGCCTGAAAGAATTTGAGGTGACCCTGATTGAATCTAGATAGTTCTACTTTCTGGGCCTTTTGTGTTGTGGGGCACTAAGCCGAATATTTGTTTCTCTCATAATATGTACGTCTGTGTTTCGGTTATTTGTACATGCTACTAATAACAAGATCTCAAAAAAAATAAAAATTATATCGAGTCAACCAATTAAAACAAAACACTACCATACTTTTCCTAAAAAAAACTAAAACGATGAAAAACTATAATTTTAAATTGGGGGCTAATTTTCAGGATAAATGAGCGTTTGCCAGACAACCGCGTGACACGAATAAAAATTACGCCGAGTTAACCAATTAAAACAAAACACTACCATAGTTTTGTCAGAAAAAAAAAAACTAAAACTGTGGCATGACATTAAAACGTAAATAAACCCTCAAAATAAACCAAAAGAAAAAAAAAAGACTTTATTAAATCTTAAAACTGTATAGTAAGTTTTAAAGTTTAAGGGTTGCTACGTAGATTATTTAAGTCGGGGATTCTAGTTAAACACTTCTAATCTACTAAATAAAAAAATTAAATTAGCTTGCTTCAACCATGAGTCAAACCCGTTTTAGACGTCCAACATCTAATATCTTTTCCACCAAACCACTTCTATTATTCTGTTACAATATCATTTGATGGTGCATTTGGAAAAAAACAAAAAAGAATTACCTTAGTGGATGCCATGTGGTATCCACTGGTTGGGGCGCTTCCCTTGTCTGCCGGCCTTCTCTACCAATCACAAGAATCTACTATTCCCTCTCATCTTTATCGCATCCACTTGTTGGGAAGCCCTTCTTCACCAATTATAAGTGGTTGCCCGCCTTCTCTACCAATCATAAGAATTTAGTATTCCCTCTCATCGTTATTGCATCGTTATTGTTTTTACTGGTAAATTGCAATTTTGAAGCATTTGGGATTCTGATATTAAAACTGAGATATAAATATAAGAGTAAATTACGTTTTTGGCTCATGTGGTTATATCACTTTAACCATATCAGCCCAAAAATGAATCTTTTAACATTTCAGCCCCCGTGGTCAATTTTTCTAACCTTTTTAGCCCTTATCGCTAACTCCAGCCATTTAACTTGTTAAAATCGAGTCAAGTGCTTCTCACATGGGTATTTTTGTCAAATCCATTGCATTTATTGAAAACCCCACCCTTTAATCATCTTCTTCATGAACATCAGAGAAGATTTCAAGTTGCAAACAACATCAACAAATTCAAGTTGCTAATCCTATAACATCATCAACGGTTGGATATGTGACAAAACCTAACAGTTTAGTCCTTATGAATATAAGATATGGCTTCTTAACATCAAACTATGTAATGAACAACAGATAGAGGACTCGATTGTGCAATTATTTATTGATTCTTGAACTCACCCTTTTTTGGATAGATTTTTCTAAATTTCTAAATTAAACCGTTAACTTTTTTCATGTTAATATTTATCTGTTGTGCGAGTGTGATAAGTGAAAATGATATGGATACTAGAACAACCTTTAATTAAAAGTAGCTTCTTTTGTTTTTGCTTGGAAGAAATTGAAAATTATTTGTACCTTACATTGCAGATCGGAAAAAGAGAAGGTTGCAATCTTGAAATATAAACCTTTTGTATAATATAAAAATGTTTTCCCTTAAAATGGATAAAAGTTGCAACCTTGAAGGATCAATCTAAGTTTTAATACGAAGGCCTGCTGGGGAATTAGAAATGGATAAAAGATGAGATTCTATCAATTGTAGTAGGTATATTGTTTTTTTAAATATCATAATTCATGATTGTTTTCAAAGCTTTATATGTGGATAGTTCTAACTATGAACCTATAACAAATATAAGCCTAATTTGGTTCCTAAGTATATTATGTTGCATTTTTTTATAAAAGAGCAGAACATCTTTCTTGAGTTAATTATTTGCTATTATGAAATAAATTAATTTTTTTCTTATTAAATATGAGTGTTTTTTGTAAATATGGGGAGGGTTAGATAGAAAACCCTAAAAATTTGAGAAAACCTTAGAAAACCCAACCTCTCGATATTTTTTTTTTTTTAAAATAACACATGTAATATACATGTTTTTAAGAGTTTTGAGCCAAAAAAACAAAAAAGCGCCTAGTGGATATTTTTTAAAAAAATAAACAAAATCAGCAACTTTTGTCTAACACATGTTAGTGATGAAAGTTGCTGAAATTTGTTTATTTTTTTTAATATCCACTCGGCGCTTTTTTGATTTTTTGGCTCAAAACTCTTAAAAACATGTATATTGCATGTGTTATTTAAAAAAAAATGTCGGAAGGTTAGGTTTTCTAGAGTTTTCTCAAATTTTTAGGGTTTTCTATCTAACCTTATACTTGTAAATATATGGTCACTTTAGAATCAAAAACATTTACCATAAGTAATATAGACAGCCTCTGAATCGTTGATGTTGTTTTAGGGTTGCAACTTGAAATTTCTATGATGTTTATGAAGAAGATGATTAAAGGGTGAGGTTTTCAATAATAAAAGGGATTTGACAAAAATACCCATCATGTGAGAAGCACATGACTGGATTTTAACAAGTTAAATGGATGGAGTTAATGATATGGGCTAAAAAGGTTAGAAAAATTGACCACGGGTAATGAAATGTTAAAAGATTCTTTTTGGACTGATAAGGTTAAAGTGATATAACCATAGGAGTCAAAATCGTAATTTACTCTAAATATAATCTTGAATTTTGATTAAATACTTAAATTAGTTGTTATTATGATTGACTTCAGATAAGTTTGACTTTTCTTTACTGATGGATACATTTTTATACTTGTTATCGGCTAAGATTTATAGTGATTAGTGAATAAGAGCTAGATTCTGAATTTCAATATTTTAAAAATTGGCTTTTTGGGATTAGAACTACAATGTTTTGATTTGTGCATTCGAAGGTTTTGCATAAATCAAAACTTGTATAACATAGTATATTTCTATATGGACCATGCTATTCACACACTCATCATTTTATTTTCACATTTTGAAGCGCCAAGCTTTGGTTAAAACTTGGCATATTGGTCTAGTCAACCAGACAAAGACTAACGTGACGTGTGTCAGTCCTTTGTCTGGTTGACCAGACCAATATGCCAAGCTTTGGCCAAAGCTTGGCACTTCAGGGGCAGACCTATATGCCAAGCTTTGGCCAAAGCTTGGCGCTTCAAGGGCAATACTCCGAGTTTTGGCCAAAGCTTGGCGTTTTGGTGGTTTTTTTTTAATTTGTTTTTAATTAAAAAACGCACCTATACTTGTCGATTTTTGACGTATTTTGTTTTCACACGCCATTTTATGAAGTATACGGACTATACGGCACGTTCCGGATAAGTTATGTTATGTGTGTTTCCGTATTCCATGATTTCATATGATTCTGTTTTACTTTCACTAGTAGTCCAACGTGTTGTTTTGTATGTATATGCATCCTACCGGATCAATACTTGACGTATTTTGTCATTTAATGTCGTAGTATAACGTGTATTGTCACTATTGTTCCGTACTATCGCGTATTTTGGCCGTACGGGTCTTGTCGTGACGTTTATTGTCTGTAAGTGTCGTATTAGTTTATTTAGATTTAGGATTTGACTAGATCATATTGTAAAAAATCATATTCAATAACAAATAAGTGCATTTTTCAAAATAATGTGACAAATTTGTTTTTGACACTGTCCAGTGACTAATAACAGTTTTCCAAAAGATAGGTACCAAACATTTTGTTTCCATATGACATGAACGGGAATTTTACTCTTTTAAGCAAGTTTCATTTAGCTTTAAATATTGATCTGAAATTTCAAAACCTATAGAAAATATAAATTTTGCTTTTTATTGGTATTATATGGAAGCATGCATGTGATGACTTTTTTCTACCTGCAGTGAAGTCAGCCATTTGGAGATTGACCGGAACAATCAAGGAGTTAGGACTTAGGAGAAAACAATCGCTACCTCTCCAGCGAAAGATTTGTTGGTAATTTTAGTGTTATCAACGGATTTTAGGGTATTAGATTAACTTGTTGATCGAGATAATAACGTTTGTGTTTAATCGATTTAGGTGACGCGGGAGTGCGGGCTCGTTTAGCGCTAATGTTATTTGGGCCTTGTATTTATATATTGGTTTGTTTATAAATTATTGTTATGGGCTTAATACAGTTGTTGTATAAATTATTATTAGTTCTCAATTAAAAGTCCATTACAATATAATAGTCCAAAAATCTTGGATCAGTTTTAGTCATCTAATGAAAAGGACCAATATAAACGTAAAGCCCATTTTGCTTTTGAATCCATTAAATTGATTAAAGTCATTTGGCCAGTCATGATTTTTGTTTTTTGGGGTGACAGTGGGTCTCGATCAAAATAGAGACGCACAAAAAGAAATAATATACGACGGTTTCTTTGGTTACTGGGTGCGATCTCATCAACATCACACAAACATCAAATCTGAATTCCAACAAGAGTCTAATCCGATAAATCATTGCGTGTAACTCGCAAATAGGTTTATCTAATAGTTCTCATACGATTCAGAGATTAATCCAGGTTTTATCACAAACTTTGCAATTTCAATTCGGGTTCCAGGTTTGTTATTTCTTTGAATTCACTGTTCTAGACCAATTATACAACAAGATTAAGCATACATCGACGAATTTGAAGTTTGACTTCAACGAATTCAACGTCTGGAACAACGCGGCGTCGTCGGAGCTTCATTATACCGTAACAGTTTGTCGAATCTAGACCAAATTGGCACCGACTGTTGTTGTTGCTGGTTGATGTTCCTGACTGGCCTATGATACTGAAGGAAAGTTGTAGGGTATGTAACAACGCGGATGTTTGTTTTTTATGCGATCTCTACAGTAGCATGGCTACACACTCTCTCTCCGTAAAAAAAAAACTCTAAAAAAATCGTTGATTTCTATTGGTCGTATTGAGATATGTAATCGTGAAAGAGTGTGGTGGTGGTGTGATTCCGGATAGTGATCTAACAACACTGTGGTGACGGATGATTGATAGACGGTGGTTTTGGTAAACAGGACTGATTTCCTTTTTTAATAGTCAAACTTTAGTTTAGAGTGGCTAAATTAATATAATATTCAAGTCGTTTTTGTTGGGTAAGAAGATAAGTTTGCATTCATAAAAAAAAAAAAAAAAAAAGAACCTTAAAGCTAGAAAATTCGTTTATAACAGTTCAATTAGACTAAAAGGAAAACTTTATTTTTCCTAACTATTCTACTTTCTATTTGAGTAGTATATTTTTACATATATAACATTCAAACATTGATAATACTGAAACATAATTTAATAGTTCGTTATAAGTAGCAGAATTCAATCCGTGTTTTGTCGTGAGGACGTGAGCAAAATTCTATCAATATCGCTCCATTTATAATATACAAACACTCTTTAGTTTTAATTATATTTGATTTTACTAATTTTGATTTCACTAATAACGAAATTACTCCTTGACTACTAGCACCTTAATATATACTTTGTAAACTTATATACTAACATGTAAATACATATGTATGACGTGGTCAGTGAGTTTCAATAACCAAAAATGGTCGGGGTTGATTTACATTAGGAGCGCCGCTAACATCGATCGCCAAACTCGACCGGAGATCATGCAGTGTACGAGTTTATGACGATTAATTGCAACTTTTATTTATGACATCAATGCATCTTTCTTATATAAAGTTATGTATATTATCGACGCACCCTTCCACACATGAGTTTATGAACACTTTTCGACTTTATTTTTCCATGGTTTTGCGTCCCGCTTACAAAGTGCAGGTTCACAATAACATTTCAACATCAATTTATTTTTACGGTTTTACGTGCCTGCCGCCTCTATAATCTCCGCCTCCGTCGCGGTTTTCATCGTCAGATACGCCTCCACTACCTCTTCCGTAACCCTCAAACTCGATGCTGAAGACGGTGAGGGGCAAAAGTCGTGGTATAAAGAATTGGGAGAGTTGTCTTACAAGCTGCTTGAGCAAGGTTGATTTTGCCGAATATGATTTTGTGAGGTGGCGAAAGTAGTAGAAGGTGTTAGATATTGATGAAGTAGGAGGTGGGAAAAGTTGATCAGAGGCGTAACGTGTGCTTCATTTTACAAATTTTACAAACCTTGAGTTTCTAATGTTTCGAGTTTACCCAATTTCATACTTTTAATTAAGAAAAACGATTTTATATGCGTGTAATTTGGATACGTATCAGGTAAAATATAATACGTTTTCATACTTATTTTATGTACGTTTCTAGCGGGTCCACGTTTTCGCGTACATTTTGTTCAGAATCGAGTGGGGTCAAATATAATAAGTTAGTTTCCATTCGATAGTATAGATTAAAGTTACAATATTTTTCGACCCAAAGTTGATACTATATTATATATCTATACCATTCAACCGTGATACTATTGAGTTATATCAGATACGTCAAAATGAACGTCTTCCTATGTCTAACGCATCACATAACCCTTGGACTAATCCGCTCGATGTTTGCACTGTGTCCGCGCCGCAACGCGCGCGGTCTAGTTGGTTATTGTTTCACAAAGAATCATCAATAACCATCAAACTAAAATTAAGTTTTAAAAAGTATTTCTTTTACAAAACACATCAACAATTTAATTAGGATACAGTATTTTCATGATTGTTTAATGAACTAAATTAAATAAATTTAAATCACTTAAAATAATTAGTGTAAAGTAGAGTAGTGATTATGGTTGTAAAAATTCCGACTATGTATCGATTAATCCCTGATTAATCACCAATTAATCTCGACTAATTTCCGATTAATTACAATTAATCCCAGTTATATCCGATTAATCCCCGCTAATCCTGATTAATCGCTAGTCCTCACCCCACGAACGACTAGCGATTAGTGCAACCATGGTAGTGATAACAATTGCCATTAATAATAAAGAAAACTATAAAATATAATTTAGTTTGCATCTCGCTAGCTAGGTTGTAAATAAACCAAGTCGTACTCTCATAACCACTGTTTCACTCGAGCTCAGTTCGTAAACAATGTTCTAGAGTTCTGCACGTAAACAACATACAAGGGCAAATCCAATATGAAATTGGACTAGTAACAGAGTAAAAACCTAATAGATGTTTAAATAAGTGGAGAGTATGAATTCAATACCAGAGACGTCTTTGAGAATTCATGTACCCTGTTCGAGCTTGAAAAAATGTGTTCGTCCATAATGTTTTATTGTTATTTTTAAAATCAAATTAGTATTTGGCTCATTAAATCCAATACCAACGGGCTAACATCTAAACCAACAACATTAATTAATAAATAGGCCTATATAAGAATTGGTATGAGTATACTATTTAAAAAAATAACATATATATATATATATATATATATGATTCGGTTCAAGAGAGAACCAATCCCAGTTGTGAAACCATGAGAACTCCTATCATCCAATAGCATATTTACACATCACTCATAATCAAATTAAATCAAAAGGGTATTTTAGTCTTTTGCTTCCCATGTCACATATTTTCTCTCTCTTCTATTTAAAAGTCAACATGTCATATATTTTCTCTCTCTTCTATTTAAAATTCAACATGAGACACTATTGAGTCGTAATTGTTGGGTGAGTTCGTTTGGTAAGATCTTCAAATTTCGTAAACTCAAAATCGGGGTGTCGGGGGCGTAAAAAGATGTTTGGCGTAAAAAAATTTGTAAAAAAGTTTTTGTAAAAATAAAATATTTTTGTTTGGCGTAAAATATTTTTTGTTTTTTGTAAAGTTTAAAACCACGCGTAAAAAAGTTTAAAACCGGCGCGTAAAAAAAGTTTAAAACCACGCATATAAAAAAACTTTTATACCGGCGCGTAAAAAATTTAAAACCATGCGTAAAAAAATTTAAAACCGATGCGTAAAAAAAAGTTATAAACCGGCGCGTAAAAAAAGTTTAAAACCGCGCGTAAAAAATTTAAAAACCGGCGCGTAAAAAATATTAAAACCGATGCGTAAAAAAAGTTTAAAACTGCGCGTAAAAAAAGTTTTTAAAACGGTGCGTAAAAAGTTTAAAACCGCGCGTAAAAAAAGTTTCTAAAACGGCGCGTAAAAAAAGTTTGAAATCGCGCGTAAAAAGGTTCTAAACCGGCGCGCAAAGAGAAGTCTAAACCGTCGTATAAAAAATTTAAAACCGGCGCGTAAAAAAAGTTTAAAATCGGGCGTAAAAAAAGTTTGAACCCGCGCGTAAAAAAAGTTTAAACCCGCTCGTAAAAATGTTTAAAACCGGCGCGAAGAAAAAGTTTGAACCCCTACATAAAATAATTTTCTTAATTCATTATTCAAAAATAATTAATTAAATCACATGATTTAAAAATAAAATTAATTAAATCACAAACACCAATTAAAGGACAATGATTACAACTTTAATTACCAATCATTGAAGAGCTTAGTAAAAATACCAATTTACCCTTATTCCACTGAAAACAAAAACTCATTAATTAAAGCACAATGATTACAACTATTTATTGTCTTTTAATCTTATCCATTAAAACACTTTTGATCAATGTCTTATATTGGTTCATACGGTTCTCACAACTTAAGGTGGTTCTCATTTTACCCGTTCTCTATGTGATATATACTGAACATATATAATACACGAGTTTATTCAAACCATGCAATGCAAAACACGGTTTTTTTATTCAACCCGTATGTAATACACGGGGTATTAACCTAGTATATCATAAAAACTTATTATTACACTTAGGTTTTATATTACATTAATATTAGTTAATAAGTACATTACACAAATAATCCCTATTGTATGTTTATATTGCAAGTTTGATGCTTTTTCTTCCTCAGTAATTACATATACCATTCCCATTGCGATCGCACACGATTACCCCTTTTTCAAGAATAAAAATTTTAAATCACCCCTCGTTTTTTATACTTATCCCAACACTTATTAAAGATATTAGAGATAGTTGTTTGTTTAATAAAAATAAAAAGAAAACATCTCTTATGACTTTCAATTACATTTTTTACCATTCAACTTTTTTATAAAGCTATGATCATTTATAACAATTTATACTTAGCCAGTTAGCCCAATACCCATCAGGTATTGAAGGTATTAGGCATACTTGTTAGTTTGATAAAAATAAAAAGAAAACATCTCTTATGACTTTCAAGTACAATTTTTTTCTTACCATTTGACTTTTTTTATAAAGCTATGATCTTTTAAAATAATATGTATTACTATATAATAAATTACAAACATATTTATCACCATAAAAGGTTTGTAATATCTAAAAGTAAAAGGGATTGTTTGGGTTTGCTTATAACACCAGTTATTGACTTATAACCTTTTGAAAAATGAGTTTTTTAGAAAATAATGTTTGAGTAATGAGTTAAAAATGAGGTTTTAAGGCTTTTAAAAGAAGAAATGAAAACTTAGGATAAAGTGACTTTTAAAAAAAAGGAGATAAGGAGGTGGATAATGAGATAAAGAGTGTTTTATAAGCAATCTAATCACTAGTTACGAACTCTATATTATTATGAACAAAGACCACACATTACAATGACCCTAAATCATCTATTTATATACTAAACAATACTTGATCACCAAGTTAAAAAACCATCCCAACTAGACCATGACACCTAATTAAATAATAAGGCTATAGGGTGTGGTCATTACCCTCATAACCACCATAACCCTCCATAGCAGTGTCATGTCACACACCTCTAATCCACCATCCAAAACCATTACCCTAAGGGTGTTGTCATGACCCAAACCATTATCTCCTTATCTATTTTAATTTATTTTTGTCTTAGGAAAAAGGAAATGAAATCTTGAAAAATGGTAAAGAGGACCATGGTTGTCATGTTTTAATCCATGCAAATCATGGTGGATTAGGCAAAGGGATGTTGTAGCATTCCATTCATGTTTCTACGTGGTAAATCATGTCTCAACCATGACCCCACACCCTTCAGCCTAACTCAAATAAACATAACCCCTAAAATTAAGTAACTTGATAAACATTAATTAAAATCCCTAACTAATAAGATTAATCTAACATTCTCCCTTTTAATCTTGATATGTGCTCCAAGATCTTTGATCCCTAATAAAACTCGCAACTCAATATTCTTAATTCTTGGAAACGCCTAAAAAAAATACTTGCACGTTGTAACTCTCTGCTAACATACTCGTTATCTACGGCAACATTCCCTTCCTTCCCATAAGTTTCAAACTTGGACACGATTCTATGATTTGGAATTATGCTTAGTAGACCTTTTTAAATCCATATCCATCTGTATGCAACCCATCAACTTTCAAATCAATAATTTCTCCATGTAGATTAATCTTACCCATTTTAAGATTATCGCCAACTTTTGATGAAAACAAATTAACACTTTTAATTGTAATTGGATTATCCAATTTATTTGCAATTTCATCACTATTATTATCCACAACTTTGCCATCCCCACAAATCTTTTAATCTCCATTATTATTGCTTCAACATCTCCGGCCTCAATAATACTGTCACCTACAACAAAAATGAAACATAATCAGATTTTTGTTAGCTTTGATACTTTTGGATATTTTTGTATATTTTAGTTGTTTAAAACAGTTTATTACGTTTAATTTCGATTGTAATGATTTTTTTTTATAAATTTATATAATCTATTGGTCCATATATTTTGTTACAACAATCTCATACATTACTAGTTTATCAGTTGGTGTTGTTAGACCATTTGAGATCGTTGATACTTGATTATCTAGGTTTTCGATAGTTTTATATTAGTTTACTATGCTTTTAAATAGTTCAGGGACAGAATATGTAATTTTATAAACTCTTGTACCTGGCAGCGTAATTATGTAACTGGCGTAATTAATAATTACGCCAGTTGGCCAGACTCTATATATATGAAGCTTAATGAAACCCTAGCTCGAAGGTTCTTGGACTAGCATTTTGGTGATTTCTTGTGTTGTGATTCTTGAGTCTGATCTTGTGCTTAATCCGTATATCCAGGTGCTTAAATCGTTTTACTAATTTGGATCTAACAAACAACACTTGTAGTTTCTACCAAAACAAGAATCTTCATCTTATACCTTGATTTTTCTTACTTTTATGCACTCAAACACCTAATCTATTGGTATTTGTGTCACACCCTCAAATTTCCACTTGCAGAGTTTTACCGCGAGGCGTGTGAACAAACCAGAATCTGAGACACTAGTAACATCGAACGACTCTATATGATTCGTTTATACGTTTTCCAAAAATTATTTGTTTACCTATTCATAGTTATTTTCATTACCTTAGTTTGGTTTCAAAGTTTAGCGGAAGCATTAGTTTTAAAGTTGAGCGGAAGCATTAACGTAAAGTAAAGTAACGGGCGCCAACACAAACGCCAAAACTAAAGAAAACCCAAACAATATTCGTAAATGAGACTCGATAAAAGATGTCTTGATCAATGCAAGTGAGTGCACCTAGAGCTCCTAGCGTCCTGACAAACATGTAAAGAAACAAGCGTCAATATTAAAGAAGACTGAGTTCACAGGTTTTTATAAGTTCATTAGTTCGGTTAAAAGTTTGTTTCCCCCGTTATCCCTAACCCGGAATAACGATATAGTTCCATTATTCCTAACCCGAAATAATATTGATGTTGGTTCCATTATTCCTAACCCGGAATAATATTGTTGTTGGTTCCATTATTCCTAACCCGGAATAATATTGTTGTTTCGTAATTAAGTTCAATGTTATCATGTAGGTAGCGAGCCTAAAGTTATATCACATAAGTGTTCGCGATCGAAGCTGACTGTTGTGCCTCCGTGTTGCCAGGCCTATCACTGACCATGGCGAAAGTTAGGCCAAATTATTCACCCGTTGACCATACCCGGTCGGCTAGCGCGACTAGCTCGAGTGGGGCTTGTCGGGCCCAGTAGTACTACTTATAATTTCCCCGCTATCTAACCCAATACTAACGATCCGAGAGTTTGTCGAGGACTTCCGTGATATAGCTGCTTAGTGACCATAACGTGCATTAACATTAACTTAGTTACCGAGTAGTTTAACGACGTTAATTTCGCATAACGTAAAAAGATAGAGTTATAGAGTGTATACATGTTTCTCCCCCTGTTGTTTAAAAACCGGATAAAAATAGGGGCCGTGAACTCACCTTTAATTGCTCGGTTAGTGTAACACAGAAGTAGCAAATGATGGGACCGCTAATTGCGTCCTAACAAGTCAATCGATTTAAAGTTAGTGTGTGAACACACTGATACAAACCCTACACATAACTAACACACAATGCGGCACACATGATAACAAATTCGAAAACACAATCATGCATGCAAAGTATTATCATACCAAAATAGTGATCAAACCAACTTATCATGAACACAAATCAACTCATACAACATTTTGGTACACACATTCGCAAGTTATCAAATTTCAGCTTGTACGCTCATAACTAGGCTGTTTTCGAGGATTTTTATAAAATAGTTCCAACGTTCTAAAATTCCAATTTTTTTACAGAAGGTGTCAACTAAACTGTAGAATTTTATGTAAATTTTTCAAGTCCTAACACTTTACCGATTATTCATAAACATTTATATACTAGGCTGCAGTCAGATTCGTCGCTTTCTGACTGCAGTCCACGGGAGAAATTATTTTAAAATCATCGTTCATCCAATTAACAAAATTCCAGTGGGAGTTTCCCAGATATTTCCGTCTCCAGTTGCTGTACAAATTTCGTGACCCAACCCTCTACAGATTTTGAGATCTGACTCGATAAACAACTAACAAATTTTCAGAATTTACACAGCTTCAGTTACTGCACTTAAACGACCACTTAAAAATATCAAATGACCTCAGAAAAATATGAATCCAGTGCCATTAGAAGCGTTTTTCAAAAATATACGTTTTAGACTTCAGAAAATCCACTTTTCGATAAATAATAACCAAGTTACAGCCAATTGAAGTTGGCTGTAAACACCATTCAGCAACCTGTTTTCGACTTTTATCGCAATAGAACACGCTTAAACGATCGAGACGTTAAATATAAATGATCAAGAACAGATTTATTAGTCACATATCATCATGTACATCATACTCATGCAAACCCTAATCATATAACATGATTTTTATCACAAAACGCAGCCTATGATTCTTGTATCCAACTAACATCATAATCGCAAAACTCGCACAATTAATCGAACTAAACATCATAACACTTTCATAACAATGATTCTACCATTACATAAAAGCATGATCAAGAATTCATAAACCCTAAGTGATTTGCGAAACAATAAAAACCCTAACCTTGCAACGATGAAGATTAACGAACCGGGAACGAGATTGGAATCACTTCGGGTTTTGGAGGAAGTTGCGATCGAGAGAAAGAGGGAGAGAGAGGGCTGCCGTCGGCTCTTTGAAGCTAGGTTTAGGTTTGTTTTTTTTTTTTTTTTTGAAACATAACACATACATGCATGCCTATTTATACAAACAAGGGAAAAAAGAAAAGGAGAAAGGGTGGGGTAATTTGCGGCCGCACAAGGGGGGTTTGGGTGGGTAACTTGGGCCTCAAGTTTAGGCTAGTTACTTGGGCCACAAGGAAGTGAGGTCGACACGTTTCACGGCTTGGTTCGGTTCGGCTAATTATTTAATATATATATTTTTTTATAAACTAATAATCACGAAATCAAAACATGATATAATAACTCACAAAACTTATAAACATCTAATAACACATAGCACGTAATTCACTCGATTAGTTCACAAAGTTAGCGTAGTTATTTCGAGCGTGTAATTTCATTCTCCGAATCAAATTAGCGTAGGAATGAATAACCGTGAAGTAGTGCGTTTAAGATACCTGAAAAACCGGGATGTCACATTATCCCCATGTTGAAAGAATTTTCGTCCCGAAAATTGAGTAAACGCAGTTTAGAATGCAACGCACAAAGATTCAGTTTGTTAGCAATGGTACAAGAAATTCCCAGGCTGTCACATCATCCCCATGTTGAAAGAATTTTCGTCCCGAAAATTTAGTTGGTGGTAACGTTAGCTTGCTGCTCAGCTGCAAAGAGGTGTGGGTATTTGCTTTTCATTTGGTCCTCTCTTTCCCACGTGAACTCCGGTCCACGCTTAGAATCCCAACGAACCTTGACGATCGGTATCTTGCTGTGCCTTCGAGTCTTGATCTCACGATCCATGATCTCGATAGGTTGTTCCACAAAGTGCAGTTGTTCATCCACTTGAATCTCATCCAAAGGAATGACTAGGGTTTCATCTGATAGACACTTCTTCAGATTTGACACGTGAAAAACGTTGTGAACTCCACTGAGTTCGGTAGGAAGGTCTAATTGATAAGCTACGGGCCCGATACGCTTCAAGATCACAAACGGGCCTACGTACCGTGGGTTTAGTTTGCCTCGTTCCCCAAAACGGATTACACCCTTCCAGGGTGACACCTTCAGTAGGACGCGGTCGCCTACTTGAAATTCGAGCGGTTTGCGTCGTTGATCAGCGTAGCTTTTCTATCGATCTCGTGCCGCTGCCATGCGGTTTCTGATTTGTACAATCTTTTCAGTAGCCTCAAGTATCAACTCAGGGCCTGTGAGTTGACTGTCACCGACTTCTGCCCAACAGACCGGCGATCTACATTTACGACCGTATAATGCTTCAAACGGTGCTGCCGATATACTCGTATGGTAACTGTTGTTATACGAGAATTCCACTAAAGGCAGATGGATTTCCCAACTATTCCCGAAGTCTACCACGCATACCCTAAGCATGTCTTCCAAGGTCTGAATGGTCCTTTCACTTTGACCATCCGTCTGACGGTGATAAGCTGTGCTCATATCTAAGCGTGTACCCAACGCTTTCTGAAGTGACTGCCAAAACTTTGACGTGAAACGGGCATCTCTGTCTGAGATGATGGACGTTGGCACCCCGTGCCGAGAAACAACTTCCTTAATGTAGATGCGAGTCAACTTATCCATCTTATCCGTTTCTTTGATCGCTAGGAAGTGTGCGGACTTAGTTAGACGATCCACGATCACCCAGATGGTATCGCAACCACCCAGAGTTCGCGGGAGCTTAGTGATAAAGTCCATCGAGATCTGATCCCATTTCCACACTGGGATCTCAGGTTGTTGAAGTAGTCCTGATGGCTTCTGGTATTCCACCTTGACTTTCGCACAAGTCAAACACTTGCTCACGTAGGTGGCTATATCCGCTTTCATGTTGGGCCACCAGTACGCGGCTTTAAGGTCTTGATACATCTTATCCGAACCAGGATGGACAGAGTATCGGGATTTGTGAGCTTCGTCCATGACTAGCTTTCTGAGGTCTCCGTAGAGAGGTACCCATATACGATTCATGAAATACCGGGCACCATTAGGTTTTACTTCCCAATCGCGTTCCATCTTTCCTACAGATTCGGCCTTGATGTTTTCTTCCTTAACTGCTTCTAACTGGGCGTCGCGTATCTGTTTGGGTAACCCCGAATGAATGGTGAACTGTAGTGCTCGTACCCGACGAGGTTTCAAATGCTCCTTCCTACTAAGGGCATCAGCTACCACGTTAGCTTTACCCGGGTGATACCGAATGGCACATTCATAATCGTTCAGGAGTTCGACCCAGCAACGCTGTTGCATGTTCAACTCCTTCTGGTCAAAGATATGCTGAAGGCTCTTGTGATCTGTATAGATTGTGCACTTTGTTCCATATAGGTAGTGTCTCCAAATCTTAAACGCAAACACCACTGCTCCCAATTCCAGGTCATGTGTTGTGTAGTTTTTCTCGTGAACCTTCAATTGTCGGGACGCATACGCGATGACCTTATCACGTTGCATGAGTACGCATCCCAACCCCTGAATGGAAGCATCACAATATACCACAAAATCATCAGTCCCTTTCGGCAAGGACAAAATGGGTGCACTGCAAAGTTTCTGCTTCAGCAATTGAAATGCTGCTTCCTGCTTGTCACCCCAAGCATACTTGGTGCCTTTCTGGGTGAGGGTGGTAAGCGGTTGCGCGATCTTTGAAAATCCCTCGATGAAACGTCTGTAGTAACCAGCCAAACCCAAAAATTGGCGGATCTCTGTCGGTGTCCTGGGTGCTTCCCAGTTCTTGATAGCATCGCTCTTGGCGGGATCAACGTGGATACCCTTTTCGTTCACAATATGCCCGAGGAACTGAACTTCCCGAATCAGAAATCACACTTTGAAAGCTTGGCATATAGTTTCTCCTGTTGAAGTAATTCCAGCAGTAATCGTAGATGTTCAGCATGTTCTTCTTCACCTTTAGAGTAGATGAGTATGTCATCGATGAACACAATGACAAACTTGTCGAGATACGGTTTACACACGCGGTTCATGAGGTCCATGAACACCGCGGGTGCGTTGGTGAGACCGAAGGGCATGACCAAGAACTCATAATGGCCATACCGAGTACGAAATGCCGTCTTAGAGATATCCTCCTCCCTGACGCGTAACTGGTGATAACCGGACCGTAGATCAATCTTGGAGTAGTAGCTTGACCCTTGAAGCTGGTCGAAGAGATTGTCGATGCGAGGTAATGGGTATCGGTTCTTGACGGTAACCTTATTGAGTTCCTTGTAGTCGATGCACATGCGGAAGGTCCCATCCTTCTTCTTGACAAAAAGGACCGGAGCTCCCCATGGCGAAGTACTGGGTCGGATAAATCCTTTTTCTAACAATTCCTGAAGTTGGGTAGACAGCTGTTGCAGCTCTGCTGCAGCCAGGCGGTACGGGGCCTTGGCGATAGGAGTTGCATGGTTCGCCAATTCGATTTCAAACTCTACTTGTCGATGTGGTGGAAGACCAGGTAACTCCTTTGGAAAAACATCGGAAAAGTCACGGACGACGGGGATATCTTCTATACGCTTCTAGTCCTTAGGCTGCTCGGTGACCAGTGCGAGCAAAGCGAAGGAGTTCTTCCTCCGAAGATACTTCTGAGCTTGCATGTAAGAGATGATGTTTGTGACGGCGCCTGCCTTCTCGCCTTGCACCATCAAGACTTCATCGTTAGAGAGCGGAATACAGATAGATTTCTCGAAGCAGTGGACTTCAGCTCGGACGTCGGATAGCCAGTCCATTCCGGCTACTACGTCAAAACTACCCAGGGTAGTTGTCATCAGATCAATGGTAAATGTGTGACCCGCGAGTTTAAGTTGCCAGTCGGTTACTAAATGGGTCACATCTATAGATTTACCATCGGCTAGTTCTATGACGTAAGGGGTCTCTAGGGTTTAGGCGTGAGATTTAGGTTCTTCCTAAAAGACTCAGATATAAAACTCCTATCCGCACCCGTATCAAAAAGTACAGTAGCAAGATGTTCGTTAAGGGGAAACTTACCGGTGACCACGTTCGAGTCGTTTCTGGCCTCTCCGCGGCCTAGCGTAAATGCACGACCTTTGGCACCTCCTGTGCCACCATTTCCATTGTTGTTGTTGTAATTGTTGTTGTTGTGGTTGTTGTGGTTGTTGTGGTTGTTGTGGTTGTTGTGGCTGTTGTTGTTCCCACCATTGTTATTGTTGTTGCGAAGCTGTGGGCAGTCTCGTTTGAAGTGGGCAGTGCTACCACACTGATAGCACCCCCGGTTAATACCTTGCTGCTGACCCTGGTGCTGATTCTGATTTTGTCGGGACATGATTTCCCCGCGACAATCCTTTGCCGCGTGTCCCACTTTTCCACATCGTTGGCAGCGATTTCCGGCGCAAGGGCCGTGATGATGGAGGTTACAACGATTACATTGCGGCTTACGACCCACATAGCCGCTGGTGTTCTGGGTGTTGTTGGCGGACTGATTATTGTGGCCCCGATTGCTGTTGAAATTGTTGAACCGTTTCTGGTTCCCTTGTTGTGGCTGGGCTGACGAAGACTGTCGTGCAGGCGAATCTTCAAATTTTCTTTTATTATCAGGGACAACTTCAGTTACACCCCGAGATGGCAACTTCTTTTGTTCCACCGCCTTATCGGTGAGTTTATGCGCCAGCCTGATCGCTTGATGCTCAGTCGCAGGGTTGCTAGCCATTACCATGCCCTGGATCTCGGGGACCAGACCCCCAAGGTAAAACTCGAGTCGTTTTTCAACGGTGTTGGCCAGATCGCGGCATAGGAACACCAGATCGTGATGTTTCGCCGTGTACGCTTCAATTTCAGATCCTACCATCTTATGGTTCCATAGTGCTTGCTCCAACTTCTGAACTCTGTCCGCGGACAGTACTCCTCTTTGATTAGGGCCTTAAACTCGGCCCAGGCCATTGCGTTTGCAGCAATAAGTCCACGCGTTTGGACTTGTGCATTCCACCAAGTTAGTGCCCCATCCTCCAACGTTGAGGCAGCATACTTGACCTTGTTGGCCTCAAGGCAACTGCACATCTCGAACACCGATTCAGACTTTTCAATCCAACGGACCAGTCTTATGGGTCCTTCTGCACCCGTGAATTTGCTCGGTTTCGCATCGAGGAACATCTTGTAGGGGTTAAGACCCCCTCCTGCTGACAGAGTATAGGTAGTCAGCAAGAAAGTCTACTAGCCCAACTATTAGATTTTCCCATGAAAATTTAATAATGGTTACCTGCTGGTGGGTTTTGAACACCTGCCAGAGCAGCATTCACGTGTTCTTGGATCATTGCGGCCAATTCTTCGGGTGTCATGTTGAGGTTTCCGCGACGTCCAGTTGCCATTTTAGATCTTCGCAAGACAACATAAACACACACCGATAAGTATATATATCCAATATAGTTATCCTACTCCATACTTAAATAATCCCTCAAATTATGTCAACCCAAATAAATTAAATAATCAAAAGGAATATTCGATTAAATGAGATTTCAACGTCTCGCAAAATGCCAACCAAACATATCAGTTTAACTATAAAATTTCAAGTTCAAACATAAGTAGAAAATAAATAGACCAAAGGAAACAAAAGGGATAAGCGAGACGAGTCAGTCTTCTACGTCTCCATCTCCCAAATCGCTATCGTTGCCGTCATCCTCCGCGGCGTTTCCAGCTTCTACAGCCGGGTATTCCTCCGGATCCTCCTCTGGATCCTCCTCTGGATCCTCCTCTTCTTCCTCTACCGGCGCTGGAGGGGCCGGTGCTGGTGCGGGTACTGGTACAGGTGCCTGATTCCGTTCCAGTTCTTGAATTCTCCAGCTGGACTCAAGAACTCTGTCTTCGAGCCAGTCAGCCCTCAGCTGCTCAGCACGAAGATCTTTAGCTAAAGTGTTACGAGCTATCTTATTCTCATATTGCTCTTCCTCGAGCTCCCCAGTCTTACCCGTTAATTGTCGTATCATCCATCCCTGTGCTAGGATAGTTTCCTGCATTCTCTCTAGTTGTTCCTGTTGTTTTCTTATCATATCTCTAAGTAGGTCATCCCCTACTTCTAACGAGTTAACCGGTTCGACCAGTACAGCGGTGGTCAGGCGTGAGGACGACTCCCCTCCTAGAGCGAGTCTTTTCCTAGCAGCTGAGCGTGTCTCTACGCCATGAGGTGGTGAGGGTTCGACCATAGGTGCCTTCCCCGGCGCCCTTGGTTGTAAAGGTTTATCGGATGATGATGATGACATTGCCTGTTGGGTTGTGTAGTTAGTTACGAGTTGCGTTCATCACAATATGCATTTATATTTTACATAACACAGCTGTAGTGCAACACATAACAAGATATCACAGTTCAGTGCCAAACTAAGTCTAGTGTCGTGTAATCAGCTATAGTTTAGGTCTACTTTTAATGCAAACCTGGTTCTCTATAGCTAGAGGCTCTGATACCAATCTGTCACACCCTCAAATTTCCACTTGCAGAGTTTTACCGCGAGGCGTGTGAACAAACCAGAATCTGAGACACTAGTAACATCGAACGACTCTATATGATTCGTTTATACATTTTCCAAAAATTATTTGTTTACCTATTCATAGTTATTTTCAAATTACCTTAGTTTGGTTTCAAAGTTTAGCAGAAGCATTAGGTTTAAAGTTGAGCGGAAGCATTAACGTAAAGTAAAGTAACGGGCGCCAGCACAAACGCCAAAACTAAAGAAAACCCAAACAATATTCGTAAATGAGACTCGATAAAAGATGTCTTGATCAATGCAAGTGAGTGCACCTAGAGCTCCTAGCGTCCTGAGAAACATGTAAAGAAACAAGTGTCAACATTAAAGAAGACTGAGTTCACAGGTTTTTATAAGTTCATTAGTTCGGTTAAAAGTTTGTTTCCCCCGTTATCCCTAACCCGGAATAACGATATAGTTCCATTATTCCTAACCCGGAATAATAATGATGTTGGTTCCATTGTTCCTAACCCGGAATAATATTGTTGTTGGTTCCATTATTCCTAACCCGGAATAATATTGTTGTTTCGTAATTAAGTTCAATGTTAACATGTAGGTAGCGAGCTTAAAGTTATGTCACATAAGTGTTCGCGATCGAAGCTGACTGTTGTGCCTCCATGTTGCCAGGCCTATCACTGACCATGGCGAAAGTTAGGCCAAATTATTCACCCGTTGACCATACCCAGTCGGCTAGCGCGACTAGCTCGGGTGGGGCTTGTCGGGCCCAGTAGTACTACTTATAATTTCCCCGCTATCTAACCCAATACTAACGATCCGAGAGTTTGTCGAGGACTTCCGTGATATAGTTGCTTAGTGACCATAACGTCCATTAACATTAACTTAGTTACCGAGTAGTTTAACGACATTAATTTCGCATAACGTAAAAAGATAGAGTTATAGAGTGTATACATGTTTCTCCCCCTGTTGTTTAAAAACCGGATAAAAATAGGGGCCGTGAACTCACCTTTAATTGCTCGGTTAGTGTAACACAGAAGTAGCAAATGATGGGACCGCTAATTGCGTCCTAACAAGTCAATCGATTTAAAGTTAGTGTGTGAACACACTGATACAAACCCTACACATAACTAACACACAATGCGGCACACATAATAACAAATTCGAAAACACAATCATGCATGAAAAGTATTATCATACCAAAATAGTGATCAAACCAACTTATCATGAACACAAATCAACTCATACAACATTTTGGTACACACATTCGCAAGTTATCAAGTTTCAGCTTGTACGCTCATAACTAGGCTGTTTTCGAGGATTTTTATAAAATAGTTCCAACGTTCTAAAAATTCCAATTTTTCTACAGAAGGTTTCAACTAAACTGTAGAACTTTATGTAAATTTTTCAAGTCTTAACACTTTACCGATTATTCATAAACATTTATATACTAGGCTGCAGTCAGATTCGTCGCTTTCTGACTGCAGTCCACGGGAGAAATTATTTAAAAATCATCGTTCATCCAATTAACAAAATTCCAGTGGGAGTTTCCCGGAAATTTCCGTCTCCAGTTGCTGTACAAATTTTGTGACCCAACCCTCCACAGATTTTGAGATCCGACTCGATAAACTACTAAGAAATTTTCAGAATTTACACAGCTTCAGTTACTGCACTTAAACGACCACTTAAAAATATCAAACGATCTCATAAAAATATGAATCCAGTGCCACTAGAAGCGTTTTTTAAAAATATACGTTTTAGACTTCAGAAAATCCACTTTTCGATAAATAATAACCAAGTTACAGCCAATTGAAGTTGGCTGTAAACACCATTCAGCAACCTGTTTTCGACTTTTATCGCAATAGAACACGCTTAAACGATCGAGACATTAAATATAAATGATCAAGAACAGATTTATTAGTCACATATCATCATGTACATCATACTCATGCAAACCCTAATCATATAACATGATTTTTATCACAAAACGCAGCCTATGATTCTTGTATCCAACTAACATCATAATCGCAAAACTCGCATAATTAATCAAACTAAACATCATAACACTTTCATAACAATGATTCTACCATTACATAAAAGCATGATCAAGAATTCATAAACCCTAATGTGATTTGCGAAACAATAAAAACCCTAACCTTGCAACGATGAAGATTAACGAACCGGGAACGAGATTGGAATCACTTCGGGTTTTGGAGGAAGTTGCGATCGAGAGAAAGAGGGAGAGAGAGGGCTGCCGTCGGCTCTTTGAAGCTAGGGTTTAGGTTTGTTTTTTTTTTTTTTTGAAACATAACACATACATGCATGCCTATTTATACAAACAAGGGAAAAAAGAAAAGGAGAAAGGGTGGGGTAATTTGCGGCCGCACAAAGGGGGTTTGGGTGGGTAACTTGGGCCTCAAGTTTAGGCTAGTTACTTGGGCCACAAGGAAGTGAGGTCGACATGTTTCACGGCTTGGTTCGGTTCGGATAATTATTTAATATATATATTTTTTTATAAACTAATAATCACGAAATCAAAACATGATATAATAACTCACAAAACTTATAAACGTCTAATAACACATAGCACGTAATTCACTCGATAAGTTCACAAAGTTAGCGTAGTTATTTCGAGCGTGTAATTTAATTCTCCGAATCAAATTAGCGTAGGAATGAATAACCGTGAAGTAGTGCGTTTAAGATACCTGAAAAACCGGGATGTCACAGTTTGTGTGTTAACAATCAGACCACTATGATCCGTAGTTGATTTGGTATTCACAATTTGGTATCAGAACCTTTGTGCTCTTGATTGTTTGATTTTTGTTGAGATGTTTCAAGATTTGAAGGTTTTTCAAAAGTTTATCAAAGTTTCAAGGTTTTTCAAAATTTTGGACTCAAAATGGCTTGATTGGTGAGATTAATCAGTGAGTTATTGTTAATCAGTGTTTAGATAAACATTTGGGTCATTTTGGTACAAAATAACATGGATTTTGAGTCGTTTTTGAGTGATTAGAAGGTTTTTGTTCGTGTTTAAACCCTGCTGAGCGTAATTAACTTGAAGCTAGCGTAGAACAATTTGAATATGGCGTAGATAATGTTGAATGTGGCGTAGAACTCTTTAAAGGCAACGTATTTGTCTTTGAAGATCGCGCAATTGACAAATACGCCGGAGATACACCAATGTATTTGTTGATTCTCTGCGAAATAGAATCAACGTATTTACTCGAAGGCGACTTCGAAGTCAGTAATAAGGATCCTCAACGACCTTATTACAGTGATCAGCGAACTTAACCAAATTCTTGTTTGTTTTGTGTTTGTCAGCGATTTAGCATCTTCGCTGGACCAAGTCTTAGGAATTACCAGTGTAATTTTCATAAACAACGAACTTATCCAGCGAACCTAAATTTGATCAGCGCATTTAACTTCTGAAAATACTCTAACCTGCTTAATTATCATCTGATTATAAACTTAAAATCAAACCCCTGATCAAAATGTCTCTAAGTCAATTGAACATTGTTGCACAAGCCGAGCTTGAAACTAGAACTGCCACTATACCTCCTAAGCTGAAGGGATCTGAGGACTTTAGTAGTTGGAAGAATCATATCAAGGCATTCTTTGAGTACACCGACTATACTCAATGGATGTCTATCACTGTTGGACCCCATGCTCCAGTTATCACTGAAGACGATGTTAGAGTTGTAAATGAAGACCCAACCACTTTCACTGAAGAAGACAGGGCCTTGATTCAGCGTGACCGTCGTGCTCATGCTGCTCTAACTATGGCCTTGAACAAAGATGACAACAACTTGTTCGAAGAATACACATCAGCACATGATCTGTGGTTGGCTCTCATTGAGCATTATTGTAACATGTGTGACAATTATGAGGGCAACCAAGAGTTAATGGATAACAAAAGAGACATGGTGCAGAAGGAGTATGATATGTTTGGAAGCATTCAAGGCGAAAGTTTATCTGACCACATTAGCAGATTTCTAAATGTGCTGACTAAGATGAAGAAGGTTGGTAACCCCGTTGCCAACTGTGCCTCAATCAAGAAACTTTTGGACTCACTTCGAAAAGAATGGAGTTTGCAATGCATGATGATCAAGAGAAGCTTCTTATGCAGCACCACACTCGTCACTCTTTCCGACTTGATCAATACCCTGAAGGCATTTGAAATGGATGTCATCAAAAGAAAATGAATTAAGCTGGCCAAAAATCTGCTCAGTCTGTCTCTGCTGTCATCCCAAGAACATGGCTTTTCTGGCTCCAACTAGTTCAGGTGGATCAAGCTCTCAAAGTGCTAACACATCCTACAACAATGCTTCCGCTAACTCTGCTATGACCCCACAGTCAAATGTGAAAACTACTGTGGTGCCGGATGCTCAAACACTCAAAATATCCACGAAACACGTCGCTTTGTTCAATACTTTCTTAAGCAGTTATGAAGCTCCTATGTTTGGTGAATTGAAACGTGATTATCTTACTGTTAGAAGACATGTATCAGGTGGATCCAAATGACATGGAAGAAAGGGACTTAAAGTGGCAAATGGCTATGATCACTCTTCGCCTGAAGAACTTTCAAGACAAGACAGGGAAGAGATTATCTCTGGGAAAAGCCGGTTTTGACAAGTCAAAGTTAGGATGCTACAACTACAAAGATCTTGGACATTTCAAGAGGGATTATCCTTTGCAGAAAAGAGAAAAAGCTGAAATTGCACCTGCTAGAAGGCCGATTGCTATATAAGGAAACACAACTGTTGCTGATAATACTCCTAAAGCACTGGTAGTTGAAGATTACGACTGGGCAGATGAGATAGCTGAGACAAAGGAGGAAGTAAACAAGGCTTTGATGGCTAAAATCTCTAAGGAACCAAAAGAAACTGCTCAGGTCCTCACAACCAAGACAACAACAGAATCAGCTGCTCAATCTTCGAAATGTGTCTATAGCAAAGCTACCGGTATTCCAAAAGAAAATTCAGATGACAAAGGCCTAAAGAGCATTGTAAACTCATCCGATGAAGTTGCTGAAAAGAAAATCTCAGGGGATGGCAAAGGGGAAAAGAAGCAAGGTGGTGAAGCTTCTACTGCTGTAATGAAGGCTGAGTCTGCAAAAGAAAAGGAAGATAAGGAATTGGTAAACAGCATCCCATATGAGTTCAAAGCAAAATTGTGTTCGAAGCCATGTATGAATGTCATGGCACACTACAAATCAATCAACTGTTACCTCATTAAAGAAAAAGAGAAAGTTTTACAAATAAACAAAGAAATGAAACTTAATAAAGCTGCATATCAGAGAAAGTTGAACTCGACTTTAACAGAAATGCAGTCTTTAAAAGAGTTGCTTTTTTAAAAAAGGATTTCATTATAAACGATCAAGCTAAACGATTAGAAATTTCTGAAATCAAGAACACTAAATTACAACTTACAATTGATAAATGGAATGTTAGCAAGAAGGCACCGGTTGATATCAAGAATAGTCAACGACCGTCATACGTAAAAGACGGCATTGGGTACAAAGACAAGCTGGGAAATGAAAGAAAAATCTTTCCACCTCCACACAGCAAAAACTATGTACCCATGCCATCTCCTCATCCTGAAAATGATTTAAATGATAAAACTAACTTAATTGCTCAAAGTGTCGATTACTCGAATGATAAAAATACTAATGTTTCTATAAGTAATGCAGATGCAAATGAGCGTGAAGTAGATGTCTGCGATGAGGATGGTGAAGGCACGAAAATAGGAATAGGTTATTAAGGTGACAGTTATACCACGGCAAACTGGTTCGCCTAGAATTGTGGAAAAACAAAAGACAAATCTATTCGGGATGAATGTAATAATTTAACTAGGATGGATGACTATATTAAACCTAGTTTAAATATTCGGGATAACTGTAATAGGCATGTGCCTAAACCTTTGAACCAAAACCACGAGAACGTAGTGGTTGAATACATGGACTTGAATTCTGCCTTTTGTGATGAAAATGTTATTCGTGAATCACTTGTGTTTGTTCCAGAATTAAAGAATAACGGATTCGGAAAATTCCTTACAGAGGAAATTCCCGAGTTTGTTCCATCATGTGCAGGTGCTTCGGGGGATGAACAAGATTCAAGTTAAGATTCTAGTCAAGAATGTAGCAGTGAAGATTCAACCATATTTGCCTCAACTAGTGACGAAGAAGACTCAAGTAATGATCAAGAATCAGATAACTCAAGTGTAAATCAAGAGTCATCTTCATCAAAATATGAGTCAGAAGAAGATTTCACAGAGGATGAAAGTCGGCTCGACAAGAAAATGACTAATTCAGGCGCCAACAAAACAAGCACAAACTCTTGCAGATCAAGACACTCATCACATACATCATCTTCAAAAAAAGAAAAGGCGTTGCATGAAATTCTTTCATTGTGGTCATTTAGGACATACAACGAAGCATTGCAAAAACAAGAAATTTTCAGAACCAAAAACAAATTTTGTCAAAAACTTCACAGAGCAATTTGATAGCTTTACAAAATCCGTCAAGGACCTAGTTAACTCATCATGTTTTTGGAAAAGAAAAGAAGATATAAATTGTCAAAATCATGATAGATTAAAATTAAAACAGCTTTGGGTTCCGACATCTAAATAACTTGTATATCTTTTTGTTTGTTGGTGTATTATAGAATAAATTGCAAAAATGGCTCTGTATGCTCATGGATTATATTTGGTACGTGGACAGTGGATGCTCAAGGCATATGACGGGGTTGAAGGAGCTGTTAAAGAATTTCCGATTCATCGATGGTGACTTTGTTTCATTTGCCGGAGATGAAAAGGGTGGAAAAAATGTCGGAATAGGAGATGGTTGTGTTCCAGAACTGTGCTACAATCTTATGAGTGTATCACAAGTCTGTAACAAAGGGATCTCGGGTCTTTTCAATGATGTCGAATGGGTCTCTTTCTCAAGCCAGAATACACAGTTCCCGCCGAAATGATTATGCTAACTGCTCCTCGTCAAAACAACACATACGTCCTCAACATGAAGAATGCCAAAACAAATGAGTAAATGACTTGCTTGATTTCTAAAACATCAGAATCTGAATCACTGCTTTGGCATAGGCGCCTAGGGCATGTGAATTTTAAAAATATGAATAAACTTTCAAAATTAAATCTCGTAAGAGGTTTACCAGTAAAAGAATTTCCTTTTTCTAAAAAATGTATCGCATGTGCCCAAGGCAAGCAACACAAAAAGCCACACAAATCCAAGACGTGAATACGATCACAGCACCACTGCAATTACTGCACATGGATCTTTTTGGTCCCATTAGTGTTAAAAGTTTAGCTAAAAGATCTTATTGCTTGGTGATCACAGATGATTTTTCTCGCTTTTCATGGGTTTATTTTCTTGAAGCAAAGAGCGAAACAACATCAATCATTCAGACTTTCATTCCTATGATCGAGAACATCATCAAACTGAGGGTCAAAGCAATCAGAAGTGATAACGGATCAGAATTCAAGAATCATTCGGTTATCTCATTTTGTGAAGCAAAAGGGGTTAGGCTTCAGTATAGTGTAGCAAGAACTCCTCAGCAAAACGGTGTAGTTGAACGCAAGAACAGGACACTCATCGAAGTGGCTAGAACTATGCTGGTTGACTCGAAGCTTCCTATCATCTTCTGGGCAGAAGCAGTCAACGCAGCATGCTATGTCTTGAATCGAGTTCTCATCGTCAAACCTCATGGAAAAACTGCCTATGAACTTCTTTTCAAGAGAAAGCCTCTGATAGATTTCTTTAGACCGTTCGGATGTTCGTGTACACTCCTCAACACTAAAGACAATCTTATCAAGTTCGAAGCAGTCGGTGATGTGTGCTATTTCATGGGTTATTCATCTACTCAAAAAGCATATCGAGTCTAAAAAAATAGAACCAAAATGGTGGTTGAATCATATTATGTAGATTTTCAAGAAGGAAATTACACCAACACCGGAAGTTCTCCAGATTGGTTCTACGATGCAGACATTGTTTTCAATACCTTTGACATTCCTGAACCTGTTTCCGAACCGGCAGAAACTGCTCAAGTGGAACCACTATTTGATTCGTCAGACATTGGTTTCACTCCTTTCACCACTCGCCTCACTCCTCTCTCTGCTGATCCAATTATTCCTGTGGATGAAACAAGTGGTGACACTTAGGCTGAGAATGCATCTACAAATGATGCTTCTTCTTCACATACGAATGTGAATGAACCAACACAGGAAGATGGACTTCCAATCATCTATGTCGATGAATACTTTTCCAATCTACCTCAACAAATTGAAACCCACATCAATGCAGAATACAAGATAAATCGGAATCATCCACTTGAAAATGTTATCGGTCCTGTAGAAGATGGTGTACGAACCCGTGGTCAAACTTATGTCATCAACAAAGGACTGTATGCCGCCTTTCTATCGCAATCAGTGCCACACGACATAGAAGAAGCAATTCAAGACTATAGTTGGGTGCAAGCGATGCAGGAAGAATTATCTCAGTTCCGGAAACCTAGAGTATGGGAGCTTATTGATTTATCTGAAAGAAAGTTTCCAATAGGAACAAAGTGGGTATTCCGCAACAAGATGGATGATCGTGGGATAGTTACAAAGAACAAAGCAAGATTGGTCGTTCAAGGTTTTCAACAAGAGGAAGGGATTGATTACGAAGAAGTTTTTGCACCTATTGCACGTTTGGAAGCTATCAGGATATTCTTGGCATATGCATCATACAAAAACTTCAAAGTATTCCATATGGACGTGAAGATTGCTTTTCTGTACGGAGATATTAAGGAAGAAGTCTATGTCTACCAGCCTCCTGGATTTGAAGATCCACACTTCCCCAAACGATATTACAAGCTCGACAAAGCTCTCTATGGTCTTCAGCAAGCTCCTAGAGCATGGTACGAGACTTTGTCAACTTATCTTCTAGAATGTGGTTATAATAGAGGCAAATCGACATGGCTCTCTTTGTAACATTCGTGTAAAACGGGTTTCAAGAACCCGCTCCGTTTGAGATTCAAGTAAATTATTTAATGTTCATTACGCTTTTATTAGTAATAATTGATTTATTTTATAACCTATAAATAAAATACATACTTAAATTAATAATCAGTAAAGAAAAATAATTAAAATTTTAAATAACAAAATAATAAAAATAAAAGAGGGGTAACCGGAATCGAACCCGGGTTCTCCCACATGGTCACACACTCACAACACCACCAACACAACTGGACTACACGCACTCGTTGTATCTGACTCCGCATAATAACATATATATCTACACATTCACTCGGGCGGGAAAACCTGCAGATAATCAGAATCCTCGCAACGCGCTTTCCTTTTCTTTTGAATCCTTCCGTCAACTAACCACGCTTATTTTTGGCAAATTGGAAACTGACCAGCTGTCATCTTCACGGCAATTGCCAACCCAGAATTCGGTTTCCTAAACCGAATCCAAATTCACCCTATAAATACCAGTCGTATTCATCAATCAGAACTCGTTCATATCTTCTATTCACTCTCTAAAACTCGGTCGTCGGAAAACCTTGTTCCACCGGAGAACCACCGAACCCGTCGGGATTCACCCACCGGAATCGTGCCACCATCTCCGATAAACGGTAGACTCTTACTGTTTTTCTTTGAAAAATTTCCTAATTAATATAGCATACTGATGGTGATCCGAGGTGTATCGGATTTAAATTTCAGGGGGTGCAGGTTTGGGTTAATTTTTAAAATGAAGAAGACGATGGCAGAAAGTGTTTAAGTATAATAAAATCTTGGAGTTTAATCGGGTTAGACACACAGTCCATCGGTGGACTGTGTGCATTTCACACAAACATCACCGGGTTCGATCATTTAACAACACCGATCCACTGAAATAAAATCCATTTTGTTAAACCAAATCATATTGTCTCGCAGTAAGTGGTTAAATATAATAAAAATCACTTATATATCGGGTTAGACACCCAGCCCAGTTGGTTGGGCTGGGTGCAAATCAACTTAAGGTCACGGGTTCGATACTCTGTATGCATGCCGGTTCAATTGATTTTAAATCTTTTTAATTAAATTAATTCTGGTTTAATCTAACAAGTATATAAATATAATAAAAATCAAGATATTAGCGGGTTAGACACGAGCTCAGTTGGAAGAGTTGCGTGCACGTAAGCGGGAGGTCACAAGTTCGAGTCCCACCACACGCAGTCAAACAGTCAACGACCCGGTCAGACCACCTTGTCAGGTCTGACAAGGTTTTGGAATTTAATATTATTTTTTATTTTATTTTTGTTTTATCTTATTATATTTTTGTAATTATATATTTTATTTAAAATCAATAATAAAAAAAATACTTAAAGATGCAGATTCACAGGTCTTAAAATCTCTACAAATACCACAAAAATAACCAAAAACTCTATAAAAGAATAATAAATCAAAATATTAATTTTGTTATATTTATCAAATTATCGCGTTATTATTTTAGGTTAGCATTCTTCCGTCGGTCAAATCCTCAACTTGTGCGCATCCATTATCAACCAAGAAACGCACCCACTGTGAGTGAATTCTTACAAATTCCCCTTTTTATTTATGTTTTGGGGTGTATCATGTGTCGTTTCATGTATTTCGTTTATTCAAACACCTGTGCTATTACCATTATATGATCTAACGTGTGATGTAAATGTTATTTGTTGTATTGCGTGTTTACATTTTTGTCAAGTTGGGTGCAAATCATTCATTAGGCCCATCAGTTCCTCGTTGGAGACGGGTTGAGCATCAGGCGCCTCATTAGATCGGCTCCGTTTGATTGAGCCTTGATCTCATTGTTCATCATATGTCATGCTTGTGTGTGCATTAATTGATATTATGTGTTTTTGATTTAATTTACATATACGTATACTCATATTTGGTTATGCACATTTTTATTCATATAACCAATATAACTAATTCTTTCAATATTTAAATAAGATTCGCTCGCCAACTTTTGTTGACCCAAAACCCTATTTTTACACATGATACAGGTGGACAGGTTGAAGCAAGGAACACATAGGAAATTGCCTTAGAAGAAAAATAAAGAAGTCATGAAAAATGTATTTGAACATGTTGTGCTTGTATGTTTATTGTAATTTCTTCTTTAAATAGAAATAATAAATATGAAACTTTATAGTAAATTTCATGAGCTTTGATAAAAACCCAATCATGCCCCGACTACCATTTCTGCTGCGGGTCAGGGTGTGACAGATTGGTATCAGAGCTTTTGACTATAGGGATATAGGATAGGTTATTAGACCCTTAGAGCCTATACTATAGTTGATTAGATTTTAATTGTTTATGTGGTTACATGCAAACTCATGATGTTTATTTGTTTCGTATTTATTACACACACAAATGCATGCAAACACTTCCACTATCATTTTGTGTGATACTTTAAAGAGTTATACTTGTTGTCAAACATAACATGCTTACATATACATTCACCACGCATATTTCAATGTTCACATATTCAAATCATCCTCATATTTTCTTTATTCAAGATTTTGTGGGGTTTTTCATTTTTTTTTCAATCTCATCAAAGTGAGTTCTACGGCGGGCATGTAGTAACTGGAAGGGTACAAGTACCGGTAGTCGAAACGTCCTGTCTAGGTTGGCATTCGTATAAATCCAATATAACGGACTAGTTTGCCTACCTGGGGACTAACGATGAGAGTACAAAGGACCTATTAGGCCAAAGCATGCCACACCAAATGTCGTTCGAACTAACCCCACTTTGAGTTGTCATTGTGTCCATACCAGGACACCCTACGACCTTATACTTTGCAGTTATGTTTTACGATTTTCATTCGGGTGGCGCAAGTGTTAACAGACCAAGACCAATGTGAACCCTACCAGAGCCCAGTAGTCATGGGGGCCCACATGACCACCAAGGCCAAGTATGGGGACATATGGAGGCCCAAACACGAGCAAAGCCCAAGACATCCTATGGATGTAGCAAATTAATTTTCTTCATTTGTTTTGTGAATGTTCATTTCTAAATACGACACATGACACCAAAACGTCAAACTCATACTCTCGATACGTATTCCCTGTAGATGTCTTCTAGTCACTCTCGTAGAGGTATGAGATCAGGAAAATCCCGCGAGCGCATGGCTGCCCAAATCGCTCAACAAATGGCTGTCGTAATACCCAACATCGTAGTTCAAGTCCAACAAGCCCTTGTCGCCAATCCTATCACCCCAACCAATCTAGAAGGACAAAATGTCGCCAACCCTCCTCTCAACACCACTAAATGCACCTTCAAGCATTTCAAATCCTGCGATCCTCCAAAATACGAAGGGACTGAAGGTGTCACCGCTCTCCTCCATTGGTTTGAGGAGATGGAAAACACTTTCTCAATTACGACTGCCCCGATGATCGCAAGGTGCGATATGCTATTGGTCGTTTGTTCGGAGTAGCACTTACATGGTGGAATACAAGAAGGGCAAGCGAGGTGCTGAGGATGCTATGACTTTGACTTGGGAAGAGTTGAGGGAGATCATGGCAAGACGTTTCTGTCCAAGAAGCGAAATCAAGAAATTAGAAGATGAGTTCTACTCTTTGAAACAAAAGGAGGGCGACCACACCACATACAACAAGAGATTCCTTGAGTTGAATCAGATGGTCCCCAACTTGTTCACTCCCCTCTACCGATTTGATCGAGCACTACATTCGAGGTCTTCCTTAAAAAATTCAAGACCCTGTAATAAGTACCACACCTGCAACTTTGGAAGCGCAATGGAGTTAGCTACAGAGCTCACCGAAAACCACATACGGAATGAAGACTTCAAGGAGGAGAAGAAGAAGTATAAAGCATCAACTGAAACCTCAAACTCAACCCAGACCGAATCCTCTTCTCAACCCACTTCTAAGAGAAAACGAGATGGGCAAAATTCCGCTGTCACCCAAGGCAATCAACCAGCTCCACAAGACGTACCCCTCCAAGCTATCCCAATCACTCAAGTAGCACCCAACTCTACTTACCCAAATAAGAAACCTTACATTGGACCTCACCCTCAATGCAACACCTGTTTTTATCACCATCCATCTACCATACCTTGTCGACTGTGTGCTAATTGTGGGCGTTATGGTCATTTGAGCAAAACTTGTCGTACCCCTCAAAACCAAGCTTCACCCCCTACCCAAAACATGATCCAATCATATCAACAACCCCAATACCACATGGTTCCACATGTTCGAGCTTGCTTTAATTGTGGGGACCCTACCCATTTTAGAAACATGTGCCCTCGATTGGTTAACATCATAAACGCCCAAGCTCAAGCAAACCCAGTTAACCAAGCAAATCAAGAAAACCCAGCACTACCACCAGCAAGAGGAAGAGCTTACAACATCAACGCCAATCTTGTTGAAGATAATAACGGCCCAAACGAACAACCCAACTAGCCTTCCATCACCAAGAATCAAGACTCAACTCCAACCGTCTAGTTCTTGATGTTTTCTCAATCTTTATGTATCCCTGTCATAATTTGGGAATTTATGTATCCAAGAATTTTAATGCAAATTGATATTACTGTTTTATTTCATATCTTTACTCATTGATTTAATTTTCATATCATCATACATCACGACGTATCTCGAAGTTGGGTCGTGTCTCACTTTTTTTTCATAGACTGACCCCTTCATCATAGCCAACGAGAGAGGTATTGTCGTCATTCAGTCATGTATCCTTTCAGATTTGAGACTCAAGCTTTGGTTGTTGTGTTTGTTTATGTTTTAGAGTCACATAGAACTAATAGAACTAATCATAACTTACTGACAAAGCCAATGAAAATTTGACAAGAATATGGTGGATGCCGCTGGTACTTCCTATATATAAGTATTCTTGTCAAAGGATCAAAAGCATTATCAGGCGGTTATGAGAAGTTCCGTGTAGGTTTTAATGTTGACATAGTTGAAGTTTTTGTTTTGATATAACCTTATCTTTTCAACGCATCAATTCTCTCAAAAACTCTTATGCATGAGATCACATCCAGTCAATCAACTCTATGTATCAATGCTTTTCATCTTAGGCATCAAAAAGCGATTCCTATAGCAGGGTATTCAACCCTTACTAGAAACGTTACCGCCTCAATCAGAAATCCAAAACATCACACCTCTCTTTTCTGCTAAGAGATATTCAGATTCTAGTCAGAGTACGTTGGGAGTCAAAACAAAAACCTGAATTTACATGGGAACGCGAAGAGTCAATGCGCGAAAAATACCCGCATCTTTTCACTATTACAACTTCTACTTAAATTTCGGGACGAAATTTCTAAAAGTAGGGGATACTGTAACATTCGTGTAAAACGGTAGATTGTCTATTAATTCATATTAGATTATCTTAGTGTGATCCGCTTAGTGAGTCCTTTCTTCAGTGATGAACTGTGGCGGCAGTCCTACATTTGTCTCTGTGGACCGAGGAGAAAGGGTTTCAAGACCCGCTCCGTTTGAGATTCAAGTAAATTATTTAATGTTCATTATGCTTTTATTAGTAATAATTGATTTATTTTATAACCTATAAATAAAATACATACTTAAATTAATAATCAGTAAAGGAAAAATAATTAAAATTTTAAATAAGAAAATAATAAAAATAAAAGAGGGGTAACCGGAATCGAACCCGGGTTCTCCCACATGGTCACACACTCACAACACCACCAACACCACTGGACTACACGCACTCGTTGTATTTGACTCCGCATAACAACATATATATCTACACATTCACTCGGGGGGAAAACCTGCAGATAATCAGAATCCTCGCAACGCGCTTTCCTTTTCTTTTGAATCCTTCCGTCAACTAACCACGCTTATTTTTGGCAAATTGGAAACTGACCAGCTGTCATCTTCACGGCAATTGCCAACCCGAATTCGGTTTCCTAAACCGAATCCAAATTCACCCTATAAATACCAGTCGTATTCATCAATCAGAACTCGCTCATATCTTCTATTCACTCTCTAAAACTCGGTCGTCGAAAACCTTGTTCCACCGGAGATCCACCGAACCCGTCGGGATTCACCCACCGGAATCGTGCATCCATCTCCGATAAACGGTAGACTCTTACTGTTTTTCTTTGAAAAATTTCCTAATTAATATAGCATACTGATGGTGATCCGAGGTGTATCGGATTTAAATTTCAGGCGGGTGCATGTTTGGGTTAATTTTTAAAATGAAGAAGACGATGACAGAAAGTGTTTAAGTATAATAAAATCTTGGAGTTTAATCGGGTTAGACACACAGTCCAGCGGTGGACTGTGTGCATTTCACACAAACATCACCGGGTTCGATCATTTAACAACACCGATCCACTGAAATAAAATCCATTTTTGTTAAACCAAATCATATTGTCTCGCAGTAAGTGGTTCAATATAATAAAAAGCACTTATATATCGGGTTAGACACCCAGCCCAGTTGGTTGGGCTGGGTGCAAATCAACTTAAGGTCACGGGTTCGATACTCTGTATGCAAGCCGGTTCAATTGATTTTAAATCTTTTTAATTAAATTAATTCTGGTTTAATCTAACAAGTATATAAATATAATAAAAATCAAGATATTAGCGGTTAGACACGTAGCTCAGTTGGAAGAGTTGCGTGCACGTAAGCGGGAGGTCACAAGTTCGAGTCCCACCACACGCAGTCAAACAGTCAACGACCCGGTCAGACCACCTTGTCAGGTCTGACAAGGTTTTGTAATTTAATATTATTTTTTTATTTTATTTTTGTTTTATCTTATTATATTTTTGTAATTAGATATTTTATTTAAAATCAATAATAAAAAAATACTTAAAGATGCAAATTCACAAGTCTTAAAATCTCTACAAATACCACAAAAATAACCTAAAACTCTACAAAAGAATAATAAATCAAAATATTAATTTTGTTATATTTATCAAATTATCGCGTTATTATTTTAGGTTAGCATTCTTCCGTCGGTCAAATCCTCAACTTGTGCGCGTCCATTATCAAGCAAGAAACGCACCCACTGTGAATGAATTCTTACAAATTCCCCTTTTTATTTATGTTTTGGGGTGTATCATATGTCGTTTCATGTATTTCGTTTATTCAAACACATGTTCTATTACAATTATATGATCTAACGTGTGATGTAAATGTTATTTGTTGTATTGCGTGTTTACATTTTTGTCAAGTTGGGTGCAAATCATTCATTAGGCCCATCAGTTCCTCGTTGAAGATGGGTTGAGCATCAGGCGCCTCATTAGATCGGCTCCGTTTGATTGACCCTTGATCTCATTGTTCATCATATGTCATGCTTGTGTGTGCATTAATTGATATTATGTGTTTTGTGGTTTAATTTACATATACGTATACTCATATTTGGTTATGCACATTTTTGTTCAAATAACCAATATAACTAATTCTTTCAAATATTTAAATAAGATTCCCTCGCCAACTTTTGTTGACCCAAAACCCTATTTTTACACATGATACAGGTGGACAGGTTGAAGCAAGGAACACATAGGAAATTGCCTTAGAAGAAAATAAAGAAGTCATGAAAATATTTGAACATGTTGTGCTTGTATGTTTATTGTAATTTCTTCTTTAAATAGAAATATAAATATGAAACTTTATAGTAAATGTCATGAGCTTTGATAAAAACCCAATCATACCCCGACTACCATTTCCGCTACGGGTCAAGGTATGACACTCTTCACAAAAAGGATTGGAGACAATGCGATGCTTGTTCAAATCTATGTAGACGATGTTATTTTTGGGTCAACCGATGAAGCATTATGCAAGGAGTTCGAAAAGGTTATGAAAGCAAAGTTCAAAATGAGTATGATGGGCGAAATCACCTTTTTCTTAGGATTGGAAGTGAAACAAAGAGAGGACGGGATTCTAATTCATCAAGCTAAATATATCAGAGATATACTTGCCAAGTTCAACATGAATGACTGTAAGACTGCAAGTACTCCGTTCGCACCTCAAACTAAACTAACTCTCAATCCACAAGGAAAACCAGTGAACAAGTCCTTCTACCGCTCAATGATAGGCTCGTCGATGTATCGTACAATAAGTAGTCCTGACAATATGTGGGACGTCTGCATCTGTGCACGTTTTCAGACAAATCCCAAGGAATCTCATGAGACAGCAATCAAAAGAATTTTCCGCTATTTGAAAGGAACGCCCAAGCTTGGGCTTTGGTAGCTTAAAGATAGTAATTTTGATTTAATTGCATTTTCTGATAGTGATCATGCAGGTTGTAAGGTCGATCGGAAATCTGTCTCAGGAGGTTGCCAATTCCTAGGAAATCGTCTTATATCGTGGCAAAGCAAGAAGCAGACAACTGTGTCCAACTATACTGCTCAAGCTGGATATACGGCTGCCTACAGTTGCTGCTCACAAGTTCTTTGGATGCAAAATCAGTTGCTGGATTATGGAATCAACGTCATGAAGACTCCTATATTCATCGACAACGAGGCGTGTCTAGGAATTGTGAAGAATCCAATCCACCACTCAAGAACAAAGAACATTGAGATTCGCATTCACGCGATTCGAGATGCGTACAAAAGGGTTATATTCAAGTGGTGCCAGTTGATACTACACAATAGAAAGCCGACATCTTCACGAAAGCCTTTGATAAAACCCGTTTCAACCAGTTGGCAACCTGGTTGGAAATGGTTAATTTCCTTGATTGGAAATGAGCTTTGCTAAATAACCATTTGTACATATTTTTGATTAAAAAAACATGCCTTCCAACATAAATGAGTATCGTAAAATCGTGCCCAACAAAAAGATTTTCTACAAAATTTAAAATTTCATTTTCAAAAAGCAATGGACATACGAAAATAAAATTTTAGGGGGGAAGATATTCAGAAAATAAATAAAATCCGTTTAAACTCCTTATTTGGTTCCTGCTTAAGAAATGATAGAATACTGCTAACTCTTTTGTTGGTCTTTGAAACAGATAAAGCAAAATCAAGAAGCTATGCAAAAGAAAATCAGGGTACCATGCAACGACGTGTCAGTAGATTCAGCAATACTCTCGAGTAGACTGCGATTAGGCAATAAAAGATAAATGGTTACACAAGAATTATGGATACCCATAATACTGTGTTTCCTACGGGTAACACATTGCAGCATATGGCTTATTGGTCTTAAATCTTGTGTTGACAGATTGCCAAAGTCTGAGATTTCGGGTCTTTATATCGTTTATCATTCAGGGATATTATAGTCTCTCTTCTATCGCATCCAGAAACATGCAGACCTAGACACGATTATGATATCTTATCTAAAAGAGTCTAAGAGGCCAAAAACCCTACAATTGAAAACGCTCAAATCAAACGAACCAATCAAAATTAATCATACCACAACAAGGTATTTGCCCAACCCTGGTCAGGACTGCAACTGGTCTCTATGATTGTGCAAAAGTGCATACCTGTTCACTAGGGGTGTTCGAAAAACTCGAGGCTCGCAGCTCGCATGAAACTCGCTCGAAATAAGTTTGAAAATAGCTAGGCTCGAATTTGGCTCGGTTGTAAATGAGCCAGCTCGGCTCGGATCGGTTTGTAAACGAGCCGAGCTCGAGCTTGGCCTGTCTCGGCTCGTGAGCTCGTGAGCCGGCTCGATAAGGTTTACATCCTTTATTTTTTGTCCCACATCTCTCAAAAGGCAAAAAACTAAGGAAGTATCTCCCCTATAAAATAAGGTAAAGACAATGTACAAAGTGAGCTAACTATTTATACTTGCATATTTAGCCATTTGGTAAAATGAATTTGCAATTATGGCCCTTAGTCTTTGAAGAAATTCATTTTGAGGGCTTTTTAAGTAGTAAATTTTGCGGTTCTTTGTTAATTCGAGCTAGGTCAAGCCGAGTCGAGCTAGCTCGAATTTTAATCGAGTCGAGCTCGAGCCTCAAATATCAGCTCGATTTGAAATTCAAGCTCGAGCCGAGTCAGCTCGAATTGTGTTCGAGCCGAGCTCGAGTTGGGTCGAACTCTGCTCGACTCGGCTTGTTTACAGCCCTACTGTTCACCATTGCGCTGACCTTGTATCTATCAAACGAATGAACTCGGTATATTCACCTGTTGTAAGGAACCTTTGCACATACCTTGATCGCGGGGGTATGCCCTGACATGGGACTCGCGGGCACAGTATTCTACTCATCTAGCTGGAGTGGGGGCCATTGCAATTCTTGTCAATATTACCACAACATGGTAAAACGCTCACCAAAAGCATGTTGAAAGAAGGATGCATGGATTTAAGATGAAAAACATACTGATAGTTTTTCTTGTGCCTCGATTATTTAGAATTTTAAACAATAAACTGACAAGTGTTGACAGTATGATCTTTTGTAGGATTGTCACGGAGTTTCAAACAAAAAGTGGAAAACTATGAAAATGGGGCTTCCTCATTTCAAAAAGTAAAATTCGATGTCCAAATTGTCAAATTTATTATTTTTCTAAACTTATTTTAGGTTTTTGCACTCATTTTAACTAAAAATGGCACGATTTTCGAGAAAGTTTAAATTTTTCGAGCGTATTTGTTTTGTTTTCTTAACTTTGAAGAATCTTTTGAAATGCCAGACCTGGCGTAATTAACATACCAGCATAATTATTAATTACGCTGGTAGATATTTTTCATATATAAACTCTTTTTTTTTTACTTTTAACCGTTTATCCTATATATTTTACTCTCAATATCTTGCAAGTTCTTCAAACAAAGAAACTTTCATCTTCATCAATCTAAAACTCGATTTTTATACAACGAATCGACATACAAAATGGTGAGAGAAGTATTCTAAGATCCAACTATGAAACATAACCAGCCCGTCACACCTGATGACATCGTGAAGGAATTTGAAGATGTGATGGATTGGTTATCCCGCAACAAAATCAGTTACGCAGTCCAAGCAAATCCTGAAATCTTTAGTACTCACATTGAAGAATTCTGGAAGACTGCAAAGGTCAAAACTGTAAACCAGATCAGACGAATCACGACAACTATTCGAAACAAAGAAATCATAGTGACGGAAGAGAGAATTCAAAAAGTACTATATCTGGGAGATTCTTCAAGAGATCCTCTTAGGCTAAGAAAAGACGATATTTTGGATGGATTTCGAGGAATGGGTTATCAGGGAGATTTCAGAGGGAAAAATGAGATAAAAAGGAATGGGCTTACAAAAGATTGGAGATATATTCTGCACACGTTTGCAGTTAGCATGGCTCATCGCAAAGGTGGATATGATGGTTTAAACCTGGAATGGTCAGCATCAATGCTCAATTTATGCACAAACCAACCATTTAATATATCAGGCCTAATTTTTTGTTGCATGGTCGACAACGTCAACAAAGGACCATGGGCCATGTATCCCAAATTTGTATAGTTGTTGATAAACGACAACCACAAAAACCTCCCTCATGATGGATACCTATACAAGTTTCAATTGCCAAAATGAAGGCAATTGATAGAGCTGAAAACTGATCAATGGGTGATGCTTCATAATCACCTGTACAGAGCAGAAAGACTTCCAATTGTGCAAGAAGCTTACAACAAGTATAAAGAAGAAGTCAGACAAGCCAAAGAACGACAAGCAAAACATGCAGCTGGAGAAGTGGAAGAAGTTGAAGCCGATACTCCCTTAGCTCGTAAAAGGAAAGATAAAGGGAATAAAATAGCTAAGGAAGAACCATCAAAAAAGAAAAGCAAGAAAGACACATCTGGCCCTGAGCGAATCATGGGCGATAGCATACGAGCAGGATTAACTCCAGAAGCTATTGAACAGATGCAGGCTATTCACGCAGTAAGGGAAGCTGAGAAGCGAGAACGTCGTTTGAAAAGAAGAGAAATGACATAATCGGAAACTCCAATGGTGGTGACAGAAGAACAAGAGAATCTGGATCGTTTTCTTGAAAGTTTAATCAGTGATCCAACTGAAACTGGCCCCACCAAGTCTCCTACTCCAAAGAAACGAAGAACTGAGGAAGGATCCTCCAAAGATGCACCGCCAAAACCAAGTCAACCAATCTCAACAACTCCACCGCAAGCTCCAACAAGGCCACATCCTTTCCAAGATCTCTATGATCGCCCTCTCAAAGGACATCGGAAAGTTTCCTGCTAAGGAATTCTGCTTGCTAAAGAATCAAGTGAACGACACAAATTTGCTCCATGAAAAGCTAAAAGAGCAACGTAAGAAGAACAAAGAGTGAGTTTGTATGTGTCAAAGCAAACAAATATTATCATATTTCAGCAAGAAGGGCTAGAAAAGCTGCACACTAGTACAAGATCTATACAAAGCAGCGAATTGAGACCCCAAATACTCAAGCGTAGACATCTTCAATTTCGATAGTTTCTGAGAAAGGGTGGAAAAACGCAAGACCGAGCTTGCAGAGAAGAAAAAGAAGCGTCTAGACTCTGCAGTTGATGTGACTGTTGGTAACGAGAGTGATGAAGAAGAGTTTGATAGGCTGGAAATGCCTGAGAAGTTTTTGGAATGAGGATTGGAGGATGAGGTTGTGTATGAAACAGAAGGAGGTGATGAGTTTGTGCCTCAACACCTTGAATGGTTCAAGAAAGAAAGAGCTAAGTTACCGGATTTTTATCAAGTCATCACTATAGAGAAAACCGAGGTAACTGAGCGAATCCTCAGATGGAAATATGACAATCTGATAGGGTGGTTCATTGTTAAACGTAGAGGAGGTGTAATCCAGTATTTTCGCAATGGAAATGCTATGCAGAGCTTGCCTGCATGGGATATCCAAGAATTGAGCAAGCACGACATGATCAACCCCACCAACAGCAGCACTGGTGGAGATTTTGAAAGACTAATCTTACGAGAGTGCGCTTGTGGATTCACCATATTCAAGCCTAAACGCCCACGCAGAAGAGTATCAAAGACCACCAAAGACCCACTCACAGGAAAAGGTAGAGTTACGTGGGTTATAAATCTAGCAAATGTGGTCACCAGGGTGAAGCTTCCTCCAAAACAACCCGTCATGCTCAAAGATTTCAAGAAATGGTTTTATGATGGTCAAACGGGTGAAGCGTTGATCCGATCCAACTCAAACGAAGACATCAGAATACTAGATCCCATGGACATGTTTATGTTTTGTTTGTCTGATTTAAACATTCACTAGGCAACAAAATCCACGTCGGGGCAGACAATGTATTCTTGGAGGAAGGCATGTTGTTTCAGATAGCAGTTAAACGAGCTAGAGAAAGGAAAATAGAAATGATGGAAATTATGAGCCGAATTGAAAAACCAAGTCAAGAAAAGTCTGCCGAAAAAATTTCAAAGACGCCATCCTCACCATCTCACTCAACTGATTATCCACCAAAATCAGATCCTCATGTCGTCGCTCCACCACCTCCGACTTCATCCACATATGAAGTCACTATGGAGGTCCAACCAAAATCAAGTGAAGTTGTTTCTAATCAACAACCAACGACAGAAGCACAAATTGATGTACCACCGGAACATCCTCTGAACAAGCTGCAACTAATCCAGATCCAGAAGCAACCAAGTGAAGAACTCTCAAGTACGCAACGATCTAGGGGGAATATTGTTAGACCATTTGAGATCGTTGATACTGTAACATCCGCCAAAATCGGATGTCCTTAATCCGATCCGAATTGTAAAAATGGATCCTTTCAACTGAATAAAAAAATACTTTTTTTATATAATGATATATAGATATAGATTATTAAACGTCATGTAACGCATTGGATCAAAACACAACCGTTTTGGAAACCAGATCCTAAACGTAATAAATGACAATACACATTTCTTTTATTTAATTGCTATTTTAAATTTTATCACATTAATTTAATTAACACTACGTTGTCACGCTTTCAACTTACTATTTTATAATGTATCGTCGTTCTCATCTCTTATTTTGACGTTTTATACTATCGCTATTCTATTTACCATTATTGGTTGGTTTTATTATGCATTTATGTTATGTTTTATTGTTGGTTCATGTTGTTGCAGTTTCACATCAGCACTCATCACGGCTTACCTTTTCCCATAATTTGTGTGAGGTGGGTACTGTCTCACTTATTCATAGACCGACCCTCTCCTCATACCTATGGATGTAGGTACTACCATCATTTAGTCGCACCCTTTTGGGTTTGAGACTCATGCATTAGTTGTTTGTGGTTTGGATATGTTTAGTTAATTAGTAAGTTTGAGTCGTCGCATAGGACTAATCAAAACTACTAACGAAGCCGATGAAATTTGATAAGGACATGGTGGATACGCCGCTGTACTTCCTATATATAAGTGTTCTTTTCAAACTATCAAAAGTCTCGTTAGATTGGTTGAGAGAAGTTCTGTGTAAGTTGTATTTGTGTCGTCAATCATGATCCGAAAAACGAAGCCGATGAAATTTTATAAGGACATGGTGGATACGCCGCTGGTATCAAAAGCCTCGTTAGACTGGTCATGAGGAGTCGTGTGTTGTCCATCATGATTCGAATAATGATGTGGATGAAAGTTTGATAGAGACATGGTGGATACGCCGCTGGTACTTCATATATATAAGTGTCTTTGTCAAATTTTCAAAAGCAGCGTTATACTAATCATGAGAGTCGTAGTTAGTTTGCTTTGGTTATGTGGTTGGAGATTTCAAAATTTCTATGATTCCGCTCATTTAACTCAAATTGTGGCATTGTATGAGAAACTTTTTTTTCTTTTTCAAGATCCCAAGTCGTGACACGGATTGCAGTTTGGGCATCACGAGTATAACTCGCGACTCAGTTGCAAACTCTCTCGTGTTACAAGTCATCATTGGTACATGATTTTCTCTTTAGCCACAACACATCCTAGATACGCTAATCTTAGGCTTCGAGATTATAATGGTCAAAGAGCTTGTGACCTGCTACCTTGTACCTACCAGTTAACGCATTTCATTTCTGCACCTTTGGCATTTAAAAGCGATTCCTCAGTTGGGTATGCAACCCTTATCAGGAACGCTACCGCCTAAATAAATTTACACCATTGGTATATCGTATTTCAAGCATATCCGCAGTAACAATAGCACTTGTGTTGAACACCTGTTACCTGACATTCCTAGGGAACAATCCGATCCTAAGATTCGGTTTCCTAATGCTATTACTCGATCTAATAGATACCTTTTTACCCCTATGAAAAACTCTACACATCATCCTACACAAACGGTTACCTCATAATTTCGGGACGAAATTCCCAAAAGTTGGGGAGACTGTAACATCCGCCAAAATCAGATATCCGTAATCCGACCCGAATTGTAAATATGGATCCTTTCAACTGAATAAAAAAAAGACTTTTTTTATATAATGATATATAGATATAGATTATTAAACGTCATGTAACGCATTGGATCAAAACGAACGTTTTGGAAACCAGATCCTAAACGTAATAAATGACAATACACATTTCTTTTATTTAATTGCTATTTTAAATTTTATCACATTAATTTAATTAACGCTACGTTATCAAGGATGTAAAGTTATAAATCCTATAAATAAATTAAATACAACATCGTTAGTTTACTTTCAATAGATTAATTATCAATGTCGCTTAATTATTCAGTTACTCTTGTAACCGAATGAGTTAATAAACAAATTATAGCACCATTAAAAGCTTGAACAAGAACTTGAACGGGTTTTGTTTAATTCGTATAAAAACAAGACTTCAAAGCCGTTTAGACCATTTTCTTCTCAAGACCCACACATCCTCTTTGCTATCAGTTGACTAGTTGTGGACGAACCAAGCTTCACCGAAAGTGACGCTCCGGCCATCTAACATCGTCGCTCAATCGATGCATTTGAGTACAATTCTCGCATGATTTCTACTTTTCACCGATTGGCCACTTAACCGCCTGAACGAGTCCCATCACACACTTTGTTTTGTTCGGTTGTTTTCAAGCCGTGAAACATCTACTTCTTATTAGTGTCACATGGCGATTAAGGTAACTAGTCGTTTCCATGAATTCTTGTCCGTTTCATTGCACTATGTAATAACACATAAACCAAAACATATATTATTCAACTAAAATTGTTCGGTAAATTGTTCTGTTTTCTGGCCAACTGTAACTCTTCTTCTTGCGGAAAGTAGCATGCCTTCTTAATTGATGTACCATATTCTATTAGTGACATTATTTCTTGATTTATGTTTTCTTTTCTAAATAAAATATACATTACTTTTAGGATCAAATAGGTGGACTGTCAGAATTAAATTCCTACATTTATTTAGTAGTATACATATATGAAATTAATAAAGGAACTATTAAGAGCTAAAAGTTATATATTTATTTGTTAACTTAAAGGATATGGAATTCATATATGGAAGTTAGCTAAGTTAAATTATTTAGAACTGATTCATTTACTAACAGCAATTATATCATCAAATTTTGAAGTATTTTAGTATAAACTTACATACGAACCAGGACTAATATGATTTTTGCTATCGTGATTATTAATATAATATGTGAACTATATATTCATTCTGGTACAAACAGACATATATATATATATATATATATATATATATATTCATAGTTTTGGTAAAATTATTTGGTGATAAGAAAAGACTATTGAAATCTAAACGCAAATCAAGTCTCTTTAATAAATTTATGATTTTTAAATAAAAATAACAATTTATATTTATTTTAGGAATAACTATATACTCTAGGTAATTCAAAAGTCCCTAAATTATAGGATTCGATCTTATAATTTTATTATTGTGTTGCTTGTTTAGAATCTCGTTAATTTTTTTAGGGTAATCTTTGAATTTTTGGAGTTATCCATTTTTTCTCTCCTGCGGTATTTTCTCATGGATCAAACTACGCAACCGGTGAGTAAATTCTCTCCCATTTTTGTCATTTACTTTTTGGGGTGTATCAATGTGTTTTCGATTAATTGTTTTTATCTAAAATCAAGCATGCAAAATCAAGTGTGTCGTATATGCGTTATTTGTTGTTGTTATATTGTTTGTTGAAGTTATTGTAGTTGTTGTTGTAGTGTTGGTCATCATAATCAACAATCAATAGTCATTGTGGATCCACGACTGACCTTTCCTCATGACCTGGAGATGTCGGTATCGCCCCATTAGTCTTGGGCTGACCTGCCCTCCTAACTATGGGACGTCAGTATCGCCACAGTCACACCCTTTATGGGTGTGGGACGCAAGGAGTCGGTTTTGGTTTGGTTTTGGTGTCGGTCTTGATCTTATTCATTATTCAGCTATCATTCTATGTTCATATTATTTGTGCATTGCTTCCACATGATTGATTGCATGTTTAATATAAATTATTAGTTGGAATTAAAAAGGCAAAACAAATGACTTTGATTTCTAAATTTTAAAATGATAAACCTATCTTTTTAACCAAGGTTTACTCGCCAGCTCCTGTAGCTGACCCAGAAATATTATTTTTACACATGATACAGGTGTAGAGGATTGAAGGACGGACTAAATCAGGATCATGTAGGAGCTTTGGCTTTGTAATTAAAAAGACAGGTTTGATGTATTTATTTGAATATTTGAACTTATATGAAAAGTGTGACATTTATCTACAGTTATTATAAATTTTAATGTGTCATAAGCTTCGCTGGCAATCATCATGCCCCATACCATTCCGTTGCGGGTCGGGGTTTGACAGATACTTGATTATCTAGGTTTTGGATAGTTTTATATTAGTTTACTATGCTTTAAATAGTTCAGGGACTAAACATGTAATTTTGTAAACTCTTGTACCTGGCGGCGTAATTATGTAACTGGCGTAATTAATAATTATGCCAGTTGGCCAGACTCTATATATATGAAGCTTAATGAAACCCTAGCTCCAAGGTTCTTGGACTAGCATTTTGGTTATTTCTTGTGTTGTGATTCTTGTGTCTGATCTTGTGCTTAATCCGTATATCCAGTTGCTTAAATCGTTTTACTAATTGGGATTTAACAAACAACACTTGTAGTTTCTACCAAAACAAGAATCTTCATCTTCTACCTTGATTTTTCTTACTTTTATGCACTCAAACACCTAATCTATTGGTGTTTGTGTGTTAACATCAACGTTGTGATCCGTAGTTGATTTGGATCACTGTGTAATGTTTTAAATGATGTAATACGATGTTACGTAAGTAACTCTACATGTTTCTAGCTGTAAAAATTGAGCAAATTTTTTTGTGAACTACCAAATCTCATAAAAAAGTTGATGAAAGAATACATCATGAAAAAGTTGAAAATGTTGAAAAAGTGAATTGAAAGGAGGAGAGAGAAAGTTGGTGAGAGAAAATGTGAAAAAAGAATCTTAGTGAGATTAAAGATAAAAATAAAATATTCTTCCCAATATACTCTTAATTATCCTTTTTTTCTTGTTAACACAATTTTATTTAAATCAAAATACCATCTTTTGTCCCAACCATAGGATCATATCGATCAATGATGAACGTAGAGTTTACTAGGTTTTCTTCTAAACTTAAGGTTTCCTACATAACCCTCTAATATATATATATATATATATATATATAGGATATATTATAGGAGAAGATAAAATGAAAACCCATTTAAGTTGAGAAAACTCAGTAAACCCTATGTAACATTTTTATTTTTTCTAAAAAAATATGGAATGTAAGTTACATGTTAATGAACATTTTGTAAAAAAAAAGCGCCGAGTGGATTTTTTATAAAAATTACAAAAATTCAGTTTTTAGCATTTTTTTGTAAACACTGAAATTTAAAAAAAATGATAAAAAAACCATTCGGCGCTTTTTTGTTACAAAACGTTTATTAACATATAATTTACATTCCCTATTTTTTTAGAAAAAATAAAAATGTTTATTAAGGTTTTCTTGAGTTTTTTCAACTTAAGTGGGTTTTCTCTCTATACTTCACCTATATATACATATGTATAATACATATATATGTATGTATATATATATATATATAGGATAAGGTTCATGCGAGAACCACATTTATTGCAAAATAAAATCTAAAAAAAATAAAAAAAGCATTCAAATTTTTTTTATTTTTTTAAAATATTTTTGTTAATAAAAATTGTTATATTTCGTTACAAAAAAAACTTTTTTTTTCGAGTAACAGTTATCCATGCACATGTGCATATGTATCATAACTTCGGCAAATCTAGTAATACGTTATCACTAGTAGACAATTGCACTTGAATTTACAATACCATCCATAATACACTCAGTTTTACATTAAATGCACATGTGCATCATTATGTATAACAATTATATACCGTGTTTTGGTACAAAAAGTTTGTGATTTTGATAATGAAGTAGGCTCATATATATGTTTTTTGGTTAGTTATATCTAGTGGTTGGTGGGTTCAATATAGTTGTCACTTTATGATGTAATATATTGATTGGATGGTATAAACGGTGTTGATATACATGTAATAAAGTGAAAATATTGGTATTGGTATTGTATTATAAATGGTAGGAGGTAATGGTATTGTATTATGGATGGTAGGAGGTAATGAAAGTGTATTATGAATGGTATGATAGATGAAAGAGAAAGTGTATTCAAAGTAGTGTACCAAAACACCTTATTTCATGTTGATACATATAGATGCACATGTGCATTTCTTATATTGGTAACGTGAAAAGTAGTGTATTACACATGGGAGTGTAAATGAAAGTGCAATTGTCTAATGTTTGTAATGTATAAAGGAATTTGTCAAAGAAATGATGAAAATGCACATGTGCATGGTAGTGTATTATGGATGGTATGATAGATGAAAGAGAAAATGTATTCAAATTAGTGTAACAAAACACCTTATTTCATGTTGATATATATAGGTGCACATGTGCATTGCTAATATTGGTAACGTAAAAAGTAGCGTGTTACACATGGTAGTGTAAATGAAAGTACAATTGTCTAATGTTTGTAATGTATTACGGAATTTGTTAAAGAAATGACGAAATTGCACATGTGCATTGATAGTTGGTACTCAAAATTTTTTTTTGAATTTTTTTTATTGTTGAGTAAATATAGCGACTTTTCGAAAAAAAATATTAAAAAAACAAAGAAAAAGTTTTGGTATTTTTTTAGGTATTACTGTTTGTGTTCACACTGGTTCTCGCGGTTCTCGCAATAAAGGGTTATTCCTACGGATCCTTGTCCTATGTATATATGTACATACATATATCCATACTATATAATATATATATCTAAAGGGTAACTTAAAGTAATTTACCACTCCCGTTAAAACCCATTTAATGCATGAAGTACAAGTCTTTAAAGCATCAGAATTTTAACTTTCCAATAATACCCTTTTGGTCACCAAAAAAAACACGGACACAAATCCATTAGGGTTTCACAATGACAACCATCATTATACGCCTCCATCTGCTTTCTCTCCTCCCTGGCGACTCAATGAAACCCTAGGGTTTCTCTTTCTCAGGCGATTCAAGATGTAAAGATGTAGGCTTTCTCAATGAAACCCGATCCATGAATCTCTCTCTACCCGACACAAGATCGATTGGGTTTTACTTCTCGGTACGTGTTTTTAACCATCTAACTTTGATTTGAATGATGATTTTGTTGAACTGAATGTATTGCAGGCTTCAGAGAGGAAGCCTGCGAATCCACTGAGGGATATCAAGGTTCAGAAACTCGTTCTCAACATCTCCGTCGGTGAGAGGGGAGATCGTCTCACTCGTGCTGCTAAGGTCTATTCTTTCACTCTCTGATTGTGTTATGTTTATTTGTAATGTAATTAGGTGTGATTGTTACGAATAACGACTAATTATTGTTGTTGTTTTGATAATTGTTTGTTATTAGGTTTTGGAGTAATTTAGTGACCAGTCCCCTGTTTTTTCTAAGGGTAAGATCCATTTTACACTTCATTTTGTTCTTGTTTGTATATTAGAAATCATTCTTTTTGTTTTTTTATGAAGAAGTTAAATGCTGCATTGTTTTTTTATAGCAGATCTGTTACTTTTGTCTAGCAGATCTGTTATAATACTTGGTTGCGATATTCGGTGAGAGAAAATGAAGAAAGATCACCGGCTGCAAATGAAACAAAAAGATGATTTGATTCGTGAAATATCACAGAAAGGTGGAAAGAGAGTTGTGACGAAGGGAAATCTGAGACCGAAAAAAACGGAAACCGGTGAGTTAAAGAGCCCGAGTTCGCAGCAGCTCCTTTATGCTTCTTCAGGTTTGATGATTTTAATTATTTATGTATGATTAGTTGATTACTTTGTTTATGTTTAGTGTTGTGAGACTGATGTTTGTTGCAAAATTTTGTTTTGCGGTTTGATTTACGACTTACATTTAAGCTTTGTGATTGGAATCCGGCAGAGTTCCCTCACAGACTTCGACATCAAGTACCAAGTCAGAGTAGTGCTATGCGCGCACATGATTTTGGGTCATCCCGATGCGGTTTTAAGTGGTCAAGGAGAACGAGACTGCCTTAGCTGAGTCAGATGCAGTTTCGGATCTGCGGATTCTAAGTAAGTGTTTGAAATTGAATTTTTAGGTTTTATGATGATTTAATGCTAACTGTTTTTTATCCGAATGTAGTAGATTAGATTGTGCTTGTAGACAGATTGTGGTATGATATTTGTTGTCTGTCTTATTTTATAGGTCGGATCTGCAACCCCTTGTCCTGTAGCGGCCGGAAGAAGTATACTGCAATCCCCGAATCAATGGTTCTTGCCTGACGTTGTAGGAAGGTGTGTATGCAATCTTCATCTAACTGTTTAATGTTTTAATATATAATTTGGTACTAAATTTTCTATATGGCCCAAACTAATTCTTGTTCTATGACCAACAGATATCCAAATTACTAAATGTGAACAATCGAATCTGAATCTGAACATGATTTCTATGATGCCCGTTCAAGACATCCAAAGTAAGTTCCACTCATCAATTAACCTCATAACATATCATAACCTATTCGTCATTACGTCGAGATAAACATTCACTTAATACAGTTTTTGACATAATGTTCTTGTTTATTTGGATTTGTAGTGCTACTGTTTTCAGTGTTTCAAAAGAATCAATGTAGTTGTCATATGATTCCAGAGGAAACAGTGTCCCTGCTATACTCATACTTATGCAACAACGCTTTTATAGTTTAGGCGGTCTGCAGGTCTGTTATTCTTTCTCTACCTTTTTTTCACATTAAATCGATAATTAACGAACGAGTGGTTGACTTTTTGACTCCCTTGCAAAAATCCGAAGATATCTTCTCCCATTTTTTTCAGGACACCCAGATTTTTTTTAACAAAGAGCCGAGTAAAAATCATTATATGTAAAATAGACTCAAAAGAGCTACTTCTTGAACCACTGGAATTGCATTTTTATTGCAAATTAATCAATTTTCTTGCAGAAACAATCGCTTTTAGACATATGTAATAATTTATTCGTGTAAACTGTAGTACTTTTAATTTAGAGTAAACTGCCATTTTCGTCCCCGAGGTTTGGCCATTTTTTGAGACTTTCATCCAAGGGTTTGTTTTTTTTCGCTTCTGTCTCCTTGTGCTTTCAAAATCTTGTCATTTTCGTCCTAGAGGCCCAACCTCAAGGACGAAAGTTGGAATAAATTGCCAAACCTCAAGGATGAAAATGGCAAGATTTTGAAACTAAGGGGACCCAGATGCCGAAAAACAAACCTTTAGATAAAAGTCGTAAAAGTGGTCAAACCTCAAGGACGAAAATGACAATTACCCTTTAATTTATTTAGTGTTATTTGTTTTTGCAATTTTAACATGTATATTCTATATATATTGTGGTGTGCAGGCTCAAGTATTTTCAGAATTAACGCAGACAACAACCAAGAAGAACATCTGAGGAACCAGTTAAACAGTGGAGTGGTTCTAGACGATATTGATGTACACTGTTTGGCTGGTCTTATAAAGGTACATAATAATTATTATATTATATTGCCGCTAACATTATTTTAATTTCATTATTAACTTATTAATCTGACAATAATAATAATAATATAATAATAATAATAATAATACAGGCATAGTTCGGAGAATTACCATCCGGAGTCTTGGATCCACTTTCACCTGAGCAAGTTATACAGTGTCAATCGGAGGAAGACTGCACCGCCCTTTGCCGCCAACAGAAACCGCCCTTCTTGACTGGGCATCAGCTGATGGCTAATGTCGTCCAATACGTGCATCAAGATGAATTCGCACAATATCGCAATGGTTTTCGCCCGAATATGACCCAGGTTCGTTATTTTTATATTGTGTGTATATATATATAAAAGTCTCTTAATGTGCGTAATTAAGAGCTTGGTTTTAAAATGCATGTGGCGATCGATGCGTTTTGATCTCAAAACCCGATGCGCAATGCGCGAAGCGCACACATCACGTATGCGAGGTGTTCTTTATTTAAAAATACTAAAAAAATATTTATAGTTAATATTTTAACCCGAAACTAAAATATAATATATTCTCATCATCTATTAGATTCAGGGCCGGCCCAAGCCCAAGTATTTTGAGGCTTGGGCTTTAGGCCTCCAAATCCTTAGGGCCTCCAGATTGAAAAAAAATTATATAGTATATATGGGTTGGGCTGCAAACCAGCGATGTACAAAGAATTAATGATATTGCATTATTGCTTGCACGCTGCATACGGAGTAGATGAGTAGGCCTTAGGTTTTTTTTTTTCGTTTTAAAAAAGAATTATATAGCATACATGGGTTGGGCTGCAAACCATTTGTATGTACAAAGAATAATGATATGGCTTGCACGCTGCATATGGAGTGAACGAGTAGGCCTTAGGGTTTTTTTTAATTATGGCTGTAGTTTGCGAGCTACAAGACTTCCGGGAAAGAATCAAAAAAATTGTCGCCTGTAATGGCACTAACAGATTGAGAGAGGGAGAATGGAAAGTTGTTAATCATTCAATATTTATAATCACAACGGTCTTGAAGAGTTTTTTTTGGAAAAAGGCCTCGAACTTTTACTTCGTCTTAGGCCACCAAAATGGTTGAGCCGGCACCGGTCAGATTTGTTCAATTAAAGTTCTAATTTGTTCGAATACCGGTCAACCGCCTAAGGCGCCACATTAGACCACCTCATGTGATGCGCACATCATGGTATCGGAACATGCGATGCCATCTCATCACTGCATCATTTGATGCGCGCATAAAGCGCTCTTGATGCGCGCATTTTAAAACCAAGATTAAGTTTAGTTGTCATGGCTAATTAATGTAGATATATTTCTAATTTTTTTTCATAGCATATTCTCCTATTGAACTAGATCTTTTAAATTCTTATTCCACCATTATCCTAAATGTATAAGCAGTATTGAGAATTCGTATGACCTCAAATCGACCCGTATCCATTGAAGGAGTGTATCTGCTTTACATATAATATTTAGATTTGCGTTGTTCGTTTAAGTTAGAATGTGTCGTGTATGTTTTGTCTTGTTATCTGATTGTTACTTGAACATAAAGATTGTGAATTTAATCTGAGTTTTCCTTTTGCAGTTTATTCATCGGTGAATGGATGATAAAGGATACATATTAACATACATACAAGTTACTCCCTTGGTACCTCAATTATATTGTTATATGCCATTTTTTCATTGAATTCGCACATTAAGCCTTATTCTTTTCTTTGTGATGACTTTTAACATAATTTATACATCAAATAAAACAAGGCAGATTTGATGTTTTATCCAGTTATGTAAAATGTTTAATATGATATTTTAATTCACTATGTTTTAGAAATAAGAGGCTGAGTACTTTTATGTGTTGCTTTTGTTTTACTTTCTAATTGTGCTTTGTAATGACCTTGAGTGTTACTTTTTATTAGAGATGAGCATTTGGTACCGGTGTACCCAGTTTTCCCCGTTTTTCGGTATGGGTACCGTGCTCATCCCTACTTTTTACTACCTTTATTTGGATTGCAGCTAAAGCCTAACTTAGGCTGCCTAAGTTACTTTTATTTTGTGTAAATGGAGAGACCATCTACTCTATAAAAGCAAGCCCTTGTACGAATTAATAGGTTGCGCAACTTAGGTCCTTCGGCTAAATCAAGTATATTTTTAGTTGAGCCAAAATGATTTGTGCAAGCTATCTAGATTTTTAATTGAAGAGAGCTCGAGTTCATGTATCATAATAGAAATTGACATTTACGTAAGCATAAGAGTTCATTTGATAAGCAATAATGGTATATACTTGAAGAAAATAAAGAAACAAAATTATAATTGGATGTAATAAGCTAAAAGTGTACCACAATTAGTCCCACATCGTAACACCTATTCAAACAAATTTCTCTTGTATAATTTATAAGAGAAGAAGCCTCTTGTTCTACTAAACCCAAACATTGGCCAAGAAACCAGTAGGATGACAAGGTCCAGTCCTTAGAACGAGAAGGTTTTCAGCTCTAATTTTTAGTTTTAACCTATAACCGGATTGACTCGACCCAAGTGTAAGTAGACGATGAAAGGTTGAAATTTAATGGTCATATTTTTTTTATTTTTTAACTAAAACTAAAAGAATAGGAGAAATAAATTCTTAAAAAAATGGAAAGAAAAAAAAAGGAAATTGCATAATAAGTTATCTATAACTGTAATTTAAAAGGTAGATGGTTGAAATTTAATGGTCAATTTTTTTTTTCTAACTTAAACTAAAAGAATAGAAATAAATAATTATAAAAAATAACAAAATGCATAATAAGTTGTCTATAGCTATAATTTAAAAAATAGGCATTTAATTCATTACTACTTATTTACTCAATCACAGTGTGGATGAACTTAGTGTCGTACTTTGCCAAAAAATGATACGGTATTCGGAGGTAAAATGTGGTAAAATACCAAACTGGTACTAGACTGAATGTACTAATCCCAAAAACATAAAAATGGGTACCAAGTGTAATCGGTACGGTTTGGTACCGGTATTTTTCGGTATCCAGTATGGTTGCTTATTCCTAAATCACGGAGTCATGTTAAAGCTTTCAATAAAACTGCGTATGTAGTTTTTTTAAGTTAATCAACTCAACTTATGGCTTTTTTTTAAATACAAATGAGTCGAAGGTGAATATTACCGGTACTATAACGAACTAAACTAATACCGACCAAATGCCGCAATGCGCGGGTACTCCAACTATTATACATGGGATGATTGATAATCTAATAACAAAAACGAGTATTAATTTGCAAAATGTCGCCCCCGCAGCATCGCGTAGGTGTGTGTATATATATATATATACACATGGTAGTGTTCATGCGAGAACTAACATTCAGATAGAGTACTTGAGAACAGTGTGAACACAAACAAAATAAACCAATACAATAATAAATAAATAAATAAATAAAAACAATGAACTCCCACCACCCAAAAATCAAACATTAAGACACCCAAAAACCTAACGACAAATAAATAAATAAAAACAATGAACTCCCACACCCAAAAATCAAACATTAAGACACCCAAAACCTAACGACAAATAAATAAATAAAAACAATGAACCCCCACCACCCAAAAATCAAACATTAAGACCCCCAAAAACCTAACGACCCCGCCCCCCCCCCCCCCCCTAAAAAAAATTTAAATAAAAAATAACCTAAACCTTCACCTAGAGGTGTACAAAAAACGATTTTAGAACCGAAACTGGAAAAAGAAACCGAAACCGTTTTTTAACCCATTGATATGTTTTGGATGGTGGTGTTGTGGGTTTATTTTGTTGTGTTCACATTGGTTCTCATGGTTCACACAATAAAGGTGGTTCTCGCACGAACCCTACCCTATATATATAGAAACGGGATCAAGAGAAAATGATTGGAAGTGTGAAAACGGTGAGAATGGATCCTGGACGAACACGTGGCAGAGGGCGCTAAATGATATGCAGAGTACGATTGTCATTGTGCAGTTTCCGCCCAATAAAAGACGTTTTAATTTCGTTTCAATAAAAATTCCAAAAATTTTGTATTAACTGTACCTCCTCTCCAAGCTTTCGAGATCAATGGCATGTAATGTGGATTCTGATCTACAAAGTAATTTCTGATGTTGTTTTCATATTTGTTTCCAACAAATCATGTAACAGATATGACATTTTCGTTCTTTATAGTTGTTTCAATGGAGTTTTTTTTTTTTCTGAAAGTAATATTTGAAAATGATGTTTAATTTTTTTAATTTTTGTTCTTGATATATTCAATATTTAGCGTTTTCATTATTAATCTTAATTGTCGTTTGAGATCTAATATATGCTTATTTGTTTACGATCAATGGGCGTTTTACATTTGGTTACGTACATCTGATTAGTTGTAGATATTGGCCTTAATTTGTAAACATTAGTTCTTATTATTTGTTGATTATTCAACTTATGGCGTTTTAATTAACATGTTTCAGGAAGAGTGTAGTTCTTCATATTGATTATTATACAACTAATGACGTTTTCATTATGGCTCATTAATGATGGAGTTTTCGTTAATATGTTTTATTAAGAAAGTAACATCAATTATTTCTATTGTTTATTATTCAATTGATGGCGTTTTATCGATAAGGTTTTCTCAGACGAGGATGTTTCTTCGAATGAAAGTTTATTTGAAAACTGGTTTTCCAGTTATCGTTCGACGTTAGTGAAGAGATAAAGCCAAAAACTGGTTTTCCATTTATGCATGAGTTTGATGTTTTGTTTTAGAGAAGTTATATATATATATATATATGGGTAGGATTTAGAGAAAACGCCTATAACTGTGAAAACAGTGAGAATGCCTCTCATCCGTTTGATCAAAACAATCTATAGATTAGATTGGCGCGGTGACGTTTTCGTAGATAACATCATTTTTTTACGTGGACTCGCTTCATTAAGGGTAATATACATATATATATATATATATGGCTTGGTTCAAATGAGAACCACCACGAGTTGTGAAAACCGTGAGAACTTTTTATTCCCGTGCGAGTTGCGTCAAAATTATTTTGCACAAACATAGATGAAAATATTATAAACTCATCTGTAAAAAAGTAAAAAAAAGTTGTCGAGTCAGTAGTTTTGACTGATGCAAGTTTTTTTACGCGCTAGTGTAAATTTTGTACAAAGATAAAGATTTTTTTTTACGCCTAATTTTTATTTTTTTTATTTTTTTTGCTGAAACAAGTGATATGTTTTGTGACTTTTGCGAAAAAATTCTGAAAAACCTTTTGGATGACCTAGTTCTCACGGTTATCACAACTCAAGATGGTTCTCGTTTTAACCCATCTATATATATATATATATATATATATATATATAGGGTAAGGTGAGAACCGCGAGAACCACCTTTATTGCAAAATAATAACTAAAAAAATCAAAAAAGCACTCAATTTTTTTTATTTTTTTAATATTTTTTTATAAAAATCTTTATATTTCTTTACAAAAAAAAAGTTTTTTTTTCGAGTAACAGTTATCCATGCACATGTGCATATGTATCATAACTTCGACAAATTCAATAATACGTTATCACTAGTAGACAATTGCACTTTAATTTACAATACCATCCATAATACACTCAATTTTACTTTAAATGCACATGTGCATCATTATGTATAACAATTATATACGGTGTTTTGGTACAAAAAGTTTGTGATTTTGAATGATGAAGTAGGCGCATATATATGTTTTTTGATTAGTTATATCTAGTGGTTAATGGGTTTATTATAGTTGTCACTTTATGATATAAAATGTTGATTGGATGGTATAAACGGTGTTTATATACATGTAATAAAGTGAAAATATTGGTATTGGTATTGTAGTATAAATGGTAGGAGGTAATGATATTGTATTATGGATGGTAGGAGGTAATGGAAGTGTATTATGGATGGTATGATAGATGAAAGAGAAAGTGTATTCAAAGTAGTGTACCAAAACACCTTATTTCATGTTGATACATATAGATGCACATGTGCATTTCTTATATTGGTAACGTTAAAAGTAGTGTATTACACATGGTAGTGTAAATGAAAGTACAATTGTCTAATGTTTGTGATGTATTACGTAATTTGTCAAAGAAATGATGAAAATGCACATGTGTATGGTAGTGTATTATGGATGGTATGATAGATGAAAGAGAAAATATATTTAAATTAGTGTACCAAAACACCTTAGTTCATGGTATATATATAGATGCACATGTGCATTGCTAATATTGGTAACGTAAAAAGTAGTGTGTTACACATGGTAGTGTAAAGGAAAGTACAATTGTCTAATGTTTGTAATGTATTACAGAATTTGTTAAAGAAATGACGAAAATGCACATGTGAATGGATAGTACTCAAATTTTTTTTTTGTAATTTTTTTTATTGTTGAGTAAATATAGCGATTTTTTCAAAAAAAATATTAAAAAAAAAAATTGGTATTTTTTTTGGATTTTTTTAGGTATTACTGTTTGTGTTCACACTGGTTCTCGTGGTTCTCGCAATAAAGGGTGATTCCTAACGGATCATTGTCCTAATATATATATATATATATATAGGGTAAGGTTCATGCGAGAATCACATTATTGTGAGAACCGTGAGAACCACCTTTATTGTAAAATAAAATCTAAAAAAATCAAAAAAACACTTAATTTTTTTAATAAAAATCATTATAATTCGTTACAAAAAAAAAACTTTTTTTTTCGAGTAACAGTTATCCATGCACATGCGCATATGTATCATAACTTCGACAAATTCAATAATATGTTATCACTAGTAGACAATTGCACTTTAATTTACAATACCATCCATAATACACTCAGTTTTACTTTAAATGCACATGTGCATCATTATGTATAACAATTATATACGGTGTTTTGCTACAAAAAGTTTGTGATTTTGAATGATGAAGTAGGCTCATATATATGTTTTTTGATTAGTTATATCTAGTGGTTGATGGGTTTATTATAGTTGTCACTTTATGATATAATATGTTGATTGGATGGTATAAACGGTGTTTATATACATGTAATAAAGTGAAATATTGCTATTGGTATTGTATTATAAATGGTAAGAGGTAATGATATTGTATTATGGATGGTAGGAGGTAATGGAAGTGTATTATGGATGGTATGATAGATGAAAGAGAAAGTGTATTCAAAGTAGTGCACCAAAACACCTTATTTCATGTTGATACATATAGATGCACATGTGCATTTCTTATATTCGTAACGTAAAAAGTAGTGTATTACACATGGTAGTGTAAATGAAAGTACAATTGTCTAATGTTTGTAATGTATTACGTAATTTGTCAAAGAAATGATGAAAATACACATGTGCATGGTAGTGTATTATGGATGGTATGACAAATGAAAGAGAAAATGTATTCAAATTAGTGTATCAAAACACCTTATTTCATGTTGATATATATAGATACACATGTGCATTGTTAATATTGGTAACGTAAAAAGTAGTGTGTTACACATGGTAGTGTAAATGAAAGTACAATTGTCTAATGTTTGTAATGTATTATGGAATTTGTCAAAGAAATAACGAAAATGCACATGTGCATGGATAGTTGGTACTTAAAAAAATTTTTTTTGAATTTTTTTTATTGTTGAGTAAAACTTTTTCAAAAAAATATTAAAAAAACCAAAAAAAAATTTTGGTAATTTTTTTGGATTTTTTAGGTATTACTGTGTGTGTTCACACTGGTTCTCGCGGTTCTCGCAATAAAGGGTGGTTCCAAACGGATCCTTGTCCTATATATATATATATATAGGGTAAGGTTCATGCGAGAATCACATTATTGTGAGAACCGCAAGAACCACCTTTATTGCAAAATAAAATCTAAAAAAATAAAAAAAGCACTCAATTTTTTTAATAAAAATCATTATAATTCGTTACAAATTTTTTTTTTTCGAGTAACAGTTATCCATGCACATGTGCATATGTATCATAACTTCGACAAATTCAATAATACGTTATCACTAGTAGACAATTGCACTTTAATTTACAATACCATCCATAATACACTCAATTTTACTTTAAATGCACATGTGCATCATTATGTATAACAATTATATACGGTGTTTTGGTACAAAAAGTTTGTGATTTTGAATGATGAAGTAGGCGCATATATATGTTTTTTGATTAGTTATATCTAGTGGTTGATGGGTTTATTATAGTTGTCACTTTATGATATAAAATGTTGATTGGATGGTATAAACGGTGTTTATATACATGTAATAAAGTGAAAATATTGGTATTGGTATTGTAGTATAAATGGTAGGAGGTAATGATATTGTATTATGGATGGTAGGAGGTAATGGAAGTGTATTATGGATGGTATGATAGATGAAAGAGAAAGTGTATTCAAAGTAGTGTACCAAAACACCTTATTTCATGTTGATACATATAGATGCACATGTGCATTTCTTATATTGGTAACGTTAAAAGTAGTGTATTACACATGGTAGTGTAAATGAAAGTACAATTGTCTAATGTTTGTAATGTATTACGAATTTGTCAAAGAAATGATGAAAATTCACATGTGTATGGTAGTGTATTATGGATGGTATGATAGATGAAAGAGAAAATATATTTAAATTAGTGTACCAAAACACCTTAGTTCATGGTATATATATAGATGCACATGTGCATTGCTAATATTGGTAACGTAAAAAGTAGTGTGTTACACATGGTAGTGTAAAGGAAAGTACAATTGTCTAATGTTTGTAATGTATTACGGAATTTGTTAAAGAAATGACGAAAATGCACATGTGAATGGATAGTACTCAAATTTTTTTTTTGTAATTTTTTTATTGTTGAGTAAATATAGCGATTTTTTTAAAAAAAATATTAAAAAAAATTTGGTATTTTTTTTGGATTTTTTTAGGTATTACTGTTTGTGTCCACACTGATTCTCGTGGTTCTCGCAATAAAGGGTGGTTCCTAACGGATCCTTGCCCTATATATCTAATCTAAATACTAATAAAAGACTTCAATTAATGCACATGACAATCTCTCCTTCCACCTTATTATTATTATTATTATTCTTCTTATTATTATTATTATTATTTATAAGTTATCTTGATATAATATTTATCTATAAATGAACAAATATAATATATCTAGAAACATGCTAAAAAATTAAATTGAATAAGGTAACGAAATATCGAATTATCCATTAAGGTCTGGTAACATATCAAATATAATAGTTATATTTGTTGTATTAAGTTTGATTTGGCAAAATATAACTAACGTTTAGTACCATATCAGATATAATATTTATCTATAAATGAATAAATATAATATTTCTAGAAACATGCTAAAAAATTAAATCTAATAAGTTAACGAAATATCGATGGATAATGAGAATAAACTATATTTTATACATATAAATTTAGCTTTTAACTTTATATAATGCAATGCAAATGATTTAATGAAAGTTGCGTGGTCAATTTCTTTAAATATATAGACAGTTTGCATGCTTTGTATGTGTTAGGATTAGCATGTTTATTTCGTATAAAAATCTAATCTAACTTATAATAAAGACTCTAAATAATGTCACGTTATATTTTTTTTTAAAATTCATAAATTTTATTTATATTTGTTTATTAAATTTCTTTTAATATTAATATTAATAACTAATATATATGTATTACTTATTTTGATCCTTATCTTTATTTAAAATTAATAAATAACTTTAATTTTGCAATTTAGACTTTTTTTTTTTACTTATCATCAATAATTTTTCATCTTTTTCAATTTAATCCTAACTCTTTTTATTTTCAATTTTGGTCCACCATACTTTTCATATTTTCCAAGTTTTTTTGTTTCGTTCTAAATTTTGTGAGTTAACGCATCGCAACGTGCGTGTGGGGTTCAAAATATTTTCGCATATTATTTCCTGTTTGACTAGGACTTCGCAACACATCTATTTTCTCCATTTGACAAGTTTCGTCCAACATGCGGGTCCTGGATTGACATAGTTATTTTTTTTCTATGTTTTACGTTTCGGTTTAATTTTTCGCTCTGAAACGAGCATGCATGATTCAAAGATTTTACGTTTACTTTTCGCTCGGCGTCATTTTTTTTCGTTTTTAATTTATTTTGTTTTTACGAGCTTTTCAGTGTTGGTGGTCGCTAACAGTGGTATAGCATTGATACTCCTTGACATTGTTTTACGACAACCTGTGCAACACAGGGCCTTAATACTAGTATATATATATATATATATATATATATATAACTTAGGGCGACTAAATAACAAACTGAATGCACGTTTAGTTATTATTAGGCAATAAAAATCAATTAGAGCATTTAATTCTTAAAATTGTATGATATTTAAAAGTTCATATTGACTTTGGGTTATAACCTATTGTATTAGGATCAATGGAAAACCCTTATGAGTTGTGAGAACTTAGAGAACTCGGTCTTTCCGTGCAAGTTTCGACTCTATTTTTTCACACTCCTAGATTAAAATGTTAGAAAAGACTGCCGTAAAAAATATAATTTTTTCGAAGTGGTGTTTTTCGGCCCTTTACAACAGCTGTAAAAAGGTGATGACATAAGCATGACATCACTTTTTACAGTATTTACGGTTGTCGTAATGAAAAAAATAAGCTTTTCTTTTTTGGAAAGGTTGAATTTTTTAGGATTTTTTGTATTTTTTTTTTTGAAAAAACCTTTCGTAAGACCGAGTTCTCTAAGTTCTCAAACTCGTATAAGTTTTTATTTTACACTAACCATAACCTATTAACCGACATCAAATATATCATTAAAATATACTGTAGAATAGCCACAAACTTTTACTATGATCATAAAATAAAGTTAATCTCAGTAATTAAAATGTTAAAAAACTAGAGATGAAAAAAGAATCATGTAACATATCAATGGGTTCATTCTTAAATATTAATAGCTTTTTCTTACATTCTTGCTCTTTATCCTTGTAATTATTTATAATTATATAGCTTGTTCATACATTCTTGCTCTTTATCCTAAAGTTTGAACAAACCTTCGATATTTTTTTTATTTAAGAAACTATGGAGTTTTTTAAATGTTATAAAAAGAACACGAACAGTTATTTAAAAATGTATTTCAAAGTGTCCATTTTTTGAAAGAGAAGAAGACAAAGTGTTCACATTTATTTTATGGTCAAGGACGAATTAAAAGCTAAGCAAGGGCGATACTAAACATAGAACATGTGATGCAATAACATGTGATGCAATACTTTTTATTTTTATATTAGAACCTAATGAAAATTAATTTTAGAGATGGTTATTATTTATATACAAACAGCTTCATAAAAAATGTATTTTTAAATAATTTTAAATTTAAATGTTTTACGCGTCACATGGGATTAAGAAACATCTTCTTGCGCATTCCAAATTTATTTTACGCTAGATAATAAAGTAACTAGTGTTAGACTCCCGCGCGTTGCGGCGCGCTAAGCCGTTAGAAAACTAATGCGCGCATGCGAATTTAATGTTCCGTTCTCAAAACTTGTACGTCATTACAATACATATAATTCGTTAGATATTTAAGTTATGTATCAAATATCTAATTCAACAAACATATATGGTCCATTCAATCATAGTTTTTAAGTTGCAGCATAATCTGTAGTGAAAACCATTTTACAGTATACTTTTTGTATTGTAATTTTGTTTCTATATCTATAGCCTTATTTATTCATTCTTTTATACAAAAGATAAAAGAGATAGACATGTGCAATTGAGTGTGTCCTAAGCATTGAGAATGGTTGGTTTTCCATATTCACTTTTCTCTCACCTCTATACATTCTCTTTCTTAGTTTCTTTACACCAGTCCTCAACTTTAACACAAACACCACCAGCGCTACATTACATCACTGCCATCACGCATCCACATACACATACTTCCTCTCACCGTTTTCACTGATCTCAACAGATCGTCTTCCCGGCGCCCCGGCGCGGCGGCCGTACTCGAATGTGGGTTCTGACCGACCACAAAAGACCCACTCTTAAAACCATTCATTCATGTATACATTTTCAGCTAAGATAAAGAGAGGGATGTGTGGTCTGCCGGCCACCTCACGACGACGCCGACAACACAACTCAACCATCTGTAAACACCACCCCCTTTCCTTCCCCTATTATTTGTACTTTCCGATTCCGGTAACGACATAGCCAACCCTAACGTCCTCGCCGCCGTGCTCTGATTGCGATTGTCGTTGTCACCGTGTGAGGAGGGTTGTGTCGGAAATCGGCAGACCACTCCCTCTCTTTTTTAGATCTATGATGAGTAATTGCGTAAATTAATATTTTGATAAGAGAATGGATATATATTATAGGGCATTCAGAGAGTATGAGGTGTAAAGAAAAGCTACAGATGTCAACAAAGCATGAACTACAAATAGCTACAGTAACTTGAAGACACAGCCAACATATTCCAATTTAATATATATATTTTATTTATTAAAATCTTACATAATTTTTTTTGTAGTAAACCTAATAACAACTTTTTTGATAACTAAAGTATACTTTTTTGTTAATTAAAAGTATACTTACTATTTCTTTTACTGATAAGAGATCATGTACAAGAGAGAAATTTTATACGAAATGTAGAAAACAATCATAACCAAAACATTTGTTCTTCTTACTTTAAAAAAGAAGGGTATGATGGTCTTTTCTCCATTTAACTAGTTTCCTCCTTAATTTCAAACGGCTATAACTTTTTATACGTTAATATTTTTTTATAAAAATTACACCGTATTAACGAGCATTTCATTCTTTTTAATTCGAGCAGCCTATTGCTATAGTTTTCTTAAAAATAATTTATAGGACTTTGAATACCCCTTACGTGATTACGTGATTTTGAATACCCCGTACCCATTACGTGATTTGAATACCTGGTACATGACTACGTGATTTTTGAATACCCATTAGATGATTACACATTCAACATAAATCATAACGCATTCAATGCAAATTCATTACGTGATTACGCATTCAATATGATTTGTTATAGCTAATGGTAATACAATTATGCTTATAACGTGATTACACATTCAATAATAAGAACTTGATTGTTTACGCTTTATTACGTGGTTAAATCTCTAATATACGACATTTTGTTGTTATTATAGGTTGGTTTGGCTAATCTTTTGTATATAATTTATCCTTAATACGTAATTATACCTGAAATATAAGGTATTCCATATGAAATATTATGTATTACATGTTTTGTTTATACGTAATTACTCAATAGGGTTTCACATAAATACTATAATGAAATCACGTAAACACAAATGAGTATTTAAAATCATGTAGTCATGTAATAACGCATAGTCAACTCTTGTTACGTAATTATGTAATCACTTAGTGAAGTTTCACACAGAATATTATAATGAAATCAAGTAATCACGTAATGGGTCAAAACCATGTAGTCACTTACTGAGTATTCAAAATCACGTAATGGGTTTTCAAATCCTTAAAAAAAAAATTAAGAAAAATATAGCAATAGGCTGCTCGAATTAAAGAGAATGAAATGCTCGTTAATACGGTGTAATTTTTATAAAAAAATATTTACGTATGAAAAAGTTATAGACGTTTGAAAATCAAGGGAGAAGTGGTTTATGAGTCATTAATATTGGATTTTCCTATTTTACCCTTTTCCCTACTGTTCCTTTGTTTTTAGTTATATGAATTTATATCTGGGGACCACTTAATCTTAACCATTAATCTTGTAAACCAAGAAACCAAACTTCTCTCATACATTTCGTACACTTTTACCTCTTGTGCAATTAACATTTCTCTTCTTTTACTAATGATATCTGACTCAAATAATCCAGCTTTAAAAGAGTTAAATCATAAAAAAAAATTATTACTTGGGATGCAATAAATAGAATTAAATACTATCCAATTAACTCATATTATTTCTTTTACATAAAAGTTTCGATGATCCATAAACGATGAGTTACATAATCACCATCGATGGCATCAACCAAATCTAAAGTTGTGGTGGTGCTTTGGCCGGCATAGTTGACGCAACCTTAACAGGCTTCTTCTTCGCACACTTTCGCGCCCAAACATGCTTCCTGTTAATGTAGTATTTTGTTTTTCCACCACGATCATCTCTCTCAACAATAATTTTCACCATCGAGCGTGAGCAAGCAACAATTCGAGCATACAAAGGTTGCTTGTCTGGCCCGACATTGGGCATGTAAATCTCCTCAATGAAATCCCCAAAGTAACTAGTTAAATCATCAATAAAGGAAGTTAGAGAACACACATAATGTTATACTTTTACAATTTTTAACTAAAATATAAATAAAAAAATCATTTAAGAATTAGATATATATACCTAGTGAAGTAATCTTTAATTTCACTTTCAGAAATGGGATGCCCTTTTGAAAATGTGAGGAATATGGTTCGATCGTCTGGTGATACCTCATGTTCTTGCTCTAGTGGATTTGGCATAGCACAATTTGTGTTTCCGAAAGGAACTATTGGCCAATATTGGTGTATCGCAAGCCCTGGGTTGCGATGAAATCTAAGATAGTTGTATACATCATAAGTAGAAGGAACAATAGGACCTAAACCACACCTCGAAAACTGTTGCAAAATGTCGTCAAACGCCTTAGCACAAACGTCATTTGCTAAATTCGACACCTCAGTGAAAATCCTATCACAATTTTCAGGTAACTCAAGTAAAGATATCCTTTTCCAGGGCTAAAACATTATTAAGGGAAATCATGTCAAGTCTCTTGCTACCTCCCTCTAAGAGTAACTTATTTTTTTTTTCTCTATGCACTTTAAGCATATAACCAATCATCAATGACCAAATCTATGAAGCTTGTGCTTCGGTTGTAACAAGATTCTTAGAGGTGTATCCTTCTCTCTCTAGCCATAGAAGAAAGCCCAACACAAGTATCGATTGAGCAATCTCTCGGCGTAGAATTCAATCAAGAGAGAAAATAATCGAACGCTCATTACTGTAAAAGATACGGTAATCTTCTTTGGACATATGATAAGGCATGGAATTGCCATAGGAAATAGGGAATGATGTTTTGGTGAAGCAAATACATCAACATTGGCATTCCTTTTACTTATTGCGAGTATTATAGGTGAGGTTTTGTGTGTTTGCGGTGTAATGAGTTTAGATACACATCTTGTATTTATATGGAGATTAATGTATGGTTGTGGCGGTTCTAAAACAAAATTGCCTTTGAAGAGACGCGTTTCAAAAAATTTAAAATGAACGAAATTTGAAATTATTTGCATCTACTATCTTTTTCGGTCAACGTAACTAATAAAATATTTGAAATTATTTGAAAATTGGGTATACGTGGTCTAGATACAAGTAATGGATTTTATAATAAATAACATATTTATGTTTGTTTTTATTTATGATTTTTAGGCGAAAGTAACCGTTATAATATTTGATATTATGTGAAGTTCCTCTACCTATACAAGGTATTTTGAAACAATTTTCTTAACGCCCAACAAAATCACCATTTTATAAAACACTAAAAGTGGGTAATAGTAAGCTAACCCACCAAACAACAGAAAGAAAACAGAAAACAAAAGGCTACATAGTCAAACAAGAAAGATAAAAATTACACCTATTATCTCACGCTGAGAGCTTGGGTTTTCGACCATTTCCTAAGCCAAATATAACCAAGAGCTTTTACATCCTCCAAGGCCTTCGTAAACCATGTTGTTTCTTGTTGATAGCCACATCATTTTCAAAGTCCTCCTTATCACTTAAACAACAACTTGAATAACCATGTAGATAGATTTTCTCCATTTTTAAACCCCACACATGGTATGGAAATTTACTAGGTCCCTGCAATCGAAGAAGAATAAGGATGATATTTTACATCACCTTGCAACTGGATCCCATAACGATTGAGCGAACTAACACACTATAAATAAATGGTCCACAATTTCATCATCATCTCAAAATAACACCTAGTAGATAGAACTTAATGTTGGAAGACGACCCAAAGTCACTCGCTAAGAAAGGAAATTCACTTTCACTTTGATAGTAGACAATCTATTCCAATTAAATCTAGTATCCAGGTCTACACAACTTTTAGATTGGATGTACACCCTTAAAATCCGATCCAAAAATGATCCACCCAGCTCCAACACCCACGACCATATATCTTCACCCTCATGGAACAGGTTAGAATAGACGAAAGATCGGCAAATTCCTTGGACTCGATAGGATTACTAAAAGATCGCCTCCAATGAAAACTCATTGACATTACCACATTTACTTTTTTAACCTGATCTGCGACTTTGGCATATTTGTTTTGCTCTAACGCAAACAACATAGGAAACATCATATAAAGAGGAATTTCAACGACCTAACAATCCTGCTAGAATGATATACCCATCCCACTTCCCACTTCATGGGTTTCCTTGAAACAAACCTGCAATATCAACATTCTTATAAACGAGTCCTGTACAAGATTCCAAGATCTAGGGTTACTATGGAAGCACCAGATAACCTTCCTCCACAGGCCTTGATAAATTGTCTTGAACCTCAACCACCACATCACAAGCATAACAAGGTTGGTCTCCCACAAAGACCTAATACCTAAACTCTCTATATCTTTGGGAGCCACGATAGTGTTCCAAATTAATTTTTGTTTGAACCGAACACTATCACAACAAGAAATCCCGCCTCAAGCGCTCCAGATTCTTTATGACTTGAATTAGAGCCTTATAGAGGGAAAAATAATACGTAAGGAGAGAGTTAAGAACCAATCTAGTTAAGTGATTCGCCCTCCATAAGAAAACGTATCCACGTTCCACATCGATAATCGTTTCCCGAAAGTATCAATAATCGACTTCCAATATTTAGCTAAATTCATGTTCGCCCCTGTAATCCCAAGTATTTAAAAGGGAACAACCTAACTCTACGTCAAAGCAAAGATGCCAAATGTTGCACTTGAGCATCACCATACCCACCCCAAAAATATTACTTTTGTTCAATATAACCCGTAAAACGGAGGCGAGGTAAAAGCATTGCATAATTCTATTTAAATTGCGAACACTCATAACCGATCACTCCCCAACTAACACCACATCATCTGCATAGAGAATATGAGACAACTTTGGTCCATGTGAGGACAAAGAAAAACCATGAAAAAGCCCAATGGAATAAGCTTTTCTTTATAATCCCAGATCAAGCCTCCATAACAATAATAAACAAGAAAGGTGATATTAGGACACCCTGTCTTAGCCTCATATAGAATGAATTAAGGAGTAGGTTATCCGTTAACAAGGACTAAAGCCCGCATAGTAGAAACAGTTGCCATGATCAAACTTCTCCATTTTGGAGGAAAAATCATCTAAGCCATAATGGAATTTAGAAAGCCCCAATTCAAAGTATCATACACCTTCTCGATATCCACCTAAAATAACTAAGCCAGCTCTTCTAGAATGCTACAGTCACGAGACAATCTCATTAAGCATGAGTGGCCCATCTAAAATACTTCTATTCGAAAGAAAAGCAGTTTACTCCACCGATATGTGTCACACCCAACCAATGGCGGAAACATCGGGATGAGACGAACAAATTGCTCAAAACATCATAACACTACTTTGCGACAATAATTTAATCATAATAATTCCATTGATAACAAAATATTGCAATACATTGTTCAAAAATCAAAATACGACAAGTTCAAATAGCATAATTGACATAAACGAAATACAATGATCAAAATTTAGGTGAGTATCTAGTCCACCCTAATTGCATTTCTTCATATCATCAACTTAGTTTCCTGCAACATGTATTAAAATAATATATATCAACAATAATGTTGGCGAGCATACAAGTTTAATACTTAGCAAATAAAGAAATATTTGACTCATATCCATCATGATAACATTGTAAATAAGTAAAATTGGGCATGCTAAACATGTGATAATATATGTTAATCCATAATCTAACGCAATATTGATTACTCATTCTTTGTCAAAACAACGAGAGTGTAACATAGTTTACTTAACAATTACCACTAGTTTACGGGCGGTGCGTTAATCCTATAGCACTATAAATTGTTAAGGTAGGCTAGCAAGGTTAATGAGCATATACACAAGTCTAACATAGCATGCAAATATGGGCATATAAACAAGTTTCATGATATGTAAGGATAGAGTATAAAGTAAACAAGTTTGTGTCATTTGTGAATTTGTACATGTTGCACCCAAAGTGTGAAAATAGGAAAATGGGACCGAGTATACTCACGGTTTTGCAAGCTAAATCCGACTTGAATCCCGAGAGTGTGGTAGGTTGATTATCTTGGAGCACCTTGCCCTTCTACAAGAAGTAACGAAGGTGTATGAGTATTGGGAGTTAACGGGAGATTATGGATTCGGAATGTAAATAACGTAAAAATAGTATTATGAAAATAATCATCTTGTACTCATGACACTTGTTCTTGACACTATAGAAACCACAAGGGTTTGGTGTGTTTTCATGGATTCGAAGACCCATTAGAATCGTAACAAGTGTATGGTCTTTAGATGATGTAACTAGTTTCTTAACAAGTAACTATGGAGTTATTATTAAGTCTTTGTCACATGTTTATATATATATAATATACTTAGTTTAGGTACTTCAAATCATAAATCAAGCATGAGGTAGGAGATCAAAGTCTCCATTTAGGCACCTCTAGTGTCATGGATATCATGTAGGAGGTAGGAAGAACAAGCTTCCATTTAGGTACCTCTAATGTTCACCACTACACTTGTGTTATAAACACAAGGAGGGTCAAGAACTAAGTAATAACAATAACTAATTTAATGTAAAACATTACGTAGTGTGTGGATTCAAGATGGGTTGCCAAGGCTAGACCATCTTCACACATGCACAAGTTGAACTTGGACACTACTTGTGGGTGTAAACCCAAGTTGAATACAAAAAGTTTGTGAGGTTTTCACCTCTAGTTTGACATGTCTCAACCTTGTTTTTAAGCCTAGCCAACCACTAATAGTGTTGTAAGCATTCGGACATAGGTTTGAGATGAGATAACTCAACTTTGAACAAGTTTAAACAAGTTTTGATGAAAACAAAAACAAACAGTCCACTTTGGAGCTATTTTCGTGACATTCCAGGGTCTGATTTTCCAAGGAAAACCATTGGAGATGTGCACAAGATCAAACCAAGCAAGTGGGAAAAAGAATGGAGTGATTTCGTTAAGAAATGAGTGAGTTATGCTCACTTTTGTGAAAGATGAACTTTCTGCCCGAACTTGCAATTAGCAGCTGATTATGGAGGATTTGGGAGTGATATGGATGATTAGAAAAGTGTGAAATGCTTGGAAGAGGTGTGGGATTTATAGGGAAGTGATTAGGGTTGAGTTAGGTGAGTTTTAATGGGGTTTGGAGGCCATTGGAGGAGAAGAAAGTGTGTGGATTCGTGCAAAATCGCGGCTGATTCAAAGTTCCCCCGTCAGGTCACCTTACGGATCGTAAAGCGGGGATCCTTGTGGTCCGTAAGGCTTGGCCAGGATTCAAAAGTTCCCCCGTCAGGTTCCCTTACGGACCGTAGGGGGATCCATCAGGAGCTAAACCTTATTATTATTATTATTTTTTTATTGTTTGATAACATACTTAAAGGTTATAACTTGCTATTTTATTAGTAAATAAAGGTTTCTAAGCATAAATAACAAGTGTCAAAGGTTCCATATGTAATAATTGAATAAGATTAAGTATAAATATCGCGTATAAGTTTCGTATTTCAGCATGTAAGTCACATATTGTAAGTTTATCAAACGTTTGCGTGTATTGTGGATCAAGTAGCATATATGTAGACACAAATGAGTTTGACATGATTAAAAATAGACCATGATTAAAATATAACATGATTAAAATAGAAAATGATTAGAACACGCGTTCCATTATGATTCAAGTCTCGGATTATTGATTACAACAGAAAGATGAATACAAATGATTACAAGGGTTTCCAAAAATAGAAATACTACATGAACTTTCGAAATATAGAAAGTTTGAAATAGCAGGGCGTTACAGTCTCCCCTCCTTTAGGAAATTTCGTCCCGAAATTTAGGAAGATGTAACGAATAGATGCGGATACTTAGTCTTCATATCACTCTCGAGTTCCCAAGTAAAGCACCACGTTTACCTTCCCATAGAACCTTGACGATAGGAATTCGACTGCGTCTCAATTGCTTGACTCCTCGGTCCATGATTTCGACCGGTTTCTCCACGAAGTGCAAAGTATCGTTAATTTGAAGTTCTTCGAGTGGAACTTGAAGTCCCTCTTCAGCTAAACACTTTTTGAGGTTCGAAACATGAAAGATAGGGTGAACGTTGTTGAGCTCTTCAGGCAGGTTCAATCTATACGCAACCTTACCAATCCTTTCGAGAATTTTGAAAGGACCTACGTAGCGAGGTGCGAGTTTACCTTTCTTGCCGAAACGAACTACACCCTTCCAAGGGGATACTTTGAGGAGTACATGGTCACCAACGTTGAATTCCAAAGGTTTTCGTCTTTTATCAGCGTAGCTCTTTTGGCGACTTCGAGCTTTGAGTAGGTTATCACGTATTTGCAAGATCGCGTCCGTTGTTTCTTGTATGAGTTCGGGACCAGTGAGTTGAGCTTCACCAATCTCGTGCCAACAGATAGGCGATCGACATTTTCGACCATATAATGCCTCAAATGGGGTCATTTGAATACTGGAGTGATAACTGTTGTTGTACGAGAATTCTACCAAAGGAAAATGTGAATCCCAGTTGCCGCCAAAATTGATTACGCAAGAACGAAGCATATCTTCTAGAGTTTGAATAGTACGCTCGGTTTGACCATCGGACTGAGGATGAAAAGCAGTACTAAGATTGAGGTGAGTACCGAGAGCTTTTTGGAGGGTTTGCCAAAGACGCGAAGTGAAACGACCATCACGGTCCGAAATGATGTCAATAGGTGTCACACCCCGACCCGCAGCGGAAAAGGTGATCGGGGCATGATTGGGTTATCATCAAAGCTCATGACATTTATTAAGCGTTTCATATTCATTAATACAAATTAAATGGAAATTTACAATAAATGTTACAACATGATCTAACTAACAATCTAAACTTCTTTGTTCTCTTCTAAGGCATATCCTATGTTTTCCTTGCTTCAACCTGTTCACCTGTATCATGTGTAAAAGGGTTTTTGGATCAACATAATGTTGGCGAGTGAACCCTATGGAAAACATTTGAACAAATTTATTTAAATTGATTATGAAATATGTGCACAACCAAACATGAGTAAAAATAGATGTAACTTAATCAACAATCATAAGATGTTAAATGAAACACACATGAACAATAGTGGAACAATTAGAGGCACGCAATGCTCAACTCGTCTCTCACGAGGAACTGAGGGGCCTGATGAATGATTTGCGTAACATGATAATATGAATGACACAACTACAAACAATATAAACTCAATGATACACACATGAACAATAATGAATTTGATTTGAAGCACGCGTTGTTCAACTCGTCTCCCACGAGGAACTGATGGGCTTAATGTATGAGTTTCATATAACTTGACAAAAGGCAATAAGTAAATCACAACAATAAAAACAATCTAAGTTTAGGTCATGATGTGGTATGGCACAAGTTTAAATAAATAAATTAATTATTTTCATAACACATGACACACCCCAAAACGTGTAATTTAAAAGGGGGAGTTGTAAGATTCACTCACAGTGGGTGCGTCCGGTTGATGACGTTGAATGCACGCGAAGTGGTTTTAACCACGAGTGAAATTAACCTAGATAAATCGCATTATGGTTTGGTAAGTAAACGGATTTTATTAATCTATTTTAGTAGGATTGTTGGGTGTATTTTTGTGAGTTTGAGGCTATTTTCTAACCTTAAAAATGTTATTTTTAAGTATTTTTAATTGATTTTTAATTAAAATAATTAAATAAAAAATAATAAAAAAATTGATTTTTTTCTGACCGTTGACCGTTTGACTGACCGTTGACCTGACCGTTGACCGGTTCAATTCGGAATACAAGTGCGCTGAGTGAGGCTCGAACCCGAGACCTCCCGTACGCGTGCACGCAGCTCTACCAACTGAGCTACGTGTCTAACCCGTTATAAATCTGATTTTAATTACATATATATATTAATTAGTTTAAACCGAAAATCATTTTTATTTTAAAAACAGCTTAAGCGAATCGGACATGCACTCCACAGGTCTCGAACCCAGGAACTGTGGTTTAATCTAACACACAGTCCACCGCTGGACTGTGTGTTCAACATGTTATATAATTCGATTTTTATTATACTTAAATACTAATTAGTTATTTCCTTTTCTGCCTTATTTAAAAAGAAGAGATAATTGTCCGAGTCGGTGCAGAAGACCGGACTCGAACTCGTGACCAGTGATATAAACAAACACACAGTCCACCGCTGGACTGTGTGTCTAACTTGGTTATTATTCCGGTTATCAATATACATAACATATACCAGTGACGACTCCGGTTCAGTTTAACAAAAAAAATGATTTTTATTAAGGCAGCGTGTGTGAGACGGGATTCGAACTCGAGACCTTTGCGTTTTATGTGCACACAGTCCACCGCTGGACTGTGTGTCTAACCCGAGTAATATCCTGATTTTAATTATACTTATACGTTATAGCGGTCATCGTCTTCCTCGTCAAGTTAGAACCAGAAATCGGAAATCGACTGGTTCAAGGTTTTTATCAGTTTATTAGTGTGTTTCAGTTCATTACGGTGAGATAAATGAGAAAAGAAAAAGAAATTGGGCGGAGAGGTATACCGACTGGACTCTCTGTTTTCCGGCAGAAACTCCGGCGACAGAATTCACCTCCGGCGACGTGTTCCTTGTAGCAGCGAGTCTCCAGGAAGCTTACAAAGGGTGTGGGTATCTCCGGTATAAGCTCAGAGGCTCAGTGAGGCTCAGGGATGGAGAAACCGGTTTTTCCGTCGATGAGCAGAGAAATTCCGGCGAGTGGAATTACGCCGAGAAAAGGTGTGTTTTTGAGCGAAAAGGTTTGCAGTCGGTTGTAGGTGAATTTATAATGCAGAACGTTGAAGCACCTGGTCTGATTTCCGACTGTAATCATAAATCATAAAACTCCGGCGGTTATGGTTTGGTCGCGGACTTCAAACATCGGTTATAACCGATGTCTGGTTAATGGTTTACGTTATAACGTAAATTGTAGTTAAGACTCGCGAGATTTCCGGGATTCCGACGACTGAACTGTTTGGGCGCCGGTTTTGAATTCTTAACGTCCCTTTATGAATTAAATGATTCTATTATTTATCAAACAGAACAAGTGGCGCAGTGGTTTGTGTGATGTGCGATAAGGCTTGAACCGATTCGGTACAGACCCGGGTTCGAAACCCGGCAGAATACTTTTGTTTTTATTTTGCGATTTTCAACAATTTTTCAAAAACTAAATATATATTCCCGTATAATAATTGATTACGTATCGTTTAAAAATATTTTGGGCATTTAATTCGCAACGAAATTTTTGACTGACTGTTCGGTTGATAAACGGAGCGGGTTTGGTAAATCCGTTTTTGACGGATGTTACAGTATCCCCTGCTTTTTAGAAATTTCGTCCCGAAATTTTAAATAATGATATATTTTGACTAAAAGGATGATGATGTTTAGTTTGACAGTTATATACTTAGAAAAATAAGGGTTTAAGTTTTTGTTCGAGGCGGTAATGTTCCTTGTAAGGGTTAAGTACCCTATTCAGGAATCGCTTTTTGTTGCCTACTGTATGATAAGCAGAAATGATTTGCTAAAAATGATATCATGCATAAGAGTTTAGATACGTTTGGGAAAATTATGGTTATGTCCTAAGGCAAAACTTCTAACACTACAATCTTCTTGGAAACATAAATAAAACACAACAGCTGATATTTGAACGTAAATAAACACAACAGCTAATATTCAAACATGAATAAACATATCAGCAAATATTTGAACATGAATAAACACAACAGCAAATATTTGATTCCACATTCTGATAGCATATATGTTTGAATGGTGGAAGTTCCTCTCTCGTTTGTTATGATGGAGAGGTTAGTTTATGTAGAAATGGAACACAATTCAATCTCTTTAAATAACATGATGATATAAATGTAACACAAATTCCAACCAAGGCAATACTAAATCCTACATGGAACTTCTCATAACCGCCTGATAATGCCTCTGATCCTTTGGCAAGAATACTTATATATAGGAAGTACCAGCGGCGTATCCACCATATTCTTGTCAAATTTTCATTGGTTTTATCCACAAGTTATGATTGGTTACCAAGAAACTAATAAATCCTACATAGAACTTCTCATAACCGTCCGATAATGCCTCTGATCCTTTGACAAGAATACTTATATATAGGAAGTACCAGCGGCGTATCCACCATATTCTTGTCAAATTTTCATTGGTTTTATCAGTGAATTATGATTAGTCCTATAACTCTACAACCAATACAACAAACATAAAATACTGAAATGAAATATATCTGTGCGATCAAGGCTCAATCGAACGGAGCCGATCGTATTGCATGTACTTGAAAATGAAATGGATGTGCGCTCAAGGCTCAATCAAACGGAGCCGAACGTATTGAATGTACTGAAATTGAAATTGTGTGCTCAAGGCTCAATCAAACGGAGCCGAGCGTATTGCATGTACTGAAAATGAATAACTTAACCACACAAACAGCCTATGCATGGAACCTCTCATAACCGCCTGATAATGCCTCCGATCATTTGACAAGGATACCTATATATAGGAAGTACCAGCGGCGTATCCACCATATCCTTGTCAAATTTTCATTGACTTTATCCGCAAGTTATGGTTAGTTCGATGCGACTCTACAACAAACACCACAACCACAAGATACTGATAATGAAATTGTCTGTGCGCTCAAGGCTCAATCAAACTGAGCCGAACGTATTGAATGGAATTGTATGTGCGCTCAAGGCTCAATCAAACGGAGCCGAACGTATTGAATGTACTGAAATTGAACAACTTAATCTAAACAACCATCACACAAACAGCCTATGCATGGAACCTCTCATAATCGCTTGATAATGCCTCCGATCATTTGACAAGAATACTTATATATAGGAAGTACCATCGGCGTATCCACCATATCCTTGTCAAATTTTCATTGACTTTATCCGCAAATTATGGTTGGTTCGATGCGACTCTACTACAAACACCACAACCACAAGATACTGATAATGAAATTGTATGTGCGCTCAAGGCTCAATCAAACGGAGCCGAACGTATTGTATGAACTGGAAATGTAAATTGAAATGTGCGCTCAAGGCTCAATCAAACGGAGCCGAGCGTATTGCATGTATTGAAATGTAAAATGAAATGACCGATCAAGGCTCAAACAACGGAGCCGATCGTGCGGGCACGCCAAGATCAACCACATAATAAAATGGGGATCCAACTCAACCTCGATGGATGGGGAGCCATGGCCTCGGCAAAAGCATATACTGAAAACAATATATAATATATAATATCCAATAATTTCTCAAACAGTCTACACATGGAAAAACATAAAACTAAACGATAGGAGTTGAATCTGGATCTTCGGCGAAGAGGACTAGTTGAGTATCTTCGTTTGGGCCGTTATTATCTTCGACAGGATTGGCGTTGATATTGAAGACTCTTCCTCCTGCTGGTGGCATAGTGGTTGGGTTTTCTTGGTTTACTTGGTTAACTGGGTTTGATTGGGCTTGAGTGTTGATAACGTTAACCAATTGAGGGCATGTGTTTCTAAAGTGGGTAGGGTCGCCACAATTGAAACAAGCTCGAGTATATGGGAACACGGGGTATTGGGGTTGATAACAAGTTTGGGTCATGTTTTGAGTAGCGGTGGACTGTGTGCAAAATACACACGCACGTCCTGAGTTCGATTCCTGCTATACGCACTCCTTATATATAACATGCCTTTTTGTTTAAAAACTAAACCGGGATCACTCAGTTAGTTATTAAGTATAATAAAAACCGAGATAATAACCGGGTTAGACACACAGTCCAGCGGTGGACTGTGTGCAACACTAAGTCCTACGTCGCGCGTTCGAAACCCGTCACTAGCACCGGTCCGTGGAATTAAAATGTTTTTGGCAATTAAAAGAAATTCGGTTAAATTGAATAAGTATATAAATATAATTAAAAACAAGATTATTTCGGGTTAGACACGTAGCTCAGTTGGTAGAGCTGCGTGCACGCGTACGGGAGGTCTCGGGTTCGAGCCTCACCCGGCGCAAACTAATTCGCTGACCGAACCGGTCAACGGTCAACGGTCAATAAACAATTTTTTTATATTTTTATTTATTTAATTTAATTTAAAAATCAATTAAAAATACTTAAAAATAACATTTTTAAAGATAGAAAATAGCCTTGAACTCACAAAAATATATCTAAAAAATTTCATTAAAATCCTTAATAAAATCCACTCGTTTAATATATTTTTCCGTTATTATTTAGGTTAGTATTTCTCGTTGTTCCGCTCATCTAATTCGTGCGCATCTCACCATCTCCAATCCAACGCACCCAAGGTGAGTGAATCTTTACAAATTCCCCGTTTTAATCACGTTTTGGGGTGTATCATGTGTCTTGATATATATATACATTATACTTAAACCATTGTGCATACATCGTATCATGAACTAGTGTATTCAGTTTGCTTCCTGTTGTGTTGTTATTGTTGGATGCAAGTTTATTATTTTCAGTACATGCAAATTCATAGGCCGCCGCTCCCCATTACATTATGAGCGTTGAGCATGTTCCCCATTTCATTATGCGGTTGAACCTGGCGTGCCCACATACGATCGGCTCCGTTTGATTGAGCCTTGATCGCACAGACATTTTCATTTTCAGTACATGCAATACGACCGGCTCCGTTTGGTTGAGCCTTGATCGCACAGTTTCATTTATGTTATTTACAGTATGATGTTGGTATGTTCATGTATGCTGTCATGTGTTATTGTATGTTATAGTTGTGACTGCTATTTGCCATTGCTTGATTATTTACATTTGCTCATCTATGATTATGCACAATTTTTCATTGATAAACTAACAATTAATTCATTAATAAATGTTTATCTAATAAGGTTCACTCGCCAACTTATGTTGACCCAAAAACCCCCATTTTACACATGATACAGGTGAAGCAGCAGCAGCTAGGAACACATAGGACTTGGACTAGAAGAATAAAACGATTTAGTGTTGGGATTGTTATGCTTGGCTTATTTTCCTTGTATTGAATGAACATGTTTGGATTTTTGGAAATGTAACTTTGACTTTATTAAATATGAAACATATTAGTAAATGTCATGAGCTTTGGTGATAACCCAATTATGCCCCGACTCTTATTCCGCTGCGGGTCGGGGTGTGACAGATTGGTATCAGAGCCATGACTATAGGGATATAGGATAGGTTATTAGACCCTTAGAGCCTATACTATAGTCGATTAGAAACTTATAAGATTTTTGTGTGTTACATGCCAAATTTCATGATGTTTATATGTTTTATGTTAAATGTTACATTTGATATTGTGCAAGCATGTTCATAAGTATGTATTATCATATAATGCCTATCATGAATCGTATGCTCATAACATATCACATCCATGAAAGCACACACCACATCATGATTGCTTTTACAATGATTTTCGTGTTTTCAAATCTCATCAAAGTGAGTTCTCATGACGGGCATGTAGTAACTGGAAGGGTACCCGTACCGGTAGTCGGAACGTCCTGTCTAGGCTGGCATTCGTATAAATCCAAAATAAAGGACCAGTTTGCCTACCTGGGGACTAACGATGAGAGTACGAAGTACCTATTAGGCCAAAGCATGCTATACCAAACGTCGTGTGAGCTAACCCCACTTTGAGTTGTCATTGTGTCTACACCTGGACACGTTCTGACCAAACATCTCATGAACATATTTTGTGGTTTGCATTCGGGGGATGCGAGTGTTAAATTGCCAATACTAATGTGAATCCTACCAAGCCAATAGCCATGGGGGCCCACATGACTATGTAGGTGAAGGTATGGGGGAAATTTGAGGCCCAACATGAGCGAACCCAAGACATCCTATGGATGTAGTTGCATTATTGATATTTATGTTATTTTCATCTTCTTAAAGACATATGACACCTAAAAAGACACCATAAACTCACAATCTTCTCATTTTATGATCCTGTAGATGTCGTCTAGACAGCAACGAAGGGGTAAAAGATCGGGAAGGTCTCAGGAACGGTTGGCCACTCAGATCGCGAAACAAATGGCCACGATACTGCCTGACATTGTGGTCCAAGTACAACAAGCCCTTGCTACAAATCCTACTAACCCTCCCCAACAACAGGACCAGAACATCGACAACCCTCCTACCAGCAAGTGCTCTTACAAACATTTTAAGTCCTGTGATCCTCCTAAATTTGAAGGGACCGAGGGTGTCACTGCTCTCCTACATTGGTTCGAGGAGATGGAAAACACCTTCCTAAACTGCGATTGTCCTGAGGATCGCAAGGTTCGATACGCCACCGGGAGACTACTTGGAGTAGCTCTCACTTGGTGGAATACTGAGAAAGGGAAGAGGGGAACTGAAGATGCGATGGCCTTGACTTGGGAGGAGTTAAGGGAAATCATGACTAGGTGTTTCTGTCCTAGAAGTGAAATTAAGAAGTTGGAGGATGAATTTCATGCTCTAAAGCAAAAGGAGGGTGATCACACTACCTACAACAAGAGGTTTTTGGAGTTGAACCAAATGGTTCCAAATTTGTTCACCCCAACCTATCGTCTGATCGAGCACTATATTCGAGGACTTCCCTCGAAAATCCAAGATTCAGTTCTCAGCGTTTCACCAGTAACACTTGAAGCTGCTATGGAGTTAGCAACTGAACTGACCGAAAACCGAATTCGCAACGGGAAGTTCAAAGAAGAGAAGAAGAAAGCCCCTGTTGAGGGACAAACTTCAAACCACCCCATTCCTTCCTCTAAGTTCGCTAATAAGAGGAAGCGCAACACCAGAAATTTTGCAGTTACTCAAACCAACTCCCCTATTCCTGCTGCACCCATTACTCAAGTCACTCCTTCACCCGCACCATACAGAAGACCCTACACAGGCCCGTTACCAAAATGTAACCGTTGCCAATATCACCATTCCCCTGATCATCCTTGTCAATATTGCACCGGCTGCGGTCGCGCGGGTCATAATGTTCAAACTTGCCGCTTGCCTCAACGAACGAACCGCCATCAACCTATAACCCAAACCCACCAACAAATAATAGGCCAAGGCCAACAACCCCTACTACCACCCACTCAACATTTAGCCCAAACATATTACCAGCCCAATTATCCTATGGGTCAACCAATGCGGGCTTGCTACAATTGCGGCGACCCAAGCCATTTCCGAAACACTTGTCCAAGGTTGGTTAATATTATTCATGCTCAGGCCCAAGCCAACCCGGTGAACCAAGCAAACCAAGCTCCCCCACCTGCAAGAGGGAGAGCTTTCAATATCAACGCTAACCAGGCCAGAGCTGACGGCAATGTGGTCAACGGTACGTTCCTTATAAATGGTAGATATGCCTCTATGTTATTTGATACTGGTGCGGATAGAAGTTTTGTGTCTTTAGAATTTGAACCTATCTTAAGCAAAAATCGGGATAAGCTCGCGGAATCCATAACGGTAGAAGTTGCGGACGGGAAACCAGTTTCATTAGACTCTATTTTACGCAACTGTACACTCACCTTAAACGACCACGATTTCTCAGTCGACCTTATTCCTATGAAGCTGGGAAGTTTTGACATCATAATCGGTATGGATTGGCTCAGTCAACATCAGGCGGAAGTTGTATGTCGTGAAAAATTTATTCGTATTCCTCTTTCAAACGGTCAGACTCTTCGAATCATTAGAGAAACCTCGTCGAAAGGGCTCAGCTTAATGTCTTGTCTTCAAGCTCAAAAATATCTTCGCAAGAATTATGTCGCGTTTTTAGCTCATATCATCAAAAAGGGAACCATGGAGAAGAAGCTTGAAGACATTCCTGTAGTAAAAGACTTTCCACTAGTTTTTCCTGGCGACATTTCAGGACTTCCTCCAGTTAGAGACGTCGAATTCCGTATTGATCTTATGCCTGGTGCTACACCAGTTGCAAAGTCTCCATATAGGTTAGCCCCCTCTGAAATGCAAGAGCTAGCCAGTCAATTGCAAGAGTTGACTGACAAGGGATTCATACGTCCTAGCTCGTCGCCTTGGGGTGCACCTGTCCTTTTTGTAAAGAAGAAAGATGGATATTTTCGTATGTGCATTGACTACAGAGAGCTCAACAAGTTAACCATCAAGAATCGCTACCCTTTACCTCGCATTGATGATCTTCTTGACCAACTACAAGGTGCCAGCTGCTTTTCAAAAATCGATCTTCGATCTAGCTATCATCAACTTAGAGTGCATGAAGAAGACGTCCCTAAGACTGCTTTTCGAACTCGTTATGGCCACTATGAATTCATGGTTATGCCATTTGGATTAACCAACGCACCAGCTGTCTTCATGGACCTAATGAACAGAGTCTGCAAACCTTATCTTGATAGATTTGTTATAGTCTTCATCGACGATATTCTTATTTATTCAAAATCTAAAGCTGATCATGAGCGTCATCTTCGACTCGTTCTTGCACTTCTAGAAAAAGAAAAGATTTATGCCAAGTTCTCCAAATGTGAATTCTGGTTAAAAGAGGTGCAATTCCTCGGGCATGTAGTCAATGACAAGGGAATACATGTTGACCCTTCAAAGATCAAAGCAGTTCAAGAATGGCAAGCTCCACGTACACCAACTGAAGTAAGATCTTTTCTTGGACTAGATGATGTAACTAGTTTCTTAACAAGTAACTATGGAGTTATTATTAAGTCTTTGTCACATGTTTATATATATATAATATACTTAGTTTAGGTACTTCAAATCATAAATCAAGCATCAGGTAGGAGATCAAAGTCTCCATTTAGGCACCTCTAGTGTCATGGATATCATGTAGGAGGTAGGAAGAACAAGCTTCCATTTAGGTACCTCTAATGTTCACCACTACACTTGTGTTATAAACACAAGGAGGGTCAAGAACTAAGTAATAACAATAACTAATCTAATGTAAAACATCAATTAGTGTGTGGATTCAAGATGGGTTGCCAAAGCTAGACCATCTTCACACATGCACAAGTTGAACTTGGACACTACTTGTGGGTGTAAACCCAAGTTGAAAACAGAAAGTTTGTGAGGTTTTCACCTCTAGTTTGACATGTCTCAACCTTGTTTTTAAGCATAACCAACCACTAATAGTGTTGTAAGCATTCGGACATAGGTTTGAGATGAGATAACTCAAGTTTGAACAAGTTTAAATACAACACTTGTTGTTTGATCCATACAAGAATCTTCATCTTCATCTTTGATTTTTCTTATCTTTAGACATTCAAACACCTAATCTATGGGTGTTTGTATGTCAACAATCAAACCACTGTGATCTGTAGCTGATTTGGGACTCACAATTTGGTATCAGAGCCTTTGTGCTCTTGATTGTTTATTTTTATTGATATTTTTCAAGATTTGAAGGTTTTCAAAAGGTTTTTTAAAGTTTCAAGGTTTTTCAAATTTTTGGGCCTAAAATAGGTTGATTTGGTGTGATTAATCGTTGTGTTGTTTTTAATCCGTGTTTAGATAAACATTTGGGTCATTTTGGTACAAAGAGTCATGGATTTTGAGTCGTTTTTGGGTAATTAGATGGTTTGTTGTTCGTGTTTAAACCCTGCTGGGCATAATTAACTTGAAGCCAGCGTAGATAAATTTGAAGCCAGCGTAGAACACTTTGAATATAACGTATTTGTTTTAAAGATCGCGTATTTAACAAATATGCCGACTGTATACTGGCGTATTTGTTGATTATTAGTGAAATAGGGTCGGCGTAATTAATCGAAGGCGACTTCGAAGTCAGTGATAAAGATCCTCAGCGACTTTATCACGGTGATCAGCGTACTTAACCAAACTTTTTTTTGTTTTGTGTTGACTAGCGGAATTAGCTTTTACGCCATAGCAGGACTCCAGAACCATCAGCACATTTATCATCGACCAATGTATTTGAACTCAACCAGCGTATTTACCCTCAAAAATCATCACATCTAGCGTATTTAACATCTGATCAGAAACCTAAAATTGAACGTTAATCAAAATGTCACTAAATCTACTAAATACGGTTGCACAAGCCGAACTTGAAACTGGAACTGCTACGAGGCTCCCAAAGTTGAAAGGATCTGAAGATTTTAGGAGTTGGAATAACCGAATCAAGTCATTCTTTAAGTGCACTGACTATACTCATTGGATGTCCGTTACCGTTGGACCTCACGTTCCCGTGATTATGCGAACCTAAGGTAAACGTGCGGAATCCGTATGCATAGGTAACATTGGATACAAGTTCTTTACTGATTAATCAATGTTTCATTAATGTGTAGACGTTACAGATCCTGGAAACACTAGGACACAGCTTCGCCTGTGTCGTGACAAAATCTCTGAATCTTACAAATGAAATGACAAGTATCCTATTTATAGGAGAACAAGTTCGCTTGAACTGTGTCATGGACAAGTTCGGGCGAACTTGTCCTAGGCATGACAAGTTCGGTCGAACTTGTCCTAGCTATGACAAGTTCGGGCGAACTTGTCCTAGCAATGACAAGTTCGGGCGAACTTAACTCTTTACATACATTAACTTTAACATTTCGCTTCTAAATACAGACTCGATATTATACAATGACGTAGGCAACAGACATATGCATCAATAGCATGTGCCTAAACCTTTGACCCAAAACCACGAGAATGTAGTGGTTGAATGTATGGACTTGAAATCTGCCTTTTGTGATGAAAATGTTGTGCTTGAATCACCTGTGTTTGTTCCAGAACTAAAGAATAACAGATACGGAAAATTCCATACAGAGGAAATTCCCGAGTTTGTTCCATCGTGTAAAGGTATATCAGAAGCTGACCAAGATTCAAGTCAAGAAAGCAGTCGTGAAGATTCAACCACTTCAAGCTCTAAAGGTGATGAAGACGACTCGAGTGAAGATCAAGGATTTGATAACGCAAGTGAAAGTCATGAGTCATCTTCGTCATCAGAGTGTGAGATAGATGAAGAACGCACCAAAGATGAAAGTCGTCTTGACAAGAAAATGAAGAAATTCCAGAAATCAACCGCTGATGCGTCAAGCGATGATTCATGCAGTTCAAGACACTCATCACATACATCATCTTCCAACGCATCATCCGTCAAAAGAAAGAAGAAACGTTGCATTAAATGCTTTCGTTGTGGTCATTTATGACTTACAACGAAACATTGCAAAAGCAAGAAATTTTCTGAACCAAAACAAAATTTTGTCAAAAACTTTACAGAGCAATTTGATAATTTCAAGAAATCGGTCAAAAATCTTGTTAATACTACATGATTTTGGAAAAGGAAATAAGATATAAATGTCTAGAATCATGATAGATTAAAATTGAAGCAAGTTTGGGTTCCAAATCTAACTAACTTGTATATATTTCTGTTTGTTGTTGTATAATAGAATAAACTGCAAAAATGACTTCGAATGCTCATTGAATACATTTGGCACGTGGACAGTGGATGCTCGAGGAATATGACTGGTTTAAAGGAACTACTGAAGAACTTCTGATTTATCGACGGTGACTGTATCATTTGACGGAGATGAAAAGGGAGGGAAAATCGTTGGAATGGGAGACGTCGTATCTGAGGCTCTCACATTGGAAAACGTCAACTATGTATCGGAATTGTGTTACAATCTCATGAGTATATCACAAGTGTGTGAGAAAGGAATTTCTGTTCTTTTCAACGACATTAAATATCTCTTTCAAGCTAGAATATTCAGTTCCTACCGAAATGATTATGCTCACAGCTCCTCGTCAAAACAACACCTATATCCGACGAAGATTTGATGACTGTGGAGATTATCGTTTACACTGACCAGTATTTGAAGTTTGGTTGTGCATAAAGATGGTTACGGAAGACGGGATTTCAGATTTTCGTGGGCATTCAAATACTTCAAGTTTACTAGTGTGGTGTTCGAAGTTTCTATCAATTGTCGGTTGGGTTTTTGAAGGTTAAGAGATTGAACTATGAATGTTTGAAGATCAAGTTTGAGCTATGAGGGGAAAACTTCTATTTCATCTCCATTCTTCTATTTTTCTTAACTTTTTCATCAAAAATGAAGAATTCACGGTCAAAATCTTTTCAATTTTGAATATATCATGTAAAATACAACAAAGATAAACCCTTGAAAGATTGGAGACCAAATTCAACCGAATTGATGTCAAAATTTTGAAAAAACCATGTTTTCCAAAACTTGTCCATCGAACTTGTTTAACCAAGTTCGACCGAACTTGTGCTAAAAACTCACCTTTTTCAGTGATTTTTTTACCAAGTTCGCTCGAACTTGAGGTGTTTTCAAGAAAATTTTGCCAAGTTCGCTCGAACTTGAGTGAATTTTTGAAAAAATTGGTTAAGTTCGCTCGAAGTTGCTAGATTTTTACTGAATTCTTGTCAAGTTCGACTGAACTTGATAAAATTCAAGATTTTTAGCTAAGTTCGCCCGAACTTGCTAGTTTTTCATCAAAGTCATTGCTAAGTTTGCTTCGAACTTACAAAATCTTTACAAATCATCAACAAGTTCGACCGAGGTTGATAAAAAGAAATTTTTCAAAACACAAATCACAAGTTCGACCGAACTTGTGATCAAAACTGAGAATTCTTCATCCTAACTACAAGTTCGACCGAACTTGTAGTAGATCTAACATTTTCAAAAGTTTTTGAGTATTTTCAGTGTACACGTCTCGTTATTCACAATGGAGGATATTCAAAGAGCTTTCATGTCCGGAGCTAGTTCGTCAAATGCCAACGTGATCCATCAAGTCAATCTTGATAACGAAATGGGCAAGATTGTTAAACCGCCCAAGCTAATGAGCATGGAGATTATGAAGCATGGAAGGAGAAGTTTACATATTGGGTTCAAGCCATGAACTTCCAGGCTGGGTGTCGATTGAAAGAGGTTACACTGTTCCGGTGGATGAACATCAGCAAGTTCTGGAAAAGTACAACTACACGACTGTACAGAAAGACGAATACATTGCTGAGAAAAAGATGATCAGTCTTATCCAACAATCCGTCAAAGAAGATATCTCGTCTTGCTACCGGAATACACAATAGCAAGAGATCTCTGCTTTCTTTTCAAAAGAATATCAAGGAAGCGCGGAGATGATCAAGAGCAAGAAGGCTCTCATTATAAAAGAGTTCGATATCTTCAACATGCTGAAGGGTGAAACCATGAAGCAGATGATTGAACGTTTCTATCATCTTAAAGTCCAAATGCGAAGACACGGTTTCGAGAAGACGGAACAAGAGTACATCGACAAGCTTGCAGATGCTCTACTAGATGGAGAGTGGACTACTTATCTAATGTTCTGAAGGAAAGCGATAAATGGGAAATCTTTAAGCTGTCAACATTTATCGATAAACTCGAAGGCCATGAAATGGAACTCTTGAAGATTGCAAAGTCAAAGAACGCTAATGTTGTTCAAGACGTTGGGTTGTACTACAAGAGTGGAATGCAAGATAACATTTCAAGTCCAAAGATTCAGACATCATTTAATGCGAGTTTAAATTCTTCGAACAATTCGCAGCAGAATAGAATCAGTCATATCCTCAATATGATCAAGTGCATAGTCTTCATTCTCAAGTACTGGTTCAAATTCATCTTATCAAAGTCAAACAAATCAGAATCAACAAACAAATTCTGATTTGAATGTCTACACATGCAACATCGAAGTGAATTTGAACAATGTTGTTTCGGAACAAGTCGCTAAACAACACATGTCTCTTCTTGCCACTGTTCTGGAGTCATACGAAAGTCTTGTAGCCGGAAAAATTGGAAATCCCGAAATGACGGCAGAAGATTATGACCAAGTGGATGAAGAAGAACTCGAGTTGATGGATATAAAGTGGTGTTTAGCATCTATCATTCGAAGAGTCACAAATTTCGTTGCTCTCACTGGCCGAGATATCGGAAACTCAAGCAACAAACTGGGTTTTGACAAGACAAAAGTAACATGCTTCAGATGTCGCCAAAAGGGACATTTCAAGAGAGAGTGTAAAAATCCTGAATCAACGGGCAATCAAAGTCCATTCGGAGGAGGCAACGAGTATTACAAGAAGTCACTTCAGTACAAGCCTTTCCCGAAGAAACTCAGGTTGAAATTCAAGAGAAACCGAATAGCAGTAACACTGAGAAAGCTATGGTTGCATCAAACGAAGATGACGGTTTGATTGGAATTCCTACATCGGTAAGAAGACCAAGTTGCATTAATGGCTGAAATTGTTGAAGATACTTCTGCAGAAGAAGCAGCGGCTTTGGAGAATATTCTGCTGGAACAATATCTGCAACAACAACGTGAAGAAGAGGAGTATATCCACATGCAGAAGCAAGGAATTTTATCTCCTAATTCTTGTGAAAATTTTGCAGGTCATTTTGATGGAAGTTCTCAGGAACAAGTTCCCGAGAAGAAATCAACTAATAAATTAATCATTGATGTTACTCAAGAAGTGAATACCGAAAACCTCAAGGATATTGCCGAAAAGCATTAATGGAAAATCTAACCAAGGTAGGTCCAGAGGTAAATGAAGTTGTAAAAGTACACGTTGTTGAGGTTGAGAAAACTTGTACAAAATGTACCGAACCATGTTCTGAGTGTGCTGAAAAATCAAAGATCATCGCTGAAAACAATGTGCATAATGAACTTTTGAAATATGATTATCGCACAATGAAGGAAACGTATGATAAAATGAAAAATGATTATGGAAGGCTTGATAGAAATAAAATCGAACAACATGATACAATAAGGATGTTAAAAGGAATAGTAATGGATAAGCAAAAAGCGATTAATATCTATATTAACACCATTGCTGAAACTAAGCAACAACTCCAGGACATGACAATTGAAACAGAACGTGTTCAACAACTTTTGAGAAGTTACACCTGTAACGCATATGTCATTGATCACATCCTTCCGACAATTCCATGGAAGAGAAACCTAAAAAGAAAATTGGTAAAGAATACAACAATGTTCCTCCACCCCTATGCGAGAAGTATTGTCGCAAATCCGCTGATGGGATGGATAAGGCACTCAATATTGAATTGTTATCTAAAAGAAAATGAGTTGCTAGAGAACATTGATGTAATCTATAATAAAACAGATGATGACAATGCTGTAGTGAAAAAAAGTTGTTGAAAATGTTTTGAACGATTCTGATGAAGGCAACTTTAAAAGTGCCGACTCGAGCTCAAAGAATTCTGATTCACAGTCCGAAGATGACGATACATCATCGGAGAATGATCTATGTGATGATCCTAATGTTGTCATGTACAAGATTAAGGAATCTGATAGATTATACTTTGATGAGAGTTTTCCGATTCAGAACGTGAAGGAAGAATTGTTAGACAAATTCTTTAAACTCGTGGAAGTCACATCAGACGATCTGGAGATCAATGAAAAGAAATTCTATTCCAAACCTAAAAGAAATAAGTACCGAAAGAATGGTGGTGATCATCCGGAAAACCGGAGAGCTGGGTTGGGATTAGAGGAATCAGATGAACCTAAAAAGAAAGTGTCACCATTTCATGAATACAAGAATAAAAACATGAATTTTGAATATGGGACGAACATGGTTCATGAGGAAAGTTTGATCGGGAAACAATCAAATGATGAGTTCAAGAAACAGAAAGAACTTCAAGATAAAGCCAAAATTGCAAGTGGTGCCAAAACAAGTGGTGTAAAACCCACAAAAGGACATCCACATGATTCTCGGACTTGTTTCAAGTGCAACAAAATTGGTCATATTGCATGTTACTGTTCGAAATCAAAGCCGGCTTATCTTCGAAGGAAAGAAAGTTCAAATGTTGTGAAACCAAAGCGACCAGTGTTTGTAAAACCTATAAAGATTTTGAAAAGAAATGAATCAAAAGCTGAAGTCAAACCTAAGTTTGAAAATTCAATTTTTGAAAAAGGTGAAACTTCAAAGGCTAATGAAAACAATTTTTACATCAAGAAGGCTAACATAAAATCTCAAGCCTGGATTGCAAAGAAACGGTCAACAACATTTGAGATCACTAAGTCTGAGCTTGTTAAGACTAGTGATAGCATGAAAGAATCAAAATCTGAAATCATAATTGAAACCACATCTGAAATGTCAAAACTACAAGCGTTAACAATTCAAAAGATAAAAAGACAGTAAAGTTTTCAAACATAAACATCACAGAAAATCCGATGATGAATATGAATTTGATTATGCAGATGAGTGTGGATTCGATTATGCTGATGAGTGTGAGTTTGATTTTGACGATGGTTATCCAATTCAACCCAAGACCAAAAAGGCTTGGGTCTAACTTTTTAAATAGATTGTTGAAATGTGAAGGGGCTCCAGAGATCCGTACTTTCTAAGTGGATTTTGGATAGTGGAGCGTCCAGGCATATGACAGGAATGAAAGCGTTGCTATTCGACCTAAAAGCTATCAATGGTGGATATGTTGGATTAGCGGGTAACCAGGGTGGAAGGATAGTCGCCGAGGGAAAACTCTCCAATGGCATCGTTTCATTCGATCGTGTGAATTATATTGCAGAGTTGGAAAATAATCTTCTGAGCATATCGCAGATTTATGACAAAAAGTTCACGGTATATTTCAACGACAAAGAATGTATTATCTTGAAGGCGGGATTCAAAATACCAGATGAGTGGATTCTGATGCGAGCACCTCGAGATAACGATCTATATTTTCTTGATATGGGCGTCGCTACCACTTCAACAAAATCAGCGCAATGTTTTGTGACAAAGGCTACTGAAAAGGATTCTATTATTTGGCATCGTAAGATGGGACATATTCATTTGCGAAAAATGAATTAATTGGTTCATAATGATCTTGTAGACGGTGTAAATCTTCGGAGCTTTCATATGTCTGATCATTGCTTAGAATGCAAAAAGGGAAAGCTGATCAAGAAATCTCATCGGAAGAAAATTCTAAACTCAATCAAGTTGCCATTAGAACGTCTCCACATGGATTTATTTGATCATGTAAATGTTCGAAGCATCTCAGGAGACTTATATTACTTGGTCGTGACAGATGACTATTCGAGATATTTGTGGTATTCTTTCAGGAATCAAAAGATGAAACGTTCGAGAACTTGGTTATTCTATTCAAGAAACTCGAAAACCTTTATCATCTGCCGGTCAAGACGCATTAGAAGTGACAACGCGCAGAGTTTAAGAATAACAAAATGAAGGAAATCTGCAACGCAAAAGGGATTCTGCACGAGTTTAGTGCTTCCTATACACCACAGCAAAAAAGTAGCTGAACGGAAAAACAAAACTTTGATTGAAACTGCGAGAACCATGCTTGCAGATTCTAAACTTCCAATTAGCTTCTGGAGTGAAGCGGTTACTGAGGCTTGCTACACGCTAAACAGAGTTCTCACTATCAAACCAACAAAGAAAACATGTTTCGAGATGATAAACCGAAGGAAGCCAAATTTGAAATTCTTAGAACCATTTGGTGCCCATGCACTGTAATCGATCAAGATGGCAAATTAGGAGCTAAATCTCTTGAGGGATTCTTTGTCGGATATGCGAGTCCGTTAAGAAGAGTATATGTTCCTTCGTTGATAAAGGTTATTGAAGCACCGCAAGTGGATTGTTTCAACTATACGGATCCTATTCAAAGGAGAGGTGACGCATGGCTGTTTAACTATCAAGATCTTTGGAAGTCTTTTGACTTGCCGGAAGAACCGTCTGACGAAGGAGTTGCAGCGTTATAATATCTTCACCAGTCAGCGAATCAAGATCAAATCAATAGACCAATTGTGGTTAATCAACCCACGTTGGATTCTTCATCTTCCGAGCAGGTCCAAGCAATAGCAGTAGTGTTCAAGTTGAAAATACTTCTGAAGCAGAAGTAACACCTGCTACACCTCTAGTGAATGCTTCTAATGAACCAAAAGCACAACAGTACCCAGTACACCTCAGAATCAGAATTCTGATTCAGATGAAGCACCGACATTTGATGTTGATATGAAACTTCATCGGATGAAGAAGTAGAGCAGATTTCTAACCTGTTGAATCAATCTGCTAGTCCGAGAAATCAGAACGAAGCTTCAACAAGTACTCCTAATGTTGATGTGAACAGTGATCAAATTGTTTCAAATCAGCAAAGCTCAGTTGATGTTCCAACAAAAGAACTGCCGCGATCATATTCGTATCATCCTTCAACGAATATTATAGGAGAACTACAAACTGGTAGGCGTACACGAAACCAAATCAACAAAGCACTTAGTTGTTTCTACACCCGAGTTGCAACAACTCAGAATTCTGCTACTACTCAAGTTTCATTTCTCAAATTGAGCCAAAGACAATTAATGAGGCTCTGGCAGACGAGAATTGGGTGATAGCAATGCAAGATGAACTTTACAGTTCGAGAAGTTGGGTGTTTGGAAGCTTGTAGACTTGCCACCGAAGCAGAAAGCTATTGATACAAAGTGGGTCTTCAAGTGTAAAAGAGACGATCGGGGGGTTATAGTAAGAAACAAAGCTGGATGGTGTCAAGGGATTCCACCAGCAGGAAGGTATAGATTATATAGAGGTATACGCACCAGTTGCGCGATTAGAATCTATCCGCATTTTCCTAGCGTTCGCAGCTTGGAAAGGATTTAAGGTGTACAAGTTGGATGTAAAATCTGCATTTCTCTACGGTAAACTTCGTGAACAAGTGTATGTCTTCCAACCACCGGGGTTTGTCGATCCACTGAACAAGAATAAAGCATATCTCCTGGATAAACTCCGAGAGCTTGGTACGAGACGTTATCGCAACATCTCGTAGGAAATGGTTTTACACGAGGCACAGTGGACAGCACTTTGTTTACCAGAGAAGTTGGATCACATCTGATTATAGTCACATCTATGTGGACAACACTGTGCAAAGTGGATCAGCTTCCAGACGTGATATTATTCATCAGACTAAGTATGTTCACGACATTCTCAAAAAGTTTGAATGGATTCTTCGAAGCCGCTTTTGACGCCGCTGGCACTGAACCATGGGATTTGCGTAGAGGAGACAGGAATGAAAGTTGATGAAACATTGTATCGATCGATGATAGGTTCATTGATGTATCTAACAGCATCGCGTCCGGACATCATGTATCCTACATGCTTATATGCGAGATATCAGTCAAGTCTTCGAATGTCACACTTGCAGATAGTCAAGCGAATCTTCCTTTACTTGAAAGGTTGCCCAAGCACCGCCTGTGGTACCCCAAGAACGACAATTTTGATCTCACTGGATACGCTGACTCGGACTTCGGAGTGGACAAACTGAACTTGAAATCTACAACTGCAGGATGCCAGTTCTTTGGCACACGTTTGGTAACGTGGCAGTGTAAGAAATAGACCACAGTCTCTCTCTCAACCTGTGAAGTGGAATACATTTCTGCTTCCAGCTGTTGCTCTCAAATCCTTTGGATTCAGCAACAGATGAGGGATTATGGTTTGCAGTTTCTTGACACGCCTTTATTTGTAGATAACAAAGCAGCCATCGATATAACTAAAAATCCGGTTCATCACTCACGAACAAAACACATTGAAATTCGATACCATTTCATTCGTGACTGTTACGAAAAGAAATTGGTTCGAATAGAAAAAAATCCACACCGACGAACAAAGGGCTGATTTTTATACCAAAGCATTTCTATTAACAAGATTTAAATATCTAATGCGACTTAACGGTATTAAAAATTTGCTTACAGGTGCGGAAGCTGAGGTTGAATACGGATCGGATGACGAATTCACGTAATCCTCATTGGTTTGTATGGTTTGTAAATATCTTTCTAGTTTAGTATTTCTTAAAAATCTAAAATCCAAAAATATGTTTTTGATTTTAGGGGGAGAAATATTTGGGAAAATACAAAAACATATGAAAAATTTCAAAAATGTACAAAAACATTGAAAAATGAAAAAAGAATTCGATGTCACAAAAAGGAAATGATAGTACATCAGTGGACTATCACAGTACGCTAAAGAAATGGAAAGTTTAAAAGTAATAAACAAGTCTTACTGTGGATGTGTCGATAGGCTTAACACGTTCAGTAAACTGTGTTCGAAATATAAACTAAATTTAGCAACTGCTTGTTCTTATGGATTAACACATCTTTGGATATATGGACTTAGTACTCCAAAATTTCGTTTGAGAGATTGCCTGATTCTGAGATACGAGATCTTTATAGATAGTTGATATCTGGGGTATTATACAAGTTCTTATGATTTTGCGGAAGCAATGGCCTAGAACTTCTATAATACTTTCGCTAAAAATCCCCAAATGCATGCATATTGAAAAGAATCAAAAGATCTAATCATTTGCAGTGCTAAAAAATTCCTTAAGTGGAACACACCTTAAAGACGAGCCGTCATCTCTTTGTCTGTACGCTAGTACTAACTTGAGCTCTCAAGGTCTCGCATTACCGTGATACAGATATCAATTACGCTATATTCACTTGTAAGATGAAATCTAGGGAATCTTGATACGGGAGTATATTCAAGAAGTGGGAACCATAGATAAGTCAAGTTTCATAATTCATACCTAAACATATCTTGGAACAGTTGAGAAATGTGGTAAAGTTTAAGTGGACAAACATATCGACAATCTAGGTAAACAAGTTTAAAGCTTAAAGTCATCTAAAGGTCAACGGTACTGGTGATACGTCTCAATTAACTGATATGATCCTTTCGACACGAATTCACAAAAATATGTATGTAAATTATGTTTGTACATAGTTTACATTGTTCCTGTACATAGTTTATCAGCTTTACATATTAAAACCAAAAAGATTTTCAGTGTGTTTTAGCATAAACTTACAAAAATACAAAAAGATTTTATTTCTATATTGTTTTCAGCAAACCAATGTTGGAGAACGGGTCTTCGAAGTCTGGTAAGATGCTAGAACTGGTGGGAATCTCATTGACAACGGGCTGGAGCTAATCTGTAAAAACTGAAAAGCCAAAACGATAAAAAGTTCATTAATTTGAAACTTTGATTTTGAAAATATCAATAGTTTGTTCGTAACGGGTCAAACCGGGGTCATTAACTTAGACTCGGCAGACAAATCGGTTAACCAAGGTCATTAACTTGGACTTAGTCAACTGAGTGGAATTTCATAACTGGTAAAAAGTTGGAAAGTTCAGGGGTTAAAATGTAAAATTTGAAAAAAAGTTTGAAATTGTGGTTTGGCAAGTTCGGCCGAACTTGCTAAACAAAATCAAGTTTAACAAAACAGCAAGTTCGACCGAACTTGCTAGTTAATGGCTGGTAGTTTAACACAGAAGTTCGCCCGAACTTATGATGGGCTTGATAGTTTTGGGCTCAACAAGTTCGCCCGAACTTGCCAGGGTATAAGTACCTCAGCAAGTTCGGCCGAGCTCATTTGTCTGATATTCAAACTTCCTGAGCGAACTTGAGAGGTTTGAGAGCGAAGTTGTGATTTTGACAAAAATAAGCCGTTACTCTGCCGAATTGTTGATTGTTCTTGGTGATTTGCACACCATGACAATGTCTGAGGTGTGTATTTGAAACTTGAACCGTATCTTGGATCTTAATCGAAGATTTTAATCTGAACTTTTAAAATCTAATAGATCTAGGAGTTGTTGGACCAAATCGAACTTAAAATTGACATAAACAAAGTAAATCGACCATGAAGTCATGAGGAATTGATTTAAAATGTCATTATAGTGTTGTGCAGGTTTTATTTGTAGATGATGACAAGTTCGGCCGAACTTGTTATCAAGTTCGACCGGACTTGTTAACAAAAATGAATAAAGAGAAATAAGCATGTTTGACCGAACTTCCAAAATGATATTGATAATTCTAATGGAAGTTCGCCCGAACTTGTGAAAAAGAAATCTGAATATTGTTTAGTGTATAAGTTCGCCCGAACTTATACTTGTATAAGGAACATGTTGAAAAGGCATGTTCGGATGAACTTGATCAACACAGAATGTTATAACACATAATCAAGTTCGCCCGAACTTGATAAACGTGTTAAAAATTTTGTGAAAATTTTCTCGATAAGCGTGCTAATTGTTTTGCGTCATTTTTCAGGCTCAAGTTCCAGCGCGTGCAATCTCGATAGAATTTTCTAAGACACACAACACATGTATTACGCTCGACAAGACGATCTGTCCATCTTTAAAGGAATATGACAGTATCTTAAAGTTTTTGGAGAAATCCCTATTCATAGAGCTATAACAGTATCGTATAGATCACACACTTTCCATTTTTGGACGAACGCAAGTTTAAGTGATGATCAGAATTCGATTATTTCAACCGTGCAAGTCGGCAATGAAGTCAAACCGATCACTGTAGCAGAAGATCATATACGCAGAGTGTTACAATTCAATGATATCGAAGACGATCCAATTTATCTCGATGAAAAGATGGTTCGTGGTTGTTTCTTTCGAATGGGCTACAAAGGAAGCGTGAATAAGCCGACGTTGAAGAAAGGGGAAGTGCCAAATCCCTACAAGCTCCTATGCACGCTATTATCCATACTTTTAGTCACCGCAAGGCAGGCCTCGATGATATGCAAGATTATTTGGCCTGTATGGCAACGACGCTAATTCTGAAAAAGCCGTTCAATTTTTCAAAGCTTGTATTTACGCACATGTCGAAGACATGGAGGATTCAAGGTTATGTTTATATCCGAGATTTGTGCAGATGTTGATTGATGAGAAGTTCAAGAATATAGCACGAGATCCAATTGATGTGCTTTATCTAGTTCATCTTGATGAGACAACAGTGAAAAAGCTAATCAAATTTCAGAAACAAGCATCAGCTCCTGTTGCTAAACCAGTTTTCAGAGCAATTAAAGATTCAAACTACATTACGCCGCCTGAAAACAATTGGAGGAAAGACGACAGTGATGATGAGAAAGAGCTTAATGCTGAAAAGGAATGGTTCAAAGACTTCAAGCCGAAAGCTAGAAATGAATGGTTCTTAAAGGCAGAAGCTGATAAGCCTAAGAAGAAACGAGCAGCTAAAAAGGTTGAAACGATGCTCATTGACGAAGATGAACTAGAAAACATTCAGATTGAAGCAGGTTCGAGTGCTGCGGTAGTTGTTGAGAGTCAGGAAATTGTTAAGACGACTCAGGAAGATGTTATTTCAGCAACTTCTGAACAAGATGATGATTCTGACGACAGGTGAAAGAACATGAAAAGACAGCAACAGAAAAGAAAAAGAAATGGATGCTGATTTCGATCCAAATCAAGAAAAAGAGTCTGATGAGGAAAGACCAAAGAAGAAAACTAAACGTGTAAAGTCTGCAACTATTTCTTCGACAAAGACTACATGGTCTCCTCAGACAAAAGGCAAAGGAAATCAAAGAAAGCTCAAAAGGCTGTTAGCAAAAGATACAAAGGATCGTTGAAAAGCACAGAAGTTACACAAGAACCTTCTGGCGCACAGGAGAAAGAAGTCACACAAGAACCTTCTACACAAGAACCTCCTGTTGTTGATACAAGAGAAGCTGAACGTCTAGAAGTCGCACAAGAACCTTGTGTGATTGTTTCATAGGAAACTGAAAGGCCAGGAGCTACACAAGAACCTCCTGTGTCTAGTTTTGTGGAAGTACCTGTTATTCAATCGCCAGTTGCTCCAACGACTTCAAATCTTGAAAGTTCTACACCAAAGAAGTCAACACCAAAGGCTGCTACTCCAAAATCAACAACAAAATCTTCCGGGCCTAATATATTTGGTGATATGCATAGTGATCCGATTAGCCTGCAAGATCTAAACGATTTCTTTCTAGAGACGAATGTTGAACTTCTGGAAAAGCGTGTGAAGGTATTAGAAGACAAAGTGGCACAAAATGAAGTTGAAAAAGCAGAGCTTATTCAAAAGATGAATCAAAGCAATGTTGAGAAAGAAATGCTAGACGATAAAGTGAAAGTGTTGGAAAATGAGCGAGAATACTTTAAAGCGTTGATAGAGAGTTTGCAAGATGCTAACGAAAAGATGCAAACTGAGATAGCTGATCTGAAGTCTATCAAGCCCTAAATGATCGAAGATTCTCCAGGATGCAGAAAGTGTTATCTAATGCACTGGTATCGATTTCATCAAAGAATATGATCGTCTAGATCAACAAGAAGCCAAAGAAAAGTCTGAAAAAGAATTAGCAGTGAGTGGTAAAGGAAAGAATGTTGAGGGTGAAGCCCCTAAATCTTCTGAAGCTGCTGAGAAATTTGTTGAAGATGTTTCTAAAGCTTCCGAGTCCGATATCCAAAGGTTGACGAATCTGTCAAGCCTTCTGATCCTATAGTTGCTTCTGAAAAGGACGATGAAGAAGCTGAAAAGGAGGATAAAGATGATGACGAAGAGAAAGATGATTCGGAATATGAAGATTGGAATGTAGTAGATGATGACGATGATGATGATCAGGGTGGTGTTGGTATTAGAATCACTGAAGCTAAAGTTTCAAGTGAGTTTGATTTTTCTTCGCTTATGGATGATGAATCAAACAAAATGGATGATAAAAGTGAGGGGGAGTCAGGGTAGAAAGGGCCAACTGATGAGATTCATCTGTTGAATGTTGATAGATTTGCTAAGCCAGTTGCTGCAGTTCCCATGAAGCCTTTATTGTTAATGCTTGAACATAACATGGAGGAAGGTGAGTTTATACACAACTATACTAAGGAAGATGTTGCAAAGTTAGTTGAAGTTGATGCTGCAGATCTACAGTTTGATTTCGAAGAAGATGTGTGAATGTTAACACTTTCGAGCCGAATGATTATCAGTATGTTAGAAGATTTGAGGCTGACGAGTATAATATAGTGATCGTGGAAGATTGGTTTTCTGATGATGAGACAGACCAAATTGCGAAGTACGTCGGTCCTAATTCTGAAAGTTTTCCTACTTTTGGGAGATGTATAAGCAGCTAGATGAAGACATGCTGAAAGAAAAGATTGAAGAAACTTTGCGTGAAGGAAAAGTACCAAAACCAATGACTAAATAAGAAATTGCTCAAGCGAAGAAGTCCTGGTCTAAAGAGATGCCTCACAAACGTAAGTTTCGACGTCCTCTAGCATTCTTTACCAGAGACAAAGATGTTTCTTTGGGGGATATCTTGAGTTGGGATTGGTTTAAAGAGCTAAAAGTTTATGCAATCAAGAGGGAGTTTGGAGTGCAATACTTCAAATACCTTGCTGATTTCAAGACATTACGTATTGGGATGTGGAAGAGTTGGTACAGACTGTGAATGTTACATACCACATGAAAGTGGTTGATCAGTTGTTATGGAAATTGATCAAGTTTGAAGCGGTGAAAGGATTTAGATATTGGAAGCCATTCATTCCTGTCGCAGAATCAAGACAAACAAAAAGACGGGTGAAAAAGACATCACATTGATAATGAAGCGACCGAGGGCAATGAGAAACATGCCGCGATGCCGATTGAACAAGACTTCTATCCATTGTTCAAGTGGTGGCAAATAGATCCATCGACTTGTGAAGCAGTTATTGTCTTAAAGTTTGAAGAACATTTGGATATTTCAAAAGAAAGAGTTGAGGTATTGGGATATCAGGGTATGAGGGGGTTATGGAGAACAATTAGGGTTCTTGATCCGATGTGGTTGGTTAACTGCTCAAGAGAAGACATCAAAACCTTGTTCTACAACAAGATCGTATTTGAAGAACGTGAAAAGGTACAAGCGATGCAGTTTCAGAAAGTTGTTAATGTTTGCTATGTACACGAAGTTAATTCAGGAAAGATGTGGCAAACAAAGTGGAGAGATCTAGAAAGAGTAGAGTTTTTAAAAGAGGAGAAGCGTCTCGAAGCAATTCATGAAAGAACTAGGAAGGCAAGTGTTAAAAGATTTCAGCATTTGAACAAAGTGCCTCCTACAGATCAGACGCCAGATCCTAAGCAAGAACGACGAAGGAAGCCGTACAAGAACTTCTTCGGTCGGGTGCGTTAAAGTATATTATGAAGACATAGTTTTGGAGACTGATACAAGACGAAGACTATATCCAAGGGGGAGTTTGTTGGTGCATAATGTCTATGTCTTAGTCTTATATCGAGTTTGTATAGTACAAAGCTGAATAGGCTAGGTGTATGATGTATTTATGTAGTAGGAGGTCAAGTTCGCTCATACTTGTCATGTTGAGACAAGTTCGGGCAAACTTACATCCTTCATGAACGAACTTGCATCTCTATAAATACCTAGCTTGTCATCCTCATTTGTAACTTTGGCATTTTGGAGGCGAAGCTTTGTCAGTTTGTACTCTTGACGTTTGATCAATGAAACTGATGATTAACTGATTAATTCTTGTCTATTGGTAAACACAACGTAATATTTCCGCTATTATGGACGTCAAATATCAAATTTAGGTTCCTTAGCATCGAGGATCGGTCCTACAAACAAAAAACCCCGAACACGAATACGGTGAAAGTTGAAATGGAGAAGCTACATTGTGACATTACAAGTTGGTAATTATTCGTGAAGAATGCAGTAAAGCAAATCAGAGGAGGTCGGGAACTATGCAAACAAAGAACTGAAGTGTGATTCCAGGGGGAATACGTTATTGGAAATGCAAACCTGAATCATCAATCAAGGGGGGATTATTTGAAGATATTAAATGCTTGATTGAATTTGTAGGACATTCAAACACGGCTTACATATTTGAAGATCAAGATTCGACAGTGACGTACAAGGGGGAACTGTCAGTGCATATCCTGTGTGTCCGCCACTGTACGAATAGGCTAGATAGAGCGTGTGTTGAATATTGTATAGTGAGCAAGAAATTCGAACACATGACATTTTGGAGAGGATGAGAACTCATCCATACGGAAGAGGTCATCCACACGGATGAAGCTCATTCGTACGGACAAGCTAGTTCGTCCCAAACTTCATGTCTATATATAGGTGTCATGTGTTAGAATTTGATAAGTTTTGGAAATTCAAGGGAAATGCTGGAGAGATTTCCTGATGCTTTCTCCATCTTGTAAAATGATGTATGCTCTTTCGGTAAGAAATGAAATCTTCTACTTCTACTTCTTCTTGATAATTTTCTATCGAATTAGCTCTATTATATCCAAACTTCCATCTAAACCCGACTAATCCGGAACTTTCACCTACGTTTTACTATCTGTCGGTACCCACAAAATCCATGATAAGAATAGAAAGTTTCCCTCCAAAATCAGGATGTTAGCCAATATCTGGGTATACAAGGGCACACATAACCTAGATAGCTATCTAAGGTGATTATAAGAAGCTAGGAATGTATGATGGTTTGTGCCTATATGATGTCATATGTTTGTCTAAACTACTACGGCCGCTACATGTTTTCGCATTAGTAGGGAGCATTGTAACTCCCAAGTAAGATTAATAAAGACACGGATGAATTAGGGAGAAAGGGCTAAACACCATCTAGTGAGTTACACATAAAGTTCTTTAAGATTGTAAATTATATATATATATATATAATATATATATGGGAAACGTGAATATGAAGGTAATTAATCGATTGTTTAGTTGATTTTTGTGTCGAACCATGTTTTAAATTTTGAATTTAATTGTTTTTGATTGAAGGGTTTTGGTTCGATTCTAGTAAGAAAAGGGGATTTATGATGGATCAGGTGTTAGAGGGTAACCAACCGGTTTTGATGTTTATAACTGCCCTTATAGGATGTTCTGGCCTTTTCAAAATCGGTTAACAAATCGAAGCTATTAGGATGTTCTGTTTGGTTCTGTCCAAGCTGTTGATTTCAAGACATAAGGTATGATGTTTTTCCCTAATTTTATCCCCAAATTTGTTTTGATGGCTGTTCTTTCACTTCTGTTGATTGTTGATGGTAAAAAGAATAAAAAGTGAGAATTTAATCTCTTAGCTGTTAATTGATCATGCCATATTGATTGTTCAAAATTGCTATCTGTTTTGTTAATTTAAATTAACGTATATCCATTTGTAAATATCTATTTGTTCATAATTAAAGTATGAACAATCACGTAGAAAATAAATTGTGTTCTGATTGTCGAATGGGTTACTCCATTATTAAGGATCCTTGCAACTACATTTCATTTTAGTTTAGGATACTAACATTTCTCTTTTAGATAGAACTGGATTAAGGTACTAAAATGGCCAAGATGTTCTACCTAAAAATGAATATAGGTTATTACACGGTTAGCACAAATATGAATTGAGGATTCAAATAGGTCAAGTGGGTTTAAATATCTAGACGGCTCTTGCATAATAGTTTGTTTATAACCACTTCAAAGAGGATAAAGGTGCATTAAGGTTTGTTTAATTTAATAGTGCATTGACTTGTTTTCCCAAATTGGTGTAGGTTTCTGGATGGAAAATGGTGCCCCAAGTTCCTTCTTACTATTAGAAAAGTCACCACACCAAGTTCTTCTAGCCCGGGTCCCTGGCAATGTTCCACCTGGTAATTCACTTTGGGATGATATATCTTTTAATCACTTAGCCAACCAAAACCAAAATAAAATACAAAATATCATTTATATGCTTTTTTCTCTTATTAGTTTTCGAACGTTTTGGCACGGTTAAACATTTCATCGGTTGTAAATGTTTTATTTAAAAGTTAAGGGATTTAAGCACTTGATAAAGGACCTTTCTGTAAAGTTTTGACAATCTAAAGTATTTAGTCATGCAATAAAAATGTATACATTGAGTTTTTTAAGTTAATGGATTTAATCATGTAATAACAAAGCTATGGACCTATCTATATGTGCTAAATGTGGAGGTACATTGTGTTTTTCTGAATTTTGCTCTGATCTTTTTAAATGGTGATTTTCTTTGTGTCTTATTAATAAAAATTTGGGTAAATTACTTTTTGAGTCCTTTTGTTTTATTGATTTTAACTACTTGAGTCTAAAAGCAAAAAGTTTAACGCCCTTAGTCCCCATAAACATTCTCCTTAACCTTTTGAGTCCAATTTTTTAACCCTGTTTGAAATTTTTGTTAGTTTTCATTAAAAGACTAAAATGCCCCTGCATATTATTATATTTTTGTTAGTTTTTCATTAAAACCTACCCACTCACACACTCTGATTACTCTCCCTCTCTTTCTTCCTCATCTCTCTCTTCCTTCTCTCTCTCTCTCTAAACCCTAACACCACCATCACCGCTGTATCACCCATCTCCGGCACCACTACCACCACCGCACCACCACCATCACCACTACACCACCACCACCACCCCTACCGCACCACCACCACCACCACCACCATCAACACTACAACACCACCGCACCACTACCATCACCACTGCACCACCAGTCACCACCACCTCGCCACCAGCACCATTACCACCACCCCACCACAATGGCACCACCACCATCACCATTGCAACACCACCACCACCATCACCACACCACCCACAACCGCTGCACCATCACCACATATCACTCAATTTCAATTTAGTAGACCATAAAACCCTAGCCCTAAACCAAATCAAGGGTTGAACCCTAGCAGTCGCTGCAAATCAAGGGTTGAACCCTAGCCGCCACCGTCTGTCTTCATCATCAGAGCCATCACCGTCGTCGCCTAGCCCTAGTTGTCGCCTAACTGTCGAAACAAACCCTATTCGTACTTTTAATATATATTATATATTAAAAGTTTATGTCTTAAAGACTTGTTCCTTGTACTCATGTGTATATAAGACTTGTACTTTGTGTGTAAATGACCAAATTACCCTTGTAGCTAACAGACTTGGTGGATGGAGTTAGAAAATTAGACTTAAAAGGTTAAGGAAAATGCTTATAGGGACTCAGGGCGTTAAACTTTTTGCTTTTGGACTCAAGTAGTTAAAACCCTTAAAACACTTGGACTCAGAAAGTAATTTACCCTAAATGCTTGGATCTGTCTTAAAGTGTATTTATTATTTTGTTTCTTCAGTGTCAGCATCAAAGACGCTGTAGCGGAGCAGCCATGTACTCTTGTTGGTGTAAAATTACGAGAGTAAGCTATAGAAACATTATTTTAGTAGTAGTTGTCAGTTTATTCGCTAAAGTGACTGGCAGATTTCTGGTCATGCTTGCCATGGAAACGTTGATACTTGTGATAATCAACACTTTAAAATAAAATCATTTAGTTTTATGCGTTATGATTACACTCATAATGACTTTTAGCCTATTTGTCACCTCTAATATTGGTGATGAATGGATAAGAAAGCTGGTGAATTAATTCAGCAAGTATATTAAAGTTCAAAATTTAAATGGTGTTTCTAAATGCTTACATTTTTATTTATGATATTTGACAATATGATATTTGACAATTCAGGACGGTTCATGTTGTGTAATGTATAATTGTATTGTTGAAACGTTTGCTTCCATATCACTTGGGATATTGGTAGGGAAGGGTCTCACTCGCCTTCTGATATGTAATGTATAATTTCATTTATTTCATTTTTTTAAATTTTTTTACTACCTTCTACTATAGAATGTGGTAAAACAATTTCATTCCTCAAAACCCCAAAACGAGCCCGGACTTTGCTTATTGCGCTCGAATAACTCGTGACTCTAAACGAGCTCAATATTCATATATTTTTAAACTAATAAACTAATATATTATCTATATTGTATATTTAAATAATAATAATTATTATTATTAGTATTTATAAAATAAGAAAAATAACTAATTTACATTTGTATAAAATGATGACTTAAAGCATGAATATCGACTATATATTAATTTAAAATGACAAAAGATTAAACTGATGAAACGGCCATGATGTTGGCGCCTTTAGATTAACATGATGAGTAAGGTAAGAATTTTAGTGGAGCATTGATCAATCATTACGTTTTAGCATCAGCTTAAAGCTTAAAATGATGGAAAAAATCATGAATCTTTATGCTTTTTTTAACTTATATATATTTTGATATCTATGTCGGTGCACCTTTGGGTGAACCTGATCATGATAACGTCGGTGCACTGGCCACTAAACCACCCACTGATCACCTTATGGATCGCCTTCTGGTTTGGTGCAGGTTAATTTTTGCAATAACATATGTATTTTATCTACTAATTAGTATGTCAGTTTCATGTTATTAAATTGTTTTCCTTTATTCTCCTTAGGGAGCCTCTAATTATATGTGAGTAATCTTAAATCTTAATTATTAACTTCTGTGTACTTTGCAGCTATGCCCCATTTTCCTAACAAACTCAAAAGGATATGGCCTTTGGTTGTGGACATCAGGTACGCTTCTTTGAACATCAGTAAATCAATCTTAATTATTGAACTCAAAGGATATGACTAATCTTTTTGTCATTTTTTTGTGGTTATTGATGAAAGCGATCACAACAAGGTCGACAAAGAAGCACTTATGACAGAGCTTGAAGTACTAAGAAAGGACAGAGCTTGGATAAATAGCACAAGTGAGTTTCTTTAAATATATATTCTTTTTTTTTAATTCAAGGGTATGGGTGAAATCATCTAAGCCTGTTTTACAACATATTTATTTTAATTATTTACGCACGATTATTTACGATCAATTTAATAGGACGTATGTGTTAAAACTCGGCTTTGGTTACTATTTCGGTTGCCAATAAAGCAGATTTGAGTATAAATAGAGAAGTTTAGACTGAGGTATATAATCCATTAGTTATGTTTACAAATAGAGAAGTTTTTTATTTATGAAAACAACTTAAAGCAGTCAAGTATTACCCCTTTCAAATTGACCAGTTAAATAGAGAAGCAATTTACAGCTGTCAAGTATTACCCCTTTCAAATACCAGATGTTTTAGTTAGAATCTAACTTCATTTGACCTATTCTTAATAAGTCTTTAGTCAGAATCTTGCTTTAACAGTTGTCAAATAGTAACCTTTTCAAATACCAACTCAAGTCAGAATCTTTTGATTTTACTGTTGTCCTTTTGATTTTTTACTACTAACCCTATCAGACTTGCTTTTACATTATAGCTGTAAAGCAAGCATTGTGAACAATTGTGGTAAGCATGCTTGGAAATCTATAAATTCGACATCAAGCACATGATTCACGGTCCTTGCGGCAATTTACGATTAAGCAGTCCTTGTATGCAGGGTGATGCTAAAATTTGTCGTTTTCCCTATCCTAAATAATTTAATGAACAGACAACACAAGGAGAAGATGCATATCCGTTGTATCAAAGGAGAGACACCGGAATAGAAGTGGACATACGAGGAAAAACACTTGATAATAGATGGGAGGTCCCATATAACCCAAGGCTTTTGATGATACTTAACTGCCACCTAAATATTGAAGTTTGCTCAAGTATAAAATATGTGAATATCTTTTCAAATATGTTTATAAAGGACTTGACAGACAGGTTATTCAAGTAATCAAAGTGAGCAAGGGGTTGTTATTAATGAGATAAAGAGATTTCAAGATGCACGCTACATAGCGCCCCCAAAGGCTATGTGGCACATTTTTTCCTTCTCTCTTTCTCAAATATTTCCTTATGTTCTAGCCTTAAACAACTTCATCTCCCAAATAACCAGATGGTTAGATTTAGAGATGATAACACAATGTCTAATATTGTTGATAGGAAAGGGATAAGAGAACCATGCTAACAACATTTTTTGAGAAAAATAGAATCGATGAAATAGCAAGGTATATTTGTATAAAGATTTTCCAAAACACTTCATGTGGAATAGAAGCACACGTCGTTGGAATCGTCGTTTCGTAAAAAAACAAAGAGGTCGTATCGTTTCCGCTAATCCAGCCGAAGGAGAAAGGTACTACTTACGCCTACTTTTGTCAAATGTCAGAGGGCTTACATCTTTTGAACATCTTTGCACAGTTAATGGTCAAAGGTGTGAGACATTTCAAAAGCAGCTCTTGAGTTAGGCTTAATAGAAGACGATGAATATCTATTCACAATGTCTCGAAGAAGCACCTATATTCCAGTTTCCCAATGCTCTTAGAAGGTTATTTGCGACCATTATGATTTTTTGCCAATCTGAAGATATTCGAAAGTTATGGAATGACCACTTTGATTCACTATCTGAAGATCATCGGTTACACTGTCAAAGTATCGAATGAGTTCAAAATATGGTTCTTACTGAAATAAGTGTCTTTCTACGATCCATGGGTAAAAATATCAATGAATTTGACATTCCTAAGATAACAGACGATGTTAACTTACATGATGTAGGTTATCGTGAGTTACAAGAGGAGTATGGGATTTTTTTGGAACCTGAACACTTGAATTCCAAAGATTCACTTAATCCGGACCAAAAACACGTGTTTGATGAGATCATGATGCATGTTGGTGGAACTTGAAAAACATTTTTGTACAATGCTTTGTTTGCTGAAATTCGGTCACGTGGTCATATTGCTATCACAACAGCTTCATCAGGTGTTGCGGCTAATAATATGCCAGGAGGTAGAACGGCTCACTTGAGATTCAAGATTCTTATTAGTCTTGAAAATAATTCAAGGTGTAATATCAAAAAATAGAATGGGGTCGCTAAACTAATTCGGTCTGCCAAAATAATCATATGGGATGAAACGTCGATGGCTAAATGACAGGCGATAGAGGCAATTGATCGTACATCGCCAGACATTATAGGTGTTAGTCTCCTATTTGGTGGGAAGATAATGGTTATGGGAGGTGACTTCAGACAGGTGTTGCCCGTTATTAAACGTGGCACTCGAGCACAGATTGTAGACTCCAGCCTACGAATGTCACCTTTGTGGTCTTTGACTAAAAAGATGTGGTTGACCATATATATGAGAGCGCTGAAAGATCCATGGTTTTCTGAATTTCTTTTAAGAGTCAGCGATGGAACTGAAGAACCAATCGAAGGAAACTATATCCGCATACCCGATGACATGAGAATTCAGTGCAACAATAGAGAAAACTCTATAAAAAATTGATCAATGCCATCTTTCCATCAATTGAAGATAATGTATATTCTTCAGATTATATAATCTCTAGAGCAATATTGTCCACTAAAAATGAGTGTGTTGACGAGATTAATAATCAGATGATTGACATTTTTCAAGGGGAGGAAAAAGTTTATTACAGTTTTGATGAAGCTGAAGATGATCAACACAACTTCTATCCGGTCGAGTTCTTTAACTCGCTAAGCTTCGTTTAAATATTGGATGCCCAATAATATTGTTACGGAATATCGATCCATCACATGGCCTGTGTAATGGCACGCGGTTGATATGTAAAGGTTTCATGCGAAATGTTATTGATGAAGAAATTGCAGCCGGTCAACATGCGGAAAAAGAGTTTTTTTTGCCAAGAATCCCTCTAACCCTTTCTGAAGATGACATGTTCCCATTCAAGCTGAAAAGAAAACAATTTCCAATTCGGCTTAGCTTTTCCACGACGATTAATAAAGCTGAAGGTCAAACAATTATCTACCGGATTATGTATTTTCACATGGAAAACTTTATGTTGTGTTATCAAGAGGGAATTCAAGAAAAAATTCAAAGGTGGTGGTATATCTCGCCAAAGATTTTAAACAGCGCGGAGTTTACACATCAGATGTTGTCTACCAAGAAGTGTTGCGTGCTTAATGAACCGCATTCGTATCAAAATGAAGGTAAGTTAGTAGATTTTTAGCCTTAACTGCTTCCAGAAATTACTTTTTTAAAACACATGTAAGCGTCTAACATTGTTTTTTATGTGTCGAAATCTGGTACAGTAGAGGAGAAGATACAAGTCATGAGCGAACAGATGTATTGGTAAAACTGGAAGAGATACAAGAGACTCCCTATATTTTGTTTTTGGTGTTTTGCCCGGCTACTTGTTTGTTTTGTACTCTTTTGTTTTTAATTACACCTACCGTCTTGTTTTATACTCTTCTTGTAGATAGATCACGCGAAGCTACAACTAAAAAAATTAACAAAAGTATATCATCAAAGAATCGATAAACTAACAAAAAAACCAGTGCCAACATATCATGAATAAGAAAACTAACTTAATTACTCTACAATATATCACGAGACCACTAACAAACTAACTAGTAAACGAGTATCCTATTGTAAATCGTCACTCGCGCTGCATCGTGCGGGTAAATGACTAGTATATATATATACATACATAGGGATTGGGTAAAATAAGAACCACCTTGAGTTGTGAGAACCGTAAGAACCAATATTAACCATTGATAAAATGTGTCTTGATAGATGAGATTAAAAGACAATAAATCAGAGTAATGATTGTGCTTTAATTAAAAAGATTTTCGTTTTTTGTGAGATAAAGGTTAATTAGTCTTTTTACTATGACCATTAATGATTGTCTCATTAATGATTGTGCTTTAATCAATATGATTGTTGTTTAATTAAAAAACTTTAAAAAATTGAGGTAATGTTTACATTGCATATAACTCACCAGAAAATGAAAAAAATAAACTAAAATAAATAAAACGAAGTCGTCATTAGTAAATGATAATTTCCACATCCATCGTCTGAGATCTGCACGGACATTACATAAAATATGTAAAAATCCCAAATTATCATTCTACAAACAAATTAAATATCATTTACTCCAAAATATAGCGTTTATATTCCACAAAAGTGACGTTTAGAGGAGTTCGAGCAGGCATTCAGGGGCGTAAAAAACATTTTTTTGCCGCGTGTAAAAAAACCATTTTTTACTTTCGACAACTTGCGCAAAAAAATTTACATTCGGCAACGAATGTAAAAACATTTTTTAAACGTATGTAAAAACTAAAAATTTACAAACACGAATTAACAAAACATTTTATATAATTTTTTATGTCGCCGACACGTAATTTTTTTTATTTTTACCCCTGCCCCGACTGTAAATTACTTTTACGCCCCGGTTGTAAATTTTTATTTCCGTCTTGTTGTATGTGTTTTTTACGCCCGTATGAAAACATTTCAAACTTTTTAATGCCTCAGTTGTAAACTTTTTTTACGCCCCCAGTCGATTGTTTGGCTAGGGGTTTTTAAGTTTTTTTTTTCATTCGACACCGTGTGCAAAAAAATTATTTTACATTCGACAATATACGTAAAAACATTATTTAAAGGTACATAAAAACTATTTTACGTCTTCCGTTTTTACATACGTTTGAAAATTAGATTTACGTGCGACGTTTAGAGGAGTTTGGGTCGGCAATCAGGTTCGTCAAAAAACCTTTTTACGCACGTTGTCAAAACATTTATTTATTTATTTTTTACATAATAGTGTACTCATACTCAGTTCGTATAAATGTTTATGCACGTTGTCAAACTTTTTTTACGCACGTTTTCAAAACTTTTTTTACACACGTTGTCGAATGTTTTTCTAAAAACTTGTAGTGCAAAGTCATCAAACGTTAACGAATGAAATAGAAATTCTCAATAAACATATAAGACAAATATAACTTGCATTTTATAAAGAACATTATGTCATAATTAAGGAAAATAGAGCAAAAAGAAATAGATATCATTTTCGATAATTTTGTATTTTTTAATATACATATAAGACAAATATAGATTGCATTTTATAAAGAACATTATGTCATAATTAGTGAAAATAAAGCAAATAGAAATAGATATAATTTTAATATTTTTTATATTTTCTAAATTACGTAATATTTTTTATGTTTTAATTTGAAACTTCAGATATTTTTTCTCAATTTTAAATATAAAAAGTATATAAAAGAGAATAAAGGTGAGATATATTATTAGACATATTATGATAATGTGATGTGATGTGTTTTAGGCATAAGAGAGATGTGATATGACATTGAGAGAAAAAGACTAAAATACCCTTTTGAATTAAATTGATTACAAGTGATTTGTTAAAATCTATTGGATGGGAGGAGTTCTCATGGTTCTCGCAACTAGTAGTGGTTCCTGCTTGAACCGAATCTTATATATATACACACACTTTAATTTATGTATTTGTGAGAATCATTCATTAAGTTACATTAATAAATGTTGGGATGTGAGTGTGTATTTTGCTAATGAAATAGTAACTTTTAACAATTATGAGAAGAGTTAAATGTTTGGTTGGTCCCTGTGGTTTGCAAATCTTGCAGACTTGGTTCCAGTGGTTCACTAATTACACAATTGGTCCCAGTAGTTTCAAAATTTGCACTCGGGTGGTCCTTACCACTAACCTTTGTTAGATTTCTCAGTTAAGTATATGCAAAATTACTATATTACCCTTGAAATAATAAAAATAAAAAAATATAAACTGGCCGGCCACCACCACTTAGGTGGCGGCGCACGGCGTGCGGCGGCGTGTACCAGATGCGGAGAGAGAGAGAGACCGACATCTCTCTGTAGCAGCGGCAGTGCCCGCGTTTAGCGGCGACGGCGGCCGCATCTCGTGGCAGAGGTGGAGGCGGTGGCCCCTTTTAGCAGCGACTCTAGACTCGCCGGTGTCGACCAGCGGCGACCGGGGTGCAGATTAACTCTTATCTTTATATTTCAGCAATCAGAATGTCAGACTTCATATCTATTAGTATGCCACCTTGATGCAGAAAGGTTTGAAATGAAATGTGTTTCAATTCTGGATGATGAAGCTTTCCCCGAATACAAGGGTTTCCCTGCCTGGTCCCATAGTCAGAATGCCCGCAATACTAGGTATCTCCCATCGATTGAGGCTCGAACCTGAGTCATCTGCACCCCGGTCGCCGCTGGTCGACACCGGCGAGTCTAGAGTCGCCGCTAAACGGGGCCACCGCCACCTCCTCACCTCTGCCACGAGATGCGGCCGCCGTCGCCGCTAAACGCGGGCACTGCCGCTGCTACAGAGAGATGTCGGTCTCTCTCTCTCCGCGTCTGGTACACGCCGCCGCACGCCGTGCGCCGCCACCTAAGTGGTGGTGGCCAGCCAGTTTATATTTTTTTATTTTTATTATTTCAAGGGTAATATAGTAATTTTGCATATACTTAACTGAGAAATCTAACAAAGGCTAGTGGTAAGGACCACCCGAGTGCAAAATTTGAAACTACTGAGATCAAGTGTGTAATTAGTGAACCACTGGGACCAAATCTGCAATATTTGCAAACCACAGGGACCAACCAAGCATTTAACTCTTATGAGAATTATACATTGAATAAAAATAATCAAAACACAATTGTAAGCAAAAAGCCATCATAACTCTCATATCACTGAATCAAAGTGTTTACAAACTTGAGCACCCCCTCACCATGATTCACTAAAAAAATCTCTCAAAATCTAAGAACAACTTATATAGATTATTAAAGTGGTCATGATCTATTAATACACCGAAAGAAAGGACTGATGACAAAACTCACATCATTTAGACAACGAATTCTAACAATCTAATAACTGAATGATTCTCAGTTGTAGTGAACAACTAATCATCTACAAACAACTTCTACTATACAAAAGACTATTACAATGAATAAACCAATTGTCCCAGTTAAACAACTATTTATCATCTATGACAGCAATTGTTCCTTCAACAACAGTTTATCTTCAGCACCAATTGTAGTGGACAATTAATTATCTACAACAACTTTTACTTTACAAAAGATTGTTACAATGAATAAAACAACTCTCCTAGTTAAAAAATTGTTTATCTATGACAACAATCGTTCCTTCAACAAAAGTTTATCTTCATCCCTTCACTTTTTTAGTCTTCGGCACTTTTCGCTGATTAGTTCTTTCCACGGGTCAACAATCTCTCCCTGAACTGATAATATCAACGCCAACGTATTTATCTTTACTTCTTTATAATTATTTCTCTAATTTGTCCATTAAACTTAATTTAAAGTTTGGAGATATGACATCATATTGCTCCTTTAACATAGGCAACTTTGCTAAATCCTTATGATCAAGATCCAACTAGGTACCACTTAATCCTAGCTTATACAGCGGAGTAGGTACTGCCTTAAAAGATTCTTAACGTTTTGCAACAGAATGATTTAAAGTGGTTCCATAACTGCTTTATTAAATGTAATTAACCACTTTAAAAAGCAATTTTTTGTACAAGTGACATCATTGATCATGATGCATCGAATTTTACGAAGTGTCATGCAACCAACTAATAAACTAGAACAAATACTCTCCATGATCTATTTTTCTACCAAAACCTAGAAGATTGATATTTATCTCTTCGACTGTAATTGCATACACATCCTATTGAAAGCCTTCTTTTTATATTGTTGCAAATGTCAACAAAATATACCTTGAATGCGACTAGTAAATACATTAGTAATAGCTTTTTTCATAGTAGGTATCATTGGCAGAAACTACTGGGAAGCAGGAAGTTACTTCAATAGTAACTTGGACATCAGCAGCAAGTTGCTCTTAACAATTTGACTCGATAGTAACTTAATCTTAGTAGGAACTTAGATCAATAAGAACCAATCTTCAATACCAACTTTTCCCTTAGTAGTTATTCTAGCTTGCTAGTAACAAATTTCCATCCGTAGAAACTTATTTGTCAACACTAACTATCCATTAATAGAAACTAAGCACCAGTACCAAATACCCTTTAAAAGAAACTCCTATTAATACAACATGAGTAGTAGTAACTTATGAATAATAGTAATTGCTATTCTCAACAATTACATAGATATTCTAGTATCAATTCCATCAACTTAAACCATAATCTTCCTTGATTGATAATACCAAAACTCTACTAATTCTTTCTTTCAACCCACTTTCTTAATAGCTCTATGTACAAACTCCTTTGTACATATCATTTTCTGAATTGGGTAAAGGAAATGCTAAAACTCTATTAATGCTTGCCTTCAACCCGCTTTCTTAATAGCTCTACACCTTTGCGTACAAACTCCTTTGTAGTTTATCATTTTTTTGAATCTTATAAAGGAGATGCTATTTGTTCTTTGAGATCTTCAATATAGAAGTCCTGCAAGGCCGATCGTTTTATAGATACTATCATTAGTATTATTGGCATTAAATTAGTGTTTTAGTCTAGCCGGCCCTACGATCTCTTGCGGGCCTGGGCCTAACTTGGGGAAGTTTCTGAACCCTATGTTAGCCTCTATATAATGAGCGCATTGTATGTGTAATTTCTTATAGCACCTGAATTTAAAGAAAACCTTAGTTGCAACACAACGGACGTAGTCAGCTGACAGAACCACTTTAAATCCTCGTGTTCATTTACTGCTTTCATGTGTGTGTGTGTGTTCAATTTCTTGTGTGTTTAATCCAAACATTATGCTAGTAGTTGTGCGAAATCTTTCTCTAACATATTTTTTCACAATCTCTTCAAACTCAAAAGCATTCTAGTTCTCTTTTGGGTTATCCAATGGAAGTTGTAGATGTAACTTGTGGTTGAGGATGAGAAGTTGCATCATACATGTATTCATGGTTTTGAGGGTTATCTAGCTTTGGTTCATTACCTTTAATGTTAGTTTTCATGGTTGGGATTTTAATAAGTAAAGGAACTTGATAAACCACATTTGGTGTTTGTTCCCACGATAGTACCTCGGTGGTAAGGAGGTTGGAACCTATTGTGGGGATCAAACCCTGGCAACACCCTATTTACTCTAGGATATGTGATGTCGTGGTTTACATCCTCATGTTTTTCGTGGGATCGGTCGGTGAGGGATGCCTAGTGGTGGCATACACCATAAATTCGTTATTGAAACAAGATTTACATGTATGCTTGCAAGTTCCTCTTGGCCTAGGTGAGACATTATTTTTACCAACTTGGCTAATTCCTTTATTGTATATAGTGGAAAGAAGATATTAGTACATTAATTAAAAAATGGTTTCTAGTTCATTTGTTTATGCTGGTTCATGGATGATTAAAGGAGCATGTCTGAGAGTATCCGTTTGTTTAATGCCTAGTTTCAATTGAAGGTTCCACCACATGTGTGGCTTCCCTTGGAATACAACACGTTCTTGTGGAGAAAATTGAGGAGCTAGTTCTAGGTTAGGGATGGAAGTGGGTAATCATGAAGTAAGTGCCCTTTTCTCTGTCTTTCTTTTCCTTTACGACCCATGGACCTTTTCTTCTTGAACGTTATACATTTAGTAGTAGCATTAAAAAAATAATTTGTAATTATCTTCCCAATGGTGAGTGCTTGAGTAGATTGACTCAACAAAAAATAGTTGTGGTTATGTATGGTCGTGAGATGGGTTCCTTGGTGACTAGGTTTGTTTCGCGGACATCCATTTGCTGAGGTTTCCTAACCATTTTTCAAATTTTAGGGTACGCCTCTTTGAGTGACTTTTGAGGTTGCTCAAGTCGGTGAGGGCATTAGGAGCTTGGGTTTGAATGTAACACGTCCCCCAAAGGAAAGTTTCACCAAGCCTGTTGGTGTGCCTAAGCATAAACAACAGTCGATATAGAACTTTCAACAAGTCCTCTCACTTTCTTCTCACTCACTAAACTAGTTTTTTGGGTGAGTTTTCTTGTTTAGGCTACAAGAAAATCTCAATATACAAGTCCTCACATTTTTATTTTATAATTGGTATATGTGCTTGATCACTAGTCAGACATAAGATATTGTAGCTAAAATTTTTAGGGACCATAAATATTCCGAAATCAGAACACTTTTTTTAGTAAACCAAATCTTATAGTTTTAGGTAAATTACACTTTTCGTCATTTATGTTTGTATCGAATTGCAATGGATGTCTTTTAACTTTAATAATTGCAGTCATAGTACTTTATTTGTTAAACCCATTACACTCTACGTCCTTTAGAACTAACCAGGTTAAAATATTTAGTTTAGTGTATACATGTAAGGGCTGTTTCGTCTTTTTGTTATTTATAGTATTATTTATAGCACTAACCAAATTTTAGCATCCGCATTCTCAAACATTAGTATCTATGGTCATAAATTTCATTTTGTAGCTGAAGAACGAACGCAAAACATGACATTGATCCTGCATCTAAGGCATACAACCCCACCTTTGTGATTAATATACAGTAGGTTGCTGCTCCTTGGTACAAGTCTCATGTTTTATATCTGTCGAATCCATGGCCAAAATGGCAGTGCGTTACTAACCTTGAACTCGGCGGGTCCGGTTCAGATTCCACTCCTCGTCGTTGTGGTGATGGTTCCTCTTGCGGAGTGTCGAGTCTTGGGCTGCATCCACATGGAAAGCTAGTTAGAGGACCCGAGGGGTTTACCCCGAAGGCACTCCGACGCTCAAGTCAGTATCATGTATGGAAGGGATGATTATAAGTGCAAGTGTAGTGTGTAGTTTAGAGAGAGAGAGAGCAGAGGTTGCAAGGATAAGAGGTAACCTGCTTGTTTAGGAAGAGAGCTTTCTTTTTATAATGAAGACTCTTGGGCCTTAACCCTAATGGGTTGATCCAAGAGTGGGCTTATTAGAACCATGCCCACACGAACCTACCAAATATGTGGGGAAGTCTAAGCGAGCTCGGGCCCAGTCACCATTTCATGGGAGCGAGCCCAGACGAAGAGCCTAAGCGGGGACCCTCGTCGACAAGTCATCCTTAGTCCAAGCCCATTCACTTATGTATGGGCGTAGGACTTATTCTAGTCCTTGAAAATCTAGGTGGGTCGTTCTCCGCCCTTTAAATGTCACCCTTATCTGCCGGGTAAATATAGTCTAAGGCATGTTATGCCAAACTAATCTATTATGTCATCCTTGGGGTAATCTTGCATTTAGCATTCAAAAAAGCAAGGTGACACCTCAAGTAGGGTAGCGCAATACCTTATTTCAATCTATGCCTCCTTGAAGGCACTTTGACCAATGCACTCGTTCAAGAGTAATTTCTTCATAGCGTTTATGCTATTTAAATTGTTTTCACATGTCCTTCTCAAGGGCATTTCAATCAAGGTACTCGTTCAAGAGTAAGTTTTCTAAGAGCATCAACTAGGATGCCTTGTTTACCATGTTATACTTTATGTTTTTCGTTCCTCCGAGGAGGGGTTTTATCTTGCCCAAACTGTTAAAGCTGTTTTCATGAATTTGCTTTGTAACTTGTTTAAGCCGTTAAAGCTTTCTATAGGTCGTTTTGTAACTTTTTTTAAGTTGTTAAAGCTTTGCATAGGCCAGTTTTGTAACTCGTTTAAGTTGTTAAAGCTTACCATGGTCGCTTTGTAGCTCGTTTGAGTTGCTAAAGCTTTGTATAAGTTTGCTTCTTAACTTGCTTGAGTTGTTAAAGCTTTCTATAGTTCGCTTTGTAACTTGTTTAAGTTGTTAAAGCTTACCATGGTCGCTTTGTAACTCGTTTGAGTTGCTAAGGCTTTGTATAAGTTTGCTTCTTAACTTGCTTGAGTTGTCAAAGCTTTCTATAGTTCACTTTGTAATTGTTTAAGTTGTTAAAGCTTTGTATAAGTTTGCTTCTTAACTTGCTTGAGTTGTTAAAGCTTTGCATAGTTCGCTTTGTAACTCGTTTAAGTTGTTAAAGTTTTGCGGCCCGCTTTGTAACTCATTTAGGTTGTTAAAGCTTTTGGTGGGCCTTTTCTCCAATGGCGTCTGGGCCACTTGGGTTTTCATATGCCTGCTTCGGCGTTTTTGGACGTAGTCGACTTAGTCCTAGCCCCACGACCAGGCTTTGCCTTGTTAAGATTAAGGTTGCATGTCTGTATGCCTATGTACATGTTAATCTAATAGTAAGATCGTCCGGCACGCTTGCCTAAGTGATCATGTTTGACCCGTCAGTAGGGTCCTCTTACCCTTTGGGTTTTTGTTCTTCGAGAAGGGGTGGCATCTTCTCCCTTTTGGAGATGTTTTGTGAGCCCTTTAGAAACACTTGTTTTGTAGAAAGAACCTTCTTACGTAAATCCTTATTAAGGGCTCATTCTTCTCCTGGAGAGATGTTGTAATTCTCTAAGAATAGGTGCCCATAGAAAATACATCCTCTCATCTTGGAGAGACTTCCTCAAACATATGCGACCCCAAGATAGGGGTCTTCTCCTTGAGGGATATTTTCTTAAACACGTACTCGTGGCAGGGATCTTTTCTTTTCAGGGAAAGGATTTTTTAGGTACGAAGTCCCTTGTCAAGTGGACTCTTCCCTCCCTTATTTTCTTTTAGAGAATAAGTTTTTCAGGTACGTAATCCCGAAGGAGGATATTTCTTCATTTTAGAGGAATAAGCTCTTTCAGATATGAAATCTCTTGCGAGGGGACCTTTCCTTTTTCAGAGAAGGAGACGTTCAAATTTGTAGTCCCAAAAGAGGGATACATTCTTGTTCCTGTAAGAAAATTCTGACATACCTAATCCCATGGAAAGGGATGTTCTTCTGTTCTAGGAGGGACATCTTCAATGCTTGACCCATGGAAGGCGATGTTGTTCTGTCCTTGGAGGGGACTTCTTAAATACTTAATCCCATGGAAAGGGGTGTTTTTCTATCCTTGGAGGGGACTTCTCCAATATTTAATCTCATAGGAGGGAATACCTTTCTACTCTTGGAATGAGCTTCTTCAAGACTTAAGCACATGGAAAGGATATGTTCATGTTCAAGGGAGGAACTTCTGAAATATTTAATTTCTATGAGGAAATACCTTCTTACAAAGCATGTCCTTGAGGGTTTGGAAAGACTCCTCTTGTTCAGGAACCCAAACAAAAGGTTTATCCTTTTGGGTCAAAGACGTTAAAGGAACGACGATCTTAGAAAAGTTCGAGATGAAGCCCCGGTAATACCCAGCTAGGCCAAGGAACGAGCGACTTTGAGAAGGCGATTTAGGTGCAATCCAATTCTTCACAGCTTCTATCTTTGCGGGGTCAACATGAATACCGAGTTCATTGACAGTGTGACCAAGAAATTCAACCTCTTTTAGCCAAAATTCACACTTGGAGAATTTGGCACAAAGACGTTCGGTATGCAAAAGCTGATATATTGCAAATGTCGCCCATGTTCTTCTTTCGTCTTGGAGTAGATGAGTATATCGTCGATGAATACGATTACGAAGCGATCGAGGAAAGGCTTACACATGCGGTTCATGAGATCCATGAACACTGCAGGCGCCTTAGTCAAAACCAAAGGAATGACCACGAACTCATAGTGTCCATAACGTGTGCGAAAGGCGGTTTTAGGTAAATCTTCTTTGAGAACTCGAAATTGATGATAGCCAGAACAAAGGTTGATTTTCGAGAAACAAGTCGCACCTTGAAGTTGACCGAAGAGGTCGTCAATGCGAGGAAGAGGATATCGGTTTTTGACGGTAAGCTTTTTGAGCTCACAATAGTCAATGCACATCCGAAATGATCCATCTTTCTTCTTGACAAACAAAACGGGAGTGCCACAAGGAGAAGTACTAGGGCGTATAAAGCCTTTATCAAGAAGTTCTTGAAGCTGGCTTGATAGCTCTTGCATTTCCGAGGGAGCTAAACGATACGGAGCTTTCGCAACAGGAGTTGCGCCAGGAATGAGATCAGTACGAAAGTCAACAGAACGAGGAGGCGGAGGACCAGGAAGATCCTCTGGAAAGACGTCGGGAAAATCGAAAACAACAGGAACGTCACTTACGCTCGGACCCTTGTCTTTCTTTTCCACAACATGGGCCAGAAATGTGAAGTATTCCTTGCGTAAATATTTATTTGCTTGGATACACGACATAAGCTTGAGACCTTTAGAGGTTTCTCGCCATAGACGTGCAAGGAATCACCGTTTGGAAGAGGAAGGCGAATGAACTTCTCGGAGCAAACAACTTCAGCACGAACTCGCCTAAGCCAGTCCATACCTAATATGATATCGAAGCTTCCCAATTGCAAGGGTATGAGGTCAATCGAGAACGTATGATCGTTAAGATTCAAGGAACAATTAGAAAGAACGGAATCAACGGTGACGGATTTCCGTTAGTGACTTCGACCGAGAATGGGTTGGGCAACTTAAAACGTACGCACTTAAGCAAGGGTTCAAATTCATTAGACACAAAACTCCTATCTGCGCCAGTATAAAAAAGACATGAAGTATAGACATGGTTTACAAGGAACGTACCGGTGATGACGTCATTCGCGCTTTGCGCCTGCACGACGGTGGGGGCGAAGGCTCTGCCTCGAGCTGGTTGAGGCTTCTGTTGCTGTTGCGGGTTGATAACACGCTGGGGTAAACATTGGCGAAGTGGTTTGGGTCGCCACATATATAGCATGCTTTTGCAGAAGCAGCTTGAGCTTGAGCTTGAGCTTGAGCTTGAGGGTGAGCAGGGTTAGGGTTCGGTACGATGGCTTGGGCTTGTTGGTTTTGGGGTAGAGGGAAGTTTTGGCAACGGTTAGCAAAATGCCCCAACCTCTGACATTGGGCGCACTTGCGGCATGGTGTATTGGTGGGGTGATGGTAGGAGCAGTTGGCACACTGGGGATGAGGTCCAGTGGCCACACTTGGGTTGTTCGGGGTTGGCAGGGGTAATGGCTGCTAGAGTTTGGATGGGTTGAGGATTTAGTGGAGTAACAACCGTGCAGTTTTAACTCGAAGCCTTCCGCTTCTTGTTCTTGGGGTTGTTGTTTCTAGGGGTTTTGGGTGAGGGTTCAAGAGTCTTTTGTGGCATTCTTGCGCTCGACATGGTTGTTGTTAAGGCGAGTGGCCAAGCGGTATCTTTCCTCAATAGTCGCTGGGAAGGCAGCTTCTACGAGGTTCATGAAAGAGTCGGGTAGGCAGTGGATGTACTTGTTGATGGCCTTTTCGGTGGTAAAAACTTGGCTAGGGAAAAAGATGCAAAACTCGTGTTCCAGCTTCCTAAGCACATGAGGAGGGTAGAACTCGTCCCTCATGGTCTTCTTCAATTCGGCCCATGGCAACGCGTGGGCGGCATCATCCCCTCTTGTGCTACGTTCAGAGGTCCACCACTCGAGGGCTCTCGAGCGGAATACCCCAGTGGCATTTTCGGTGCACAAGTCATCGGGGCAGCTACTTTGGCGGAAGGTAATCTCCATGGCTTCAAACCAAGTCAACAACGCGGTCGAACCATCATTACCTGTAAACTCCAGGGGTTTGCAGGCAACGAATTGCTTGAAAAGGAATTGCGACTTAGGCTTTTCAACCTTGGAGTCCATGGAGCCATGTAGTGATTCGGTATTGGGTTGGATCTTACTGACTATGTCGGGTATGACTCTAGCCATTTGGTCGGCCATCTATTCAGCAACGAGGTTTACGAGTTCCTGCTTGGAGATAGAACGGGAACTCTTCTTGGTCTTCTTGTGTTTCATCGGATGAGTTTGGAGAAGACATCTAGGGTTGAAATATAAAGGAAAGGATGAGACTTGATCATAATGTAAAAATAAGTTTTGCATGTATAAGCATGGATATTTCACGTATGTTGCATGCATTTGACAAGTATTCAACATGTATTCAATAAGCATAATCACGTATGAATGCGTATAAAGAGTATAACTTTAGTTTGTTAATGAGGGTTATTATTGTTTTTGATAGCGAGAGACGTGCGAATTGTGTAATGGTTCCGAAACGAATAAGGTAGCAAGTATAAAATCACATTTAAAATTTGAGATAACATAAAAGATTGGCTCAATAAAACATGGGATTGTTTCGGGTAGAGAAACATCGACTATTCCAAAGTGATTCGTAAGATCTTTCGAGTTAGGGAACATGCTTTGGCCGAATAGGTAAAAACTCTCGTCGGGAAGCGATTGACGGTATTTTACCCTTCCAGTTACTACATGTCCCTAGTCGATCGATAATTCGAGACTTTGGCGAGATTGAAAATCGAGGCATAAGACTTGTTGGCAAGGTGCGGGTTTCACCCATAACTTGACAACATCGTACCCTAAGTGTGGTTGCTTCTTACTAAACGAGGAGCATATTCCGACTCGTTTGTAAGATCCACTAGAGTATGAAATGGAAGTTTTCAATCAAGATGTGGATATCACTCCTAACTTGATGGTGTAACTTCGTGAAAATCGAATACGCAGAATGAGGGAATTCACCAAAAATTGTAAGTCATTGGACCTATCTTGGTGCAAATCGCCTCGTTTGCATCATGAGTGTCTTCAAGTCTTCAAGTGTATTGTGTAAACGTCTTAGGAAGACGTTATGTATGTTTTAAGACCAAAAGAAAGGAAGAAGCAATGAAGGAAGAATAGAGTTTTAAGGATGATATAAGAATGGTAAAAAACGGGACGCTTAAACTATAGACTAGGTCGAACATTGCAATTCTACCTAATTCCCTACAGTTATGGCTCTGATACCAATCTGTCATACGCCAACCGATGGCGGAAACATCGAGGCGAGATGAAAACGATTGCTCATTGCTCATAATACTAATAGCGACAATAAGTAATTAAACCGGATTTCATTTCATACGTAAAATGTCATACAATACAAGGGAAATTCAAATACAACAATAACAAAAGACAAAATTTGATACAACATTAATAAACCTAACGTCTATGTGTGTATCTAGCATCAACGCTACTTCAATTTCATAGCATCATCTTCATCAACCTATAACATGTTTTAAAATAGAGTTCAATGCAAAAGCAAAGGCGAGTACACAAGTTTAAGCATAAGCATACGTATACGAATAAGGTTTAAAAAAGAATCCACATGATACTAAGTTTATACAAGAGCACTATACATGGCACGCAATATCTCTAGTCAAACCCTTTGTTAACGCAAATTACGATATTTGAACATAGCCTCTAGATTTCACGAGGGAGGTGGTGCGTTACTCCTATAGCGCTATACATGTCAAATGAAGGCTTATGATAAGCTAATGTCTATGGTATTACATAAGAATGATCCAAGATATAAGCAACAAGTAACGTATCAAAGCATTCATAAATATAGGATTGTTTCGTGCATTGTATAAAGTTTAAGTTTAGTGCTTTTGTATATGGTAAACATGTTACACCCAAAAATGATAAAATGAAAATGGGTCGAGTGTACTCACGGTTTTGCAAGCATTCCGACTTGTCGATTCCGTGAAGTGTTGTTTGGTTGCGGGAGGAACACCGAGTTATCCTACAAGAGGGAAAACGTAGGTGTGAGTATATGGGTGATGATGGAAGATTCAGAATTTGGGTTAAAGCTTAACAAAGTATGTATACGAAAATATTCACTAAGGTATAGCACTCGTTTTGACACTATGGGAACCCATTAGCGTTTCAGTGCTTTCATAGGTTATAAAACCTATTAGAATCGAAACAAGGAACTAAACACTTTAGTGGTTAAACTTATTAACTTGACATATGATTATTTAGTCATCATCAAGGTTTCGGTTTTATGTATATATTATGTAGATTATAATAGTTACATGTATATTATAAGTCCAGAAGAATGTCATAGAAGTCATGTAGGAGGTAGGTGGTATAACCATCCATTTAGGAACCTCATGAGAGTTCACCACTACACAAGTTGTCATAGACAGCAAGGAGGGTCAAGAACAATGGTTAATAATTCAGTGTCGTAAAAATCACGACTAGGCGGCGATTAGTCGTCGATTAATCGCTAGTCGTCCAGTTACTGAGTAATTTTTTCTTAAAGCGATCCATTAATCGACTAGGTCCGACTAGGCCAACCAAAAATCGATGATTCCAGCCAGATTCCAGTAAAAAACCTGTATATCCCAGCCAAAACCTCTAAATTCCGGTCAGTTTCCAACCAAATCATATGAATTCCAACAATTACTCATGTATACTTAAATAAATGAGTTAAGTAAGATTTAAAACTCACCTACTTAAAATATTTACCTATAAAAATGTATATATGTATACATAAAATTGAAAATTACATAGAAAAACCCGATCCGATTAATCTTGATTAATCCCGAGTAATCCCGAGTAGTCGCTAGTCCCCACTTCACCGGCCGACTAGCGACTAACGAGTTCTTTAACCTTGGTTAATATAAGAATGGAAATTACAAGTTATCACTACACAAAGTAGCCAAGTAAGCTACAACCCGGTGAGCCGACGTCGTCACAAGTCGAAGGCTAGACGGGGTTGTGTCACTTTCAACTAGCAAACTACTTAGGATGGAATAAGAAAACATCAAGTGTTGTGTGGACTTGGAAGTAGGGTAGCCCAAGCTAACTTTGTAGTCACACTAGCTTCAAGTTCAGGACTTGGCAACACTTGTGAGCTTAAAGCTCATGTAAAACAGAAAGTTTAGAGGGGTTAAACACCTCCGATTTGTACGTAACAACCTTGTTTTTAAGCACACTAATCATAGACTTGATTAGTGGCATAAGGACATAGGTTTGTATAAGTAAAACATAAGTTTTCTTTCAAAATATGAAGAATCAAAAAGATAAAATTGAGTAGAATTATAGGTGCACTTTGGACCTCAAAAATGGTGAGGTTTCACCTTAGTTTGCTCAAGCAAACTTGTGAGAATCTTTCTAGAAGTTATCCAAGTGTTGTAGAAGAAGAAACAAGAAGAAAATTGAAGTGGAAGTGAGTTAAAACTCACTTTTTATGGCTGGAACTCTAAAAAACGTGGTTGAAACTCAGCTGAGTTTGGGAGGGTTTTTGAAATGTTTGGAGGCTTTCAAAAGTGGAATAAGGAGTGGGGAAGTGTTTATTATATAGGGAAGGGATTAAGGTTTCAACGGGTTGGGCTTTGGACAAGGGATTAAGGTCAAACGTTTACAAGTATCACGATTTAGGTATCATACGTATAAATGTATGAATATGTATAACATGAATAGGAATAAAACACGAGTTTTCATTATGATTCAAGTCTAGGATTACAATGATTACAACGAAGAATGAATACAAGGTTACAAAGTTTCCAAAAATAGAAATACAACACGAGCTTTCGAAATATTGAAAGTATGAAAAAGTCAGACGTTACAGTCTCCACTCCTTTAGGAAATTTCGTCCTGAAATTTAGGAAGATGCAACGAAGAGATGCGGATACTCAGCCTTCATATCACTCTCGAGTTCCCAAGTAAATTTAGCGCCACGTTTTCCTTCCCATCGAACCTTAACGATAGGAATTCAAATGCGCCTTAGTTGTTTGATTCATCGGTCCATGATTTCAACTGGTTTTTCCACAAAATGCAATGTCTCGTTGATTTGAAGATCTTCGAGTGGGACTTGAAGTGTCACATCCCAACCGATGGCGGAAACATCAGGGCGCGGCACTAGGCGAATCAGATTGCTCAAGAGATTTCATAACAATTATTTAAGCGACAATATTTAAGCGTTCAATATCCCATACTATCAAACATATAATCTTCAAATAATTATTACAAATACCAAAAACAATCTCTTAAACATAAATCCAATCCCATCTTCCCTAGATTTATTACATGAGTTTCTAGAGATAATCCTAATCCAATTGTGAAAGTAGACAATCCTCAACCTGTCACATACGTTAAAATAAAAGTCAATACAATTAAGTAAAGGTGAGCATACAGGTTTGCGTACATAATAGATATAAAAGTGTTTAGCATACACCGCATGGCATACGTAAGAGTTGTGAACCATCTAACTACTTAGATTCAAGTAAACCAACAAACCGCGATTGATCGAGGCATGCGAACAAGTGTTCACATCCGAAAGAGAAAATAAATGTGAAATAAAGATGCGACCTTAACAACCCCGGGCCTCCGGGTGGCGGGTCAACCTCTAGCAAGCTATCATGTTAAGGGTGGCGTACTAGCAATCAAGTTACACATACAATTCAGCAGATTTCACGTATAGTCATGTAACAGCGGGTTACGAATAAGCGTTTGACTTGTGTGATGTGTTTTGATATACGAACATATGTGACACCCAAAAGTGCGTTTAAGCGTAAAAGGGTTCAAGTATACTCACAGTCGGTGCATAAAGAAAGAGAGGCGGGATCTGATGTAGATTGAGGAGAGCGTCGGTTCAGCCTGTAAGTGAACAGAAGTGCATCAGTCTTCTGAATTGCTGAAACGATTAACGGTTGAAGGAACATCAGACAAGTCGGGCGAACTTGTACCTTGGGGTACAAGTTCGGTCAAACTTGTGCTATTATCCCTTGGGAGAGTACACGTTCGGGCGAACTTGTCCTGATTCCTTGGAATCAGTACAAGTTCGGGCAGACTTGTGTGTTTTCTGTCAAAAATTGATCAAGTTCGGGCGAACTTGGTCGCCAATCTGGTTTCAAGTTCGAGCGAACTTGATGTTTTCCGAGCGAACTTGACTGTTTTTGGCATCTAAATCGTGCGTTTTTGCGTCGTTTACTGAGGAAATCGAGTGTCCATCCCTCCAACCTTAAGCTACTGAGCAAAACCTAGGCTGGAGAGGTCTTTTGGAGCGAGTTTTAGCCATTTTACAGAAACTCGGACTAATCCGGGCGAACTTGATGGTTCGTACGGGTTAGTCTTTGTGCAAAGTGATGACATCGTCCTTGTGCTTCCGGATCTGAGATCTTGCTTGACAACGCCTCGTTCCACTTCATAGTGAACGAAACATACATCATTAGTCCGTATTTTTATGTAAAAATCTATGTTTAAAAGGTTTTACTTAGATCTAAGTGTAGTTCTAAGTGAAAAAGAGAAGTTTTGTAGAAAAAGATAAAGATTTTCATAAACAGAAGAGTTTTATGAAATCGAAGGTTAGACCTTGTGCAAAATCGTTGTAAAACGTTGTTGTAGCTTGAAAACGGGTTGATTCTTACTTAGAAAACGGAAGTATTCAATTGGGAGAGCTCTGAGCGAACTTGGTCAGCAAGGGGAGCATGTATGAGGAGCTGGGTATTTATAGGAGGAGAGGAGAAGTGGGCTGGATACATCAAGTTCGAGTGAACTTGTACCAAGTTCGGGCGAACTTGCTTGCTTCCTGGACATTGAGGCAAGTCCGAGTGGACTTGATGTGTGATGTAGAGTTCTGGTCGCCTGGACAAGTTCCGGCGAACTTGGTATTAACCAAGTTCGAGCGAAGTTGTTCCATTTCTCCAGTTTTGTTTGTTGTTTGTTCGTTTATCGATTGTTCAGCAATGTATTCGAGTTATGTAGTTACGTTAAGCGATTAAGTGATGCATTAAGCGTTGTTTTAGTGTGATAACGCGAGAGAGCGAGTTGCGTGAGCGTGTGAGCGATTCAGCGATAGTAATCCATACAAGTAAACACATAAACACGTATAACACATACACTAATATTTGCATTGCGATACGATGAGATAAGCGATGTGTTGCGTTAGCGTTGCGTATAATAAGCGTCTAAGTGTGATTAATAATGCGATGTGATGAGAAAACATGTTTTGTTTAACATAAAACCTTTCCATTAATCGAATCCTGGATTACAAGCTATTACAATTTAAAGATAAATGAAAAATAACAACCAAAATACGGGTGGTTATAGCCTCCCCTACTTTAGGGAATTTCGTCTCGAAATTAAGTAGCGGTCATAACGAAGAGATGTGGATATTTAGCTTTCATATCACTTTCGAGTTCCCAAGTGAACTCAGCGCTGCGTTTGCCTTCCCATCGGACTTTCACAATAGGAATGCGAGAGCGTCGAAGCTTCTTGGTTTCTCGATCCATGATTTCAACTGGTTTTTCCACGAAGTGAAGGGTCTCGTTAATTTTCAAATCTTTGAGTGGTACATGAAGATTTTCTTCAGCTAGGCATTTCTTGAGGTTTAAGACGTGGAAAGTCGGATGTACGTTGTTGAGTCCCGCTGGTAGTTCGAGTCGATAGGCCACTTTGCCAATTCTTTCCAGAATCTTAAAGGGACCAACGTATCGTGGCGCTAGCTTTCCTTTCTTTCCAAATCGGATCACTCCTTTCCAAGGTGCAACCTTTAAGAGAACGTGATCTCCAATTTCGAACTTTAGGGTCTTGCGGCGTATATTATCATAACTCTTTTGACGACTCCGAGCTTTCAAGAGATTATCTCTGATTTGGAGGGTTTTGTCTGTCGATCTCGGGACCAGTGATTTGTGCCTCCCTGATCTCGTGCCATGCAAAAGGCGATCGACATTTTCTTCCATACAGTGCCTCAGAAGGTCCCATTTGAATACTAGTATGATATCTATTATTGTACGAGAATTCTATTAAAGGTAAATGCGTATCCCAATTACCACAGAAATCTATGATGCACGCACGAAGCATGTCTTCGAGGGTGCGGATCGTGCGCTCAGTCTGAACATTGGTTTGAGGGTGAAAAGCGGTACTGAGATTAAGCGTAGTACCGAGAGCGGATTGAAAAGCCTCCCAGAGACGTGAGGTAAAATGACCATCGCGGTCAGAGATGATGTCACGAGGTGTCCCGCGTCGACAAATGACTTCGTCGGTATAGATTCGTGCTAATCGTTCAACCTTGTAGTCTTCTGGTATGGTAATAAAGTGTGCTGATTTAGTAAGACGATCGAAGATAACCCAAATGCTATCGTGACCAGAGGAGGTGCGAGGGAGTTTCGTAACAAAGTCCATGGCTATGCTCTCCCACTTCCACATCGGAATTTCGGGTTGTTCGAGCAAACCAGAGGGCCTTTGATGCTCGGCTTTAAACTTGGAGCAAGTTAAGCATTTTGAGACGTATAAAGCGATATCCTTTTTCATGCCCGGCCACTAATACTTGGGACGAAGGTCCTGGTACATCTTGTCTGCTCCAGGGTGAATGGAGTATCGGGATTTATGAGCTTCGGTCATTAGCAATTCTCGGAGATTATCACGGCTAGGAATCCAAATACGATCGTGGTAATAATAAATTCCATTTGGTTTAACTACGAGTTGGGTTTCGGCACCATATTTCATTTCTTCTTGCAGGGTATTTTCATTAAAACAAGCAAATTGGGCGGAGCGAATCAAAATTTCGAGATTATTCAAAGCTTGAGAGTGACGAACACTATACACATAGCTTCGTCGACTAAGAGCATCGGCTACGACGTTTGCTTTGCCAGTATGGTAGCGTATCTCACAATCGTAGTTGTTGAGAAGTTCAACCCATCTGCGTTGGTGCATGTTCAGTTCTTTCTGATTAAAGATATGTTGTAAGCTCTTATGGTCGGTGAAGACCGTACACTTGGTACCGTAAAGGTAGTGTCGCCATATCTTTAATGCAAAAACAACTGCACCGAGTTCGAGATCGTGGGTTGTGTAGTTTTTCTCGTGGATCTTGAGTTGTCGAGATGCATACGTGATAACCTTGTCTCGTTGCAGAAGAACGCAACCAAGACGAAGATTAGAGGCATCGCAATAAACAACGAAATCGTCGTTTCCATCGGGTAGATTGAGTACAGGGGCGCTGCATAGCATACGCTTGAGAGTTTGAAAGGCTTTCTCTTGTTTAGAATCCCAAACGAATAGCTTGTCCTTATGAGTTAAAGAGAACAACGATTTTAGAAAAGTCGGCGATGAACATACGGTAGTAACCCGCCAATCCAAGAAAAGAACGGATTTCAGATGCATTCTTCGGCGTAATCCAACTCTTTACAGTTTCTATCTTTGCAGGGTCGACGTGAATACCTTGACTGTTAACGATATGGCCGAGGAATTAGACTTCTTCGAGCCAGAATTCACATTTAGAGAACTTAGCATAAAGACGATTTCCTTAAAGAAATTCGAGAAAACGGAGATGGCGTGCATGTTCGGCTCTCGACTTCGAGTAAATAAGGATGTCATCGATGAACACAATGATAAAACGATCCAAGAAGGCTTTGCACACACGGTTCATCAAATCCATGAAGACCGCGGGTGCATTTGTGAGACCAAAAGGCATGACCACGAATTCAAAATGGCCATAACGAGTACGAAAGGCGGTTTTCGGAATATCTTCTTCCAACACACATAACTGATGATAACCGGAACATAAATCGATCTTAGAAAAACAAGTAGCACCTTGAAGCTGATCAAACAAATCATCGATTCGGGGAAGAGGGTAGCCGTTCTTTATCGTGAGTTTGTTAAGTTCACGATAATCGATGCACATACGGAACGATCCATCCTTCTTTTCACGAAAAGGACAGGTGCGCCCCATGGTGAAGTGCTCGGGCGTATAAAGCCTTTATCAAGTAACTCTTGAAGTTGGCTAGATAGCTCGCGCATTTCGGATCGTGCAAGGCGATAGGGAGCTTTAGCAACGGGAGTAGCACCAGGAATTAAATCGATACGGAATTCAACATCACGAGTAGGGGGTAAACTAGGTAAATCGTCCGGAAAAACTTTAGGAATATCACAAACAACGGGTACATCTTTCCAGGTTTTCTTTACTTTCTTCGGATTTACGATGTGGGCTAAGAATGCAACGCATTTCTTGCGCAAATGCTTGCTCGCTTGGGTACATGACATAAGCATCAACTTCTTTGAGGGAGTTTCACCGTAAACATGGAGTTGATCACCGTTAGGAAGAGGAATACGAATCATTTTATCGAAACAAACAACTTCGGCATGATTTTCACGAAGAAAATCCATGCCTACTATGATATCGAAGCTACCTAGTTGCATAGGTATGAGATTGATCGGGAAGACATGGTTGTTGAGATTGATAGTACAATCACGTAAGACGGAGTTAACGGCAACGGTTCTTTCGGTGGCGACTTCATCATCGAAAGTTTTTCGGAGTTTAGCGCGTTTACATTTTAAAAGTTTTTCGAATTCTAACGATACAAAACAGTTATCGGCACCAATATCAAATAAACAAGAAGCATAAATACCATTAACAAGGAACGTACCGTTGACAACTTTGTTGTTGTTCTGAGCCTGGCGATGATTAAGATTGAAGGCTCTTCCACGTGCAACCTGTGGTTGCTGCTGCTACGGCTGTGGTGGCTGTGACTGAGGTTGTTGTTCTTGCTTCACGGCTTTGTTTGGGCAGATATTGCTAAAGTGATTTGGATCACCACAAGTGTAGCAAGCACGTGCTTTTGGGACTGGTGCTTGCTGCTGGTTGGTTTGAGGAGCACGAGGTGGATCTGGAAGTGCTGCTGGTGCTTGAGGAGCTGGCTGACGAGGACCACTACGGCAGCTGACAGTAAAATGGCCGTAGATGTTGCAGTTGGTGCAGAAACGGCAATTGCCTCCAACCGCATGGTGATAAGTGCACTTCGAGCACAATGGATGGGGACCAGTGTACGCACGCTTTGCAGGCGGTGCGTTTGGTGTAGTAGACTGAAGCGGCTGAGGGTTCGGTGGTGCAACAAGTGCACAGTTCTTGCTCGGGTTCTCTCTTTTGCGACCTCGGCGACTATACTTTGATTCTCAAGATGGCTCGGTAGTAGCACTCGGCTTGGTGATAGCTTGATTCGCGACTTTGTTGTTCTTGAAGTAACCATCCTAAACACGCTTGTCATTGATTTCGGCTGCAAGCTGATAGGTCTCCTCGATGGTAGTAGGGCGAACTGCTTGGACAAAATCAGCGACGCAGTCCGGTAGAGCACGGAGGTATTTCTTGATTGCTTTTTCAGTAGTGTCCACCTGAGTGGGACAGATAATACTCAGCTGTTTGAAACAGGCTGTGAGACCAGCGTTGTCGGGGCCATCTTGCTTGATATCCCAAAATTCGTTCTCCAGTTTCTGAACTTCATGGGGAGGACAAAATTCATTTACCATGATTTCCTTGAGTTCCTCCCAAGTGAGCTCGTAAGCTTCATCGTTTCCGCGCTTGTTGCGCTCCGCGGTCCACCAATCAAGTGCCCTTGATTGGAACACGTCGGTAGCGTTGATGTTGCGTAGAGCTTCGGGATATCCGCTTTGGCAGAACGTGACCTTGATGGAATCGAATCAATGGAACATAGCACTTGGTCCTTCCGTGCCAGAGAAAGTAAGAGGTCCGCACGCCTTGAATTGTTTGAAGCTGAACGAGGTCTTTGGCGTGTTGGTTTTAGAATCGACAGATGAATTGCTGCTGAAGGCATGGATCTCGCTGACAATCTGGGGAATGACCTTGGCCATTTGCTTGGCCACGAGCGAGGCGATGCGCTTGTCAACATTGTTGTGCTGGATGTTCCTCCTTGTGTGAGATCCCATGGAAGACATCTACATGAAGGATTTGATTGGATGAGATTTGATTATAGTAAGTTTATGTTCAAAAGTTTCATTATTATTATTATTATTCAAGTAAGTCACAAAATCACGTAAACACATAGACTAGTAAACACGTAGGCACATAAGCACATAGCACATAAGCACGTAGTCACATAGTTCATGTAAGCATATACTTTTCACGTATTCACCTTCTTATAAGTAAAGCGTAGCGCGTTCGAGATGCGAGATATAAGCGTAATAAGTGGGTAAAGCTGCGTATGAGAACATTAGCGTAGGAGAGTTGAGCGTTTTAGTTTTGTTGGTGAATTAATTAGCGTTATAGACTTCGAGAGCTGTGCGAGTAGTGCATATATCGATGGTGCGTAAAAGCGATAAATCGAGGAATCGGTAAAGCGAGAAATCGAATAAGCGTAAAATTCATAAATTTAAACACATAAATAATAAATAAACTCGATGATGCATAAATCGGCGATTGCAGGCTGAAATCAATTTTGGAGTGTCCTGGGTTTTGAGACCTCGACTGCCCAAAGTGATTCGAAGATTCTCTGAGTTCGGACACACGATTTGGCCTAATAGACAAATGCTCTCGCCGTACAACGGTTAACGACATTTATCCTTCCAGTTACGTCGTGTTCCGAGTCATTGAAATAATCGAGACTTTAGTGAGATTGAAAACCGAAGAGTGGAACTAATTATTAAGATGCGGGTTTCATCCCTAACTTAACAACTTCATTCCTAGTTGTGGTTATTCTCATCGATCAAATCGGGAGTTCCACAAGATAGAAATGGATACTTTCGTCGAGGCTTGGATATCACTCCTAACTCAACGAAGGTATCTCGTGCGATAGAGGATGCGCGGAGTGAATGATCTTATCGAGAGTTCTTGGTTTTCAAACCTAATCTCGACTTGAACACTCGTTTTGTGTGATACGAGCGTTCTTCACGTGTATTGTGGTAGCTTTAGGAAAAGCATACGTAGTTTAAAAGTTAGTTTCGAAGATATGTGATCAAGTTCGGGCGAAGTTGTCCAACTTCGGGCGAACTTGATCTTCGAGCGAACTTGTTTATGTGTTGAGAGGGAACTGAGTAACTTGGAGCGAACTTGGTCAAGTTCGGGCGAACTTGATATGGTTCGAGCGAACTTGCCCCAAACTTCGGGCGAAGTTGTCAGTTCGTGTTCGTTTTGAGCATTTATTCGATGCGTAACGGTCGGATTTGGTATCCTAACTATAGACTTGGTCAAACAGAGCAGTTCTACCTAATTTTCCCTATAGTTATGGCTCTGATACCAATCTGTCACACCCCAACCAATAGCGGAAACATCAGGGCGCGACACTAGGGGAATCAGATTGCTCAAGAGATTCCATAACAATTATTTAAGCGACAATATTGAAGCATTCAATATCCCATACTATCAAACATATAATCCTCAAATAATTATTACAAGTACCAAAAAACAATCTCTTAAACATAAATCCAATCCGATCTTCCCTAGATTTATTGCATGAGTTTCTAGAGATAATCCTAATCCAATCGCGAAAGTAGACGATCGTGAGAGATCTGAGCGAACTTGGTCAGCAATGGGAGCATGAATGAGGAGCTGTGTATTTATAGGAGGAGAGGAGAAGTGGGCTGGATACATCAAGTTCGGGCGAACTTGTTACAAGTTCGGGCGAACTTGCTTGCTTCCTGGACATTGAGGCAAGTCCGGGCGGACTTGATGTGTGATGCAGAGTTCTGGTGGCCTGGACAAGTTCGGGCGAACTTGGTATTAACCAAGTTCGAGCGAACTTGTTCCATTTCTCCAGTTTTGTTTGTTGTATGTTCGTTTATCGATTGTTCAGCGATGTATTCGAGTTATATAGTTACGTTAACTGATTAAGTGATGCGTTAAGTGTTGTTTTAGTGTGACAACGCGAGAGAGCGAGTTGCGTGAGCGTGTGAGCGATTCAGCGATAGTAATCCATACAAGTAAACACATAAACACGTATAACACAAACTAATATTACCAAACAATATTTGCATTGTGATGCGATGAGATAAGTGATGTGTTGTGTTAGCGTTGCATTTAATAAGCGTCTAAGTGTGATAAATAATGCGATGTGATGAGAAAACATGTTTTGTTTAACATAAAACCTTTCCATTAATCGAATCCCGGATTACAACGATTACCATTTAAAGATAAATGAAAAAAAAGATAACAACCAAAATACGGGTTGTTACATGAAGTCCTTCAGCTAGACATTTCTTCAGATTTGAAACATGAAAAACCGGGTGAATGTTGTTGAGTTCTTGAGGTAGGTCTAGTCGATACGCAACCTTGCCAATCCTTTCGAGAATCTTGAAAGGACCTACATAGCGAGGAGCGAGTTTGCCTTTCTTACCAAATCGAACAATGCATTTCCAAGGGGATACCTTGAGAAGTACGTTATCACCTACATTGAATTCTAGGGGCTTGTGTCTTTTGTCAGCATAACTCTTTGTCGGCTTCGAGCTTTGAGAAGATTATCACGAATTTGTAGGATCTTGTCCGTTGTCTCTTGTTTCAGTTCAGGATCGGTGATTTAAGAGTCTCCGATCTCGTGCCAACAAATAGGCGAACGACACTTACGACCATACAATGCTTCAAATGGAGCCATTTTGAATACTAGGGTGATAACTGTTATTGTACGAGAATTCTACCAAGGGTAAGTGCGAATCCCAGTTGCCGCCAAAATCGATTTTGCATGAACGGAGCATATCCTCCATGGTTTGAATAGTACGCTCGGTTTGACCGTCAGACTGAGGATGAAAAGCGGTGCTAAGATTGAGACGAGTGCCAAGGGCGGATTGGAACATTTGCCAAAGGCGGGAGGTGAAACGAGCATCGCGATCGGAAATGATGTCAAGGGGAGTACCATGACGACTAATGACTTCATCCGTGTAGATACGAGCCAATTTCTCGACTTTGTAATCTTCACAAATGGCGAGAAAGTGAGAGGATTTGGTCAATCGGTCAATGATAACCCAGATGCTGTCATGACAAGATGAAGTACGAGGTAACTTAGTGATAAAATCCATGGTGATGCTCTCCCATTTCCAGACAGGGACTTCTGGTTGTTCGAGCAAGCCAGAGGGGCGTTGATGTTCAGCTTTAACCTTGGAACAAGTAAGAAACTTCGAGACGTAAAGGGTGATATCTTTCTTCATCCCAGGCCACTAATAAGACGCATGAAGATCATGGTACATCTTTTCGGCGCCAGGATGAATGGAGTATCGGGATTTGTGGGCTTCATCCATCAAGGTGTTTTGAAGGTTAGGACGATTGGGAATCCAAATGCGATCATGGTAGTAAAGAATACCATCGGGTTTAGCTGAGAGTGGGTTTTCAACTCCACAATTCAACTCGTTATCGAGGTTACCCTCGTTAATGATGGCAAATTGTGCTTGGGGAATTAGCTCATGAAGTTTTCCCACGATTTGGTAGCAACGAATACTCTTAACAAGAGTCTTACGACTGAGTGCATCGGCTACAACATTCGCCTTACCAGGGTGGTAGCGAATGTCACAGTCGTAGTCGTTTAACAATTCTACCCAACGACGTTGACGCATGTTGAGTTCCTTTTGATCAAAGATATGTTGGAGGCTCTTGTGGTCGTTGAAGACCGTACACTTTGTACCATAAAGGTAGTGTCTCCAAATCCTTAATGCAAAAACAACTGCACCAAGTTCAAGGTCATGCGTAGTATAGTTTTTCTCATGAATTTTGTGTTGTAACGCGTAAGCGATAACCTTGTCTCGTTGCATAAGGACGCAACCAAGACCTTGGTTTGAGGCATCGCAATACACGACTAAATTGTCGTTCCCATCAGGGAGGGTAAGGATAGGAACATTACAAAGCATGTCCTTGAGGGTTTGGAAAGACTCCTCTTGTTCAGGACCCCAAACAAAAGGTTTATCCTTTTGGGTCAAAGACGTTAAAGAAACGACGATCTTGGAAAAGTTCGAGATGAAGCGACGGTAATACCCAGCTAGGCCAAGGAACGAACGAATTTGAGAAGGCGATTTAGGAGCAATCCAATTCTTCACAGCTTCTATCTTTGCGGGGTCAACATGAACACCGAGTTCATTGACGGTGTGACCAAGAAATTGAACCTCTTTTAGCCAAAATTCACACTTGGAGAATTTTGCATAAAGACATTCGGTACGCAAAAGCTGAAGGATAAGTTGCAAATGTCGCCCATGTTCTTCTTTCGTCTTGGAGTAGATGAGTATATTGTTGATGAATACGATTACGAAGCGATCGAGGAAAGGCTTACACACGCAGTTCATGAGATCCATGAACACTACAGGCGCGAACTCATAGTGTCCATAACGTGAAAGTCGGTTTTAGGTACATCTTCTTCGAGAACTCAAAGTTGATGATAGCCAGAACGAAGGTCGAATTTTCGAGAAACAAGTCGCACCTTGAAGTTGATCGAAGAGGTCGTCAATGCGAGGAATAGGATATCGGTTTTTGACGGTAAACTTGTTGAGCCACGATAGTCAATGCACATCCGAAATGATCCATCTTTCTTCTTGACAAACAAAACGGGAGCACCAAAAGGAGAAGTACTAGGGCGTATAAAGCCTTTATCAAGAAGTTCTTGAAGCTGGCTTGATAGCTCTTGCATTTCTGAGGGAGCTAAACGATACGGAACTTTCGCCAACAGGAGTTACGCCAGGAATGAGATCAATACGAAAGTCAACAGAACGAGGAGGCGGAGGACCAGGAAGATCCTCTGGAAAGACGTTGGGAAAATCGCAAACAACAGGAACGTCACTTACGCTCGGACCCTTGTCTTTCTTTTCCACAACATGGGCCAGAAAGGTGAAGTATTCCTTGCGTAAATATTTGTTTGCTTGGATACAAGACATAAGCTTGAGACATTTAGAGGGTTTCTCGCAATAGACGTGCTAGGAATCACCGTTTGGAAGAGGAAGGCGAATGAACTTCTCGGAGCAAACAACATCAGCACGAACTCGCCTAAGCCAGTCCATACCTAATATGATATCAAAGCTTCCCAATTGCAAGGTATGAGGTCAACTGAGAACGTATGATTGTTAAGATTCAAGGAACAATTAGAAAGAAAGGAATCAACGGTGACGGATTTCCGTTAGCGACTTCGATCGAGAATGGGTTGGGCAACTTAGAACGTACGCACTTAAGCAAGGGTTCAAATTCATTAGACACAAAACTCCTATCTGCGCCAGTATCAAAAAGACATGAAGCATAGACATGGTTTACAAGGAACGTACCGGTGATGACGTCATTCGCGCTTTGCGCCTGAGCGGCGGTGAGGGCGAAGGCTCTGCCTCGAGCTGGTTGAGGCTGCTGTTGCTGTTGCTGGTTGATGACACGCTGGGGACAAACATTGGGCGAAGTGGTTAGGGTCGCCACATGTATAGCATGCTTTTGCAGAAGCTGCTTGAGCTTGAGGGTGAGCAGGGTTAGGGTTCGGTAGGATGGCTTAGGCTTGTTGGTTTTGGGGTATAGGGAAGTTTTGGCAACGGTTAGCAAAATGCCCCAACCTCTGACATTGGGCGCACTTGTGGCATGGTGTATTGGTGGGGTGATGGTAGGAGCAGTTGGCACACTGGGGATGAGGTCCAGTGTAGCCATGCTTGGGTTGTTTCGGGTTGGCAAGGGTAATGGCTGCTAGCGTTTGGATGGGTCGAGGATTTGGCGGAGTAACAACCTCGCAGTTTTGACTAGAAGCTTTCCGCTTCTTGTTCTTAGGGTTGTTGTTTCTCGGGTTTTGGGTGAGGGTTCAAGGGTGGTGGTTTCGGTGGTGGCTTGGTGCGCGCTTTTAGTGATGCCTTTGTGGCATTCTTGCGCTCGACATGGTTGCTGTTAAGGCGAGCGGCCAAGCGGTATGTTTCCTCAATAGTCGCTGGGAAGGCAGCTTCTACGAGGTTCATGAAAAAGTCGGGTAGGCAGTGGATGTACTTGTTGATGGCCTTTTCGGTAGTATCAACTTGGCTAGGGCAAAGGATGCTAAGCTGTTTGAATCGTAGGGTTAAACCATCGTTATCATCCCTATTTTGCTTGAGGTACCAGTGTTCCAGCTTCCTAAGCTCATGAGGAGGGCAAAACTCGTCTCTCATGGTCTTCTTCAATTCGGCCCATGGCAACGCATGGGCGGAATCATCCCCTCTTGTGCTACGTTCAGAGGTCCACCACTCGAGGGCTCTCGAGCGGAATACCCCAGTGGCGTTTTGGGTGCGCAAGTCATCGAGGCAGCCACTTTGGCGGAAGGTAATCTCCATGGCTTCAAACCAAGTCAACAACGCGGTCGCACCATCATTATCTGTAAACTCTAGGGGTTTGCAGGCAACGAATTGCTTGAAAAAGAATTGCGACTTAGGCTTTTCAACCTTGGAGTCCACGGAGGCATGTAGTGATTCGGTATTGGATTGGATCTTACTGACTATGTCGGGTATGACTCTACCCATTTGGTCGGCCATCTATTCAGCAACGAGGTTTACGAGTTCCTGCTTGGAGATAGAACGGGAACTCTTCTTGGTCTTCTTGTGTTCATCGGATGAGTTTGGAGAAGACATCTAGGGTTGAAATATAAAGGAAAGGATGAGACTTGATCATAATGTAAAAATAAGTTTTGCATGTATAAGCATGGATATTTCACGTATGTTGCATGCATTTGACAAGTATTCAACATGTATTCAATAAGCATAATCACGTATGAATGCGTATAAAGAGTATAACTTTAGTTTGTTCACGAGGGTTATTATTATTTTTGATAGCGAGAGATGTGCGAATTGTGTAATGGTTCCGTAACGAATAAGGTAGCAAGTATAAAATCACATTAAAATTGAGATAACATAAAAGATTGGCTCAATAAAACATGTGAGTGTTTCGGGTAGAGAAACGTCGACTATTCCAAAGTGATTCGTAAGATCTTTCGAGTTAGGGAACATGCTTTGGCCTAATAGGTAAAATACTCTCGTCGCGAAGCGATTAATGGTATTTTACTCTTCCAGTTACTACATGTCCCTAGTCGATCGATAATTCGAGTCTTTGGCGAGATTGAAAATCGAGGAACGGGACTAGTTGGCAAGGTGCGGGTTTCACCCCTAACTTGACAACATCATACCCTAAGTGTGGTTGCTTCTTACTAAACGAGGAGAATATTCTGACTCGTTTGTAAGATCCACTAGAGTAGGAAATGGAAGTTTTTCATCAAGATGTGGATATCACTCCTAACTTGATGGTGTAACTTCCTGAAAATCGAATACGCGGAATGATGGAATTCACCAAAAAATGTAACTCATTGGACCTATCTTGGTGCAAATCGTCTCATTTGCATCATGAGTGTCTTCAAGTCTTCAAGTGATTTCGTGTAAACGTCTTAAGAAAGACGTTATGTATGTTTTAAGAACAAAAGAAAGGAAGAAGCAATGAAGGAAGAATAGAGTTTTAAGCATGATATAAGAATGGTAAAAAACGGGACGCTTAAACTATAGACTAGGTCGAACATGGCAATTCTACCTAATTCCCTACAGTTATGGCTCTGATACCAATCTGTCATACCCCAACCGATGGCTGAAACGTCGAGGCGGGACGAAAAAGATTGCTCATTGCTCATAATACTAATTGCGACGACAATAAGTAATTTAACCAGATTTCATTTCATACGTAAAATGTCATACAATACAAGGGAAATTCAAATACAACAATAACAAAAGAAAAAAATTGATACAACATTAATAAACCTAACGTCTATGTGTGTATCTAGCATCAACGCTACATCAATTTCATAGCATCATCTTCATCAACCTGTAACATGTTTTAAAATAGAGTTCAATGCAAAGCAAAGGCGAGTACACAAGTTTAAGCATAAGCATACGTACACGAATAAGGTTTAGAAACAATCCACATGATACTAAGTTTATACAAGAGCACTATACATGGCATGCAATATTTCTAGTCAAACCCTTTGTTAACGCAAATTACGATATTTGAACATGGCCTCTATATTTCACGAGGTGGTGCGTTACTCCTATAGCGCTATACATGTCTAATGAAGGCTTATGATAAGCTAATGCATATGGTATTACATAAAAATGGTCCAAGATATAAGCAACAAGTAACGTATCAAAGCATTCATGAATATTGGAGTGTTTCATGCATTGTGTAATAAGTTTAGTGCTTTTGTATATGGTAAACATGTTACACCCAAAAGTGATAAAATGAAAATGGGTCGAGTGTACTCACGATTTTGCAAGCTTTCTGACTTGACGATTCCATGAAGTGTTGTTTGGTTGCGGGAGGAACACCGAGTTATCCTACAAGAGGGAAAACGTAGGTGTGAGTATATGGGTGATGATGGAAGATTCGGAATTTAGGTTAAAGCTTAACAAAGTATGTATACGAAAATATTCACTAAGGTCTAGCACTCGTTTTGACACCATGGGTGTAACATCTGTCGAAAAACGGGTTTCCAAAACCCGCTTCGTTTATTAATCGAATAATCAGTTATAATTTTGGTTGCGTATATATTGTCCATTTTAATTTTAAACAATACATAATTAAGAAACATTTTAGAATTAAAAAACTATAATTAATAAATAGTAAAAACAAGTGAAGAAATAAATTAAAGGAAGCTGCCGGGTTTCGAACCCGGGTCAGCAAGTCCAACAAACAAACACTACACCACTCCGCCACATGAATCTTTTGTGTATATACTGAAACAATTAATACTTAAAATAAAACTCGAAATCAAATCCTGAGATCAGCGCGCCCAATCCGCAGTCGCGGGAAATACCGACGATTTCGCAAATCACGACCGTTTTTCTTTGACTGAACGCGTGAAATAACTTCGACATTGGTTATAACCGATGTCTAATCCCTCAATACCAGTCGTAACCGCCGGAGAAACATTGACCACGAATCAAGACCAAATTCGGACTCAATACATTATGTTTCTTCTCTATAAATACTCACCCAAACCTCTGGTAACCTTTTCGCTCAAAATCGCACAATTTCTCGAGCTTTAGCACTCGCCGGAGATATTCTGCATTCGCCGGACTTTCGCCGGAAAACCGAGACTTACACCAAATCGGTAAATTTCTCGACTCTTTCATTTTCAATCCATTATTAGACAAGTAATAACATAAATCGTTCAACCAGAATCCGACTCAGACAACGTTGCAGGGAATTTCTGCACTCGCCGGAAAATCACTGGAAATTTCGAAGTCTCGATGTGAATCGGTATAATCATCTAAACCCCCTGATATCCCTTGTTTAGTAACCTAATTTCACAACTCGTTGATCAAAACTGTTAATTGATTCACTCAGACGGAAGTCACAAATCAGAGCCGACGACTCTTGCCGGAATTCTGAAGAAAACATTCTGATCGGTACATTCGATTCCGTAACCCTCTCTATCCATTTTAATTCAATCAATTATATGATAGATGACCGATTTAAACAAGAACAGTCGGTCACCTTCGTTCTGTGTCTTTATAAATGAAGAAGACGAAGTCGAAATGTGTATAAGTATAATTAAAACTGAATGATTAACCGGGTTAGACACACAGTCCAGCGGTGGACTGTGTGCAAACATAAACGCACGTCACAAGTTGGAATCATACAACGTACCGACTTTCAGAAATAAAATCAATATTTTAAGAACTGAATCAGAACAAGTCATAGTATGTTTATAAGAGGAATATAATCCGTAAGATAAACAGATTAGACACACAGCCCAACTGGTTGGGCTGTGCGCATACGAACCGAAAAAAAAACTCCTATTATTTTTAGAGTTGGTTGGCTAATGAAAAAAAAGAAGTATTTTTATTCTACCCGAGTTCGACTCCGGGTCCCTGCAAGCGGTTCGGCCATTTTAAATCATTTTAATATTAACCCAATAAAAATAACAATTAATTAGTATATATATATAATTAAAAAAGAGAATATTTCGGGTTAGACACGTAGCTCAGTTGGTAGAGCTGCGTGCACGCGTACGAGAGGTCTCGGGTTCGAACCTCACTCAGAGCACACTTAACCACAGTCCGACCGGTCAACGGTCAAAAAAGTCAAAATTTTTATTTCTTTTTATTTATTTATTTAATTTAAAAATCAATTAAAAATACTTAAAAATAATATTTTTAAAGTTAGAAAACGTCCTTAAACTCACAAAAATAAATCTAAAAATCCTATTAAGATTATGAATTAAAAGAATTAATCTCAAATAAAATCCATTTATTTACCGAACCATTTCGTTATTATGTTAGGTTAGTTTTCCTCGTCGATCAAATCCCAAAACTCGTGCGCATCCAACGTCATCAAAAGAACGCACCCAATGTGAGTGAATCTCTACAAATTCCCCGTTTTAATCACATTTTGGGGTGTATCATGTGTCGTTTAATTCCTTATTATATTTAAACACTTGTGCATCTATCATATCCGTGATCAAATGTGTATGTATCAATTGTTGTGTGACTTATGTTAGATTGAAGTTATCATTTTCAGTACATGCATTTCATTAGGCCCATCAGCTCCCCGTGGGATACGGGTTGAGTATCAGGTGCCTCATTCGATCGGCTCCGTTTGATTGAGCCTTGATCTCACATACATCATCATCATTCATGTCATTCGATCGGCTCCGTTTGATTGAGCATTGATCTCAAATACATCATCATTTATGTCATTTACTCATCCAATGTGGTTTGTGTATTGTTTATTTATATATGTTTGCTCACATGTGATTATTGCACAAATTTTCAATATTAAATACAACAAGCAATTAATAACAATGTTTTATCAAGGTTCACTCGCCAACTTTTGTTGACCCAAAATATCCCCCGTTTTACACATGATACAGGGGATCCAGTTGAGGCAAGAAACACATAGGAAGACTTAGAAGAATAAATCAGCTTAAATCTTTCGATTGTTTTACTTAGTTTCATTTCCTTGTAATTTGTATGGATTTGATTTGAACATTTAAGTTGTAATTTGAATTTAATAAATATGAAACATTTTAGTAAACATCATGAGCTTTGGTGATAACCCAATTATGCCCCGACTCTTATTCCGCTGCGGGTCGGGGTGTGACAGATTGGTATTAGAGCCATGACTATAGGGATATGGGATAGGTTATTAGACCCTTAGAGCCTATACTATAGTTGCTTAGAATTTTTAAATTGTTTATGCGTTACATACAAAATTCATGATGTTTATATGCTTTACGTTTATTGTTACATTCAATGTTATGCAAGCATGTTCATAAGTACATATTATTATACAATGCTCATCATGAATCATATCCCCATAACATATCATATCCATGAGAGCACACACCACACAATTCCCATGATTTTTGCAACGATTTTTGTATTTTACAAATCACATCAAAGTGAGTTCTCATGACGGGCATGTAGTAACTGGAAGGGTACGAGTACCGGTAGTCGGAACGTCCTGTCTAGGCTTGGCATTCGTATAAATCCAAAATAAAGGACCAGTTTGCCTACCTGGGGACTAACGATGAGAGTACGAAGGACCTATTAGGCCAAAGCATGCCATACCAAACGTCGTGTGAGCTAACCCCACTTTGAGTTATCATTGTGTCTACACCTGGACACCCTCCTACCATACATCTCGCAATCATATTTCATGGTTTTCATTCGGGTGATGCGGGTGTTAAACCGCCAACACCAATGTGAATTCTACTAAGCCAATAGTCATAGGGGCCCACATGACTATACAGGCGATGGTATGGGGGACATTGGAGGCCCAAACATGAGCAAACCCAAGACATCCTATGGATGTAGTTGCATTATTGATAATTATGTTATTTTTATTCTTTTAACGACACATGACGCCTAAAAACTTCTTCAACTCACAATCTTCCTATGTATGTTCCTGTAGATGTCGGCTAGGCAACTACGTGGAGGTAGAAAGTCAAGAAGATCCAATGAACGCTTGGCCACCCAAATTGCAAAACAAATGGCTGCAGTGCTTCCTGACATCGTAATTCAAGTCCAACAAGCTCTCACCGCGAATCCCATCAACCCTCCCAATCAAGAAGACCAGAACGTCGACAACCCTCCCTCCAAAAAGTGCTCCTATAAACACTTCAAATCTTGCGATCCCCCAAAGTATGAAGGGACTGAAGGTGTTACTGCCCTCCTCCACTGGTTCGAAGAATTGGAGAACACCTTCCTCAATTGCGATTGTCCCGAGGATCGCAAGGTACGTTATGCATCAGGGAGACTATTTGGAGTAGCCCTTACCTGGTGGAACACAGAAAATGGTAAGCGAGGAATCGAAGATGCCATGGCCTTATCATGGGAAGAGCTAAGGGAACTCATGACAAGGCGCTTCTGTCCGAGAAGCGAAATCAAAAAGTTGGAAGATGAGTTCCACTCGTTGAAACAAAAGGAAGGGATCACACTTCCTACAACAAGAGATTTCTCTAACTAATCAAATGATCCCTAATCTGTTCACCCCCGTGTACCGCCTGGTTGAACACTACATTCGAGGCCTCCCCTCGAAAATTCAAGACTCGGTTCTAAGCACTTCGCCTGCAACACTTGAAGCCGCAATGGAACTAGCTACCGAACTCACCGAGAATCGCATCCGAAATGGCAAATTCAAGGATGAGAAAAAGAAAGCCCCCATTGAGGCCCAAACCCCAAATCATTCCATCTCCTCTTCAAAGTTTGCTGGTAAGAGGAAACGAAACAGCAGAAATTTTGCCCTCACACACACAAACTCTCCTATCATTGCCGCACCAATCACCCAAGTTGCTCCCTCAGCTGCACCGTTCAAAAAGCCATACACTGGCCCATACCCAAAATGCAACCGTTGTCAATACCATCACCTCCCCGAAATTCCTTGCCAACATTGCACCAGTTGTGGCCGTGCGGGTCACACCATCCAAACTTGTCGCACACTTCAGCGAATGAACCGCAATCAACCCTCAACCCAAACCCACCATCAGATAGTGGGTCAAGCCCAACAACCTTTACTCCTACCACCTGCCCAACATATAGCCCAATCCTACTACCAACCCAACTACCCCATGATGCAACCTATGCGAGCTTGTTACAACTGTGGAGACCCAAACCACTTCAGGAACACATGTCCCCGTTTGGTAAACATCATCCATGCTCAAGCTCAGGCGAATCCGGTAAACCAAGCTAACCAATCTCCTCCACCTGCTAGAGGAAGAGCTTTCAACATCAACGCCAACCAAGCTAGGGCTGACAACAATGTGGTTAACGGTACGTTTCTCATCAATGGTAGTTATGCATCCATGTTATTCGATACTGGCGCAGATAAGAGTTTTGTGTCCTTAGAATTTGAACCTATCCTCAACCAAACTCGTGAAAATCTCATGGAATCATTAACGGTGGAAGTTGCTGACGGAAAACCAGTCTCACTAAACTCTATTATACGAAATTGTACCCTCACTCTAAACGATCACGATTTTCCAGTTGACCTCATTCCTATGAAGTTGGGAAGTTTCGACATTATAATTGGTATGGACTGGCTCAGCCAACATCATGCTGAAGTAGCATGCCGCGAAAAGTTCATTCGCATTCCTCTTGCAGACGGTCAGACCCTACGAATCTTTGGAGAAACCCCCTCGAAAGGACTCAAATTGATGTCCTGCCTTCAAGCCCGAAAATATCTCCGCAAGAACTATGTCGCATTCCTAACTCACGTCGTCAAGAAGGGAAACAAGGAAAAGAAACTCGGAGATATACCTGTAGTGGAAGAATTCCCACAAGTTTTTCCCGACGACATCTCAGGACTTCCTCCCGTGAGAGAAGTCGAATTCCGCATTGATCTTATACCTGGCGCTACACCAGTCGCAAAATCTCCTTATAGGTTAGCCCCATCCGAAATGCAAGAGCTGGCTAGTCAACTGCAAGAGCTAACTGACAAAGGATTCATACGTCCTAGCTCATCGCCTTGGGTGCACCTGTTCTTTTTGTGAAGAAGAAAGATGGAACGTTTCGCATGTGTATCGACTACAGAGAACTCAACAAGTTAACGGTCAAGAACCGCTACCCATTACCTCGCATCGATGACCTTCTAGGCCAACTTCAAGGCGCCACCTGTTTTTCAAAAATCGACCTTCGTTTGGTTATCATCAACTCCGAGTACATGAAGAAGACGTCCCAAAGACCGCCTTCCGAACTCGTTATGGTCATTACGAATTCATGGTCATGCCATTTGGTTTAACCAACGCCCCAGCTGTCTTCATGGATCTAATGAATAGGGTATGCAAACCCTACCTCGACCGCTTTGTCATAGTCTTCATTGACGACATCCTCATCTACTCAAAGTCTAAATCCGATCATGAACGACACCTTAGGCTCACCTTACACTCTTAAAGACTGAAAAGCTCTACGCTAAGTTCTCCAAATGCGAATTCTGGTTAAAAGAAGTACAATTCCTTGGACACGTCGTCAATGACAAGGGAATACATGTCGACCCTTCAAAGATCAAGGCAGTACAGGAATGGCAAGCGCCACGTACCCCTACCGAAGTAAGATCATTTCTTGGTTTGGCTGGTTACTATCGCCGCTTCATTGCCAATTTCTCCCGTATTGCTGTACCACTCACGGCTTTGACGCATAAAGGAAAACCCTTCATATGGGGACCTAAACAAGAGGAAGCCTTCCAAACCCTTATGCAAAAGCTTTGTGACGCACCTATCCTCACACTTCCTGAGGGTTGCGATGACTTTGTAGTATATTGCGACGCATCAGGGCAAGGACTAGGTTGTGTATTAATGCAAAGGAGAAAAGTGATAGCCTATGCTTCTAGGCAACTCAAGGTTAATGAGAAGAACTACACCACCCACGACCTGGAACTTGGAGCCGTTGTGTTCGCTCTCAAGATATGGAGACATTACCTCTATGGTACCAAGTGTGAAATATACACTGACCACAAGAGCCTCCAACATATCTTCAATCACAAGGAGTTGAATATGAGGCAACGAAGATGGGTCGAACTTCTTAACGACTACGACTGTGAAATTCGATATCATCCTGGAAAGGCAAATGTGGTGGCTGATGCACTCAGTCGAAAAGGCTATGCGAACTCCATTCGTCTTCTATGTTCGCAAATCATAACCGACATCAAAGATCGAATCCGAGAAGCTCAACATGTTTCTGTAACAGAAAACGACGTACGAGATGAGCTGTCATGTGGAGCAGAACTCAAAATAGAAACCAAATCCGACGGTATTCTATACTATCTAAATCGCATATGGATTCCAATTCGCGATAACCCTCGTGATTCCTTATGAATGAGGCGCACAAAACACGGTACTCTGTACACCCAGGAGCCGACAAGATGTATCAAGACCTACGATACACCTACTGGTGGCCGGGCATGAAAAAGGATATTGCCGTTTTTGTTTCCAAGTGCCTTACCTGTTCCAAAGTAAAAGCTGAACATCAAAGACCTTCAGGACTCCTAACCCAACCTGAAATACCTGTATGGAAGTGGGAAAACATAACCATGGACTTCATTACCGGGTTACCTCGCACCTCCAGTGGTATGACACCATATGGGTAATCATTGATCGTCTTACAAAATCAGCTCACTTCATTCCGATTCGCGAGGACTTCAAGAACGAGAAGTTAGCTCGTATCTACATCAGCGAGATCGTAAGCCGTCATGGTGTACCTTTAAGCATCATTTCAGACCGTGATGGTCGTTTCACTTCACGAACATGGCGAGCGTACAAACCGCCTTGGGTACACGATTAGACCTCAGTTCCGCTTTTCATCCTCAAACTGATGGACAATCTGAACGCACCATCCAAACTCTTGAAGACATGCTTCGAGCATGTCATAGACTTCAAGGGAAATTGGGACTCTCATCTACCATTAGTTGAATTTTCGTACAACAATAGTTATCACTCAAGTATCGGCATGGCTCCTTTCGAAGTTTATATGGTCGTAAGTGCCGATCTCCAGTATGTTGGCACGAAATTGGGGAAGCACAAATCACCGGTCCAGAATTAATTCAAGAAACAACAGACAAGATCCATCAAATTCGAAACAATCTTCTAGCGGCACAAAGTCGTCAAAAGAGTTATGCAGACAAACGACGAAAGCCCTTGGAGTTTAACATTTGTGATCAAGTACTTTTAAAAGTATCACCTGGAAGGAAGTAGTTCGTTTTGGCCAGAAGGGCAAGCTAGCACCACGCTACGTAGGACCTTCAAGATACTCGAAAGAGTAGGACCTGTAGCATACAAGCTTGACCTACCAGAAGAACTCAACAGAATTCATCCCACATTCCACGTATCAAACTTAAAGAAGTGCTCGCCGATGAAAACCTCCATATTCCCCTAGAAGATATTCAGATCGATGAATCTATGCACTTCATTGAAAGACCAGTAGAAATTATGGACTTCGGAGAAAAGCGTTTAAGACGAAGTCGTATTCCAATTGTCAGGGTACGCTGGGAGTCGAAAAGAGGACCTGAGTTTACTTGGGAACGTGAAGGCTCAATGCGCGAGAAATACCCGCACCTTTTTCCTGTTACCACTACTACTTAAATTTCGGGACGAAATTTTATAAAAGTAGGGGATACTGTAACATCTGTCGAAAAACGGGTTTCCAAAACCCGCTTCGTTTATTAATCGAATAGTCAGTTATAATTTTCGTTGCGTATATATTGTCCATTTTAATTTTAAACAATACATAATTAATAAACATTTTAGAATTTAAAAACTATAATTAATAAATAGTAAAAACAAGTGAAGAAATAAATTAAAGGAAGCTGCCGGGTTTCGAACCCGGGTCAGCAAGTCCAACAAACAAACACTACACCACTCCGCCACATGAATCTTTTGTGTATATACTGAAACAATTAATACTTAAAATAAAACTCGAAATCAAATCCTGAGATCAGCGCGCCCAATCCGCAGTCACCGGAAATACCGACGATTTCGCAAATCACGGCCGTTTTTCTTTGCTGAACGCGTGAAATAACTTCGACATCGGTTATAACCGATGTCTAATCCCCCAATACCAATCGTAACCGCCGAAGAAACATTGACCACGAATCAAGACCAAATTCGGACTCAATACATTCTTTTCTTCTCTATAAATACTCACCCAAACTTCTGGTAACCTTTTCGCTCAAAATCGCACAATTTCTCGAGCTTTAGCAGTCGCCGAGTTATTCTGCATTCGCCGGACTTTCGCCGGAAAACCGAGACTTACACCAAATCGGTAAATTTCTCGACTCTTTCGTTTTCAATCCATTATTAGACAAGTAATAACATAAATCGTTCAACCAGAATCCGACTCAGACAACGTTGCCGGGAATTTCTGCACTCGCCGGAAAATCACTGGAAATTTCGAAGTCTCGCTGTGAATCGGTACAATCATCTAAACCCCCTGATATCCCTTGTTTATAACCTAATTTCACAACTCGTTGATCAAAACTGTTAATTGATTCACTCAGACGGAAGTCAGAAATCAGAGCCGACGACTCTTGGCGGAATTCTGAAGAAAACATTCTGATCGGTACATTCGATTCCGTAACCCTCTCTATCCATTTTAATTCAATCAATTATATGATAGATGACCGATTTAAACAAGAACAGTCGGTCGCCTTCGTTCTGTGTCTTTATAAATGAAGAAGACGAAGTCGAAATGTGTATAAGTATAATTAAAACTGAATGATTAACCGGGTTAGACACACAGTCCAGCGGTGGACTGTGTGCAAACATAAACGCACGTCACGAGTTCGAATCATACAACGTACCGACTTTCAGAAATAAAATCAATATTTTTAGAACTGAATCAGAACAAGTCATAGTATGTTTATAAGAGGAATATAATCCGTAAGATAAACAGATTAGACACACAGCCCAACTGGTTGGGCTGTGCGCATACGAACCGAAGGACTCGAGTTCGACTCCGGGTCCCTGCAAGCGTTCGGCCATTTTAAATCATTTTAATATTAACCCAATAAAAATAACAATTAATTAGCATATATATATAATTAAAACAGAGAATATTTCGGGTTAGACACGTAGCTCAGTTGGTAGAGCTGCGTGCACGCGTACGAGAGGTCTCGGGTTCGAACCTCACTCAGCGCACACTTAACCACAGTCCGACCGGTCAACGGTCAAAAAAGTCAAAATTTTTATTTCTTTTTATTTATTTATTTAATTTAAAAATCAATTAAAAATACTTAAAAATAATATTTTTAAAGTTAGAAAACGTCCTTAAACTCACAAAAATAAATCTAAAAATCCTATTAAGATTATGAATTAAAAGAATTAATCTCAAATAAAATCCATTTATTTACTGAACCATTTCGTTATTATGTTAGGTTAGTTTTCCTCGTCGATCAAATCCCAAAACTCGTGCGCATCCAACGTCATCAAAAAACGCACCCAATGTGAGTGAATCTCTACAAATTCCCCGTTTTAATCACATTTTGGGGTGTATCATGTGTCGTTTAATTCCTTATTATATTTAAACACTTGTGCATCTATCATATCCGTGATCAAATGTGTATGTATCAATTGTTGTGTGAATTATGTTAGATTGAAGTTATCATTTTCAGTACATGCATTTCATTAGGCCCATCAGCTCCCCGTGGGATACGGGTTGAGTATCAGGTGCCTCATTCGATCGGCTCCGTTTGATTGAGCCTTGATCTCACATACATCATCATCATTCATGTCATTCGATCGGCTCCGTTTGATTGAGCCTTGATCTCAAATACATCATCATTTATGTCATTTACTCATCCAATGTGGTTTGTGTATTGTTTATTTATATATGTTTGCTCACATGTGATTATTGCACAAATTTTCAATATTAAATACAACAAGCAATTAATAACAATGTTTTATCAAGGTTCACTCGCCAACTTTTGTTGACCCAAAATATCCCCCGTTTTATACATGATACAGGTGATCCAGTTGAGGCAAGAAACACATAGGAAGACTTAGAAGAATAAATCAGCTTAAATCTTTCGATTGTTTTACTTAGTTTCATTTTCCTTGTAATTTGTATGGATTTGATTTGAACATTTAAGTTGTAATTTGAATTTAATAAATATGAAACATTTTAGTAAACATCATGAGCTTTGGTGATAACCCAATTATGCCCCGACTCTTATTCCGCTGCGGGTCGGGGTGTGACAATGGGAACCCATTAGGGTTTATGTGATTTCATAGGTTATAAAACCTATTAGAATCAAAATGAGGAACTAAAAACTTTAGTGGTTAAACTTATGAACTTGACATATGATTATTTAGTCATTATCAAGGTTTCGGTTTTATGTATATATTATGTAGATTATAATAGTTACGTGTATATCATAAGTCCACAAGAATGTCATAGAAGTCTTGTAGGAGGTAGGTGGTATAACCATCCATTTAGGAACCTCATGAGAGTTCACCACTACACAAGTTGTCATAGACAACAAGGAGGGTCAAGAACAATGGTTAATATAAGAATGGAAATTACAAGTTATCACTACACTAAGTAGCCAAGTAAGCTACAACCCGGTGAGCCGATGTCGACACAAGTCGAAGGCTAGACGGGGTTGTGTCACTTTCAACTAGCAAACTACTTAGGATGGAATAAGAAAACATCAAGTGTTATGTGGACTTGGAAGTAGGGTAGCCCAAGCTAACCTTGTAGTCACACTAGCTTCAAATTCAAGACTTGGCAACACTTGTGAGCTTAAAGCTTATGTAAAACATAAAGTTTGGAGTGGTTAAACACCTTCGATTTGTATGTAACAACGTTGTTTTTAAGCACACTAATCATAGACTTGATTAGTGGCATAAGGACATAGGTTTGTATAAGTAAAACATGAGTTTTCTTTCAAAATATGAAAAATCAAAAAGATAAAAATGAGCAGAATTATAGATGCACTTTGGACCTAAAAATGGTGAGGTTTCACCTTAGTTTGCCCAAGCAAACTTGTGAGAACCTTCCTAAAGGTTTCCAAGTTTGTAGAAGAAGAAACAAGAAGAAAATTGAAGTGGAAGTGAGTTAAAACTCACTTTTTATGGTTGGAACTCTACAAAACGTGACTGAAACTCAGCTGAGTTTGGGAGGGTTTTTGAAGTGTTTGGAGCTTGGAAAAGTGGAATAAGGAGTGAGAAAGTGTTTATTATATAGGGAAGGGATTAAGGATTCAATGGGTTGGGCTTTGGACAAGGTTAGTGGGCATTAAGGCTTGAAATAAGCCCAAACACACCTTAAAAGTGGGCTGCCATTTTTTATTATAATAATTTTTTTTTGCTGATTAAAGGTTATTAATTGGTTAATTTGTTACCTTTTAATGGGTTATGAACTTGTAATAAGGTGTGGCATGATATTCCCAATGTTTGTTTATTATAACCTAAGGTTTTATAAGCAAAAATAACATGTACTAAAGGTTACAAGTATATAACGAATATGAATAAGTATAAGAATCACGTTTAAGTCTCGTATGAAGTAGGAATGTCATGTATTTGCAAGTTTGTCACATGTTTACAAGTATCATGATTTAGGTATCATATGTATAAATGTATGAAAATGTATACATGAATAGGAATAAAACACGATTTTTCATTATGTTCAAGTCTCGGATTACAATGATTACAACGAAGAATGAATACAAGGTTACAAAGTTTCCAAAAATAGAACTACAACACGAGCTTTCTAAATATGGAAAGTATGAAAACGCCGAACGTTACAATTCTTCCTTCAAGGAAGGAGCTTCTAGGAGTTTTCTTAAGGACCAATAACGTTGTCCAAGGATTCTTCCGTTTTCAGGGAAGTGGCTAATTATGCAGTTCGGGCTTTTCCATTTCTAAAGAGGGGAACTAGTAAGACAGTCCAGGGATTTTCATTCTTCAAGGAAGGAGCCAAATATGCAGCCCATGCTTTTCTATTTCTTCGCGAGAAAAACTAATATTGCGGTTCAGGGACTCTTCCTCCTTCGAGGAAGGAGTCCAGATACACAACCCAGGCCTTTCCTTTCTTCAAGGAAGGAACTAGTAAGGCGGTCCAGCGATTGATCATCCTTCAAGGAATGGGCCAAATATGCAACCCAGATTTTTCTCTTCTTCAAGGAAAAGACTAATAATGTTGTCCAAGAATTTTTCTGTCTTCAAGGAAAGAACGTCCAGGTTTTTCCTTAAGGACTAATAACGTAGTCCAAGAATTCTTCCGCCTTCAAGGAAGAAGCCAAATATGCAGCCCGTGATCCTCCCCCCCCCCCCCTCCTTTTTTCAAATGAGGAACTAACACAGTTTCTCACAAACAGATATCCTTCTTCCTTCAATGAAGGAACTAAACATGTCACCCAGTTCTTTCTTCATGCACCCCACAGGAAAGGATTTACTTCTTCCTTTAAGAGAAAGTATAAGTATCAATACTTCTTTGTGAAATGAGTCTTCACTTATATAAGCTTTTAGAAGGAGGTTCTTCTTTCCTTTTTTTTAATTGTAGAAGTCTTCGAACATGAGAACTTATGAAAGGGTTCAATCCCTTACTGAAGGGATAATATAAATATGAAGATCTTTTCTTTTATGGAGATCTTTAGTATAGAACGCGATGGTGTTATACCATGCTAGCTACCTGGTTTAGTATTGTCTAGTGTAATTGGTAATATCGAACTCACAAAATAAGCTTTGCTTTAGCCCGACCGTGTAGACAGTCGGTTGTGGTTCTTGTTGAACGAGAATAACTGCAGGTTGACAAAAACTCGGGTGAACAAAGTCCGCGGGAAATGTAGAGCCCATATTTCTGATCAGTTATTTGATATAAGGACGTCGATAAATATGTTATAGATGTCATGTGACAGTGTTGTACCATACCAACCCCAGTTCAATGTTGCATAAAGGTTTTTCTTGCTTTCACTAATGTTGTGTCACTTTACTCCTAGCTGAAGTTTTATCCTTGTTTAAGGGTGTGTGAGGTGGTCACTGTTCTTCAGCACCTTGTCAAAGATCATGCCTTGTTCCTCGGGTGCACATCATTCAGTCCAATATTAGCTTTTGTCGACCAATCCTGTAAGGCGCGACTAATAGCTTCTTGCGTGTCGTGTTCATGATTCAATAATTAACAGTTTTGTAAGGGTGAAAATAAATTTGTGTCTAGAAGTGGCGCGTGAAGCAAGACTTCGTAGTAGGGTCTTACGTAAGTGTCTTGTGGAAGGATCTAAAGAATGACCTTGCGGAAGGCTCCAGGAAAGGGACCCAGAGAAGGGACCTGTGAAAAGGGCCTGGGAAAGGGACCTAGAGAAGGGACCTGTGAAAAGGACCTGGGAAGGGACCTGTGGAAAGGACCTATGGAAGGGACCTGGGTAACAGACCTGGGGAAGGGCCAAGGGACCTGGGTAACAGACCTGTGGAAGGACCTGGGTAAGGGACATGAGAAGTGCCTGTGGAAAGGACCTGAGAAGAGATCTGGGGAACAAACATGTGGAAGGATCTGGGTAAGGGACCTGGGAAAGGCCTGTGGAAAGAAACTAGGGAAAGGACCTGAGAAAGGCCTGACTAGTTACATCTTGAACTCATGAAAGTAATCTTAACACATTGATATTGATAAGAGTAAAATGTGGCTCCATTTTCAAAAGTGAGGTCACATCACATTAATAAGACAAGGTACTAACTTTTCCCTTCCCTTACTATTTTATTTGCGAGTAAAAATAATATAAAAATATTATTTTTATGCCCCTCTTTTCTATTAAGAACGTATAAAATCATGATTTTGTTAGACAAAGGTAAATAAGTATAGGGTTTGACCCTAGTTCTATACATGTACCATGTGCTTCAGGAGCTACACTTTTAGCTTAGAGGTAACATGCTTATAAAAGAGTTATGCTAACTGTCAAGTCAAATAAAAGTATCTTATCTTGTCATTTTTCAGCCCACATATTTATGACCAAAAAATAATAGCCAAGTTTTTATGAAGTACTCATTATATGCAATATGCCATATTTCCACAAGATAAAGATAATAGTTTTGGTTGGATTTAAGCATGTAAACTATCCTTTGTCTATATAGGGGAAACAGTTGGCAGTGAGCCGTCACGTGCTCTGCCCAGCAATTTATAAAAAAGAGAGCAACAAGTCTTGTAACGTATGTATGAGGATTAGTAGTTTCCATTTTCTTTTACTAATCCGTTTCATTTTACATCAAATATATGGTTGGTAAAAGGATAATATAATGAACATAATCTATGCATTAAGTGTGTGTACCGTAGGTAGTAAAAACTTGTAACTTCATTACTCAAGCAAGATTATTATATGATTTTTGCTTTCTTTACTAGAAAGGAGTTAACCGTGTTGTACGTTAAGCACTAACATATATACATCACCTTCTTTTCTTTTAATTTTTTTCTTTTTCTATAAGCCAAAGACTATGCATCACATGTTTGCATATTTTGGAGCTTTGAAAATTAAGATCATATCTATGAGATAATCATACGAACGATAATGTCATATGCATAAACATGCGACATGCCACTTATACTCTTTTTTAATCATATTCCAAAGTCATGTAATAGATCCCAAAGTCCAAGATAAATTAGTCAAAACCCAAAACTTCATGGACCTGTCACTTTGTTAATATGGGAGTGAAAAACATAGCTTTTAATAATTCAAGATTTGCATGTGTAGCAATATATCTTTACCAAATCATGTCAGAGATGAATAAGAGGTTTAGAACCTGTTACCGGAGGTGCGAATCTGCACGCCCTGTAAGTTACGAGGAGGGAATAGATCCGGTCGTTTGTTGTGAAGAGACCAAGACATGCTTGTACTCGATCCCACGGATGGCGCCAATGTCGAATCCATGGCCAAAACGGCAGTGCGTTACTAACCTTGAACTCGGCGGGTCCGGCTCAGATTCCACTCGTCGTTGTGGTGATGGTTCCTTTTGCGGAGTGTCGAGTATTGGGCTGCAGCCACATGGAAAGCTAGTTAGAGGACCCGAGGGGGTTTACCCCAAAGGCACTCCGACGCTCAAATCAGTATCATGTATGGAAGGGATGATTATAAGTGCAAGTGTAGTGTGTAGTTTAGAGAGAGAGAGAGAGAGCAGAGGTTGCAAGGAGAAGAGGTAACCTGCTTGTTTCAGGAAGGGAACTTTCTTTTTATAGTGAAGACTCTTGGGCCTTAGCCCTAATGGGTTGATCCAAGAGTGGGCTTATTAAAACCAGGCTCACACGAACCTACCAAATATGTGGGGAAAGTCTAAGCGAGCTCGGGCCCAGTCACCATTTCAGGGGAGCGAGCCCAAGCGGGGACCCTCGTCGACAATATCCATTTTCATTGCTTCAACCTTCACACATCTATATTTTTCTATAAGTTCCAACAAAGTCAAAGATATATCTACACACCTACTTCAACATATTAAAGTGGCAACAATATCTGTCAGAATGCACCAAAGCATTCTGCACACTTGCACCAACAATCAAAAGATCTTTATGAGAGAAATGACTTCAGTTTGAATTGATTTTTGGTAACTTTCAATTCAAGACTCTCCAACAGGCGACGTTTAGTTTTTTGTTTTTGCCTTTTGGTTCCTTGTTCTGCCCTAATTTACATTTTACCATCAAATAGGCATGGGATTTTTGATGTAAAACAATGCGGCCTCAAAGGAAGTGGGGTTGCAGGCGGTGGTAGGTGGGTGACGGAGGTTAGGGTGGTGGCAATTGGTGTTGCCATCGTGGCTCCGCCACCAAAGGCGATGGCCGGCCGTTCCTAGAGAGACATGAGAGAAAAGAGAGAAAGGGGATAAGGCTGATGTATCAATTTGGGGTGGTGGTGGTAGTTGGCTGCCGCCGTAGCTCCGCCACCAAGGGTGGACCGCCGTTTTCTAGAGATAGAGGCATGAGAGGAGAGAGGGAGGGGATAAGGCTGATGTGTGTATAGGTTAGGTTAGAGAAAAGAGAAAAGGGATAATTTATATAGATTATGGAAAAAAGACATAAATGTCGTCATGTGTAAGGCACATACCATGCAAAACTGAAAACTTTAACCAGGTTAGTGGTAAAGGACATAGGATATAATGAGTTTTACAAATAATGACTGTGACTGTAATTATTAAAGTTAAGGGCATCTATCGTAATTTACCCTATAGTTTTGGAAGTCTTTTTTTTTAATAAATACCAAATAGTGCTAAAATCTTTTTTAGTTAAAAGGTTAATACAAGTTTTGTTCTTGTTAAAGGATAGTATAGTTATTTACCAATTACATAACAATTTCATAAACGATACATCAAAGTAAATATGAAGGATGTTTCTTAACATAAGAAATACATAGGTCTTACATAACAAAAATCATAGCAACAAAGTATATAATCAGATTGTTGAGCTACATATAGCCATGTGACTGAGGAAAACAGATAAAATGGGTTCAGGACACGGTGGGTAGATCACGGCCAACGGTAAGGTGCTGGCGTCGGAGGTGATAAAGCAAATGTATACTGCCGTACACTATTTTTCAGTTATTTTTCTTCAGCCCATTATGACCCGTGAGAAATATATACGACTTAATCTGAACTAAAATAGACAAAAAGGTACATCTAGATGTTCAAACTAACCCAATTTTTATCGTTCCAGAATGTTTACAGATTCATCAAGGGATAATTATCAAAATTATACATCAAACTTACTACTACTATTAGCTAACAACAAGTATTCCAGACATTTTGAAAAGCATCTTGTATAAAGAATAAATATTTTCATTATGCATTTTGCAAAGTAAAGAATGATAAACTTAGTCAAAATGACCATTACCAAATAATCATGCTGCCGCAGATCTTTTATCTTCATGATCATCAAGATTTAGAAGTTGAAGCAGTTTTGTCCACGATTCGGGTATTCCTCCTGGAAGATCAAACTCTAGTAACTTTCCGCGCTTGCGATAGAACTCTTCTACTGGCCGGCTCTGTAGATATCGAATTAATTACTACTAGTTAAATACTATATTCTCTAGTAACTACCCACTAATAAAAACCCGCGAACAACATGCAGAAACTATAATCATGCATGAACTAAAAATAACATTTATGTTACTATCTATTGCAAATACCAACTACTGCAAATACAAACAACCCTATACTATTTTGAGTAAGATGTCATTTTTGTCCCTGAGGTTTGGCCAGTTTTGCAACTTCCGTCCAAAGGTTTGTTTTTTCGCATCTGGATCCAAAAGGTTTGAAATCTTGCCATTTTCATCCGGCTCGTTAACTCCATCCATTTTTCTCCGTTAAGTCAAGGGTATTTTCATTTTTTTTTGTTAACTTAAAAGGGCAATTCGGCCTAACGTACTCTGTCAGGGGTATTTTAAATGCTTGTACATAAAGTGAAAAAGACCAACAACAACAACGAAAATACCAATGACTTAACAGAAAAAAATGGATGGAGTTAATGAGCCGGATGAAAACGGCAAGATTTCAAACCGTTTGGATCCAAATGCGGAAAAACAAACCTTTGAACGAAAGTCGCAAAACTAATCAAACCTCAGGGATAAAAATGGCATTTTACTTATCATTTAAATGTGACAGTCACTCGATAGATATGGGGATTCGGATGCCGAAGAAGAAAAACACTTTAAAGTGAGAGAAAACTTGAATCATATATTACACGAAGATGAAATATACCTTCTCATTATATATACGGAGGCGTTCTTTTACAACAACTTCAGTGTCATCAGATCGTGTAATGAGTTTTGATGCACAATGTGAAGGTGGAAGAAGAGGAGGCATGTACATTGCAGGCTTTTCGTTATCTGCTTTAATGTCAATGCAAGCTACATTGTAATTCCCGCCACATTGGCTGCAAGTTCTTCTTCCCAAACATTTTGCAAGCAATGCTTCTTCCCTAAGTTTCAGGTTAATTACTAAGTCGATGTTTGTTACTCCCTCCAAAATTTCCTGAAATTAATTCAAGTGAATGAGCAAATTGAAAAGATTATAAAACATGTAGCATGTGTAATAAGCAGACAAGCAATATACATAGTAGTACATAGTACATATATATATACACACACCATAGTTGTTAATAGCAATAGTACATATATATATATACACACACCATAGTTGTTAATAGCAAATAGCAGATGATAGCGACAAGCTACCTATACGCTACGTAACAATAGAAATGAAATAGCGGGCGCTATTTTATGTTTAGCGACACACTAGAAGAAAATTTGATATTATATCCAACTATGCTGTTATATATGTATATTAGAGGAAAAAAACTCTAAAATCCCGCTGTTTATGTTAAAACACAAAAAAAAACTAAAATCCCGCTATGGAGACGCAAAAAGCAGATAGCGACACATGAGTGCTTCGCTACGCTATTCCCAATAACTCCGCTATTAACAACTATGACACACACGCATATATATGTAGCGGTCAAGAACCAACAAATATTTAGAAACTATTTTACGCACATGTATTGACTAATGAATATATTATCACTACTATATTTTATTAGCTCTACAACTATTGTACTTACTCGTGAATACTTGTATTCACCAATGAATACACTATAACTCATGAAAATTCAAATAAAGTGTAGTGAATAATCTCCCTAATTTTTCTCAAATATTTATTGATTCTCGTTTGAACCCAACCCTGTATATATGTGTAATGATGCATTCAATCCTTCTGTTGATCAATATAGCGAATTTATAACACCATTAAGAAGCACACCTATGAGTTGCATGTTTCTTGTTATTGTTGGATGTGAATTTCAAAGAACATCTAATTTGAACTTGATCGCACTACTTTTAGAAAACTAACAATTTCGGAAAATAATTCCCAGATTCTCTATCTTTTATTTGTTAGTAGATGGGACAAAATGAGTAACTACAGATTAATATAAACTGAAAATGCTCACAGCTTGTCTTAAGGTTCGAGGGAAACCATCAAGAATGAAACCTGATTCGCCCTTGGCATCCCCAGCTTCAAGACGTTTGGACAATAAATTGATTATCAAATGATCTGAAACTAGCTTCCCTTGGTTAACAATCTCTGAAAGCTGTAAAAGCAAATTTAACAGTTACAGAATACGACTTCAGAAGCTTTATGTATAAAAGAAATCTCTGAAGTTCAGCTAGCTATAACAATCGTCATGTATAAAAGCTAGCAAACACAGATTACAGAATAACAGTATCAAAACTAACTATCATGATATACAATAGGGCAAATTAATCATTGATGTCGAATGGTATGGTGGCTTGCAGAGCACGCACACAAGTCGTTCATCAAAACTAATATCTATAAAGAAGTAGATATTATAAAAGTGTGTTTTCCGGGTATGAAAAAGTATTAACTAACTACTTTCAATCTCATGTAGTGTTGTCTACTGCCTAGACAGGCGTCACAGGCATATGCCATTGTTCTGAGATCATCACATGTTCTCATTAACAGCTTTCTTTGTAGTTAACCAGTTGATCAACAACACAACAAATAAAAAAACAACACCTAATTTCTCACCTTCTGTGTCAATCAAACTCTTAATATAACCATAATCAACAATATTAATTAATTAACCTTAATAATTCAACAAACAAAATCTAAACTTACCACCTAACACAAACCCTAACTCATCATCTCCTCTTAACCCTAACGAGCACACCAACAATAACCAACTAATCAAACCTAAAACCACCTTAATCACATAAAACCACCCTTAAATTCTCCAATAAAAAACCTAAAAAACAACAGCATCTCACCTGTTCCGATAGGGGACCTTTTGAATTAAGCTCGTCACGAACGAGATCACCAGTGGCGATATGAGGAACACCGAGCAGTTTGGACAGGCGGCTAGCATAGGTACCTTTTCCGACTCCGGGACAGCCGAGAAACACCCACTGCACGTTTCTTCCGTCGGCAGGGGTTTTAATGGCGTCATTTTCTGGTGAGGAAGGGGGTGGAGATGTGGAATAGGATGATGAGAAGGTGCGGATTGTGTAGGAAGTGGTTGTTCTGGCTCTGAGAAGACGGGAGAGCACCGCCATTAATGGAGGTGGAGGTGGAGGTGGAGAAGAAAACACGCAGAAAGTGGGTGTGAATATAATCAGGGTTTGGTGTTTGAAAGTTTTGTTAGATACCGACCGACCTTGATGTTTGATGGACAAAACAAAACACGTGGTTTAATTACTTTAGTAAGAAATCTGGGGGTACACTTTACATCATAGAGAGAGGAGGTGTCAAAGTTAAGACTGATGGTGTGGGGCGAAGGTGCCTTCTTTCTACAAGAACAACCCAAAAAAAATAGGGTGTGGAAAAGCGTGCTAAGCTTGACGTGGCTAGCCTAAAGTAGTCAACCAAACCCAATTATGCTGGACCAGCCAATCAAAACCAGTCAGCTCACGCTGCCCCCACGCTAGGCGGACTTCCCACGCCAGAGGGGCAACGCCTAGCCCAACGCCCAAGCCAGGGTTGAAAAGTTGGCGTTGCCCCTCAACCCACGCCCAAAGTGCCGTCCACACCCATTAGTCTTACCTAGGATGACGGTACAATGTACATCGCTTGTTGAGGATTTACGTTTTTTGTTTTTCTTTTTAACAGCTAAATATCACATTCTTTCTTTCGTATTGAACATGGGAGGCTTTTATGGTGTGCGGAAAGGACCACCGCACTGGGCTCGTGATTTCGAGGGCACATGTTTTTAATAAAATCTAATATAATATATATATATATATTAGATTTTATTAAAAACATGCGCATATGTATCATTTCTTTGAATACACTTTCTTTTTCATCTATCATTCCATCCATAATGCACTACCATGCACATGCGCATATGTATCATTTCTTCGACACATTCCGTAATACGTTACAAATATTAGACACTTGTACTTTCATTTACACTACCATGTGTAATCCACTACTTTTTACGTTACGAATATTAGAAATGCACATGTGCATCTACATGTATGAACATGAAATAAGGTGTTTTGGTACACTACTTTGAATACACTTTCTCTTTCATCTATCATACCATCCATAATACACTTCCATTACCTCCTACCATTCATAACACAATACCATTACCTCCTACCATCTATAATAAAATACCAACACCAATATTTTCACTTTATTACATGTATATCAACATAATTTATACCATCCAATCAACATGTTACATCATAAAGTGACAACTATAACCAAACCATCAACTACTAGATATAACTAACCAAAAAACATGTATATGAGCCTACTTCATCATTCAAAATCACTAACTTTTTGTACCAAAACACGTTATATAATGGTTATACATAATGATGCACATGTGTATTTTGAATATTGGTAATGTAAAAAGTAGTGTATTATGGATGGTATTGTAAATTAAAGTGCAATTGTTTACTAGTAGTGATGTATTACAGAATTTGTCGAAGTTATGATACATATGCACCTGTGAATGGATAACTGTTACTCGAAAAAAAAAGTTTTTTTTTGAAACGAAATATAGCGATTTTTTTTAAATATTAAAAAATATTTTGAGTGCTTTTTGATTTTTTTTAGATTTTATTTTGCAAGGCAGAACACTAGAAAAGAAGAACACATCCTCAACATCAATCAGAAACCGATACCAAGCAAGGAAAGACGATCAGAAAAGGCCATTTTGATGAATCTATCAGAAGATTCTGGTAAAAGTCTGATCATCAGATTTTATGATGATTAATTCATCGGATTTCTGATGAGGTATCATCAGAAATTCTGATGAAACCTACTTGGTTGAAAAGCAGCTCTGCCACAATTGAAAATGCAAGTTGTTCCAAATGGATTCAATGAATATGACAACGAGCTACTTTATGCAGAGCAAATGCATGAATAAACAAATGTTTATGTAGGAACGTCCACGATTAGCCGGGACCTAATTTGTTATCTATTGTCCGTTTAGTTAACCAAATAACAAGAATTACTCATTTAAATGTTGTTTTCATTGATCTAAAGTTCAATACATTCGAGAACCGATCCGACAGAGCTTCGCCGTCTCTGTGCCAAAATCTCTCCAACTCTTACAAATGAAAACCCAAGGCACCTATTTATACTGTTACAAGTTCGCTGATGAGGACTGAAGTTCGGGCGAACTTGACTTCTTAAGCACATCTTCGAGCGAACTTGCCTATATACACACTTAAATATGCCTAGATTCTAACAGATTAAGCCCTATTCACTCAGACTCGATACATAATGACGTAGGCAACAGACATATGCACCAACAGACTCCCCCTTGGATGTTGCCGCAGTCATTTTGACTTTTAAAATCTTTGAGTCTTTTGATCTTTAGTTCTTGAATAAACTTTAACATCTTGATCTTTATATCCTCTTCCTTTTTCTTGAGCTTTTGTCTCGATAAAACTCTTAATCAACATGCTCCACCTAGCTTTAAGCTTTAGTCTTCAGACTTCCCCTTGCTTTGGTCTTTAGACTTCAAACTCCCCCTAGCTTTGAGCTTTCTGAAATCTTTTAACAGTGTTTTATCCAGCCCTCCCTCAAACTTTACTACCTGTCTAAATAAATTCTGACATTCAAATAAATATTTCAGATTCACAATTCTGTTATAAAACTTCAAAGATTGAATCTTCTTTTTAATCTTTTTCAAATCTTAGTTATTCAAGTTCAATTTAACGACCTTGAATGCATTTTACGTTTAAAACCTTCAACTTTCATATTTTTATCATTTGATTTGTAAAAATCCACTTAGTTGATCAAGTCCAAGTTAATGACCTTGATTAACCAAATATGTCAAACAAGTCCAAATTAATGACCTCGATTTAAAAAAACCGTTATGAACAATCTGATTTTAAAGTTTCAAATTAATGAACTTTACAACATTCATCAGATTTTCTTACCAGACTTCGAAGATCCGTTCTCCAACATTGGTTCATAGAAACTAATGTAAAAACAAAATCTTTTTGTATTTTAGAAAGTTTATGCTAAAACACACTGAAAATCTTTTTGTTTTTTATCTGAAAAGCAATTAAGAAAATAAACTATGTGCAAACATATTTACAGACATATTTTTTGTGAATCGTGTCTAAGGATCATATCAGTTTGTTTAAGACATATCACCAGTATCGTTGACCTTTTTAATGACTTTAAGTTTTAAACTCGTTTACCTAGATTGTCGATATGTTTGACCTCTTAAACTTCATCACGTTTCTCAATTGTTCCAAGATATGTTAAGTAAGAATTATGAAACTTGACTTAACTATGGTTCCCACCTATTGGATATACTCCCGAATCCAGATTCCCTAGATTTCATCTTACATGTGAGTATAGCGTAATTGATATTTGTATCTGGGTTATGCGAGGCCTTGAGAGCTCAGGTTAGTACTACCGTACCGACAAAGAGATGAAGGCTCGACTTTAAGGTGTGTTCCATTTAAGGAATTTTTTAAGCACTGCAAATGATTAGATCTTTCGATACTTTTCATGTTTGCATGAAATTTAGGAGTTTTTAGCAAAAGCATTATAGAAGTTCTAGGCTATTGCTTCCGCAAAATCAGAAGAACTTGTATAATACCCCAGATATCAACTATCTATAAAGACCTCGTATCTCAGAATCAGGCAACCCTTCAATCGAAATTTTGGAGTACTAAGTCCATATATGCAAGATGTGTTAATCCACAAGATTAAGCAGTTGTAAAATTTAGTTTATATCCCGGAAACAATCTACTGAACGCGTAAAGCCTATCGACACATCCACAGTAAGACTTGTTTATCATTTTTAAACTTTACAACTCTTTAGCATATTGTGATAGTCCACTGATGTACTATCATTTCCTTTTTGACAACCAAATTCTTTTTGTCTTTTTCGATGTTTTTGTACTTTTTGAATTTTTTTAATGTTTTTGAATTTTCAACTTTTTCATATGTTTTTGATTTTTCTAAATGTTTTCAAATTTTCTTATTTTCTTACTCCCCCTAAAATCAAAAACGTATTTTTTGAATTTTAGTTTTAAAGAATATTCTTTCTAAAAAAATAACAAACCAATGTGGATCCCGAGAATTCGTCGTCCGATCCTTTTGTTTTCATTTTCTGCATCATCACCTGTCAGCAGAACAAACTATTAATCTTTGATAACATCAACTTGTGGAAACCACTTGTAAGTACCACTTGCTGGAAATCAAATTTAAATGATTTTTCAATATAACAATCAGTGTTCTGTTTAACGGTGTGGATTTTCTCAAAAAAAAAAGAATTAATTTTTCTTTTTCAACCACTTGTGATTTCAAAAAACGTCAAAGATTATGACTTTCTGGATAAGTTAAAAACTCATGGAGCTATGCTATCCTGTATCAACTTTGATAGAGTGGATCTTAGGACTCCTGCACATGAAACAACTATTTGAAAAATGAAACCCAAACCTTTTTGGTTTTAGGTTTGTACTGATAAGCATCATAACCATATTCTAACTCTTCATCATATTCAAAATCATCATCAAACATTTCGTTCAATGTCGATTCTGAAAACGTTTTGTCCTTTTCTTTCTTTGTCTGTTTAATCACTGACTCGTTTGTTTTGACATTTTCAGTTTTATCAGCAATAGACTTTGGTTTTTCTGATGATGAAAGCCTTTTCTTAGCAACCCAATATTGTAGCTTGTTTCTAGCTTTCTTGATATAGAACTTAGAATCTTTGTTTTCGTTTAACTTTGAAGTTTCACCCTTTTCAAATGTTGAGTTTTCAAACTTTGAACCCGTTTTAGGTTTCACTTCGTCTTTAGATTCATAGTTTCTGATTGATTCTGTGTCAGATTTTACAATCTCTGATTGTTTTTGTTTTCATCTTTTGACCCAGTTTTTCTTCGTGGAAACACATGCTTTTGATTCAAACACTTGCGAGCAATATGACCAACAGTATTGCATTTAAAGCAAGTTCGATTATCAGAACCATTTCCACTAGTGGGTTTCAATTCACTTGTGGACTTGGTCTTAGCCTTGTCCTGAAGTTCTTCTGCTTTCTTGAATTCATCATTCGATTGCTTACCGATCACGCTTTCCTCTTGAACCGTGCTCGTTCCATACACAAACTTTATATTCTTACCTTTGTATTCTTGGAACGCTGGTTTCTCCTTCTTCTTTGATTCTTCTTCTTCAACCTCCAAACCTAATCCTGCTCTCCTGTGCTCAGGAAAATCACCACCAACCTTTCGATAATTATTAGCATTCCTTTTAGGTTTCGAGTAAAATCTTTTCTCATTTTTTTTAAGATCATCAGATGAAACTTCTACAAGTTTAAACAGTTTATCAATTTGATCTTCTTTTACATTCCGAATCAGAAAGCTATCATCGAAGTATAATCTATCAGAATCCTTAACCTTGTACATGACAACATTAGGATCATCACTTAGATCATGTTTTGAAGCTGTATCGTCATTCTCGGACTGTGTATCGGAACTGTTTGAACCTGAGTTGGCGCTTTGAAAGCTGCCTTCATATGAATCATTTCCCAACACATTTTTAACCACATCTTTATCACCGCTTCATTGTCATCATTTGATTTTGTAAAGTCTACGTCAATGTTCTCAGGCAATTTATTTTTCTTATCAGACAAAATAAGTAGATTAAATGCCTTTTCAACTTCATCATCTTTCTTGCATGAATAACTTTCAAGAAATGGTGGAGGAACACATCCGTACTCTTTACGCTTTGATTTCTCACCATTTTCCTCCGATTTAATTGTAGGTAAAATGTAATCAATGACATACGCGTTTGTGGTGTAGCTCTTTAGAAGTTGTCTTACCCGTTCCGTTTCAATTTTCATGCTGTGAAACTCACGCTTTGTTTCAACAATTGTATTAATGTACATGTTAATTGCCTTTTGTTTCTCAATTACTGTAGCATTTAACATTTTTACATCAGCGTTAAGCTCACTATTAGCATGTTCAACATATTTATATTTGCTTGATATTTTGTCATAAGCTTCTTTTATGGTTCTGTAATCATAACGAAAGTTTTCGTTGTGTACAGTCAATTCTCTTATGACTTTGACTTTATCAAGACAGTGTTCACAAGGACTTGTGCACTTTGTGCAAGGTTTTTCAACCTCCACAACTTTCACAACTTCCTTTTCAGACATACTTACCTTAGCCTTTACCTTTTCTGCCTCTGCTTTCAAAACTTCTTGTTTCTGCATTTCAAGGTAAGCTAATTCTTCTTCCTCAGCTCTCTGCCTATACCCTTCCAGAATTTCATTTTCCAAAACAGCATCGACATACGATGTATCAGATTCATTTACTACCTCTGCCATCATAGCAACACCAGTTTTCTTTCCGATGTATCTATTCCAGTCAAAACCATCTTCTTCATGAGTAACAATAAGAGCTTGTTCGGTTGTCTTTGCAGATTTATCTTCTACTTCGACTTGTGTTCTTTTCGGATATGGCTTGTATTGAAGAGCTTTCTTGTAGTACTCATTGTTGCTGCCGAAAGGATTTTGGTTTCCACTTGCTTCTTGATTATTGCATTCACGTTTGAAGTGTCCCTTTTGTCGACACCTGAAGCATGTGACTTTAGTCTTGTCAAATCCAAGCTTGTTACTTGAGTTACCAATATCCCTTCCAGTGAGCGCCACAAATTTGGGAACTCTTCTGATAATGGATGCAAGGCTCCATTTAATATCCATTAGCTCCAATTCTTCTTGGTCTACCTGATCATAATCTTCGGCAGTCATCTCTGGATTTCCAATCTTTCTAGCAACGAGACTTTCATATGATTCGAGGACAGTAGTAAGAAGTGCTATGTGCTGTTTGGCCACCTTTTCAGGAAATACGTCTTCAAATCAACTGTTATGTTACACTGGAAAACATTTGAATCAGAACTTGCTTGACTTGTCTGATTTTGGAATGAAGAGCTTGAACTAGCACTAGTATAACCAGCATATGGAGAATTTAGACTTGGAGAAGAATTTGCATTTGCACTAAATGTTGTTTGGATTTTCGGGCTTTGAATCGGAGTATCAGGACTACCTCCTTTGTAATAGATACCGACATGTTGAACAACATTAGTATTCTTTGATTTCGCAATTTTCATCAACTCCATTTCATGAACTTTTAATTTATCAATGAAAGATGATAACTTGAAGTGTCTCCAAGATGGACTATTCTTCAGAATCGTCAGATATGTTGTCCATTCTCCTTCTGGAAGTGCATCAGCCAACTTCTCGATTTGCTCTTCATTAGATCTTTTGATATCATGTCTCCGCATCTAGACCATGAGGTGACAGTATCTATCGATCATCTGCTTCATTGTTTCACCTTCAATCATCGTGAAGATCTCAAATCCTTTCTTGATTAAAGCCTTTATGCTCTTGATCATTTCATCACTTACTTTGAATTTCTCACAAAGAGAATTCCATAATTCTTGCGAAGTATCATATTCTGGCAAAAGTATCAAGATATCTTCCTTCACTGATTGTTGTATCAAGCTGATCATTTTCTTCTCCACAAAATAGTTATCTTTGTTTGCATTTGAAAACTTATTCAGCGGAAGATCTTGATCACATTCATCTTTTGGCCATTTGTAACCATCCTCAACTGCAACCCAGCTGTTGAATTGATTCGCTTGTATCCAGTTCACAAACTTTTCCTTCCATCCTTCAAATTCATCCATGCTCATTAGCTTTGGCGGTTTCGACGTAGTACCCATTTCGTTGTCGATATTCATCTGGTTCACCGCAAGAACATTAGCGTTTGATGAAGAAGCCATTTGAGAAACGAATACGTTGTGGAAATCTTCCATTTTGACAATCCGTAGTCTTAACTGAAAATACGATCAAAAACACTCGAAATTTGATTAGAAACAGACAAGTTCGTCGAACTTGTGTGAAAACAATTTTTTGATCTCAGATTTCGATAAGTTCGGTCGAACTTAGATATCAACTTTCAATTTTATCACACACACCTCAAGTTCGGTCGAACTTGATGTGTAATTATGAGAAAAATTACAACTTCGAGCGGACTTAGTAAAGATTATTCAGAAACAGATAAGTTCGGTTGAACTTATGTAATATTTCAAGAAGTTTATCAAGTTCGGGCGGACTTATATGAGAATTTCAACAAAAATTACCCAAGTTCGGTCGAACTTGTGTAAACTCGTTGACTAATTCTTCAAGTTCGGTCGAACTTCTACAAAAATCCTGAAAAATTGAACAAGTTTGGTCGAACTTGATTAAAACTCAAAGAATTTCAATCAAGTTCGGTCGAACTTAGTGTTAAGTTCGGCTGAACCTTGTTTCCAAAACATGGTTTTTGCAACTTTTTGATATCAAAACGTTTGAATTTGATGTCCAAACTCTCAGGGGTTTGTTATTAGTGTGTTTTACATGACATATTCAAAAATCACCCATTTTTGACCATGAAGTCATCAAATATGTGAAAATGTTAAGAAAAATGATAGAATGGAGATGAAATAGAGAAATTCTTTTCTTAATTCCAGCAAATTTAGGTATCCAGGCTCTGATACCACTTGTAGGAACGTCCACGATTAGCACGGGAACCTAAATTTGTAATCTATTGTCCGATTAGGCAGAAACTAATGACAAGTTAACCAAATAACAAAAATTACTCATTTAAATGTGGTTTTCATTGATCTAAAGTTCATTACATTCGAGAACCGGATCCGGCAGAGCTTCACGGTCTCTGTGCCCAAATCTTTCCAACTCTTACAAATGAAAACCCAAGACACCTATTTATAGTGTTACAAGTTCGCTGATGAGGACTGAAGTTCGGGCGAACTTGACTTAGTCAAGTTCGACCGAACTTGACTTCTTAAGCACATCTTCGAGCGAACTTGCCTATATACACACTTAAATATGCCTAGATTCTAACAGATTAAGCCCTATTCACTCAGGCTCGATACATAATGACGTAGGCAACAGACATATGCACCAACAGTTTATTCATGCACATAGACTTTCTATAAATAGAAGGTATGTTAGGAAAGGACATGAGTTAAGCCTAGCATCTAATACATACTACCAAAAACTACACTGCCCTTTCATCACAGAATTACACAAGTATCCATTTTGTACTAGCCAATAATCACCCAATCACCTTGTAAACCATTTTGTTTCAAAGTGATATAAAACTTGAAAATTCTGTAAGTGCTTGTTTCTTGAAAGTTCGATTTCTATTTCCGCACTCTATTTTCACAACTGTTGAAATCGCTTGCCATATTACAATAAAGGAATTATTTTTCTTTGTCCATCTGGGACCAACAATTTGTATCAGAGCAGATTGAATAAAATATTTTCAAATGATCAATTGCTCACTCCTTTTATTTAAACATGGCAAACTTTCAATCCTGGAATAATGCTTTCAACATAGGGTCTATGTCAAAGCCTCCGACTTTGGTCAGGGAGGAGTACCATGTGAGTGTAGGATCAGACCCCACTCGTGAGCTACCGGAGTGATTTGCTCAGCTAACAGAGGCGAAATTCATTGTTAACCGAGTGAACAAACAATCGACAAGTATAAGGATACTATTTAACACGTCTGAATCTTGTATAAATCAACTGGAACAAATTACAAACACAAATGAGCAGGGCTTCGCCTCTGATATCCAAAAACAACATAATAGACTAACACCCCAAGACACCTATTTATAGGGAAACAGATTTGCACCAAAGTGATTGGGAATAAGGGAATTTTGGTACGAAAATCCCCTCTATACCAGCTAACAAACTTAAACATTTGACTGTAACGAGGCCCTAGCTATACAACAGACTCATCCTAGACGTAGGCAATAGACATTAGTGCACCAACAGACTCCCCCTTGGAAGTTGCCGTAGTCTTGGATGGTCTTCAAAACTTTTCTTCAAAAATTTTCAAAAAACTTTTAACTTGATCAACCGAAAAAGCGCTTAGGAGGCTTTCAACGCTCCTCAGAAGGAATAGGAGTTTGATCTGTAGGAGGATGTTGATTGTATGTGTTTCCGTACTTAAATCTTCTTCGAGTAGCAAGCTTTCGTCTTTCTCGATCCTTGCCCCTTTTTATCTTTCTTCTTCTTTTCTTTAGCTTCAATCTCTCTCCATGATGTGTTCCAAGCTTTAACAGAATGTATATCATGAGCATAACACACGTTAACAATCTTTTGGAACTGCAAAGCTTGAGCTTCATCTTTATCTTCATAACTGATCTTCACATAGAATAGACGTTCAATATCTTTCTTTGAACAGTTGACCAACCATATAGGATCCAACACACGAATCCCTCTCCATAACCCGTAGATATGCTTGTGAGCAATGATAGACTCTGATAATTCTTCAGTGATCTTCCAAGAGTCTTCATCGGGTTCAATACAAATATCAGCTTCCCCTGTACTAGAATCATAATGCCACCATTTAAAAATCTTGTAGAAGTCTTGTTCCATTTTCTTTAGAGGCATATTATTCATTGCACGTGGTTGCTTGACAATCAAAGTGACATCTTTCTCTTGAGTAGCTGGATTAATCTTTGTTACCTTTCTTGGATAATGTGGCTTCCATAGTGGAAAGTTGTGTTTTGCTTCGTACTTTATCACTTTCCACAACTCCAGATCATGAAACTTGATTTTGAGGTTGAATAATTTGCATTGTGTCAACTCCGTCACATCCCAATATGGCAATGTCTTTATATCTTTCAAATGCTTGAAGTACTGAACACCAAATTCTCTTTTGATATCGTACACATCCATTTCTTCAATCCATCCCCATATAATAATATCTCCTAATGAAGCATCAGGATCTCTGGTAAAGAAAGCCAAAGGACGTAAGAACTTTCGCTCAGCCGGAAGATCTTTGAACCATTTCTTTTCCATCTCAATAATATCTTCCTTTGTCATTTGATGAGGTATTGATCCAGATTTTACTGCCTCTTCAACCTTGTTTCTCAATAACTCCTTATTCTCAGATGCGAACATTTCTGGAAAGGTAGGAATACTTTTGTACCCTCTCCGGCATACGTAGCATCATTGTCATCAGAACTGTCTGAATCCTAATCTTCGATAACCACATGATCATATTCTTCAGCATCTGGAACAGGCTGGAACTCTGTCACACCCTTAAACATCCACTTGCGGGGTTTTACCACGAGGCGCGTGACGAACCAGGATCACAGTCATTAGTCATATTGAACGACCACTATATGAGTTTAAAAAATTTCCTGTTTGCTCATTCATGAGAAAAATACTGCTTATACAATTGAGTTGCGGAAGCGTAATCAATTACAGAACAAAAATAACAATGTAATTTTAAAGTTGTGTCTAAATATTTGATGAAATCAATGCGACACCATAATGCATCCTAGTGCTGATGTGTGCTACCTTAGCAACCTGAGAAAACATGTAAAATCAAGTGTCAACAGTAATGATGAGTGAGTTCACAGGTTTTAGTTCACAAGTTTAAACATAAGTGTTTCCCCACTGGTTCAACCCTGAACCAGTGTCTCATAAGTTACCCTGATCCAACCCGAATCAGATTAATATTATGTAGTTTAGCAGTTCATGTTATATGTTTAGGTAGCTAGCCTAGGTCATGTCAACAAAGTGTTCGATCCGAAGCTGACGTTGTTGCCCCTGTCGTGCCAGGCCTATCACCAACCATGGCTAAAAAGTTAGGCAAATTCTACACTCGTGACCATCAACGTTCGGTCTAACTGGCGCGACCAGTTCGAGTGGGGCTTGTCGGGCCCAGTAGTACTACTAAAAATTCCCTCGCTATAATCCAATACTAACGGCATCGTAAGTGTTAAGGGGACTGACATGTGATATATGCTCCCTTGTGACCATAACCGTATAACATAACTCTAAATAGAAAGGCATTACTGTACCGTGATGTATGCCACCCATACATCACTGTAATGTGTATATGTTTTAAATAGAAAGACGTTACTGTACCGTAATATAATCAACCCATATATCACTGTAACGTGTACATGTTCCCCCCCTGTGTTTTTGTAAACGTTTAAAGAAATAGGGGCAGTGAACTCACCTTAAGTTGCTCGGTTAGATAAATGCAAAAGAAATAAAGGATGGAACCGCTAATCACGTCCTATCATGTCAACTGGTTCAAAGTTAGTGTGTGAACGCACACTGACACAAAACCCTATGCGTAACTAGCACACCGTACGAAACACGTAATGACAAGTTCAAAATCATAATCATGTATGCAAGGTGTCACTATACGAAATAACGACCAACAACTTGTCACAAACACAGGATAGCACATACATCACTTAGATACACATAAATGTAAGTTGTCATGTTTCAGCTTGCACATTTCTAACTGGGCTGTATTCGGGAATTTTTATAAAATAGTTCCCACGTTCCAAAAATTCCAATCTTTTTACAGAAGGTGTCAATTAGACTGTATAATTTTTTATAAAATTTTCAGTCTTGGTTGCTTACCAATTATTTATAAGAATTTATTTACTAGGCTGCAGTCAGATTCGTTGCTATCTGACTGCAGTCCACGAGAAAAATCATTTAAAAATACACGTTTGTCCGATTGACGAAATTCCAGTTGAAGATTTCTCTGAAACCTAGGAGTATCTACTTTATAAATTTCGTGACTTAATTCTTTTCGGTTACAGGTTATGACAGAAAACATTACATGAATTTTCTGCATAAAAAACGCAGCTTCAGCTGCTGCACGAAATCACTAATTTAAAATAGCAAACGACTTCAGAAAAATATGATTCCAGTGCCATTAGAAGTGTTTTTCGAAAAAGTATGTTTTAGGCTTCAGAAAATCGATTTTTCGAGTTATAACGGTTCAGTTACAGCCAATTGAAGTTGGCTGTCTTCGCGCATCAGCTTGCTGTTTTACCCTTAAACTCCACCCGAAACCCTTCTAACGATCACCACGACTTATTATAACGATTCGTAGCAGTTATACTTTAATTATCATGCATCTATAATCATAATATCAAAACCCTAAACATATATCATGATTTTCTAGAGAAAAACGCAGCCTATGATTCTAATACCCAACCATATCATCACAAACCCTAAGAACCGCATATTCACCCGAAAAAAATCATACATAACAACACTTTTCATAATATTATCATACATAACATGATCATGGTCGATATCACACAAAATCAATACGTGAAATCATAACATGATTAAAACCCTAACCTTGAAACGATGGTAACTAGCGAACGATGAGGAGAACTTGTGACGAACCAGGGGGTGCTTGCGTCGTGAAAGGGGGGGTTGGCTGCCGTCGTCGCCTCCAAGAGGTTAGGGAATTAGGGTTTTGATTTTTGTGACAAGGGTTTTATTTATAACCCTTACTCCCTTGTTCCCCAAGTAACTTGTTCTCCAAGTAGCTTGCTTCCCAAGAAACTAAGGGGGCGACTAGGTGCTAGGCCGAAACAAGGGATATGGGTTGGGTGTCGGGTTAGGTTTACTTGGGTCACAAGGTTAAAACGGTTCACAAGCTCGGCTCGGCTTTTTAATTAGAACTTATTAACCGTTAAGTATAACTCGTTAAATAATTACACACATAACGACTCGACAATTATTCATGACACGAAATCTATTACACGTAACACATAATTCAAATACGATCCGTTAGAATTCTCAAACCTCGTGTATTCTCGAAATACTAAAGTTAGTGTAATTATAGCGTGCGCGTAATTAGTTCTACAAATTAAATTAGTGTAGAAACAAATGACGATAAGGTAGCGCGTTTAAAATACCTAAAAAACTGGGGTGTCACATTATCCCTATGGTTAGAAGAATTTTCGTCCCGAAAATTGACTAAACGCGGTTAAGCATGCAAACGCACGAAAGTTCAGTTTTTTAGAATGGTTAAGAAAATCCCAGGCTGTCACATCATCCCCATGTTGAGATAATTTTCGTCCCGAAAATTGAATAAGCACGACTTTGAAAAGTGTTAAAGTGAGGGGATATTTTCGAGTTGCCACATTCTTCCCAAGTTAAAAGAATTTCGCCCTGAAATTCAGTTCGCGCTACTTGTATTTTGTGATTCGGTTGCAAAAAGGTGAGGATATTTGTCTTTCGTTTGATCCTCTCTTCCCCAAGTGTACTCCGGTCCACGCTTAGAGTTCCAACGAACCTTGACAATCGGTATTTTACTATGTCTTCGTGTTTTGACCTCTCGGTACATAATTTCGATTGGTTCTTCAATGAACCGCAGTTGTTCGTCCTCATGGATCTCATCCTGTGGAACGGCTAAAGTTTCATCTGATAGATACTTCTTCAGATTCGAGACGTGAAAAACGTTGTGAACTCCACCGAGTTCATCAGGAAGGTTCAACTCATAAGCTACCTGACCGATTTTCTTTGTGATTTCAAAAGGGCCAACGTATTGCGGGTTTAGTTTACCTCTTTTGCCAAAACGAATCACGCCCTTCCAAGGCGATACCTTCAGTAGGACCCGATCACCTACTTGAAATGCTAAAGGTTTGCGTCATTGATCGGCATAGCTCTTTTGGCGATCCCGAGTTGCCGCCACACGATTTCGGATTTGTACTATCTTTTCAGTTGCCTCCAAAACCACCTCTGGACCAGTGATTTGACTATCACCAACTTCCGCCCAGCAAATGGGCGTTTGGCATTTTCGTCCATACAACGTCTCGAATGGTGCTGCTTGGATACTCGTGTGATAGCTGTTGTTATAGGAAAACTCTACCAAAGGTAGATGTTTCTCCCAGCCGTTACCAATGTTGATAACACATGCTCAAAGCATATCTTCTAGAGTCTGGATGGTGCGTTCAGTCTGCCCATCTGTCTGAGGGTGATAAGCTGTACTCATGTCTGGGCGTGAGCCAAAGGATTTTGTGCATCGCCTGCCACAAATCAGATGCAAAGCGCGGGTCACGACTGGAAACAGTAGGAGTTGGCACTCCGTGCCTAGCGACTACTTCCTTCAAATTGATGCCTGCGAGTGTAGGAGACTTGTCAGTTTCCTTGATTGCCAGAAAGTGTGCAGACTTTGTCAGTCGATCAACAATCACCCAGATGATGTCGTTTCCTCGCTAGGATCTGGGTAAGCCAGTGACGAAATCCATGGAAATTTGCTCCCATTTCCATGTTGGGATCTTTGGTTGTTGAAGTAGTACTGGCGGATTTTGGTATTCAACCTTAACCCTAGCACAAGTCAAGTATTTACTAACATAAATCGTATGTTAGCTTTCATGTGGGGCCACCAGTACAAAGTCTTGAGGTCCTGATACATCTTGTGAGAACCAGGATGCACCGAGTAACGAGACTTGTGTGCTTCATCCATCACAAACTCTCATAAGTTTCCATAGAATGGGGCCATATACGTTCCATGAAATAATAAATGTCGTCTTCCTTGCGTTCAAGTTTCTTCTCCATGCCCAGCAGGGATTCTGCTTTGAGATTCGCGAATCTGAGCGTCACGAATAAGGGTAGGAAGACTGGAGTGGAGAGAAAGCTGTAACGCATGTACATGCTTAGGTTTGGTATCCTTATGACTGAGGGCATCGGCAACCACGTTGGCCTTGCCTGGATGATACTAGATCACGCACTCATAGTGGTTGAGGAGTACGACCCATTGACGCTGTCGCATATTCAACTCCTTCTGATCGAAGATATGCTGGGGACTCTTGTGATCTGTAGATGGTGCACTTGGTACCGTACAAGCAATGTCTCCCTATCTTGAGTGCAAAAGCTACTGCTCTCCAACCCCCAGACCGTGGGTAGTGTAGTTCTTTTTCGTGAACTTTGAGTTGGCGTGATTGCGTAAGCGATGACTTTCTCATGTTGCACCAACGCGTAACTTAGTCCTTGGACAGACGCGTCACAGTAAACAACGAAATCGTCTGTGCCTTCTGGTAATGAAAGAATGGGTGTACTACAGATTTTCACCTTCAACTGTTGAAACGCGGATTACTGAGCAGTCTTTCGAGTTAGAGTTGCGAGCGTTTGTGCCTATGATCAAGAAAACGGGCTTCACAACATCAGAAGTCGTTCGTTAGAAGCTAAACATAAGGTTGTTTGTGTGGTTGGGGCTCCATAGTAAGGTGTAGGTATCGTTTGGATTCCTACTAGTTCTTGGAGTAGATTCGGATGTCGTTAAAGAAAACAAGTGGCATATTCGTCATGGTAGGCTAAATTCGAATGTCGTGACTGGGAACCTGCCTCGTTCGTAACGAGTTCTAAGGACAGTTCTCGTGGTACCTCCATATCTGCTATATTCATGGTCCATTGCTCCTCGAGTAAAGTTCGTAGAGAGTAACCCCTCCAAGCGAGAGTTCGCGAAGAATGTGGTTAGGATGAGGATCATAGAATCCGGGAAGTATATCCCGAATGGATGTGGAAACATGTAAAAAGGGTAGTCGCAATCGATGCGTAAGCGTGTCAGGATCCGTAACAGAGGTTTACTTGATGCCAGGGTATAGCTGGTCGTATACAAGTTTGCATAAGGTAAAAAAAATGAAACACACCATTTGTCAAAAAGGGGTGTCACGTGGATATATCAATCATAACAAGAATTTACCATCAAAAAATGGTTGCCGCACGAGTTTGTAGTGTTAAGATTCACTGAAACCTCCGTCCAATTTGTTGGGCTCACCCACACGCGAAGGGGGAATAATTCACTTTGATCCATGAACTTAGATAAGTGTGCAATTTATCGTGTCGGTAAGCAACCAAATTCGGAGGAGTTTCCTTAGGTTGTGTGAATGAATCTAAAATATGTCTGTGTAGTCAAGAGGCTTCAAAGAAAGGACGCGAAAACATGTTTAAGAGGCTATGATTGTATCAACAATTCATTACCATCCTCAAGGTTTCAAGAAGTGATCACCAAGGATCAAAAAGACAAGTTCACCGAGTTCTTAAAAAATTTGAACACATATTTGATGGGAGATTATGCGTAAAGTTTCGAAGATGTAGTGCGACGACGACAATTGGGTGGGAGATTTGTCTACGCCGTCAACAGTAACTAACAGTCGCATTAAAAAGTAATCATCGATCAGTGCAATGGCTAGGAGATAGACTAGCTCAGAAGGGAAAACTGTTATGGAATAACTATCCTAGCAATATGAGGAGTAAGATTATTGTATATGTCATCATGTTTATCTGGGTGTTGAATAACTTACATCTTGTCTTCTGATGTCCATAAGATGATGGGACCATTTTGTGGAAATCCGTTTGTAGGGTTGGATATGTTGCAATGTACATTAGGTTAGACTAAAGATTAGCGACAGGACCGAGTATAAGGGGTCAAAGGAAATTTTATAGCTAAGGCAAGGGATAAGGTGTGAGCGTACGAGAGATTCTTCATAATTCGTTTATATGCTGATGTTGAAGGGTTTACCCTACGATTTCTGATAGGGTTTCAATCGAGATAACAGGTTCTGATGAGAATCTTAGTTTCACTAAGACTCGTATATGAGAAAAGAAATAAATAAATAAATAAATAATAACGAGGGATTCCATTGACGATAGCTCAATGTGTCTAAAAAAGATCTTAAATCTAATTGTTGCGTCCATCAACTGCTAGATAAGTTTAACGACACCAGTTAGTCGTTGAATGAGTTACGAGAGATTCTATTGACAGTGGAAGTTTTAAATATGAGATTCACAGGTTAGGACAATTTATCCACACACAGGGTTTCACAAGGACTTACATGCATTGCAAATTACTACTACGTGTGCACCCGTAATGATAATTTGGTTTGCATGTTCACCCTAGTTCCATCTATCTTGTGTCAAAGTGTCCCTCAGAATTAATTTTTCGAGTACAAAGTGTTGTCAAAATGATAGAGTTATCAAAAGCTTAGTCAATAATCCAAATGTTGATAAACTCAGAGTTATATCAGAAAGAGTAATGTAGGATCAATTGATCTGAGGATCTACTCAAGTTGAAACACACCATGAGAATCCAATCCAACGGATTGTAGAGGTAAGAGTGCGCATGGAACAAACATGCACATGAATTGTGACTTCAAGAGATGAAACTGGTTCATTAACGTAGGTTACCAAAAAAAAAAAGCAAGGCAACTGGTCCACCATCCGAGTCAGGTTAGAGTTCAGGTGCAATAGGCAAAGTGTTCTTAGTTTCATGGTCAATCATTCCCTCGAAGAATATCAACCAAAGATGTAGAATGGTGGATCGGGAAAATGATGACATCTCGATGTCAATGGTTTCTGCAATAACGTGTGCAACGAACTGCCCTAACACATGGTGCCTCACGCCAGGGCCACCTGCTCAGGATGAAAGAAAGTAGAACTAGTGGGGCCAGAGTAATGTTGTTGCTAGGTAGAGAAAGGACTCGTTTTCGATAACTCAACTCCCAAGAGATATGCATCAATGTTGTATGTCATCCCAATCATGGACTTGAGAAAGCTCACCATACCCAATAGTACCATCTGTAGGCTCAAGCTAGTGTTTTGCTCATCTGTGTGGTGTAGGAAGAAGTACAGATGATTGTGATGGGAAACGCTCCTCTAGAGGCTCCGTCTCATGGCCCTCAGATAGGAGTAGATTCACGTTGTTGGCGATCCCACGAACATCGCCACTAGGGATGAAGATACAAAGAGTTTGGTGTGTTCCTCGTCAGTAGAGGGTTAAATGGATGATGTCGACATGCCTACAATTTCAATGTAAGTTTTGATGCGATGTACATAGGCATATCATGTATGAGTGTTCTTGTATGTCAGGTATGTGTGTTGGTGTTGGTGTGTGACTAATGCATTGTCTAAGGCTATAGACTAAGTCTACTCTCTAATGCAAACCTAGTTCACTATAACCATTGGCTCTGATACCAATCTGTCACACCCTCAAAAATCCACTTGCGGGGTTTTACCGCGAGGCGCGTGACGAACCAGGATCACAGTCATTAGTCATATTGAACGACCACATATGAGTTTAAAAAATTTCCTGTTTGCTCATTCATGAGAAAATACTGCTTATACAATTGAGTTGCGGAAGCGTAATCAATTACAGAACAAAAATAACAATGTAATTTTAAAGTTGTGTCTAAATATTTGATGAAATCAATGCGACACCATAATGCATCCTACTCCTGATGTGTGCTACCTTAGCAACCTGGGAAAACATGTAAAATCAAGTGTCAACAATAATGCTGAGTGAGTTCACAGGTTTTAGTTCACAAGTTTAAACATAAGTGTTTCCCCACTGGTTCAACCCTGAACCAGTGTCTCATAAGTTACCCAGATCCAACCCGAATCAGATTAATATTATGTAGTTTAGCAGTTCATGTTATATGTTTAGGTAGCTAGCCTAGGTCATGTCAACAAAGTGTTCGATCCGAAGCTGACGTTGTTGCCCCTGTTGTGCCAGGCCTATCACTCGTGACCATCAACTTTCGGTCTAACTGGCGCGACCAGTTCGAGTGGGGCTTGTCGGGCCCAGTAGTACTACTAAAAATTCCCTCACTATAATCCAATACCAATGGCATCGTAAGTGTTAAGGGGACTGACATGTTATATATGCTCCCTTGTGACCATAACCGTATAACATAACTCTAAATAGAAAGGTGTTACTGTACCGTGATGTATGCCACCCATACATCACTATAACGTGTACATGTTTTCTCTCCTGTGTTTTTGTAAACGTTTAAAGAAATAGGAGCCGTGAACTCACCTGAAGTTGCTCGGTTAGATAAATACAAAAGAAGTAAAGGATGGAACCGCTAATCACGTCCTATCATGTCAACTGGTTCAAAGTTAGTGTGTCAACGCACACTGACACAAAACCCTACGCGTAACTAGCACACCGTACGAAGCACGTAATGACAAGTTCAAAACCATAATCATGCATGCAAGGTGTCACTATAGGAAATAATGACCAACAACTTGTCACAAACACAGGATAACACATACATCACTTAGATACAAACAAATGTAAGTTGTCATGTTTCAGCTTGTACATTTCTAACTGGGCTGTTTTCGGGAATTTTTATAAAATAGTTCCCATGTTCCAAAAATTCCAATCTTTTTACAGAAGATGTCAATTAGACTGTATAATTTTTATAAAATTTCAAGTCTTGGTTCCTTACCAATTATTTAAAAGAATTTATTTACTAGGCTGCAGTCAGATTCGTCGCTATCTGACTGCAGTCCACGAGAAAAATCATTTAAAAATACATGTTTGTCCGATTGACAAAATTCCAGTTGGAGATTTCTCTGAAAACCTAGGAGTATCTACTGTATAAATTTCGTGACTTAATTCTTTCCGGTTTACAGGTTATGATAGAAAACATTACATGAATTTTCTGCATAAAAACCGCAGCTTCAGCTGCTGTACGAAATCACTAATCTAAAATAGCAAACGACTTCAAAAAAATGTGATTCCGGTGCCATTAGAAACGGTTTTAAAAAAGTATGTTTTAGGCTTCAGAAAATCGATTTTTCGAGTTATAACGTTTCAGTTACAGCCAATTGAAGTTGGCTGTCTTCGCGCATCAGCTTGCTGTTTTACCCTAAAACTCCACCCGAAACCCAACTAACGATCACCACGACTTATAATAACGATTTGCAGCAGGTTATACTTTAATTATCATGCATCTATAATCATAATATCAAAACCCTAAACATATATCATGATTTTATAGAGAAAAACGCAGCCTATGATTCTAATACCCAACCATATCATCAAAAGCCCTAAGAACCGCATATTCACCTGAAAAAATCATACGTAACAACACTTTTCATAATATTATCATACATAACATGATCATGATCGATATCACACAAAATCAATACGTGAAATCATAACATGATTAAAATCCTAACCTTGAAACGATGGTAACTAGCGAACGATGAGGAGAACTTGTGATCGAACCAGGGGGGTGCTTGCGTCGTGAAAGGGGGGTTGGCTGCCGTCGTTGCCTCCAAGAGGTTAGGGAATTAGGGTTTTGATTTTGGTGACAAGGGTTTTATTTATAACCCTTACTCCATTGTTCCCCAAGTAACTTGTTCTCCAAGTAGCTTGCTTCCCAAGAAACTAAGGGGGCGACTAGGTGCTAGGCCGAAACAAGGGATATGGGTTGGGGTGTCGGGTTGGTTTTACTTGGGTCACAAGGTTAAAACAGTTCACAAGCTCGGCTTAGCTTTTTAATTAGAACTTATTAACCGTTAAGTATAACTCGTTAAATAATTACACACATAACGACTCGACAATTATTCGTGACACGAAATCTATAACACGTAACACATAATTCAAATACGACCCGTTATAATTCTCAAACCTCGTGTATTCCCGAAATACTAAAGTTAGTGTAATTATAGCGTGCACGTAATTAGTTCTACAAATTAAATTAGCGTAGAAACAAATGACGATAAGGTAGCGCGTTTAAAATACCTGAAAATCTGGGATGTCACAAACTCATAGTCATTAGGCTCGACACTTGTGTTGTTCAGATCATCTTCAAAATCAAACACAAATGATTCTTCATTTTGACCATACAATTCTGCTAATTCGGCCTTGGAGAAATTATGCACGTATTCCCCTTCTTCAACATCATGCTCTATATAGAATATTCTTTGTTTAGGCATAGCAGGAACAGCTGATGAGGAAGATGCTGTGAGGATTCCTACTTGCCCTGAGCCTTGAGCCAAATCACTTGACCCCCCTGAATGTTGGTTAGCAGAGTCGATCAAGTACACAGAAATATCTAGATTTTCATTAATAACATCATCAGATACACAAACCCCCGAGCCATCAACATCCTTATCATCCTTCCTACCACTAACACCACTATCAACTTCTACATTCTCGAAATAAGACTCAACTTCGTCTTCAATCTCTTGATCCATTTGGCGCTTCTTTTCTCACTTCCTCTCCATGAACTTGCGATGCTTTTTAGGAAGCCTTGAATAATCAATCTCTATATCACGAGGCAAACCTACCATGACAAATCTTGGAGGAGGAGGCTTGTAAATAACCATATCAAGATATACTGGCATGGATTCAGCTTCTGGCATAGCTTGATCAATCACAGGCTCTTCAGACACAATCACCTCAGGCTCAGACTGTTTCTCAACAAATAAACCTTCTATTTTCTTTTTCCCTTTGTCTTTAGCATCAGATATAGCCTTAGAAGCTAGTTCCTTTTGAGCAAATCTTTTCCTAGCTTCTTCTTTTCAATCTGGTCAATTTCATCTGCTAGTGAAATCCCAAGAGTTCTAACAAGAATTTTTTTCATCAGCTCAATCTGCATGTTGTTTGACGTTCGTTCGGCCTCGTACTCATCCATCTTCTTAATCATTCTTTCATTTTATGTTTCGTAACTTTTAAGGGTCGCCTTCAAAACTTCTCTCTCATTCTCCAACACTTTGATTCTTTCCTCATACACAGAGACTTTATAAGATACGTGCATAAACCTATCATTATCATCGGTTACAATCCTCAGAATCTCCCTTATACTATCTTTGTCCGACTCAAGGACTTTGATGCCTTCCTCAGCATTCTTTAATTCAGCTTGCAATTCTCCCAGCCTTCCTTCATATACTTTGTCAACTGTAAAGGTTTCTACTCCAGGCAAATCTCGAAAATCAGGATTAAAATTATCGAACCCTGTATCGAATGTTTCTTGAGAAGGGTGAGATGTCGATTGATGCCCTGGCTAAGAGGAAGCAGGAGGAGAGAGAATAGGAGGACGTGGAGGAGAAGGCACAGAAACATCCGCTATAGCATGTTTTGGTGGAGGAGATTGCGGCTTTTGCGGAGATACAGAACGAGGATACGGTTGTGGAGGAGGAGGAGGAGCAGACACTTCAGCAGAAGTTGGAGCAACAAGAGGATCTGCAGCTTTAGTCTTCAACTTAATCCTTAATTTTCCTGCCGCAGATTCAGGCTTTTTCGACACAGCCCTTTTCACACGCTTAGCTGCTGGCCTTTGTTGATGCACTTTGTGTTCGTCACTTGTTGAATAGGCTAGATAGAGCGTGTGTTGAATATTGTATAGATGAGAATCGAACACATGACCAAGTTTGCACGAACTTGTAATGTCATGGTCAAGTTCGGACGAACTTGTCATGCCTAGGACAAGTTCGGACGAACTTGTCATGTAAAGGGACAAGTTCGCTCGAAGTCAATTTCGGACGAACTTGACCCAGTGATTTTGGTCCGAATTTGTTCCACTATAAATAGGTGGTGTGTGTTCATTTGTTGTTTAAGTTTTTGCAATCCCTACAGGGAGGTGCTGCCGGATTCTCTCTAGGAACTCCGGCAGCTAGACACGATGTATGCTCTTTCGGTATGAATGAAGATATGACTTCCGCTGCACTCTACTTCTACTCCATTCTTAATAACATTCTACCGAATCGATTACGTTTATGCACAAACTTCCGTCTAGAACCGCCTGATCACGGACCTTCAGCGGGCTTAACCACTAAAATCTCCTCCTCAAACTCAGATGGAAAGAAATCAACGTCGTCATCACCAATTTCCTTTCTCTTCTTGTCCTTTAAGGCTTTTCTTTTCCTCTCTTCTCCTTGTTTCTTTAACTCATCTTCGGAACCAGGACCCAAAGATGATCCATCATCATCACCATCACCATCACCTCCCGTAATTGAACCAAAGGCTTGTTGTTCAATATCTCAGCCATAGACGCAACATTCTCCATATGTGCTTCCTTTTGAACTGGTTCAGAACTAGGAACTTCCTCAGTTTCTGGCTCATCTATTAAACTTGTATCAACATTGGGCTGCTTCTTTTGACGTTTAGGGGCAGATGATGAAGTTCCCGCAGTTTTCTTGCGCTTAGATGTAGAAGAGCTGGTTGGAGCCTTTTGACGTGTATAGTGACCTTTACTCTATTGGCCATCTCCTTTAACAAACCAGTGACTACGCTTCTCCTCAAAATGTTTCATTGCTTCCAACTCTTCTTTCTCATCCCCACTTCCTTCATTTCTCCATCTCTCAACTGGAGGAGCTTGATAGATTTTGTTGACAAATGATCCAAAGATAGGCTTGAAAGCCGGTGCCTTGCCGCCTTTTCTGTAATTGTTGTAATTATGAAGATCGGACGGAGACATGTGCTCTAATTCCAGCAAATCATTATCATCTTTTTCCAGATCTGGGTGCAAATGATCAAGTATCATCTGTTTAAATCTAGGATATTGCCATAATCGACCCTTTCCTAGATTTAATACCATCTTCTCAAACACCAACTTGCTGAAGCTGTATGGCTTGTTGAGAATAAGAGCGACTATCATACACATCTGGTAGTCAATCAGATCGTCCCATCCTATGACCGAAAGATCTCGTAACGCAATGAGCAAGGAAGCGATAGGGTAGACCAAGTTTATTGATCTTGAACGGTGCAGAGTTCACATAGCCGTTATATCCCATTCTGAAAAAGCATCCTTTCACCATCTTTTCTATAAATCCCGTTGGGTAGTCACTTTTGTCATCAATCTCCAGAACTTCCCGTATCAGTTCCTCTGTAATTGTGACTGCTACATCTTGATCTCCGATTCTTACCGCTGACACAATAGCCCTCGGCTTTGGCTGTAATTCTGCTGCATCCCAGAATCTCTCAATATGTGACTCGTATATATCTGGTTGCGCTGTAAGAGCATGGAATACCGGTAGACGTGTCATAAACTCATGATACTGTGAAAACTACGTAAATTCAGGCACATCCTTATCCAATAAACAACATGAATTGTGCATCGCCTGAAATACTGCAGACTTATCCTGAAGAACAGAGAGACGCACAAAAGTTAGACAAAATTCTCAAACACAAGAACCGGCAGAATTTTTATACGAAAATCCTTCAAGATTTTAATACAATTTTCGTACGAAAATTTCAACTAATAATATAGCAGTTTTATCATAAATTTTCGTGCAAAAATTCTATAGATTTTCGTGCGAAAATCTGTGTCCTCCTCAAAACACTTTCAAACTTGAATCGATACGTAAACTTGTGATTATTAGAAACTGAAAAGTGAACCTAGGCTAAAACTACCGATTTTAACATTTATAAGTTCAGTTTTAAGTTTTACCGGCTAGTTTAACCTAGAACAAGTTTTAAGTCCTATTCGGCCCAAAAACCTTAAAGTCAAGGTTCGTTTTTGATGGTATACCTTCACCATTATAAGAGGTGTGCATATCAACCTCCCTAATGTGATATACGTGAAAGAAAACGAGTAGAAGCAGAGATTCTCTCAAAATCGCCTAGAGAGAAATCAAAGGAAGAGGATGACAGATTTCGTACGAAATCTGATACAACTCTCCTTATATATAGACGCAATTTTTCGTGCGAAAATTTTTAGGATCTGAGTTTGATTTACTTATAGTTTTTGTTTCAAAAATGGAAATATGATTGAAATTGAAAGTAAATGCAACGGAATAGAATTGAAAACTTTTACTACAAGTAAAGGTCATTTATTTTCATCATCATCATGCTTTCAAGTTTATAAACTTTGCATGTGATTCACAAACTCCCCTTCAGCCTATTGCAACAGTTTGGTAGTACAGAAAATGGAAGAAGATGATTGGTGTAAAGATCTTTTTAAGAAGACGAATTTCACTGTTATATCGACTTAGCTATTTATACTAACTATCTAACCTCTGCGCATCTTTTGATGACGTCAGGGTTGATAGTGACATCTAACAATAAAATAACAAACTATAAACACTAATGCCTAACATCTGATAGTGCAACTGCACTGTTACATTAAATATAAAACTAACAAACTAGAAACTCTGATGATCATCCTCAGCTTCTTATCTTTTGTCAGACCTTTGGCACATTGGTGTAGCATATGATACTATAGGTAGAAGACTTTAGGAAGACAGAGTTTAGGTGATCAGAGGTTGTAAACTCTGATAGTAGGACCAAATCACGGATAGAGTATTTTGGCTTTATATCATCTGTTCCTTTGTAAAGGGTTCAATCCCAATAATCTCCCCTGGAACAAATGATGCCAAAAACACCTTTTATTCTTGGTCTTTATTTCTCAACAGGAATTCTCTGATTTGACCTTTAAATTGCAATTCGAAATTCAGAGATTCCTCATCATCATCCTTTTCAAGTACCAGATCCATAAGTTCTTGGAGGTCTTCTACACACAACCCATATGCATCCTCCATTCCCATCTTGGTAGCATTGCCATTAGACTTGAGCAAAGCCAATTCGTGGGATTTTTGTCAACTTTCCACTTTAGAATTTTTGGGTCTGATGGCTTTCTAGGATGGTATGTTATTGTTGAGGTAGGTAGAATTGATTGACTTGCCATCTGAGAAAGATCTTCTGCAAGCTTTTGACTGGTTTCATCAGTATGGTAATCAATCATTTTTTGGATTCCTTCCTTTATATGCTCATACACTCTCTTATCTTCTTCTGCCATATCCTTTTGCCTTTTTCTTTGATTTAAGGCCATAATAGATAAAGCAGATGTTTCCGATGGTTTTGAAGAGTGTTGGGTCTGATGAGCTGCATCCTCTGTTGCATACACTGGCTTCTTTGGCAGTGATGGATCAGTTTTCCTTCTTTTTTCAAGCCATCTGTATGTTTCAACCACCTTAACCTTTGTCCACATCCTAATTTGGTTCTTTGACCCATAATTTGAATCAACTCTTCCTTCATTCTTCTTATCTTTAAACTCTTTTCAGGCAGCTTCTTATGTTTATTCCAATCTGGAGGAGTTGGCTTTTTGTGAGATCTTTCAACATTTCTTGCATTCTTTGTACTTCTTCTTCCAACTCTTCACAGTCCAGTCTTTGAAGTGTGCCCTTGTAGCCTTGTATAACTTGGTTTCCATGATGTGATTGATGTATCTTCTATAAGGCGTTTATCTTCTCTCTCTGACAGTTGTTTGCTCAAGTCTCTTGCATAGTCTTCTATACTTCTGACTTTGCTCAACTGATATTGCCAATAATTTTGTATTACTCTGTCAGACTTTCCCTGGGTATCCCTTTTGTGATATCTCTACTTTTGGGCTTTAAGCCTCTTGAACTCTTCTAAGTTTCTTGGTTTGGGATAACCGTTCAGAGTTGGGAATTCCCTTTTATCTGGATCTTCTTCTGAAAAGAAAGACTTGATCTCTGATTTGACAGCTTGTAGCCATGAAATTGAGTGGCGAGATGTACTTCAGTAATTTGAGAAGAAGGAGGTTTAACAGCTGATGTGGTGGACATTGGTTTACATGACACATGTAAAGGAGATGGGATGATCTTGTCATCAAGTACAACATTTGTGGTTTTCCACCTTTTGAACCTGAGATTGGGTGATTGTGGTTGTGGAATTCTTGTGGGTGTGGGTAGAGATATGGTGGAAGTTGGAAATATGACCATAGAAGTGGTTGGATTAACATTTGTTTTAACCTCTGCTGTGTCAACAGATGTTGAGACCACATGGTGTTGTAACATCTATTGTAATTGGTCTATCAACTGCTTTTAATGATGAAGGTGTAAGTGTTTTTGTGGGAGCAGAGGATTGGTTGGATTAGCAACTGTCTTAGATTTAGAAGGTATGGATGCTGATTGCCTTGTTTTTTTAACAGGCATCTTCTTTGTTGAAAAACCAACATTTTCTTTTTCTATTTGCAGAGCTATCTTTTTCTCAACCAAAGCTCTGCTCTCAACCCTTACCCTTTTCTTTGTATTCTCCTTTTCCCTTGCAAAGATATCAGCTATTTCATCAATCTTTTTAGAACCATCTGGCCTAGGGATATCCACTGTTAGACGTGCATCTTTGTCATCAAGCTTTAGCACTTCTTTCTTTAAAGGTATCTCCCCCTTTTTAGCATCATCAGTGTTGACCAAGATTACTGTAAGAGGAGGAGTACCAGTGGTTTGAAGGAGATGAGCTTTGATTGCCTTAATATTTGCAACAGTATCCATATATCTGGCATCAACCATGTTTCTAACCTCTTGCATTTGATGTTTGTGTTGAAGATCAACATAATATTTTTGTTGTTGAAACAAAGGGTCTAAGGCTTGTTTGAGATCATCAGTGGATAAGACAGAGGGTTGGCTCTTTGTAGCTAACATCTGCTTTAGTAAATCATTGATTTCAGCAACAGAACTTTCAATTTTGGTAACTCTCTCCGTCAAATCCTTGTATTTTAGATCATCACCTAACTTAGTAGGATCATCTGAACTCCTACCAGAAATGGTAGTTTTATCTATGTTATCATGCACAGAGGTTTCAACCCTTTTTTAAAACATAGATGCCCCTTTTTCTTGGTTCTGGGGACTTCCCACATAATCAGAGGTTACCGTAGTAGCCTCAACAGTGGTTGCCTTCATCAAAGTCTTAGGAATGAAACCACTATCCAACTGCAAACTTGGGAGTTTGGCAATTATAGTGATTGCTCTTGATGAACTATCCGCTAAGGTTACATGTAACCTAAGGGATGTATCCACTTCAGCTGTTGATGGGTTAGCAAAGAATAATGAAGCAGACCCAGTCACTTGTTGGAGTATATTCTCATTGATACGTTGGTGAGAAGAATTGGTTAATGTCTGTTCTAATTCAATTGCATTCAGCAAAGGCAATATGGTAGGTGGTAGTGATTTTGTTGGTGAAGGTGGTCGTGCAGAAAGAGACAATGCCCTGGGAGAGGGGCTGCGGAAGATAGAGTCAAGTGATTCTAGAGCTTCATAATTTGGTGTCCCTGTGTTTACAACCGGTTCCTTTTGTGAGAAAGGCGGAGGAGTTTCAAAGCCAGGTTGAGATTCTAACATCTGCTGTGAAGAAATAGCAGCAGTGTTTTCATGTGATATTTGTGTTATCACTGGGTTACCTCTGGGATCTCATCTTCCAGAGGGCCCTTCTTGGGTTTGGTGGGTTTTTTGGAGATTTTCTTGGGTTTCTTTTTGGAGATTGCTGATGTGGGTTTCAGGGCAGTGGTTGTAGTGCCCTGATCACCAGGAGCAGTGGGCTCAGTTGCAGGAGGTTGAGATTGAACATTTTATTCTTGTAAAGCTTGCTCAGCCTCCTCTGTGACATCCCGGTTTTTCGGATAACTTAAACGCAATACTTGTCGAATAAATTATATGCTACGTATTAAACGTGTACGAGTTAGTGAATACGTGATGTGCGATTATGTGATTGTTTTAGTTATAAAATAATTATGGTAAATATGTACACGAACCGAACCGAACCGCGACACGAACCAAACCTTAAACTCCTTGTGACTCTAGGAGTGAACCGAGTTCAAGCCCAAACCGCAAACCCATTGTGTGCAAACCCGAACCACAAACCCATTGTGTGCAACCCAAACCTTAAACCCAAGTCTTCGGCCACAAGATCAAACCCAAACCGAACCAACCCAAGTCCTCGGCCACGAGATCAAACCCAAACCGTAACCCTTATCTCTCTTTGCGCTATATATACAAACCCACATGCACGCTTCCTTCACAACACACAAAACCCTAATAGCAAACCAGCCGTCGGCAGCCTTACTCTTGTTCCATCGATCGTGAGCAGCTTCTTCCTTCATCATATCAATCGTGATCAGCCTTGTCACATTCCATTCGGTCGCGAGATCAGCCCATTGTTCACTTCCTCGATCACAAACAGCCTACTTCATCATCATCTCTCGGTCGCAAGCATCTTTGATCAACGGTTCCTTATCTTACTCACGGTTCGTTTACCTTATCATTAAAAGATTAGAATTTATCATATGTTACAAGATCATATTCGGATACATGTGTTTTGATTTTGTTGTTTTCGGATTGTATGATTGAATGAAGTGAGTGTGTTGTTTCGGATTGTTAATGCTAGATTGAAAGTTGGATGTTTGTTCGAAAATCTGAAATCATAGGCTGTATTTGTTTATAAAAACTAGAGATGTTGACTAGGGTTTGCATGGATATGTTATATGTATTGATCTATGATTAGAAAAACCGATTCTTGATCGCCTAGGTTAATTATATGGACGGTTTATGCGATAGAATGCTGAAACAGTTTGCTGAGTAATAGTTACAGCCGACTTCATCTGGCTGTAACTCGGTCATTAGTTGTCGAAAAACGGATTTTCTGATGTCTAGAACGTAGAGATTTGAATAACGAATCTAATGGCGCTAGATTCATATTTTTCTGAAGTCGTTTGATATTTTGAAATGGCCAAATAAGTTCAGTAACTAAAGCTGTGAAAATCCTGAAATTTTGTTAGTTGTTTATCGATTTGGATTTTATAATCAGTAGGGAGTCGAGTCATGAATTTTGTACAGCAACTAGGTATGGAAATTTCCGGGCAACTCCAACTGGAATTTTGTTAATTGGACGATCAGTGATTTTTAAATAAATTCTTCCGTGGACTGCAGTCAGAAAGCGATGAATCTGACTGCAGCCTAGTATATTAATATTTATGGTTAATTGGTAAAGATTTAGGGCTTGGAAAACTTATATAAATTTCTACATTATAAATGTCACCTGCTGTAAAATAATTGGAATTTTTGGAACGTTGGAACTATTTTATAAAAATCCTAGAAAACAGCTGAATTATGAGTATTAAGCTGAAATTTGATAACTTGTGATTGTGTGCACCAAAGTGTTGCATGGATTGGATTATGTTCATGATAAATTGTTTTGATTACTATGATCACATGAGGATACTTGCATGCATGTATGAGTGTTAGGTATGTTGTTTGTGTGTATCATTTTGTGCGTAAATTAAGTGTAGAATCTGTATTGGTGTGTTCACACACTGACTTGAAATCAATTGGTTTGTTAGGACGCAATTAGCGGTCCCATCCCTTACAACTTCTTTGCTACACTAACCGAGCAACTAAAGGTGAGTTTACGGCCCCTAACTTTATCCGGTTTTTAAACAACAGGGGGAGAAACATGTATACACTCTTCAAACTCAATCTCTTTACGTTATACGAAATTAACGTCACATAACTATTCGGTAACTAAGTTGATGTTAATGTAATGTCATGGTCACTAAGCAGCTATATCACTTAAGTCCTCGTCAATCTCTCGGATCGTTAGTATTGGGTTTTAATAGCGGGGGAATTATAAGTAGTACTACTGGGCCCGACAAGCCCCATCCGAGCTAGTCGCGCTAGCCGACCGGGTATGGTCAACGGGTGAATAATTTGGCCTAACTTCGCCATGGTCAGTGATAGGCCTGGCAACACGGAGGCACAACAGTCAGCTTCGATCGCGAACTCTTACGTGACATAACTTTAGGCTAGCTACCTATATATGTTAACATTGAACTTGATTACGAAACAACTATATTATCCCGGGTTGAGGATAATGGAAACAACAACTATATTATCCCGGGTTGAGGAAAAAGGAAACAACAACTATATTATCCCGGGTTGAGGATAATGGAGACAACAACTTATTATTCCGGGTTTGGAATAATGGAACTAAATCGTTATCCCGGGTTAGGGATAACGGGGGAAACAAACTCATAACCGAACAAACGAATTTATAAAAACCTGTGAACTCACTCATCTTTAATGTTGACACTTGTTTCTTTACATGTTTCTCAGGATGCTAGGAGCTCTAGGTGCACTCACATGCATTGAACAAGACATCTTTTATCGAGTCTCATTTACAAACGTTGTTTTGGGTTTTTCATTTGTTTTGGCGTTTGTGTTGGCGCCCGTTTCTCTACTTATTTTATGCTTCCGCTCAACCACTTAAACTAATGCTTCCGCTAAACTTTGGTAACTAACTAAGACAATCTAAAATCTACGATAATTGGTTAATCAAATGATTTTTGGAAAACGTATTATCAAATCATATAGAGTCGTTCGACGTACTAGTGTTTCAGATTCTGGTTTGTTCACACGCCTCGCGGTAAAACTCCGCAAGTGGAAATTGAGGGTGTGACATCCTCTACTTGTGTTTTGGAAACTTTATCCTAATTTGTAATTCTAGTAAAAGTTTCATGAGTTAGGCTGCCTGGTTGTGTAACAGCGCCTTGTTTAACATCATTATCAGGTAACTGATTATGAAAATAAACACTCAAGAATCATGGATGTATCAGAAAAGCTTTCCGTTTTTCAATATTATTAAAATTTACCACAAGATCATTTAACAGTATCTAAGAAAAGTTAAAATCTGATCCTGTTAAAATGGCATAGCCCAGATACTGAATGTTCAATGGTATTTCATTAAAAGTTGTGGTCTTTGCTGAGAGACAAGTTAAAAGAGTGCGAAAGAAAAATCTCATCTCAGCAGGAAAATTGGGTTTGTAGATTGTCATACCTTTAAGTTGCCCAATGTAACCCCTTTCCAGAAATTCGGCATGCATCTCATTTGTAGAGAATGACACAGGATGTGCCATATCATTCAATGCGAATACTTGGGAAATCGATTGAGGGCTGATTTTCATCAGTGTATTGCCCACTCTTGATATAATAGCATAAGGAACATCCTTTTGAGAATGAACCTCTGTGTTTGCCCAAAATTGCCGTTGTGCTTCTTGATAAATTGGGGCTTTGACGGTTAACAGATGCTCAAATTTGGATTCTTTCAATATTTTTATCATTGAATGATATCTTGTGTTTGAATCGGTAGCATAAAGAATTGTTGTATAGTTGTGAGGAGTTTTGATTATGAGGGTTAATGGTGGTGGTTCGGGTTTTGATTTAGCTTTAGGTTTAGATTTGGGTGCCATGATTGAAGAAGAAAACCGTTTTGAGAATTTTGAATTCAACACGGTAAAGTGAACCTCTGTTATGGATAAAACAGGGTTTTAAAGGGTTTAGAAAAAGTGATGATGACGTGTCATCTGATGTAAACAACTGACGAATAATGCCTGACCACGTGTAACCTCTGTTTGAAAATGAAAGACAGTTGTTTGGACAAGCACTATTTGAGAACATGGGCAGTGGATGTGAACAGTGTTTTTGAAACTATCAGAGGATACACTTTTGACAGTGAATAGATTTTTCTAAACGACTAGTGTTTTGATGCTATCAGTGGTTTGAAATAGACTTTAAGGATTTATTGAAAAATTCAATTTTAAGCTATTTTTAAGATGATATTTTGATTTTCTGAAAACATTTTTATGCTATTTACACATGGATCACCAGAAAAACAGTTTTTAATCCATGTTTAACATTCCAATCCTAGAGATCAAGCTTTCAAAAGTAGATGTATCCAATGCTTTTGTTATAACATCTGCTAGCTGATCCTTAGTATGGACATGTTGTAAAGAAATCAAACTTTTTCATAGCAATCCCCCCACAAAGTGATGTCTGATATCAATGTGTTTTGTTGTGGAGTGTGAGACAGGATCTTTGATGGTATTTTCTGCTGCTTGACTGTCAATTTTGAGAGGAGTCTTTAAAGCAGTGATACCAAAATCCAAGAGTTGATTTTGAAGCCACAAGATTTCGTGCAGTGCAACTTGCAGCAGCAATGTATTCAGCCTCAGCAGTGGATGTGGAAACTGCAACCTGCTTTTTACTCTGCCAAGACACTAGGCAATCACCTAGGAATTGGACACCTCCTGATGTGGACTTCCTTGTTGTCTTGCATCCAGCAAAATCACTATCTAAGTAACCTGAAAGCTCAATATTTCCATTAGCAGGATACCAGATACCAAGTGTGGGAGCACCTTTTATGTACCTGAATATCCTTTTGACAGCAATAAGATCAGACTTTCTAGGTAGTGACTGGGATCTGGCACAAACACATGTTGCAAACATGATGTCTGGCATGGAAGCAGTTAGGTACAATAACGACATAATCATACTTCTATAAAGTGTTTGATCAACCAAGTCATCTTTATCAACAATAGTGACCAGCTTTGAAGTTGCCATGGGTGTGCAGCAAGGTTTACAATCATCCATATCAAATTTTTAAGCAATTCTTTGACATACTTATTTTGATGGATGAAAGTGCCAGTTTGCATTTGTTTGACTTGTAAACCAAGGAACATTTTAACTCACCCATTGCACTCATTTCAAACTCTGCTGCCATAAGTTTTCTGAACTCTTCACACATGGCAGTGCATGTGAATCCAAAAATGATGTCATCCACATAAATTTGGACAAGCATCAAATCTTTTCCTTTCCATTTTAAAAACAAGGTTTTTATAATTTTACCTCTTAAAAAACCTATGGATAAGAGAAAAGTGGATAGAGTTTATACCAGGCTCTTGGTGTTTGTTTAAGACCATATAGTGCTTTGTTTAACCTGTACACATGATCAAGATGAAATCCATCTTCAAATCTAGGAGGTTGGCACACATACACTCTTCCTTGATCTTTCCATATAGGAATGCACTTTTGATGTCCATTTGAAACACTTTGATGTTGTGGTTGGCAGCAAAAGCTAAGAATAGTCTGATGGCTTCTAACCTTGCTACAAGAGTAAAGGTTTCATCATAGTCAATGCCTTCTTCCTGTCTGTAGCCTTGAACCACGAGGCTTGCTTTGTTCTTGACAACAATATCCCTTTCATCTGTTTTGTTCTTGAAGATCCACTTTGTGCCAATTGGACTTACATCCTTAGGTAGTGGTACAAGTTCCCAAACGTGTTGTCTTCTAAACTGAAGAAGCTCCTCTTACATAGTCCTCTACCCAACTATTGTCTTTCAGTGCCTCTTGGTACTTGACAGGTTGGATGAGTGATAGAAAGCCAACAAAGAGGCAAATGTTTTGGGATTGGCTTCTTGTGAGCACTCCCTCATTTATGTTGCCAATAACTTGATCCAATGGATGGCTTTTGAGGAAGAACAAATCACTTTGATATGGGACAAGTGCATTTTGAGGTGAAGCTTGCAAATGTGTATCATCTGAGCTAACCTCTGTTGATGAATTTGATGGTCCAGCATCTGATTGGAATGGAGGTGGTGGTATGGGTGGTATGGTTTGAGTGTTCGTTGATTTTTATCCATATTTGATGGATTTTTATCAATCAGTGTTTTGGTTTTGAGAACAGGCAGAGGATTTAGAATTAACCACTGTTGAACCAACAAAAGCTTTCACCATTGTTACTAACATCTGCTCCTCTGCTTGAAGACATATCTTGAAGTTTGGAAGAATGCAATCATATCCTTGATCTTGTGGTGATGACTATGATGTACCTGCAGTGTTTGTCTTGACAGACACATCTTCAAATGTAAATTTATCTAGATCAAACAGTTTTAGCAGGATTTGCTGGGATTTTCAAAGATGAAAGTTCATTGAACTTCACATTCAGAGTTTCTTCAACACATAGTCCTAGAGTTAAACACTCTGTACGCTTTGGCAGTGGTTGAGTATCCCAGAAAATAACCACAGTCAACTTTGGCTGCAAAGTTCAAAATGAAACAAGGACAGCCAAAAACTTTGGAATAGGAGATCAGAGGTTCGATTTTGTAAAGCAGTTCATAGGCAGTCTTTTGATGCCTGGAATTAATCAAAACTCTGTTCTGAACATTGCAAGCAGTGTTTACAGCCTCTGCCCAGAAAGACAAGGGTAAACCAGAGTTTGCTAGCATAGTTCTTGCAGATTCAACTAGAGTTCGATTTTTCCTTTCAACTACCCCATTTTATTTTGAAGTTCTTGGACACTAAATTGCCTAGCAATCCCTTTAGACTCACAGAAGGCATCTAACTCCTTATTTCTAAACTCTGTCCCATTATCACTCCTAAAGATTTTTACAGGAATGTCATATTGCTTTTCAACTTGTTTGACAAAATTTTGCAATATACCAGTTGTTTCATCTTTGAAGTGTAAAAAGAAGGTCCATGTAAACCTTGAAAAATCATCAACAATGACTAAACAAAATCTTTTAGTGTAAAAATAAGGTCCATGTAAACCTTGAAAAATCATCAACAAACTCATGATTTTTACAGGGTCAAACAAATCCATGTGCAGCAATTTCAAACACTGGGTTGTTTTGGACTCTTCAATTGACTTGTAAGAACTTTTATGTTGTTTGTCTTTTAAACAAGAAACACAATGTTCTTCACAAGTAAATTGCTTATGTGGTAAACCTCTGACAAGACAATTTTTAAAGAGAGTGGTGATTGTTTTCAGATTTGTATGCCCAAGTCTTCTATGCCATAACTCTGTCTCTTTGCTTGAAGCAATTGAGAACAGGCATATATTAGACATAGGGTTATCTTTCAACATATCAACCACATACACATTGCCACTCCTATGAGCAACAAGTTGTGCTTTGCTCTCAGCAATAATCTGATCAATCTTTTTAACAACCTCTGGTCCTACAATTTGACAAGTTTTCTTTGTAAAGAAGGATCCATATCCTTTGTCACACATTTGTGAGACACTCGGAAGATTGAATTTTAGATTGTCAATTAAATTAACATTTTCAAATTTGAGATTCCCAGCCTGGACACACCCTGAACCCAACACCTTCCCTTTTGAATTGTTACCAAAAGATATATCACCCCCTCCATGAGCCAAGAAGTCTTTGAGTAGGGCTCTACATCCTGTCACATGCCTGGAGCCTCCACTATCAACATACCATAAACTATCAAGGCAAGTAGAAACTCCCTGCACAAAGTAAACAATTAGTTTAGATCAGGTTCCAAAGCCAGGATGGCTTAGGATGGGTTCATAGATTGTCCACTCTCAAATCCAGGAGTACGGTTAGTGGTTTGAGTTTTCCTTTGTATCCATTGTTGTGAACCATTTCCTGTCATATGTTGGTAACTGTAACATCTCCAAAAAGTTTTATTTATAAAAATTGAAAATAGAGTATATAGAAATTATATTATTAAACGGTAGATTACGGGTAAGTTGACGGTTAGAAATATGAGATATTTAGGCGAATATAGGAACGGTTTAAAAATTATAATAATAAAAATACATTATAATTAAACTTACTCCGTTTTTAATGAAACCTTGGTCAAAATGTAGATAAAAATATTCTCTTTCTAATGGCATATTCACCGTTTTATAAAACGCTATATTTTAGAAGTTATAAGCAATAAATGAATTAAGCAACTTAATTAATTATAATATATATTAAAATAAAAAAATGAATATGAGAAGTGAAATGTTAAGTGTACGTATGCATTGTGTACGTGGAAAGTGGAAAGTTGAGGTTTGGCCTCCAAGTTTGAGTGTCAATATAAATAGCCTTCACCTCCCGTTCACTTTTCTCTGCTCCATCTCGCTCTCCCTTCTGCTCTCGCTCTCCCCTCTCTATTTCTTTTACAATCCATATTCTTTAGATATTCACCTCATAATACTACAAATCCCTGCCCTGTTTTAAGTGTTTTAATCCCTGATCATTCATTTATTATCCTACTGCTTGATTTAGAATCAACAACGCATGTCTAGGCTCTGTCCGACTATGTTCGTTGGAGTTCTGTCGTGTGTTATATGGACACCCTACCGCTTGATCTAGAATCGCCAACGCATGTAGGGCCTGCCTGACTACGAATGTTGGAGTTCTGTCACGGGTAGTACGGTTAAAGTGACTTGGGTTATTATACTTAACACGAGTGCATTATATATTTTATTAAGAGCTCAGGAGCTATGCCCAAGATTATACCATGAGGCCTGTAGTTAGACCTAAAATTACCAGGCGAGTACATTCTCTTTTTGTAAATCTTTTATTGAGTCAAAATGTGTTACCAAAACCTCAAATATTTTAATTATGTTTAACAGTGATTGAGTATATGTATTCTACAATTACTGCCGGTATGTTGGGGTTTTGTATACATTGCTAGTCCAAAGTCACGGGAAGGTGGCAGGAACCGTTACTGTTGGGTGACAGGACCCAAAGTAATATGACCCACAAGTCAAGATTGACAATACTGATTGAGTAATTGTGTAGATATAAACATTGTAAATGCGGATGCTCTCAATAGTTGTAAAGTATAATCACTTGTTTTGATAAAACTGAGATGGATTCGCCAGTATTTCTTGCTGATAAAATATTTTTAAAACGCGTTTCAGGTAACTCGCTGTAAAGATAATAAACGCCAGCTATGGAGCACTGAAGGTTTAAATAAAGTGGCTATGATTACCTGAATAAAAGAAGAAATTTATATTTTATTTATTTGGGTTCATCCCTATAAAAACATTTGAATGGAATATGGGTTTTAGCCCATTTATTTATTAATAAAAGTTTGGTGTTTTACAAACTCTGAAATTATTTCCTAACTACGATCCTAATGAATAAATTTTCCGCTGCCAAATTAATAAACACCGGTACCACTTGACTGGTTCACGGCTTCCGCTCCCCGGGTGGGGTCGGGGGTTGTGACAGAAGGTGGTATCAGAGCCACTTATTTAAGCCATTTAGGTGTTCTTTTAATACTTAAAGCTTAAACATTATGTTAGGAAATTAATGTAATAATCTATGTGTTATTCTGTGTAGGTAAATGTTAATATTTATATTATGATTTTTATGATTTGAGTTCACAGTATGAGTAACCAATATGATTAAGTGAGCCCATAGGCTACTTATGCAGATATATTATTATTTAAACTACAAAAAGCAACTTGGGTTATACCCCTTTGTTGTTGCGTCTGTTAGAAATACTATGCATAAAAAAACTATATATATAAATAATAATTGTTAAAAAAATAAAATCAATTGTGTAAATTTTAACGTAAGTTAAATATTTCCACCGAAGCCTAATTAGTATATTCCTATATACTAGAGAAAGTTGTGTGATTTTATTTATATGTCTATATTTATAAGTATTTTACTATATTAAAGTACTAGAGGTGAATCTTACCTGTAACTTATCACTGGTTAACAGAAAAATGTTATTATTGTGAAGCTAAAATTTGTAGTAAAATAAATATATATATGGCAACCTGTAAATACCTACAAAAGAAGATGAAAGTGAAGCGAATTCTAAATTTCGTTAACGAAATAAAACAACTTTGTTAGAATTGTAACTAAAAGTTTTTATGGTCAAATAAGATATAAAATATGCAGACAAGATTGGTTAACCTTATAATATATAGTTTTGAATTATAATATTTTTCTATATATTAGAAAAGAAACTGCTTAGTAAAAAGTTCATTTAAGATATTATTATTATTATTATTATTAAATTTAAAATCTTAGAACACACGTAACACTGAAAGTCATTTGAAGGTTTCATGGTTAAACTTTACAAATATTTTATTCTAATCGATAAAATGAAAGTAATTGAAATTTTCTTAAGGTACGTCCGTATTCTGAACTATTTACTACGTACGTTTCATAAATCAATATTAAAAAAATTAGAAGATTTATATAAATAATAAATATATAGATAAATATATTCTCGTTTAAAATCTGATAGAAAAAACGAATCATTTAAACATAGTTTTTGTAATGGACAGGGTTCGTTGATCCTTCACTTTGTGACATAAATATACAAAATTTATGTCGGTGTACATAAATTTATATAAGGTTAAATTTAACCATTAAAAACATATTTAGTATATATAACTAATTGATAATTTAAATTAACATACTACTAAATAAAAATTAATTATTACTAGTATATTAAATATATTTATCGTAGTATAATGTTCGAAGATACTATTCTATATCGATCAAAAATTATATAAACGACTACATTTAATGTTATAACATTTTGTATAAAAAGACCAATTAAAAAGGTTTTTCAATATATTTGAGTAGAACCACGTTGAAACTTTCCTACACTCCTTCAAGTTATTAACTTAAAATTTTATAAAAAAAAATGTTTTGAGTCCCATGCCTCACAGCACTTTTGATCAAGTTCTGTTACTACCCGAATCATATACCCATACCCGTTCTATTATATTCAAGTTCGTTTGTGATCCCCTATTGTAACTTATTTTTAATCACATTTAATAAAATTTAATTAATTTCTGGATTATCACGTTTTATGCTTTCCTTTACCACTTTTGTCTTATTGCATTATGAGTACAGCCTTAAGCGATTAGCCTAATTATTTATCCTACGGTTTTATATGGAATGAATTTGGCAGATTGATCCAATTATTACATAAGGTTTTATTACTGCTATGTATTATTATATGGTAAAAATAATTTTGTAACCATTTATCTTATATCTTATGGTTATAAAGTTATGTTAGTGGTTATGAGTGTCAAATATGTCAATAATCGTCAACTTTTAGTGGGGAAGTAACGTTAATGGATCTAAAATAATTAAAACAGAGAACTGAAAAAAAAGACATATTGTTCAATGCATTTAATTAACAGTTACTAATGAACTATTTTAAAATTTTGTTCAGCTCCCATTTTATTAAGTATAATTATTTTAAAGCAAATTAGTTAGCAACACTATAAGTTATGGTGGTCATTGTCAACTTATAAGAGAGATATAAACATACTTTGATTTTAATAATATATAATAATTTTTATTTTATGATGTATATAAAATAAAAGAAAAGATGAGCTTGATAGTTTGTACAGTTGGTAGATGTACAAAAGATAATAGATAATTAAAATTTTAAGAAGTAAAAGATATTACAAAATGAAAACATCTTTTCTTACCCGACTTAAATCAGTAGTTTAGTATTTATTTATTTATTTATTTATTTTACCTGACACGTTTAATTTTTCTGAACGTTCTAGTTATTGTTTCATTTTCAAAGCTAGAATTAAAATGAATGCCCCACATAAAAATAATCGACTCAAATGTGTGCTTAATACATTTTTCCTTTATATAGCTTTGTTTAAAAATCAAATTACAATTTTAATATTGTAATATCTTTAAACAAATTAATATTATTATTGTTTGAGAATATATATATTCTAATACATGTATATTACTTCATTACCTAATATATTTAGAGTCAATTTTAGAAACGCCAAACTTTCAACTTTAATACTTCTTTGAATAAATAATAAAATATACAATAGATTAAGAGTTAAGTTTTAATACTTTAAACCAATATAGTTCAACCTACTGGTAAAAAAAATGAAACTGTTCACATGAATCCAAAAAGTTTAATTTTGATAAATTTATTTCTTTAAACTTTTATTCCAAAATATTATAACAGAAAGTTTATTACAATATACTATTACTATTTTCATTATTATAAAAAAGGTAAATAAAGTTATGAGAATAAGCTTGATAATTGGTACCATCGGTTATATACTGGATTTTTTATAAATTAAGATATAACAAAATAATTTAATATCATATACTACGTAAGTTATAAGAGATTTAAAGTTTTATGAGTCTAAATCATAAATATACACATATATGCGTATACATAATAGAATTCTTGATGGTATATACAGTATAATAATCAAATATTTTCTGTAGATAAACATAAGAAAAAATTATATATATATATATATATATATATCACACTAGTGATTCGTATGAAAACATTAAGTTATCATAAAGATAAATCATGAAACGTGTTAAAATGCCATCTATCTGAATAAAACATTCCTTAAGAAGGAATCTAATGTTGTATAAGCATGAATAGAGTTAGCTATAAGTATACCCATCACAAGAAACGTAGCCATAGTGTCAATGAAGATAATGATATTTTATCAGAAGTCCATTCTCCAAACAAACGAAAGTCACAACCATAACAATATCTATATCTATGCTTAAACAAAAAAAATAGGATATTGATATTTACTAATAACACCAGGATAGTATTTAGACTTGAACCTGAGAGAAATGCTTTAGTATAAAGCTTCGAGATAAGCTAATTACTTGAATTGATAAAGTGTGATGGGTGTTGGTATGCCGTGAGGATGATAACTAGAACAGTGCAAATATGATAAATAAGCGATAACACCTGGTCACTGTTATTTCTTGTTTATTAGTACTGCTCGGCTCTAGAATATGATCGATCATGAGAATACTAATTTCCTTGTTTCTTGATACAAGCCATAATATATGATGCACCTGTTAAAATTATGATTTGAAAAAAATCTATTTATGGGAAATACCATGATAATTACCTCTCTGGTAAAATTGGGCATGGTGCGGTAGACTCTCCAGCTTGTCCGGTAAAATGGGGTTACCTCTCTGGCAAGACCGGGTAAGATGGGGTATATGTTATGTTAATGGAATTCCCTAAATAGTACCATGACCTAATGTCTGACCTGTTTTTGAAAATATGAATCTGTTGAATACATTGACCTTATGAATGATATGTATGTATAGTACAGTATGTGAAATACATGATTATATAGATTTGTATATCTATAAGGAAATCCAAAGACCATAATGATTGACAATTAGGGATAAATCACGAACATGTGTCAAAAATAATTTTTAGGTTTATTTATCAGGAATCTCTCGTATACAGCTATAATTCCGATAAACACTATTTCGTTTGATCAACTGTCTCGTAACTCGTGTGACAAAATGAACGATGGGAACCCTATAAGTTGAGACACCATTAAAGTATAAGAATTGCTCTGGCGCTTTTTGATGCATTAGGAAACATGTAACTAAAATTTTTGCTAGGAACTTATGCTAATAATTTTACCTTCACTAAAAAGGTAAGAATCTCAAAACATAGAGAATAGTTCTAGTTAAAGTAAAGTATAATTCAAATCAAGGACCAGAATATACTTAGGAACTATGATCCGTAATAAGCTACAATGCTCCTCTATATTTCAGTGAATCTCGAGGATGAGATTTAAAACAAGGTGGGAAGGATGTAACATCTCCAAAATTTTTATTTACAAAAATTGAAAATAGAGTATATAGAAACTTATATTATTAAACGGGTAGATTACGGGTAAGTTGACGGTTAGAAATATGAGATATTTAGGCGAATATAGGAACGTTTAAAAAATTATAATAATAAAAATACATTATAATTAAACTTACTCCGTTTTTAATGAAACCTTGGTCAAAATGTAGATAAAAATATTCTCTTTCTAATGGCATATTCACCGTTTTATAAAACGCTATATTTTAGAAGTTATAAGCGATAAACGAATTGAGCAGCTTAATTAATTATAATATATATATTAAAATAATCAAAATGAAATATGAGAATTGAAATGTTAGGTGTACTAATGCATTGTGTACGTGGAAAGTGGAAAGTTAAGGGTTGGCCTACAAGTTTGAGTGTCAATATAAATAGCCTTCACCTCCCCTTCACTTTTCTCTGCTCCATCTCGCTCTCCCTTCTGCTCTGGCTCTCCTCTCTATTTCTTTTACAATCCATATTCTTTAGTTATTCACCCCATAATACTACAAATCCCTGCCCTATTTTAAGTGTTTTAATCCCTGATCACTCATTTATTATCCTACTGCTTGATTTAGAATCAACAACGCATGTCTAGGCTCTGTCCGACTATGTTCGTTGGAGTTCTGTCGTGTGTTATATGGACACCCTACCGCTTGATCTAGAATCGCCAACGCATATCAAGGCCCTGCCTAACTACGAACGTTGGAGTTCTGTCACGGGTAGTACGGTTAAAGTGACTTGGGTTATTATACTTAACACGAGTGCATTATATATTTTATTAAGAGCTCAGGAGCTATGCCCAAGATTATACCATGAGGCCTGTAGTTAGACCCTAAAATTACCAGGCGAGTACATTCTCTTTTTGTAAATCTTTTTGTGAGTCAAAATGTGTTACCAAAACCTCAAATATTTTAATTATGCTTAACAGTGATTGAGTATATGTATTCTACAATTACTGCTGGTATGTTGGGGTTTTGTATACATTGCTAGTCCAAAGTCACGGGAAGGTGACAGGTACCGTTACTGTTAGGTGACAGGACCCAAAGTAATATGACTCACAAGTCAAGATTGACAGTACTGATTGAGTAATTGTGTATATATAAACATTGTAAATGCGGATGCTCTCAATAGCTGTAAAGTATAATCACTTGTTTTGATAAAACTGAGATGGATTCGCCAGTATTTCTTGCTGATAAAATATTTTTAAAACGCGTTTCAGGTAACTCGCTGTAGAGATAATAAACACCAGCCATGGAGCACTGAAGGTTTAAATAAAGTGGCTATGATTACCTGAATAAAAGAAGAAATTTATATTTTATTTATTTGGGTTCATCCCTATAAAAACATTTGAATGGAATATGGGTTTTAGCCCATTTATTTAATAATAAAAGTTTGGTGTTTTACAAACTCTAAAATTATTTCCTAACTACGATCCTAATGAATAAATTTTCCGCTGCCAAATTAATAAACCCGGTACCACTTGACTGGTTCACGGCTTCCGCTCCCCGGGTGGGGTCGGGGGTTGTGACAGTAATCATGAGGATATCTATTCACTTTGGGCTTTGAAGGTTTTTTGTAACCTTCATAGCTCATAGGAACTTTTTGATAAACTGGTTGTCCATGTCCTATTGGATACCTGTTGGCAGGTGGAGCATCTGTCACTTATACCTTTCTGGGAACATAGGTTTTGTTCAATGCTTTTGTGACAGATGTTTCAACAGATTCAAATGTCTGCTTAGATTTATTTCTAGCAGAGCTTGAGCTTTCTTTCTTAAGAGCTTTTGCTTTGATCTCTTTTACCTTTTGATCATAGGTTTGAAGATAAGCACACTCATGAGTTAGATGATTTTTTTCCCACAGATAAGGCATTTTGATTCATTTAGGATTACATGTATTTTTTTTATGTCATATGCTTTTAAAAGAAAGCAGTTTTCAGCTACATGGTTTCTTTTGTTGCAGAATTCACAAAACAGATGTTTGATCTTTTCCTTTCTCTTTTTATCAGATTTCTTCTCAACAGATGTTGTAACCTCTGCTGGAAGGTCTTTGATTGGAATGATTCTAGCCTTTGGTGCCTTGAGACCTTCAATAGTTGAGAAGTCCATTGGCTTGAAATTTTCAAGAATATCACATTTATCTGACCATGTGGGTTTGAATTGGTATTTTTCAATTTCTTTAAAAGTTAAAGATCCTTCATGTTTTTCAAGATAAATTTTGTTACCATTTTTATCAGTGATTTTTATCTCATTCCCAGCCAAATTTGTTGGGACTACTTAAACCTTTCCAGAATCAATGTTTGTAACATTTTCAATGACTTCTTCTTCAGTTTCAAAACCAATGCCAAATTTTATGTTACTCTTGATCTGTTTTTCTAACATAATTTCAAAACCGTTTGAAGATTCTACCCTTTTTTACATGTGATCTGGGTATCCTCTAACTCCTTTTTGCAAACTTGGTATTTATCTACCATAGTTTGGAGTTGGTCCTTGGTTATGCTAGTTTCATGCTTTAGGCTACTTATCTCAGAATCTCTTGAAAACAATTTTGATTTGAACTCTTTGATAAGTTTTTCAAAATTGAGTTCATTTTTAATATTTTGTTCCTAAGGTTTTCATTCATCTGTTTAATGTTAGCAAAAGCTATTATACATTTTTCTGAACAGAGATCCTTTGGAATCTGAGGTGATACCTTAGAAGCAGCCATAAGAGCACAATCACAATCATCTTCACCATCCTTTGAATCCCATGGATCAGATAGAGAGTTCTTTTCTTTATCAATAGTGTTTTGTGTAATCACTGGTGTAACCACTGCTTCATCACAATTTTGAATTTTATCAGACTTAGACACTTGTTCCACATACTCATCACCTTCAACAATTGTCTCTAAGGCCATTAAACAAAAATTTTCATGTTCTAAATCATTTTTGGCCATAAGAGCAAAGTTTTCATCAGTTAATTCCTCAGGCAAACTACTCCAGTCCACAAAGCCTTGTGTGAAAAAGCTTTGCTGATTGACCTCTGTAGGAACAGTGGTTTGAGTAGTTTGAGTGCTTTGTGGTGCTTGTTGCACATGCAGTTGAGGTGGTGATGTTTGGACATATTGAATTTGTGGAACAGTGGTTTGGACATAGTACATAGGAACAGTGGCAGCAGGGTGTGCATAATGAGCAGTCTTTTGCACTTGATGAACAGGGGTATATTGGGAATATTGGGCAGTGCTTTGTGTGTGCTGAGGTCTAGGGTCAGGATGTGTTACAGTAGGTCCTGAAACTTGAGATCTACACTCTTTGGCAAAGTGTCCTAACCTGTTACATTTATAGAACTTGATTTTAAATTTTCTAACCCAGCCTTTGACCCCCATGCAACCCTGGATATTTTCTACCAGTTCTTTTGTAAAACCTGCTTGCTCTCACACTTAGCACAACAACTTGATGCAATATATCTATTTCTTCTAAGTCATTTGGATCAAAGTGTTGAAGGTCATTTAACTCAAAAGGGAGATTATCAGAGGTTTGGCATTCCCCACTAGCAGTAAAAGCATAGTTGGAAGGATAAGAATCAGAGTTAAAGTTTCCTCCAGAGGTTATATCAATAAAATGATCCCTTTCCATTGCCAGAACCCTCTTCATGGCTATAAAGAGTAGTGTTACCCAAGGTATGGTCTTCTATTACTTTCCCTGACTCTTGCAACTTCTTTTTCTGGTTCAACTCTCGCTCATATGTGAGGAGTCGACCATGAAGTGTGTGAGGGTCATTTCTTTAAACCCTACAGATGTTTGATTAACGTAAGCTACAGTCTCCCACTTTTCTGGTAACGATCTTAAGAAACGACTATTAACAGTCGAATTAGGAAATTCCACGTTAACCAATTTCAATTCAATGATGAGACAGCTAAAACGTTCGAATTGTTGTGTTACTGACTCACCCTTTACGTGACCAAACGTTTCATACTGTTGATTCAGAACTTCTCTATTGTTTTCGATCACTTATTTAGTACCACCGAATTGCTCTTTTAGTGCGTCCCATAACTCTTTGCACTATTGCAGTGGAGCAGACTAGCATAGATTTTGTTGGGTAAGGCAAATGCAACAATGCTAAATGCCTTAGCATCCAACTCTATTTTCTGGAAATCCTGCTCGGAGTAATTTTCAGGACTTTTTGGCACTTGAGTATTGGGATCCTCTGTACTGGGAACCATAGGGAACATGTGGTCCATATACAACGGATCGCCAACAACCGGTGTTTTGCTAAGCTAAAATGTGACCCATCCGACGCTGCCATATGAAATATTCATTTCGTTTCAGCATCGGTGGTTTGAACATAGATCCAATGTTGGAATCCTCTGTGTTTTGAGACATTTCTGCTTGTTTACAACAGATTTGTGTTTTAAAAACTTTGAACGTAATAAAACTCTATTTTCAAGTAAAACTATCAAACTAATTAGCAGGAGAGCTGATCTTTCAAATCAAATTGATGTTAATCAAATTTTGATTGACCAAGCTCTGATACAAATTGTTAGGATCTGAGTTTGATTTACTTGTAGTTTTTGTTTCAAAAATGAAAATATGATTGAAATTGAAAGTAAATGCAACGGAATAGAATGTAAAACGTTTACTACAAGTAAAGGTCGTTTGTTTTCATTATCATGCTTTCAAGTTATTAACTTTGCATGTGATTCATAAACTCCCCCTCAGCCTATTTCAACATTTTGATAGTACAGAAAATGGAAGAAGATGATTGGTGTAAAGATCTTTTTAAGAAGACGAATTTCACTGTTACATCGACTTAGCTTTTATACTAACTATCTAACCTCTGAGCATCTTTTGATGACGTCAGGGTTGATAGTGACATTTAACAATAAAATAACAAACTATAAACACTGATGCCTAACACCTGATAGTGCAACTGCACTGTTACATTGAATATAAAACTAAGAAACTAGAAACTCTGATGACCATCCTCTGCTTCGTATCTTCTGTCAGACCTTTGGCATATTGGTGTAGCAGATGATGTATAAGTAGCAGACTTTAGGAAGACAGAGTTTAGGTGATCAGAGGTTGTAAAATCTGGTAGTTGGACCAAACCGTGGATAGAGTATTTTGGCTTTATATCATCTGTTCCTTTGTAAAGGGTTCAATCCTAACAAAAATATAGCCCAAATTTTCGTGCGGAAATTTTGGCTTTATTTTCGTGCGAAAAATTTCATTCTTTTAAACTTTCTAACTTTTTCGTGTGTTTTCAGTTTTAGTTACCCCTTAGTTGACCAAGTCCAAGTTAATGACCTTGTTTAACTGATTTGGCTACTAAGTCCAAGTTAATTACCTTGGTTGACCATGTTTTGACCAAAAACTGACATTTCCTTTTGATTTTAAATTTCAAATTAATGAACTTTTAAATGTTTCAAACAGACTTTGTTTTCAGATTAGCTCCCAGCCCATGGTTTCTTAGCTTTCCTTCAGCATTCTGTTGCTTTCGACTTTGAAGATCTGTTTTCCATCATCGGGAGTCAAAAACTAAAGTAGACTAGAAACTCCTTTTGAAATTTTGAATATTTCTCAAACTAAAGATACTTAATATGTACAAACCAAACATATTTACAGACATATTTTTGCGAGTTTGTGTTAGAGGATCATATCAGTTTATTGAGACACATTACCAGTACCATTGCTCTAGATAAAACTAGTTCTTAAACAATTTTCTTTAGATTGTCAGTATACTGATCCACTTAAACCTCTACACGTTTCTCAACTGCTTCAAAAATGTTAGGTAATATATATATATATATATATTAGCAATATGGCCTAATCTGTGTTTCCCACCTCAGAATATACTCCCGCATCGAGATTCCTAGATTCATCTCACAGGTGAATATATCTAACTGGTATCTGTAAAGGGGTGAAATGCGAAACATTGAGAGCTCGGGTTAGTACTTCCATACAGAGAAAGAGATGAAGGCTCGACTTTAGGTGGTGTTCATCTCGGGAATCTTTTAATTTTTTTTACTACAGAATGTCGTATCTTTTTTATGACATTTTTTTCATTTTTTATGCAGCTTTGGGGTGAATAATGCAAAAGTATTATACAAGTTCTAGGCCATTGCTGACGCAAAATCAGAAGAACTTGTATAATACCCCAGATATCAACTAAATACAAAGACCTAGTATCTCAGAATCTGGCATTCTCTCAAACGAAATTTCGGAGTACCAAGTCCATATATCCGAGAGATGTTAAGCCACCGATTTACCAGTTTATCTTTTTAGTTTATATCCTGGAAGCAGTTTACTGAACGTGCGAAGTCTATTGGCACATCCTTAGAAAGATCTGTTTAGACACCTTTTGACGATACATTTCCTTAGCGTACTGTAACAGTCCACTGATGTACTATCATCTCCTCTTATACACAAAAACTCTTTTTGTCTAATTTTTTGAATTCAATGTTTTTGTATTTTCCACAACTTTTTCTCCCCCTAAAATCAAAAACATATTTTTGGATTTTTTGTTTTTAAGAAAGCATGAAAAATATTTACAGAAAAACATGTGACATACCGATGAGGATCACATCACGACATCGTCATCCTCAAATTCAACCTCTAAACATCCCCTGATGTTAGATTCTTTAAACCATTTAATTTTGAAAGATTTCGAAATCTTGTTCTGTCAAAAGCTTTGGTGTAAAAATTGCTTTGGTCATCAGTGTGGATTTTCTCAATTTTTACCAACCTTTTCTCGTGACAATCACGGATAAAGTGGTATCGAATCTTAATATGTTTAGTGCGTGAGTGTTGACAAGGATTGACTGTGATATCAATAGCCGCCTTGTTATCTACATATATGGGCGTGTCAAGAAATTGCAGTCTGAAGTCTCTCATCTGTTGTTGTATCCACAAAATTTGGGAAAAACAACTAAATGCTGAAACGTATTCAGCTTCACAAGTAGAGAGAGCGACCGCGGTCTATTTCTTGTATTGCCACGTTACCAAACGAGTTCCGAAGAACTGGCAACCAGCCGTTGTAGATTTAGCATTCAGCTTGCAGCAACCAAAATCAGAGTTAGAGTAACCCACGAGGTTAAAGTTGTCATGTCGTGGATACCACAAGCCGGTGCTTGGGCATCCTTTCAGGTAGCGCATGATTCGTTTGACTATCAACAAATGTGATTCCTTTGGGTTTGACTAATATCTGGCGCAAAGGTATGTGGGGTGCATGATATCTGGTCTCGAAGCTGTGAGATACATCAAGGATCCGATCATGGAGCGATATAATGTTTCCTCGACTCTTTCTCCATGTTCGTCGGGACAAATGCCGTGGTTTGTAGCTAAAGGGGTAGATGCGGGTTTAGTTCCTGTCATGTCAAATCTCTCCAACATGTCATGAGCATACTTCGTTTGGTGAATGAAAATACCGTCTGGCAGTTGCTCAACCTGAAGCCCCAAAAAGCATTTCATCTCTCCAATAGCACTCATTTCAAATTTCTCTTTCATGACTTTCTCATAGTCCTTACACACTATTCAATTGGTGATCTAAAGATGATATCGTCCACATAGATTTGCACAATAATCAGATGTCCATCCATTTCTTTGGTAAAGAGGGTACTGTCTACTGTTCCTCTGGTGAAGCGGTTAGCCAGAAGATGTTTGAAAGTGTCTCGTACCAGGCTCTCGGGGCCTGGTATAAACCATACTGTGCTTTGTTCAGTAGGTAAACCTTATCCTTGTGTATCAGATCGACAAACCCCGGTGCTTGGCCCATGTACACCTCCTCGTTTACCTTTCCGTACAAGAAAGCAGACTTCACATCCAACTGGTACACTTTAAATCCTTTCATGAGGCAAATGCCAGGAAAATGCGGATAGCTTCTAGACGAGCAACTGGGGCATAGACTTCGTTGTAGTCTATCCCTTCCTGCTGATGAAAACCTTGAACTACGAGCCGAGCTTTTTTGCGCACAACTACTCCTCTATCATCTCTTTTGCACTTGAATACGCACCTAGTGTTTATCTTTTTTTTTGTTTTGGTGGTAGGTCAACAAGTTCCCAGACTCCAAGTTTCTGGAATTGCAACAATTCTTCCTGCATTACTTCCACCCAACTTTCATCTTTAATAGCATCTCTATAGTTCCCTGGTTCAACCTGAGAAACAAAACAACTATGAGAAATCTAGTTTGGAGTGGAGCGATTTTAGAATAAAAACAACTTAGATCCTTATTGATCTGATTTCGCGTTTTCACGCCAGCTTGTAGTTCTCCAATGATGTTATCTGCCGGGTAGTATGAGACTGATCTAGGCATTACTTCGCCTGGAACATTCACTGTGCTTTCCAAATTCGTCACATTCTGATCAACAAACTTGTTCTAAAGAAGAAGCCTCATTTCTTGCACTGGTTTCTCCTGTTTGAGTGTTTAAATAACTTGTAATTTCTTCAGATCCTTCGTTGATCTAGTTAAAGAAACCTTTCAGGGTTTAGTTAAAGAGGCCTTTCAGGGTCTAGTTAAAGAGATCCTTCATTGATCTAGTTAAAGAAACCTTTCAGGGTTTAGTTAAAGAGGCCTTTCAGGGTCTAGTTAAAGAGATCATTCGTTGATCTAGTTAAAGGAGACCCTTTAGTGGTCTAGTCAAATCTCCACAATTTTATTGTTGATTTATTCCCCTACACATTACAAAATGAACTGTGCGGACTGTGCAAGGAATTTTGTAATTATGGATGCATATATAATTACAAAATTCAGTTCACATAAACCATAGCAAGTTTTGTCATGTGTAAGAACCTATAGTAATAAGAGTAACGAAACGGGAACAATGTAATAAGGGCATCGTGGATACGCCGATGGTACTTCCTATATATAAATGCTCCTTATTACATTGCAAGTGTGGCGTTATTTAAGTTACTAGAAGTTCTGGACCTCGACCAATGTTGTTTTATCTACATTCTCTGACTCCAACTTCGAGCACACACAAGTTTCCTATACTAGTCTTCATGGGAAACCTCTATAAGCATTCTTCTGTTCATTAATCGAAAATCCAACTCCCGTTCAAGCTTACACTCTTTTTAGTTCTGCTACAACAAGTTTTCAATTTGACATTTAAAATATTCTTTGCTGAGACTCAGTACAATCAAAGGTGTTATACACCTATTATTGGAATGAAGTTAAGATTTTCGAATCTCAATTCATTAGCATGGACAACGAACGAATACAATTAACAAAATTCGCTGGAATCCAAATGTTGCCTAGAGTTTTACTCCTGGAACGAAGGATCATTTGAAAGCGATTCCCGCACATATGTTTTTACAAGTTTCCTCTAAATTAAATTTCGGACGAAATTTCCACAAGTAGGGGAGATGTGACATGTAAGCCTTTTCGAGCATCGAGCAATTCCAAACAAATTCTGAACCATACGAGTCCTTGTGTTTCATTCCCGAGAATTGTAAAATTACATGTGACATTCATACATTTTAGTCCATGTACAATTTTGACATTTCAAAGCTTTTTCTGGAAGATATACGTAAACTGTTACGCAAACGTAATCAGTTTAACGCAACGTATATTCCAGAATAGTGACACAAGTATAACATACCTTAAATAACCTTTACATAACTTTGAAATAAGTTTTGAAGGGTTTGGTATGTCAAAAACAAGCCTATTCGATCACAGGGACTATTTAGACAAACTACGAAAGTTTGCCGATTCTCGTAGCAATGCACACTCCGGAACAAGGTCATAAGCTAAAACATACCCTAAATACCCATAACATAGCTTAGAAATAAGTTTCAAGGGCTTCGGTACGGCAAAATCACACTTTTGTAACTTCAGGGGCTATTTTGCAAATTCTGCGAAACTATGGCTTTTCTCGTATTTCCTAATCCGGAACATGTACGCACATCCAAAAAAATTTTAATCATTAAAATCTTGTATTTTAATGATTGGAATGCAAAAATATCATTCATACGCATTTACGGTCATTTACGCGTCCGTTACGATTTTCGTCATAATTAACCGAAAACCTCAATCGTACGACAAAGCGAACCGACTTATGAGATATTTTAAAGCACATTTAAAGTTCCCCATACTTTATTGTCCTTATGAAGCTTGAAAATGGGGTTAACGGGTGTTAAAAATGCCAAAACGCGTCAAAATCAAGTTCAGGGGCCATTTCTGCCAATTCTGAAACTTCAGCCCCTGCAAGGGCCTTACGGACCGTAAGGCAAAACCCCATACGGTCCGTTAGGGTCCCCAGCTCATCAGAATTGTGGAAACAAGGTGGCAGCTTCTTGTTTACTCCTTGGACACCAAGCAAATCGATTTTGCCACCATTTCACCTGTTTTGGACATGTGTTAGGACCCTTCTAAGATCATGACACCTCCTAGGACACTTGTAATGATCTTGTTGATCCAAGAACACTATAAATACCCTCAATGTTGCAACCACTTTCCTTGCTCATTCCATTCTTTCTTCCTCCCATCTCTTTGGAGTTGTTTCCAGCAATTGGAGACCTCCTCTCTGAGTTCTTAAGTGTTTCTCAAACACAAGTAAGTACTCTTCCATAGTCTTGTTTATTCCTTTAGCTTATTTTGAGCTAAAAGTTAAACAAATTGACTTTCTGTTTGACTTTCAGTTCTAACCATTTTGGTCAAAGTCAAAGTCCAATTGGACTTTGCAACGTGATCGTAATCACGAGGGTTATGGTCCTTAGCGATCATGCCTACTGATTCCACGTTTATTAGTTGTAGTGAGAGTCAAAGTTTTGGTCAATAATGCGTAAAATGTGCATTATAGGACGGAACTATTTTTAGGTGTCAAAACACTTTGTTTTGATATCAATTCAGTTTTTAAATTTAGGTTAGACATGTTTGACATGTCTAGCTCGTCACTATTAGTTTAGTGCTTGTTTAGGGTCGTAAGTCGAGCGATTTTGACCACCGCGTTGACTTTCAATCCAACCTATTGGTCGATCTTAGGATCCGACCAAACACATATTTGTGACCATAGTTGTATAGGGAATAACCCTCTGAGGTTATACCTTATGGTCATGTCTTTTGGTTAGTGATATGATAATTAGTTATTATATTCCTTAATAATGACCAAAATGCCCTTTTTGTGAATAAATCAATCTAAAGCATATGTAACCTAAATTTTGACATGTAACCTGATCTAACAACAATATTAAACATGTTTTGACAATAAGGACTTATCATAACACATATCTAACCATCCGAATGCGTAGTTACGCGAATGAAACGTTAAAGTGGCTTAAACTACCTTAACGAGTCATAACGGGTCAAAAGCACTTAGGATTCATTCCAAATCAGAATGTTAAGCTTATTAAACCATATCATAAGAGTTCCACACTCGATTGGTTTGTAAGACTTCATTCTATCCGATCTCCCGTTTATCATCCCGACTTATTTACATGTTATCCGACTCATTAGGACACACTCGATTTTCTTGATCTTTGGGCTTTGTTCACACACTCGTACAAGGCTTATACGCAAATCCCAGGCGAGTACATTGCTCCCCTCTTTTATGTTTTGCAAATGTTTTGGGGTGATTCATATGTGCTAAGTTGTTTTCAATGTTCAAATACTATGGTTTATATAACAATATGGTTTCAATAATGTGATACAACTTTTTGGAGCGTTATCCATGATACGAATGACATTCATTAACATTGTTATACCGACCAGTAGTAAGTTATGGTACCATAGGATTGACAATCCCGTTGCTAGGCTATTCACTTGATTTGGTGGGTAGTTTGGGGAACGACAGAAAGTGTATATGATTAACAAATCATTCGTTAATTTGTTAGTCTTCTTAAAGAGATCTTTTAGGATCTATTAAAGATACCCTTGGGGTATAGTCGAGTCAACAAGGGCTTGAATGTATTCATAAAGAACGACCAAAAGTTTTCACAATTAGAAACAAGGACAATGGACAATGTTTTATGACAAGTACAATGAACAATGGTTTATAACAAGGACAATGAACAATTGGTTATTTACACAAACAATGGTCGAATGGTTATTTTTTTAACAAGGTTACACAATAATTTTTATTTAAAATATAAACCATACGAGTTTACTTACAAGATGATTTACAACTCAAATTTACGAAACAAATGTTTTCAGTCAAGATTCATGGCTACAAAGTTTTGATTTACTTATATTAACTTGTAAAGTTGATATATTATATTGCGATATCAAACACTTTGATTTTAAGATTTATACTCGTCGATTCTCGAAGTTGGACATGGTATTGCAATATAGTTATAAAGCCATGATTTGACACTCACAAAATCTATGTGCTCGCCGGCATTCTTTTATGCTGACCTCGTTTTTCACATATGTTTCAGGATTAGTTTCATGATGATTGCTGCTACATACTTCACCTAGGACGAACGCGTAATTTAGTGCCTTAAAACAAGAAAGACAAATAATACACTTGTTTTGTTTATTTTAAATTCTGAGGACAATGTAATCGTGTTAATATTCAATAAAATATAATTTCAAATACCATGTGTTATGTAACAATCTGTAACGTGACTCCCCAAGTGTTTTCGCCGCGTGTTGATTTACGCGATTTGGGGTGTTACAGATAACCTGATTCATGCTTGGAAGATAAACTCTCTTTTGCGGACTTGCATAACCTATGAAGAAACCTTCCAAAGATCTGGCTCCGAATTTTCCCTCTTGGGTCCAATACAGTGCATGGTGATCCAAATGGTTCCAAGAACTTTAGATTAGGCTTTCGTTGGTTAAGAAGTTCAAAGCATGTCTTTTTATGTGGCTTGACAGTCATTACACAGTTAAGAGTGTAACATGCAGACGCGACAGCCTCGCTCCAAAAGCTAATAGGCAGTTTTGAATCAGCAAGCATCGTTCGTGCAGTCTCAATAAGTGTTGTGTTCTTTCGTTCAACTACTCCATTTTGTTGAGGAGTATGGTGGCACTGAACTCATGATGAATACCCTTAGCGTTGCAGAATTCGAGCATCTTGTTGTTCGTAAACTCAGTACCATTGTCACTTCTGATTCTTTTGATAGGCAAATGGTAAAGATTTTCAATCTTCCGAAACAAGATCATTAAATTTTCAAACGTTTCATTCTTGCTTTCTTGAAAGAAAACCCACGAGAACCTTGAATAGTCATCCGTCACGACTAGGCAGTATAGATCTCCAGTATACTTTTCACATTAACTGGTCCGAAAAGATCCATGTGTAGCCTTTCCAGTGGAGGCTTGATCGAATTAAGAAGCTTTCTCGGGTGTGATTTCTTATGCTGCTTCCCCTTTTTGCAGCTAGGACAATCATCTGATAGATGAAAACTTTTGAGATTCACCCCTTCCACTAAGTTGTTGTGCACCAAATAATTCATCTTCCTTAAGTGAATGTGACCCATCTTTCTGTGCCATAGAATTGATTCCTTTTCAGTGGCTTGGGATACGAAACACTGTCCTTCCTTTGAAGTAGTGGATGCGACGCTCATGTGCAAGGCATATAGATCGTTTTCAAGTGGAGCGCGCATGAGGACCACTCCTCGGGAATTATGAAACCCGGTTTAAGAATAAGACACTCCTTGTCGGTGAAATGAGTTGTGAACTTCTTATCACGGATCTGTGAAATGCTTAATAAATTATTCTCAAGCTCAGCAATGTAGTTAACTTTGTCGAATGATACCACTCTCTTGGTAAGAATACCTTCTCCCACGATCCTGCCGCCTTGTGTTCCGGCAAACCCAACATAACCTCCCCTGATAGCTTTTGCATTGTATAGCAAAGCTAACATCCCCGTCATGTGCCTTGAAGCTCCACTGTCCATAATCCACTTTGAAATGATAGACCTTGGAAGCCCCTGCACATATGAAAAACATATTACTTAAAAAGAGAGACCCAAGCCCTTTCGGTCTTGGGTGGGATGGCAATGTCGAACTTTGGAACATTGGCAATTTTGATTTCTTTCTTAGTTTCAACCCACTGTCCAGTCTTTGATTCTGTCTTATCTTTTGGTTTGACTGGAACATTGGTTGATTTTGTGATTACAGAAGATGTTTTGGCTACCCAGGTTTGTGCCTTATAAATTGCCTTTTTTATGTAAAGAGTTGATTCCTTCTTTTCATTTTTCTTTGATGTTTCACCAACTTCATAGTTTGAAAAGTTTTTAACTGTTGGTTTCTCATTAAGATTAGAATATCATTTCTTTTCAAAATCTTTATAGGCACAAACTCAGGACCCTTTTTCTTCTCATCTACTGTGAACCTCTTTTGTCCATGAATAGGCTTTGGATGATTTTGAGAACATTGTCGTGCAATATGCCCAACTTTGTTACATTTGTAGCATGTTCTATTGTCGTTTCCAACAGTGTGTTCTAAAGCTTATTCACGTAGCTCCTTTTCTTTCTTAAACTCACCATTGGTTTGTTTGTTAATGATTTCTTTTTCATCAACAGTGCTTGTTCCAAAACCAAACTCAACTTTCTTGGTGAAATTTTGTTTTCGAGACTTGTTGTTAGTTTTCTTCTTTTCAAACCCTAACCCATCACTTTGTTCTCAGGATAACTTCTTCCTCTTGGATGAACAAGTTTGTCAGACCTCTTTTGTTTTTAATAAAAACCGACAACTTTCTTTTCAAGATCAGATGTGTTGACTTCCACGAGTTTAAAGAATTTATCAACACGGTCTAAGTTAACATTCTCGATTGGGAAATCTTCATCAGTATAGAGTTTATCTGATCCTTTCAGTTTGTAGATCACTACATTAGGATCATCATTTAAACTATTATATGATGTTGAGATAAAATTTTCATGAAAACTTTTCTCATTTCCAGAAAGTGAACTTGACTCAGATTTCTCATTGTTTGACTCAGCACTCTCATAAACCGTGCTGTCAGGCTCATTTTCGAAAACATTTTCAACTACTTTGGTTACCACATCGGATTCACAATCCTTTTCATCTTTTGAATAAGTTACATCAATATCTCTGGCAGCTCATTACTCTAGTGAGCAATTTTAAGTTCAGCCTCTTTTCCACCCCATCTGGTTGTTTCTTAGCATAGCTATTCCACATGGGTGGTGGATTCCATGGTCTTTTTCATTCTTCTTACGCTCTTTGCTGTTTTCAGTTTTTGTAAGAATGTGATCAATGACATACATACTGGTAGAATAACTGATTAACAACTTGTTAACCCGTTCAACTTCAATTTTAGTTTTCTCCAGTTCACTTTTCAGCACAGCAATTGTGTTAATGTGAATATTAATGGCCATTTGTTTGTCCATCACAGTTGTTTTGAGCATTGAAAGTATTATGTCAACTTCTTTGATTGCTTTCTCATACTGTCGAATGGTCCTGCTGAGTTTATCATATGATTCTTTTACAGTGTTATAATCATATGACAACTTATCATTGTATGATTTAAGTTCTTTAAAAGCTTTTTCTTTTTCAGCACATTCTTCACATGCTTTGTCACATTTTAAGCATGTACTGACCATTTTGATAGTTTGAGCTTTGGTTGTTTCTATTACTTTTTTAACTTTTTCTACTTGTTCTCCCATAATGACTACCTCTTTTGTATTGGCCATGAGAGCTTTGTTGGCAATGTCAGTTAAGCTCTCCAATGTTACAGGCTTGGTTACATCGATTACTTCCACACTTTCTGTTTTTGTCATATCACTGCTTTCTTCTTGGTGACTTGAATCAAAACTACCTGCAAAAGTTTTAAGAATTATGTCAAATAAACAACGTTTTGGAGTACCTCTCAGACATTCTTCTTCTTCTGCTGATGATCTGAAATAGTCCGCAAGAACTTCTTTGTGACAACTGTGAAAAACCCCGGTAAGCTTTGGTCGGTACAAGTCCGCGGTAACCGGACGTGATATGTATATCATGATACTTGTTGTGATTACTTATGACGATACGAAATCTGGAACATATTACACCGACTATAATCGGAGTATATGCAAGGTAATTACCAAAAACGTTAAGTTGACGCTAGCGTCACTAACATGGCAAGACAGAGTCGTGACTGAATTGACGACTTTGGGAATACATATTAGTAAACATATGACTTATACGGTGTGGCAGAGGTGTGCCACAGTCCTGAGGAAATCAGATACACCATACCGGTTCCACAGCTTCGGTTAGAAATAAAACCGTAGCTTGCGCGTAAACCATAATTAGGGGTGTAACTTAGATGCTTTACAAAACGATACCGATTATGTCTTGGATAAATCAAAGAGCACCTTATTATAGACATAAGAGTCACAGGGGCCGACGATGCGAAGTAGGTATCCCATTCCGTAGCAAACATGTTAAACGGGGGCTTTCCGTTTAACAACGCATTAAATGTTTGAAAGTGACTATTATGCGAACGATAGGGCCGTTCCAGATTCTGAGTGCACGGAACATCTTAGTTATGAGCCATAGACTATGATCTAAGATTTGAAGACATTCGGAGAATGGGCACGCAAAACGAAGAATTTCCTTGTTAGGGAAACGCCTTTGTTTTGAGAACAACGAAAGGCAACCAAACATGCAAGGAACGGTCAATCAAGCCTAAAAACACTTAAACTACCCTAATACGAGGCCATTATGATTAAACGTAACCGTGTTCGGGTTTCAAGACGGTTATGCATGATTTGCAAAACCGAGTCTTTTAACACTAAAAACACGAAAAAAGGAGTCCGTTTCTCAAATCGGGGACACGTGTGGGACCCGAAAACGAACCTAAACGCAAAACCGAAGATAAACATCATCTTTTTATCTCGAAAATCGAAGCACGACAAAGCGCTAGGTGGGGTAAGGGTGCCCCCACTTGCGACCCCCCTTATATTCTTTTTTTGTATTTTTCATTCATTTTCCACCAAAAATATTCTTATAAACATCAAGAACACAACTGATTATCCCCTAAAATCAGCCAAATCAAAGGTATTTTTTCAAGTTTCTTATGGTTTTGATGACAATTTCTTGTGAAAACATGAACTAGACAAAGAAAACCCTTTTTAATCCATGATTTTAGGTGATTTAAACATAATTCTTGGCTAAACAAGAAGACATCAGGGATTCCTTGATGTTATTTGGTAGCCAAGATCACAAACTTCGGTTTCGATACCCTAATCGACCAAAATCGAATAACAAAGTAATGAACCGAAAAATAGTGAAACAAGGCTTGATTGACATGATTTATGACATGTTTGGATTGTACTTGATGTGTAGGTACTGAATATAGCACCCACACACTTCCAGACTCAAGAGAAACGCCTGAAAACGAAGCGTGTGCTAGGTATAACGCCCAAAACCTTGAACTAGCGTAGCCAGAATATTGTTTGGTCTATAACTTGGTCCGTGATGCTTGGATTGAGCTGAAATTTGGTATGGTGATGTAGGATATTGACCGGAATGCCCACGTAAAGTTTTTGAGTTTTTGGAATTTTCTTTGATTTTTTGCGAGTTTTTTACCGTTTTACCAAAATAAATTCGGAAAAATACCAAATGGAATCAATAAATCACCAAACTTTACAAAACACTAAGGAACATATAGAGAATGTTCTGGGACGTTTGGGAGTCTATTGATTGAATTTAATTCAGATTAAAATTCCGCGTTTTTGTGAGTTTTCGGTAGCGGAAACGCACTGAGACGAAATTGGAAAAATCCTAAATTTTTGTAGGGAGTTCTTGGACATATGAGGGACTTACTGGAATATTTTGAGAATTTTTGGACATCGGATGATAAGTAATACAAATTGTTGATGCACTATTGTGTTCGTCACTTGTCGAATAGGCTAGATTGAGCGTGTGTTTGAATATTGTATAGGTTAGAATCGAACACACGACCGAAATACGAAGATTACAGTGTAAAAAGGAACAAGTTCGCCCGAACTTGATGTGCCTTTAGTCAAGTTCGCCCGAACTTGTTCTGTGAAGGACAAGTTTCGCCCGAACTTGACTATAGCACATCCGGGCGAACTTGTCTCCCTATATATATGTGTGTGTTCATTTGTCACTTAAGTTTTTGGCATCCCTACGGGGAGGTGCTGCCGGATTCTCCACAGGAACTCCGACAGCTGGACTTATAAAGATGTATACTCTTTCGGTATGAATGAAGACTTCCGCTGCATTCTACTTCTACTCCATTCTTAATAACATTCTACCGAAACTGTTATATACGTTTATCCATTAACTTCCGTCTAGAACCGCTGATCACGGACCTTCACAAATTATTCGGTTAAATACTGTTTTACAAATAATTTATTTGAAAAGATAAAATAGCTAAATAAATTCCCAAACTATTTTTCCCATAATCTACATATTTTATTGACTTATATAAAAATTTTCAGATTTTTATAAAACTTATGTATTAAAGGGGAATTTACGGATTTAAAAACACTTTATTTTAAACCAATTTCGACAGTTTACCGTGTAACGAACATGTCGGGACCGAGAACTGACCAAACCTAACATTTAATATAATTGGGACACCAGAAGCATTCCGGGAAATTCCAAGGTCAATTGGACACTAGGGTTGTGTCCTATGCCATTTCGGGAGAATCCCCGACAGCGAAAATGGAAACTCAATTTTGGACAACCCAGACTCTCCAAACACCCAAACTCCCTTGATGAAAAGTCAATCTCTCTGAAGTAACAACATGTTGACACTAATGGAATTCCCATACCATTGTCCGAATGTGTCAAACAACTGACTATGGCTGGCCCGCGAACCGGTGCCCGGGAGCGAAACGTGAAACTGATCCTACCCTTACATCCATCACCACACCAGGATACTAGATGTACAATATTGCCTGAAAATACCCACCCGGGCCCAAGTTATAGGCGTTACCGACATAGCGACTGATATTGGTAATTACTTGCATGATTACTGTTAGAGCCGAACTAGCTTGCATATACTCCTATTGCTACCTGTGATATTGTTATCCTGTGAGTTTCACTCCCCCACTTTTAAATGGTTTTATTGTTTTCTAGGGTGAATTGCATGTTACAAACTGTGTTAATTGCACCAACTTGTGATGATGTGAATTACCTAATACACGAACTATCCCCACTACAAGTGATTAACGTAAGCTGTGGGCAGTGGATAGTACTATTGGTCTGACAAACCCAGTTGCTATGACTGGATTGTGTGTTGGTAAACAGGCAACTGCACGTGTCCTAAACTCGGTTATGTTGTTAGGCATAACTACACTAGGGCGTTGAACTGCACGTGAGAGTTGGTGGGCTGGGGGTGTCTGCGTGACACGGCCCGACGGGCTGAGGTGTCTATGGGGACACGGCCCGGGGCGTGCTGAGGTGTCGAACGTGACACGGCACGGTTAAAACAGTCAAGGTTCACTTGTACACTCATGTAATTCCATCTACAATCTGTGACTCGTGCAATTAAACTTGTTAAGGCATTTTGCTATGAAACCACCAAACCAGTGAAACTCACCAGCTTGTTTAGCTGACCCTTTTAAAACTAACATGCATTTCAGGTAACTTGAGAATAAGGTGATCTGGGTATGTGGTTCAAGACGTGTTTATAGACGAATACTGATATAGAAGCATGCGGCTTAGAAGACTTACGTGGTTCGTGGGAACACGCAGTTGTAACATACATGTAGTATGTAATCAACACTTTGGTAATTAATAAAATGTAGTGTCTTTATAAACAATGCGCTTGTACCAAAGGTGTCTATTGGATCCCGTGTATTACTTCCGCTGCAAATTGGGTGTGACAGAAGATGGTATCAGAGCCATTGGTTATAGAGAATTAGGTCTTTAAGGAAACCTAGACTAAAACTATAGGCTCGGACTTTAGTGGACATCATTGGAAAAATTAACCAAGTAGTTAGTGAACACTTTAAGTATCCTATTGGCGAGTACCAGGATGGCCTTGTGGGGCAAGTGGGTTATTATGGTCCGGAACGTAATAAAAGACTTGCTCATACGAGGCAGTGTTGGAAAACTCGCGGTAATAAACACACTTAAATACGTGGAATGATACATACGTGTACCAAGGTGATAGTGTGTGGATGTTTGTGCGTGGATTGATACATGAATTGGGATTGGTGGATAATACATTACTACATATGCCTTTGGGATAAACAGAAAACTTGTATTACAATCCATTCCACATTCTACTGATCACATATTTAATATACACTAGAGTTGGACTTCTATCACTCATACAGTTGTTATACGTTATGATGTGAGAACTCAAGTCTTTATTACGATATGATCCCACCAACTCTATCCTTATAGTTACTATAACGACAATTATATACCAGAGTGATACTTTAAAAAGAACATAGATACACAAAGAACGTGCGGGTCCTCTGATAAACTGGGAGGACGTGTACGGATCCTTACTCCGCTTCTCATTGATTCACATCCGACTGTTATACAATTGCAGAGTTCAAACATCTTACGAAACTTTCTCATCCTTGGATCAACGATTCATTTGATTGTCCGCAGGATGCCTCTTCTACTTACGATACTGGTTTTAGCCTTCACGTCGTGTAATACTATGATACTTAGTGGTACCCCTTAGCACATGTTCTGATATATGTTAGGTATGAATATGATGATCTCCGGGTTATGGAGATGGCATGGAGTGCGTGAATAAGTTACCCTTCCCGTTGTCATTCGATTCCATTAGGTATAAATTTTGTGATTATACATATCCCTTTGAAACGCTTTGCATTGTGGAACCTCGTTTCGTGTGACTGTCGGTTACATGGTGTTCTTTAAGATTAATGATTGTTTTGGATTTCAGTTGGTTATTCATGAGAAGTAATATGAGGTCCGAATATCTTGGTGAACGGAACATTGATCATATATATGGGTGTGGTGGATATGCTGCGATACTTCTTATATATAAGCACCCGACTACATTATCAAGGTACCTTTACTCAGGGCAGACGGGCTTCATGTTGCGATCCGTTTGGTTATGTTTTGGGCAATGCAGTGTTGAGACTTCGAACCTGTTTGATGCAATAGACGATGCCACAATTGCCGTAACTACGATATCTATACACGTTTGCGGTAATTCTAAATGAAAGGTAGTTTGGTCGACATATAACGACCTTTGGGTTAATCCTGGGAAGGTTTTTTTTTCGAATGCGTAGTACGACTTTGTAGGGGTACTACACCCTGGTAGTACTCTGTACTGAACAGTTTGGGTATAGTCGGTGATAGCTTACCCACATCGATCTACCCAATGATTGATTCATGATAGGTAACAATATTTCTGTCTTTGGTAAGACTATTCAGCGTAATTTACTTCTTTTGGCGGGATTTGCTAGAACGTACAGTTATATATTCGAAATCATTACGTTACGACAAACAACTATACTTTTGTCGCTGAACGTCATCTATGAAGCTATTCGGCTGAAGCGTATACTTCCTTTACTACATGTTGTTCACGAATGATACAACCTCTAATTCCTAATAAGGACACGTCATTAGCATCGGTATTGATAACCCAAGGGGATTTAGGGGTAACACATAACTGGAGAAACTTATATGATGTAATCAAAGTTTGGCAAGGAGTTGGGTGGATGCGGATCTGATGTAATAAGACTTGGGGAGGCGAAAACATTTTTGTCCATATTCCTCGTAACCGTTAATACCTCGTGTTAACAGGATACTCATATGCATACGTTTATTTATAAATATACAACATTATCCGCAGTCCAACCCAAGTGTCAATTTAGTAAATCTCGGTTGGGGGTGACGTAACCCCAACGCGAAGTAAGAATACAATAATCATGAAGTAATCCAATTCATTGCTTCAAATAAATTCAATTCTCCTTACCCACCGTGTTGGAAAGCGTTAAGGTCCGGTACATGTAATTACTAATTTGATACACCCTATCCTTTTAATCAATGTTCAGCCATGCTACGGTACATTAGCTTCCTATGGAATTACGGCAGGTATTTTGGTGATAGAACCAAGTGGCAGACAACCTTGAATCCTATCGATTTAGTTCAAACTAATACAAAGTAAATCCCCAGTAACTCGAAGTAATAATGAACGAGTGGTACGAAGGACCCGTAACGAAGCTACCTCTTAATGCATATCTAATAAACAAAAGGACACAAAGCGAATTTTTCGTCAGACGATTACTTTATTCAAAGGAAGGTATTTAAAAGAATCATATAAAATTTTTATATATCAAACGATCCCTTGTTTTAAGCCTCACATAACTTAGTAAAAATGTTCCAGTGAAAATTGAGGTCGCATTTGAGTAGTATTTGAATTCAGTAATCCGATGACTAACCTGTGTGACAACTCCTGTCTAAACCTGTAGACTCTAGACCACCGGTTCTTTCGGTCCTTTTCGGAAATATTTTTGTGACGGTCATACTAAGTATTCCTCTTGAGAAAGGTCGTAGGATTAGTCGGCAGAGTATTGCCATTCCTAAGCAGGGCGATGAAACAACCATGAGAAGGAATGGTACCATAGAACCCGGATGAAAGGGAATGACGCCCAAGCTCTATATACACGGGGTCCTGACCTGAATTCTTTCACTTTCCGTACCCTTGAGATCCTAAGTCTTGAAGTAACATTAGCCGTACAAGGGTGGTGCATTCGTTCTAGAAATCGCGTAAGGGGATACATGGTTCTTTGATTTTTTTTCGGTTAAGGCTTTTCGCGTCACGATACCTACGGCAACCGTGCGAGTGGTCCAGAGTAGGGACCAGCTCAGATACTTATATGTCTATCAAACATATTGACTCCTCAACTCTACGATAATAATGATACCCGGAGAACACCATATGTCTCCTATTCCTTGAAACATCCGAGGAGTCTGAATATTTATACACGATGTTATTCACGATTCATAGGGGATGATTGAAATTCCCTTCGGGCCGTTGTAAAAGTGTTATTTGGTATCGGTCTCCTACATGTGTAAGAGGATGATGCCTGAGACACACTGACTTTCATCCGTCAATTGGATACAAAGTGAACGATACTCTACTCTTGTGAGTAACCAAGAATTATACGTTATACGGTGTTGCTTATCCTCGTGATTATACGAGGAGTAAATTCTCTAAATCGGGGGAACATTGTTGAAACACCCCTCATCTTCCTTCGACAGGTTGGTACCTTAAATTGATTTTCATTCCGATCGATTTAAATGAATATTCGCAATATACGATGTTATCGAGAAACCCGATTTTTTCGTTATTTGCGAGTCACGAAAATTCTTATGCTACCTAAAGAAACAACAACGGGAGAAATCTTAAGTATGATACTATATATATATATATAAACGTGTATTTGTACCACCTAATTCTAAGAATTAGGAATTACCCCGCATGAAGTAACGCGGTTAAAACCACACGATTTTCCCTATCTAAACCCAGATGGTTTTGAGTGAGCGAACTCGACGAAACCCTTATGTTTAATCGGTGAGGTAGATGGTGGAGGTGCCAAGATAGAAAGCATCCTATCTTTCAATACTCATATACGGTGCATATCATACCAAGTCCGAGTGGGACTCGAAAAACCACGAGACCGAGACATTCAAGTGGTGATAAACCATCTTGTGAACTGTGCCACCTCACCCAGATAAGGATGGAAAATACACAATTGGTACCCCCTTAAACGAAAACATTTATTTCATTAACATAAACTATAAGGTACAAACGTTGGAGATTTAAACGATACAACATTTTATCAGACTAAATACCAACTGGTTCACAAAAGTTCACTAGAATGGGAAATGATTACTTCTCGGTGTTTCCATTAACGTTATCCTTATGAAACATTAGTAGAGCGTGGCTATGTTCCAACCCTGTGGGGGGTACTCCATTGATGGGAATCTTGATTCGATGACTCGTTACTTAGTCATCTTTTACAAAAGTATCTGCACGTCTACGATCAATTTTGATTCCGTAATTAGGAGCATCATGGTGACACTTGTGATTGTTAGACACTTATCACGCCTTAAATATTTCTAGTGTTATGGTAGCGTTCTAGACGTGGTGTTACTTGAATTAAAACCGCATTAGGTCCACACTCTATCATTCCCGGTATATGGGAATTTTTATACGATTATCTCCCGGAGAATCACATCGATGTTATCAAAGTTAATAAACACTTGTATAACAGCTAAAGCCAAGCTCCTGAAACTTAGCATAAACTGGAATTATTATTGTAGAAATTTTATATCCTTACGACGTAATTCGACTACTGGTGAGTAGTCCGGGCACACCATTGATGGGAGTGTGCAGATTCGTTGTTACTCGTGTACATGCTCGCCTTATGGCATCCTTAGGCTCTCAAAAGCTTTCTCTTTCTTATTCTCTACCTTAGAGTAGGGACTCTCGTGGTCAGTTTGTAGTAACCAAAGATAACCACGTACACGACAACAAGGGAAGACTGTCACTCACAACTCAATGAAACCAAATTTATTCCCTTTACACAAACATGCAGAGCAAGGTGCTCACTATTGCGGTGTTCGCAATGAACCCTGGGAGGGTATCCATACCCCTCCTCTATAGGGAATGTTACAGAACTATTAAACAAAATCGTAAATGCAACCTATGACATCTGAATGATGAAGATATTAAATCTGCAAGCTGAACATGTGACTCCTATTCTACTGTGAGTTCCACAACACTCTCACTTTCAGATTGAAAGTGATGACAAACGTTACTCTTAACAATACGTAGGAATTGTGGATGGACAAATTACACCGCTACTATGTAGCACAATTATCATCCCCGTACGATGATGATACTAAACGAAAAGCGAAAATATACTTGTCTATCGGATGACTGACACAATATAAATACTGAACTTTCCAACGGATTACTAAACGGAATTTCAAGGACGAAATTCTTTTAACCAGGGGAGACTGTGACAACTGTGAAAACCCCCGGTAACTTTGATTGGTACAAGTCCACGGTAACCGGATGTGATATGTATATCACGATACTTGTTGTGAGTACGTATGACGATAGGAGTATATGCAAGGTAATTACCAAAAACGTTAAGTTGACTCTATGTGTCACCTACATGGCAAGACAGAGTCGTGACTGAATTGACGACTCTAGGAATACGTATTAGTAAACATATGACTTATGCGGTATGGCAGAGGTGTGCCATAGTCCTGAGGAAATCAGATACACCATACCAGTTCTACAGCTTCAGTTAGAAATAAAACCATAGCTGCACGTAAACCCTAATAGGATGCAACTTAGATGCTTTATAAAACGATACCGATTAGGTCTCGGATGAATCCGAGAGCATGTTATGATAGACATAAGAGTCATAGGGGCCGACGATGCGAAGTTTGTATCCCAGTCCCTTGGAATCATGTTAAACGGGGCTTTCCGTTAACAGCGCATTAAATGTTTGACAACGATTATTAAGCGAACGATAGGGCCGTTACGGATTCTGAGTGCACGGAATATCTTAGTTATGAGCCATAGACTATGATCTAAGATTTGAAGACATTCGGAGAATGGGCACGCAAAACGAGGAATTTCCCGGTTAGGGAAACGCCTTCGTTTTGAGAACAACAAAAGGCAACCAAACATGCAAGGAACGGTCAATCAAGCCTAAAAACACTTAAACTACCCTAATATGAGGCCATTATGATTAAAACGTAACCGTGTTCAGGTCTCAAGACGGTTATGCATGATTTGTAAAACCGAGTCTTTTAACACTAAAACGCGAAAAAAGGAGTCCGTTTCGCAAATCGGGGACGCGTGTGGGACCCAAAAACGAACCTAAACGCAAAACTGAAGATAAAATCATCTTTTTATCTCAAAAAACGAAGCACGACAAAGCGGTAGGTGGGGTAGGGGTGCCCCCACTTGCGATCCCCCCCCCTTTTATTTTTTTTTAATTTTTTCATTCATTTTCCACCAAAATATGCTTATAAACATCAAGAACACAGCTGCTTATCTCCTAAACTCATCCAAATCAAATGTACTTTTCAAGTTTCTTATGGTTTTGATGATGATTTCTTGTGAAAACATGAACTAGACAAAGAAAACCCTTTTTAATCCATGATTTTGGATGATTTAAACATGATTCTTGGCTAAATAAGAAGACATCAGGGATTCCTTGATGTTATATGGTAGCCAAGATCACAAAACTTCGGGTTTTGATAACCTAATCGACCCCTAATCGACCAAAATCGAATAAGAAAGTTATGAACCGAAAAACAGTGAAACAAGGCTTGATTGACATGATTTATGGCAATTTTGGATTGTACTTGATGTGTAGGTACTGAACACACTTCTGGACTCAAGAGAAACGCCCAGAAACGAAGCGTGCGCTAGGTATAACGCTCGAAACCTTGAACTAGCGTAGCAGAATATTGTTTGGTCTATAACTTGGGCCGTGATGCTTGGATTGAGCTGAAATTTGGTATGGTGATATAGGATATTGACAGGAATGTCCACGTAAAAGTTTTGAATTTTTGGAATTTTCTTTGATTCTTGGCGAATTTTTGACTGTTTTACGGAAAGAAATTCGGGAAAAATACCAAATGGAATCAATAAATCACTAAACTTGGTAGAAACACTAGGGAACATATAGAGAATGTTCTGGGAAGTTTGGGAGTCCATTGATTGAATTTTGGTTTGGATTAATCCGCGTTTTTGTGAGTTTTCGGTAGCCTGAAACACATCGAGACGAAATGGAGAAATTCCCAAATTTTTGTTGAGAGTTCCTGGAAATATGAGGGATGTACTGGAATATTTTGAGAATTTTTGGACATCGGATGATAAGTAATGCAAATTATTCGGTTAAATTCTGTTTTACAAATAATTTATTTAAAAAGTTAAAATGGCTAAATAAATTCCGAACTATTTTTCCAAGAATCTATTATTTTATTGAATTATATAAATTTTCAGATTTTTATAGAACTTATGTATTAAAAGGGAATTTACGGATTGAAAAACACTTTATTTTAAACCAGTTTCGGTAGTTTAGCGTATAACGAACCTGCCGGGACCGGGAACCGACCAAACCTGGCATTTAATATAATTGGGACACTGGAGTATTCCGGGAAATTGCAAGGTCAATTGGACACTAGGGGTGTGCCCTATGCCAATTTCGGGAGAATCCTCGACAGCGAAAATGGAAACTCAATTTTGGACAACCCGGACTCCCCAAACACCCATACTCTCTTAATGAAAAGTCAATCTTTCTAATGTAACAACATGTTGACACTAATGGAAATCTCGTACCATTGTCTGAACGTGTCAAACAACTGACTATGGCTGGCCCGCGAACCGGTGCCCGGGAGCCAAACGTGAAACTGATCCTACCCTAACATCCGTCACCACACCAGGATACTAGATGTACAATATGGCCTGAAAATACCCACCTGGGCCCAAGTTATAGGCATTACCAACTTAGCGACTGATATTGGTAATTACTTGCATGATTACTGTTAGAGCCGAACCAGCTTGCATATACTCTTATTGCTACCTGTGATACTGCTATTCTGTGAGTTTCACTCCCCCACTTTTAAACTGTTTTATTGTTTTCTGGGGTGAAATTCATGTTACAAACTTTGTTAATTGCACCAACTTGTGAGAATGTGAATTACCTAATACACGAACTATCCCCACTACAAGTGATTAACGTAAGCCGTGGGCAGTGGATAGTAGTATTGGTCTGACAAACCCAGTTGCTACGACCAGAATGTGTGTCGGCAATACTGGAAATTGCACGCGTCCTAAACTCGAATATGTTGTTAGGCATAACTACGCTGGGGCGTTGAACTGCACGTGACGCAGTTAGTGGGCTGGGGGTGTCTGCGTGCACGACCCGACGGGCTGAGGTGTCTGTGGTGACAGGCCCGGGGCGTGCTGAGGTGTCGAACGTGACACGGCATGGTTAAAACAGTCAAGGTTTCACTTGTACACTCTTGTAATTCCATCTACGATCTGTGACTCATGCAATTAAACTTGTTAAGGCATTTTGCTATGAAACCACCAAACCAGTGAAACTCACCGGCTCGTTTAGCTGACCCTTGTTAAAACTAACATGCATTTCAGGTAATTTGTGAATAAGGTGATCTAGGTATGTGGTTCAAGACATGTTTATAGACGAATACTGATATAGAAGCATGCGGCTTAGAAGACTTACGTGGTTCGTGGGAACACGCAGTTGTAACATACATGTAGTATGTAATCAACATTTTGGTAATTAATAAAATGTAGTGTCTTTATAAACAATACGCTTATACCAGAGGTGTCTGTTGCATTCTGTGTTTTACTTCCGCTGCAAATTGGGGTGTAACATTCTTCCATTTCTTCTTCTGAGACTTCCTCTGATGATTCAGGTTCATCCATAATTTCGGCTATTAGAGCAAGACTTTCTTTCTTTATAATGAAGTTGTTCTAATTGAACCCTTCATCTTCTTGCGTGACCATGAGAGCTTTATCTTTTTTGTTCGAAGACCCGTCTTCGATTTCCAACATTCTTTTCTCGGGCTGTGGTCGGTGGTAAATCTCCTTCTTGTAGTAATCATCCCCAAATGGATTATGATTTCCTTTCACTTCGCGATTTGGACATCACGTTTGAAGTGTCCTTTTTCCCTACATTTGAAGCATGTAACTTTGGATTTATCAAATCAAAGTTTTCTATCAAGAGCTCTTTAATCATCTCTCCCTGTGATTCCATGAAGCGCTAAGCTCTACGAACCACTGATGCCATGCACCACATAATATCTATCAACTCCATCTCTTCCGGATCAATTTGGTCATAATCTTCTTTTGTCATTTCCGGATTTCTGATTCTCCCAGCTACTAAGCTTTCATAAGATTCCAGAACTGCTGCAAGTAATACCACGTGTTGCTTAGCGGTTTTCTCATTGAAGTCTTGAGCATTCTGGAGGTTTACTGCAATATTACACTGCAAGATTCGCTGGTGTGTTTTGTGGTTTTATTGGAGCTTTGAGATGATTGTTGCCGTTGGTGATTATTTGGATTGAAGGAAGCAAATGACTGAAATCCGCTTGATTGATTGGAGGATGGACTAGCATTAGAATTGGCACTGAAAGCTGTATGAATCTTGGGGCTCTGAACAGGTGTATTTGGATTTCCATTGTAGTAGAGACTGACATCCTGTTGCGAGTTTGATCTTTTTCTTTTCGCCATTTTCTGCATCCCTAATTCATGCCCTTCTAATTTCTTGATAAATCTTGGCAAACTAAGACTATCATACTTTGCTCCATTCTTTAGGATGGTTAGATATGTGCCCCATTCTCCTTCAGGTAGCGAATCTGCCAATTTATCGACTAACTCTTCATTTGTTTTAACAATCCCATTCGCTTCATTTGAAATACCAGGTGGCAGTATCTTTCAATCAGCTGTTTCATTGTTTCGCCTTGAATGAGATTGAAGACTTCAAATTCTTTGTTCAACAACGCTTTTTTTCCCTTTCTAAGCTGAGTACTTCCTTGTGCCCTTAAGCGTAAAGCAAGCCACAATGACTGAGCATCGTCATCATATTGAAAAAGAACTAAGATATCTTCCTTTATGGCTTGTTGTAGAAGATTCATCATCTTCTTCTCATTAACATTTTATCTCGTTCTTCATCGAAACAAACAAGCCAAGGTCTTTTCAAGACCAAGTTCGTTGAGCGGTGGTTGATACTTGCTCTCAATTGCAAACCAGCAATTAAAGTTGTTTACCTGAACCCAGTTCTTGAACCTTTCACTCCAACTTTTTCGTAATCTTCTATATTCATTAGTTTCGGAGGCTTTGTAGTCGTTTCCATTTTGTTTTCGAGGTTCATCTTAAAACACTTTTAACAGAAACAACAAATTAGTTCTGATTAGCCTGACGCAAACTGAATAACACAAACAAAGACTGATCAAAGTTTTCGTACGAAAAGTTGAGGTTGATTTTCGTATGAATTTTAGAGTTTGTATGAAAACTTAATTCGTACGAAAATTTTCGTACGAAATTTTTAAACCCTGACACTTGAAACTTTAAAACTTTTGATCACTTGATTTTCGTACGAAATGTACGATTTTCGTGCGAAAAATTTAATCTGTTTAGAACACTTGTTCAAAATTTCACGTTTTCAGTAATTTCAAGCTTGATTTTGATGGATTTTAGGTCTGTAAGTTTCAGTGATTTGTTTAGAATTGATTTTAACACATCATACTAAAAACCTAGTCCAATTTGTCCATGAATTCCCTTAGATCTAGATGAAGTTTCAAGAATGAGTTGAAGTAGAGTTATTCAATTGATGAATCTTGACTTTGAAGGTTGAATCCAATTGAAACTTGGTTGTTTGTTCTCAAATCAGACCTCAAGGCTCTGATACCACTTGGGTGAGTGTAGGATTGGACCCAACTCGTGAGCTACCAGAGTGATTTGCTCAGCTAACAGAGGCGGAATTCATTGTTAACCGAGTGAACAAACAATCGACAACTATAAGGATACTGATTAACACGTCTGAATCTTGTATAAATCAACTTGAACAATTACAGACACAAATGAGCAGGCTTCGCCTTTGATCTCCAAAAACAACATAATAGACTAACACCCCAAGACACCTACTTATAGGGAAACAGATTTGCACCAAAGTGACTGGGGAACAAGGGAATTTTCGTGCGAAAATTTTCGTACGAAAATCCCCTGGATGATTTTCGTGCGAAAATCTATACCAGCTAACAAACTTAAACATTTGACTGTAACGAGGCCCCCTAGCTATACAACAGACTCATCCTAGATGTAGGCAATAGACATTAGTGCACCAGCATACCCCCAATGGAAAATCAGGATGATCAATTTCCTTAATGGACATGAGCGAGCTCTGTTTCAATCCATTGTGAGTGGCCCACACGTACCTATGCTTGAAATACCAGGCACACCAACAACTAATGATTAACTTGAAGTACCATCATCTTTTGCCCCAAAAGGAGAAAATTTTTGGGTGATGATGATAAGAAAAAGGTAGAAGCAGATAAAAGAGCCATATCACTTTTGATTATGGCACTTCCCAGTGACGTATTTTCTCAAGTAGATGCATGTGCATCAGCAAAAGAAATATGGGATCAGTTGGAAAATCTTTGTGAAGGAGGAGAAAGAATGAAAAGAAACAAGAAAACAAATTGTGTATCCTCATATGAGAGATTTAAAAGTTTACCAAATGAAAGTCTTTATGAAACATAAAATAGATTGGCAAAACTTTTAAATGAGCTAAAGAAATTTGGAATTGAAAAATCGAATGATGAAAGGAATGTGAAATTCCTAGATGCTCTACCAAAAGAATGGAGAAGTCTAACCAAGACTTTAGCCTCCATTTTAGAGTTAGGAAATATGAGTCTACACGACTTATATAGCATCCTTGTCCCCAGAGAAGAGGAAATATATGAAGAATCAAATCAAAGAGGGGGATCTATAGCTCTTATCTCAAACTCACAAAAAGCGCCAGTTTGTGATCCAAAACTTCAAACTATCAAAATCCAGAAAATACCGATACTCCATCAGATTTTCTGCATTTGCTGAGGCAATTGCACTACTCACTACGACATTCGAGCAAAGGCTGAAAGGAGGAAGCCATAAGTACCAGAAAAGTGATAAAGGGAGGATGGGAGGAAAAACAAGGGATAAAGGAAAAGTAGAAGTTGTTTGCTATAAGTGTAAGCAAAAGTGTCACTATGCATCAGAATGTAAGAACAAGAAGCTGAAGGATGTTGCCTACTATGAAAAGAAGTTAGAAGAAGCCAAAAAGCAACAACAAGTTGGTCTGATAGCAGGAACACATGCATGGCTGATAGATGACTCTTCTGATGAAGATGAAGAAGAAATGGCAAATGTTTGTCTTGTGGCAAAACTTTCTGATGAAGAAACTACAAACTCAGAGCTGAAGTTAAACACTGAAAGTTTGATCTTGAGCAAAAACTAAGCAAACCTATGACATATTTTACAAACCTTCAAGTAAAACAGAATCTTGAAAGTAAAAAATCAGATGAGTTGCAAAGAACACTGAATAAGCTTATAATTGAAAACCAATTATTGATTGAAGAAAACTTAAACAATAAAGCAAAAGTTGAATTTTACGAGAAAGAAAGGAAAAAATTATACAAAAAAATTCATGACAAAGAAATAAATGTAAAAGGTTTTGAACAGGCAAAAGAGTTCATCAACTTCATTGAAACAACACCAAAAAATAGAGGAGAAGGATTGGGTTATGTTAAGACAGATATCCAAAATCCTACTATCTTTGTAAAAGCAACAATCAGAAATCTGATAGGATAACATCAGAATCTGACACAGAATCAATAAGTTCTGATAACTCTTTTGTAATTTCAAAAGACACATTTCAACAAACATCTTCAAAAACATCAAAAGGGTTTGATCCAAAATATCCAAAACTTCCATCGCAAGATCATGTATCAGAAACTTCTGATAAAAAATCTTGTATGTGTGTTGATTTGCTAAAACTGATTCAACATCATCTCCAAACAAGAGTACAACAGTCTGATCATGGATTAAAATGCAACAAATATTCTGATGAAAACACATTCAAAGTAGGAAGCCTATTTAAGAATTCATCAGAAAAAGTACCCAAGCAAGTCTGGGTACCAAAAACCCTCTAACTTTTCCATTTCAGGACCATCATGTGCAGCAGATCTGGTACTGCGATTCTGGAAGCTCCAAGCACATGGCTGGAGATAGGAGCTTACTTAGTAATTTTGTTTCAAAACTGGGTAAATTAGTCAACTTTGGAAAATGAGTAAAAGGGAGGACATTGGGATATGGATGTATAAAGTATGGTTCATTGATCATTGAAAGAGTAGCCTATGTGGAAGGCTTAAAATACAATCTGCTAAGCTGTGGTCAATTCTGTGACAAGGGATTTCAGGTAACCTTCCTACAAAAAATGTTTGCTAACTGGTTTGGATGATAATAAAATTTATTTAAGTGGAAAAAGGATCAGGAAGTTCATCTATTACTTTGATTTTAAAGAAGAAACCAAGCATCCTCAGCTATTCTTATTTTCAAAATCCAACAAAGGTAATAGTTGGTTGTGGCATAAAAGATTAGCACACTTAAACTTTAAAAATCTGAGTAAATTAGCAAACAAAGGACTGGTAAAAGGTTTACCATTCATATCCTCAAAGAAGGATAAATTGTGTGAAGGTTGTGAAATGGAAAAATCAAAAAGAAGTTAACACAAAACAATTTCTGAATCATCAATCTCACAAAATATAGAACTTCTGCACATGGATCTTTGTGGACCCATAAGCACTGAAAGTTTTTCTGAAAGAAGTATATTCTGGTAATTCAGATGACTATTCCAGATATATTTGGGTAGAATTTCTAAGAAAGAAAAGTGAAACTCCTGATCTGATCATAAATTTTATCAGAAAAATTGAAAATCTTTTAAAATTAAATGTGAGAAGGATCAGAACAACAATGGAACAGAATTTAAAAACTCAAAATTTTAGAATTTCCTAACCAGCAGGGGAATCTCTGATGACTTTTCTGCTCCAAGAACCCCATAACAAAATGGAGTTGTAGAAAGGAGAAACAAAACCTTAGTTGAAGCAGCCAAAACAATGCTAGCTTATGCAAAGCTTCCCACATATTTTTGGGCAGAAGCTATAGCAAATGCTTGCTTTTACCCAAAACCAAACCATAATCAATAAAATACTATATAAAACACCATACAACATCATAAATGGTAGAATACCAAATGTAATTTTTTGCACACATTTGGTTGTAGGTGTTTCGTTTTCAATGATTTTGAAAGTCTTGACAAATTTGACAGAAAAGCAGATAAAGAAATTTTTGTTGGTTACTCTTTGTCCTCAAAAGCATATAGGATTTTTATTCTAAACACAAGGACAATCAGAGAAAGTCTGTGTGTATCTTTTGATGATTCACCAGAGACAGAAGTTTCTAATGATATTTGAAAGAACTAAATCCCTCTGACAAACAAGAAAACCTCAATCAACTTTTTGAAAGTTTAATGAATGAATTTTTAGAACATGATCATTATCCAGCAGGAATATCAAAAGAACAATCATGTACTAACCCTGTAGAAGAAATGGAAAATGCATCAGAAAATCTGACACAAAATCAGAATAACACAATCTCATCAGAAAATCAGTCTGACAATCAGAATTATGATACATCTCACCTTATTGAGGCAAATAATCAGGAAGAAACATCAAATCCATCAGAATCAACAATTCTCATATCCGTCTCAGATGGATAAAAGGGCATGCTCAGTCAGATATCATTGGAAATATAGATGATGGCGTAAGAACAAGATCCTCAACAGCACATGAATGTGCATTTGCTGCCTTTTTAAGCATAATTGAACCAAAATCTGTCAAAGAAGCATTGCACGACACAGACTGGATACAAGCAATGCAAGAAGAGCTAGATCAATTTGAAAAGAGTCAAGTATGGAACCTAGTGCCAAATCCAGAAAATAAGTCTGTCATTAATTCAAAATGGGTGTTCAGAAACAAATCTGATGAAAATGGAACGATCACTAGGAATAAAGCAAGGCTGGTGGTGAAAGGTTATTGTCAATAGGAAGGGATAGACTATGAAGAAACCTTTGCACCAGTGGCCAGACTAGAAGCAGTAATAATTTTTCATGCTTATGCAGCATCCAAAGACTTCAAGGTATATCAAATGGATGTGAAATCTGCATTCCTAAATGGTAAGATTGAGGAAGAAGTATATGTGCATCAACCTAAAGGCTTTGTTGATCTAAAATTTCCAAGTCATGTTTACAAATTAAACAAAGCCTTGTATGGTTTGAAGCAAGTCCTCGAGCATGGTATGAAACTTTTTCAAACTTCCTTATCAATTCTGGCTTCACAAAAGGTACAATTGACACAACTCTCTTTTTTAAAACACATAAAGGTCACACTCTGTTAGTCCAAATATATGTTGATGACGTTATATTTGGATCAACAAATGAAAAATTCTGCAAAAAGTTCAAAAATTTAATGACCAGCCACTTTTAAATGAGTATGATGGTGAGTTAACTTTTTTCTTAGGATTAAAAGTCAAACAAAGAATTGATGGAATTTTTTTGTGTCAAACTAAGCATGTAAAAACAATTTTGGCCAAATACTCACTTGAAAACAGCTCAATTTCAAAAACTCCCATGTCAACAGGAAGTAAACTTGGTTCTGATAAAAAAGGAAAAAGTGTAGATATTAAAACCTATAGAGGAATGATAGGATCATTGTTGTACTTAACTGTAAGTAGACCAGACATTATGTTTTGCTATCTGGAAAGATATTAATGTGATCCTAAAGAGTCTCACTTAAAAGCAGTCAAAAGGGTTTTTAAATATCTAAAAGGCACATCAGAACTTGGTCTTTGGAATCCTAAAGATACCAACCTAGAGCTAATAGCATACACAGATGAAGATCATGCAGGATGCAAGATTGACAGAAAAAGCACATCTGGTGCATGCCAAATGTTGGGAGAGAAGCTAGTATGTTGGGCAAGCAAAAAAGCAAAACTGTGTTGCTACATCAATAGTAGAGTCTGAATACATAGCAGCAACAAGTTGTTGTTCACAAGTGCTATGGATGAAGACACAACTCAAAGACTATGGAGTAAATCTGACAAAGATCAATGTCTTGTGTGATTCAAAAAGTGCAATAGCTATCACTGAAAATCTAGTTCATCACTCAAGAACAAAACACATAAATGTCAGGTATCACTTCATCAAAGATCATGCTGAAAAAGGTAAATAAGAAATGTATTTTATACCAACTAAAAAATCAAATTGCTGACATTTTTCACAAAACCATTAGATAAAAAGAGACATAATTTTTTGGTCAGTAAACTTGGGATGGTCAACATAAAATGTGATGAAAATTCAGAAAACAACTTGTCACCAAAACAAAAGGAAAAATAGCGAGTCCAAATGCGACGAATAAGATATTTGTTGAGTACATTAGTTATTCTGATAAATTAACTTAGTGTCTGTTGAATCAATAAAAAATCTGGTAAAATATCAGAAAATCTGATGAAACATCAGAAATTCTGATAAATTATCAGAAATTCTGATAAGCTATCAGAAAATTTGACAACTCATCAGAAATCTTGATAAATCAACATAATATGGATTATTTATTGATAATTCGTCAGACATAGGTTAAAAATCAATGTGTACACATTTTTCCTTTTTCACATACGACATACAAAAACACCACCCAACGCGTGTAATTTTTTTCTCTCTTTCTTCCTTTAAATAAAAAAACATACATAATAGAACTTTTGAGAAAAATAAAAAAAATGTGTAAAGGGAGACAAGGAGCCACTTGCATGAACATAGAGCAGTATGCGTCACAAATGACTCCTTTGAGCAAAATTAATTGTGCATACTCTTTTAATTCAATTCATAATCAGCTTAGTCACCATGCTTAGAAGAGTATATAAGGGGACACCTGGGCAGAAAATGATTATAATCTACTAGTTGTAGCTGCCCAATCAATAAATACACAAAGACTTTCATTCACACAAGCTACCATTTGCCTCTGACGAAGGATCTATTTATGAAGAGAAAGAATAAAAGGATAAAAAATCTTTTAGTTGGTGAAGTTCATTAATAGCAAAATTGTCAGTTTCACTAATTTAAACCAACTTCACATATAGATTTTTCATCAAAACTATCACTATCAAAACTTCTTCTCTTCACTTAAGTCTATTGACTTTCCACCTCACATAACCAAATGGCTTGAGAAATTGAGACAAGACATTTCGCACTCTAACTTCACACTACTCACAACATGAGGGTGAGATGAGGCTTGATGAGCCTCAATGCCAAGGATGCAGGCCCATCCTCAACATGCTGATGCAAAGCCCTCTTGGCTATGCCTTGTCAGCATACATCTGGTAACACCCCACTGCCTACAAGCGTTTTGGTGGAACGCAAAAAAAGTCCACCAGGGAAACAAGGTGTGGATCACTAGCTTGGTGATTGGAAAGGAGATTATCCTTAGCGAAAAGACCATCAGATCTGCTCTTCAACTCAACGATGACACTGATGTCACCGTCTTCAGCAAATCAGTCTTGGACCAAACTCTTACAGACATGGGATATTCTTCTCCTAGTACGTGTAAAGGGATTAGGAAATTTGGGTTCATCCCACAATGGTAGTTTCTGACAATACAGCTTGGAGTATGCTTCTCTTCAAAGTGTGGGAGTTTCAATGACTTATCCTATAAGTTGTTGGAAGTGGTGCATGCAGTTAGTACATGAAAAACCGTACAACTTCTCAAAGTATCTCCTAAGAGACTTTGAAAGAAACATGCACTGTGCCCGTCCCTTTCTGATCTACCCATGTTTCTTAACGAAGGTGATCACAAGTCAGCTGGACTTTGGAGGCATACGGCAAGACTGGTATCCAAGGGCTCAAGTCATTTTGCAAGAAAATATATATGGACCTACCCTAGTCCTAACCACACAACACACCTGACACATAACTGATTTTTGGTTTTTTATTATGCTTTGGTTTTGTATCTATTTTGTTATCTTTTTTTAGTGTATATATATGAAATATATTAGCCATATTAAAAAGGGAGGTTGTTTAATGTAGGGGAAGAAAAACAAAAAAAAGGAGAAAAAGAACAAGAAAGAAAAAGGGATTAAATAAAAAAAATGGGAGTTAAAACAAAGATAAATGAACTTAGGTTTATCCGAAAAATTTTTGACACGTAAAAAGAAATTTTCTGATAAAATAAAGTTCAAAATAACTCCAAAATCTGGTTAGCTAAATCTTCAAAAGGAAATGTAATGATAAAAAAACTGTGAAAACATTTTTCATTGATATTTAAAAAAAAGGGTTTCACAAAATATTCCTTGAAGGAAAGAACTAAGACTTGAAGTTGCACCAGAAAACCATGTGTAAGTGATCCCAACGAACTCTACTCATTCCCTCTCATCTTAAAAAAATCCTTCTAAGTGATATCATCTAACATATTTTTTGATGTCAAAAGAGAAATGAAAGACAAAGTTTAAAGGGATTCTATTGGACCTTTCACAAAAAGAGGCCCCACTAGAAGAAAAAGGTGAAATTTGGCGATAGCATTGACCAATCAAATTCCTTTGCTGAAAGGATATACATCAAAATCTTAATAGATAAATCAAAACCTTTTTTGATGGTTTTTCTCTTTCAAAAAGAAATTAACTAACATTTAAACTGTCATTAACCCACTTAAACACTATCCAACCACGATCTACCATCCACGTCCTTCATCTCAATATCCCACCTCTTCAAAACCTTCTAGCTCAAGAACCCTAAAATCTTTCTCTCACCCTGATAACCTCAACAATCCACCCATCAAACACTCTGTCCAACTCATCAATGAATAAAATTTCCTACCAATAAAAAAGCAACAGCGAGAAGCTGAATACAAAAATTAAAGGTTATGATGTTAAATGCCAAATTCTGATAGAATAGTTGACAAGATCTCCTCTTGCACAAGCTTTGGTTAAATCAGAAGAAGTACCCGAAAGCATTTTGCAACAACTCGTCCACACTTTGAATGAAAAGGCACTAACGAATTGAGCGCTCATCTGTGGGGAAATATCTTTCTAAAAATCACACTAGAAATGTAAAGGAATGTTTGGAAATACCCATATCTGAGCACTATGACCATGTACCTGCAAAGGAAGATATGTTTGAGCAACTTGAAACAGTGATGAGCTACAAGAAGAAAATAACAAAAATCGGTGAATTCAAGAGACAAGAATTGCTTGCCTTTTGGCAAGTAATGATGGAAATTTTAAACAAGTGTATAACGTCCAAAATTGGAGGAATTGATCAGATAAACATGAATGGTTTAACAATCATGTTCAGTCTCATTACCGGAACAAACATTGATTATGGAACGGAGATATTCAGATTGATGAAAAGATCAGAAGAATCACCTCACACCTGCCATTTCCTAGATTCTGGTCATTACTGGTTTCTGATGCCTTTGCTTAAAAGAATGTTGAATTCCCTGCATCAGAAAACGTGTGGAAAACTGAAGTTTTGAAACCTTGGTGTGCTATCGGGGCTTGGAAATCAGACAATGATGTTCCAGCACTACCAGAGAGTATGATGAGTCTGATACCAGAGGAATCACCTTACAGGGCACAACACTTGGAATTCTTAAACAAGAGATAAGAGATTGCTGAAGTTTTTGACAGTACATCCCCACCAAGACATGATGATCAAAGTCAATGGCACCACATACAGAGGAAGAGGATCAAATTGTCAGACTGACAACATAACCAGAAGGGAGTGATGAACAAAACCAAGGGTTTGAGTAGCATCATGCAGAAGCATCTCATATGGCAAAAATAGGTGAACAAAACATTAACTTTGATAAAAATATTGTTGCAATCAACAGATACAGATTCTAATGAATTAGTTAAAGGAAGTTATGTTGTGTTGCCTAGAGAAACTGTTTCTGTTACAAAAGATTGGGTAGTTCCAAAGATCCATACTCTGAATCAGATAATGAGGAGGAGAATGTGATGGAAACAGGTGGAGATCAGCCTACTGATCAAGGAAACCTGGAAGAGAAAAATCAGAGTTTCTCTACAACTCATGGAGAACCATCATGGTTCAAGGATGTGAGGAAAACCCGAATATGAATCAGTTTCAATATTCTGGTAAAGTTGTGCAGGTTGAAGCAACTAATCAACCTCATGACTACAACCATAAGTTTGTCTTCTGCTGGTGTTAGAAGGGGAGCATCTGTTGTTCCACGTATTACCCAACCACCAACCATGACATCTGAACAAATTCGTGAAGAGCTAGACAACATAACCAAAGTCTGCACTAGAAGATCTCCTACAGAAGAGAAGCTGGATCTGCTGCTGAATGAAATTAAAAGTCAAAGATCAGATATAAAACTCTGTCAGAAACTGTTGAAGTAATAAGAAAACAGACAGAAAGCAACACTGAAGTCCTGAAGAAGCTGCAGCAGTCATCAGAACACAAAGAAGCAACAACAGAAATTCTTAAGGAGATACAAGAAAAGATAGCAGAAGCTTTAACCACAAGAGACACTTCAAATTCTGGGAAGATTCTGGAATCAATTCAAATTCTAAGGGCAAACAACAACAGCATAGCAGATGCATTTGAGAAGATGGTAAAAGAATGGTATGTACAACACAGTGAACACAAAAGTGAGTTTCAAAGACTGCAAGAACAGAAAAGAAGAAACACCCAGACTTTAAGTGATTTACAATCACTTATTAAGAGTCTGCAACTAACATTGCCAACTTGGTAAAGTCAGGTGTGCAAGACTTGAGACTCTCATACCACAAAAACCACCACTTCAAAAGAAACCAGAAACCACCCTGCAAACAGAAACAAGTCAAACACACTCAGCGTCTCAACTTAAACTCACCACAATGGGCCCTCCTCCTGAAGCTCCTAGAATGGAAAGACAAAGGGTTCTGGATACTCCACCAACTGGAACCACTGCTGGGAGCAGCTTCATCCAAAGAGGTCAACCAAAAATGACCACTTCTGGTGAAACAACTTCAGCAAACAAATTGTTTTAGCTGAGAAAAGGAAATGGGAAGAGACTGTAACATCATCAAAGAAGCCAAGAAAAGAGATCATGGAAGATTCTCAGGGGAACCTGAAGGAATACATGGTTCTGACTGATGATCAAGACACTATGATGTTCCCTGAACATTACCTAAGAGAATGCTACTAGAATGATGAGGTAGACAAACTTGAAAGGCCTCTATCTCCTGTGAGCATAAAAATAGTAGATGTAAGATTGAAGAGTGATAGGACCATCCTACACACCTCTCATCAATCCAGTGGTCAGAATTGATAGAATAAGTGAGCAATCTTATTCAGACAAAATCTTAGGAACACACATGCAGAACAAATACTCCTTGCTCAGGGCAGACGGTAGTGTAACAACAGTCATGGATAAAGACTTGGCTGATGAACTTCATCCCTTGGATATTATAAAAATGAAATAGCTTATTGTTAAAGAGAATGGAAAAACAAAGATCAACAGAAGAGCCATCAGCAGCATTGCTGAAACAGGAAGAAAAGTGTACTAGAGAGTAGCCATAGCAGATTTTGTTCTAAGAATCAATTTTGAGTACAGCAAGAAAGTACATGTACCTCCTCCTAACACAAAGATTCCAGCTGAACTTGAGGTTTCTAAAGCCAGAACAGGAGCAATCTTTGAAGAACCTGAACTGTCAGTGGTATTCAAAGATATCAATAATGAAAGAGCTTTGTTCAGAGTTAGTGAATTATGCAGGTACTCAAATCAGACCTGGTATTACATCAAGGACTGTATGAACAAGAAACAAGACCAACTCAAGAAGAAAGCAAGAAATAATGAGTAGCTGAGAAAGAAAAATGAAGACACAATTGAAAAATGGAAGATAGCTAGGGGATGGTACAAGGACTTATACAAAGCAACCTACAAGAGCATTGAGCACAAGATGCAGTTGAAGAAGGGTGATGTTTACACGAGTGGGCTGAAGTGAAATGAAGAAGAACTCTTAGTTTATGATATGGTTTTGATATAACTGTTTTTGAACTTGTTTAAACTTTTCATACTTGGTTTGTTTAAGCATTGTCTGAAGTTTGTTTGATAGTCATGATTTGTCATTTTTCTTACAATGCTTAGTGGGAAACTGTTAGGAAACATTCTATGTAAGTATTTAAGAAAAATGTAATCGGCATGATTAATGGATGAGGATAAAGGTTACAAGAGGCCAACACAACAAGAAGATACAAGGCAGAATAGTAGAAGAGAAGAACACATCCTCAACATCAATCAGAAACCGATACCAAACAAGGAAAGACGATCAGAAAAGGCCATTCTGATGAATCTAATGATATTTCTGATGAATATAAGAAGATTCTGGTAAAAGTCTGATGATCTGTTCATCAGATTTCTGATGAGGTATCATCAGAAATTCTGATGAAACCCACTTGGTTGAAAAGCAACTCTGCCACGATTGAAAATGCAAGTTGTTCCAAATGGATTCAATGAATATGACAACGAGCTACTTTATGCAGAGCAAATGCATGAATAAACAAATGTTTATTCATGCACCTAGACTTTCTTTAAATAGAAGTTTTCGTAAGAAAGGACATGAGTTAAGCCTAGCATTTAATACATACTACCAAAAACTCCACTGCCCTTTCATCACAGAATTACACAAGTATTCGTTTTGTACTAGCCAATAATCACCAAATCACCTTGTAAACCATTTTGTTTCAAAGTGATATAAAACTTGAAAATCCTGTAAGTGCTTGTTTCTTGAAAGTTCGATTTCTATTTCCGCACACTACTTTCACAACTGTTGAAATCACTTGCCATATTACAATAAAGGAATTATTTTTCTTTGTCCATCTGGGACCAACAGAAAGTAAATAAACAAAAGACATATTTTTTTGTTTTTGAAATTTTTTCATGTTTTTTGTATTTTCTTAAAGATTTCTCCCCTAAAATGCAAAAAGTAAATAAATTGAAAATCTTTTTGTATTTTTAGTTTTTAAGAAAATACTTACAAAAACGATTTACCGAAGATGATTTACTCGGGTTTCACCATTATGTCGTTGACTAAAAGAAGAAAATGAAAATGTGATTTATCATAGGCTTTTGAAAACAGGTCGGCACGTTGGTGATCCGTGTGGACTTTAACAACATCGATAAGTTTCTTTTAATAACAATCTCGTATGAAATGATACTTAATCTCGATGTGTTTGGTCTTTGAGTGTTGTGTAGGATTTCGAGTGATCTGTAAAGCAGCTTCATTATCAACATAAATAAAAGTAGTTAGAAATTCAAAACCGTAGTCGCGCATCTGCTGTTGGATCCATAAAACCTGGGAGCAGCAACTAGAAGCCGAAATGTACTCAGCCTCACATGTTGAAGTGGCTACACAGGTCTGCTTTTTGCACTGCCACGTGACTAGGCGATTTCCCAAAAACTGACACCCTGCTGATGTTGACTTTGCATCTATCTTGCAGCCGCCATTATCAGAATCACTGAATGCAATCAAATCAAAGCTATTATCCTTAGGGTACCAGAGACCGGTGTCCGACCGACCCTTCAAATAGCGAAAAATCCTTCTTACAGCCATCGGATGAGAAACCTTTGGATTTGACTGGTAGCGACTAGCGAGCCAGAAGACATGTTGGATACATAATATCAGGTCTTGAAGCGGTAAGATACATGAGAGATCCGATCATAGCACGATAAAGCGATGGTTCCACATGTTCACCTATTCCATCCGGAGTAATTCCATGATTTTGAGCTAGTGGAGTTCCCATAGGTTTCGAGTCTCCCATCTGAAATCGGTTTAGGATGTCTCTAACGTATTTTTGTCTGATGAATGAATATCCGTTTCTCTCCGATTAATGTACCTGCAAACCCAAAAAGAAAGTCATTTCGCTCATGGCACTCATCTCGAACTTCTCTTGCATCACCCGCTCGAATTCCTTGCACATCGCATCATTTGTAGACCCGAAGATGATATCATCAACATACACTTATACCAGCAATAGATCCTCACCGTGTTCTCTGAGGAAGAGAGTACAGTCGATCAACCCTCGTCGAAATCCATTCTTCAGCAGATAGGAAGACAATGTTTCATACCAAGCCCGTGGAGCCTGATGAAGGCCATATAACGCCTTGCTAAGAAGCCAAACTTTGTCAGGATGAATTGGATCTTCACAACCAGGTGGTTGCTCAACAAATACATAATCTACTTCGACCACACCATGAAGAATTGCACTTTTCACATCCATTTGATAAACTAAAAACTTCTTGTAGGACGCATAAGCCAAGAAAATCCTTATCGCCTCAAGACGAGCTATTGGTGCATACACTTCACTGTAATCAATACCTTCTACTTGCTTTGTTTCTCACAACAACACCTCGATCATCCTTCTTGCATTTGTAAACCCACCGAGTACCAATCTTCTTGTTCTCGGGCCTGTCAACCAATTTCCACATGCCCAATTTCTGAAACTGCTGAAGTTCTTCTTGCATTGCTTCAACCCATGAGTCTTCCTTCATTACCTCCTTCAAAGATCTCGGTTCAACTTGGCAAACATAGCAGGCAATGACTAATCATTATGTTCCCCGGATTCTCTAATTGCCATATACAAACCAGCATTCTGGTTGCTCCTTAGCTGATTACGTGTCTACACGCCACTTTGAACATCTCCAATAATATTCTGCTAAGGGTGAGTATTATGAACTCGAGTTTCAGGAACATCAGGAACACGAGTATTTATACCCAAATTTTTGAAATTCAGATCAACAACCAAATCGATGTCTAGAATCGATGTAGATGTGGATGCATTACCTTCTCTAGTGCCTTGATTGTTCACTTGAGAAGTTGCTTAAGAGGCACCCTGAATAGGAGCTGAGGTAACTTCATTTGCATCATGAAATTCATCATCTTCAGATGAAACATTGTAATCAGCAGCATCTTCAAACACCTCATTTTGAACGGGATTGTTAACTGAAGTAGACACCTGTGGATTAACAATAATCAGTCGTACTAAAGACGAGTCAACCACAATATCGCTTTCAAGTAACATATGTGCAGCTGCAAAAGCATCATCAAAAGATGGCAAATTAAAGGAGTCAAAAAGACCATCATATTCAAACATCCAAGGAGCACCAGGAGCTCTCACAGATTCAGTGTACCTTTAAACCTTAACTTCACCCCATTCCCCAACCTTTTTGTTCGATAAATTCCACACTCTGAAATTTGGAGTATCATAACCAAGGAAGTACCTTTCGATTGCCTTAGGACTAAACTTACTATCTGGATCAATCATAGTACACGGAGCTCCAAAAGGTTCCAAATGAGATACATCCGGTTTCCTTTGATGCAACAGTTTCAAACACATTTTCTTATGCCTTTTAACCATAAGAACTTTGTTCATGGTATAACAAGCAGTAGCCACAGCCTCCCCCCAACACTGAACAAGAAGCTCCGACTCTACTAACATAGTTCTTGCAGTCTCAATAAGTGTTCTATTCTTCCTCTCAGCGAAACCATTTTGTTGTGGAGTATAACGAGAACTGTATTCATGTAGAATTCCTTTAGAAGTATAGAAGTCATCCATTACACGACTCTTGAATTCCATGCCATTGTTGCTTCTGATTCTCCTTATATTCAAATTATACAATTTTCAAGTAAAGTGAAGAGATTCTTGAGGATTTCAAGAGTATCACTCTTGTCTGCCATAACAGCTATCCATGAAAATCTTGAATAGTCATCAGTAACAACTAAACAATAAGCATCGCCAAAAGTAGTCTTGTGTTTCATAGGTCCAAAGAGGTCCATATGAAGACGTTCAAAAGGCATATTGACAGTGTTGACTTTCTTGATACGATGCGAATTCTTTGTTTGTTTTGCCTTTTGGCATGAAACACAGACGTCTTGTAAATGAAAGTTCTTGACCGATACACCATTCACAAGATTATTTTTCACCAAATGGTTCATTTTTCTTAAGTGAATGTGTCCCATTCATCTATGCCAAGAGATTGACTCCTCTTCAGTGGCTTTTGAGACAAAACATGTAACTTATGCAGACGTAGTAATAGCTTGGCTCATGTCAAGAATATACAAATCATTAATTCTTGGAGCCGACAACAAAATCCATTCTTTGGGATCTTGAAACCAGGTTTCAACAAAATGAACCGTGAACTTCTTGTCACAGATTTGAAAAACACTCAGAAGATTGTGATCAATTTGACGAACATAATTGATCTTGTCGAGACTAACAATACCATTGGAAATCATTCCTTCTCTAGTGATGTAACCGCCTTTATCTCCAACAAAAGCAACATAACCTCCTCTAATGCTTTTCACATCAAACAGGAGCCTTAAGTCGCCTGTCATGTGCCGGGATGCTCCACTGTCAACAATCCAATGACTATTCAAAGTTCCTCCTGGAACACCCTGCACATTACATTACACGATTAGTTTGAGATGGGGACCCAAGCCTTAGTGGTCTTGGGTCAACCCTTATCATCAAGAAATGTGATTTCTATTTCTTGATGATCTGGAAATGGTGTGCCCCCCCTCCTGAAACAGTACTGGTTTTAGGTTTCCAAGAATGTTGACGTTTACCAGATTTATTATTATTTACAGATTTAGAAATTTCAGGTTGTAACGTGCTAGATGAACTTGGTTCCTTTTGTACAACATCCAGTTTTAATGCTTTCTCAATTACCTTGACTTGTTTACGTCTTTTTTTCTTCCTATTGCTTAACAATACGTTTGTCTTGTTTAGGTGACACAGATCGACGTTGGTAATTCTTTTCAGGAGGGACTTTCAACAAACTTTGGTTTGGGTGAGTTTGTACAATTTTTTATTATGTGACCAAACTCTCCACATTTAAAACATGATCTCCTCTCAACGAATTTAGGAGATGCGGTTTGATGACTCGATGTTGAACTTGTAGGCCTTGAGGTCCTTGGTCCATCATCACACCCATTCTTGTGTTTAGTGTAATTGTTTTGACTTTTCGTTTTAAAATCTTGACTTGTTTTACAAAATCGGTATTTGATGTATTCTCAAAAGTTTTCAATTTTATCCATACCATTTGAGGCCACAAAGTTAACATCTTTTCCCTTTTTCTTGTCACGAGCTCCTTTTGCTTCAACCTTCGCTTGGGAAGCCTTAGGTTTTTTAGCTCGCTTTTCTTGTTTTTTACTTTTAGAACCGCTTGGTTGTTGTTGTTTGATTGGTAATTTTTAACATTGTGTTACAATCACATTTGGACTTTTCTTTCCCAAAATTTTATTTGTTGAGATTTCAAAAACTTGATCAATTGAGCTGGGTTTATATTTCTGATTGGAAAGTCCTTGTTCGAGTAAATTTTCTCATCACCAATCAAAGTATACAACACATTATCGCTTTTAAACGTAGAAACAAGTGCCTCAACAGATTTTATCAGATCGATCTCTAGTTGCAACTGATTGCACAACGGGTGTAGGACCACATAAAATATGATTCTCAATGGGAATTTCTACCCCTTTCTTTTTGTCAAGAGATTGGTCCTGATCAGTCCCGTCAGATTCATCATCTGACGAATCATCATCCTCAATTGTTGGAGGACTTCGTTCCATAACAGATGACAAATTCTATCTCTTTCTAGATTCCTCTAAGGAATTATCCGGTTTGAACCCTAAACTTGTTGCAAACTCTTCGGGATTAAGAGGTACAGATGGTTTAAAATGTGGCATTTCCTCCTCGTTAGGCAATTTGGTATAATTGTGTTTCAATGGCAATGGACACGGTTTATAACCAATGCAGTTGAAACCCCCTTGAGTTTTTGAACTTCAATGATGTGATCAAGCACATATCGGGAGTTAGAGTAACTCTCCAATTTGAGCTGGATTGCATCATGTTCGCACTTGGCAATGGCTAACTCCTTTTCCGTTTCCTCAATGATATTAATGTAATTATTAATACCCTTTTGTTTGTTCAAAACTGTTTTTGTTAACTCATACACACTTTTCTAAAGAGTTTCAATTACAGATTTGATTTTTTTTCATTTCAAGCTAAAGCCATATTTGCTTCCTTCCACTTTGAAAGTTTAACTACCAAGCTTTGATTATGACTATTAATTGTTTCAGATTTATGTTTTAAGTCTGCACAATCATTGCTTATCCTAGGAGTGTCGGTTTGTACCTAACTTGTCGAAGCTGTGACATTAGCCATAAAGGCAGTATGATAAGAAAAAGATCCATCCTCGGCAAAGAACTTCTCCACTTCCTTAGATGCAACAACAACTTTTTCTATCAACACAGACTTCTAATTTTTCAGCTTCTCTGCTTCTTTCAGCAGACCATCGACCTCGGTATCAATCCTTTCCCTGACATCCGAATTTGATCCATAACCACCCACACTTGAGTTTTCCTCGTCAGAACTCTCATTATACCAGAACTATCATCATCATCATAAAATTTATCCCTGTGAACATGTTTGATATGATTGATTATCTTAGCATAACAAGCAGTCCTCCTTGATTTCCTTTTCCTAATTGAACTGACCAATCGCACCCTTCATCTGCTTGTACTACAAAAGCTCTGCTTGTGTTAGAGGGCCCAGACTGGTATAAGTTGTTTGGTTGTTAACAGCTACTATACCCCGTTCGTTGTTAACTTGGTTATGTTGGAGGTTCTTGGTTGATTTCGGAAAGGGTTGTGATTTCCTTGCTTGCTTGGTCAAGTACATTCACGCTTGAAATGACCTTTATCGCCACAATTAAAGCAAGTAACAACATCCTTATCAAATCCATACTTCGTATCTTTCTTGCTTTCCAAACGTGTTCTTCCAGTTCTGTTCATGTAGTGTTTCGCTCTTCTAAGCGCACTTGCAAATGCCCACTTAACATCCATCAACTCCATTTCATCCCTGCCTATTTGTTGATGTCTTCATGAGTCAAATTAATGTTTCCAATTTGACCCGCAACTAATCCACAATAAGCACTAACCATTGTGTTTAGAAGTTCCATGTGTTCCCGAGCAACTTCCACACTGACCTTAGTAAGGTTTGAAGTATCGAGTCTGACGGTGTTAGGGTTTGAAGGTTGAAAATTGTTACATAAAAAGCTTGTTGAGAAGCTTGTTGTGGAACTTGTGGTGTAACAACTTGTGGTTGAGGAAGAAAGGCTTTTGGATCGAATGCTTGGCCATAGGTTTAAGCATTTGAACCAACAGATTGATCTAGTTGACCTGGTGGTAGAAAAGGGTTAACATTTGACACAAATGCTGTTTGAAGCTTCGATTGCTGATTGGTACTAACTCCAATGTTAATACCTCTACAATACATTTTAGGGTTTTATGGAACTGGAATTCGTTTTGCTTTTCGTATTTCTTCTTCATTTTTGTTCTCAAGCTTCTGAACGAATTCATAAACGCTGATCACATCCAAAACACCAGTATGCTTTAGCAAGTCAATGAATTGACTCCACTTAGGTAGTAAAGCATCAACAATATGCATCACAATCTCTTGTGGAGATGCGTTGACCATGTAAGAATAGATTTCACTAAGCAAGTGATAGAAACGAGTTGTCATGTCGCTTAGTGTCTCATTCTCCATAAACAAGAATCCTTCAAACTCTTTCTTCAAAAGATCATGTTGGATCTTTCTCGTTGTTGCATTTCCTTCCCCTCTTGCTTCCAAAGTGTCCCACAAAGTCTTGCTTGTGGTATAATACACAAACTGATGATAAATATCCTTATGAAGTGCTTGTGTAAGGATAGCAAAGGCCTTCTTCTCCAAATCATAAGCCTTTTTAACATTCTCGTCCACAACTCGGTATTTTGACCAAGAACAAACGTATGAAAACAACCTTTCCATGAAGGATAATCATTCATGTGATTCAACTTTGGTGGACGATTGTTACTTCCGGTTTCACTCTCGCTAATGCGAAGAGTTTGAATGCTTTGATTTTGATTTGCAACGCACTCCCATTGATTAGTGGTAATCATGACCGTTTGTTGAGGCATTTACGATTGTACCCATGAGGTTGCAGAGCTAGTTTGTGGTGGATCTTGGCTTGTACTTACGCTACTACCCTAATCCCAAGGATTTGTACCCATTTTAGTTGTTTGATTACAAATGAATGCTTAAAACCACAAAATTAATAAGTTTGCTATGAAATAAAACCTTTCTTTGAAAACAACAAGTTCAAAAACCACGAAACACCTATGCCACGAAGAAGAGTTGTCTGCGAAACACCTATCCATGAAAAATGGGTCTTTCGTGAAAACCCAAGTCAACAAAGGATAGATATTCATTGACTCCTATGTTCCATGAAGGATAGATTCTTCGTGAGACAGTCCTTTGCAAGGGATTCTTCGTATATAGGTTCTTCGTGAAAAGGTTGGTGGATTCTTTCTTTTCAGAGAGGAATCTTGTTCCTGACTATGAGAAAGTTGAAAGCTGGTTATCCTATAGTTAAAAGACAAACATTCGAAATATCACTTTTCAGTCAATTTTAAGGTAATCTTATCACACAAGAATATTCCGGTAACTTTTCCGGCCAAGAGGCTTCACCGGAAAAGATGTCGAACGAAATTTTTGCTTGAAATTTTAAAGTTAATCGTACCTTATCATGTCTCCATGTGTTTTAACAAGGTTTTTGTAAAAATTATCTGCAAAAACAAGAGTTTCCTAAGTTTTAACCCATTTTACTTTAAAAAATTAAGTTTCTTGTTCTAAGTTCAAGTACAACTTCCAGGAAACTTCAAAACTTGCTCAAACACAACAATATCCTTGGTTTTAAACAAGAAAGAGAGCCAAAGCTCTAATACCACTTGTAGGTCCCTCTTAAATGCAGAAAGTAAATAAACAAAAAACATATTTTTATATTGTTGAATTTTCTCATGTTTTTGTATTTTCTTAAAGATTTTGTTATCAAAGCAAATTTCATAAATACAAAAATATGTTTTTTATTTATTTACTTTCTGCATTTAAGGGGAGAAAATTTCAGAAAAATACAAAAACAATAGAAAAACCAAAAACCAAAAATGAGTTTCTTGGAAAGATAAGAGAAGATGATGATACACCAATGGTCTGTCAAAATACAGTCAAAAATATAAAATGAAAAAGGATAAGTAGCTCTACGAGTGATGTATCAGTAGGCTCACAATCATTTTAAAGTGTGCAGGATGATATAAACATAACAAACTGAAAGCCAGATGGGAACCATTAAATGGCATATGGTCTTGGTACCGAAATTTCGTTTGATAGTATATCGAGGTTTTAAGATATGCAGTCTTTATGTTGTTTATCATCTTAGTATCATGGTTGAATCTTTTACTGAAAAATAACGGGGGCGCAAGTCTAGAACTTCCATGATACCATACATACGTGTAAATACTGCATATGACCATCAATAAGTGATAAACATATCACCTCCACCAAATCAATAAGTGATAAAATATCACAGCGTTTATTCGGGAGTCATGTTCGTCTCTTTGTCGGTACGTTGGTACTAACCTGTTCACGGACTTGCTCCTGTGCCCTGCATGCATCTGAAAATCAAGTTCCTCATCAATAAGTGATTCTGTCACATAGGGCTTGTTTTCAACCATAAATAAGTGAATATCTCACAATCTATGCGTCCAAACAGATGATAAGCGGTATACTCACCGGTAAGATTAACTCTCGTGCATATCTTGATACGGGAATGTGTCATGAGTGAATGAACACCGGCTAGTAAGTATAAATCACACATTAATCCTATCTCCTAATCGTGATTACATATGATAAATTGAGCTTATGTGGACAACAATACTGATAATTGTGGTAGGATACTTATCTTAATATTATTTAGTAACAAAAATCCTTTTTGACAAGACCGTAAGCTGGTATGATTCTCTTACCTTGAAACTTGAAAAAGTTTGATAGTTTACTGTAAAGTTCTTTAATGTTAGTTATTCTTCGTTTTAAGTTTACCTTACTTTAAATTGTTTTTTATTAGCCGAAGTTGAAGCTCGAATGTTTTCTACTTGGAAAAGCCCAAAATCAACTTGTTTTTAATATCACAACTTCATAAAGTTCAACCTGCATTTTGGTAAACTCAAATCAAGAGCAAAATCTATTTTTTGATAACCTTCATAAGCTGGTGAATTTGTGTTGAAAGTCAACGAAGAACTATGAAAGTCAACGAAGAACCAAGAGGTCAACGAAGATTTCTTCGTAAAGACTAGGTTCTTCGTGACAGAACTTGTTCTTCGTGGTCATTAAAGGTCTTCATAGACTATCCCTTGGGCTGACCAGCTTTTGCCCCAATATAGTTCTTCGTGGCCCATTCCGAGTTCTTCGTGAGACTCAGGTAGTTAAAAGGGATGCAATACTTATAACTTTTCAAACCATATCCTTTTTCAACCTTTTTTACCTTCTGTCTTCACTATTCATCTTTTTCAACAAGAACCCACAACCGACTTGTTTTAATCTGTTTTATTTAAATTTTTTGAGATACATTCAAGGTATAATCAACATTGTGATGGTGTATCTTGTATCTATCTTCAATATCTTAGTGATTTAAACATTTGTGGATCAAAATCTTGAACCAAAGAAACTATAATATAGGTTGTTCATGTTAAAACTCCTGTAAATCGATAGAATTCAAAATGGTAGCTGTTATTTTAATCGACGATCTGATTTCAACCGATTATACACAAATAAATGGATATGTAGTATGTTTGTTGGTTTGTGTTGATTGTTTGAGGTTTTAAACATAACTGGGTTTTCGTAGGTTTTAACTAGTAGTGTTAGGTTTCATAAATGATGGAATGAACTCTGGGTTTTTGATTTACCATATGTCAGTTTTAGTAAATGTTGCGAAGAACGGATCTGGACAAAAACTAATATGGACGAAGAAACTGTGAAGTGCGAAGAACCTATCCGTCATGATTGATCTTTTGACGAAGAATCAAAGTCAACGAAGAACCCCTTCTTCGTTGACCATGGTTCTTCGTCATAATGTTTAAGTTCTTCGTGGTTTCAAAATGAGAATAGCTTAGTTCTTCGTGGTAACAGTTTTTCGTGGTCTAACAGTTGTTCGTGAACATAGTCCTTCGTGGAACACATGGTGTTTCATGGACACAAGGTTCTTCACAGGAAATATATACTGTTAGTTCATATTAGGTTTATGCATTAGTTGATTAATTAGTTTAGGTATTCTTGTGATTTTGGGCTTAGAGGTAGTTTTGGGCCTAAAGGTTTAGGTTAATGAAGCACTAACCCTACTAGTATAAATAGTATATGATGTAATTAGGGTGGTGGCTTTTGGAAAACAATCAACTTGTATTTGACAAATCTTTGTATACAGGTTGCATTTTCATCTTCATCTTTTATTCTTGATTGTTAGCTTGTTTGTGTGATTCTGCCACCATTCAAGCTAAGTGTGATATCGAAAGATCCGTTTTCGGGACTTTCAATTGGTATCAGAGCCTGTTTGAACCTGTTTCCGGGCTCAGATCTGATATCACACATCTCGGATCGTCTAGTTTGAAGATCTCGAATCGAAATCTGCACATCTCGGATCAAATTTTAAGCATCTCGAATTGTCTTTGAGCATCTCGAATTGTTTGTGAGCATCTCGAATTAAATTCTTGATCATCTCGAATCGTCTCGAATCATTGAGCTCCATCTCGAACACATCTCAGATTCAATAGTTGAATATCTCAAATCATAAATTACATTTCGAACTCCATCTCGGATAAATCTTCAAACCATCTTGAATCAGTTTCTCATCTCGAATTAGTCTCCATCTCGAATCTTTTCGGAACAGTGACCCAACCCGAACTCATCCCAGGTTGACCGTTGACCATTGACAGTTGACTGAATTTTGTCATTTCTTAATTAATACATTAATTAAACTACTCGGTAAACTAAAAATCATGAACCCAAACAGAATTATGACTGCTGCAGATCTCACTAACGCAACCTTAGCCGCTATACAGACTCAGAATCTGGCTTTGCATCAAGAACTAGACCAAATTATCGGCACAGCTACCAAAATTCAAAGGTTGTTGAACAGAGAAGACTACTATGACTGGACCTGGCGGTTTGAACAGTACTGTAAGGCTAAGGAGCCCGGAATCATGAGAAGCATTCGTAATGGTCCTCGTATAGTTATGTACGCTAGTGAAGATGACCCCATAACTCAGATTCCCAAGCCTGAACATTTGGGGTCATAAGAAGATATAAAAGCTATGGATGAGGATAGCAGAGCGATGGGTCAGCTCACTATGGCTCTTGGACCAGATATCTCAATTGCAATCAGAAATTGCACCAGTGCTAAAGAAATTTGGGATGTGCTTCAAAATTTGTATGAAGGAAACACCGACATGAAGGCTAGCAGGGTGAACATGCTTAATCAGCAATTTAGCTCATTCAATCACATTTATGGAGAAACTATGGAAAATCAAGTGAGGAGATTTGTCAAGCTTGTTTCACAAATGATCAGTGCGGGTATTTCAATCTCCAACAGTGGAATGAATCGACAACTTCTGAATTCTCTGCCAAAGAGTTGGGATGTTGATGTGTCAATGATCAAACGTACTAAAAATCTGAATGAAGTTTCTCTTACTGAATTGATAGCCACTATCAAATCATGTGAGATTGACAACCAACAAAGAGAGCTGAATCATAAGAATTCCTTGATTGCTGCTGGAATGACAGGATCCAATACTGCACTTGTAACATCCGTCAAAAAACGGATTTTACCAAACCCGCTCCGTTTATTAACCGAACAATCAGTAAAAATTTTCGTTGCGAATTAAATGCCCAAAATAATTTAAACGATACATAATCAATTATTATACGGGAATATATAATTAGTTTTTGAAAAACTGTCAAAAATAAGAAAATAAAAATACTTTGGTTCTGCCGGGTTTCGAACCCGGGTCAGTACCGGTCCAGCAACAAACTTAACACGCAACACACAAACCACTGCGCCACTGATGTTCTCTGTTAATTATTAAGATCATTAAATTCATATCATGACTTTCCGAATTCAAAACCGGCGCCCAAAGTTCAGTCGTCGGAAATCCCGGCAATCTCGCGAGTATTTAACGAATCCTTCCGTTATAACGTAAACTTTAAACTTATATCGGTTATAACCGACGTTTGAGTCCGCGACACCATCTATAACCGCCGGAGAAATTCAAACCAACGAATCAAGTCGGAAATCGGACCAAGTTCATCGATAACTTGCCCTATAAATACCCCCTCGAACCTCTGCAAACCTTTTCGCTCAAAACCGCACCCTTTCTCGGCGAAAACTCACTCGCCGGAATTCTTCTGTTTATCGCCGGAAAACCGGGTTCTCCATTTCTGAGCCTTACTGAACCCCTTAAGCTTTTACCGAAGTCACCCACATCCTTTGTAAGCTTTCTGGAGACTCGCTACTGCAAGACACCCGACGCCGGAGCCTGTTGATGTCGCCGGAGTTCTGCCGGAAAACAGAGGAAGCTAGTCGGTATACCTCACGCCTAATTTCTTCATTCTTTTTACTTAATCTCATCTGTAATTAATCATAAGACGCTAAAGAAACCTGAATAAAAACTCGAACCAGTCAGTCATCATTTCTGGTTATAACTCAACGAAGAAGACGATGTTCGGTAGTGTTTAAGTTTAATTTAAATCAAGAAATAACTCGGGTTAGACACACAGTCCAGCGGTGGACTGTGTGCAGATTAAACACACAAAGGTCTCGAGTTCGAATCTTGTTCCACACACGCTGCCTTAATAAAAACGTTTTTTGTTGTTAACCGAACCGGAGTCACACTGTTATATGTTAAGTATATTAATAACCGGAATAATAACCAAGTTAGACACACAGTCCAGTGGTGGATTTGTGTGTATGTTTAATTAAAGCACACGAGTTCGAGTCCGGTCTTCTGCATCGACCCGGCCAATTATTTTACCTTTTTAAATAAGTCAGAAATGAAAACAAATAGTTTGTATTTAAGTATAATAAAAATTGGATTATATAACATGTTAAACACACAGTCCAGCGGTGGACTGTGTGTTACGCAACCCACAGGTCCCGGGTTCGAGACCTGTGGAGCGCACCGGTCCGATTCAAATTAAATCGTTATTTTCTGTTTAAATTAATTAATATATAAATATAATTAAAAACAGATATATAACGGGTTAGACACGTAGCTCAGTTGGTAGAGCTGCGTGCACGCGTACGGGAGGTCTCGGGTTCGAGCCTCACCCAGCGCACTTATATACGCATACGAACCAGTCAACGGTCAAAAAAAGTCAAATTTTTTTTTATTATTTTTATTTAATTATTTTAATTAAAAATCAATTAAAAATAGTTAAAAATAACATTTTTAAGGTTAGAAAATAGCCTTAAACTCACAAAAATACACCCAACAATCCTACTAAAATAGATTAATAAAATCCGTTTACTTACCGAACCATAATGATATTTATCTAGGTTAATTTCACTCGTGGTTAAAACCACTTCGCGTGCATTCAACATCATCAACCGAACGCACCCACTGTGAGTGAATCTTACAACTCCCCCTTTTAATTACACGTTTTGGGGTGTGTCATGTGTCACAAAATAATTAACTCGTTTATTTAAACTTGTGCCATACCATGTCATGATCTAAACATAGATTGTTTATATTGTTGTGATTACTTATTTCATTTTGTCAAATTATATGAAACTCATTCATTAAGCCCATCAGTTCCTCGTGGGAGACGAGTTGAACTGTGATATCCCGGGTTTTTCGGATAACTTAAACGCGACACTTGTCGAATAATGTATATGCTAAGTATTAAACGTGCACGAGTTAAATGAATACGTGATGTGTGTTGTGTGATTGTCTTAGTTATAGAGTAAGTATGGTAGATATGTACACGAACTGAACCCGAAATCGCAAACATAAACCTAGACTTAAAACTCTAACTACTCGGCCGAGAACAACCCAAACCGAAAACCCATTGCATGCAAAACCTAAAACTATTCGGCCAAGATCAAAACCAAACCAACTCACCCTAGTCCTTGGCCGCGAGATCAAACCCAAACCAAACTAACTCACCCTAGTCTCTCGGCCACAAGCTCCAACTAAAACCGCGACCCTTATCATCTTGTGCGCCTATATATATCATCCATTGCATGCTCCTTCAAAATACACAAAACCCTAAAGGTTCAACAGCCGTCGGCAGCCCTTGTTCGCTTCTCCCTCTCGGTCGCAGCAGCAGCAATCATCACCATCATCATCTCCTCGATCGCTAGCCACCTCATTCTTCATCACCTTGATCTAATCAGCCTTTGTTATTCCATTCGGTCGCGAGATCAGCCGTTGATCAGTTCCTCGATCACAAACAATCTACTTCATCATCACCTCTCGGCCACAAGCATTGTTGATCACCGTTTCCTTAACATACTCATGGTTCGTTTACCTTACCGTTAAAAGATTTGAATTTGTCATATCATATTCGGAATACATGTGTTTTGATTGTGTTGTTTTCGGATTATAAGTGTTGTAAATAATCGGCTATTTTGATTGTTGTTCATGTGCATGATTGTTTTCGGAAATCATAGAGTATGTTTTGTTTGTAAAAACTAGAAGTAAGAACTAGGGTTTGCATGGATAGGTTATTAGTATTAATCTATGATTAAAAATCGGTTCTTGATCGCCTAGGTTAATCGCATGAACGGGTTATACGAGTTTATGATAAAGATATGCCGAAAACAGTCTGCTGAATAATAGTTACAGCCGACTTCATCTGGCTGTAACTCGGTCGTTAGTTGTCGAAAAACGGATTTTCTGATGTCTAGAACGTAGAGATTTGAATAAGGAATCTAATGGCGCTAGATTCATAATTTTCTGAAGTCGTTTGATATTTTTAATGGGCCAAATAAGTTCAGTAACTAAAACTGTGAAAATCCTGAAATTTGTTAGTTGTTTATCAAGTTGGATTTTAAAATCAGTAGGGAGTTGAGTCATGATTTTTGTACAGAAACTAGGTATGGAAATTTCCGGGCAACTCCAACTGGAATTTTATTAATTGGACGATCAGTGATTTTTAAATAAATTCTTCCGTGGACTGCAGTCAGAAAGTGATAAATCTGACTGCAGCCTAGCATATTAATATTTATGGTTAATTGGTAAAGATTTAGGACTTGGAAAATTTATATAAGTTTCTATGTATAGATGTCACCTACTGTAAAAATATTGGAATTTTTGGATTGTTGGAACTATTTTATAAAAATCCTAGAAAACAGCTGAATAATGAGTGTTAAGCTGAAATTTGATAACTTGTGATTGTGTGCACCAAAGTGTTGCATGGATTGGAATATGTTCATGATAAGTTGTTTGATTACTATGATCACATGAGGATACTTGCATGCATGTTTGAGTGTTAGATATGTTGTTTGTGTATCACTTTGTGCGTAAATTACGTGTAGAAATTGCATTGGTGTGTTCACACACTGACTTGGAATTAATTGGTTTGTTAGGACGCAACTAGCGGTCCCATCTCTTATAACTTCTATTGCTACACTAACCGAGCAACAAAAGGTGAGTTCACGGCCCCTAACTTTATACGGTTTTTTAAACAACAGGGGGAGAAACATGTATACACTCTCAAACTCAATCTCTTTACGTTATACGAATTTAACGTCACATAACTATTCGGTAACTAAGTTAATGTTTATGTAATGTTATGGTCACTAAGCAGCTTTATCACTTAAGTCCTCGTCAATCTCTCGGATCGTTAATATTGGGTTTAATAGCGGGGGGAATTATAAGTAGTACTACTGGGCCCGACGAGCCCCATCCGAGCTAGTCGCGCTAGCCGACCTGGTATGGTCAACGGGTGAATAATTTGGCCTAACTTCGGCATGGTCAGTGATAGGCCTGGCAACACGGAGGCACAACAGTCAGCTTCGATCGCGAACACTTACGTGACATGACTTTAGGTTAGCTACCTATATATGTTAACATTGAACTTAATTACGAAACTACAATATTATCCCGGGTTGGGGATAATGGAAACAACAACTGAATATTCCGGGTTTGGAATATTGGAAACAACAACTTAATATTCCGGGTTTGGAATATTGGAAGCAACAACTTATTATTCCGGGTTGGAATAATGGAACCAATACGTTATCCCGGGTTAGGGATAACGGAGAAAACAAACTATAACCGAACAAACGAATTTATGAAAACTTGTGAACTCACTCATCTTTAATGTTGACACTTGTTTCTTTACATGTTTCTCAGGACGCTAGGAGCTCTAGGTGCACGCACATACATTGAACAAGACATCTTTTATCGAGTCTTATTTATTAATATTGTTTTGGGATTTTTCAATTGTTTTGGCGTTTGTGTTGGCGCCCGCTTCACTACTTATTTATGCTTCCGCTCAAACTTTAAAAACTGATGCATCTGCTAAATATTGGTAACTAATCAAGACAATATAAAAACTACGACAAATGATTTTTGAAAACGTATTATCAAATCATATAGAGTCGTTCGACGTACTAGTGTTTCAGATTCTGGTTTGTTCACACGCCTCGCGGTAAAACTCCGCAAGTGGAAATTGAGGGTGTGACATGAACAACGCGTGCCACAAATCAAATTCATTATTGTTCATGTGTATATCATTGAGTTTACATTATTTGTAGTTGAGTCATTGATATTATCATGTTTATGCAAATTCATTCATTAGGCCCATCAGTTCCTCGTGAGAGACGAGTTGAGCAACGCGTGCCTCTAAATGTTCCATTATTGTTCATGTGTGCTTTATTTAATATCTAATGATTGTTGAATAAGTTTACATCTATTTTTACTCATGTTTGGTTGTGCACATATTTCATAATCAATTTAAATAAACTTGTTCAAATGTTTTCCATAGGATTCACTCGCCAACTTTGTGTTGATCCAAAAACCCTTTTACACATGATACAGGTGAACAGGTTGAAGCAAGGAAAACATAGGAAATGCCTTAGAAGAGAACAAAGAAGCTTAGATTGATAGTTAGAACATGTTGTAATATTTATTGTAAAGTTCCATTAAATTGTATTTAATGAATATGAAACGCATAATAAATGTCATGAGCTTTGATGATAACCCAATCATGCCCCGATCACCTTTTCCGCTGCGGGTCGGGGTGTGACAGATTGGTATCAGAGCCATGACTATAGGGATATAGGATAGGTTATTAGACCCTTAGAGCCTATACTATAGTCTGCCTAAATTTTAATTGATTAGGTGGTTACATACAAACTTGTGATATTTATTTGTTTCATATTTGTTTACATTTACAGTCAAACATACATGCTTATATACATATTCATTATACATATATCGATGTTCATGTATTCAATTTATTTTCATACTCTCATTATTCAAAGATTTTGTGCAATTTTCAAATCTCATCAAAGTAAGTTCTGCGACGGGCATGTAGTAACTGGAAGGGTACAAGTACCGGTAGTCGGAACGTCCTGTCTAGGTTGGCATTCGTATAAATCCAAAATAACGGACCAGTTTGCCTACCTGGGGACTAACGATGAGAGTACGAAGGACCTATTAGGCCAAAGTATGCCACACCAAACGTCGTTCGAACTAACCCACTTTGAGGTGTCACCGTGTCTACACCTGGACACATTCCGAATATCACACGTTGTATACATATTTCTCGATTTTCTCCGGGTTTTAGTGTACGCAACCTGGCAAACCCGTGCGAACCATATGAAAAACCGGTATTCATGGGGGCCCACATGATTACACAGGTAAAGTATGGCGGCATGTAGGGCCTAATGGCGAGCAAAGCCCAAGACATCCTATGGATGTAGTAGATTTATTTTTCTATAATTATTTTATGAATGTTCATTCCTAGTGCGACCCATGAACCCAAAACATCCAACTCATACTCTTGACATGTATTCCTTGTAGATGTCTTCTAACCTCGCTCGTAGGAAGATGAGAGCAGGAAAAGCCCGCGAGCGTATGGCTGCCCTAATCGCTCAACAAATGGCTGCCGTAATACCCAACATTGTAATCCAAGTTCAACAAGCACTCACCGCTAATCCTGTCAATCAAAAAAACCAAAACATTATCAACTCTCCATCAAATACCACTAAATGCACCTACAAGCATTTCAAATCATGCGACCCTCCGAAATACAAAGGGACTGAAGGCGTCACTGCCCTCCTCCATTGGTTTGAAGAAATGGAGAACACTTTTCTAAATTGCGATTGCCCTGACGATCGCAAAGTGCGTTATGCTACCGGTCGATTATATGGGATAGCACTTACTTGGTGGAATACAGAGAAGGCCAAACGAGGTGTTGAAGATGCTATGTCCTTAACTTGGAACGAATTGAAGGAAATCATGGCCAGACGATTTTGCCCAAGGAGTGAAATCAAGAAATTAGAAGATGAATTTTACTCATTTAAGCAAAAGGAAGGAGACCACACCACATACAACAAAAGATTCCTCGAATTACATCAAATGGTTCCCAACATGTTCACTCCTCTCTACCGTTTGATCGAGCACTACATTCGTGGTCTTCCGTCAAAGAGTCAAGACCCTGTAATAAGTACCAAGCCTGCAACTTTGGAAGCAGCAATGGAGTTAGCAACAGAGCTCACCGAGAACCGAATCCGGAACAAAGACTTCAAGGAGGAGAAGAAGAAGGATAAAGGATCGACTGAAACCTCCGACTACACCCAAACCGAATCCCCTTCTCAACCCAATCCTAAGAGAAAAAGAGACGGGCAACTTTTCGCTGCTATCCAACGAAATCAACCAATTTCATACGCCATACCCATCCAAGCTATCCAAATCACCCAAGTGGCACCCAACTCAACTTACCCAAATAAGAAGCCATATCTTGGACCTCACCCTCGATGCAACAACTGTTTTTATCACCATCCCCTTACCTTACCTTGTCGACTATGTACAACTTGTGGACGCTATGGTCATTTGAGCAAGGTTTGCCGCACCTTTCAAAACCAAACCTCTTCCCCTACTCAAAACATAGCCCAAACTTATCATCAACCCCAATACCCCGTGTTCCCATATGCTCGAGCTTGTTTAAATTGTGGCGACCCTACCCACTTTAGAAACACATGCCCTCAATTGGTTAACGTCATCAACACTCAAGCCCAATTAAACCCAGTTAACCAAGTAAACCAAGAAAACCCAACCACTATGCCACGAGCAAGAGGAAGAGTCTTCAATATCAACGCCAATCCTGTCGAAGATAATGAAGGCCCAAACGAAGATACCCAACTAGTCCTCTTCGCCGAAGATCCAGATTCAACTCCTATCATTTAGTTTTATGTTTTTCTTTATCACATAGAACCAAACATAACTTAAGGATAAAGCCAATGAAACTTTGACGAGAATACGGTGGATACGCGCCGCTGGTACTTCCTATATATAAGTATTCTTGTCAAAGGATCAGAAGCATTATCTGGCGGTTATGAGAGGTTCCATGTGTAGACTGTTAGAGTAATTATTGTTTATTGTTTTCAGTATATGCATTTGCCGAGGCCGCAGCTCCCCATTTATGAGGTTTTGAGCTTGTTCCCCATTTTATTATGCGGTTGAACTTGGCGTGCCCGCAACGATCGGCTCCGTTTGATTGAGCCTTGATCGCACAGTTCATTTTACATTTCCATTACATGTAATACGCTCGGCTCCGTTTGATTGAGCCTTGAGCGCACAGTTCAATTTTCATTTTCAGTACATGCAATACGATCGGCTCTGTTTGATTGAGCCTTGATCGCACAGACATTTTCATTATCAGTATCTTGTGGTTGTGGTGTTTGTTGTAGAGTCGCGTAGAACTGATCATAACTTGCGGATAAAGTCAATGAGAATTTGACAAGGATATGGTGGATACGCCGCTGGTACTTCCTATATATAAGTATTCTTGTCAAATGATCGGAGGCATTATCAGGCGGTTATGAGAGGTTCCATGCATAGGCTGTTGTGTGATTGTTGTTTAAATTAAGTTATTCATTTTCAGTACATGCAATACGTTCGGCTCCGTTTGATTGAGCCTTGAGCGCACAGACAATTTCATTTTCAGTACATGCAATACGATCGGCTTCGTTTGATTGAGCCTTGATCGCACAGACATTTTCATTATCAGTATCTTGTGGTTGTTGTGTTTGTTGTAGAGTCGCATAGAACTAATCATAACTTGCGGATAAAGTCAATGAAAATTTGGCAAGAATATGGTGGATACGCCGCTGGTACTTCCTATATATAAGTATTCTTGTCAAATGATCGAAGGCATTATCAGGCGGTTATGAGAGGTTCCATGCATAGGATGTTTGTGTGATTGTTGTTTAGATTAAGTTATTCATTTTCAGTACATGCCATACGCTCGGCTCCGTTTGATTGAGCCTTGAGCACACAGACAAATTTCATTTTCAGTACATACAATACGATCGGCTCCGTTTGATTGAGCCTTGATCGCACAGATATTTTTCATTTCAGTATTTTATGTTTGTTGTATTGGTTGTAGGGTTATATAGGACTAATCATAATTCACTGATAAAACCAATGAAAATTTGACAAGAATATGGTGGATACGCCGCTAGTACTTCCTATATATAAGTATTCTTGTCAAAGGATCAGAGGCATTGTCAGACGGTTATGAGAAGTTCTATGTAGGATTTATTAGTTTCTTGGAAACAAATCATAACTTGTGGATAAAACCAATGAAAATTTGGCAAGAATATGGTGGATACGCCGCTGGTACTTCCTATATATAAGTATTCTTGCCAAAGGATCAGAGGCATTATCAGGCGGTTATGAGAAGTTCCATGTAGGATTTAGTATTGCCTTGGTTGGAATTTGTGTTACATTTATATCATCTTGCTATTTAGAGAAATTGGATTTGTGTTCCATTTCTACATAAACTAACCTCTCCATCATAACAAACGAGTGAGGAACTATCACTATTCAAACATATATGCTATCAGAATGTGGATTCAAATGTTAGCTGTTGTGTTTATTTATGTTCTATAGTCATAGAACCAATCATAACTTAATGATATTTGCTGTTGTGCTTATTTATGTTCAAATATTAGCTGTTGTGTTTTATTTATGTTCCATGTAGGTTGTAGTATTAGAAGTTTTGCCTTAGGATATAACCATACCCTTCCAAACATATCCAAACTCTTATGCATGATATCATAGTTAGCGAATCAATTCTGCTTATCAATACTTTTACAGTAGGCAACAAAAAGCGATTCCTGTATTAGGGTACTTAACCTTTACAAGGAACGTTACCGCCTCAAACAAAAACTTAAACCCTTACTTCTTCTAAGCATGCAACTGTCAACACCATCATTCTTTTAGTCAAATATATCTCTATTTAAATTTCGGGATGAAATTTCTAAAAAGCAGGGGATACTGTAACATCCGTCAAAAAACGGATTTTACCAAACCCACTCCGTTTATTAACCGAACAATCAGTTAAAATTTTCGTTGCGAATTAAATGCCCAAAATAATTTTAAACGATACATAATCAATTATTATACGGGAATATATAATTAGTTTTTGAAAAACTATCAAAAATAAGAAAATAAAAATACTTTGGTTCTGCCGGGTTTCGAACCCGGGTCTGTACCGGTCCAGCAACAAACTTAACACGCAACACACAAACCACTGCGCCACTGATGTTCTCTGTTAATTATTAAGATCATTAAATTCATATCATGACTTTCCGAATTCAAAACCGGCGCCCAAAGTTCAGTCGTCGGAAATCCCGGCAATCTCGCGAGTATTTAACGAATCCTTCCGTTATAACGTAAACTTTAAACCTATATCGGTTATAACCGACGTTTGAGTCCGCGACACCATCTATAACCGCCGGAGAAATTCAAACCAACGAATCAAGTCGGAAATCGGACCAAGTTCATCGATAACTTGCCCTATAAATACCCCCTCGAACCTCTGCAACCCTTTTCGCTCAAAACGGCACCCTTTCTCGGCGAAAACTCACTCGCCGGAATTCTTCTGTTTGTCGCCGGAAAACCGGGTTCTCCATTTCTGAGCCTTACTGAACCCCTTAAGCTTTTACCGAAGTCACCCACATCCTTTGTAAGCTTTCTGGAGACTCGCTACTGCAAGACACCCGACGCCGGAGCCTGTTGATGTCGCCGGAGTTCTGCCGGAAAACAGAGGAAGCTAGTCGGTATACCTCACGCCTAATTTCTTCATTCTTTTTACTTAATCTCATCTGTAATTAATCATAAGACGCTAAAGAAACCTGAATAAAAACTCGAACCAGTCAGTCATCATTTCTGGTTATAACTCAACGAAGAAGACGATGTTCGGTAGTGTTTAAGTTTAATTTAAATCAAGAAATAACTCGGGTTAGACACACAGTCCAGCGGTGGACTGTGTGCACATTAAACACACAAAGGTCTCGAGTTCGAATCTTGTTCCACACACGCTGCCTTAATAAAAACGTTTTTTGTTGTTAACCGAACCGGAGTCACACTGTTATATATTAAGTATATTAATAACCGGAATAATAACCAAGTTAGACACACAATCCAGTGGTGGACTGTGTGTATGTTTAATTAAAGCACACGAGTTCGAGTCCGGTCTTCTGCATCGACCCGGCCAATTATTTTACCTTTTTAAATAAGTCAGAAATGAAAACAAATAGTTTGTATTTAAGTATAATAAAAATTGGATTATATAACATGTTAAACACACAGTCCAGCGGTGGACTGTGTGTTACGCAACCCACAGGTCCCGGGTTCGAGACCTGTGGAGCGCACCGGTCCGATTCAAATTAAATCGTTTTTAAATAAAAGGATTTTCTGTTTAAATTAATTAATATATAAATATAATTAAAAACAGATATATAACGGGTTAGACACGTAGCTCAGTTGGTAGAGCTGCGTGCACGCGTACGGGAGGTCTCGGGTTCGAGCCTCACCCAGCGCACTTATATACGCATACGAACCGGTCAACGGTCAAGTCAACGGTCAAAAAAAGTCAAATTTTTTTTATTATTTTTATTTAATTATTTTAATTAAAAATCAATTAAAAATACTTAAAAATAACATTTTTAAGGTTAGAAAATAGCCTTAAACTCACAAAAATACACCCAACAATCCTACTAAAATAGATTAATAAAATCCGTTTACTTACCGAACCATAATGATATTTATCTAGGTTAATTTCACTCGTGGTTAAAACCACTTCGCGTGCATTCAACATCATCAACCGAACGCACCCACTGTGAGTGAATCTTACAACTCCCCCTTTTAATTACACGTTTTGGGGTGTGTCATGTGTCACAAAATAATTAACTCGTTTATTTAAACTTGTGCCATACCATGTCATGATCTAAACATAGATTGTTTATATTGTTGTGATTACTTATTTCATTTTGTCAAATTATATGAAACTCATTCATTAAGCCCATCAGTTCCTCGTGGGAGACGAGTTGAACAACGCGTGCCACAAATCAAATTCATTATTGTTCATGTGTGTATCATTGAGTTTACATTATTTGTAGTTAAGTCATTCATATTATCATGTTTATGCAAATTCATTCATTAGGCCCATCAGTTCCTCGCGAGAGACGAGTTGAGCAACGCGTGCCTCTAAATGTTCCATTATTGTTCATGTGTGCTTTATTTAATATCTAATGATTGTTGAATAAGTTTACATCTATTTTTACTCATGTTTGGTTGTGCACATATTTCATAATCAATTTAAATAAACTTGTTCAAATGTTTTCCATAGGATTCACTCGCCAACTTTATGTTGATCCAAAAACCCTTTTACACATGATACAGGTGAACAGGTTGAAGCAAGGAAAACATAGGAAATGCCTTAGAAGAGAACAAAGAAGCTTAGATTGATAGTTAGAACATGTTGTAATATTTATTGTAAAGTTCTATTAAATTGTATTTAATGAATATGAAACGCATAATAAATGTCATGAGCTTTGATGATAACCCAATCATGCCCCGATCACCTTTTCCGCTGCGGGTCGGGGTGTGACAGCACTGATATCTCAAAGTCCTCCTGGTCATCCAAACATTATCTTGAGTCCTATAACAAGCAGCAACCCAAATCCAAACGTGATCTTCAGTCCGTTAACTCCAGCACAACTTCAAGCTCAGAAGACAAGCTATGTGTATGGCATGACTCCTCAAAGCAACACTGTCACACCTCAACACGCAAATGTGATCTACAGTCCAGTGCCATCTTAACTTCTCTGAATACCCAACCCGCAATCTCAATTGATAACATGGCTTTCCTCACTAAACAGAACAAAGAAAAATTAGCCCTTACAGCTTCCATGATCAACAGTCTAAATGCTTTCCTTGCAGGTGATTTGCTTCCTCCCTCAGTTCTTGCTACAGAAATCAATCAAGTGGTCAAAGAAGACATTGAAGAACTGGATGCCTCTTGGAATTTGGAAATAGCAGCCTTTAGAGCTGAAAAGTTTCAGAAAAGATATGGTCATCGTCCCATGTCAAACATCAGGTCTGGAGCTGTTAAAGATAAGCTAAGGTGCTACAAATGTCATGAACAAGGACACTAGACTACAAGAAAATACCAGTTGGATACGAAGCAACTCAAGCAGCTACGGCCAGGAACACTAAAAGAGCTATGGTTCACGTTGGATCTGCTCAAACTCAATCCTCGACTTCTACTTTTACTGGTATAGGAAGCTCTGGAACTGGAAAAGCATTGTTGGTACAGGATCAGCAAGGATTCAGCTCGGTGGATGCTGCAGCACAAGTAGAGTCTCTAAAGATTTCAGAAGATGGAGAAGTGGTCCACAAATGTCTGATGGCAATCACTAAGGAACCCAAAACTCTCTCTGAAACGGTAAACTCCCTTTTATGTTTCGAGCATTGTAGAAACAAAGTTACACAAATGAGGGCTCATAACTTTGCCCTCATTAATGATTACAACAGTGCAATGTCAAAGTGTATCAGTCTTCGAGAGAACAATAAAATTATCTATGAAAAGATCGATGCGCTTAAAAAGGACATAGCTCAGCTCCATTTACACATAAACCAACAAAAATGCTGGGTCTATGATTATAAGAACAGACTATATGTAAAAACAATGGAATGTGACTCAGTGAGAGCTCCCTTCTCACTGGAAAATATCGACAAAATGAATTGAATATTAAAAAAGTCGATGCTTCCAGTGACATTGTTCGTAATCTATGTGATGTTCAGCTAGCCTATCAGAAAAACAGAGGTAAAGGGTTGGGTTATACTCAGGTTCCACCATCATACAATCATAATTATTCAAGAATGCCCACTACTGAGCAAGAGCTGAAAAATTTTATGATACTATGATGTATGGTAAACCAAGCGATTACACTCCACGGGAACCTTGCAAGACTGATAGACAAACAAATTTTCAAAAGCCCATGAGTTTTTGTTAAAAATGATAATGAAAAATGCTCAGACGAATCAATTGAAAGTTCAAATCATGAAAAGTAAACACAAGAGAAATCATCACACTCTAATTCCGATTCTGTTAGTGATAGTGATTGTTCTAGTAAATGTGCAGAGTCAGTGAAATTTGAGGAGCAGTCTGAAGAGGGTGATGAACCTGATTATTCTGATATTTTTTGTGATAGAAACGATACTTATGTGTGGGATTTTGTTCAGTCTTTGGTTTTTGAAACTCGAGGCTTGTCTGAGAAATTTGCTGAACCTGAAACTTTAAATGCTTTGGTTTTTTTTCTGATTCTGATTTAACTATTTTACCAGAGAAATCTGAGGCATCTGATACAGATTTTGATGTGGATATCCATTCTCAAAATTTCACTGATGCCTCGGATCTTTCTGAATGCTATGATGATATTGTACTTGAATGTGAAAGTGAATCAGGTGATAACCAGAAGATATCTGATGAGTCAGAACTTCAGGTTAACGACCCTAATTCATCAGAAAATGAGCAACGTACCTTCGACAGTCAAACGAACTTTGACGAAGGTTACTCATCAACTGGTGAATGCGAATCACATGATCCTGAGAGCTTAGTGTCTGATTAAACCGTTTCAAAAGAAACAACCCAGTTTCTAAAGAAAAGGTTACAAATGAAACTAAGCCTACAGAGTCTACTTCTTTAAAGAAAAAACGGTCACGTAAAAGTAAAATATCAAAAACTAAGGACAACTCTCCTCAAAAACCGATTGAACCTAAGTTGAAGGGTAAACTTATCGATACTCACCCTTATGCTAATGATTGTAAGCAGGATACATCAAGGGCTAAACATGCATCTAAGCAATCATCACCAAGTGGGAAGAAGATATCCAGTCAGCTTCCTAGAATAACACAAGCAGAACTGAAAGTCTTTTTCTCAAAAAGACAAACTTGTTTCAATTGTGGAATTCCGGGACACATAGCTCGAAATTGTGTTCATTATCCTCTCGTGTCTTATCATTTGAGAACACTTATCATCAGAAGGGTTCATATCGTCATCAAAGCCGACGAAAACACATACAACTCAAACCCTCTGATGGAGACTGGAATCTAGCAAAGAGAATTAACCAACAGATCTTTGGCTCAAACAAATTTCATAAACAAACGGTAAATCCAGACATTACACCTAACAGAAAGATGAAAAAGATTTGGAAACCTAAAACTCATGCTGATTCCCAGTCTCGGTGTTCCAACTCATCAAGCGTTAACGCATCGTCATCCCAAACCTCAAATCACACAAAAGGTTCTTCAAATTCCTATGAGGTTTGGAAAATGAAGAAAGAAATTAAGCCCGGATCAAAAATGATCTGGGTACCAGTTTCTCACTAATTCTGCCTTGTGTATAGGAACGACTATGGAGGGCTATCGTGCACCTTTGGTTTATCGATAGAGGTTGTTCCAGACACATGACAGGAGACATCTCCCAGTTGAACGACATCAAAATCTTCGACGGCGGACTTGTCAACTTTGCAGGAGGAGAAACTGGTCGAATAACAATGAAGGGTACTGTCAAGAATGGTGTTCTCAGCTTCTCTGATGTCAATTATGTTCCTGAACTCAAGCATAGCTTATTAAGTGTCTCTCAAATGTGCGACAAAGGTCTAGAAATTCTATTCACAAAAAACGGATGCGTGATCCTCAAACCTGGAATCGTTATTCATGAAGATTGGTATCAGCTTGAAGCTGAACGTCGTGGAAATGCTTATGTGCTTGATATGAACAAAGCTCCATCTAATCAAGTCACTTGTTTGTTTACTGAAGTCGCCGAACATGACGCAATGCTATGGCATCGACGACTGGGTCATCTAAACATGAAGAATTTGAATCGTTTAGCAAAAGGAGGTCTGGTTAGAAACCTGCCAATTAAGGACTTTATGCAAATTGAAAAATGCGAGTCATGTGCCCGAGGGAAACAACATCGAAGACCACACAAGTCTAAGCTCGTGCACACAATGTTTAAAGTTATAGAAATGCTTCACATGGATCTTTTTGGTCCAATCAACGTGCTGAGCATTGTCGGAAAGGCATATTGTCTTGTTATCATAGATGATTTCTCCATATTCACTTGGGTTCTTTCTGGAGCAAAAGAGCGAAACTTCTGGTTTGATAAAGAAGTTCATTATTCTAATGGAAAATCAAGCAAATGAGCGGGTAAAAATTATTCGATGTGACAACGGGACAGAATTTAAAAATGCGGATTTGAACAATTTCTGTGCTCAGAAAAGAATTGATCGTCAGTATAGTGCAGACCGAACTCCTCAACAAAATGGGGTAGCTGAAAGACGCAACAGAACTCTTATTGAAGTAGCTCGCACAATGTTGATTGATTCTGGTCTTCCACTAATATTTTGGGCAGAAGCAGTCAATACTGCCTGCCATGTTCAAAATCATGCCTTAATCAACAAACGTCACATGAAGACGCCTTATGAAATAGTTGAGGGACAAAAGCCATCGGTACAACATTTTCGCACATTCGGTTGCCCTTGTGTTCTCCTGACCATGGATGCCAAAGGAAAATTTGAAGTAAAGGGAGATCCATGCTATTTCATTGGCTATGCTAAAAATACTACCTATAGAGTATACAACAAGCTCAAGAAGCAAATCATGGAGATGTACTATGTGGACTGGCTGGAAGAGAATCCTAAAGATGATCAACTTGGACCTGATTGGTTATATGATTATTCTTCCTTGTTTAAATCCTTCAATATTCTGCCAGATGTGATTGTTGCTGCAGATGTCTCAAGTTCAGTGATCCCCGTTCCTATCAGAGTTGAGGATGATGTTGTACCATTACAAGATGCATTTAAGAAACTCACATTGGATCCTCCTGGTTTTCACGAGACTCCTACAGCGTCATCTTCTTCCTCTTCGCTCCAAGAACCAGCTCCTGAGTCTACTCCAACATCTACTCATGATGATGCAGTCCAAAATACTAAAGAGTTTACACAACAGCCCAGTGCAAGTCTTTCAAATGCCAGTAATTAGGAAGATTCACTGTACTAAAATCCAGTTCCACCAGAAAGCACTGTCGATCCAATAGTCACAGATAACATTGTTGCATCGTATGAGGGGGAGCAAACTGGAATAGCATCACAGAGTTTTTCAAATCTGCCATCAAATCTTCAAACATCTGAAGTAGCAATTCCACAGCGTGTTCAGAAGAATCATGCAATTGCAAATGTTATTGGTATTGTCTCTGCTGGTGTACAAACCCGCAGTAGATCAGGAACCACTAACACATGTTTATATTCATGTTTTATCTCACAAATTGAGCCTAAAAACATTAATGTTGCTTTGCCGGACCTGGATGGATTGATGCCATGCATGAAGAGCTTAATCAGTTTGAGAAATTAGGCGTCTGGAAGCTCGTAAAACCTCCCAAAGGAAAACGGGCCCTTGGGACTCGCTGGGTATTCAGAAATACACAGGATGACTCCGGAGTGATCGTTAGGAACAAAGCACGATTAGTTGTACAAGGGTTCAAGCAGATCGAAGGTCTTGATTAAGATGAAGTCTATGCGCTAGTCGCTCGTCTTGAGGCCATTCGTATCTTCTTAGCTTATGCATCCTACATGGGATTCACAGTGTACCAGATGGATGTCAAGACAACATTTCTGTACGGGAAAGTTAAGGAAGAGATTTATGTTGCTCAACCCCCAGGGTTTGTTGATTCTGAAAAGGAAGGCTATGCCTACAAGCTAGATAAGGCTCTGTATGGCTTACACTAAGCACCTCGTGCATGGTATGCAACCTTAACTGAGCACTTACTTGCTCATGAATACATCCAGGGAACAATAGATCAAACTCTTTTTATCAAACGTGTTGTGAAGGATCTGATCCTTGTTCAGATCTATGTTGACGACATCATCTTCGGGTCAACAAACGAGAATTTGTGCAAGGGATTTGAGGAGGTAATGAAGAGAAGTTCGAGATGAGCTCGTTAGGAGAAATGACAACTTTTTAGGGTTGCAAGTTCAACAAAGCAGCAAGGGCATCCTCATTCATCAAGGAAAATATGTCCAGGATGTTCTTGCTAAATTTGACATGACCAACTCAAAGCTAATGGATTCTCTCATAGCAAAGAAATTGCCTTTAAACGAAGACGATGATGGTAGTCCAGTCAATCCAACAATGTATCGATCCATGATCGGTTCATTAATGTATCTGACAGCCAGTCGACCTGACATCATGTTTGCCGTTTGTCAGTGTGCTCGTTTTCAGGCTAATCCAAAACTCTCTCATCTTTTTGTTGTGAAACAAATTTTTAGATATCTAAAAGGAGCTCCAAAACTTGGAATCTGGTATCCCAGAGATTCGAATTTTGATTTTTACTTTTTCTGACAGCAATCTTGGAGGGACAGACATGGATATGAAGTCTACTTCAGCTGGATGTCAGTACCTGGGAGACAGACTCATTTCATGGCAATGCAAAAAGCAACAGACAGTGTCCTTGTCTACCGCTGAAGCAGAATATGTTGCAGCATCTGCCTGTTGTTCCCAGGTTATTTAGATGCAACATCAGCTCAAGGATTACGGTTTAACTTATCTTGACACTACTATCTATTGTGATAATGATGCTGCTATCCAAATCATCAAAAATCTTGTTTTTCATTCCAAGACCAAGCACATCAACATAAAAGTTCATTTCATTCAAGATTGCTATGACAAAGGGTTAATTAAACTTGAACAGATCCATACCGATGCTAATATGCGGATCGTTTTACAAAACCTGTCAGCAACTCGAGGTTCAAAGTGCTTGTGGACCTTTAAAAATGATGCGATTTAACGACTGAGCAATTAAAAAAATAAAAATAAATAAAAATAAATAAATAAATAATACTGTAAAAATAATCATAACAAAAATTTGGGCATAAAGTATTCCACTTTTGCACAAATTTAGGGAAAATATTATGTTGAGGGGAGAATTACATACCTAGGAAGTGAAATAAATTTCCGTACTAAAGAATTTGACTAACACATGTAAGGTACCGAAGCTGAAAAGACAAGGATCCAATGTGATGTGCTGATAGGTCTATCGTTCAAAGGACATAAAGAATCAAACACCAAGTATTGCAAGCTATATGTCATGTGGATAACACATCATCGGCATATGATTTTATGGTCTTAAATCCGACGCTGATAGATAGCCAACATCTAAAGTTCCGGGTTTTTATGCTGGTGATTCATCCGGGGATATTCGTGCTGCCCTTCTGTTGCATCCTGACATATGCAGACCTAGGCACAGTCCGGATATCCTTAAAAGAGCCAAAGTGAAGGCCAACACCTTAAAGAGAAAGGAAATCTCATTATAAGTACCATAAAGTATAAAGCCTAAACCCTCGTCAGATGTTGTTTGGTTGCTCTGCAGTACAATGTACGGACCTATTCACCAACTACACTGGCGTTGTAAAATCAAAGGATGATTCCAGTATACTCCGTGTTACGATGAACGGTTGCACTTACCTTGATCGCGGGGGTATGTCATGTTATGGGATATACGGACATTATAGCTTGCTACGAGGTTAAAATTTAAGGTTAATGAGATAAGTTTAAAAGGTCAAACATATTGGAAATCACATGGACCTGTCTGAATAAGTAAAGTGCTGAAAAATGTTCCTTAGCCAGTTCGACAATGGTTTGATCCCAAGACTAAGTCTCCTCTTTCAACATTATATTATATTATATTATATTATATTATCTAAATAATGATAATTGATCGGTTGTTTAGGTTGCAGATTTTTATAAAGGCTTGCTGTTTCCAAAAAGAAAAGGAGCCCATAGAATATAACACTTGCTGGGCCCACTATCTCTAATCAAACAAAATCAAATCAAACTAGTGCTATAATGGGCCTGGCCCAAATCAATTCACTATTCCGAGATGGGCTTAGCCCAAAACTCATGCTTTAAATGCTGCATTCGAGATAACTTGAATCATTTCGAACGATTTACCCTATCTCAAACTATCTCGGATCAGCATCTCGAACAACATCTCGAATAGATCGCGAACTGAACTCGAACACATTTCAAACTTTCTTTAGGTTAGATCCCTTTGCATCTCGGATGAATTTTGGGTATCTCGAATGACTAAGTAAAGCATCTCGAATGGATCTCGTGTTGTCTGATGAACATCTCGAATGGATCTCGGATAATGATCCGAGATGAGTTTAAATCCATTCGAAATGAGAAATCCAGTCCATTCAAGATGATGAGGGGTCATTAATTTGAACCCTTATTGTCCATGATCCGGTTCATTAACCTAGAATATTGAACTGGTTCATTGACCTGGTCTTGTCATTCGATTGACCCGGTTCGTTGACCTGTTCAAATATCTCGAACCTCTTGAACCTTAAATGGTTGACTGGTTCAGATCATTTTTGAATCATTTCTATTACCTTGAACTCTATTGAATCATCGAACTATTTGATTTGAGATCAAATAGTCATAGATTCAATTTAGATCAAGAATCAATCTTGTCTTATAACGACTTACGTTCTTTCTTATCAAGTATAGAAAATGGCGCAGCAAATGCTCGAGAAACGCAAATTAGACGTTGAAGATTTTCACAATCAAGCGTTTTATATGTCAGATCCTCCAGCAGAATACTACCAGATGTTTCATTCTCTGATCTTTGGCCTGAACTCCTATCGGTTGACACTTGCATTGAAGGTAAATCCAAGCATAGATGAAGATACAATACAGGATTTATGGATAAACGCCAAAGTCAAAGAAGGTGGCACGACTATCAAGACGAAAATTTAGGAAAAGGACATCATGGTCTCTGAGGCAGTCATTAGAGAAGCTCTAAAGTTGGGAGATAATGAGCGCCATCCGACAGCGTTCGATAGAGAAAGTATTGTCAAAGCATTGCGACGCATGAGCTTTGAAGGAACTTATCAGACCGTTCTCAAGAAACTGTTTCCACCATATTGGAGATGTCTCGCTCATATCTTTTTGCAGTGCATATCAGAGAACAAGGGTGGACTAGATCAGTTAAATCAAACGCAACCGCAGCATTAATCGCTCTGGGATTATAACTTCTCTGCTTACATATTCGAAAATATGAAGAACATGCTAGAAAGCATGAAGATAAAGGTGTTTCTGCTTTACCCGAGATTCATCCAGATAATTCTTGATAAGAAGTATCCTGATCTAGTCAAAGGACCAAATCATCTAAATCTGAAGCTGCTCGGTCCAAGCTGTTTTGAGGCTGCATGCAAGCAACGAGTAAATGCGAGAGTGAAGTTCAGAGGTTTGTATGATTTAGTGAAACATGGCTGATTCAAGGAAGTGGTTTCAACACCTAATCCAGCGAATGTGATTATCGCTGAAGAGTATGATCTACAGATTATTGGTGAACCACATAAGCCTGAGCCAGAGACTGAAGATCTTGTCACGGATGAGAAGAAACAGAGAACATTGAAGCAGAGAAAGTTGAGGCAACGATTAAGAAAATTAAATGAAATATCTGCAGAAAGTCTAGCTGCTCTTCTTGCATCTCTCCAGGGTGATTCTGGGATCCCTCCTCCCGAAATTGCCTCCATAGACGATGTTGCCCCCAGAAGCCACAAGCCTGAAAGCTCAAAAGCTACTTCTAAGCTAAATCTTCAAGATATCCCAATCATCGATATACCTGGAAGTTCAAGAGCTAAAATGTCTGAACATGATAAAGATGCTATGTGAATAGCTGCTGAAAGAATGAAGTTTATTGAAAGATCAGATAGTGACGTATGATGAAGTGGTAGATGTCAGCAAGATACAAAGAAGAGTAATTCTCCTGGAACAAGACAACGAGTTAAAAAATGCTCAGATAACATCATTACGGAATCAAGTAACCATCAGATATCAAGCTATTAAGCAATTGCAAGGAGACGTTAGCCTGCTCATGACCGAGTTGTATGAAATGAAAGCTAAATTGCAGAAAAAGTTTAGTGGTGAATTTGCAAACAAAGACGATGATCCTTTGAATGTTGCTCATCACGAACAAACTGCTGAAGAAAAGGCAACAAAGGATGCGGAACATAAGCTGGGTTAGAAGCCTATCTTGCAGTCACTCATCCAAAGAAAAGAAAGAAATCACAAGCGAAAGACTCTCAGAGCAAGAAGATGTTTCTTATGAAGAATCAAGATATGAATCCTCTAGACGAGAACTTCCAGCCCAAGGATCCATCCAAGGTGTCTGACAGATATGTGGTGGAGTTAGGTTTCAAGTTACTATGACAAGGTGGGAAACAAGTCTGAAGTCAAATGTTGGAAATATGATCATGATAGAAGGCTGTGGTTGGTGACTCGTGAGAGTGGACACAAGGAATATTATTCCAAGCAGTCACAGTTTGAGTCCTGAATGAAAACTGATTTGAAAAGCTTTTTGCTGCTCCTTATACCGATGTTGATCCAAATCAACGCGGAGCAAGATGGGCTTTCATTCAAAGCTTGAGTATGAAGTGACTCATAATTTCCCCACAGACGTATCTAAAGAAAAATCAAGGAATTCGTGATGCTTATACTCACAAACGAATGAAATCAGTTATTCCTCCACCAACTGATAAAGAAAAGATCATTTTGCTGCTCCAAAATTTCCAAAAGGGGTCCTCAAAAACTTCTGTTATTGGGCCTATGATCCGAAGATGGCTGAAACAGTGGTTGTTACAAAAAAAAGGCTTTCAGACTATCAGATATACTGGAATTAATAAGTTTCCATGGCGAAGACATCAAGGTTCTAGCTCAGCACCAAATTCATAGTAGCGAGAAATATGAAGCATGTGCAAAGTCCCAGACAAGTGCTGTAGCGACAGTAATTCAAAACAAGCTGTTTGTGGATCCAGGATCACTCTTTGGAGGAAGTGGACAGTAGATTGTGAAGCTCAACGCCAAACTAATGCAGTAAACCTAGGGGAGATTGTTAGTTCATATTTAGGTTTATGCATTAGTTAATTAATTAGTTTGGGTATTCTTGTGATTTTGGGCTTAGAGGTAGTTTTGGGCTTAGAGGTAGTTTTGGGCCTAAAGGTTTAGGTTAATGAAGCACTAACCCTACTAGTATAAATAGTATATGATGTAATTAGGGTGGTGGCTTTTGGAAAACAATCAACTTGTATTTGACAAATCTTTATATGCAAGTTGCATTTTCATCTTCATCTTTTATTCTTGATTTTAGCATGTTTATGTGATTCCGCCACCATTCAAGCTAAGTGTGACATCGAAAGATCCGTTTTCGGCTTTCACATACTTACAAGAATGTTCACAGTGAACATTTTTAAGTATGTTCCAAGTTTGTTTTACGATTCTTCTCATTTTGTTTGTGTTCATGTATAGGATGGCACCGAAAGAGCAGAAACGGAAACCAGCTACGAAGAAAACTGACAAGTCGGAGGTTGAAATTATGTCAGAGCCGAGGCACAACATGGTCGCTTATTTGGATCCGGAAGACAAGCTGGCTTAATACAACGGTATAACGAAGTTTTTGCGTGTTTCAAGAATCAACTATGCCATCACGCATCAAACAACCGTGTACAAGATGTTGATAAAGGAATTTTGGGATTCGACGAATGTTGTAGAAGTTGATGGAAAAGAAGTTATGCATGGAAGAGTGAACAACTTGGACGTGGACGTAATACTACTTCCACATTGCAAATAAAGCGGCTATTGGATGGACAATTGCCGACTTGAAGGGAATTAGTCCGTCCATCGTCATGCACAAAATTATAACAATTGAGGATGCGAAACCCACTAGAGAGGCTCAAAGGAGGTTGAACCCGAATCTTCGTGAAGTGGTAAAAAATGAGGTAATTAAGTGGTTGGATGCCGGAATAATCTATCCAATTTCAATAGCAATTGGGTAAGTCCTACCCAAGTGGTTCCTAAAAAAGCCGGCATCCAAATTGTTAAAGATGAAAGTGGTGAACAAATAGCCACCCGACCGGTGATCGGGTGGCGAGTTTGTATTGATTACTGAAAATTGAACGCCGCCACTTCTAAGGACCATTTTCCACTACCCTTTATTGACCAAATTATTGAAAAATTGTCGGGTCAAAAGTATTATTGCTTTTTAGATGGTATTCGGGGTATAACCAAATTGCCATCCATCCAGATGACCAACACAAAACCACTTTCACTTGTCCATATGGCACATTTGTTTTTCGGCGAATGCCATTTGGCTTGTGCAATGCTCCGGCGACTTTCCAATGATGTATGATGAGTATTTTCTCGGACATGGTTAGGGAATCACTCGAAGTATTTATGGATGACTTTTCCATTTTTGGCACCATTTTTGAGTCATGTCTCGACGATTAGTAAAAGTTTTAAAAAGGTGTGTCGAGAAAAATTTGGTGTTAAGTTGGGAGAAAAGTCATTTCATGGTCCAAGAGGGTATTTTGTTGGGCCACGTTATATCGGAAAGGGGGATGGAGGTGGATAGGGCAAAAATTCGGGTAATCTCATCTTTGCCTCACTGAAAAATGTTAAGGGGGTACAATCATTTTTGGGACATGCGGGTTTTTACCGATGATTTATTTAAGGTTTTAGTGTTATTACTAAACCTTTATGTAATTGTTGTTAAAAGATGTCCCCTTTGAGTTTACTAATGAATGTTTGCAAGCTTTCAATGTTTTGAAGGAACAATTAGCGAAAGCTCCCATCTTGCAACCACCGGATTGGTCGAAGCCCTTTGAAATCATGTGTGATGCAAGCGACACAACTATTGGTGCGGTTTTGGGTCAACGGGTCGACAAAAAGCCGGTAGCAATCTATTATGCAAGTAAAACTTTGTCCGAAGGGAAACTGAATTACACCACAACCGAAAAGGAGTTGTTAGCGGTGGTGTATGCTTTGGACAAGTTTCGCTCATTCATATGGGGAAGCAAGTTGATCGTGTATTCGGACCATAGTACGGTCCGATATTTGATGGAGAAGAAAGATGCAAAGCCTCGGTTGATTAGATGGGTTTTGTTGTTACAAGAATTTGATTTGGAGATTCTGGATAAGAAAGGAAGTGAAAATGTTGTGGCGGATCATTTATCCCGAATTCCCTTGGAAGGAGTTGAAGATGAGGGTGAGATTAATGAACGGTTCCCGACGAACAATTGTTGGTCGTGTCCACTTTCGTGGCACCGTGGTATGCTCATTATGTTAATTACTTAGCCACGGGTGGCATTCCGGACCATTGGAGTAAGAAAAGAAGGCAACAATTCATGTCCCAAGTTAAGCAATACATTTTGGATGAACTGGATTTATTTAAGATTGGACCTGATCAAGTGATTAGGAGGTGTATGCCCGAAACTGAAATATTGGAAATTTTGACTCATGCTCACGCATCGGCTTGTGGGGGGCATTTTAGTGGTCACAAAACGGGATACCGAATTCTCACGTTTGGGTTTTATTGGCCTACCATCTTCAAGGATGCATGTGAATATGCCCGGCAATTGCATGATGTCAACAAATGGGTAGTATTTTGAAGCGAGACGAGATGCCATTGCAACCCATTTTGGTGGTGGAGATATTCGATGTGTGGGGGATAGACTTCATGGGGTCATTTCCGAATTCGACATCTTTGCTCGGTTTGGTATTCCGCAGGTCATAATTAGTGATGGTGGGTCACATTTTAAAATTTTTAATTTTGGAAAATTGTTGAAGCGGTACAATGTGAACCACCGGATTGCTACGCCATATCATCCGCAAACAAGTGGATAAGTTGAAGTGTCCAACCATCAAATCAAAGAAATTCTCATGAAGACGGTGCGAACGGATAGAAAGGATTGGTCAAGTAAGTTGGATGATGCGTCGTGGGCGTATCGGACTGCTTTTAAAACTCCTATTGGTACCACTCCTTACCGGTTGGTGTATGGTAAAGGATGTCATTTACCAATGGAGTTGGCTCATGGAGCGCATTGGGCAATCAAAACGGTGAACGCGGATTATGATGAGGCGGAGAGAATTCGTAAATTACAATTGAGTGAAATTGAAGAAATCCCAGATGAGGCTTATGAATGTGCATCCGCATATAAAGATAAACTAAAGAAGGTTCATGATGCAAAAATTAAGAAGAGAACTTTGAGTGGGTCAAAAGGTGTAGTTGTACAATTCTCGGTTGAAAATGTTTACGGGCAAACTGAAGAGTAAATGGATGGGTCCATTTGAGATCACGTGAGTGGGTTGGTTTGGTGATATTGATATCTTGGATGTGCATACTAATAAGAAGAAAACGGTGAATGGGCATCGGCTCAAACCATACTTGGAGGGCAATGACATCAAGAACCTCGAGCTTGATAAAGTGGGCTACATTTTAAGCCCGGTAGATGAAGAACAAGCGTGAGAGGTCCAGGTTTGGTAGTGTAAATATGTAGTTTAGTGGTTTTTATAATTCCTCTCACCCATTTTAACTTGTGTTTGAAACATGTGGGGAAATTCTTTTGAATTTTAACATAGTGTTGAGGACAACACAAGTTTTTCGTGGGGGGTAGGGTAATTTTCAAGTTTTTGGAAAATATATATATAAAAAAACATTTTTAAGTTAAATGCCCAGATGTCGTCGTAGGCTACGGTGGAGCCGTAGCTTACGGTGGCCAGTTAAAAGCCTACGCCATCTGAAAATGTCTTACGGTGCACAAGGAGGTGCCAGTTACCACCGTAGCTTACGGTGGCATCGTAAGCTACGGTGGCAAGCTGGCACGTGGGGTCTGAGTTATATAAAAAACGAAAAAAAATCCTTTTAATTACAACCACAAATACAGGATTCACCTCTTTTCACCATAAAACTTCTTCTTCTTCATTTATCCCCAAATACAAACCCTAGCTTCCATAACTTCAAACCTTCGCCATTTTCTCAAATTTCAACCAAATCAAGTGATTTTTAGGTCCAAATTGGCTAAAATTTCGCAAGGAATTCAGATTTGTGGTCATATCTCAAGGATTCCTCTGTCTTGGGGGTCGATTTTAGACATCTTGAGTCTGAAATTTTGGGGGTTTTTGTGGGTTCGTGTTAAGCTTAAAGCTCTTGTCATTTTCTCCTTCTTGAAAGCAAAGGTATGCAATTTATGTTCTTATTTGAGGTACATTGCATAATCGTAAGTTGTCTTGATTGTTTTTGCTTACATACTTGCTTATAGAGGTTAGATGATATGAGCTTGTGGGTTAGTGAGATTATGGTTGTAGATGTAGGCGATGTTTAAATTATTGAGCCATGTTTTTGAGGAAATCCCTTCAATGAAGAGGCATCATGCCCAAATTTTGTTAAAAGGTTAAAAGTTTGTGTTTTTACGTCTATAACCATAGTAATAAGCAAGTGTGGGGAAGGTGATTTATGAGAAATTGATGTGTGTTTGTATGTTGTGGTTGTGATATGCAGGATTATGGTCGTAAGGAAAAGAGCATGTTGGATCATCTAGTAACCCAGCTGGGAAATTCGGGGAGGAAAAGAAGGTTACTTCGTTTGGCCGATCAAGACCCGGAGGAGGAACAACAAGAAGAAGAGGAGGAGCAGCCGAGGAGACCGAAGCCGGTATGGGAAAAAGGTACTTTAGACGAGCAGCCAGTGGAGTGGCAGGCGGTATTATTCCATGATCAGATGAACAAATTGTCTCAGCGTAAGGAGGCTTTCATTTGTGAGAAAGAAGTTCGTGAAGTGGATTTTGGTCCATTTGGTATCACTGATCAGTTTAAGGCTCTTGGTTGGGAAGTAGCTCTTAAATGCTATGATAAAGAAGGAAAGAATGTATGATTGAGATTCAAGAGTGGATGGCCACTCTTAGATGTCCACCATACCGCGGAGCATCTAAAATGAAACTATTTGGTACCGTGAATGGAATTGAAGTTGAGATGTCGTTTGAAACGTTGCGAAGGGTTGCGAAGTTTGATAGTAAGCCTACAAACCAGTACATGGTTCCCAAATTGGAGATTTGTACATATCACCAGAGAAGCACCCGCAATGGCAAAACATGTTGAATTATCTATATTTACCGGGTACGACACATGGGAAACTCTACCGAAAAATTTGAGAATCGAGGCGAAGCTGATGTTGATTATTTGCACATTGAATGTCATACCGAGGCGGGGTGATAAAGTGGAGGTGAGATTTCCTGAGGTGAGATTTCCCGAGGTGCCGATATTGTATACGTTGTTGAGAGGAACACCCCTTATTCCTTTGCGATTTTTGGTGTTGAACAATGTATGGATAAGCCGATATAGCGACAACGGAAAATAATACCGCATTGTAGGCTTATCACGGCATTGTTGAAGATGTATGGAGCAATTAATCAGAATGACAAAGGCTCGTACAAGAAATTTAAGCCTTTTGATATCAAGCAGTTAGGGTCAGCATGGACATATATTGGTCAGAAAGGTATCACAAGTTAAAAAGCGAAGGTCAAAGGTGGAGAGCTTTGAAGGTTGATGCGAGGCCATTACGGCCGGGTGAAGAAGATGAACCGGAAAGTGAAGATGGAGCTCCCAGTAGGGATGATGATTATATGGATGATCAATATGAGGCTCCTACACATACGGGTGGTGAAGGACCAAGTGGAAGTAGAGAGGAACCCAATCAGGCTATATCGGTAGTGCATTTGATTATGCACAATGTCGTACAGTTCATATTGGGCATATGGTGGACCGATGGAGCAAGTTGTGGAAAGAATGCGTCCGCCCACTTTCTCGGATTGGTCTGATTCTTCTCAAGTAGCTTTTGATCATCAAATATTCATGGAAGCAAGTATGGAGAGAGCGTTGAAACAAAATTACGACCGACAAGAGTTATGGAATCGAGCACAAATGTATGCTCGTGAAGAGGAGATTAACAGCCGCTACATTGATTATTGGAACAGACGCATGCATGATGTGTGGCATGCGGGTCAACCAATTGTTGCCGACCCTCCTATTGTGGATTATTCCACCTTACCACCGTATGTGGTAGTGTATCATATCCCACCCCACCATTGCATCATTCACAATGGGTGGATCCGTATACGGGAATGGGAGGACAACAAGCCGATCAGGGAGGAAATCAAAAGGTAGTAGCAGTGGCTCGTTCGGATTTGGAAAGTTCACGGATGTTATGACATCCATCTTCGGGTCTCCTCAGCCTAGATACTATTGATCAGGTCCTGTTTCATTTTGTTTTGTACATTTTTTGAATATATTCATGTTTATGTTAAGGTTGGGTGGATGGGTGGTGTTTGATGTCTTTTATTGATGGGCTATGAATGGATGGTGGTGTTCTAAAACTTTTAAATAAATAAATAAATAATAACAAATTATTGGGTTTTGAGGAGTTGAGCGAAAGTTGATGTTGAGGTATGTTGAATGATTAATTCTCCCAAAGCCATACATTGGGGACAATGTATCCCAAGTGTGGGGATGGGGGAAAATTTTGAGGTTTTTGAAAATTTAAACCAAGCAAAAGAGTGTACAAATTTGAAAACTCTTCATCAATCCGCATGGTACGTCAGTAGCCTATTTTGTCCCTTTTTTTCTTGGTGAGTATTTGTGCCACCCATATATATCAAATAGAAAATTTTCTTTGAATTGTGTGGCAATGTGTGAATTGTGTTAATAGAACTTGTTGGTAGATGCATTTTGAGGCCTTAGCTTGTTTGCTATGATAAGGGCATCTAGGTAGCTTTGTCTGGATGTGCACGAGTGTGGGATTGGGGGTTGGAGCTCATATGTTATATACATGAGCTTGGTAATGTGAGGGGTGGGGGTTTGGACTTTACTAGCCCATTTGAGCTTATGGCCATTTATTTGTGACCCATGGATATCTTTCTATATTTACCCATTGATTCGATTCGGTATAATAATGTTAGTTGCATTTTTTTATTTATTGCTTTGATATAAAAAAAGGAGAAAAATACAAAACGAAGGAACAACGATGTTAGTTGTCAGAAACAATAGAAAGAAAGAAAAAGGAAGTGTAGTTGTGTATATAGTTAGTGTGTATGTTTATTTTAGTTGTAATAGTAACACCGAATTGAATCAAAGAGCTACTTGTATATATTCTCCCTTATCCTACCTTTACACCTAGCCCAGTTAAAACCGTTAAGTCCCTTTGATTTACAAGCAAGCTAAGCATCTTTTAGGCGGAGATTTGATTTACATACAAGCATATTGTCGCACATGAACACATTTGCATTGAGGGTTCTAGCGAAAATGGTGCCAGTGACTTTGTTGTCACCGAGAGGAGAGTTAATTGTGAGGGGTGTATCATGTGGTATGATGTTAGGTTAGTAAAAGGATGACACGTATTTGCTTGGTTTGAATGGAAATTGTCATGAATTTGGATATGGGTTGAAGTGTTGCTTGGGACAAGTAACGGTTAAGTGTGGGGATGTGACGGGCGGTCCTTTGGACAACCCTTAAATGCGTTAAAACTAGACAATCTCGCACATTTAATCGGGTTAATTAGTGGAATTAGATAACTACTGTATGTTTGGTGTTGCATGTACAAAAAAGCGTAACAGAGAGGTTTTACCATGCTTGAATGAAGACTTGTACGTGTTAGAGTTGAGAAGGAGATTTGATATGGCGAAACATAAGCAAAGGAGTGTTTCCCAGCATCCACCGTAGCTTACGGCGGAGCCGTAGCTTACGGTGGACCCTGGAATTTTATGTCCACCGTAAGACAGGTTCTGAGTGCCGTAGGGTTTTGTGAAGGCCACCTTAAGCTACGGTGGCACCGTAGCTTACGGCGGCGGAATTTTTGTAACTGCCATATTAATCCATTTTGGGGTGTCTTTTCACAAATCTCATCATTGGGGAACGTTTCTAGACAGTTTTTGGGCGAATTTGGGCTCTTGGAAGTGCTTGTGAACAATTGGAAACATTCGGTTTGTGTTTTTGATTCCTATAAACATTAACTTTGATGTTATGATGATTCACCGAACGATGAGCGGCTAATTTCGTGGCAATCATCTTAGATGTAAGGTTTGCTTTTGAAACACTATGTTTTTGTTCGGATTTCTAGAATAATAACTTGCAATGTTTATTTAAGTTGTTATGGTGTTTGAATGTTTGTTTGTAAATTGTTGGTTCTTCTTTAACGTTAGTCTAAACCATACGTTCTTGGTGTCGTTGGCAATCGAGATATCATGGGAGGGATTAGAGTTGGATAATAGTCAACTGATCATCGGGTAACAACCTCGCATTTCATGATCCGAGTACTAGTTCCCTTTTATCACATACAAATAATTAAACACGAACCATGTCTATGTGGTTCTTTCTAGTTGGACATAAACATTAGTGTGGATTAAAAACCTTACATTAAGATGATCACCATGAAATTAGTCGCTCATCGTTCGGTGAATCATCATAACATCAAAGTTAATGATCATAGGAATAAAAAACACAAACCGAATGTTACCAATTGTTCACAAGCACTTCCAAGAGCCCAAATTCGCCCAAAAACTGTCTAGAAACGTTCCCCAATGATAAGATATGTGAAAAGACACCCCAAAATGGATTAATATGGCAGTTACAAAAATTCTCGCTGGCCACCACCGTAGCTTACGGTGGCCTTCACAAAACCCTACGGCACTCAGAACCTGTCTTACGGTGGACATAAAATTTCAGGGTCCACTGTAAGCTACGGCGCCGCCGTAAGCTACGGTGGACGCTGGGAAACTCTCCTTTGCTTATGTTTTGCCATATCAAATCTCTTTCTCAACTCTAACACGTACAAGTCTTCATTCAAGCATGGTAAAACCTCTCTGTTACCTCTTTTGTACCTGCAACACCAAACATACAGTAGTTTTCTAATTCCACTAATGAACCCGATTAAATGTGCGAGATTGTCTAGTTTTAACGCATTTAAGGGTTGTCCAAAGGACCACCCTTCAGACGTGGACGTGTCTATTGATGTTATCAACACTGTGTTACAACTTGGCGATGATCCCGAAGCTCCATATTCAGGTTGTTAAAGTGCAAACGTGGATGTTTATTACGTATGATGTGTGTTGGAGATATTCTGGGAGGTCAGATCAACAAAGCGTGGTTGCCGCTCCGATACAAGTTCTTTTTGCAAGTTCTTATTCAGTGTTAGAGCAACAGGCGAAGTGGTTATGACATGGCGAATAACAACTTAGTAAGACTGATGGTTGCTTTGATTCATGAACAAACCATTCAGTATTTCAAAGTATATTTTTGCAAACATGAAGGAGAATTTGGGAAGAACCAGGGGTGTTGGTTGAAGCAAGTTTTGGATGTATCCATAATTTCTCCAGATGATTATAGAACGTACAATATCTGAATCTTCCAAAGAATGAAACGATGTTCTTACAGTTAATGTTATGATGCAACACTCGTTGAACATATTTAGGGGTGTAGCTGCTAAACGTTACACAGAAAGCACACCTCCGAGGAAGATGTTTGGTGCTCTGGGCAAGGATGACTACGTGGCTCCGGATAATGATAAACAGCGTCATGATGATAGCCAATCTGACAACGAAGAACCAACCTTGAAAAAGATGATGGTGTTGATGCATATGTCTGTTGCCTACGTCATCGTATAACTCGAGTCTGGGTTTAGGAGCGAAACGTTAAGTTTATGTATGATGTGAGACAAGTTCGCCCGAACTTGTAAAGTACATGGACAAGTTCGCCTGAAGTTGTCCTGTGAAGGACAAGTTCACCGAACTTGGCCATAGAACATTTTAAGCGAACTTGTCACCCTATAAATAGGGTTGTTGTGTTCTCATTTGGAACATTCAGAGATTTTGTGTACTGGACCGGCGAAGCTCTATCCAATTGTTTTCAAGATTTGTAACGTTTACTAATCAATGAAACAGTGATCAAACATAACAAACTTGTATACAATGTCGCCTATGCAAATGGATTCCGCACGTTTATCTTAGGTTTGCCAAATTAGGACCAGAACGATCCGTACAACGGACTTACAAGTGGTATCAGAGCAGGAATGGCCTAATTTGAAGACATTGGACACAGAACATCTCATTCTACTCATTTCTTTCTTTTTAAACTTTTCTTGGACATTTCACGGACAAAATGAACTGATTTTCAAGTATAATACGTAAAATCCATCATACTAAAACCCTTGAAAGTTTCAGATCAAAATTCAATCGATTTTATGTCAAATTCACAAAAAACCATGTTTGACAAACCCCTTTTGTCCGAACTTATAGCATAAGTTCGCCCGAAGTTGTTCCTAATTTCATAATTTTGTGAGAATTAGCAACTTCGCGCGAAGTTATGAAAAGAAAACAAGTGATTTTTTGATAACTTCGGACGAAGTTGTCAATACAAGTTCGCCAGAACTTGTTAAAAGTGATTTTTCAGAAAATTGACACTAAGTTCGTCCGAACTTGATTGAACTGATTCTTCAAAAGTTGGACAACCAAGTTCGTCTGAAGTTGTACAAGGGTTTCTAAATAAAAAAAAGGCATGAAAATCCCGAAAACATCTAGAACATTATATATCGTTAGATTCGTATCGACGAGATGATTTTAAAAATATAATCGAAAAAAACAGTTTTCGAAAAAATTTAAACGTTTTTAGCGAACCGATACATTAAAATTGTCGAGTAAAAAGTCAAATTTTTGCGGGACGTTTTTGAAAACCAAATTTTTGTCAGAAATGGAAGATACTGATTTTGAAAATGAATGATTGTGAAGAGTTGTCTTCTGATTTGGATCCTTGTAAACGTTGGACTATTTGGAATAAAAGATTTGAAATGTTTAAATGCAAAAAGGATGAGTATGTAATTGAGCTAGTAAACCTTTTAATGTCATGATGAAACTTTTGAATCGAGGTAATCACTGGTGTAAAATCAATATTGAAGATCAGTTTTCGAAATTGGAAGGTGCATTACCATCAAAATGGGATGATTTTTTGACATAATTAAAAATGGAACCTAGATTTGACATCAATCATCTTTATGAGTTTATGCACAAAATTTGCAATCACATTCCTTAATTGAAAACCTGAAAGTTTTAAAACTAAAGAAGGAAAGTGAGTCTGAGATTACATCTGAAAATGAAAATGCTTGTCAAAGGTTTATTAATCTGAAGTTTATCATTCTTTTGCAGGTCTAGTCAGTGATCAAGGAAAATTTATGGAAGCACAAAGTTTAAATGATCGGATTAAGAGAGAAAGAAGTATAATGGCGAAGAACTGTGATGCACAAGTTTCAAGTACATCTACAAATGAGTCTTTAAGTTCTAAAACAATCTGCCCAGTCTATGATGAAGATTTAGTGATTATCTGGCAGATAATGCAAAATTCTTGACCAAACTAAGAGTTTGACATTAGAAAATAAAAAGTTAAAAGAAAGTGAAAAGATTTTTGAAAATAGAATAAAAATTTTAGAAAATGAAAAAACTGTTTTAAATAAAAATGATTTTGAAAAACAAAATATAATAAACTCGCATCTTGAAAAAATCAGAAAAATTTGAACAAGATGCTGAGATTGCTAAAAATAAAATTGTTGATTTGGAAAAGAAATTGAAAGGTTTTGTCCTCGTCATTAATGTTAGATTCAAAACCGATCAATGAGAATAAAAAAAGAATTCAAATAAGTGACATGTCACAAATTATGACGATGTCATAATTGAGGATTGTGATGATGATACCGACGATGAAAGTGATAAAAACGATAAAAATGAAATATTTTTGAAACTAAAGAGAAATTTAAGAAACTGTTCTACAATCTACTGAAAAGGTGATGCTCAATGCAAAAACCTTCTAAGCAGAATGGAAAACGAAAACAAAAGGAAAAACAAAGTTTAAAAATTTTAAAAAGTTTCAAAAGAAAAATAAAAGCTCATCGGTACGATCCAATTATTATAAAAATTCACAAAAATTTGAAAATCAAAACTTACGAAAATTTGAAAATAAGTGGTGCAGGTCGGACCACAGTGTTTCAAAGTCAAATCATGTTTATAGAAGAAACAGGAAAGATGGCTACCACACTTCAAGTCAATGTTATGATTTGAGTATATGGTTCGATAAAAAGGATCGTATGCTAACAAGGTGTCTCACAACTGTGGAGTAAATGGACACATTACTAGAAAATGTCCACAAATTAATCCTAAACTTGTTCATATTGATAAGAAAAATTCTGAGGATTTGAAAGTACCAACTCAGCTTTGGAAACAATGTATAGAAACTACAAACAAGGTGAAACTAGTTATCACTAAGTTTTCAAATTTTGAAACTGGTGAATCCTCGAATAGTAATGAACAAAAAGTTTCTACATTGTATTTCAAGAAAGCTTTAACAAAAACTCAAACATGGTTGGTGAAAGAAAAAGAAGTTACACAATCAGGGAAAGTTGAAAGTTTAGAGGACTTTCCGAAGCTTAAGAAAGTCCATAATAAACCTGATTGTGAAAAGAAAATCAAAATTGAGGTTAAGAAATAATACCTAAGACTGAAAAGACTTGGGTGTCATTATTCAACTAATTGTTTGAATTTTTGTTCAGGAACTTCTGAGATAAAAGCAAATTACTGAGATAAAAGCAAATTACTGAGAATGAAGTTTCGTGGCTTACCTAAGAATGAAATGGGCCGGGATAGCAAGTTTTACATAAAGGCCATTTTTACAAAATTTTAAATTTAAATAATGTTTACTTTACAATTTTTGAAAATTTTTGGAGAAAATTTTTCGAAAACACATTCAAATAACGTTTACTTGAAAATTTTACAAATATTTAAAGAAAAATTGAAAATTTTCACAGAACCCTCATTGTTGAACAGACAAAACCCAGGGATATAAATCTTTTATAAACACAAAAGTGTCAAGGTTTTTGTCATCATGAGGGGGAGAGAGTTTAAAAGATAAATTGTGAAGCATTAATGGATGGAGAATTGAAGTGATTCTCATCAGTTGGTCAATGATTTTCTATAAATCAAAAATTTCAAAATGTTTTTGAATTTTAGGGGGAGAAAAAAATTTCATAAAATCCAAAAACATATTAAAAGCAAAAAGTACAAAAGCATTGAAAAAGACAAAAAGAGTTTTGTGTAAAAAGGAAATGATAGTACATCAGTGGACTATCACAGTATGCTAAGGATTTGTAAAGTTTAAAAGAATTAAACAAGTCTTACTGAGGATGTGTTGATAGGCTTTACATGTTCAGTAGATTATTTCCAGGATATAAACTAAATTTTACAACTGCTTAATTTGTGGCTTAACATCTCTCGGATATATGGACTTAGTACTCCGAAATTACGTTTGAGAGATTGTCTGATTCTGAGATACGAGGTCTTTATAGATGGTTGATATCTGGGTATTATACAATTCTTCTGATTTTGCGTCAGCAATGGCCTAGAACTTGTAGAATACTTTTGCATTAAAACCCTAAAATTGCATCCAATTGAAAATATCGACAATCTAGGTAAATTTGTTTAAAACTAAAAGTCATAATAAGGTCAACGGTACTAGTGACGTGTCTCAAAAACTGATATGATCCTTTAACACAAACTCAACAAAAATATGTTTGTAAATATGTTTGTACATAGTTAGTGTTTTGATATTTATTTTCATAAAACCAAAAATATTATATCTTTGAGTTTCAATACTGATGATGAAATGTTGATTTTCAAAATCTAGGGCTGCTGAACAAAAATTCTTGATATTGAGATTGTTCTGCAAAGTTAAAAAAGTTCATTAATTTGAAACTTACATTTGAGTAATTGCATCAGTTTGTGTCAAAATGTTTAATCAAGATCATTAAGTTGAACTTGATACATAAATCAGATACTCAAGGTCATTAATTTGGACTTGAATAACTGAGATGGTTTAAAACTGATAAGAAGATTAAAATTTGAAATGTTGGTGTTTTGAAATTTCAAAGTTTGAATCTGAATTGTTTATTTGAATGTTTAAGGAACTTTGAAACAGAAAATAGATTTTAAAGGGGAGCTGAATAAAACACGTTGATTAAAGATAATAGAAAAGCTCAAAGTAAGGGGGAGCATGGTGATTAAAGTTTTATCAAGACAAGCTCAAGAAAAGAGAATAGAATTGATGAAGATATGAAGATCATCGATGTTAAAGTTATTCAAGAAATAAAGATCAGGAGAATTTTAAAGACTCTGGAACTTAATTGAAGACTGGTGACTACGGCAACATCCAAGGGGGAGTCTGTTGATGCATATGGCTGTCGTATACGTCATCGTATAACGTCGAGTCTGTGTTTAGGAGCAAAACGTTAAGTTTATGTATGATGTGAGACAAGTTCACCCGAACTTGTAAAGTACATGGACAAGTTTTCCCGACGTTGTCCTGTGAAGGACAAGTTCGGCCGAACTTGGCCATGGCACATTTCAAGCGAACTTGTCACCCTATAAATAGGGTTGGTTGTGTTCTCATTTGGAACATTCAGAGATTTTGTGTACTGGACGGCGAAGCTCTGTCCAAGTGTTTCCAGGATTTGTAACGTTTACTAATCAATGAAACAGTGATTAAACAGTAACAAACTGTATACAATGTCGCCTATGCAAACGGATTCCGCACGTTTACCTTAAGTTTGCCAAATTAGGACCTGAACGATCCATATACAACGGACTTACAGACGGTAGACAAGTTTGGTCGAAAGAAGAGGAAAGATCAAGGTGATGATGATAGTGATGATGAAGGTGTGACGTGATGATGAAGGGTGACGGTGGTGCGAGTTGTGCAGGTACTACCGGCGGTGATAAAGGTAAACAGTCGGGTGACAACGATGACTCCGATTCTGATGACAATCCGCCTGAGCCTGGATATGAACACTACACTGATGAACGTGGGATTAGATAGGTTCGACATATTCGGACAGAGACAGATGCAGATTATGTTCCATCTGATACAGAAACAGAACGAGTGCGTAAGAAGAAAGTTGCGATTCGCAGAAAGAAAAAGAGTAAGAAAGCTACGGAAGCATCTTTAGAACAACCTACAACCACATCAGAACCAGTCCAAGCAGCCGAGTTTGCCTTCCCAGCGGAGGAAACTGTAGCTTTAATGACTTCCCCCACAACAACCTCTGAACCACCTCCTACAGCTACGACTGCGGTTGAAACACCTGCAGTTGTAGCACCTCAGGACCAACCACAACATGCTACTTCTTCTGCTCCACAATCCCGATCCACAGCTCACCAACAAAGCACAGAACGACGTAGCACAATGTTTTCAGAAATGGAACAAGGTGAAAAGGTGGACATTCTGTTTTCTCAATTGAAGGCTGCAGCAAACCAGAAATTTAATCGGCATTCTGATTTCATGTCTTCAATGAAAACCGTGATTTAAACAACAGTTGGAGATCAATATGTTGAAGGAAACTGTTGGAAAGCAAGCAGCTGAGATTCCGCAGTTAAGGGCAGAAAATGAACAGTTGAAGGCTGCAGATGCTGAAAGAGTAGCTCAGTTAGAACAGATGCGAGCGGCTGATAATGATCAAGGGATTGAGATGAACAGGTTAAAGGAAAGAAGTGCAGCACTACAGCGATCCACAGATACACTTGCTACAAAGTATACTGATATGAGAGATTGGTATAACTCTCAGAACACTACAATAGTTGAAGGGTTTAACAGCATCAAGGATGGTTTTGAAATGAGTAGAAAGCGGGTTAACACACTATGGACAGAAAGGTGTAAGGCTCAAGAAGTTCAACGCAAGCGTGATCACGACAGTGAAGACCCTGGCAATCCTGATGCACCGGCTTCATCCGCACAACCAGAGGGTTGTGCATCAATTCCAGTTGTAGGTTCAAGTTCAGAGCAGATCGTGGCCGATCCAGTTGCCTCAGGTGGAACTCAAGAGGAACCGGAAAGGTTACAAGTGTTGAAAATGTTGAAGATATTGATCTTTAGTTGGCATTGGTTGAAAGTGTTGCTGTTGACATTGGTGAAAGTTCAACAGCAGATGTTGAGCCTGTGGTGGCCTCAAGTTCAGATGTTAGCTTGGTTGTTACTGAAGGATTTGAGTTCAACCATTACAGGCGTGTCATCCGAAAACTGGGAAGAGTTAGAGGAATGAGAGTTTGTGTCTGAACTCTCAAGTGAACAAATTTTGGCTTTAAAGGAAATGAAGGTAGTAGACGATGCTACTATCGATGAAATACGAGTGAACCAGATGTGTCAAATGTGGATGATCTAGAGGAGATAGTGTTTGAAGGTGAAGCGGAGAAATCAAAGTATGTGCGTGAAGACGGAACGGAGTTCAATTCGTTTGATGCTGATTAGTTACGGGAAAACATGGATGAGATCGACGAAAAGTTAAAGGGTCGTGACACATCTGATGTTCCCACCGACACTTTCGACGAATGGAGAAAGAAGTTTCTGACAAAGACTCCAAAGCCTGCTCCTCCACCAGTTCAAGTCGGATCGACCTCAAGGAAGAATTCTCAGTTGGTTGTTCGCGAAGGAAATACACTGCATGGCTGTGAAGCGCAAGCACGGGATCCAGTACTTCAAGTCCCTCCTTAGCATACTAGTTTTACCATTTTATGATGTTGCTGCTTTAGCGTAGTTGAACGTGATCAACCGATCAAACTTCGAAGGTGTTACGCTATTTGCTCGCAAGCTAAGGATGGAACGTCGAAAAGGTTGGAAGGATGAGTTGTACAAGCCACAGTCACTGATGCATAAGCAGATCAAGTACACGTTAGATCCAGCAACCAACACCGCTCGTTACAAGCTTGTTTACAAGCCGGTGAAGGTTATGGATAAAATTCCGCTCATGCTAATGAAGCAAGACTTTTTGGGATACATGGTGTTGTGGTGTTACGACTCTGACACTCATGAAGCAGTGATCGTCTTCAAGAACAACGAAGACAACTTCCGCATGCTTGATTCGATGTGGATCGGTATGTCCACTGCCGACATCAAGAAGCTACTTCAACACGATATCTTCTATGAAGACAAGGACGCTCATCAAGCTTTTACTGTTCCAACACGTCGCTTGTTTTTGCTACTATCGCGGAATTCACACCGGTAGCTCATAGTCCGAAGCAAACCACTAGAAATCAAGACCGAAGACCAAGCAACAGTCAAGGGGGAGTTTGTTGATGCACTTTTGTGTGTGGCGCTTGTTCTTAATTATGTCTGTAATTATACAGTCTTTGTTTATCGAGTCTGTAAAGTTTTGGTCGAGTCGACCAAGTCAAGATATCCTCATATCTTGACTCGGCACGACGTTTACTTTGTTGGTGATGTAAAATAGCTTCTAGTGTGAAGTCTGTTAGTACTTAGTGTTTATGTCTTACTGTTCGTAAGTGTATGTCTGTTTGCAGGCAACCCACGAAAGACGCACTTCTTCGTGATAACACCCTTTACACGATAGACCTTCTTCGTCTATGATAAAAAAAACACAAAGAACCCTTCGTGATATCAAGTTATTCGTAGGTTATGGTCCACGAAGGACCTATCCTTCGTGGGCCTGGAGGTGTTTCGTGGCCCATGCATATCCTTCGTGATGTTGCTAGGTTGTCTTGCCTATATATACAGACTTATGGTTCACTAGTTCAGTAAGAAAGCACTATGAGTTTGTATAAGCATTGTGTGTATATGTTTGTATTGTTTCTCTTCCATTAATCAAGATAGTGAATCTTTGGTTACTTTGTGTTGTTTATCATTTTGCTTTGTTTGCACATACACTTGGATTCCGCACTCGTGTGTGTGTGTTAACGACAAGGAAGTAGGTTTATCTTGATCCTCCAAGAGGGACCTACATCTTTTTGTTCTTACAATAATTAGTGTTCTATAATGATTCTCATCCTATTATAATGGGTGGGGTTCGGCTACAAAGCCCAAATTTCCTATAAAGTGTAAAAAGTCATAAAACAATATGTTTCGGCCATAAAACATATCTAAAAACCACAAATAACAAGTGAAGCTTACTAAAACACCATATTCAAACCATAATAGTCCATAAAAACTTCAAACGCACAATCGTAGAGCTATGAATATAAAACACAACATGCTAATCAGCATAACCACAATAATATTTGTAATTCGATAATTAGAGTCTTAGTATTCAAACCACAAAACACAACCCACATATATGATGTTTTAGTAATCTTCATTTTTTATTTTTAGGGTTTTTTTGTGTATTTTATGGTTGATATTTTAGTGTTTTGTGATTTTTTACACTTTTTAGAAAATTTGGACTTTGTAGCCAACTCCTAGCCATTATAGTGTAATCGGTTAACGATTAACACTTGTAGTCGTTAATATATGTTTTTTATATAAAAATAAGGTTCGATGTTAATTTATTTACTCATTAAAATATGAGAGATTGAGAGGATTAAGATGTATAGTGGTGGATGGGAGAAAGATAGTGATAAAGGTTAGCTTGAAGGTTCTAAGGAAGAGGATATGAAAAGTGAAATTAATTGATAGATTTGTCCTCATGCGGGGTCCACGTTAATTCAATGAACATTTAAAATAAACCTGGTTAGTGTTAAATGACAGACAATATAAGGTTTTTATAATGTGAAGGGATCGCTGTCAATTAAAAGGTAAAGAACATTCATTGAAATTTGGTATAAATTTAAAAGAAGAAACTGTAAATTGCCCTAAAAACTGTATAGAGAATTTATTATATGTATCAACCTGCCATTTTTGTAGGCAGGTAACATATTTCACAAAAAAGAATTAATGTGTAATAAAAGATATTTTAAATATGTATATTTACCGACTTCAAAATAAATTATTTTGTATTCTGTCAGAGCAACAATGTGTTTGGTGCTAATGATAATATTTAAGAAACACAAATGATCCTAGCATAAATAATTAAATAAACCTAGTTGTTTGTCTTGACCCCTCAACAGTTTGGGCAGAAACAGGAACAAGTTCATCCGGGTGAGACACAACTTCTAAGGCATTTACAAAGGCGAACGAATTGGCAGAAGGCGTAAAAGTGAGAACCAATTCATCCGAGGTAATGTTGATAGAATATTCCTTAACACTAGGAGTAACATGAGGTTGGAAATCTTTCAACAGAGTAAAACCATGAGCAGACACAGAGAATTTAGAACTACTAAGGTTATAGGTTTGATGATCTGGAACAAAAGGGAAGAAGTAGAGGCAGAAACAGGAACAAGTTCATCCGGGTAAAGTTGGAAGTTATATTGAGAATCCTAGCAGTTCTATACAACAAAGATCCATAAATGGATGAACTTGGTTCAGGGTTTGTTGCATTTATGGATTCTTGTTCCGGGTTCGAAAAGAAAACTATCTGATACGAAAACCCTATCGCCTACAGTACGATTTGTAGGCCATCCACAATCAACCAGATAGTTATCCGTCATACTCTAAGGAGCATTTCATCAAACACATGGTGGACATAACCAAAACAAGCAACTCATATTTACCAAACCCCATAATCGTAACCAACAAGTGTGAGAAACTACAACGCCCAACAAACAAAAGAATGAAAGAATATTAATCTGTTGAAAAGAACAACTAAGTATTCAGAAAAAGTGACAAGATAGTCAATGGTGATACATCAAAATCAAAATTCGAAAAAGTAATAGGGATAAGATAGAAGAAGACAGCTATATAATTGACAATAATAATAATAATTCATGTGAAACAAGCAGCAGACAAGTGGTTGATGATGCGAAGGTTCCTCTGAATTTTGGAAAATTATGAGAAAAATCACTTTCCCATTAGAGGATTTTGGAAGGTTGTGTGAGAGTAGGAAGAAGAGTTGGCTAAAACCGCGTTTTTGGAGCTAACAACCGGACCATAGTGGTTGAATAGATAGACAATATATGGTATATTTTATTGGAAGATTTTGGTTGTTAAAGTTATCATTTAGAGAACAAAAAATCTTTGCTTGATACTATTGTCTTCTTTTATCATAATTTTCGGATTAGATTTTAAGAAGAGAGTACAATAACTAATGAATTCTTATCTTGTACCTGTATTAGGGTGAAGGGAGTGGTTAAACACTAAAAGTGACAAACTTTAAAATCAACCAATCAGAGAGTGTCATATCAGCTGACCAAAAAGTTTAAACTATGGTGAAAAGTGTTGGCAATTGTTAAACACTTGAAATGGCAAACTTTTTGGGTTAAAAATCTTTTTTTTTAATTATAACAAACAACAACAACAAACCAACAACAACCAACTTCACCGAAGCGGCAAACCTTTACCGCCTGACTAAGTTTGCCGATCGGCAAAGAGTGTCGGCGGCGGTGTTACTGCGCGACAAACCCTTTGCCGATCGAGTTTGTCGCCCACTCCCTTCACCCTTATTGAAAAGGTTTGAGTATGATAATGTAAATATTGTACTAGTTTAGTATTTATGTATTTATTATTGTAGTAGTTTAGAAAAGCTAATGTTTTAAACTTAATATATATTATACTGATAATAAAATAATGACACAATGTAAATCAAGGGTTTAATCATTGAAGAAATGATAGGTGTTTGGTGCTTTTGGTAGCACCTAACATATGGGTAAAAAGTTAAAAACAAAGATTATCATGTCTAAGATTTTAACTACCTAATACTATGGTTTCATTTTTAATTTTATTATTTTTTCATTCTCAACATTATAAACTAATTTTCATCTTATTTGACACATCAATACTTGTGGGGCGCAAGCCCCTGCAACTAACAGGGGTGATATGGTTTCTCGTGAAACGTCGTTAGTCAAACTCCAACGCCAGCATGAGCCTGGTTAAGACAACATAGTCTGGTCAGAGTGGGGTTAGAATCATTTGTTTAGGAGAGTATGAGATCTCTCTCACAACAAGTTAAGATTCTCACCGTTTAAAAAAACACAACATTTTTACATTCTTTTACTACCTTTTTTATGGTTTTACTAGTTTTCACCTCACACACCCTATCATTTTTAAACATTACCCATTTATTTAAATATTAAATTTTAACACTAACTAATTTAGATAAATTAATTAATTAATTAAACTTTGTTGCTTAAATTAAAAAAAACACCTTAAAATAGAAGGATTGAAATTGAAACGTTAAAATTGCAAACATATACTATTAAACAAACTAAATTTAAACTATACATACCAAAGCCCTAAAATTAAATTATACATACGAAATCCCTAACTAAACAAAATAACACCCTATTTAAAATTGACATTGTAATTAAACATAACAAACTCCTAGTTAAAACATCAACCGCTAAAAGATTGAGTTAAATAAGCAGCTGAAATTAATGCTACGTTCTTGTTTTCATGGGTTATGAAAGTACCACTCATTGACACCTTAAAACTCCTCATCATAAGGAGGTGCATACTCTTCTCCCGAGTCGGCGGGATACTCTTCTTCTTCATTGGTGACTCAATCCTCAGTTGTCTAAATGCCTCTAAATTAGGGATTTCATCCCATCCATTCCCAGTTGATTAATTATCTGGTAATTGGGAGTACGCCCCTCCCCGATTCCAAGATAGTTTTCGGCATGGTTGAATGCCGAATTCCATTCTTCATCCGTCAACTACCATGGATCTGCTTCAGTTGAAGGGCGTGGAGGGTTTGCAGGTGGAGAGTTTGACCATCGACAAATTTTAGGTGGATGGGATGTAGGTGGAAGGTTTGAACATCAAGGGTGTACCATCCCAAGTAAACCATGCAAAGATAGTGTCTGCTTTGTCCCTGATGGGTTGCCCATCCAGTAACTCACAGTTTTGTTTTTACCCAACTAGTTGCTCGCCTCGGCAAAACGCGTCTTGGTAGAGAAGGTTTCCACCCCCTTATAAGGAAGACTTTGTTCTCCTCCTCAACCAATGTGGGACTTACATCTACACCCCCTACCCCTTAGGGAACCCAGCTTCCTTGCTTGCACACCGGCTAAGTCCTTGGCTCTAATACAATTTGTAACATCGGACCTCTTTTTACCAAAAATATTGTCCGCTTTGCCTCCGATGGTTTGCCTATCCAGGAGCTCACGTATTTATTTTTTTGGTTGCTCTGGTGGAGACTTCCTAGGAGGTCACCCATCCTGATACTGCTCCCACCTGAGCACGCTTAACTATGGAGTTTTCATGTGCTCCACAACAAACTAAGGGCATGTTTGGCAAAGCTTATTTACACCTCCTTATGACTTATTGACTTTTAGAAAAAGCTAATAAGAAGATAAGGTGTTTGATAAGTCAGGATTTTGTGACTTTTTTAGGAGCTTATCTCCTTATTAGCTTTTTCTAAAAGTCAATAAGTCATAAGGAGGTGTAAATAAGCTTTGCCAAACATGCCCTAAGCCCAAAACGCGTTGGTGATTTAAGAGTGGGGCATGTCTTATGAACCAACAATCTTTAACTCACCTCCCCCTTAAGGACTCATCGTCCTCGATGAGGTTTGCGCTACCATCTCGAGTGTCACACCCCAACCGATGGCGGAAACATCGAGGCAGGACGAAAGAGATTGCTCATTGCTCATAATACTAATTGTGACAATATTCAATTAAACCGGATTTCATTCCATAAGTAAAATATTCGAGTACAATACATGAAAATTCAAATACAACAATAATCAAGGCAAAATTTGATACAACAATTATAAACCTAACATCTATGTGTGTATCTAGACATCAACACTACTCCAATTTCATGGAATCATCTTCATCAACCTGTAACATGTTTAAAATACGAGTTCAATGCAAAAGCAAAGGCGAGTACACAAGTTTGGGTGAATACATAGCATAGGTATAAAAGGTATAACTCAAATCCACATGGTAATTGTAAGCAAAGTATATACTAATCATGCAATACTAGATCAAACCCCCAGTTTTCACAAAAGTTTACGAGATCGAGCTTCCCGTCGCAAAAGCGACAAGACTAAATGAGTATGATAATCTTAACAAAACCCCGACGTGGGTGTGCTACTCCTATAGCGCTATATATGTCAAGTTGGGCTAGCTAAGTTAATGATCGAGCATGTATAATTCTAGCATGTATTTAAGCATAACACGCATCATGTATTAAGGATTGAGTATGTAAGAGCATGAATTTGTGATAAGTGTATTTTGATAAGTAAACATGTTACAACCCAAAAGTGAGAAAGCGATAAATGGGTCGAGTGTAGTCATGGTTTTGCAAAGCTTCCTTTGAAATCCCGTGAAGAGTTTGATGGCTTAAGGTTGGAACACCGAGTTATCCTACACGAGGAAACGGAGGTGTGTGAGTATTTGGATGGAAATGGAGGATTTAGAATTCAAATAAGCATAAAAAAAATATGTATAGAAAGTATTCACTAAGGTCTAGCACTCGTTTTGACACTATGAGAACCCATTCGGGTTTATGTGACTTCATAGGCTATGGCACCTATTAGAATCGTCACGAGGAACTAAACACTTTAGTGATTAAACTTAATAACTTGATAGGTGATTAGGTATTCATTATCAAGGTTTCGGTTTGATATATTATATAGTCCATAGATTTATATATAGATATATAATCATGTAGAAGGTGGGAGGATGAACCATCCACTTTGGAACCTCTTGGTGTCATGTAAGTCATAGTAGGAGGATTAACCATCCACTTTGGAACCTCGATTGAATTCACCACTACACAAATTTCATAGACAAAAGGAGGGTCAAGGACAATATGAATAACAATATGAATAACAAGAATGTAAATATGGTCACTATACCAAGTAGCCAAGTGAACTTCCACCGGGGAGCCGGCGTCAACACAAGTCGAAGGCTAGGCGGGTTGTGTCACTTTACAACTAGCAAACTAGCTTGGGATAATGATGAGAAATCATCAAGTGTTTGTGGACTTAGATGTAGGACAGCCCAGGCTAACCAAGTTAGTCACACAAGAACAAGTTCGAGGCTTGCAACAGCTTTAAGCTCTTCAAAAACATAAAGTTTAGAGTGTCTAAACACTCCTATTTACATGTATAACAACCTTGGTTTGTCTCCCTAACCATACTTTGATTAGGAGCTCAAGACACAAGGTGGAATGTAGAAAACATAAGATTTTGAAAAAAGTTTTGCATAAAACAGAAAGTTTCTTGCACTTCAACCTCAAATATGAAGGAGTTCCATCTTGGTTCTCCCATGGAGAACCTTAGGAAGCAATCCTAGAGGTGTCCCAAGTGCTAAGAAAGAGGAAACAATGAGAAAATAGAGGTAGAAGTGAGCTAGAACTCACTTTGAAAGCCTTGAAGATTCTGCTCAAATTCTGAGATTAGTAACAGATTTTTAGTGAGTTGAGAGAGAGTTTAGAGTGTTTGTAAAGTATGAGATGAGTGGGAATGAGGTGGTTTATATAGGAGGTGATTAGGGTTTAGTTAGGTGAGGTATTAATGCAAGAAACACAACTAAACAAACACAAAATTGACCAACCCATGAGCAGCTAGCAACATTCTGCGGAATGAGTCCTCTGGCGGGGAGCGAGAGAAAAGGGTCTTGGTGGTCGCGGGGTGCCAGAGGATTTAATCCTCAATTTTTTTTTATTTTTGGTCATTTTCAGTCCTTGTAGTTTATATTAGGTAGGGTTTGAGGTGTTTTAGGGTGTTTTAAGTTATAAGAACATAATATAAGGACCATTAGTTATAAAATATGATTGATGATCATGAATGAGGTATTACGAATGCTTAACAAGTATAAATGTGCATGAATCTTGTATGTATATCATGTATTTGCAAGTTTGATCACGTATGTTCAAGTATCATGAATTTAGTATTAAGAGATCACGAATCACAAATGTTTTCAATTACGCATGAATATGTAAAGTATGAATATTACGAAATACGAATTTTTATTATGATCCAAGTCTTGGATTTTACAACGATTAAAACGAAACGATGAATACAAGTACAAGGTTTCCAAAAGTAGAAATACAAACGACGCTTTCTAAATAAGGAAAGTTTGAAATAGCGGGGCGTTACATCGAACGTCACAAGAGTGGCTCTGATACCATTTGTAATAGCCATTGTGCCAAGATATTGTCCGCTTTGCCCCATATGGGTTGCTCATCTAGGAACTCACGGTTTTGTTTTACCTGACGAGTTGCTCGCCTAGGCAAAATGCGTCTTGGTAAAGATGGTTTCCACCCCTTATAAGGAGGGCTTTGTTCTTCTCCTACACTAAAACCGATAAGATTAACATGGACCATTGTTACACCCTAGGTAAATCCCACACGAGCCGTGGCTAGGAGAGATTGTTGGTTCGTAAGACATGTCACGCCTCTTATATCACCAACGCGTTTTGGGCTTAATTGGCTGTGGAGCACATGAAAACTCCGCAGTTAAGCGTGCTCAGGTGGAAGTAGTATCAGGATAAGTGACCTCTTGGGAAGTCTCCACTCGGGCAATCAAAAACAAATATGTGAGCTCCTGGATAGGCAATCCATCGAGGGTAAAGCAAACAATGTTGTAAAAAGAGGTCGGATGTTACAGTGGGTTTGCAGGTGGAGGGTTTGCAAGTGGAGAGTTTGATCGTCAACATGATGAATGTCTAAGGTTTGATGGTCATGCTGTTTCAATCGGAAATTCTTTACTGCCACCATATCTCTGAGAATTGTAGCTCTTAGGTAGAACAAGAAATGTAAGTATGTGGTAAAAGATGTGCAACTCTGGGTTAGAAGAAGAAGTTAACTTATAGGCAGTATAATATAGCAGTTGGAATATAACCGTTGTACTTTTGAAATAATTTTTTAAAAATATTTATAATATATTGTTATTTTATAGTTTAAGTTAATAATAGCCATTAGAATATAACCATTGTAATCTTTATTGAAATGCAGCTCTTCCAAACGAGTCTATTCGAAGTGACCAAAGCGACATCTTCTTCTTCTTCACTCCAAGGTCTTCGTATCATTTTTTTAGAACAATATAAAAATAGCGTGTCAGAATTTAATTAGAGTGTGGTGTGAGTTTAAATATGTGTGGTATGTGTGTATATAAATGATTTTTCTTTTAAATACAAACACTTAGACATTAGAATGGGCCTACCTCTTCACCCCATCCATGAGAATGCCCCCCACCTCTTCACTGCATCTTTACGCTGTGAACCGCCCCACGCCGCCCCCTCTTCACCCTTCCTTCACACCAAAACGTCGGCATACAACACCCCTTCACGCCAGCCACCATTCCAGGTGGTAAGGGAATGACTCCACAGTGAATAGCCTAATGATGTTAATATTTTGTTTTTATATTTTATTGTTTTAGGTTTAGTGAATATGCAATTTTGTTTTTTATTATATTTTTGGATTTGATTTTTAGAATAAAAATTATTTTGGATATGGTTTGCAATGTCCGTATATTTATTTATATTTTATTATAGTTTATATAAACAAACAAAGTCATATAAATTATAGAACTTATAAAAGAAAATATAAAATTCTATATAAATGATACAACTGCGTTTTTAATAAATTTATGTCAATATACAAATAATTTAAAATATCATATTCAACGTATATTATATATTAAAAGTTAAAAATGGAAAACAAAATTTGACATTAATTAAAGAGAGTAAACATCCGTTTTGCTCCTTGTGGTTTGGTCACATTAGCGATTTGCCCCAATCATTTAAAAACGGTCATTTTCCTCCAATAGTTTACTATGTTTTTCCCATTTTGCTCCTCGCTTCCAACTTCATCCAAATTGTTTGTTAACTGAAAGGGTATTTTGGTAACTTCAAGTATAAAACTATGGGTATTTTAGTAATTTTAAAGATAAAGATTTAATTATTTACTAGATTTATGTACATACAGTATATAAAATATAAAAGAAAGAGTCTCTCCATCTCTTTTGAACTATATACATATTCTCTACTAGACACCACCATCTCCAACTGGCACCTGACCACCGCCACTAGCCCACCACCACCACCATCTGGTCACTAAAACTCATCGGCAACCTGGAAACACCCAACCCCAAATTGAAACACCCACCACCGACACTAAAATTTAATTCATATTTTCTCTCTTTCTCACAACCACATTGCACCATCCCTAACCTACCACACCTTGCACCATCTCCACCAGCGCACGACCACCAATATGTATCATCCCCACCCAACCACTACCACCACCACCACCACCACCACCTTGCACTAGCTCCACCTAACCACCACCTTTTGTTCTCCCTCTATCTATCTTTCTCACCTCAGCCTCCACCAACACAACTCTTCCACTGTCTGCCACCACCACCATCACCAGCTGACCATCGGAATTACAACCCTAGATTGGCCCCTTTTGCTTAAAAACGAACACCTTTCATAACCCTAAATTCAACAACCCCAGATTTGAACACCCTGCCACCTCTTAGATCTACAAACTCGATTTGGAATCACATCTAGCTCCATAAACTCGATTTCAATCACATTCAGATCCATAAACTCGATTTCAAATCACATTAGATCTAGAAACCATAAACTCAATCTGGATCCACAAAATCCACACCATATCTACAAACTTGGTTTGAAACCACAATTGAGATTTGAAACCATATATGAGATATGTGACAAGATTTGACCAGAAATCACAACTAACGTTGGTCGACTATAAGATCTTTAAGCGGAAGCGACGGCAGTGGTAGTTGGTTTCGATGACTGTGGTGTAGGTTAGCTTCGACGAAGGTGGTAGTGAGGTCCGACGGAGGTGGTAGTGAGGTTCGACGCCGGTGATGATTCTTCAACAGAAAATTAAGTGGTGGATGATAGTGGTGGGGCCTAGTCGTGATGGTGGTGGCGGGCTAGTCGTGATGGCAGGCGGTGGTTGTTGTATTGCAGCCTGGGAGGGGGAGAGGTTGTTGAATGTTGGTTAATGAATGGTGATGCTATGATATAATATCACTAAATGAAAAAAAAACAAATTTAAGGATTTAATTAAATTGAATAATTCTTTTTCTAATTTCATTTTTAATATCATTAAAAAGCAATAACATATTTAAAAATTGAATAAATGATTTTTATACTTAAGGTTATCAAAATATCCTTTCAGTTAACAAACGATTTGGATGGAGTTAGAGGCGGGGAGTAAAATGAGAAAAACATAGTAAACTATTGGAGGAAAATGACCGTTTTTAAATAATTGGGCCAAAACCATCAAACCACGTGGAGTAAAATGGAAGTTTACTCTTAGTTAAATAGTAGAAAAAAATGTGGGGCCTAAATTTATAAAATATTACATTGAACCCTACAACTTTTTTTATGTATTCACATAATTAGCTCCTTATTTTATATTGCTGTTGGTTGCACACCAATCATTTTCTATAGACTAGGCTATGTATAATGGGTTTATTCGTTTTTATTGTTACAGTACACAATGAGTGTTATATTATAGTTACGAATGTATAATGATTTTCATAAGTTACTCGTTTTAATAAGTTTTCATTAATGTTTTTACTTTTATTCTGTAATAGTTTCACTAAACACCACCTATAATGATCATATTTAAATTTAAATTATATAGATTAAAAAAAAAGTAAAATGAAATAATGGGTTTGATTGGTTGACAATTGATGGGGCCATCAAACCATCTCCTTCACGGGACGTGAACTACCTCACGTCTACAACCAAAATTCCTTCACTAATGCCCCTTGGGGCGGTGTTCCACATTGTTGATTTTATCTATGTTATGTTGCTTGTCTCTCATAAATTTAAACCTTGTTTTAACTAGTATGAATATCAGTTTTGATTTATGGATAATATGATTGGTTACCAAAATGATCACCTTATCACTTCACTGGTCAGGTCATTGCATTAGATAAAAAAAACTAACGTGTAATAATTAACTACTAGTTATCTATATATATACTAATAAATGAGATGATTTTGGCCATGCGGCATGTGATGGTGGAGCTTTTTTGCTGATGTGGCATGTTATAGTGGAGTAAAGAGCGTTATAGGGGGGAAGACAAAATATTAGATGTGTTGAGAATTTGTAACATTCGTCGAAAAACGGGTTTCAAAACCCGCTTCGTTTATCAATCAAATATTCAGTTATAAATTTCGTTGCGTATTTATGGTTCATATTAATTTTAAACAATATATAATTAATAAATATATTAGAATTTAAAAACCATAATTTATAATTAATAATAAATAATGAATAAAAAAAATAAATGGAGACGCCGGGTTTCGAACCCGGGTCACCCGCAAAAACAAACACACAACACACCACTCCGCCACACGCCTTCTTTGTGACAATACTGAAATAAATAATACTTAAAGTAAAACCCGAATTCAAAACCAGAGATCACTGCGCACTCAGAACTCGCAATCACCGGAAAATCCGGCAATCCGCGATTTTGCCATTTCCCTTTTGACTAAAACGCAATAACCGATCGCGACATCAATCATAACCGTTGCCGGCCGTCAATTTCGGTCATAACCGCCGGAAAACCTTTGACCGCGAATCAAGACTCAAAATCGGACACAATTCATCCAGTTCTTCCCTATAAATACCCACTCAATCTTCCGGAAATCATTTCGCTCAGAAACGCACACTTTTTCGAAGTTGAAATTCCTCAAAAGCTCGTCGCCGGAGATTTCCAATTTCGCCGGAATCCTGCCGGAATCGCTAGTCAGAAAACCGCGTTCATTCATCGGTCGGTATAACTGTCAAACTTCTCTGCTATCTCTTAATTTATACTTTAATCGTTCCAACCAATAATCAAAACTGTTAAACAGTTCATATAGTCGGACATCGCAAAATCAGAGCCGACTCTTGCCGGAAATTGAAGAAACCACTCTGAGTTGGTACATCATAATCCTTATTCTTCTTTTTCTATTCCAATTCAATCAAATTATAAGTGGTGTTGGTCAATTAAACAAACAGTCGGCTTCACTGTTTCTGAGTTTTTATAAATGAAGAAGACGAAGTGGAGTTGTGTATTAATATAATTAAAACCAGATAATTAAACGGGTTAGACACACAGTCCAGCGGTGGACTGTGTGCACAAACAATACACACGTCCCGAGTTCGAATCGCACACGTACCGACTTTCAGAATTAAAACCAACATTTTTAGAACTGAATCAGAACAAGTCACAGGATGTTTATAAGAGTAATATAATCCATTTGATAAACAAATTAGACACACAGCCCAACTGGTTGGGCTGTGCGCACTCGAACTGAAGGACCCGAGTTCAACTCCGGGTCCCTGCAACCGGTTCGGCCATTTAAATCATTTTTAATAAAAACCCAAATAAGATTAATATGAATTAGTATATAAATATAATTAAAAAAGAGAATATTTCGGGTTAGACACGTAGCTCAGTTGGTAGAGCTGCGTGCACGCATACGAGAGGTCCCGAGTTCGAACCTCACTCAGCGCATATAAAAACACAGTCTGACCGGTCAACGGTCAACGGTCAAAAGTCAACTTTTTTTTATTTTCTTATTTGTTTGTTTAATTGAAAAATCATTTAAAAATACTTAAAAATAAGATTTTTAAAGTTAGAAAATTTCCTTAAACTCACAAAAATAAATCAAGAAATCCCATTAAGAGTACTAATTAAAAATATTAATCTCAAATAAAATCCATTTATTTACCGATTCATTTCGTTATTATTTTAGGTTAGTTTTTCCCTCGTCGATCGAATCCTAAAATTCGTGCGCATCCAACGTCATCAAAGAACGCACCCAATGTGAGTGAATCTCTACCAATTCTCCGTTTTAAACATGTTTTGGGGTGTATCATGTGTCGTATAATTCTTTTATTATATATATAAACACTTGTGCATACATCATATCCGTGATCAAATGTGTATCAAATGTGTATCAATTGTTGTGTGGATTATATGTAGATTGATTTTATCATTTTCAGTGCACGCATTTCATTAGTCCCATCAGTTCCCCGTGGGAGACGGGTTGAGCATCAGGTCTCATAAGATCGGCTCCGTTTGATTGAGCCTTGATCTCACATTCATCATCATTTATATCATATACTCATCCAAAGTGGTTTGTGTTTGTTTAATTATATATGTTTGCTCACATGTGATTATTGCACAAATTTTCCTTATCAAATAAAACAAGAAATTAGTAACAATGTTTTATCATGGTTCACTCGCCAACTTTTGTTGACCCAAAATATCCCTCGTTTTACACATGATACAGGTGATCCAGCTGAGTCAAGAAACACATAGGAAGGCCTAGAAGAATAAACAAGTTTAAGCTTTGGAATAATTAAATAATTTCAGTTTCTTGTAATTGTATAATTTTGTTTTGGATATTTAAGTTGTAATTTGAATTTAATAAATATGAAACATTTTAGTAAACATCATGAGCTTTGGTGATAACCCAATTATGCCCTGACTTTTATTCCGCTGCGGGTCGGGGTGTGACAGAATTGGACACGGGATCCAAATTATAATAGGGTCAGAGTTAATGGATCCTTTATATTTCTTTTTTTTTCTCATTCTTCCTTCACACGCTTGCTTTTTACTCATCCACAAACCCTATAAAAACAAAGCTGCAACCCTCTCTCCCCTCCTATTGCCACCGCCAAGATTCTCCATCAGTTCCACAAGATCACAAGATGACGACGTTTCCTTCTGATTGAATCATCTACAATCCAGACAATACAATCCATCGGGTATGTAAACCTAACAAGTATTCTAATCGGGATTTGAGAGTAATTAAGGTTTTCTAAAACGTGTGGCTTCTTCTCTTTCCTTTAATCAGAAACCCTAAATCAATCGATATAGATTCGTTTAAATTTTGGAGTTTAATCGATGTGGTTGATGTTCATGAAATTCTACAATCTTAATTTAAGGTATGTTGATTTTTTTGGTGTTTATTTACTTTAATATGTTAATTGAGGTTATTAATCTTTTGTTTTTCGTTAAATTTTAATAATTAAAACTCGACCTATATGATACGTAGTTCTTTTCACTCTGATTCTTCAATCTCAATAAAAATGTATGATTTTCTTTCATTAATTTCATGTTTTATTGTTACCATTGTATTAGTTATGCTCACAAATACATGTTATTATACAATGCTCATCATGAATCATATCCTCATAGCATATCATATCCATGAGAGCACACACCTCACTATTCCCATGATTTTTGCAATGATTTTTGTATTTTTCAAATCACATCAAAGTGAGTTCTCATGATCGGCATGTAGTAACTGGAAGGGTACGAGTACCGGTAGTCGGAACGTCCTGTCTAGGCTTGGCATTCGTATAAATCCAAAATAAAGGACCAGTTTGCCTACCTGGGGACTAACGATGAGAGTACGAAGGACCTATTAGGCCAAAGCATGCTATACCAAACGTCGTGTGAGCTAACCCCACTTTGAGTTGTCATTGTGTCTACACCTGGACACCCTCCTACCATACATCTCGCAATTATATTTTTCGATTTTCATTCGGGTGGTGCGAGTGTTAATCCGCCAACACCAATGTGAATCCTACCAAGCCCAATAGTCATGGGGGCCCACATGACTACACAGGCGATGGTATGGGGGACATTGGAGGCCCAAACATGAGCAAACCCAAGACATCCTATGGATGTAGTTGCATTATTGTCAGTTATGTTATTTTTATTCTTTTAACGACACATGACACCTAGAAACTTTTTAAACTCACAATCTTCCTATGTATGTTCCTGTAGATGTCGGCTAGGCAACTACGTGGAGGTAGAAAGTCAGGAAGATCAAATGAACGCTTGGCCACACAAATTGCTAAACAAATGGCCGCGGTGCTTCCTGACATCGTAATTCAAGATCAACAAGCTCTCACCGCAAATCCCATCAACCCTCCCAATCAAGAAGACCAGAGCGTCGCCAACCCTCCTTCCAAAAAGTGCTCCTACAAACACTTCAAATCTTGCGATCCCCCAAAGTATGAAGGGACCGAAGGTGTTACCGCCCTCCTTCACTGGTTTGAAGAAATGGAAAACACTTTCCTCAATTGCGATTGTCCCGAGGATCGCAAGATACGTTATGCAACTGGAAGACTGTTCGGGGTAGCCCTTACCTGGTGGAACACAGAAAAGGGTAAACGAGGAATTGAAGACGCCATGGCCTTAACATGGGAAGAGTTAAGGGAACTCATGACCAGACGCTTCTGTCCAAGAAACGAAATCAAAAAGTTGGAAGATGAATTCCACGCGCTAAAACAAAAGGAAGGAGATCACACTTCCTATAACAAGAGATTTCTCGAACTGAACAGATGATCCCTAATTTGTTCACCCCCGTGTACCGCTTGGTTGAACACTACATTCGAGGTCTTCCCTCGAAAATTCAAGACTCGGTTCTAAGCACTTCGCCTGCAACACTTGAAGCCGCAATGGAATTAGCTACAGAACTCATTGAGAATCGCATCCGAAACGGCAAATTTAAAGATGAGAAGAAGAAAACACCCATAGAGACCTCAACTACAAACCACTCAGTCTCCTCCTCAAAGTTTGCTGGTAAGAGGAAATGAAACAGCAAGAATTTTGCTGTCACTCAAACCAACCCTCCTATCACTGCTGCACCAATCACCCAAATTGCTCCTTCGACTGCACCATTTAAAAAGCCATACACCGGCCCACACCCAAAATGCAACCGTTGTCAATACCATCACCCTCCCGAAACTCTTTGCCAACATTGCACCAGCTGTGGCCGTGCGGGTCACACCATTCAAACTTGTCGCACTCTGCAACGAATGAACCGCAATCAACCCCCAACCCAAACCCACCATCAGATAGTGGGTCAAGCCCAACAACCCTTACTTCTACCATCTGCACAACACATAGCCCAATCCTACTACCAACCCAACTACCCCATGATGCAACCCATGCGAGCTTGTTACAACTATGGAGACCCAAACCACTTCAGAAACACTTGCCCACGCTTAGTGAACATCATCCATGCTCAAGCCCAAGCGAACCCAGTAAACCAAGCTAACCAAGCTCCTCCACCTGCCAGAGGATGAGCTTTCAACATCAATGACAACCAAGCTAGGGCTGACAACAACGTGGTTAACGGTACGTTTCTCATCAATGGTAGTTATGCATCCATGTTATTCGATACTGGCTCGGATAAGAGTTTTATGTCCTTAGAATTTGAACCTATCCTCAACCAAATTCGTGTTAATCTCATGGAATCTCTAACGGTGGAAGTTGCTGACGGAAAGCCCGTTTCATTAGATTCTATTATACGCGATTGTACCCTCACTCTAAACGATCACGATTTTCCAGTTGACCTCATTCCTATGAAGTTGGGAAGTTTCGATGTTATAATCGGTATGGACTGGCTCAGCCAGCATCACGCTGAAGTAGTGTGCCGCGAAAAGTTCATTCGCATTCCTCTTGCAGATGGTCAGACCCTACGTATTTTTCGGGAAACCCCTTCGAAAGGACTCAAACTAATGTCCTGCCTTCAAGCCGAAGATATCTCCGCAAGAACTATGTCACATTCCTAACTCACGTCGTCAAAAAGGGAAACAAGGAGAAGAAACTCGAAGATATCCCAGTTGTGAAAGAATTCCCGCAAGTCTTTCCCGACGACATTTCAGGACTCCCTCCTGTGAGAGAAGTCGAATTCCGCATCGATCTTGTACCTGGCGCTACACCAGTCGCAAAATCTCCTTATAGGTTAGCCCCATCCGAAATGCAAGAGCTGGCCAGTCAACTGCAAGAGCTGACTGACAAAGGATTCATACGTCCTAGCTCCTCGCCTTGGGGTGCACCTGTTCTCTTTGTGAAAAAGAAAGATGGAATGTTTCGCATGTGCATTGATTATAGAGAACTCAACAAGTTAATGGTAAAAAATCGCTATCCACTACCTTGCATCGATGACCTCCTAGACCAACTCCAAGGCCCACCTGCTTTTCAAAAATCGACCTTCGTTCTGGTTATCATCAGCTCAGAGTACATGAAGAAGATATCCCAAAGACCGCCTTCCGGACTCTTATTGTCATTACGAGTTCATGGTCATGCCTTTCGGTTTAACCAACGCCCCGCTGTCTTCATGGATCTAATGAATAGGGTATGCAAACCCTACCTCGACCGTTTCGTCATAGATCGATATTCTTATCTACTCCAAGTCTAAATCCGATCATGAACGACACCTTAGACTCATCCTTACACTCTTAAGGACTGAAAAGCTCTACGTTAAATTCTCAAAATGTGAATTCTGGTTAGGAGAAGTACAATTCCTTGGACATGTCGTCAATGACAAGGGAATTCATGTTGATCCTTCAAAAATCAAGGCAGTGCAAGAATGGCAAGCGCCACGTACCCCTGCCGAAGTAAGGTCATTTCTTGGTTTCGCTGGTTACTATCGACGCTTCATTGCCAATTTTTCTCGTATTGCTGTCCCACTCACAGCTTTAACTCATAAAGGGAAACCCTTCATATAGGGACCTAAACAAGAAGAAGCCTTCCAAACTCTAAAGCAAAAACTTTATGACGCACCTATCCTCACACTCCCTGAGGGTTGCGATGATTTGTAGTATATTGCAACGCATCAGGGCAAGGACTAGGCTGTGTATTAATGCAAAGAGGAAAAGTAATAGCCTATGCTTCTAGGCAACTCAAGGTTCACGAGAAGAATTACACCACCCACGACCTGGAACTTGGAGCCGTTGTTTTCGCTCTCAAGATATGGAGACATTACCTCTACGGTACCAAGTGTGAAATATACACTGACCACAAAAGCCTCCAACATATCTTCAACCAGAAGGAGTTGAATATGAGGCAACGAAGATGGGTCGAACTTCTTAACGACTACGACTGTGAAATTCGGTATCATCCTGGCAAGGCAAACGTAGTGGCCGATGCGCTCAGTCGAAAAGGTTTTGCGAACTCCATTCGTCTTCTCTGTTCGCAAATCATAACCAACATCAAAGATCGAATCCGAGCAGCTCAACATGTTTCTGTAACAGAAAATGACGTACGCGATGAGCTGTCATGTGGAGCTGAACTCAAAATCAAAAACCAAATCCGACGGTATTCTATACTATTTAAATCGCATATGGATTCCTGATCGCGATAACCTTCGTGATTTCCTCATGAATGAGGCGCACAAAACACGGTACTTTGTACACCCAGAGCCGACAAGATGTATCAAGACCTACGATACACCTACTGGTGGCCGGACATGAAAAAGGATATCGTTGTTTTTGTTTCCAAGTGCCTTACATGTTCCAAAGTAAAAGCTGAACATCAAAGACCTTCAGGACTTCTAGTCCAACCCGAAATACCTGTATGGAAGTGGGAAAACATAACCATGGATTTCATTACCAGGTTACCTTGCACCTCCAGTGGGTATGACACCATATGGGTGATAATCGATCGTCTTACAAAGTCATCTCATTTCATCCCGATTCGCGAGGACTTCAAGAACGAGAAGTTAGCTCGTATCTACATCAGCGAGATCGTAAGCCGTCATGGTGTACCATTAAGCATCATTTCAGACCGTGATGGTCATTTCACCTCACGAACATGGCGAGCCATACAAACCGCCTTGGAGACACGATTAGACCTCAGTACCGCTTTTCATCCTCAAATGATAGTCAATCTGAACGCACCATCCAAACTCTTGAAGACATGCTTCGAGCATGTGTCATAGACTTCAAAGGGAATTGGGACACTCATCTACCATTAGCTGAATTTTCGTACAACAATAGCTATCATTCAAGTATCGGCATGGCTCCTTTCGAAGCTTTGTATGGTCGTAAGTGCGATCTCCAGTATGTTGGCACGAAATTGGGGAATCACAAATCACCGGTCCAGAATTAATTCAAGAAACAACCGACAAGGTCATTCAAATTCGAAACAATCTTCTAGGGCTCAAAGTCGTCAAAAGAGTTATGCAGACAAACGACGAAAGCCCTTGGAGTTTGACATTGGTGATCAAGTACTTTTAAAAGTATCACCGTGGAAGGGAGTGGTTCGTTTTGGCCAAAAAGGAAAGCTAGCACCACGCTACGTAGGACCTTTCAAGATACTCGAAAGAGTAGGTCCTGTAGCATACAAGCTTGACCTACCAGAAGAGCTCAACAGAATTCATCCCACATTTCACGTATCAAACTTGAAAAAGTGCCTCGCCGATGAAAACCTCCATATTCTCTAGAAGACATTCAAGTCGATGAATCTATGCATTTCATTGAAAGACCAGTAGAAATCATGGACTTCGGAGAGAAGCGTTTAAGACGAAGTCGTATTCCAATTGTCAGGGTACGTTGGGAGTCAAAACGAGGACCTGGGTTTACTTGGGAACGTGAAGACTCAATGCGCGAAAAATACCCGCATCTTTTTCCTGTTACCACTACTATTTAAATTTCGGGACGAAATTTCTAAAAGTAGGGGATACTGTAACGTTCGTCGAAAAACGGGTTTCAAAACCCGCTTCGTTTATCAATCAAATATTCAATTATAAATTTCGTTCGTATTTATGGTTCATATTAATTTTAAACAACACATAATTAATAAATATATTAGAATTTAAAAACCATAATTATAATTAATAATAAATAATGAATAAAAAAAATAAATGGAGACGCCGGGTTTCGAACCCGAGTCACCCGCAAGAACAAACACACAACACACCACTCCGCCACACGCCTTCTTTGTGACAATACTGAAATAAATAATACTTAAAGTAAAACCCGAATTCAAAACCAGAGATCACCGCGCACTCAGAAATCGCAATCACCGAAAAATCCGGCAATCCGCGATTTTGGCCATTTCCCTTTTGACTAAAACGCAATAACCGATCGCGACATCAATCATAACCGTTGCCGGCCGTCAATTTCGGTCATAACCGCCGGAAAACCTTTGACCGCAAATCAAGACTCAAAATCGGACACAATTCATCCAGTTCTTCCCCATAAATACCCACTCAATCTTCGGAAATCATTTCGCTCAGAACCGCACACTTTTTCGAAGTTGAAATTCCTCAAAAGCTCGTCGCCGGAGATTTCCAATTTCGCCGGAATCCTGCCGGAATCGCTAGTCAGAAAACCGCGTTCATTCATCGGTCGGTATAACTGTCTAAACTTCTCTGCTATCTCTTAATTATACTTTAATCGTTCCAACCAATAATCAAAACTGTTAAACAGTTCATACAGTCGGACATCGCAAAATCAGAGCCGACTCTTGCCGGAAATTAAAGAAACCACTCTGAGTTGGTACATCATAATCCTTATTCTTCTTTTTCTATTCCAATTCAATCAAATTATAAGTGGTGTTGGTCAATTAAACAAACAGTCGGCTTCATTGTTTCTGAGTTTTTATAAATGAAGAAGACGAAGTGGAGTTGTGTATTAATATAATTAAAACCAGATAATTAAACGGGTTAGACACACAGTCCAGCGGTGGACTGTGTGCACAAACAATACACACGTCCCGAGTTCGAATCGCACACGTACCGACTTTCAGAATTAAAACCAACATTTTTAGAACTGAATCAGAACAAGTCACAGGATTTTATAAGAGTAATATAATCCATTTGATAAACAGATTAGACACACAGCCCAACTGGTTGGGCTGTGCGCACTCGAACTGAAGGACCCGAGTTCGACTCCGGGTCCCTGCAACCGGTTCGGCCATATAAATCATTTTTAATAAAAACCCAAATAAGATTAATATGAATTAGTATATAAATATAATTAAAAAAGAGAATATTTCGGGTTAGACACGTAGCTCAGTTGGTAGAGCTGCGTGCACGCATACGAGAGTCCGAGTTCGAACCTCACTCAGCGCATATAAAAACACAGTCTGACCGGTCAACGGTCAACGGTCAAAAGTCAACTTTTTTTTTATTTTCTTATTTATTTGTTTAATTGAAAAATCATTTAAAAATACTTAAAAATAAGATTTTTAAAGTCAGAAAATTTCCTTAAACTCACAAAAATAAATCAAGAAATCCCATTAAGAGTACTAATTAAAAATATTAATCTCAAATAAAATCCATTTATTTACCGAATCATTTCGTTATTATTTTAGGTTAGTTTTTCCCTCGTCGATCGAATCCTAAAATTCGTGCGCATCCAACGTCATCAAAGAACGCACCCAATGTGAGTGAATCTCTACCAATTCTCCGTTTTAAACATGTTTTGGGGTGTATCATGTGTCGTATAATTCTTTTATTATATATATAAACACTTGTCCATACATCATATCCGTGATCAAATGTGTATCAAATGTGTATCAATTGTTGTGTGGATTATATGTAGATTGGTTTTATCATTTTCAGTGCACGCATTTCATTAGGCCCATCAGTTCCCCGTGGGAGACGGGTTGAGCATCAGGTGTCTCATAAGATCGGCTCCGTTTGATTGAGCCTTGATCTCACATTCATCATCATTTATATCATATACTCATCCAAAGTGGTTTGTGTTTGTTTAATTATATATGTTTGCTCACATGTGATTATTGCATAAATTTTCCTTATCAAATAAAACAAGAAATTAGTAACAATGTTTTATCATGATTCACTCGCCAACTTTTGTTGACCCAAAATATCCCCCGTTTTACACATGATACAGGTGATCCAGCTGAGTCAAGAAACACATAGGAAGGCCTAGAAGAATAAACAAGTTTAAGCTTTGGAATAATTAAATAGTTTCAGTTTCTTGTAATTGTATGAATTTTGTTTTGGATATTTAAGTTGTAATTTGAATTTAATAAATATGAAACATTTTAGTAAACATCATGAGCTTTGTTGATAACCCAATTATGCCCCGACTTTTATTCCGCTACGGGTCGGGGTGTGACAGAATTGGACACGGGATCCAAATTATAATAGGGTCAGAGTTAATGGATCCTTTATATTTCTTTTTTTCTCATTCTTCCTTCACACGCTTGCTTTTTACTCATCCACAAACCCTATAAAAACAAAGCTGCAACCCTCTCTCCCCTCCTATTGCCACCGCCAAGATTCTCCATCAGTTCCACAAGATCACAAGATGACGACGTTTCCTTCTGATTGAATCATCTACAATCCAGACAATACAATCCATCGGGTATGTAAACCTAGCAAGTATTCTAATCGGGATTTGAGAGTAATTAGGGTTTTCTAAAACGTGTGGCTTCTTCTCTTTCCTTTAATCAGAAACCCTAAATCAATCGATATAGATTCGTTTAAATTTTGGAGTTTAATCGATGTGGTTGATGTTCATGAAATTCTACAATCTTAATTTAAGGTATGTTGATTGTTTTGGTGTTTATTTACTTTAATATGTTAATTGAGGTTACTAATCTTTTGTTTTTTCGTTAAATTCTAGTAATTAAAACTCGACCTATATGATACGTAGTTCTTTTCACTCTGATTCTTCAATCTCAATAAAAATGTATGATTTTCTTTCATTAATTTCATGTTTAATTGTTACCATTGTATTAGTTATGTGTTTTTTTGTTTTCCGGTTAATATCACTTTTTAGATATATGTTCATCCGCATCTTGTTCATCACCAAAAAACTTCATTATCAATTCAGGTATCTTTTATGTATTTTATATAAGTTCTTTCTTTGATGTGTTATATTAACGTTCAAGAACGACTCAATTTTTTGAAATATTTGAAGTTTTTGGTATTGACTTTAAAAATATATTTGAAGATGATGGTATTTGATAAAAATTTTATGTAGTCTATTTTTTTCATGATTTTAGTTGATAGTATTTAGTACTAAACATATTTGTTATTTGGATTATATATAGTTTGTTATCTATATGTAAATAATTATATTTTTATGCTATATAATAATAACAATAACAATATTTATGTTTTAGATTTTTCAATTTTTTATGTGTGTAAAAGATTATTGTATGTTATAATTAGATTTTCTATTTTGTAAAAGAGTATTGTATATTTATTGCATTGACTAAATAATTATCATATAAGTTATGTAAAATTTAAAAATTTTGAATTTTGAAATATGTTTATTTATGGACGATTTAATTTGTAATTATTATTCATTAACTTCCTAATTTAATAACCTTATAACCGAAAATTATTCCAAGGTTATATCAAATGTTTTTTGATTTTGTTTTTTATAGTTTTGATGATCATTTTTTAAAACTATGTTTATGTATTTGTTTGTAGGATGTTGTGTCTTATACCGGAGATAATTCAACGCCTATATATAATGTTATTCAAAGTAACCAGAAGTCATCATTTTCTCTGGTGAAGTTAAGCGTAACCTTTGTGAAGTCTAATAGGTAGACAATGATACTGATGTTTGCTTTGATTTTGTTTTTGTTGTTGCTTTGTAAATCCTATTTATCGATGCATGTGCGATGTGGTTGATGTTCACGGAGATTCTACAATGTTAATTTATGGTATGTTGATTTTTTTTTGTGTTTATTTACTTTTATATATCAATCGAAGTTATTTATCTTTTGTTTTTTTTCGTGAAATTCTAACCATTAAAACTCGATCTATATGATACATGATTCTTTTCACTTCGATTCTTCAATCTTAATAAAATGTATGTTTTTCTTTCATTCATTTCATGTTTTATTATTAACATTGTATGAATTATGTGTTTTTTTTTGTTTTCCGGTTAGCATCACTTCTTAGATATATGTTCATCCGCATCCTGTTCATTACCAAAAAAACTTCATCATCGATTCAGGTATCTTTTTATGTATTTTATATATGTTCTTTCTTCAGGTATCTTTTTATGTATTTTGTATATATTCTTTTGATATGTTATATTTACGTTCAAAATCGACTCAAATTTTTGAAATATTTAATGTTTTTGGCATTGACTTTAAAATCGGATTTGAAGATGATGGTATTTGATAAAATTTTATGTATCTATTTTTTCATGATTTTAGTTATTTTAGTTGATAGTATTTAGTACTAAACAGATTTGTTATTTGGATTATATATAGTTTTTTATCTACATGTAAATAATTATGTTTTTAAATAATTATATTTTTATGCTATATAATAATAACAATAACAATATTTATGTCTTAGATTTTTCAATTTTTTATCTATGTTTGTAAAAGATTATTGTATGTTATAATTAGATTTTTTATTTTATAAAAGGCTAATGTAGGACCTGAAGGATATAGTCATCTTAGATTTTCCTCTTTTAAATACACTCCTTTAATGAACTACCAGCAAATGCTACAAGTACGCTTTGACTTTTAAGGTCAAATTTATTATTTAACCAAATCATATTATATATGGATCTGATTATAAGCTAACATGGGGTGAATATATCTAAACTCTTACTATTTGAGGCACTAGCGAGATTGTAGTGGGTTAGGTAACATGTGGAGTTAAAAATGACCACTTCCTAAAGTTGTGGTAACGTTTTCTCTAGCAACCATGATAATATTAGGGGCTTATGAAGAAATGCTTAAAATATGAATGGTATAAGGGAAAGTAATGACATGTTTACTAATGTAGGTATAAGAGTGTGGCTACAAAATTAAGAATCTAACTGGATGTAATAGATGGGGTTAGATTTCATTTTCTGCTATAATAGATGGTATATTAATTAAAAAGGGTGACGTCTTCTTTGAAACGATTTTTAAAGTTTGTTTCCTTTTGTCTATCTGTCAGTTACTGTATGAACAATTTTGAACAAATTTGATTCGTGTATTTTGCGATTTGATGAATTGTGTTCATTAAATTTTTGGATGGTTATTTATTTTGCCTCAACTCATCTAAGTAGTCTGTATAGGACAATGCTAGATGGATTCCATCTTATCTTAATAGTTTGTGTATTTATTGCATTAACTAAATAATTACCATATCTATACATCTAATAAAGTTATGGGACACATGACATCCATCTAGGGCCTCTATTTTCTATAAATGAAATATCACCTGACATCCACGACGGCGGCCGCATCTCGTGGCAGAGGTGGAGGCGGTGGCCCCGTTTAGCGGCGACTCTAGACTCGCCGGTGTTGACCAGCGGCGACCGGGGTGCAGATGACTCAGGTTCGAGCCTCGATCAATGGGAGCTACCTAGTATTGCGGGCATTCTGACTATGGGACCAGGTAGGGAACACTTGTATTCGGGGAAAGCTTCATCATCCAGAATTGAAACACATTTCATTTCAAACCTTTCTGCATCAAGGTGGCATACTAATAGATGATGCTGATGGGTTTGTAGGATGCTATAATCAACAACAAATCGAGAACTATCAATCAAAGACTTCCATTGTATCGAAACTGTTCGGAACCGCAGCAGGGATTTAGTTGGAAGCCTTTTCATAATTTCTTCTTGGATTGCAAAAGATATGAAGTCTGACATTCTGATTGCTGAAATATAAAGATAAGAGTTAATCTGCACCCCGGTCGCCGCTGGTCGACACCGGCGAGTCTAGAGTCGCCACTAAACGGGGCCACCGCCTCCACCTCTGCCACGAGATGCGGCCGCCGTCGCTGTTAAACGCGGGCACTGCCGCTGCTACAGAGAGATGTCGGTCTCTCTTTCTCCGCGTCTGGTACACGCCGCCGCACGCCGTGCGCCGCCACCTAAGTGGTGGTGGCCGGCCAGTTTATATTTTTTTATTTTTATTATTTCAAGGGTAATATAGTAATTTTGCATATACTTAACTGAGAAATCTAACAAAGGTTAGTGGTAAAGACCACCCGAGTGCAAAATTTGAAACTACTGGGACCAAGTGTGTAATTAGTGAACCACTGGGACCAAGTCTGCAAGATTTGCAAACCACAGGGACCAACCAAGCATTTAACTCCTAATAATTTTGATTCAAAAGTATATTTTTTTTGAATTTTAGGTTTTCATGTATGATATACATTTTCATTTAGTGTACTTTTGATATTTTATTTATTTATTTTTATCAAAATAACAGTTTAGACAAAAATTATAATCATTTATTTCCAAATTTAATAGATTTTCGGCTTAATTTACTCCTATTTTTGTTAACTTATGTTAAGAAGATTTTACTAAATAATTTATTTCATCACGTATCTTTAGGATGATTTAATAATTTCCATATATATGGTATATAATTTCATTTATTGTATTTTTGATATTTTAGTAATTATTTTTATTTTTATTAAAATAACCTTTTGACTATAATTATAATCATTTAATTCCAATTACAGGCGTTTAGTTCCAAATATAAGAAAATCAAACATTATTTTTGTTAACAAAAATTTGACATGTAATTTATTTCATTTCCAATAACATTTAGGAGAGTTTTTATTTTGTAAAATCAACAACAAAATTAACAATTTATGCTATTTTAACCCACCTAATATTTCTTGAATCATACCACATATTATTATGGTAATTAATTTTTTATAAGATTTGTAATAATCATACCACATATCTATAAATTTATTTGTTAGATACTGAATTGTGTAAAAATAATAGCATGATTCCATCATTTCCGTCATATAATTCTATATTTTCTCATTTTGATTGCATATAAATATCATTTATAACGAATTAACAGGCTTAGCATCTGCCAAGGGTTCAAGTTACAATTTTATTGTTCAAGTGTTGAGTCACATTCTTAACAAAACCATTGGGAGAGAAAATTGTAGAGTCACGTTTCAGGTGTAGAGTCACATTCCTGATTCACTGGTATGCACGTGCTTACCAATTTTAATTTTTCTTTGACCAAATTTGATGCAATGTCGATGTAAAGTCTATGAGTTGAATCAAATGTGGTGATTTGAAATATCAAAACAAGTTTCTTTGTTATTTTTTGGTGGGTTGATTGTTGTTCTTTCGTCAAGACGTCAATAGTGAAATGTGAAGAGTATGAAGATATAGAAAAAAAGGAAATGGGCTGAGTAGTTCCTAACATTAAGATAAAGAAAAAGAGGAAATGGGCAGAGTAGTTCCTTACATTGCTAAACGAGTCAGATCGATTCATTTCTTTTCAACTAATCTTTATGTATTATTTGATGAATAAGGCCGCCACATATATCACAGTTGATGATTTGTTTTGAGTGTGAGTCATTATTGATTTCAAGTATCGGTTGTGGTCGGGGTTTTGTACAATGCGCGGACAGTAAAAGATCGAGGAAACTTAAGCTTCTATCAATCTGAGTCTTATAATGCTCATTTTTTCCACCTTTTTTTGTTTTTTTACCCTGCAGGTTTGGAGTGTTCAGTCTCAATGTTTTGGTATTCATCAATTTCCGAATTAGATAATTTTTGAGCAGGTTATGATGCTAATATAAATAAACAAAGGCGAGAAGTCCGTTTCTACTTAATTTTACAACAGAGGTATGTTGTTTTTTTCCTACTTAAGCAATAGTTTTAGTTCTACGAAATTTAACATCATCCTCTAATTAAAAAGTGGATTTTTTATAGTGTCATTTTTTAGGTTTTCGTTTTTATAGTACTCGGGAAAAAAATCATGTGCTCTATTGATCATGTTTGTGATTATTCGCCAACAGACATTTGCTTACTCATATTTAACGTAACTACTATTCATTAAGTTATAATGATTGGCTAAATATACTTTTTTTGACTTTTTTAACAAAACTTTTTAACTTATCTTTTCTTTACTTTCATTTAATCAATGGTTGAACTCGGCCAATGACTAATTTTTTGAGTTCGAGCTTGATTCGGTTTATTTTTATTGTTTTACTTTTATATATTTAAAATTAACTCGCACGAGGACATCAATTCTCATTAGAAGGTCGCACCAAGGACCTACTTTCTTTTGAACAAGAAAATAATATGAACTTTTTAACCATTGTAGGATTTGAGTGGGTTGCACTCAGCTAGAGGATTTGTTTGCTGGTATAATGGTCACCAGGATTTAAGCCAGTTGGCACCAAACTTAAAGAGCACAAACTCAACCATTGTTCTGGGCCTGGTACTTCACACATGTGAACTTATTTGTGCATAAGCTATAGATTAGATGTTATGGCTAAGCTTATTTAACTCAATAATTACTTTTTGTTAAAATGACTTATTGACTTATGATTTTTTGAAAAGGAGTTTTTAAAAAAGTGTTTGGATTAGCTTATGTGGCGGGAAAAGCCAATAAGTTGTTTTTAAAAAAAAGTGTTAGGATTAGCTTATGTTGTTTTTTAGGGTTAGGTTGGGTATTTTTGTAACTGTATCTTAAAAAGTTAAAAGGAGTTTTGAAAAGCTAGGATATTCTAGCTTTTCAAAATGATTTTCCACCATATATAAAAAAGTTATTTTGAAAAGTCTTTTTTCCTTTAACCAAACACTATTTCTACTTATTGACTTTTTGAAAAAGCCAATAAGTCAATATTTTTAAAAGCACACCCAAACATGCCATATTTCTACTATTTTATATCATTTTCAAGCCTGCATCTTTCTTCCATCAAGTATTTAGTTGAGTATATATCATGTTGAAAAAGATCTTTTGACTTTTAGAACCACCATACTTAACTGTAGATGTGAAAAGGTTGAGTTGGATGATGGATCAAAACATACACTTTAATGTACATGTTGGTCATCGGCTTGCACCTTTGTAAACGTTTGTTTGAAATTGTATATATCATATAATGTATTTTGTATCCTTTTTCGTTTTAAAGTTTCATTAATCGGGTAAGATATAAGAGTATTATTCCAGTAGTTATTTTGTCTTCACTCTTTACCAAGTTTAGGGTAATTTTGCAGCTTGGATTTTGTTGGTAACGGGTCAAATTGCAGGTGATATTTCATTGGTAATATGTTAGAGTGCATATGGTAAGGTAGCGTTTCGGATTGTAGGTTGCTTTTACAACCTGCATTTTTCTAATATGTGAGATTGCATATTAGAGCTTGGATTTTGTTGGTAACAAAGTGACCGGTAGATTTGCAAACGATCAAATATTCTTGACTTTTTATCAGTACCCATTTGTGCATAAATAGAACTTAAAGCTGCTTGAGAGGACATGTTTTTAGTTTCTGTAACTTAGGTTTACTTAATTTCTTTTAACCTTTTCTCCTTTTGACTCTTTGTAGGACCTGAAGGATATAGTCATCTTAGATTTTCCTCTTTTAAATACACTCCTTTAATGAACTACCAGCAAATGCTACAAGTACGCTTTGACTTTTAAGGTCAAATTTATTATTTAACCAAATCATATTATATATGGATCTGATTATAAGCTAACATGGGGTGAATATATCTAAACTCTTACTATTTGAGGCACTAGCGAGATTGTAGTGGGTTAGGTAACATGTGGAGTTAAAAATGACCACTTCCTAAAGTTGTCGGTAACGTTTTCTCTAGCAACCATGATAATATTAGGGGCTTATGAAGAAATGCTTAAAATATGAATGGTATAAGGGAAAGTAATGACATGTTTACTAATGTAGGTATAAGAGTGTGGCTACAAAATTAAGAATCTAACTGGATGTAATAGATGGGGTTAGATTTCATTTTCTGCTATAATAGATGGTATATTAATTAAAAAGGGTGACGTCTACTTTGAAACGATTTTTAAAGTTTGTTTCCTTTTGTCTATCTGTCAGTTACTGTATGAACAATTTTGAACAAATTCGATTCGTGTATTGTGCGATTTGATGAATTGTGTTCATTAAATTTTTGGATGGTTATTTATTTTGCTTCAACTCATCTAAATAGTCTGTATAGGACAATGCTAGATGGATTCCATCTTATCTTAATAGTTTGTGTAGGCTAATGTTCATGTGTAGGATTTCTAAACAATTTGGTAAATTTTTGTTAGTATATTGGAAAAGATTGTAGCTAATTGTCATCGTGGTAAATTATTGTTGGAGTTAGAAAAATCCATCCGTTGTCACCATCTTTTATAATTTGAGAACGTATTGCTTATTTTGCCCCACGAAGTTTGCGGGTGTTAGCCCTAGATGGGTGTCATGTGTCCCCTAGGTATGAATCTTCGTACAGAGAATATTGATGGTCAAACAAGGTTTGTGAATTGATTACTCATGTTATTGATTACATTTATTTTACTCTATTTTTCTCCATGTTTCAATATATTACTAATAAAAAAATTTCATATATTTTGTTTACGATAGGTCCGGTGTTGTTGAGATCGCATGATATAATTGAAGCCGAACATTTTTCGTTAGGTATGATTGTTTTTTCAATTGGTCAAAAATGAATTCGACGTTATTGGTTACCAGAAGTATTAGAATAATATGCTTTCAATTTATATTTCAAACCAGAAAAACATATTTCCTTCGTTCACTTATCTTTTCGGTTATTTTACATTTGTAGTACGTTGCTTCGTTTATTTTTATCTTTAACTTCAGATTTCCATAATAAGTCCATGCGTACAGTTTCTTTATGATCAGTATAAACATAAATTTTTTTTCAAAAAATAAAAAAAACATATTATTTCTCAACACCGCGAAATTCGCGGGTATTAGCACTAGTTAGGTTATATATATCTTTTTAAAATTTTAAAATTTGAATTATGTTTATTTAAGGACGATTTAATTTGTAATTATTATTCATTAACTTCCTAATTTAATAACCTTATAACCAAAACTTATTTTATTTTTTATTGTCGAATATAAAAGATTTAATTATGGAGATATATAATTATGGAAAAAATTAAAACCAATCAAGTTATTATTTTACTAACTTATAATTTTAAAGCATAGATTATTCTATTGAATAATTTGAATCTTAAATTTGTTAACCATTGTCTAAATTATTACCATATTCAGTTATGTATATTTTTTTTCAATATGAAATTTTAAATACGTTTATTTATGACGGATTTCTAAATCAATTTCAGTTATTTCTTTAGTTTGTAATTATCATTTGTTAACTTCTTAATTTAAGACTAATCCAGTTATTATTTTACTAACTTCTAATTTTACCGCATAAATTAATAACTATTAAGTTATTAATTTATATAAAACTCATTTTATTGTTTATTGAATAATTAGTATATTACGATTTCAAGTTCGAATTTAACTTCTCTTTCCTTAATTAAATATTTGATATGTTATCAAATCATTGTAACTATTTCAATATCTTATATATTTATATTTTACTAATATATTGTAGGTGTTCAATTCTGGAGGGATTTCAAACGATATTAGAATCATTTGATGTTCCTATGTCGGAATTTCAATCTATTCCTCTTGAATTTTTCTAAGGTTATATCAATTTTTTTTCATTTTTTTATAGTTTTGATTATCATTTTTTAAAATTATGTTTATGTATTTGTTTTGGTTACTATTTTTTAAATACTACCATTTTTTTTAAATACTACTACCATTGTTTACCTTTATACCTGAATAAAACCTTAACAGGTAAATATATATTTTTTACACTATCGTTTTTATTCATTCTCTCATTCAGGGTTTTTTTAATATAGGTATCGTCAGTAATATCAAAATCAATAAAAACTGGACGAGCCCCTGAATAAAAACTTGTAAACAAGTAAATTCTTATAATTTAAGTAAGTTAAATTGAAGAACCATTTGTTGATATTAACATTTTGAACATGAGAAATATACTTGATGTTGTGGAATATGTTGGAGATCTCTATGCTCGTTACACAAGCATATTGAGGTAACCTTTTTAATTAAACCTGGATCTTTTCATGTATCTTTTTTTGTATAATTAGACGTAATCACATGATTTGATCATTGAATTGCAGAGTTATGGCTTGGTTTCAGTAACAAGAATGTGAGTTTTCATTTCATTGACTAAAGGTACCTGTACTTTCTATTTCAGTTATTGACTATAGAGATAGGAAATTGTTCTCATCTCACATTATCTATAGAAATCAATTACTGGTCCAAACTTTTTTTCAATTTGAAGTGATAATATCTATATTTTCCAAACTATATAATGCTAAAATTTTATACAAACTATGGTTTCGTTTGGGACCCAAGCGGTCCGAAAGAGGAATAGGTCATTTGGATAGGCCTGCCTTTGATTTGTTAGTATTAATTTTTCAATTTTCTAGTTAGAATATATATATGCTTGGCATGCAATGGACACAAATTAAAGAGTCCCTTTTACAAAAAGAAAAAAAATGACAAATCGGCATATTAAGTCAATCAGGTGACTTTCAATGGCATTTTCATCAAAACTCACTATTAAAGCCTTTACACTCCATACTTATGCTCAAAAAGTTTTAGATATTGTTGAAAACAAGTTTTAACTATTTATATATGAATTCAACATATGTTTAAGTCGGTAGTAACATATAGCCTATCATGTGACTGAACTGTAGGAATAACAGTTGTAACATTTATTTCTATTAATACAAAGATCATTCCTATTAATTTTATATCTGAAAGTTGAATATGATTATCTTTCTGAAATTAGTATAGATTGTGAAATGAATGTGTGAATACCAAATTAATATATGATTTGATTATTTGGAAAACTCAAAATCCCCTGTTGTATTTTCCCTATTTTAAATTGTGGTCAAATGTATTGGTTAAATTCAGTTGTTAATATTTTTTTAATTTTTTAATATTTTTTGTGAACATGTCTTGCACTGGGAGCTTAGTTACATTTTGATGTTATTTAGTATTCGTCTTTTAATTTGCAGATCTATAGTGATAGTTGTAGCCAGAAATTCTAGATGGCTCTGAGAAAGAGTAGCTGTTGTTCGTCTCGAGACACTTTAATTCTTAATAAAAGTAAAAATAAAATAATGTTTTATACTTCAATGCATTTTAACTATATTTTTACTTTGTCAATAAGTAATTTCTGTAATATGTTACTTTTGTATTTATATTATTTATACACTTTTTGATAATGTAGATTAAATTTTTCGACCCGCGAAGTTCGCGGGTGATAACCTAGTTTAAATATTAGTATGTTGTTATGTTAGTTATACCTAAATAATTAAAGAAAATATAATGTATTTTAAAACAAAAAGAGTAAAAAATAATAATAAAACATAACAATGTCAAAATTGTTTAGATGTGAAATTGCATGTAAAAAGAAGGATGGTTTATGTGTAATAAGAAAATGGGATCTTGTTTTAATACACTAATGATTTGATTTGGAATTTGTACACCAGCTGATTTGGTACTGTAAACTCCAGTTTATCATATAGTAAACTGTAGTTTACCTTTATTGAAAACATACAAATTTATTTAAAGGAAACTACACTTTATGTTTGAATGTAGACTCTAGTTTACTCTTTTTTCATCAACAATGTTAATTTGTTTTGTTTGCTTATTAATTAGATAAAAAAATGATCGAAACTACATAATACTCATTCTAATGATTTGTTTTTACTTTGTCAAAATAATTTATATTTGTTTTCTGTAACATCTTTTCTGAAAATACTATATAATAGGTTTTAAATCAATAAATAATATGACACGCTTCAATATTTATTATCAAAATAACTAAACATAAAAATAAAGATAATGGTTATACAACCCCATAACTATAAATTACGCCTGTTAACCATGCTAAACCTAAAAGACTGAGTCTTCTGTATATAAAAAAAACTAGTTGATATACGCCCGCGCATTGCGGCGGGGATCCAGTGTCTGCAAAACATGTGCCGGCAACAGGAAGCAGATACCGAATATCAAAACATAGGTAAAAATGACGTAGTAACGATAGTCACTCCCTCAAAAAAACGATTTTAAATAATCTAATATATAATAGTAGGACCCACACGTCCTACACGTTGGAAATTCAGTTGTTTTTAGTTTAGTTATTACGGTACTAACACGTTAAAATATGGATGAGCTCGGTACCGGTAATGGCACCGAAAATGCCGATTCCGAAAATCATCAAAATTAGGTACCGGCAACGAATATACTCGGTACGATACGGTAGGGATGAGCACGGTACCCGTTTGGTACCGAACCGGTACTTAAAACGTGGAAAAAGTGGTACCGGTACCGAATACACCGATTCGGTACCGTACCAGTACCGGTACCGAAAATTCGGGGAAAATGAGAACCGGTACCGGTACCGAATATACCCAGTATGGCACCGGTTTGGTACCCGTACGATACTGGTATTTGAGGGAAAAAACCGGAACTGTACCAGTACCGAAAATGTCAAAAGACGGTATCGAATTGGTATAAAAATGTACCCGGTTTGGTAAATTCGATATCGGTACCGATTTAGTATCGATACCCGATACCATATAGTTATCCTAGGTGATGTTAATGTGATAATATTAAAATAATAAAACAAAAGAAAAAAAAACAATAAAGTAAAAGAAATTATAAAGAAAAAAGGAAAAGGAAAAAAGAAAAAGAAATCAAAGAAAAGGAAAAGGAAAAAGAGAAAAAAAATGCGAATAGTATTGATAAATTTAAAGAAAAAAGAAATCATTATAAAGAAAAAAGGAAAAGGAAAAAAAGAAAAAAGAAATCAAAGAAAAAAGGAAAAGGAAAAAGAGAAAAAAAAACAAAATGCGAATAGTATTGTTAAATTTAAAAGAAAAAAGAAATAAAAAAAAAAAAAAGAAAAAAAACAAAATACGAATAGTCCTGTTCATTGGCATATTGTAAATTTAAAAGAAAAAAGAAATCAAAGAAAAAAAAAAGAAAAAAAAACAAAATACGAATAGTCCTGTTCATTGACATGTAAATTTAATATATACACAATAAAAAGTTTTATTATACTAAATTACACTTTCCTTTGTCCATGCAAAAAGCAATAAAAAAGTATAAACTACACTTTACGTGTTTGTATACTGAACTTTACGGTTGTCTATGCAATAATTAGAAAAGGACTTTTAAGTTTAAAATGCGGTTTGGATTTTTGTAAACTATAGTTTACACTGTTATCGACTCAGACGGGCAAAAGGCAATAAAACTATAATATATACAAAGAGTATTTACACTATTCTTCCCATCATATCGAGATATAAGAAGACATATTTTTTAACCACCCAAAATAAAACAAGATTCCGTAAGTGTAAGAAAATAAGACTATTTAAGTGAAGTAATGAACCAGGTAATTTTATAATAATCAGAAACATGATTTTGAATTTTAGCAACATGCATAACAAGCTAACTGTAAAATAAGTCAACAGAGTAGCAATAAAACATCAATCATGGTGAATACGACTTTATAATCATTTTATAAAATGGCCGGACTAGACGATTAGTCTTAGAAAGGTGTCTTCAGATAATCATTTTTAATCATGTTAAATAATCAGCTGATAAATTTTGCCGAATTTATTTTATCATTTAAAAGTCAAATAATAAATTTTGAGTAGTCTGTTTTTATTAGCTGTAGTACGACAAAAGGTGTCTTCGGATAATCATTTTTAATCATCTTAAGTAATTAGCCGATTTTAATACTCTAATAAATAAACTTTGCTTGAATTTATTTTATTATTTAAAACTCAAATATAATAACTTTTGAATAGTCTGCTTATACTAGTTGTAGTACGACAGTCGACTTAGAAAATTAGAAGATTTGTTTCCAGATTTTTAACATCATTTGATACGCTTTTAGTTTCATTTAGGAAATATTGTCTGTATACTTTATTACCAAAATGATATTTTTTTAAGAAACGTAGCAACGTTCTCAGCCATCTCGATGACAACCCCAACACCAGCCACCCGCCGCTATTGGAGAGTGATATGATGCCCCAACCAAGTTCTTGGCGAGTGCCAAAGGGGGGGGGGGGGGGGTTAAAGGGAACGAAGACCAATCAGATTTGTTTAGTTTCTTTAATTTGTTTTTTTAATATAGTTAATGAGGGCTTTAAAGGGGGTTTTATTTCACATTGTGCAAGTTAACGGTAAAGCCCTTCGCTTAAGTGGTGCTGATGTGACGTGATAAAGCCCCATAGGGGCTTTATCCCACATCACCTAGCCTTACGATTCTTAACAAGTGGCGTTAAATGATTCGTAAATGTAGGTTGATGTACATAACTTGTATCGAACCAGAAAACTAGCATGACAGTGTGACACCAAGCTGAAAATCGTGTAGATGCATGAACCTAAATACGACATGACTTTATACGGGTTAAACGTACAAGCCCTTTTTAAAATGAAAATGTTATTTCATTTCTTTTGCATATTAATACTCTAAAATTACAAATTTACAACAAAAACTATAGGCAAACATAAAATAGTTATGTGTTGTCGTTTCTCGTCTTTTGAAAGTTGACATAAAATACTCAATCAGATTATAATTTGAAGAAAAGATATTATATTTTAAGTTATAAATAGAAACATATTAGACGGATTACTTGTAAACCCGTCAGGTGACTAACCAAACACGACCCGTATAATTGAAAATGTATGTGAGTTCGACCTAAACACATTTAAACTCAGCTAAGACCCACAAATTTCATGCTAGCTTCATATAATGCTTTTATAATGTGTGAGAAATTCATACCCCAAATAAATATAAATCTGAAAGGTTATTTTTCTATGTTAAGGATTATCTATCTATTCATAGCTTTAAATATTATGTAATTGATCATCTTCTTAATAAATGTTCAAAACGACCCCTAACGCTTTAGCCTTCTAAGTGGTTGAAAGTCGCTATTAAATATCACTTCTGTGTAACATATTTAGTAGCTTGCATTAGTTATGTGTTGTTGAAAGTCCATAACTCCATGTGTAACGCTCTAGAATACGTCGCTTTGATAAAGGTAAAATGGTCAAACTTTGATGTAATATATACAATTCAAATTTGGACTTTTGGGTTTGAAATGAAATTGAAATTTCTTTTAGGGCAATTTCATATTTCCTCTTATAAAACTTCTAAATTACATATTTACTCAAGTAAAAATTTTAATTGCATATATCCCCTTTTTAACTAATAAAATTGCAAATTTACCAATTTTAATTTATTTTATTAAAAATAAACTATATAATAACTATTTTACCCTCACTTTACTAGAACTTAAAAAATTACATATTTATCCATAGTTTACTAGTTTTTGTGTCTTTTTCACAAATTTTTTTGCGTTTTTATTTTTTACGTCGCTAGCTAGTTTTTTTCTTGTGTCTTTACTAAGTTATCTTTTTTGCGTTGTTTTTCTTATTATTGTCCTTCTATAACGAGCTAGAGTAACTATCATAAAAAATGCGAGTGATAATTACGAATGACAAACAAATTCCAAAACTTCAATCGAGAGTATACCATTTTGACTATCATTAAACAGTCAAACCAAAGTATGAATGATATACTGAGAATTAATACAATCAATTGATTATAAACGAGTTGCTAAAAAAGTTCAGTTTAGTTGATTAAAAATCCATATGCAATTGGAATAAAAATGAGTTAATTTCTAAACCATTAGCAAAAAAAGAAAAGTCAAATCATGAAACTCATCAAATTAATTCGTACAAGGAATTGTCCTGACAAGTTGGTCTAGTGGTTAGTCATTTGGTTTCTCTTCTTAAGGTCTCAAGTTCAACTCCCACTAGCATCACTTTGGAGGACATTGGTGGTGACAATGAAGTTTAGAACTAGTCCTCTTTGGGGGTCGCTAGTTTGAAACCGAGCCGAACGGATTTTACCGCAGTGGGCCTTCGGGCGGGCGGGTTTTCCCCGGAACTGGTGGCTTTGTGGCTCGGGTATGCATTCAACTCTGACCGTTATAGAGGAGGGGATGCATTTGCTCGATTAAGGGCATCCCAGGATGCTTATCCGATTATTTAGTTGTCCGTTAAAAAAAATTCATTAAAGGAATAGTGCATATCTCGAATTTCTATACAATAAAAAATATAGAATGGAATAGCTGAACTCGACAACAGTTGTGTTCTCTACGAAAGGGTAAAGGATATGAACCTAGAGTGGATTCTCTCTAAGGAATACGATTCAGAACCTATTCATCAGGTGGGTATTTTCCGGCCATGGGGTTTTTTAGAGAGAAGGATTGAAGAGTCGGTTGAGAGAGAAGGAAAGAAATAAGAATGAAGGGTAATTTAGTCATTTTAAGAAAGAAGGAGAAATATGCAATTTCAATTTAGGTTTGGGTAAATATGCAATTGAGAGTATTTTTTAGGGGAAATATGCAATTATCCCTTTCTTTTAAACAGATTTTTCGATGAATAATGTATAAGACTGTGGGAAGAGGGTCGGGGAGGTGATGTGGTGTTTGTATTAATCTTAAGCTTCAATAAGAGTGCTTTGTTTGTATGTATTTGATATGTTAGCCACTACTAAATAATCTTAAGCTTCAATAAGTAGTGTTTTGTTTGTATGTATTTGATATGTTAGCCTCTACTAAAATGAATTTCCTTCTTTTCCTTTTATTTTTAACATCATATATTATTTTTATTTGGTTGTTTCACAAAACCTTATCAACATAATGATCTAAGCACGAAACTTCATCAAATCATTTTCATAATGAAGTCTTTATAATTATTATGACGTGGTAGATCAAACTCAATAAAATGACTAGAATCTAATATAGCTTAAAGAGTTGAAAGGTAAAATGGTTCGGAATTAACCAACTGTTTTGAACAGCAAAAAGCACGAGACAGTGACTGGTCACATCACACTTGACGTGTGAAACTTCTAACCCAGCCGTACAAGAGGCATGTAAGAGAATACATCCTTTTATCTGCAGGTCCGAAGCCTACCTACCAAAAAGGGCAAGCGCCTCACTGCAACCTTGGATCACTAGTCAATGGTTTCTTCTTATGGCCAGTCTTCTCCCTATAAATGACAACACTTTATCATTCAGCCGATCATCCCTGAAATCTCACTTCTCTACTCTAGAACTTGCTCCTTGCATGTTCTATTCTTCACTCACTTTAACATAATCACCTTGCACAACAACATTCTAGGTTAAATCTGCTTCGATCCAGAAGTCAAAGCAAGCAATAACAAAGTGATCCAACCCTATATTGCATACGTGGGGGACCCCACGACCTGCGTTAGGTAAACCGAAAGCCTTGAAACCCTTTTTCCTAACCAGTCTGTCCACTATCTTTGGTCTTATATTTGTTGTAACAACAAGTTGGCACCCACCGTGGGGCAACACCGCTTACTTTTTCTTAAATACCAGTAGTGTAGCTCCAATTCCATCAAGTTTACCATGTCTGAAAGCGATTCTCCTGGCGAGGTTAATCAAGTATCATGTACTTCAACTCCTAATGCTGGCCAAACATTACCAGCTGCATCCATACCTTTTTCTACACCAGGAGGTGTTGGGTTCGTAGGCTTTAGGGTAGCCGGCCCTAATTAGGGTTAGCCGACCCTAGTTATTAAGCCGACTTAGTTAACTTGTTGACCAAGTAGTAAACCCTAATCTTGTTCTATAAATACCTATGATGTAATTGATAGTCTATGTCATTCTGTAAACAGTTGTGAGCATCTAATAAAGTGAAACCCTAGTTGCAACCCTTGGACGTAGGTCACCTTGACAGAACCACGTTAATTCTCGTGTTCTTTATTTTCTGCTAGTGTGTGTGTGTGTTTGTTCCGCTTCCGCTCGAGCCTACTCTGATCTGATACCCCTTATCAAGTGGTATCAGAGCCATAGGTTCAGTTAAACACACAGTTCACACGATTATCGCATGAGAGGGAGAGAGCTGGACGAGAGATCTTGATCTGTTGTTGCTGCCGTGCCGCTGACATGTTTACGGCCCGTACTTGTTCTCTGGGTTACGGTTCGTAAGGTTTAGGGTCTGCGTCGTAGGGTTTGTTGTTGCAGATTTGGTGGTTTTGGGGTGTTTGGCGATTAGGGTTTCGGTTTTTTGAACCCTGGTTTTCGCTGGTTTACACCCGAGTTTGTAGGAGAAGTCGCCAGTTCGGGTGCTTCGGGTTTTTAGTTTATTGAAGGTTGCTCGGGTTTCGGGTGCTTGGTTCCTTGTGTTTTTTTTTAGTTTTCTCATTTGCTATGGCTGAAGATGGGAAGTTCCGAATCGAGAAGTTCAACGTTACTGATTTTTCATGGTGGAGAATGCAAATAGAGGCGTTGCTTGGTGAATGCGATTTGGATGTGGTACTGGAAGAAAAACCTGCTGGAATGGATAAAGCAGCCGAAACAATTTGGAACTCAAAGGACAAAAAGGCAAGAGGTAAAATTACATTGGCTTTGACGAGGAGCGTTGCATTTAATATCATGAAAGAAAAACTGCTCGTGGTATGTTAACAGCTCTGTCAAATATGTATGAGAAGTCCGTCTGCAGGTAATAGGGTGTTCTTGATGAGGGAACTGTTTAATATGAGAACGAAAGAGGGCAGTTCAGTTGCTGACACATTAACGAAGTCATTTCAATTTTGTCCAGGTTAGCAACAATGGGCATGAAGTTGGATGATGACACTCAGGCTGTGGTTTTGTTATCTTCCTTACCGAATAGTTGGTCAGGATTTATGACAACAGTTACCAAAACTGCTGGAACTGGAAATTTGAAGTTTGATCGGGTCCGGGATAGTGTTTTGGGTGAAGAAGTTCGCCGTAAGAACTAGTGGAGGATCTACTTCTGGTATGTTCAGTGTTAGCAGGGGAAGAGGTAATAACATAAGCAGTGGGAGTTGTGCGAAAAGCTTGACTAAAGCTGGGAAGAATGTGAGGCGTTGGAACTTTGGTGAAAAGGGGCATGTTAAAAACGAGTGTTCTGATCCTAAGAAAGAGGATATTAAACAGCATGTAAACAGTGTTGTGTCAGATGAATCTGACGATGACGTACTGGTTTGCTGTGAAGAGTCTACAGACTCTTGGGCTATGGATTCTGGTTCTTTGTTTCACGCCATGCACAGCGGGAAGACGATGGTGAATCTGAAAAAAGGAGACTTTGGAAAGGTACGATTAGCTAACGGTCATGTTCTCAATGTTACGGGTATGGGAGATGTCAATCTGAAGACTCCACTAGGCACTAAATGGAACTTGCAGAATGTCAGGGTAATTCCAGGTTTAACGAAGAAACTTATTTCTGTTAGTCAACTGGATAAACAGGGACTAGATGTTAAGTTTGGTGGTGGAAAGTGGAAGGTGATTGATGGAAATCTTGTTGTTGCCTGTGGGAGGAGACGAGGATCGTTGTATCTAGTTGAGGTACCTACTAAGGGAGTAGCCGTCCCTGTTAAGAATAAAGTCTGGTTCACTGAATCTATTAAGCGGAAGAGGGTTCAATTTGCAAACTTGAATCCTAGTGCTTTGGGGATGTCAGTTGAATGTGGTCGGGGTTCTAAGTTTAAGCCACTCAGGGGATTTGGTGATAGTGGGAGCACGGGCCATGTTCCGGGTACAATCACAAAGAACCGTTGGGTTTTGAAGACGAAGGTTCCGACTGAAGAAAAATGCTCTCTGGGAAATAGTTTGCAAAATATGGAGAGTAGTATTAATTCTCGGTGCATCTCTGGAGCTGGTGGATTGTGCAAGCCGGTTGAGACAGAGAATGAGTCGGTGACGGTTTCAGTCACGGCTGGGTTGGAGCTTGTGGGAGCTTCAACTGGTCTCTCAGGTACTTGATGAGAGGCGTGGTTGCAACTAGGGGGCTTGGATGTGACTGGAGTCTTAGCTTGTTCTTCGGAACTGGAGGCTTGGAGGACTGAAGTCTTAGCTTGTTTTTGGAACTGGAGGCTTGGAAGACTTGAACGTAAAGATTACTGAAGTTACTGGTGATGGGTTTCTTGGATGCTCTTTGTGGACTATGCAAAGCCTCCGAGTGGGAGATTGTTGGGTTCGTAGGCTTTAGGGTAGCCGGCCCTAATTAGGGTTAGCCGGCCCTAGTTATTAAGCCCACTTAGTTAACTTGTTGACCAAGTAGTAAACCCTAATCTTGTTCTATAAATACCTATGATGCAATTGTAGTCTATGTCATTCTGTAAACAGTTGTGAGCATCTAATAAAGTGAAACCGTAGTTGCAACCGGTGGACGTAGGTCACCTTTACGGAACCACGTAAATTCTCGTGTTCTTTATTTTCTGCTAGTGTTGTGTGTTGTTCTGCTTCCGCTCGAGCCTACTCTGATCCGATATCCCTAACAGGAGGCACTCCAAAGGGACTCATGTTCCCAGAGTTCACCTCTTTTCAGACACCGACCCTTCTCACTCAAGGGTTCCTTTTCCTCAAATCGGTGCCACAAATACACCAGAACACATCAATTTGACACCTGAGGGAGTTGCAAGGAATTTCTTACAACTAAGATCCCTTCTGATTCAGCACGTGAGTCGAGAAAGAGAAAAAAAGGCGAGAAAGAGAAAAAAAAGCCGAGTCCGACTGCTTTTTCATTATTTACCTCCCAACCTGCTGTAACCAGCACACCCATCGGGCATGAAACCCTCTTGACCAGTTGTGGCAGTCACCAGCTTCAAGTGTTCCCACTCCTGTTGCCACCTCGTGGGAACAAGCCATTGTCACCTTGCCTTTGGCTCGAGGTGCGGTGATGAGCACGTCCATGGGAATGCCTTACACAGTACCACCGGAAAGCCTTCAAGGCTTTAACCTTATGCCTCAGTTGATGACTCAGATGATGGCTCAGTTTTCTTGTCAGCACTTCATCAATCAAGTGCTGTCCACCCACCAAGGAACCTCAAATGGTAATCCGGCCTCAAGAGCAGAGGGAGATCTTGCTAAACCCTACAAACCTAGCAATTTGTCCTGTTTCTCTCAACATATTGCTTATTATGATTTTCAAACACGAATTATGATGCCATCCCATATAAGAACATATGACGGAACTGAAGATCTAGAAGACCACCTCCAAATCTTTACTGGAGCGGACAAGATTGAAAAACGGTCCAATGCCGAATGCTGCCTCATGTTCATGCAAACACTTGTAGGGTCTGCTAGGATATGGTTCAACGACCTACGTGACAGAAGCATTCGAACCTTTGATGATCTAAGCAAGGGTTTTTTGGCCAACTTTTCACAACAACAGAGGTACGTCAACGATGCTAAAACGATTTTCCCGATAAAGCAAAGAGGCGACGAAAGTCTTAGAGAGTTCATAGAAAGATACAAAAAAGAAGGGTTGACCTACGTGGGTGCCGATAAAAAAATGAGGGTGGCAGGGTTCATGAATGCCTCACCTCCAAGTACCTTATAAGGAACTTCAATAATGTCACACCCCGACCCGCAGCGGAAAAGGTGATCGGGGCATGATTGGGTTATCATCAAAGCTCATGACATTTATTATGCGTTTCATATTCATTAATACATTTTAATGGAAATTTACAATAAATGTTACAACATGTTCTAACTATCAATCTAAGCTTCTTTGTTTTCTTCTAAGGCATTTCCTATGTTTTCCTTGCTTCAACCTGTTCACCTGTATCGTGTGTAAAAGGGTTTTTGGATCAACATAATGTTGGCGAGTGAATCCTATGGAAAACATTTAAACAAGTTTATTTAAATTGATTATGAAATATGTGCACAACCAAACATGAGTAAAAATAGATGTAAACTTATTCAACAATCATAAGATATTAAATAAAGCACACATGAACAATAATGGAACATTTAGAGGCACGCGTTGCTCAACTCGCCTCTCACGAGGAACTGATGGGCCTAATGAATGAATTGCATAAACATGATAATATGAATGACACAACCACAAACAATATAAACTCAATGATACACACATGAACAATAATGAATTGGTTTTGAGGCACGCGTTGTTCAACTCGTCTCCCACGAGGAACTGATGGGCTTAATGAATGAATTCCATATAATTTGACAAAATGAAATAAGTAATCACAACATTATAACAATCTAAATTTAGATCACGATATGGTATGGCACAGGTTAAATAAACGAGTAAATTATTTTTTATGACACATGACACACCCCAAAACGTGTAATTTAAAAGGGGGAGTTGTAAGATTCACTCACAGTGGGTGCGTTCGGTTGATGATGTTGAATGCACGCGAAGTGGTTTTAACCACGAGTGAGATTAACCTAGATAAATCGCATTATGGTTTGGTAAGTAAACGGATTTTATTAATCTATTTTAGTAGGATTGTTGGGTGTATTTTTGTGAGTTTAAGGCTATTTTCTAACCTTAAAAATGTTATTTTTAAGTATTTTTAATTAAAATAATTAAATAAAAATAATAAAAAATTTGATTTTTTTGCTACAGTGACCGTTGACTTTGACCGGTTGACCGTTGACTGACCATTGACCGGTTCGTATGCGTATTGTTGTGCGCTGAGTGAGGCTCGAACCCGAGACCTCCCGTACGCGTGCACGCAGCTCTACCAACTGAGCTACGTGTCTAACCCGTCATATATCTGTTTTTAATTATATTTATATATTAATTAATTTAAACAGAAAATCCTTTTATTTAAAAACGATTTAATTTGATTCGGACGGTGCGCTCCACAGGTCTCGAACACGGGACCTGTGGCTTAAACTAACACACAGTCCACCGCTGGACTGTGTGTTTAACATGTTATATAATCCGATTTTTATTATACTTAAATACAAACTGAACATTTCTTTTTCTGCCTTAAATAAAAAGATAGATAATAGTCCGAGTCGGTGCAGAAGACCGGACTCGAACTCGCGTCCCGTGATTAAACATACACACAGTCCACCACTGGACTGTGTGTCTAACTTGGTTATTATTCCGGTTATTAATATACTTAACATATACATAAAATGAATCCGGTTCAGTTAACAAAAAAGAAATTTTTATTAAAGCAGCGTGTGTGGAAACAAGATTCGAACTCGAGACCTTTGTGTGTTTATTGTGCACACAGTCCACCGCTGGACTGTGTGTCTAACCCGAGTAATATCTTGCTTTTAATTATACTTAAACATTACCGAACATCGTCTTCTTCACTGGTTTTAATCAGAATCGGAAATCGACTGGTTCGATGATTAAAACATGTTCTTTAGTGACAGAGGGTTAATTACAAGTGAGATTACATAAAAAGAATGAAGAAATTAAGCGTGAGGTATACCGATTGAATTCCTCTGTTTTCCGGCAGAACTCCGGCGACAGCAATAGGCTCCGGCGTCATGTGTCTTGCACCAGCGAGTCTCCGGAAAGCTTACAAAGGGTGTGGGTATCTCCGGTATGAGCTCAGGGGGTTCAGTAAGGTTCAGAAATGAAGAACCCGGTTTTCCGGTGATGAGCAGAGATATTCCGGCGAGTGAGTTTTCGCCGAGAAAGGGTGCGGTTTTGAGCGAAAAGGTTTGCAGAAGTTCGAGGTGGTTTTTATAGGGCAAATCGTCGATGTACTTGGCCCGATTTCCAACTGGATTCATTGGTTTGAATTTCTCCGGCGGTTATGACTTTGGTCGCGGACTCAAACATCGGTTATAACCGATATGGCGTTTATGATTTACGTTATAACTGAAAGAAACGTTAAGTTTCGCGAGATTACCGGGATTTCCGACGACTGCATTTGGGCGCCGGTTTTTGAATTCGGAAAGACATGTTATGAATTAAATGATTCTAACATTTAACAAGAAACATCAGTGGCGCAGTGGTTTAAGTGTTAAGTGTTAAGTCTGTTGAACCGTGACAGGCGACTGACCCGGGTTCGAAACCCGGCAGAAACAATTTATTTTTATTTTCTTATTTTTAACAGTTTTTCAAAAACTAATTATATATTCCCATATAATAATTAATTTTGTATCGTTTAAAATTATTTTGGGCATTAAATTCGCAACGAAATTTTTAACTGATTGTTCGGCTAATAAACGGAGCGGGTTTGGTAAAATCCGTTTTTGACGGATGTTACAGTATCCCCTGCTTTTTTAGAAATTTCGTCTCGAAATTTAAATAGTGATATATTTGACTAAAAGAATGATGGTGTTTAGTTTGACAGTTACATGCTTAGAAGGAGTAAGGTTTTAAGTTTTTGTTTGAGGCGGTAATGTTCCTTGCAAGGGTTAAGTATCCTATTACAGGAATCGCTTTTTGTTGCCTACTGTAAAAGTATTGATAAGCAGAATTGATTCGCTAACTATGATATCATGCATAAGAGTTTGGATATGTTTGGAAGGGTATGGTTATATCCTAAGGCAAAACTTCTAATACTACAACCTACATGGAACATAAATAAACACAACAGCTAATATTTGAACATAAATAAACACAACAGCTAATATCAGTAAGTTATGATTGGTTCTATGACTTTAGAACATAAATAAACACAACAGCTAATATTTGAATCCACATTCTGATAGCATATATGTTTGAATGGTGGCAGTTCATCTCTCGTTTGTTATGATGGAGAGGTTAGTTTATGTAGAAATGGAACACAATCCAATCTCTTTAAATAGCAAGATGATATAAATGTAACACAAATTTCAACCAAGGCAATACTAAATCCTACATGGAACTTCTCATAACCGCCTGATAATGCCTCTGATCCTTTGGCAAGAATACTTATATATAGGAAGTACCAGCGGCGTATCCACCATATTCTTGCCAAATTTTCATTGGTTTTATCCACAAGTTATGATTAGTTACCAAGAAACTACTAAATCCTACATAGAACTTCTCATAATCGTCTGACAATGCCTCTGATCCTTTGACAAGAATACTTATATATAGGAAGTACCAGCGGCGTATCCACCATATTCTCGTCAAATTTTCATTGGTTTTATCAGTGAATTATGATTAGTCCTATGTGACTCTACAACCAATACAACAAACTCATAAATACTGAAAATGAAAAATGTCTGTGCGATCAAGGCTCAATCAAACGGAGCCGATCGTATTGCATGTACTGAAAATGAAATTGTCTGTGCGATCAAGGCTCAATCAAACGGAGCCGGTCGTATTGCATGTACTGAAAATAATAAACTTAATCTACAAACAGCCTATACATGGAACCTCTCATAACCGCCTGATAATGCCTCCGATCATTTGACAAGAATACTTATATATAGGAAGTACCAGCGGCGTATCCACCATATTCTTGTCAAAGTTTCATTGACTTTATCCACAAGTTATGATTAGTTCTATGTGACTCTACTACAAACACAACAACCACAAAATACTGATAATGAAAATGTCTGTGCGATCAAGGCTCAATCAAACGGAGCCGATCGTATTGCATGTACTGAAAATGAAAATGTCTGTGCGATCAAGGCTCAATCAAACGGAGCCGATCGTATTGCATGTACTGAAAATGATAAACTTAATCTAAACAACAATCATACAAACAGCCTATACATGGAACCTCTCATAACCGCCTGATAATGCCTCCGATCATTTGACAAGAATACTTATATATAGGAAGTACCAGCGGCGTATCCACCATATTCTTGTCAAATTCTCATTGACTTTATCCGCAAGTTATGATTAGTTCTATGCGACTCTACAACAAACACAACAACCACAAGATACTGATAATGAAAATGTCTGTGCGATCAAGGCTCAATCAAACGGAGCCGATCGTATTGCATGTACTGAAAATGAAAATGTCTGTGCGATCAAGGCTCAATCAAACGGAGCCGATCGTATGTGGGCACGCCAGGTTCAACCTCATAATAAAATGGGGAACATGCTCAACGCTCATACTGTAATGGGGAGCGGCGGCCTATGAAATTGCGTGTACTGAAAATAAACAATAATTACTCTAACAGTCTACACATGGAACCTCTCATAACCGCCAGATAATGCTTCTGATCCTTTGACAAGAATACTTATATATAGGAAGTACCAGCGGCGTATCCACCATATTCTTGTCAAAGTTTCATTGGCTTTATTTATGTTTGGTTCTATGTGATAAAGAAAAACATAAAACTAAACGATAGGAGTTGAATCTGGATCTTCGGTGAAGAGGACTAGTTGGGTATCTTCGTTTGGGCCGTCATTATCTTCGACAGGATTGGCGTTGATGTTGAAGACTCTTCCTCTTGCTGGTGGCCTAGCGGTTGGGTTTTCTTGGTTTACTTGGTTAACTGGGTTTGATTGAGCTTGAGTGTTGATGACGTTAACCAATTGAGGGCATGTGTTTCTAAAGTGGGTAGGGTCGTCACAATTGAAACAAGCTCGAACATATGGGAACATGGGGTATTGGGGTTGATGATAAGTTTGGGCCATGTTTTGAGTAGGGGAAGAGGTTTGGTTTTGAAAGGTGCAGCAAACCTTGCTCAAATGACCATAGCGTCCACAAGTTGTACATAGTCGACAAGGTAAGGTAAGGGGATGGTGATAAAAACAGTTGTTGCATCGAGGGTGAGGTCCAAGATATGGCTTCTTATTTGGGTAAGTTGAGTTGGGTGCCACTTGGGTGATTGGGATAGCTTGGATGGGTATGGCGTGTGAAATTGGTTGATTTCGTTGAATAGCGGCGAAAAGTTGACCGTCTCTTTTTCTCTTAGAATTGGGTTGAGAAGGGGATTCGGTTTGGGTGTAGTCGGAGGTTTCAGTCGATCCTTTATCCTTCTTCTTCTCCTCCTTGAAGTCTTTGTTCCGGATTCGGTTCTCGGTGAGCTCTGTTGCTAACTCCATTGCTGCTTCCAAAGTTGCAGGCTTGGTATTTATTACAGGGTCTTGAATCTTTGACGGAAGGCCACGAATGTAGTGCTCGATCAAACGGTAGAGGGGAGTGAACATGTTGGGAACCATTTGATGTAACTCGAGGAATCTTTTATTGTAGGTGGTGTGGTCTCCTTCCTTTTGCTTCAACAAATAAAATTCACCTTCTAATTTCTTGGTTTCGCTCCTTGGGCAAAATCGTCTGGTCATGATTTCCTTCAATTCGTTCCAAGTTAAGGTCATAGCATCTTCAACACCTCGTTTGGACTTCTCTGTATTCCACCAAGTAAGTGCTATCCCATATAATCGACCGGTAGCATAACGCACTTTGCGATCGTCAGGGCAATCGCAATTTAGAAAAGTGTTCTCCATTTCTTCAAACCAATGGAGGAGGGCGGTGACGCCTTCAGTCCCTTTGTATTTCGGAGGGTCGCATGGTTTGAAAAGCTTGTAGGTGCATTTAGCGGTATTTGAGGGAGAGTTAATAATGTTTTGGTTTTCTTGATTGACAGGATTTAGCGGTGAGTGCTTGTTGTGCTTGGATTACAATGTTGGGTATTACGGCAGCCATATGTTGAACGATTTGGGATCATGGGTCGCATTAGGAATGAACATTCATAAAATAATTATAGAAAAATAAATCTACTACATCCATAGGATGTCTTGGGCTTTGCTCGCCTTTAGGCCCTACATGCCGCCATACTTTACCTGTGTAATCTGTGGGCCCCCATGAATACCGGTTTTTCATATGGTTCGCACGGGTTTGCCAGGTTGCGTACACAAAAACCCAGAGAAAATTGAGAAATATGTATACAACGTGTGATATTCGGAATGTGTCCAGGTGTAGACACGGTGACACCTCAAAGTGGGGTTAGTTCGAACGACGTTTGGTGTGGCATGCTTTGGCCTAATAGGTCCTTCGTACTCTCATCGTTGGTCCCCAGGTAGGCAAACTGGTCCGTTATATTGGATTTATACGAATGCCAACCTAGAGAGGACGTTCCGACTACCGGTACTTGTACCCTTCCAGTTACTACATGCCCGTCGCAGAACTTACTTTGATGAGATTTGAAAATTGCACAAAATCTTTGGATAATGAGAGTATGAAAATAAACTGAATACATGAACATCGATACATGTATAATGAATATGTATATAAGCATGTATGTTTGACTGCAAGTATAAACAAATATGAAACAAATAAATATCACAAGTTTGTATGCAACCACCTAATCAATTAAAATTTAGGCAGACTATAGTATAGGCTCTAAGGGTCTAATAACCTATCCTATATCCCTATAGTCATGGCTCTGATACCAATCTGTCACACCCGACCCGCAGCGGAAAAGGTGATCGGGGCATGATTGGGTTATCATCAAAGCTCATGACATTTATTATGCGTTTCATATTCATTAATACATTTTAATGGAAATTTACAATAAATGTTACAACATGTTCTAACTATCAATCTAAGCTTCTTTGTTTTCTTCTAAGGCATTTCCTATGTTTTCCTTGCTTCAACCTGTTCACCTGTATCGTGTGTAAAAGGGTTTTTGGATCAACATAATGTTGGCGAGTGAATCCTATGGAAAACATTTAAACAAGTTTATTTAAATTGATTATGAAATATGTGCACAACCAAACATGAGTAAAAATAGATGTAAACTTATTCAACAATCATAAGATATTAAATAAAGCACACATGAACAATAATGGAACATTTAGAGGCACGCGTTGCTAAACTCGTCTCTCACGAGGAACTGATGGGCCTAATGAATGAATTGCATAAACATGATAATATGAATGACACAACCACAAACAATATAAACTCAATGATACACACATGAACAATAATGAATTGGTTTTGAGGCACGCGTTGTTCAACTCGTCTCCCACGAGGAACTGATGGGCTTAATGAATGAATTCCATATAATTTGACAAAATGAAATAAGTAATCACAACATTATAACAATCTAAATTTAGATCACGATATGGTATGGCACAGGTTAAATAAACGAGTAAATTATTTTTTATGACACATGACACACCCCAAAACGTGTAATTTAAAAGGGGGAGTTGTAAGATTCACTCACAGTGGGTGCGTTCGGTTGATGATGTTGAATGCACGCGAAGTGGTTTTAACCACGAGTGAGATTAACCTAGATAAATCGCATTATGGTTTGGTAAGTAAACGGATTTTATTAATCTATTTTAGTAGGATTGTTGGGTGTATTTTTGTGAGTTTAAGGCTATTTTCTAACCTTAAAAATGTTATTTTTAAGTATTTTAATTAAAATAATTAAATAAAAATAATAAAAAATTTGATTTTATTGCTACAGTGACCGTTGACTTTGACCGGTTGACCGTTGACTGACCGTTGACCGGTTCGTATGCGTATTGTTGTGCGCTGAGTGAGGCTCGAACCCGAGACCTCCCGTACGCGTGCACGCAGCTCTACCAACTGAGCTACGTGTCTAACCCGTCATATATCTGTTTTTAATTATATTTATATATTAATTAATTTAAACAGAAAATCCTTTTATTTAAAAACGATTTAATTTGATTCGGACGGTGCGCTCCACAGGTCTCGAACCCGGGACCTGTGGCTTAAACTAACACACAGTCCACCGCTGGACTGTGTGTCTAACTTGGTTATTATTCCGGTTATTAATAAACTTAACATATACATAAAATGAATCCGGTTCAGTTAACAAAAAAGAAATTTTTATTAAAGCAGCGTGTGTGGAAACAAGATTCGAACTCGAGACCTTTGTGTGTTTATTGTGCACACAGTCCACCGCTGGACTGTGTGTCTAACCCGAGTAATATCTTGCTTTTAATTATACTTAAACATTACCGAACATCGTCTTCTTCATTGGTTTTAATCAGAATCGGAAATCGACTGGTTCGATGATTAAAACATGTTCTTTAGTGACAGAGTGTTAATTACAAGTGAGATTACATAAAAAGAATGAAGAAATTAAGCGTGAGGTATAACCGATTGAATTCCTCTGTTTTCCGGCAGAACTCCGGCGACAGCAATAGGCTCCGGCGTCATGTGTCTTGCAGCAGCGAGTCTCCGGAAAGCTTACAAAGGGTGTGGGTATCTCCGGTATGAGCTCAGGGGGTTCAGTAAGGTTCAGAAATGAAGAACCCGGTTTTCCGGTGATGAGCAGAGATATTCCGGCGAGTGAGTTTTCGCCGAGAAAGAGTGCGGTTTTGAGCGAAAAGGTTTGCAGAAGTTCGAGGTGGTTTTTATAGGGCAAATCGTCGATGTACTTGGCCCGATTTCCAACTGGATTCATTGGTTTGAATTTCTCCGGCGGTTATGACTTTGGTCGCGGACTCAAACATCGGTTATAACCGATATGGCGTTTATGATTTACGTTATAACTGAAAGAAACGTTAAGTTTCGCGAGATTACCGGGATTTCCGACGACTGCATTTGGGCGCCGGTTTTTGAATTCGGAAAGACATGTTATGAATTAAATGATTCTAACATTTAACAAGAAACATCAGTGGCGCAATGGTTTAAGTGTTAAGTGTTAAGTCTGTTGAACCGTGACCGGCGACTGACCCGGGTTCGAAACCCGGCAGAAACAATTTATTTTTATTTTCTTATTTTTAACAGTTTTTCAAAAACTAATTATATATTCCCATATAATAATTAATTATGTATCGTTTAAAATTATTTTGGGCATTAAATTCGCAACGAAATTTTTAACTGATTGTTCGGTTAATAAACGCGGGTTTGGTAAAATCCGTTTTTGACAGATGTTACGAATAAGTGCCTACCCAAAACCCTCGAAGAAGCCCTTGAAAGAGCTAAGGCTCACATTCGAGGGGAGGAAGCTGTTGAAACTAAAGAGCAAAGGAAAAGAGCTCCTAGTTAGCAAAGCAACAGTCCCAACAGAAAACAAATGGGAAACTTTAACTCCTATGACAAACGCCCAAGAAATTCGGACCCAAGAAGGCCTAAAGGCAGGAACCCTCCAAGCCGAGAGAAGACAGCTAACTTCACAGCCTTAACAAAAACCCTCAAGAAATCTTGGCCACCGAAGAAGTAAAACATAGCGTCCGACCTCCTCGACCTTTACCCAAGATCAAGAGAAACGAGAACTTCACCCAATATTGTGAGTTTCATGAAGAGAAATGCCACCATACAAATGATTGCTTTCAACTCAAGAAAAGAATTGAGGAAGTTATCAAGTCCGGACCCACTTGGTGAAAGGGGTAAGGGACAAGATGGCTGAAGGAAAAAGCAAGGAAGTAAACATGGTGGACCTTGATGAAAAAGCTTCTCACAAGCGACCACGTTTGGAAGTCTGGGAACAACAATGTGTCTGCTTCCCACCACCTGAAGGGGACTTGCTATCCAACCCTTTGGTAGTGGAAGATACATTGGGAACCATCAAAACACACAAAGCATACGTTGACATAGGAGCAACCACAGAAATCATTTTTTAAAAGTGCTTCAACTGTCTCAGCAATGATGAACGTTCAAGGCTTCAGCCATCTAAATCCTCTATCAAAGGTATGCTGACATACCCATCAAGCCTTTGGGGCAACTAACACTTTCTGTTTTAGTGAAGGAAAAATGGAAAGAATCAAACAACTCACCTTTGTGGTAATCAACATGCCCTCCAACTATGATGTTATCATAGGAAGGCCAGGGAAAAGTGTGTTTGGAATGGCAGTTTCAGTTGGCCAAGGCACGGTGAAGTTCCCAACCGAAAGAGGGATAGCAACCCTTCAACCAACACAAAAGCCTTCTTGGTTGAAGGAGAAAGTTCAAAGAAAAACAAAGAAGATGAACAAGGATGGATCATTAACCCAAATTATCCTCAACAAAGGATAAAGGTAAATACCAACCTTACCGAGGAAACCCTCTCTTACATCAAGAAGTTGTTCATGCACAACATGGACGTCTTTGCATGGTGTCCCAAAGACATGACCGGCATCCCCCGAAGTATTGTTGAGCACGAGCTCTTCTTGATCTGAAACCCGTTGTCCAGCAAAAGAGAAGCTTAGCCCCGGATAGAAGCCTTGAAGACTGTAAGGTGGTTGAAGGGCCTGTTCAAGCCGAGATCCTCTGAGAAGTCTAATACCACTCTTGGATAGCCAATCAGGTTATGGTTCGCAAACTTGATGGGTCCTGGAGGATGTGCATTGACTTCAAAGACCTAAACAAAGTCTATCCAAAAGATTGCTATCCATTACCAGAAATCGACCTAAAGTTAACTCGCTCACAGGCTTCCCTTTCAAGTGCTTCTTGGATGCCTACAAAGGTTACCATGAGATTCAGATGAAGGAAGAAGATGAAGAGAAAACAACATTGCATACTGACAATGGTTTTGTTACCAAAAGATGCCTTTTGGTTTAAAGAATGCAGGGCCAACCTATCAACGTTTGGTAGATAAAGCATTCACTGGACAAATGGGCACAAATATGGAAGCCAACGTTAATGATTTAGTGATCAAGATTAAAACCGAATGTCAAATGCTTGATGATATACAAGAAACTTTCCAGAACCTAAGGAAGATTAACATGAGGCTTAACCCCGTCAAATGTTCATTTGGTTTTGAAGAAGGAAAATTCTTGGGGCACATTTTAGGAAAGCAGAGCATAAAGGATAATCCTAACAAGGTTAAAGCCATCCTTGATTCAAAGTCCCCACAAAGCAAGAAAGAGCTGGAAAGCTTGTACGAAAAGCTAGCAGCCTTGAAGCGTTTCACGTCCAAGCTAGCAAAAAAGTACTTGCCTTTCTTCAAAACCCTTCAAGGGTGCACTAACAAGAAAGACCTCTGATAGACTGAAGAGGCGGAGGAAGCCTTCAACCAAATGAAGCAACATTTGGCCTCAATCCCATACATAGTTGCCCCGGATACATGGGAACTAATCTCTGTCTACCTTTTGATTGCTGAAGAAGCCATCAATGCGGTCCTGACCATTGAACGAAAAAAGGCTCAAGTACCCCGTTTACTTCTTTAGTAAAACTATAAAACTGGCAGAGACCAAGTATCCCCCACTGGAAAAACTTGCCCTATCCCTGGTAAAAATAGCCAGAAGGCTTCGACGGTACTTTCAAGCACACCCAATGCAAGTGGTCACTGACCAGCCCATTAAAAGTGTGCTTGAAAAGCCTGAAACTTCCGGGCAATTAGCCAAATGGGCAGTGGAATTAGGTGAACATAATATCACCTACATTCCAAGAAAGGCTGTCAAAGCCCAAATTTTGACTGATTTCATCTTGTAAATCCCAAAGGAAACAACAACGAAAGTTAACACTACCATAACAGAACCATCTGACCTTGATACCTGGAAGCTTTTTACCGAGCTTCCAGCCTTGAAGGGTCAGGGGCTGGGCTGTCCTAATCGTCCCGAGAGAATTGGAATTTACATATGCCTTCGGCTTGAATTTCAGACAACCAATAATGAAGCTGAGTATGAAGCACTCATTGCTGGACTCAAGCTAGCCAAAAGGATAGATGTTGAAAAACATCAAGTATTCACAGACTCCTTGCTTGTCTCAAACCAAGTGAATGACAACTACATAGCCAAGAAACCTAACATGAAAACGTACAAGGAAAAGGCAAAAGAGCTTATGAGTACATTCCAATCATGTACTATCAAACAAGTCTCGAGGTCACAAAACAAGAAGGCCGGTGCATTGAGCGAACTTGCATCCCTCACATTTGCTCATCTCACCAAAAAAGTGTTAGTTGAAGTACTGAAAACACCATCCATTCAAGAGCTTGAAGTACAAGATGTAGTTACTGAAGAAGGGCCAAGCTGGATGACCCCCAGCCCCACTCTAAGTAAGTTAAGGGCTTTGGCTCCAGGCTCCAACTTGATCTTGTGGTAGACTGGCCTCCTAGGGGCACTTGCAACTCACTCGTGGGCATGAAATCCCCAAATTACTAAAGTACTTGCTGCTTGATCAAGTTTCTAAGAAATGGTGAGTTACCGAATGATCAAACGGATGCTGAAAGGGTTCGTATCAAGTCAAGGCAGTATGTGCTACAAGGAGAAATCCTTTATAAAAGGGGTTACCTGGCACCACTACTCCGATGTGTTGTCCCGGAACAAAGCCAGTATTTGATCAAGGAGGTTCACGAAGGAATATGTGGGGCTCACTACGACCCAAGATCGGTAGTTTCAACATTGATGAACCTTGGATACTTTTGGCCTTCCATGCATCGAGACACCTCTGAACAGCAGCGAAAATGTGAAACTTGTCAGTTGCATGCTTCAGTACCAAAAATCCCTAAGTATGATCTTGTTTCCATCTCCTCAGCATGGACATTTCACAAATGGGGCATGGACATTGTCGGTCCATTCCCACCAGCCAAAGGAGGAGTCAAATTTCTATTGGTAGCCGTTGACTGCTTCACCAAATGGCCATAAGTAAAACCATTGGCCAAAATCTCAGGGAAACAAGTCACCGATTTCGTGTGGGAAAGCATAATCTACTGTTTTGGGCTCCCGGGGTACTAGTCACAGACAATGGAAAGCAGTTTGCCAAGAAGACTTTTAGCTCCTGGTGCAAAGAGTTCAGGATAACTCAAGTATTCGGCTCGGTTTCTTATCCACAGTCAAACGGCTAGGTCGAAACAACAAATCGAAGTATCGTAGATGAGATTAAGGCCCGATTGGGAAGATACGACAATAACTGGCTTGAAGAACTTCCCAATGTCCTATGGGCAATCTGAACAACGGAGAAGACAAGCAACAAGAAAACACCCTACAGTCTAGTGTTTGGATCGGAGGCTGTTATCCCAACGGAAATCGGAGTTACAACATAACGAACGTTCAACGTTGACCTCGAGTCAAACAAAACGGATACCATGTTGAATTTAGAACTCCTCGAGGAAGCTTGTGATCAAGCTACCATACGAGAAGCTAAGTACAAACAAAAGATGGAATCCTATTACAACACGCGGGTGAAGCACGAACGGTTCAAGCCTGGGGACCTTGTGCTTCGAAGCAATGAAGCCAGTAAGAAAGAGAGTCAAGGAAAACTTGCCCTAAAGTGGGAAGGGCCATACACCATCCTTGAAGCCCACAAGGGAGGATCGTTCAAACTGGCTGATGCACAAGGAAAAAAGCTTCCCCGTCAGTGGAATGGCAAAAACCTTAAACGGTTCCATGTTTCGTCAGAATGTCTTGGAAAGTATTTCAAGACTTGTTCTACCCTCCCTTTGAAACCAAAATTCTCTTGAATGAATGAATGACAAAGTTTTTATCAAATTTGTCTTTCTATCCTATAATTAGGTTGAGAACCTAGCAAAAAACTCCATGGCAAGGGCCATGAAAGGGGATGAGCTCCCAGGCCACATCGCTCAATAGGTTCAAGTGTTAATGGACCTATATAAGGGGTGAGTTCCTAAATCAACACAACTCCATGAGACTTAGATTTTTTTTTTCAAAAAACATGTCTCATAGACGGGTTAGAACAGCCTACATCAAATGTTCCTTAAGCCTTAACAATGGCTTACGAACCAAAAAACACCAAGTGAGTGTCATAAATAGGATAGATGACGTGCCTTCTTGTTAAAGATACTTTAAGGTTAAGTGACTGCAACACTAAACCCTTGAAGGTATAAGTAACAAAGGATGCACAACCACTAATAAAGGCAACATATAAAACCAGAAAAAAACACAAGGGAATAACAGAGCAACATAACATAAGAGATAAAACAGTTAAACATAGCAACAACCTTAAGGGCCACAAACTTAGATATTGTTCAAAAGCCTTCATGGCTAACAACCACCAAAGAACAACCCTAAGGGTTCCTCAAAACCTACTTGTCCACAACACATTACATAACATTGTTAAGGTGCTAAGAGAGTTACGAATAAAGTTAAAGTGTTTAGCAACATTAGAAGCGACAGTCTTTGCTACACTTGCATTTCCACTCCTGGATTTCTTGGCCTTCTTCTTCTTCCTCCCACCTTCACTTGTTGCCTTAGAAGCTTCAAGGCTTGCCTCTTTTGGGCCTTCACCACCATCAGTAATAGTCTCTTCACTATCTCCAGAGCAGGAACGCTTCTTTGAAAGAGATTTAACACCTCAGAGCACACGTTCTCATTAAGGCCAGGAGGTTTTAGTTCCTGCAAGACAGATAAAGGCCTACCATAGCACTAAGAAACTTCACCTACATAGGGGTTGGTCAGATGCTCCATCTCCAACACAGATGCCTTGAAAGCTTCAAAGGCTTTGGGCTGAAAAAGAGAAGATTGCTCTAGAGGCTTCCCAGACTCACAGGCCTTGTAGCTAGCAACTAAGCCTTGTAGCTTTGGTAACTACCTGCTGGAAGCCACGCTCAATGAGCCATTTGTTTTCACTAGTTGTCTCGGCAACTGAAGCCTTTAACTTCTCTTTCTCCTCCAAAAAATCCTTTTTCTGAACCTCTAAGGCAGCCCTATCAACCTTGACTTGAACTCTCTCAGCTTCCAAGCATTTTTCCAGCTCAGCCATTTCATTCTTGTGTTGAGTAGAAAGCTCATCAATATTTAACATCAGCTTTTTCTCCTTCTCAACGCAACCCTCAACCTCCTTCCTCGGAGGAACTACTGAAGCCTTTATCTCATCCCTCTTTTTTGAAAAAACCTTATACTCTTGTATCCTTTTACGAAACTGGGATGTAACATCCGTCAAAAACGGATTTTACCAAACCCGCTCCGTTTATTAACCGAACAATCAGTTTAAAATTTCGTGGCGTATTTAATGCCCAAATTAATTTTAAACGATACATAATTAATTATTATATTGGAATATATAATTTGTTTTTGAAAAACTGTTAAAAATAAGAAAAAAAAATAATATGGCACTGCCGGGTTTCGAACCCGGGTCAGTCAGCCGGGTCAACGACTTAACACACACACACTCAACCACTGCGCCACCTGTATTTCTTGTTGATTATTAGAATCAATTAATTCATATCATGAATCCCAAATTCAAAAACCGGCGCCCAAATTTCAGTCATCGGAAATCCCGACTAACTCGCCAAGAAATTACGACATCTTCGGTTATAACGTAAACATTTACTAGGACATCGGTTATAACCGACGCCTGAACCCGCGACACAAGCTATAACCGCCGGAAAGTTTTTAACTGACGAATCAAGTCGGAAATTGGACCAAGTTCATCGATAACCTGCCTTATAAATATCCCCTCGAACCTCTGCTAGCTTTTTCGCTCAAAACCCCACCTTTACCCGACGTAAATCCATTCGCCGGAAAACTTCTGTACCTCGCCGGAAAACCGAGCCCTTCACTTATGAGCCTTACTGAACCCCCTGAGCTTATACCGAAGTCACCCACATCCTTTTCAAGCTTTCTGAAGACTCGCTGCTGCAAGACACACGACGCCGGAATCTTTTGCGGTCGCCGGAGTTCTGCCGCAGAAACAGAGGAGTCCAGTCGGTATACCTTACGCTTAAATCTTTCATTCTTTTTACATATCACATCTGTAATTAACCTCAAAACACTAAAGAACACGATTAAAACATCGAACCAGTCGGACTTCCGATTCTGGTTAAAATCAACGAAGAAGACGAAGTTTCTGTAATGTTTAAGTTTATTATAAATCAAGATATAGCTCGGGTTAGACACACAGTCCAGCGGTGGACTGTGTGCACAATAAACACGTAAACGTCTCGAGTTCGAATCTTGTCCCACGCATGCTGCCTTAATAAAAATGCCTTTTTTTGTTAACCGAACCGGAGTCACCGTTGTACATGTTAAGTTTATTAATAACCGGAATAATAACCAAGTTAGACACACAGTCCAGTGGTAGACTGTGTGAACGTTTAAACTCACGTCACGAGTTCGAGTCCGGTTACTGCATCGATTCGGACAATTATCTAACTTTTTAAATAAGTCAGAAATGAAAATACTTAGTTTGTATTTAAGTATAATAAAAATCGGTTTATATAACAAGTTAAACACACAGTCCAGCGGTGGACTGTGTGTTAACTCAACCCACAGGTCCCGGGTTCGAGACCTGTGGAGCGCACCGAGTCACTGATTAAAATCTTTTTAGAAATAAGCTGATTTTCGGATTAATCTAATTAATATATAAATATAATTAAAAAAAGAAATATTTCGGGTTAGACACGTAGCTCAGTTGGTAGAGCTGCGTGCACGCGTACGGGAGGTCTCGGGTTCGAGCCTCACTCAGCGCACACTTATACGCATACGAACCGGTCAAACACAGTCAAGGTCAACGGTCAAAAAAGTCAATTTTTTTATTATTTTTATTTATTTATTTTAATTAAAAATCAATTAAAAATACTTAAAAATAACATTTTTAAGGTTAGAAAATAGCCTTAAACTCACAAAAATACACCCAACAATCCTACTAAAATGGATTAATAAAATCCGTTTACTTACCGAACCATAATGCTATTTATCTAGGTTAATTTCACTCGTGGTTAAAACCACTTCGCGCATTCAACATCATCAACGAACGCACCCACTGTGAGTGAATCTTACAACTCCCCCTTTTTAATTACACGTTTTGGGGTGTGTCATGTGTCACAAAATAATTAACTCGTTTATTTAAACTCGTGCCATACCATATCGTGATCTAAACTTAGATTGTTTATATTGTTGTGATTATGTATTTCATTTTGTCAACTTATATGAAATTCATTCATTAAGCCCATCAGTTCCTCGTGGGAGACGAGTGAGCAACGCGTGCCTCAAAACCAATCCATTATTGTTCATGTGTGTATTATTGAGTTTATATTGTTGGTAGTTATGTCTTTCATATTATCATGGTTATGCAATTCATTCATTAGGCCCATCAGTTCCTCGTGAGAGACGAGTTGAGCAACGCGTGCCTCTAAACGATCCATTATTGTTCATGTGTGTATTGTTTAATATTAAATTGATTTATGAATAAGTTTACATCTATTTTTACTCATGTGTGGTTGTGCACTTTATTTCATAATCAATTAAATAAACTTGTTCAAATGTTTTCCATAGGATTCACTCGCCAACTTTTTGTTGATCCAAAAACCCTTTTACACATGATACAGGTGAACATGATGAAGCAAGGAAAACATAGGAAATGCCTTAGAAAAAAACAATGAAGCCTAGATTGATATTTAGGACATGTTATAATATTGATTGTAATTTTCCATTAAAGTGTATTAATGAATATGAAATGTTAAAATAAATGTCATGAGCTTTGATGATAACCCAATCATGCCCCGATCACCTTTTCCGCTGCGGGTCAGGGTGTGACATGGGATACACCCTCGGGAAGCAAAGCAGTAAGGTTGTAAGAAGCCAACATCAACTTTAAGATCATCAGGTCATCATCCATAAATGAGCAAGTGCCTTGAACAGAGGGAGCGGCAAAGTGAGTCAAAACATCCTCACAAACGGATGATGACTTAAAGCTATCGTCAACCGTAACCTTCCAACTTGGAACATAAATCTCCCTAAAACTATCATTGGTGGAACCTTCACCACCCTTCCATGAACCCTTCAAACTCACAAGCTTCTTGCATGTAGCCTTCCTCCCTTTACCAATCACTAAGGGCAACTCCTTGCTTTTCTTTAACTTATCCTTAACTCCAACCTCTGAATCATTGGACCTTCTATGTCATCACTCAACTGGTTCCGAGACTAATGGTTGGTCAGCTCCTTTTATCAAACGATGGTTTGAGCAACGAGTAGAAGGCTTGGAAGCACCAGCCTTGCAGAAACCCTTGACATTAGGAATGTTCACATAGCCTAAACCCTCGAACCTATGTTAAGTGCCCCTAGCAATACATCTTTGCCGGGTGTAGCATCGGCATCTCCAAATACAACGTCCGAAGTGTCATCGCTCTTGATAAAATATAAGGCAGACATAACTACAACAAGACAAATACAACATAAATAAAAATGCAAAAACACAACAAACAGAGCATATAAAACAAAATACCATACCCTGATCATCTCTCATGAGCATAGGGTCGCGATCTGGCTTATCCTACAACTTGCTAATCCCAATTAACACCAAAAGATGCTCGGAGAGGGACGAAGCCTCGAAGGACACTCCCTGACATATTTCAACAACCAACTGTCTATTTCGGACTCAGAAGGTTCAAGTTCATTAAGAACAGCATCAGGATACCTCCACACAAGTTTAAAGGAACAATGGTTTCAGAAACCCAAAAGAAATCAATCCTTCCAAGAACCGAGAGTTGTAACCATGGACGAAATCAGACAGACGTCAATCTGAGATGTTTCAAAGGTAAACTAGTCGCCGTTCTTGGCCAAACGAAAGAAACGGCAAAACAACAATAATGACGGATCATACCCTATCACCTGACACAAAATCTCGAAATGTAAAATCCTAGAAGACCTTGGGGGTGTAACTGAGCAAAAGAAACGCAATAATACTCTCAGAACGAAAAGGGAAAACAGATGATGTAGATTTGAAACTCGAAAGACGGCAGTAAAGTGCAATCGAAGCAGAGGGACATTGGTCGATTAATTTATCTAGACACGGAGCCACTTCGAATCAATCCCCCACTCTACACAGAACGCCTCAACTTCTTCTTGAGTGAGGCGAGAGTAACTTACAGACAGATCTTTCCTAGCACCCATGAGAGATGATTAAAAGAAAATACGAAAGAAAGAAGAGAGGAACTGACCTGAATTGAAGGAAAGTGATGGAACGGTTGAGAGAAATGTGAAGAGTTATTTGTGGTGATAAATAAAAAGTAAATGAAAAAAAATGAGAAGTTATTATTACATATTTGACAATTAAAATTGCCACTTGATAAAACTGCCATCATTCATGTCAACTGTCTTTTAAAAATTCAAATCTCAATACTCAACCGCCCAGAAACCCTTCAACCCTTCAAGCCTTTAAGCAATAAAATAGTGTACAAAAGTCAGAAGCCTTTGAGTCTACACCCGAAATACCTCTGACTTGGGGGACTGATGACGTGGGTAGCTCAAGCTCAATAAAATGACTAGAATGCAATATAGCTTAAAGGGTTGAAATGTAAAAGGGTTCGGAATTGACCAACTGCCGTGAACAATAAAAAGCATGAGATAGTGACTGGTCACATCACACTTTACCTATGAAACTTCTCACCCAGCCGCCCAAGAGGCATATGTGAGAATACATCCTTTTATCCGCAGGTCTAAAGCCTTCAACCTACCAAAAAGAGCAAGCCCCCCTCACTGCAACCTTGGATCACTAGTCAATGGTTTCTTCTTATGGCCAGCCTTCTCCCTATAAATGACAACACTTTGTCATTCAACTGATCATCCCTGAAATCTCACTTCTCTACTCTAGGACTTGCTCCTTGTATGTTCTATTCTTCACTCACTTTAACACAATCACCTTGCACAACAACATTCTGGGTTGAATCTTTTTCAATACGGAACTCAAAGCAAGCAATAACAAAGTGTCCAACCCTACGTATTGCATATGTGGAGGGACCCCACGACATGCGTTGGGAAAACCGAAACCCTTGAACCCTTTTGCCTAACCAGTCTGTCCACTATCCTTCGTCTTACGTTTGTTGTAGCAACAATCATAGTTCTCAAAACAATTTTTTATCGATTTATCAAAGTATGTTCAATCAATTATTATGCAAACACGTTTTATTTTAATTCATGATACTTGCATGATCATAACTAAATTTGATGCGTCAATTATTAGTATATGTTTATTATAAAACTATTAACCAATGAAAGGTCAAAACATGTATACCTAATGCTGGGATTTTTCATGATTATAGCAACTTTATTTTTCTATTCCAATTATTGTCAGTTTGCTTAACCTTAATTTAAGTAGAATTTTAAAATAATAACATAGTGTTCTTCATCAAGTTCTTTTTAGTTTGAACACGTTCAATATATTGTATATTACAATTATATTGTTAGGTCTTTCCACATATACATGTGTACACTCTTTTAAAAACCCCATTAGTTATTGATTTTTGGAATTTTCTTTTTACCGGCACATATAAAAACTAGTGAAACACTAAGAAGAAAACAAGAGTCAATTACATAAGAAGAAAAGGATTTTTAATCCATTTTGACCAACTAACAAATAAATTTTTATCTCTATCATCAAGAAAAAAAATAAGAATAGAATAACAAATAAGATCTTTCTTTTGCATTCTTCACTCAGAAAAACAACCTCATTCAGACGTATCCAAACCACCCACCAACCTGATAGAATTGTACCACGTATGAATTTCCTCTTCTTGCTTAAAACAGATAACGACTCAAGCCAAATCAAGTTCCCCGAACATGCAAGATCTAGAATCATTGATAAGTCAAGCCATTTAGAAATAGCTATCCAGACCTGAGAAGCATGCTCACAAGAGCCAAACAAATGATCCATAGTTTCCTCCGATGTTGCACATATGGGGTAAAAAACCGACGCCGCATCAATTACCGGATCCACCATAATAGGACAAACAGGAAGATGATCCGAAGAAATCCGCTATCCTAGAATGTTAATTTTAACATAAAGGAGACATTTCCATTTACTAACTAATATCCATTTACCGAGTAACACCCCACCCGGTAAAGTCATAAAGTCGATATGCTTTCGAATGGATCTAACTGCAAATGAATCATCTAACACCAAAATCCAAAACCCACAAATCACCCGGTCAGAATTTATGGACACTAATGTGGCTGTTGTGGGCTAATCAAAAGTATTTATTTTAACTTAAATACCAATACTAGTACGGGTAAGTAAGGACGTATCCGCAGGGAATTTGTGGTCAGAGTAGAAGAATTTAACTAAGAACGAAAATTATCTAAGAGGGGTTTGTTTGTTTGAGAAAAAAAAACAATTTGTCACGAAAAGTGTTATCAGAATGAGAAGAAGTTACCTCCACCTGGAATCCCGATTACCCATTTTAACACAAATAACCCATTTACTTATTAAAACACTACATAGACATGGCCTTGGGATTCATAACTTTGGTTAGTTATTAGGGACCGTTTTTTAAATATACTATAACACCTAACAACCCGTTTGATTATATCAATTACCCACCAATTCACCAACCGGCTAATGATGCAAGGAAATCACTAATATGCTTGATAAACGACAAACAATTCAAGTACAATAAACTTTACCAGAAAATCAACACAAGTGGTTTAATGTACCAGTTAATCGTTCATTTAGGGGAAGTCACGAGAAGATTAGCTATGCATGGTAGTCATCATAGCTTAGCTTCTAGTTTCGATTCGGTTACGTCATTGAATAATATCGACTCTGTAGTAGGAACATAATGTTAGATTTGATATTTGTGTGTGTGTATAACCACTTCGCACGACGTGAATATTAAACTCATACGAAGTGGAAGTCTCTTACCTCGTGCGATCTATCTTGTCTATATATAGGTGAGCGAGGTTTGTGAGAGTTAGACGTTTTGGTAAAAAGGACGACAGAGCTCTGTCCAGTTGTTTCCTGGATCTATACACGTTGAACGATTAATGAAACAATAGTTAAAATGAATCTTGTTATTAATGTCACTTAACTCTAAAATGGATTCTGCACATTTAAGATTAGGTTAACAAATTAGTACCTGAGTTATTGGATCCGAGAACGGACCTACAAGTGGTATCAGCGCTAGAAGGCCTGATTTGAATACATTCAACAAGATTCAGCCACAAAACACTTCTCTTCTACTCAATTTTCTTATTTTTGATCATTTTCAAAGATTTAATGGAGATAATGGCCTAATTATTTTCAAGGATTAAGAATCATGTTCTAACAAACCCTTGAAAAAATCAGACCTAAAATCAACCGAAATCATGACAAAAATTGCAAAAAACGTGAAATTGTAAATACACTTCGCACGAACTGATAAACTCACTTCGCGCGAAGTGAACATCCACTTCGCACGAAGTAAATTTCAATTCGCACGAAGTGAACTCAGATTTGTTATTTGTTTGTGAATTTTCAGTTCTCACAAACTGTCACATCGCACAAAGACTTCACTTTGCACAAGAGCATTTGAAAACCAGAGTTTTTAACAAAATGGAGAATGAGTATATGAAGTCTGTTATGATGAGGGAAATTGGTTTCAAAACACTATTCATGAATTTATATCTCCTGAGTTTTACAGTGTTCTTTTTGGTGATCAAGGAAATAATCAGGATACACAACGTGAAAGACGAAATGATTGTTGAAAACATAATGATGGATCGCGAAGAAAAATAAAATTTTAAAACAGATCAAAAGTTTAAAGTTGAAAAAGTTCAGGAAGAGAAGAAGTGTGAGAAAGATGAGATAGAAAGACAATGCACAAAATGTTTGAAACCATGCATGTCTTGTTTAGAAAAAAATGAGAAGTACATGGAGCTTAAATGTCATACTGATAACTTGTCAAGTGATTTCAAAGTCACGAAAGAGGCCTACGATAAACTGAACAAGTCTGTCAACGAACTCCATACTATAAGCATAAAAGATATGGATACAATTTCTATGCTGAAGGTAACGGTCATAGGATAAACAAATGGCGATAAATACTCACATTGACATGATTGCCAAGCTGAAATAGGAGCTAGAAGCCATGAAGATTGAAACAGAGCGAATTGATAAGAAGTTGAAGAGTTATTCAACGACATCTTACGTGTTGGATCACATTCTTCCCAAACTGACAGGAAAAGATGAAAATGGAGAAGATATATATGGTTATCAAGATCGAGGTTTGCATTATAATCAATGTCCGTCCCCAATGTCGAACAACTATGCAAGAGGAAACCAGATGGGGTGGATAAGGCACTGATTCTGAAATTGAAAACAGTAAAAACTGAACAGAAAGATCAGCTGCCTGATAATATTGATGTGACCTACTCAAAGTCTGATGGATAGATTTGATATTTGTGTGTGTATAAGCCACTTCACACGAAGTGAATTACAAAGAGAACTTCACCTTGTACGAAGTGGAAGTCTCTCACCTCGTGCGATCTATCTTGTCTATATATAGGTGAGCGAGGATTGTGAGAGTTAGACGTTTTGGTAGAAAAGACGACGGAGCTCTGTCCAGTTGTTCCAAACTGACAGGAAAAGATGAAAATGGAGAAGATAAATATGGTTATCAAGATCGAGGTTTGGATTATAATCAATGTCCGCCCCCAATGTGGAACAACTATGCAAGGAGGAAACCAGATGGGGTGGATAAGGCACTGATTTTGAAATTGAAAACAGTAAAAACTGAACAGAAAGATCAGCTGCCTGATAATGTTGATGTGACCTACTCAAAGTCTGATGGATAGATTTGATATTTGTGTGTGTATAAGCCACTTCACACGAAGTGAATTACGAAGAGAACTTCACCTCGTACGAAGTGGAAGTCTCTCACCTCGTGCGATATATCTTGTCTATATATAGGTGAGCAAGGATTGTGAGAGTTAGACGTTTTGGTAGAAAGGACGACAGAGCTCTGTCCAGTTGTTTCCTGGATCTGTACACGTTGAACGACCAATGAAACAACAGTTAAAACTGAATCTTGTTATTAATGTCACCTAATTCTAAAATGGATTCCGCACTTTAAGACTAGGTTAATAAATTAGTGCTTGAGCTATTGGATCCGAGAATGACCTACAAGTATGATCATACATAAGAAACAACTTAAACAGGGTGAAGAAACTGAGAAAATCGTTTCTTGGTCGCTCTGGATTCATCAAAAAATGGGTAGGAAGAGAATGGGAAAGTTTCCATGCATTATTAGGTAAAAACCCAAAATATCACCTACTCGCACTGTCGCGCCACGCGACAATGCACTCCTACTCCGTCGCCTGGAGTGAGGGAGCTAAAATTTGACCTTTTGACTTTTTCGTCTAAACGCGCCACGCGACCAACCCTTCTGTCCTTTTCGTGTGGCATGAAAATGAGTGTTCTTTTCACTTCAAGCCCGATGTTCTTTTCACCTCATTTTGCCCCTATTAAGCCATTAAACCAGACACACAGTAAGTGCAATATACCGATCTAAAAACGACTCGTTAACCAACTAGAATGTGTACACAAAATACACAATTTAAAGTGTGTTTACACACACACATCACATCCCTACACTTATCGTTTTTCTCTCGAAAAAAGTATCTACTATGGAATCACAATCAGAAACAACGACTTTCAATATATGCATTTATTTTATTAAAAGAGTAAATTACAAGTTTTGTCCTTTATTGTCACACCCCGATTTCCACGTGTAACCCGGTGGCCCGGTTGGGGAATATCGTGACGTAGTTGATAACATCATAACCAAACAAACACAGCACAGCGGAAGTCTTGGATTTAAATTACTATTACAAACCGAGTGTCCAAAGTTCAAAAATAAATTACAAGGCTTGTAATGAAAGGATCCACAGGCAGATCGAATAAATATGTACAAAGTATTTGTTCAACAGACTTAAGCAACCTAGGGACTTGCAAGATCCTCTACCGTCACTATAGCGCAACTCCCAATCTATTGGTGTTGCCACCTGTAACTTGATCTTTTGAAATACGTCAGTTTTCACTGGTAAATACTAATAACCGACTCGTTTTGAAAACATTTATTAAAATGATTTTTGGTGCACTTGGCACATTTTATAAATAACTTGGGATAGTTCAAAATGACCTCGTTTACAGTTTTACATGTTTGTCAATACATATGGGGTCCGGTGCAGAAACCGAATAACCTGATTAACCGACACGTAACTTAAATAATCCTAAGTTAGACGCTTGTTCAACTTTTCATTATCTCATATAAAATAGTAATTCAAAACCGATGATCCAATTATACCCATCATCTCCCATTATTACTTGCAAACACCTTTACGAAACATTTTCAATTTTTTTAATTTTTATAGATTTGTTTTTTTCATTTTTTTTGAAACGACTAAAAACCTAACTAAGACACAAACTAGACGCTAGTCTCCCCTACCCACACTTGAATCTGACATTGTCCTCAATGGTGTGAGAAACTACCTATCACACAACTAATGAAACAAAAACGAAAAAGAAAAAATAAAAATACAACAACAAAATGAAACAGACTCCCCTGATTTAACGCAGCTGAATCCTTGCTAGTCTCGTTCCATGCCTTCCCACGCAACACATCTTCCGAGAAAAATTCCGAGCGTGTAACACGAACCAATCAACCAACCATAAACAAACATAATAATATCCATATCACATATCAAACAGCCCAACCGGTTACCCTTACATTTTTCTCAGAGTATATCAAATATCAGATTTAAGTATAGACTATCTTCAGGAAAAAAAAAACAAAATAAAAGGGAAAAAATAAAAAAGAACCAAAACCACTGGCGACTAATGCAGCTACAATCTACTCGTCCTCGTCTCCGGTCTCTACACCGGTCTCCTCCTCACAAGTACCTACATCTTCCATCTACTCATCACCACTAGCTGGATGGCCCTACTGTGGTTCCACAAACCAACCAGGCACCTCAAGCTGCTGTTGATCCATAATGTACCCAAGAACATCATTTTGCACCACAACGTATCCTAGAGCGACTCCAAAGTAACCGGGCTGGCCCTGCGGACGCTCTGATTGCATGTTGACCCTGTGTCGGGCTATAGGGAATCTAGCATGCATAGCAGCTACAACAGGTCTCCCTACTGGTGGTGGCTTCTGCGGTCCCTACTTCACTGCTTCCCAATGAACCGACTCATCCACATATATCATCTGAGCCCTACGTAGCTCATCTAACCCAAACTCGTTCGTCCTCGGACCCTCAGTCAACAATCTCTCCACATAAACATCACTAACCCCCTAACTCTTTGCTATCCTAGTCACGTATGTCCACAATGCCAACCTGGCCTAATCACCGCCTCTACGTGCCCGAGCAAACAACATCAACATAAGCGTAGCCAAGTTCACTTCAACATGATTCATGATACAATACAAACGAAACAAATCATTCAAACTCACCTTATCCTCCCCACCCTTCCGTGCCATAACTGTGCAAACAATGATCCAATGAATATACCTAACAAACGGGTCACGGATCGAAGATGCCACCCCCCGTTTCGACCAAGCCGAATCCGCGTTAGTCATCCAAAACTCTATCAAATCATTATCCAACACGTACAACTATTTACGTTTCACTGAATTACCCATCACTAATTTCCTAAAATTAGGCGACCCCGCCTCGGATTTCCTATACAACCCAATAACTACTAGGAACTGTGGAACACTCATTCTGAACTCCCTTCGTCCGAACACAAGGCATAAACCAAGTCGACGTGTATTGAAAAGTAGAGTGAAAGTCAACGGTAATCTCTGAAAACTGCGCCTTTGCACACCTAATCGTCTCTTACCATCTCGGACTTAACAATCCTTCCAATGCAGCTCACTGATTCATCCTATCAATCATAGACCAGTTCATTTCATTGTCTTATGCTGAAACAATTTCATCTTCGCAAACTTTCCGCATCCCTCACACTCGCTCGTCCCTATCATGAATTGTAGCAACATATGATCACGCAACACCCTCTATTCAAGAGGTACTGCCACTCATTCGGTTCCGGATGTTCTTCCGGCATCCTACACTCAACATGTGGAGCCTTCTTCGTCGACTTCTTCCTCTTCGTTCCGTGTAACGATCTTTCACCTGACATTCTATTTAAACAAGTTAGTAAACAATATAAAACTTGTAACCATATAGCATTTCATTCGCGGTTACAAGTTAACTGAAAATGTCATTCTTGAAAAATCAGAATACCCTTTTTGAAAAATCTTTAACCCGGTCGACCTGCTTGAATGGAGATTGAGTACAAGCGGGTTGACCGACACTTGCAAAACTCACTTTGAAGATCCCAAATTTAATTCAAATGCACAATTAATTCAAACCGACATTTTTAACAACTTTTGAACATTAGCAAGAATGCCGAATTTTTTTTTATATTTTTTTTATAACTTGACTCGAGACTTAACACGACTAAACTAGCTAAACCGACATCACTCAATGTGACTCCTACAATTTGACTCGACCAAAACATCCTAAAATGACACTATCTTATCGCAACTCTCATCTCGACCAACTCAACTTGCCATATAGTATATCATGCTAAACCAACACACTCGACAAAACACCATGACTCCTACTAACTTATTAATCAAACAAATCATAATATGCCATTCACTATCTTCCTACATCAACCTCGCACATGACAGTAACTATCTGGAACTTAACTTATTCATAAACTCACTAGCACTCGAAGTTCCATTCGTGATCCATGTATACCCAAACAATCCTACACTTGACAACCCAATACATCACAACCACTCCTAAGCGCCTTTTGAATCTTAATGCAAACACATGTCACACATCACCTCTTGCCACTTCCATTTAAACATTATAACCTATTGCATAAAATTTGTTCATGCTACTTGAAACACTATCACTCAACAAATCCCACCACTATTCTACAAACCTTTTACTAATTCATAACTTTCGACAATCGATATCAAACAAAATGAAATCAACACAACCTCTCACATGAACCTTCACAGCTATAACCCGACTCAAAGTTCAACTCATGTTGCAACTATTATACTCGACTAAAATCCCACAAGTCTAAACTAAACAAACCACTAACATTAATATTATAAAATCATCCACTATACTCGAATTATCTTGACAAACTTATTACCAAGGATGCACAAACACATGAAAAAAATACCGGAACAACGATTGATTTGTAACCCGAAATCAAAACAAACACCTCAACAATCAAGCCCTAGTTTCAAACAACTCTGATTGTGAACGATAGGGAAAGAAAGTATGGTGAGTAGTAGCTTTGTGACAACGGTGGCCGACAAGGTGGTGAGCGACAACACCGATGGTGGCAGCACGTGAAGGTGTCTGGTCGTTCGTTGCAGTTATGGCCGACGATGGGGTAGAGGTAAAAGAATAGTGAAGGCGATCGATGATGGTCTAAATGGAGGTGATTGCGGTGGAAAGTGATTTGTGATGTGTGTGTGGAGGTGATTGCGGTGGTTGTATGTTGAAATGAATGGATAATACAGATATAATGTGTGCCCCTTTTTTCGCTTAATCACATTTCGTCATGCCACGCGAGTTACTTGTCTCATTCCTTCGTGTGGCACAAAGGAAACATGTTGACTTAAGTTTTGTCATGCCACACGACAAACACATACAACTCCTTCGCATGGCGCGAAGGAGTTATGTCGACTAGATCAGGTTTGTTAACTTGGTATCTTTGCGACACACGACAGAAGCCAAAGTTCACATCGCGTGGCATGAAAATGCTCTATTTCCAGTAACTTTTTTCCATATTTACCAACCCAAGTTTTTGTAAAAATTTTCCAATTTGCTCAATTTCCCTCCTGAACATTCCTACATTGTTTTCGGGTCTAAATAACACAAGAAATGTACCTCAAACTACATTTTTCATGTTGTCCCTACCAGCAAAATGTCTCAATTTCCTGAAAACTCATAAAATCAAACAAAATATACAAAAAGACAATATACAATTTACAATTTTCGGCTTGATGAAACATTTAATCTTTTACCATACCCCCAACCAACTGTGCATTGCCCTCAATTGCACCAAACTTAGCTAAAACTTCCCAGACTTCCCCACACTTGAACGATTGCACGTAAAACACAAAAACTCAAAAACAAAAGTAAAAAGGGGAATAAAAAGAACATTTAGGCTGCCTCCCAAGAGCGTTAAGTTTTAGATCTTTAGCCAGATCATACCCGTAAGCTCAAGTAGTTTCCATGAGCGGAGTACTCATATAAATGACCCCACATGCTTCTCCGGTCCATTAATCTCCCGTGCATTCAATTATGGCTTCAGTCTGGCCATTCACCATCTGTCTGATGTGATCATCAAAGTCTTCAATTTCCACATTTCCAGTGTTTCCAAGTCGTGTAACACGGTATGTCCCGTCCATTTACTCTTCAGCTTTCCAGGAAACAACTTCAACCTAGAATTGTACAACCACACCAACTGACCTTCTTCAAATACCTTTGTCTAAGCTTTGCATTATGACCTCTTCATCTTATCCTTGTAAGCAGCTGCAGAGTCATAAGTTTCGTTCTGACTTTCTTTCAACTCTCCCAATGCCAACTATCTCCTCCTTACCAACAATGTCATAATCAATGTTAACCTGTTTAACAGCCCTAGGTGCACGGTGTGTAATTGCTACCACTAAGTGACAACCTTTTCCAAAGACGAGTCTATATCGTATAGTTCCAATCGACATTTTGTAAGCTGTACGTCCAGTTTAGTGGACCAATCCTTGCATTTGCTCGTATGGTTTTTTGTAAACTTTCTTTAATTTGCCGGTTAGAGACGTCGACATGCCCACCCGTTTGAGGGTGATAAGGAGTGGGAAGGCGATGATCTACACCATATTTTGAAGGAGTTTGCCAAAGTTAAATTTTTTGAAATGAGATCCCCGATCACTGATGACCGCATGACCCCAAATCTAGCGAATATGGTTGATTGAACAAATTTGCAAACAACCTTATGGTTATTTGTTTTGGTGGCAATGGCTTTAATCCATTTAGACACATAGTCCACCGCCACCAAAATATAAAGGTTGAGAATGTGCCTATAAAGTCAATTCCCCACATGTCGAAAGTATCAACAACGAGGATTGGCTGCATGGGCATCTCATCCCTCTTTGCGATGCTAACCATCCGTTCTTAAACATTTTTTAGCATATTCAAACGCATCCTTAAACACCATAGGCCAATATCGCCCACACACCAACACTTTGCGAGCCATCTTCTGTCTGCTAAAAGGTCCTCGACATGCAGATTTGTGCACCAATTTGAGAATTGATGGAATTTCCACATCTTCTACACACTTCCTAATTATCTGGTCTGATCCAACCTTGTACAAGTCTGGCTCATCCCAAATATAATGCTTTGCGTGTGTCAGAAAATTGCCTTTTTTCTCCTCGGACAGTGTTTCGATATTGTACTCGAATAAGCAAAATTAGCATCTTTAGCAAACCAGGTTCAGTATCAACAATTATCTAGAAAGGTTTCCAAAATATCATGGTTAGGCCTTTCAATTTCATGAACCACACGTGACAAATGATCTGCCACAACATTCTCACTGCCTTTCTTATCATGGATTTTGAGGTCAAATTACTACTCCATAAGTATCCATTTAATCAACCTCGGCTTCTCATCCTTCTTCTCCACGAGATACCTAACAATGATGTGGTCAGAACAAACATTAACTTTGCTACCACAAATATATGACCGAAACTTGTCTAAAGCATAGACAACTGCAAGCAACTACTTCTCAATCGTGGTGTAATTCAACTGAGCGTCTGAAAGAGTCTTGCTAGCTTAGTAAATCGCCAGCTGCTTCTTGTCCACCCTCTGTCCCAAAACTCCACCTACTGCATGATCACTAGATCATACATTATTTCAAATGGAAGTGACCAATCAAGTGATTGCAAAATGGGGGCTCCAAAGCATTTTAAACATTGTGCATAAAAAAGCAAATGGGACATCTTTCAATAAATGGTTACAAAGAGGTTCAGTTATGATTGAAAAGATTTTTATAAAGCTTATGTATAACCCAGCGTGTCCAAGAAAGGAACAGACGCCTTTGATATTTGTGGGTGGTGGTAAAGTAGAAATTACTTATATTTTAGCATGGTCAACTTCAATACCCTTACTCGAAACTACGTGTCCCAACACGATACCCTCTTGAACTATAAAATGGCTCTTTCTCAACTCAAAACCAGATTGGTTTCAACCCATCTTTTTAGCACGATTGACTATTTCTCTAGACAAGCTTAGAAAGACTTGCAAAAAATAGAGAAATAATCCATGAAATCTCCATAGACTCCATGACCATATCTGAAAAGATACTCATCATACACTTTTGAAAGGTGGTCGAGGATTTAAACAACCCAAATGGCATTTGCCTAAATGCATGTAACACTTGTATTTATGTACTTTCCTTATTTAGAAAGTTGCAACCGTATTTCTGTTTTTGGAAACTTGTAATCATATTATACTCGTTATTCACTTCCAAGCTTGTAATCCGAGACTTCGATCATAATGGAGTTCATCTTTATACTTACACTTGTTATACTTATGTTATACGAAATCAATCATTGAATACATGTTTATACGTAGGGGCAGTTGTGACCCAAAGTTATTGATATGGGTCATTTTGGGTTATTAATAAGATACTATGGGTGGGTTTGGGTAAAGTAATTTAAGTCAAAGGGTTGAAATGGGTCAATTAAAAAAAATTTAGGTATATACGGGTCAATACGGGTTGAATGAGCGGGTTTCTTTAGGATTCAGTAACATCATCAATTAAACAATTCATCACTCTGAGTGATTCACTCATCAGCCATCAATGACGCAGCGTCTCCGCCGTATCCTCCGCCACAAACCCCCCACCGTCTCCGCCGTCTCTGTCGTCTCTGCCGCCACAAACTCCTACCGTCTTCGTCATCATCTGAACATCATCACTTCATCAGCGACGACATCTTCTATTTTCCGATGAAGGTATCATAAAAAATGTTTTTCTTTTGTTTTCTGACACTGTATTTTAGTTTACTACTCTTGAACGTGTTTGGTCTTTTGTTATATGATACACCCAATGGAAATATTTGGTCAGTTTCCATTAATTGTAAGTTATTTGTGACTATGTTCCTATTTTGGAAATTGTTTCTGAGGACTTCTCCTTGTTATGATTTTGCTTTTGTCATAAAATCTTCTTATTTTATCTTTGTTCTAATTTTTCCCTAAGTTGTTAACTGCTATTTGTTCCTAATTTGACAATTAAATTGTTAACGGTAAAACTTTAATTTTATATATTATGGATATTGGGACTTTGAGGTAGATTTGTTTCTTTTGTGTTGTTAATCTCTTATTTCATATTTGGTGCTTTAATGCTTGAGACTTGTGTAGTTTTTTCAATACTTTAATCGATCTCATACTTGAATGCTTTAGACTTGTGTCCAATAATTTGATACACATAGAAAAGGAGATAAGATAAGAAGTTAAGCTTATTAGCTTTGGGACAATGGGACCCCACGATGACAAATTGATAATATTAATGCTTAAACAACAGAACTTCTAGTAAACATTCAAACTTATTCGAATTTTGATGGTGTCTAGTTTCTGGTGCAATAGTATGCACGTTTGGGAATAATTAATGAAGGATGATTTGAACTATTGTGTATGCAAATATTAGAAACGATACTCTTTAAGTATAATTAATGAAGGATGATTTGAACTATTGTGTATGCAAATATTAGAAACAATACTCTTTAAGTCATTAACTGGAGTTTCCATTTACCGTCATTTAATGCTATTTTCGATCATTTTTTTTTATCAATTTTGATGCAAATATTTGTTGTTGAAAGGTGTGTCAAACAACTCAGAATTTGGACAACATAATATAGAGGGGGAATATGAGGATGAAGGCAGTTCATATAGTTCAGGTAAATATCATTCTTACGTTTGGAACTATTTTGACCCATTACCGGTTGCACCTAATGGGGATAAAAAACAAATTGTAGTGCTTGTGGAACGGTGTATGTTATAAATGCAAGCTCGGGAACATCTAACATGAGATGGCATATCCCTAAGTGTTTTAATGTTGATGAGCCGGTCTGGCAAAGAAACAAAAACACGCCCCTTTGGATCAGGCAATGTAAAGGGAGAAGTTGGCAATTTCAATTATCAAACATAACTATCCTTTTAGCTATGTTGAGCATGAGGAAACAAGAAATTTGCATAAATTCCTACATGGTGATGTGAAATTCATAACAAGAAATACTGCAAAAGCGGATGTCTTAAAAATATACGAGCGAGAGAAGTTGATTCTTAAAGACAAGTTAGAAAAGTAACTGGTAAGATATGCTTCACTTCTGACTTATGAACTTCTATCACGACATATGGATTTACGACATTGACAGCTCACGATGTTGATGAGAACTGGAATCTAAGAAAAAAAAGTGCTAAATTTTAGAGTTATACCTCCTCCACACAGTGGTGCCATTTTAGCAGAGCACTTGATCAATTTTTTTAGCAGACTGGGGCATCGAGAAAAAAAGTTTTTACCATCACATTAGACAATGCAAAATACAATGACATATTAGTAGATCGTTTAAAAGACCATTTACATTTGAGTAATGCATTAGTGTGTGAGGGAGATTTTACTCATGTGCGTTGTTCATCGCATGTGTTAAATCTTATCATTCAAGCCGGATTGAAAGTAATTGAAGGGGCCATTGAGAAAGTTCGAGAGTCGGTGAAATATGTGAGAGCAAGTGCTGCTAGGAAGAATAGGTTTGCATAATGCATACAAATACTTTCACTACAGTGTGGGAAGCATGCTTTATTGTAACCAGATATTGTAACGAGATGGAACTCTACATATCTTATGCTTGATTGTGCATTAGCTTATCGATGGGCTTATGCTCATTTAGCCTTAGTTGATTCAAGTTTTAAAACTTCTCCGCCAGAAGAGGAATGGGCAAGGGTGGAAATAATCACACGACTTTTGAAACCTTTTTATGAAATCACGACTTTGTTTTATGGAAGCTCCTATCCTACCTCGAACTTATATTTTACTCAAGTGTAGAGAATTCAGTTGTATATTGAAGAGGTGATAACATTTGTAAAAACGGGTCTCCAAAACCCGCTGCGTTTTGTAATCAAGTACCAAGTTATAAAAGTTGCATTAATTATTTATGATTATTTTGAGTTAAAACGATACATAATTAATAAATAAACTAAACTATAAAAATTATATTTGATAAAAAATTAAAATAAAATAAATAAAAAATATATGAAGCTGCCGGGACTCGAACCCGGGTCAGCCAAGGCGCTGCAACAACTTAACACTCATTCCCTAAACCACTCCGCCACAATGTGTTTTCTGTTAACTCTAGGAACATAAATGAAACTTATACACAAACTCAGTTGAACCGATGGCGCCATCTGAGAAACGGTAATGGCAAACCAATCGTCAAATCGTTGTTTAATTCACATGTTCAGCTTATAACCGATGTATGACGGTTTCTAATCAAGTTAGAATTGATTGAACTTAAAGTTTCATCATTTTCGGTATTTGAAACCGAAAGTTCATCAAAGTCCTGAATAACTCAAGCTTCAGACCATTCTCGCGATTCAGAGCTATCAAATCAATACTCAATTTCAATTTCGTCCATTTTTGAACCACAAGATCATCTGAATCAGTTCGCCGGAAAATTTCTGCAAGTCACCGGAAAACCGGGACTCACATTCTCACGGTATTTCCTCCGACCTTTCTGTTTAAATCATGTGATTAATCAGTCTCTAACACAACTCCACCATCAGAATCGATCCTAGTCAACGTTTATCGAAAATCTTATCTTCACCGGAAAACTTCTGAAACTGCCGGAATCACACTGTGAACTGGTATGATATCCTAAACTTCTTTTAAACCTTGTTTAAGTGACTCAACTTCATAAATAATCGATCAACGCTGTTAATTGGTTTCAACAGCCGGAGTTCACTTTCAGTACCGACGAACCTCCGCCGGATTTCTGTGAACAACATCAATCGGTATATTCTTTTCCTTAAACTCTGTCCATTCTCTACTTTTAAATTACAGTTAATGTCTGAAAATTGTATAAGTCATAAATCAATCATAACAAGTCGGATTATGCTGTCTGTGTAAATCGACGAAGAAGATGAAGTCATAACATAACATAAGATTAATTAAAAACGGTATTTTAAACGGGTTAGACACACATCCAGCGGTGGACTGTGTGCAAATTTCACACACACGTCCCGAGTTCGATCCCTGCTACACGCACGCCTTGTGTAATAACATGCCTTTTTGATCAAGAACTAAACCGGGTTAAAACAGATAGTTGTTAAGTATAATAAAAACTGAGATAATAACCGGGTTAGACACACAGTCCAGCGGTGGACTGTGTGCAACATGAACTACACGTCGCGTGTTCGAAACTCGTCACGAGCACCGGTCCGATTGAATTAAAAGTTTTTGCAAATAAAGGAAATTTCGGTTAATTCAAATAAGTGTATAAATATAATTAAAAACGAGTTTATTTCGGGTTAGACACGTAGCTCAGTTGGTAGAGCTGCGTGCACGCGAACGGGAGTTCGCCGGTTCGAATCCCACCCGACGCAGGTTTATTCGCTACCGAACCGGTCAACGGTCAACGGTCAACGGTCAACGCTTAAAAAAATAATATTTTTTTTATATTTTTATTTATTTAATTTAATTTAAAAATCAATTAAAAATACTTAAAAATAACATTTTTAAAGATAGAAAATAGCCATAAACTCACAAAAATATATCTAAAAATTTCGTTAAAATCCTTAATAAAATCCATCCATTTAATATATTTTTTTTTCCATTATTATTTAGGTTAGTATTCCTCGTCGATCCGCTCATCTAAATCGTGCGCATCTCACCATCTCCAATCCAACGCACCCAATGTGAGTGAATCTTACAAATTCCCCGTTTTAATCACGTTTTTGGGGTGTATCATGTGTCTTTGTTATTTACTTTATAACTAAACCATTGTGCATACATCATATCATGAACATGTGTATTTAGTTTGTTGCTGTTAAGTAGTTATTATTGGATGCAATTTATTATTTCAGTACATGCAATTACCGAGGCCGCCGCTCCCAATTTATGAGTGTTGAGCATGTTCCCCATTTTATTATGCGGTTGAACCTGGCGTGCCCACATACGATCGGCTCCGTTTGATTGAGCCTTGATCGCACAGTTCATTTATGTTATTTACAGTAAGATGTTGGTATGTTCATGTATGTTGCCATGTGTTATTGTATGTTATAGTTGAGACTGCTATTTGCATTACTTGAATACTTTCATTTGCTCATCTATGATTATGCACAATATTTCATTGATAAACTAACCATAAAATCATTATCAAATGTTTATCTAATAAGGTTCACTCGCCAACTTATGTTGACCCAAAAACTCCCATTTTACACATGATACAGGTGAACCAGCAGCAGCTAGGAACACATAGGACCTGGATTAGAAGAATAAAACGATTTAGTATTGGGATTGTTATGTTTGATTATTTCCTTTGTATTGAATGAACATGTTTGGATATTTGGAAATGTAACTTTGACTTTATTAATTATGAAACATAATAGTAAATGTCATGTGCTTTGGTGATAACCCAATTATGCCCCGACTCTTATTTCCGCTGCGGGTCGGGGTGTGACAGATTGGTATCAGAGCCATGACTATAGGGATATAGGATAGGTTATTAGACCCTTAGAGCCTATACTATAGTCGATTAGAAACTTATAAGAATTTTGTGTGTTATATGCCAAATTTCATGATGTTTATATGTTTTATGTTAAATGTTACATTTGATATTGTGCAAGCATGTTCATAAGTATGTATTATCAAATAATGCCTATCATGAAATCGTATGCTCATAACATATCACATCCATGAAAGCACACACCACATCATGATTGATTTTACAATGATTTTCGTGTTTTCAAATCTCATCAAAGTGAGTTCTCATGACGGGCATGTAGTAACTGGAAGGGTACTAGTACCGGTAGTCGGAACGTCCTGTCTAGGCTGGCATTCGTATAAATCCAAAATAAAGGACCAGTTTGCCTACCTGGGGACTAACGATGAGAGTACGAAGTACTTATTAGGCCAAAGCATGCTATACCAAACGTCGTGTGAACTAATTCCACTTTGAGTTGTCATTGTGTCTACACCTGGACACGTTCCGACCAAACATCTCATGAACATATTTTGTGGTTTGCATTCGGGGGATGCGAGTGTTAAATTGCCAATACTAATGTGAATCCTACTAAGCCAATAGCCATGGGGGCCCACATGACTATGTAGGTGAAGGTATGGGGGACATTTGAGGCCCAACATGAGCGAAGCCAAGACATCCAATGGATGTAGTTGCATTATTGAATTTTATGTTATTTTCATTTTCTTAAAGACACATGACACCTAAAAAAAGACACCATAAACTCACAATCTTCTCATTTTATGATCCTGTAGATGTCGTCTAGACAGCATCGAAGGAGTAAAAGATCGGGAAAGTCTCAGGAACGTTTGGCCACTCATATCGCGAAACAAATGGCCACGATATTGCCTGACATCGTGGTACAAGTACAACAAGCCCTTGCTACAAATCCTACTAACCCTCCTCAATAACAGGACCAGAACATCGACAACCCTCCTACCAACAAGTGCTCTTACAAACATTTTAAGTCCTGTGATCCTCCAAAATTCGAAGGGACCGAGGGTGTCACTGCTCTCCTACATTGGTTCGAGGAGATGGAAAACACCTTCCTAAACTGCGATTATCCTGAGGATCGCAAGGTTCGATACGCCACCGGGAGACTACTTGGAGTAGCCCTCACTTGGTGGAACACTGAAAAAGGGAAGAGGGGAACTGAAGATGCGATGGCCTTAACTTGGGAGGAGTTAAAGGGGAAATCATGACTAGGCGTTTCTGTCCTAGAAGTGAAATTAAGAAGTTGGAGGATGAATTTCATGCCTTAAAGCAAAAGGAGGGTGATCACTCTACTTACAACAAGAGGTTTTTGGAGTTGAACCAAATGGTTCCAAATCTGTTCACACCAACCTATCGTCTGATCAAGCATTATATTCGAGGACTTCCCTCGAAAATCCAAGATTCAGTTCTCAGCGTTTCACCGGTAACATTGAAGCTGCCATGGAGTTGGCAACTGAACTGACCGAAAACCGAATTCGCAACGGGAAGTTCAAAGAAGAGAAGAAGAAAGCCCCTGTTGAGGGACAAACTTCAAACCACCCCTTTCCTTCCTCTAAGTTTGCTAACAAGAGGAAGCGTAACACCAGGAATTTTGCATGTTACCCAAACCAACACCCCTATTCCTGCTGCACCCATAACCCAAGTCACTCCTTCACCCGCACCATACAGAAGACCCTACAAGGCCCATTACCAAAATGTAACCGTTGTCAGTATCACCACTCCCCTGATCATCCTTGCCAATACTGCACCGGCTGCGGTCGCGCAGGACATACTGTTCAAAACTGTCGCATGCCTCAACGACCAAACCGCCACCAACCTTTAACCCAAACCCACCAACAGTTAATGGGTCAAGCACAACAACAACTACCATTTCCACCCACCCAACATTTAGCCCAAACATACTATCAACCCAATTACCCTATGGGCCAACCTATGCGGGCTTGTTTCAATTGCGGTGACCCAAGTCATTTCAGAAACACATGTCCAAGGCTGGTTAATATTATTCATGCTCAGGCCCAAGCCAACCCAGTGAACCAAGCAACCAAGCTCCTCCACCTGCAAGAGGAAGAGCTTTCAATATTAACGGAACCAGGCCAGAGCTGACGGCAATGTGGTCAACGGTACGTTTCTTATAAATGGTAGATATGCCTCTATGTTATTTGATACTGGTGCGGATAGAAGTTTTGTGTCATTAGAATTTGAACCCATCTTAAGCAAAAATCGGGATAAGCTCGCGGAATCCATAACGGTGGAAGTTGTCGGATGGAAAACCAGTTTCATTAGACTCTATTTTACGCAACTGTACACTCACCTTAAACGACCATGATTTCTCAGTCGACCTTATTCCTATGAAGCTGGGAAGTTTCGACATCATAATCGGTATGGATTGGCTCAGTCAACATCATGCGGAAGTTGTATGTCGTGAAAAATTTATTCGTATTCCTCTTTCAAATGGTCAGACTCTTCGAATCATTGGAGAAACCTCGTCGAAAGGGCTCAGCTTAATGTCTTGTTTCAAGCTCGAAAATATCTTCGTAAGAATTATGTCGCGTTTTTAGCCCATATCATCAAAAAGGGAACCACAGAGAAGAAACTTGAAGACATTCCTGTAGTAAAAGATTTTCCACAAGTTTTTCCTGACGACATTTCAGGACTTCCTCCAATCAGAGATGTCGAATTCTGTATTGATCTTATACCTGGTGCTACACCAGTTGCAAAGTCTCCATATAGGTTAGCCCCCTCTGAAATGCAAGAGCTAGCCAGTCAATTGCAAGAGTTGACTGACAAGGGATTCATACGTCCTAGCTCATCGCCTTGGGGTGCACCTGTCCTTTTTGTAAAGAAGAAAGATGGATCTTTTCGTATGTGCATCGACTACAGAGAGCTCAACAAGTTAACCATCAAAAATCGCTATCCTTTACCTCGCATTGATGATCTTCTTGACCAACTACAAGGTGCCAGCTGCTTTTCGAAAATCGATCTTCGATCTGGCTATCATCAGCTTAGAGTGCATGAAGAAGACGTCCCTAAGACTGCTTTTCGAACTCGTTATGGCCACTATGAATTCATGGTTATGCCATTTGGATTAACCAACGCACCAGCTGTCTTCATGGACCTAATGAACAGAGTTCTGCAAACCTTACCTTGATCGATTTGTTATAGTTTTCATCGATGATATTCTTATTTATTCAAAATCTAAAGCTGATCATGAGCGTCATCTTCGACTCGTTCTTGCACTTCTAGAAAAGGAAAAAGCTTTATGCCAAGTTCTCTAAATGTGAATTCTGGTTAAAAGAGGTGCAATTCCTCGGGCATGTAGTCAATGACAAAGGAATACATGTTGACCCTTCAAAGATCAAAGCAGTTCAAGAATGGCAAGCTCCACGTACACCAACTGAAGTAAGATCTTTTCTTGGACTAGCTGGCTATTATCGTCGGTTCATTTCAAACTTCTCTCGCATTGTTTGCCACTCACGGCTTTAACCCATAAGGGAAAACCATTCGTATGGGGACCCAAGCAAGAAGAAGCTTTTCAAACTCTTAAACAAAAACTTTGTGATGCACCAATCCTCACTCTTCCTGAAGGTTGTGATGATTTTGTAGGCTATTGCGACGCGTCAGGGCAAGGATTAGGCTGCGTTCTCATGCAAAGAGGAAAAGTCATAGCTTATGCCTCGAGACAACTCAAGACACATGAAAAGAACTACACCACTCATGACCTAGAACTTGGAGCCGTTGTATTCGCTCTTAAGATATGGAGACATTATCTCTATGGTACTAAGTGTGAAATATACACTGACCACAAGAGTCTTCAACATATCTTCAATCAAAAAGAGTTAAATATGAGGCAACGAAGATGGGTCGAACTCCTGAATGATTACGACTGTGAAATTAGATACCACCCTGGTAAAGCAAATGTGGTGGCTGATGCACTTAGTCGAAAGGGTTATGCGAACTCCATTCATCTTCTATGTTCACAAATTATAACCGACATTAAAGATCAAATTCGAGAAGCTCAACACGTTTCAATAACAGAAGAAGATGTACGAAAAGAGATGTCCTGTGGAGCCGAGCTAAAACTTGAAACTAAATCAGACGGTATCCTGTATTACCTAGATCGTATCTGGATTCCTAACCACAACAATCTTCATGAAACTCTTATGAATAAGCTCACAAAACGCGATATTCTATACACCCAGGAGCCTATAAGATGTATCAAGACCTACGATACACCTATTGGTGGCCTGGAATGAAGAAGGATATTGCCGTTTTTGTTTCCAAGTGTCTCACATGTTCCAAGGTGAAGGCTGAACACCAAAGACCCTCAGGACTTCTAGTCCAACCAGAAATACCTGTATGGAAGTGGGAAAATATAACCATGGATTTCATTACCGGGTTACCTCGCACTTCTGGTGGGTATGACACTATATGGGTGATTATAGACCGACTTACAAAATCAGCTCACTTTATTCCTATCCCGAAGATTTCCAGAACGAAAAGCTTGCTCGTATTTATATCAACGAAATCGTAAGCCGACATGGGGTACCATTAAGTATTATTTCTGATCGTGATGGTCGTTTCACCTCACAACATGGCAAGCAGTACAATCCGCTATGGGCACACGATTAGATCTCAGTACCGCCTATCATCCTCAAACTGATGGACAGTCTGAGCGCACCATTCAAACTCTTGAGGATATGCTTAGAGCATGTGTCATAGACTTCAAGGGAAATTGGGACGCCCACCTACCTTAGTTGAATTCTCGTACAACAACAGCTATCATTCGAGCATCGGCATGGCACCTTTTGAAGCCTTATATGGTCGTAAGTGCCGATCTCCTGTATGTTGGCACGAAATTGGGGAAGCACAAATTACTGGTTCAGAATTGATCCAAGAAACCACAGACAAGATTCATCAAATTCGAAACAATCTTCTAGCAGCTCAAAGTGTCAAAAGAGTTATGCAGATAAACGACGGAAGCCCTTAGAGTTTAACATTGGTGATCATGTGCTTTTAAAAGTATCACCGTGGAAGGGAGTAGTTCGTTTTGGTCAAAAGGGGAAGCTAGCACCACGTTACGTAGGACCTTTCAAGATACTCGAAAGAGTAGGTCCTGTAGCATACAAGCTTGACCTACCTGAAGAACTCAACAGGATTCATCCCACATTCCACGTGTCGAACTTGAAGAAGTGCCTCGCTGATGAGAATCTCCATATTCCGCTGGAAGATATTCAGATTGATGAATCCATGCATTTTATTGAAAGACCAGTGGAGATCATGGACTACGGGGAGAAGCGTCTTCGACGAAGTCGCATTCCAATTGTTAGGGTACGCTGGGAGTCGAAACGGGGACCTGAGTTTACTTGGGAACGTGAAGACTCAATGCGTGAAAAATACCCGCATCTTTTTCTACTACTTCAACTACTTAAATTTCGGGACAAAATTCCTAAAAGTAGGGGATACTGTAACATTTGTAAAAATCGGGTCTCCAAAACCCGCTCCGTTTTGTAATCAAGTACCAAGTTATAAAAGTTGCATTAATTATTTATGATTATTTTGAGTTAAAACGATACATAATTAATAAATAAACTAAACTATAAAAATTATATTTGATAAAAAGTTAAAATAAAATAAATAAAAAATATATGAAGCTGCCGGGACTCGAACCCAGGTCAGCCAAGGCGCTGCAACAACTTAACACTCATTCCCTAAACCACTCCGCCACAATGTGTTTTCTGTTAACTTTAGGAACACAAATGAAACTTATACACAAACTCAGTTGAACCGATGGCGCCATCTGAGAAACGGTAATCGGCAAACCAATCGTCAAATCGTTGTTTAATTCACATGTTCAGCTTATAACCGATGTATGACGGTTTCTAATCAAGTTAGAATTGATTGAACTAAAGTTTCATCATTTTCGGTATTTGAAACCGAAAGTTCATCAAAGTCCTGAATAACTCAAGCTTCAGACCATTCTCGCGATTCAGAGCTATCATATCAATACTCAATTTCAATTTCGTCGCATTTTTGAACCACAAGATCATCTGAATCAGTTCACCGGAAAATTTCTGCAAGTCACCGGAAAACCGGGACTCACATTCTCACGGTATTTCCTCCGACTCTTTCTATTTAAATCATGTGATTAATCAGTCTCTAACACAACTCCACCATCAGAATCGATCCTAGTCAACGTTTATCGAAAATCTTATCTCACCGGAAAACTTCTGAAACTGCCGGAATCACAATGTGAACTAGTATGATATCCTAAACTTCTTTTAAACCTTGTTTAAGTGACTCCTTCATAAATAATCGATCAACGCTGTTAATTGGTTTCAACAGCCGGAGTTCACTTTCAGTACCGACGAACCTCCGCCGGATTTCTGTGAACAACATCAATCGGTATATTCTTTTCCTTAAACTCTCTCCATTCTCTACTTTTAAATTACTGTTAATGTCTGAAAATTGTATAAGTCATAAATCAATCATAACAAGTCGGATTATGCTGTCTGTGTAAATCGACGAAGAAGATGAAGTCAGAACATAACATAAGATTAATTAAAAACAGTATTTTAAACGGGTTAGACACACAGTCCAGCGGTGGACTGTGTGCAAATTTCACACACACGTCCCGAGTTCGATCCCTGCTACACGCACGCCTTGTGTAATAACATGCCTTTTTGATCAAGAACTAAACCGGGTTAAAACAGATAGTTGTTAAGTATAATAAAAACCGAGATAATAACCGGGTTAGACACACAGTCCAGCGGTGGACTGTGTGCAACATGAACTACACGCCGCGCGTTCGAAACTCGTCACGAGCACCGGTCCGATTGAATTAAAACGTTTTTGCAAATAAAGGAAATTTCGGTTAATTCAAATAAGTGTATAAATATAATTAAAAACGAGTTTATTTCGGGTTAGACACGTAGCTCAGTTGGTAGAGCTGCGTGCACGCGAACGGGAGGTCGCCGGTTCGAATCCCACCCGGCGCAGGTTTATTCGCTGACCGAACCGGTCAACGGTCAACGGTCAACGTACGCTTAAAAAAATAATATTTTTTTTATATTTTTATTTATTTAATTTAATTTAAAAATCAATTAAAAATACTTAAAAATAACATTTTTAAAGATAGAAAATAGCCATAAACTCACAAAAATATATCTAAAAATTTCATTAAAATCCTTAATAAAATCCATCCATTTAATATATTTTTTTTTCCATTATTATTTAGGTTAGTATTCCTCGTCGATCCGCTCATCTAAATCGTGCGCATCTCACCATCTCCAATCCAACGCACCCAATGTGAGTGAATCTTACAAATTCCCCGTTTTAATCACGTTTTTGGGGTGTATCATGTGTACCTTGTTTATTTACATATTATAACTAAACCATTGTGCATACATCATATCATGAACATGTGTATTTAGTTTGTTGCTGTTAAGTAGTTATTATTGGATGCAATTTATTATTCAGTACATGCAATTACCGAGGCCGCCGCTCCCCATTTATGAGTGTTGAGCCTGTTCCCCATTTTATTATGCGGTTGAACCTGGCGTGCCCACATACGATCGGCTCCGTTTGATTGAGCCTTGATCGCACAGTTCATTTTACATTTTCAGTACATGCAATACGATCGGCTCCGTTTGATTGAGCTTGATCGCACAGTTCATCATTTATGTTTATTTTACAGTAAGATGTTGGTATGTTCATGTTATGCTGCCATGTGTTATTGTATGTTATAGTTGAGACTGCTATTTGCCATTACTTGAATCTTACATTTGCTCATCTATGATTATGCACAATATTTCATTGATAACTAACCATAAAATCATTATCAAATGTTTATCTAATAAGGTTCACTCGCCAACTTATGTTGACCCAAAAACTCACATTTTACACATGATACAGGTGAACCAGCAGCAGCTAGGAACACATAGGACCTGGATTAGAAGAATAAAACGATTTAGTATTGGGATTGTTATGTTTGATTATTTCCTTTGTATTGAATGAACATGTTTGGATATTTGGAAATGTAACTTTGACTTTATTAATTATGAAACATAATAGTAATGTCATGTGCTTTGGTGATAACCCAATTATGCCCCGACTCTTATTTCCGCTGCGGGTCGGGTGTGACACTCCTATCCTACCTCGAACTTATATTTTCCTCAATGTAGAGAATTCAGTTGTATATTGAAGAGGTGATGTGCAATGCGGATCAAGTTATTAGTGACATGGAGATAGACATGAAAGAAAAGTTTATAAATATTGGAAAAGTTATACTATGATTTTGTCTTTTGCGGCTATTCTAGATCCTAAGTACAAGGTTAAGCTTGTTGATTATTGTTTTTAAAACTTAACATGACATCTAAAGAGCGTGAAGTGAATGTAAAGCATATTGTGGATAGTTTGCATAAGCTATATGATAAGGAGTATAATATTCAATTGGAGACAATGCATGATTCTTCAATACCCGAGAGTTCAAATGTTGGTGACAATACGGTTGACGAGTTGGATGGGTTCGATACATTTCAAAGCCAATACAAAGTTGTTGATAATGAAAAGTCACATCTAACACTGTATTTGGAGGAACCTAAACTTGATAGAAAAGTAGAACTTGATGTTTTACAGTATTGGAAGGATAATCAAGTAAGGTATCCAAATCTGGCTATAATGGCTCGTAATATATTGAGCATCCCAATTACTAGTGTTGATTCCGATCGTCTTTCAGTATTGGGGGTCGGGTGTTAAGTAAGTATCAAACTTCTTTCTTATCATCAAATTTTGAGGCATTGCTATGCACACGTGATTGGTTATTTGATTTAGAAGGTATTAAAGTTTATTCAGTTTTGCAACTTAATTATTATGCTTATAAATTATTTAATAATACAACTTTCGCTTTTTTATGCATTCGGATAAAAACGAGAACGAGATGGATGAAGATCTTATTGAAGACATCGAAGCATTGATTCCAACGTTTAATAGTGGCAACTTTTAGGTAATTATAATGTTTCTTTACGTTTGAAATGTCGATGTAGATTCTGTTCGTACCCCAAAAGTTTTGATTGTTATACGATCTTGGATTCATAGATGCTATAATTAGCCTATACTGTGCACATTTGTTGTAAGGTTGTGTGATCTTTATGTTCCCAATAGTAAAAGAGCCAGTTGTAAAGATTCTGAGATAAAGATTGTGTGAATTTCTTTATATATATATATTTGTGTGTGTTTTTTTAATTAATAGGAATATGGGTTGGTAGTCTTTTTTAGATTGTTAAAATGGGTTTTTGCAAATCTTTTATTCGGGTGTGGATTATTATATGAGATAAGGTGTGAAACACAACTATATAGTTAATAAAGTAGTATGATGGTTTTTGCAGGCAAGTCATGATTAAGCATAATAACGTTATCCCGAATGAGCACTTCAAGAAGCATTGGCAAAACTATGTGAAGACATGGTTTAACCAACCTGCCCGTAAAACTCGCAGACGCAACAGTAGGCTGTGATGTTTTAGTGTAGTTAGTTTGGTAGTTCTGTTTCCATTGAGTTAATCTTAGTGTTTAACTGTTGATGTTTTATTTAACTATGGTTTAACTTTACATATATGTACAACTAGACAAGCAAAGGCTATTAAAGTTTTTAATTTAAAAATTTTAGTTTCTAGAAGTTTTGATAATTTAATTTTTTATGATTCTATGTTTGTACTTTTTAATGCTTTTTTTAGATTACTGCTTCTATAGACCCGGACCCGTTTCGACCAGAACCAAAACAACATGTTTTTATAATTGACCCGTTTTGACCCAAACTGTTTTGACCCATGACCCAACCCGACCAGCTTGCAAGGTCTATTTATACGCAAAAACTGAGACTTGAAATACTTAGATTTATCAATTATGCATGCATGCATCATACTCATACAATACCTTAATGCACTTAAAATACCTAAAAATGGGCTAAATTACAAGAAAATGGCATAAAATGATAAACATATCAAAGTCTGGGGGGCTAAAATGTAATAAAACAAACTTCCAAATGAAAATGGCGTTTCAGCAGGGGGCGAGCCAGTTCCCATTTCAGCTCGTGGGTGACAGAGGCATTGAGCCGCAGAAAGTTGTTTCCAACACTTGGGTTGGCCAAATTCTCCGCCTCCTACACCCAATCACCTTATAACTTCATTTAAACTAAAATCCTAATCCACCATTATAAAACCAAGCCTCCTATACCTCTATTTCACTTTTCCAAATCTTCAAACACTCTAAAAATACTCCTTAATGAACTGAAAATACAAGTTGAGGGCATAATTATCTAAGTCCAAAAGAGAGCCTTCACTCACTTTCTTCCATATATCTTCATCTTTTCTTCTTCTTGAAAGCTTGGAACACCACTAGGAGTGTTTCCACAAGTTTAATATAGTAAACTAAGGTGGAACATCACCATTTTGAGGTCTAGATTTTTGTTTGGGATGAAAACTTTACTTAAACTTTTGTAAACATGTTCTAACTTGTGAAATCTTGTACCTACCTTGCTTCTAACCACGTCTATGGTTAGGGAGCTTGAGTATGGTTGATTTTTATAAGTTTAGAGGTTCAAACACTCTCTAAACTTTCTATTTTGACAAGGTTTTAGACAACCTACAAGTGTTGAGACCATCCAAGCTCACCATCTTCAATATGGTGAGACTTGTGTTTTGGTGATAGTGTGGACCATGGAAGCTTTGGCTTTCCAAACTTGTTCCACTACCTCACTGGGTGATTTGCTATGTTCATACTATTAAATCTCAAACGATTTCCAAAAAAGAGACAAGACTACATCACGTCCCCAAACACTTTCCATCCTTGGGATGCACGCATCTAGTTTGCTCACTTGGTTGTTTGTGGATTTAGTAGGTCAATATTCTTATTATTTTTCACATTCATGACCAACCGAATCATCAACAAATGAGGATTTGACTGGTGAATCATATAATGAGGATAAACGGATGGAATCATCCTATCTTCTTGCATGGCCATTTTCATGGTTCCATACTTCAATACATTTATGCTTATTTTTACTTTCTTAATATGTTGACTTTATAATCCTAATCTAATCTGTTAAACTGTTGGTGCACAATGTCTAATGCCTACGTCTAGGATATGTCGGTCATGTAAATAGTTCTTTGCATTGTTAAAACTTAAGTTTGGTATGTTTAATACATGCCTCGTACGAGTGACGTATGTGCCTCGTACGAGTGACACTTTATCACTCGTACGGAGCGCCGCTCGTACGAGGTAGCACACCCATTCCTTGTGCGAGCCATGTTGGCCTATATATAGTGGAATTTGGGTGTTGTGTTTGTTAGCGTTTTTGTGAGACTAAGGCGAAGCCCTATCCGTTTAGCGTCTGTATATCTTCAACGTTTATCAATATAAGAAGCAGTGATGTTGAAACAGTAGATCTGATTGTTTGTCAAACTTACTAACAATGAATTCCGCCCCCGTTAGTTAAGTCAAGTCGGTCCGGTGCTCACGAAGAAGAGACGGTCCTCTAACAAATGGTATTAGAGCCTTGAGGCCTGATTTGAGGACATACAACAAGTTTCAGCCTTTGAAGATCAAGATTCAACCATTGAAGATCTCTATTTCTACTCTTTCTTGATACATACTTCAGATCTGGATGATTTCATGGACGAATTAGACTAGGATTTTAGTATAACACGTTAAATTCAGTATTAACAAACCCCTGAAACTTACAGATCTAAAATACAATAAAATCCATGTCGAAAATTGCAAAAAAAAACATCAGTTTTGTGACCTGAGCTACTTGTACGAGTAGAAGGACAACTCGTACGAATAGCCACTTGTACGAAAGCAAGTTTTTCTAAAGTAGTGTTTTGATCATCAACTCGTACGAATTTTCACTCGTACGAAGGTTAACTCTCACGATACCAGTGTTTCTCAAAAGGTAAGTGTTTCCTCACACAAGGCCTCGCTCGCACGAGGCAACTGACTCGCACGAGTCTTATTTCACTCATACGAAGAACAATATCCAGTTCTCTTGAAAAATGTGTTTGGCCACATTACACCAAATCAGTTTTAAACAAGTTTTCAAAATCTCGATAAAATGTAAAACGAAGAATTCATTAACGCGTTCGCCACATCAGCAGTCACAAATGCAGCAGCTCAGAATATGAACCTAGACAATGGGATGGGAACGATGGTGAAGATGCCAAAGCTCATGAATTTAGAAGACTATGATGGTTGGAAGGAATAGTTCACCAATTGGGTTCTAGCTAATCATTTCACCTGCTTGTTTGCAATTGAAGAGAAATACGAAGAACCGGTATATGAGAATGGATTAGAAAAAAATATTGTCACAACTTTAGGACATTGAAAAAGAAAAATTTATAAATGAAAAACATATGATGAACATCCTCCAGCAAGCAATTAAGGAAGATATTCTAGCGCTTTTGCAACATGACGACAATGCTCAATCGCTGTGGAATGCTTTACGTCTTTGAAGGAAGTTCTCAAATTCGAAAGAGTAAAAAGGCGTTACTAAGAAAAGAATTTGATATCTTCAACGTTTTAAAAGGAGAAAGCATGAAACAGTTGATAGAAAGGTACTGTCATCTGGCTGTTCAAATGAAGGGAATGGGAGTTCAGAAAAATAACGATGAATTGGTGGATAAAATGGCTGATGCCTTACCAGAAGGCGAATGATCAACTTATCTAACCATTTTGAAGAATGGAACAGAATACAGTAATTTCACTTTGCCACGATTTATTGAAAGATTGGAAGCGCACGAACTGGAAATGCAGAAGATGGCAAATAACAAAGGAGCCCAGCCGTAGCAAAATGTAAAATTGTACTTCAACGGCAATCCTATTACGTATACACAAAGTCCGAAAATCCAGACAGCCTTCAGTGCAAACAAAACTAGTTCACCTTCAAGCCAATCCAGTGGGTTTCAATCTTTTTCATCATTTGATCCTATACTCCTCGTGCCCCGCAATCCTCACAGAGCTCCAATAATCCAAAGAATGGTCAAAAAATCAGCCTAATTCAAACCAACATATACTATAGTGCAACATTGCTGTAAACCTTGAAAATGCTCAAGACTTCAACAAGCATACATCAAAACAACACATGGCCTTGCTTGCATCTATGCTCGAATTGTATGAAAGTCTGGTGGTTGGAAGAATCAGAAATCCTGAGATGACCAAGGAAGATTATGATCAAATAGATCGAGTGGAATTAAAGTTGATTGATATCAAGTGATGTATGGCCTCGATTATCCGAAGAGCTCAACGCTTTAAGGAAATTACAGGAAGAGAAAACCTGGGAGGACTTGACGGCAAACTGAGCTTTGATAAGTCCAAAGTAACGTGCTTCAAGTGTCGTGAAAAAGGGGCATTTTAAGAGAGAATGTCCAAATCGAGAAGTCAAGGGCAACCACAATCCTTTTGCTGATGATTACTACAAGAAGGCCATATATCATCGACCACAACCTCAAAATAGGGTAGTGCAATTTGAAGACGGTCCGTCAAACTCAAAAGATAAAGCTCTAGTTGTTACCCAAGATGATGAAGGGTTCAATTGGAATAATTTTATCACAAAGAATGAAAGTCTTGCATTGGTAGCTGAAATAGTTGAAGAACCTGAACAAGTTGATGAAGAATATGCCGAGGCATCCTTTGACGAAGCACCAGAATATTATTACAATACTTCGTCTGAGGAAGAAGAACTTTTGACCAATGCATTTAAACATTTGTTGCCTACTGATATTATCAAAACTTTTGCAGGTTACTTTGATTCAAGCTACAAACCACACCTTGAAGAAAAGCCAAGATCTGAGGTGATTGCAGTGATTGATGTGAGCAAAGAAATGACCGTTGACAACCTGACAGAAATTGCCCACAAAGCCTTGATGGCTAACTTAAAAGAGGTAGTCACTGTGGAAGCTCAGGTAGCTAAGGTCGAAACGGTAAACATTGCTGTCGAGGAATTGGTAAACAAAGAAAGTAAAATTCAAACTGTTGAGATTGAAAGATCTTGCAAGAAGTGTGATGATCCTTGCAATGAATGTTCCGAAAAAGATAAAAAAAAATACAGTGAACTAAAGAAGCATGCTGATAATTTGTCATATGATTACAACATAACCAAAGAAGTATATGGTAAATTAAGCAAAACAATCAAACAGTTTGAACAGACCATTAGAGAAAATGAAAAAAACATTTTCATTGCTCAAGGAAACCGTGATGGACAAACAAATGGCCATTAACATTCACTTAAACCCGATTGCCAAGCTGAAAAGTGAATTAGAAATGGTAAGAGTTGAAGCTGAGCGGGTTAACAAACTGTTAATCAGCTACTCCACCAGTTCATGTCATTGATCATATTCTTCCAAAAATTGAAAAAGGTGGAGATAATGAAAATGATAAAAGCAAAAGTGTAGGTTATGATCGAGTTCCACAGTCAATGTGGAATAGCTATGCTAGGAAGAAACCATCTGGGGTGGAAAAGGCGCTTAACATAAATTTGAAAACTGAAAAGAAAACTGAGCTGCCTAAGAACATCGATGTAACTCACACAAATATAGAAAATGAGTGTGAGTCTGAAGTAGTTAACAAAATGACCAAAAAAGTTCTGGAAAATGAGTCTGATAGCATAGTTTTTGAAAGTGTGGAGTCAAGATATGAGAAGTCCGAGTAAGTTCATAATCTGGAAGTGAGGAAAGTTTTCACAAGAGCTTTATCCCAACATCAGAGAATAGTTTAAGTAATGATCCTAATGTAGTTGTCTACAAAATGAATGGATCAGATAAACTATATACTTATGAAGAGTTCCCAATCCATAATGTTAACTTAGACCGAGTTGATAGATTCTTTAAACTGGTTGAAGTTAACTCCTCTGATATCAAGAAACAAGATGTTGCTTTCTACTCCAAACCTAAGAAGGTTTATCATAATATCCATTGGAGAGGTGGAGATTATCTGGAACACAAAAGAAATGGCTTGGGGTATGCAACGAAGAGAAAGAACAACAGGTTCCGAAAAACCAATTCTACAAAGAAAATTAACTTTGTTTTCGGAACCAACACATCATGATGAGAAAGAAATCATTGGCAAACAATCAAACAAAGAGTTTGAGAAAGAAAAGGAACTTCAGAACATGTTTCGGATTCCTCTGTTGGAAACGACAACATGAAGTGTTACAAATGTAACCAAGTTGGACATATTGCATGATTGTGTAAGTCTACCAAGCCAAAACCTATTCATGAAGTAAGAAAATTCATAAAGATGTTAAGCAGAAAGGTCCTGAGTTTGTGACTAAACAAATTTTAAAACAGAACACAGAATCCAATCTAAATGTGAAACCAACAACTGAAAACTTTTGAGCTTCAAAGTTGGTGAATCATCAAATAAAAATGAGCAAATGGATTCTAAGTTTTACTCCAAGAAAGCTTTTTCTAAGGAACAAACATGGGAAGTGAAGGCAAAACCATCATCTGTTGTTCCAAAAACAACCACTGTTCCAACCTAACCAAAAGATAATGTTGACTCTAAGGTTGAACAGTGGATTGAGGTCAAAAAGCAAATCTAACCAACTTTCGACATCCCAAACCCGCCAAGACCGAAATGGCTTGGGTTTCACTGTTTAAGTAATTTCTTATTATCATCCGCAGGGGCTTTCGAGGCCAATTATATCAAAGTGGATTATGGACAGTGGAGCTTCTCGTCACATGACAAGGAATGCTGGCATTACTGTATGATGTGAAAGCTATCCGAGCAGGAACACAAGGTGGAAGAATCATTGGTGAAGGAATTCTTACAAACAGTGTGGTGTCATTTGATAAGGTTAACTACATTGCTGAGTTGGAGAACAATTTGCTAAGCATCTCGCAGATCTGTGACAAGAAGTTCACAACGCACTTTACTGACAAATAATTCCTTATTCTCAAGCTGGGATTCAAAATTCCCGAGGATTGGATCCTCATGCGTGCTCCGTGAGAAAATGATCTGTATGTTTTAGATAAGAGCGTCGCATCCACTAAAACAAAGAAAGTTCAATGCTTCGTATCAACGGTAACAGAGAAGGAGTCGATCCGCTGGCATCGGAAGATGGGTCACATACATCTTTGAAAGATGAATCATCTGGTACACAACAACTAGTGGAGGGTGTCAATCTCAAAAACTTTCATTTAAACGACGATTGTCTTAGCTGCAAAAAGGGGGAAGCAGCATAAGAAATCACAAGGAGAAAGTTGCTAAATTCCATCAAGCTACCACTAGAAAGGCTATGGATCTTTTCGGGCCAGTAAACATCAAGAGTATATATGGTGATCTTTATTGCCTAGTTGTGACCGATGACTATTCAAGGTTTTCAGGGGTGTTATTTTAGGAGAGTAAAGATGAAACGTTTGAAAACTTAATGATCCTCTTCAGAAAGTTGGAGAATCTATACCATTTGCCGATAAGAAGAATCAGAAGTGACAATGGTACGAAATTCAAGAACAACAAAATGCTCGAGTTCTGCAATGCAAAAGGTGTTCTTCACGAATTCAGCGCCCCTTATACTCACCAGCAAAATGGAGTTGCTGAACTAAAGAACATAACTCTAATAGAAACATCACGAAAGAACATAACTCTAATAGAAACATCACGCACTATGCTCGCCGACTCAAAGTTACCAATAAGTTTCTGGAGTGAAGTAGTTGCCTCTGCTTGTTATACACTGAACAAAGTATTGACATTCAAGCCTTACAAGAAGACATGCTTCGAGTTGCTGAACCAGAGAAAACCTAATTTAGAGTTTCTAAACCGTTTGGATCTCCATGCACGGTCATTGGCCCAGATGGTAAATTCGGTGCTAAATCTTTAGAAGTATTTTTCGTTGGGTATGTAGTCCTCAAAAGAGAGTTTATCTTCCTAGCCTAAACCAAGTTATTATAACTCAAAAGAGTGTTTATCTTCCTAGCCTAAACCAGTTTATCCTCCAGAGATACACAACGCCCACACAAAAACCTGGTGATCCTTGGCTGTTCAATTACTATAGTTTATGGAAATCATTTGTTTGCCGAAAGAACCATCAGAAGTAGAACTTGTGTTGTTATTCCAACAACATCAACTGTCAAATCAAGAGCAAGTTTAGAAACCGTTAGTGATTTTACCATCACAAGCCGGCACAAATGATTCTAGAGCAGGTCCACGCAACACTCATCATGAACCTATAGTCGAGCCAAATGTGAACAATGTTACCCCTTCTGCCGATCGGTCGAAGATTCAGATTCAAATGGAGAGGCCTACCTATGATAATGGAGAATCCAGTTCCAATGAAGGATCAGAACAAGTTCAAAGTTTATTAAACAGTCAAGCTGGAGAATCAAGTGCTGGGAATGAAGCCACATCTTCAGAACAAGTTGCTAAGCAAAATGTTACAAATCTGCGATGTACAGTGGATTTCCCAATGAAGTGATGCCAAGAACCTATTCTTACCACTCATCTGAAAACATAGTCGGAGAACTATAATCTGCAGTGAAAAAGAGAAATCAGATCAATAAGGATCTCAGTTGTTTTTATACAATAGTTGCTCCACCCCAAAAATTACAATTTCTTATAGTTGCTTTATTTTGCAGGTTGAACCAAAGAATTGGAAAGAAGCAATTCAAGAAGAAAGCTGGGTTGAAGCTATGCAAGAGGAGTTGTTGAAATTCGAAAAGCTTGGAGTCTGGAAGCTTGTGGATCTGCCGGATAATCAGAAGAAAATCAATACACGGTGAGTCTTCAAGTGCAAAAGAGATGATCGAGGTATAGTGGTCAGAAACAAAGCTCGGCTCGTAGTCCAGGGCTTTCATCAGCAAGAAGGGATAGACTACACTGAGGTCTATGCTCCCATTACACGACTTGAAGCTATCCACATATTCCTGGCATTTGCGTCATCTAAAGGGATTAAAATGTAACCGTTGGATGTGAAGTCTGTTTTTCTATACGGTAAGGTCAAAGAGGAAGTGTATGTTGGTCAACCATCGGGGTTTACTGATCCGATACACAAAGACATGGTTTACCTACTGAATAAAGCTCTCTACGGATTACACCAGGCCTCGAGAGCCTGGTATGAGACGCTTTCTAAATACCGTCTGGTGAACGGCTTCACGGGAGGAACAGTAGACAGTACCCTCTTTACCAGAGAAGTGGATGGACATCTGATCATCGTACAAATCTATGTGGACGATATCATCTTTGGATCAACAAATGAATCGCTGTGTAATGACTTTGAAGAAATTATGAAAAGAAAATTTGAAATGAGTGCTATGGGGAGATGAAGTTCTTTCTGGGACTTCAGGTCGATCAATTGCCTAAGGGGATCTTTATCCATAAGACGAAGTATGTTCACGACGTATTGGAGAAATTTGACATGGCAGGGACATCAGCAGCATCAACTCCCTTAGCAACACATCAGGGCATTAATCCAGATCCCAATGGAGTCAAAGTTGATAAACATTATATTGCTCCATGATTGGTGCATTGATGTATCTCACAGCTTCGAGGCCAGATATCATGTATCCAACATGCCTTTGCAGCCGTTATCTATCCAATCCTAAAGATTCACACTTGTTGATTGTCAAAAGAACCATGCGCTACTTGAAAGGATGCCCAAGCACCGGCTTGCGGTATCCACGAAATGACGACTTCAATCTTGCAGGATATTCAAATTCTGATTTCGGTTGCTGCAAACTCAACGCGAAATCTACAAAGGCGGGTTGCCAGTTCTTTAGAACCCGTTTGGTAACGTGACAGTGGAAGAAACAGACTGTGATCGCTCTCTACTTGTGAAGCTGAATACGTTTCAGCATACAGCTGTTGTTCCCAGATACTGTGGATACAATAGCAGATGAGAGACTTTGGACTGCAACTTCTTGACACACCTATTTACGTAGATAACAAGGCAGCCATTGATATCACTAAAAACCCGGTTCAACACTCACGCACTAAACGTATTGAAATTTGACACCACTTAATCCGTGATTGCTACGAGAAAAAGTTGGTGCAAATTGTAAAAATCCACACTGAAGACCAAAAAGCAAACTTTTACACTAAAGCTTTTGATAGAGCAAGATTTAACAATCTTTAATAAATGGTTTAAAAAATCTAACATCAGGGGATGGGATTGAGGTTGAATTCGGCGTGGACTTGACGTGATGCTCATCGGTATGTCACATGTTTTTCTGTATATACTTTATTGCTTTCTTAAAAATAAAAATCCAAAAATATATTCTTTATTTTAGGGGAAGAAAAGTTGTGGAAAATACAAAAACATTGAAAATTTTGAAAAATACAAAAACATAAAAAAGAAAAAAAGAGTTTTGTATAAAAGAGCAGATGATAGTACATCAGTAGATTATCACAGTACGCTAAAAATGTAAGGTTTAAAAAGATGTTTAAACAGGTCTTACTGATGATGTGCCAGTAGGCCTCAACATTATGTAAATTGTTTTCGAGATATAAACCTAAATGCAAAGCTGATTAATCTGTGGTTTAACATCTCTCGGATATATGGACTTAGTACTCTGAAATTTCGTTTGAGGGAATGCCAGATTCTGAGATACTAGATCTTTATATTTAGTTGATATATGGGGTATTATATGAGTTCTTCCGATTTTGCGTCGGCAATGGCCTAGAACTTGTATTATACTTTGCACATTATTCACCCTCAAAAGCTGCATAAAAATGAGAATATGTCATAAAAAGATACGGCATCTGCAGAACAAAAAGATTCCTAAATGGAACACCAACTTAAAGTCAAGCCTTCGTCTCTTTCTATGTACGAAAGTACTAACCTGAGCTATCAAGGTCTTACATTCATCCCAATATTGATGTTAGTTAGATATATTCACCTGTGAGAATGAAATTATAGGAATCTCGATGCGGGAGTATATTCTGAGGTGGGAAACACATTTTAATCATAATTCCTAAAATTACCTAACATATATAGAAACAATTGAGAAATGTGCAGAGGTTTAAGTGGATCAGTATACTGACAATCTAAATAAATCTGTTTAATACTTAATGTTTTATCAAGAACAACGGTACTTGTGATGTGTCTCAAAAACTGATATGATCCTCTAACACAAACTCGCAAAAATATGTCTGTGAATATGTGTGTACAAAGTTTAAATTGTCTATTTATAGAAAAAACAAAAAAAGATTTTTAGTGTGTTTTAGCATAAAACTTTGGAAAATACAAAAGGATTTGTTTTCTATATTAGTTTGACGACTACCGATGATGGAAAAACTTTTTAACCAAGTCCAAAGCAACAGTTGCTGAAGGAAAGCTGAAGGATTATGGGTTGGGAGCTAATCTGGAAAGAGAAATTGATCTGAAATGTTAAAAAGTTCATTATATTGAAACTTAAAATCGACAAAAGGCATCAGTTTGGTCAAAAAGTGGTCAACCAACGTCATTAACTTGGACTTGGTGGGCAAATAAGTTAACCGGGGTCATTAACTTGGACTTGGTCAACTGAGTGGGTCGGTAAAACTGAAAAAAAGCACAAAATAAGAAAATTGAAAAAGTTTGAAAATGCTTAAAGACTGCCTTACACGAGTGACCCCTCATACAGGTGATGCCTCGTACGAGGGACACCTCCTATAAGTTGACAGTTCACTCGTACGAAGCACATAATTGTGCTTGTGCGATTGTGAAGATCCTCTGTGCGACTCATTCATTTTCCATCTAATATCTATCGATTTACGGACCTTTGACACCTTGGGGAGCTTGATTAGCACACCTCTTACAATGGTTAAGGTAATAATCGAAGAATTTGACCGTGAATACTATCGATTTCGGCCTCTTTAGACTTAAAACTTAGTTAGGTTAAACGAGCCGGTAAAAGTTAAATTTGATGACATAATCATGAAAATCGGCCCTTTTAGCTTAGTATTGACCGTTCAATTTGTTAAAATTCACACGTTTTAAGATCCAATTCAAAATTGAAGTCTTTTTGCGGATGATGCCTCATACGAGTGGTCACTCGTACGAGTGAACCTAACTTGTGAAACTGTGAAAAGCTTGCCTCGTACGAGTCGTCGTTCGTATGAATGGACAGTATTGATGATTATTGAAAAGCTTGCCTCGTACGAGGGGACACTCGTACGAGAAGACCTATTTATTAAAAGATGGAAAAGTGTGACTCGTACGAGGGAACTTGTAAGTTTTGAAAAAATTTTCTAAGTGTTAAACTTTTTCATGTACAGGAAAAGAAGACGACATTTTCTCCGTTCCACAAAATCTGCTGCTTATTAGACAAAAAATATTTCTGAGCTAGCACCTTATGCTGAGGTCCTTGAGTTTATTCGAGATTGCCGATTACAAAAGGTTTAACAGATAAACACACTGCTTATAGGTCACATGTTGAACTTTTCTAGGAAGCAACAATATATCAGGAAGAGCCAAAGGCAATTATTTCTGCGTTTAAGATCAACGATAAAGACATTGAAGTTGAAATTACATAAGATCTTATCCGGAAAGTGTTAGACTTCAAAGATGACAAAGATGATCCGACAGGGTATTCAGAGTATATGGTCACAGGATGTTTTTTGCAGGATGGGATATGCGGGTCATGTGAATTCAGCTCCGTACAAGAAATCTAATCTGAGCGTGCCATTCAGATACTTTGCTCATTGCGTCATTCATGCTCTCAGTCACAGGAAATGAGGGTTTGATTATCTCGCTGACTAACAATGTGCATGATCACATTACAACTTCTCAAAGTCGATCTTCATGCAGATGGTTCAAAATATCGAAAAAGAGAAATTTATGCAATATCCACGTTTCGTACAAATGCTCTTGGATCACTTGCATAAGAATCTAAAGAAGAAAAAAGACGACGTGCTGAAGCTCGAACACATGGATGTCTCGACACTATAGAAGATGACATACATTCGAAAGTAGAGCCAAACGCCAAGCCAATGTTTGGGGCTATTGTTGATAGAAACTATGTGTCGCCTCCTGAAGGTAAATGGAGAAAAGAAACTAGTGGGGCTGAAAGTGGTGAGATTTCATTGTTAGAGGGCTATGTGGCTAAGCGCTGTAAATGGTTTGAAAAGGAAGATCCAAAGAAGCGTAAACGTGCAACAAGGGAACAAGCTGTTGGATCTTCATCCTCTGCCCCTTGCCAAAGAAATCATGCTACGGTTAGCACAGGTTTAGTTGATGAACCTAAGACTGAAGAGGTCACTGTCAGTGAACCTGCTCATGTTGAGGTACAAGTTGAGACAGCTGTTGTTGAAGAGAGTGTTGAACACATGACAACTAATATTGAACAACAGGCTTTTGGAGGAACTGAAGGAGGAGATGGAGATACGAAGGTTCTTCTTCCTCTAGTACAGATACAGATGATGAGATTGCCGCAAGAAAAGAAAGAGAACTAGAGAAAGAACGAAAGCGTCAAGAAGAAGAACGCAAACGTGTTGAGGAACAAAAAAGGAAGGAAGTTGGTGATGATGATGTCACATATGAGCCGTCTGAGTCTGAAGAAGATTTGACAGTTGTGAAGCCTGCTAGGAGGCCAGCAAAGCGAGCTAAGAAATCAGGGCCTAAGGCTGCAGCAAAACCTGCAGGTTCTTCAGCTGCACGTCCTAAGTTCAAGTTGAGAATGAAACCACCTGCAGCTCCAGTAATAACACCAACCGTTAAAACTTTTGTTCCCACACCTTCATCACCACCACCTCAACCCTCTCCACAACAACCACCAATCACTATACCAACTCAGTCACCTCCACATCCATCACCTGAAAAACAACCAACTCCTCAATCACATCCAACTCAACCTCATCCACAGTCTTCAAAAGGAACAAGGTTGGAAGATCAGTTTGATTTTGACTTCGGAAATATTCTAGGAGAAGAAGAGTTTTCTGCAGACATGTTCAATGGAGGAAAGATTAAGGATTTGGGAAATCAGATTAAAGAACATGAAGCACGTATCAAGTTTCTGGAAGAGGACAAGAAGAGATTGCAAGAATTGTTAAAGTACCTGGTGAACGATAATGAAAAGTTTCGGGAGATGCATGCGAAGGTGTTGGAAAATGAAAAGATGATCATACATTATGAAGAAGAAAACCTGAGCTTGAATCTGACGATATCAACTATATCTACTGAGAATGAGAGGTTACACCTCGTGGTAAAAGAGTTGGAAATAGAGAAGGCCGAGAACGCTAAGAAGTTTGATATGCTCTTCAAGGTTTTAGGGAAACACAAGGCATCAACTTCGAGCAGAATTTGCTCAGATTGAAATAGAAGAAACTCAAGCCAGGGCAGCGAAACCTCAACGTATTACTAAAGAAGAATCTGCCAGGTAAGGAAAAGGAAAGGCTCCAATGATTGAGACTCCTCTAAGTAGGTTATCAGATCCTCTTATTGATGCTAGTGCTCCTATCTCTGAAGCTCAACATGTTGAAACCAACTCTTCTTCTATTATAACCTATGTTCAAGTTGCTGATATAGACCCAGAGACAAGATATGTGGTTGTTAATAAAGGAGTTATCATTCCTCAAACTCTAACAAAGGAGAAGATTCTAGAAAAGCGAAGGTTGACAGCTGAGGTAGATGATATGGTTGATGAAATGTATGGTATTCTTGTGGATCAGGGGATTGATGGTCTAAAAGACGCAAATTTTAATGAAAAGCTTAACGTTGATATGTACTTGAACGATTCCTTTTATGAATTAGCTGATTCACAGGTACAGGGGAGTAAAGGCTGAAGATTCTAATGTTCCAAAGCCGAAAGTGATTTACTTGGAACATGATGTTGAAGAAAGAGATTTGATACACAATTACTAAATGAAGAAATTGCACAGATGTTAGGTGTCAATGAAGATTCCTTTGATTTCGATTTTGAAGAAGATCTGACCAACATCAGTGCTGTACATCCGAATGATTACATATACGAGCACATTCCTGAAGCAGATAATTATGATAAGGTTGTCATGGAGGATGATTCCGATGAAGATACTAACGCTGGTTATTATGGAGAAGGAAAGGATGACTTCCCAACCTTCAACGAGATGTTTTCTGAAGCACATGAAGATTTTCTTAAAAGAAAATTTGAAGAAGCTATCAAAGAGGGAAATGTTCCAACACGTCCATCACGTGAGGAGATTGCTGAAATGAAGAAGAAATGGTTTAAAGAAATGCCCGTTGAATGAAAGTATAAACGTCCTTTAGCTTTCTTCACCAGAGATCTGGATATTTCACTGGGGATATTATCAGTTGGGTTTGGATCGAAGAGTTGAATGTGTACTCAATCAAGAGAGAATATGGCGTGCAGTTCTTCAGATACTTAAAAGATATTCAGACACTGCCATTTTGGGATGTTAAAGAGTTGGCAAAACCAAAGTTATCAATATGTCCAGTTTCATGATCTGAGTATGAAGCATTGTATGGTTTTCCTCGTTGGAAGCCACACATTCCTAAGCAGATAACGAAGATCCAGTCACGAAGGAGAAGGATGTTACTAAGATATTCAGATACTGCACATAAAGAAGCCACGAGTTATGAAGAACATGCCTTTAATGAAGATGGAACAAGATTTTTACAAGATCTTCAAGTGGTGGCACTATGATTCTGGAACTGGAGAAGCGGTAATTTATGTTCAACCTGATGAAGATTCATGGAAGATCTCTGAGGAGTTGTCTGAATCTGTGATCGCGTATAAAAGAATTTATGGCTTATGGAGAGGAATCCGTGTGCTAGACCCGATGTGGCTAGTCAAATGTTCAAAGAAGGATATTGAACATTTATTCTATGTGAAGATCAGTTATGAGGATAAAGACAAAGAGCAGGAATTGCAGTTCCATAAAGTGGTTGATGTTTGTTATGCAAATGATATTAATTCAGGTAAAGCATGGAACACTACTGGAGGGAGCTGGGAGCTAAAGAGCAACGAAAGATAGATCGAAAAGAAGAAAGGATTGCCAAAATTGTTAAGAAGGCAGCACCTAGAAGATTCCAGTTTGGGAACACGTACAACAGACCTCCTCCAACAGATCAAACGCCTAGTTATAATGAGGAGCGTCGAAAAAATAAGAAACATTTCTTTGGTTGATAACATCAAATGTTTTAAAGATTTTGAAGGCTATCTAAGACTGCAGCAACATCCAAGGCGGAGCTTGTTGGTGCACAATGTCTATTGCCTATGTCTAAGATATGTCGGTCATGTAAATAGGGCTTTGCATTGTTAAAAGTTAAGTTTGTTATGTTTAATACATACCTCGTACGAGTGACATATTTGCCTCGTACGAGTGACACTTTGTCACTCGTACGGAGCACCGCTCGTACGAGGCAGCACACCCATTCCTTGTGCAAGCCGTGTTGGCCTATATATAGTGGAGCTTGGGTGTTGTGTTTGTTAGTTGTTTATTGTGAGACTGAGGCGAAGCCCTATCCGTTTGGCGTATGTATTTCTTCTAGGTTTATCAATATAAGAAGCCGTGACGTTAAACAGTAGATTGGTTATTTGTTAAACTTGCTAACAATGAATCTCTTACGGTCCGTAAGATACAAGGTCTTACGGTCCGTAACCATATTCCAGAATTATATTTATACATGGATTACGGTCTGTAAGCACATGGCTTTAAGGTCCGTAAAGGGTCACTCAAGGCCAAAAATTGGCATGTTGACACCTTTAGCCCTTTTTATGATTATGTTATCATTAAATGACAGAAATGGTCCCTCTCAGCCTTCATTAGGCACACATGAGAGTATGGACACGTGTTGGCATAACACTGGACATAAATTTACGAGGTGTTACATACATATTACATACTTTTGTTATATGCTACAATCTCAAATACATGTTTATACGCAAAAACCTACACTTGAAATACTTGAAAAACATGCTTAATTATGAGTTTCTAGCATAAAATAGTGGAATTATCAAACTCTGGGGTCAAACTGCAAATTCTAGAAAGTTTGGTAAATTATGTGATCCACATGAGCACGCACCTGATTTGCACCACCTAGCGATCCGCGATCTGCACGACAGTACACTTGATCTGTACGGTCGTGCAAATTGACCAGACATGGCATAATATTCTAAAACAAGCGAATTTTGCATTTAACTCACCTTTCAACCATAAAACGGCCAACTAACCCTATTTAAAGCCTAAACCCTAATACCACACTATAAATACAAGTCTTCCACACTCCCCTAACCTTTTACACTCTCTCAATTCACTTTCAAGATTGCACTTTTCTCAAAAATTGAGTTTTGAGCACTTTCTTCTACTTTCTTCATATTTTCTTGTACCAATCTACTTGGATGACCTTCAAGGATGTTATCCAAGATTCACCAAGGTGTAATCATGTGGTACATCATTTACATAAGGCTCCAAAGTCAGATTTACATTCTGATTTATAAAAAAATTTACAAACTCATCTCCTTTGTGGAATCTTTTGCCAAACTTGTCCTCAATCAAACTCATGGTTGTAGGTCTTGTATATGGTTGATTCTTATGAGTTTAGAGGTGCAAAGACCCTCTAAACTTTCTGTTTTATTAGGGTTTAGAAAACCCACAAGTGATGAAACCATCCAAGTCTACCATAGTTCATATGGCAAGACTTGTGTTTTGGTAAAGATGTGAACTTTGGAAGCCTTGGCTATCGTAACTTATCTCATCATTCCATGTAGTTTCCTAGTCCTAAAGTAACACAACCCTGCCGCATCTCCAACACTTTCCATTATCGGAATGAAACATCCGGGTTGTTGCTTACTTGGCTACTTTATGAACTTGATAGATAGTTGTATATTACTCTTATTCATGACCAATCGGGTCATCAACTATGTTGGTGCCTTTGTGCGTTGGTGAATTCATACAATGAGGTTCAATGGATGTTTATCATGCCTACCTAATGCTTGACTTACAGGAACTCTATGACAATGTATGATGGACAAATATTAACTTATACTATAATATATAATACATATATTTAACCAAATTCGAGATATTAACCGGACCATGGTCAGATCTCAAGGACTTAGGTTATATTATCTTTGTTCTTTATTCCTCGTTTGTGATTCTAATGGGCACATTAGGAATCATGAAAACACATGAAAACTTAGTGTCCAAACGAGTGTTTAGAGAAGATATGTTTTTGTGCAAACACACACACACACACAATAAAATATATATTATATATTATATAAATTCCAAATCCGAACTCTCCACAAATTCCGTATACTCGATCCCCATGTAGGGTAACTTCGGTGTTCTCGACTCTCAAACACTTCAACTCACATACGCGGGATTACGATGCAAAATCGTGACTATACTCGATCCCATTTTCCGTTTTATACACTTTGGGTGCAACATGTACATTTATACAAATCACGAATCACATTTAAACTTGTTATAATCACACTCTATCCGTTAAAACATTAAACTTGCTATTTCTAACTTGTGCCTATATTCTCATTAACTTTGCTAGCCTTCCTTAACAATTATAGCGCTATAGGATTAACACACTGCCCGTATTCTTATGGTATTGTAAGTAAACTATTTTATAACCTTGTTGTTTCGGCGATAATGGTATGCATGATTGCGGTACACTTTGGTAGTTAACACATGTTAGCATGATAGTAACAATATATGGAATTTACCATGTTGGATATGAGACAACTTTTCAATCACTATTATGCTGTGTATTAAACTTGTATACTCGCCAACTTTTTGTTGATCATTATTTTAATACATGTTGTAGGAAACTAGTTGACGTTGATGAAGAACACTACTTAGGGTGGATTGAAACAAAACTACATTCAAACTTATGTACTTCGTTTCATGTCGTTAAATGATTTGCAACTAGTTGTACTTTCCGTTTCGAAACAATGTAGTATCTTGAAATTTGAATTTTCTAAATATTGTCACAAATAGTTGTTATGAAGTCCCTTGCAATCTCGTTTTCGTCGCACCCCGATGTTTCCGCCATCGGTTGTGTGTGACACACTCTATCCATTAAAACATGATACTTGTTATATTCTTGTTATTACATGTTATATTCAAACTTGTTTTCAATATGCTCATTAACTTAGTCAGCCTCCCTTAACAATTATAGCGCTATAAGATTAACGCACCACACGTATTCATGTGGTATTGTTATGTAAACTAATTACGGCCTTGTCGTTTTTGGTGACAAGGATACGCACAAGTGCGGTATACTTTGGTTTGATATATGGTTAACACATGCTAGTATGATAGTAAACAATGTATGCAATTTACGACGTTGGATATGTGATAACTTTTAGACACGATTATGCTATGTATTCAAACTTGTATGCTTGCCAACTTTTGTTAATTTTATTTTTAATACATGCTGCAGGAAACTAGTTGATGACGGTTGAAGAGACATACTTAGGGTGGATTAGAAACACAACTAGACTTGGAATTTATTTATTTTGCTTCATGTTGATACGTTTATTTACCAAAATGTTGTACTTTCCATTTCAAACAATGTACTTGTCTTTTGTTTAGAATGAAATGAAATTGAGTTATCTGAATGTTGTCACACTTAGTCGTTATGTAGTGTCTCACAATCCCGTTTTCATCTCACTTCAATGTTTCCGTGATCAGTTGGGATGTGACAATGCAAAAGTACCGTAAGGGCTGAGAAAAGTGATCTTTTGTTGATCATCAAGATGAATAGCAATCTGATTATAACCTGACTAACCGTCTAAAAATAGTAAAATTTCTAGCCTGCAAGCTTTTCAACAATTTGATCAATAAAGGGAAGAGGGAAGTGATCCTTAAAAGTTGCAGCATTCAACCTCCTATATAGTCTGTGCAAATATGCCACCCGATTACCGGCCAAGTGGCTCTCTCCTTACCATCTTCACCTGTAACAATCTGAATTCCCGCTATCTTTAGTACCATTTGTGTTGGACTCACCCATGTGCTATCGAGGATGGGATGAATGATCTCGTTATCCAACCACTTAAGAACTTCTTTCTTGACAATTTCCCGGATGTTCGGGCTCAATCTTCTTTGTGCATCTCTGGCCGGCTTTGCACCTTCTTCTGTGATGATTTTGTGCCTGACAATGGATGGACTGATCCCTTTGAGATCATCAACGCTCCATCCAATTGTGGCCCAGTTGGTTACCAAAACTTCCACAAGAGCCTTTTCCTGTTCTCTTCTGACAATTTTGCTGCAATAATCACTTACAGTGTATTGTTGTCACCTACATAAGCATAATTCTAATGCTTGAGCAATGTCTTCAACTCAACTTGGGGAGGTGATTCAAGTAACGGCTTGAGATGTGTATAATGTGTTCGGGCAAACTCTCTACCTGATGTGTCCAAGTAGGCTTTTAGTCCTGGATAACCATCACCTACAATTCTTTTTCTGAATTTTCCAATTTCGCATCTATCTCTGCAAGATCCTTGTCACAAACAACACACGTCTCTGTATTGTCTTCTCCACTTTTATGGGGATGACATCTTCAATGATGTCCACCATAAAATATTCATCATAGACTAGAGAATTAGATGTACAGGAAAAAGCTTTTAAACGAACTTTCTGGTTTCCGAATGTAATGTCTATTGTACCATTCCAACAATTGATTGATGCATTAGCAATTGCTAAAAAAAGGTCTAACAAGTATGACATTAGGTTGCTTAGTATTTTCAATTTGAACATAATCCAAACCAAAAAGTTGACAGGATAATAAAACTCTTCCACTTTGACAATGACATCACACAAAATTCCCGAGGGTAGTTTGAACGTCAAATCGGCCAACACCATGGTGGTGTCGATTTGTTCCAATGGTCTAAAGTCATAATGATCGTATAAACTTCTCGGAAGAATACCAATACTCGCTACCACATTTAACAATGTTGTTAGTGCATACTATGTGTGTCCTCCATTGTGCGAATAGGCTAGATAAAGCGTGTGGTTAATATTGTGTAGTTACGAGTTAGAAACAAACATATGGGACCTTTCAGAGGACAAGAGCACGTTCGTATGGATGTAACACATCCGCACAAACGTAACACATCCACACGGACGTAACACATCAGAACGGATGTGTTTATCCTCATAAAACTCCATGTATAAATAGGGTCATGTGTTCATAGTTTGAAAAGTTTTGGAGATCTCAGAGGGGAAATGCTTTCTCCAGCTTGTAAAATGATGTATGCTCTTTTGGTATAAATGAAATCCTTCTACTTTATCTTATTTCTAGCGAATTAGCTCTATCCCGTCCAAACTTCTGTCTAAACCCGCCCGATCCGAAACTTTCAATTGGTGTCAGAGCTACGTCGCTAATAAATCAATCTAACAGTTGATTGAATCACCTACGCTCATGATTTAGGAGTCTTAGACGTAAAACATCAAATAAACGGACAATCCACGTATAAAAAGTAAAATTGAAACCATAGGATTGTTTTATAATGAATTTCGACCTAGTCTGTGAAAGAATCATCATCGAATTTGAAGAAATAAAGATTTTATATCAAAAGATGTGAACAACAACGTTTCGAACTGGCGAGAGAGTTCCATGCACATGAGTTTCACATCCGTAAGAAGGTACTACGTTCACACGGACCAGTTACGTCTGCACGAAAGTAAACCTTATGCGTTTGACAAATCTTGTTCATCCGCATGAACCAAACCTTCATCTGCGCGAACCATCCTAATTCGTTCTAAAATATTTTCATTCACACAAACAAATATTTTTTATCGTGATGACGAGACGAGTGTCCAAAAATAATTTGGTGATTGAAATTTTTTTCAAGTTTTTAACATCACCCACGGGCTGTTTGGGGACATCGTCAAAAGCTTTAGAGAATGGATATGATGATGAGATCACATAGTGTTGAAGATAATAGGGTATTCACAGATACCTATGCAGAATGCTTTTCATTTGGAGTAGTGACTATGAATGGGCAATTCGCAGTTGATGAAAAACTGACTTTTGTGAAACAAAATGTCATATTTGAGTTTTTTAGTGAATAGAGAGGACTTAATTTGCCATGTTTGAGGGGGAAATTCAGGAAAGATGTTGGAATTGAACCCTTTACAAAGGAACAGATGATTGAAAGCCAAAATATCTATCAGATGTTGATCCAGAAATAATAGAGTTTATAAGTTTTATTGGTAACCACTACCCAAGCCAAAGATCTGCTGTACAAGCCCTAATGAAGACTAAATGACAAAGACATGGAAAGGTCTGCTGAAGACCATCAGTGGATTGCTCATCAGTGCTTGTGTATTATCAGAGTTTATTAATGTAACAGTTTCTGTATAGCAGTGTTTAGGCTAAGCAGTGTTCAGGGTTAGTTATATTTGTTATCTGTCACTATCAATGCTGATGTCATCATTTGATGCTCAGCGGTTTACTTATACTATAAATAGAGAGTGCACTTGTATTGTTCTATTTATCTATTCATCAGATCATTCCATATTTATCCAATCATCTTCTCTACATTTTGTACGAACAAACACTTGTGTTAAGAGTCTGAGGGGGAGTTGTAATTCATATGCAAACGTATTGTTAAAAGCAGGATGATGAAAAAAATCTTGCATTAGTTGTGATATAAAAGCTTTTCTAAATTTCGCTGCAAATCACTCTGTTTTATCTTCATTCATTATTTCATCTTACAAACGTTCACAACTAAGTAAACTCAGATTCTAACAGAAGAGTTTATAGATGTCAGAATTTACCAAAAAATGGGGGGAATAATTTTTTTCAAATATTAGACATTTTTTGGAAATTTAGATAGTGCAACATTATTTGGGTAGTTCCGACTTCAGATTGTCCAGGGATGCATAGTGATGGGGGCAGTCTAGGTGCACGTTATTGAATATCAATTACGATAAAAATGTGTTGCTATTGGTATGAAATCCGCTACATTGATTCTTTTTTGTATCGAGTGGATCATGAATAAAATGGGCTTAACATGATAGATTTATAATAAAAAAAAGTAAAATACACTGATAGCAAAATATTATGGTCAATTGTCATATATGAGAGTTAAAAAAACAATAAGACAATTGAATCAACTATTATTGTGATTAAATGTTTAAATGCATTTATTTGTTTCTTTGGTGATTATTGGAGGAAAAAGAATAATAAATTAAATGGATGAACTCACGAGGTATACTAGAGAATTATCAGCAAAAAGTTAATGAAGTTTTGAATGAGTTTTGAAGTTCAAATAATTGTCAAACTTTACTAGCAAAATTAATGAAGAAAAGTATGGATCATGAACTAAATCTAGTCAATTAATAATCAAAAGGTCACGTGGGCTTAGAACTGGGATGAGATTTTGTTGATGCACTATGTCTGTTGCCTACATTTGCGAGTCATGTTGAGTCTGTAACAGGATTTAATGTTAGATTTTGAGACTGTGTGTATGTAAGTACTCCCGTACCAAGGTACTACTTCGTACGGAGGTACACTATTAGTCCGCATGGAGGTAATAGTAGTATAACTAGGTGTTAGGACTTTGAGTTGTAAGGTGTGTTTTGATGACCAGACGGCGACGAAGCTCTGTCCGAGTGTTTTCAGGATCTTGTAAATGTTGAAACATTAATGAAAACAGGAAATTAAGTAATCTTGTTATTTGTCACCTAAATAAAACGGATTCCGCACGATAAGGACTAGGTTACAGATATTGACCTGAGCATTCGGATCCAAAAACGGACCTACAAGTGGCATCAGAGCAGGAGGCTAGATATATGAGACAATCAACAAGATTCAGCAATGAAAGACTTCTCTTCTACTCATTTCTTCTATTTTTATCATTTTCTCACACAATTAGCGGTCGAAATGGACTGAATTTTTCAAGGATTAACTAAAATACGTTTTTAACAAACCCTCTGTAAAATCAGACCAAAATCAATCAGAATCATGATCAAAATGGCAAAAAAGCGTGAAAATTTGGAACTTCATCTTCGCATGAAGTAACTAAGTTCGTACGAACTAATACCTTCGTACGAATGTAATTTTTTCAAAATCAAAACCATACCTTGGTACAAAGATAGATTTCAAAAGTTTGTGTTTGTTACCTTCGCATGGACATAACCTTGATTTGTTTGTTTTCTTATCTTAGTCACGAAGGTACCTTCGCACATAAGCTTACCGTCACACCAAACCATCTTCAAACAAAATTTCTGACAAAATGGAGAGCGAATTCTACAATGCTTTTGCTACAACCCCCACGCCAGGTGTTCAAAATATAAATCAAGATAACAGAATGGGACCAGGTGACGAAGCCACCAAAACTCATGAACATCGAAGATTATATTGGTTGCCATGAACGGTTCGAAAACTTAGTCTAGACGAATTATTTAGAATGCTAGTATTCAATCGAAGGAAAATATACCGCTCCCATAGGAGAGAATGGAGTAGGAAAAGTCTAATTCAATTCACTACTGCAGAAAAGAAAAATTTGTAAGAGAAAAGAAGATGTTAAGGATTCCGCAACAAGCGATAAAAGAAGACATTTTTACGCTATTACAACACCAAGTAGATGCATAATCAATTTGGAATGCGTTGAAAGTGAAATTCCAAGGCAATTTACAAATGATCAAAAGTAAAAAGGCTTTAATCAAGAAAGAATTATATTTACATATTTGAGAGGAAAAACAATGAAACAGATTGTTAAAAGGTACTGTCATTTGGTTGTGGAGATGAAGCGTTTAGGTATCACAAGGAAAATGAAGAGTGGGTGGACAAGTTAGCCGACGCATTACCACAGGGTGCATGGTCGACTTACTTAATGATTCTGAAGAATAGCCGAGAGTATAGTGGTCTGAATATGGGAAAGTTTATCGAAAAGCTTGAAAGGCATGAGCTAGAATTACGCAAGATGGCTAAAATGAAGAGTGAATATATCCAACAAGATGTGGATCTTTACTTCAAAGGCAGTAGTGTGTCAAATATTCAAAGCCCGAAGATCCAAACTGCTTTCAGTGCAGATAATTCATTGGATATTTAAAAAGTTCAAACAGTGGTAGTGGCTCCTCATCATATCCAAGTTTAGAGCCGAACACCCCGACACAGAGTTCTCAATCATCACAAAGCTCAAACAATTATAATAGCCATAACAACTCAAACCAGCGCATCCTGCAATGCAACATTGCAGTAAATCTTCAAAACGCTCAAGACTTCACTGAGACAACAACTAAACAACACATGGCATTACTTATTTTAGTCTTGGAGCCTTACGAGAGTTTATTGAAGGAAGGATCGGAAATCCCAACATGACGAAAGGGGATTACGATCAAATTGATCTAGAGGAGTTAGAGCTTATTGATATAAAATGGTGCATGGCGAGTATAGTTCAAATAGCTCAAAGATTCATGAAAATCACTGGGAGAAACAGTCTCAGAGGTCCTGACTCGAATCTGGGCCATTTCAAGAGAGAGTGTCCGAATAGAGAAGTTTAGGGAAATCAGAATCCTTTTGATGATTATTAAAAAAGACAATTTATCACAGAACTTCCAAACAACCTCAGAACATGTCAAGACTTATTCAAATAGAGGATGCTTTAGCACAGTCAAAAGATAAGGCCCTAGTCGTAACACAAGAAGATGAAGGTTTAATTGGAATAAATACATTTCTAAGACTGAAAATAGTGCGTTTTTGGCCAAGATTATCGAGGAACCAGAACCGTTTATGGAAGAAGTAATTGTTTAAGAAGCAAATGATGAAGTTTGTGCTGAAATAGATTTTAATGAAATTATGATGATTACTATTATCCTGAAGAAGATATTTTTCATAATGCATTTAAATCAGTCATACATCGTAATCTTTTTAATTCATTTGAAATTTTCTTCAGTGAACAAAGAAGGTACCATAGCACACAATGTGAAGAAGAAAAGTACCAACCTATAGAAGAGATCATAAATGAGAAGAGATCATATAGAAGATTCTGAGAACGTAATGATGGATCAGTTAAAAGAGGAAGTTGAAATGTCTGAGGTAGTTCAGGAAGTTATGGTTGATTTAGTCGAGGAAGAGATTAAATGTGAGAAAGCGAAATAAAAAAAACCATGCACGAAATGCCTAGAGCCGTGCAGATCTTGTTTTGAAAAGGACGAGAAGTATAAAGAACTGAAAAAACACACGGATAACCTAACAAGTGATCTAAAAGAAACAAAAGAATCTTATGATAAACTGAGAAGAACTACCAACCAATACCATGATGCTAGTAAAGAAGATAATGCTACACTTTCTATGCTCAAAGCGACAGTCATGGTAAACAAATGGAAATAGATATTCATATTGACACGATCGCCAAATTAAAACAAGATCTAGAAACCATTAGGATAGAATCGGAACAAGTTGATAAGAAGCTAATCAGTTATTCAACTACATCTTACGTGTTGGATCACATCCTCCCTAAACCAACGGGAAAAGATGAAACATGAGAGTATGTGTATGGTTATCAAAAGAAAGGTTTGGGTTATCATCGAGTTCCACGATGTGGAATAATTATTCAAGAAAAAAACTTGATGAGGTTGAAAAGGCTTTGAAATTAAAAACTGAAAAGAAAGATTAGTTGCTTTAATATATCGATATAACCTATACCAAATCTGAATTTGAATCTGAGTCAAAAGTGGTTAAAGATGTGGTTTAGAAAGTTATGAATAATGATAGTGATAAAAATGTTTTTGAAAACACTCAATCAAAATTTGACAAAGAGAGTTCAAGTTCACAACCTGAAAGTGACGACAGTTTTCACGATAACTATCTTCGTAAATCGGAACATAGTTCAAATGATGATCCAAATGTTTTAATTTACAAAATGTGTGGGTCAGATCAACTATATTCTAATTCTGAATTTCCATTTCAGAACGTGAATTTGAACAGAATCGAAAAAGTTTTTAAGCTTGTCGAGGTCGAAATTTCTGAAATCGGAAATTTGCAAAACGAACAAAGTTTTTTCAAACTTCAAAAAGACCCGGTCTAACTATTCCAAACTGAAAAAGTTCCTACTTAAACAATCACCTGAGAAATTATAATGGAAGGAATGGGTAAGGGTATTGTAAGAAGAATTATAACAAGTTTGGAAAAAAAAATTTGTGAAGAAAATGAACTTTGTCTCTGGTACAAGTTCAGAAAACGATAAAGAAAAACAATTTTGCCAACAAAACAATGAAGACTTTTTTGCTCAACAACAACAACGTGAATAGGTTGACGAATCCTCTGTTGTAACAGACATTAGGACATGCTTTAGATGTAATCAGGTTGGGCACATTGCAAACCGATGTCCACAAAAAAAAAATCCTAAACCTGTTTACATGGTCAAGGAGACTTCAGAAGATGTTTGTTCCATCTCAGATGTTAAAACGAAACAAAGAATCTACAAACGAAGTGAAACTAGTAAATATCAAATTTTCAAATGACAAAACTGTTGAAAATTCAAACAAAGTTGAACAGAGTTTAAATTTTATATCAAGAAAATATTTTTGAAAAATCAAGCATGGGTGATCAAGAAAAAGGAATCTTCTGAAGAAGTTAAATCATTTGATTCAACTATGATTGAAGAAAAAGTTGAACGTAAATGTGAAAGTGTTTGTGAAAGCGAGGTTGTAAGCCCACCCAAGACTGATAAGGCTTGGGTTTCACTTTTCAAGTAATTCTTTTTGGGGGTAAATGTGCAGGAAGCTTCCAAGATCTATCATAACAAAGTCATGTGTGGATAGTGGAGTATTCATGCACAAGAGGAGGATGTTGGCAATTTTACATGATGTCAACTTTATAAAAACAATTTAAAAAAAAAAAGAAAAGATAAAGTTGATTAAAACTCAACCAAAACTGATGAACAAAGAGCGGTTCTTTTAAAAAAAATCAAAAACAGTTTGACCAGACAAGAATTAAATGTTTTTTTGGAATTTAAACGGAATGAAAGATTTGTCATTAGGGGGGCAAAGAGTTTAAAACCGTGACCAATGGAGATTTGAAGTAATCCCCATTGACAAGTCATTATTTATTTCTTTAAAAAAATCAAAAATATGTTTTTGATTTTAGGGGGAGAAAAGTTTGAGAAAATACAAAAAAATATAAAAATGTGAAAAGTACAAAAACATGAAAAAGACAAAAACGTGTTTTTGTGTGAAAAAGAAGAAAGGATAGTATATCAGTGGATTATCACAGTATGATAAAGAAATGTAGTATCAAAAAGGTATTTTAACAGGTGTCACAGATGATGTGCCAATAGACTTCGCACATTCAGTAAATTGTTTTCGAGATATAAACATAAAGAAAAACTTCTTTAATTAGTGGTTTAACATCTCTCGTCGTTTGAGAGATTGCCTGATTCTAAGATACGAGGTCTTTATAGATAATTGATATATGGGGTATTATACAAGTTTTCTGATTTGCATTAGCAATGGCCTAGAACTTGTAGAATATTTTGCTTTAAACCCTAACTGCATTACAAATTGAAAGTATCGAAAGATATGGCAATTGCAGTGCTTAAAAGATTCCTTAATTGGAACACTACCTTATAAGTCGAGCCTTTATCTCTTTGTCGGTACGGTGGTACTAACCTGAGCTCTCAAGGTCTCGCATAACCCAGTTACAGATATCAATTATGCTATACTCACCTGTAAGATGAAATCTAGGGAATCTTGATGCGGGAGTATATTCTGAGATAGGAACCATAGTTAAGTCAAGTTCTTAATTCTACATAACGTATCTTGGAACAATTGAGAAATGTGTTGAAGTTTAAGAGGACAAATAATGGACAATCTAGGTAAATTTGTTTTAAAACTTAAAGTCTCAAAAGGTTAATGGTACTTGTGATTTGTCTCAAAAACTGATATGATCCTTTAACACAAACTCAACAAAAATATGTTTGTAAATATGTTTGTACATACTTAGAGTTTGATATTCATTACATAAAAACAAAAAGATTATATTATCTTTTATTTTTTGACCACTGATGATGAAAAGCTGATTTTCAAAATCTAAAGTTGCTAAACAAAATCTAAAAATTGAAATTGATCTGAAAAGTTTAAAAGTTCATTAAGTTGAAACTTACATTTGAATAAAGACATCAGTTTGTTTCAAAGCGTTTAATCAAGATCATTAAGTTGAAACTTGATACATGAATCAGATATTCAAGGTCATTAATTTGGACTTGATTAACGCAGAGAGTTTAAAACTGATAAGAAGATCAAAATTTGATATGTTTATGTTTAGAAATTTCAAAGTTTGAATCTGAAATGTTTATTTGAATTTTAGAGAACTTTGAAACAGGAAATTGATTTTAAGGGGTTGCTGGATAAAACGCGTTGATTGAAGATACTAGAAAGCTCAAAGCAAGGGGGAGCATGGTGATTAAAGTTTTATCAAGACAAGCTCGAGAAGAAAAGAGAAAAGGATTCTAGATGCTATGAAGATCAAGGAAGTTAAAGTTATTCAAGAAATAAAGATCAAGAAAATGTTAAAGACTCAAGAACTTAATTAAAGAATGATGACTACGGCAACATCCAAGGGGGAGTCTGTTGATGCGTATGTGTGTTGCCTACGTCATTTATAATATCGAGTCTGTATTTAGAAGCGAAATGTCGAAGTTAATGTATGTAAAGAGTCAAGTTCGCCCGAACTTTATCATGACTTGGACAAGTTCGCCCGAACTTGTCATGCCTAGGACAAGTTCGCCCGAACTTGTCATGGCTAGGCCAAGTTTTCCCGAACTTGTCCATGACATAGTTCAAGCGAACTTGTCATCCTATATATAGATGTCTTGTCATTTCATTTGTAAGAATCGGAGATTTTGTCACGACAGAGGCAAGCTCTGTCCAAGTGTTTTCAGGATTTGTAACGTCTACTAATCAATGAAACAGTGATTAATCATCAAAGAACATGTATCCAATGTCGCCTATGCAAACGGATTCTGCACGTTTACCTTAGGTTTGCCAAATTGGACCCGAATGATCCGTACAACGGACCTATAGATAGAGCTTAGTCAGAACTGTCCATACTCAATCTTCATTTGGACGGCGATTATCTGAACATCACTTAAGCAACCCAAGTTTTTACTGAAAGAGGCCTGAATGAAATGCTATACGGTTGCTACGGTACATTCACGAGGATTCTACTGCTTTAACAAGGGGATCTGTTCCAATTTTTTGTACATATTTTTTTTCTTTACTTTTGCGTTGCTTTTTTTTCCACATTAGGGACAATGTAGATATCAAGTGTAGGGAGGGGAGATTGTTGTATAAAAAAAAAAAAATAAAAAAAACAAAAATCTAAAAAAATTAAAAATTGAAAATTGAAAAAAGATTTTGCAGTTAAAATGGAAGATGATAGGTATAATCAAATCGTTGGTTTTCAATTACTATATATATATGTGTGAGATAACAAAACGGTGGAGCATGCGTCTAACTTAGGATATGTGGGTAGGCCCAGCCAGTTGACAGGTTCCTTGGCACTGATAAAATATACTTAAATATACAGTTATAAATAAAAGGCTTCTATGTATTCCGATTAAATGGCACATATGTTTTTTTTATGAAAATAAATCCGAAACAAGGTGGCGCCCGAAAAAAATTTTCCCACCCATCATTTATTGGAGCTAGTGTGTATTGACAAAGCCTATGGTATTGCCACTGGGATGGTGACTCGGGTGGTATATATCCTCTAGGTGGAGTTAGGAAAAAATGATAAATATGTGAAGTTTATGGCATTAACCACTGGTATATGTTTGTCACCTACGTCATCGAATAACATCGAGTCTGTTATAGGAGCAAAATGTCATAATTTCATATGTTGTAAGCTCACTTTGTACGAAGATAAGCTCACTTCATACAAAGAGAAATCAATTCACTTCATACGAAGTGAACATTGAGATCGTACGAAGGGAACCACCTAGCCTCGTACGAAGTGAATCTCCTATAAATAGGCTAGTGGTCTTAGTGTTAGTTAGACGTTTTGTGTAATCAGGACGGCGGAGCTCTTTCCAGTTGTTTCCGGGATTTGTACACGTTGAACGATTAATGAAACAACGTTTAAAATTGAACATTGTTATTAATGTCGCCTAAGTCTAAAAAGGATTCCACACGTTTAAGACTTGGTTAACAAGTTAGTGCCTGAGCTATCGGATCCGGATCACGGACCTACAAGTGGTATCAGAGCTAGAAGGCCTGATATTTGAAGACATTCAGCAAGATTCAGCAACAAAACTGTGACAACTGTGGCAAAATCAGGTAAACCTTAATTTGTGTGTACGCCTTTCACGAGTAATGAAATGATACAGATCATGCCTCGGATGAATCCGAGAGTACGTTATGAGAAACATACAAACAATAATACCTAACAGTGCAATGTGGATGCCTTAGTGTACTAAACACGGGTTAAACGGTTTTCCGTTTAACAGTCCGCAAACCGTACAATAACGATTTAGATGCAAACGTAAGTGTTGGAGACTATACTAAGAGTACATAATTACTTAGACATAATACTTAGGCAATAATATAAGATTTGAGGCCTTAACCTGTAGTTGGCACGTTAAACGAGGCGGCTCCGGTTAACGAAACGCCTTTGATTTTAACGCACACGGAAACAACCATACATGCATTGTACAGTCAATCAACCCTAAAAACACTTATTCAACATAAATATAAGTTGTCCTAAGTCAAAATATCAAAGTGTCCAGGTTTCGTGGTCAGTGGGTTCGGTTTTCAAAAATATTAAAAACCCCGCGAAAAACGCCTGAAAATGAGTCTAGTTACCGAACCACGACGCATTTAACGCCCGATGTTTATCCTAAACACTAAATGGCTGCCACACTTATCAATTATTTTGAAACTTGAATCTTTGAAAAAGTCAAAAGATCTTAGAAGATCCTAGGATTTACGAATGGCCCGTATAACCACAATTTTCATTCATTATCATTTCCTTCAACATTCACAACATAACACTCTCTCTACATCCTTTTAACTTCCTATTCCAGCTGAGTTATAACAAAAATCAAGCCATATATTAAAGGTATAACATGCGTTTAATTAGTTTTTATGTTTTTTATGTATAAATCAATTATATAACAAAAGGCAATTAATTAATCCACGAAAATTGATAAACTTGGGGATAAAAGGTTGTTCAAACTTAGTTCATATGTAATAAGATTATACATGATGTTTGATTATGTAAAAACATCTGTTTATGATACAAAAACACAACCTATTTGACAATAATCGAGCAAATCAAACCCTAAGCGAAAAAGAGCGGATTTAAAGCTTGATTGACATGAGTGAATGCATATTTGTGTTGTATTTTATGTATAGGTACTGAAAATAGGAACATCAGCTTTTGGAAGCACAAGGATCGCTTAAAACATCGAGAATCAATATGTATAATTTTCGAAAAGCGAATTTAAGGGTGAATTTTCTGAATTTTTGGTGATTTTTGATGAATTTTTAATTGTTTTAAAGGAATAAATTCGGATGAAATACTAAACAAGCTCAATAAATCACCAAAATTACAGGGATGTTGGGTTTAATATGGACAAAATTATGGAAAAGTTTGGGGATCATTGACCGAGTTTGACTTGGGTTTTAAAAATCGCGTTTTCGCAAAGTTTCGGCAGCCGGAAACGCGGTGTAACGAATTCAGAAATATCTCAATTTTTTCCGGGAAGATCCTGGACATATTAGGACACTTCTGTGAATTTTTGGGAATTTTTAGGTTGGATCACTTTAAACACAAATTGTTCGATTAAAATGCAGTTTATTTGAGAATTTATTAAAATTAATAAATTGATTTTAAAAATTCTGGAAATATATTCCAAAACTCTATATATTTTTAGCAATTTATATAAAAATTTTTAGAATTTTATAAAATATATCCATTGAGTAATATTTTTTTGGAATTAAAAATCTTATTTTTTATACAAAACCTGCAGTTGTAAACGTCTAACGAACCTGCCAGAACCGTGAACTGACTAATAATTGAATTGGCAATAAGTGGAGCACCAGAGTCATTCTGGACTGTTACGGGGAAAAATGGGTACTTGGGGTACATTACACGCCAGTTCGGGAGATTCCTCGACATCGAAAACGGAACTTAAAATTGGGCAACCTGGGATCCTCAAACAACTGAACATACTACTTTCTAAACATCTAAAACAAACGACTTTGATCGGCACGCAATATGGTCTCGGAAGCCAAACTGAAATTTGACACCAAGATAATACCCACAACTCTATTGTTATACTATAGGTCGAGTCTCAGGTGATTATCCTCATCTGAGCCCTAGTTATTGCAATTGCCGAATTGAAAACTGTATTCAGTAATTAACCAAATACAAACTGATATCAGGACCGAAGGGATAGAGCATTGATACTTACCCATCCTGTGATGTCGTGCTATATACTTAATGAGTTCCACTACCCCACTTTTAAACTGTTTTTCTTGGGGTGAAATGCATGTTACATACGAACATACTTGCACATATATACATGTTGTGATATGAATTATCTGAGTTATACTAACACATGAAAATTCCCCACAAACATGAGTGACGAACTATATGCCGGTGGTTGTGTGAATAGTACTATTGGTCTGACAAACCCAATTGAGTTGGCACGAATGCCATGGGTTCTACTGTAATTGCACATGTCCATGCACTCTCTGTGAGCACACTATGTGGTGTTAGACATAGCTACTTGGGGTGGTGAAGTGCTGAGGTGTCGGTTGTGGGACACGGCACTTGAGAACAGTCAAGGTCTCACGTGTAAGCTTAGTATAAATTCATGTCAAACGAGCATAATCAATCGGTTAAAACTATACTACGAAACAAACTAAAAAAGTGAATTTCACCATCTCTTTGTAGTTGACCGTTCAAACTTAACATGCTCTTTAGGTAAAACTAAAGAAGAATAAAGTGAGGTACGTATGGATTTCAAGTTTTGTTGATCGGAATATTACTGTACATAGAAGCATGCTTAGCAAAGACAAACAGCTTTTGAGACACTAGTGCCTGTACATTAAAACTTAGTGTGTAATCATATGTTGTAACCAATGCTAGTGTTGTGTAATACAGTATCTTTTTAAATAACGTGTTCGTACCATGTATCTGTTGCTCCCCGCGTGCGCTTTCGTTGCGAGTCGGGGTGTGACAAAAACAATTCTCTTCTACTCATTTTTCTTAAGGATTAAGTAAAATCATGTTCTAACAAACCCTTGAAAGAATTAGACCTAAAATCAACTAAATTCATGATCAAAGTGGCAAAAAATGTGAAATCCTGAACTTTCAGTTCGCACGAAGTGAAAATTTAACTTCGCACGAAGTAAATCTTTTTCAGAAATTTATTTTTCACTTCTCACGAACTGAATTTATCTTGGTACCAATCATTTCTTCACAAATTTTCAATAAAATGGAAAACGAGTTTTATAATTCTTTTGCTACTTCATCCACATCAACCTCTAATGCAATTACTCAATATCTAAACTTAGACAATCTAATAGGTACTATGCAGAAACCGCCAAAGTTGATGAATCTTGAAGATTATGGAGGTTGGAATGAACGTTTTGTCAACTGGGTGCAGGCCAATTTTTTGATTGTTGGTACGCTATTGAGGAGAAATATGTTGCTCCGACCGAAGATAATGGGCTTGAAAAACGTTAACCGGGCTGACTGAAGGAGAAAAGGAAAATTTCGTGAGAGAAAGAAAGATGATGAATATCTTGCAGCAAGCCATCAAAGAAGATACATTCACGTTATTACAACATGATGGTGATGCTCAATCAATCTGGAATGCGCTAAGAGTTAAATTTCAGGGTAGCAAAGAAATGATAAAAAGCAAAACAACGCTACTCAAGAAAGAATTCAACATCTTCACAGCGTTTAGAGGCGAAACGATGAAAAAGTGATTGAACGATATTTTCATATGGTAGTGGAAATGAAACGTTTCGGTATTCGGAAAGAAAATGAAGAATGGGTTGACAAGTTGGCCGACACATTGCTTCAGGGAAAATGGTCGACTTATCTAACATCTTGAAAAATAGTTCTGAATATGGTAGTTTGAGTTTGAGTGTATTCATTGAAAAACTCGAAGGGTATGAACTAGAAATGTGAAAATGGCTAAATCAAAAGGTGTAAATATTCAACAAGATGTTAATCTTTAAGACAAAGGAAGTCCAACAACCAGCATTCAAGGCCCAGAGATTCAATCCATATTTAGTGCAGAAAGTTCACCTGGTTATTCAACAATTACTGCAAACAATGACACTGGATTCACGTCTTATTCAAGTTTTGAACCAAATACCTCGATGCAGAGCCCCTAGTCATCTCAAAGCTCAAACCGTTGCAATAGCCAGCACAATCAAAGAAACTCCAATCCTTATATCCTGCATTGCAACATGGCTATAAATCTTCAAAACGCTCAAGATTTCACAGAAAACACGGTTAACCAGCACACGGGTTTACTTGCTTCAGTGTTGGAATCTTATAAGAGTCTGGTTGCAGGAAAGATCGGGAATCCTGAAATGACAAAAGAGGATTACGATCAAATTGATTCAGAGGAGATGGAGCTAATGGATATCAAGTGGTGTTTGGCTAGTATAGTTTGGAGAGCGCAAAAATTTCTAGATATTACTTTGAGGAAATGTCTCATTGGTGTTGACACAAAACTAGGATTTGATCAATCCAGAGTGACTTGCTTCAAGTGTAGAGAAAAGGGTCACATCAAGAGAGAATGTCTGAACAGAGAAGTTTTTGGTAGTCATCAAAATCCGTTTGATGATTATTATAAAAGAGCAATATGTCACAGAACTTCTCAACCTCAGAATCAGTCAAAACTTTTCCAACATGATGAAGTTTCGGCAAGATCAAAGGATAAAGCCCTAGTTGCTACATAAGAAGATGAAGGTTTTAACTTGAATGAATACTTTGCATAAACCAAAAGTCATGCATTGTTGGCAGAAATTATTAAAGAACCAAAATAGAAACTGTTTATGATGAAATTCCAGAAGATGATCCTTGCTACTATACTAATGAAGAAATGATACATGATGCACTTCAAGAATTTATAACTCCTGATGTGTATAATGCTTTCTTCAGTGACCAAGGAAATTGTCAGAAAACATAATGTGAAGAAGAAATGATTGCTGAAAAGATAATGCTGGATCGCGAAGAAGAAGAAAATTTAAAGTCGATCAGAAATTTAAAGTGAAAAGAGTTCTGGAAGAGAAGAAAATTGAGAAAGTTGAGATAAAGAGACAGTGCACTAAATGTATGGAACCATGCATGTCTTGTCTAGAAAAAGATGAAAAATACATGGAGCTTAAACGTCATACTAATAACTTGTCAAGTGATTTCAAAGTCACGAAAGAGGCCTATGATAAACTGAGCAAATATGTCAAGGAACTCCGTACTATAAGCATTTTAAAGTTATAGATACGCTTTCTATGCTCAAGGCAACAGTCATGGATAAACAGATGGCTATTAATACTCATATTGACACGATTTCCAAATCAAACAGGAGCTAGAAGCGATGAAGATTGAAACAGAGAAAGTTGATAAGAAGTTGAAGAGTTATTCAAAGGCATCTTACGTGTTGGATCACATTCTTCCAAGCCGACTGGAAAAGATGAAAAAGGGGAAGATGTATACGGTTATCAAGATAGTGGACTGGGTTATAATCAATGTCCACCCCTAATGTGGAATAACTATTCGAGGAGGAAACCAGGTGGGGTGGATAAGGCATTGAATCTAAAATTTAAAATAGTAAAAACAGAACAGAAAGATCAGTTGCCTGATAACATTGATGTGACTTATTCAAAGTCTAATGATGGATCAAACATAGTTAAGAAAGTGGTTGAGAATGTTTTGGGCAAAGAAAAAGATAAGACTTTTGAAAACAATCATTCGAAATTTGAAAAAGGAAGTTCGAATTCACAGCCTGAAAATGAAGAAAATTTTCATGATGCTTATGTTAAAACATCAGAAAGCAGTTCCAATGATGATCCTAATATTTTGATGTATAAAATGATTGGATTTCTGATTCTGAATTTTTCGATTCAGAATGTGAACTGTGAACTTGAACCAAGTTGAAAAGGTTTTCAAACTTGTTGAAATCGAAATTTTCTGAAATAGAAAGTTTGACAAAAGTAACAGAATTTTTGAACTTTAAAAGAAATAATTCTTACTATTCCAAACCCAAAAATGTTTATTCAAACAACCAACAGAGAAACTATAATGGTTGGAATGGGTCTGGGTATGGTAAGAATAATTATAACAAGTTTGGAAAATCAAAATTTTGAATAAAGTGAACTTTGTACCTAGTACAAGTTCAGAAAGTGCAAAACAAAGTCAAAATCTGCAAACAATTTACTGAAGAATTTTTCAAACAACAAGAACAATGAAAACAGGTTGAGAAATCCTCTGTTGTTACAGACAGTAGGACGTGCTTTAAATGTAATAAAGTTGGACACATTGCAAGAAAATGTCCTCAAAATAATCCTAAACCTGTTCACGATGTCAAAAAAATTCTAAAGATTTGATACAAAAATCATCATTGATGTTTGTACCAACTCAGGTTTGGAAACAATGTACAAAATCTGCAAAAAAAAAAAGTGAAACCAATCAATACTAAATTTTCAAAATTTGAAACTGGTGAATCTTCACAAAATAATGAACAAAAAGATTCTACATTGTATTTCAAAAAAGCGTTAAAGAAAAATCAAACATGGGTGATGAAAGAAAAAGAAATTGTTGAAAAAATTGTGTCAATTGAAAGTTTAGAGGATTTTCCTGTAACCCTTGTGCCAAAATCTCGGGCTTTCTTTTCTTTGAAGGCTTTCCGATAACTAATACTTAAACATAACTCGTTTAACATAACGTACACACTGGGATGAGGATATATTAGCTAAACATACCCTAAATATCCTTTACATAACTTAGAAGTAAGTTTTGAAGGGTTTGGTATGTCAAAAACAAGCCTATTCGATCACAAGGACTATTTATGACAAACTATGAAAGTTTGCCCATTCTCGTAGTGATGCACACTACGGAACAATAACAAAAGCTTAACATAGAAATAAGTTTTCGAGGGCTTAAGTATGGCGAAAACCTGCTTATACAACTTCAGGGGCTATTTTGCAAATTCTGCGAAACAATGCCGTTACGCGTATTTCTTAATCCGGGACATGTACGCACATCCAAAATTTTTTGTAATCATTAAAATCTTGTATGTTAATGATTGGAATGCAAAAATATCATTTGTTACGCATGTACGGTCTTACACGCGTTCGTTACGACTTTCGTCATAATTAACCGAAAACCGCAACCGTACGATCAAACGAACCGACACCCGGAACATTTTTGGACAAATTTCAAGTTCCCTATGCTTATTCAACCTTATAAAGCTTAAAAATTAGGTTGACGGGTGTTAGAAACGACAAAACACGACAAAACAAGTCCAGGGGCCAAAACTGCCATTTTTGGAAACTTCAGCCCCTGCAAGGCCTTACAGACCGAAAGGCAAAACCTCTTACGGTCCATAAGAGGTCCCCGGCTCAGCAGATACTTGGCAGCTTCATGTTATCTTGCTTTGACACCTATAATTCGAACTTGCCACCTTCTTTCTGGCCTTGACACCTCAATAGACACTTGTTAACACCACACAACACCTCCCAACACTTGTCATGATCTTGATTATCCTCTACAACTATAAATAGAGCATGATCTTCAACCATTTTCCTTGCTCAATTCTTTTCTTTCTGTCAAAAACTCTAAGTGGAGGCTACCACATTGTTGGATGCCTCATACCTGAGTTTTCTTGTCTTCTTGGAGCTCTTGAGTGTTCTTCAACACAAGTAAGTGCTCTATCCTAGTCTTGTTCTTTTGTTTTAGCTTGTTTGAGCTAAAAGTCAAACAGTTTGACTTCTGTTTGACTTTCAGTTCTGACCATAATTGGTCAAAGCAAATTCCAATTGGACTTTGCAACGTGATCGTAATCACGATGGTTATGATCCATAGCGATCATGCCTACTGATTACCACGTTTACTAGTCGTAGTGACGAGTCAAAGTTTCGGTCAATAATGCGCAAAGTGCGCATTATACGACGGACTTATTTCCGGGTATCAAAACACAATGTTTTGATACCAAATCAGTTTTATAAACTTAGTTAGACATGTTTGACATGTCTAACTCGTCACTTTTAGTTTAGTACTTGTATAGGGTCGTAAGTCGAGTGGTCTTGACCACCGCTTTGACTTTTGAATCCGACCCGTTTGGTCACCTTTAGGATCCGACCAAGCCCATTATTATGGCCATAGTATTATAGGGAATAACCCTATGAGGTTATACCTTATGGTCATACCGTTTGGTTAGTCAAATGACAAGTCGACTATATATTCTTTAAAATGCCGAAAATACCCATTTTGCACTTGAATTAGTTTTGAACATATAAGAGCATTGTTTTGACATCTAAATTGATATACAACTTATATAAACTAATTTAGGCATATTAGACTTGTCATAGGACATATTTAACCATCCGAACCCATAGTTATGTTTATGACCCGTTAAAGTGGCGTAAACCACTTTAGCGAGCTGTAACGAGCCAAAACACTCTGAAATGCTTACAATTCAGAATGTTTGATATTATAAATCATATTATACAAGATCCAACTCTTTCTTGGTCTATATACCTCATTATCCGATTTCTTGTTTTCAAGTTTCGACACACTAACATGTAGTTATCCGATACACTAGGAACCACTTCAACACTTGAACTCTTGATCATTTGAGCTTTGTTATATCATTTGAACAAGATCTATATGCAATCCAGGCGAGTACTTAGCTCCCCTGTTTTACGTTTTTCAACTGTTTTTGGGGTGATTCATATGTATAATCAATATTTTCACAATGTATGGCAATTATGTGTTTACTAAGTGCATTTAGTGTAATATTCCTTTTATGCAAGACATGACAATTGGGGACACGAAACAAATCCTTATAGTATTTTTCTATCTTCATAGATTGATTCTTGTAGGATACCTGAAGTACAATCTTAAATCTTCCTATCTTTATAGTGGGATTTGTAAGAAGTACTTTACACGACGATGGTTATGGTTTAAGTGTAGAATTGTTGGTGATTTAGATAACGAAACTAGAGTAATATATAAGGACATGGTGGATACGCCGCTGGTACTTCCTATATATAAGTGTGCTTATTGTATTACCCTTCGTAGCCTTATCCGATCACCATTAGGATTTAGGATTTTGTGATACAATGAGACAAGACAAGTGACTAAACTAAATCCTTAAAGTATATATCTATCTTCATAGTTAGATTCTTGTAGGATGTTTAATGTACTAATTGGTAGTCCTTTATTGGATTTTGTGTACATTAATGTGTATGTGACAAGACAAGTGAGCTAAACTAAACCCTTAAAGTATCTATCTATCTATCTATACTATCTATCTATCTATCTATCTATCTATATCTATCTATCTATCTATGTTCATAGTCAGATTCTTGTAGGATGTTTAATGTACTAATTGGTAGTCCTTTATTGGATCCTTTGTACATTCATGCGTATGTGACAAGACAATGAGACAAGACAAGTGACTAAACAAAATCCCTAATGCATCTATCTATCTTTATAGTTAGATACTCGTGGGATGTTTAAAGTACTAATTGGTAGTCCTTTATTGGATTTTGTGTACTTTAATGCGTATGACAAGACAATGTGACAAGTTGACGATGATTATGTGCTTATTGTGATTAGTTGTGATTTAGATAACGAAACGAGTGTAATACCATATAAACGTGGTGGATACGCCGCTGGCACTTCCTATATATAAGTGTTCTTATTGTATTACTCTTGTAGCGTTATCCGAATCACATTAGGATTTTGTGTTCGATTGATTCAAGTACAATATTTAAATCCTTGTAGAACTCTTACATATTTTTATATGTTAGATTCTTAGAAGGATAACCAAAGTATTATTTATTTGATTTTCTAATAATAGTCATGCAAGTTATGACAAATTTCAATATTTTTATTATCAATCCTTGATTGGATTTCTAATAACATACTCACAACTTTTATGACTAAATTCAAGGTGATTACAATGAACAAAGTACAATTTTCAATGACATAAAAATTACTTAGTATTGATCATGTTGCCATATACAAAACTATTTTGTCACGAGTTTCATAATCAGGTTAATGTATTGCAATACTAAATCTTTTTGCCATTCTTTGGCTTTAAAGAGTCCATTTTCAATAGACGACTCTTGTAGTTGTCGAAGTATTGCAACATAAACTTTTTGCCATTAACTTGGCTAACAAAACTATATACTCGCAAACATTGTTTGTTGATGTCTCTTTTTCACATATGTTTCAGGTTGTTGATCATTCAAGTATGCTACACATAGGAATGCATTCGGGTTTTAGATTTCTTTAATCAAAAGACAACTTCATGTATTCTTTGTATTGTAAAATAATGTTAATAGTAGTGAAACAATTTAATATCAGTTGTGGCTGAGGAATTTGTAACGTGACTCCTCAATATTTCTGTCGTGTGCTGTTGTATTACGCGATCGGGGTGTTACATTTCCTAAACTTGAAAAAGTTGCAAATAAATTTGTTTGGGTAGAGAAAATTAAAGTCAAAGAAAATACACCCAAGACTGGAAACACTTGGGTTTCTCAATGCAACTGGTTGTGTGTGTTTGTGTGCAGGAACCTCCGAGATCAAAATAAATCAAGAAGAATGAAGTTACTTGGCACATGACGAGTAGTAGTTGATGGGTTAAAATGTTTATTTGATAAAAATGATTAAAAAAATCACAGAACCATCACTGTTGAACATACAAAACTAATTGAAACGACGGATTTGTAATTAGTTATAAAATAAAAAAGTGTCAAAGTTTTGTCATCATGTGTGGGAGAAAACTTAAAAGAAAAATGTGAAGCAGTAATGAATGGCGAATTGAAGTGATTCTCATCGGTTAGTTAATGTTTCTTTCTTTAAAACAAAAATACAAAAATATGTTTTTGAATTTTAGGGGGATAAAAAATTTTGAAATTTTGATAAAATACAGAAACATATTAAATGCAAAAATACAAACACATGAAAAAGACAAAAAGATTTTCGTGAAAAAAGAGGAAATGATAGTATATCAGTGGGCTATCATAGTATGTTAAAGAAACATAGTGTTTAAATGTTTTTAAACCAATATCACTAATGATGTGCGAGTAGACCTTCGCACATTCAGTAAATTTTCTTCGAGATATAAACTTAAAGAAAAACTTCTTAATTTGTGGCATAACACCTCTCGGATATATGATCTTAGTACACCGAAATTTCGTTTGAGAGATTTCCTGATTCTAGGATATTAGGTCTTTATAGATAATTGATATCTGGGGTATTATACAAGCTCTCCTGTTTTTGCGTTGGCAATGGCCTAGAACTTATAGAATACTTTTGGTTAAAAACTCTAAAACTACAGCAAATTGAAAATATCGATGGATACGACAATTGCAATACAAAAGATTCCAAATTTGGAACATCATCTTTTAAGTCGAGCCTTCATCTCTTTGTCTGTACGGTGGTACTAACCTTAGCTCTCAAGGTCTCGGACAAGCCAGATACAAATATCAGCTAGATATTCATCTGTAAGATGAAATCTAGGGAATCTTGATACGGGAGTATATTCTGATGTGGCAAACACAATTAAGTCAAGCTAAAACATTAACTAACATATCTTGAAGCAATTGAGAAATGTGTAGAGGTTTAAGTGGATCAGTATACTGACAATCTAAGTGAATCTGTTTAAAACATAAAGTTTTATCAAAGATAAATGGTACTAGTGATATGTCTCAAAAACTGATATGATCCTCTAACACAGACTCACAAAAATATGTCGGTATATATTTGTACATAAAAGTTTTCATTTCATAAAGAGTAAAAAAGATTTTATCTTCATCTTAGTTTCGACCAATGATGATGGAAAGGTGATATTCAAAGTCTAATGTTGTTAAACATAATCTGAAATTTGAAAATTGTTCTGAAATGATAAAAAGATCATTAACTTGAAACTTATCTTGGATAGAAAACATCAGTTTGTTTGCAAAATGAGTAGCCAAGATCATTTATTTGAGCTTGGTAGATAAATAAGATAATCAAGGTCATTAACTTGGACTGGATTAATGAGAGGGTTAAAAACTTATTAGATGTTCAAAAATTTTGAAATGTTTGTGTTGAAAAATTTCAAAGTTGGAATCTGAGATGTTTATTTGAATATTTAGAAGAATGAACAGGAAGCAGATAAATAGGAGGATCAGAACATAAACGTTGAATAAATAAAAAAGAAGCTCATAGTAAGGGGGAGCATGCTGATATTGAACGTTTATATACTATTTCATAGCTAGAGAGAGACTGTTGATGATATGTTGATCAAGGATGTTAAAATTATTCAAGCATTGAAGATTTGAAGACGATCAAAGACTCTAAAACTTACAAGAAAGAATTCAAAGACTTCGGCAACAGCCAAGGGGGAGACTATTGATGCATATGTCTGTCGCCTACGTCATCGAATAACATCAAGTCAATGATAGGAGCAAAATGTTAGAATTTCAAATGTTGTAAGCTCACTGCGTACGAAGAGAAATCAAGTCACTTTGTACGAAGTGAACATTCTGATCGTACGAAGTGAACCACCTAGCCTCGTACGAAGTGAATCTCCTATAAATAGACTAGTGGTCTTAGTGTTAGTTAGACGTTTTGTGTAATCAGAATGGCGGAGCTCTGTCCAGTTGTTTCCGGGATCTCTACAAGTTGAACGATTAATGGAACAATTGTTAAAATTGAATCCTGTTATTTATGTCGTGTTAGGATCTGAGTTTGATTGTTGTGACAGTTAAGATTAAATCAATGAAAGAAGATAGAACAAAGATGAAATATGCAACTGAATAATAAACTTTTAAATCACAACAATGAAGATATTGCTTTCATCAACATGCTTTTATAAATCATAAGTTTACGTATGCATGAAGAACTACAACTCCCCCTAAGCCTGATCACTCCTAATTTGTTCGTACAAAAATGTCAAGGTGAAAGTGATAAATAGAACAGTACAAACACTGTTCTATTTATAGTACAAACGAAACATTGATAATACAAATAAAATCTGTTGAGAATCCTAGACAGCGACATCTAACGACCTAACAAACTCTTAACATCTGCTAGCTAAACACTGTTACATTGATAATACAAATAAACTCTGTTGAGAATCCTCTGTTGAGCTTTATCCTCTGTTGGTCTTTAATATCTGTTGAACCATAGCAGACCTTAGCTTCATTAGACTTTGGTTTTCTTAGCAGTGGTTCTCTCTTGCGGACCTTTGACTTTATAGACTATTTTGGCTTTCCAATCATCTGTTCTTTTGTGGGGTCCACTAGATCTAACAATCTCCCCCTAGAACAGATGATGCCAAAACTATTCTTTATTTTTTATCTTTATTTCTCATCTGCATTTCCCCGAATTGTCCTTTGAATTGTAATTCAAAGTTCGTGGAAAGCATATCTTCAAAATCATTTCTAGTTCAAGGTTCAACAGACTTTGGAGGTCACCTGCATCCAGACCATATGCATCCTCCATTCTTATCCTTTGAACATCACCATCTGATCTGAGCAAATTCAATTCGTGGGTGTCTGAGGATGACTTCCACTTTAGAATTTTTGAATTAGATGATTTTCTTGGGTGAAGAGTTATTTCTGATGAGTTTGGTGATTGTGGCTTCCTGACAAGATTTGTAAGTGTTTCACGTAGTTTGTCACTAACTGGATCTGTGTGACATAACAATTGGTTGTTTCAATCCCTCTTTCATGTGTTCTTCATACATTTGTTCATCAGCCTCAGACATCTGTTTCTGCCTTTTTGCATGATTCAAGGCAGCTATGGACAAGCGACATGTTGAGGTATGCTTTTAAATGTAAGGGTCTGTTGAGGAACAACCATTGTTGGATATACTGGCTTCTTTGGGACTGTAGGATCCTTTTCTCTTAGTTGTTGTCTCTTGTTAGTTTCAACAATTCTTGATTCTGACCATCTGGCAGCAGACCTTGCATTACCATACTTTGCAGCAACAAGCTCTTCTCACATTCTTTTTAGCTTCAATGCCTTGTTTTAATCAACTTGTTTTCTTCCAATCTGGTGGAGTTGGCTTTTGAGAAGGGTCTTTGAGCATATCTTGAATTCTGTCTATTTCTCTTTAAGAGCATCTGTTGACCAATCTTTGAACTTGCTTTGGTTGCTTTGTATGGTTTATATTGCATGATGTCATCAAGGTAATCTTGTCTCAGTTCTTTATCAAGCTCAAGATTAATTGGCTTCTCAGACATGGACTTGCATAGGTGCTTAGCAAAATCTTCTATTTTTCTTACTTTGCTAAGTTTTAGTTACAAAATTCCCTGAGCAACCATGTCATCCTTCCCTTTGCACATCTCTTTTCCAATACTCTCAGCCTGTCTTGCTTTTAGGTTCAAATACTCATCTAAGTTATTAGGCTTACGATAACAAAAGAGAGATGAGAAGGATCTTTGTGATGGATCCTATGTTTGTATAAAAAAGACTCAATTTCACCTTTGACAGTGTGATTCTCTAAAGGATACTAAGCAGCCACTGGGATGATTGATGGTGGTTGATAGGATGGAATTGAAGTGGATTTTGGTGGAAATGATGAGGTTGGTATGGCCTGAATGGGGGCAGATGATAGAGAGATTGGTGATGGAATCTCTTCCTCATCTTCTTGCACAACAAAAGTTTGTCTTTTGCATGTGAATTTGATTTTAGGTGAGGGTGGACATGTTGGAATTCTAGGTGGTGTGGCAGTGGTTGTGTTGATGTGGAAAAGGTTATCATGGCAGTTGTTTGTGTAACATATGTTGATACATTTGGTGTATCAACATCTGTTGTTTGGTTTGGTGATGATTTTGGAACATCTGCTAATACATTTGTTGTACCAGCCTCTGTTGGTTGATTTGGTGATGGTGATGGTTTGGTTTTAGTTGTAGCAGAGGATACACTTCTTATAGACTTAGAAGTAGTTTTAGGAGAGGTGGTAATTGGTTGTCTAACATTTCTTGTTGAATTTCTCCTTTTTGAAGTGCCAATATCTTCTATTTTCATCTGCTTAGCATGTTCTACTTCAATTAGCTTGGAAGCTTTACTTGAGTGTATCTTGCCTTCTCTGCTTTTCTAAGGCAATCTCTTCAGCTTTCTTGTTCAGGGTCTCACAAATCCCTTTTTCTCTTTCCGCATCTGATGCCTTAGCAGAGGTATTAACAGACCCTGGCTTTTGTTGTTGCACATTTGATGGTTTTGCTTGTGATGATGTCACACCCCAATTCGCAGCGGAAGTAAAACACGGGATGCAACAGACACCTCTGGTACAAGCGCATTGTTTATAAAGACCGTACTTTTTATAATTACCAAAATATTGATTACATACTACATGTATGTTACAACTGCGTGTTCCCATGAACCACATAAGTCTTCTAAACCGCATGCATCTATTTCAGTATTCGTCTATAAACACGTCTTGAACCACATATCCAGGTCACCTTAGTCTCAAGTTACCTGAAATGCATGTTAGTTTTAAAAAACGTCAGCTAAACGAGCCGGTGAGTTTCACTGGATTGGTGGTTTCGTAACAAAAGGCGTTAATCGATTTAATTGCATAGGTCATAGTCATAGATGGAATTACACGAGGGCACCAGTGAAACCTCGACTGTTTTAACCGTACCGGGTCACACAGACACGTTCAGCTCGCCGGCCCGTGTCACAACAGACACCTTCAGCTCGCCGGCTGTGTCACAACAGACACCTTCAGCTAGCCGGACCGTGTAACAACAGACACCTTCAGCTAGCCGGACCGTGTAACAACAGACACCTTCAGCTAGCCGGACCGTGTAACAACAGGCACCTTCTGCTAGCCGGACCGTGAGTTAGGAAATTCACATCATCACAAGTTGGTGCAATTAACACAGTTTGTAACATGCAAATCACCCCAAAAAACAGTAAAACGGTTTAAAAATGGTGAAGTGAAACTCACAGGATAGCAGTACACAGGTAGCAATAAGAGTATATGCAAGCTGGTTCGGCTCTAACAGTAATCATGCAAGTAATTACCAATATCAGACGCTAAGTCGGTAACGCCTATAACTTGGGCCCAGGTGGGTATTTTCAGGCCATGTTGTACATCTAGTACCCTGGTGTGGTGATGGATATTAGGGTAGGATCAGTTTTACGTTTGGCTCCCGGGCACCGATTCGCATGCCAGCCAAAGTCCGGTTGTTCTATGTGTTCGGATAACGACTCTAAGATCTAGATAGTGCCAATACATTGTCATTTAGAAAATATTAAGTATTTATTAAGGAAATCCGGATGTTTGGAAGATCTAGGTCTCCCGAATTTGAGTTTCCGTTTTCGCCGTCGGGGATTCTCCCGAACGGTGGTGGAACACACCCAGAGTGTCCTGCTTACCCTGGAACCTCTAAAAATACTCCCAGTGTTCCAGTTATAGTCAAGATAAGTTTTGGTCCGTTCCCAATTTCGGCAGGTTCGTTGTCCGGTAAACTGCCGAGTTTAGTTAAAATAAGCATTTTAAAAGCCGAAAATCCCATTTAATCCACATAGTTCATAAAATTTTGGAAATTTTTGTAGAACTTAGTAAAAGTATATAGATTCAAGGAAAAATATTTTGGGAATTTATAAAGCTACTTAACTTCTCAAATAAATCATTTGTAACACAGTATTTAACTGAATAATTCAGTTTGTTTATCATCTGATGTCCAAAAATTCCCAAAATATTCTTGGAACTTCCTTGTATGTCCAGTAACTTCCTGTAAAAATTTGGGATTTTTCCAATTTTGTTTCAGTTTGTTTCCGGCTACCGAAAACTCTCAAAAACGTGGATTTTTAACCCAAACCAAAATTCAATCAATGGACTTCAAAACTTCCCAGAGCATTCCCTATATGTTCCTTAGTGTTTCTGTAAAGTTTGGTGATTTATTGATTCCATTTGGTATTTTTTCTGAATTTCTTTCGATAAAACAGTCAAAAATTCACCAAAAATCGTAGAAATTCCAAAAATTCTAAAATTTTATTTGGACATTTCTGTCAATACCCTACATCACCACACCAAATATGGTCCAAACAATATTCTGCCTACTGTAGATTCGAGTTTCGGATGATATACCTAGCGATTCCTTCGATTCCGAATATTTTTCTTGAGTCCAGAAGTGGGTGTGAGCCATATTCAGTACCTATATACCAAGAACAATCCAAACATGCATAACCCATGTCAATCAAGCCTTATTTCATAGTTTTTTGGTTAATAACTTTGTTTATCAATTTTGGTCGATTAAGGGTTGATTAGGATATCAAAAGCCGAAGTTTTGTGATCTTGGCTATCATATAACATCAGGGAATTCACAAGGTGTTCTTATTCAGCCAAGAAACTTGTTTAAACCTTCCAAAATCATGGATTAAAAAGGGGTTTTCGGTTATAAATCATGTTTAATCAAGAAAACATCATCAAAACCACTTAAAACTTGTAAAAATACCTTGATTTGGTTGAGATTAATGGAAGACCACCTGTGTTCTTGAGAGTTTGGTGCAGGTTTGAGGTGAAAAGATGAAAAAAAAACGAAGTAGAATGAAGAAAAAAAAGAAAAATAAAATATGGGGGGGCGGTTCAAGTGGGGTGCCCCTACCCCACCTCTCGCTTTGTCGTGCTTTGTTTTTCGTGTTAAAAATGATGTTTATCTTCGATGGCGCATTTAGGTTCGTTTTCGGGTCCCACAGGCGTCTTCGATTTGCGAAACGGACTCTGTTTTTTCGCATTTTAGTGTCAAAGACTCGTTTTAAAAATTATGCATAACCGTCTCGAAATCCGAACCCAGTTACGTTTTAATCATAAAAGCCTCGTATTAGGGTAGTCTAAGTGTTTTTAAGCTTGATTAGCCGTTCCTTACATGTTTGGTTGCCTTTTCTTGTATTCAAAACAAAGGCGTTTCCCTCACCAGGAAATTCCTTGTTTTGCGTGCCCATTCCCGAATGTCTACAAATCTTAGGTCGTAGTCTATGGCTCGTAACTAAGATGCTCCGTGAACTCATAATCTTAAATTCCCTACCATTTGCCTAATAATCATTGCCAAATGTAATGCGTTGTTAAACGGAAAGCTCCCGTTTAACACATTGTTTAAGTCTAAGGAAACCAACCTCGCACCGTTGGCCCTTATTAGTGTCATGTGAACCATGACGTGCTCTCGGATTCTTCCGAGACGTAACAAATATCGTTTAGCATAGCACACAAGTCATGCATGTTTACTAATACATATTCCCCAGAGTCGTAAATCCATTCACGACTTTGTCTTGCCATGTAGGTGACGCATAGCGTCAGCAAAATGTTTTTGGTAATTACCTTGCATATACTCCTGTTATAGTCGGGGTAACATGTTGCAGAATTCGTATCATCACACATAATCACCACAAATATCATGATAAAAATCACGTCCGGTTACCACGGACTTGTACCGATCAAAGTTTACCGGGATTTTTTCACAATTGTCACAGATGAAGGCTACAACTTTCGCATCTTCTCATTCTCCCCTTTTTTGGCATCATCTTCTACTTATTCTTCAAGTACTGTTGGAGGGCAGAGCCAGTAGTTTGTAAAAGATAGTCTCTTATGGCCTTAATATTAGCTTGTGTAACCTTGTATCCATGTGGGAGTTGTGATTTATATTAGTCAAATTCCTTTGCAGTTGGATAATTGGTTGCACTGATTTCCACAGCTCATTGGCAATTTGCTGAGTTGAAGGTTGACTTTCAGAATTCTTTTACATATGCTTCATCATGCTTTTCATTTCTTCTATTGAAGATTCCATAGATGTCATTCTCTCCGTGAAATCCTTGTATCTTAATTCATGACCTAACTTAATAGGATCATCTGAATTCCTTGTATCTTCTATTAAAGGTAGTTGTATTTGGTGCCATAATAGGAGAAGACTCCAAATTATCAGAACCCAATGTCCCTTTGTCTTGGTACCGAGGACTTCCAACTGAAACAGAGGTTACAATTGTATCCTCAATAGTTGTTGCCTTCAAGGAAGTCTTATAGATTAAACCACTATCTAACTGAAAAAACTGTTGTTTCACCAGTTATAGTGGCTGCTTCACTTGAACTACCACCAAGATTTACATGTAACTCAAGGGGTGTAACCTCCTCAACTTTTTACAGGTTAGCTAATTGATTTTTCTCAGACTCAGTCACTTGTTGAAGATTTCTCTCTTTAATTGGTGATTGAGAGGAACTGATGTGTGTCTGAAGTTTATCAATTGCATCAAACAGAGGTATAAATGTTGGTGGAATTGGAGTGGATGGTTGTGGATTTGAAAGAGACATAGCCTTGGGAGAGGGGCTTTGAAACAAACTTTCAAGTGAAATGTCTGCCTCTTTATATGGTGACCTTGTGCTCAAAACTAGATCCTTTTGTGAGGACTCAAGAGGAGTTTGGATAGGTGGAGATCTTTCCATCTATTGTGAGGAAGTAGCAACAGTGGTTTCAAGTGGCTTTGGTGTTGCCACAAAGTTATCCTCTGGGATCTCATCTTCCAGAGGTGCCTTCTTATTTTGTTTCTGTTTGGTGGGCTTTTTGTATATGGATAGTTTCTTTTTGGATTTTGCTTGTATGGGTTTCACAACACCGTTGTGGTGTCATGATCACCAGGAGCAGTGGGTCAGCAACAGAGGTTTGAGCAACTGATGTGGACTCATCTAAATTAGGCTCATCCCCCTTTGCTTGTGTTTTGGAAACTTTTGACTCTTTATCTTGCATTCTGGTAAAAGTTTCATTTGTAAGACTTTTCATTTGGAAAGCTTCACCTTGTTGAAAATCTTTGTTAGACACTTGTTTTTGAAGGTAAAAGCTTAAAAGTCTAGGATACATAAGAAAAGCTTTATTTTTATTTCCTTTAACATCATTCACATTTGCAACCAAGTCCAAGAACAATGCCTGGGATAGATTATAATCTGAATTTGTCAAAATGGCATATCACAAGTATTGAAATTTTTGTGGAATCTCATTGAATGAGGTAGTCTTGGCTGAGAGACATACAAGTAGGGTATGGAAAAAAATATCTCATTTTAGGAGGAAATTGAGGTTTGCAATTGTAACTCATGTCAATGGATCCTCATACCCTCTTTCTATGAACTCAATGTGAAGAGGCTGTTTTAGCAAAAGAACTATTACCTGCCTGGTCGTTCAAAGAAAATATTGTGGATATGGAGGATGGGGATAATTGAACAAGGGTTTCTCCGATCTTTGACATTATACCAAAAGGCTTTTTATTCTAAATTTGAAGTTCTGCATTACCCCAGAATTGTCGGAGAGTATCCACATATATTGGTGCATCGGCAGTGGGTATGTTTTTGTATTTTGATGATGTCAAAGCATCAATTATTGAATGGAAAGCTTTGTTTTTGTCAGTTTTCTCGAAATAACGAAAGTAGTTATGAGGAGTTTTGATTTGTAAAGCCATGATCGGAGATGAAGATGAGGAGTAGTGAAGAAGATGGTAATGGAAACTGCTTTTTAAGAATTTTGAATTCAAGTCGACAGTGTAAGCTCTGTTTGGATGGAACAGGGAAATATATAAAGGGAAAAAGTGAATGCTGATGTCGCGTCTGTTTAAAAGATCTGATGGCTAACATTTGTCCATGTGGTAACCTTTGTTGTGGTAATTGATGACAGTTGTTATATAAACTCTGTTGGAACGCAACAGAGGTCGGGAACAGTGGATATGAACAATGCCTGATTTTAGTCTAACAGAGGATAGACATCCGCAGTTAGGACAAACATTGGTATTCATAACAGTGGTTATGAACAGTGGTGAATGAGAACAGAGGATACCTTTCAATAGTGGGTAAATTTTAGCCAAACAGAGGTTATAGCAACAGTGGTTTGGAACCGACTTTAAGGATTTTTTAAAACAATTCAAATTTAAGCTATTTTAAGGATGGATTTCTAATTTTCTGAAAACATTTTAATGCTTTTTATTCATGGAAAACAGAATTTTGATTTTAATCCATGTTTAGCATGCTAACCCTAGAGATCAAGCTTTCAAAGGTAGATGTGTCTAAAGCTTTTGTTAACACATCTGTCAGCCGATCCTTAGTTGGAACATAGTTGATCCTTAGTTGGAACATCATGCAGAGAAATCAAACCTTTTTCATAGCAATCCCTAACAAAGTGATTTCTGATGTCAATGTGCTTGGTTGTTGAATGAGAAACTGGATTTTTAATGATGTTTTCAGCTGCTTGACTATCCAACATGAGAGGAGTCTTTAAAACAGTAACACCAAAATCCAGCAACTGGTTTTTAAGCCACAGGAGTTGAGCTGTATAGCTTGCAGCAGCAATTTACTCAGCCTCTGTTGTTGATGTTTAAACTGCACCTTGCTTTTTTAGTTTGCCAATAAACAAAGCAATTGCTTAGAAACTGGACGTCCTTGTGGTATGACAACCAGCAAAGTCACTGTCTGAGTAACCTAAAGCTCAATATTTCCATTAGCAGGGTACCAGATACCAAGTGTGGGAGCACCTTTTATGACATCTGTGTTATTCAATCATGTAACGATTTCCGAACAATTTGATGATCAATGAAACTTTGTTTTGTTTACAAATTTGTATATTTTCTTATGACTTTTGTGCATTTCCAATATTTATTCGATTTTGACATTTCAAACTTTTTCTTGAAGTGAAATCCCAAAACGTAATCAGTTTAACACGACGTACACTCCAGAAAATGACATAAGCTAAGCATACCCTAAATACCCTTTACACCAACTTAGAAATAAGTTTTGAGGGCTTCGGTATGGCAAAAACATGCTTATGCAACTTCAGGGGCTATTTTGCAAATTCTATGAAACTATGCCGTCATGCGTATTTCTTAATCTGGAACATGTACGCACATCCAATTTTTTTGTAATCATTCAAATCTTGTATTTTAATGATTGGAATGCAAAAATATCATTCGTTACGCATTTACGGTCATTTGCGTGTTCGTTACGATTTTGTCGTAATTAACCGAAAACCGCAACCGTACGACCGAACGAGCCAACATCCGTGAAATTTCCGGACATATTTCAAGTTCCCTATGCTTTATTGTCCTTATAAAGCTTAAAAATTAGGTTAACGGGTGTTAGAAGTGCCAAAACGCGACGAAACGAGTCCAGGGGCCTGATCTGTCAATTTACAAAAGTATCTGCCTGCTAAAGGGCTTAGGCACCAAAGCCCTTACGATCCGTAAGGACCCCTCCAGCTCAACAGAATTGTTGTAATAAGGAGGCAGCCTCTTGTTAACTCCCTTGGACACCAAGCAAACGAATTTGCCACCATTTCTTCTGCTTAGGACAAGTGTTATGACATTATAAACCCTTAACACCTGGATCAACACTTGTCATGATTTGGGAGCTCCAAGATTAGTATAAATACCCTTGATCATCAACTAACTTCCTTGCTCATTTCGTCTTCTCTTGCTCTAAGTTGGAGAGCTACCACCTTTGTGGAGGCCTCCCATCTGAGCATTCTTCTTCTTTGAGCTCTTCAAGTGTTCATCAACACAAGTAAGTGCTCTTTCCTTGTCTTGTTTTATTTATTTTAGCTATTTCAAGCTAAAAGTCAAATAGTGTTTGACTTTCAGCTTTGACCATTAATTGGTCAAGACAAAGTTCAATTGAACTTTGCAACGTGATCGTTATTACGATGATTATGATCCATAGCGATCATGCCTACTAATTTACCACGTTACTAGTCGAAGTGATGAGTCAAAGTTTCGGTCAATAATGCGTAAAATACGCATTTTACGACGGAACTATTTTCGGGTATCAAAACACTTTGTTTTAATACCAAATCAGTTTTATAAACTTAGTTAGACATGTTTAACATGTCTAACTCGTCACTTTTAGTTTAGAGCTTTATTAGGGCCGTAAGTCGAGCGATCTTGACCACCGCTTTTACTTTCGTATTTGACCCGTTTGGTCGATCTTAGGATCTGACCAAACACATATTTGTGACCATAGTTGTATAGGGAATAACCCTCTGAGGTTATACCTTATGGTCACGTCGTTTGGTTAGTGTTATGTTAAGTTGCTTATTATGCCTTTATAAAGGACCAAAATGCCCTTTTTGCGCATAAATCGACTTTAAGCTTATGTAACTAATGTTTTGTCATATAGACTGATGTGGCAACTATATTAAACTTGTTTTGGCATATAAGACTTATCATAGGGCATATATAACCATCCAAACACGTATTTACGTAAATGATCCGTTAAAGTAGCGTAAACTACCTTAACGAGTCATTATGGGGCAAAAGCACTTAGGATCCTTTTCAAATCAGAATGTAGACTTTGTCAAACCATTTCATATGAGTCCCAACATTTATTTGTTTACAAGATCTCATTCTATCGATCCTTCGATTAAAGTCTCGATATTAACATAGTTATCCGATATTAGGACATACGAAATTCTCGGACTCTTGAGCTTTGGTTTATCTTCTTAAAAAAGGACTTTCTTGCAATCCCAAGTGAGTACATAGTCCCCTCTTTTATATTTTATAAATGTTTTGGGATGAAACATATTGTGCTTATGAATATTTTTATGTATTCATGACATTATACATGTTTTGATTACATAATACATATAGTACATGATTTCCATTGCATTTTGCTTCATATGTTGACTTAGCATATTTAGCACATTGATTTCAAAGACATTTCTTGCTATGTATGTTGACTGAGCATACTAGTACATGGTTTTCAAAGACATTTCTTGCTATGTATGTTGACTGAGCATACTAGTACATGGTTTTCAAAGACATTTCTTACTATGTATGTTGACTGAGCATACTAGTACATGGTTTTTCAAAGACATTTCTTGCTATGTATGTTGACTGAGGATACTAGTACATGGTTTTCAAAGATATTTCTTGCTATGTATGTTGACTGAGCATACTAGTACATGGTTTTCAAAGACATTTCTTGCTATGTATGTTGACTGAGCATACTAGTACATGGTTTTTCAAAGACATTTCTTGCTATGTATATTGACTGAGCGTACTAGTACATGGTTTTCAAAGACATTTTTTCTTACATTGTTCATGACATATTGGTGCATTGGAGACTGACTTAATACATTCATTAACATTGATCATGCCGACCGGTAGTATGTAATGGTACCATAGGATTGACAATCCCGTTTCCACTTCCCGGGTTTGTTTGGAACTGGATAAATCTTTGAATTTATTAGGGTCTATTTGTCTGTCAACTGGGTTTGAATGTGTTTGCCAACAAACTAAATATATGTTTAAACAATAAAAGCAACGGTTTATAAAACATAACGTTTGACTCAAAGAAATTGTTTTATACAAGACATTTCGACTATTCAAGACATTGGTTTACATTTGAAATTTTGGTTTACACAAGACTTTATTTATACATGACATTTGTTTACATGACATTGGTTTACATGACATACTTTATACTAGACATTTCTTTGGTTTAAACATGACTTTTTGATGGTTAGTTTATGGCGAGTGATTTAAATAACGAGACGTGTGTAATATGATAAAAGCATGGTGGATACGCCGATGGTACTTCCTATATATAAGTGCTTTTATTATATTACATATCATGGGGTTATCTAAATCATTTCAAACAAAGTACAAGGCAAAATTTTTATCTATGACACGACATTTTTACACGAGACATGACATATATTTTGGTTACTGATTTAACCATGCATATTTCTTTTATACAATTCGATTTATCTTATGATTTTATTAAGGAAACATTTTGTAAGTGTTCATGGCCACTTTTTAACTAAGTATTCCTTAAAACATTCTAGGCCATGAATCTTTTACGCAAAACCTATGTTACTAACAAGCATTTTTATGCTGACGTATTTATTTTAACATATGTTTCAGGTGCGAATGCTTAAGGTCGATCACGCTACACTTAGGGCGAACTTGGGCCTTAGTGACAATAAAATCATGAAGAAGAGTTTAACTTTTGTTGTATTTTCCATTTTTATCCAAGACATGTAAACAATTCTATTAAATAAAACTTTACTTTATATGCCATGGTTGTTGAAACAATAGTTCTGTTACGACACTCCCCGACATTTCCGTCGCGGTTTGTTTATTTACGCGGTCGGGGTGTGACAGAAAGATTGGTATCAGAGCCAATGATTATAGGGAATTAGGTTATTAGTAATGCTTTACCTAGACTATAACCTTTCTAGGACCCTAACAAAAGTTATCTTGTGTTTAGATCTTAAAACAATAACATCACCTATCTTTAGGTGAATACCAAAACAAAAACACAATTTCAAAACGATTTTGAAATCAATCATCTATTCTTGGATGATTCGTTTTTGGCTTAATGCCTACGAAAGTTTTCAAAATCTCGTCAAAGTTTGGGTCTTATTAATGTGAACACGTGTAATCTGGAAGGGTGGGTGCCTGTACCCTGAGTTTTCTGTCTAAGGCTAGAGTGTTAGTACAAATCCACTTAATCAGACCAGTCACGCTTACCTGGGAACTCTTGGGGTGAGTGTCCATTTATAGGCTAAAGCATGTCTTCGCGATACATTATAATGACCCATTTACTTTGATTAGTCACTATGTGTCGTTTGTTTGTTTTGAGTAAACGGACGAATGACACCTTCCTTACATTTTTCGATATTTATTCATCTCATTTTGATTATTCAACTTTCATCTCACTCGTTTTCTCTCATGTTTTCTCTTTTAGAATGCCTCCTCGACGAAACGCAAATACGGACGCTTATATGGCGGCTCTAATCGCTCAGCAGTTTGCTGTTGTGCTTTCAAATCTCATAACTCAGATAAACCAAGTCACCAATAACAATAACAACAATGCACCTGTTGCGTGCAACTTTAAATAGTTTAATTCGGGTAAACCGCTCAAGTTTAGTGGTTTTGAGGGAGCAACTGGGCTCCTACATTGAGAGTCTTGAGAATACATTTCGCCATGTACAATGTCCAAATGAGCGGAAAGTTAAGTTTGCTTCTAGCGTGTTTCAAAAGAGAGCACTCACGTGATGGAACAGAGTGATGAGAATAGGGGTGCGCATGTTGCTATGGGGCAAAGTTGGGAGGAACTCAGAGCTCTTATGATGAAAGAGTTATGCCCTCATCATGAAAAGAGGGCGCTTGAGAATGAGTTCCATGACCTGAAGCAAGATAGTGGTGAACACCGTGCGTATACTGACAGGTATGAAGAGTTGAGCTTGTTGTGTCCTGAGATGGTGACGCCTTTGGATAAGGCGATTGAAAAATACATAGATGGTCTTCCTGACCCGGTTCAGGATATTGTCACCGGCAACAACCCTACTACTGTTAGACAAGCTATTGAGCTATCTACAACACTGACCGAACCACAGATCAAAAAGGGTAAACTCCACCGTAAGGGTGACAAGAAACCGTCTGACAAATCTGATAAACAAAAGGGTAAGAAAGCTGAAAGTTTGAAGAAGTCCAGAAAGCGTAAGGCTTCTAAGAACTTTGTTGTTACTACACAATCCAATCAAGCCGCTCCTAACCAGCCCGCTAAACCTCCCACCAAGAAACAGTATATTAGAACTACACCTCCGTGCAACAGGTGCAACGGTCATCACCAGCCTCATTTACCATGTCGTATCTGTACAAACTGTGGACGATCTGGCCATCTGGCCAACACTTATCGTTGTCCTCCTGCTAAGAACCAAGCTGTACAAAACCCTGTTCAGCACCCAGCCAATCCTGCACGATGGTTCTTGCTACAACTATGGGGATCTTACCCACTATAGAAACAATTGCCCGAGATTGGTAAATGCGAACCAGGCTCATGGACGAGCATTTAATATCAATGCAAATGAGGCACGTGCAGACAACGAGGTGGTGAATGGTACGTTCTTTGTTACAACCATCCCGCTTCTATACTTTTTGATTCGGGGGCTGATAGAAGTTTTGTATCCTTAACTTTTGAGCCTTTACTTTCAAAGCTAAGAACCAAACTAGGAAAGCCCTTTTCCAGTAGAAATAGCCAGTGGTGAACCCCTTGTACTTGATTCTGTCAACCGTGATTGCCAATTGAACCTCGACAACCATCTTTTTGCCATTGACCTCACACCTATGCAACTAGGAAGCTTTGACATTATAGTGGGAATGGATTGGTTAACTAAATATCATGCTGAGGTGGTCTGTTTTGATAAGATTATTCGTATACCTCTTTCGTCTAGTGAAATTTTGGAGGTTCATGGAGAAAAACCTATTAGTAGCCTCAAACTTATTACTTGTACTCAAGCCCAAAAATGCCTACGAAAGAATTATGTGGCGTTCTTGGCACATATCATAGAGGAGAAAGGCAAAGGCAATACAATTCAGGACATCCCCGTTGTTTGGGATTATCCTGAGGTGTTTCCTGAGGAACTACCTGGTTTACTCCCAGCACGATAAGTTGAGTTTCGTATAGATCTTGTAACTAGTGCCAACCCTATTGCTAAATCTCCATACCGTCTAAAATGTCAAAACAGCTTCAGGAGTTATCTAACAAAGGGTTTATTCGTCCGAGCTTTTCACCTTGGGGCGCTCCAGTCCTATTTGTGAAAAAGAAAGATGGATCTTTCCGTATGTGTATCGATTACCATGAGCTCAACAAACTCACAATCAAGAATTGATATCCTCTACCTCACATTGATGATCTCTTTGATCAACTACAGGGTGCTACTTGCTTTTCAAAGATTGATCTATGTTCTGGGTATCATCAGCTTCGTGTATTCGAGAAAGATATTCCCAAGACAGCTTTTCGCACTCGATACGGTCATTATGAGTTCACTTTTATGCCCTTTTGTTTAACAAATGCTCCTACTATTTTCATGAACTTTATGAATAGGGTTTGTAAGCCTTATTTAGACAAGTTCATCATTGTCTTCATTGATGACATTTTGATTTATTCCAAGTCTCGATCCGATCATGAGCAACATCTTCTTTTAACTTTGGAACTCCTAAAGAAAGGACAATTATATGTCAAGTTCTCCAAGTGTGAATTCTGGCTAAAAGAAGTTTAATTTTTGGGACATAGTGTCAACGAACAAGGTATACATGTTAATCCCGCCAAAATCAGTGCAATTAAGGAATGGGATACACTTACTATTCCTACCAATCGTTCATTTTTGGGTCTTGCAGGCTATTACCGCCGCTTCATTGCAAACTTCTCCAAGATTGGGGTTCCCCTCACTGCTCTAACTCAAAAGAATAAACGTTTTGAGTGGGGACCCAAACAAGAAGAAGCTTTTCAGACCTTGAAACAAAAACTTTGTAATGCTCCTATTCTATCACTACCTGAAGGGAATGATGATTTTGTCGTATATTGTGACACATCAAACTTAGGCCTTGGCTGTGTTCTCATGCAAAGAGACAAAGTTATAGCCTATGCATCGAGACAATTGAACGTTCATCAAAAGAATTACACCACTCATGATCTTGAGTTGGGTACTGTTGTTTTCGCCCTCAAAATCTGGAGACACTACCTATACGGTACAAAATGTGTGGTTTTCACGGATCACAAAAGTCTCCAACACATCTTCAATCCGAAAGAATTGAACATGAGACAACGACACTGGGTCGAACTACTGAATGACTATGACTGCGAAATTCGCTACCATCCTGGTAAGGCAAATGTTGTAGCCGATGCGTTAAGTCATAAGGAACGTGTCAAGCTGCATTGTGTTCAAGTTTGATCTGATATACAGACACGTATTCTTGAAGCTCAACGTACTTGTATTGCACAAGACAAAATGGATAATGAACTACCACATCATCTCGAGCTTCAACTTGAAACAAAAGACAATGGGTTATCTTATTATCTGAACCATTTATGGGTTCCAAGTCTAGACAATCTCTGCACCTTGATAATGGATGAAGCACATAAGTCTCGTTTTCAATTCATCCAGGTGCAGAAAAATGTACAAGGATCTTCGTACCCAATATTGGTGGTCGGGTATGAAGAAAGACATAGCTTTGTACGTCTCAAAATGCCTTACTTATCTCAAAGTTAAGGCCGAACATCAATGTCCTTCTGGTTTGCTTGAACAACCAGAGATTCCGGTTTGGAAATGGGAAAACATTGCTATGGATCTCATTACCAAATTGCCGCGCACTTCTAGAGTTCACGATGCCATTTGGGTAGTCGTTGATCGTCTAACAAAGTCAGCACATTTTATAGCCATTCGTGAGGATTTATCTGCTGACAAACTTGCTAAGATCTATGTGGATGTAATAGTATCTTGTCATGGTGTCCCTTTGGATATCATATCTGATCGTGATACTCGATTCTCATCACATTTTTGGAGAACGATGTAGTCTGCCATGGGAACCAAGCTTAACTTGAGCATTGCTTACCATCCTCAAATGGATGGACAATCTGAAAGGAAAATCCAAACACTGGAGGATATGCTTAGATCCTGTGTGATCGACTTTGGTGGTAGTTGTGATTCACGTCTACCATTGATCGAATTCTCCTACAACAACAGTTATCACTCCAGCATTAACATGGCACCTTTCGAAGGTCTTTATCATCGAAAATGTCATTCACATGTCTGTTGGAATGAGATTGGTGAATCTCAATTCACTGGACCTGAACTCATTCATGATACAACGGACAAATTCAATAAAATTCGCGAAAACCTTTGGACAGCTAGAAGCCATCAAAAGAGTTACGCGGACAAACAACGACAAGCCCTTGGAATTCCAAGTCGGTAACTTACGCCACGATACGTTGGACCATTCAAGATCATTAAGAGAATCGGAAAAGTTGCCTACAAACTTGAGCTACCTCCTGAACTTGGTAATGTTCATCTAACTTTCCACATGTCCAATCTGAAAAGTGTTTAGCTAATGAAAACCTCCACATCCCTCTTGATGAAATTCGTGTTGATGACACGATGCATTTTGTTGAGAAACTTGTGGAAATATTGGACCGTGAAGTCAAGCAGCTCAAGCGCAGACGGATACGATTATTAAAGTTCGCTGGGAATCCAAACGTGGCCCAGAATTTGCTTGGGAACGAGAGGATCAAATGAAGGCAAAGTATCCACATCTTTTCTCACAAGTTTCCTCTAATTAAATTTTGGTACGAAATTTCCTAAAGTATGGGAGACTGTGACATCTGTTTAATTCAATCATGTAATGATTTCTGAACAATTTGATGATCAATGAAACTTTGTGTTGTTTACAAATTTGTATATTTACTTATGAATTTTGTGCATTTTCAATATGTATTCGATGTTGACCTTTCAAACTTTTTCTTGAAGTGAAATCACAAAACGTAATCATTTTAACGCGATGTACACTCCGGAACAATGACATAAGCTAAACATACCCTAAATACCCAGTACATAACTTAGAAATAAGTTTTGAGGGCTTTGGTATGGCAAAAACATGCTTATGCAACTTCAGGGGCTATTTTGCAAATTCTGTGAAACTATGTCGTCACGCGTATTTCTTAATCCGGAACATGTACGCACATCCAAAAATTTTTGCAATTATTAAAATCTTGTATTTTAATGATATGAATGCAAAAACATAATTCGTTACGCATTTACGGTCATTTGCGCGTTCGTTACGATTTTCATCGTAATTAACAAAAAACCGCAACCGTACGACTAAATGAGCCAACATCCGTGACATTTCCGGACATATTTCAAGTTCCCTGTGCTTTATCGTCCTTATAGAGCTTAAAAATCAGGTTAACGGGTATTAGAAGCGCCGAAACGCGACGAAACGAGTGCAGGGGCTTGTTCTGCCAATTTTCAAAAGTATCTGCCAGCTAAAGGGCTTACGGACCGTAAGCCCAAAGCCCTTACGGTCCGTAAGGACCCCCCAGCTCAGCAGAATTGTTGTAACAAGGTGGTAGCCTCTTGTTAACTCCCTTGGACACCAAACAAACGAATTTGCCACCATTTCTTCTGCTTAGGACAAGTGTTTTGACACTAATCAAACCCCTAGCACCTGGATAAACACTTGTCGTGATTTGGGAGCTCCAAGATTAGTATAAATACCCTTGATCATCAACCAACTTCCTTGCTCATTTCTTCTTCTTCTTCTCTTGCTCTAAGTAGGAGAGCTACCACCTTTGTGGAGACCTCCCATCTGAGCATTCTTCTTCTTTGAGCTCTTCAAGTGTTCATCAACACAAGTAAGTGCTCTCTCATTGTCTTGTTTTATTTATTTTAGCTATTTCAAGCTAAAAGTCAAACAATGTTTAACTTTCAACTTTGACCATTAATTGGTCAAGACAAAGTTCAATTAAACATTGCAATGTGATCGTAATCACGATGGTTATGATCCATATCGATCATGCCTACTGTTACCACGTTACTAGTCAAAGTCACGAGTCAAAGTTTTGGTCAATAATGCATAAAATGCGCATTATACGACGAAACTATTTTCGGGTATCAAAACACTTTGTTTTGATACCAAATCAATTTTATAAACTTAGTTAGACATGTTTAACATGTCTAACTCGTCACTTTTAGTTTAGTGCTTTATTAGGGTCGTAAGTCGAGCGATCTTGACCACCCCTTTGACTTTCGAATTCGACCCGTTTGGTCGATCTTAGGATTCGACCAAACACATATTTGTGACCATAGTTGTATAGGGAATAACCCTCTGAGGTTATACCTTATGGTCATGTGTTTGGTTAGTGTTATGTTAAGTTGCTTGTTATGCCTTTATAAATGACCAAATGCCCTTTTTGCGCATAAATCGATTTTAAGCTTATGTAACAATGTTTTGCCATATTGACTGATGTTACAACTATATTAAACTTATTTTGGCATATAAGACTTATCATAGGACACATCTAACCATCCGAACACGTATTTAACGAAATGATCCGTTAAAGTAGCGTAAACTACCTTAATGAGTCATTATGGGTCCAAAGCACTTAGGATCCTTTCCAAATCAGAATGTAGACTTTGTTAAACCATTTCATATGAGTCCCAACACTCATTTGGTTTACAAGACCTCATTCTATCCGATCCTCCGATTAAAGTCTCGATATTAACATAGTTATATGATATTAGGACATACGTAGTTCTCGGACTCTTGAGATTTGGTTTATCTTCTTAAACAAGGACTTTCTTGCAATCCCAAGTGAGTACATAGTCCCCTCTTTTATGTTTTATAAATGTTTTGGGGTGAAACATATTGTGCCTATGACTACTTTCGTGTTTTCATGACATTATACATGTTTTGATTACATAGTACATACAATACATGATTTCCATTTTGTTTTGCTTCATATGTTGACTTAGCATATTTAGCACATTGATTTCAAAGACATTTCTTGCTATGTATGTTGCCTGAGCGTACTAGTACATGGTTTTCAAAGACATTTCTTGCTATGTATGTTGACTGAGCATACTAGTACATGGTTTTCAAAGACATTTCTTGTTATGTATGTTGACTGAGCATACTAGTACATGGTTTTTCAAAGACATTTCTTGCTATGAATGTTGACTGAGCATACTAGTACATGGTTTTTAAATACATTTCTTGCTATGTATGTTGACTAAGCATACTAGTACATGGTTTTCAAACACATTTCTTGCTATGTATGTTGACTGAGCATACGAGTACATGGTTTTTCAAAGACATTTCTTGCTATGTATGTTGACTGAGCACACTAGTATATGGTTTTCAAAGACATTTCTTGCTATTATGTTGACTGAGTATACTAGTACATGGTTTTAAAAGAAAATTTTGCTTACATTGTTCATAACATATTGGTGAGTTGGAGATTGACTTAATACATTCATTAACATTGATCACGCCGACCGGTAGTAATAGGATTGACAATCTCGTTCCCACTTCCCAAGTTTGTTTGGAAACGACTTTAGGGAATGACAGAATCCGATGAACTGGATAGACCTTTGACTTTATGAGGGTCTATTTGACTGTCAACAAGATTTGAATGTGTTTGCCAACAATCTAAATATATGTTTAAATTATAAAAGCAACGGTTTATAAAACATAACGTTTGATTATTCAAAGAAATTTTTTTATACAAGACATTTCGACTACTCAAGACATTGGTTTACATTTGACATTTTGGTTTACACAAGACTTTGTTTATACATGACATTTGTTTACATGACATTGGTTTACATGACATACTTTATACTAGACATTTCTTTGGTTTAAACAAGACTTTTTGATGGTTAGTTTATGGCGAGTGATTTAAATAACGAGACGTGTGTAACATGATAAAAGCATGGTGGATACGCCGATGGTACTTCTATATATAAGTGCTTTTATTATATTACATATCATGGCGTTATCTAAATCATTTCAAACAAAGTACAAGACAAGACATTTTTATCTATGACACGATATTTTTACACGAGACATGACATATATTTTAGTTAATGATTTAACCATGCATTATTTCTTTATATCATTCGATTTATCTTATGATTTCATCAAAGAAAACATCTCATAAGTGTTCCTGGCCACTTTTTAACTAAGTATTCCTTTAAACATTCTAGGCCATGAATCTTTAACACAAAACCTATGTTACTCACATACATTTTTATGCTGACGTATTTATTTTCACATATGTTTCAGGCGCGAATGCTTAAGGTCGATCATGCTACACTTAGGTGAACTTGGGCCTTAGTGACAATAAAATCATGAAGAACAGTTTAACTTCTGTTGTATTTTCCATTTTTATCCAAGACATGTAAACAGTTCTATTTAATAAAACTTAACTTTATATGCCATGGTTGTTGAAACAATAATTCTGTTACGACACTCCCCGATGTTTCCACTGTGGTTTGTTGTTTTACACGGCCGGGATGTGACACCTTTTAGGTATCTGAATATCCTTTTCATAGCTATGAGGTTTGACTATCTAGGTGCTGACTGGGATGTGGCACAGACACATGTGGCAAACATGATGTCTGGCCTTGATGTAGTTAGGTATAATAAAGACCCAATCATGCTTCTGTAAAGTTTTTGATCAACCAAGTCATCTTTATCATCAACAGTGACCAGTTTTGTGGTGGCCATTGGTGTACTACATGGTATACAATCATTCATATAAATTTTGTTAATAGTTCTTTAACATATTTACTTTGATGACTGAATGTACCATTTTGCAATGGCTTAACTTGGAGATCAAGAAATCATTGAAGTTCACCCATGGCACTCATCTCAAACTCTGCTGTCATGAGTTGCCTAAACTCTTCACACATGAAATCACATGTGGATCCAAAAATGATATCATCCACATAAATTTGGACAATCATAAAATCCTTTCCTCTTCTTTCTAGGAACAATGTTTTATCAATTTTACCTCTTGTGAAGCTTAGGATTACAGAAAGGTGGAAAGAGTTTCATACCAGTCCCTTGGTGCTTGTTTCATGCCATACAAAGCTTTATTAAGCTTGTAGACATCATCTGGATAAAAGGCATCTTCAAAACCAAGAGGTTGGCATACATGTACCTCTTCCTGGATCTTACCATAAAGAAATGCACATTTTATATTCATTTGATACACCTTGATGTTGTGGTTGACAACAAAAGCTAAGAACAATCTGATGGCCTCCAGTCTTGCTACAGGAGCAAATGTTTCATCATAATCAATGCCTTCTTCTTGTCTATAGCCTTGAACCATAATCCTATCTTTGTTTTTTACAACAATGCCCCTTTCATTTGTTTTGTTCTTGAAGACCCATTTTGTGCCAATTGAACATACATCCTTAGACAATGGTAAAAGTTCCCATACTTGTTGTCTCTTGAACTGTAGGAGCTCTTCCTACATGACCTTACCCAATTGTTGTCTTTCAGTGCCTCTTGGTACTTGACAGGTTGTGTGAGTGATAGAAATCCGGCAAAAAGACAAATGTTTTGGGATTGACTTCTTGTAAGTACCCCTTCATTGATGTTTCAATAACTTGGTCTGGTGGGTGATTTTCAAGGTTGATTAGATCTCCCTTGTATGGAATGGTGGCATTTAGAGGTGAAGGTTCCAGATGAGAATCATCTGAGCTAAAATCCGTTGGCAATTTTGAAGAGTCAACAGATGTTTGGAATGGAGGTGGAGGTATGTATGGGATAGGTGTAAAAATAGGTTGACTTTTATCCAAAGAAGATGGACTTTTGTCAACAGTGGGTTGACTTGATAAGGTGGGAGAGGTCTGAGGATCAACAACTATTGATGTATCAGTGGCAGAGTTCTGACAGATGTTTTGGACATTTGTTCCTCTGGTAGTGGAAGTGACTTTATATTGTGGAATCACAATTTCAAATCCATAATTTTGATGGGAAGACTGTGGTGTACCTGCATTGTTAGTCTTGACAGACACATCTTCAAATGTAAATTTATCTAAATCAAAAAAATTCAGCAGGATTTGTTGGGATTTTTAAAGAAGAAAGTTCATTAAACTTTACATTCAAAGTCTCTTCTACATACCTAGTCCTTGTGTTAAACACTTTATAGGCTTTGACAGTACTTGAGTATCCCAGAAAATAACCACAATCTACTTTGGCTGCAAATTTTGAAATTGAATCTTTTAGGTTTAAAATGAAACATGGGCAGCAAAAGATTTTGAAATAAGAGATCAGTGCTTTGATTTGAAACAGAGTTTCATAAGCAGTCTTTTGATGTCTAGGGTGAATCAAAACTCTGTTTTGCACATAGCAAGCAGTGTTTACAGCCTCTGCCCAAAAGACAATGGTAAACCTGAATCTGCAAGCATTGTTCTGGCAGCCTCAATTAAGGTCCTATTCTTTCTTTCAACCACCCTATTTTGTTCTTGTTAAGATCGCTCCTCCACTGCTTAGGAACCTAATTTGTATCTAAAGTCAACGTAATTGGAAATTACGTGATTGTTAATCGAATACAAAAGTTTCACTGTTTAAATTGTCTTTTTATTAGTCCAAAATCATATTACATCGAGAATCCAAACAGACACAGGTTCGCCGTCTTCAATGCAAAGTTACAAATGACAAAGACCCAAGACGTATATATATAGACCACCAAGTTCGCTCGAAGTGTATCATGGCCAGGACAAGTTCGGTCGAACTTGTCCTGCCTACACACAAGTTCGGTCGAACTTGTGTCTTTACAACATAAATATTATCAAAATCTAACATTTACAAGCCCTAATCACACAGACTCGATCCAAGACCTAGACAATAGACATCATGTATCAACAAACTCCCCCTTGGATATTGTCGCAGTCTTGATCAGTCTTCACAATCTTCAACCTCTTCCAAAGAAGTTTTGGACGCTTTCATCTTCGCTCTAGCTTAGGAATAGGTGTTTGGTCAGTAGGAGGTGCCCACTTCATGAACTGAAATCTTCTGAGCCTTGCCTCTCTATCCCTTTCATGTATCTTTTCAAGACGCTTGTCCCCTTTCAAAAACTCTTCCCTTTTTAACTCTCTCCATCTTGATTCCCACATATGACCAGAGTTAATACCTGTGCATAACATACATTGATCAGACCTTGGTATTGTTTAGCTTGAACTTCTTCATGTTTATCGAAACAAATCTTGTTGAAGAATAAACACTTACATCTTCTCTTGAACAATTGACTAGCCACATCAGGTCTAGTATACGTATAGTTCGCCATAACCCCCAAATCCTTCTTCGTTCGATGCATTCAGGATCTTTTTCTTTAGTGATATCCCACGTTTCGTCAGCCCGTAAAACTATCAATGCTTCACTTGTTTCAGGATCTGTTTGCCACCACAGGAAGTATGGATGAAATTCTAGTTCAATAGGGTTCAGTGGCATATTCTTCATCACTCTTGGTCTTTTCATTACCAAAGTAACATCTTTAACACCCGTCTTCTTATCGATCTTGATTCTATGTTTCGGAATAAACGGCTTCCATAATTCAAAACCTCTTGAAGCTTCAAATTTGATAACTCTCCATAGTCGTTGTTCGTTTGAATTTCATTTGAAGACTAATGTTTCTCGTTTGCACTAATTCTTCAACATCCCAAAATGGTAACGTCTTTATATCAGTAAGATGTCCGAAGTATTGAACCCCGAATTCTCTCTTGATAGCATAAACGTCAAGTTCTCTAACCCATCCCCAACTCAAAATATCACCAAGAGATTTGTCTTTATCACGAGTAAAGAATGCCAATGGTCTTTTGAACTTTCTTTCTTTAGGCATCTCTTTAAACCACGACTTCTTCGCTTCAGCAATCTGTTCTTTAGTATAACGTTTAGGGATATTGCCTTGTTATAACTACTTCATCAATCTTTCGCTTTAACAGCTCTACATCAATCTGATTCATGACTTCTTCGATCGTTGGAAAGCTATCAGTATTAACACCATAATACTTTTCAGCTTCATCGTCAGAAAACTCTTCAAAAATAACACGATCATAATCATCTGCTTCTGATACACGCTTGTACACATACTCCTTCGGTTCAAACGTATTCATATTCACCAATTCTTCTTCAAAATCAAACTTGAAAGACTCGGCATCAACTTCAAACATTTTGGCCAACTCTTCTTTCGTGTAGTTGTGAACGAATTCCCCCTCTTCAATACTAGGGTCCAACATAATCATCAAAGGTTTATCATGAATAGCAGCAACAGGCATAGCAACTATTGCATCGGAAACATCATCATCTTGAGGCCTTGTTTGTTCTGTGTGCTCCCCCTTACTCTGATCATCCTCCATATTCACTTCATCATTTATCAAGGACTCAAAATCAAAATCAGTGTGAACTTTAGCAGAATCAATCTTTAGACCAACGCCACCCTGTTCATCATCACCACCGTCATCGCGATCTGAATCATCTTTCGTATCATCAACAGGGTTGTCGTCTATATTATTGTCTTCATCATCCTCTTTTTCTTCTGTTTCTTTTTCTGTGTCTGCAGCTTTAACAGAATCATCAAACTTTTCAGCTTCCTGAGGTTCAACAACAGATACAACTTCAGGAACAATCTCAGATTCTGGAGCTTTTGCTGTTTCAGCAATCTTTTCGATCACAGGCTCCTCTGTTGGTTTAGGAACACCGTCAACTATTACTTTATCCTTTCCCTTTTGCTAATTTCTTTTCAGCTTTCTCTTTAGCTTCTTGTAGATCGAGTCTTTCATATTCTGCTCTGAAATCAATACTCAAGCTATTAGTTAAAAATTTTTGTAGCCTGGCAAACCTTCTATCATTCTGATCTCTTTCAGTTCTAATTTCAGCGATCTCTTTCTCCAATCGTTCATTTGCAACACTCAGACTTACAACCATCTCTTTCATATAACCTCTGTCATCTTCGAGAAATTTAACTTTATCTTGCAGAATTTCTTTTTCAACCATACTCTGCTTCACTTTACTCGCTAGAGCTTCTTTCTCGACTTCATTCTGTTTAAGTTTATCTTCCAGAGCTTTGATCCTTTTCTTAACACATCTATTAGAGTATCTTCAAACCAATTTTCAAGATCTTCAGCTGTGACAGGATGAGTAACATCATCTGGAATATTTCCGAAAGCGTCTTTAAATTCTTTAGCTCTAGCGCTTTATGGAGTAAACTGCTTCGATCTTGGAGGAGTCACTTTAGGAGTACCCTTTGTAGCAGATTTTTGCGTTGATTGAGGTGTACTCTGAACCGGTACTTCAGTAGTAATGTTAATCACTGATTCTTCATGTGCAGTAACAAACGGTGGTTCTTGAGTTACAGTCGTCGGTGGCACTTGAACTTCAACAATTGGTATCTCTTGCAAATCAGAAACAGGAGGTTCTTGTGTAACTCCGTTCTTCTTTTTCTGGCTCAAATATCTGCGAATCTAAGGCTTTTTCTTTCCTCGAGTACTAGGAGAACCTGTAGACCAGTGTGAATCTCCAGCTTTTGATTTCACGCGCTTTGATTTCTGCTTTGGTCTTTCTTCCTCAGAACCCTCATCAAACGGTATATACAAATCTTCACCACACTTTTTCAAACGTTCTTCTTCTTTTTCTTTCTCAGCTTCTCTCTGATGAATATCAGCAGAATCTTTAGAAGATTCATCATATTTGTCAGAAGTAGCTGAAATAACATCATCACGTTCGCCACCCGTTGTACCAGTCTCAACTTCTTGACTTTCAACATTAACTTCAGCACTTGATCCTTCAACATTCTAAGGATTTTCTTGATCAATATCAGGCTCGTCAATTAACATAGTTTCAACTTTCTTTGAAGCCCTTTTTCGTTTCGGCTTCTCAACAACAACAACCTTTTTAATATACCAATCACCTCTTTTCTCCTTGAACGTCTTTAACAACTCAACCTCGTCTCTATCATCTCCGCTACCATCTTTCCTCCACTTATCGTTAGATGATGACACATAGTTAGCATCAACTATTGCACCAACACTGGTTTTGCAATCGGAGCAGAATCTTGCTTCTGAAATACCTTAAGCTTCTTCGGAGTTGTTTCGCCTATGTGACTCAAATACAGAATATCATTCGGATCTTTTGCAATGTCTTTAAATTTTTCATCTATCATCATCTGAACAACTCTTGGATACATTACCAATCTGTCTCTGCCCATATTCTTTGACATAAACTTGAAAATCACTTTCGAATAGTTGAATTTCTTATTGAGCACCAATGCTGTCACCATACAAGCCATATAGTCTTGAATATCATCTAAACCGGTTTTCCTGTGGCTGAATGCGTGAATATTGGCATGAATAAGGAACTTATACGGAAGAGAAACACCGCCTTTCTTCAATGTAGGTTCATTCGCATGCCCTTTGTACACCATCCTGAAGAAACAACCTTGACCATTCTTTCTTCGAAGCTAATCGGATCATTTGTATTGTCGTTGAATTCCAGAACCCTTCGAATATCAGCTTCAGAAATCTTAATCTCTTTATCTTCATTTCCAACTCGAACAACAAAGTAATCACATTTGTTTCTTCATTAAATGTCGCTGAATTCCAGAAAAAATATACGTGCGATCGATAAACAACGTGCTTGTCTGTAATTGCCTTCAAGATTGGAATCCTTCCCATAAATTCAAGAATGTCTGAAAATGCAGCCAGCAAGGATATATCTTTTCATCCAGAGATATGCATGTGTTGTGGAATTTCGAAAAGAAAGCTAAATATTCTGCGGACAAGAAAATCAAACACTTAGACAATTTTCACAATTTTTTCATCATAATACATCAAGTTCGGGCGAACTTGATATACCAAAAACATTATATTTTTTAACAACTTCGCTCGAACATGTCATTTACCCAATTCTATTTTGAATTTAAACAAGTTCGGGCGAACTTGTTATATTTACAAGTTTTGAAAGGTTTTTAAACAAGTTCGGGCGAACTTGTTATGTTTTCAGATTTTAATCATGTTTTGAACAACTTCGCCCGAAGTTGATGCAAAACAACTTCAACAAGTTCGGGCGAACTTGTCATCTTCCCCAACTTAACCTGCAACAACAAACACTGTCCAATGTTCAAATTTTTGATTCGATTATGTTCTTAACATGTTTATTAACATCATTCACCATTCAATTTGTTCAAAATAACCCTAGATCTACTCGATTTTATCATGTTCGGTTCAAAACCATTCAAACACATCAAATTAACGTTTGTTTTAACGAATTTATACCTCGGCCATGATTATAAGTGTGCAAATCACTTATAACCAGTCTAGATTTGGGCAGCATAACGACACTTAGATTGCAAAATCACAAATTCTCTGAAATCGTCCAAGTTCGCTCGAAGTAGATCAGATCAAATAAAATGAAATTTAATGAAGTTGCCTATTTATACTTCTAGAAACTTTGGGCGAACTTGACCCTCAATCACCAATTTTCATCATACAACTTCGCCTGAAGTTGTCAAATATTATTACGATATATGAACAACAACTTCGGCCGAACTTGTTCAAGATCAATTTGAATTTTTTTTCAACTTTTTACACTTTAGACCCTGAACTTTCACATGTTTACCAGTTATGAAAATCCACTCAGTTGACCAAGTCCAAGTTAACGACCTTGGTTAACCGATTTGTCTGTCGAGTCCAAGTTAATGATCTCGGTTTAATCCGTTATGAACAAACTGATGTTTTTCTTCAGATTAAAGTTTCAAATTAATGAACTTTTCATTGTTTTTCGTGTTTTTTGATTTTACAGATTAGCTCCCAACCCGTTGTCATCAAGATTTCCAATAACTTGCACCATTTCGAACTCCGAAGATCCGTGCTTTCCATCATTGGCTGTTGAAAACAATGTAGAAAAAAAATCTTTTTAAATTTTTGAAAGTTTATGCTAAAACACACTGAAATTAAATAAACTATGTACAAACATATTTACAGACATATTTTTGTGAATTTGTGTCTAAGGATCATATCAGTTGATTGAGACGTATCACTAGTACCGTTGACCTTTTGATGACTCTAAGTTCTAAACTTGTTTACCTAGATCGTCGATATATTTGTCCACTTAAACTTCGACACATTTCTCAATTGTTCCAAGATATCTTAATTAGAATTATGAAACTTGTCTCAACTATGGTTCCCATCTCAGAATATACTCCGCATCAAGATTCCATAGATTTCATCTTACAGGTGAGTATAGCGTAATTGATATCTGTACATGGGTTATGCGAAGCCTTGATAACTCGGTTAATACCACCGTATCGACAAAGAGATGAAGGTCGACTTAAAGGTGTTGTTCCAAATAAGGAATCTTTTTACTGTAATTGATTAGATCTTTCATTTTTTCAATTTTGCTGCAATTTAGGGTATTTAGCAAAAGCATTATAGAAGTTCTAGGCTATTGCTTTTTCAAAATCAGAAGAAATTGTATAATACCCCAGATATCAATCATCTATAAAGACCTCGTATCTCAGAATCAGGCAATCTCTTGAACGAAATTTCGGAGTACTAAGTCCATATATCCGAGAGATGTTAATCCACAAGTTTAAGCAGTTGTAAAATTTAGTTTATATCCCGGAAACAATCTACTGAACATGTAAAGCCTATCGACACATCCACAGTAACACTTGTTTAAACTTTTAAACTTTACAAATCCTTAGCATACTGTGATAGTCCACTGATGTACTATCATTTCCTTTTTTGACACAAAATTCTTTTTGTCTTTTTCATGTTTTTGTACTTTTTTGGTTTTTCATATGTTTTTGTATTTTCTCGTGTCACTTCTCCCCCTAAAATCAAAATCATATTTTATTATTTTAGTTTTTAAGAAATTTTAATCCTAAAAGACAACAAACCAATGAGGATCACGAGAACTCGTCGTCCGATCCATATTCAAACTCTGCTTCCGCACATGTCAAAAGATTTTTCATACCGTTAAGTCTCATTAAGTATTTAAACCGTGAAAGACTGAAAGGTTTGGTATAAAAATCAGTTTTTTTGTTCATCGGTGTGGATTTTCTCAATTCATACCAATCTTTTTCGTAGCAATCACGAATAAAGTGGTAACGAATCTCGATATGTTTTGTTCGAGAGTGATAAACTGGATTTTTAGTAATATCGATTGTTGCCTTATTGTCAACATATAACAGGTGTCAAGAAATTGCAATCCATAGTCTCTCACCTGTTGTTGTATCCACAAAATTTGGGAACAACAACTAGAAGCCGAGATGTACTCAGCCTCACAAGTGAGAGCGACCGTGGTTTGTTTCTTGCACTGCCAAGTTACTAATCGTGTTCCGAAGAACTGGCAACAGGCCGTCGTAGACTTTGCGTTCAATCTGTCAACACCGAAATCAGAGTCAGCATATCCAGTCAGATCGAAGTTTTCATTCTTTGGATACCACAAGTCGGTGCTTGGACATCCCTTCAAATATCTGAAAATCCGTTTTACGGTCTATGTGTGAGATACTCTTGGACTAGACTGATAACGTGCAAAGAGGCAAGTAGGATACATGATATCCGGACAAGATGCCGTCAGATACATCAAAGATCCTATCATCGACCAATAAATAGTTTCATCAACTTTGGTTCCGGTTTCATCAATGCAAATTCCGTGATTAGGTGCCAGAGGAGTAGATAACGGCTTCGTGCTATCCATCTCACCCGTAGAGCTCATCTCGAATTTCTTCTTCATGATAGTTTCAAACTCTTTGCAAAGATCGTCATTTGTCGAACTTGCAATCCAAGGAAGAATTTCATTTCACCCATAGAGCTCATCTCGAATTTCTTCTTCATGATAGTTTCAAACTCTTTGCAAAGATCGTCATTTGTCGAACCAAAGATGATGTCATCCACATAAATTTGTACGATAATCAGATGACTTCCAACTTCTTTGGTAAATAGCTTATTATCCATTGTTCCTCTAATAAAGTCGTTGCCAACGAGATGTTGAGATAACCTCTCGTACCAGGCTCTCGAGGCCTGATGCAAACTGTACAATGCTTTATCCAGAAGATAGCTTTCTTTTTGTTCAGATCGGCAAAACCCGGTGGTTGGCCGACGTACACTTGCTCTCGTAGCTTACCGTATAGAAAAGCGGATTTCACATCTAATTGATACACTTTAAAACCTTTCCAAGCAGCGAATGCAGGAAAATGCAAATGGACTCCAATCTTGCAACTGGTGCATATACTTTTGTATAATCAATTCCATCTTGTTGATGAAAACCATTGACAATGAGCCGAGCTTTGTTGTGTACTATAACTCCACGATCATCGCGCTTGCACTTGAAGAGCCATTTAGTATCTATCGTCTTTTGATTCTCTGGAAGGTTAACAAGTTTCCACACCCCTAACTTTTCAAACTGTAATAATTGTTCTTGCATCGCAAGCACCCAATTCTCACCTCCTAAAGCTTTAGAAACCTTCTTCGGCTCAACCTGGGATATGAAATACTGATAAGTACAATAATCTTGAACTGGACATGTTTTAGTATAAAAGCAACTCAAAGCTTTGTTGATCTGGCTTCTGTTCTTACGTCAGTTTGCAATTCTCCAATTATAGAATCCAATGGGTGGTATGAATAAGATCTCAGTATCACCTCACTTGGAAAATCAACAGTACTCTCCTGATTAGTAATATTTAGATCAACCACCGTTTCAACTCAGGAGCACTAGAAAACGCTTCATTTCGAGTACTTGGGCCAGCAGATTGATTTAACAAACTTGTGATCTACTCAGATTCTTCGTTAGAAGAAGATCCTCCATAATCATCAAACGTCGGAGCCTCATCAGAGTCGAAATTATGTGCTTGAGAAAGATTGGGTTCTTCTGAAACATTTACTGGTTCTGTAGCTGGTGTCACTTGTTCTGCATGAGTTTCTTGAACACCACTACTGCTTAGACCTTCACCAGAAGAAGATGATCCAACAGTTGGTTGATTAACCACTATTGGTCTGATAATCTGCTCTTGATTAGACGACTGATGTAGATAATATAAAATAGCAATGTCTTCTTTAGATGGCTCTTCTGGAAAGTCAAATGATTTCCATAACTCACTATAATTGAACAACCAAGCATCACTTGCTCTTTGAATTGGAGTTGTATAACGAAAACAGTCGACGTGCTATGCTTCTACCACTCTTCTCAAACTTGGCAGGTAAACTCTCTTGAGCAGACTTGCTTAGCCGACAAAGAAACCATCTATCGTTTTGCACCAAACTTTCCGTCTGAATCAATGACTGTACAAGGTGCGCCAAACGGTTCTAAATACTTCAGATTGGGTTTTCTTCAGTTTAGCAATTCAAAGCAAGTCTTCTTGGTAGGTTTGACCATCAAGACTCTGTACAATGTATAGCATGCTGCTGCGACTGCTTCACTCCAGAAACTGACAAAAGCTTTGAATCTGCAAGCATAGTTCTTGTTGTTTCTATTAATGTTTGGTTCTTCCTCTCAGCCACTCCATTCTGTTGTGGAGAGTATGGAGCACTGAATTCGTGTAAGATGCTTTTGTCGTTGCAAAATTCTTTCATTCGGACATTTTTGAATTCTGTACCATTATCGCTTTGAATCCTTCTAATAGGGAGATGGTACAGATTCTCAATCTTCCTGAAGAGGATCATGAGATTATTGAACGTTTCGTCTTTGCTCTCTTGGAAGAAGACCCATGAAAATCTTGAATAGTCATCGGTGACGACAAGACAATAAAGATCTCTAGATATACTCTTCACATTCATTGGACCGAAGAGATCCTTATGTAGTCTTTCGGGCGGCAGCTTGATGGAGTTAAGAATCTTTCTTGGATGTGACTTTTTAATCTACTTTCCTTTCTTGCATTCCAGACAATTTTCAGTCATGTGAAAGCTTTTACGATTCACTCCTTCAACTAAGTCATTGTGAACCAGGTGATTCATCTTTCTGAGGTTTATATGACCCATCTTTCTGTGCCAAAGAATTGATTCCTTCTTTGTGGCCTTCGTTACTAAGCCTTGAGCCGCTTTGAAGTAGTTATAGCAATGCTCATATCCAGCACATAAAGATCATTCTCGCGAGGAGCACGCATGAGAATCCACTCTTCTGGAATCTTAAAGCCCGGTTTAATAATCATGCACTCCTTGTCGTTGAAATGGGTGGAAAACTGCTTATCACAAATCTGAGAATTACCGAGAAGATTGTTCTCCAGCTCAGCGATATAGTTGATCTTATCAAACGACACCACACCATTAGATAACTTTCCTTCTGCAATAATTCTACCTCCTTGGTTACCCGCGAAACTCACGTACCCTCCATTGATTGCTTTAATATCGAAGAGCAAGGCACACATTCCAGTCATGTGACGTGAAGCTCCGCTATCCGTAATCCACTTTGACAAGATGGATCTTGGGAGCCCCTGCACATGTAAAGAACTTATTTAAAGAGGGAAACCCAATCCTTTCCGGTCTTGGGTGGAATCGGGATATCATAAGTAGGAATTTTCAAGTCAACATTCAGAAATTTCTGATCAGTCTTTGTGTCATTGATATTTTCATTCTTGACTGATGCAAACTTTGCACTTTAGATGATGATGGTGTTTTCTTTGCAACCCATGATTGAGATTTCATTCGAGCTTTCTTAATGTAAAATTTTGAATATTTTATCTCATTTGATTTAGAAGTTTCATCCTTTTCAAAATTTGATTTTTCAATTTTAGATTCAATTTTAGGTTTCACTTCGATGTTAGATTCATTATTTCGTTTTAAGATCATTATTGGTTTTACAATCTCTGGGTGCTTAAGTTTCTCATCTTCTGAAGTTGTCTTTCTATCGGTGATACATAGGCTTTAATTTTGGACACTTGCGAGCAATGTGACCAACTTCATTGCATTTGAAGCAAGTCCAAGTATCAGCAGAATGTCCACTCATGGGTTTTACTCCATTTGTGGATTTAGCCTTATCACGAAGATCTTTTTCCTTCTTAAACTCATCGTTCGATTGCTTTCCAATTGAATTTTCTTCCTGAACCGTGTTAGTCCCAAACACAAATTTCATGTTTTTATTCTTATATTCATGAAATGGTGACTTTTGTTTCTTTTTCGGTTCATCTTCTACCTCTAAACCCAAACCCGCTCTCTTATTCTCCGGAAAATCACCACCATTCCTTCGGTAGTTGTTATAAACTTTTTTGGATTTTGAGTAAAATTTCTTTTCATTCTTCTCTAGATCATCTGATGATACTTCAACAAGTTTGAATAGTTTGTCAATCTGTCTTCTTTCACATTCCGAATCGGAAAACTATCGTCAAAATATAGTTTATCAGAGTCCTTAACTTTGTACATTACAATGTTAGGATCATCACTTAGCCTATTTTCCGATGAAGTCTCTTCATTTTCAGATTGTGATTCAGAACTATCTAAACTTGAGTCGACACTTTCAAAGCTACCATCATCAGAATCATTTTCTAAAACATTTTCAACCACATTTTTCACAACTGCTTCTCTGTCATCATTAGATGTCGTGTAGATTACACCAATGTTCTCAGGTAACTTATCATTTGTTTTTTTATAGAAGTGTTACATTAAGTGCCTTCTCAATCCCTTCCACTTTCTTGCGACAATAACTTGCGAACAATGGAGGTGGAACTTTGATATACTCTCTACGCTTCTTACCTTTTGGCTTCACATCATTTTCTTCCGACGAAATTGTTGGAAGAATATGATCGATGACATAAGCGTCAGTCGTGTAACTGAGCAAGAGTTGCCTTACTCGTTCAGTTTCAATTTTCATTTCTTGAAGCTCATGTTTTGTTTCAGCAATGGTGTTAATGTACATATTAATTGCTTCTTGTTTTTCAATTACCTTGCTTTGGACATTCTTATTGTGGCACCTTGTTCTAAGTTAGCCTTTTCAACATTGCAATAAGTGCCTTTCATCTTATCATAAGCTTCTTTCATCGTGCGATAATCGTATTTAAAATTTTCATTATGCATATTTAGTTCGCTTATAATTAGAGATTTCTTAGCACATTGCTCAGAAGGTTTTGTGCACTTAGTGCAAGGTTTTTCAACCTCCAAAATTTGGACTTTCACAACCTCTTTCTCAATCACCTTTACCTCTGAACCTACTTGTTTCAGATTGGCCATCATGGCTTTGTCAGCAATCTTTGTGAGGTTTTCTCGTTCATCTCCTTTGTCACATCAATGATTTCCTCAACCTCTGGTTTCTTTTCTTCAACCACTTGCTCTTGCGATGTAGTTTCAAAGCAACCTGCAAAAGTAGAATGAAGGTTAGGAGGAATAATGTTCTTCATCTTTGTCTCGTGATAGATCATTTCCTCTTCCTCTGATCTTTACAGATATTCTTCTAAGATCACCTTCTCAAGAGCTGCATCATTAATCATTGACTCTGGTTCTTCCACGATTTCGGCCATCAAAGCAACACTAGTTTTCTTGGAGATATATTTATTCCAATCAAACCCTTCATCCTCATGTGCAACAACTAAAGCCTTTTCATTTGTCTTTGACGAAACGTCTTTTACTTCAACTTGAACATTTCTTGGAAACGGCTTGTATTGCAAGGATTTCTTGTAATGGTCATTGTTGTTTCCAAAAGGACTTTGATTGCCACTTGCTTCTTGATTTTTGCACTCGCGTTTGAAATGCCCCTTTTGTCTACATTTGAAGCATGTTACTTTCGACTTATCGAATCCAAGCTTATTGCTCGAATTTCCAATGTCTCTTCCTGTGAGCGTGATAAACTTCGTGACTCTTCTGATAATTGATGCTAAGCTCCATTTGATATCCATCAGTTCCAACTCCACTTCATTAACTTGGTCATAATCCTCAGCTGTCATCTTTGGATTCCCAATCTTCCCCGCAACTAAACTTTTGTATGATTCGAGTACGGTTGCAATGAGCGCCATGTGCTGCTTGGCGATTTGTTCAGAGAAAACATTCTTCAGATTAACTGCAATGTTGCAATGAAATACATTCGAATTAGAAATAGAATGATTTGTTTTTGTCATTGGTTTGGTTCTGGAACGGAGAATTTGAGCTAGCACTTGAATATGATGTGTTCGGAGGACTCTAATCATAACTCGGGTATGGTTGAGTGTTCGGTTGACTTTGGAATGAATGATTCGAAGAGTTCATATTCACACTAAACGTTGTTTGAATTTTTGGACTCGAAATTTCCTAAACACCTCCTTTGTAGTACAGTCCCACATCTTGCACAACATTTGCATTCTTCGATTTAGCCATTTTTAGCATCTCCATTTCATGTCCCTCCAACTTGTCAATGAAATCTGATAGCTTGTAATGCATCAAACTCGGACCATTCTTCAATACCATTAAGTAGGTCGTCCACTCCCCCTCAGGAAGTGCATCAGCCAACTTATCGATCATCTCTTCATCAGTTTTATGAAGATCATGTCTTCGCATCTGAACCATCAAATGACAATATATATCGATCATTAGCTTCATGGTTTCGACTTTGATCATTGTGAAAATATCAAATTCCTTCTTGATTAAAGCTTTCTTGCTTTTAATCATCTCAGCACTTCCCAGATATTTAGCACATAGTGCTTTCCACAACATCTGTGACGTTTTGCATTCTGGTAGCAAGATCAAGATGTCTTCTTTCACTGATTGCTGTATTTGACTTATCATCTTTTTCTCTGCCACATATGCATCTTTAAGTTCTGGGGTAAACTTTACCAATGCAAGATCTTGATTACATTCATCCTTTGGCCACATATATCCTGTTTGAACAGCAACCCAACTGTAGAAGTGATTCGCTTGAACCCAGTTCACGAATTTTTCTTTTCAGCCTTCAAATTCATCCACACTCATCAACTTTGGCGGTTTCTCCGAAGTCCCCATTTCATTATCCAGATTCATCTGATTCACCGCGTTTGTATTTGCGTTCGCATTCGATATGGAAGCCACTGTTGAAGCAAAGGAATTGTGGAAATCTTGATCCATCTCGAAAAACAAACGATTATGACTTAAACACGTTCAAAACACTTGAAATGACTAGCAAACAGACAAGTTCGGGCGAACTTGTGCAGCAAATAGTTTTCAGATTCTGTTTTGACAAGTTCGGGCGAACTTGTGTGAAAATTTCAGAAAATTTCACTTGATGACAAGTTCAGGCGAACTTGTAATAATTTTCAAAAAAAAATTCAACCTTTGACAAGTTCGTGCGAACTTGTGATAAAATTTCAATAAAATTTTGACAAGTTCAGGCGAACTTGATCAAAAACCTTTGAAAATATTAACAACTTCACGCAAAGTTGTTTACAATCAACAAAAATTATGAATTTAATCCAACTTCGGGCGAACTTGATGTATAAGTTCGGCTGAAATGAGTTTATGAAACATGGTTTTTTGACATTTTTGACATGAAATTGATTGAATTTGGTTCTGAAAGTTTCAAGGGTTTGTTATTAGGTGATTATGTATGACATATTCAAATTTTAGCCATTTTTAACCGTAGGTTCATCAATTTTGTGAAAAAAGTGTAGAAAAAAGAAAGAAATGGTAGAAATAGAGAGTGTCTTGTGTAAATCTCAGCAAATTAGGTATCCATGGGTCTGATACCACTTGTTAGGATCACTCCTCCACTACTTAGGAACCTAATTTGTATCTAATGTCATCGTAAGCGGAAAATACGTGAATTGTTAATCGAATACACAAGATTTACTGTTTAAAGTGTCTTTTATTAGTCCAAAATCATATTACATTGAGAATCCAAACAGACAGAGCTTCGCCATCTTCAATGCAAAGCTACAAATGACAAAGACCCAAGACGTATATATAGACCACCAAGTTCGCTCGAAGTGTGTCATGACCAGGACAAGTTCGGGCGAACTTGTCTACACACAAGTTCGGCCGAACTTGTGTCTTTACAACATAAATATTATCAAAATCTAACATTTACAAGCCCTAATCACACAGACTCGATCCAAGATCTAGACAATAGACATCGTGTATCAATAGTTCTGGTGTTCTTGGGATGCTGTTGTAGGTCCGTTATACGGATCGTTCGGGCACTAATCTGACAAACCTAAGGTAAACGTGCGGAATCCGTTTGCTTAGGCGACATTGGATACACTAATTTGTTTCTATTTAATCACCGTTTCATTAATATTCAACGTTACAGATCCTGGAAACACTTTGACAGAGCTTCGCCTCTGTCGTGACAAAATCTCTGAAGTTACAAATGAAACATCAAAGCTCCTAATTATACTAACACAAGTTCGCTGGTGGGAGTGCAAGTTCGGGCGAACTTGCTTAGTCAAGTTCGGCCGAACTTGACTACAACACTACCATTTCAAGCGAACTTGTCCCTAAATATACATAAACTTCGACATTTCGCTCCTAAATACTGAATCGATATTATACGATGACGTAAGCAACAGACATATGCATCAACAGACTCCCCCTTGGATGTTGCCGTAGTCATCATTCGTCAATTAAGTTCCTGAGTCTTTAATGTTCTCTTGATCTTTATATCTTGAATAACTTTAACATCCATGCTCCCCCTTGCTTTGAGCTTTCTGGTATCTTTAATCAACGTGTTTATCTAGCTTCCCCTCAAATGATGCTTCGAATCTCTAAGATTTGACGATTAAGAACAATCACACGTATCCACACACAAACAATTTCTTAACAGTCTCATTGGTCCAGCTCACATTCAACATTATCAAGTTACCATGGAAGATTTTGAAAGAAAATATTTTTGGATTTTTAATATTGAATGCAGAAATGTAAACAAACTAAAATGTAATATTTACAGTTTATATTTTTGTGAGAAAACGTGCTAGAGGATCATATCAGTTTTTGAGACATACCACCAGTACCGTTGACCTTTTAATGACTTTAAGTTTTAAACTTGTTTACCTAGATTGTCGATATGTTTATCCACCTAAACTTTAACACATTTCTCAATTGTTCCAAGATATGTTAGGGTAAGAATTACTTATCTGTGGTTCCCACTTCTTGAATATACTCCCGTATCAAAATTCCCTAGATTTCATCTTACAGGTGAATAAAGCGTAATTGATATCTGTATCAGGGTAATGCGATGCCTTGAGAGCTCAGGTAAGTACTACCGTACAGACAAAGAGATGAAGGCTCGACTTTAAGGTGTGTTCCATTTAAGGAATCTTTTCAGCACTGCAAATGATTAGATCTTTCGATACTTTTCAAGATTGCATGCAGTTTAGGGGTTTATTGCAAAAGTATTGTAGAAGTTCTAGGCTATTGCTTCCGCAAAATCAGAAGAACTTGTATAATACCCCAGAAATCAACTATCTATAAAGACCTCGTATCTCATAATCAGGCAATCTCTCAAACGAAATTTCGGAGTACTAAGTCCATATATCCAAGATATGTTAATCCACAAGTTTAAGCAGTTGTAAAATTTAGTTTATATCCCTGAAACAATTTACTAAACGTGTAAAGCCTATCGACACATCCACAGTAAGACTTGTTTATAACTTTTTAAACTTTACAAATATTTAGCGTACTGTGAACGTCCACTGATGTACTATCATTTCCTTTTTGCGCACAAGTAATCTCATTTTTCATTTTTCAATTTTTTTATATTTTAAGATTTTCTATTGTTTTTGGCTTTTTCAATCATTTTATCTATCTAAAATGATTTCAAAACGATGTTTTTCAATTTTACAAGAATTTTTTACAATTTTTAAAAAAAATTTCACCCTAAAATTGAAAACATCTTATTAAAATCGAAAATAAGAATCTTCCATTTTAACCATTTAACGACTTTTTACGAATGTGAACGCGAGACTACCATTTTGTTTGTGTGGAATATCACTCCTGTCTCTTGTCTCTCTGCATGAACAACCACTGCTTCTCAAATGATGTTTGGCTTGAAGCTTGGTTATCCTGCATATTCAAACAAACTTTAATCAGTTTTGAATTGGAACCCAATCCATTCTGGATTTAGGTTTTCCAAAATCATTAACATCTGAAGTAAACAAACATTCACAATCTTTTTGATATTCAAACAGTTTGTAGAAACTTTATTTGAAAATTTTACTTTCTTTGATTTTTTAACTGTTTGAATTATCAAATTTTTCTCTGCTGCTCTCTCTTTTGTCCTCAAATTTGTATCTTATGAATTCATTTTACTTGACTGTGAGTAAAATGATTCATTAGAACTTTTATCTGATTTTTAGACGTATCCGAGGACAAAATCTTTTCCAAGTACTCTCTAACTTTTTTTCTCTTTTTTCTCAATCTGTCTTTTTGCCCTTGTGATAACTTGACTTTTTGTTCTTTGGGCTTCTCTACAGTTTTCTCATTTTTCTTCTCTGTTTTCTTCTCCTCTGGTCTTTTCTCCCCCTGAGATTTAACCGATCTTCTTTTTAGATTAGTCGGACAATCCCTGGAAATATGACCTTTGATTTGACATTTATAGCATCTTCTCGTATTATTTTTCAGGCAGTTAACAGCAATGTGTCCACCAAATCCACAGTTGTAACACACTCTGTTATCGTACCAATCTCTCCATTCAGACCAAACACCCAAATCAGCACATTGATTTGACATGTAGTAGTCATCTTTCCTGCTTCTTCTCTAAAATTGATTTGACTTTGAAGCACTGTAATCCGACCGGCACCACTTATTCTCAAATTTTTTGTGAGCTTTTATAATGATTGGATGACCGTACCGATGAGCTTTTATTTTTGTTTTGAAACTTTTTATAATTTTGTTTTTCATGTTGTTTTTTTTCTCCATTCTGCTTAGAAGTTTTTGCGTTGAGCATTCACCTTTTTCAGCAGATTGTAAAACAGTTTCTTGAAATTTTTCTTTTAGTTTCAAAAATATTTCCTTTTTATCATTTTTATTATCGGTATTATCATCACAATCCTTAATTATGACATCGTCATAATTTGTGACATTGTCACTTATTGGAATTTCCTTTTTATTCTTATTGAACAGTTTAGGACATATCTGATCTAACATTACAGATGAAGTCACAAAACCTTTCAATTGTTTTTCTAAATCATCAATTTTATTTTTTGCAATCTCAACATCTTGTTCAAGTTTTCTAATTTTTTCAAGATGCGAGTTTATTATATTTTGTTTTTCAATAACATTTTTATTCAAAACAGATTTATCATTTTCTAAAATTTTTATATTATTTTGAAAGTATTTCACATTTTGTAATTTTCTGTTTTCTAAAATTTTTATTTGATTTTTAAAATTCTTTTCATTTTCTTTTAACTTTTTTATTTCTAATGACAAACATTCCAAATCTTTCAAAAGTTTGACATTAATAGATTTGAATTTTTGACAATTTAAGCACACAGATTCAGTACACTTTGTGCAAGGTTTTTCGACCTCCACAATTTGTACCTTTACCAATTCTTTATCAACAATTTTTACCTCTGACTTTACCTTCTTGCTTTTAATCATCTCAGCACGCTCCAGATATTTAGCACGTAGAGCATTCCATAGCTTTTGTGCCGTATCACATTCTGGTAGCAGATTCAAGATATTTCCTTTCACCGACTGCCGTATCAGATTAATCATTTTCTTTTCAGCAAAATAATCATCTTTTTGTTGAGTAGAATATTTGCACTTCTCCAAAATTTGCTGATTTTCATCTCTATGAATGACATAATCTGTCTCAATCACGACCCAACTACGGAAATGCGTAGCTTTGACCCAGCTCTCAAATTTTCCTTTTCAAACATCATATTCATCTATATTCATCAACATAGGAGGCTTCATGGACTCCATTTCGTTTTCCAAACAAATCTGTCGTTCAAAACACTTGAAAAATGATTAGCAAACAGACAATTTTTAGAAAAATTTGACTTTTTAACAAACAATATCAACGTATCGGTTTGCTAAAAACGTTTAAAATTTTTCGGAAAACTTTTTTTACCAGATTAGAGCTTTAAACTCGTCTCGTCAATACGAATCTAACGATTATAATGTCCGAGACGTTTTTCAGGATTTTCATGCCTTTTTTTAGAAACCTTGGACAAGTTCGGTCGAACTTTTCACAGCGTGTGAAACTCGGCTATTTAACAAGTTCGGGCGAACTTGTATAAGTTTCAAGAGAAACAAGCAAGTTCGGGCGAACTTGTACTAGATTTTCAACAAATTTTAATCAAAAGTTCGGGCAAACTTGATAAAATCTGATTGAAAAGTAACCAAGTTCGAGCGAACTTAACCTAAAACCTTGAAAAATCAATCAAGTTCGGGCGAACTTGATGAAAAATGTGAATTTTTCAGTCAAGTTCGAGCGAACTTGATGTTAAGTTCGAGCGAACATGTGTTTTCAAACATGATTTTTTCAAATTTTCAGCATGAATTCGTTTGTTTTAAGCTCTAATCTTTTCAAGGGTTTATCTATTATGGATTTTATGTATTATACTTGAAAATCAGTCCATTTTATCCGTGAATCGTCCATGAAAAGTTAAAAATGAAAGAAATTAGTAGAAGATGAGATGATTTCAGTCCAATGTCTTCAAATTAGGCCAATCCTGCTCTGATACCACTTGTAGGTCCGTTATACGGATCGCTCGGGCACTAATCTGACAAACCTAAGGTAAACGTGCGTAATCCGTTTGCTTAGCGACATTGGATACACTCATTTGTTTCTATTTAATCACCGTTTCATTAATATTCAACGTTACAGATCCTGGAAACACTTTGACAGAGCTTCGCCTCTGTCGTGGCAAAATCTCTGAAGTTACAAATGAAACATCAAAGCTCCTATTTATACTAACACAAGTTCGCTGGTGGGAGTGCAAGTTCGGGCGAACTTGCTTAGTCAAGTTCGGCCGAACTTGACTACAACACTACCATTTCAAGCGAACTTGTCCCTAAATATACATAAACTTCGACATTTCGCTCCTTAATACTGACTCGATATTATACGATGACGTAGGCAACAGACATATGCATCAACAGTTGTACTACCTTACAATCTCTTTTGACACACAGAAGTCATCCAACTCCTTATTTTAAAATTCTATTCCATTGTCACTCCTGAAGATTTTTACTGGCAAATCAAATTGCTTTTCAACTATTCTTACAAAGTCCTGCAAAATACATGCAGCCTCATCTTTGGAGTGCAAAAAGTACGTCCATCTAAACCTTGAAAAATCATCAATTATGACAAGACAATACCTCTTCTTTTTAACACTCGTGATTTTAACAAGGCCAAACAAGTCCGTGTGTAACAATTGTAAACACTGACCATTTTTGGACTCATCAATTGATTTAAATGAACTTTTATGTTATTTACCTTTTAAACAGGAAACATAATGTTCATCCCATGTGAATTGTTTTGGTGGAAGACCTCTTACAAGACCTTGTTTTGAGAGTGTGGTGATAGTTCTAAGATTTGCGTGACGAAGTCTTCTATTCCATAATTCTATCTCTTTGTTAGAGGCAGCTGAGAACAGACATGCATTAGACATTGGATTATCTTTCAACATATCTACCACATACACATTGCCACTCCTTTAAGCAACAAGCTGTGTTTTGCTCCCGGCTATGACTTCTTCAATCTTTTTCACCACATCTCGCCCAACAATCTTATATGTCTCCTTAGTGAAGAATGACCTATAGCCTTTGTCACTCATTTGAGACACACTAAGAAGGTTAAATTTCAGATTGTCAATAAGACTGACATTTTCAAACTTGAGTTTCCCAGCTTGGACTGTCCCTGACCCTAACACCTTTCCTTTTGAATTGTTACCAAAGGATATATCACCATCTCCATGTGCTAGAAAATCTTTGAGAAGGACTCTACATCCTGTCATGTGCCTGGAGCCTCCACTATCTACATACCATAAACTATTAAAGCATGCAGTAGCTCCCTCCACATCAGTACAAATTAGTTTTAGTGAGTGTCCAAAGCCAAAATGGCTTTGGATGGGGTCATAGACCTTCCAGTCTCAAGTCCAAGAGAATGGCCAGAGTTTTGAACAGATTTTTGAAACATCTGTTGTGGACCATTTCCTTTCAAGTGGTTATAACCATGAGGATGCTTGTTCACTTTTGGTTTTAAAAGTCTTGTGTAGACCTCATAAACATGTGGTACTCTTGGATAAGGTGGTTGGTCATATCCTCTTGGAAATTTGTTTGTTGGTGGTACATCTATTACCTGAACCTCTTTGGAAGCAAAGGTTACATTCAACTGTTTGGTAACAGATGTTTGGACTGGGACAAAGATGTTTTGACTTTCCCTTTTTAGTACTAGCCCGTGGACTCTCAAGTGTTTTTTATTTATACTCATTTTTCTTGACATCAAAATTTTTAAATAAACACACTCTTGAGTATTGTGATTATTTTTTCATGAATAGTGGAATGAGGTGCATCAATGATCTCACTTGTCTTGTTTATGCCATACGCTTTTAAGAGAAAACAGTTTTTAGTAACATGATTCTTCTTTTCACAAAAATCACAAAACAAGATTGATATTGTTTCCTTCTTCTTCCCTTTTTCATCCTTTTGGTCAACAGATGTTGTAACACCTGCCGAAAGATCTTTTAAGGGAATGATTTTTTTACTTTAGGTGCTTTCACACCATCAATTGTTGAGAAATCCATTGACTTAAAATTTTCAAGAATGTCACATTCATCTGACCATGTTGGATTGAATTGGTATTTTTCAATTTCCTCAAAAGTTGAGGATCCTTCAAGTTTTCCAAAACAATTTTCTTTCCATTTGGTTCTATGACTTTAATTTCTTGACCAGCCATGTTGGTAGGAATTACTTCAACCAAACCATTACAACAATGTTTTGAGAAACTTGGTCACTTTTGCGAAAGCCCATGCCAAATTTTACATTACTTTTGATCTATTTTTCTAACATCAACTCATAACCTTTGCAAGATTCTACCCATTATTCACATGTAATTTGGGTAAATTCAAACTCCATTTTTACAACTATGATATTTTTCTATCATTGTCAGGAGTTGATCCTTGCTTATGCTTGATTCATGTTTGAGACTGCTGATTTCACTTTCTTTTTCAAACAGTTTTGATTTAAACTCTTTAACAAGTTTTTCAAACTGAATTTCATCATCTAAGATCTTGTTTCTAAGGTTTTCATTCACCTCTTTAATGTTTGCAAAAGCAATGATACATTTGTCAGAACATAAGTCTTTAAGGACTTGAGGTGATACCTTAGCAGCAGCCACCATGGCACAATCACATTCTCCTTCAAAACACTAGAATCCCATGGGTCTGACAAAGGATTTACAATTTTGCACCAACCTTTTGTTCTGAAACATCTGCTTTAACATTATCACAAATCACATTAAAATTGAACACCACTTCCTTAGAATCAATCCCTTCCAATATTGTCTCTAGTGCCATAAAACAAAATCATCCATGTTTATTTTCAAAATCGGCAACTAGAGCAAAATTTTCATCTGTAAGTTCATCAGGTAAGCTACTCCAACCAACAAAGCCTTGTGTAAAGAAGCTCTATTGACTATTCTCTGGTGGAGTAGAGGTTTGTGTAGCTTGTGGTGCAGGTTGCACTTGAACCTGAGGAACCGAGGCTTGAACATATTATATCTGAGGAACAGTGGTTTGGGCATACTATACTGGAACAGTGGTTGCAGGGTGTGCAAAGTGAGCAGTGATTTGCATGTGTGGAGTAGGGGTATATTGGGAATACTGGACAGTGTTTTGAGGTCTAGGAATTAGATGTGTGACAACAGGTTCACTTGTTTGGCTCCTACATTCCCTAGCAAAATGGCCTAACCTATTACACTTATAACACTTGATTTTAGATTTATCCGACCCAACTTTCAACTCCTCATGCAAACCTGGAAATTTTCTGGCAGTTCTTTTGTAAAATTGCTAGTTCTTACACTTAACAAAGCAAGTTGATGCAAGATGTCCATTTCTTCCAAATCAGTGGGGTCAAAATGTTGAAGATCATTTAACTAAAAAGATAACTTGTCAGAAACCGGTTTTCCCTATTTGCTACAAAAGCATAATTGGGTGAGTAAGAATCAGTGTTAGATCCTCCACCAGAAGTTATGTCAATAAAATTATCATAACCCTGATTCTTACTTCCACCAGAGGTTTCCTTTTGACCAAAAAGTGTTGTACTATCAAAACATAGTCATCAGTAACTTTTCCTGACTCTTGAAGCTTCTTTTTCTGGTTAAGCTCTCTCTCATAAGTTAAGAGCCTACCATGAAGCTGATTCAAACTCATCTCTTTGAAGATTTTCTTGTTACGAAAGCATTGGTGTCCCCTTTATCTGGTAATGATCTTAGAAATCGACTATTCAAGGTTGAATTAGGAAAATTAACATCTACCAATTTTAATTCACTTATAAGACAACTAAACCTCTCGAATTGTTGAGTTAATGATTCTCCTTTAACGTGACAAAATGTTTCATAGTGTTCGTTTAAAACTTATTATTTTCGATAACTTCCTCTGTACCACCAAACTAATCTTTCAAAGGATCGCACAACTCCTTAGCACTGTTGCAATGCAACAGGCTAGCATATATATCATTCGAGCAGAACGTAGCAACAATGCTAAATGCTTTGGAATCTAGCTCGATTTTCTGAAAAACTTGCTCAGAGTAGTTTTCAAGCTTCTTTGTTACTTGAACTTTGGGGTCTTCAGCACTCGGTACCATCGGAAGATGAGGTCCGAAGATAAACAATTTCCAATAACCCGTGTTTTGTTGAGCATGTATTTGACCCATCCGACGTTGCCAGATATTATATTTAGATCTGACAAGCATCGGAGAGTACCAGTGTTGTGTGGATCTAGTGAATCTTGAGACATTATTTATTGTTTACAACAGCTTTTTGTTTAAAAATACTTTTGAATATAGATAAATTTTTACTCTGATTCAACGAACAAACGATATCAGTAGTAGGAGCTGATCTGTTTATATCGAATTAATTTTAGATCGAATTTGATTGACCAAGCTCTGGTACCAATTGTTAGGATCTGAGTTTGATTGTTATGACAGTTAAGACGAAATCAATGAAAGAAGATAGAACAAAGATGAAATATGCAGCGGAACAATAATTTTTTTTTTAAATCACAACAATGAAGATATTTCTTTCATCAACATGCTTTTATAAATCATAAGTTTATATATGCATGAAGAATTACAACTCTCCCTCAGCCTGATCACTCCTAATTTGTTCGTACAAAAATGTCAAGGTGAAAATGATAAATAGAACAGTACAAGCACGGTTCTATTTATAGTACAAGTGAAACATCTAAGAATCTAAACTGAATTAACCTAGACAGCGAAATCTAACGACCTAACAAAATGTTAACATCTGCTAGCTAAACACTGTTACATTGATACTACAAATAAACTTTGTTGAGAATCCTCTGTTGAGCTTTATCCTATGTTGGTCTTTAATATCTGTTGAGCCATAGTAGACCTTAGCTTCATCAGACTTTAGTCTTCTTAGAAGTAGTTCTCTCTAGCAGACCTTTGACTTTAAGCAGAGTTTATCTTCAATAGATCTTGTAAATAGACCTTAGCTTGGGCAGACTTTAGAGTAGCAGATATTGAGTCTTTGCCATTGGGAAGAGCAAATCTTCAAAGCACTGTTATTTGTGATCACTGGTTATAGACTATTTTGTTTTTCCAATCATCTGTTCTTTTGTGAGGTCCACTAGATCGAACATGTGGCCTAACTCTAAAATGGATTCCGCACGTTGAATCCGGAATCACAGACCTACATGACTCGGACAGGGTATGTCCGCTAAGCTGATCGTATGAAAAAACATGTTTAAGCTCAAAACCATCATCCATCTTTCATAAAAATTTAATCAGAATTACAAAAAGGTTTCTCACATAAGACGGTAGATTATAATTCTTTAACCTCATAAGCTTGAAGTGGGATTAGGTAGCGGTATGGTTTTTGAGTGTGAGACCCATAGATGAGTAATTTATTTAAACATAACCGATCATGATTAGGGGCTTTGAAATCGGCGATTGGGTTTAAATGGACACTATACCTGCAATCTTAGTTAATGTGTGACTAGCCTCATTAATAAGTAACTTGATACATTGAAGGCCAGTGATTTAATTGTGATTCCATTGCAAAAGATTTTTCGGGACGAAAAAGATAAGTGTGGGATTTTGATGGGTGCAGTTTAGGTGCACGTTATTGAATATCAATTATGCTAAAAATGCGTTGCTATTGGTATGAAATCCGCGACATTGATTCATTTTTGTATCAAGTGGATTATGAGTAAAATGGGTTTAACATGATTGATTTATAATAAAAGAAAGTAAAATACATTGATAGCAAAACATTATGGTCAATTGTCATATACGGGAGTTAAAAAAACACTAAGACAATTGAATCAACTATTATAGTGATTAAATGTTTAAATTCATTTTTTTGTTTCTTTGGTGATTATTGCAGGAAAAAGAATATCAAATTAAACGGATGATCTCAGGAGGTATACTAGAGAATTATCAGTAAAGAGTTAATTAAGTTTTGAATGAGTTTTGAAGTTAAAATAATTGTCAAACTTTACTAGCAAAATTAATGAAGAAAAGATATGGACCATGAATTAAATCTTGTCTATTAATAATCCAAAGGTCACGTGGGCTTAGAATTCAGATGATATTTGTTTTGTTTTGTTTAATGGGCCGCTAATATGGAAGTCGGTAGTTTTGTGCTGAATACAAAAAGAATTGGTTCGCAAGCATGAGGGAGAGAAGTTTTTGGACGGCTGAGTTGAGGAAGAAGAGAGGACGCACGGAGATGTGCACGGTTCAAGGCATGTGTGACTAGGTGGATTTCTCCAAGTAAACGGTTCATAGGGTTTGACACGTTTCTTAGTTTTATTTTTTTTGGATTTTTTTTACATTCACAACGTGGTATAAACAATTTGATGTGTTGGTATATTGAAACTATTTGAATGTGTTTTAAGTTCTTTCTTTATAACTTGTTCGGTTGATGACAAAACTAGTAGCTGGTTGGCTGACATAGAGTAGGTTGACTCACACTAGTAAATAGGGTAATTGAACTGTAAAAGATCTGATCACAAAGACCTTTTTTTATTACCATTTAAATTAACCGACTTTTCAGCACCATGGTGTTCAATTAATGATTAAATTGAGTTTTGTGTAAACCTAGAATCTGAAACTTAAGGACGTTACCTGTATCTTCTCTTGTGACTTTCCTCGGATGATTGATTTCTAGATTTCACATTAAACTCTGTTTTTTTGATTCTTGTAACTGGTACTCTTGACCACTTGTGTTGATTTCTTTGTAAATGTTTATTATATTTGAACTGTTTGTCTTTATCAAGTGTATTGCGATTTCCTTGCATCGTTAGCGGGTTGGTAAATTGGTGGGTAGTTGGTATAATTTAACGGATTATTAGGCTGTTATAGTTTATTTAAAAACGGTCCCTAACTATTAATCAAAGTCATTAATTCCATGTCTATGTGGTGTTTGCATCAGTAAATGGGTTTTTGTGTTAAACTAATTAGGATTCTGGGTAGGGTTACTTCTCTTCTTCTTCTTAATCTGATAACTCTTTTCTTAATTAATTAATCAGATGATCTAGCTAAACACTAACCACATATTCCCCGTGGATATGATACCCTACTTACGATATCTAGTTAGTTTAATTAGGTTATTGCATGACCCTAACGACAGTCATCACATAGGTTCTGGATTCGTTAGTTCGTGATCATAGGAAGTTTAGATTCTTCAGATCATGATTAGATTGATGTCATAGGGTTTGAGTCCCAAGTCTTGTAAAAGCCGGTTAGCAGGATTAGCGTCAGAGGATGCATCAGTATTGGCGATACTTAAAAGATATCAGAGGACCTGACAATTCAATGATAGTCTAAAGTGTCAGAATGTTTAATCTTCGAGCATATGAATTGTTTTTCGGACTGACTGCCGGGAATGATGATGTTTGTTGATTAAGTTGATGCGGGGTCCAACGGGGAAGAATATATATCTGTTATCATGACTGAAGAGGAATAATGTGACTCTGATCGTGGAAGAATAGTTCTTAGATCAAACGGTATTATCGGATGATTTTTTATTCGATGAACATTTGAGATTGTGGAGATTAGCGTTTACACTAATCAATCATTCAAGGAATGTGTTTAAAGGTGATTATGAAAAACGGGATTTTAGATTTTCATGGGTATTCACAGACATGGAGGTTACTAGTGTGGTGTTCAAAGTTTCTATCAATTAATGGTTTCGGTTTTTGAAGATTCAGAGATTGAGCTAAAGTGGTGAATCAAAAACCAAACCGGATGTGATTAACGTTGAAATGGAGAAACTGCATTGATTAATTGCGAGTTGGTGATTATCTGTAAAGATTGCAGTTAAGCAAATCACAGACATGGAGGTTACTAGTGTGGTGTTCAAAGCAAATAAAAAAACCAAACGCGATGTGATTATGGTTGGGAACCATGCAAACAAAGACGTTAAGATTCATTTAAGGGGGAACTTATTAGAGATCTGAAGATATCAAATGCTTGATTGAAGTTGCATAATATTCAAACACGGCTCTCATATTTGAAGATCAAGATTTGACATTGATGTACAAGGGGGAAATTGTTAGTGCATATTATGTGTGTCCGCCACTGTGCGAATAGGCTAGATAAAGCGTGTGTTGAATATTGTATAGTTACTAGTTAGAAACGAACACATGAGACCTTGGAGAGGATGAGAGCATGTTCGCACGGACGTAACACATACGCAGGATGTGTTCATCCTCACCAAATCCATGTATGAATAGGGTCATGTGTTCATAGTTTGATAACTTTCGGATATCCCAAAGAGGAAATGCTCGAGAAATTTTTTTCTCCGCTTGTAAAATGATGTATGCTCTTTTGGTATGAATGAAATCCTTCTACTTCCTCTTATTTCTACCGAATTAGCTCTATCCCGTCCAAACTTCCATCTAAAACCGCCCGATCCGGAACTTTCAATTCGTAACAGAGCTACGTACGGATTCAATCGATCTAACAGTTGATTGAATCACCTACGCTCATGATTTAGGAGTTTTAGACGTAAAACATCAAATAAACAGATAATCCATGAACAAAAAGTAAAATTGAAACCATAGGATTGTTTAATAATAGATTTCGACCTAGTCTGTGAAAGAATCATCATCTAATTCGAAGAAATAAAGATTTTAGATCGAAAATGTGAACCGGGATGTTTCGAAAGACGAGAGAGTTTCGTGCGCATGAGTGTCCCATCCGTACGAAGGTACAACGTCCGCACAGACCTGTTATGTCCGCACGGAAGTAAATCTTATCCGTTTGACAAATCGTGTTCATCCGCACGAACCAGACCTTCATCAACGCGAATCAACTTACATCCGCACGGAAGGCATTCATCCGTACGAACCAGACCTCATCCGCATGAACCAGCCTAATTCGTTCTAAAATAGTTTCATTCGCATGAATAAAGATTTTTGATCGTAATGACGAGACGAGTATCTAGAAAAATTTGGTGAAAGAAATATTTTTCAAGTTTTTAACGTTAAGTGCAACAAACGTCAAGTGCAACAAAGTTGATCACTCCTTTCACCGTTTTCTTTTCTGATTATAGTGATGTTTGACATTGGTGTTCCAATGTTTTTTCAGATTCCTCTTATTATGCGATTACATATCCATTGATAGAGAAACTCTCTATCTTGGTTAAAAGGTATGATTTTCATCAATGAAATTGTCAATATTTTCTATAATTGATTTATCGTTTCATGTTCTTTTGTGATTTTAGGGGTTTTGTTAGATTTTATATGGTGGTGGAAAGAGCCTTCAATAAGTTGCATCAACACCACCATAAGGTTGTAATGATAGTTAGGTTTTAGTTATTACTATTAGGACTTTAAATTCTGTTTAGAAAAAGGATAATCAAGTTATGATCGCAGTTCTAATTTCATCCTTCATCGGCGTTAATTGTTAGCGTCAAAATTATCTCTTTTCCGGCGCATTCGTCAGCTTTTTCATCATGGTGGCTCATTTGTTTTACAATAACTAGTTAATTTTGGTTTGGGATTTGTCTTTGTAGCGTTTACTTTGTTTTTTTTGTGCAAGTGGTTAATTTTTTGTTTTTTTATGGTGGTTGTGATTGTGTTGAGGACGTTGTTGCTGATGATAAATGTGGTGATGATGGTTTTATTGGGAACTAATATAGCTAAAACCATAGAATTATTCGATAATTTGAGTAGGAACACATGAATGTACGAACTCGTACGTGTATGCTTGCTGATGTATTTGCTGTTGCTAATGATGAAGTTAGCGTAGGCGATTTTGTGGATTGTTTGTATTTTCAATTGATATGTTTGTAAACGAACGAATTTCTTTGACTGATTCTGGTGTTTCAGTTGATTTTTTGTTTATGAATAGGTGAACTGGTACGTATGTTTTGTTGGATGCGATTACATTTTGTGTGAAGATAAAGATGAGGAAAAGAAGGAGATGTGTAGGATTTGAATAAGCTTTATTTGATATTTTGTCTGGTAAGCAAAGAAGCAAGATAGAGGGGCGGCTGGGAAGAGACACCGCCGGTGGTGGATGACGTGAAATACGTGCGAATATGTGCCCCTAGATGATGATGAAATTGATGTACATTTTAGTTATGTTGATGAAGCATCTATATGTTTCAGACTATAAGACGAGTACTATGCTTAATAAATAGATAGAGGTGCTGATTGTGCATCGGAAACATTAATAATTGCAAGAGTTTATGCCTTCTTTATATTATGTGTAATTCAATTTATTGGGACTAATTATTAATTAAATTAATGGTATTATTTATATAAAAAAAAGCCCTTCTTTTAGCCAAGGTTTGTGACCCTAATAACTCATTACGAAGCTGCAATGGAAATGTTAAGGTTATCGAATGTGAATAATATGGAGATTCAGTGTGATATTTATGCTCTGGTTTGAGATGAACGTTGGAATATATTATGGTTATGTACAATATATGCAACTAGCCCTTCTCTCTATATCGTCAACGAAAACTTTACCATTTATATTTTGAAACCTTTAGCTTTTATAATCATATGTTAATCTTTCCAAGAACTTATTTTTTAATAGTTTTATAATTAAGTTTCTAATACAAAGTAAATTAAAAATACTAATCATAACCAATCAATAAGCTTACAAGTCTGCCTACAACTTCACAATCCATGGTTAAGTTTCTGTAAAGTTTATAAATCTTCTTATAACGAAAACATTTAATATGTCATACTTTTGAATTATTTTAAATGTGCATTAATCATAAATAATTATTAATATAAGTAACTTCTCGAACTCGGGAAGCAATCCCGAGTCATAACCTAGTAGTATAAATGTAAGAGAATAACGAGGAAGAGCTCTAAAAGTTGTACACTGTTTGACCATCGCAAGTAGCGCTATATATAAATGAAATTGAAATATACTATTCTGTTTTATTAGGTTACTAGTTTAAGATCTCGTGGGTGTTACATGGGCGGTATAAAGAGAATACTTTTTATAAATCTATTAATTTGATAAATTACACTTAGATGTAGATTCTACTATACTCACAATTGGTTCCATGTTATGATTATTACCATACATTAATACTCCCACCCTTTAACACGAAGTGGCTTCTCATTCACAAATAAATACAAAAAAAATCATAGGTCGTTTTATATAATATATTTTACTTTATTTAAGATATAGTATAATTCATTTTATAATAATACGAAATGATGCATTAAATATGAAAAGGTTAAATTACAATATACAAGTTTTTTTGCTATTTATTTATGTTGTATATGAGATTTGAAGTATTGAACCTAACACCTTCAAATCTAAGTGTACCTAAATGCTTTTACCTCTGCCCATTGATCACCAACGTCATTGGTAATTACAATATATAAGTAATAAACATATAAACAATCAATAAAAAGCTCTAAGTTATCCCACATTTGTTGTCTTATTTGTAAGATTTTTCATCTTTGCATAATATTAGTAACTTAACTTTATATCTTCTTTTTATTCTTTATAGTGTCACTGATAATGAGAAAAAAATTGATTCTTTTAAGTACAAACCAACCTTTGATAGTGATTATGTTTGACTTTTATTAATAATCATTGACTAAACATCAAGCTGTTGTTTATTTATTAGTTATGCAAACATTTTAAATAGAAATGGTATGAAGTTATCATTTAAGATTTTATTAAAAATAATAATAATAATAAAAATACACAAAGGGTAATAATTATTATATTAATTTATTTAAACAAAAAAAGAAGGCAATTTAAAGTATTACCATTCTTGAACATAATTAAAAACTTTAATTATTTTATAACTTGAATGCCTTACATATATATTATAATATTTAAAAGTCAGTTATAATTTTAGTTACAATTACAAATTATATTTTAAAGGGTCATTGTATTTTATTGAGTATTTTAAGAATGACGACTTCAAAAAAGAAAGAAAAAAATATAACAGTTATAACGAAACTTCATTTACAATTTAGTTACAGAAAAAATTTTATATAAAGGAGAACACAATCTCGAAACTAAAGGAAAAAAATCTCATAAACATAAAACTGATTTGATTAATCTTAAAAAGGAATGTAACTAAAATTTCAATAATACATCAAAATAATCAAATTTTTTTAATTATTTAATATAAAAATTACGTATGCAATCGTTAATTGATTAAGATTTATTATAGAAAGTTTGATAAAAAAATAAATTTATATAATCTTGAATAAACTATTGAAAGATTATGTATTTAAAAAAAGTCGGTGAACCAATTTCTCCAGTTTTTATCTATATATAAATAAATATTCCAAATTATAAATGACAACTGATGGCTGTCTTAGCTGTCTGCCCTCCATCTATTACACCCATGGCGCAAGTTCGAATCCTTCTAGACGCTGATGGTTTCATTTTTCTTTTTGAGCCAGGCCCAATGTTTTACTGCATTTGTTTATTTTTTGCTCTTTCATTTGTTTAATTTTTGTTCTTTCTTAATATTTGACGTGAAGTATTTATTTTTTGTTCTTTCTTACACTATAACCGCAATGCTTATATAAGTTACACTAAGTTTGATCAGATAAGTCGAAACATGTGTTGTTGTCTGGTTAACGCATAACATAATTCGTTGCCAGCTATAAATAACTAAGGCATCACCGCCGCAAAAGCGCGGCTTATGGCTACAATCTAGTATATATTGAATGGAAAGAATATTATTATATGTCAATAAATCAAAGGATACAATTGAACATTTAAAAAACATCGAAATTTTCATTGGAAATGTTAAAGTAATTAAATATTGAAAAATTTAACGGATCAAAAAATACCTAGTTAAAAATCGATGTAAAATAACTAATCATATGCAGGCTTCTGCAAATAATTTTTGATGAAGAAAATACTATTATAAAAGATAACAAAGGAAAATGGATATACTTTAAAAAAAGGACAATCCATAATATTTTCTGCAAGTAATTTATTTAAAAGGAAATAGTCTGCACAAAAAGGAAAGTCTGATTTCTTTAAAATTTGTGACAAAAATAAATGAAACAAAAGCCTTTTGTTTTTTCTCCTAAAACAAAATAATAATGATTATAACAATGCCACGTGGCAATTAATAGCTTAAGTGATTGATACGTGACCTAAAATGGTTTTGATTTATTATAATTATATATTATTTCTTTTTCAACGTAATTGCATATTTAACATCTTGCACCCTTACATTCCAATAATACCATCTAGAAACCATTTTGGCTTATATTTCCCACTTCTTTCTTTGTTTTATGATCCACCTAGTTCATGAGATATAACAGCCTTGATGCCAATGCTTGTTTGGCTTCTGGTGAAACACCATTCTTCCCTATTGACATCTCGATTATCGCTTGTCCTAACTTTTCGTTCTCTATCGTCGCATTTACAGCTTCCGGTATGATACCATCTTTCAAAAAGCTTATCTACATTCAAACAAACATGGAGAAAATCTCATAATTAACATGACTTCTAAGGCCACAACTAGATATGGAATTCTAGCTCATACATATTTGTATTTTATCTGTAGCCGTATACGAGATAACAGATTAGACCTATGTACATAGGTCTTTGTTAGTATGGTTTATGACATTGTTTTTGTTATAAAGTTTACCTAATTATTTATTTACTGAAAGTAAAACTAAAAAAAAATGAACCAAAAAATTAAACAACCGTAATTAGTTTTGACCCGTTATACAACATGTCCATTGGCGATCTTGCCACCCCTAAATTTCAATCCCAAAACAATAATTGTGCAACATATATCAAGTATGAAACTAACCATTAATGATCCAGCGGGTGACATCATCAACAAAATAGAGGAGCCCGGTGGTAATATTTGGTCCTTAAAAACGTAGAGAAACTCATCAATGATTTTGCCATCTGCTTCTGTATAAGTCCCGTGTGTCTTCCAAAACGCGACACAAGTTTCAGAGAATTGCTTACCAGTTAGCGGTATTATAGTTGTCACCTAAAGACATTTCTCAAAGGGGCCTGAACAGAGGGGTAAACATATTAGGATCATAGTTATATGTCTTGTATCATTCGTATTAATAAATCATGTGTGTTATATGTATATACAGTATATTCAACAGGGATCAAAAAGCAAAATTGTCTTAAGCCAATTACTAGTGCAATATTCATCATGTGGAAGTGGAAAACCGGGTTCTGACAAAGATGCCTGACAGTGATACCCACTTAAAATTTTGTATAAATCAAAGTCTCTTAAAGTCTAAACGAGTGTTGTAAAAACCGTTATTAGGCGGCGACTAGTCGGTGATTAATCGCTAGTCGGCTAGTAACTGACTAATTTTTCGTTGATCGGTATCGCTAGTCGGGCCTAGTCGGCCAGCCAAAAATCGGCGATTCCGGCCAGATTCGGACAAAAAACATGTATACTCCGGCCAAAACCTGTAGATTCCGGTCAGTTTCCAACCAAACCATTTGAACTCCAACAATTAATCTTGTATATTTAAAAAAAATGAGTTGAGTAAGAGTTAAAACCTAGCTACTTAAAATATTTACCTAAAAGATGTGTATATGTATACATAAAACTGAAAATTACATATAAAAAACCCGATCCAATTAATCGCGATTAATCCTGATTAGTCGCTAGTCCCCACCTCAACAGCCGATTAGCGACTAGCGAGTTCTCCAACCTTGGTCTAAACTAATCTATAGAAAAACATAGTGCATACAGCTTTTAAGGCTGGAAAACCGGCTTGGATAACGGGTCAAAACAAATTTTGAACAAATTGAGGTTGGGTTAGAATGGGCAAAAAGGGATTTTACCAAATTAGACCAGGGATGAAATAAGTTGCTAGGAAAAAGTATCAAAGTTGGTTCATCTGTTATATTTTAATGGAAGCTAGTGTCGATTGCTAAAGGTTGCGGCGTCGTTGCTCATCACCGTTGGTTTTTCGGCTGTGTCGGAAGCTGGTCTGAATGGTTGTGGTTTCAGATGTGATGTTACCTGGCATGATTGTGCATTATCCGGCAACGCCATCACATCTTCAACACAATCCACCTAGCTACGGTGGTCATATTCTTAGTAAACAACTTGTTACAAAACTTGCTTCAAGTGGTATAATATGGAAATAATAGGCACAAAAATAGGTAAGGTCATTTGTATTCGTTTGTGATATTTTTGTTAGTCTAGAATTTAAGGCTTAACAATAAATCAGTTCGTTTAACTACTCGTTTATAGTCCCTCTACGCTACCAATAATAAAATATTACTTAGGATTACCGGTAACTAAGTCCGTGTAGAAGTCAACGGAACCCTTCAACTCTTCTGCGCTTTTGCCTTTCCACTTAACCGCAAGCGACGATATCGCTTTCTCCTCCAAGTACACACCAATCGCAGACACCTTTACGAACTTGCCTTCGATCTCGAAATCCCTCACACCTAGCGTGCACGATAGAAACATATTATTCACATTTCACATGGTCCGAACAAAAAATACATAGTAACATCAACCATAAAACTCTACACCAAACTAAAGAGAATAAAACAACATTCGAGGGTTGATAAGCCTAGAAAACTGGGCAGGTTCGGGTGACAGGATACCTGTAAAGTGTTTATGGCAAGGTTGGAGAACTCGCTAGTCGCTAGTCGGCCGTTGAGGTGGGGACTAGCGACTACTCGGTATTAATTGTATCGGGTTTTTTATATGCAATTTTCAATTTTATGTATACATATACACTTTTTTATAGGTAAATATTTTAAGTAACTAGGTTTTAACTCTTACTCAACTCATTTTTTAAATAAACAAGATTAATTGTTGGAATTCACATGGTTTGGTTGGAAACTGGCAGGAAAGAATATATATAGGTTTTTTGCCGGAATCTGGCAGGAATAGCCAATTTTTGGCTGGCCGACTAGGCCCGATTAATGGACTGATTAACGAAAAAAGTACTCTGGCCGACTAGAGATTAATAAGGAGATACAATCCATAAAATAGGAATAAATATACAAGAATAATTATGAGATATACATGACTAGAGGAAGGTTCATTGGGGAACACTAAAAAAGTGGGGAACAATGGGGAACCGACTCAAACGAACTTCAATTGGACTCATTCCAGCGGCGTTGGAACCGGCTCGTCGAACTCTAACTAGGATATCTTAACCCTAAACCTTAAACCCTAACCCCTAAACCTAAACCCTAAAGCTAAAAACCTAATCGTAAAATCTAAGCTATAAACCCTAAAAGCTAAACCCTAAAGGCTAAACCCTAAAGCTAAACCCTAAAACCCTAAACTCTAAAGCTAAACCCTAAATACTAATGATTAATGTAACAACCCGTATTTCTATTGTTTTCCTGTTTCCATGTATTTAATTTGATTTCTAGTTTTGTACTCTGAGGTTCGTTAATAGAAATGTTCGTATTAAATTAAATACGTTTTGTCATTACATCGCATTATTACATCACGGCCAAACACTATTTAAACGCTTATCTAACGCAACGCTTCGCATATCTCATCGCTATCCCATCGCAATCGCAACGCAATTACTTAATTGGGTATATTGGAAATATGTGGTAATATTAGTTTACATGTTTGTGTGTTATATGTGCTTATGTGTTATGTATGTTTATGATTATGATTATGCTCGATATCGGATCTCTCTCGCACAACTCGAATCGCTAAATCGCACTATTATATCGCCTATAACGCTTAATATAACTATCTAATACAAACTGAATAGCCAAATGAACCCTCAAACGAAGAAAACCCAGCTTTTAGGTCAAGTTTGCTCGAACTTGGTGTTACCAAGTTCGGCCGAACTTGACTGGCCAAAGCTGAATTTCCCTTTTAACCTCAAGTTCGCTCGAACTTGTACGAGTATGTACAAGTTCGGCCGAACTTGACTGATAATCCTTCACAATCTAGCAAGTTCGACCGAACTTGGCTCCACCAGCTCACCCTTTTGCCTTCTCCTATAAATAGACAACCCCATTCTCTCATTTGAACTAGCTGCAACTTCGCTTTGAGCTCCCAAAACCCGAAACCCTCTGTTTTCTAAGTAAGAATCAACCTGATTTCTACCACAATGATGTTCATCAACGTTTTACAACGATTTTGCACAAGGCATTGCCTTCGTTTTCCATCAAATCTCTTCTATTTTACAAAATCTTCATCTTTTTCCATCAAAACTTCTGTTTTCACTCAGATCTATACTAGATCTGAGCAAAACCTTTTAAAACCTGGATTTTTACACCATTTTCGGACTAATGACGTATGTTTCGTTCACTTTTGAGTGGAACGAGGCGTTGTCGAAGCTAAATCTCAGATCCGGAAGCACAAGGACAAAAACGTCACTTTACACAAGCTAGACTAACCCGTACGAACCATCAAGTTCGCCCGGATTAGCCCGAGTTTCTGTAAAACGGCTAAGTTCGCTCCAAAAGACCTCTCCAGCCTAAGTTTTACTCAGTGGCTTAAGGTCGGAGGGATGGACACTCGATTTCCTCAGCAAACCACGCGAAAACGCAAGATTTTGCACCCGAAAACATCAAGTTCGCTCGAGATTGCACTGTTTTTGACAGCACAGGAAGTCAAGTTCGCTGGAACTTGCCCTCAAGGGGTCAAGTTCGGCCGAACTTGAGTGGAAATACTCACATTTTACTTCAGTAACCCTCAAGTTCGCTCGAACTTGCAAAGTTTCTCAGGAAACTTCACAAGTTCGGCCTAACTTGTCTCTTCTCTTACCAAAATCCCACAAGTTCGCTCGGACTTGTCAAGTTTCCCTGAGAAACTTACAAGTTCGCCCGAACTTGACTCAAACATCACCAAAGCCTTACAAGTTCACTCGAACTTGCATGTTCACATACAAGTTCGGCCGAACTTGCCTACTGCCCAACCTAAACTTAATCGTTTCAGCAAATCGGAAGACTGATGCACTTCTGTTCGTTACAGGATGATCCGACGCTCTTCCCGACTTTGACCCATTTTCGCTTTAATGCACTTTTGGGTTTACATACGTTCCTCTATCAAAATCACTTCACAAATCAAACTGTTTATCACACGCGAATAATCTGATTGTGTATGCTCAATACGTGATACTAGAAACATGAAACTAGGACTTGTTTTCGTTAACTTGCCTCCTTAGCTAGTATGGTACTATAGTGTGGCTTACACCCGACGGGGTCTAGTTAGGATGGACGCGCAAGCCTTCTCGCGGTAGTTAGCATGAGAAATGAGCCTATGTTGTGTGATGTGTTTTGGCGTATCATGATATGTGATTAGATTATTTCGCAGACGCCTTCACTATTATGCTAGTAGTACTCAAACCTGTATGCTCACCTTTACTTAATTGTATTGACTTGTATTTTAACGTATGTGACAGGTTAAGGATTGTAGCTTGGATGCATGGGACGTAATTGCTTAGTTTGTTTTGTTCTTGTTTAAGTTTTGAATTGTAATAAATCTAGGGAAAATCGAACCTTGTTGTTTAGTGAGAAAACTCAGATTCTGTAATGATTGTTTAAAGTATTATGTTAATGGTATGGGACATTGACGTTGAAAGATATTGTTAGATAATTGTTATGGAATTTTCATGAGACAATCTGGTCGCCTAGTGCCACTACCCCCATGTTTCTGCCATCGGTTGGGGTGTGACAGATTGGTATTAGAGGCCATAACTGTAGGGAATTAGGTAGAACTGCCATGTTTAGCCTAAGTCTATGGTTAGGATACTGATTTTTGACTGTTACGCATCGACTACGCGCCTGAAACGCAGAAAACAGACAAGTTCGCCCGAACTCGAGGGCAAGTTCGCTGGAAATTGATCAAGTTCGCTCGAACTTTACCTAAGTTCGATCGAACTTGCCTCATCTCTCAAAGTCAGAAGTTCAACAACAAAGTATATCAAGTTCGCTCGAACTTGACCCACTGGGTACAAGTTCGGCCGAACTTGTTGCCTCACCTGCTTGAACTTGTGATTTCAAACCCGAAAACTTTATGAACTGACCCGATCGTGCGAACAAGTCCTTTCCTACGAAGTGTTATTCCTCAAAGCGAGAAGTTCCATTTGGTACGAACCGACCACTCCGCAGGAAACGGCCGACATACTTAGCTTTTCCTAAAGCTACCACAACACACGATTATGAAACGCATGTATCTCATAAACGAGGGTCAATTCGAGATTAGGTGTAATAACCAAGAACTCTCGATAAGATCGCTCATCCCGCGTATTACTCATCACGAGATATATTCGTTGAGTTAGGAGTGATATCCAAACCTCGACTAAAGTCTCCATTACTATCTAGTGGAACTCCCGATGTGATCGGCGAGTACAACCACAATTTGGGACTAGTCGTTAAGTCAGGGGTGAAACCCGTACCTTAATGATGAATTCCATTCTTCGATTTTTAATCTCACCAAAGTCTCGGTTATACCGATGGTTTGGAACACGTATTAACTGGAAGGGTAAACGTCGCTATCCGCTTGCGGTGAGAGCATTTATCTATTAGGCCAAAGCGTGGGTCCAAATGCAAAGGGTAGTCGAATCACTTTGTCGTGTCAAACGTCTCAAAACCCCGGAAACTCCCAATTGATTTAAGCCTAATCGTCGATTTACGCATCATCGAGTTTATTTATTATTTATGTGTGGAATCTCGGATTTTACGATTTTACGCTTTATCGATTTCTCGATTTATCGCATTTACGCTCCATCGAATGTATGCACAACTCGCACAGCTATCTCAATCTAAAACAATAATAAACAAACGCAGATAATCCAACTTAACGCTCCGCTAGCAACGCGCTACTTCTCTCGGTTATTTCACGCTAAGCTACGATGTATCGCTGCCTCGCTACGCTATCTATTGAAACGCATTCTGCATTGTTACTATTAGAAGGTGAATACGTACAAATATGTGCTTATGTGTTTATGTGCTTACGTGCTTACGTGCTTATGTGCTTATGTGATTATGTGCCTACGTGTTTATGTGCTGACGTGTTTTACTTGTAATAATAATAAAGGTTTTGAACATAACTCTATTAATCGAATCTCATCCTATCGTATATTTTCATTGTAGATGTCGTCACTCGGATCTCATACTCGCCGTACTGCTCAACACCACAACGACAACAAGCGCATCGCTTCACTAGTCGCCAAGGAAGTTGCAAAAGTCATCCCGCAAATCGTCTCGGAAATTCATGCTGTGAGCAGTAACTCCTCATCGACTCAAAAAAATGAAAACCCCAAGCCACGATTCAGCTTCAAGAATTTCAAGGCTTGTGCACCTCTCGCCTTCACGGGCAATGATGGACCGACTTCTATGTTCCATTGGTTTGACGCCATTGAGGTCACCTTTAGGCAAAGTGGATGCCCCGATGACCTTCGCACAGGAGTCTTCCAGTCCCGTGCTCTCGACTGGTGGACCGCCGAAAGAAATAGGCGTGGTAATGATGAAGCCTATAATCTGTCTTGGGAGGAACTCAAGGAAGTGATGATGATGGAGTTATGTCCTCCGCATGAAATGCAAAAGCTCGAGAACGAATTTTGGGGTATAAAGCAAGATGGTCCCGACAATGCTGGATTCACCGCTCGATTCAAGATTTTGAGCATCATCTGTCCCAGCCAAGTTGATACTACTGAGAAAGCTATCAACAAGTACATCCGAGGTTTACCCGAATGTGTCACAAATTTCATGAAAGTTACTGGAACTACAACCATCGAGGAAACCTTCATGCTCGCCGCTGAGATCAATGATTAGCGAGTTCAGGATGGTTATTTCAAGAACCATGCGAAAGTTGCCAATCAAGCTGTAACCGAACCAACTGCTGCTACCGAACCATCCAGTGATCCGAAGGGAAAGTGTCAGGGATGCACGAGAGGAAACCCGAGCAAGAACTATGCCCTCGCAGCTCCAGTAAACCCTCAGCTGCTTTAGTCAGCCGCACCGAACGCACCTCCAGCTAAACGTGCGTATACCGGCCCTCACCCACTGTGCCCTAAGTGCACATATCATCATGTGGTGGGTGGAAACTGCCGTTTTTGCACTAACTGCAACATCTATGGCCACTTTACTGTGAGTTGCCGTACCGGCCCTCGTCAGCCAGCTCTTCAAGCTCCTCAAGCTCCAGCACTGCCAGCTCCTCAGCGTACTCCCCAGAACAACCAACAGCAACAAGCAGCAGCTCCAAAGGCACGTGTGTGTTACGTGTGTGGTGATCCTAACCACCTTGTTGCAAGCCTGCCCGAACCGTACCGTCAAGCAAGAGCCTCAGCAGCAGCAGCAGCCAGCACAGCCACAACCTCAGCAGCAACAAGCTCAGGCTGCACGTGGGAGAGCCTTTAACCTCAATCACCGCCAGGCCCAGAATGACAACAATGTTGTCAATGGTACGTTTCTCGTAAATGGTATTTATGCTTCATGTTTATTTGATACTGGTGATGATAATTGTTTTGTATCGTTAGAATTCGAAAAGGTTTTAAAATGTAAACGCGCTAAAACTCCCAAAGACTTTCGATGTGGAAGTCGCCACCGGAAGGACCGTTACCGTTAACTCCGTCCTACGTGGTTGCAATCTCGATCTCAACAACCACATCTTCTCGATTAATCTCATACCTATGAAATTAGGTTGCTTCGATATCAAAGTAGGTATGGATTTTCTTAGTGAAAACCATGCTGAAGTTGTATGCTTCGATAAAATGATTCGCTTCCCTCTCTCTAACGGTGATCAACTCCATGTCTATGGTGAAACTCCCTCAAAGAAGCTGATGCTTTTGTCATGTACTCGAGCACACAAATGCTTGAAAAAGTGATGTGTTGCCTTCCTCGCCCATATCGTGAACCGGAGAAAGAAAAGAAGACTTATAAAGATGTTCCCATTGTTTGTGAATTTCCTAAAGTCTTTCCCGACGATTTACCCGGTTTACCCCCTACTCGCGATGTTGAATTCCGTATCGATTTAGTCCCCGGTGCTACCCCAGTTGCTAAAGCTCCTTATCGTCTCGCACCATCCGAAATGCGCGAGCTATCAAGCTAACTTTAAGAGTTTCTTGATAAAGGCTTCATACGCCCGAGCACTTCGACATGGGGCGCACCTGTCTTTTTGTGAAAAAGAAGGACGGATCGTTCCGTATGTGCATCGATTATCGGGAACTTAACAAACTCACGATAAGGAACCGCTACCCTTTTCCTCATATCGACGACTTATTTGATCAGCTTCAAGGTGTTTCTTGCTTTTCTAAGATCGACCTTTGTTCCGGCTATCATCAGTTACGCGTACTGGAAGAAGACATTCCGAAAACCGCCTTCCGTACTCGCTATGGCCATTTCGAATTCGTGGTCATGCCCTTTGGTCTTACAAATGCACCCGCGATCTTCATGGATTTGCTGAAACGTGTGTGTAAAACTTTCTTAGATCGTTTCATTATTGTTTTCATCGATGATATCCTTATCTATTCGAAGTCGAGAGACGAACACGCACGTCATCTCCGTTTAGTCCTCGAACTTCTTCAAGGAAATCGCCTTTATGCTAAGTTCTCAAAATGTGAATTCTGGCTCGAAGAAGTCCAATTTCTCGGCCATATTGTTAATAGTCAAGGAATTCACGTCAACCCTGCAAAGATTGAAGCTGTCAAGAGTTGGATTACGCCGAAGAATGCCTCCAAAATCCTTCATTTCTTGGATTGGCGGGTTATTGCCGTCGATTCATCGCCGACTTCTTGAAAATCACCGTTCCGCTTACCGCTTTAACTCATAAAGACAAACCTTTTGTTTGGGATTCCAAGCAAGAGGAAGCTTTTAAAACGCTCAAGTGTATGCTATGCAACGCTCCCATTCTCGCTTTACCCGACGGAAACGACGATTTCGTTGTTTACTGCGATGCCTCTAATCTTGGTCTTGGTTGTGTTCTCATGCAATGAGAAAAAGTTATCGCGTATGCGTCTTGACAACTCAAAATCCACGAGAAGAACTACACAACCCACAATCTCGAACTCGGTGCAGTTGTTTTTGCGTTGAAGATACGGCGACACTATCTTTACGGTACTAAATGTATGGTCTTCACTGACCATAAGAGCTTACAACATATCTTTAATCAAAAAGAGCTAAATATGCGCCAACGCCGATGGGTTGAACTTCTCAACGATTACGACTGCGAGATACGCTACCATCCCGGCAAAGAAACGTCATCACTTGTACTCTAAGACGACGAAGCTATGTATATAGTGTTCGTGACTCTCAAGCTTTGAATGATCTTGAAATTCTTATTCGCTCCACTCAGTTTGCTTGTTTTAACGAGAATAATTTGGAAGAGGAGATGAAATGTGGTGCCGAAACTCTGCTCGTATCTAAGCCTAACGGTATTTATTACTATCTCGATCGCATTTGGATTCCCAGTCGTGATAATCTTCGTGAATTGCTAATGAACGAAGCTCATAAATCTCGATATTCTATTCACCCCGGTGCCGACAAGATGTACCAGGACCTTCGTCCTAAGTACTGGTGGCCGGGCATGAAAAAGGATATCACCATTTACGTCTCAAAGTGCCTAACTTGCTCGAAGGTTAAAGCCGAACAGCAAAGGCCCTCTGGCTTACTCGAACAACCCGAAATCCCGATGTGGAAGTGGGAAAGTATAGCTATGGACTTCGTTACGAAACTTCCCCGCACTTCATCTGGTGACGATAGCATTTGGATTATTGTTGATCGTCTTACCAAATCCGTGCACTTTATCGCTATACGAGAAGACTTTAAGGTCGAACGGTTAGCCTGAATCTATACCGACGAAGTTATATGTCAACACGGGACGCCTCGTGACATCATTTCTGACCGAGATGGTCGTTTTACCTCGCGTCTCTAGGAGACTTTTCAATATGCTCTCGGTACTACTCTCAATCTCAGTACCGCTTTTCACCCTCAAACCGACGGTCAGACTGAGCGCACGATCCGCACCCTCGAAGACATGTTTCGTGCGTGCATCATAGATTTTGGTGGTAACTGGGATACGCATTTACCTTTAATTGAATTCTCGTACAATAATAGTTATCATACCAGCATTCAAATAGCTCCTTTTGAGGCACTGTATGAAAGAAAATGTCGATCGCCTATTGCATGGCACGAGATCGGAGAAGCACAAATCACCGGTCCCGAGCTAATTCAAGAAACGACGGACAAGATCCTCCAGATCAGAGACAATCTCTTGAAAGCTCGCAGTCGTCGAAAGAGTTATGCCGATAAACGCCGCAAGCCCCTATAGTTCAAAGTGGGAGATCACGTTCTCCTAAAGGTTGCACCTTGGAAGGGAGTGGTCCACTTCGACAAGAAAGGAAAGCTTGCACCTCGATACATTGGACCTTTTAAGCTTCTGGAAAGGATCGGTAAAGTAGCCTATCGTCTCGAACTACCTGCGGAACTTAATAATGTACATCCGACTTTCCACGTGTCTAATCTCAAAAAGTGCCTAGCCGAAGAAAATCTGCATGTCCCTCTCGAAGATCTACAAATTAATGAAACGCTCCATTTCGTGGAAAACCCGTCGAGATCATGAATCGAGAAACCAAGACACTTCGACGCTCACGCATCCCGATCGTGAAGGTCCGATGGGAAGGCAAACGCGGCGCCGAGTTCACTTGGGAACTCGAAAGTGATATGAAAACAAAATACCCACATATCTTCGTTACGGCCACTGCATAATTTCGGGACGAAACTCCCTAAAGTAGGGGAGGCTGTAACAACCCGTATTTCTGTTGTTTTCCTGTTTCCGTGTATTTAATTTGATTTCCAGTTTTGTACCCTGAGGTTCGTTAATAGAAATGTTTGTATTAAATTAAATATGCTTTGTCATTACATCGCATTATTACATCACGTCCAAACACTATTTAAACGTTTATCTAACGCAACGCTTCGCATATCTCATCGCTATCTCATCGCAATCGCAACGCAATTACTTAATTTGGTATATTGGAAATATGTGGTAATATTTGTTTACATGTTTCTGTGTTATACGTGCTTATGTGTTATGTATGTTTATGATTATGATTATGCTCGATATCGCATCTCTCTCGCACAACTCGAATCGCTAAATCGCACTACTATATCGCTTATAACGCTTAATATAACTATCTAATACAAACCGAATAGCCAAACGAACCCTTAACGCGAAACAAACGAAGAAAACCAAGCTTTTGGGTCAAGTTCGGCCGAACTTGACTGGCGAAAGCTGAATTTCACTTTTAACCTCAAGTTCGCTCGAACTTGTACGGGTATGTACAAGTTCGGCCGAACTTCACTGATAATCCTTGACAATCTAGCAAGTTTGCCCGAACTTGCATGAAAACATGCAAGTTCGACCGAACTTGGCTCCACCAACTCACCCTTTTGCCTTCTCCTATAAATAGTCAGCCCCATTCTCTCATTTGAACTTGCTGCAACTTCGCTCTGAGCTCCCGAAACCCTCTGTTTTCTAAGTAAGAATCAACCCGATTTCTACCACAATGATGTTCATCAACGTTTTACAACGATTTTGCACAAGGCATTGCCTTCGTTTTCCATCAAATCTCTTCTATTTTACAAAATCTTCATCTTTTTCCATCAAAACTTCTGTTTTCACTCAGATCTATACTAGATCTGAGCAAAACCTTTTAAAACCTGGATTTTTACACCATTTTCGGACTAATGACGTATGTTTCGTTCACTTTTGAGTGGAACGAGGCGTTGTCGAAGCTAAATCTCAGATCTGGAAGCACAAGGACAAAAACGTCACTTTACACAAGCTAGACTAACCCGTACGAACCATCAAGTTCGCCCGGATTAGCCCGAGTTTCTGTAAAACGGCTAAGTTCGCTCCAAAAGACCTCTCCAGCCTAAGTTTTACTCAGTGGCTTAAGGTCGGAGGGATGGACACTCGATTTCCTCAGCAAACCACGCGAAAACGCAAGATTTTGGACCCGAAAACATCAAGTTCGCTCGAGATTGCACTGTTTTTGACAGCACAGGAAGTCAAGTTCGCTGGAACTTGCCCTCAAGGGGTCAAGTTCGGCCGAACTTGAGTGGAAATACTCACATTTTACTTCAGTAACCCTCAAGTTCGCTCGAACTTGCAAAGTTTCTCAGGAAACTTCACAAGTTCGTCCGAACTTGTCTCTTCTCTTACCAAAATCCCACAAGTTCGCTCGAACTTGTCAAGTTTCCCTGAGAAACTTACAAGTTTCGCCCGAACTTGACTCAAACATCACCAAAGCCTTACAAGTTCGCTCGAACTTGCATGTTCACATACAAGTTCGGCCGAACTTGCCTACTGCCCAACCTAAACTTAGCCGTTTCAGTAAATCAGAATACTGACGCACTTCTGTTTGTTTACAGGCTGATCCGGCGCTCTTCCCGACTCTTCTCAGATCCTAAGTCTTACCTAAACGCACCGACTGTGAGTATACTTGACCCATTTTCGCTTTAATGCACTTTTTGGGTGTTACATACATTCCTCTATCAAAATCACTTTACAAATCAAACTGTTTATCACACGCGAATAATCTGATTGTATATGCTCAATACGTGATACTAGAAACATGTGACTAGGACTTGTTTTCGTTAACTTGCCTCCTTAGCTAGTATGGTACTATAGTGTGGCTTACACCCGACGGGGTCTAGTTAGGATGGATGCGCAAGCCTTCTCACGGTAGTTAGCATGAGAAATGAGCCTATGTTGTGTGATGTGTTTTGGCGTATCATGATAGGTGATTAGATTATTTCGCAAACGCCTTTACTATTATGCAAGTAGTACTCAAACCTGTATGCTCACATTTACTTAATTGTATTGACTTGTATTTTAACGTATGTGACAGGTTAAGGATTGTAGCTTGGATGCATGGGACGTAATTGCTTAGTTTGTTTTGTTCTTGTTTAAGTTTTGAATTGTAATAAATCCAGGGAAAATCGAACCTTGTTGTTTAGTGAGAAAACTCAGATTCTGTAATGATTGTTTAAAGTATTAGGTTAATGGTATGGGACGTTGACGTTGAATGAGATTGTTAGATAATTGTTACGGAATTCTCATGAGACAATCTGGTCGCCTAGTGCCACTACCACGATGTTTCCGCCATCGGTTGGGGTGTGACAATTAACCCTAAAACTAAACCCTACATCTAAACCCTAATATAAGACCCTAAATCCAAACTCTAATATATTTAGGGTTTAGGGTTAGGATTTAGAGTTTAGGGTTAAGATATCCTAGTTAGGGTTCGACGAGCCGGTTCCAACGCCGCTGGAATGAGTCCAATCGGAGTTCGTTTGAGTCGGTTCCCCACTGTTCCCCACTTTTTTAGTGTTTCCCAATGAACCTCACACTAGTAAAAAGGAAAAAAACTTAAATATTTTTATGCAATAGAGACTTATACACATAACTTTAACACTTGAATATCTATATATAAAGAAAAGTGGATGCTAAATAGCATCCACCTATTAGCCTACAAAACAATTTCACCGATCGACACACTCAAAAATGAATAGTATAAGCACCTCACACCCCAAATTTGTAAACTAACTAGTTGATGCCCCGCTCGCGTTGCGGGGCGATGGCCGAATAATGAGCGAGTGTTAGGCAGCTTCTTGACACGAAAAATAATTAAATCGAGACAACCAATTAAAATAAAACACTTTTATAGTTTTGCAAAAAAAAAAACTAAATTAATGGCAATATTGTTATTTTTAAGTAAGGGAAAATTTTATTTTTTGACCGGGGTAAAATCGTAATTTCCAAAAGCTAAAGTGATGGCAGTATTGTAAATTGGAATCAGGGGCAAAACTGTAAATTTGCGCAGGGGCAAATTCGTAATTTTGAACTTGGGGTATCACAGTAATATAAATTTGAACAAAAGGTACAATCGTAATTTTAGGCTGGAGGTAAAACCACAATTTTATTTTGAAGCGAGGGCAAAGTTGTAATTTTGAGTTGGAGCCAAAGCGTTTTTATTTTGAACATGAGCGAAAACATAATTTTAAACTGAGGGCGGAATCATAATTTTTTAAACGGGGGAAAATCTATTTTTAAAGAGATGGCAAAATCGTAATTTTAAGCTGGGGGTAAAAACATATTTTTCTTTTAAACTGGGGCGAAAACGTAATTTTGAGCTGAGGGCCAAATCGTAATTTTGAATCGAGGGAAAAAATCGTAATTTTTAGCTGGGGACAAAAGGATAATTTTATTTTTAGCAGGGGGCAAAAACGTAATTTTAAACTAGGGGCAAAACCGTAATTTAAAAGTGTATAAAAAATAATAAACTGTTTGGTCCAATGGGGAAGTGCCAGGCAGTTGCCTGGCACTATTCCCCTATCTTAGTTTTGTATAGTAGTAGGGTTATGCGCCGCCCGCGTTGCGGGGCGTTAAACCGAATATTTCTTAGTTTAATAACATGTAGATCGTTGTTTCGGTTAGTTATACATGCTACTTATAACACTATCTCAAAAAAGATACACCAAGTCAACCAACTAAACAAAAACACTACCATAGTTATGATAAAAAAAAATAACTAAAACGATGACAAACGTGTAATTTAGAGTTGGGGGCAAAACAATAATTTGTCAGGACCAATTAGCGAGTGCAAGGCATCTGTTTGGCACGAATAAAAACTAAAGTGAGCTTGCCAAAAAACAACGTGGCAAGATTGCAATTTTTAGCTAGGGTAAATAAGTAATTTAAAATTGAGGTAAAATCACATTTTGAACTGAGGGCAAAAGCATTTTTTTATTTTGAATTGGGCATAAAATCGTAACTTTTTACTGGGGACAAAACGAAAACTTTATTTTTAACTAGGTGAAATCGTAATTTTTAACTGATAACCAAATCATAATTTGGCAGGTCTCTAGATGGGGGCAAAACTGTGTTTTTTTTAACCGGTGGCAAAATCGTATTTTATACAGAGGAGAAAATCGTAATTTTAAACAGTGAGCTAAACCAGAATTTTATTTTGAATCAGGGGTTAAAATCGTAATTTTAAACTTGAGATAAAACTATAATTTAACATGATCTACAAATAAGTATTAAATGCAAAAAAAAAAAGAAAAGGTAAAAAGTGGCCCCCCACTTTTGCCAACCACTTCAAAGTACTATACCGGCCGACAACATGTAATTTGTATGTATTGTAAATGTAAATGTAAATGTAAATGTAAATGTAAATAGAAAATATATAGAAAGTATTTATAAGTAGTTAATTATTATTATTATCAAATAATCTATAGGTGATTGGTTTATTAAATTATAGTGGAACGAGAATGAATATGTATTGGTTTGTTAAATTGAAGAGGAATTATACGTGATTGGTTGTCACGAAACAACACAATTTATATGTATTTCTATATCTATATTATATAAGAAAAGAAACGAACGAAAGGATACTTGTTATTATTTTAGACCATCTATTTTTTGTTTTTCTACTTTTCTCTCTTACTTAATTATAAATAATTATTATTTAATTTAAATTATTAAACTTAATATATGTTTCAAACATTTAAGAAATTATAATTATAAGGAAATAACTTCTTAAAGGAATAAAGGATATACATATCTTCGCTCCTTATCTTTTAATTTTTATACATCTAAACTAATCTAATCTAAAAATTAATAAAAGACTACAATTAATGCCATATGACATTTTCTCCTTCAACATATTAAATAGTAATATTATTAATATATCTAATATCTAATAAATTATTAATATCTTTCACTTCTAACCCAAAACTTGTCATCTCTTATAATTTAACCTCTTTGATTTTTTTACCTTTAACTTAAATTTTTTAATTTTTTTGCAGTTTAACGCAAATACGTTTTTACTTTCAACGTTGGTCTTCCATACTTTTTATCTTTCCAAGTTTTTGTTTTACGTTTAGTTCTAAATTTTATGAGTTAACACGCCGCAACGTGCAAGTGGAGTTCAACGTTTTTTTGTCTATTCCGCAAGGCGTGTATTTATTCCCGTTTGACATGTTCATCGCAACGCTAGATCGACTTAGTTATATTTTCTATGTTTTACGTTACGGACTAATTTTTTTGCAGTAACACGCCGCAACGGGTGTGTGTGGTTCAACGATTTTACATTTGGTTTTGTTTCGTTTTATTATTTTTCTTTTTTTATTTATTTTGTTTTTACAATCCCGTTTGACATGTTCGTCGCAACGCTAGATCGTCTTAGTTATTTTTCTATGTTTACGTTTCGGACTAATTTCTTTGCATTAACACGCCACAATATGTGTGTGTGGTTCAACGATTTTATGTTTGCTTTTCGTTCGGTTTTTTTTTTCCTTTTTTTATTTGTTTTGTTTTTACGGGTTTTCTTAGTGTTGGTAGTCGCTGACAATGGTATGACGTTGGTGCTACTTGGCCTGGTTTTACGTCTCCGCCGTAACGCGGGGGCTTAATACTAGTATACATATATATGTCTACATTACATGAAGAAACAAATTATCTAATTATTTAATATGTTTAAAATTTCTTGCTTAACAGATTATTTATTTATTTAATATATTTAAATTGCAAGAAGAATGATAACTACATTATCATACTAATAAATCATCTTTTTAAGATGCAACTCACGTCCAGATATTCAAAATTTTAAGTTATATAATTTAATAATCACCGATAATTTATCTTATCTAATTAATTTAAATATTATTTGTATCTATAAATTTATCTAATTGGCTATGCCTAATCTTGACAGTTCAACAACTTTTTAAACTAATAAATTAAGACCACTATTATTTAAATAAAACTTGGGTTATTAAATGTATGTTCACATGACTGTTAAAACTCGTGAGAAAGTCGATAATACAGTTTGTCTTCTAATCGATGGTTCAAATGCTTTCATATTTATAAACTTGACAAACATTACAAGTTTTGATCATACATGATACAAAACTTCGTTTACTTAACCCATGTAATACACGTGGTTATAACCTAGTTTTCTATAAATAAATTGACATGATCATCGTCACGAACTATATCACAAAACTAAATATATAACTCTACCAACTATCATTTGACTAATAGAAAAACACAGCAAGGTGTCATTAAACTATCGATTATTAGAATTAAACTATTGATTATTAGAAAGTATTAAACTATCGATTATTAGAATTAAACTATTGATTATTAGAAAGTTAATACATAATTCTCCATCATTATCAATCCAATTTTGAAACTATTCAAGTCTAACTAAAGTTTCTTTATCGTTTAACTTCTATTATTAATACATAGTTCTCCATCATTATCAATCCCAATTTTGAAACTATTCAAAGTCTTTCTTTATCGTTTAACTTCTATTAATTATTGTATTGACTTGTATAAGGAGGACTTTATTTTTAATATTACTTATTTCTTTAAGAGTAAAACGTTAAAATCGTCTCTAAGGTTCGGATAGATTTATCTAAAACTTTTTTTATTATTGTTTACTTTACAACTGAACACCTGAGGTTTAGATTTTATGTCATTTCTATCCATTTCGTTAACTTCATCCACTTTTCTATTAATTAAATGTGATTTGACCAAACTACCATTTTCATAAAAAAATAATCAGAATATGTATTTCTAACTTTTTCGATTAATAATGTAAGGATCAAACGAGTAACACACAAACACAAATAAACAAAAAGCAAGAAATCTGTCACAAGAGGTTTCCATGGTTGAGTCGTGGTGTGCAACCTACGCCATGGGGGCAACTAGGTTTTCGTATTATTGAGTGATAATGATATATAGACTAGAATTAAGGTTAATCCCTAGTAAGCAATTAACTAATCAATTAGGCCTAAACACTTAAAGCCCATTAGGGTAAGGGCCAGTCGAACCCCTTCCCTTATTCTCTCTAATTCTCAGCTAGCCTTGTTGGGCCGATGACAACACATCACCAACAATTTCCCATTTGGTGTATTCAGACCTCGAATGCACCATCTCTTTTGTACTTCTATAGATGAAAACCCCCCTTATATTCAAATCTCCCTAGTTACTCTGGTCTCCTGCACATTATTCCTAGAGACCAGCTCAAGCTATGCATAGCTAACTTATCCAGCACCAAAAAATTGGTAAACATATATGTTGGATTCTTAGCACCTAATATGTTCTTTGAGCTGATAGTTTCATCACTGATCAATCATTTCACGAAGTGATACCTCATCCTGATGTGCTTAGTCTTCTCATGATACACGTGATTATTGCCAAGTTTCACTGCACTATCATTGTCATAGTACAATGAGTAATCAAGTTTTTTTTACCCGACTGTTCAAGAAAGGTCTATAACCAAACTAGTTTTTTGCTTGCTCAGCAACAACCATGTGATACGTGGTCGAAAACTGGTGCTTTATCATGTTTAAGTTCACGTTTTTACATAGCTTTTAATTTCGAATAGACTACTTTGATATGGTTTGTGTTTTGCAGGCATTGACGGGTTTAAGGTGCATTTTGGAGATTAACTGAAGCTTTGGGCGGATGCTAGAGAGAACATAATTGAAGAAAATGCAAAAAGAGGCAAAACTGAGCTGAACTCTGCGCCAGAAACAGTCTAAACTTCATTTTTGGCTTATCCTGAGCTAGAAAATGAGTTTCGGGGCTTATAATATATGCATTTGGGGTAGCTCGACGAGACGAATCAAAATATAAGGTTTTGAAAGGCGAGAAATGGACGCGTTATCTGCTGCACACCGGCTTATTAGTAAAAACGAAATTTTTTTAGAGAAAAAGCCAATTTTGAAAAGGAGGAGTTACACTTTATTATTCCTTCAACTCTCATTCATTTGTGGAAAAAGGAGAACACTCTCTAATGATTTCCCAATCATGAAGATCATCCAAGAACCAAGATTTCTATTGCTAGTTCTTCATCCTCAAGATCCGGATTCCAATCCTCCAACACCATGAGAGGCTAATCTTCTAGGGTTTCACTCCGGTGTAGACTTTGTAAGATTTTCTAGGGTTTAAACGCTTGTATTTGCTTTGATTTTGGAACAAGTTGTTTAGTATTTGAAACCTTTGATAATTGTCTTGCATTTGTTTCGAATTCGTAAATTATCGAGGGATGATAAAATTTGACTTTGTGAAATGGTTATGTGCAATTATGCCTTATCTTAGGTTAGGATTTACATGTTCTTGGTAAAGAAGTGCATTGCGGTCTGTTCCTGCAACGTTGATAGCTTTTGGCACCTAAGCCACGTGACACTAAATTCGTTAATCACTATATGCAACTGAATCAAGTTAAAACATGTAGGAACCCTAGGTCTTGCAATTATCGAACTGGGTGTGGAACTTGTTTCTAACTTATTTTTTTCAACCACTTAGTTAAGTTTTGCAATCCTAGTTAATAAACCATTGTCTTAGATAATAGCAATTTGTCGGTTCACTTCGACACCTTTTTCAACCAAACAAACAAACAAAGAAAATTAGCTGATTTCATAATTTTTTTGTACACTTGTTTTGTAAGTAGTTTAGATAATCAAACAACTAGTGTGATACTAACCACATACTCTTCGTGGATACGATACTCAACTTACCCTAGCTACCTACGTTAATTGGGTTTTTGACTGATCGGGACGACACGGTCCGATCAAATTTTGGCGCCATTGCCGGGGAGTTAGTGTGCTTTACGTTTGGATTGTGTTTGAAACTGTGTGATTATCTGTTTAAGTGCTTGTTTCTTTTGTTTTATTTGCTTTTGTTTTACGCAGGGTGTGTTACTTGTGCAGATTACAGGTAGTGCATGCGTACACGGAATTCCGGGCGAACATCACCGTTAGTATACGAACCGGAAATCGAGCGAGTGGCAAGGAGAAATTTAGCAAGCCGGTTAGAGGCAACACTTGACCCTAACCAAAGTACCCAAAACTCACCATCAACACCATCCGTTGGAACCGTTCCAATGGATCAACGAAACAACCAAACCCGTAACAACCGATCGGGGTAACAACAATAGCCCTCCGGCCAAGCCACTTCGCCAACCTGATCCTCAAAACCAAAATCCACCTCCCAACCTTAACAACCACAACCGGAACCAAAACCCGGGTGCCGGACTTGATTTCAACCAACCGGAGTTTGAACGAGTAAACCCCGGCCATGCGGAGTACCACGAACCGAACTACGAAGAGTTAAGGTATAATATTCTGGATGACAAAAGATATAGTGTCCCGAGTTATCACTCACCAGATCGGGTTAGTGTTCATACATATCATTTGAAAAAGGAGGAGAATTATGGATATAGGGAGAATGAGGTCCACGTGATTTTTTTAAACGGTAGGGGTTTCACCGAGATGAGGGATATCAGGATGCCAACATTTATGATGGCAATGATGAGTGGGATAACGGCGATGGTTATAATATAGGGGAGTGCTATGGTGAGTACAACCGGAATGAAGGGTACGGAAACAACCGCCAACCCCGGAACAACAATCGAGGGAATCCAAATAACAACCGCAACAACAACAATGCACGGATTCCCAGTTTTATGGGTATGGCAAATCAAAACCCGAATCGACGGGTGAATCGTGGACCACCGGTGAATCAAGAGGTGAATGGTTCACCAAGACATAACCGTAACCACAACAGACGCCAACTGCCACAAGGAGTCGATGGCCGATTTCGGCCCATGATTTCGAAGAATGACTCTGATCGTACCACCACCACGGGGAAGAGTGGCCTTCGATTGCAAGCCAAACTACATTAAGATCCTTCCGCACTTCAATGGGCGATCGAACGACGAGCCATACACACATTTAGCGGATTTCTCGGCTATTTGTAGCACTACTGGGGGTGGTCATTTCACCCAAGATGAGGTTCGTTTACGTCTTTTCCAATTCTCATTAAAGGACAAGGCTAAGCAATGGTTCTTGACATTGCCCACCAATAGCATTCACACTTGGGTGGAGATGCAACAAGCCTTCCTTGATGAGTATTATTCGATGGCCAAGACTAATGATGCGTGTGATGAGATTAGAGCGTTTAAACAACTCTCGAGTGAACCGTTACATGAAGCGTTCATGAGGTATAAAGAATTGATCCGAAAGTGTCGTCATCATCAAATCGAGAAATGGGAATTGGTTAAGTGTTTTGTGAGAGGTTTGGATGGAGAAACGTGGAATCACCTCGAGTCAACGAGTAACAGGACGCTACTAAGTAATCACAAAGATAACGATTGGGAATTCCTCGAAAGGATGGTAAAGAGATCAAAGGCCAAAGAATCGACCGATCGGGCTAAGAAGCATCCTATTTCTCGATCACTCCCCGATCTCGATTCTAGTTCTAAGGATCGGATTTCTACCTTGGAGCGGGAATTAGCACGCATGAAAAAGAAAGATGTGAATGATGTGCAGTTCGCGGGTTGCGACGGGTGTGGGGGGCTTGACCATCGGACCAGTGAATGTCAAATGGGAAAAACTGAAGATACCGAGGAAGTAAATCAAGTGTTTGGTGATCGCAAGACTAACGACATGAATTCAATACTTATCATCCCGGTCTAAGAAATCACCCTAATTTCCGCTATGGGAACGTCGATAACCAAATGAACCCTAATTTTCATGCGGGTAACCAAGGAGGTTATCAACGTAATTACAACCAAGGGTACCAAGGACGTGACAATAATTATCAAGGTGGGTACCAACGGAATTACAACAACCAAGGTGGCGGTGGAAGCGGTTCGGGAAATCAATGAGGGATGGCATAAGCCATTTGGTCTTTTATCATGGTCAAGTTCGAGATAATAACATGACAGGTATTTAGCGGGTGGTTATTTGGGAATAATTTGCCTAAGAAACTTATAAGTAATGCATACCACATATCATACCCTTTATATGTGAGTCTTGAGCCACTCTTATACATCAAATATACATATGTTTCTTTGTTTGAGTGGACCATTAGGCATATATTATAGAACTTGCATCTTTGGATACGTTTGAGACCATAGACCCAATACAAGCACGAGAATGATTAAGGCATTAGGTGAACCTTTTCCTTTAAAACCATTTATCTATCCATACTCAAAATTTATCCCCTAGTTGCCAACTTTGAGCCTAAACCTTTCATTTGATCACCCCATTTAGCCTTAACCTTAAATATTTTTTTTAACCCGTGTGATGAAAATTCGATTTTAGGATTAGTTGTTTGTAAAGTTGTGGTTTATCTTAAAAAAACGAAAATCAGAAAATGTTATGAAAAATATGAGAAAAATCATTGAGAAAAGCACAAAAAGATGTGTCGTAGTTGTGAATAAAAGGCGAATGCTTTTGCCTATTAGTTTGTCGACTTTTGTTTAGTCAGTTTAGTGTAGTTGTTTGTAATAAAAGTCGAATTTTCATCACCTTAGTCACTTTCAAATATCCTATTCCATACCCTTAGCCTAGCCCCATTACAACCCTTTTAAAGACCTTCTGACTTGTGCTTAGTATTCGTGTTCGGTGGCGGAGAATGATTGAGTTGCAAGCTTATGCGGGTACTTGTTTTATTCGGTTCTGAGGGATCACTTTAAAAGTGCTAATACATCTTTAAAATTAGCTAATTTGTAAACCGAGTGGAGTTAACATTGTGAGGGATGTGTATGACTTGTGAGTTTCAAGGGCGGGTTAATCTTAGATAACCATTTTTATATGATTAGTCATTTATCTTTAAATGTTTTGAAAGTTCTAAAAATCATGAACCGGGCATGACATTAGACCTTAGCTTACGTATCAAGAATGGGAAGTCGTTCGACCCACGTGAAAGTGAAAAACAGATTTGCTTGAGGGTAAGCAAAAGACAAGTGTGGGGATGTGATACGTGGTCGAAAACCGGTGCTTTATCATGTTTAAGTTCATGTTTTTACATAGCTTTTAATTTCGAATAGCCTACTTTGATATGGTTTGTGTTCTGTAGGCATTGACGGGTTTAAGGTGCATTTTGGAGATTTACTGAAGCTTTGGGCGGATGCTAAACTTCATTTTTGGCTTATCCTGAGCTAGAAAATGAGTTTCGGGGCTTATAATATATGCATTTGGGGTAGCTCGACGAGACGAATCAAAATATAAGGTTTTGAAAGGCAAGAAATGGACGCATTATCTGCTGCACACCGGCTTATTAGTAAAAACGAGATTTTTTAGAGAAAAGGCCAATTTTGAAAAGGAGGAGTTACACTTTATTATTCCTTCAACTCTCATTCATTTGTGGGAAAAGGAGAACACCTCTCTAATGATTTCCCAATCATGAAGATCATCCAAGAACCAAGATTTCTATTGCTAGTTCTTCATCCTCAAGATCCGGATTCCAATCCTCCAACACCATGAGAGGCTAATCTTCTAGAGTTTCACTCCGGTGTAGACTTTGTAAGATTTTCTGGGGTTTAAACGCTTGTATTTGCTTTGATTTTGGAACAAGTTGTTTAGTATTTGAAACCTTTGATAATTGTCTTGCATTTGTTTCGAATTCGTAAATTATCGAGGGATGATAAAATTTGACTTTGCGAAATGGTTATGTGCAATTATGCCTTATCTTAGGTTAGGATTTACATGTTCTTGGTAAAGAAGTGCATTGCGGTCCGTTCCTGCAACGTTGATAGCAATTGGCACCTAAGCCACGTGACACTAAATTCGTTAATCACTATATGCAACTGAATCAAGTTAAAACATGTAGGAACCCTAGGTCTTGCAATTATCGAACCGGGTGTGGAACTTGTTTCTAACTTATTTTTTTCAACCACTTAGTTAAGTTTTGCAATCCCAGTTAATAAACCATTGTCTTAGATAATAGCAATTTGTCGGTTCACTTCGACACCTTTTTCAACCAAACAAACAAACAAAGAAAATTAGTAGATTTCATAATTTTTTGTACACCTGTTTTGTAAATAGTTTAGATAATCAAACAACTAGTGTGATACTAACCACATGCTCTTCGTGGATACGATACTCAACTTACCCTAGCTACCTAGGTTGGGTTTTTGACTGATCGGGACGACACGGTCTGTAACCATGTACTCGACTTTTCTTGTTGATAAAGCCACGCTTTTTTGAAGTCTGACATCCAGCTCATTGTTTTTCCTCCCATTATAAATACATACCTTGTAGTGCTATTAAATGTCCCTTCACCTCCACCCAAATCAGCATATGTCTAACCCCTTAGAATGGCATCCTTCCCTTTGGAACATAACCCCATTTTTTGTGTACGCTTCAAGTATCTGAGCATTCATTTAACCGTTTCCCAATGTTCTCTTCCCTGATCTGACACAAATCGACTTACAACCCCAAGTTCATGAGCAATATCTGGCATACATAAGACTACCGACCATTGATACATATGGAACCACAGACAGATTTGATCTTTCTTCTTTAGATATAGGAGACTGGTATTTGGTAAGCTTCAAATGACTTCCCAATGGAGTATAATACTAGGCTTGGTATTTTCATTATTTATCTTGAATCTCTCCAACACTTTCCCTATGTATTTCTCCTAGGATAGTGTTAGAGAACCATCCTTCTTGTTTTTAATGATGTTCATCCCAAATATCTGTTTGGCTGGACTCAAATCCTTCATCTCGAATTCTTTGGACATTTGTTCTTCAACTTACTTATCAATTTCATATCAGATCCTAGATCTTGCAATCAAGATATCATTACCAAATTATAAATTAGGAACATGTTTCTGCTTCACGGAGTTGTACTCCAAGCATTACCAAATTATAATTACCAAAAATTATAAATTAGGAACATGTTTGTGCTTCATGGAGTTGTACTCCAAGCATGGGGAGTTTTCCAAATAAAAATTTGAGTTCACTTCTAACCTAAAAGTTTCATTTGTTTTTCATTTTAACATCTTTATTTTTTTTACTTTTAACCCAAAACTTTTCATCTTTTGCAATTTAACCCTAACACATTTTTATTTCCAACTTTGATCCCCATATTTTTCATCTTTTTCAATTTTTTGTTTTACGCTTCGTTCTATTTTACAATTGAACAGCCCGTAACTTACGTGTGGGTTTTAACGTTTTTATCTATTTTTTTCCGTTTGACAGGTTCGTCATAAATGCGTCTATTTTTCCTGTTTCACAAGTCCCTCGCAACGCGCATGTTCTTAGATTGACTTGGTTATTCTTTTCTATTTTTACGTTTCAGTCTAATTTCTTCACATTAACATGCCGCAACAGGCATGCGTGGTTCAATGATTTTACGTATGCTTTTCGTTCGGTGTTATTTTTTCTTTTTTATTTATTTTGTTTTTAGGAGTTTTTCCGGTGTTGCTGGTCGCTGGTATTTATGTAGCATTAGTGCTACTTGGCACGGTTTATACCCCCCGCCGCAATGTGGGGGGCTTAATACTAGTTAACATAAAGTAACAATATGATACAAGAGCTGTTGAATTTCTTCAGATAGTAGCAATGATTCATCTGGCAGTAGGGTCAAATATAATATTTTTTATTTATAACGATTCGAACCAATTTACAAATGGCTAGGAACTGATTTTCAAACTGGTTCGGTTATTCTAAGATCCGTTTTGGCGGATGATACAGTCTCCCCTACCTTTGGGAATTTCGTCCCGAAATTAGTAGGACGCCGCTCGGGTAGGATGATGTGTAGGGTTTTTCATAGGCGTAGGTGATATCGGTTAGGTTTTGTATTAGTACTAGTAACTTAACCTTGGAATTAGATTGTTCCTTAAGAACGTCAGGTAACAGGTGCTAAACACGAGTCTTAAAGATATGGAATGTATGCTCAACTAAACGAATCTAAGGCTTAGATCATGATTGAGGTGGTAACGTTCCTGGTAAGGACTGGATACCTTGCTAGAGGAATCACTTTATGATGCTAGAGATGTAGAGGAGAAGGGTGTTAACAATAATGTAGGAGATAGTCGGTCATAGGCGATACGAAAATGGCCTCGTGAAGCCCAAAATTATTAATTTTTTATCCTCCTTATATGTATTATAATATAGTGTGTGTACATATATTAGAGGGGTGTCCGTGCGATGCAACTGGAAACGCAACACACTAACACAAACACTAGTATAGCACGTAAATACGTAATGGCATATAATCACGTAAGACGTTTTTTACTTTAAAAAACAAACTATATCAATACAATACTCAAATTAAAGAAAATAATATACTCATTTTAAGGTGTAATTTTTTTAAAACATATTAACATATGAAAAAGTTATGGCCATTTAAGAATCATGGGGAACTTTCATGTGACTTTCATTGAGATGTGTGAGCGTGGTTAAATTTTTGTTATATTTTAAGCGCTTTTTACTCGTGAATCAAGCTTTAAATTTATAAAACACGATACGATACTATCACTCTTCACACGTTATGGCAAGTGCACCCATCGTGGAAGTAGTATAGTGATGGTAAGATACCGAGATCGTCCAATGACACAAAGCTTTTAATACGGCTTATCGTTAACGTCTAATCTAACCAAATTTTAATAAAAGTTTTGAAAGCTTTAAAAGATAAAAAATGGAAGTAAAAACGTAAATAAAAATGAAAAACAAATACACAAGAAAGAATCACTTGGTTCCAACTCATCTTTTATGTATCCTTTGATGATTTCCGCAATTTGAGCTTTTTAAGAGATTATCTTAGTTATAGTAGTAGGCCCCTCTTGTGAAGACGCCGTTACCCTCAACCTATTGGTCTGAGTCAGCAGCGATACAATCCCGCAAGGTTGGAATATTGGAAGATAATTAAATAAGTTATTAATGTAAAAAGTGGTAGGCCCCTCTTATGAAGGCGACGTTACCCTCGGCCATATTGGTCTGAGTCAGTAAGGATACAGTCCCGCAAGGCCGGATAAAGTTTTAATAGTAGTTCATTATAAGGGGTTCAAGCTATTCTTACTTCCCCCGATTTGATGCTATCTGCTTCAAGGGAAGTCCTAATAAGCTTGAACCAAGTCCTCGCAGGATCTATACACTGAACGAGACAAGAACTTTACCCAACCACTCTTCTAACCCCCCTTCCAAGTAGTTAACGCGCTTTATATGGACCGTAAAGACACGAATGAGTGAATCAAGGAAACATGAAGAAATGTTTAAATAAAGTTTACTTTCAATATAAAAACTAGTTATTAAAGTCATTAATACATACCCAAATAAAAAGTTGCCAAAGATTAGAAATCAAAAGTAATACATAAAAGATTCGTCTTCACCAAGTGATGTAAGAGATTTGGCCAAGCATGGCCTTTGTTTAACAAGAACTCTTACGATCAATCTTGGATCCCGAGACTACTACACACTCTAAAAGATGAAAGATGGATGATAGTGGTGGGTGCTGGTGTTGTGGTGGTGGTAGACTGATGGCAAGTGTGAGAGAAGTGGTTTGCCAAGGGATGTATTTCTCCAAAGCCAAGCACCTCTATTATAGCTGCAAACAGAGGGCAGACACGGCCCCGTGCCCATGGCATGGCCCCGTGGAGGCCATTTTCTCTCCATTCATTAACTGCAGATGTTAGGTCGTTGTACCAACACGCCCCATGGTGTTAAAGAACGGCCCCGTGATCAGTGTACTTGCTGTACTATCAAGATTATGCGAATCTTAGAGTTGACCACAGCCCATGTCGAGTTGGCACGGCCCCGTGTTGGTTGTCTTTTTTGTTTCCTTTTTCTGTAGAGAATCATGAATGGGCACGACCCCATGCCTGGTGGCACGACCCTGTGATTAAGCTTCTGTCTTCATTATTTTTGTTGTTTTGGATGTGAATGGGGGTTCGGTAGGTCGTGTCAATCCTTCTTCTTTGTATTTGTTTTGGTTTCTGCTGTTAATTTGTTCCTTTTATTCGTTTAAGCTCTTTTGATCCTGTAATTTAAAAGTAAACAAAGAAACATGTTTTTTCCAACATTAGTACCGAAAAAGGGACGATTTATGCCTTGTTTGATAGAATTTATATGTTGCATTTTGAGCATATCCTTCATATGCTAAGGATATTTAGATTGAAAGGATTGTACCATGTAATTTAAAACTTATAATTACTTAAAGTCTTAAAAATATGTTAAATTACATTCTTGTCCTCTTTCTATGTATTATAATATGGAGAAAGTAAATTTATGGTTGTTATGCATCTAAACTTACATGCAGAACCCATCAAAACAACGTAGTTTTGATTAAAAGTTCCTAAAACCCATATAGTTAGAATTGCATTTGTGTTGTCATTGCTCTTGATTGTGGTTTAAACCCCAATAAGTAAGTGGTTCAAATGAACTTGAAAACGGTTCAAATGAACTTGAAAACTTTGCTGAAACTTCAAAGTTGTTCAAATGACATCAAAAAGTCACGTTTCACTTTTAAGAAATCTGTTGGTGTATTTTTTTCACAGTTTACTGTCATCCCTCCTTGAACATCATCAAAAAATATTAATGATTCCACAACGGTATCTCAAACTACCAACAAGGGAACCAAAATCGTACTATCTCATGAGGAAGCCTTGATGTCAGCAAAAATCGGTGAAGGGTTGGACATGAAATTGGAGCTTGATTCAATGTTCATTGACAATCTTGCTTCCCCACTTGAATGATTCTGCAATCTTGATCTCTTATGTTACTACAAGTATTTAGAGACAATATCTTTTGCTTTTCTTGATATGATTTGGAGGTAATCTCTTCAAGTTATGACGATTTTTTTTGTTGAACGAACAATCATTACTGATTCTGCAAGTTACAGAATAAAAAGGAACAGTTTCTCAAATAAGATGGGGATAAATTACATAGCATCAAAAAGAACGTGCTGTAGATCGAATTCTAGAGAAACAACAAATTTTGACGAAATTGATGAAGATACTTGATTTGGTTTCTTAACATAAAAAAATAAACTTTTAAATGTTTTTAATCAAAACTACGCCTTTTGATGGGTTTCACGTGTAAGGATATAAGTATAACAACCTTTTATTCACTTTCCCCATATAATATAGCATATATTAGGTTTATTGGATTTCAATAATCTCAGCTACGACATATTGGCCAGAAACAGTCCCAACTAAAGAAATTGTTGAGGATAGTCATTACATCTATTTTCTTCCATTGAGATTTTTTTAACTGAGGTCTCTATTGTTTTTTGTTGATATGGCTACTTATGTGACACAAAAACATTAATACCACTACAATCGATACTTGTGTAAGACAATGGAAAGTGGCATCTACATAAAAATCCTTGCATGATTAAAAATGCACGAAGCATTATAAAGCAATAACCCCATATGTGTTTTGTAAAGCTCAAGAGATTTCATATTATATCAAGGTAGTTGGTCGTATGTAGTACAATAACTAAACACTATACTTGAGGGACCAAACTTAGATAAGTTGAAAGATGTAATAATAAAACACAAGATCTAAAACACAAAACACATACATCAGATGTATGTGTCGACCAAAACAAGAAGGGGAAAGGAAGAACCCTAGTTTCTCAAAAATCAACCAAATTGAAAGAAAACTCAAGCTTGATGTATGCATGGATTGAGATTTGTGACCACCTAAGTGTTCTTAACACCAAGTAAGTCAAATTTTAAGTTTTAATGATATGTGATGAAGTGGGTTATGTGTAATCCGTGAATGTGTTATGAAATTGAACATGAATGTTAGTTAATATCAATGTGTAGATGTTATAATAGGCTAAATTTTGATTACACCCATTGGAAGTTGTAGGAAGATGAAGTTTAGTGAAGTTATATGTAACTTGGTGTAATGTTGGTGTTAAAGTAGTGTTGTAGAAAGTATTTTGATGGATGATTTGATTTAAAACATTAAGATACATGATTATGATTTGTGAAGATTGAGTGATTATGTTAATCATGGATGAACTAGGAAGAAAGTGCTTTAACTACTTGTACATGATGCTTTATAAATGGTATGCACACCACATGTTGATGAAATGCCTTGATTTGATTTTGTTGGGTTTTGACACCAAAACTTGTTGAATTGATGAATTAATATGGAAATGATATTGTATGCGGTTAATTAAGGCCATAATTGACAATCGAAGTGTGCGTATGTAATGGATATTGTAGAAGCTAAATATGTAATGTTGCACTTTATAGGGTTAAAGAAAGAAGAATTTACAAGTCAATCGAAGGCGCTTGCAACGCAAGATCACGGTAAGTTCATATGAACTTCACTTTATCTTATTGTAGATTACGACATTGGCCTTATGTTATTGTTTTTAGTTTATAACTTAAAGACTCAAAGTATGGTAAATGTGAATTATAGAATAATGAAGTATGCATGATAACCCGTCATGAACGGGTCAAAACGAGTGTATGACATGATTAAGAATGAGTATGAAATGATTCGTTGTAAACGGTCGAAATGGATAAAGTTATGAAATGATGGAATGGTTTAATATCGACCCACTACGTATGGGTCGATTTATCCATGGATGATGAATTATGTTGATGGTTCAAGACTTTGACTTGTCGTGAACGAGTCGGATGCGTTAAGGATGACGATGATGGAAGGATAAACACAATATTCGTTTTAAACGGAATTGATATTCATAATAAGCTATTTGGTAAATGGATGAATTACAAATATGACCTTGCTAACGGGTCTTATAATGAAAGAAATGCTAAATATAATGGTTATGTTATAAGACTTGCACTAATGGATTCATTTGTGTTATGAATGTTAGTAAAATCTCACCTTTGACGATGGCGAGCTTGGAGACGAATACACACATCAACGCCTCTTATGCGCTTCCGGTCTATGTTATTATCTAAACGTTTCAAAACAGTTTTCGTTGTAAATGTTAACTATATGTTTAGAATGTTAGTAAGATTAGGAACTTGTATGTTGCTATATTAGTTCGGGTTAACACATGTGACGAACTTTGGATGGTTGTGTTTTCTCGAACTATAAAAAAAATCATTTTAGTAAAATATGAACGATGAAATGAAAGTTTTAAATTTTGACGTTTTAATATGCCGTTTTGACTTATGAATTTATGGGCGTGACAAGTTGGTATCAGAGCCTAGGTTTGAGAGATTTGAGCACGAGTTAAAGTGCTCAGACTCAAACCGAAAGCTCGCAAGAAGGTGTGTGTTCGCTCCAAGACGCAAGAAGAGGTAGACTTTTAAGAATTCTTTTATAAATTATGATACGAATGGATGAGATTATGGGGAAGCTAAAAACGATTAGGGTTCAAGTTTTTGCGTTTGGGGTTGAAGATATCATTAAATAAGGTGAAGTCATAAATTTTCGTATGCAGATCTGATGCAGGCGCAAGGTTGCGCCCCTGACTGATGTCATCTGTATTGCGCCCAAATCTGGCAAAAGGTTACGCCAGACTAATTTTTCTTGCGCCAATCGCTGATTCTTTCTTTCTTTTCACATGTTTTAACTTCAAACTTGTGTGTAAGCTTCCAACCTTTATAATTCTTCCCGAAAACCTCTTGTTTGGCTTAAAAGCCATGTAGCTGACGGCGAGAATGATATAACAAGTAAATGTCTTGAAATTTGGCAAAATGATACATTTAGAAAACCCATATTCCCTACGACATGTTCATAGGCCTCGATAAAGTCCTGAGAAGGTACTATGGTTTAGAAGAATGTCATAGAAACACAATCATGTCACATGATTACATGTCGGGAATGTGAAATGTGAAAATGTAAATAAGGAAGGTTAGGGATTTTAAATCCTTGTGATTAGAAGCCATGTATTGTATGATTTTTTTATTGATCAATAATGATGATAATGGATAAGAAACGAAAGTCAATAGAATGTAATAATGATGGTATGAAGTATCATGAAATAAAGCATAGTATGTGAATTAACAAGTATGATAAATGTTTATGTAGATGGCAGATGAGTTAAACATAAATGACAATGAAGCGGCACACCAAGATGAAATAAAGACATTGATTACGGAAGAAGTTGGAAGGGTGGTCGAGGCTAGTTTTCCCTGACTAGCCCAAGAAGTAGAAAGTCAAGTACTAGAAGCGGTGAAAGCTATGATGACTACCAAGATGGAAGAGTTGAAAGAAATGATAAATGAATACCAAAGTAAGAAGGGAACTCGGAGGTGTACTTATAAAGAGATCATGGCTTGTAACCCCATACCATACAAGGTGGAGATTGATCCGATAGCATGTCAAAGATGGATCGTGAATACTGAAGCAGTGTTCACAAGAAGTCGATGCGAAAAAGAAGATCAAGTAATGTTTGCAACAGGCTTACTCCAATTCCAAGCAAAGGATTGGTGGGATGCCTATTGCAAGGAGGTGGGTGAAGATAAAGTTCAAGCAATGACATGGCAAGAATTTAAAGAACCCTTCTTAAAGTATCATTGTCCATAATCTGCTGTTGATAGAATCCAATCGATCGATAAGATTACAAATATCTTCCTTGACAAGTTGAAGTTCTGTAAAGAAATAGTGGGAACAAAAAGGATGAAGATTATCCGTTATCATGATATGTTGAAAGCCGAGTATCAGGAATTCATAACTCCCTCTAAGTGTGAAACATTGAACGAGCTCATAAACTGGGCTAGGGATAGGGAGATCGAATTAAAAAGGCAAGTTGAAAGGGGGGAGAAAAGAACAGTGGAAAAACCTACTAACTCAAGTCCATCCAAGAAACCAAGGTTTCAAGACCATGGCAAAAAGGGGAAATTGAAGAGTGGGATTCAGAGTTGTAAGACTTGCGGGAAGCTTCATATGGGTGAATGTTTGCTCGAAAAGAAAGGATGCTATAAATGCGTGCAAGAAGGACACCCATACTACAAGCGTCCTAACAATCCAAAGTCGTGTTATAATTGTCATCAGTCGTGGCATGTGAAAGCTGAATGTCCAAAACTCCAACCAGGGGGAGCAAAGGAAGGAAGGAAAGAGGAACCGTCTAAGGCACGGGGAAGGATGTTTCAAATAACATCCGACGAAGCTAAAACACACCCGAAGGTTGTTTCAGGTATATTCTTAGTTAATTCAATACCTGTGTATGTTCTGTTTGATTCCAGGGCTAGTAGGTTGTTTGTTTCGAATGAACTATTATGTCATCCTTCTTTTATGATTGAAAAGAGCTAACGCCCTTAGAAGTAGAAATAGCCGATAGTAAAAGTTATTTGTTGCATGAAGTATGTAGAAATTGTAAGATTGTGATTGAAGATGAAGAGTTTAGTATAGATGTTGTTCCAATGATTTTGGGAGAATTCAAAGTGGTCGTAGGTATGGATTGGCTTGCCTGATACCATGCCGAAATTCAATGTGAAAGAAAGATTAGTCATGTTGTAACACCCGAGGGAAAGCGGGTAAGTATACAAGGGGATAAAGTCGTTGAGTCGAAACTTTGCTCTATTGTTCAGGCTGTCAAGTATGTACGAAATGGGGGTAACGCATTCCTATCCTATGTAGTGGACGCCGATAGAGTTGCCCCCAAACTCGAAGATGTCAAGGTAGTGAACGAGTTTTCGGATGTATTTCCGGAAGATCTACCCGGACTTCCACCCGAGCGTGAAGTAGAATTTAGAATCGAATTATGTCTGAATGCCAAACCGGTAGCTAAGGCTCCTTACTAGTTAGCCCCGACTGAAATGAAAGAATTAATGACTCAACTTCAAGAATTGCTCGATAAGGGATTTATACGCCCAAGTGTTTCACCGTGGGGAGCACCCGTATTGTTCGTTAAGAAGAAGGATGGCTCGATGCGAATGTGCATCGACTATCGTGAATTAAATAAATTAACGGTGAAGAATCTTTACCCGTTACCCAGAGTTGATGACCTGTTCGATCAACTTCAGGGGGCGAGTTGGTTCTCAAAAATCGATCTACGATCGGGGTACCATCAATTACGGGTACGAGAAGAAGATGTGTCCAAAACTGCGTTTCGAACTCAATACGGACACTACGAGTTCCTAGTAACGTCCTTCGGGTTGACAAATGCTCCAGCCGCGTTCATGGATTTGATGAATCGAGTATGTCGAACTATGTTAGATAAGTTTGTAATCGTTTTTATAGATGATATGTTGGTATACTCCCGAAGCGAAGCCGAACATGCTTCTCATTTACGTGAAGTGCTTGAGACACTCCGTAAGGAAAGATTATATGCAAAATTCTCAAAGTGTGCCTTTTGGCTTCGAGAAGTACAATTCCTTGGTCATGTGATTAATGCGGAAGGTGTTCAAGTAGATCCATCCAAAGTGGAGGTGGTAATGAAATGGGTTTCCCCAAAGAACCCAAGTGAAATAAGAAGCTTCTTAGGCTTGGCCGGTTACTATAAGAGGTTCATTCAGGACTTCTCTAAAATAGCCTCGCCTATGACTAAATTAACAAAGAAGACGGAAAAGTATATGTGGGGTGATGAACAAGAAAAGGATTCCAGACTTTGAAAGAAAAGCTTTCAAGCTCTCCGGTGTTGATTACCAGATGGAACGGAAGATTTGGTTGTGTATACGGATGCCTCAGGTCAAGGTTTGGGATGTGTATTGATGCAAAGGGGTAAGGTCGTGGCGTACGCTTCGAGACAACTATAGCAACACGAAGGTAACTACCCAACACATGATCTAGAATTGGCGGCAATAGTGTTCGCCTTAAAAATATGGAGGCATTATTTGTACGGGGTCAAATGTATAATTTATTCGGATCATAAAAGCCTCAAATACTTATTCGAACAAAAAGATTTAAATATGAGGCAACAAAGGTGGTTGGAACTTATCAAAGACTACGACTGTGACATCCATTATCACCCGGGAAAGGCTAATGTGGTGGCGGATGCTTTAAGTCGTAGGGACTATCCACCTCCGATTCGGTTGAAGTCTATGAGAATGATAGTCACGCCTAATCTTCTTGAAAGAATACGAGAAGCCCAAACTAAGTCAATAAATTCCGAAGACCCAAAGAAAGAAAGAACCAAAGGTTTCGTGCACAAGTTAGAAGAAAATGCAAACGGTATGAAAACAAGGTTTGGTCGAATCTGGATACCTTGGCAATGTAATGTGAAAGACCTACTTTTGGACAAAGCTCATAGATCCCGATATTCAGTTCATCCGGGAGCTACTAAAATATATCGAGATTGGAGGAAAATTTTTTGGTGGCCGGGAATGAAACGAGACGTCGTCAAGTATGTTGCAAAGTGCTTGACGTGTTCTCAAGTAAAAGCGGGACACCAAAAGCCGTATGGGAAGTTACAACCTTTGGAAATTCCGGTGTGGAAATGGGAGCATATCACGATGGATCTGGTTACTAAGCTCCCCAAAACGAGGAAGGGGCATGATGCTATTTGGGTGGTTGTTGACCGTCTCACCAAAAGTGCTCATTTCTTGCCTATTCGGAAAGCTTATACTTCAGAATGAATGGCGGAGGTTTATATAAACGAGATCATATCCTGGAATAGGGTTCCCGTATCTATTGTGTCCGACCGAGACACCCGATTCACCTCTCGATATTGGAGGAAGTTTCATGAGGAAATGGGTACCCGATTGCATTCGAGTACCGCATACCACCCTCAAACTAATGGCCAATCGGAACGAACCATCCAAATGCTAATTGGTATGTTGAGAGCATGCGTTTTAGATTTTGGAGGAAGTTGGGACGATCATCTACCCTTGGTAGAATTTTCTTATAATAATAGTTATCACAATAGCATAAAGATGGCTCCTTACGAAATGCTTTATGGAAGGAAGTGTAGAACCCCAGTTTGTTGGGGAGAAGTGGGACAACGTGAACTCGCACCAAAAGATGTTGTAGCTAAGACAAACGAAAAGATAGATATTGTTAGAACTAGATTGAAGGCGGCTCAAGATAGACAAAAATCGTATGCAGATCCAGAGACGTCCGATCGTGTTTCAAGTGGGAGATTATGTTTTGCTAAAAGTCTCCCCGTGGAAAGGAATAATTCGGTTTCTGTAAACGTGGAAAGTTAGGTCCCCGTTATATTGGACCTTTTAAGATACTAGCACGGGTTGGAACGGTAGCGGTTGGATTTACCACCGGCGTTGGATAGAATTCATAACACCTTTCACGTGTCACAGTTACGAAAATGCCTTGCGGATGAAACGGCATATGTGTCATTGGATGACATTGAAGTGGATGAGAGATTGAATTATGTAGAGAGGCCCGTAGCAATAAAAGATTATAAAGTGAAGCAACTTCGTAACAAAGCCATTAAGCAAGTTTTGGTTCAATGGCAACATCGAAAGGGGTCTTACCTCACATGGGAGACGAAAGAGGACATGCGGGAGCACTACCCGGAATTATTTGGTACATATTCTGGTTTTGAGGACGAAATCTCCCTTGAGGGGGGTAGACTTGTAACACCCCAAATTTCATGGGTTGTGTAATAAAGGTTAGTTATGAACAAGTGAAAATAGGTTACTAATTATAAATAACTAAACACTATACTTGAGGGACCAAACTTAGATAAGTTGAAAGATGTAATAATAAAACACAAGATTTAAAACACAAAACACATACATCAGATGTATGTATCGACCAAAACAAGAAGAGGAAAGGAAGAACCCTAGTTTTTCATAAATCAACCAAATTGAAAGAAAACTCAAGCTTGATTGTATGCATGGATTGAGATTTATGACCACCTAAGTGTTCTTAACACCAAGTAAGTCAAATTTTAAGTTTTAGTGATATTTGATGAAGTGAGTTATGTGTAATCCGTGAATGTGTTATGAAATTGAACATGAATGTTGGTTAATATCAATGTGTAGATGTTATAATAGGCTAATTTTGATTACATTGATGAATTGGGATAAAACCCACATGGAAGTTGTAGGAAGATGAAGTTTAGTGAAGTTATATGTAAATTGGTGTAATGTTGGTGTTAAAGTAGTGTTGTAGAAAGTATTTTGATGGATGATATTAAGATACATGATTATGATTTGTTAAGATTGAGTGATTATGTTAATCATAGATGAACTAGGAAGAAACTGCTTTAACTACTTGTACATGATGCTTTATATATGGTATGCACACCACATGTTGATGAAATGCCTTGATTTGATTTTATTGGGTTTTGACACCAAAACTTGTTGAATTGATGAATTAATATGGAAATGATATTGTATGCGGTTAATTAAGGCCATAATTGACAATCGAAGTGTGTGTATGTAATGGATATTGTAGAAGCTAAATATGTAATGTTGCACTTTATAGGGTTAAAGAAAGAAGAATGTACAAGTCAATTGAAGGCGCTTGCAACGCAAGATCACGGTAAGTTCATATGAACTTCACTTTATCTTATTGTAGATTACGACATTGGCCTTATGTTATTGTTTTTAGCTTATAACTTAAAGACTCAAAGTATGGTAAATGTGATTATAGAATAATGAAGTATGCATGATGACCCGTCATGAACGGGTCAAAACGAATGTATGACATGATTAAGAATGAGTATGAAATGATTCGTTGTAAACGGGTCGAAATGGATAAAGTTATGAAATGATGGAATGGTTTAATATCGACCCACTACGTATGGGTCGATTTATCCATGGATGATGAATTATGTTGATGGTTCAAGGCTTTGACTTGTCGTGAACGAGTCGGATGCGTTAAGGATGACGATGATGGAAGGATAAACACAATATCCGTTTTGAACGGAATTGATATTCATAATAAGCTATTTGGTAAATGGATGAATTACAAATATGACCTTCCTAATGGGTCTTATAATGAACGAAATGGTAAATATAATGGTTATGTTATAAGACTTGCACTAACGGATTCATTTGTGTTATGAATGTTAGGAAAATCTCACCTTTGACGATGGCGAGCTTGGAGACGAATACACACATCAACGCCTCTTATGCGCTTCCGGTTTATGTTATTATCTAAACGGGTCAAAACACTTTTGGTTGTAAATGTTAACTATATGTTTAGAATTTTTGTAAGTAAGTTTAGGAACTTGTATGTTGCTATGTTAGTTCGGGTTAACACTCGTGACGAACTTTGGATGGTTGTGTTTTCTCGAACTATAAAAAAAAATCATTTCAGTAAAAATATGAACGATGTAATGAAAGTTTTAAATTTTGACCTATTTATATGCCGTTTTGACTTATGAATTTATGGGCGTGACACCGGGTATTGAAACCGGGTGTTAATACCCGATTTTAAAAAAAGTAAGTTTTTTTTATTTTACATAAAAATAAATGTGTTTCAAAATTAAATTTGGTTCGTAATTTGTAAAAGTAATTAAAAACAAACAATAACATAAATTCACTCAAATACAAATTATTTGTTTTATAATATGCATTTTTAAAAAACTTAAATATGAAGTTGCCAAGTAAACATAAAAATATACCTTAAAAATTCGGGTATGCTATCGGGTATTAAAAAAAATCGGTATCGGGTATAGGGTATGACCGGTTTCGGGTATTTTCGGGTATAAATCGGGTACGGTTTCGATTACGGGTATTGAGCTCAAAATGTATAACATATCCATACCCTACGGGTTCGGTTACGGGTATAGAATACCCGGGTACAAAAATAACCGGTTTCGGGGTTTTTTATCAAGTCCGGTTACGGGTACGGGTTTTTTGTGCACCTCTACATTTTCCTTTACTATTTTTTGTTTTGCTGTGTTTTCTTAGTAAAGTTTTAGTGATACACCCTAACTGATCCTGCAGTATGGGTTAATATCAATCATGATGAATTGAGATAACATTATCCCGTATTATAATGTTATTAGTATATAAAGTGTGTTAATATAGGAGTGCTATAGCTCATAAAGCTAACACATACATTATACTCACTCATTAGAAGGATTAAACACTATGTTTAATATGAGCCATCTATATAAGTTTAAATGAATAGAAAATAAAAGCCTCGAGATACATTTTCTTGACAGATTTTTTTGTAAAATTTCATCAGATAATCTTCGGGTCACCATTTTCTTCCTAACTTGTTACATTTTACACATAATTTTCAGCTTTTAATTGGTCTTTGCCGTTTGGTACATAGACGTATTCTCCACCGGTGGAAAAATTCTAGTTAATATTATGGAAAAATTCTAGTAAATATTAAATAGGCTGACACAGAAAAGACCATCATTGATTAACAAAACATGAAAAGAAAAACCTCCAGGAACTAAAATCAAACTTCAAACGTTCATATAATCATTCAAATCCAACAAAACTTGAGGAAATCATACACAAAGCTTAAATTCAAATTCAAAATTGAACGTAAAACCACCTAAGCCTTGATTGCATACTTCCTCAACGGAAAATACTTCTCTTTCTTCTTTTCACGCTCCGTCTTCAATGATGCCTAAATTTCGATAGCACAGCATTAAATACAATCGGGAAACAAAAGCACGATTTCTGTTAAAATAATATAGTACTTGGTAACAAGTGTTCTATAAGATTGTATTGATTACTACTGTCAACGTTACCTGATGTTTGGTGAGACGCCTGCGAATGGCTCTGGTTTTCTTGGGACGAAGATCCAAAGGAAGGTACTTCTTATTCTTGTAAGCCTCTCTAAGCGCGGCTTTCTGGGTCTGTGAAATCACTGTCAAGACCTGCGCAATCGAGGTTCTTACAACTTTTCTGCAAACACAACAATAGAACCAATGTAACTTGAAATACGCTAAACGGTAGATTGAATTTTTTTATTACTAAAATTCATTGCAGCCTAACATAACTAGTCTTTAGAACATAATCAAACAACTGATATCTGGCTAACCATTTACAAAACAACAAATAGATTGTTTTCTTAACCACAACTTGATAGCTTATTTTAAACAAACTTTTAAAATGGTTTTCCAGTGTAATTGTCCAAAATGCAACCTATAACCAGATAGTATCTTTAGAACATATATAAGCCAGACTCCAAACGTGTGATAGAAAGAAGCCTAAAAGAACTATTCGAAAACTCAACTATATTCAAAAATCAAAACTATCAAAATTCAAGAGCCACCAAAATCTGCCAAAACCTTCAGCTTTTTTTACTAATTAAAAACCTCAAAAAGAAAACCCAAACAAAACACACTTAAAATTTTCACATTTAAAAAGATTTGAAACCAAAAATTTCTTTTAAAAAAGTTCAGTAACAAGTACAAACAGCCCCACATGTATAGAAACAATAAGATGAAGTTGAAAGTTATTAGTTAGTGCTGCTGTAACTTAGCATGTTGCATATATGGTTGTAATTAAGTTTTTATAAGAAGTCACCTATAAGGGTTGCACAGATGTTAAAACCAACCTAAATTGAATAGCATATTTTCCACCCAAGACCAAGCTATTTTCTTTAAGGATTCTAAAGATGTTTTTATAAGATGATCTCTTTCAGAGAAAAAAAGTTTATAGAACTAAATAGCGATACACTAGAAAACAAATTTTGAAAATTTTTATATGTAAATTATATCAAAACTAGAGGGTTTACCGCGCTTCGCGGTGGAAAGTCAGCCTGAATCTGTTCGTTTCTATATGAAACCAATACATGCTACAACAAAGGAAAGAGAAAACTCCAAAACTAAAGTCAAGGTATGCCCTCAACACATGTAATACATTAATCGAAAATCATAAAAACAAATACCCTTTCGGTAATACTGATACCATTACCAAATACATATCTGATTTCTAATTAAATTTAATCAAACACTAATAGATGCTAAAATTTTTAAAACCAATAAATTTGGATATCAAACTTATTTCTTAATTAACTGAATTAATATTTTTATAAATAATAAAATATTAAATGATTTTATTATCTAACCCATCTGTTTTTCTTTCAAAAGAAACTAAATGATTTTATCATCCAACCCATATGTTTTTCTTTTAAAAAAATCTGATTTGCTTCTATTGAAACTATCCTAGATTCATAGCCTTTAGCCCTAATGGCTATGCAAAGGCTGTCATGAGGAACTATTTCCATCAACTTTATTTTTCAAACTTAATTAATCATGGAACCATTCATCCATATGTGCCCATCATCTTCAAGAAAAACCACCACATTCTAAGTCCCTAATCTACCATAACTACACTCTCTCTTCACTCTTTACATCACCTAAAGATCAAGGCCCCTGCTAACAAATGTTTATAGCTTCTGCAGATATAGCTCCAATGTATCAACAGTAAACAAAACTTCACATTTTCATGTAACAACACCTAATTCAATAATAAAAAGAAAATATGTATATAATTCTAACTGTACTGTAAACTAAACAAATAACAACTAACAACAAACATAAAAAAATAAACTAATCATTCATATACATACGCTTCTATGTGTATACGAAGAGAGACGAAAGAGATTACATCTTAGAGAGCTTGTTCGGAGCACCACCGGTGACCTTTGCGACACGAAGAAGAGCAAGTTCGGCTTTCAAATCCTTCAATTGAGCGAACAAATCGACCTTCGATTTGCCTCTAAGTTCGTGAACTTTGATCCGAGCTGCAATTCAAGTAACAAACGACAACAAATCAGACAACAAAATCAAAAGCACAATATGTATCATCGATCTGAATGCAAAACATACCCATTGATTGATTGTGATCGGAGAAAAATGAGCTGCAATGGAGGCTGCCGCAGAACCCTAGTTCGTAAAAGGGGGGAGAAATTAGGGTTTGTGTTTGGTTACCTGTTTTATATATTATATATGCAGGAAAAGGGCATTTAGTGTGAAATGGGCTTAACCTTGTGAATCACAGGCCCAAGTTGGCCCGTAATGATTAAGTTTTCGTAACCATATACACAGAAAGAGAGTTAATTTTAACTAGTGATATTTCCCCCGTGCTTCACGGCGGGAATTCGATCGGTATCTGTTCGGTTCGTTACGCTATCGGCACTCACTATAGTAATCGAAAGACAAAACCTTATATCGATCGAAAACAAAAAAAACGAATATCAGTACCGATGTTTTTTAGTGGAAATTGGTTTAGTTGGCTTGTGTATCATACCGGTAGTGTAACAAACCGAACCGATACCGATCCAATGCTTGCAGTAATGTATCGTCGAATGTTAAAAATTAAACATAGATGTGGAATTAGTTTTTTTTTTAAATTAGAATCAACGTAATTAAAAACTATTAAAATTAAAAAAACAAATAATTAAATAATTATAGTTACTATTCATCATTACTTTAGTTTAGTTTAATTTAATATGTATAATAATAATTAATATGTATAATACTTTGGCTTACTGGCTTTTGTCTACAAGCTAATAAGTTGTACTTTTAACATTATCAAAAAACAAAAAATTCGAAATTACAGGAGAAAGTTGATAATGTAACTTAAATAGCATGCTATGGATCCCAACTTACATCAATGATGTTATTAGCTAGAGACGATATCGTTTAGAAGTATTTAGATTTAAAATAGAGTTAAATGCTTGGTTGGTCCCTGTAGTTTGCAAATATTGCAGACTTGGTCCTAGTGGTTTAATAATTACAAAGTTGGTCCCGGTAGTTGAAATTTTTGCACTCGGGTGGTCCTTGTCACTAACTCATGTTAGATTTTTCAGTTAAATAAATGCAAAATGACATAAATGCCCCTAAACAGTTAAAAAAATAAAAAAATGTATAAAGATGGGCCTACCTCTATCTTCCCCATCCATTTCTCTCTCTCTCTCTCTCTCATCTCTTTCTCTCTCTATGGTAACCACCGGCCATCTCATATCTGTCTCTATAAACTTCACAATGCTCTTCAGTATGATAAAACAAGTCAAGATATCATTCTTCAAATTAAAACAAGTCAAGATATCAGTATGATAAACTTCACAAGTACGCTTCAAGTTTTCAAATTCAATATGGAGGGATGAAATGTTGCTAAAACAAGTCAAGATATCAGTCTGTTGTCTCAAAATTATATAACCGCCGGCCACCATGGGCTGCCATATCTAAAATATATGATTCGGTGGTGGTCGTAAGTTGACGGTGGAGGTGATTGTGGTGGGTGACTGGGTGTTCGGTGGTTGTAAGTCGACGATGGAGGTGGTTGTGGTGGGTTGACGACGGTGATTGTAGGTGTTCGGTGGTGAAAAGTCGATGGTGGAGGTGGTTGTGATGGGTTGACGACGGTGGTGGTGGGTGTTCGGTGCTGGATGGGAGATGGTGGTCGAGGTAATTGTGGTGGGTTGACGGCGGTTGTGATGGGTTACCAGTGGTGGAGGTGAGACAGTGGTTGCGAAGGTTTTATCGTCACCTTAAAATGAGTGGTTATGGTGGTCTAAGAAGAAAGCAGGGGGATTGAAGAAGAAGAAGAAGGTGGGGGTGAGGGTTGGGGTGGGGGAGGGGTAGGTGTAGGAAATAGGACCCTTGAATTTATTAATAATTATAATTTATATATTTTTAGTTTTCTTAATTGTTGAGGGGTAAATATGTCATTTCACACACACTTAACTGAAAAATCTAACATTAGTTAGTGACAAGGACTACCCGAGTGCAAAAATTTCAACTACCAGGACCAACTTTGTAATTATTAAACCACTAGAACCAAATCTGTAATATTTGCAAAACCACAAGGATCAACCAAGCATTTAACTCTTTAAAATAACATGTTTAAGGACATGTTGTCTTGTTGGCATCTATAGGGAAATAGTGATTTACCTTTGACATATGAGTGGGAGCCATTAAGTGAGGGTGCCATGAAGGTAAAAAACACCCTTAATAACATATTAAATTGTCTAAGAAAAATATCTAGACGAGAGAAGTGGGGGTGAGTTAATTATTTTGAAGGACCTAAGTGAAAGAAAAAAGTTGCGGGCCATTTTAGCCTGCTATTATTATAAATCTTCTGACTTGGGGCCAACAATAATATACTAAAACGTTTATAGTTGACAAATGTGTTGGTAAACAAATGCAAATATCAAAGATAGCATACAATTAACAAATTATATCGTCTAGGCGTATATTAAAAACAGTAACTAACATTTGAAAACCAATTACCACATTTACAATGTCATATACAAATCGAGCAACAAAAGGGAAAAACAATAACAAACAAAATTAATCAAGTATTCAAATTATCGAATAAGTTTTGATGTTTAATACTTCTAATCAAAGAAGCTATAACTAAAATCGCATAAGTAATTGAATATTCCAATTGTCGACTATCGACTAGGCGACCAAGATGTCAAGAACATTTTGAACCATAAACAATTTGAAAGTTTGAAACCAACACAACACAAGTACCAAACAAGTTCCTTAAAAATCTTGTTTGAAAGAGTTCAGTTTGAATAAATGTCACAAAAACAAAACGTTTTACGACAACCAACGCTTTTTACACTTTTCGCCACTTTACTAACTACTAACCCAAAAACCACCTACCCTTAGCCCAAGCCTAACCCTTTCCCAAAGTCCTCTTGATATCTACAAAGGTTTTGTAGTTAAAAAGGAGGAGGTTTGATCGCTTTGCAAACTTATGGTATAAATAAGTTTCAAACCGGAATTAAGTGTTATCGGAATCGAGTGTTATCACAAAATACATCTTCGGCCGAGTGTTGAGTGATCTTTTGTGAGGTACGTGAACTTGTATATAAATAAATAGAATTATAAAAAAACATGTTATGCCCAAACAAATATTTTTTCTTAAAAAAAGTTCTATATAAATCATGACGAATAGGATTGTAAATAATTTAAAAACAAAAATAAAACATCTTGGATTCCCGACACTCAAAGACAAGCTACAAAACTTCTTCTCTACCTATTCCATTTGGGTATGTAAGCCACATTTAAAAAGTTTTGCTTGAGGACAAACAAAGATTCAAGTGTGGGGATATTTGATGTATACAAAATCAACATATAAATTACATCAAATGAGGTATAAAACTTTAGTACTAATATTGGAAAAAGCGCGTTTCTTTGTTCCTTTTGAATTTATAGGACCAAATGAGCTTAAAAGAACAAAAGAAGCAAATAAGCAGCCAAAACCAACATAAGTACACAAAGAAGGAATAACATGGCATGCCCGACCCCTCAACAACACCCCAAAGACAAAAACAAGAAGACAGAAGCTGACCACGGGGCCGTGCCCAGCCAGGCATGGGGCGTGGTCAACCAATGCACTTAAATACAAAACCTGCAGAAGCTTCTACGCCCACCATGGGGCCGTGCCCAGCTCACCATGGGGCGGGGTCAACTCTCATATTTGTAGAATCTTGATAGTACAACAAGGAGTTGACCACGGGGCCGCGCCCAGGAGACACAGGGTCGTGTGGGGCCCTCTACTGACAGTTGCAATTAATGAAGGAAGAGAAGAAACCGGCCACTGGCCGTGCCCGCTGGACACAGGGCCGTGGCCGGGATACTGTTCTGACTATAAATAGGGCTGCTTGGTTCACTTCAAAGGCATCCATTGGCAAACCACTTCTCTCTCACTTTGCCACCATTCCACCACTACTACAACACCAAACACCCACCACCATCATCCATCTATCATCTTTAGAGTGTGTAGTAGTCTCGGGATCCAAGATTGATAGTAAGAGTTCTTGTCAAACAAAGGCCATGCTTGGCTAATCTCTTCCATCACTTGGTGAAAACAAGTCTTTAATGTATTACTTTTGATTTTTAATCTTTTGGCACTTTTTAATTGGGTATGTATTAATGACTTTAATAACTAGTTTCTTAAGTGAATTTTCCTAACCATTTCTTCATGATGTCATTGATTTGCTCATTCGTGTCTTTACGGTCTATATAAAGCGCGTTAACTACTTAGAAGGGGGTTAGAAGGGTGGTTTGGTAATGTTCTTTTCTCGTTCAGTGTATAGATCCTGCGAGGACTTGTTTCAAGCTTACTAGGACCTCTTTCAATGCCCACGGGTATTGGATGGCGGGGGTGCGAATAGATTGAACCCCTCATATGTAAACTACTATTAAAACTTTAAACTGGCTTCTTGGGATTGTATCCCTGCTGACTAAAACCACTTAGCCGAGGGTAACGTCACCTTCAAAAGAGGGTCCTACTACCTTTCGCATTAATAACTGTTAGTACATAATGTCTATGTCTTAGTCTTGGATCGAGTCTGTTTAGTTTGGGCTAGATTATGTCAGAAATGAGGGTTATTTATGTAATTAGACAACAAGTTCGCTTGAAAGTTGAAGTTAGAACAAGTTCGGCCGAACTTGTTCAAGACAAGTTCGCCCGAACTTGTTACCTCCCCAGCGAACTTGTTGGTCTATAAATAGTGTGCCTTAGTTTCTCATTTGTAACCTTTGCAACTTTGTCACGACAGAGGCGAAGCTCTGCCCGATCCAGATCTTATATGTAATTGGACTTAGTGATCAATAAACAACAGTTAAACGAGTAATCTTTGCATATTTGATTAACACGTCACATAGTTTCCGCCTATATGGACGTTAGATACCAAATTAGGTTCTTATGCTAATCAAGGAGCGATCTAACAAGTGGTATCAGAGCCACGGATACCTGATTTGGTGAAATCATTGCAAGATCTACTCTTATTCTACTCATTTCTACCATTTTTCTTAACGTTTTAATGGAAAACAATGAACCTACAGATAAAAGTTGCTAAATTTTGAATATGTCATGTAAAATACACTAAAGATAAACCCCTGAGAGTTTCAAGACCTAATTCAAACGAATTGATGTCGAAAAGTTGAAAAAACCATGTTTTGCAAAATCATTCTGGTCGAACTTGTAATCAAGTCCGCTCGAACTTGATTAAAAAATTCACAATTTTTAATCAAGTCCACCCGAACTTGATTGTTTTTCAAGGATTTTAGCACAAGTCCGCTCGAACTTACCTTATTTTCATTCAATTTTTATCAAGTTCGCCCGAACTTGATTAAACTTTGTTGAAAATCTAGTATAAGTTCGCCCGAACTTGCTTATTCTCTTGAAATTCTTAACAAGTCCGCTCGAACTTATATCAGGGTGAAAAATTTTCAAAAGTATAACACAAGTTTTGTGTAAAACAAAATTTGATCTTAACATCTGCACAAGTTCGCCCGAACTTGTCAGTGTGCTAATCATTTTTCGAAGTTTGCGAACGTGTTTTTCAGTGATATTCGTCAGTTTTTCACGATGGAAGAAATTCACAGTGCGTTTATGACGGCTTCAGCATCGAATGCTCAAATGGTGAATCAAGTTAACATTGATAACAAGATAGGTACATCTGTGAAACCACCGAAACTCATGTGTATGGATGAATACGGGGGGTGGAAAGAAAAGTTTACTAACTGGGTTCAAGCTACGTATTTTCACAGCTGGGTTGCAGTAGAGACTGGCTACACATGGCCAAGGGATGAACACGACAATGTTATTGAGATGAGCAAGTTTTCTACTTTACAAAAGGATGCATACGTTGCGAAGAAGAAAATGATAAGTCTTATCCAACAGTCTGTGAAAGAAGATATCTTAGTGTTGCTACCTAAATACAAAACTGCACAAGATCTTTGGAAGTCCTTAAAGAACAAATATAAGGGAAGTGCAGAAATGGTCAAAAGCAAAAAGGCGTTAATCATGAAGGAATTCAATATATTCATGATGATTAAAGGCGAAATGATGAAACAAATGATCGAACGTTTTTGTCATCTGAAAGTGAATATGAGGAGACATGGGCTTGAGAAAATGGAAGAAGAATACATTGATAAATTGGCAGACGCTTTACCAGAGGGTGAATGGACGACTTATCTCATGGTGCTCAAAGAAAGTCCGAGCTGGGAATTCTTCAAATTATCTACCTTTATCGACAAGTTGGAGGGGCACGAGATGGAGTTGTTGAAAATCGCCAAGTCAAAGAATTCAAATGTTGCTCAAGATGAGGGCTTCACTATAAGACAGGAGCTCAAGAGAATATTACTAGCCCGAAGATCCAAACCGTTTTTAGTGCAAATCTGAATTCCTCAAATCATTCGCCATAGAGCCAAACTCAATCATATCCAAACTATGATCAGAGTCCTCAGAACTCAACATATTCAAGCACGGGTTCTAATTCTTCATATCATAATCAGGCGAATCAGAATAATCAATCGAATTTTGATCCAAATGTGTTTAAATGCAACATTGCAGTCAATTTAAGCAACGTCGTTTCTGAACAAGTTGCCAAACAACACATGGCACTTCTTGCCACAATGTTGGAATCGTATGAAAGTTTGGTGGCTGGGAAAATTGGTAATCCGGAAATGACCGCAGAGGATTATGATTAGGTGGACGAGGAAGAGCTTGAGTTGATGGACATCAAATGGTCCTTAGCCTTGATTATTCGGAGGGTTACTAAATTTGTTGCTCTAACCGGCAGAGACATCGGGAATTCAAGCAACAAATTGGGATTCGACAAAACAAAGGTTACTTGCTTCAGATGCCGACAAAAAGGGTACTTCAAAAGAAAATGCAAATCCAGAAGCGACTGGCAATCAAAGTCCATTTGGAGGTGGCAGTGAGTATTACAAGAAGTCACTACAATACAAGCCATTCCCAAAGAAGACTCAAGTCGAAATCCAAGATAAACCATCTAATACCACAGAAAAAACAATGGTTGCTTCGAATGAAGATGACGGTTTTGACTGGAACTCATATATTGCCAAAAAGACCGGTTGCTCTAATGGCTGAGATTGTGGAAGACACATCCGCTGAAGATGCAGCTATGGAAAGTGCAATGCTAGAAGAATACATGCAACAAGCAGAAGAGGAGGAAATCTATCATCACACAAAGGTGCAGAGTATCCTTTCTCCTAACATGACTACTAGTTTTGCAGGTTGTTTTGGTGATACAACATCTTCGGAGCATGTTGCTGAGGAGAAACCAGTGGTTGAAGAACTCATCAACGTGACTAAAGAGATGAATGAAGAGAACCTCATGGAGATTACTAACAAAGCTATGATGATAAATCTAACGAAGGTAGGTCCGCAGATAAAAGTTATAGAAAAAGAGGTGGTAATGGTACAAATCGTTGAGGTTGAAAAACCATGTACGAAATGTGCTGAACCTTGTGTTCAATGTGCTGAAAAGTCTCAAGTCATAAGTGAACTCAATGTGCATAAGAACAATTTCAAATATGATTATCGCATAATGAAAGAGGCTATGATAAAATGAAAGATGATTACAGCAGGCTTGATAATAATAACATTGAACAACATGACACGGTTAGAATGTTAAAAGCTACATTAATGGAAAAACAAAAAGCTATTAACAATTACATAAACAACATTGCTAAAGTAAAATAAGAACTTCAAGATATGAAAATCGAAACTGAAAGAGTAAGACAACTTTTGAAAAGCTATACCACTAACGCTTAAGTCATCGATCATATTCTTCAAACAATTCCATTGGAAGAAAATGTTCAGAAATCTAAAGGTAAAAAACGTGGAGATTATAGCAACGTTCCACCACCCTTGTGCGAAAAATATTGTCGCAAGAAAGTTGAAGGGATGGAAAAGGCGCTTAACATTGAACTTTTAACTGAAAAGAAAAATGAAAAGAAGTTTTACTCTAAACCTAAAATAAACAACTACCGAAGGAATGGTGGTGATTTTCCTGAACATAAGAGAGCAGGGTTGGGTTTGGAAGTAGAAGAAGAATAAGAAAAAGTCACAATTTCGCAAATATAAAGATAAAAACATGGCATTTGTGTATGGGACTAGTAAGGTTCAAGAAGAAAGTTTGATTGGAAAGTAATCAAATGATGAATTCAAAAAGGAAAAAGAACTTCGGGATAAGGCTAAATCCGCAAGTGGAGTAAAACCCACTAGTGGACATTCTCATGATAATCGGACTTGCTTTAAATGCAATGAAATTGGTCATATTGCATGCAAGTGTCCGAAATCAAAGCCTATATATCATCGAAGAAAGACAAATTCAGATGTTGAAAAGCCTAAGCAACCAGAGATTGTAAAACCTGTCACAATTCTGAAAAAGAAATGAATCTAAAATCGAAGTTAAACCTAAAACTGAATCGAAGTTTGAAAATTCTACTTTTGAGAAAGGTGAAACTTCTAAAACGAACGAAAACAAAGATTCAAGGTTTTACATAAAGAAAGCAAGGATTAACTCACAATCCTGGGTTGCCAAAAAGAAAACAGCAACATCTGAAGTTGCAAAGTCTGAAACCAAGGTCGTCAAAGTGTCTGTTTCAAAAGATAAAACTAAAATTGTCAAAATTTGTCCAAAACTTTCAAAAGATAAGAAAAAGGTTAAGTTTGAAAATGTTAATGTCGATGAAGTCTTAGATGGTGATTTTGAGGATGATTATGAAGTTTATTATCTCAAACCCAAGACCAAAAAGGCTTGGGTTGCACTTTTTCACTGAATGTTAATGTGTGCAGGGGCTCTAAAGATCCATATTATCGAAGTGGATTCTAGATAGCGGAGCGTCAAGGCACATGACCAGGATTAAAGCGCTACTCTTTGATATCAAAGCGATTAATGAAGGATATGTAGGCTTCGCTGGAAATCAAGGAGACCAGATTGTAGCTAAAGGAAAGCTTTTGAATGGTGTGGTATCATTTAATCGTGTTAATTACATTGCCGAGCTAGAGAACAACCTTCTAAGTATCTCACAAATTTTTGATAAGCAGTTCACGGTTCATTTCAATGATAAGGAGTGTATGATTCTTAAGCCGGGTTTCAAAATTCCGGATGATTGGATTCTCATGCGTGCTCCACGAGAAAATGATCTCTACATATTCGACATGGCTATTGCTACAACATCGTCGAAATCGGCTCAATGTTTTGTCACAAAAGCCACAGAGAAGGATTCGATTCTATGGCACAGAAAAATGGGGCATAAACATCTGAGGAAAATGAATTTTTTGGTTCATAACGATTTAGTCGAGGGGGTAAATCTTCGAAGCTTCCATATGACGGATCATTGTCTTGAATGTAATAAAGGGAAGCAGATTAAGAAGTCACATCCTAAAAAGATTCTGAATTCCATAAAGTTTTCGCTTGAACTTCTACAAATGGATCTTTTTGGTCCGGTGAATGTTCAAAGTATATTCGGAGATCTATACTGTTTAGTTGTCACAGATGATTTTTCTCGATATTCATGGGTTTTCTTTCAAGCGTCTAAAGATGAAACGTTCGACAATCTGGTAATTCTCTTCAAGAAACTCGAAAATCTATATCATCTCCCTGTCAGATGTATTAGAAGTGATAATGGCACGGAATCCAAGAACAACAAGATGAAAGAGTTTTGCAACGCCAAAGGAATTTTGCACGAATTCAGTGCACCCTACACTCCACAACAAAATGGCGTAGCTGAGAGGAAGAATAGAACGTTGATTGAAACAGCAAGAACAATGCTTGCAGACTCAAAACTTCATGTTAACTTCTGGAGTGAGGCGGTTGCAGTGGCATGCTACACATTGAATAGGGTCTTGACTGCCAAACCGACTAAAAAGACTTGTTTCGAAATGATCAACCGAAGGAAACCAAATTTGAAATATCTAGAACCGTTTGGTGCACCGTGCACAGTGATTGATCAAGATGGAAAGTTCGGTGCTAAAACGCTTGAAGGTTTCTTCGTTGGTTATGCTAGTCCGCTAAGGAGAGTTTATGTTCCTACTTTGAGAAAAGTGATCGAAGCTCAACACGGTGATTGCTTTAGGCACACGACTCCTATTCAAGAGAAAAGGCGATGCGTGGTTGTTCAATTACCAAGATTTGTGGAAGTCATTCGACTTTCCAGAAGAACCGTCTGATGAAGAACTTGCAGCTCTTTATTATCTACAACAGTCGGCAAATCAAGAATAGATTACAAGGCCGATTGTGGTTAATCAACCCACTGTTGGTACTTCGTCTTCTGGTGCAGGTCCGAGTAATAGTGGTGTTCCAGTCGAACAAGTTTCTGAAGCAGAAGTAGAACCTACTACAACTCCAGCAAATGATTCCACTGAACAAGGAAATGCAACTACAGAGCCCAATATTCCTCAGAATCAGAATTTCGACTCTGATGAAGCTCCAACTTTCGATGATGATGGAGAATCCTCTTCCGATGAAGAATCCGAGCAGATAACAAGCATCTTGAATCAATATGCTGGCCCAAGCAATCAAAATTAAGCTACATCTAGTGTTCCTGAAGTTGATTTGATTGTTGATCTGAATATTACAAATCAGAACAGTATGGTGGATGTTCCTAGTGATGAGATGCCGCGATCTTATTCATATCATCCTTCAACAAACATTATGGGAGAATTACAGACTGGTGTGAGAACGAGAGGCCAAATCAATAAAGCATTAAGTTGTTTCTATACTCGGGTGGCTCCGACTCAAGATTATTGTTATTATTCATGTTTTATATCCCAATTCGAGCCGAAGACTGTAAATGAAGCTCTGTGTGATGAGAACTGGGTGATAGCGATGCAGGAAGAGCTGTTACAGTTCGAGAAACTGGGAGTCTGGAGACTTGTAGACTTACCACCAAAGCAGAAAGCGATAGACACAAAGTGGGTCTTCAAGTACAAGAGAGATGATCGAGGTGTGATCGTTAGAAACAAAGCTCGGTTGGTTGTCAAAGGTTTCCACCAGCAAGAAGGAATTGACTATACGGAAGTCTATGCACCAGTTGCACGTTTAGAAAGGTTTTAAAGTGTATCAGTTAGATGTGAAATCCGCATTTCTCTATAATAAGCTACTTGAACAAGTGTACGTCGGCCAACCAACAGGGTTCGTGGATCCACTGAACAAGAAAAAAGCTTATCTCCTAGACAAAGCGTTATACGGATTACACCAAGCCCCGAGAGCTTGTACAAGACGTTATATCAACATCTTGTTGGAAGCGACTTTATCAGAGGCACAGTGGATAGTACATTGTTTACCAAAGAAGTCGGAAATCATCTAATCATCATACAAATCTATGTGGATGACATCATCTTTGGTTCAACGGATGATAGGCTTTGCAAAGAATTCGAGAAGAGTATGAAGAAGAAGTTCAAAATGTCTTCTATGGGCGAAATGAAATTCTTCCTCGGGTTACAAGTTGATCAGTTACCAGACGACATATTCATTCATCAAACAAAATACGTTCATGATATTCTAAAGAAGTTCGAAATGGGTAGCTCGAAGCCGCTTTCTACTCCTCTGGCACTGAATCACGGAATTTGCATTGACGAAACAGGAACCAAAGTGGATGATACGCTCTATCGGTCGATGATAGGATCTCTTATGTATCTGACGGCTTCTCGCCTATATATCATGTATCCTACCTGTCTTTGCGCGAGATATCAGTCCAGTCCCCGAGAGTCTCACATGTAGATAGTCAAGAGAATATTCCGTTACCTAAAGGGATGTCCAAGCACCGGCTTGTGGTATCCAAAGAACGATAATTTTGATCTGACGGGATACGCTGATTCTGACTTTGGGGTGGACAAGCCGAATTCAAAGTCTACGATGACTGGTTGGTAATTCTCCGGAACTAGATTAGTAATGTGGCAATGCAAGAAACAAACCATGGTCTCTCTCTCAACTTGTGAGGCAGAATACATTTCTGCTTCCAGCTGTTGTTCACGAATCCTATGGATTCAACAACAGATGAGGGACTTTGGATTGTAATTTCTTGATTAAATACGCCTTTATATGTAGACAATAAGGCAGCAATCGACATCACCAAAAGTCCTGTTCATCACTCTCGAACTAAACACATAGAAATTTGTTATCACTTCATTCGTGACTGCTACGAAAGAAGTTGGTGCGAATTGAAAAATTCCACACCGATGAACAAAAACCTGACTTTTATACCAAATCTTTTCCTTTAACAAGATTTAAATATCTAATGAGGCTTAACGGTATTAAAAATTTGTTGACAGGTGCGAAAGCAGAGGTTGAATATGGATCGGACGACGAGTTCACGTGATCCACATTGGTTTGTTTATTTTTTAGATTAGTATTTCTTAAAAACTAAAATACAAAAATATGTTTTTGATTTTAGGGGGAGAAATATTTGAGAAACTACAAAAACATATGAAAAATTCAAAAAGTACAAAAACAATGAAAAAGACAAAAAGAATTTAGTGTCACAAAGGAAATGATAGTACATCAGTGGACTATCACAGTATGGTAAAGATTTGTAAAGTTTAAAAGTGATAAACAAGTCTTACTGAGGATGTGTCGATAGGCTTTGCACGTTCTGTAAATTGTTTTCGAGATATAAACTAAATTTTACAACTGCTTAATATTGTGGCTTAACATCTCTCGGATATATGGACTTAGTACTCCGAAATTTCGTTTGAGAGATTGCCTGATTCTAAGATACGTGGTCTTTATAGATAGTTGATATCTGGGGTATTATACAAGTTCTCCTGATTTTGCGGAAGCAATAGCTTAGAAGTTCTATAATGCTTTTGCTAAAAACCCCTAAACTGCATACAAAGCTCAAAAGAATCTAAAGATCTAATCATTTGCAGTGCTTAAAAGATTCCTTAAGTGGAACACACCTTAAAGTCGAGCCTTCATCTCTTTGTCGATACGGTGGTATTAACCTGAGCTCTCAAGGCTTCGCATTAACCCAGATACAGATATCAATTTAGCTATATTCACCTGTAAGATGAAATCTAGGGAATCTTGATATGGGAGTATATTCTGAGATGGGAACCATAGTTAAGTCAAGTTTCATAATTCATATCTAACATATCTTGGAACAATTGAGAAATGTGTCGAAGTTTAAGTGGACAAACATATTGACAATCTAGGTAAACGAGTTTAGAACTTAAAGTCATCAAAAGGTCAATGGTACTAGTGATATGTCTCAAACAACTGATATGATCCTTAGACACAAATTCACAAAAATATGTATGTAAATATGTTTGTACATAGTTTACTTGTTAAATTTCTGTAAATATGTCTATACATAGTTTATCTGCTTTACAGATTAAAACCAAAAAGATTTTTAGTGTGTTTTAGCATAAACTTGCAAAAATTCAAAAAGATTTTGTTTCTACATTAGTTTTACAAGCCAATGTTGGAGAACGGATCTTCGAAGTCTGGTATGGTGCTAAACTGGTGGAAATCTGATTGACAACGGGCTGGGAGCTAATCTGTAAAATCTGATAAGTTAAAATGATTAAAAGTTCATTAATTTGAAAGTTGAAATTTTGAGAAAAACCAACAGTTTGTTCATAACGGGTCGAACCCAGGTCATTAACTTGGACTCTGCAGACAAATCGGTTAACCAAGGTCATTAGCTTGGACTTCGTCAACTGAGTGGATTGTTAAAACTGGTTAATTTTGAAAAGTTCAGGGTCAAAATTGTAAAATCTGAAAAATTTGAGTTTGAAGTGATGAAGTTCGCACGGACTTGTATATGCTTTTAAAATGTTATCAGATGGCATGTTCGCCCAGACTTGTTGCTAATCTTAATTTATTAGTATTACTAGTTCGCCCGAACTTGTTAAGTATAAATAGATCACAAGTTCGCCCGGACTTTATTACTTGTTCTTCACAACATAGACGAACTTGAGCGATTTAAGGCGAATTTCAAAATTGTCAACTTTAAGTCGAATTACTGCCAAATTGAACCTGAATCTTAGTGATTTGCACACTAAGGATCATGGAATAGGTATAAGATTGAACCATGTTTTGACCGTGTTTGAACTTAGTAGATCTAAACTGGTTGATTGGACATGAATAAGTCTGTTTAAGATCGAATTGGACATTAATATGAGTTAAATAACTATAAACGAACTCAAACATGTCATCAATTTGATCAGATTGTCATAAACATGAGTATTGCAGGTTTTAATGAAAAAGATGACAAGTTCGCCCGAACTTGACAAATTGTTCTTTGAACGAAGTTCGGCCGAACTTGTCCTCAAAAGTGAAAATGTTGATAATCTCACAAGTCCGCCCGAACATGTCCTAAAAAATAAAAATAATAAATTCTTGACAAGTTCGCCCGGACTTGTCTGAATCTGTTTAAATTGTAAAAGCTTAAGAAGTTAACCCGAACCGCCTGAACTTGTTTAAGATTTCGTTAAAATGCTAAGGCAAGTTCTCCCGGACTTACTTGAAATGTATTGTGTAAATGCTAATCAAGTCCGCCCGAACTTGATATTAGGTTTTGTGAAAATTGTTAAACTTTGCTAATTTTGTCTCGATTTTTATGTTTGCAGAATATTCAGCTCTCATTTAATAAATTTCACAATACGTCTATTACGTTCGACAAGACTGTCTGTCTATCTCTTGAAGCATACGACAGTATTCTTGCTTTTATGGAGCAGATTCTGATTCAGAAGGCATTAACGGAAAAGACGATGGTATATCGATCGCACGTCTACAGATTTTGGAATTCTGCATCACTAAATGAGGATAGCACAGTGATAAAATCAATTGTTCACGAAGGAAATGAAGATAAAGAAATTACAGTATCTGAAGCTGATATCCGCAAAGTTCTGAATTTTAACGACAATTCTGAAGATCCAATGATGCTCAACGAAAGACTGGTGCGAGGTTGTTTTTGTCACATGGGATATAAAGGGCATGTAAACGAATCAACTTTGAAGAAAGGGGGAGTTCCGAATCCTTAAGTTTCTGATGCGCGCAATCATTCACACTTTTAGTCATCGAAAGGCAGGATTGGATGATGTGCAAGATTATATGGCTTGTATGGCCACAACACTTTTTCTAAGCTTGTGTTCACTTTTTTCTAAGCTTGTGTACATGCATATGAAGAACAACATGGGATCGAACAGGCTTGTGATGTATCCATACAGATGCTGATCGATGATAAATTCAAAAAGATTGCAAAAGATCCGAATGATATTGTGTATTTCAGTCACATGGATGAAGTTACTATAAAGAAGTTGATAACATTCCAGAAGCAGGCTTCAGCGCCGATTGCAAAGCCTTTATTTGGTGTAATAGTTTCTGCTAATTACGTCGCATCACCAGAATACAAATGGCGGAAAGATGACAGTGGTGATGAGAATGAAAGGAACACTGAATTAGAATGGCTATCCACTTTTAAAGAAAAGCGCAGCGACTGGTTCCTAAAGAAAGTAGTCACTGAAGAGAAAAAGAAAGTTGCTCGAAAGTCAAAGAAGGTTGAAACAATGTTGATAGACGAGGAAGAACCTGTTAATGTTCAACTAGAAGCTGGTTCGAGTGCTACAGTTATTATTGAAAGTCAAGAGGCTGAAAAGACTACTCAGGAAGATGATGTTATTTATGCTACATCTGATAATGATGAAGATAGCGATGATTCTCTTGAAAGAGCAACAAAGAAAGCAATTGTTGAAACAACAGCAGAGAAAATTAAAGAACGGATGCTGATTATGAACCAGAGATAGAAAAAGGTTCAGATGAGGAGAGACTAAAGCAGAAAGCCAAAAGAGTTAAGTCTTCTGTCAAAGAAACTTCTTTAAAGACTACTGGATCTCCAAGTACCAAAGGGAAGTTAAAGCCGAAGAGCCGTCGCTACATTGGCAAAAAGAAAGGCACAAAAGTCACACAAGAACCGTCAGCTGCAAAAGAAACAGGAATTACACAAGAACCTCCTGCGGCTGAATCAATTCAAACTTCTGAGATTGCTTGATATTCCGATTATAGAGTCACAAGATCCACTTACAAATTCTCAACCTGATAGCTCTACACCTAAAGAAGTTCCAGTGTCTACACCAAAGAGTACACAAAAGTCTACACCGAAGACTACTCCGAGGTCGAAGCTATTTGGAAATATTCCTAATGAGCCAGTTGATATTCAAGATTTGAACGATTTCTTTCCAGAATCTGATGTTGATGAACTTGAAAAGAGAGTTAAGTTTGGAAGACAAGGTTGCAAAGAATGAAGCTGAAAAGGCTGCGTTAGAAAGTTTGGTGAAACAAAGCGAGGTAGAGAAAGAGATTCTAAACGACAAGGTCAAATTTCTGGAAGGTGATCGAGGTTATCTGAAGGCTCTAATTGAAAGTCTGCAGGACACAAACGAAAGATTACTTAAAGAAATTGCAGAACTTAGATCTGAATGTGATTTGAATGATCGAAGGTTTAACAGACTTTAGAAAGTATTATCGAACAGTTTGGGTATTGATTTTGCTGCAGAGTATGCAAGAATAGATCTTCAAGAAGCAAAGGATAAGGCAGAAAAAGAATTAGCTGAACAAGGCAAAGGTAAACATGTCATAGAGGGAATATCTGAATCAACAAAGGTTATAGTTGAATCTGCTAAAGCTTCAGAGTCTGTTAGTATTCCTGAGAAAGAGATTGAACTGAAAGACGATGAAGAAGCTGAAGATAAAGATGATGATGAACCTGTTGATGATACTAAAGACGACTCCGGTAATGATGATGGAAACAATGATGATCAGGGTGGGGTTGGTTTGAAAATTGTGGATGCCAAAGTTTCTGATGATTTTGATTTCTCTTCATTGCTGAATGATGATACTAACAGAATGGAAGATCAAAGTCAGGGGGAGCAGACAGGGCAAACGGGGCAGACTGATGTTGATATGACAGATGCGATTATCGCAATGGATGTTGCTGCTATAGCGACGAAGCCAATGATACTGATGTTAGAACATAATGTTTAGGAAGGTGAATTGTTCACAACTATTCAAAAGAAGGTTTGGCTAAGCTGCTAAACGTTGATGCTGAAACATTTGATTTCGACTTCGAAGAAGATGTGGTGAACATTGATACATTCGAACCAAATGAATACTGTTATAAAAGAAGGTCTGCTGCTGATGATTACGACAAAGTGATTATTGAAGATTGGTCGTCAGATGATGAAAAGGAAGAATCTGAAAAGTATATTGGTCTGAATACTGATAGTTTTCCAACTTTTGAAGAGATGTACGAGCAGCTTAATGAAGATTTGCTGAAAGAAAAAATAGCAGAGTTTGCACGAGAAGGAAAGATCCCAAAGCCAATGACAAAGGAAGAGATTGCACAAGCAAAAAAATCCTGGTTCAAAGAGATGCCGAGGGAAAGAAAGTTTCAAAGACCGTTAGCATTCTTTACCAGAGATGCAGATATATCATTGGGTGACATACTTAGTTGGGGATGGTTGAAGGAATTGAACGTCTATGCCATCAAAAGAGAATATGGGGTACAATACTTTCAACATATGGCAGATTTCAAAACACTTCCGTACTGGGATGTAGAGGAATTAGTGCAGACAAGGAATGTTACTTATCACATGAAGTTTATTGATCAGTTATTGTGGAAGATGATTAATTTGAAGCGACGCAAGGGTTCAAGTATTGGAAACCGTTCATTCCAAAGCATCGAATCAAAACAAACAAGAAGACTGGTGAAAAAGATATAACATTGATTATGAAGCATCCGCGAGCAATGAAAAACATGCCCCTGATGCCGATTGAACAAAATTTCTATCCATTGTTTAAGTGGTGGCAAGTTGATCCGACCACGTGTGAAGCAGTGATAGTATTAAGATTTGAAGAACATCTGGATATCACTAAAGAAAGAGTTGAAATGTTTCAGACAGAAGGATTGAGACGGTTATGGAGGACGATACGCATACTAGAGCCGATGTGGCTAGTGAATTGCTCGAAGGAGGATATTAAATGTTTATTCTTCAGTAAGATATGTTATGAGGAGTGTGAGAAGGAACAAGCGATGCAATATCAAAGGATTGTGAATGTTTGTTACGCAGATGGTGTGAATTCTGGAAGAATGAGGGAATTCAGTTGGAGAGAACTTGAGCGCAAAGAGTTTTTGAAAGAGGAAAAGCGTATAGAACGTATACATGATATGGGTAGGGAGGCGAGACTCAGACGTTTTCAGTTCATGACTAAAGTGCCACCTACAGATAAACGACGATTTCGTCGCAAGAACGTAGAAAGAAACCAATCAAGAACTTCTTTGGACGCGTTAGATAAAGACAGAGCTTTGAAGACTGATCAAGACGAAGACGATATCCAAGGGGGAGTCTGTTAGTACATAATGTCTATGTCTTAGTCTTGGATCGAGTCTGTTTAGTTTAGGCTAGATTATGTCAGAAATGAGGGTTATTTATGTAATTAGACAACAAGTTCACTTGAAAGTTGAAGTTAGAACAAGTTCGCCCGAACTTGTTACCTCCCCAGCGAACTTGTTGGTCTATAAATAGTGTGCCTTAGTTTCTCATTTGTAACTTTGTCACGACAGAGGCGAAGCTCTGCCCGATCCGGATCTTACATGTAATTGGACTTAGTGATCAATAAACAACAGTTAAACGAGTAATCTTTGCATATTTGATTAACACGTCACATAGTTTCCGCCTATATGAACGTTAGATACCAATTTAGGTTCCTGTGCTAATCAAAGAGCGATCCAACAATAACTTATCTAATTATTTTTCAGTATTCCGACCCTTTGGGATTATATCCATGCTGACTCAAACCACTGGGTTTAGGGTAACGTCACCTTCAAAAGAGAGGCCTACTACTTTAACTAAGATAATCTCTTAAAAAGTCCGAAAGTGCAAAAATTATCAAAGGAAACATTAAAGAGGCGTCGGATCCAAGTGATTATATCTTGTCTATTTGAATTTCATTTTATTTACCTTTTCGTTTTTAAATTTACCTTTTCGTTTTTAAATTTACTTTTATGTTTAAAAACTTTTATCCAAAATTTGTAACGATTAGACGTTGAGGATAAACCGGTACTAAAAGCTCTTGTGTCCTTAGACGACCTCAGTATCTTGCCAATGCTATACTACGCTCATGATGGATGCACTTGCCCAAGTGTGTGTTTAGTGTTAGTATAGTATCGTGTTTTATAAACTTAAAACTTGACTAACACGTAAAACAAACTTAAATATTAATAAAATCATATCACGCTTAACGCACACCAATAAACTTTGTTGGAAAAATGGCTTTATTCAAGATAGTGAAGAATCAAACCAATATCGGCACTGGTACTATTTGTAATTATTAGAACTTATATAAGTATTGGTTTTTATATTTTTTATCGATATCAATAATGGTATTGTTATTATCGGAACCGATGCTGGTTTTTGTTTTAATGGTTTTCAGTCTAAAAACATTTATTTGTGTATATCATTAACTTTAAACTGAATGCCGTTACCTAAGGATGAGCTCGGTACCGACCGGTACCGAAAATACCGGTACTGAAAATCCCCAAAAGTGGGTACCGGTACCGAATATACCGGGTACGGTACAGTACGGTTAGGTACCGGTATTTGGGGTAAAAACCGGTAAATACTGGTACCGGACCGGACCGATACCAAACCGATACCGAAAATGTCAAAAGTCTTGTTAGTACATAATGTATATGTCTTAGTCTTGGATCGAGTCTGTTTAGAATGGGCTAGAGTATGTCAAATATGAAGGGTATTTATGTAAATAGACATCAAGTTCGGCCGAACTTGTTCAAACAAGTTCGCCCGAACTTGTTAACTCCCCAGCAAACTTGATGTGCTATAAATAGAGGTCCTTAGTTTGTCATTTGTAACTTTTGCAACTTTGTCATAACAGAGGAGAAGCTCTGCCCGATCCGGATCTTACATGTAATTGGACTTAGTGATCAATAAACAACAGTTAAACGAGTAATCTTTGCATATTTGATTAACACGTCACATAGTTTCCGCCTATATGAACGTTAGATACCAAATTAGGTTCCTGTGCTAATCAAGGAGCGATCCAACAAGTGGTATCAGAGCCACGGATACCTGATTTGGTGAAATCATTGCAAGATCTACTCTATTTCTACTATTTTTCTTAACTTCTTCATGGAAAACAATGAACCTATGGATAAAAGTTGCTAAATTTTGAATATGTCACGTAAAATATACTAAAGATAAACCCTGAGAGTTTCAAGATCAAATTCAAAGGAATTGATGTCAAAAAGTTGAAAAAACCATGTTTTACAAACACAATTTGGTCGAACTTGTTATCAAGTCCGCCCAAACTTGATTGTTTTTCAAGGTTTTTGAAGAAGCCCGCTAGAACTTGTTATATAATTTCACAAATTTAATCGAGTTCGCCCGAACTTGATCAATATCTTATTGGAATTCATTTACAAGTTCGACCGAACTTGATAAATTTCTTGAAATCTTATACAAGTTCGCTCGAACTTATCAGGGTGAGATTTTTCAAAGTCTAACACAAGTTCGCCCGAACTTGCGTAAAATTGAACCTGATTTTAACAACTGCACAAGTTCTCCCGAACTTGTCAGTGTGCTAATCATTTTTCGAAGTCTGTGAACGTATTTTTCAGCGATTCTCGTCAGTTTTCCTGCGATGGAAGATATTCATAGTGCGTTTATGATGGCTTCAGCATCGAATGCTCAAATGGTGAGTCAAGTGAATATTGATAACGAGATGGGTACATCTGTGAAACCACCAAAACTCATGTGTATGGATGAATATGAGGGGTGGAAAGAAAAGTTCACTATCTGGGTTTAAGCTACGTATTTTCACAGCTGGGTTGCAGTTGAGACTGGCTAAACATGGCCAAGAGACGAACACAGCAATGTTATTGAGATGAGCAAGTTTTCTACTTTACAAAAGGATACATAAGTTGTGGAAAAGAAAATGATAAGTCTTATCCAGCAGTCTGTGAAAGAAGATATCCTAGTGCTGCTACCAGAATATAATGGAGTTGTTGAAAATCCAAATGTGAAAGAAGATATCCTAACGATGGAAGAAGATATCTTGTAGTGACTTCTTGTAATACTCACTGCCACCTCCAAATGGTCTTTGATTGCCAGTTGCCTCGGGATTCTTGCATTCTCTTTTGAAGTGCCCTTTTTTGTCGGCATCTGAAGCAAGTAACCTTTGTTTTGTCGAATCCCAGTTTGTTGCTTGAATTCCCGATGTCTCTGCCGGTTAGAGCAAAAAATTTAGTAACCCTCCAAATAATCGAGGCTAAGGACCATTTGATGTCCATTAGCTCAAGCTCTTCTTCATCTACTTGATCATAATCTTCGGCAGTCATTTCCAGATTACCAATCTTCCCAGCCACCAAAGTTTCATACGATTCCAACACTGGGGGAAGAAGTGCCATAGGTTGTTTGGCTACTTGTCAGAGACAACGTTGCTTAAATTGACTGCAATCTTGCATTTAAACATATCTGGATCATAATTCGATTGATTATTCTGATTTGTCTGATTCTGATACGAAGAGTTTGAACCCGTGCTTGAAGAAGATGAATTCTGAGGACTCTGGTCATAGTTTGGATATGATTGAGTTTGACTATGTGGCGAATGATTTGAGGAATTCAGATTCGCACTAAAAGCGGTTTGGATCTTCGGGCTAGTAATATTCTCTTAAGCTCCTGTCTGATAGTAAAGCCCTGCATCTTGAGCAACATTTGAATTCTTTGACTTGGCAATTTTCAACAACCCATCATAAACGCACTATGAATATCTTCCATCGCTAGGATATCTTCTTTCACAGAATAATCAATCGAATTCTGATCCAAATGTGTTTAAATGCAACATTGCAGTCAATTTAAGCGACGTTGTCTCTGAACAAGTAGCCAAACAACACATGGCACTTCTTCCCACAGTGTTGGAATCGTATGAAAGTTTGGTGGCTAGGAAGATTGGTAATCCGGAAATGATTGCTGAAGATTATGATCAAGTAGATGAAGAAGAGCTTGAGCTGATGGACATCAAATGGTCATTATCCTCGATTATTTGGAGGGTTACTAAATTTGTTGCTCTAACCGGCAGAGACATCGGGAATTCAAGCAACAAACTGGGATTTGACAAAATAAAGGTTACTTGCTTCAGATGCCGACAAAATGGGCACTTCAAAAGAGAATGCAAGAATCCAGAGGCAACTGGCAATCAAACTCCATTTGGAGGTGGCAGTGAGTATTACAAGAAGTCGCTACAATATAAGTCTTTCCTAAAAAGGCTCAAGTCAAAATCCAAGAGAAGCCTTTTAACACCATAGAAAAGGCAATGGTTGCTTCGAATGAAGATGATAGTTTTGACTGGAATTCATATATTGCCAAAAAGACCGGAGTTGCTCTAATGGCTGAGATCATGGAAGAGACATCTGCTGAAGATGCAGCTTTGGAAAGTGCAATGCTAGAAGAATACTTGCAACAAGCAGAAGAAGAGGAAATCTAACATCACACAAAGATGCAGGGTATCCTTTCTCCTAACATGACTACTAGTTTTGCAAGTTGTTTTGGTGATACAACATCTTCGGAGCATGTTGCTAAGGAGAAACCAGTGGTTGAAGAAGTCATCAACGTGACTAAAGAGATGAATGAAGAGAACCTCACGGAGATTGTTAACAAAGCCATGATGGCAAATCTAACGAAGTTAGGTCCGGAGATAAAAGTTATAGAAAAAGAGGTGGTAAAGGTAAAAATCGTTGAGGTTGAAAAACCATGTACGAAATGTGCTGAACCTTGTGTTCAATGTGCTGAAAAGTCTCAAGTCGTGAACTCAATGTGCATAATAACAATTTCAAATATGATTATTGCACAATGAAAGAGGCTTATGATAAAATGAAAGATGATTACAACGGGCTTGATAATAATAACATTGAACAACATGACACGGTGAGAATGTTAAAAGCAACATTAAAGGAAAAACAAAAAGCTATTAACATTTACATAAACAACATTGCTGAAGTAAAACAAGAACTTCAAGATATGAAAATCGAAACTGAAAGAGTGAGACAGCTTTTGAAAAGCTATACCACTAACGCTTACGTCATCGATTATATTTTTCCAACGATTCCGTCGGAAGAAAATGTTCAGAAATCTAAAGGTAAGAAACATGGAGATTATAGCAACGTTCCACCACCCTTGTGCGAAAAATATTGTCGCAAGAAAGCTGAAGGGATGGAAAAGGCGCTTAACATTGAACTTTTAACCGAAAAGAAAAATGAGCTGCCTGGGAACATTGATATAACATACACAAGTGATGATGGCGAAGCAGTGGTTAAAAATGTTGTTGAAAATGTTTTGAATGAATCTGATGATGGCAGCTATGAGAGCGCCAACTTGAGTTCGAACAATTCTTATTCACAATCTGAAGATGACGATACATCATTGGCAGATAGCCTAAGTGATGATCCTAACGTTGTCATGTACAAAGTTAAGGATTCTGATAGACTATATTTCGACGATAGCTTTCCGATTCGGAAGGTGAAAGAAGATTAGCTTGATAAATTCTTCAAACTCGTTGAAGTATCATCAGAGGATTTGGAAATAAATGAAAAGAAGTTTTACTCTAAACCTAAAAAAAACAACTACCGAAGGAATGGTGGTGATTTTCCTGAACATAGGAGAGCATGGTTGGGTTTGTAGGTGGAAGAAGAACCGAATAAGAAAAAGTCACCATTTCGCGAATATAAAGATAAAAACATGGCATTTGTTTATGGGACTAGTACGGTTCAAGAGGAAAGTTTGATTGGAAAATAATCAAATGATGAGTTCAAAAAGGAAAAAGAACTTCGAGAGAAGGCTAAAGCCGCAAGTGGTGTAAAACCCACTAGTGGATATTCTCATGATAATCGGACTTGCTTTAAATGCAATGAAATTGGTCATATTGCACGTAAGTGTCCGAAATCAAAGCCTATCTATCATCGAAGAAAGACAAATTCAGATGTTGAGAAGCCTAAGCAACTAGAGATTGTAAAACCTGTCACAATTCTGAAAAGAAATGAATCTAAAATCGAAGTTAAACCTAAAACTGAATCGAAGTTTGAAAATTCAATTTTTGAGAAAGGTGAAACTTCCAAAACGAATGAAAACAAAGATTCAAGGTTTTACATAAAGAAAGCAAGGGTTAAATCACAATCCTGGATTGCCAAAAAGAAAACAACATCATCAGAAGTTTATTATCTCAAACCCATGACCAAAAAGGCTTGGGTTGCACTTTTCACTGAATGTTAATGTGTGTAGGGGCTCCCTAAAGATCCATATTATCGAAGTGGATTCTGGATAGCGGAGCGTCAAGGCACATGACCGGGATGAAAACGCTACTCTTCGATATCAAAGTGATTAATGGAGGGTATGTAGGCTTCGCTGGAAATCAAGGAGGCCAGATTGTAGCTGAAGGAAAGCTTTCGAATGGCGTGGTATCATTTGATCGTGTTAACTATATCGCCGAGCTAGAGAACAATCTTCTAAGTATCTCACAGATTTGTGATAAGCAGTTCACAGTTCATTTCAATGATAAGGAGTGCATGATACTTAAGCCGGGTTTCAAAATTCCGGATGATTGGATTCTCATTCGCGCTCCACGCGAAAATGATCTCTACGTGTTAGATATGGGTATTGCTACAACATCGTCGAAATCGGCTCAATGTTTTGTCACAAAAGCCACGGAGAAGGATTCGATTCTATGGCACAGAAAAATGGGGCATATACATCTGAGGAAAATGAATTTTCTGGTTCATAACGATTTAGTCGAAGAGGTGAATCTTCAAAGCTTCCATATGACGGATCATTGTCTTGAATGCAAGAAAGGGAAGCAGATTAAGAAGTCACATCCTAAGAAGATTCTGAATTCCATAAAGTTGCCGCTTGAACGTCTACAATTGGATCTTTTCGGTCCGGTGAATGCTCAAAGTATATCTGGAGATTTATATTGTTTGGTTGTCCCAGATGATTATTCTCGATATTCTTGGGTTTTCTTTCAAGAGTCACAGGATGAAACGTTCGATAATCTGGTGATTTTCTTCAAGAAGCTCGAAAATTTATATCATCTCCCTGTTAGACTTATTCGAAGTGATAATCGCACGGAGTTCAAAAACAACAAGATGAAAGAGTTTTGCAACGCCAAAGGAATTCTGCACGAATTCAATGCACCGTATACTCCACAACAAAATGGTGTAGCTGAGAGGAAGAATAGAACTCTAATTGAAACAGCAAGAACCATGCTTGCAGACTCAAAACTTTCTGTTAGCTTCTGGAGTGAGGCGGTTGCAGCGGCATGCTACACTTTAAACAGGGTCTTAACTATCAAACCAACTAAAAAGACTTGTTTCGAGATGATCAACCGAAGGAAACCAAAGTTGAAATATCTAGAACCGTTTGGGGCACCATGTACAGTGATTGATCAAGATGGAAAGTTCGGTGCTAAAACGTTGGAAGGTTTCTCTGTCGGTTACGCTAGTCCGCTAAGAAGAGTTTATATTCCTGCTTTGAGAAGGGTGGTCGAATCACAACACGTTGATTACTTTTGGTACACAACTCCTATTCAGAGAAAAGGCGATGCGTGGTTGTTCAATTACCAAGATTTGTGGAAGTCATTCGACTTGCCAGAAGAACCTCTTATGAAGAACTTGCAGCTCTTTATTATCTACAACAGTCGGCAAATCAAGAACAGATTATAAGGCCAATTGTGGTTAATCAACCCACTGTTGGTACTTCGTCTTCTGGTGCTGGTCCGAGTAATAGTGGTGTTCCAGTCGAACAAGTCTCTGAAGCAGAAACAGCACCTACTACAACTCCAGCAAATGTTTCCACGGAACTAGGAAATGCAACTACAGAGCCCATTATTCCTCAGAATCAGAATTCTGACTCTGATGAAGCTCCGACTTTCGATGATGATGGAGAATCCTCTTCCGATGAAGAATCCGAGCAAATAACAAGCATGTTGAATCAATCTGCTGGCTCGAGCAATCGAAATGAAGCTACATCTAGTGCTCCTGAAGTTGATTTGATTGTTGATATGAATATTACAAATCGGAACAGTACAGTGGATGTTCCTAGTGATGAGATGTCGCGATCTTATTCATATCATCCTTTAACAAACATTATTGGAGAATTACAGACTGCTGTGAGAACGAGAGGCCAAATCAACAAAGCATTAAGTTGTTTCTATACTCGGGTGGATCTGACTCAAGACTATTGTTATTATTCATGTTTTATATCCCAAATAAAGCCGAAGACTGTGAATGAAGCTCTGGGTGATGAGAACTAGGTGATAGCAATGCAGGAAGAGTTGTTACAGTTTGAGAAACTGGGAGTCTGGAGAGTTGTTGACTTACCACCTAAGCAAAAAGCGATAGACACGAAGTGGGTCTTCAAGTGCAAGAGAGATGATCGAGGTGTGATCGTTAGAAACAAAGCTCGGTTGGTTGTCAAAGGTTTCCACCAGCAAGAAGGAATTGACTATACGGAAGTCTATGCACCGGTTGCACGTTTAGAGTCAATCCACATTTTCCTTGCTTTCTCAGTTTGGAAAGGTTTTAAAGTGTATCAGTTAGATGTGAAATCCGCATTTCTCTATAATAAGCTACTAGAACAAGTGTACGTCGGCCAACCACCAGGGTTCGTGGATCCACTGAACAAGAAAAAAGCTTATCTCCTAGACAAAGCGTTATACGGATTACACCAAGCCCCGAGAGCTTGTACAAGACGTTATCTCAACATCTTGTTGGAAACGGCTTTACTAGAGGCACAGTGGATAGTACATTGTTTACCAAAGAAGTCGGAAATCATCTAATCATAGTACAAATCTATGTGGATGATATCATTTTTGGTTCAACGGATGATAGTCTTTGCAAAGAATTCGAGAAGATTATGAAGAAGAAGTTCGAAATGTCTTCTATGGGCGAAATGAAATTCTTCCTCGGGTTACAAGTTGATCAGTTACCAGACGGCATATTCATTCATCAAACAAAATACTTTCATGATATTCTGAAGAAGTTTGAAATGGATAGCTCGAAGCCGCTTTCGACTCCTCTGGCGCTGAATCAAGGAATTTGCATTGACGAAACAGGAACCAAAGTGGATGATACACTCTATTGGTCGATAATAGGATCTCTTATGTATCTGACGGCATCTCGCCCAGATATCATGTATCCTACCTGTCTTTACGTGAGATATCAGTCCAGTCCCAGAGTATCTCACATGCAGGTAGTCAAAAGAATATTCCGTTACGTGAAGGGATGTCCAAGCACCGGCTTGTGGTATCCAAAGAACGATAACTTTGATCTGACGGGATACGTTGATTCTGACTTTGGGGTGGACAAGCTGAATTCAAAGTCTACGACGGCTGGTTGCCAGTTCTTCGAAACTTGATTAGTAATGTGGCAATGCAAGAAACAAACCACGGTCTCTCTTTCTACTTGTGAGGCAGAATACATTTCTGCTTCCAGCTGTTGTTCTCAAATCCTATGGATCCAACAACAGATGAGGGACTTTGGATTGCAATTTCTTGATACGCCTTTATATGTAGACAATAAGGCAGCAATCGACATCACCAAAAATCATGTTCATCACTCTCGAACTAAACACATAGAAATTCGTTATCACTTCATTCGTGACTGCTACGAAAAGAAGTTGGTGCGAATAGAAAAAAATCCACACCGAGGAACAAAAAGCTGACTTTATACCAAAGCTTTCTCTTTAACAAGATTTAAATATCTAATGAGGCTTAACGGTATTAAAAATTTGTTGACAGGTGCAGAGGCAGAGGTTGAATATGGATCGGATGACGAGTTCACATGATCCACATTGGTTTGTATATCTTTTAGATTAGTATTTCCTAAAAACTAAAATACAAAAATATGTTTTTGATTTTAGGGGGAGAAATATTTGAGAAAATACAAAATCATATGAATGTTAAAAAGTACAGAAACATTGAAAAAGACAAAAAGGATTAAGTGTCACAAAGGAAATGATAGTACATCAGTGGACTATCACAGTAAGCTAAAGAATTGTAAAGTTTAAAAAGTGATAAACAAGTCTTACTGTGGATGTGTCGATAGGCTCTACATGCTCAGTAAATTGTTTCTGAGATATAAACTAAATTTTACAACTGCTTAAACTTGTGGATTAACATCTCTCGGATATATGGACTTAGTACTTCGAAATTTCGTTTGAGAGATTGCCTGATTCTGAGATACGAGGTCTTTATAGATGATTGATATATGTGGTATTATATAAGTTCTTCTGATTTTGCGGAAGCAATAGCCTAGAACTTCTATAATGCTTTTGTTATAAATCCCTAAACTGCATGCAAAGCTGAAAAGAATAGAAAGATCTAATCATTTGCATTGCTTAAAAGATTCCTTAAGTGGAACACACCTTTAAGTCGAGCCTTCATCTCTTTGTCGATACGGTGGTATTAACCTAAGCTCTCAAGGCTTTGCATTAACCCAGATACAGATATCAATTACGCTATACTCACTTGTAAGATGAAATCTAGGGAATCATGATACGAGAGTATATTCTGAGATGGGAACCATAGTTTAGTCAAGTTTCATAATTCTAGCTAAGATACCTTGGAACAATTGAGAAATGTGTCGAAATTTAAGTGGATAAACATATCGACAATCTAGGTAAACGAGTTTAGAACTTAAAGTCATTAAAAGGTCAAACGGTACTGGTGATATTTCTCAATCAACTGATATGATCCTTAGACACGAATTCACAAAAATATGTCTGTAAATATGTTTGTATATAGTTTACTTGTTATAGTTCTGTACATAGTTTATCTGCTTTACAAATTAAAACCAAAATGATTTTCAGTGTGTTTGAGCATAAACTTTCTAATAAACAAAAAGATTTTGTTTCTACATTAGTTTCAACAAGCCAATGTTGGAGAATAAATCTTCGAAGTCTGGTAAGGTGCTAAACTGGTGGAAATCTAATTGACAACGGGCTGGGAGCTAATCTGTAAAATCTGATAAGCCAAAACGATTAAAAGTTCATTAATTTGAAACTTTAATTTTGAGAAAAACCAACAGTTTGTTCATAACGGGTCGAACCGAGGTCATTAACTTGGACTCGGCAGACAAATTGGTTAACCAAGGTCATTAGCTTGGACTTGGTTAACTGAGTGGATTGTTAAAACTGGTAAAAATGAAAAATTCAGGGTCAAAATTGAAACTTTTGATAAAAATTGAATTTGGGTTTAATTAGGTTCACCCGAACTTGTTTAGGGCTAAATTTAAAAGATCTGATCATAAGTTCGCCCGGACTTATTCATGTTTCAGTGTTTGAATACAAGTTCGACCGGACTTGTACCAGAATTGTTATTCTGGAATTGCAAGTTCGATCGGACTTGTCAAACTATATAAATTAGACAAGTCTGCCAGAACTTCATTCATCTGATTCTAAAACTGAGAGCGAACTTAGGCGATTTTAAGTGAAAATCAAAATTGTCACATTTAAGTCGAATTGCTGTCCGATTTTTGAGTGAATCTTAGTGATTTGCACACTAAGAATCATGGCTATGGTAAGTGATTGGACATTGAACTGTGAATTGACATAGTTTGAATGATATAGATCTGGTTTGAACATTTGGACTTAAATAAGGACATTATAGAACGAATTGGATCTTAAAACATGTTAAACAGTTTAAACGACCTTAAATGTATCATCAATCTGATCAGATTGTCATGAACATGAAGTGTTGCAGGTTTTAATGAAAAAGATGACAAGTTCGCCCGAACTTGTCAAATGGTTCTTTGAACCAAGTTCGGCCGAACTTGTCCTCAAGTGTTAAATTGATTTAAATTTCACAAGTTCGCCCAAACTTGTCTGATAAAATTCAAATTTCATAAACGTTTGACAAGTTCGCATGGACTTGTCTAAACCTATTTAAATTGTAAAAGCTTTACAAGTTCGCCTGAACTTGTTTATTATTTGGTTAAAATTGCTAAGGCAAGTTCGCCCGGACTTACTAGATATGTATTGTTTAAATGCCAATCAAGTCCGCCCGAACTTGATATTAGGGTTTGTGAAAATTGTTAAAATTTGCTAATTTTGTCTCGATTTTTGTGTTTGTAGAATATTCAACTCTCGTTCAATAAATTCCATAATACGTGCATAACGCTTGACAAGACTGTCTGTCCATCTCTTGAAGCATATGACAGTATTCTCGCTTTCATGGAGCGTATTCCGATTCATAAAGCGATTACGGAAAAGACGATGGTTTATAGGTCGCACGTCTATAGATTCTGGAGCTCAGCGTCACTGAATGAGGATAACACAATGATGAAATCAGTGGTTCGCGAAGGAAATGAGGATAAAGAAATTACAGTATCTGAAGCAGACATCCGAAAAGTTCTTAACTTCAACGACAATTCTGAAGATCCAATGATGCTCGATGAAAGAATGGTTAGAGGTTGTTTTTGTCGCATGGGCTACAAAGGGCATGTAAATGAGTCGACATTGAAGAAAGGGGGAGTTCCGAATCCCTACAAGTTTCTGATGCACGCTATTATACACGCGTTTAGTCATCGTAAAGCGGGATTGGATTATGTACAAGATTATATGGCTTGTATGGCCACAACGCTCATTCTAAACAAGAAGTTCAACTTTTCTAAGCTTGTGTTTACGCATATGAAGAACAACATGGGATTGAATAGGCTTGTATTGTATCCAAGATTTATAGAGATGCTGATCGATGATAAGTTCAAGAAAATCACAAAAGATCCAAACGATATCGTATATCTTAGTCACCTGGATGATACAATTGTCAAGAAGCTTATTACTTTCCAGAAGCAAGCTTCAGCACCGATCGCAAAGCCATTATTTGGTGCAATAGTTTCTGCTGATTATGTCGCACCACCAGAATACAAAATGGCGTAAAGATGACAGTGGTGACAAAAAAGAAAGAAATGCTGAATTAGAATGGTTGTCGACATTCAAGGAAAATCGCAGCGACTGGTTTTTGAAGAAAGTTGTTGAAGAGAAGAAGAAAGTTTCGCGAAAGGTAAAGAAAGTCGATACAATGTTGATTGATGCAGAGGAACCTGAAAACGTACAACATGAAGCTGGTTCAAGTGCTGCAGTGAACATTGAAAGTCAAGAAAAGACAACTCAAGAAGATGATGTTATATCTGCGACGTCTGACAAAGACGAAGATAGTGACGATACGATAGAAAGAGAAACAAAGAAAGCTACTGCAGAAAAGGACTTGAAAAGCTTAAAGCAGTTGATGCTGACTATGAACCGGGGTCTGATAAGGGTTCTAATGAGGAGAGACCAAAGAAAAAGGCCAAAAGAGTCAAATTTTTTATGAAAGATACATCTTTAAAGTCTACTGGGTCTCCGAGTACAAAAGGTAAGTTAAAGCCTAAAAGCCGACGCTACATTGGAAAGAAAAAGGCACAGAAGTCACAAAAGAACCTTCTGCCGCAAAACAAACAGGAGCTACACAAGAACCTCCTGCGGCTGAATAGATTCAAATTTCTAAAGTTCAAGAAATGATCGTACAGACAGGAGTCACACAAGAACCTCTTGAGTCTGAATTGCTCGAAATTCCAATCATACAATCTCAAGATCCTCCAACAACTTCTCAACCAGAAAGCTCTATTCCAAAAGAAGTTCCTACACCGAAGAGTACTCCGAAGTCTACACCAAAGACTACTCCGAGGTCAAAGTTGTTTGGAAACATTCCTGATGAGCCAGTCAATATTCAAGATTTAAATGATTTCTTTCCAGATTCTGACGTTGATGAACTTGAAAAGAGAGTTAAAGTTCTGGAAGACAAAGTATCGAAGAATGAAATAGAGAAAGCTGCGTTAGAACAATTGGTGAAACAAAGCGATGTTGAAAAGGAGATTTTGAACGACAAAATCAAATTTTTAGAAGGTGATCGTGGATACTTGAAAGCTCTAATCGAAAGTCTGCAAGATGCAAATGAAACACTGCAGAAAGAGATAGCTGATTTACGATCGGAAAGGGATTTGAATGAATGAAGATTTTCTAGACTTCAGAAAGTTCTATCTAACAGACTGGGGATCAACTTTAAAGAAGAATATGCAAGATTGGATTTCCAAGAAGCAAAGGAGAAAGCAGAGAAAGAAATTGCTGAACAGGGGAAAGGCAAGCATGTTATAGAAAGTATGCCTGAGATAACTGAGCATGTGATCGAATCTGCGAAAGCTTCTGAGTCTGAAATTGTTGTTGAGAAAGAAACTGAACAGAAAGACGATGAAGAAACTCAAGACGATGATAATGATGATCCTGAAGATGATTCAAAGAATGATTCCGATAATGATGATGGAAACGATGATGATTAGGGTGGAGTTGGTCTGAAGATTGTGGATGCTAAAGTGTCTGATGATTTTTATTTCTCTTCGTTGTTGAATGATGATGCTAATAGAATGGAAGATCAAAGTCAGGGGGAGCAGACAGGGCAAACAGGGCAAAAGGATGATGTAGATATGACAGATGCAATTACTGCAATGCATGTTGTTGCTATGCCGACAAAGCCAATGATTTTAATGTTAGAACATAATGTTGAGGAAGGTAAATTTGTTCACAACTATTCGAACGAAGATTTGGCAAAGCTGTTAAATGTTGATGCTGAAACGTTTGATTTCGACTTCGAAGAGCAAGTGGTGAACATAGATACATTCGAACCAAATGAGTACTGTTATAAAAGAAGGTCTGATGCTGACGATTACAACAAAGTGATTATTGAAGATTGGTCGTCAGATGATGAAAAGGATGAAGATGAAAACTATGTTGGTGTGAATACATACAACTTTCCTACATTTGAAGAGATGCATGATCAATTTAATGAAGATTTAATGAAAGAAAAGATAGCTGACTCTGTGCGAGAAGGTAAAGTTCCTAAACCAATGACTAAAGCCGAGATAGTTAAAGCTAAGAAATCCTGGTTTAAAGAGATGCTGAGGGAAAGAAAGTTTCGAAGACCGTTAGCTTTCTTTACCAGAGATGCAAACGTATCATTGGGTGACATACTTAGTTGGGGTTGGTTGAAAGAATTGAACGTGTACGCCATTAAAAGAAAATTTGGGGTTCAATACTTCAAATACCTGGCAGATTTCAAAACATTACCGTATTGGGATGTAGAGGAATTGGTGTAGACATGAAACGTGAGCTACCATATGAAGTTTATTGATCAATTGCTTTGGAAGATGATAAAGTTTGAAGCGACGCAGGGATTTCAATACTGGAAACCGTTTATACCAAAGCGCAGAATCAAAACAGATAAGAAAACGAGAGAAAAAGACATAACATTGATTATGAAGCGTCCACGAGCAATGAAGAACATGCCTCTAATGCCGATTGAACAAAATTTCTATCCGTTGTTTAAGTGGTGGCAAGTTGATCCTACAATGTGTGAAGCAGTGATAGTGTTGAAATTTGAAGATCATTTGGATATCACTAAAGAAAGAGTTGAAATATTTCAGACAGAAGGATTAAGAGGGTTATGGAGGACGATATGCATACTAGACCCGATGTGGCTAGTGAACTGCTCGAAGGAGGATATTCGATGTTTATTCTTCAGTAAGATATGTTACGAAAAGCGTGAAGCAACTCAAGCGATGTAGTATCAAAGAATAGTGAATGTTTGTTACGCGCATGGAGTTAATTCTGGAAGAATGTGGGAATCCAGTTGGAAAGAACTTGAGCGCAAAGAGTTTTTGAAGGAAGAAAAGCGTTTGGAACATTTTCAAGAAAAGACAAAGGAGGCAAGACTTAGACGTTTCCAATTTATGACTTAAGTGCCACCTACAGATCAAATGCCGATTCCGTCGCAAGAACGTAGAAAGAAGCCGATTAAAAACTTCTTTGGACGCTGCAGATAAAGACAGAGCTTTGAAGACTGATTACGACGAAGACGATATCTAAGGGGAGTCTGTTAGTACATAATGTATATGTCTTAGTCTTTGATCGAGTCTGTTTAGAATGGGCTACAGTATGTCAGATATGAAGGGTATTTATGTAAATAGACATTAAGTTCGCTTGAAATGTTGAAGTTAGAACAAGTTCGGCAGAACTTGTTCAAACAAGTTCACCCGAACTTGTTAACTCCCCAACGAACTTGATGTGCTATAAATAGAGGTCCTTAGTTTGTCATTTGTAACTTTTGCAACTTTGTTACAACAGAGGCGAAGCTCTGCCCGATCCGGATCTTACATGTAATTGGACTAGTGACCAATAAATAACAGTTAAACGAGTAATCTTGCATATTTGATTAACACGTCACATAGTTTCCGCCTATATGAACGTTAGATACCAAATTAGGTTCCTATGCTAATCAAGGAGCGATCTAACAAGTCTGTATCGAAAAGCTACCCAGTTTGGTAAATTCGGTACTGGTACCGGGTACCATTTGCTCATCCCTACCGTTACCATAGTGATACTGTTACAAACGGAACTGTACTGACCAAATTCCCAACACATCACGTGCGGAATATATTAATTTAGAAATATGATGAATAGTAACATAAGTTTTTATGTTATTATATTAAAAAAGAGTTAAATGCCATTTTAGTCCCTGTGGTTTGGGCTATTTTTCCAGTATAGTCCAAAGGTTTCATTTTTCGCATCTGGATCCAAAAAGGTTTCGTAGTTGCCATTTTCATCCAACTGACTTAACCCCATCCATTTTTCATGTTAACTCAAAGGGCAATCCTGTCATTTTTATTTATTTATTTTTATATCAGATTTATTCACCTCATTTATAAAATATGTATATATGTCTATAGGAAAAACAAATCCAAAAATTATACGACAATATACCTTTTCATGTTTTCAGATCAAATAAACCATCACTATTACAAAAATGCAAAAATATAAGACAGTAAACTTTGCAAGAATGAGTGGTTATGAACAAAAACTACATTCTAGAGGTTTAACATTTATAATAAGCTAATAATAACCTCTTTCAAAGCATCTTGATTCCAGAACTCATCATGCTCTTCGATCTCAACCAACTTTGTCATCCTAAAATAACAACCAACATCCGCAATCATCAAATAAAATTTGACCAAAACCATCATACACTGATCCTAGTTAACTATAAGATCACAACCGCCGACCACCACCACCATTACCACCAACCGACCACCTACTACCATCACCACAACCCACCAGATCCAGAACCTACCACCACCACATTCGACCACCATCAGCACCACCCTCACAACCTACACGTTGCTGCAACCACCACCAACACATTCGACCATCATTTTGACAACCAATTACCACCATTTCGACAGTCGATTTGTGCATCGAAACCCTAGTTCTTGGTCAAATCACCATCGGCGGCGGCAATGTCTTTTAAGCCGGAACCCTAGCCGCCAACCCTCGGTTCTATCTCTTTCTCTCTCTTTCCCCTCTATCGGTTCTCTCTTTATTAATGGGGTGTTGATGTTGGGTGGTAACAGGTAGACTAAGAAGGGGGTTATGGTTTGGTGTTGTGGTGGTTGGTGAAGGTGGAGAATAGTGTTGTGGTGGTGAACGATGGTTGGTAAGGGGTGGAGATGTGTGGCAGTGGTGTGGTGGTTGTGTTTTAAAGGGGTGAAGATGGTGGCTGTGGTGGTTTATTAAGGTTGGAGATGGGTGGCAGTGGTGTGGTGGTGATAATAATGGTGGCTGACGATGGGGTATAGTGGTGATTGTGTAGTGATCTGCAAAGAGATGGAGAGGTGTGGTTTTTTTTTATAAAGTATTTGGTTTGGAAAGACAAACAATTATTTAATGGAGAGGGAAATGTTAAAGGGTTAATTAAAATAGTTTCAGAAATGACTAAAATGCCATTGATTTAACAGAGGTGAATGGATGGGGTTAAGTTAGTTGGATTAAAATGGCAACGATGAAACCTTTTTGGATCCAGATGCGAAAAATGAAACCTTTGGACTAAACTGACAAAATTACCCAAAATGGCATTTAATTATGCTCCAGTTTCACCCGTTATGCTTTAAATAATATACGTTTTTAACCAATTTAGTTTTTTATTTAATTTGATTTTCCTGAATAACTCGCGTTAAATATCCCTTTTAAGATGAATATGCGACTGTGTTTACTGATTTTTTTTCTCGGCGTTCATGTATGAACTTTGTTGAAAAAAGAGTTTTATTCAAAATAGTACAATGATGAATCAAACCTATGCTGACATCGGTACTGATACTGATATTATCAGAACCGGAACCGGTCTTCGTTTTTATGGTTTTTATCAACATCGATATCGACATTGTTATTAATGAAACTGGTATTCATTTTTATAGTTTTCAATGTAAAACACAGTCTTTGGCACGTATCATTACTTTAAACCATGTGCTGATACTATACTGATATCGTCATAAACCAACCGAGTTTCTGCTACAACGCACAGGAAAATCTCTCTAGGAAATATAAAAGGTGTGAAAGATATGGAAAATGAATGGATATTATCCATTTGAAGAACACTGATGTCATAATATTGTTTGTAGATTAATTGATGTGTTTTTAAGGATAGAATATAATAGTATGTGGAGATAAGTGAGCATTTTTAAACACGTTCTTGAAAGTCAAAAGTATGCATTGCAACTACTATTAGTTTAGTTTTGCGAGTGTTACATGTTTATTTTAGTAATTATGTCATTAGTTAACAATATCATGATTCATGTATGTATTTTTAATACCTTTATTATTAAGGGTCTGTTTCGCAACTTCTGAATTGTAAGTGCCGAACTAATAAGATGTCTAAGCGATTAAGTGTTGAACCATAATGTTTGACCAATTCAGATTAGAGGTTTTAACTGTCAGGATCTAAGTTTGAATTGATTGCTGTTTTTGTTTCAAAAATGGAAAATGATTGAAAACAGAGACTAAGTGCAGCGGATTAATGGAAAACTTTTACAACAATCAATTGGTCATTTGTTTTCATCACCATCTTGCTTTCAAGTATTTAAACTATTGCAAGTGATTCACAAACTTCCCCTTAGCCTAATAACGATCGTTTGATAGTAAGAAATGAAGAAGATATGCGAAATTGATCTTTTTAAGAAGATGAGTAAAACTGTTACAATAAGCGCTTATTTATACTAACCATCTAACCACTGATCGTCTTATAATGACGTCATGGTTGATAGTGACAGCTAACAAACGTAACTAACTATAAGCACTGCTAGACTAAAGCTATCAGTACATAGCACTGGTACATTGATTTAACTAAGACTAAACTAAACACTGCTGGCCAACCTCTGATCTTGTATTCTTCTATCAGCGGTTGGGAGTTTCTTCTGTCAAAGGATTGGTAGCAATGTTCTTTATTGAAAGCAGTAGAAACCTATCAGTGGGTAGCAACCTCTGATAGCTGGACCAAAGCTCGGATGGTGTTGTTTGACTTTGTATCATCTGTTCCTTTCCAAAGGTTCAATCCCAACAATCTCCCCTGGAACAAATGATGCCAAAAACACCTTATTCTTGATCTTTATTCCTCAGAAAGAACTCTCTTATTTGACCTTTGAATTGTAGCTCAAAGTTAAGAGATTCTAAGTCATCAACATCCTTCTCAAGTTCTAAACTTAGTAGTTCATGGACGTATTCTACTGTAAGCCCATAAGCAGCTTCCATGGATAGTTTAGTGACCTTACCATCAGACTTGATCAGAGTCAATTCGTGGGTGTCTTTGTTGACCTTCCACTTTAGAATTTTTGGGTCTGAAGGCTTTCTTGAAGGAGCTTTTATTGCTGAGGATAGAAAGGGAGCTACTCTTGTAAAATCTTCGGCCAACTTGGCACTTCTATCATCTGTTGGATAGTCCATCATATTCTTGATTCCTTCTTTGATAAACACTTCCTCAAACTCTTTGTCAACCTTCTCAGACAACTCATCTTGCCTTTTTTGTTTTACCAAAGCAAGTGTGGATTGGACAGTTGTTGAGCTGGGCTTTTTAGAGAGCCGGGCTTTGAGAGCAGCGTCTTCTTTGGAATAATCAGGTTTAGGATGCATTGATGGATCCTTTTTCCTTCTAGCTTCAAGCATTTTGTATGTATCCAACATTCTTATCTCCCCCCATCTCATCACCTGATTCTTTGACCCATAGTGATTCTGAATTAGCTCTTCCTTCATTCTTCTGAGCTTTAGGGTCTTTTCAGGTACATTCTTCTTGTATTTGTTCCAATTTTGACATGTGGGTTTGTTGTGAGGATCTTTTGATTATGCTTCTATTCTTGCATTTTCTTCTTGAAGCTCACTCACAGACCAATCCTGTTTATCTTCTGCTTTAGAAATTTTATTTCATAAATTCTTTGAGAATCTTTCAAGGGATTGGACTTTGCTCAATTGAAACTGAAGTTGATTCTGCACTTCTCTATCACTTTTGCCTTTAGACAACTTCTTAGCAATATCCTCTGCCTGTTTTTCTTTGAGTGCCAGATACTGATCAATATTTGCAGGCTTTGGATAACCATGAAGTGAAGGGAAGTGTCTTTTGTCTGGATCTTCTTCTTCATAGAAGCATATGATTTCTTTCTTGACTGCAGGCAAATCAAGAGGAAATTTTATAGCTGCAGGAATCACTTCTTTTGATGGAGCAGATGTTTTGGTTGAAGGAGTAGAGGTTAGATTTAGCATTGGTGCAGATGCAAGAGGCAAAGGAGCAGGGATCGTTTCTTCATTTATGACCTTTGTAACTTTTCTCCTCTTAAAATTGATCGAATGTGATGATGGATGACTTGGAATTCTTGGTGTGTTGGTAGTTTTTGTGTGGAAGTAGGAAAAGTGATAACGGCAGTGGTTGTGGTAACATCTGCTACAACCTCTGCTGTGTCAACAGATGTTTGCACAACAGTTGCTGTAACATCTGTTGAGGTGGATATGGGTTTTGTGTGAGAAGATCTGGTTGATTTTTTATTGGCAGAGGTTTTTGTGGTTGGATTGGTAGCATCTTTTGTTTTGAGAGGTGTGGATTCTGGTTGTCTTGCTTTTGAAGAAGATCTCCTCTTTGTTGAGGTACTAGTCTCTCCCTTTTCTAACTGCTGATCAATCTTTTTCTCAACCAGCACCTTGCCTTCATCAATCACAGACTTCTTATGGGACTTCTTTGCCCTTGCCAAGATATCTTCAGTTAAGTCTGGTTTCTTTGAACCATCTGGCTTAGGGATATTCACTGTAGGCCTTGCTTTTGAATCATCCATCTTCAACTTTTTGTTACCCAAAGGTTTCTCCCCCTTTTTGGCTTCATCTGGAGTTACAAAAATGACAGTAGGAGGAGATGTACTAGTGGTGGTGAGCAAGTGGGCTTTGATTGCCTTGATATCCGCAGCAGTGTCATTATATCTTGCATCAACCATATTCCTGAGTTCCATCATCTGATGCTTATGTTTTTGTTCTAGGAAGTGTTTCTCTTGTTGAAAGATTGGAGATATTACAAATTTTAGCTCAGTAGTGGTTGGAACAGGGGTTTGGCTCTGTATAGTAATCAGCTGTTTCAAAAGATCTTTTATTTCATCAACAGTGCTTTCAACCATGGTAACCCTTTCCGTCAATTCCTGATATTTTAGCTCATCACCTAACTTAATAGGATCATCTGAACTCCTACCAGATGTGGTTGTTGTATCTAAGATATCATGAACAAGTGGTTTACCACTTGTTTCAATCTTAGATGCCCCTTTGTCTTGGTTCTGGGGACTTCCCACTGAAGCAGAGGTTACCTTAGTAGCCTCAGCGGTGGTTGCCTTCAACAAGGTCTTAGCTATGTAACCAATGTCCAATTGAGAACTTGGGAGTTCAGCAATTGTAGTGGATGGCATTGTTGAACTATCACCAAGGGTTACATGTAACCCAAGGGATGGAGCCTCTTCATTTGCTGATGGGCTAGCATGTAGAAATAAGTCAGACCCAGCCTCTGGTTGAAGTATATTCTCATTAATGGGTTGGTGAGAAGTGCTAGATAACGTCTGCTCAATTTCTATTGCATTCAGCAAGGGTAACATGGTGGGTGGTAAAGATGGAATTGGTGAGAGTGGCTGTGTAGAAAGCGACATTGCCCTAGGAGAGGGGCTGTGGAAGATAGAACCAAGTGATCCTAGAGCTTCATAATTAGGTGTCCCTGTGCCTACAACCTGATCCTTTTGTGAGGATGCAGGAGGAGTTTCAAAGCCGATTTGAGATCTTTCTACCATCTGCTGTGAAGAAGTAGCAGCAGTGGTTATTGACTTTGGTGGTGTCACTGGGTTTGCCTCTGGGATCTCATCTTCCAGAGGACCCTTTTTGGGTTTGGTGGGTTTTCAGGATGCTCTGGATGGTTTCTTTTTGGAGATTTTTGGTGTGGGTTTCAGAGCAGCGGTTGTGTTGCCCTGATCACCTAGAGCAGTGGGCTCGGCAGCCGGAGGTTGAGCTTGAACATTTTGTTCTTGTAAAATAGGGTCAGCCTCCTCTGCTTCTGTTTTGGAAACTTTATCTTGATTTGTAATTCGTGTGAACGTTTCATGGTTTAGGTTGCCAGCATTTGTAACTACTCCTTGTTTACTTGCGTTTGATTTGATCTGGTCTTGCAAGTAAACACTCATGAAATGTGGATGTATCAAGAAAGCTTTTTGTTTGAAATATTTTTAAAACTTGTTACAAGATCATTGAACATCACCTGGGAGAAGTTAAAATCAGAACCAGTTAAAATTGCAAATCCCAGATACTGCATGTTCAATGGAATCTTGTTGAAAGCAGTTGTTTTTGCAGAGACACAAGTAAGTAAAGTGTGGAAAAAGAATTTCATCTCTGGAGGAAAATTAGGTTTAAAGATGGTCATACCTTTCAACTGTCCTGTGTATCCTCTTTCAATGAACTCATGTTGCATCTCCCTAAAAGGAAATGATACCAGATGTTGCATATCATTTAACATGAAGACCTGGGAGATAGATTGTGGGCTTATCTGTAATTGTGTGCCCCCTACTTTGGAAGTAATGGAATAGGGCATATCATCAGCGGATGAGTGAAGTTTAGCATTTGCCCAAAACTATTTTAAAGAATCGATATAAACAGGGGCTTTGACTTCCAACTTGTATTTGAATTTTGATTCTCTGAGAATCCGGATCATTGGATGATAGCGAATGTTTGCGTCGGTTTCTTCAAGAATAGTAGTGTAATTGTGTGGTGTTTTGATGAGGATAAATGGGGGTTTTTCTTGTGTCGATTCCTTCTTCGATTTGGTTTTTGGAGCCATGATTGTTGGATGTTTTGTGAAAGATGGGCTTTGAAAGATTTGAATCGCACAAGAAAGATGAAACCTCTGTTTGGGGATAAAACAGGGTTTTATAGGGTTTTTCAAAAAATGCACTTGACGTGGCGTCTGATGCAACATCTGTCGAGTAACATCTATCCACGTGTAACCTCTGTTTGACAATGGAAAACAGTTGTTTTGGCTAACCACTGTCAGAGTAAAAACTATCAGCGGTTGTGACCAATTTTAAACACTATCCGAGGTTTGCATCAGTGGATAGATTTTTCTAACCAATAGTGTTTTTGTGCTATCAGACTTTGAACAAACTTTAAAGATTTTATTGAAAAATTCAATTTTAACTATTTTTAAGGATGAATTTCTGATTTTCTAAAAACATTTTATTGCTATTTACACATGGATCACAAGAAAAGTTGTTTTTAATCCATGTTTAGCATTCCAAGCCTAGATATCAAGCTGTCAAATGTGGAAGCATCAAGTGCTTTTGTCAACACATCTGCTAGTTGATCCTTGGTATGGACATATTGTAAAGATAGCAATCCCTCACAAAATGATGTCAGATGTCAATGTGCTTGGTGGTGGAATGTGAGACTGGATTTTTGATGATGTTTTCTGCTGCTTGACTATCAATTTTGAGAGGAGACCTCAAGACAGTTACACCAAAATCCAAGAGTTGGTTTTGAAGCCACAAAATTTGAGCAGTGCAACTTGCAGCAGCTATATACTCTGCTTTAACAGTGGATGTGGATACCGCAACTTGTTTTTTACTTTGCCAAGACACTAAGCAATCCCCTAGGAATTGGGCTCCTCCAAATGTGGACTTCCTTGTTGTTTTACATCCTGCAAAATCACTATCAGAATATCCTACAAGCTTAATGTTACCATTAGCTGGATACCAGATACCAAGTGTGGGAGCACCTTTTATGTATCTGAATATCCTTTTTACAACAATAAGATCTGATTTTCTTGGCATTGACTGTGATCTAGCACAGACACTGTGGCAAACATAATATCTGGCCGTGTTGCAGTTAGGTACAATAAAGACCCAATCATGCTTCTATACAAAGTTTGATCAACAAGGTCATCTTTGCCATTTATAGTGACTAGCTTGGATGTTGTCATGGGTGTGCTGCAAGGTTTACAGTCATTCATATCAAATTTCTTAAGTAGTTCTTTCACATACTTATTTTGATGAATGAAAGTGCTTTTTTGCATTTGATTGACTTGTAAACCAAGAAAACATTGCAACTCACCCATTGCACTCATCTCAAACTCTGCTGCCATGAGTTTTTTGAACTCTTCACACATAGTAGTGCATGTGGATCCAAAAATGATGTCATCCACATAAATCTGGACAAGCATCAAATCTTTTCCTTTCCATTTTAAAAATAGGGTTTTGTCAATCCTACCTCTGGTAAAACCAATGGATAAGAGAAATGTGAATAGATTTCATACCAGTCTCTTGGTGCTTCTTTTAGACTATACAGTGCTTTGTTTAACCTGTACACATGATCAGGATGGAAGTGATCCTCAAAGCTAGTAGGTTGACAAACATATACTTCTTCCTTGATCTTTCCATACAGGAATGCACTTTTGATGTCCATTTGATACACCTTGATGTTGTGGTTAGCAGCAAAGCTAAGAACAGGCGAATGGCTTCCAGCCTTGCGACTGGAGCAAAAGTTTCATCATAGTCAATCCCTTCTTCCTGTCTGTAGCCTTGAACCATGAGCCTTGCTTTGTTTTTGACAACAACACCCCTTTCATCAGTTTTGTTCTTAAAGACCCACTTTGTGCCGATGGGACTCACATCTTTTGGCAGTGGTACAAGTTCCGAAACTTGCTGTCTCTTGAATTGTAGGAGCTCTTCTTGCATGGCTTCTACCCAGCTGTTGTCTTTCAGTGCCTCTTGATACTTGACAGGCTGTGTGTGTGATAGAAATCCAGCAAAAAGACAAATGTTTTGGGCTTGGCTTCTTGTGAGCACACCCTCATTGATGCTGCCAATAACTTGATCCAATGGATGGCTTTTGAGGAATATCAAATCACCTTGATATGGGACAATGGCATTTTGGGGTGAAGCATGCAAATGTGTATTATCTGAGCTATCCTCTGTCGGTGAATTTGATGGTCCAGCCTCTGATTGGAATGGTGGTGGAGGGATTGGTGGTATGGGAGTGAGAGTGTTTGATTTTCGCCCATTTGTAGTGGACTTTCATCAACAGATGTTCGAATTTGAGAGCTGGAAGAGGTTTGAGTATTAACCACTGTTGACCTAGCAGAGTTTTCACCATTGTTACTAACATCTGCTCCTCTGCCTGTAGGATTGACTTTGAAACTTGGAAGAATACAATCATATCCTTGCTCTTCAACAGATGATTGTGGAGTACCTGCAGGGTTAGTCTTGACAGACACATCTTCAAATGTAAATTTAGATAAATCAAACAATTCAGCAGGTCCATTTGCTGGGATTTTCAAAGATGAGAGTTCATTGAACTTCACATTTAGAGTTTCCTCAACACACTTGGTCCTAGAGTTAAAAACTCTGTAGGCTTTGGCAGTGGTTGAGTATCCCAGAAAATAGCCACAATCAACTTTGGCTGCAAACTTGGATATTGAATCCTTGATGTTTAAAATGAAGCATGAGCAGCCAAAGACTTTGAAATAGGATATCAGAGGTTTGATTTTGTAGAGCAGTTCATAGCCAGTCTTATGATGCCTAGGGTTTATCAAAACTCTGTTCTGGACATAACAAGCACTGTTGACAGCCTCTGCCCAAAAGGACAAGGGTAAACCTGAGTCTGCAAGCATAGTCCTTGCTGATTCAATTAAAGTTCTGTTTTTTCCTTTCAACAACCCCATTTTGTTATGGAGTTCTAGGGATGCTATATTGCCTAACAATCCCTTTTGACTCACAGAAGGCATCCAACTCATTGTTCCTAAACTCTGTTCCATTATCACTCCTAAAGATTTTTACAGGAAGGTCAAATTGCTTTTCAACTTGTTTAACAAAGTTTTGCAAAATGTTTGTTGTTTCATCCTTAGAGTGTAAAAAGAAAGTCCATGTGAACCTGGAAAAATCATCAACTACCACCAGACAATATCTTTTATGTTTTAAGCTCATGATTTTTACAGGTCCAAACAAGTCCATATGAAGCAACTGTAAGCACTGACTTGTTTTGGACTCTTCAATTGACTTGTAAGAGCTTTTATGTTGTTTACCTTTTAAGCAGGGAACACAATGCTCTTCACAAGTGAATTGTTTGTGGGTAAACCTCTAACCAGATTTTGTTTTGAGAGAGTGGAGATAGTTTTTAGATTTGTGTGTCCTAATCTTTTATGCCACAGCTCTGTCTCTTTGCTGGGGGCAACTGAGAACAGGCATGCATTTGACATAGGATTATCTTTTAACATATCAACCACATACACATTTCCTACTCTATGAGCAGTCAGCTATGCTTTGCTCTCTGCAATGATTTGATCAATCTTTTTGACAACCTCCGGCCCTACAATTTGGCAAGTTTTCTTTGTGAAAAAGGAACCATAACCTTTATCACTCATCTGTGAAACACTTAAGAGATTGAATTTTAAATTGTCGATGAGATTTACATTTTCAAACTTGAGTTTTCCTGCTGAAACACATCCTGATCCTAACACCTTTCCTTTTGAATTATTCCCAAAGGATATATCACCCCCGCCATGAGGTTTAAAATCTCTGAGCAGGGCTTTACATCCTGTCATGTGCCTGGAGCCTCCACTATCTACATACCAAAAACTGTCAAGGCAAGTAGAAGCTCCCTGCACATGTTTTGAAATAATTAGTTCAGGTGAGTTTCCAAAGCCAAAATGGCTTTGGATGGGGTATCAGGTGGTCCAGAGTCAATTTCAGATTGATGAGCAGTGGTTGGATCAGACTTTTGTAACCACTGTTGTGAGCTACCTCCTATCAACTATTGGTAACCATGAGGATGCCTATTTACCCTTGGCTTAGAAAACTTTCTGTAAGTCTCATAAGTCATAGGCACCTTTTGGTAATTAAGCTGGCTTTTGCCTCTTGGAAACTGGCTTGATGGAGGTGCATATGTCACTTGAATTTCTCTGCGGACAGAGGTTTGATTTAAATCTTTGGTGACAGATGTTTCACATGATTTAAATTTTTGTTTTGCAAAATTTGAGTTTTCTCTTTCTAGAGCTTTTTCTTTAATCTCTTTTACCTTTTGGTGATAGGTTTTGAGATAGACACACTCTTGAGTTGGATGATCTGTTTTGTTGTAAATGGTGCATCTAGGAGATTTAGGTATGACACAAGTTTTGTTTATATCATTAGCTTTCAAAAGAAAAAATCTGCTGCATCATGATTCTCTTTTCACAAAATTTACAAAACAAGTGTTTAACCTTTTCCTTCCTTCTCCTATCAGACTTTTTGAGAGAAGATGATGTAACCCCTACTGGTAAGTCTTTGATAGGGATCACCAATGCCTTTGGTGCTTTTATACCATCAAGAGTTGAAAAGTCCATTGGCTTGAAGTTTTCCAAAATATCACACTCATCTGACCAGGTTGGTTTAAACTGATATTTTTCAATTTCCTTTTCTTTTAGTGGGACCTCTGGTTTTTCAAGAACAAATTTGTTTCCTTCTTTATCAGTGATTTTAATTTCTTCACCAGCCAAATTTGTTGGGACTATTTCAACAAGCTCAGAGTCAATTTTTGTAACATTTTCACAAGTAAGGTCATATTCTCTAAAGCCTATACCAAACTTTATGTTGCTCTTGACTTGAGCATCAAGCATAAGGTCATACCTTTGCAAGACTCTACCCATTTTTCACAAGTGATCTGGGTAGATTCAAGCTCCTGTTTGCAAACCTGTATTTTTCTACCATAGTTTGGAGCTGGCCTTTGGTTATGCTTGATTCATGCCTTAGGCTACTCATTTCAGAGTTTTTTTCACTTAATTTTGTTTTTAACTCTTTCACAAGTTTTTCAAATTTAAGTTCATCTTCCAAAATTTTGTTTCTCAGGTTTTCATTCACCTGTTTTATGTTTGCAAAATCAATAATGCATTTTTCAGAACATAGATCTTTTAGGATCTAGAGTGATACCTTCGAAGCAGCCATAAGAGCACAACTACATTCTTCTTCACACACCTCTATGTCCCATGGGTCAGATAGATTATCTTTTTCAGCCCCAACAGCATTCATTTCAACCACATGTGTAACTTCTGGTGTAACCACTGCTTCACAACACTCAACCACATCAGATTTTGACTCCTGTTCCATAGACTCATCACCTTCAACTATGGTCTCAAAAGCCATAAAACATAAGTTTTCATTTTCAAAATCATTCTTGGCTATGAGAGCGAAGTTTTCATCAGTTAAATCCTCAGGCAAACTACTCCAGTCAATAAAACCTTGGGTAAAGAAGCTTTGTTGTGTAACCTCTGCTGGTGTAGCATGGTTTGAGTAGTTTGAGTGACATGTGGAGCTTATTGCACATGCACTTGAGGTGGTGCTTGAACATATTGAATCTGTGGAGTAGGGTTTGGACATAATGAATAGGGACAGTTGTTACAGGACTTGCAAAATGGGCAGTGTTTTGCATTTGATGTGCAGGGGTAAACTGGGAATATTGGACAGTGCATTGAGGATTTGTGCAAGGATGAGTTACAATTGGTCCTGCAGATTGAGTTATGCATTCCTGGCAAAATGTCCCATCCTATTGCACTTGTAACATTTTATCTTTGATTTATCTAACCAACTTTTAACCCCCCATGCAATCCTGGAAACCTCCTACCAGTTCTTTTGTAAAACTTACTAGCCCTGACACTCAAGAGTGCCAACTGGTGTAGGATGTCCATTTCTTCCAAATCCGTGGGTTCAAAGTGTTGTAAGTCATTCATCTCAAAACTCAGATTGTCAGAGTTTTGGTTTCACAATTTGCAACAAAAGCAAAATTGGGTGTACTAGGATCAGAGTTGAAATTGTTTCCAGAAGTATGTTAATGTAATGATCAAAACTCTGATCCTTTCCACTACCAGAGCCCCTCTCATGACTATAGAGAGCAGTGTTTCCCAGTGTATAGTCATCAGTCACTTTCCCAGACTCTTGAAGCTTCTTTTTCTGGTTCAACTCTCTCTCATAAGTGGGAAGTCGACCATGAAGCTGTGTGAGGGTCATTTCTTTATAACCAACAGATGTTCGATTGACATAAGCTATTGTCTCCCATTTTTACTGGTAGTGATCTTAAGAAACGACTATTGATAGTCGAATTAGGAAAGCTCACATCTACCAGTTTTAATTCGCTTATGAGATAGCTGAATCTCTCGAACTGTTGGGTTAGTGACTCACCTTTTACATGGCAAAATGTTTCATACTGCTGATTCAAGACTTCTCTATTATTCTCGATCACCTCTTCAGTACTACCGAATTGCTCTTTAAGAGCATCCCATAACTCTTTAGAACTATTACAATGAAGTAATCCCGCATAAATCTCATTGGGCAAAGCTGAAGCAACTATGCTGAAAGCCTTAGCATCCAATTCGATTTTGAGGAAATCTTGTTCAGAGTAATTTTTGAATTTTTTTGGGACTTGAGTGTGGGGATCCTCTGTGCTTGGAACCATGGGAACATGAGTCCAAACACAACGGATCTCCAACATCCGGTGTTCTGTTGAGCGAGAATATGACCCATTCTACGTTGCCAGATAAATTACTCATTTCGTTTCAACATAGGTGGTTTAAACATGGATCCAATATTTGAATCTTGTGTGTTTTGTGCCATTTCTCTTGTTTACAACAATTTGTGTTTTAAAAACTTTTGTAGTAATAAAACTCTGTATTCAAGCAAAACTTATCAAACGAAATTAGCAACAAGGAGCTGATCTGTTCAAATCAATTTGACTTTAAATCAAAATCGATTGACCAAGCTCTGATACCAATTGTCAGGATCTAAGTTTGAATTGATTGTTGTTTTTGTTTCAAAAATGGAAAATGATTGAAAACAGAGACTAAGTGCAGCGGATTAATGGAAAACTTTTACAACAATCAATTGGTCGTTTGTTTCATCACCATCTTGCTTTCAAGTATTTAAACTATTGCAAGTGATTCAAAACTCCCCCTAGCCCAATAACGATCGTTTGATAGTAAGAAATGAAGAAGATATGCGAAATTGATCTTTTTAAGAAGACGAGTAAAACTGTTACAATGAACGCCTATTTATACTAAACATCAAACCACTGATCATCTTATAATGACGTCATGGTTGATAGTGACAGCTAACAAACGTAACTAACTATAAGCACTGCTAGACTAAAGCTATCAGTGCATAGCACTGTACATTAATTTAACTAAGACTAAACTAAACACTGCTGGCCAACCTCTGATCTTGTATTCTTCTATCAGCGGTTGGGAGTTTCTTCTGTCAGAGGATTGGTAGCAATGTTCTTTATTGAAAGCAATAGAAACCTATCAGTGGGTAGCAACCGCTGATAGTTGGACCAAAGCTCGGATGGTGTTGTTTGACTTTGTAACATTTGTTCCTTTCCAAAGGTTCAATCCCAACATTAACCATTCAGACTCATTATAATGCTTAACCATTCAAAGGCATATGTCTTAACCATTTAGACATCTGCTCGTGAAACAAACAGTCTGAATCATTAAGTGTTGAACCAGTAAGAGGTCTTAACCATTAAGAGCTTTACTAAGAGGTAAACAAACAGCCCCCTTAATGTCATTAGTTAACAATATCATATATGAATTTGTAGGAACTAGGTTCACTTTTTAATAAAATATATTACAAAATATATAATAAATAATAACGAGACTCTCGTTATTTGTGGGAAATTCTACTGATACATAACCTGTTACATAAACTAAATACATGAATATAAAATATAATTTAATTTTACCAATCTTGATTCAAGTCGATGTCTTTGGACGAACTTCAACCGCACCTTCATCTTCGAAACTGCAAGACAAGTATAATATCGTTGGCGGTTTTGGTTGAGGATCGTGTTAGACACGGGGCCCTTAAAACAGATTCCGCGCCTCCTCTCAGACGGTCTGTTTCCAAGATACAACAACCGAAGCAGTAGTTGTACTGTCGGAGATGGCTCTCGGGTCCAAGATTACATGGGGTATGATGGTATTCTTCACATAGGAAAATATTAAGTTGTATACAAAAGAACAATTTAGAGAATGCTCTTCTCTAAATTTCCATGGAACAAATATGAGAATTGTATGTGTATTTTTCTTCTAGTATATCTAATATGAACTACCATGTTCATATATATACACCTAGAGATTAATATAATAATTCTTGTATAAACAAGACATTTAATTTGTAATAAACAAGATATTAAATCTTGTAATTAACAAAGACAATTAATCAGGTTTTAATCTCTAATTAAATGAATTTAAGTGGTTAATCACAACGGTCATTTTCATTCATGACTGAATTGTAACAATTAGTTTGACCAGGTCCAATCAGCTCTCATGTTACTACTGCAAACCTGTGTGCGCATCTAAACTGACCTGCCAGTCGGCGTGTCGCGCTATATGGACTTCACACCACGCGGCGCGCACTACACTTGAACCCGCGCCCCACCTACGGATGCGCTATAAGCGGGCCCACCATGCGCTCGTGGACAAAAAAATACAATTGCGGCTCGCGGCGTTGTGCCCATTGCCATGCCATGCGCGTGCGCAAGTTAGGGTGTCGCGCACCCTTTATGGTCCTACTAGTGTTTGCCTTTAAGGAAACCATATATAAGGAGTGCTTCTCCTTATAAAGCACTTCAAGTTTTGTCATCCCACCTATGTGGGACAAGTTGACAAAGCTTAATCCATTTTTCTCATTTTTATTTGTTCTAAACATACAACTTCAAGCTTCGATATCTCATTCATCTTAGCTTCATTTTGGACATAGTTTGGTTCGTTATGAATCTTTCACAACGTAGAAAACAAACACATAAATATTATTTATACAACACATATATAAATATTATTATTGATATCCAAAATATTTAGGAAAAAACACATTTTCACTAAAATTTCCAACATAATTTTTTTATGCCTTAATTACTAACTAAATATCTTTTAAGCCCATGGTTGAATTTATCTAGCAAAAAGCATTGTTTATGTTAATATATGATTTTTATGTATGTAGTTACTCTTTATCACCAGATATTACTTTAGTAAGCTTCAATAATTTAGAGTAGAAAATAATTAATGATGAAAATACGAACAATACTCCAATTAAACATGGTCAACTTTGGACAATAAACTAGTTAAACGTGGTCATGTATGGACCCAAGGCCTTTCAACATGGTCAAGTATGGACAAGAGGCGAATTAAACAAGGTTGGTCCACACGGGCAAATCAAAGCACACTTTCATGGTTTTGGAGAGTAAATGACATGTGATATTCGTGATTATATTAAACTTCTAGTGGGATAAAGCAGAAAAACAAACGCAATTAACTTCTTTAGGACCCTCACGTGGATGGTCGTAAAGGGGGAAGAACAATAAAGAACACACCCCCTTTTTTTTACGGGTAACGAATCCTTTAAACGGGTTACTGGCGAAATTCACCACATCGGGATACACTCGCCTTTCGAACCGGGGAAAACCCTCACATGAGGCCAAAGCCCGTGAACACTCGCCCAAAGGCACGCCAATACGGTGAGGTAAAACACGCTCAGTTCAAGAACACACCCTTTACCCTTATATATATAGTTTCATTAGAGCAAAGGTACGACATGTCTCATTACGTTAGAGCAATCATGTCAAGAACCAAATATAGTTCAAACAACGTTTTATAACGGATGTATATTGCAACCAAAACATGCGAACTTTAATTTGATACACACCGTGCTATTAGTTTTTTTTTATTTGTAGATATATATAGGGATTTTAATACAAAGTTCATTGACTTTGAATAGTCAACTTGCCGACCTAGCTTTTAGTTTTAGGAGTCATGACCCACCATCCGATCAACTCGTTTGGAAACCATCTAGCTATCTTCTTGATCGACTTTTGTGTCCCCATTTTGTTATATTTAATAAATCTCGTTTTTTTTAATTTATGGGTTTCATATAATTATTTTATATTTCCTTTAGTCCCTTTGCAAAGCAAATATATAATCTAATAATTTCTTCAGTTCTAACTTCTAACGTTGATCCTCATAAAAATTACTGTGCTTCCAAGTATTTTCGATAAGTTTTTATTATCTACTATTATATTTAATATATTAGTGATGTGACTAAAAAGATCCAAAATAGAATATATATAACATTGCTTACGGTACCCCCCCCCCCCCCCCCCCCAAACCACCCCAATTGCAAGTTGACTATAAATCTAAAATAGAAAGGAATGACGTTGTTTATAAGCCAGCTTACTATCGATCTGAAATAGCTGACCTTTTGTAACTAAAATACTAAATTAACATATTTGTGTATTTGAAACTAGTGGGATTACTCAAGCTACGTGTACGGGAATTCGGTTCGTTACAATACCAATATTTGACAGCTTTAGTAAATGATAAAAGAGTAGAGCACATGTGGTGTAAATGAAAGTTGAATAGATAACATTAAGTCCAGGGTGTGCAAGAATATAAACGCACCAAAAGACAAAAAAATTCATTCTTCACGATTTGTTTTTGTATATATATGGTAGGAGGACTTGAGTTCTTCTTTGAAGATTCAAGTTCAATTCTCATTTGGTGCAAAAAAAAGGAGTGAGGCACTAGTGGGCAGTGATAGGAGATCCAGGGAAACCCGGGTTCGATCCTTGAGTCAGATGGGTTTTATCAGTAATTTTACTGTCGTGTCTACGGGCGGGTGGGTTACCGGGTTTTCCTCAGTATTGGTGGTGGACGACTCGGGTTACTCTCGGAGTACTCCGTTTGTCCAGTGGTACCCCGAGAGTGCTCGGGATTGATTTATTGGCCGTTAAAAAAATAATAACTAATTAGTCATGCAAATTAATAATTAGTATAAACGAAACCTGGTGTAATATGAAAAAAAAAATCAAAAGAAGCACAATAGAGGAGTCGAGAGTTGGCCTTCACGGAATCCAAATAACCACTAAACCAAACACGAACATAAATGTAAAGATGTAAAACAAATTATACATAACATCTCTAGACTCAAGACAAACGCATCTACCAATCACATGTAAGTATTGTAGTATTGTAGACGTATGTTGTAATTGTAGGTTTATAGAACAATAAAATACTTTATTGTCATTTTAATTTCCAAAGCTTTTAAGAAAAATAAAGACTTACAATATGCTGTTGTTGTAAAAGTAGCTGGTAATTAGTATTACTTAGTTAAAAATATACATTTAATTTAAAATACTCTCCAAAGTATCGCATTTATTTCTCTGTGTGATTTTGATATTGTAATTATCCACATCGCACACGTGTTATAAAAACAAATAAAAGAAAAGTCAGATTTGCCAGATTGTAAAGTGAAAAGCATTTGGAAGGAAGCATCGAACAATAGATGGGGAACCCACCTTCCGTAAGATGCGATATCACGAGATATGATTCCCCTAATCCTCTCACCTAGGAAAAGATATCGTATGATTAAAGTTTACAAAGTAGTCTCACAGAACATTTTTTTATATTCTTAATATCGACTTTATAATTGCACCAGTCACTCATGTCTGGTTTTACAAACCGAATAACGTTATAATACTTTAAAAGTTAAATGTATATATACGTAAGTAACCGAGAGGGTATACTCCTAAATTTTGTGCAAGCTATGCACGCAAAGGACTATACCCATGTAAGTAACCGAGAGGGTATACTCCTAAATTTTGTGCAAGCTACGCACGCAAAGGACTATACCAAACATAATCATAGCAACGCTCAGCCTTTTCAAAGGTTATGCACGGGTATTACGACCACACGTGTAGCTATGACAGCTACAAGCACTACAAGTGGCAAGAATCTGCAGCTAATAAGCGTGCGCCAGGCTAAGCCCATACAACTCCACGATGATCAATCGTGCAGGAGACAAATAGTACAAAAGGACAGTGACGTGTAGCCAATTAGCGCACGCCGCCATTCATTGCTCTAACGATCTCCACTCACAACTGATAACAGACTTTACAACTAGTACATTCGGTAGGCCACGTGGCTCCAATCCCCGTGCACCAACGTCCCTCCACTTTTGCAAACACTAACTATCATGTCAGAGGGGAAAAATCAGATATTCCTTGTTGGTGACATCTAAGCCCAAGGCCTATCAGCCAATTCCTTCTCCACACTCTTCGACTATACATACAAACCTTCAACCATATGTTTAAGGGTTCAAATTCTCTCACTCTTAACACACACACACACACACTCATTTTATTCCTTAAGACGATACTTATTCACACGCCGAATGATGGCTACAAGAAGAATCCCCACCTCTCCTTCTTGTAATGAGTTTCAGATGTTCTTTGTTTTGTAGATTTACTCTCAGAACATCATCAGTCGTAGATCTAGAAATGATAAAGGATTAACCCTTGTCAAGACCAGCTCTTTAGTTCTAAGCTCATACGGATTAGAACCAGTGTTTCTTCAGTAACTTAAAAGAAGATATGAAGCTGTGTTTTGTATGTGAATTTACAATATAATAAAAGTTTAAGTCAAAGATTAACAAAAATAAGAAATTGTAAATAAAATGGTAAAATAAGATTTCTTCTAAAGTCATAAAAGTTTGAAGTGTAAGAAACTATTCGTACCCTTAATGAGGCTCTTAAGGGATCAAACCTCTTATTGGTTCAGCACTTAATGGTTCAGACTATTTGTTTCACGAGTAAATGTCTGAATGATTCATATATTTGTCTGAATGGTTAAGCATTATATTGTGTCTGAATGGTTAAGACCTCTAATCTAAATAGGTCAGACATTTGGCTCTGAACGGTTAAGCATTATATTGGCTCTTAATGGTTCATACCTCTTATTGGATCAGCACTTAATGGTTAAGACATCTTACTAGCTCAGCAGTTAACCATTCAGAAGTTGTCAAAAAGCCCCTAAGATTAACAAACATAGGAAATTGTATATAAATAGTAAATAAGATTAAAGAAAATTAACAATTTGAAAACCCAGCCCATTGGTCCAGTGTGTCAATTCAATCATACGACCCATAAGTGAGTAGCTCAAATGAAGACGGTTAAAGTGTATACATAGACTATACAACTACACCGGCTATTTAGCGAATTGAAAGTCTGACCAGTTGTTTAGACTAGGGTGGATACAAAAATGTATGGTCTGCGAAGGGGAGATAGGAGATGGACAGAGGTCCGATACGGGAAAACAAGACCTGCAACAAGCAACCAAAAGCCGATGACAACATTTTATGTCACAAATCTTCCTGGAGGGGTGTCTCGCTCCTTACTACGGAAGGCCTTTCAACCATACAGGGTGGTCAAAGACGCCTATGTGGCTAAGAAAAAGGGTTGGAGAGGAAACTTTTTTGGTTTTATCCGGTATGAAGATGTGTATGATGTGAAGCCTACTTTATACCAGATGAACAAGATAAAGATATGCGAGGCCAAGGTGAATGTATTGGTGGCGAAATATGACAAAGATCATTCAAGATTCGGGTCTGGAACGGAGAGGAATCTTGTGCATCAGCAGCAACCTACTTCGGTACACCAACCAGTGTATCAGTACGTCCAGGTGAACAAGGCCACTCATACACCAGTAAACAAAGGTAATGGGTAACTTATAGTGATATTGTGGCTGGTGAGGTGTTAGCGGATGAAAAGATCGTGTTATACCTAGACAATTGTTTGATGCGCTCGGTTATAGCCGAGGCAAAGGATGTCAAGGCTATGGGGGAGGTGCGAAAGATACTTAATAGTGAAGGTCTCGAAGGTACCCGGTGGGTTATTTCGGCGGCCTGAAACTTATGCTCGTTTTCAAAAATAAATGATCGACCATAGAGTTCATTGCTAGAAAGGAGGAAATTTGGAAAGATCTGCTAGATTTGGTGGTCTTGTAGGAAGGCCAGGATGTCGTTTATGATCTTCTGGTGTGGTTAAGCATCCACGGTTTGCCGGTACACCTTCGGGACAGTGCATTGTATGCCAGTGTTGGTCGGGCTTTTGGGAAGGTTGTTGGAGGGTCAGATTTTTCTTGGTCATATGTCGATAATTCACAAGGGACGTGTGGTGTCATTGTCGCCTCAGGAAACAAAATCGATAAAGAGATTATTGTTCGTTGGATGGATAGATCGTATCCAGTGTGGGTTACAGAAGGTGTGAACTCGAAGTTCCAAATGGTAGTCAACAGTCTGACAACAATAAAACAAGCCGTGCTGGAAAATTCTTTGGATTTGGTGACAGGGGATGAGGAACCGATAGAAGAAGGGGAGATACTGATGAATCAAAGGTCGTAAGAGGATGAATCCGATCGGAGTTTGCGGCGTCGGTTCAGGAGACATCGGAAGTCCAAAAGGCTTGGGAGATGGAAGGTTTGCATGGGAATATACGTGAACATGGGGAACATGATGATGGTGGGACACACATGGCTCAAGTCCCTAGGGGAGAGGTACAGTCGCCATTTCCTAGGGTTTCAAAAGGGTTTTGTGGGACCTCTAGAGGGGTATCAATGAACAATTATGATAGGGAGTTAGGCCACGGGCCAATAACAAGGTCCAGGAAGAGGGGACCAACCCAGAAAATACAAGTCTACAAAAAAATTATGCTGATGGGCTTGAATTAAGAAAGGAGGTAAGTGGGGACCAACCTTTTGACCTCAATAGGTCTCTTTTTGGCAGAATGTCGGACAGACAAGGGGTATCACCCCTGGATCAAGTTGTCGATTTACCAAACATAGGAGGGGTTTCTTCTTCAGAGTAGGAGATGGACACCGAGATTGGATGGGGTTTGGTTAATTCAGAGGTGTAGCGAGATCCTCTACATGATGATATTGATATCCGTCTCGAACTACTAATACCATCAAGGCTAGAACCACGTTGGGTTTCAACTTAAATGGTTTCCAAGCCGAGGTTAGTGATTTAATTATGCGCGAGGGGGAACAATTGGTGAATCAATGAATTTTTTGACAATAAATTTAATGGGGGGTCCGCGACCAAAGGAAAGAGGATTGGATTCGGGGGGTAAAAACCGCAAAAGCGGTACACTTCCTTGCAATATAGGAATCGAAATCTGTGGGTGTAAATTCTCAGTTGGTCAGAAGGTTTTGGGGTAGACCGGTTATGGAGTTTGATGCAGTGGATGCTGTAGGCATGTTAGGATCTGAGTTTGAATTACTTGTAGTTTTTGTTTCAAAAATGGAAAATGATTGAGTTTTAAAAGAGATTTGCAGCGGAAATAAATGGAAAACTTTTACTACAAGCAATGGTCGTTTGTTTTCATCATCATCATCATCATGCTTTCAAGTTGGTAAACTCGCATGTGATTCACAAACTCCCCCACAGCCTTTGCAATTGAAGTTTGGTAGTAAGAAAATGCAGAGAAGATGATATGCGAAAGTTGATCTTTTGATAGACAAGTTAAACTATTACACAAGTTACCTATTTATACTAAACTATCTAACCACTGAGCATCTTTGATGACGTCAGGGTTGATAGTGACAGGAAACTATATGTAACTAACTACAAACACTGCTAATACTAACTATCAATGCTTAGCACTGTTACATTGATTATCTATCTAATGACTAAGCTCTGATCTCTATCCTCTGATCCTTGTAACTCTGGCGGACCTTTGCAACTTTGTGAAGTCAGATGATATGAGAGCAGTCTTTAGGGTAAGCAGTGTATATACAACAGAGTTGTAACCTCTGATAGTTTAACCAAAGCTCGGATAGTGTTATTTGGCTTTGTATCATCTGTTCCTTTCATAGGGTTCAATCCCAACAATCTCCCCCTGGAACAGATGATGCCAAAAACACTTTATTCTTGGTCTTTATTCCTCAGGAAGAATTCTATTATTTGACCTTTGAATTGAAGTTCAAAGTTAAGAGATTCTATGTCATCAGCATCCTTCTCCAGCTCTAAACATAATAATTCTTGGAAGTCTTCTACTGTAAGCCCATAAGCAACTTCCATAGATAGTTTAGTGGCATTACCATCAGACTTGAGCAGTGTTAATTCATGGGTGTCTTTGTCGACCTTCCATTTTAGAATTTTTGGGTCTGAAAGTTTTCTTGAAGGAACTTTTATTGCTGAGGATTGAGAAGGAGCTATTTGTGATAAATATTTAGCCAGCTTGGCACTTAAATCATCAGTTGGATAATCAATCATATTCTTTATACCTTCTTTGATGAATGTATCCTCAAACTCTTTGTCAGTCTTTTTAGACATCTCCCATTGCCTTTTTCTGTGTAACAGGGCAAGTGTGGAATGGGCAGATGTTGTGCTAGACTTTCTGGAGAGTTGGGCTTTGAGAATAGCATCTTCTTTTGAATAATCGGGTTTAGGAGGCATGGATGGATCCTTTTTCCTCCTTTCTTCCAAATTTTTGTATGTGTCTATCACCCTGACCTCACCCCATCTCATCACTTGGTTCTTTGAACCATAATGATTCTGAATTAGTTCATTCTCTTCAACTTTAAGTCTCTTTCAAGCATATCTTTCTTGTGTAAATCCCAATTGGGAGGAGTTGGCTTTTTAAGAGGATCTTTCAACATTTCTTGCATTCTGTTGATTTCTTCTCTCAGCTCATCTAAGCTCCAATCCCTGAACTGTGCCCTTGTTGCCTTATACTTCTTGTTCTCCATGATATACTCAATGAGTTCACTTTTGACCCGCTTATCTTCCCTTACTGAAATCTGGTTGCTCACGTCCTTGACAAAGTTTTGTAAAATGCTGGCTTTACTTAGTTGAAAGGACATGGCAATCTGTATTTCTCTATCATCTTTACCAGCTGATTCTCTTTTGGCAATATCCTCTGCTTGCTTCTGTTTTAATTCCAGGTAATCATCAACATTTGCAGGTCTTGGATAGCCATCAAGGGATAGGATTATTCTTTTGTCAGGTTCATCCTCTGAAAAGAAACTTAGGATCTCTTCCCTGACTGCTGGTAAATCAAGAGGATACAGCTTTGCTGCAGGAGTAATTTCAAGAGTTGAAGATCTTGTGCACTGATGTGGAGGTCATTGGTTGTGATGATAGTGGAAGAGGTGCAGGAATCTTCATCATTTATCACTTTTGTGATATTTCTCCTTTTAAACCTTAAAGTGGGTGATGGTGGTAGTGGGATCTTAGGTGGTGTGGGTAATGGATGAGTTGATGTGGGAAATGTTATCATGGCAGTGGATAGAGTTGCATCTGTTGCAACCTCTGCTATATCAATAGATGTTGACACAACAGGTGTTGTAACATCTACTTATGTGGATATGGGTTGTGGTTTTGAAGGTGTGATAGGTTTTTGAGAGGCAGAGGTTTAATGGTTTGATTGGTTACATGCTTAGTTTTAGGAGGTGTGGATGTTGGTTGCCTCGCTTTTCTAGCAGGTATCTTCTTTGATGAAGTACCAACCTCTCCTTTTTCTTTTTGTTGTTCAATCTTTTTCTCAACTAACACTCTGCTCTCCTCGATCACTGTCTTCTTGTGACTAGCCCTTGCCTTGGCCACAGTTTCATCAGTTAAATCTATCTTCTTTAAACCATCAGTCTTTGGAATAATTAAAGTAGGTCTGGCCTTATCATAATCTATTTTCAGCTTTTTGTTTCCCAAAGGTTTCTCCCCCTTTTTGGCTTCATCTGTTGTAACAAAGATAACCGTTGGAGGTGCATGACCAGTGGTTGTGAGTAGATGAGCTTTGATGGCTTTAATGTCTGTTGCAGTGTCTTGATACCTTGATTCAACCATGTTTCTAACATCATTCATCTGGTGCTTGTGTTGTAGATCCAAATAATGTTGTTGATGTTGAAACAGAGTGTTAAGAGCTTCTTTGAGATCAGCAGTGGATAGAACAGAGTGTTGACTTTTTGTAGCTATTATCTGCTTCAGTAAACTTTTGATTTCATCAACAGAATTTTCTATCCTTGTCACTCTCTGTCAAATCCTGGTATTTTAGCTCATCACCTAATTTAGTAGGATCATCTGAAGTCCTACCTGAAGTGGTAGTTGTATCTATGGTATCATTAGCAGTGGTTTTAGTACCAGCTTCAACCATCGATGCCACTTTGTCTTGGAACTGGGGACTTCCCACAACAGAGGTAACAGTTGTTGCCTCAACAGTGGTTGCCTTCAACCAAGTCTTAATAATGAAACCACTGTCCAACCGAGAACTTGGGAGTTCAGCAATTGTAGTGGCTGCTTGAGTTGAACTATCACCAAGGGTAACATGTAACCCAAGGGATGTAGCCTCTTCATGTGCTGATGGGCTAGCAACGAATAAAGAGTCAGACCCAGCCTCTTGATGAAGTATATTCTCAGTAATAGGTTGTTGAGAAGTGGTGGTTTGTGCCTGGTCTAATTCAATTGCATTCAGTAATGGTAAAATAGTAGGTGGAAGTGTGGTCATTGGTGAAGGTGGCTGTGTAGAAAGTGACAGTGCCCTGGGAGAGGGGCTGTGGAAGATAGAACCAAGTGGATCTAGAGCTTCATAATTTGGTGTCCCTGTGTCTACAACCTTTTCCTTTTGTGAGGAAGAAGGAGGAGTTTCAAAGCCGGTTAGAGATCTTTGAACCATCTGCTGTGAAGAAGTAGCAGCAGTGGTTTGTGACTTTGGTGCTGTCACTGGGTTAACCTCTGGGATCTCATCTTCCAGAGGACCCTTTTTGGGTTTGGTGGGGTTTTTGGTAAGTGTTTTGGTTTTCTTTTTGAGGATTTTTGGTGTGGGCTTCAGAGCAGCGGTTGTGGTGCCCTGATCACCAAGAGCAGTGGGCTCAGTTGCAAGAGGTTGAGTTTGAACATTTTGTTTAGGTAAAACTTGCTCAGCCTCCTCTACTTGTGCTTTCCCAACTTTATCTTGGTTTGTTATTCTGGTGAAGGTTTCATGAGTGAGGCAGCCTGGTTTAGTCACAGCGCCTATTTTACTTTCAGGACCTTTGATTTGATCTTGTAAGTAAACACTCAGAAAACATGGATGAATCAAAAAAGCTTTTCTTTTTGCAATATTTTGAAAATTATTCACAAGATCATTGAACAGTATCTTGGAGTAGTTAAAATCTGTGTCAGTTAAAATTGCATACCCCAGATATTGCATGTTCAATGGAATTTCATTGAAAGCAATGGTTTTTGCTGAGAGACAAGTTAGAATTGTGTGAAAGAAAAATCTCATCTCAGCAGGAAAGTTAGGTTTAAAGATGGTCATCCCTTTCATCTGGCCTACATAACCTCTTTCCAGAAATTCTGCTTGGATCTCATTTTGGGGAAATGACACAGGGTGTTCTATGTCATTTAACTTGAAAACTTGAGAGATCGATTGGGGGCTAATTTGCATCAACACTCCCCCTACTCTTGAGATTATTGTATAAGGAACACCAGCAGCAGTTGAGTGAACCTTAACATTATTCCAGAAGTCACGAAGAGAATCAATGTAAATTGGTGCTTTGACTTCTAACATGTGCTTGAATTTCGACTTTTGTAAAATTCGAATAGTTGGATGATAGCGAGTATTTGCGTTGTTTACTTCAAGTATGGCGGTGTAATTATGTGGGGTTTTGATTATGATAGTGTAGGGTGGAAGTGCTTGTGTGGATTTCTTCGAAGATTTTGATTTGGGAGCCATTGTGTTAAAAAGAATAGCTGTTTTGAGATTTTTGAAATGGAGACAGTTTAGGGTAAACACTGGTGAGGGATAAAACAGGGTTTTTGTAGGGTTTTGAAAAAGTGACGATTACATGGCATCTGTTGCAAGATCTGATGGCTAACATCTGGCCACGTGTAACCTCTGATGAGAAAAGTACTGATTTTTAACACTATCAGTGGATAGCTATCAGTGTTTTGAAAAAGTGGTAAAAATGGAAGTCAGAGGATACACTTTAACAGTGGATAAGTTTTGAAGCCTATCAGAGGTTTTGAGCAAACAGATGTTATGAGCAGACTTTTAAAGATTTATTGAAAAATTTCAATTTTAACTATTTTAAGGATGAGTTATTAATTTTCTGAAAACATTTTGATGCTATGTACGCATGGATTTACAAGAAAACTTGTTTTTAATCCATGTTTAACATTCCAATTCTTGAGATCAAGTTTTCAAAGGTAGATGTATCCAATGCCTTGGTTAAAACATCTGCCAACTGATCTGAAGTATGGACATGATGCAAAGAAATCAAACCTTTTTCATAGCAATCTCTCACAAAGTGATGTTTGATGTCAATGTGCTTTGTAGTTGAATGAGAAACTGGATTTTTAATGATGTTATCAGTAGCTTGACTGTCCAATCTGAGTGGAGTCATTAGTGCAGTTACACAAAATCCAGCAACTGGTTTTGAAGCCACAAGAGTTGAGCACTGCAGCTAGCAGCAGCAATATACTCTGCCTCAGCAGTGGATGTTGAAACTGCAACCTGCTTTTTGCTTTGACAAGACACTAGACAATCACCTAGGAATTGACATCCTCCTGATGTAGACTTCCTTGTAGTTTTGTACCCAGCAAAGTCACTATCTGAAAAACCTGAAAGCTCAATATTCCCATTAGCTGGATACCAGATACCAAGTTGGGAGCACCTTTTATGTATCTGAATATCCTTTTTACAGCAATAAGATCAGACTTTCTAGGTAATGCCTGTGATCTGGAACAAACACATGTTGCAAACATGATGTCTGGCCTTGATGCAGTTAGGTACAATAAAGACCCAATCATGCTTCTATAAAGAGTTTGATCAACAAGGTCATCTTTACCATCAATGGTGACTAGCTTGGTGGTTGCCATGGGTGTGCTACATGGTTTACAGTCATCCATATCAAACTTTTTAAGCAGTTCTTTCACATACTTGTTTTGATGGATAAATGTACCATTTTGCAAATGTTTAACTTGGAGACCAAGAAAACATTGGAGCTCTCCCATTGCACTCATCTCAAACTCTGCTGCCATGAGTTTTCGAAACTCTTCACACATAGCAGTGCTTGTGGATCAAAAAATGATGTCATCCACATAAATTTGGACAAGCATCAAATCTTTTCCTTTCCATTTTAAGAATAGGGTTTTATCTATTTTACCTCTAGTAAACCCTATGGATAAGAGAAAAGTGGATAGAGTTTCATACCATGCTCTTGGTGCTTGCTTCAAGCCATACAATGCTTTGTTGAGCTTGTAGACATGATCAGGATGGAATGCATCTTCAAAACCTGGAGGTTGACAGACATACACCTCTTCTTTGATTTTTCCATACAAAAATGCACTCTTTATATCCATTTGATACACCTTTATGTTGTGGTTAGCAGCAAAAGCTAAGAACATGCGAATAGCTTCCAACCTTGTTACAGGAGCAAAAGTCTCATCATAGTCTATACCTTCTTCCTGTTTGTAGCCTTGAACCACGAGCCTTGCTTTGTTTTTGACGACAATACCCCTTTCATCAATTTTGTTCTTGAAGACCCACTTTGTGCTAATTGGACTTACATCTTTTGGCAATGGCACAAGCTCCCAAACTTGTTGTCTCTTGAACTGAAGGAGTTCTTCTTGCATGGCTTCTACCCAGCTGTTGTCTTTCAGTGCCTCTTGGTACTTGGCTGGCTGTGTAAGTGATAGAAAACCAGCAAAAAGACAAATATTTTGGGATTGGCTCCGTGTGAGCACCCCAGATTTGATGTTGCCAATAACTTGATCTGCAGGATGGCTTTTGAGATAAATCAAATCACATTGGTATGGAACAATAGCATTTTGAGGTGATGGCTGCATGTGTATCATCTGAGCTAACCTCTGCTGGAGAATTTGAAGTATCAGCCGCTGATGTAAATGGAGGTGGTGGTATTGGGGATATAGAGGTAACATTCTGATGATTTTTGTGCCCAAATGTAGGACTTTTATCAACAAATTTTTGATTTTGTGAACTGGCAGAGGTTTGAGGATCAAACACTGTTGACCCAGAAGTGGCAGAGTTTACACAAGAGCTTGTGGCACCTGATCCTCTGTTGGAAGAATTGACTTTTGTTTGTGGAAGCACACAATCATATTCTTGATCTTGATCTTCTCTAGATGATTGTGGTGTACCTGCATTGTCTAGCTTGTAGAAACATCAGCAAATGTGAATTTATCTAAATCAAAAAGCTCTGAAGGATTTGCTGGGATTTTCAGTGATGAAAGTTCATTGAACTTCACATTCAAAGTTTCTTCAACACACTTGGTCCTAGAGTTAAAAACTCTGTAGGCTTTAGCAGTCGTTGAGTATCCCAGAAAATAACCACAGTCAATTTTGGCTGCAAACTTAGATTTAGAATCTTTTAAGTTCAAAATGAAGCATGGACAGCCAAAAACTTTAAAGTAGGAAATCAGAGGTTTGATTTTATACAAAATGTCATAGGCGGTCTTTTGATGCCTGGGGTTAATCAAAACTCTGTTTTGGACATAGCAAGCAGTGTTTACAGCCGCTGCCCAGAAAGACAAGGGTAAACCAGAGTCTGCAAGCATAGTTCTTGCTGATTCAATTAAAGTTCTATTTTTCCTTTCAACCACCCCATTTTGCTCTTGAGTTCTTGGAATGCTATATTGTCTAACAATTCCTTTTGACTCACAAAAGCATCCAACTCCCTATTTTTAAACTCTGTTCCATTGTCACTCCTAAAGATTTAGACTGGAAGATCAAATTGCTTTTCTACTTGTTTAACAAAATTTTGCAAAATGACTGCAGTTTCATCCTTAGAGTGGAGAAAGAAGGTCCATGTAAACCTAGAGAAATCATCAACTATTACTAGGCAATACCTTTTGTGTTTTAAGCTCATTATTTGCACTGGGCCAAACAAGTCCATGTGAAGAAATTGTAAACACTGGCTTATTTTGGACTCTTCAATTGATTTGAAAGAACTTTTATGTTGTTTTCCTTTTAATCAGGAAACACAATGTTCTTCACAGGAAAATTGCTTGTGAGGCAAACCTCTTACAAGACTTTGTTTTGAGAGTGTGGTGATAGTATTAAGATTTGTGTGTCCAAGTCTTCGATGCCATAACTCAGTCTCTTTGCTAGAAGCAACTGAGAATAAGCATGTTCCAGACATAGGATTATCTTTTAGCATATCTACCACATACACATTCCCACTTCTATGTGCAGTGAGTTGTGCTTTGCTCTTAGCAATGATTTGATCAATCTTTTTAACAATCTCTGGTCCCATAATTTGACAAGTTTTCTTAGTGAAGAAGGATCCATACCCTCTGTCACTCATTTGTGAGACACTCAGCAGGTTAAATTTCAGATTGTCAATTAAATCCACATTTTCAAACTTGAGTTTACCAGCCAGAACCGACCCAGACCCTAAAACCTTTCCCTTTGAGTTATTACCAAAAGATATATCACCCCCCATGAGCCATGAAGTCCTTGAGAAGGGCTCTACATCCTGTTATGTGCCTGGAACCTCCACTATCTACATACCATAAGCTATCAAGGAAAGTAGAGGGTCCCTGCACATCAAGTAAATATATCAGTTAAGTTAGGTCTCCAAAGCCAAAATGGCTTTGGATGGGCTCATAGATGGTCCAGCCTCAAGTCTAGGACAATGGTCAGTGGTTTGGATATTTTCTTGTAACATCTGCTCTTGACCATTTCCTATCAGATGATTGTATCCATAGTGATGCTTATTCACTCTTTGCTTTGAAGGCTTTTTGTATCCTTCATAAGTAAGAGGAACCTTTTTATAGGCTGGTTGGCCATACCTCTTGGAAATAAATTTGATGGTGGGGCATCTGTCACTTGCACCTCTCTAGGAACAGAGGTTTTGTTTAAAGCTTTTGTAACAGATGTTTCAGTTGGTTCAAAACTCTGCTTAGATTTATTTCCAGCGGAACTTGAACCTTCTCTTTCTAGTGCTTTTGCCTTGATCTCTTTTACCTTTTGCTCATAGTTTTTGAGATATGCACACTTTTGATTTAAGTGATTTGTTTTGTTGCAGATGGTGCATCTTGAAGAATTTTGTATAACACAAGTTTTGTTAATGTCATAGGGTTTTAAAAGAAAACAATCTGCACCCACATGATTTCTTTTTTCACAAAATTCGCAAAACAAGTTTTTAATCTTTACTCTTCTTTTCCTATCAGACTTTTTATCAGCAGTGGTGGTAACCTCTGCTGGTACATCTTTGATAGGGATCACCAGTGTTTTTGGGGCTTCAATACCATCAGAGGTTGTAAAGTCCATTGGCTTAAAGTTTTCTAAAATTTCACATTCATCTGACCAGGTTGGTTTAAACTGATATTTTTCAATTTCTTTATCTTTTGTTGAAACCTCTGATTTTTCCAAAACAATTTTGTTTCCAGCTTTATCTGTGATTTTTATTTCACCAGCCAAATTTGTTGGGACTATTTCAACCAACTCAGAATCAATTTCAGCAACATTTTTCTCATTTTGGTCATAGGTTCTAAAACCTACACCAAACTTAATGTTGCTCTTGATCCGAGCATCAAGCATAATCTCATAACCTTTACAGGACTTAACCCATTTTCCACAAGTGATTTGGGTTTCTTCTAACTCCTTTTTACACACTTGGTATTTTTCTACCATAGTTTGGAGTTGGTCCTTGGTTATGCTTGATTCATGTCTCAGGCTACTCATTTCAGAATCCTTTTCACTTAACTTTGATTTTAACTCTTTAATCAGTTTTTCAAAATTAAGTTCATCTTCTAAAATTTTGTTCCTTAGGTTTTCATTCACCTACTTAATATTTGCAAAAGCAATGATGCATTTGTCAGAACATAGATCTTTAAGGATCTGAGGTGATACCTTTGTAGCAGCCATGAGAGCACAATCACACTCATCTTCACACACATCAACATTCCATGGGTCAGCAGGAGATTTCTTTTCCTCATCAGCAGCATTTTTCTTTTCTTCACTTGAAACCACTGTTTCATCACAAACTTGAACTTCATCAATTTTTGACACTAACTCCACAGATTCAACACCTTCAGCAATTGTCTCTAAGGCCATTAAACAAAATTCTTGTTCAACATCATTTTTGGCCATTAAAGCAAAGTTCTCATCAGTCAAATCCTCAAGCAAGCTACTCCAGTCAACATAACTTTGTGTGAATAAACTCTGTTGACCAACCTCTGCTGGACTAGCAGTGGTTTGAGCAGGTTGTGTGACAATGGGTACTTGTTGTACATGCACTTGAGGATGTGATGGTGCCTGAACATATTGAATTTGTGGAGCAGTGGATTGAACATAATGCACTGGAACAGTAGTAGCAGGATGCGCAAAGTGGGCAGTGTTTTGAACATGTTGAGCAGGGGTATATTGGGAATAATGAGCAGTGTTTTGTGTGTGCTGAGGTCTAGGGCCAGGATGAGTCACTATTGGTCCAGAATTTTGAGACATGCACTCTCAGGCAAAGTGTCCTAACCTATTACACTTATAACACTTGACTTTTGATTTATCCAGCCCAACCTTCAATCCCCCATGCAATCCTGGGAATTTCCTACCAGTTCTCTTATAGAATTTACTAGCCCTAACACTCAATAGACCCACTAGAGCATCTTTGTGGGTGTAAATTCTCAGTTGGTCAGAAGGTTTTGGGGTAGACCGGTTATGGAGTTTGATGCAGTGGATGTTGTAGGCAGGTCGGGTGGATTAATATCAGATTGGAACCCTGTTATATTCAACATGGAAAGTTCTTATAAACATCACAGGTTTTTGGTAATATCTGGTTGTTTAAGGGCTACTGGGAAAAACTTAACATAGTAAATGTTTACGCTCAAAATGATGTTATGGAAATAAATTTTGGTTGTTAGGTACTCTCTGTCGGGTATGCGGGTGTTACTTGGAGATTTCAATGATGTAAGGAGTCCAGACGAAAGACTTAATTTAGAATTTATTGGCGTGAACGCATGGTTCTTCAACCAGTTCATCGAATGGGCGGGGTTGTCGGAATTCCAAATGGGTGGGAGAAGGTTCACCTATCACTCGAGCGACGGGTGCAAAAAAAGTAAACTTGATAGGTTTTTAGTCTGCCAAAGCTTTATGAGTACATGGCCAACGGCGTCGGTTATTGCTCTCGCGAACGTAGTATCAGATCATTGTCGGGTATTGTTAGTGCATCCGGTTGACTTTGGACCTATCCAAACTAGAATGTTTAATTCTTGGCTTGAGTTACCGGGAATCATTGAAATTATGTGCTTCAGATTGTGGGTTCTTTTCTTTTCCAAGGTCCGGCTGATTTGTGTTTGGCGACAAAATTGTAGTGGTTAAAGGTTAGAATGAAGGATTGGGTTTTAAACTACAAGGCGGTTAGGGGTAGATTGTATTCGAAAAGGGTCGAACAACTCGAGGCCTGGAATTAGCGGCTGAATCAAGGGACCTTTTGCCACATGAACTAGAAGCTAGGGCCGACTGCAAGAGCTATATATTGGAGGAGGATAGGCTGAAATGTATGGATCTCCGGCAGAAAGAAAGATTAGTTGGGCCGTGAATGGTGATAAAAATATTTTTTTTCATGGATTAATAAATTCCAATGTAAGTGGTAATCGTATAAATGGGATGAAAATTGAGGGGAGTGGGTTACAAATCCCACTATGATTAAATATTACACTTTTAATTTCTTTGATAGTAAGTTTAGTGAACCGATGCCTTCTAGGCCGACTTTAGTGTGTCCAAACCTGACACCCTTGTCGAATTTGGAGGCGGATTCACTAACTTCACCATTTTCAATTAATGAGGTGAAATCTGCGATTTGGGATTGTGCGGCTGACCGGGAACCGGGCCCGGATGGCGTTAATTTAGTTTTTTGTAGGAGTGCTGGGATGTGTTACAAACCGACTTAATGAAGATGTTCGAAGAATTTTATGTGAATGCATCTTTTAGTCAAGGTTGCACTTCTTCATTTTTGGCCTTGATTCCTAAGCATAATGACCCGAGTGGCCTTAGGGATTATAGACCAATTAGCCTCATTGGTTGCATTAAGAAGGTGGTTTCGAAGGTCTTAGTATGTCGATTAAAAACGATAATTCACAAGATTGTGTCGGAAGAACAAACTGCCCTCATAGCCAATAAAAACATACTAGATGGGCCATTGATGCTAAACGAGGTAGTTTCATGGATGAAGAGGGACAAAATAGAGGGGATGATTTTTAAAGTGGATGTGGAAAAGGCGTATGATGCACTAAGTTGGGGGTTTATTGATTCAATTTTTGGGCAAATGAACTTTCCAACAAGGTGGAGGAGGTGGGTGATGGCGATTGTTACCTCCGCGTGGGCGTCGGTTTTGGGAAATGGGTCGCCAACTATGGAGTTTTTGTGCAATAGAGGGTTGAGACAAGGTGATCCTCTATCACCTTTCTTGTTTGCTATCACCATGGAAGCTTTAACGGGGGTAATGAAGAAAGCGTGAGAGGTGGGCCTTTATAGGGGTATCTAGTGTACTCCAAATGGTCCCTTGCTATCTCATTTTCTCTATGCGGATAACGTGGTGTTTTTAGGTGAATGGTCTCGTCAAAACGACATTAACCTAAATAGGATCTTACATTGCTTCTACTTGGTGTCGGGCCTTCGGAAAAATTCTTTAAAAAGCAACGTGTATGGGGTTGGGGTCGGTGAGGATAAATTCATGCTATGGCATCAGTACTAAAGTGTCGCGCCGGTAATTTCCGCTCAAATATTTGGGATTATATGTGGGCGTGAATATGAATTTATGCAAGACTTGGGATTCGGCGGTGGAAATATTCAGGATAAGACTCTCCATTTGGAAGGTAGGGACTATTTCTTTCGGGGGGAAATAACACTTATAAAGTCCGTGTTGAACGCTTTACCGACCTATTTTTTTTCACTCTATAAAGCACCTTGTCAAGTTATTAATAGGTTGGAGAGCAGTTGAAGGGAATTTTTGTAGGGGCGGAACTCCAGAACATGCAAAAATGGCTTGGGTAAAGTGGGAAAACGCAATGACACAATCGGGGTTGGGAGGTTTGGGCGTGGGTTCGCTTCGAGAAGCTAACACGACCATGTTGGCTAAATGGTGGTGGCGGTTTAAGATCAACCAAGGTAGTTTATGAAGGAATGTTGTATGGAGCTTGCATAGTAGTTTGAGGATTTGGAATTTCATTCCAGACAGAATGACAAGTTCGGGTCCTTGGAAACATGTTGTAAAAACTTTAGACGATGTTGCGGCAGCAGGTATCGATATTTCCAGCTCATTAGTGTCGAACCTGGTCTGGGAAGGGGTGTTTTATTTTGGATAGACCATTGGGCTTCTAGTGGGCCTCTAAAATTGAGGTATCCACGACTGTTTGGGCTAGAGAAATTCAAACAAGCTGTATTTTCGGAGCTGTGTGACAAGATAAGTGGGGTGATAAATATGTAGTTTTGCTAGTTCATGGCGCCGTCTTCTGGTCCTGAGCTGACAGAGCTTCAAGATCTCACTGCTGAGCTGCAGACGACATGGAAGAAACAGCATAGCATGTTTTCATCTCTTGTGGGATGTCTCAGCAAATATGGGACCATGTGGCTTCTTGGTGCCGATTGGTGGGTTTCTACCAGTTGGAATTAAAGAAGTATTGGATTATCATAAACATGCCAGGGGGGTCTAAGAAGTGGAAGATGGTAGTACATGCGGTTATTCAGACGACATTGTGGTGCATACAGAGAGCGTGAAAGGATGCAACGTTTAATCAGAAACAACTGTGCTTAAGGATCATCAACGAAGAGATAAAAGTATTGAGCTATCTTTGGTGCAAAAATAAGGCAAACACGAGGAATCTAACCCGGGAGAAATGGCGTAATCTTGATCTCTTATGTATGGAATTTGATGTAGTTTGTGTTGTATTCTTGGTGTGTACTTTTGGGCTAACACAATGTTATCCCTGTTTTTGTTAATAAAATTTGTTTGTTGGCCGTTTAAAAAGAAAAAAAAAGTCTGACCAGTTAGTCGGTTTGAAAGCAGTGTTTATAATTAGGATATTGGATTTAAATAACATCAATTTTCACCAATTGGCCGATAACACTCCCTAACTAACTGAACCCTAACCCAGTTAGCCGATGTCAGCTGCCACATCATAAAAAATGACATATCAGCCGCCACATCAGTTGCCACGTCATCGGAAATGCCATATCAGCTGCCACATTATTTGCCACGTCATAAAAAATGTCACATCAAATGCCATGTCATATGTCACGTCAGCAAAAATGGCCATACCATATTCCACATCAGCAAAAACTAACTGGGTTAGGGTTCAGTCAGTTAGGGAGTGTTATCGGCCAATAAGTTAAAAGTTGGGAGTGGTGGTGTACAAATCGAAAGTTGAGAGTGTTATTGGTCAAATAGTAAAAGTTATGGTTATTTAAATCCAATACCCTTTATAATTATTAAAATGTGTTTAATTTCTTTTTACTTGTAAACGCTAGACATGAAATATAACCAAATTCAAATTATTTTTCAACAAACAAGTCGTAACTAATAAATTTGCTTTTACTTCATACATATTCCAATAAGAGGCTTTTTTTTTATTAGTATTCAAATACATGAACATTTTTTAACATACAACATCCAAATACATGAACATTTTTTAACATACAACATCCAAATACATGAACATTTTTTAAGACCATCGAGCTATGGTATATAGAAAAGTATACAGCCTATCATTAAGACCATCTAGATATGGTATATAGTATAGTAGTATCCGAATATTAGAAGAAATAAACCTTTCTATTAATAACTGAAAGTATCATATTCTAATTCTATACGATAATTGGAAAGATTAAATTATTCTACTTTAAGAGAACACGATTAATCAATCATTCAACAATGAACTACTACTTTTTAATTAAAAATGTTTTATGGAATTATTAGAACTAATATTTTATTTGCATGCGTTTTGCAATTACATTAAATTAAAATAATAATCCGACATCTTTAATAATATCATATCATATTTGATTTGATAAAATATAATAATACAAAACCCGGTAAAAGTTAGGTCAATATTTGATTTGATAAAATATAATAATACAAAACCCGGTAAAAGTTAGGTCAATTTATTGAATTAACCAATTAACTTTAACTTTAATTAAGAAAACTATAGTACTATATATCTTTCTATACATATAATAAAGTAAATCATTTAGGAGACACATGACGCTCTATAACATAATCTTAACTATTTTTCTCGCTTAACTATAAGATAATATTTGTTAAATAAGATTTAAATAAAAAACATATAATTTTAATCCATAAATTTTATCTTTTACTCTAAACAAATAGATATAGATAATATTTGTTAATAAGATTCAAATAAAGAATATATTTTAATCTATAAATTTTAACTTTTACTATTCTTCTTCCATTTATATTTATCCAATCTTTCCTTTATAATAGTGATTAACAAATTTGAATTATAATAAAATAAGCATAGGTAACTCATGCCTTCTACTAATGTTTTAGATTTTTAATGTAAGAATATCAATGAAAATACAAGTAATAATTTTATCATTTTATGTTTTAATGTTTTGTTTTCCATTTTATTATTTGGTATATAAAATTAAATTTATTCAACCCGTGCAATACACGAGTTTTTTTAAATATTTTATTATTATTTAGTATACAAAAGTACATTATTCAAACTGTGCAAGATATATGGTTTTTAAAGATGTAACTTTTTTATTTAATATATAAAATTTTATTTATTCAACGCGTACATGTGATTCTTAAAGATATAATTTTTTTATTATTTAATATATAAAATTACATTTGTTCAATCCGTGTTATACATGAGGGTATTTAAAGATATATTTTTTTATTATTATTTGCCATACAAAATTACATTTATTCAATCCCTGTAATACACGTTGTTTTTAAAGTTATAACATTTTTATTATTTGGTATATATAAAATTAGATTTATTCAACATGTACAATACACGGGATTTTTTAATGATATAACTTTTTTACTACTTAATATACAAAACTACATTTATTCAACTTGTATAATACATAGGGTTTTAAAAGATATAACTTTTTTTATTATTTGATATATAAAATTACATTTATTCAACTCATACAATACACGTGGTTACATAATAAAAGAAATAAAATGGGGGTATTTTTTATTGGGTTGAGATGCATGTATTGATAACAAGACTTTCTTTTCAATAAGTAACGCACACAAAGCAGTAAACGTGAGTAAAAAAGAATAGAAATAGTTGCATGTTTCTTTAAGGAATATTGGATTTCAATAATCTCAATTATTTATCGTTGGCCGCTAACAGTTCCAACTTCAAAAATAACCAGTGGTTGTCCCAACTATTAACATATTGGCCTCCAATGGACCCTGACTAATAAAACCCTAACGCTGTTAGTCTCCGATCGCCGGAAAAATGTTTTTAGCCGGAAAAAGGTTGGTATTCCTTTCTTTAATTCAACTTTTCCCAAGTTTTGTTGGTGTGAATTTTGATGACTTTGTTTTTATTTTATAATTTTAGAAGGTCTGTCCCATGAAATTCAATGTTATTAGAGGTTAATCCCATTAAATTCAATGTTATTAATGACAACTTATGAATTTATCATGTTTGTTTAATCATAACTATCAATGGTAGATTAAAAATAATAAGTATTTGCAAATAATAAATTATATCATTTTTGTTAATTAACCCGTGTAATATACGGGGCCATAACCTAGTTAATTTATATATTTTTTTCAAGTATTAGTTTCGTACAATATGCGAGTTCGTATCATAAAAGACATATCTTCACAATAAATACAATATTTACATTTATTTCTATTTTTTATTAGTTTATTACACAAGAAAATACCACATATTGTCAAATAAATAAAAAGAATTTTATAATTCTCTTTAACAAATGGAATATTAGATTATTAATTAAGGTTTATTATTATTTGTTATTACAATGGTTTATTTGGGTTTAGCTGGTCAGTTTTCTCTAGGTTTGGATGGTTTCTTGTTTCCTATATATTAAGGTTTTCCCTATTGTAATGAGATTGTTTAATTTTATTATTCTAATCCGTTACTTTTACATGGTATCATGGTTGTGACTTTAGGGGTTTGTTTGGTATGGGGTAATGGCAGTGGCGACGATGGGTGACTGTGAGGACGGGGGGTGTGATGGCTGGCAACAGCGAAGGGTGGCGGTTGGTGGTGGTGATGATTGGTGAGAAAGAGAATGGAATGAAAAAAACAACGGGGGTGGATACATTGAATTTTATAAGGAATGAAATGTCTTATGTAATGAGTTCTTTTAATTCTATTTCAAATTCCTACCACCTATTCATGTTGCCATCTCAATTAAAGTCTAGGTTTCTTGTACACGGAGTTTGGTTGTTCACGCGAGATTACTACTCACGCAAGATTATTGTTCGTGTTAGTTGTTCATCGTGCGACACTAGCCATCGAGTTCTGCAATGTTCATCAAAGTATTGCTCACCATGTTTAGTGGTATTCCTTATTACAAGTTAGTTCACATCCTGGGATCTACTATTCATGTCGTCAACTTAGTTAATGTCCATAACCCAATATATTGTTCACAACTCGGATATAATTGTTTACCACCTTGTTTTGTCACTCAAATACCAGATTTTTTTGTTCGAATTGTATATTGTTGGTAGGATGTTCGTGTTGACAACCCTTTTTTACCTCTATTTACTACGGAAACCTTAGTTCCAGTTAACTGCTTGATTGCCCGTGATACTGTTTGTTTTGTTTACTGCTAGAACCTTGATAACCATGTTACTACTATTTTTTTGGGACTTTCAATTGATTGCTTGATTGTTCATGTTTAATGTTTGTTTAGCTTAACATTAGAACCATGATGTCCATGTTACTGCTTGTTTTTACGGATTTTGTTGATCCTGATTCATGTTATTGTTCCTAATCATGTGCTCTGTGGTTCCTCTATCTACTTCTTTGTTGCTCTATTCTTGATGCCCTATTATCTTTGTTGTTCATGCTCTTGCTCCAATCCAGGTTTCAGTTCCTTCTAACCTGGTTAACTGCTCTTGTCCCAACATCTGCGTTCATGTTTCAATCCAGATTTAGTTGAACATGATTAACACTGATGCTCGGTGTTAAATATAATATAATATTCAATTATTAATTAGGGTCTATTATTACTAATAGCATTATGGTTTATTTGTGTTTAGCCCTCTAACTTTCTCTAGGTTTATAAGGTTTCTTGTTTATTAAGGTTTCCTCTGCATTGTAATGAAAACACTCAATAATACTACTTGAGTCCATTAACACAATATACAAGTAGTTTGTGCTTGTAAATCATATATTGTTTTTTACCTCTCATGAAAGTAGCCCGAATTGTTATATCATTTTTATGAGTGTTTTTATTTTACTTTTAGCATGTAGAGATTATTCATTTATTTCCAAGTGTTACAACTAAAGTCTAATATATTGGAATGATAAAAGTTGTTCGAATATGTGCATCCCACCTATAAAAGTGAATGTAACATTATAATGGGTTAAATATATTGTTAAACAAAGATTTATCTAAACACATTACAACAATGGTTCAAACATGTAAAGTCTGATACACATAAAGCTTGTGTACCAAAACACATAAAAGAAATTGTATCAACCCCATTAAACTGGACACACTTTTGTACATGTCCTGACACACACATGAACTGTTATAAAACTTGTGTGTCAATATACATTATAAAAGGACATCAAAATTGCGACGTTAGATGCGACTTACATGTTTTGACTATTTGTATACAATTATGTGCTAAAACAAACATTACAGCATATTAACCTTGTAGTGTTTCAACACACTGTTCTAAATTGCACACATTAATACATAGATTTCGGGTTATGCCCCTTCTCCTTTGCCCTTATGTCATCATTTTGCAGTTTTTAGACAACATATTACTATAATTTAGAAAAAAAGCATAAGTATTCTACTATTGTAGGTAGTTTTTGTTTGTTGCTACAATTAGAAATTTGTTCAAATGTTATTTCATAATATGAAACTCTATTATATAATATTTAGGAAGTTATTCCATCCAACAACAATATTTCTCTTACAATTTTATTCACATGGTTTCTTAGGATTTATATATATTACAGTTCCATAGTTAGTTTTTAAGTTGGTTTTACTAGTGTAACGCTTCGCATTTTTTAACTTTCCTTATTTAGAAAGTTGTAATCGTATTCTATTTTTGGAAACTTGTAGTCGTATCATATTCGTATTTCTTTTCCAACCTTGTAATCCGAGACTTTGATCATGATGGAAATTCATTTTTATACATATACATGTTACGTACTTGTGTTATACGCAATCAGTCGTTGAATACATGTTTATACGCAAAACTGAGACTTGAAATACTTGAAAACATTAAACATACATGCATTACATTCATACTATACTTTATTACACTTTGAATACCTAGAAACAAGCTAAAATACAAGTTTACGGAATAAAATGACATAAATACAAAAGTTCAGGGGCCAAAAAATGAACTTTTCCAGAATCGACTCCCGCGCGCCACGTGGGAGAACCCGGGTCCTCCCAGCGACACGCCAGGGAGGTTGATCCGCAGCAGAACGCAGCCAGCTCACAGGTTGGTCCATTTTTGCCACCTTTTTACCTCTAATCGCCTTCTAACTCATTCAACTCTAACCCTAATCAACCTCATTCTAAATAGGAGCCTCCACACTCCTAAACGCCTAAAACACTCTCAAAGTCTCTAATTTTCTCTAATCTTCAAGTGCTTGGCAGAAAGTTCCAAGTGTTCTAAGTGAGTTTTCACTCACTTTTCTTCTTATTTCTTCATGTTTTCTTCTTCTAAACCACTTGGATAACCTCTAGGAAGGTTTTCACAAGTTTGCTATGGCAAACTAAGGTGGAACCTCACCATATTTGAAGTCTAAAGTATTTCATACTTATTTCTTGTATATTTTGATTGAACCTTGATGAAATCTTTTACCCACCAAGCTCCCAACTAAGCTCATAGTTGTGGGTTTGTGTTGTGGTTGATTTCCACCAATAAATAAGCTTAAAATCCCTTTAAAATTCTGCCCAAAATGTTCTAAGTGTTGAAACCATCCAAGCTTCCAACCTTTAATGTTGGAAGACTTGTGTATGAGTAAAGTGTGAACCATGGAAGCCTTGGCTCTCCAAACTAGTTCCACTACCTCACTTGTATATTTTGGTGTAAAAAACAACTTCCATAAAGTGACAAGGCTACATCACGTCCTCGAGCACTTTTCATGATCGAGATGTGCGCATCTAGTTTGCTCACTTGGTTGTTTTAGTTAGTTAGTTAATTAAATTTAATCTTATATTCATGACCAACCGAACTCATCAACCAAGTTGATGAGTTTGTGCTTTGGTGAATCATACAATGAGGTTTAATGGATGGAAATCATCCTACCTCCATGCTTGACTTACATGATGGACAAAATTATAACTTATACTATATAATATCTACTTATCAACCGAATTTTTAATGCTAATCAGATTATGAATAGATGTCAAGGACTTAGGTTAACTTATCTTCGTTTCTAGACTCCTCGTTTGTGATTCTAATGGGCAAGTTAGGACCCATGAAAACATATGAAAAGTTAGTGTCCAAACGAGTATCTAGACAAGATATACTTTCGTTACACATATACTTTTTATACTTAATTCCAAATCCAAACTCCCTACGAACTCCATATACTCATACGCCTTCGTTTCCCCATTGTAGGGTAACTTTGGTGCTCCACCCTCGACGACTCGTCAACTAAAGCTACTTTTGGAAGCTTTGCAAACCGTGAGTGACATGACCCCTTTTTTACTTTTCGACACTTTTGGGTGCAATATATATGATTTATTAAACTCACACAATCACATACAAACATGCTTGACAAAAAACAAACAATCCAATAAACATGCTTAATACGTGATGCTAGAAACTCATACATTCTAGAATTCTTATTTGCTTTATACTTATCATTAACTTCGTACAAGCCTCCCTTAACATGTATAGTGCTATAGGAATAACACACCGCCCGTATTCTTGAGGTCATGTTAAGTCATACAAAAAATGGTCTTGTCGTTGGACGACGAGATTACTCTAGTGGGAAACTTTGGGTTGACAATTATAAGATGAATGCTAGTATTGTTATGATAAGTTTGTTTATGATTATACCATGTGGATTTGCTTAAACCGCTTAAACTTATGTGAGTGATTCAAACTTGTATGCTCGCCAATACTTTATGTGTTAACATGTACTTTAATATGTATTGCAGGAACTTGATGATGTTACGTTGAAAGGAATCTAGTAGGACGACTAGAAACCCACTTTAAATGTTATGTATTGTACTTTGTTTCCTTGTTGCAAGTTGTTGTATTTTACTTCCAAACAGTGTATTTTTTCCTTAGTAATGAAATGAAATTTTGGTTATTAAATACTTGTCACAATTAGTCGTTATGAAGTCTTTTGCAATCTCTTTTTTGTCTCACTTTGTTGTTTCCGCCATCGGTTGGGGTGTGACAACTGGGGTGCATCCAACGACGTTTGTAACTATTGGGCCAGTTTTGGAGGTAATCAAATTTAGAGGCTCAGTTCCTTAAAAAGATGGGGTCGAATGGCAGAAATGGAGCTAGGGTTTTGGATGTAATATTAAAAAAATACTTTTCTTTATATACACACATATAAACATAATTTTATTTGAATTTAAAAACTTATTTTTTATCATGTTAACTTTATTAAAATTTTACCTTTATATAATTTAAATTTTATCTTGATACCCCCACCCCCACCCAAAAAAAACTCACTAAAATACAACATTGTCCTTTTCTTTTTAACATCATTAATTCTTCTCATCTTTCATCTTACATCTTTTCTTTCATTTCCTTCAATAATCACACAAACATTGAGTGCATGTGCAAATAGTATCACTAAATACTACTTAATTAAGAAGCATAAACTTTATATTAAAAAGGTAAATTACTAGAAAACACTAAAGTACACAGGAATAGAGAAGCATACCTATCACAATGTAATATCGTAAGGGCAATATACTAGATATCAATACGTGGACACAATGGCTACAGATACTAGATGCTATACCGGTATTTAATAAATGAGTGTGATAAAAAAGTAGAAGAAATAATTGCAAAAGAATGCAAAGACAAGATTTTCAGAAAGTTGTGTAAACAGGATTTGGAGAGATAACCGATCAGATATGAATCCTCTAAGTTGACAAGAATGTTTTTAAATGGATTACTTATGAAAGTTGTTTTAAAGATTCGTTATCAATATATTGTGTGAAGTGCTAGATAGAATAGTCTTGGTTAAGGTTAATCTCGAAAAACTCAGATACTCATGGTATATACTGGGACACCCGACTATTTAGTGTCTACATCGTACTAGTGTAACACCTGTTATCAATGAATAAAGGAATATTTAAGTTGATTTGATGTTAATTAATGGTATTTGATGTATTAGTAAGTCAAAATTTTATTTAAAATTATGTTGGCAAAAACAAGATATAAGCTTATCGCATAACGAATAAAATGCGAAATGAATGTCGGTGACCGCTTGATTAATGTTAAAATCCTAAAAAGATTTCTTTATGATTAAAATGCTTTTCTAATCATATCCGTGAGAAAAATTTAAGTAAAACGCTTAAAAACATTGTTTTGTGATTTTAATCGCGTACTGCGCAATCTTACGCGTATCTTACAAATTTAAACGACCAATCCAGTCAAGGCCAATAATATATTGTTCAGCAATATTATGACCTAAGTAGTTAATACGGTAAATCATTGGATATCGGTCAACTACCGATATTTGAGATATCGGTTATTGCGGTGGGATATCGGTAGGATATTGGTAATTTTAATATCATGCTAAATTTATATATATAGAAATTTAACACTAACAATTCAGTATGCTCTCTTACTATTAACAAATTAACCTTTTACAACTTGAAAAACACTAACAATTGTAGCAAGTAGGAACTCATTAAGACTTAAAACACTAACATTTAACACTAACAATTAAGACTTAAAACATTAGTAGCAACAATAAGAAGAAAGGCGAATGGTAGAAGTAAGAAGAAAGTTACTGATATCGGGAAAATCGGTGAAATATCAGTCAAATATCGGTCATTATCACCGATATTATCGATACCGATATTCTGACTGATATTTGTAGCGATATCTCGGCAGGGGACTGATAACCGATACATCACTGATATATTGGGATATTAACTACATAGATTATGGCTAGTTAATTTTTATAGAATGATAAAAAATAATTTAAAACGCGAGATAAAATACCCGGTTATCAGGATAATACCTGTTTTATTAAAGAATTAACTTACAATTTATTTAACAAAAAAGGGGGAATTATGCCTGGTGTGGGACATGTGGTGGCCAAACCCACTCCCCAACACACTAGAAGTCATGCATGATGGCAAGATGTCCAAACTTCCCTACACAACCATACATACTACATGCATTCACGAAGATCCCTACACTCACACAATTTCTCTTTTCTCGTTCTCCTCAACTGTCCACTTTCTCTCACTCTTTATCTCTCTTCCATTTTCAAACCCCCATTTTAAGAATCAAGTGATCTTACCTAAAGACCAAGAAGTTTTTTGTTATAGAGGTTAATCAAGGAGCTTTTGTTGGTGTTTGTATACAAGAAGCACCCACACTTTACACTCTTAAATTCATCATGAGGTATAAATAATCTCCTTTGATATCTTTGATTTTATTCAAAAGTTGGAAGTAAGAATGTTCATCAAAAGCTTGGATTTTTCACACACTTGGATTCTAAATAAGAAAATGATTTTGAAACAAAATTAAAATGGAAATATGCGTGAGTGTGTGTGGCCGTGAGTATGCATGTAGATGAGTTAGAGATTGTGTTTTGTTAACCAGTTGAGTTATGATTATGGTGATCCTTGAAAAGTTGTTGCATGTATGATCAAAGTGGATTTATGTGTAAATGATTGTGATTAAAGTTGAAAAGATGAAAAGTGGTTTCTTGGATGGATATCTGTATTTGTCGTGTGTGTGTGTATATATATATATATGTGTATATGTGGGTTTTTGTTTGTTAGTTCATAAAAGTATGGAAATAATGCATGCAATGATGTTATGACGATTAAATGAATGATTTAAATGAAGATGATGTATTAGATTATTTGAAAGTTACATTAAATGTATGTTGGATGCATTTAAATTGTTAGATGATGATGAAATGATGGTCATGCATTAAGTACTTGTACATAAGTGTTAGTGATGACTAGATAATGATATGAAGGTGATTTGATGATGAAATGATATGATATGTGAAAGATGAACTAAATCTAGTTTTATGCATGTTAATATGATGATATATGATGTGTTTTTATAATACAAAGATGTGTCATAAGTTTGGTAGCTTTGCATGTTGTACATGAGGCTTAAAAGGTAGTAAAATGGATGAAATTGCTTGATTTATTTGACTTACATGAAATCTGCACTAAGATTAGTATTAGTACCATTTTATTCAGTAAATAAAATTTATTGCATTAAAATATGAAGTCATAGTGACTTGGGATGGTTATAGTAAAGTTCGGTCCAAGACTATGCGTTAAAAAAGGTAAAAAACGGCTTTTAATGTAATTTTTGCAAAACTGATTTCGATCAGATTATAAAATGATATTTTATGATAAATATAATTATTTAAACATATATTAAGTATCCATGGTGTTTGGCTAGTCATACGTGACTTCCCACGCCCAAAAACGTTAACGAAACATTAAAATACGCATATTTCGACGTATGCGAAACGGTTGTTCAAATGTGAACTTTGCATGTTGTGATGTGATATGTGAATATTAGTATGCACAATATGTAATGATAAGTGTTAGCATGATAGTAGGAGGTAGGACTATGCATGTGTACTTGTACGGTTGAAATGATAATTGCGTTAAAAAGACACGTTAAAATGCAACTTATTTGTCAAGCATGAAAATGATTCATAGGTTAACTTGTTAAGTTATTTGTGTATAAATGCTTTAAAAATGATGAAATATATAACATGATGGAATACGAGCACTATGATGTTTGATGATATGTTAACGTTTGTGTAAATATGTAACAAAGCGCAAATTGTAGATATCTAAACAGGTGTAATAACAGATACAACATAATGAGGGTCACCAATAAAATTGTTCAAGTTTGCAATATAATATATATATATATATAATATATATATAAAAATAAAATGGATACACATATATATAAACACGCCATAACCAAAATAAAGACTTTTTGAGAAAATCTCAAAGTTATGATGAAAACTCATAAGTTTTGGAGAAACTTAGGGATTTGAAAATAATTTGTTATCAAATGTTCCTACTTAAAATTAGGACGTGTAGACCAATTTTTTGGAACTGTGCTTGTTGAAAATGCACCCAAAGGTGAGTGTCACTATCCTTCTTTTACTATTTTATATAACATTTTGAGGGAAGAACACGCCTTAAAAAGGATATTATATGTTTTTATATAAAACATGCATTTGAATAAAATATTAGTATATTTTTGAGGAAAATATGGTTTGGAAATGATATGTTATGTTTTCGAAGAAAACATGATTTTGGAAATGTGAATGATATAAAATTGTTTTCAAGGAAAACGGGGATGAATGATATACAAATAATTGTTTTAGGGAGAAACGGGGAGGATTAAAGTGTTTGGAGTAAAACGAATGTATAAATTTAAAAATATTAATCTAAGTTGTGACGAATTTGTCTAATCTCAAGAGAGTAGGTATCGGAATAGGCCTACATATCGGTGGGGATTTCGAGGAATTCATATTGTTATGAGGCAGGCACCATAAGTGACCCAATATGTGGCACTTTGCTCGAATTAGCCGTTTAATCATTCATACCAGTATGCGTGGAATTATTGATAGATCTATCGGGTTGACCACCCCGTCGTGACCGGTAGCTTTGTATCAAGTCAAACGACGAATTGATATTCTGTGATTGTCTAGCGTTGATTATAACCTTATTGTTAATGTATACTCATAGGCCTTGCAACCCTATGAATTTGAAAACTTGATGCTAGAAATTTAATATATATTTAAACCCTTGGGAAAAGGATTTGTGTTGAAGGTTTTGAGAAAACGCTTGCGACCAGAGAACTGACCCTTGGATTTTAATAAGGAAAATAATTTGACTTTCTTAAAATATATATGAATCTTTTGATATAAAATTCATAATAAGAAAGTTTTCCTTAAACAAGTTGATTATAATTTGAATAAGTGAACTCACCCGCTTTTTGTGTTGACACTTGAGTTTACGTGTTCTTCGGGTACATGAGTTCGACTTCTGTATTTTCGCCTATCTTATGGCAGTTAATGCAATGATATAATAATAATGTTTTGGACAACTTTTAAAACTATTTGGGACCGTCTGTGCTAAGAGCCATAAGGGATCAAACAACTAAATTATGTTGTGTTTATGTTTAAAACTTTAAACGTTATGTTTTAAATTAAGTTATATGTCCAAAATTAAATATTGCATCGTCCACAAATATATTATGGGTACTAACCTCCATCATTGTCACGTTTGAATTTCCGATGCGACGTTTGGGGGTGTGACATATACACACATTAACAACCCAGATTTATGTCACACCCCAACCGATGGCAGAAACATCAGAGTGAGACGAAAACGAGATTGCAAGATACTTCATAACAACTATTTGCGACAAGTATTTAATAATCAAGATTTCATTTCATTATTAAGGAAAAATACATCTTTTTGAAACAAATACAACAAGTTGAACAAAGAAACAAATTACAACAACAAATACTAAATTAAAGTGGGTTTCTAGTCATCCTACTAGATTCCATTCATCATCATCATCATCATCGTCAATATTCTGCAATACATATTGAAGTACACGTCAACACATAATGTATTGGCGAGCATACAAGTTTGAGTACTAGCATAAGTATAAACGTTTTAAACAAATCCATGGCATAATCGTAAACTAAGAGTTAACATAACAATAGTAGCATGCAACTTATAATTGTCAACCCAAAGTGTCCCACTAGCGTAATCTTATCGTAGCAACGATAAGACCGTTTTGTTTAACTTAACATGACCTCAAGAATACGAGTGGTGCGTTAATCCTATAGCGCTATACATGTTAAGGGAGGCTTGTACAAAGTTAATGACAAGTATAAAACAAATAAGTATTCTAGTATGTATGAGTTCTAGTATCACGTATCAAGCATGTATATTGGATTGTTTGTTTGTGTCAAGCATGTTTGTAAGTGTATGTGTGAGTTTGATAAATTATACGTATTGCACCCAAAAGTGTTAAAAATAAAAAGGGGTCATGTAGTCTCACGGTTTTCTAAGCTTTCCGATTAAACGCGAGTTGACGAGTTGTTAAGATTAGAGCACCGAAGTTACCCTACATGGGAAACGAAGGTGTATGGGTATGTGGAGTTTGTGGAGAGTTCGAATTCAGAATTAAGTATAAAAAGTATATGTACACTAAAATATATCTTGTCTAAATACTCGTTTGGACACTAAGTTTTCATGTGTTTTCATGGGTCCTAACGTGTCCATTAGAATCACAAACGAGAAAATCTAGAACTAAGATAGTATAACCCAAGTCTTTAACATCTAACTATAATCCGGTTAGTATCAAGAATTCGGTTAAAGTATATATATTATATATTTATAGTATAGTCCATGATGTATTATCACGTATTGTCATATAAGTCAAGCACGGAGGTATGATTAACCTCATTGTATGATTCACCAAAGCACAAAGTCATCAACTTAGTTGATGACCCGGTTGGTCAGTAAAATACTACTAACTAATTCGTCAAGTAGCCAAGTAAGATTAACCCGGGTGTTCCATACCCATCATGGTAAATGCTGGATGCACGAGGGGGTTATGTTACTTTGTTTCTAGGAAACTACTTGGTATTCTTGCCACTAGAACAAGTGAGGTAGTGGAACAAGTTTGGAAAGCCAAGGCAAACTTGTGGAAACCTTCCTAGAGGTTATCCAAGATGTTTAGAACAAAAAAGAAAAAAAGAAAAGAGAAGGATGTGTGAGTAAAACTCACTGTGAACTCCTGAAGTTTACAGATGTACTTGGAGAATCTTGAGAGAATGAGGGAGCTTGAGAGAGCTTTGGAGGTGTGGAAAGGGTTAAGGAGTTAAAGAAGGCTTGTATTTATAGTATAAAATTAGGGTTTAAGCATTTAATAGGGTTGGTGGTTGGTAGGAGTTGAATTAAAAGTGCAACAGAAGGTTTAGAAGGTTCTTTCAGTTATGCATGTAATAAGTCTGTTTGCAGACCAAGCCCATGCGAAGGCTTCCTTCCTTACACGAAGGAGGTTCCTTCGTGTGTATAACTGATGGTTCACATCAATAAGTGGAAGGGCGAAAGCCCTTTTGGGGTCCTGTGGTTCGTGGCAGGTGAGGGGGGGAAGGTAGAATGTGGTACGAAGGAGGAAGGGCGAAGGCCATTTGTGGGCTTGTTTCGCGTGGACCCAAAAAAGGAAAGGCCCACTTTTGTGCTTGTGGGTCTCGAGTGGGCGAGGCCCAAGGGTTACGGGTTGGATCTGGTTGTACTAGTTTCTCGTATTAGCCCGAGTGATTTTATAAAGAAAATCACGATGCGTATTTAATGGTTAAAATGTACGTGTAAGTTTATAAGCATAAACGTTCAAGTATCGGTAACGAATATTATTGTATTCAAGATCTTCACGTATAATGCAAGTATGGTAATGCATATAAGTACATAAAAAGAGGATTTTATTATGATCAAAGTCCCAGATACAAGATGGAGAAATATAAATATGGTACGACGATTAAAAGTTTCCAAAAATAGAAATACAATTAAACTTTCAAAATAAGGGAAGTACGAAAATGCGGAGCGTTACAATTAAAGAAGCAAGTTTAATTACCAATCCATTGTGACATAGGGTTTCTTAATTTGGTTCTTACAGGTCAACGACTTGCAGATTAAGACCCATACAAGATCAATAAGAAGAAACCCTAACTAGTTTATGTTATGGGTGATATTCTGAGCCCATATCCTGAATTATATCTTGACTTAATCATAGCTGTTAACGATCAGCATACCAGACCAGGATATTGGTAACATCCTGAGGCAGTATCCTGGTGATTACTAATTATTTGCATGCAGGACGTAGCTATAGGATCACAACATTCATGGAGACTTGTTCACCTGAAGATTCGGTCTTCATGGTTGAAAGAAAGATGTTGAAGCCGCAATACATGGTCAACAACGTTCACTGGCGAATATTCAAAGGGATCCCACCTTTTTAGGAGAGTTTGTTTTTCTTTGTAACTATAAATTTCGGATAAACAGATCGATAGGTCACAACACATTCACTCACTACTCTAGAATTCTGTAATTTACTTCAACAATTACGCACAAAACACTCAACACTAGCAATTCTTGTAACACTTAGCAACGATCTGGGAATTATCCTGCACTGTATCCTGATTTCTAAGCAATAAGAAGAACAAGGCAGCGGCGATTGTCAGCTCCCGAGGTTTTATGCCGGAGATCTAGATTGATCAAGGGCTTTCCTCATACATCTCGTGTCAACCTTTACATTTTTGCTCATTGTTTGATTTTTGATATAGCTCAATATCCTGAGCTGTATCCCGAAAAGTGTTTTTTACAAACTAGCAAACTGATACAAACTTCATTAACACTGCTAGCACACTACCTCACAAAACTAATTTGATCACTAAATTGCTTCAGTAATTTTTTACCAAAACAATTTAGCACCCACCGTGGGGCAAGTGGTGCTATTTCTACTAAAAGATTTGTTAAAATCATCACTTGGCTTTTTGTTTTCAAAACTTTCTTTCACAACTATTTTCAATGGCTTCGAAATCAAACATGAGCTCTTCCTCCACGCCTGCTACAACCTCTGCCACAACCGGTTCGATGCTTCCACCACCTCCATCCCGAGACGCTCTGCCTGTTCAGAATGTCTACAGATCTGGTGTCCTAGGGAGAACTCCTATTATGGCTTCTAATGATGAAATTTTAGCTTTCTTTGGTAATATACAGGATCAGATGAAACAACAGCAGGAAACTAACCAAACAATAAAGAGAGATATACAACTCTTGAAGTCCAACTCCAAGAGACCTGCTGAGGATGTTGTCACTCCATTGCAGCCCAGGAATCTGAACTTTAGTTCAGCGGTGTACACTGAAGATAATCAGGGCAATGTTGTACCAAGTCGTTCTCAGAGCAATGTTCCTAAGATACCCTCATCAGCCTGGATATCGGCTGTGAGGGGCCCAGGATATGCTCCAGGATATGGCCAGAATCAACAGTCTGGTAATCTTTCTAATAATGTTAATACTCTTGCTACTAACAATGTTGGATCTCCGCAGGATACAAGTGTAACCTCAGCACTATCCAGAGAGCTTCAGAAACTGAAGGATATGATATCAAGTGTACCCGGGGTAGTGCAGCCCATACCGGAAGTATCCTAGGATAGCCACAACATATCCTGCTTTACTCGCCACATATGTGATGCTGAAATCCCAAAGCGATTTCAAACCCCCAACATGAAGCTTTATGATGGGACGAAGAATCCTGAAGAGCATATTGCCCAATATAGGGAGAGGATGGAAGTGAATCCTATTCCACCGGATCTTAAAGAAGCATGTCTCTGCAAAGGCTTCGGCTCCACTCTGACAGGATCAGCCTTGAAGTGGCTCTTAAGCGTTCCACCTCATTCAATTACATCATTTGCTCATTTGGTCAGTTTGTTTAATAGTCAATTTTCTTGTAGTAGAAGCTTTGAAAAACTAACAAGTGACCTCTACAGGATAACACAGGGACCTCAAGTATCCCTTAGGAATTATGTGAACAAATTTAGTAGGGAATCCTTAGATATCCCACATCTTGATATTGCCACGGCTGTACAGGCATTCAAGATAGGATTACAAAAGGATTCTCCTTTTTATCAGGATCTTGTGATGAATCCTTGCAGGAACTTGGACGAAGCTCGAAATAGGGCCCTAAGATATATCAGGCTTGAAGACGACAAGAAAATGCAATAGAGGATGAATTCATCATCAACATACGAGTCAACTAACAGAAAGTCAGAATCATCGTACAAGACATATCGCTCTAAGCCATATGGCAGGAATGACAGCATGAGAGTGAACGCGGTTGAGGATGAAGATCCTGAGGAGTATCCTGAGTTGTCAGAATACTGTTTTTCTGTTAATACTCTCCGAATTAATATATGCCATGCAGGGTTTAGGAGATAAGGCAAGGTGGCCAAGGATGAATCAACAAAAAGCTGATTGGAAGGATAAGTCCAAGTGGTGCACCTTTCATAAAGATTTTGTACATGTAACGGAAGATTGTATAGCCCTGAGAAAAGAGATAAGCTATCTGCTAAGCAAAGACTAATTAAAAGATCTCATTGGAAAGAAGAAGAATAAGGGTCAGGATACTGACAAGGATCCTGAACGAGCAGCATTGCCTCCCCCAGACGCCATGGTAATCAACTTTAAATCTGGAGGATCCGATATATGCGGAACCTCTTATTCTGCAGCTAAGAGGCATGCCAAAGAGGCAAAGGCAGAAAGAGGGGACAAGCCGACGAGGGTGACATCACTTACAACCGACAAAGTGATAATGTTTGATAGTGAAGACCGGATAGCATTCAGGATCCTGATCATGATGGTCTGGTAATCACTTTGTATATTGCTAACCATTTTATGCGCAGAATACTGGTGGACAATGGCAGCTCGGTCAACATCATTCAATTAGAGACCCTAAAGAGGATGAACATCCCAGAGATGGAGATTACTTCGAAGTCCACTTTGCTTGTAGGGTTCAGTGGAGAAGCAAAGAACACGGTTGGGGAGATAAGGCTGCCTGTATATGTTGAAGGAGTGAATTCGATGCAACGATTTTGTGCCATGGATTCATTATCCTGCTATAATATTATATTAGGCAGGCCATGGATTCATGATATGAAGGCTGTACCTTCTATCTATCATCAATGTGTCAAGATCCCTACTCCTTGGGGGGTAGTCAAAGTGGAAAGTGACCAACAGGAGGCGAAGGAATGCTACTCCTCTTCGATGAAGGCATCAACAAAATCCAGGGCAGGATAACTATTAAAGATACAAGCCCAGGATATCGTGGAGACTTCTGAGCAGTATGTTAAAAAAGTTATCCTGGACCAAGATAATCCAGATATCTCGGTGCTTGTAGGAACCAACATCCCTCAGGATATTGAGAATCAGCTTACTAACTTTTTGAAATGCAGGATGTCTATGTTTGCATGGAAACACGAAGATATGACAGGTATATCAAAAGATATTATAACTCACAAGCTTGGAATTGACAAATCTTTCAGGCCCGTTCAACAAAAGAGAAGGAAATTCGCTCCGAAAAGGAATGCGATTATACAAGAGGAGGTTGAAAGGTTGTTGAAATCCAAGATGATTAGGGAAGTTAAATTTCCTAAGTGGCTAGCAAACGTAGTGGTGGTCCAAAAGAAGAATGGGAAGTGGAGAGTTTGTGTAGATTACATAGACCTTAATAAAGCTTGTCCTAAAGACCCATTCCCATTACCTCATATAGATTCGATGGTAGATGCAACTGCTGGTCATGAAATGCTGACCTTTATGGATGCATCCTCAGGATTTCAGCAAATCCAGATGGAGCCATCTGACCAAGAGGATACAACATTCATGACACCCATAGGTATATACTATTATACTGCCATGCCTCTTGGTTTAAAAAATGTAGGAGCAACATACCAGAGGCTAGTCAATATGATGTTCAAAGACAAACTAGGGGACACAATGGAGGTCTATATCGACGAGATGGTGGTAAAATCCAAGAAAGCCAAGGATCACCTCCAGGATCTTGAATGTGCTTTCAATATCCTGGATCAGTATAATATGAAGCTGAATCCTGCTAAGTGTCACTTCGGAGTAGGGGCAGGGAAATTTCTAGGATATATGGTGACCAAGAGGGGAATAGAAGCAAGCCCAGAATAGATTAAAGCTATCCTGGACCTCAAATCACCTTCCAACATGAAGGATGTGCAGAGATTAACAGGACGGGTAGCAGCGTTGAACAGGTTCATATCAAGATCCTCGGAAAAATGCAAGGAATTTTACCGATATTCTGAAAAAGAACAAAAAGTTTGAATGGGGAGAAAGACACGAAGTTGCTCTGCAAGAACTGAAGCAATCTTTCAAATGCACTCCTGTTGATGAAGCCCGAGGATGGTGAACCCTTAGCCCTATACCTTGCAGTATCGGGAAACACAGTAAGTGATGTCCTGGTAAAGGATCATGAAGGTCAGCAGTATCCTGTTTATTATGTTAGTAAAAGTTTGCTAGATGCTGAAACTAGATATTCACACTTAGAAAAAATGATATTAGCTCTAGTCATGGCATCAACTAAGCTTAGACAACTTTGAAACTCATAGGATTTATGTCAAAATCAATTATCCTGTTAAAAATGTGCTTAGGAAACCTGAGATGTCTGATAGGATGGCTAAGTGGTCCGTAAAATTAAGTGCATACGATTTAGTATATGAACCTAGGAATGCTATAAAGTCTCAGGCTTTAGCAGACTTTGTGGCTGATTTTAGCAGTGATATTCAAAATGAGGCTGACCTAGAAATACAACAACTAGATGAGAATTCAGGATCTTGGATATTATATACTGATGGTGCATCTAATGTCAAAGGCGTAGGATTAGGAATGCTACTAAAATCGCCACAGGGGGACATATTACCCCAGGCAATTAGATGTGAATTTTCTGCTACTAATAATGAAGCTGAGTATGAAGCCCTAATAGCAGAACTAGAATTGGCTAAGAATATGAATGTTAAATGTTTACAAGTGTATGTTGATTCCCTGTTATTACTAACCATTTCAATGAATCTTATGCAGTCAAAGGTGAAAAGTTAGCTGAGTATCTTGAAATTGTTAAAAAATTAGCAGGATATTTCAAAATTTTTACACTTGAATAGGTACCAAGAGAAGAAAATGCTGAAGCAGATGCTCTAGCAAATTTAGGATCCACTATCAGGATACCGGAAGGAACTCAGATACCAATACTACATATCCTGTATCCCGCTATGAAACTTTTCAAGTCTCAGGATAAGGAAGTAACAACTATCCAGGATCTTGGTGATGGATTTCTTGAGGAAAATCCTGAATCCTGGATGACTCCAATTGTGAAGTACCTTGAAGAAGGAGATATCCCAAAGGATGAGAATCCCAAAGCTTTCAGAATGAAGATATCCCGCTTTACTATTATAAATAATGTTTTGTATAAAAAATCCCTTGCAGGTCCATATCTGAGGTGCCTGGAAGCTCCTGAACCAAAGAGGTACTTCAGGATATACACGAAGGAGATTGTGGCAACCATACTGGGGGCAGATATTTATTCTCGAAAGTGTTGAGAACTGGATATTACTGTCCAACAATGAAAAAAGATGCTGCGGAGTATGCTCGAAAGTGCGATGCATGTCAAAGACACAACAATATACTACATCAGCCTGCTGAACCATTATATCCCATTACATCTCCATGGCCATTCATGAAGTGGGGATTGGATATAGTGAGGAAACTACCTAAGGCTCCGGGAGGAAAGATCTTCATGCTGGCAATGATGGATTATTTCTCCAAGTGGGTTGAAGCAGAAGCGTTTGTCCAAGTTAGGGATCAAGAAGTGGTATCTTTCATCAAGAGGAATATCCTGACAAGATTCGGGATACCGACGGAGATAATTTGCGACAATGGTTCCCAATTCATCAGCAAGAGGACGACTGATTTTTGTAAAAGTTGGGGAATTAAGATGATCACGTCAACACCGGTGCATCCTCAGGCTAATGGATAAGGAGAATCCTCCAACAAGATAATTGTCAATAACTTGAAGAAAAGGTTAGGTGCCAGAAAAGGAAGATGGGCTGAGGAACTCCCATTTGTACTATGGGCTAATAGAACAACTGTGAAGAATGCTACTGGGCAAACTCCATTTTCTTTGGTATTTGGGGCAGAAGCAGTGATTCTAACAGAGATGGTGATACCCATAGCTAGGTCAAGCCTACAGGATCCTGAAGCGAATCCTGAAGTCTTATATCAGGAATTAGACACCGTAGATGAAACAAGGGATGCAGTAAAGCTAAGGATGGCAGCATATCAACAAAGGATAGCTAAGTCATACAACAAAAATTTAAGAACCAGAAATTCCAAGTTGGAGACTGGGTATTGAGAAAAGCTTTTCAAAACACAACCAATCCTGCCGACGGCAAGTTAGCCCCAAAATGGGAAGGACCATATGAAATTGAATCAGAGTCAGGAAAAGGAGCATACCGACTCAAGACTATGGAAGGAGATATGATACCAAGATCCTGGAATGCTATACATCTTAAAGCTTATTTTAAGTGAGTTTACGATTTAATTTTTTACTCAGGATGGTATGAATTCTATCTCTTCTAAATATGTTTAATTTAATATTTTTGAAACCCAATACTAACTTAAGCATCGGAGGGGTGTTAGCCAAGCTAACACCCACCTTAGTTTAAAGGTGTTATGTAGGATTTCAGGATATTACTCCAAGATATGTACTCAAGACGGATCGAAAGACTAGAGGATTGGCCCCCTCTCTCACGTTTATGGGATTCAGATCCCTTCACAGGTTTAAAGGTATTCACCTTTCTTCCGAGTTGAGTTTAAACACCCCGCCTGGAGCGCAAGTATCCAGGAATAGTTCAAGATAGCGGGACTAGTTCATGTAACAGTGGCTGACAATTTCGTTATTGTTGGCTATATCCTGGATCCTTAAGGTATATGAGGATTGATCACCCTCTCTCCTGAAAGGGTATTTTCATACTCTCTAAGGTGTAAAGGTTTTCACCTTTCTAAGTCTTGGAGTTTATACACTCTCGCATGTAGCGCATGAAAACAAGGGTTTATCCCCAGGATGAAGAAATACTCAACTATGTCATACATTGATGCAATATCCTGCACGGACATGGGACATCCATGCTGGGGACATTGCAAATGATTGAAGATTGAGGTTGAAAATTATCTCCTAAGTGTCTCTGGTATGAATTTTTATTTGTCAAGTTTTGAAACCCTTATCTAAATAGTCTAAGTTCTTTTATAAGGTCATATTTAACTAAGTCTTTGTCTAACATGATAAAAGTATTAAACATTTCATCAATATCCCGACCAGGATATCTGATTAGAATATTTCAAACATATTTCTCAATATGAAAACATAACAACGACAGATAAGGCTAAAAGATTAATCTATTATTAGCAACCCAAAATATCACACTCTTGGTTTCGTCTTAAACCAAGACCCATCCACCAAGAGTATGATAAAGTCTAAAGCATATGAACATTGATGACCAAAGGCTTCGTCCTGGAAGCCAGGATCCCTCCACCTTAGGTCATCACAAAGTACTAATGTTTAAAGTGCAGGACATTTAAATTGTTCAAGTGCAGGAAAAGAAAAATTGTTTAAAGGATTACAGACCATTCTAATTAAAAACGTGGGCTCCGACCTAAGAAATAATATCCATCATTTCCCACTTCGATGCTCTCACACAGCAGCATCTTCACCAACCTTCTCCACCACACCTTCGCCACCACCTCCATCACCAGCATCCGCTCCAGCATCAGCTCCAGGATTCTTTTTAGCCTCAACCGGCACCTCAACCGACACCTCAACCGCTACTTCAACCACCTTGGAAGACTTTAAAACCGCTAGCTTGGCAGGATGTTCCACAGGATTACCACCAAGATCCTTCAACTTCGCCTCCCAAGCGCTGATATTCCAAGAAGGGCATTCGCATCCCGCAGCCTTGGCCTCGTAAGCCATCTTCAATCTAGCTTGAAGGAGGGAAATTACCACAGATCCTTTAAGGTTATCGCGGCAAAAGACCATATCCTGCTCGTGTTGGGGATGCGCAGCATCTAATTTGACCTGAGTGTCTGAGACAGCCTTCTCCAAAGCAACTTTAGCATTTCCGGCGGCCTCCTTTAGTTTATCCTCGTAGTGTCGGGTCCTGGTGGCGGCAGCTGTTTGCAGCTGTTCGATGAGTGCCTCTGCCTTCTTTGCTCTAACCTCATGGAAGACCGCAGTTCCACAAGCTTCTTCATATGCGACCAATAGACACTTCAGGCCCTACAGTGCAAGGTATGAGTATCATTATAGCTAATCAGGATATCAGTCTAGCATATACTCGCATGATATAAGGTAAAGGTATCTACCTGGTTGGGAAAAGAAGTCATAAGGCTGCTTGATTCAGCAAACCCAAGACTCTCTAAAGGAGAGATCTCAGCAGAAGTGGCGAGGGAATCGGTATCTTTTCTCTTTTGAGAACTAGAGGCCCGAGGCTTGGAAGCTGAAGAAGACTTGGGAACAGCAATAGGCTTGGAGCTGGAAGAGGGCTTTGAAGTGCCTGGAGGCTTGGATTTGGGCTCTGTCTTCACTGGTGCAGCTCCAGAGTAGCTATCCAACTCATCGAGATCGAAGACTTCTGGAATCTTGGCTGGTGCTACAAATAGGAAGTAATTTCAAACTTAATTATTCAATGTTTCTTCTAACTAAACTAATACAGGAACTTTAAACAAAAAGTGAGGGCTTACCAGACATGTTGGAACATGAATGTTGGCTGGATCCTATTGGGTTTGGAATGAAACTTCTTTCAGTCTCCGGCAGTTGGTAGATGGCTTTAATCCTGGTCTCTGAATCAACAAGGAGAGGTGCTAGCTTCCTGAAATCCGCTGAACAACAAAAAACGAAGATATCAGAGCAGGATATAAAGTAGGATGTAGAACAAGATATATCTGAGGATATCCTAAGACCCTAACTCCTACCATTAGCGAGCCACTTCACCGGATAATCCGCTCCACCAGGTATTGAACTCCTTTTTACAAAGAAGAACTTGGATTTCCATTCCTCTTCGTTCCTGGTGGCTCGGAGGATCAGAGGATCGCTGGAGGTGGAGTAGAACAAAAATCTACATGACCCATGGGATGTCAATCGGTATGCTAATGGAAGATCATTAACACATAGCTCAGGAATATGGGTATTCTTGATTCGATCAACAACGATCAACACACGCCAAAGCATGGGCATGGCTTGACAAAAACTAAGGTCGGTGGTTGTAAAGAAGTTAGTGATGAAAGCGGGAAATGGAAACTTAAGACCTAAGGTAAAAGGAAAGGCATTAAAACAGAGTCATTCACTGGACACCATGTCCGATTGGAGTTCCTGATCGTATGACCTGAACACCGTAGTTTTCGGGAAGATGCCGGAAGATTGAAGTGCCGATAAATGCAAATTGTCAAACGAACTAACTTCCTTCTCCGGGTATTGGAGAAGGTTTTGTGGTACGAAGACAGGGGCTGAGTCACCGGAGTTGGATCAAGTTTGTCTTGTCATGTCTTGCCGGAAAACAGGAAAAGGAAAGAAGAAAATGGGAGAGAACTTTTACCTTTTTACTTTCTTGATCAAGGTTAAATGGGGATAAGGATGAGAAGATATAGGGAGACAATGAGTGGAAATAGCTTGGATGGTTACATCATATCATGTCAGGGTCTTATCTCTTAAATTGCCTCGGTAAACGTAAAAATATATCCGTTAGGTCAGGATCCCAAGTGACACCTCGAAAATTTCAATATAATAAAATTCCGACACGTGTCCTAAAATCTTTGGTTGCCACGTGCTAAACGAAAGGGACTAAAATCGCCAACATGTTATTTTATAATCTCTAAGTGGTGAATATTAAAGTCGAGGGGTTAAACGTGTCAACATGCTTAATCTATGCCTCTGAGTGACCTTTTAACGAACCCGGAGCCTAATGATGTTCGGTTATCCTCCCGAAAACGCTAAACAGGTGCCATATTGAATAAAACATGCTTTTATGTCAAAATATGGAAGTTTGGGAAGTCCAGGGACCAAAACTGAAAATTTTGAGAAATGGTCACCCCCCGTGTCGCGGGAGAACATGTGGTTCCCTCGCGTGGCATAACGGCATACGTTTCGCAGAATTCTGCATGCCAGCTGCAGTCTGCAGTTTCTGCCACCTTGTGCGTGTTTTGCCACATTCCTCTGGGTCTTGACACGTCCCAAACCACATGGCAACTCCTCCCAACCTTCCCCAACACCTGGCTTCACCTCCTTGCTCCTCTTTCACTATATAAGGACACTTGATCTTGTCCCAAAACTTGCTCATTTGCTACTTTCCAACTCTTGCTTTCCTCTAGAGGTTTCTGGTCTACAAGGAGCTTCCAAATCAGTAGGAAATCGTGCATAGGACCTCTAGTAAGTGTCCTAACTCATTCATTTCAGTTTCATTAAGATTATGGCTCGAGTCAAAGCGTTGACGTAAAAACGCTTTAACTTTGACTTAAAACCACATCCGCTCAGTCTATTATCGCAACGAATGTGGTCACGTGACCGTAATTATGTAGATTTTAATCCCTCAAAAGAATGTCTACTGATTACCACGTTTGCTTGGTCAATTGTGAGGTCAAAGGAAAAGTCAACTGAAAGTCAACGGGTCAGATTATAAATAACTGCTAACTAACAACGTGAAGGTCATAAAATCCATTTTGACACTCCAACAATTTAGTAAATATTACTAAAACATGTCTTAACACATGCGGCCCGACAAGACCATGTTTTGAATCGGTTTACGACCGAAAGTCGCGGTATTTGACTCACACTTTGACTTTCGATTCTGACCCGATTTAGGAACTTATGAAACTGAAATAATGTTGTAATGTGACCCATGGATAAGTTTAGAATGATCCTCTGTGATCATAAGACATAGTCACATACAAATTCGAGTGATTATGCAAGTTTCCATAATATATGCCAATTTTTTTGCAAAATAGTCCCTATAGTTCGAAAATGAGATTTTAACACCAAATAAGCATGATTACGAGCTAGTGATGTAAAAAGTTATTAAACTTATTTAGGGGCCAACTTTCTGAATTGAACCTAAAAGGTGGTTAATTAACGGAAACTACGCAAATTGTGATTTATTAGCCTTTTCATACAAGATGATTTTAAGCATAACTTTGGCCTAAAAACCACATACCTACAAATGTGTTATCATGTTAGGAACTATTTGGGGTATGAATTTTGGATAAGGACTGAGTTTACACTTAGGTTCGGGTAATAAGCCTTAAGTGACGAAATTACCCTTTTGACACATAAAATTGAATTTAAAGCGTTTAATAAACCAAACCTTTTACACACTAATGTGTTATGACAAATAACATATGTCAGTCATACCAAAACAGATTATAACTTTGGTTTTACTTAATTACCGTTTAAATCGTCATTTAGCGACTTAATCGCCGTTTCGGCGCACAATATGGTTTAAAACCATATTGGAGCATTAAGACTTGATACCTACTGATTTCAAAACACATTTTAACTAATTAACAGTAGGTACATGTCTCAAACTCAGATTCCCAAATAAGTATCGAATTATATGTGAAATGACCAAATTACCCTTCCGGGACATAGTTTGGTCTTAAACCATAAACCACACATATAATTGATGTCCTACTGATATAACATCATAAAATATGTATTTTTACAGAGTGTTTATATTAATAACATCAGTTTACAGATAAGCCCGTTTATTACATTTTAAAAATGACGAAAATGCCCTTAAATGCATAATTCACTTTCAAAACCATAACGAGCCGTCATATCAATAGCCTATTGTTATAATAACATATTTTAAACATAATGACATATGGAACTTTTATAGGACTCACCCGGTTACCCGGTTTCGCATATATGCATACGGTTAAGCCTACGAGACTAGTTTACATAATTTAACCGGAACGGGTTTAATCATATCAAAATATCCTCATATTCCAGAATCTAAAATGGTAACCCATATTATACAAGTCCTAGTATTTGTCGGGTCCAAAATACATTCTTTTCCGGTCACCGCCTAATCTAGCATTTCGTACCGTTTTTCTTATTTTAAATTAGCCTGTCTAAGTCAATGACTAAATAAAGACCCGCTAGCTAACTAATCGGTTAATAATACCATCTATTACAAATAGAGACTTCCGATAGATTATCGCCAAGCTAATTTATTTTGATTACGGCTACGCTTTGCTTATTTTCTTATTTATTAGAAGATTTTGCAAACCAGGTAAATACTTTAACTTGTTTTCCCTTATACGGGTTTGGGATACGGTATACTAATACCGCATGGTTGGATATGGGATCGAAGACCAACGGGAATTCAAATAATCTATTTTAATTCGTATTGCTTAATATTAAACATTTGGGGGTTAAAACGACCGTGTCCTGGATATCCACGGCTCATTTAATTGCAAATGGCCACGACCTAAGCATGGGGTGTAGGCATACACACGTCAGATGCTAAAATAAAATATTACCCAATAGGGGTGAACCTATTAAAGGTGTTAAAGTGGTGTGTCGATTAATCATGATCCACGCATAGTTTTCGAGCTCGAAATGTATTATTAGCATGTAAAACTGATAACATGAAATTATTTATCCCAAGTTATTTATAAAAAAAAGTACCATTGTGTACACTAAACGTTTTCAAAATGAGTCGGTTAAATGTATTTACCAGTGAAAACTGACGTATTTTCAAAAGACTAAGCGCAGGTGACAAGTATACGTAATTAGGCTAGAAGTGCTCGGCGAAGCTTAAGAGGAATTGCAACCCTTTGCTTAGAAGGCCTTAGTCTGTCAAGTTTCATTTTGTATTCACATTTCGATCCGCCTGTGGATCTAGTTATAAGCGTTGTATTTATTATTTTTGAACTTTGAACATTCAAACATTTGTAATAGTAACTATCCAGACTTCCGCTGTGTATTATTGTATTGTTTGGTAATGATGATATCAACTTACGTCACGATATTCCCCAACCGTGCCCACCGGGTTACACGTGGAAATTAGGGGTGTGACAGGTTGGTATCAGAGCCAGGTTTCGAGTGAATTAAACACTAGCCTTTTGTGTTTAATCTCGGGAATACATAATAACACACATCTCTTAGACTTTCGAGTATAGACTTTGACATAGGCTTAACCATTTTCATCTTATTGTTCTAGCTTTGTACTATATTTAACTTGTTTTTGAAGCAGGAACATGCCGCCTAAATTCAGACGTGGAGGAAAAAGCAAAGGACCCATGAGGGGTGGACCCTCAATGACTGGACCATCTTTCACTGGACCATCCTTTAGACCACCATACAGACCCTCTCTGGCTGGAGCAGCAAATTTGCCTGAAAACAACCCTTACGAAGGATCCGGAGATTCTTCGTCCCCCTTTGAACCTTACCGACATTCGATCTCACATGAATACTCCCCGCCTCAATCGCATTCTCACCATCCCCATCATTCCCACCATTCGCACCATTCACACTCCCATTCCCACCAAGAATACTTCAACTTTAATTTCGATAACCCCGTCAATCAACCTTCACCCGAAACCCCTCCTGTAGACTCACCGACACATATGGAGGAAGATTCCGACCCGGAGGAATTCCCGCAAACCGGATCGTATGGTCATCCTATTGAGCTGTCTAGCAGCTCGAGCTCCGTGGCGGGATTTCCATTTCGAGGTCCCGATGAATTTGACCAAAGATGGGCACAATATGTGTTCGTCAATACGACCTCATAGCATAGCACTCCCCATCATCAAAACCCATCACCACATCCTCCCCAAGAGGATGTTGATATGCAACAGGTGGATCAACCTTAGCCACCACCTGAATCATCATCACAATCACGCCGGAGGCGTGGAGCACGTATGTCAGTACGTGCTGGTCAAAGGTCGGGTTCGCTACCACCTTTACCACCTTCATACCCAGTTATCCCCGGGGACCCGCAAATGGGTGGGCCCTCAAACACATCGCCAGTGGCGGAACCCCCGTCGCAACCAGCCGTTGAGCCTTTGCCTCAACCACCTCTACCACCGCCGGATTTTGCCAACCCAATACCCGCATATACAGGACCATCAGGGTTTCACACTGTTGACCATCCTGGCTTGTATAACTACATCCATCAAGGAATGGAGCAGGACCCTTATTATGATGCAGTCATTCATAATAACCTTTATCATTCCTCTTACCCTTCCTACCCACCTCCTTATACCTCTACCAGGTATCCACCTTATGGATATCCGTATCCAGTTGCGCCTCAGCCGCAACCGCCTCCACCTCAGCTGCAACCCCAACCACAAGTACCACTCGAGGCCATTAATGAGGCCTTGGATCAAGTAAGGGAAATGCGACAACAGGTCAAGAAATTGGAGAAGAAAACGACGAAATTTATCAAGAAGCTGTACAAGGCCGTTAAAGGAAGGAAGGATGACTAGTTTTGTATTTTCATATATGTAATTTAAATTCCAAAAATCCCGGCGTGAACAATGTTATTTCCTTTTCAGTCCTGCGAGGACATTATTATTTATGTTAGGTTCCTGCGTGAACCATTTTGTTATTTCCAAGTCCTATATATTAGGCAATTATGTAATGTCCTTCTTAGTAAGATTTCCTTATTTATGTATTTTATTTAATCAATCATCATGGTTTTTAATCAAATTTTATTGATCCGCTATATTATCCAAAGATTTATTAGCCAATGACTATGATCAACTAGGAATTGGCAAATGAAAATTTTGGAAGTAACCTTCTGTCTAGCAAAGGTGAACAATGTTAAACTTCCAAATTTATCATTTCTCTATAGTAACTCTCAATGAGGAGTTACCCTTTAATTCTCGTGACAATCATTGCCACATTAGTCAAATGGGTAAACGATAATGTTCGCACCCTCTCTCCTAAGTGATCCAGTGAGATCCTGGTTAAATTATTCAAACACTCAATAGTAGGGTAAAGCCAATGTGCAAAATACAGTAGTGACACTTGATGTTTCTAGCGTAAATTTTCACTATCCTATCTAAAAATGCACATGTGTCATAGTCAGTTGGCATATGACACATCATATGTCTATAAAAGTTTTGTAGATGTGTTATTTAAGTTCCCCCACCCCCATCCCAAAAGAAAATTTAAAAAGCCCAATCCATAGTGACATTTATCCAACGTTTACTAGAAGCACATTAAACCAACACACATGTTGGTTGGAATGATATCAAAGAAGTACTAATTGTATGATTTAGGATTGAAAAACTAGCCACTTGCATGAAAAGGCTAATACACACAAGGTGACTATCAATATCCCACCATTATCTTAGAGACGCTTGCATCGACAAGAATCTTAGAGACGATTGCATCGACAAGCAAACTTTAGAGGAACGAGCTCTAACAGTGACATCGATGCAAGATGACCTTTGGATTTAACATACATATTGACACGACTTATTTTTAAAAGATACCATGATTTGCTCATTTATTCAAAGTAAAATCATATTGCCAACCAAATAAGAATTTCTTTTACCAAATAACTTCTGGTTTAATGGTATTAAAGAGTGTAGGCAATGTCGTCTCTTCTTTACCAACAAATGTCTTAGTCCTACCTTGGACAATGTAGTCTAAAAAAACAACGATTTCTTTAATGACAAAAACTTAAAATAACAATTTCTTTTATGACCAACACTTAAAATTAAAAATATTAAAAATGGTCAAACGACTCTTCCGTTATTACCAGGAGCCCACATATTAAAAGATAAATATATTATAATTAATATTGATAAATAAATAAACAAACTAATAAAAAATAGTAAATAAATGAAATCATCCACTAGCTAAATCCAAGAAACGAATGTACACACAAGCATCTTCAATATAAGTATAGAGATAACGTCTTATATTCCACGCATCCATCATCCTCGCAAATCCTAAAATATTTCCAATTTTATCGCAACCAAATCCATACATTCTCCAAAATATAAGGAAGAGTCAAAAGATTGTGATTTTTATTAAGATTTGAATTTGAAGAACACCCTATTTCAACTTTCATGGTATGACTCTGTTCTTACCTCTTATATTTGTTTGACAATACACTGTAAATATCATGTTATTTGTTGATTAATTAAGTTTTTTTGTTTTTGGGTTTCGTTGTTTAATCTTGTTTAGGCGACTGAAGTTTCAAATTTCAAGTATGAAGAGGTATTATTCACAAACTTTTAGATTACAAAATTGCTTTGTTTTTGTTTTATATTATTGGCATGAACACTTGGGGCTTACAGTCATATGGTGCTGTGAATAATTTTCAGGAATTTATTGTGAACTCGAAAGGATTACAGCTTTTTACGTGTCGATGGCTGCCCCTTGATACCGAGCCAAAGGCTTTGATCTTTCTTAACCATGGCTATGGCATGGAATGCAGTGTCTCCATGAAAGGTCAGCTAGCTTCTTCCACACCTTACTTGAGTTTCAAGTGTACAAAAAGATTCATTAAGATTTTATTGCTTCATATCTTAAAAACTGAAGATTAAAATAAATAAATATATTTGGAGTTTCTTATCAAGCCATAAAGCGGATTCTAAAATAGGGGGAAGTTATTGTACAAATAAAGTTAAGTACTAAACGTACGAATAGAGTAAAAAAGCAAAAAGCACAAGGTGACATTTTCGTAAATACCAAAATTACTCTACAAGAACATTTTACAAATATTAATCTCTACAAAAGATCAAAATTACTCTACAGAATCATTTGTAGGGTAATTTTGATAGTTACTGATAATTACGAAAATGTCACCTCGCTTTTTTGTCTTTTCTTTTAGTTTATATGTTTTGTATGTTAAGTTTATTTGTATTTGATCTTTAGTCCCAAAATAGGGTCCTTTTAGTATAAGGAGGTACTTTTTGTTTAGAATCCTAACATACGAGAAGACATACATTTTTTATATTGCAAAAGTTTCGAGAGATTGAGAGTTGAGGGAGTTACGTTCGGATAGGAATAATCAAATACGAAGCGAACTTAGTCAGACAATAAAAATATAAATCATTGATATAGATTTGGATTAATGAAATTAAACAGGGGCTGCATTAAGGCTTGTGAAGGCAGGATTTGCAGTTTATGGAATAGATAACCAAGGTCATGGGAAGTCTTCTGGAATTCAGGGTTACATCCCCTCTTTTGATGACCTTGTTACAGATTGCTCTGATTATTTCACAAGCATTTGTGGTAATTTTTTATTTATTTTATATTTATTCGTATTCTTCTGATTATTAAATTAACTTCAACTCAAAAGGTTGAATTTTAAAATTTTGACTTGGTCAGCTAAGACCGGGTGAATGAAGATTTTGAATTGGTTCTTGTTTTATAGGATAACTATGAACACATCAATACATGTCATATACCATTTTTATAGTTATGAATACTATTTTAAAATGCAATAGAGAATTCGTATATTTACTTTATAAATATTTATGCTCTCACTAAAAATATCATTTTTAAAACATCACTAAAAATATTGTTTTAAAAAATATTAGAAAAATGATCTATAATGATCTATAGTGATTTGAAATGTATATTTTTTAATTAATGTTTTAAAAAATATTAGAAAAATGATTTATTGTGATTTGAAATGCATATGCTTTAATTAATGTGCATTTTATTTACAGAAAAGAAAGAAAATAAAAGAAAAATGAGGATATTGCTTGGAGAATCCATGGGAGGAGCAATGGTTCTCCTGCTACATAGGAAGAAACCAGAGTATTGGGATGGTGGAGTCTTGGTTGCACCCATGTGCAAGGTATGAGCTGCTTCTCTTCTTCTCTTTTTCGTTCAAAGATTAATTATCTCTATTGTACATAAGTTTTTTTTAACACCCATAAGATTTACTCTTAAATCCACCTAAGGCCTATCTTATGTCATTTGAACTTTAATAAAAGGATAAAAACACAAACACCTGGTTTATTAATTATCTCGCTTAATATAAACTAACTTTATAGAAAAAACCATCATAATAAATATTTGTATCTAGTGTATCTTACATAGTGAGCGAGACGGTCAAGTGCTTATATAACCAACTTATATATCACATTTAAAAGAATAGCTAACGTTTTAGATTCGCATAATTTACTAAAAATATTGTATTAAACTACCTTATATATGTGTCTTCTCTTCCTTTATATATGTGTCTTCTCTTCCTTTGGGTTCGATTCCCAGAGGAGGGGTTTTTTCTCAGATTATTGGGTTTCCTCCTGAATTTGTGTATAGGCATTATTACCTAATGGAGATGGATATGATCGACTGGTTTCGCTGGTGGCACGGTAATAGTCCGGTAGTCCGTCAATGATACAAATTTGTCGATAAAAAAATAGCAACTAATACATATGGTTACCTTTAAACCGGTAGAAATGCAAATAATATTTTGAAATGTGTCAAAAATATTGAAATCAATAACTTTTTCTCATATAAAATTTAATAAATCTGTACTGAAACTAACCAATGTAGTAGTGGTTCATTGGCTAAGACAAAATTTTTAAACATCTAGGTTTAAAAGAATGAGATTTTGAATTTAAGTTTCATAAACAACATGAATTAAAAGAAATTTGCCGTTAAAAAAATTGCAAAAGTATATATATGATCTTAAATTGGATTTGTGTCAAGTATCATGTTCATTTAATACAAAAAGTGCCTTGTATTTTATAAAAATCTGAGGGGTAATTATGGGATTTCAAGTGGGAAATATCCGGGAAAGGAAAAAACTATCTGCTTTTCAAAAATCACTTTTTCTAGAATAAATAGGTTTTACGTAACTATTCCGTACTATCAATCGAGTGTGAAAGGTTGTAAAGGGTTGCGTTTGATATTTGAAATGTATAGCTTTTATGGATGAAATGATAAAGGCCAACATAAATGACAATGAAACGAACCTAACGTTCAATGTTTGTTGAAATATATAACATGTTGAATAAAAGTGTTTGATTGTTGATTATGTATCATCACGATTTTTTTTTAAATTTTAATAAAATCAAAGAGAAAAATATGAAGTTAGAAAATGATTAAGCCTAGGCCGAATATTATTTTTATGTATGTTTATGTTTTTCAATTCTTAGATTGCTGATGATATGAAGCCACCTCAATTGGTGATTAGTGTGCTCAAGAAACTCACAAAAATAATCCCAACATGGAAAATTGTCCCGGGTCAAGATATTGTCGATGTTGCTTTTAGAGATCCTACAGTTAGAGAGGAGGTAAGAATAAATCTAGTCATGTACTTGTTTTAGTCAAGGTAATGCATATACCTTACCAAATTGTATGTTTGTGTGACAGGTTCGTAATAACCCTCTATGCTATAAAGGTCGACTTCGTTTACAAACCGCCAACCAACTACTAAATGTTAGCTTAGACCTTGAAAAGAGGCTCCAAGAGGTAAGCTTATTGAGTTTTTTTTATTTGTTAGAAATGAGGTACCAAGAAAGATATTTCTAAAACTAACATGACATGTTTGTTTTAATTAGGTCACATTTCCATTCTTCGTCGGACATGGAGAAGCAGACAAGGTGACTGATCCAACAGTGAGCAAACTTCTATATGAAACCGCTTCAAGTTTCGCCAAAACGTTTAAGTTGTATCCGGAAATGTGGCATTCTCTCACATACGGGGAGTTCACTGAGAACATAGATATTGTGTTCCAAGACATAATAAGTTGGATTGATGACAGAATTTCTAGTGGAAACTCGAGATTGGAGAGGGAACAAAAGAACGCAAATGATGAGTTACTCACATATATCTCGAGCACAAAGAAGTTGGTTGATTGATCGATCACAATACTACATGCATATTATTTTTCTGGAATTAGGAATTTAAAATATATATATATATATATATATACAAGTCTTATATCAATATAGAATGCTATTAGACAAAACTGGTTAACGATAAAGTGTATTTCAACAAACTTTTGTACCATACATGATCCCACATTTGATCGGGAATTGGTGAAGGTCCTTAGTGCACTAGTTGGAGTGGTCCTATTCAGGGTGGACCGATACTAGTAAATCGATATTAGTTAGAATATATTTATTTTATTAAAATTACTGGAATGCTTTTGGTAGATACATAAAATCAATATCATTTCAAATCATTTAATACACCATAAATAGTAGCGGCATGTAGTATTTGGGTCCCTTGGGCTTCTCGATTTGACTTGACGAGCCCATGTATTTTGACTCAAAACCCTTGCCTATATGTGGGGCACACGACTTCTCTTCTCCTCTCCTTGGCTCCTTGCTCTTCGTTCAAAACATTGCATATTTACATCAAGTTATCAAATTTAGTGACGGCACCAAAAATTTTTTATGGGGGCGAGAAATATTTTTTCAAAAGATTTTAAGCTCCTAGGTATATAAAAAAAAATTGGTTCATATCAGGTCAGATTGGGTCAGGTCATGTAAAATAAAAGAACATCAAATTTACATAATGATAAAAAAACACATTAAACGTCGTTATAAACATATTTAAAATGTCGTCATACGGGTTTTCATTTTTTGAAAGCTGTAGCAACCAAAAAATTATCTAAACGACAAAATCACCCTACTAGAACAAAAAAAGTCAAAAGATATAAAATTTCAAACCTTTTTATCATCTATATACCTCTATTTCTTCTAAAAACAAAATAAAACAACAATATACCATTAAAAATGAAGGTAACTTGTATTGTTTGGATTCCAGTATAAAAAACAACATAATACAACAATATATAACATTAAAAACGAAGGTACTTTTTATTGTTTGATCTCAGTGAGTTTGGTGGCGGATATTTGCGATTTTTGGCGAGAAATTGGAGCTTGGCTGGATGCTCTTGGCTGTTGCCGTCGCTGAGGTTGATATCGCAGACGAGAGAGAGCGGGAGAAACAGAATAGGAAGGAGCGGTTTGGGTTGGGTTATTTTATTATACTTCAAATTTTGTTGGGTTGGGTTAAGTGGGCTTGGGCTAAATTGTTAAATGAAATTGAGTGGGTACAAACTCATACATGAGGTTGTATTTTTAACAAAATAAGTGTTTATGTTATATTTTTTATAAAAATCAGTGTGTATTACAATCTTTTTTATATAAATTAAAAATATAATTATTTTTCTAATTGGGGGGGGGGGGGGGGTTGAAATTTCTAAGGGATGCGATTGAGACTTTATCGGAAATTTAACACTAGTTTTTTTTTTCAAAGAGTGCGACCGCCACCCACTGGTGTGAGTAGGCATGCCCCTGATCAAATCTTTGTTAAATATAACAAGTTTACAACTTATAACCTAATCTACAAATTCTTCTACATATCCTATTTTACAACAACTATTAGATGAGCCATTACAACTAAGGAGCTGACCATTTCGAACTAGAGGTCTTAACTAGGGTGTTATGAGCCAACCGAACGGAGGTATGCTCATGCTCGGTTTGGTTTGAAACCGAGTCGCTCGGTTCTGTTCGGATTTAGGAAATCGAGCGGAAATCTTATGCTCGTGCTCGGTTCGGTTTAAACCGAGCCGTCGGCTTCGGTTTAAAACCGAGCCGTTCGGTTCGGTTTATAACCGAGCCGTTCGGTTCGGTTCGCTTTTGCTCAGTTTTATTTAGCATTTTCTACACATCCACTCATTGACCAAAATTCACCAACTTATATGTCTCATACACACTTAACAATTTAACAAAATACAAACATAAAAAAAGTCTCACAAAAATAAACACAAAATGTCATCCAAATGTTTAATGTTTAAGAACATCTAAAATGCGTTAGAAGGAGCGACGAGGGAAATAGGGAAATAGGGATTTAGGGAAATTAGGGTTACTTTACTAAAGTCTAAAACAATAGCAGGAATATCAGATTTCAACTTTTTTTAATACTTTTTAATATATTTATTATATATAAATAATAATAATAATAGAAACAAATTCGATCGAAACCGAGCGAGCGACGGGTACCTATGCTCGTGCTCGGTTCATTTTAAACCGAACCGAGCTGCTCAGCTCGGTTTTAACCGAGCAAGGAATCGAACGAGCAAATTTCCGAGCTTTTTCGAACGATCGTCGAACGATCTTCGAGTGCCGAGCAGTTTGGACAGCCTAGTCTTAACCAATTAGACTTAGTATAATGGTTAACCATTCAAAGGCAAATTTCTGAATCATTCTGACATCTGCCTGTGAAACAAACAGTTTAAACCATTAACTATTAAATCGTAAAATGTCTAAACTATTAAAAGCTTAATTAAGAGCTAAAAAACAAAACTGTGTAACAAATCCTATAGGGTTTGATTCAACTTCCCAAAAGTTAAGGAATGTTAGCATATGGGCTCAAACCTGATGACATTTGACAATGGGCCAACATGGTCAAGGAAATTTTAGCATACGGGTAATGAGCCCAAGCTTGATGACATTGACATGAGCCAAACATGCAAGTGAGGCTCAAGTAGTTTTTAACATAAAATGGGCCTACTCAATATATTTTTGATTTCAGTTCTTTCTCTCATCATGCATTCGATTTATCCTCTTCACCACTTTTGAAAACACCCTCCTAAATGTATTCAAAGTAATAATAAAATAATAATAATAATAATAATATAATAATAATAATAATAATAATAATAATATATAATAATAATAATAATAATAATAATAATTTTCTCAAATAATAAACTTAAATTATAGTATATTGAGAGAAGATATACTAGGAACCATCATTTAGCTAGGAAGGTTAGAAACCATTACAACCACTAGATTGGTAATGAATGACTAGGATTAAAACTACAGGGTGTGGGCTTGGGTTGGGGGCGTGGGTTACCCTTCAACGCCAGCTTTCCCATCCCGGGTTGGCGTTGGGTTGGGCGTCGCCCCTCTGGCGTGGGGCTGGGGCGGGAGGGAGGGAGGTGAGCGGTTGGCTTTTGTCGGCTGGTCTAATATGGCTGACTTTGGTTGGCTACTTTAGGCTGGCCACACCAAGCTAGCCACACCACATCACGCCCCTCCACACCCCACTTTTTTGGGTTGGCCTGGTGGAGCCCACCTTCGTCACATGTCGTGCAAAGCCCCCAACCCAAGCCCCCCACACCCCGCAGTCTAAAGAAGTGAAATTCATCAATTTAAAGAGGCGTATGGGTTTTCAGAGAGGCATTATGGTCCCTCCAAGTGAATAATTTCTTTCTCCTCCAATTCCCTTTGTTTTTAAAACGTTAATAACTTTTTCATACGACACTATTTTAAATAAAATTGCACCATAAAAGCGAGCGTGTTTTTTAATCTTTAAAACGAGTATACTATCGCTATACTTTTGAAAAAAATTAAAAACCCAAATACGTAAAACACAATGGTAAAACCTAGAACGTAAAATGCAAGTCGAAAACCCAAATTGTAAAACGCAATTCACAATGGTAAAAGCCAGGTTGTAAAACGCAATGGTAAAACCAAGATCGTATAACACGATTCACAATGGTAAAACCCATATCGTAAAACGTAATGGTAAACCAGATTGTAAAACGCAATTCACAATGGTAAAATCCAGATCGTAAAATGCAATTCACAATCATAAAACCTAGACCTAAAACGTGATTCGAAAAATAAAAAATACCATATCGTAAAACACAATTCAAAAAATTTGAAAACCTAAAAAGTAAAACACAATGATTGATTAAATTCTTCAAATTTCCTACATAGATCGAAAGCCGATTTCTTAGTATTTCTTCAATGATTGACAAAATTTGAATACTAGAAACACTGATCAACGATCAAATCGAATGAATCGAGTGATTCACTTCGAAATCATGAGAAAAAAAATGAGAAAATGTATGAAATTAAACTAGGATTCTTCAAAAAAGTTGAAGAACACGTTGATTAAGTGTTTGAATCATTGATTGATGAAGAAAATCGTAATATGATGCAGTGATTATATAGTGGGAAAGTTAAGAGATGAGTTATAAAGATGATGGGTTTTGAAGATTGAGGGAAAGAGAAAAAAGAAGATGAGATGAAAAAGTATATAATAATTTAAACGACAGTAGTAGAAGTCCTAACTATTAATCTAAAGCAACTTTAATTTAGCTTTTATAACAAAATTGATCCAAATAATAAATGCAACGGCAAATAAATACTCTATATATATATATATATAGAAACGGCATTCTCCCTGAGAAAACGGTTTGTAGTGTGAAAACAATGAGAACGGATCCTTGTCGAACATGTGGCAGAGACGCTAAATGATATGCAGAGGCACGATTGTCATGGTCCACGTTCCACTCAACAAAGGGCGTTATAATGCCATTTCAAACAAAATTCCAAAAATTTCGTATTAGCAGTTACCTCCTCTCCGAGCTTCCGAAATCCATGGCTTCTAACGTGGATTCCGTTCTACAAAGTAATATTTGATGGTGTTTTCATATATGTTCCAGCAAATCATGCAACAGATATGGTGTTTTGTTCTTTATGCTTGTTTCAGTGGCGCTCTTCCTATATTCAATACATGGCGTTTTCATTATTAATGTTAACTGTCGTTTGGGATCTAATATATGCTTATTGTTTACGATCAGTGGAGTTTTACACCTGGTTACGTATATATGTATAGTTGTGAATATTGGCGTTAATTTGTAAACATCATTTCTTACTATTTGTTGATTGTTCAACTTATCGCGTTTTCATTAACATGTTTTAGAAGACAATAACATCAGTTCTTCATATTGTTTATTATTAAAATAATGGCGTTTTCATTATGGCTTTTTCATTAATATGTTTTATTAAGAAAGTAATATCAGTTATTCATATTTTTTATTATTCAATTAATGGCGTTTTCATTAATAATGTTTTAAGGAGACATTTTCTATGTTAAATATTTCGCCAATGGCGTTTTTCATAATTCGTTCTCATTGTGTTTTATCAAAGGAGGGTGTTTTTTCGAATGAAAGGTTTTGCCCGAATACTGGTTTTACATTTATCATTCCCGACGTTAGTGAAGAGATAAAGCCAAAACTAGACATCATATTCCCAATCCTCGATGATTGTTGTTCATTGTATGTTAGATATGCGACGGCTTGTGGTTTTTCTGTCAGGAAATTGACTGAAAAGATAAACGCCAAAGGAGAAACATATATTAAGTATTACATGTGTACGCGATCTGGGTATATAAGGACAAGAAGGATGACACGTTGGACCCGAATCAAAAGGAAGGATTGTGCGATTCAACTTTCAAAGAGGACTGGTTGTGGAGCACAATTATGTGTAATATTTGAGGCTGGATCATGGAAGGTCTATAAGTTTGTTGAGGAACACAACCATGATTTTTGTTGAACAACCGGATAAGCATTTTCTTCCGTCTGAACGACACCTCACTTAGCTCCAGAAGCATGTTATATATAGCATTTATAAGTTGAATTTGGGACCGGTTAAGGCGTATAAAGTTATGAAGACTTGTTTTGACGGTTTTGAAGACGTGGGTGCAAGTAAAGTTGATTTTAAGAACTACAAGAGGAAAGTTAACTTCTTTATAGGGAATACGACGCTAAGATGGTTGTGAGACATTTGCATGAAAAAAACGTCCCAGTCTAATTTCTCGTACGATTCCTTCACAGATGATGATAATCGTTTGAAGGCACTTTTTTGGTGTGATGATCAATGCCAACGTAATTACCACGTGTTTGGTGATGTGATTTGTTTTGACGCCACGTATCGTTGCAACAAGTAATATTTATAATTCTATTTATTCTGTGTGTTTTGGCGTTTTCACTGTTTAGCTGCATTGGCGTTTTGTTCTCGTTTCATTTTTTTCAATGGCGTTTTCATATGCAGATACTCTATGGTGTTTGTACCGTTCACTGGTATAGACAATCACCACTGCAATGTTACATTTGGTGCTGCATTTTTGGCGTCAGAAACTGCTGATTCGTATATATGGTTGTTAAGAGTTTTTCTAAAAGCTGTCGGTGCTCGACCAAATGTCATTGACCAAGATCTAGCAATGAAGAAGGCTATTTCTGTTGTATTTGTTGAAACGGGGCATTGGTTAGCATGTGGCACGTGATGCATAAACTTTCTCTAAAGGTTGATTTTCTTATTTTTATGTGTTTGGCGTTTTAAGATATATGGAGTTTTGCCATTCATAACTGTTTTTCATGTTAGTTTTTTGTTTCTAATGTATTAATTCCATGGTGTTTTCGTGTTTTATATAGGTTGGTGTTAGGCTATGCAATTCCATCAATTTCAAAGAACGTTTTTGTGGTTTTGTGTGGACGGATATTCTTACACCCAAAGAGTTTGAATCAGGATGGAAGAGGTTATTGAAGAGTTCAATTTAGATGATAATGACTGGCTAGCTGATATTTTTGTACTTAGGGATTCTTGGATCCCTGCCTACTATAGTATGGAGGAACTGTCAGGCCTTATGCGTACGACATCGAGGTCGGAGAGGTAGAACCATTTTTTTGGTCAAGTGTGCAATGCAAAATCTACTCTTGTTGAGTTCATGACTCATACGAAACTGCAATAGAAGCACAACGTCACACGCACCGGAAAAATGATCATGAATCTCGATACAACGCCCCCAGTAGAAAAGTAATTATAAAGTGTTGGAGAGCCAGTTGCTGAGATATACACAAAAAATATTTTTTGTGACATTAAAGCTGAGCTAATTGGATTAAAGATTGCTTAATCAACGTTATGAAGAGCCGCCCGATGGGTTTGTTAAGTTCTACATAAATGATTTCTAGCAGCCTTGTACATCCTTATTCGAGGTAAACGATGGCGTTTTTCACGTATTTATTTGGCGTTTTCTGAGTATGCCGTTTATTATAATGTTAAACATTTATTTTTCTGCCTGAAGTTTTTTGTGTTTGTTATTTTATGGTGTTTTATACATACATTGTTTTGGCTTTTTTTTCAGGTAATGTACCGTAAGTCTGATTGCACCAGCACTTGCTCATGCATTCATTTTGAGCAGTTTGGTTTGCTATGTAGACATATATTTTATGTTTTGAGAAGTTTGGATATTAGGAAATTTCCAAAACAGTATATTTTGAATAGATGGAGCAAAGAGGCTTTACCGAATTGCTCTTCAGATTACTTAATGAGTTGTGATTTTATGACCGAGCTTGATTCCTATGTGCAAAGTAGATGTGAGAAATTATTTTTGCAACAGAGTATACTTTGAACCGTTTATTTGGTAATAAGGAGGAGCTATCCTTATACAAGGATCATGTTCAATCTTATATGAAGAAGGTTCAAGATATGCAGATTGTTGCTCCTCCTCCTAGTACTAGGGATAGATTCACGGAGATAACATGGTAATATCAAAACGACAAGAATCCGATAAGAGTTCCTGTTGGGTATAAGTCGAAAGGTTCTGGATCTTGTAAGCGTTTGAAATCCAAATAGGAGGAATCAATTGAAAAAAACAAAAACAAAAGGGAAGTGTAAGAATTGTAAAGCTTTTGGACACTACGGGCAAGAAGGCCGTAATTAAAAGAAAATCGACACGGTCTTCGAAAGCAAGTGAAGAGTAGTTTGACGTTTTTTATATTTTTTTCCTATGCAATTTTTGAGCATGTAAGAACACACAATATCGCAATTTGGCGTTTTATATTTTTTATATATCATTTTTATTGGTTTTTCACATTTTTTTCACTTTTTGTTCATAACATGTGATTAAAGGGAATTATTATAGTTCTCGATGTTTGTTTTTTTGCTTTTTGGCGTTTTTGCACCTAATTATAGAGAATAAAATATTTATTATTAACTAGAAGGTACATGACAAACCATAGAAGATCGCACACACACATAAACGCCAAAAAAAGAATACCTTTTAGTCAATAAAATACTTTATTCCTCTAATTAGGTGAGGATTAACTCAATAAGATTTTGCTGAATGAGATGGACAACATTGTTAATCCTCACTTAAGAATGTTTTCCAACTCATTCAGTGAAACTTTATTGAGAACAAAACTGAATCTTCAAGAAAACGACGTTCGCACATTGTGGTTTTTGAACTTTTTGGCGTTTTAAATTGAATGGTATTTAGTAAGATATGACGTTTGTTTTTGGTGTGATCAATGGAAGGGCCTGAGAGTTGTTTATAATAAGATGTTTTGGCGCGTAGTTTAGGCGGGATTTTTTATAATAAATTTTAGTAATAAAGTTTCCGTCGTTTCAGTTACTGTTTGTTTAGCTTTATCTGTTAAAGATGTAACGCGTTCCATCATTAAGTTTGGCGTTTTGTATGAATGACGTTTTAAATAAAGATGACAAAATACAACTAATTAACTTTTTATTAATTCAAAATAATGTTATGGCTTTGAAACATATATCAGACATGCACATTGTAAATAATATTCATGGCATTTAGAAACAAGTAGATGCAATAGTCTAAAACAAATACACTAGTTAACATGAAAATTATAAAATGAAAGCAATTCATGGCGTTTAAGTTAATCTACATATTCATCCATCATTTTTCTATTCTCTTGCACCCTATTTGTACAATTCAGTAATTTTTGGAGTTTTTTTTAATAATATGTGATTAAAGGAAATTATCATAGTTTTGGCGTTTTATATCTAATTAGAGAAATAGAGTATTTTATTAGCGGAAAAGTACATAACGAACCACAAAAATAACACACACAAAAAAAAAAGAAAAGAAAAGAAAAATTAAAACTACTTGCCAGAAGGGATTTTGTCTGAGAAGTATCCATCGCCCCCTCGTCTTCTTCTTCGGATTCTTCATCCAATTTCTCATCCAAATCTACACTGTCATCGGTATCTTCATCTTGAAGATTTTGACACCTCTATATGAACTTGTCATGCAACAACATCAATTTTTCGGGTCATCTCTGTGTTCAAACATGTTGAGTTGCATAATCCTGTAGGAACACAAGACTCTGTTTGGTCATGATGTTTTTTAACCGTGTAGTCTTCCTGCTCCCCGTTGTCACATACAACAGCAACTAACTCTATGTCTTCATCAAAATGCCAAGATTGGATGACTGGGTCGACATTTGTATTTGCATTGTTCGATCCAAATTTTCTGGTTAATCTTCGTATAACCGTATTTGTTTTTTCAGAAAGGTTATCAAGAGGAACGCTAAGTGCTAGTATCCCCTTTTGAACTTCTTCGTCCAAGTTCAATATGGCTTTGGCGGTTTTCACAAACACTCTTCTTCTGTTGTCAAAGAGGATTACAAATCTATTGATTCTAGTGTTGAATCCCCATGAAACGATGTTTGCCATCTTTTCAGAGTTTCTTTTTTGAAATTTGGCGTATTAGTAGGAATAGCGTTTTGGTTAAAGATGACGTTTTTTAGTATGATTAATGGAAGGGATGGTAACGTCATTTATATAGTGATGTGTTTGGCGTGTAGTTTAGGCGTGGATTTTTTATAATAAATGTTAGTAATAAAGTTTCAGTTACTGTTTGTTTACCTTTATATGTTAAAGGTACAACGCTTTTCATAATTAAGTTTGGCGTTTTGTATGAATGGCGTTTTAGATAAAGATGACATTTCATATGGAAGGGACTGATGTGTGTGGCTTGTAGTTTAAGGCGGAAATTTTAATGGCGTTTTAGGTATGAGTTTGGCGTTTTGTATTAAATCAGTCAAAAGACCCTTTTACCCTTAATGAAGTGCGTCCACATAATAAAGTTGATGTTATTTACGAAAACGTCACGCGCCAATCTAATCCATAGATTGTTTTGTTCCAACAAATGAGGGGCATTCTCACCGTTTTCACATTTATAGGTGTTTTATCTAAATCCTGCCCCCATATATATATATATACATATATATACACACACACACACATACATACATATAAGACAAAGTTCTTGTACGAAATATAGGAGAGGGTTTTGTTAGGGCATAGATTTCCATAATTATGGATCCAATATTCTGAGGTGTTTCCTGGATCAGTTATCCTTAGCGGGTAATGTAGGGACTCAGAGGATCAATGATCCTTATTATTACTTGTAGTTTCTAACAATTGTTCTCGATGTTTCTAATATTCATGTGCAGGATATCAACGAAGTGGACTGAGTCTTAGCTGGAATCTTGGGGATAATTCATTGAAGATGTTGCACATGCTATTTCCACAACGGTCATGGGGAGTGAACGTGGTCTTGCATGATTTTCGGACTTAGTTATTATTGTTATTAAAAATGGGTTGATCAAGTGTTAATAGGCATAATTCACACTCTCGCATATACATTACGAACCAAAACACTCTAAAAACAAACCTAGCAATCAGTTGTAATACGCTTGATCAACATCCAAAGTTGTAATCACTTTTGTTTGTGTAATATAGTTGGTAGTGATAGTTTTCACTACCCGAGGTTTTGTGCCGGCAATCTACTAGTGATCAAGGGCTTTTCCTCGTATAAATCTCTGTGTTTGATTGTCTTATTCGTCTTACATTCATATCATCATCGTTTATCACTTAAGCACTCTACTTCACTTTACAGATTTGGTTACATTATCCTTGATCAGATTTTTGACCAAAACAATTTGGCGCCCACCATGGGGCCAGTGATACTTCAATTCTAAAACTTTTCCATCCATTTTTGCTTATTCTCATCAATTCCATAATGCCATGGCCCGTCAAGGAAAATCCATTTCAACTGCCATGCCAACGATTACGTCCTCTCAGAGCTCTATGCCGTTGCCTCCTATTCCCCCACAATTCTAGAAGAATAATGATACTGCTCAGAAGAAGACATCCTCTATCTTCCAAGGATCCAAAACTTATACTGACAATGAAATTACTGTTTTGTATTCGTAGATGAAAAGCTACATGGAGCAGCAGTACAAGACTAATCAAAAGATCCTGCATGAGATTGAAGATATCAAGAAACAAAAGAGGCCGACAGAGGACCAGTCTCCATTGATGCCTAAAGTGTTGGATTTTGTCACTCCGATATCAACAACTCAACAATCTAGAGGATCCACCATCCAACCTCAATGATCCTTTATCCCTCAACAAGGATCACCGGCGATGACCCAGCCTTAAGGATCCTTCCTCCATTCAGAAGAATACGTGGAAATGTTCCAGCCTCAAGGATCCTGCCTCCATCAATAAAGATCCTCAGCTCGAGTTCAAGGATCCATGGATTACCCACCAAGACCTTCAACACACACCTTTCCTGTTTCCAGTGTCTTTAGGATCAAGGATCCTCAGGGAGACAACCACTGAAACACTCAGAAATCCATGATGGGGATTTCATCCCCATGCAGACTATTGCTTCCTCAGGCCCTACTATAAATGCTGACATGTCTTATCCTAGATACTCTTCAAGGATACCACCTTTAAGTCAACCAGGAGGTAGCAGTTCCCATAATACATTTTTGGATACTATTATGGTTATATGTAGGATGCACGGATCAATCAGGCCATGGCCCGAGACTTGAAAAAGCTCAAGGATATGATATCCAGTGTCTTGGGGATCGTCAAAACTATTCCTGAGATTCCAGACGGAAACCATAGGATATCTCGTTTTGCACCACCAATATGCAATGCAGAGATACCCAAGCACTTTCAAACCCCCAACATGAAATTGTATGATGGTATAACCGATCTGGAGGAGCATGTGGCCCAATACAGAGAAAGAATGGAGATAAACCCCATTCCTGAAAGACTAAAAAAGCTTGCCTATGCAAGGGTTTTGGATCCACACTCACTAGATGTACGTTAAAATGGCTGCTAAGTATTCCTCCCTATTATATAACTTCGTTTTCACATTTGGTTAATGATGTGTGCAAAATGCAACATATAAATTACATCAAACAAGACATAATAACAAACCTTTTAAATTATAGGATCAAAAGAGCTTAAATGAATAAAAGGAACAAATTAACAATATAAACCAACACAAATACAAAGAAGAAGGATTGGCATGATCTACCGAACCCCCATCCACATCCAAAACAACAAAATAACAAAGAATAGAAGCTTAGGCATGGGGCCTTGCCCAGTCAAGATTCCTTGCAGAAAATGATAACAGCAAAAGACAAACCAACACGGGCTGTGACAACTCAACATGGGCCTGGTCAACTCTAAGATTCGCAGAATCAGTGATGGTGTTGGTGCATGTTTGTGACAACAACTTTTAGATTTAGGTCTTTGGATATTTTGTAATTAGTGAAACAATAAACGGTTAGCGGGTTTAGCTTTGTAATGGTTAGTTAATAGTGATTGGGCCAAACCAAACCCACATTAGGGGAATGATAGGCGAATTGGGCTTGTCCATTTCGCAGCCCATGAGCAGTAACACTAGCCCAGGTTGCAAACTTGTGTTATATAAACAAGGCTTTGCATTAGGGTTTAGGTAAATCACCATAATCACTAGAAACAGAGTTTACAGAGAGATTGAGAGAGAATTCATGAGGGCTATAGTGCTTGGACAAATTTGTGTGGTTAAAATCTTGATTGATTGTAATCAGTTTGATAGATAATCAATAAAGATCAGTTTATGGTGATTTCTGCTTCTACACCTTTCTGTGACAATCTGATCTAGAGGATTTCGCACTCTAGATTATGTTAGGCTTAGATTTCAATACTATGGATCACTTATCCTGAGATTTGACCTGGATCATTTATCCTTCATGGGTGGTGCACGCAGTCTAAGGATCAAGGATCCTTATTATTACTAATGTTATCTAACAATTTTTCCTACATTTTTAGCTTGTATTTGCAGGTGTATTACGATGTGGACTTGTTATATGTGGGAATCTCGTGGAATATGCTTATATTCTGCACGTGAAATGGAGCAAGAGACGGTGTGGTGATCCTGGGACAATTGCATGATTTGTGGATAGTTAGTTAATTAAATTTTTAGCTAGTTATATCAAGGGTATTGAGCTTGGATAATGACACTTGCACACTTTTATGTACAACACTTCTGCTCCTCTCGCAAAACTCTCTCAAACACACACACTAGAATTCATTGTAAGAAGCTCAATATCATCCAAACTTGTAACTTTTTTTATGCAATATAGTTGGTGATTGGTAGTTTCCATCACCCAATGTTTTTTGTGCCGGAGATCAATCATTGATCATGGGCTTTTTCCTCTTATACATCTCGGTGTTCATCGTTGTTAGCATTTCTAATTTGTTCATCAATGGTTTAACACGTAAGCACTCAACCTTACAAAATCAGATTTGGTTACATTATCCTTATTGTGATTTTTGACCAAAACAGTTTGGTGCCCACCGTGGGGCAAGTGGTGCTTCAATTCTAAAAATTTCGTTCATTTAATTCATTTCTATTCATCTCCATCAATCACATGGCTTCTCAGAGAAAACTCACTTCAAATGCCATACCTACAATTACTTCATCCCAAACCAGTTCATCGTTGCCTCCTATCCCCCCTGCATACCAGAAGAGTATTGAGAATCCTCATAAGAAAACAACACCTGTTTACACAGGATCAAAAACCTCTACTGTTTCTTCATCTACAACTACTAACAGTGATGTTTCTACTTTGATTTTGCAGATGAAGAACTACATGGAGCAGCAGGACAAAACTAATCAAACGATCCTTCGTGAAATTGATGAAATCAAGAAGCAAAAGAAATCAGTGGAGGATCATTTCCCATTGATGCCCAGGCCGTTAGATTTTGCTACTCCATCATCAACAATCCAGCATTCAAAAGGATCCGGTGTCCAGATCCAAGGATCATCCAACCGTCAGCAAGGACCGCTGGGAATGACTCAGGCTCAAGGATCCTCATCTCAGGTTCAAGGATCTTACTTCCAACATCAAGGATCCTCTATCCTTCAGCGAGGATCACTAGAGACCATAAAGCCTCAAGGATTCTTCTATGAACCTGGAGGATCACAAGGGATGTACCAGTCCAAAGGATTCTATGCTCCACATCAAGGAACCTCATCTTAAGTTCAAGGATCTAACTTGTTCCAGGATCAAGGATCCTTAGGGAGATAATCATGGAGAAGCTCTGAAATTCATGAAGGCGACTTCATTCCCATGTAGACTATTGCTTCTTCTGACCCCACGATTACCGCAGACACATCTTATCCTAGACAAACCTCTAGGATACCAGTTCAAAACCAATCAGAAGGTAACAACTTCAATGCGTCTTTTGATACTAACCTCACTTACATGCAGGATGCAGGCATCAACCAAGCTATGGCCAAGGAGCTTACAAAAACTCATGGATATGATATCCAGCATTCCTGGAGTGGTCAAATCCATTCCTGAGATCCCAGATGGTAGCCATAGGATATCTCGCTTTGCACCTCACATAAACAATGTTGAGATACCAAAGCGTTTCCAGACTCCAAGTATGAAGCTCTATGATGGTACCATTCACTCGGAGGAGCATGTGGCTCAATATAGAGACATGATGGAGATAAACCCCATTTCTGAAAGATTAAAGGAAGCCTGTTCGTGCAAGGGCTTCGGATCCACACTAACCGGATCAGCACTCAAGTGGCTGGTAAGTCTTCCTCCTTACTCTATCAATTCATTTTCTTATTTAGTTAACTTATTCAATAATCAGTTTTCTTGTAGTAGATCATTTGAAAGGTTAACTAGTGACTTGTATAGGATCACCCAAGGTCGTGATGAATCGCTTAGAGATTACGTCACTAAATTAGTAGAGAATCCTTAGAGATCCCTAATTTAGATATTGCCACTGCTGTGGAAGCATTTAAAATGGGGTTGCTAAAAGATTCTCCATTCTATGATGACCTTGTTTTGACACCTTACAGGAATCTAGATGAAGTAAGAAACAGGGCCTTGAGATTCATTCAATTAGAGGATGACAACAGGATCCAAGAAAGATTGTTAGGATCCTCAAAATAGGAGAACCAAGGATCCTTCTTTAAGAATAATCGATCCAAGCAATACTCCAGGCCTGGCAATCAGAATGTGCATGTAGTCGAACAAGAGGAAGACGCTGAGGATTATCCTCCTATTTCTGAATATTGTTTTTCTGCTGATAATAGTGAACTAATCCTTACTTTGCAGAATTTAGGTGACAAGGCCAGATGGCCAAGAAAGAATGACAAATCCATGGCTGGCAAGGATAAATCGAAATGGGGTGCTTATCATGAGGATTTTGGTCACCTTACTGATGAGTGTATAACATTGAGGAAGGGAATTGGTTATCTTTTGAGCAAAGGTTACCTGAAGGAGCTGCTTGGAAGAAAGAAATCAAGGATCCAGGATCCTGAAAAAGTTCCTGAAAGGGCTCCTCCACCGCCTGCAGATGCTCAAATCATTAACTTCATTTCTGGAGGTTCTGATATTTGTGGAACCTCGTCTTCCACATCTAAGAGACACGCCAAAGAAACAAAGATGGAGAATGGAGATAGACCTGTTCGAACCTCCACTCTAAATCAGCAGAAAGTGATATCCTTTGATGAGGATGACCATGTCGACATACAAGATCCTCATCATGACGGTTTAGTCATTGCATTGTTTATCTCTAACCATTTTGTTCGCAGGATCATCATTGATAGAGGAAGCTCGGTGAACATAATCCAGTTGGATGTCCTCAAGAAAATGAATATTCCTGATTCCGAGATTATTCGAAGATCATCGGTGCTAGTAGGATTCAGCGGAGAAACAAAGAATACATTGGGGGACATCAAACTCCCAATCTACATTGAGGGAGTAAACTCTATCCAAAAATTTTGTGTTATAGATTGCTTGTCTTGTTGCAATGGTATCCTTGGCAGGCCCTGAATACATGACATGAAGGCAGTTCCCTCGACATACCACCAATCGTAAAGCTCCCAACTCCATGGGGAGTGGTGAAGATAGAGAGTGACCACCAGGAAGCGAAGAACTGCTACACTTCTCAATGAATCCAACTTCAAAGCCCAGGGAAGCATTAAAGTATCCTCCGAGGGACGTCATAGAGGCTAGAGAACAAGATGTCAAGGATATTCTGCTAGACCCTGAGGATCCTGAATCCAAAGATTTTATAGGATCTGGGATCCTGGATAGTATAGAACAAGATTTAATATCCTTCTTAAAGAGAAGGAAATCTACCTTTGCTTGGAGACATGAAGACATGACAGGTATATCAAAAGATGTTATTACTCATAAGCTCGGTATTGATAAATTGTTGGTGCATATGTCTGTTGCCTACGTCATTATGTATCGAATCTGAGTGAATATGGATTAATCTGTTAGAAACAAGGCGTATTTAAGTGTAATATAGTACAAGTTCGCTTGAGATTGATTGCGAGAGGTCAAGTTCGGCCGAACTTGACTAAGTCAAGTTCGCTCGAACTTCCATACTCTCTAGCGAACTTGGAAAACTATAAATAGGTGCCTTGGGATTTCATTTGTAACGTGGAGAGATTTTGGCACAGAGACGGCAAGATTTGTCGGATCCGGTTCTCGAATGTATTGAACTTTAGATCAATGAAAACAACATTTAAATGAGTAATTCTTGTTATTTGGTTAACTTGTATTAGTTTCCGCCTAATCGGATAATAGATAACAAATTTGGTTCCGTGCTAATCGTGGACGTTCCTACAAGGGTATCAGAGCCTGGATACTTAAATTTGCTGGAATCAAGACAAGAATTTCTCTATTTCATATCCATTCTATCATTTTTCTTAACATTTTCACGTATTTGATGATTTCATGGACAAAATCAACTAAAAACTGAACATATCATGTAAAATACACTTGTGATAAACCCTTGAGAGTTTGAACATCAAATTCAAATGTTTTGATATCAAAAAGTTGGAAAAACCATGTTTTGGAAACAAATTTCAGCCGAACTTAACATCAAGTTCGACCGAACTTGAGTAAAATCTCACTGATTTTAATCAAGTTCGACCGAACTTGATAGATTTTTCATGAGTTTTTGTGATAAGTCCGACCGAACTTGATAGATTTTTCACGAGTTTTTGTGATAAGTACGACCGAACTTGAAGGTTTTTGAGTGAGATTGTGTTAAGTTCGCTCGAAATTAATAAGTTTTCATTGAAATTTTATCAAGTTCGCTCGAACTTGTTAAAAAATCAGGAAACTTAGGCTAAGTTCGCCCGATCTTGCAAGTTTTTCTTTAAAATCAATTGTAAGTTCACTCGTAGTTATCTAAGACACCTAAGTTCGACCGAACTTGAGTGTTCTTCTTGAAATCATTTACAAGTTCGCTCAAAGTGAAATTTTTTTCCAAAATACTCTTCAAGTTCGACCGAACTTGAGGTATTTGTGATAAATTTGAAATCAAAAGCTGATTTTCACACAAGTTCACGAACTTGTCTGTTTCTAATCAAATTTCGTGTGTTTTTGATCGTATTATCAGATAAGTCTTTGGATTGTCAAAATGGAAGATTTCCACAACGTGTTCGTCTCTCAAATGGCTTCTTCATCAAATGCTAATGTTCTTGCGGCAAATCAGATGAATATCGAATAACGAAATGGGTACTACGTCGAAACCGGCAAAGCTAATGAGCATGGAACGAGTTTGAAGGATGGTAAGGAAAAGTTTGTGAATTGGATACAAGCGAATCAATTCAATGATTGGGTTGCAGTTGGGGATGGTTACAAATGGCCAAAAGATGAGCGTGATCAAGATCTTCCACTGAACAAATTTTCACCGGTTGACAAAGATAACTATGTTGCTGAGAAGAAAATGATCAGCTTGATACAACAATCAGTGAAGGAAGATATCTTGATTCTCTTGCCAGAATATGAAACGTCACAAGAATTATGCATTCTCTTTGTGACAAATTCAAAGGAAGTGATGAAATGATTAAAAGCAAAGAGGCCTTGATCAAGAAAGAGTTCGAGATCTTCACGATGATTAAAGGTGAAATAATGAAGCAGATGATCGATAGATACTGTCACCTCATGGTCCAGATGTGGAGACATGATATCAAACGATCTAATGAAGGGCAAATCGAGAAGTTAGCCGATGCACTTCCAGAAGGAGAATGGACAACATATCTGATGATTCTGAAGAATAGTCCATCTTGGAGACACTTCACGTTGTCATCTTTCATCGACAATTTGGAAGGTCATGAAATGGAGTTGATGAAGATTGCAAAATCAAATCATGCTAATGTTGTTCAAGATGTCGGTGTTTATTATAAAGGAGGTATTCCAGATACTCCGATTCAAAGCCCGAAAATTCAAACAGCATTTAGTGCAAATACAAATTCTTCTCCAAATCAAAGTTCTCCATATGTGGTTATACAAGTGCTAGTTCAAGCTCTTCATTCCGAAATCAGACAAGTCAAGCAAGTTCTAAAGTGCAACATAGCAGTTGACTTAAAGAATGTATTTCCAGAAAAGTGCTAAACAGCACATAGCACTTCTCGCTACCGTTCTTGAATCATATGAAAGTCTCGTTGCTGGAAAGATTGGTAATCCAGAGATGACCGCCGAAGATTATGATAGGTGGATGAAGAAGAATTGGAGCTAATGGATATCAAATGGAGGCCTTGCATCCATTATCAGAAGAGGTTCTAAATTTGTGGCACTCACTGGAAGGGATATTGGTAATTCAAGTAACAAGCTTGGATTTGACAAGTCTAAAGTCACATTACAAAAAGGGCACTTCAAACGAGAATGTAACAATCAAGAAGCAAGTGGAAACCAAAATCCTTTCGGCAGCAACAATGAGTACTACAAGAAAGCCCTTCAATACAAACCATAAAAAAGAACACAAGTCGAAAGTTGAAGATAAATCTGCAAAGAAAACCGAACAAGCTCTTATTGCTAATCATGAAGAAGATGGTTTTGACTGGAATAAATACATCGGAAAGAAAACTGGTGTTGCCATGATAGCAGAGTTAGTAGATGAAGCTGAACATCGTATATTGATACTGCTCTAGAAAATGCTGTTCTGGAAGGTTATAGGCAAAGAGTGAGGAAGAAGAATTAACTTACCTTGAGATGCAGAAACAAGAAGCATTGAAATCAGAGGCAGAAAAGGTAAAAGCTAAGGTAAGTGTGTCTGAAAAGGAGGTGAAGTGTGAAAAACCTTGCACAAAGTGCGCAAGTCCTTGTAAACCATGTCTTCATAAAGTCAAAGTCATCAGAGAATTGACTTACACCACGAAAACTTTCGTTATGATTCCAGAACTATAAAAGAAGCTTATGACAAAATATTAAGCAAATATAAAAATGTTGAAAAGGCTAATCTTGAACTTGGTGCTAATGTAAAGATGTTAAATGCTACAGTAATTGAAAAACAAAAGGCAATTAACATGTACATTAACACTATTGCTGAAACAAAATGCGAGCTTCGTGATATAAAAATAGAAACGGAACGTGTAAGACAACTTTTAAAGAGCTACACCACAAACGCGTATGTCATTGATCACATTTTACCTACGATAAACTTGGAGGAAAATGGTGATAAACCAAAGCGTAAAGAATACGGAAGTGTTCCTCCACCACTTCTTGCAAGTTATTCCTACAAGAAAGATGATGAGATTGAAAAGGCATTTAATGACTCATTTTATCAGAGAAGAAGAATAAATTGCTTGAGAACATTGACGTAGACTTTACGAATCAAATGATGACAATGAAGCGGTGGTAAAAAATGTGGTTAAAAAGGTGTTGGGAAATGATTCTGATGAAGGCTGCTCTGAAAGCGCCAAATCAAATTCGAAAAACTCGGAATCACAATCTGAAGATGATGATACATCATCAGAACATGATCTAAATGATGATCCTAATGTTGTCATGTACAAGATTAAGGAATCTGATAGATTATACTTCGATCATAGTTTTCCGATTCGAACGTGAAAGAGGATCAACTTGATAAAATTTTCAAACTTGTAGAAGTTTCATCAGATGATCTTGAGAAAAATGAGAAAATATTTTATTCGAAACCTAAAAGGAAAGCTAATAATTACCGAAAGGTTGGTGGTGATTTTCCTGAACACAGGAGAGCAGGTTTAGGTTTGGAGGTTGAAGAAGAAGAACGAAGAAGAAACAGAAAGCAATGTTCTAGGAATACAAAGGTAAAAACATAAAGTTTGTGTACGGAACAAGTACGGTTCAGGAAGAAGGTTTGATCAGTAAGAAATCGAATGATGAATTCAAGAAGGAGAAAGAACTTTGGGACAAGGCTAAAACTAAGTCCACAAGTGGAGTGAAATCCACTAGTGGAAATGTTTCTGACAATCGGACTTGCTTTAAATGCAATGCTGTTGGTCACATTGCTCGCAAGTGTCTGAATCTAAAGCCTGTGTTTCCACGAAGAAAAAATGTTTCAAAAGATGACAAGCTAAAACAACCAGAGATGGTGAAATCTGTCACAGATTCAAAAAGAAACTATGAATCTAAACAAGAAGTGAAACCTATAACTGTGTCAAATTTTGAAAACTCAACATTTGAAAAAAGTGAAACTTCAAAATTTAATGAAAACAAAGATTCTAGGTATTATATCAAGAAAGCGAGAAGCAAGCTACAATCATGGGTTGCTAAGAAAAAGTTTTCATCATCTAAAAAACCAAAGTCTGTTGCTGATAAAACTGAAATTGTTAAATCAACCAAGTCAGTAATCAAACAAACAAAGAAAATGACAAAACGTTTTTAGAATTAACATTGGACGAAATGTTTGATGATGATTTTGATTATGATGAAGAGTTAGAATATGGTTATGATGCTTATCAGTACAGACCCAAGACCAAGAAGGCTTGGGTTTCATTTTTCACGTAGTTTCTTGTGTGTGCAGGAGTCCCAAGATCCACTGTCAAAGTTGATACAGGATAGGGGAGCTCCATGAATTTTAACTTATCTAGAAAGTCATAATCTTTGATTGTTTTTGAAATTACAAGTGGTTGAAAAAGAAAAGTTGAAAAGAATATATGAAAATTTGAGAAAATCCACACCGTTAAACAAAACACTGATTGTTATACTGAAAAATCATTTAAAATTGATTTCCTAAAGTGGTTCTTACAAGTGGTTTCTACAAGTTGATGTTATCAAAGTTTAATGGCATGTTCTGCTGACAGGTGATGATACAGAAAATGAAAAAAAGATCGGACAACGAGTTATCGGGATCCTCATTGGTTTGTTACATTTTTAGAAGAATTCTTTAAATCTAAAATCAAAAAATATGTTTTTGATTTTAGGGGGAGTAAGAAAATTTGAAAATTTTGCGGAAAAATGAAAAACATATGAAAAAGTTGAAAATTCAAAAACATTGAAAAAACTCAAAAAGTACAAAAACATTAAAAACGACCAAAAGAATTTGGTTGTCAAAAAGGAAATGATAGTACATCAGTGGACTATCACAGTATGCTAAAGAAATGTAAAGTTTATAAGTGATAAACAAGTCTTACTGTGGATGTGTCGATAGACTTTAAATGTTCAGTAAATTATTTCCGGGATATAAACTAAATTTAGCAACTTCTTAATCTTGTGGATTAACACATCTTGGATATATGGACTTAGTACTCTGAAATTTCGATTGCAGGGTTATCTGATTCTGAGATACGAGGTCTTTATAGATGATTGATATCTGGGGTATTATACAAGTTCTTCTGATTTTGCGGAAGCAATAGCCTAGAACTTCTATAATGCTTTTGCTAAAAACCCCAAATAGCATGCAAAACTTATCTAATCATTTGCAATGTTTAAAAGATTCCTAAGTGGAACACACCTTAAAGTCGAGCCTTCATCTCTTTGTCTGTACGGTAGAACTAACCTGAGCTCTCAAGGTCTCGCACAACCCAGATACAGATATCAATTACGCTATATTCCCTGTAAGATGAAATCTAGGGAATCTGGATTCGAAATTATATTCAAGAAGTGGGAAACACAATTAAGTCAAGTTTCTTAAAATCATATCTTAACATATCTTGGAACAATTGAGAAACGTGGTAAAGTTTAAGTGGACAATCATATCGACAATCTAGGTAAACATGTTTAGAACTTAAAGTCTTCAAAAAGGTCAACCGTACTGGTGATATGTCTCAATCAACTGATATGATCCTTAGACACGAATTCACAAAAATATGTCTGTAAATATGTTTGTACATAGTTTACTTTACTTGTTAAAAATTCTGTACATACTTTACTTGCTTTTCAAGATAAAAATCAAAAATATTTTCAGTGTGTTTTAGCATAAACTTTCTAAAATACAAAAAAAGATTTGTTTCTACATTAGTTTCAACGAGCCAATGATGGAGAACGGATCTTCGAAGTCTGGTAAGAAAATCTGATGAATGTTTAAAAGTTCATTAATTTGAAACTTTAAAATCAGATTGTTCATAACGGTTTTTCAAACTGAGGTTATTAATTTGGACTTGGTTGATATATTTGGTTAATCAAGGTCATTAACATTGGACTTGATCAACTAAGTGGATTTTTAAAATCAGATTGAAATGTATTCAAGGTCATTAAGTTGAACTTGAAACAATTAACGTTTTTGAAAAGATTGAAGTGAAGATTAATGTTTGAATTGTTGATAGTACAAAATTTTAAAATAGTGAATCTGAAATGTTTATTTGAATGTCAGAATTTATTTAGATAGGTAGTAAAGTTTTAGGGGGAGCTGGATAAAACATTGTCAAAAGATTTCAGAAAGCTCAAAGCTAGGGGAGGTTGAAGTCTAAAGATCAAAGCAAAGGGGAGTCTGAGACTAAAGCTTAAAGCTAGGGGAGGCATGTTGATTAAAAGTTTTATCAAGACAAAGCTCAAAGAAAGAGGAATAGGATATAAAGATCAAGATGATAAAGTTTACTCAAGAACTAAAGATCGGAAGACTCAGAAGGGTTTAAAAGTCAAACTGACTACGGCAACATCCAAGGGGGGGTCTGTTGGTGCATATGTCTGTTGCCTACGTCATTATGTATCGTTTCTGAGTGAATATGGATTAATCTGTTAGAAACAGGACGTATTTAAGTGTAATATAGTACAAGTTCGCTTGAGATTGATTGTGAGAGGTCAAGTTTGGCCAAACTTGACTAAGTCAAGTTCGCCCGAACTTCCATACTCTCTAGCGAACTTGGGAAACTATAAATAGGTGCCTTGGGATTTCATTTGTAACATTGAGAGATTTTGGCATAGAGACGGCGAAGCTCTGTCGGATCCGGTTCTCGAATGTATTGAACTTTAGATCAATGAAAACAACATTTAAATGAGTAGTTCTTATTATTTTGGTTAACTTGTCATTAGTTTCCGCCTAATCGGACAATAGATAACAAATTTAGGTTCCCGTGCTAATCGTGGATGTTCCAACATAAATCTTTCAGGCCAATTTACCAAAAAAGAAGAAAGTTTGCACCTGAAAACATGTCAAGAGGTTTCATTACGAGGACGCGAAAACATGTTCGAAATGGTATGGTCGTATAACAATGCATCACCATCTTTGGAGTTCAAGAAGTGTTCACCAAGTATCAAAAGTCGGATTTATCCAATTCTGTAAGCTAGAGCGCAATCTTATTGGAGTTTCTGCATGGAGTGGCGAAGATATAATGTCACCGTGATAAAGGAATGAAAGATTTGTCTAAGTCGATAATAGTAATTAGATATCGCATTAAACAATAAACAACGACCAGTGCAAAGGCTAGTGAAAAGATCCGTATAAACAAAGAAAAACTCTCATGGAATAACGACGCTTGCAATATAAAGGGATAAGGTAAATATTTAAATCATCACGTTCATCTGTGGGTTGACTAATCCGCATCTCCATCTTCCAATGTACCTAAGACCATCGAATCATTAGGAAACATTCGTTTGCTGAGTTGGGTATGCTAATGTGCAAATTAAGTTAGGCTAAGAATTAACCACATAACAGTGTAATGGGGGGGGGGTAGCCTTGTGATCGATGGGGATTGTGATATGGTTGTTAGTGTTTCGCTGTTTCAGTTATGAATCGAAAGAACGGGAGGTTGGTTATGCTCAGGCGAGGAATTAAGCGAAAAATAAACAAAGAATCCGACAATTAACCAAAGAATTCCGACAACTATTTTGGTCAATGGCGGCAACTCCAGCAGCTGCCGCAACGGAAGTGGCACGGGATGAAAGTTTGCTGTGTCACGGTTACATGGATATATTGTTTGTCCAAAATGGAGTTCGGATGGATGCGTTAGTTATATTGTTTGGGATGGTTTTAAGATGAGCTTGCAACCTTATGATTTGGAGCAAACGGGATGAGTATTGAGGTTGAGTCAGTGGTTCAGGAATGACCGGTTCCTTACCACTAGTGTGTTGTGGTTTCGAATTAGAGTTGGGGGAATTCATTCTCACCTAAGGTATATCATGTTTACATATTTAGTTAGCACATAAGTCATGGTGATGTAAAAATAATGTACGTGTAGATGCCAAGTAATACAATTACCATGTATGTATCTAAATATAACCAACCTTGCAATCTGGATTGTGGTGTCGTTGTGGTTTCCATTAAAGAACAATTATAGTCTGGTTTTTTTATAAAAAAATATTTTATATTTTAAACCCAGTTCACTATAACCAATGGCTCTGATATTAATCTTTTACACCCTCAATTTCCACATGCGGGGTTTTATCGCGAGGCGTGTGACTGACCAAGATCCAACCACTAATCATGTTGAACCAATATTAAAGTTGTAAAATCATCACAATCAACACGATTGGTGATCAATGTTTAAAAGTCCAAAACCAAGTTTAAGTTAACAGTGGAAACAAAGTTTAAAAATCCAGACACAAGTCAAAAACCACAAGTCCATAGCATAAGAAAAATATAAAGTTTAACGACCCACGACACTCCAACCATTGCAAGACTCCGTCCAGTTGTACCTAAAGTCCTGCAAAGCATGGTAAAGTGTATCAACAAAGGTTGGTGAGTTCACAGTTTCAGTTTTAAAGTAAAATAAGCTTCAAATACATTAGTTTATTAAAACATGTCAAGCGTAGCTAACCCATGGTTAAGCCACTAAACTGTGTAGTACAGAAAACTTGATTGTAGTAAGTTGTTGTGCCCACATCAATGTCTATCATCATTGATACAATGTCAAGGTCAAAAGTTCACGCCCGACTCCTAGCATGGTGTGAGGTTTGTCGAACCTAATAACGCTATCAACTAATACCCCGTTTCCAAACCCGACAACTAATCGGTATAAAGTATTGGGACTTCTCAGATAGAGTTTCGTTTAGTTTGCTAAAGATATAAAATATAAACTATGGTATTTAATTGGCAATATTCTAACCCAGGATTATAAAGTAGTCCCAAATCCAAGGACAGTGTAGTTCCCAAACCCAGGAATGCATGCTTTTAGTAAATGTGTGAACTCGCCTTAGTTTAGCTCGGTTAGAATTAGATAGAGAAACAATGAAGATGGTCAACCACATCCTAGAATGATTACCATTTAATTCATTAGGGTGTGCTCATGCAATTCATGTATTTCCAATACGTATCTAGCAATTAACATGCGAACAAGTTGTCACATAATATTTCATCGCGTGGTTTCCATGCACATGTTCATAATATAACCTACGACATGTGACATTTGTGGTGATTTGATCATGTAACGATTCCAAAACGAGTTATCAATCAATGAGTTATTGTGTTTTAATTTCCAAGATTTGTACATTTATCATGACAATTGCACATGTTAAATTCTTGTACGATTTTAAACTTTCAAACGATTTTTGGAAATGTAATCGCAAACTGTTACGCAAACATAATCAGTTTAACACGACATACACTCCGAGACAATGACCCAAGCTTAACATACCGTAAATAACCTTTACATAACTTAGAAATAAGTTTTGTGGGTTTCGGTATGGTGAAAACATGCTTAAGTAACATCAGGGGCTATTTTGCAAATTCTGTGAAAGTACGCCATTCACGTATTTTTTAAAACGGAACACGTACGTACATCCAAAAATTTTTGTAAACATTAAAATCTTGAATTTTAATGATTGGAATGCAAAAATATCATTCGTTACGCAATTACGGTCGTTTACGCGTTAATTAAAACGTTCACCGTAATTAAGCAAAAAACGCAACTGTAAGGCCGAACAAACCGTCATCCATGAAATTTCCGGGCATATTTAAAGTTCCCTAAGCTTTATCATCCTTATAGAGCTTAAAAATCAGGTTAACGAGTGTTAAAAGTGCCAAAATGTGACGAAACGAGTGTGCAGGGGCATGTTCTGCCAATTTTTGAAACTTGGTGCCAACAAGGGTGGATGCGGACCGAATCCATAAGACCATACGGTCTGCATCTAGGTGCCAGAACAGTTGTTTTGTTGGCAGCTTCTTGTTCACTCCCTTGGACACCAAGCATTCAAATTTTCCACCTTTGTTTCTGCTTTGGACATGTGTTAGGACCCTCCTATGATCATGACACATCAAGGGACACTTGTGATGATATTGTGGGACTTGAAATACTATAAATAGCAAGCATTTTGGTCATTTTCTTTGCTCATCTTCTTCATTCTTTCTCAATTGCTCTAAGTTGGAGTGCTACCACCTTTGTTGAGGCCTCCCATCTGAGCATTCTTCTTCGTTGAGCTCTTCAAGTGTTCTTCAACAAAAGTAAGTGCTCTCTCCTACTCTTGTACATTTCTTTTAGTTATTTTGAGCTAAAAGTCAAACAGTTTGACTTTCAGTGCTGACCATGAATTGGTCAAAGCAAAGTCCAACCGGACTTTGCAATGTGATCGTAATCACGATGGTTATGATCCTTAGTTATCATGCCTATGATTACCACGTTTACTAGTCGAAGTGACGTGTCAAAGTTTCAGTCAAAATGCGCATTTAGGTGCATTTTGTGACAGAACTATTTTCGGGTATCATACACTAAGTTTTGATACCAAAACATTTTTATAACTCGTCACTTTTAGTTTAGTGCTTATTTAGGGTCGTAAGTCGAGCGGTCTTGATCACCGCTTTGACTTTCGATCCGACCCGTTTGGTTGATCTAGGATCCGACTAAACACACATTTGTAACCATAGTTGATAGGGAATAACTCTCTGAGGTTATACGTATGGTCACGTCGTTTGGTTAGTGTTATGTTAAGTCGCTAGTTATGCCTTTATAAATGACCAAAATGCCCTTTTGCGCATAAATCAACTTTAAGCATATGTGACCAATGTTTTGTCAGGATCTAAATTTGAATTGATTGATGTTTTTTGTTTCAAATAATGAAAAATGATTGGAAAGCAAAGAATAAGTGCAGCAGATCATTGGAAAACTTTTACAACAATCAATTGATCGTTTGTTTTCATCACCATCATGCTTTCAAGTATTAAACTATTGCATGTGATTCACAAACTCCCCCTTAGCCCAATAACGATAGTTTGATAGTAAGAAATGAAGAAGATATGCGAAATTGATCTTTTTAAGAAGACAAGTAAAACTGTTACATTGAGCGCCTATTTATACTAACTATCTAACCACTGATCGTCTAACAGTGACGTCATGGTTGATAGTGACAACTAAGAAACGTAACTAACTACAAACACTGCTTAAACTAAAACTATCAGTGCATAGCACTGTTACATTAACTAAACTAAAACTAGACTAAGTACTGGTGGCTATCCTCTGATCTTGTGATCTTCTATCAGCGATTGGGAGTTTCTTCTGTCAGAGTATAGGAATCAATGTGTTTCTTTAAAGCAGTGGATACTCATCAGAGGATAGAACATCTGATGGTTTGGACCAAAACTCGGATGGAGTACTTTGACTTTGTATCATCTGTTCCTTTCCAAAGGTTCAATCCCAATGATCTCCCCCTGGAATAGATGATGCCAAAAACTCCTTATTCTTGATCTTTATTTCTCAGAAAGAATTCTCTTATTTGACTCGTGAATTGTAGTTCAAAGTTAAGAGATTCTAAGTCATCAACATCCTTCTCAAGCTCTAAACTTAATAGTTCGTGGAAGTCTTCTACTGTAAGCCCATAAGCAGCTTCCATGTATAGTTTAGTAGCTTTACCATCATACTTGAGCAGAGTCATTCGTGGGTGTCTTTGTCGACCTTCCGCTTTAGAATTTTTGGGTCTAAAGGCTTTCTTGAAGGAGCCTTTATTGTTGAGGTTAGGAAAGGAGCTACTCTTGTCAGATCTTCGACCAACTTAGCACTTCTATCATCTGTTGGATAGTCTATCATATTTTTGATACCTTCTTTGATAAATACTTCCTCAAACTCTCTGTCAACCTTCTCAAAATCTCCTCTTGCCTTTTTCGCTTTAGCAAGGCAAATGTGGATTGGGCAGATGTTGAGCTAGGCCTTTTAGAAAGTTGGGCTTTGAGAGCAGTATCTTCTTTGGTAAAATCAGGTTTGGGAGGCATTGGTGGATCCTTTTTGTTTCTAGCTTCAAGCATTTTGTAAGTATCCAACACTCTTATCTCCCCCCATCTCATGACCTGGTTCTTTGAGCCATAGTGATTCTGAATTAGCTCTTCCTTCATTCTTCTGAGCTTCAGGGTCTTTTCAAGTACATTCTTTTTGTATTTGTTCCAATCTGGGCATGTAGGTTTGTTGTGAGGATCTTTTGATTGTGCTTCTATTCTTGCATTTTCTTCTTAAAAGCTCACTCACAGACCAATCTTTGAACTGCGCTCTAGTAGCAGCATATTTCTTTGTTTCCATGATGTGTGAAATGTATTTTTCTTTTAGGAACTTATCATCTGCTTCAGAGATATTGTTGGATAGATTCTTTGAAAATCTTTCCAGTCATTGGACTTTGCTTAATTGAAATTGAAGTTGATTCTGCACTTCTCTATCATTTTTGCCTTTGGACAACTTCTTAGCAATATCCTCTGCCTGTTTTTCTTTGAGTTCCAGATACTGATCAATATTTGCAGGCTTTGGATAACCTTGAAGGGAAGGAAAGTGTCTTTTGTCTCGATCTTCTTCAGCATAGAAAGATATGATTTCTTTCTTAACTGCAGGCAAATCAAGAGGAAATTTTATAGCTGCAGGAATCACTTCTTTTGAAGGAGCAAATGTTGCAGTTGGGAAGCAGAGGTTAGATTTTGCATTGGTGCAGATGCAAGAGGCATAGGAGCAGGGATCTTTTCTTCGTTTATGACCTTTGTGACTTTCCTCCTCTTAAAACTGATTGATGGTGACGATGGATGGCTTGAATTCTTGGTGGTGTTGGTAGTTGTTGTGTGGAAGTGGGAAAAGTGAGGATGGCAGTGGTTGTAATAACATCTGCTACAACCTCTACTGTGTCAACAGATGTTGGCACAACAGTTTGTGTAACATCTGTTGGGGTGGATATGGGAATTGTGTGAGAAGATGTGGTTGATTTTGTGATGACAGAGGTTTTTGTGGTTGAATTGGTAGCAACTTTTGTTTTGAGAGGTGTGGATTCTGTTTTCTTGCTTTTGTAGAATATCTCCCTTTTCTAACTGCTGATCAATCTTTTTCTCAACCAGTACCTCGCCTTCATCAAACACAGTCTTCTTATGAGATTTCTTTGCCCTTGCCAAGATATCTTTCAGTTAAATCTGGTTTCTTTGACCCATCTGGCTTAGGGATATTCGCTTTAGGCCTTGCCTTTGAATCATCCATCTTCAAATTTTTGTTTCCCAAAGGTTTCTCCCATTTTTTGGCTTCATCTGGATTACAAAAATGACAGTGGGAGGAGATTGACCAATGGTGGTGAGCAAGTGGGCTTTGATTGCCTTGATAACTGAAGCAGTGTCATTGTATCTTGCATCAACCATATTCCTGAGTTCCATCATCTGATGCATATGTTTTTGCTCCAGGAAATGTTTCTCTTATTGAAAGATAGGATTTATAGTAGATTTGAGCTCAGCAGTGGTTGGAACAGGGGGTTGACTCTGAATAGTAATCAACTGTTTTAAAAGAGCTTTAATTTCATCAACTATGGTTTCAACATTGGTAACCCTCTCTGTCAATTCTTGGTATTTTAGCTCATCACCTAACTTAATAGGATCATCTGAACTCCTACCAGATGTGGTAGTTGTATCTAAGATATCATGAGCAAGTGGTTTGCCACTGGCTTCAATCTTAGATGCCCCTTTGTCTTGGTTCTGGGGACTTCCCACTGGAGCAAGGTTACCGTAGTAGCCTCAGCAGTGGTTGCCTTCAACAAGGTCTTAGCTATATAACACTGTCCAATTGAGAACTTGGGAGTTCAGCAATTATAGTGGCTGCAATTGTTGAACTCACCAAGGGTCACATGTAACCTAAGGGATGTAGCCTCTTCAGTTGCTGATGGGCTAGCATTTAGAAATAAGTCAGACCCAGCTTCTGGTTGAAGTATATTCTCATTGATGGGTTGGTGAAAAAGTGATGGATAATGTCTACTCAATATCTATTGCATTCAGCAAGGGTAACATGGTAGGTGGGAGTGATGGCATTGGTGAGAGTGGTTGTGTAGAAAGCGACATTGCCCTAGGAGAGGGGCTGTGGAAGATAGAACCTAGTGATCCTAGAGCTTCATGTTTGGTGTCCCTGTGCCTACAACCTGATCCTTTTGTGAGGATGCAGGAGGAGTTTGAAAGCCGGTGTGAGATCTTTCTACCATCTGCTGTGAAGAAGTAGCAGCGTTGGTTGGTGACTTTGGTGGTGTCACTGGGTTAACCTCTGGGATCTCATCTTCCAGAGGACCCTTTTTGGGTTTGGTGGGTTTTCGGGATGCTCTGGATGGTTTCTTTTTGGAGATTTTAGGTGTGGGTTTCAGAGCAGCGGTTGTGATGCCCTGATCACCTAGAGCAGTAGGCTCAGCAACCGGAGGTTGAGCTTGAACATTTTGTTCTTGTAAAATAGGCTCAGCCTCCTCTGCTTCTGTTTTTGAAACTTTGTCTTGATTTGTAATTCGTGTAAACGTTTCATGGTTTAGGCTGCCAGCGTTTGTAACTGCGCGTTGTTTACTTGCATTTGATTTGATCTGATATTGCAAGTAAACACTCATGAATCTTGGGTGTATCAAGAAAGCTTTTCTTTTTGAAATATTTTTAAAATTAATTACAAGATCATTGAACAACACCTCTGAGAAGTTAAAATCAGAACCCGTTAAAATTGCAAATCCCAGATACTCCATGTTCAATGGGAATCTCGTTGAAAGCAGTTGTTTTTGCAGAGACACATGTAAGTAAAGTGTGGAAAAAGAATTTCATCTCTGCTGGAAAATTAGGTTTGAAGATTGTCATACTTTTCAACTGTCGGTGTAACCTCTTTTCAATGAATTCATGTTGCATCTCCCTTAAAGGAAATGATACCGGATGTTGCATGTCATTAACATGAAGACTTGGGAGATAGATTGTGGGCTTATTTTCAGTTGTGTGGCACCAACTTTGGAAGTGATAGAATAGGTCACACCATCAGCGGATGAGTTTGCTTTAGCCTTTGCCAAAAATTCTCTTAAAGAATCGATGTAAACTGGGGCTTTTACTTCCAACATGTGTTTGAATTTGATTCTTTTAGAATCCAGATCGTTGGATGATAACGAGTGTTTGTGTCGGTTTCTTCGAGAATAGCAGTGTAATTGTGTGGTGTTTTGATGATGAGGACAAATGGGGGTTGTTATTGTGTTGATTTCTTCTTCGATTTGGTTTTAGGAGCCATGCTTTTTGATAGAAGGGCTTTGAAAAGTTTGTAATCGTACAAGAAAAGTGAAACCTCTGTTAGGGGATAGAACAGGGTTTTATAGGGTTTTTCAAAAAGTGCACTTGACGTGGTGTCTGATGCAACATTTGTCGAATAACATCTGTCCACATGTAACCTCTGTTTGGCAATGGAAACAGTTGTTTGGCTAACCACTGTTAGAGCAAGACTACCAGTGGTTGGGACTAAATTAATATTAGCAGAGGTTTGGAGTAGTGGATAGATTTTCAAAACAACAGTGTTTTTGTGCTATCAGAGCTTTGAACAGACTTTAAGAATTTTATTAAAAAATTCAATTTTAACTATTTTTAGGATGAATTTCTAATTTTCTAAAAACATTTTATTGCTATTTACATATGAATCACAAGACAATTGTTTTTAATCCATGTTTAGCATTCCAAGCCTAGATATAAACTGTCAAATGTGGAAGCATCAAGTACTTTTGTCAACACATCTGCTAGTTGATCCTTGGTATGGATATGTTGTAAAGAAATCATACCTTTTTCTTATCAATCCTTCACAAAGTGATTTCTAATGTCAATGTGCTTGGTGTTGGAATGTGAAACTGGATTTTTGATGATGTTTTCTGCTGCTTGACTATCAATTTTGAGAGGAGTCCTCAAGGCAGCCACACCAAAATCCAAAAGTTGATTTTAAAGCCACAAAATTTGAGCAGTGCAACTTGCAGCAGCTATATATTCTGCTTCAGCAGTGGATGTGGATACTGCAACTTGCTTTTTGCTTTGCCAAGACACTAGGCAATCTCCTAGGAATTGGGATCCCCCAGATGTGGACTTCCTTGTTGTTTTACATTCAGCAAAGTCACTATTAGAATATGCTGCAAGCTCAATGTTACATTAGCTGGATACCAGATACCAAGTGTGGGAGCACCTTTTATGTATCTGAATATCCTTTTTACTGCAATAAGATCTGATTTTCTTGGCATTGACTGTGATCTGGCACAGACACATGTGGCAAACATAATGTCTAGCCTTGATGCAGTTAGGTACAATAAAGACCCAATCATGCTTCTATACAATGTTTGATAAACAAGGTCATCTCTGCCATTACAGTGACTAGCTTGGATGTTGCCATGGGTGTGGTGCAAGGTTTACAATCATTCATATCAAATTTCTTAAGTAGTTCTTTCACATACTGAGTTTGATGAATGAAAGTGCCTTTTTGCATTTGTTTGACTTGTAAACCAAGAAAACATTGCAACTCACCCATTGCACTCATCTCAAACTCTGTTGCCATGAGTTTTCTGAACTCTTCACACATGGCAGTGCATGTGGATCCAAAAATGATGTCATCCACATAAATCTGGACAAGCATCAAATCATTTCCTTTCCATTTTAAAAATAGGGTCTTGTCAATCCTACCTCTGGTAAAACCAATGGATAAGAGAAAAGTGGATAAGGTTTCATACTAGGCTCTTGGTGCTTGTTTTAGACTATATTGTGCTTTGTTTAACCTGTAAACATGATCAGGATGGAAGTGATCCTCAAATCCAGGAGGGTGACAAACATATACTTCTTCCTTGATATTTCCATACATGAATGCACTTTTGATGTCCATTTGATACACCTTGATGTTGTGGTTAGCAGCAAAGGCTAAGAACAGGCGAATGGCTTCCAGCCTTGCTACTGGAGCAAACGTTTCATCATAGTCAATCCCTTCTTCCTGTCTGTAGCCTGAACCACGAGCCTTGCTTTTTTTTTTGACAATAATACCCCTTTCATCAGTTTTGTTCTTAAAGACCCACTTTGTGCCGATAGGACTCACATCTTTTGGCAGTGGTACAAGTTCCCATACTTGTTGTCTTGTGAACTGTAGGAGCTCTTCTTGCATGGCTTCTACCCAGCTGTTGTCTTTCAGTGGCTCTTGGTACTTGATAGGCTGTGTGAGTGATAGAAAACCAGCAAAAAGACAAATGTTTTAGGCTTGGCTTCTTGTGAGCACACCCTCATTGATGTTGCCAATAACTTGATCCAAATGATGGCTTTTGAGGAAGATCAGATCACCTTGATAAGGAACAATGGTATTTTGAGGTGAAGCTTGCAAATGTGTATCATCTGAGCTAACCTCTGCTGGTGAATTTGATGGTCCAGCCTCTGATTGGAATGGTGGTGGAGGGATTGGTGGAATGGTAGTGAAAGTGGGTTGATTTTTGTCCATTTGTGGTGGACTTCCATAAACAGATGTTTGGATTTGAGAGTTGGCAGAGGTTTGAGTATTAACCACTGTTGACCTGGCAGAGCTTTCACCATTGTTACTAACATCTGCTCCTCTGCCTGTAGGATTGATTTTGAAATTTGGAAGAATGCAATCATATCCTTGCTCTTCAAGTGATGATTGTGGAGTACCTGCAGGGTTAATCTTGACAGACACATCTTCAAATGTAAATTTAGATAGATCAAAACAATTCATCAGGACCATTTTCTGGGATTTTCAAAGATGAGAGTTCATTGAACTTCACATTTACAGTTTCCTCAACACACTTTGTCCTAGAGTTAAAAACTCTGTAGGCTTTGGCAGTGGTTGAATATCCTAGAAAATAACCACAATCAACTTTGGCTCAAACTTGGATATTGAATCCTTGATGTTTAAAATGAAGCATAGGCAGCCAAAGACTTAGAAATATGAGATCAGAGGTTTGATTTTGTAAAGCAATTCATAGGCAGTCTTTTGATGCATAGGGTTTATCAAAACTCTGTATGGACATAGCAATCAGTGTTTACAGCATCTGCCTAAAAAGACAAGGGTAAACCTGAGTCTGCAAGCATAGTCCTTGCTGATTCCATTAAAGTTCTGTTTTTCCTTTCAACAACCTCATTTTGTTCTAGAGTTCTAGGGATGCTGTATTGTCTAACAATCCCTTTGACTCACAAAGGCATCCAACTCCTTGTTCCTAAACTCTGTCCCATTATCACTCCTAAAGATTATTACAGGAAGATCAAATTGCTTTTCAACTTGTTTATCAAATTTTTCCAAAATATTTGCTGTTTCATCCTTAGAGTGTAAAAAGAAAGTCCACGTGAACCTGGAAAAATCATCAACTACCACCAGACAATATCTTTTGCTTTTAAGCTCATGATTTTTACAGGTCCAAACAAGTCCATATGAAGCAACTGTAAGCACTGACTTGTTTTGGACTCCTCAATTGACTTGTAAGAGCTTTTATGTTGTTTACCTTTTAAACATGAAACACAATGCTCTTCACAAGTAAATTGTTTTTGGGGCAAACCTGTAACCAGACTTTGTTTTGAGAGAGTGGAGGTGGTTTTTAGATTTGTGTACCCTAGCCTTTTATGCCATAGCTCTGTCTCTTTGCTTGAGGCAACTGAAAACAGACATGCATTTGACATAGGATTATCTTTTACCATATCAACCACATGCCCATTTCCTACTCTATGAGCAGTCAATTGTGCTTTGCTCTCAGCAATGATCTGATCAATCTTTTTGACAACCTTCTGGCCCTACTATCTGGCAAGTTTTCTTTGTGAAAAAGGAACCATAACCTTTGTTACTCATCTGTGAAACACTTAAGAGATTGAATTTTAAATTGTCAAGAGATTCACATTTTCAAACTTGAGTTTTCCTGCTGAGACACATCCTGACCCTAACACCTTCCCTTCTGAATTATTTCCAAAGGATATATCATCCCCTCCATAAGCTTTAAATTTCAAAATCGTATCTGCTAGACAATAATAGAGCTGAGGCTATATTAAAGCCGTTAGTATCTGAGAGGCTTTACATCATGTCATGTGCCTGGAGCCTCCACTATCTACATACCAAAGACTGTCAAGGCAAGTAGAAGCTCCCTGCACATGTTTTGAAATAATTAGTTCAGGTGGGTCTCCAAAGCTAAAATGGTTTTGGATAGGTATCAGATGATCCATACTTAAGTCCAGATTGATGAGGAGTGGTTAGATCAGACTTTTGTAACCACTACTGTGAGCTACCTCCTATCAACTGTTGGTAACCATGAGGATGCCTATTTACCCTTGGCTTAGAAGACTTTTTGTAAGTCTCATAAGTCATAGGTACCTTTTGATAATTACGCTGGCTTTTACCTCTTGGAAACTTGTTTGATGGAGGTGCATCTGTTACTTGAATTTCTCTGTGAACAGAGGTTTGATTTAAAGCTTTGGTGACAGATGTTTCACATGATTTAAATTTCTGTTTAGCAAGATTTGAATTTTCTCTTTTTAGAGCTTTTCTCTAATCTCTTTTACCTTTTGATGATAGGTTTTGAGATAGACACACTCTTGAGTTGGATGATTTGTTTTGTTTCAACTGGTGCATCTAGGAGATTTAGGTATAACACAAGTTTTGTTTATATCATTAGCTTTCAAAAGAAAACAGTCTGCTGTATCATGATTCCTCTTTTCACAAAATTTACAAAACAAGTGTTTAACATTTTCTTTCCTTTTCCTATCAACTTTTTGAGAGCAGATGATGTAACCTCTGCTGGCAAGTCTTTGATAGGGATCACCAGTGCTTTTGGTGTTTTATACCATCAAGAGTTGAAAAGTCCATTGATTTGAAGTTTTCTAAAATATCACATTCATCTGACCAGGTTGGTTTAAACTGATATTTTTTAATTTCTTTTTCTTTTTGTGATACCTCTGGTTTTTCAAGAACAATTTTTTTTCCTTCTTTATCAGTGATTTTAATTTCTTCACTAGCCAAATTTGTGGGAACTATTTCAACAAGCTCAGAGTCAATTTTTGCAGCATTTTCACAAGAATGGTCATATTCCCTAAAGCCTATACCAAACTTTAGTGCTCTTGACTTGAGCATCAAGCATAAGCTCATAACCTTTGCAAGACTCTACCCATTTTTCACATGTGATCTGGGTAGATTCTAACCCCTGTTTGCAAACTTGGTATTTTTCTACCATAGATTGGAGCGGTCTTTGGTTATGCTTGATTCATGCCTTAGGCTACTCATTTCACAATCTTTTTCACTTAATTTTGTTTTCAACTCTTTAACAAGTTTTTCAAATTTAAGTTCATCTTCCAAAATTTTGTTTCTCAGGTTTTCATTCACCTGTTTTATGTTTGCAAAAGCAACAATGCATTTTTCAGAAATAGATCTTTTAGGATCTGAGGTGATACCTTCAAAGCAGCCATAAGAGCACAATCTCATTCTTCTTCACACTCCTTTGTGTCTTATGGGTCAGATAGATTGTCTTTTCCAACATCAACAACATTCATTTCAACCACATGTGTAACTTCTAGTGAACTACTGCTTCACAAAATTCAACCACATCAGATTTTGACTCCTGTTCCACAGACTCATCACCTTCAACTATGGTCTCAAGAGCCATTAAACACACATTTTCATTTTAAAAATTATTTTTGGCTATGAGAGCAAAGTTTTCATCAATTAAATCCTCAGGCAAACTACTCCAGTCAACAAAACCTTGGGTAAAGAAGCTTTGTTGTGTAACCTCTACTGGTGTAGCAGTGGTTTGAGTAGTTTGAGTGACATGTGGAGCTTGTTGCACATGCACTTGAGGTGGTGCCTGAACATATTGAATCTATGGAGCAGAGTTTGGACATAATGAATAGGGACAGTTGTTACAGGACTTGCAAATGAGCAGTGTTTTGCATTTGTTGTGTAGGGGCAAACTGGAAATATTGGACAGTGCTTTGAGAATTGGGGCCAGGATGGGTAACAATTGGTCCTGTAGTTTGAGTTCTGCATTTCCTGGCAAAATGTCCCATCCTATTGCACTTAAATCATTTTATCTTTGATTTATCTAACCCAAATTTTAACCCACCATGCAATCCTGGAAACCTCCTACCAGTTCTTTTGTAAAACTTACTAGCCCTGACACTCAAAAGTGCCAACTGGTTTAGGATGTCCATGTCTTCCAAATCCGTGGGTTTAAAGTGTTGTAAGTCATTCATCTCAAAACTCAGATTGTCAGAGGTTTGGCTTTCACAATTTGTAGCAAAAGCAAAATTAGGTGTACAGGGATCAGAGTTGAAATTGTTTCCAGAAGTTATGTCAATGTAATGATCAAAACTCTGATCCTTTCCACTACCAGACTCCTCTTCATGACTATAAACAGTAGTGTTCCCAGTGTATAATCATCAGTCACTTTCCCCGACTCTTGAAGCTTCTTTTTCTGGTTCAACTCTTCTCATAAGTGAGAAGTCGACCATGAAGCTGTGTGAGGGTCATTTCTTTATAACCAACAGATGTTCGAGTAACATAAGCTATTGTCTCCCATTTTTCTGGTAGTGATCTTAAGAAACGACTATTGATAGTCAAATTTGGAAATTTCACATCTACCAGTTCAATTCGCTTATGAGACAGCTAAATCTCTTGAACTGTTGGGTTAGTGACTCACCTTTTACATGGCAAAATGTTTCATACTTTTGATTCAAACTTCTCTATTATTCTCGCTCACCTCTTCAGTACCACCGAATTTCTCTTTAAGAGAGCATCCCACAACTCTTTAGCACTATTACAATGAAGTAATCCCGCATAAATCTCATTGGGCAAAGCTGAAGCAACGATGCTAAAAGCCTTAGCATCCAATTCAATTTTGAGGAAATCCTGTTCAGAGTAATTTTCGAGTTTTTTAGGGACTTGAGTGTGGGGATCCTCTGTACTTGTAACCATGGGAACATGGGGTCCAAACACAACGGATCTCCAACATCCGGTGTTCTGTTGAGCGAGAATATGACCCATCCTACGTTGCCAAATAAAATACTCATTTCGTTTCAACATAGGTAGTTTGAACATGGATCCAATATTGGAATCCGATGTGTTTTGTGACATTTCTCTTGTTTACAACAGATTGTGTTTTAAAAACTTTTGTAGTAATAAAACTCTGTATTCAAGCAAAACTTATCAAATGAAATTAGCAACAAAGAGCTGATCTGTTCAAATCAATTTGATGTTTAAACTAAAAATTGAATGACCAAGCTCTGATACCAATTGTCAGGATCTAAGTTTGAATTGATTGTTGTTTTTGTTTCAAATAATGAAAAATGATTGGAAAACAGAGAATAAGTGCAGCGGATCAATGGAAAACTTTTACAACAATCAATCGGTCGTTTGTTTTCATCACCATCATGCTTTCAAGTAATTAAACTATTGCATGATTCACAAACTCCCCCTTAGCCCAATAACGATCGTTTGATAGTAAGAAATGATGAAGATATGCGAAATTGATCTTTTTAAGAAGACAAGTAAAACTTGTTACATTGAGCGCCTATTTATACTAACTATCTAACCACTGATCGTGTAAAAATGACGTCATGGTTGATAGTGACAGCTAACACTAACTGAAACTAAAAGTATCAGTGCATAACACTGTTACATTAATTAAACTAAAACTAGACTAAGCATTGCTAGCTATCCTCTGATCTTGTGATCTTCAATCAGCGGTCGGGAGTTTCTTCTATCAGAGGATAGGAATCAATGTGTTTCTTTAAAGCAGTGGATACTCATCAGAGGATAGAACATCTGATGGTTTAGACCAAAACTCGGATGGAGTATTTTGACTTTGTATCATCTGTTCCTTTCCAAAGGTTCAATCCTAACATGTTTTGACATATAAACTGATGTTACAACTTAATCAAACATGTTTTAGCATATTAGACTTATCATAACACATATCTAACCATCCGAACACGTATTTACGTAAATGATCCGTTAAAGTAGCGTAAACTACCTTAACAAGTCATAACGGGTCAAAAGCACTTAGGAACCATTCCAAATCAGAATGTAGACTTTGTTAAACCATTTCATATGAGTTCCAACTCATTTGGTTTTCAAGACCTCATTCTATCCGATCCGCCGATTAAAGTCCCGACATTTACATATTTATCCGATTCTAGGACATGCTTGCATCTTTGATCGTTTGAAGCTTTGATATATCATTTGATCCAAGATTACTTTGCAATATAGTTCCCTTCTTTAGTTTTGCAAATATTTTGGGGTGAATTATTTTCAAGTTTTCTAAACACAAAATCTATGGTTTTATAAAACACGACGATTTCAATAATGTGAACGAACTTGTTGGTGCGTTGTATCCATAACACGAATGACATTCATTAGCTTTGGTCAAGCCGACCAGTAGTAAGTTATGGTACCATAGGACTGACAATCCCGTTAATAGGCTATTCATTGGAATTTGGTGGGTAGTTTGCGAACGACCGAAACTGTTTATTTTAAAAAAACCCTTTGGTAGTTTGTTAGTCGATTTAAAGATACCCTTTGGTGGTATAGACGAGTCAACACAGGTTTGAATGTATTCACAAAAATAAACAAAAGTTTTCACAATTAAAACAAAGACGATTGAACCTTGGTTTATAACAAGGACGATTGAACTATTGGTTTATAACAAGGACGATTGAACGATTGGTTTACGATAGGTGATTTAGATAATGCAACGGGTGTAATATAATAAAAGCATGGTGGATACGCCGTTGGTACTTCTTTATATAAGTGCTTTTATTGTATTGCATACTGCAGCCTTATTTTAATCACTTGGACAATGTTTGAACGATGACACGCAACGATTTTCAATTAAAGATATAAACAATATGAAGTTTTCTTTAAATCGATTTATTACTCGGTTTTACAAAAGAAATGTTTTGGTTAAGATTCATGGAAACAAGTCTTTTATAAAGATAACAAACTTGTTTTAAGTTGGTTAATTATTATTGCAATACCATATAACTTTTTGATACAAGGTTTTCAATTAACTACTTTAGTGGTTCGACGAAGTATTGCAATACATACACAAGGCCATGAATTTGACACACTCACAAAACCTATGTACTCACCAACATATTTTTGCTTACTCGTTTTACATATGTTTCAGGAGCTTAGGTGCGATGGTTTACAATGCATGGATCACATAAGACTGGACGGGCCTTAGTGACAATAAAACAAGAAAGACAATTTAAATTATGTTTTGTTTCCTTTTATTTCCAAAGACGATGTAAACAATGTTAATGCTATAACATCAAAACTTAAATGCCATGGTTGTGAAACAATATGTTAACGTGACTCCCCAATGTTTCCGCCGCGGTTTGTTGTTTTTACGCGGTCGGGGTGTTACAGATTGGTATCAAAGCCCATGGTTATAGGGAATTAGGTTATTAGTAATGCTTTGACCTAGACTATAACCTTCCTAGGAACCTAATGCAAGTTTACTTATGTTTAGATCTTAAAATAATAACATCACCTATTCTTAGGTGAATGCCAAAACAAAACACAAATTTCAAAACGATTTTGAATCAATCGTCTATTCTTGGATGATTCGTTTTTGGCTTAATGCCTTCGAAAGTCTTCAAAATCTCGACAAAGTTTGGGTTTTATTAATGTGAACACATGCAATCTGGAAGGGTGGGTGCCTGTATCCTGAGTTTTCCGTCTAAGGCTAGAGTGTTCGTACAAATCCACTTAATCGGACCAGTCACTCTTACCTGGGAACTCTTGGGGTGAGTGTCCACTTATAGGCTAAAACATGTCTTCGCGATACAGTATAAAGACCCTTTACTTTGATTAGTCATCGTGTGTTGTTTGTTTGTTTTGAGAAATGAACGAATGACCACCATCCTTGTTTCGTCGATATTTTCAATACCTCTCTTGATTTATTTCAATGTCAATGTCACATATCTTCCTTCATGTTTTCTTTTAGAATGCCATCCTCGACGTAATGCAACTCAGGATGCCGAAATGGCAGCCATTATCGCTTAGCAAATTGCTGCTGTACTCCAAATTCTAGTGGCCCAACTAAATCAAGCGAACAACAACAATAACAATAACAATGCACCAGCTCCGTGCAACTATAAACAATTTTGTTCGGCTAAACCACTTTCATTCACTGGGACTGAGGGAGCCACTAGGCTTCTGCAATGGTTTGAAAGTATTGAAAGCATGTTCCGATTTGTTCAATGTCCAATTGAGCGAAAAGTTGAGTTCGCGTCGAGTGTATTCAAGAAAAGAGCTCTTACGTGGTGGAATGGTATAATGAGAGACAGAGGTGCCGAAATGGCAATGACACAAACTTGGGAAGAGCTTAGGGCTCTTATGATGAGGGAATTTTTCCTCATCACGAGCAGAGGGCTCTCAAAAACAAATTCCATGATCTCAAGAAGATAGTGGCGAGAATCGTGCTTATACCGATCGATACGAAGAATTGAGTCTGTTATGCCGACGATGGTAACGCCTTTGGATAAGGCGATCGAGAAATACATTGATGGTCTGCTTGATCCTGTTCATGACATTGTTACTGGAAGTCACCCTTCTACTATTCGTCAAGCCATTGAATTGGCTGCTACTCTAACTGATTCTCAAGTCAAAAAGGGTAAACTTCACCGCAAGGGTGACAAGAAAAAGACTGACAAACCCACTAAGAAAAACAAAAGGGAAAAAAAGACGAGCCTTCCAAGAAATCGAGGAAGCGTAAGGCTTCTCAAAACTTTGTTGTTACTGCACAACCTGCTCAAGCTGCTCCCAACCAAATAGCTCAGCCTCCTGTGAGGAAACCATACGCTGGTACTGCACCCTTGTGCAGTCGGTGTAATGGTCACCACCAAGTTCATCTACCATGTCGTCAATGTACCTCCTGTGGAAAACTTGGTCATTTGGCCAACATTTGTCGATCTGTTCCGAATCCAGCTGTTCAGAATCCCGTTTAACCCCAAGCCAACCCTTCTAGACCTCCTTTCCCACCTGGTTCTTGCTATAACTGTGGCGAGATGGGTCACTTTAGAAACAACTGCCCGAGGCTAGCAAATGCTAATCCCGCCCACGAACGAGCATTTAACATCAAAGCTAATGAGGCTCGTGCTGATAATGAAGTTGATAATGGTACATTCCTTGTCAACAATCATCCTTTTTCTGTTTTTTCGATTCGGGTGCCGATAGAAGTTTTGTGTCCCTAGTTTTTCGAACCTCTACTTTCAATGCCAAGAACTAAACTAGGAAAGCCCTTGACTATCAAGATAGCTAGTGGCGAACCTCTTAAACTTGATTATGTCATTCGTGATTGTCAATTGAACCTCAATAATCACCTTTTTGCCATTGACCTCACACCAATGCAACTCGGAAGTTTCGACATCATTATTGCAATGGATTGGCTAACTAAACACCATGCTGAAGTGATCTGTTTTGACAAGATAGTTCGAATACTTCTTCCCTCTGGTGAAGTCTTAGAAGTTCGTGAGAGAAACCCGCTAGTAATCTTAAACTCATGACTTGTACTCAAGCCCAAAGATACTTGCGAAAGAATTATGTGGCTTTCTTGGCACATATTATAGAGAAGAAAAGCAAAACTGTTTAGGATATCCCCGTTGTTCGAGATTATTCTAAGGTCTTTCCTGAAGAACTACCTGTTTTACATTCTGTATGAAAAGTTGAGTTCCGCATTGATCTTGTACCTGTTGCCAACCGATTGCTAAATCTCCTTACCGTCTTGCACCGTCTGAAATGCAAGAGTTATAGAAACAACTTCAAGAATTATCTGATAAAGGATTCATTCGTCCGAGCTATTCACCGTGGGGCGCCCCTGTCCTATTTGTGAAAAAGAAGGATGGATCCTTCCGTATGTGTATCGATTATCGTGAGCTCAACAAACTCACGATCCCCCTACCTCGAATTGACGACCTTTTTGATCAACTACAAGGTGCTACATGTTTTTCGAAGATCGATTTGCGTTCTGGGTATCATCAGCTTCATGTACTCGAGGAAGATATTCCCAAAACTGCTTTCCGCACACGATATGGTCATTACGAGTTCACTGTCATGCCTTTCGGTTTAACAAATGCCCCATCCGTCTTTATGGACTTGATGAATCGAGTTTGTAAACCTTATTTGGATAAATTCATCATTATTTTCATCGAAGACATTCTCATTTATTCCAAGTCTCGAGCCAAGCACGAACAACATCTCCGTTTAACAATGGAACTATTAAAGAAAGAACAATTATATGCTAAATTCTCCAAATGCGAGTTTTGGTTGAAGGAAGTTCAATTCTTGGGTCACATAGTCAACGAGCAAGGTATACATGTGGATCCTTCAAAAGTCACTGCGATTAAGGATTGGAAACACCCACTACTCCCACAGAAGTTTGCTCTTTTCTTGGTCTTGCTGGATATTACCGTCGATTCATCGCGAACTTCTCAAAGATCGCGATTCCCCTCACCTCTTTGACTCAGAAGAATAGGCCTTTTGAGTGGGGACCCAAGCAAGATGAAGCTTTCAAACGCTGAAACAAAAACTCTGCAATGCTCCTATTCTATCTTTACCCGATGGCAACGATGATTTTGTTGTCTATTGTGACGCATCTAATCTTGGCCTTGGTTGTGTTCTCATGCAACGAGATAAAGTCATAGCCTATGCGTCAAGAAATTGAAAACCCATGAAAGAATATAAACCTTATCGTGTTTTACCGTTATATAACGCCTCTACATTATTCATAGCAGATTAATGGTTCTTTTAATCAGATTCATCAACTAGTACATTAAGATCATCAAGATTATAAACCCTAATCCATATACATATGCCTATACAAACATAATCGATAATACTAAGCATCATTCTTGATTCTCATGAGCATTAGTGACGTGTGCGTGTACATATTTTTACAATGAATTTTACACACGATTCGGTTTTAAATTTGTAAAAATGATTTATACTTCAACATTAAAACACACACAAAAGGGCAAGTGTACCCTATCATATATGTAGCAAAGTATCGGTAAGAACCAAGTGTCGATCCAAGGATGCGGGCGGATACAATGATACCAAACCTTGTGTTTAATTTACCGGTAGAAAGATAAGTGAGCAATTTGTTTAAACTAAAATGTGACTAAAATATATTTTAAAACATAATAGACTCCATATATGAAAAATAGATAAATAGCCTTGCTTTACGAACAACCGGATCATGTTAATTAAATCGGATTCGCCACTTTAACATTTGGTCAATTTTTCATTTTTAAAGACAATTAGTATCCCTTTCGGGAATCCTAACATGACAACTCTTCGGAAAGCTAAAACGATAAATACACTTTAACCACCTAAAATTGTTCTTTAACGCACTATTGATGAATGTCCATGTAAATCCCCTAAAAATTGTTTTTTAACACACTATTGATGAATGTCCATGAAAGCGACACCGACAAACACCATGCAACCACCGAGACAAGGATAAACTAGATTAAATCACAACCAAGTTCATTTTACAAATCTTGAACATAAATCCACCAAGATAGCAATGTTGGCCTAAATCACTAACAAAGTTCACACTAATGTCAAGAATCCGTAACAACACCATCTAACCTGCTAGGGTCCTTCCTTGAGGGAAAAACTTTGATTAATATTAATTACCCCTTATTAAACCAATACCATTTCTAGTTTCATGGTGTAAACATTTTAAACAAGTTAAAAGTCTACTAATAGGGATTATTTAAGCTTCTTCTTGCAAATATCTCAACTAACCACATACTAATCATACAAGATAATTAACTATAATAAAAAATGCAACATCAATAAACAAGGTTGCCAAATAATCATCAAGGATTAAACTAGAAGGTGCTAAGTGTCATTACGAACTTAATTAACATACTAATGGTTGTTTATGAAGCAAGGAATACTAGTGTTTTTGCCTGTAGGCTACAATAATATGTAATACATCAACCAAATGCTTGAACTAATCAAAAACATGGAAAGATTCAAGAATCAAACCATAAACAAGCAAGAGATTGAAGACCCGGATGGTAACAGAGCTTCTCGGCACTATGGGGGCTTGATTCCGAGCAAAAGACGGTGTCTCCGGAGCCCAGAAAGTCACCTAGGATGCTCCAAAAAATCAAGAATCCCGATCAGTTTGCCTTCTGTTGTTTTTTATAACTTTTTGAGTTGGCACGGTGGTGCCAATAAAGTGCACGGTCGTGCACTGTTCATGCAATCTTGTGACGTCGGCATATCTCGACAGATATATCAACTAGACCACAAGTTATCATCATAAAACATCAAATCATTATTTAAACATAAACACAACAAGGATAACTCAGTATAAATCGTGCATGAACATTAGAAACTATCACAAACCACAAGTTTCAACCGGAAAACAAAAGCCTAGTTATTAAATTAACATCTATGCGATCAAATCACCAATGGATACGTCCTGAAGGAGAGGGAGATGTTAGGTTTTTTTTTACTTCTGATACACCACACAGCACATAGTACATAAAAGGGCTTTGGGCTTGGGCGGTTTGGGCTTGTTATGTAGGCAGAAAGAAAGAGACAAGATCATGATCGTTTGGGCTTGAGGCCTTGTCTCGTAAAAAAGTTTACAAGACCAGGGTGTTTGGGCCGGGTTTGATTGGGCCGTAACAGTGTGGGGCTGGGCTTTCAGGTTATGAGTTCTAGTTACGTTCATGTATTACAGTTTCGATATATCTATGCGTATAGAAATCAACTAAGAATCGATATGTGCTAAAATAATATAAGCGGTGTAATAAAATCAAACGTAAATGTGAGCGGCTCTTATCTCGGATAACCGGGTTGTCACACTATCCCAAGAAATACTAAATGATTACCTACGGGTTATCATAATATATATATCAAATGATTTATGAATATGATTTTAAAATGTGTCGGTTAATTGTATTTACAAATGAAAACTAACGTATTTTCAAAAGACTGAACCACAAGTAACGAACCTTGATATTAGGCTGGAAATGGTTCGGAAGGAAAAAGCTTTGGAATTTGTGACTCCACCGCTTAAAGGGCCTATTATCTCCTAAGCTCACTTTATTTCCGATCCTAGCTTGTGGGATTTATGAACAGCTTTTATAATTAATTTAACAAATTTCAAACTTTTATATTCATTACTTTATCAAATCTATCTTTCGCTGCCAAATATGATAATGTTATCAATTGTCACGTATAAATGTACCATCCGATCCCACCGGAAATTGAGGTGTGACAATTTTCTATACTAGATTTTTATGCTACATCTTTTATCCTAATTTTTTGTGCTAGATTTTTTTAGGATTTTTTGTGCTGAATTTTTTTGTACTAAAGATATTTTTTTGTTGAATTTTTTGTAATAGATTTTTTTGTACTATACTAAATTTTATGTTGTATTTTTTAGAAAACAAAAAGGTGAAAGTTTGTGTTTAAGACCAAAATGTCATTCCATCCTACTTAAGAGTGACACATGTCTTGTTTACAATCCTTCTTATGATATTTAGGTAAAACACAGGTTTTGATAGATCTTCCCTCTATATATGATGTGAGAGAGAAATAGATATTTTATAAGTTTGCAAGCGTACGTATTTTAATATCATCTTATAATGATTATATTCTCCTGCTTTTAAAGCTTATAAAAAAATAAACCTAGTAAGGTATTATGTGTTACGAAGGATAACTAATCAATATTTTAATTATAATAAACTCTAACTAATATTTTGTGTGTAGTATCATTTTCTTTAAACTTATACATTTATTTTTGGGGAAATTCACCCGAATAACATTGACCAAAAAAAATTCACCAATATAAACATCAGACGCATCTAAATTTAAAGAACATGCGCAAGAAAATTCACTTCAAAACGTAAGACTTGCCCCAAACGTCTAAAAAATAGACTCTTAAATTATAATAGGCCCACCCCAAGATCCAATAAAAAAGAGACATGTGTTTTAATGCATCCACATAGACTCTAAGTTTGTTGATGCGTCTGAATATAGCCTCCAAAAATTGTAATAAGATGAAGAGGCCATGAATGAACTCGAACGACAAGGCTTAGTCTCTAAATCTAGATATGAACCTAGCTTCAGTTTATTTCATATACTCTTCATTTGATTCAGTTTATAGAGTCTAAATTCAGATGCATCAACAAATATAGAGTCTCAGTAGACTCTTTAAACACATGACTCTTTCTATTGAATCTCAGGGTGGGTCCATCATAATTTAGAAGAGTCTATTTTTGAGATGTTTGGGAAAGTGTGATGTTCTGAAGTGAATGAATTTTCGTATGTTCTCTAAATTTAGACCCTTAAACATTTTTATTTTGGTGAAATTGATTCGGTCATTGTTTATTCTCGTCATTTCTCTTATTTTTGAGTTTCTAAGTTTTTGATGACTTAATCCATAGTCCGAAAACCACATGTACATTATAAATATCTATAGATTTATAATACAAATTTATTATTAAAATCAAGACCTCACATCAATTAAAACAAACACAAGCACCCCTAGGTTTTGTGTTGTGTTTAGCCTCACACATTGTGTCAAAAGGTTTGTTTTCTTGTGATTTGAGAGAGGAAAGAAAGGACTAAAGGAGCTGGGTTGATATATGTGGCTGGTATTTCTTTAGCAAAAAGTACATAATTAATAATTTTCAACCCAACTATAATTTATGATCCTAACGTCAATTGTTATTTGCATAATTGATTGTGGATCCACTATAAAGTATTCAAAAACTAAACATGCAAATCGTAAATTACAATAACGTAGGCATGGCTATTCACTTTCTATAGTTGTTCTCCCATTCATATTCCCGAATCTTATATTTTGAAGCATGACAAACGTTTGTTTGTTTGTTTTTTTATTTTTTTCTGCCAACCAAAAAGTTTTCACTTTACAACATCTACAAGTCGACATCCTTGGACCAATAACGATTGCGTCCTTTTAGGCTTAACCAAATTTGTTATTAGTTATGACACACATGGGTCTGTTAATTTCTACGTCCTCCGCAAGTTGATAGGTGTCCTTCGTTACATTTATACCTGAAATAACATGAACTACTGCATAGTATGTATTATTGTATACTATGTTAAAAATGAAAAGGTTTATTTTAAATTAGGTTTCTACAACATTGTAGGAAATAGGTCACAATTATAATAAAAATTATATGAATAAAAATAGTAAAGATACTCTCTTTACATATTTAGAAAATTATAGTACACGTACCATGAACAAATCGAAACGAAATATAATATAATAAAACACATGTATTAAATTGATTCAAACAATAGCCTTTAAAAAGAGCATTAATCGTGTCTTCTTCTAAAGTCCGTTGTGTAGTATTCAACGAACTCCTGAATCACGTCTTCTTGTACAACCCGTTGTGTAGGCTTTAACGAAGTCTTGAACCACGTCTTCTTTTACAATAATTTCCTACAAAAAAAAACAAGTGTTGACGGTTGTCGCTAACGCACGAGTTCAACACGCTTCCCTTAAAACAGATTTCGCGCCTCTACCAAAGATGACGCGTCTGTCTCCTAGGGTACAACAGCCGAAGCAATCTGTACTACTGGAGATGGCTCACGCGCCCGAGATTACACCGGGTTAAATTGTAGTATTTAAACTTGTGGAACAAATAAGCAGACGATGGTGGTGGAAATGAGTAGAGAGTACTCCCCTATATAATTAGTCTTCAAGTATCCCTCTTTTTCAAGTATTCTTCATGTGTATTTCTTCTAGTCCACAATAAGGCACATAGCCGACTAATTATACAAAACTTGATGAAGAGTTAAAAGTCTCAATTAATTAGAGACTTAACACTCTAATAAAAACTAATCAAATGTCATGAATAAAACTCTACTCAAGAGTTTTACCATTTGAAGAGTTTAATTTTATTAATTTCTATGAATTAATTTTCATTTACCACATTCTAATTTTCTAACAAGCATGATTATTAGAACTAGTATCTTAACTATTTAACTGTTTCGTGAGTAGTCATGTTTATTGGAATTTGTATGATGGTTCAAGTCATTATTGGAAGCAATCTTTGGATGGTATAGTGAACATGGTCAGATAGGTCCAAAAGAATGTGAAGTAATATGTCGATTCAAGCCATCTGTTGTGTCATGTTAGTTAAAAACTAAAATCGCAGAACTAAGCAGTGCTAGCGTGTGAAGTGCAAAATGCAAGTAAATCGTCACATTACGCCTATCATCCATAGATGTCGTTAAACACAAAACAGAAAACCAGGCCTAACTTAGGTTTTGACTCTTTTATTAATCTCAAACTTGACTCGACACACGAATTGAACCATCCCTAGACCTATGATTATACTCACCATATACTAATCTTAACACACTTCAAATTATATCTGAATAATCAAATAAAATCTATCTCCGATAGATATAAACACGCACTCCAGACAATTAAACCCGATAAATATAACTAATAAACTAAACACTCTAATTTTAACTTCTTCCTTTATCTCAGTTTCTTTATCGGTTTTTTTCTTTTGATCCTAACCCAAAGTACTCCAACAATACATGAATGACCCAAAAGATGCCAGAATGAAAATTGTAAATAAAATTTGTTGTTACCCATATGACCAAGTAACTAAAATTGTACAATCTCGTAAAAGTTGAAGTGCCAAAAAAATCACTACGTAGTGAGAACCATTTCTAAACTAGCAGTTCAAATGTCGTTTTTGATAATTGATACAGGGATTAGAGTTTACTATGTATGTGATTATTGATCAAACTTCGAATCACATTGGACATCTAGCTTTAATTTTTTTTTTTGAAAAATTGGGGGAAACATCTTACTCTAAAGAATAGGGTAACTATTTTTTGATAAAATTGAAAAAAAACTCTGAAAATGGTTCGAACCGCACTAAAGAGCACATGTGACATTTGCCGATATTCTCTGCAAACTTTAAGTACAATAATGTCGGATTCTTAGAACTTCTTTCAGTCTTTCCTCATCTTTCATTAGATCTAAAAAAAGATGCCAATTGTACATATATATTACATACTATGAGATGATTATTGATTTATGATTCTTTAGTTTCAGATCAATATGAATTAGTTATTTACCCATGTGTTTTAACTTTTTATCATTGAGCCATACATATAAATTTAAAACTAGTTATATGTTACCCAAGTGTGCAATTTGTTTATATATATATATATCAAATCTGCCTATAGAAAACAGTTCAATATATACAAAAAAAACCTTGATTTTTGTTATTTTGTACTTTTTTACTATTTTAATTCGGATTTAGTACAAATAGAATCACATACATTTTGGTGAGCTCTGAATTAATTCTACTATATATATATGAGTCACTAATGAATATAATGAACAGAAATATGTTCTCATAAAATCCCAAGAATGATGTGAACTGTGTAAACAATAAAATGTTGATTTTAAATAGACACTTATGATATGTGTAGGTTTGCACATCCAAAAACATCAAAATAGATGTTCCTGACTTTTTCATACAGCATAAAACTAAAATAATGATAATAATAACGCTGAATTATTGGAGCTTAATAAATTTTGTAGTTTTGATGAAAAAACATCACTACTAGAGGTTCCAGGTTTTTAGCAAGCTAGGCCAATGATACTAGCTGATGCCAAATGTCGGTCCATATAAGATGAAGACAAATATGCAGACAACAATCAAATTCTACCACACAAAACCAGGCCTCATCCAATTGCCTTACCATCAAAATCAGATAATAAGGTTTTTAGTTTTATAAAGGATTAGGATAATTTTTATATATTTAATACCTGTTTTCTTACACCAACTCTTGACATACACCCAATATTTGGTTAATATGGATTCAAAAGATACATAAAACAAAATTTAGTTTCATGAAACATTGCAAATCATGATAATCTGATTCTAGTACACTTGAACCTCATGTGTAATCCCTCGCACCAATCTTAGATGTTGGCGCTGTCGGAAATTACTTGGATCGGAATAAAGGTAGAAAAAGACGATCTATATTGTGAAGATGAAGATAAAGACGATAGAAAGAAGGAGATAAACTGGAGGTTTAAATTCAATTGTTTTGTAATTAATATTGTTCTAGTGTTCCAGTTGAGAAGCCTAGGCCTTTAGGTGCTGGTGCTCCCAATTTTGAAGAATCCACTAAGGCCCTATTAGGTATGCTCTCATGCACCTTCATTCCACTAGGCGCTATACCACCCATATTCCCCCTTTCGTTCCACCTCACTCACTTACTAACCAAAGAAATTGTTTCACCTCCTTTCAAGCCCCTCAAAAATAAATATAAATTGATTGTGTGTAAAGGGACCCACCATAATTTCTTAATTTCACACTCGATGACCGACTAGCGTCCACCCCCTTTAACGCCCTTTCACGCCGGGAGGGAGTGGTGTGAAATGCCCGTTCAAGGGCCACTACTCTCACACTTGGGGTGTGAGAGTACACCAAAGTCCAAAAGGTCTAAAGGTCTTCTGAACTCATCTTAGTAGTCTTGAGATTCCTTTTGTTGGCACTCTATAGGATATGCATTATCTTCAACAAAAATGTAAGTAGGATGATAGAGCATTGAGATCAAATAAGAAAGAATAAAGCTCCGAAACCAATTGGTGCTGATGAAATTTCATTAAACTTTACCTATAATGATTCTTCCAATACTTTGGTTCTTTTTTAGAGACTCTAAAAGCTCTAGAGTGAATTGAGTATCCAACGAAGTGCCCCTTGTTAGTTTTATTAGCAAACTTAAAGTGATGTTCCTTGGCATTAATTATAGAGCAAGGACATCTAAAACAATAAAAAAAACGAATAATGGCTTCCTTTTGTGCATAGGGTATGATACCATGCCTTTTGACATTTTGTTCATTATTGTTAGTTTTGCCAACGAAGCCAAAACGACTAAAGCGTTGGTCGTGTTTAAAGCATAGATTTTTTTATCAACATCATCTTTCTTGTCCAGAGTGATGTGAAGTTCACTTAAAGTGATACGAACATTTGTAAGCTTACAAGTTGTTATCTTTTATAAGCGAAATTTCTAGGGCATATGTATGATGTGTACCCATGTTCCCATGAACAAGTTCACATCTATTTCCATGTTTCATGCACACCACTCTTCCATATTCCATGAATATCCATTATTATTTGGCATATCCTTTTTAATTGTTTGATTAGTTATTATTAGTGGGAGGTAGTTTTATATTTCTTTTTAAGCCTATAAATAGGAAGTATGTTTAATGTTTTGATTATGAATGAAAAATATTAAAAGAGAGTTATCTCAAAGTCTTGTTTCTTACTATTTTCTTTTGAGCCTAATCCACAAAATGGATTATTTATCTATCAAACGATTGGTACATATCAATGGTATCAGAGCGGTCTTGATCCACTCCTATGGACGCTCGTGAATTGAAGGCTTCAATGGATCGGATTGAGTCGATTCTTTTTGAGATAATCGTCTTCTCAAAAAAGAGTCTCGAAGATGGGCAAGCTCACCTATTTTTTCTACACCACCACTTGTTTCCATCACCGCACCCCCAAACTTATCAATCGTTACCACCTCACCCAACCAACTTCCATTCCCGTACCATCACTTTCACCAACAGTCGTTTACACCATGACATCAGAACAAGCTTCCGCTACCACACCATCAAAACGACGACTGTGATTTTAGATACCAAAAAGATGAAATTCGCATCGTTCAACACGACAAACGGAAGACGCGAATGGCACCCACCATGGCGTTCCATTGCCACTAGTCCGAATGCCACCGGAAGACTCGAGTGGCGGCCTCCATGGCATATCCACAAGCATTTTGCATCCTTGAGGACAAGGATAGTTTGAGCGGGAAGGATTGATGTGTACCCATGTTCCCATGAACAAGTTCACATCTATTCCATGTTTCATGCACACCACTCTTCCATATTCCATGAATATCCTTATTATTTGGCATATTCCTTTAATTGTTTGATTAGTTATTATTAGTGGGAGGTAGTTTTATATTTCTTTTTAAGCCTATAAATAGGAAGTATGTTTAATGTTTTGATTATGAATGAAAAATATTAAAAGAGAGTTATCTCAAAGTCTTGTTTCTTACTATTTTCTTTTGAGTGTAATCCACTCAACGGATTATTTATCTATCAACCGATTGGTACATATCAATGTAAAATGCTAATGACATATTTATAGTTCTATTTGTTACAATCAAAACTTGATAATCTAAGATAACTAGCGCGTTAAGATCTATTTTAGAAAGACCTAGAGCAGACTCGTCTGTGAACTGAATATTCAGGACAAAGTCCGAACAATTATCATGAACGATGGATGGCAGATATTTTCATTCTATTGTTAAAAATAAAGAAAGCATAGCATATGACATAGACAATTGATGGACCAACAATTTTAGCTTCATTTATTAAATATAGACATAAGAAAAAAAAAGGGACAATTCTCACATCACATGAGATCTCCCAGTGTTACATATATTATATGCTGAAGCTCTGCATTGGACAGTGACTATTCCCAGCAAATTTGATGCACTAAGATTATAGCCCCACCCGCCTGAATTTACGAAAATACCCGTATGTCACTTCATAAACTACCCAATCATTGTCCAAGGCATTCTAGTCATTTCACTTAGATAGATGGTAAGATGACCAATAATACATGGTACACCCTATACATACATCCATACATACATACATAAGGCAACCACTACTAGAATTAATATAACTATTGAAATTGAAGTTAATTACTAGTCATCTTTATCCGACTTGTTTGATGCATTGTCGGATATCATCTTTTGAATCAATTCGCTAGTCTCGGCTTCTGACATCCGGTTTGATCCGCTTGAAGATTGAGACTGTGTGTATGACTCAAAGAACTCCTTGTTTTCTTTCTCTAACTCGTTCCACACTGGATAGTGACATTTATTATATTCATTTAGAGTACTGCTTTCGATATAATCTTGACTCTTGACAAACTATTTTTTTTAATTTAATGGATTTTGTCCTTCTTGTAAAAGCCGTTGGTGAAACTCGTTTGTTTAGCTACCAAAACGGGCTTGGTGGTAATTTTAACTTATTTTCTTTTGAATGAGTCGAGTAATTTTACTCAAATGGAAATTTAGCAAATAATGGACCGATACGGACTGGGCATGAAGTGTAATTTTAATACACAGTACTAAAATAACCGGTATTGCTCTGAACTGTTTCAAAACATTACCATTTTTTGCAACCTCTAGGCTCATCAAAGGGATTCATACCCGCGAGCTTTAAAGCATCAATATGTGGGTGGGGTAGTTTATGTATATTATTCAAGGTAAACAAAACCATAGGTGAATTTGGGCAACTAAACGCTTTATTTTGGAAATGAACTCTATATGTTAGGTTATTAATGTGCTAGTAATGTGACAGTGACTATTGTGATCATGTAACATTAAAAAGACATGTGTACTCACACTAAAATACCCATGATCATAGATGATGTTCATACCAAATAGAACTAAAAGTTCAAGAAACTCAAAGGTACATCATCACTTACATCATTAGCACTTTATATGATAAAAAAGCATGTGCATATCGGAAAGATAAACTTTTCACACCAAGAATTAGATCAAGATAAGTAAAGATGAAGATTTGATGTGTTTGTGCAGGCACATGCATGCTTGCATTCAAGTGATCTTAGCTTACATAGGGTTAACACTATAATAAAAACTAACCGGTCGAAGTGATGACTGGTTTGATGTTCGCGTGTTTAGAAAGGGCTTCCATGCATTCTTCTTTGCTCATGCGGAAGATCAAACACTTCTCTATCATATGTTGTACCTAAATAAAAAACATGTTATATGATCATTTATGGTATAAGGAATACAAAAAAATATATTATATAAACTATATGATCTGTTATTCTTGTTACCATGTGTATGTATGAGGCTGAAGAGTCACCCATGTTATAATCACTCTCTAAACTGTTCTTGTAATAGAAATTAGTGTGAACATGTATTAGAATGATCAGTGGTAGCGACCATGAAGCAAGGACAATGCATCAGAAAGTTATATAGAGATGAAAATGAAGGAGAGATGGTGAGGTGGGCCAAGAATCCACGTGGGGGATAGATGATAACTGGTGGAGGTGAAACTAGAGGAGATTTGGGAATGAAAATTTCTGTCTGTAGGGATCCCATTAGGCAGCCACCCTCCACGTGCCGCGGGTCCCATCCTCGACATTCTCTAAGTTTAACACCATTACACCAGTCCTAGTAGGAGGAATGCATCCTTACCATATAAAGACAACGAATTTATCATCCTTAATAACCTCGATCGAATCATGATTTGACAAATGGCATTCTTGATCAAACCACAAGGTCTAACTCTGAATATACATGGGGTATGCTGTTACCAACTTAGTACTTACTGATGCTGTCCTGGCATATAGTATTTGTCTGTTTGGCAGTTTCATGCTTTATTATTGGTTGGACGGGCATTAGACTAGCTAGAGAAAGAAATCAATGATCTGGACTTCTTTAGCTTCTTTACACACACAATATATACTTAAATTCATTGTTGATCTTAATCTAGCGAGCTTTAGCCATGGTGTTAGTGGGTGCAACCTCTCCATCTACGAGGAAAGGTTTGCCCTTATCTCACCCTTCCCAAACCACCATGCTATCAGTGGCTAAGCTTGAGATATTACACCCAGAGGTGGAAAACGTATATACCCAAAAATTTCTATAGAACCGGGGGGTCGAAAACATATATATCCAAAAATTTCTATACGAAAGCTACATAATAACACTACTGAGCGAAAAGTTCGGGGGTCGGGGTACCCCCCCCCCCCTTTAATCTTCGCCCTTGCCTGCTATAAGTGAGATCTTACTGGGTACGTTTGTTTGTTGCTATCTAACCTTCGCCCTTGCATGCTATAAGTAAGATCTTACTGGGTATGCTTGTTTGTTGCTATGTTAATCTTGGGAGATATTATGGCATCTCCATCATTCAAACTAATGCATTGTTTCTATTAATAGATTCCTGTCAAGTGGTTGATTTGTCTTCTCCTTTCAGTTGAGAAAAAGTTGATTCAAGGTTTCAAGTGGCACAAACTGTCAGAAGAAAGATGAATGCATCCAAACATATCTTCATCAATAGAAAGGAAGGAAAAAGAGTCCGCTGTAGAAATTGCAAACTAGAATGCGTAGAATCGTGTAGACCAAAAGGGATTGATCATTTAAACATGCTGCTATGGTTTAACCATGTTACCCAGTGTATATTCTACTGTAAGCACAGGATAAACACATGCTCAATAATCTAGACAACGCATAATAAGGTATGCATGAAATCACATAGATTATTTAATACTATATAACAAAAGAATTTGGCCAGGGCCCAGCTGGAGAAGTAGACAAACTACAAACTTCATACACACAAAAGAACACAACATATATAGACATCACATAGATATCAATGGAAAGATGAACAAGTACCGGGGACCACGAGCAATGCAACATACCAGTGTACAGTTAAATGAGAGGTGAAAACACCCTTACAAATTGAGATGGATGACCTTATCTTAAAAAAGAATTAACCTACAACCACAAAATCCTCAAAAGTTCCACAATTTGGTTCGATATCGTGCGTATTGGCTAAGCCTTATCTAACCTCATTCAATGAAACTTGTAATCATATTCTCGGTATTATTTCATATTATTATTCTTAAGTCGCATTTCCTTGTAGTGACAAGCATATAAATACTGTAATATGCAGTCAGCCGAGAAGGTTACATCAAATTCAAAAGTGATATATTTAAATTCCATTGTTTATTTGTGACCTTTAAAACTCTAAACTATCGGTAACTACATCAAAAATAAAGGGCCTCAATTCTCCATTTTTCGGATATATTAAGGAATATAGTTAACTGAATCTCCAACCGGCCATAACTACAATTGACCCACAAAACGAAATTATATATAGCTACAATGGATAAGACAAAACATCAAACCTTGAAGAATGTTTTTTTTGGTAATGGTCAAACTAAAACGAAAAAAAAGACATTCGAAATTTCTAGGCGAGTGATATCCAACCTTAAATCAACTCCACCCATCCTTTAATAAAACAATGTGTTTTGGGTTTATGAATCGTTTCCCAAGACACAATGCATGAAGCAAGGGTAACATACCTTAGAGCATCCACAACACAGAACTATATAAACCTTCATTTTCCACGCAACATCAAACCTCCACCTGATCACAACCCACTTATTATATATAAAGTATACATATAATATTGTTTTACACAGTGTGTGGACCCACCATTTGCATATGGATAAGGTCCTTGGTCACGGACCAAGGGGGCCGGACTTGTGCCTGGACCAATCTTAGAACGCGAGTAAGGTCCGTGGTGGTAGTTTGGGTTTTCAAACTTCTCCAAGTAGCCAGCGATGGAATGCTTTTATTAATGAAACAAGAGTGATGATAAGTTCATTGAATTTACCAAGCTTTAGGGATTTAAAGTAACTTGAAAATATACTAAGTACCGAAATAAATTAGCTAGTCATTTCCTAAATAAGGAAACAACATTCTAGTGTAATTATGTAGAGAATTCTCCTATCATTAATAAAGTTTGGTTTATATATACAAACGTCTTCGTCACCTTTCTGATGGTCCCAAAACGATTTGAATAGACACATTTATGAAGAGTCACAATGGCTCCTTAGGTAATAGCCTATTAGACACAATGTAAATTAGTCAAAATTAGAGGTAGCTTCATGTAAATATGGGTTAAGTATATAAACATCTCTCATTGTAATACCCTGATCACAATCAATTTAACAAACAATTATAGTTTCACACACTTAACGGTGTTTTACTTGGCTATAACCATTTGGATCAGATCTAACAAAATGTTTTCCAGGCGACACTAGACCTTCATCAGGAAACACTCATCCAACGACATTACTAAATTCTTGAATGCAAGTTCAAATCAACCCTAAGGGCACCACTCCTAGTGACACTTCAACTTCCGCGACACCTACAGCGACAACATAATCCTTTGTACTATAATTACAATTACTACATTTACATCAACCGAAATGGTATCTCACAACACTCATTAGTGCCTTCACTCCCTCTCCAAAAATTATGACTATAGGAAGACTATGATTGATCCCTTCCTGATTACCAATGACTTGTTCAGCTATAAGGAATAAAGTTAACTGAACCTCCAACCGGCCATATCTACAATTGACCCACAAAACGAAATGTTAGATAGCTACAATGGATAAGACAAAACAAAAAACCTTGAAGAATATTTTTTTGGCAGTGGTTAAAATAAAACAAAAAAAAAATTCGAAATTTCGAGGCAAGTGATATCCAACCTTAAATCAACTCCACCCAGCCTTTAATAAAACAATGTGTTTTGGGGTTACGATGAATCATTTCCCAAGACAATGCATGAAGCAAGGGTAATATACCTTAGAGCATCCACAACGCAGAACTATACGAACCTTCATTTTCCCCAAACATCAAACCTCCACCTCATCACAACCCACTTATTATTATATAAAAATATACATACAATATTGTTTTTGTGTGGACTCACCCCATTTGCATATGGACTAGGTCCTTAGTCACGAACCAAGGGGGCTGGACTTGTGCCCGGACCAATATCAGAACACGAGGAAGGTCCGTGGTGGTGGCTTGGGCTTTCAAACTTCTCCAAGTAGCCAATGATGGAATGCTTTTATTAACACTACAAGGGTGGTGATAAGTTGATTGAATTGACCAAGTTTTTAGGGATTTAAAGTAACTTGAAAATATACTTAGTATCGAAATAAATTTGTTAGTCGTTTCGATAAATAAGGAAACAACGTTCTAGTGTAATTATGCAGAGAATTCTCCTCTCACTAATAAAGTTTGGTTGTTTTTATATACAGACGTCTTCGTAACCTTTCTGATGGTCCCAAAACCATTTGAATAGACACCTTTATGAAGAGTCAAAATGGTTCAATGGGTAATAACCTATTAGACACAATGTAAATTATTCAAAATTAGGGGTAGCTTCATGTAAATATGGGTTAAGTATATAACCCTCTCTCATTGTACACCCTGATCATAATCAATTAAACAAACAATTATAATTACAGACACTAAACGATGTTTTTACTTAGCCATAATCATTTTGATCAGATTTGACAAAATATCTTCCACGCGACACTAGACCTTCGTTAGGAGACACTCATCCAGCGACATTACCAAATTCTTGAATGCCAGTTCTAATCAACCCTAAGGACGCCACTCTGACGACGCTTCAACTTCGGCGACACCTGCAGTGACAACATAATCCCTTGTACTATAATAACAGTTACTGCATTTACATCAACCGGAATGGCATCTCACAACCTCATAAGTTTGCCTTCACTCCCTCTCAAACAAATAATGGTATTGGAAGACTATGATTGATCCCTTCCTGATTACCAACAACTTGTTCAGCTATATTAATGGTTCTATCCCTTGTCTGAGTCCCATTGTTGTCATTGAATCTGATTCAACTATTGTTTTCACATCTAATCCCAACTATTATGATTGGATTCCATATAATACACAGTTTGCATGATCATTATCGCCTATATCTCTAACGCATCATTTGTTCATGTTCAAGGGAGTATGCCTGAGCATTGTGGGACTCTCTTGCTCAAGTTTATGGCCACACACTATGTACAAGGAATACACGCTTAAGACACAACTTTTTTAAGTTGAAAATGAAAGGATATAAAACACTGCTCGCTTACCTGAGTTGTGCATAAGAGTATGCATCCGCACTTGCATGTGACATCTGGCTTGCATGAAGAATACAATGGTCTTAAAAAATGTTCTTGCTCGTTCAACTCCATTGGCATTCAGTGAGTTTTTGGTCTACTCACAGATCATGACCATTGTTACAAGCTATCCACATCCCATAATGTTGTTGTTTTTGTTCCTCAAAACTCCTGATCAACCTCCTCAGTAGCTCTTAAACCTACAAAAATGCTCTCTCAGCTTGGCTATTAACTTCTGAAAAGTGTTAGCGTTATAGCTTTGCCTCATCAAGCTCTTTACAATTCTTGTCCTCCCACCAATCGAGGTGGTATCACTAGAAGTGGACGAGGGTCCTATCATGGTGGCTACAACAATAATAACAACAGAGGTCGTGGTTGTGGTTGCATTTATTTCTCTTGGGCATCTAAACAAAATGTTGTTTATGGGACATGTAACAAATGTGGCATTAGACATATTCCTTCAGATTGCTCTAATTGTGATCTGTCTACTTTTCGCAATCGTCAAAATGCTAACTATGCTGATGTGCAATCTTAATCGGGTTCTCCAGGACTAAGTACGTGGTATCCTGCTACAGGAGCCAACAATCATGTAACACTGGATTTGGCAAGTCTTGACAATTCTAAGGCATAACATGGTAATGACTTCCTTCATGTTGGTAATAGTAAAGGTCTTCCTATCTTTCACATTGGTTCCTTAAAACTTCAGTCCTTACACAAATCTTTTAGTATTTCTGGCATTCTTCATGTTCTCGAAATTAAAATTTTCTATTTTGAGTTGATAACAATGTCCATAGAAAATCAAAATGCAGACATCTTTACAAAGCCTCTACTTACCATAGATTTACAATTTCACGATCCAAGCTACGGATCATTATCTAGCCTTAGTTTGCTGGGGAATATTAGACACAACATAATATACACAAAACTGAGGTAGCCTTATGTAAAAATGGTTAAGCATATAACCCTCTCTCATTGTAAACCCTAATCACAATAAATCAAACAAACAATTACAATTACACACATTAACCAGTGTTTTTACTTAGCCATAACCAATTGAATCATTATCGTTTAACTATAGCTCTCCTATGTGTGATTTATCGAAGCGATGCGTTCATTGAACCAACCAAACCACTAGTAAAATGAAGGGTTACGCTGACAGACGCTTACCGACAGATCCCACGAAACCCAAAAATATGTAATTATTTTAATGGTTTTTTTTGGAAAAACTATAGTCATTTGTCACGCCCCGAGCAAGGCGACTGGATGTATGAATGACTGATACAAAAAAAAACCAACATAAATATACACAATGAAAGTAACCAAATTAAATATAATGATTGTCATTTGAATATACTTGGTTACATTACAACAGTACTAACTATTTACAATATAATTTAAGTGATTCCTATAATTTAGTCTATGGTTCGTCATATGTCTTCTACTGAGGGTTGTCCGTCTTCACATAATCTCGTGTCATAGATGTTTATCTCGCGTTTGTCAGATGAGGTACCTAAACACATGCTTAATATGGTGTCAACTATATGGTTCGTGAGCTCGTGAGGTTTAACAAATCTGCACGTGTAAATGTTTCGTATAGTTGATATGTTAAGTAAACTTTCCAAGTTTAATGGTGTTAAGTAAACAAGTCGACAATCAAACTTGCATCTAGTGTCATGCTTAGCCATGCCTAGACATTAAACGAACCCATACCCATTATTGTTACGAGTCTTACCTAACATATGCTCTTGCAACATAGGATTAAATGCAAACTACATGTCGCATGCGATCCCCAGGTCTCAGTGAAGGTTTCCTATTGTCACACCCCGATTTCCACGTAAGTCCCGGTGGGCCTGGTGGGGAGTATTATGATGTATTTTGATATCATCATAACCAAACAACACAGAGTAACATAGCAGAAGTCTTGGAATAAAATTACTATTACAAACGTATTGTCCAAAGTTCAAAAATAATATATGATATGTGCAAAATGCAACATATAAATTACATCAAATGAGGCATAAAACTAACCCTTTTTAGTACTAATGTTGGGAAAAGCACATTTATTTGTTCCTTTTGTATTTTCAGGATAAAAAGAGCTTAAAAGAATAAAAGAAGCAAATAAGCAGCAAAAACCAACATGAATACGAAAAGAAGGAATAACGAGCCATGCCCGATCCCTCCGCAACACCCCAAAGACATAAACAAGATAACAAAAGATGACCACGGGGCCGTGCCTAGCCGAACACGGGGCGTGGTCAGAGCTTGCACCTCAAGACAAAACCTGCAGAAGCTTCTACGCCCACCACGGGGCCGTGCCCGGAGCAACATGGGGCGTGGTCAACGATCAGATTTGCAGAATCCAGATAGTATAGCGAACAGTTGACCACGGGGTCGTGTGGGGCCCTCTGCTGTTAGATGCAATAAATGAAGGAAGAGAAGATGGTTGGCCGGGTCGTGCCCACTGGACACGGGGCCGTGACCGGGCTACTGTTTTGGACTATAAATAGGGGTGCTTGGTTCACTTCAAAGGCATCCCTTAGCAAACCACTTCTCTCTCACTTTGCCACCAATCCACCACCACTACAACACCAACACCCACAACCATCATCCATCTATCATCTTTAGAGTGTGTGTAGTCTCGGGATCCAACATTGATTGTAAGGGTTTTTGTCAAAAATAGGTCATGCTTGGCTAATCTCTTACATCACTTGGTGAAGACAAGTCTTTAATGTATTACTTTTGATTTTTAATCTTTCAGGCACTTTTTAATTGGGTATGTATTAATGAACTTTAATAACTAGTTTCTTATGTTGTAAGTGCATGTTCCTAACCATTTCTTCATGATGTCGTTGATTTGCTCATTCGTGTCTTTACGGTCTATATAAAGCGCGTTAACTACTTGGAAGGGGGTAGAAGGGTGGTTTGGTAAAGTTCTTGTCTCGTTCAGTTTATAGATCCTAGAGGACTTGGTTCAAGCTTACTAGGACCTCCTTCAATGCCCCAAAGGTATTGGATGGCGGGGTGCGAATAGCTTGAACCCCTCATATGTAAACTGCTATTAATACTTGGGATTGTATCCCTGCTGACTCAAACCACTTAGCCGAGGGTAACGTCACCTTCAAAAGAGGGGCCTACCACTTTTCGCATTAATAACTTATTTAATTTCTTCCAATATTCCGACCCTTTGGATTGTATCCCTGCTGACTCAAACCACTAGTTGAGGGTAACGTCACCTTCAAAATAGGGGCCTACTACTATAACTAAGATAATCTCTTAAAAAGTCCGAAAGTGCGAAAATCATCAAAGGATACATTAAAGATTAGTTGGATCCAAGTGATTCTATTTTGTCTATATGTTTTTCATTTTATTTATCTTTTTATTTATTTTTTCTCTTATGCTTAAAATCTTTTATCAAAAGTTTAGATGATTAGATGTTGATGATAAACCGGTACTAAAAGCTCTTGTGTCCTTGGACGACCTTGGTATAATTACCAACACTATACTACGTTCACGATGGGTGCACTTGCCCAAGTGTGTGTTTAGTGTTAGTACAATATCGTGTTTTATAAATTTAAAACTTAAATAATGCGTAAAAAGGGCTCAAAATATTAATAAAATAAAATACGCTACCAATATACAATGCTTGTATTAGATACACAGGTGGATCGAAAATGTTACAACAAAAGGAAGTTTAACAGACTATGTGCTTTCTATGCAAAGGAGTTGCAAATTCCTCTTAAGCAATCCCGAGCACTTTAGCCTATTTCGTACCCTTGCTACCTGCACTTAGTCTTTTGAAAATACGTCAGTTTTCATTGGTACATACAAATAACCGACACGTATTGAAAACATTTCAAAATCATTTTATGTTCACATTGGTACATATGTTTTATAAATAACTTGGGACAAACTATATCTCATGTTATCAGATTTACATGCAAATAATACATTTAGGGCCCGAAAACTATGCGGGATCATGATTAATCAACACGCCACTTTAACCTTTATAAGGTATACCACATTGGTTAAAAATATTTTAGTATTCATTAGCATCTGTCGGGTGTATGCCTACACCCCGTGCTTAAGTCATGGCCATTTGCAATTAATTGAGCCGAGGATATCCAGGATGTGACATCTGTGTATTTCCATTAGCGTACAATTCCGAAACAATTTTGTATTTAATAACATTGTGTTTTATTCCAAGATTTATGTATTTATTTATGGCATTTCATATTTTCAATCCTTGTTCAATTCTGATCTTTTCAAACCACTTCTAGAAGTGAAATCGCAAACCGTTACGCAATCAAGCGACATACGCTCCAGAACAATGACATAAGCTAAACATACCCTAAATATCCTTTACATAACTTAGAAATAAGTTTGGAAGGGTTCGGTATGACAAAAACATGCTTATTCAACTTCAGGAGCTATTTTACAAATTTTGTGAAACTATGCCGTTACGCGTATTTCCTAATCCGGAACATGTACGCACATCCAAAAACTTTGTAATCGTTAAATCTTGTATTGCAATGATGAGAACGTAAAAATATCATTCGTTGCACAATTTCGGTCGTTTTCGCGTTATTTAAAGACTTCGTCATAAACAAGCGAAACGCATAACCGTACAACCGAACGAACCAACACTAAGAACACTTTTGGACACATTTCAAGTTCCCTAAGCTTTATTGTCCTTATAAAGCTTAAAAATGAGGTTAATGGGTGTTAAAAGTGCCAAAACGCGTCAAAAACAAGTTCATGGGCCATTTTTGACATTTTTGAAACTTCTGCCCCTGCAAGGGCCTTACGGACCGTAAGGCAAAACCCCATACGGTCCTTAAGGGGTCCCCAGGTCAGAAGCTTCCTAAATGCAACCTGGCAGCTTCTTGTTGCATTCCTTGGCCACCAAGTCGTGATTGTTGCCACCTTTAACTTACAAGGGTGGACACTAATCACTTCCATAACACCTGGATCAACACATGTCATGATTTGGGAGCTCCAAGATTAGTATAAATAGCCTTGAACTTCAACCATTTCCTTTGCTTATTTCCTTCTTTTCTCTCTGTAGGAACGTCCACGATTAGCACGGGAACCTAAATTTGTTATCTATTGTCCAATTAGGCGGAAACTAATGAAAAGTTAACCAAATAACAAGAATTACTCATTTAAATGTTTTTTTCATTGATCGAAAGTTCAATACATTCGAGAACCGGATCTGACAGAGCTTCGCCGTTCTGTGCCAAAATCTCTCCATGTTGCAAATGAAATAACCAAGGCACCTATTTATAGGGTTAGAAGTTCGCTGGGGAGAGTATATGTTCGGGCGAACTTGAGCTAGTCAAGTTCGGCCGAACTTGACTTCTCAAATCCAATCTCAAGCGAACTTGGCCATTTCTCACATAAATACGCCTCGTTGCTAACAGATTAAGCCTATTCACTCAGACTCGATACATAATGACGTAGGCAACAGACATATGCACCAACAGACTCCCCATTGGATGTTGCCGTAATCATTGACTTTTAAAAATTTCTGAGTCTTTTGATCTTTTGTTCTTGAATAAACTTAATTTCTTGATCTTTATATCCTCTTCCTCTTTCTTGAGCTTTGTCTTGATAAAAGTTTTAATCAACATGCTCCCCCTAGCTTTAATCTCTCCCCCTTGCTTTAAACTTTCGGAAACTTCAATCTTTGCTTTATCAACTCCCCATCAATCTTTACTACCTGTCTAAATACTTTCTGACATTCAGATAAACATTTCAGATTTAATACTCTGTTATAAAATCTCAAAGTTTGAATCTTCTTTTAATCTTTTCAACTCTTTTAGATATTCAAGTTCAAATTACTGACATTGAACACTTTTAACATTTAAGCCTTTGTTTACTTAAAAATTTTCAAATATGAAATCCACTTGGTTGACCAAGTCCAAGTTAATGACCTTGGTTAACCAATTTCATTTACCAAGTCCCAAGTTAATGACCTTGATTTGAAACCGTTGTGATTGAATTTTATCTCAATTTTAAAGTTTCAGCTTAATGAACTTTTAATGCTTTTTGATCATTTTTGGTTTTACACAGATGTCATCACGATTTTCACCATTAAAGCACCTTACTAGATTTCGAAGAACCGTTCTCCATCATTGGCTTGTAGAAACTAATGAAGAAACAAAATCTTTTTGAATTTTTAGAAAGTTTATGCTAAAACACACTGAAAATCTTTTTGGTTTTAATCTGTAAAGAAATTTAAAGAAAGTAAACTATGTACAAGCATATTACCAGACATATATTTGTGAACTTGTGTCTAAGGATCATATCAGTTTATTGAGACATATCACCAGTACCGTTGACCTTTTAAGACTTTAAGATTTAAACTTGTTTACTTAGATTGTCGATATGTTTGTCCACTTAAACTTCTTCACGTTTCTCAACTGTTCCAAGATATGTTAGGTAAGAATTATGAAACTTGGCTTAACTATGGTTCCACTTCTTGAATATACTCCCGAATCCAGATTCCCTAGATTTCATCTTACAGGTGAATATAGCGTAACTGATATCTGTCTCTGGGTTATCGAGGCCTTGAGAGCTCAGGTTAGTACTACCATACATACAAAGAGATGAAGGTTCGTCTTTAGGGTGTGTTCCATTTAAGGAATCTTTTCAGCATTGCAAATGATTAGATCTTTCGATTCTTTTCAAATTTTGCATGCTAATTTGGGGTTTTTAGCAAAAGCATTATAGAAGTTCTAGGCTATTGCTTCCGCAAAATCAAAGAACTTGTATAATACCCCAGATATCAAACATCTATATAAAGACCTCGTATCTCAGAATCATGTAACCCTTCAATCGAAATTTCGGAGTACTAAGTCCACATATCCAAGATGTGTTAATCCACAAGATTAAGCGGTTGTAAAATTTAGTTTATATCTCAGAAACAATTTACGGAACGTGTAAAGCCTATCAACTCATCCACAGTAAGACTTGTTTTATCACTTTTAAACTTTAAAATTCTTTAGCATACTGTGATAATGTACTGATATACTATCATTTCCTTTTTGACAACCAAATTCTTTTTGTCTTTTTGATGTTTTTTACTTTTGAATTTTTTCAATGTTTTTGAATTTTCGACTTTTTCATATGTTTTTGATTTTTTGAAATTTTTCTTACTCCCCCTAAAACAAAAAACATATTTTTGGATTTTGGATTTTTAAGAAATACTATTCTAAAAAGATAACAACCAATGTGGATCTCGAGAACTCGTCGTCCGATCCCATTTGTTTTCATTTTCTGCATCATCACCTGTCAGTAGAACAAACTATTAAACTTTGATAACATCAACTTGTAGAAACCACTTGTAAGAACCACTTGTAGGAAATCAATTTTTAAATGATTTTTCAATATAACAATCAGTGTTCTGTTTAACGGCGTAGATTTTCTCAAAATGATTTTGACAATTTTTTCCTTTTCAACTTCTTATTTTCTCAAAATGATTAAGAATTTGACTTTTGAATAAGTTAAGTAACATAAAGCTCCGTTATCCAGCATCAACTTTGATAGAGTGGATCTTAGGACTCCTGCACATGAAACAATTATTTGAAAAATGAAAACAAACCTTTTTGGTTTTGGGTTTGAAAGAATAACAATCTTCATAATCACTTTCCAAACCATCATCATAATCAAAATCATTATCAAAAATTTCGTTCGGCATTCTGAAAATGTTTTGTCCTTTTCTTTCTTTGTCTGCTTAATTACTGACTCGTTTATTTTGACATTTTCAATTTTGTCAGCAACAGACTTTGGTTTTCAGATGATGAAAATTTTTTCTTAGCAACCCAGTATTGTAGCTTGCTTCTTACTTTCTTGATATGGAATCTAGAATCATTGTTTTCATTAAATCTTGAAGTTTCACCTTTTTCAAATGTTGAGTTTTCAAACCTTGAACTCTTTTTAGGTTTCACTTCGTTTTTAGATTCATAGTTTCTATTTGATTCTGTGACATGTTTCACAATCTCTGGTTGTTTTTGCTTTTCATCTTTTGACCCAGTTTTTCTTCGTGGAAACACAGGCTTTAGATTCAGACACTTGCGAGCAATATGACCAACATTATTGCATTTAAAGCAAGTTCGATTATCAGACACGTTTCCACTAGTGGGTTTTACTCTGCTTGTGGACTTGGTTTTAGCGTTGTCCCGAAGTTCTTTTTCTTTCTTGAATTCATCATTTGATTTCTTACCGATCATACATTCTTCTTCAACCGTATTCGTCCCATACACAAACTTCATGTGTTTACCTTTGTATTCGTGAAATGGCGACTTCTGGTTCCTTCTCGGTTCTTCTTCACTTTCCTCCAAACCCAATCCTGCTCTCCTGTTCTCAGGAAAGTCAACACCAACCTTTCGGTAATTGTTAGCATTCCTTTTAGGTTTCGAGTAAAATATTTTCTCATTTTTTAAGATAATCTGATGAAACTTCTACAAGTTTGAAAAACTTATCAAGTTGATCCTCTTTCATGTTCAATATCAGAAAACTATCATCGAAGTATAATCTATCAGATTTCTTAATCTTGTACATGACAACATTAGGATCATCACTTAGATCATGTTCTGATGATGTATCGTCATCTTCAGATTGTGATTTCGAGTTGTTCGAACTTGATTTGGCGCTTCCAGAACTACCTTCATCAGAATCATTTCCTAACACATTTTTAACCACATCTTTTACAACCGCCTCATTGTCATCATTTGATTTTGTAAAGTCTACGTCAATGTTCTCAGTCAATTTATCTTTCATTTTTGATAAGAGTAAAAGATTAAATGCCTTTTCAATCTCATCATCTTTGTTGCAGGATACTTGCAAAGTGGTGAGGAACATTCGATTCTATACGCTTTTATTATTACCATTTCTCTGATTTAATCGTAGTAAATTGATCATGACATAAGCGTTTGTGGTGTAACTTTTCAGCAATTGTCTTACTCTTTAGGTTTCTATTTTTATATCATGAAGCTCACGCTTTGTTTTGGCAATAGTATTAATGTACATGTTAATTGCTTTTTGTTTTTTTCAATTACTGTGGCATTTAACATCTTTACATTAGCACTGAGTTCACGATTAGCTTTTTCGACATTTTTATATTTGCTTGATATTTTGTCATAAGCTTCTTTTATGGTTCTGTAATCATAACGAAATTTTTTTTTGTGTACAGTAAATTCTCTTATGACTTTGACTTTATCAAGGCATGGTTCACAAGGATTTGCGCACTTTGTGCAAGGTTTTTCAACCTTCACAACTTTCACAACTTCTTTTTCAGACACACTTACCTTAGCTTTTACACTTTTCTGCCTCTAATTTTAACACTTCTTGTTTTTGCATCTCAAGGTAAGCTAATTCTTCTTCCTCAGCTCTCTGCCTATAGCCTTCCAGAATAGCATTCTCTAGAGCAGCATCAATATATGATGTATCAGATTCATCCACTAACTCTGCTATCATAGCAACACCAGTTTTCTTTCCGATGTATCTGTTCCAGTCAAAACCATCTTCTTCATAAGTAACAACAAGAGTTTGTTTGGTTTTCTTTGCAGATTTATCTTCAACTTCAACTTGTGTTCTCTTTGGATATGGTTTATATTGAAGAGCTTTCTTGTAGTACTCATTGTTGCTGCGAAAGGATTTTGATTTCCACTTACTTCTTGCTTGTTGCATTCTCGTTTGAAGTGCCCTTTCTGTCGACACCTGAAGCATGTGACTTTTGACTTGTCAAATCCAAGCTTGTTGCCTGAGTTACCAATATCCTTTCCAGTGAGTGCCACAAACTTTGTAACTCTTCTGATGATAGATGCTAGACTCCACTTTATATCCATAAGCTCCAACTCTTCTTCATCCACTTGTTCATAATCCTCGGCAGTCATTTCCGGATTACCGATTTTTCCAGCAACAAGGCTTTCATACGATTCAAGAACAGTAGCAAGAAGTGCTATGTGCTGCTTGGCCACTTTTCAGGAAATACATTCTTCAAATTGACTGCTATGTTGCACTGAAAACATTTGAATCAGAACTTGTTTGGCTTGTCTGATTTTGAAATGACGAGCTTGAACTAGCAATAGTATTTCTAGCATATGGAGAACTTTGATTTGGAGAAGAATTTGTATTTGAACTAAATGCGGTTTGAATTTTCGGGCTTTGAATCGGAGTATTCTAAACACCGCATTTGTAATAAACACCGACATCTTGAACAACATTAGCATTCTTTGATTTTGCAATCTTCATCAATTCCATTTCGTGACCTTCTAATTTTTCGATGAATGATGACAATTTGAAATGTCTCCAAGAGGGACTGTTCTTTAGAATCATCAGATACGTTGTCCATTCTCCCTCGGGAAGTGCATCGGCCAACTTCTCGATTTGTTCTTCATTAGATCTTTTGATGTCATGTCTTCGCATCTGAACCATGAGGTGACAATATCTATCGATCATCTGCTTCATTGTCTCACCTTTGATCATTGTGAAGATCTCGAACTCTTTCTTAATCAAGGCCTTTTTGCTTTTGATCATTTCATCACTTCTTTTGAATTTGTCGCAAAGAGCGTGCCATAGTTCTTGTGATGTTTCATATTCTGGCAAAAGAATCACGATATCTTCTTTTACTGATTGTTGTATCAAGCTAATCATTTTCTTCTTAGCGACATAATTTTCTTTGTCAGTCGATGAAAATATGTTCAATGGAAGATCTTGATCACGCTCATCCTTTGGCCATTTGTACCCATCCTCAACCGCAACCCAGCTGTTGAATTGATTCGCTTGTATCCAATTCACAAACTTTTCCTTCCATCCTTCAAACTCGTCCATACTCATTAGCTTTGGCGGTTTTGACGTAGTACCCATTTCGTTGTCGATATTCATCTGGTTTGCCGCAAGAGTATTAGCATTTGATGAAGAAGCCATTTGTGAAACGAACACGTTGTGAAAATCTTCCATTTTGACAATTTGAAGACTTATCTGAGAATACGATCAAAAACACTTGAAACTTGATTAGTATTAGACAAGTTCAGTCGAACTTGAGTAAAAATCAGTTTTTGATTTCAGTTTTTTAACAAGTTCGATCGAACTTAGATGACAAATCTTCAAATTTTTTAAACACAACCAAGTTCGGTTGAACTTAGCTACAAGTTTTCAGTTTTATATTGTTTTGAGCGGACTTGTGAATGTTTCAAGAGAAAACAGGTAAGTTCGGTCGCACTTATGTGAACTATCAAGAGGATTCTCAAGTTCGGGTGAACTTATATGAGGAATTCAACAAATATTATTCTAGTTCGGTCGAACTTGTTATAAAAAGTTGGATTATCTCTTAAGTTCGAGCGAACTACTATAAAAACCTTGAAAATTCTATCAAGTTCGGTCGAACTTGATTAAAATGATGAATTTTAATCAAGTTCGTCGACTTGATGTTAAGTTAGGCCAAGACTTGTTTCCAAAACATGGTTTTTCCAACTTTTTTATATCAATTCGATTGAATTTGATGTCCAAACTCTCAAGGGTTTATCTATGATGTATTTTACATGACATATTCAACTTTTAGCTGATTTTGTCCATGAAATCATCAAATATGTGAAAATGTTAAGAAAAATGATAGAATGGAGATGAATAAGAGAAATTCTTATCTTGATTCCAACAACTTTAGGTATCCAGGCTCTGATACCACTTGTAGGAACATCCACGATTAGCACGGGAACCTAAATTTGTTATCTATTGTCCAATTAGGCGGAAACTAATGACAAGTTAACCAAATAACAAGAATTACTCATTTAAATGTTGTTTTCATTGATCTAAAGTTCAATACATTCGAGAACCAGATCCGACAGAGCTTCGCCGTCTCTGTGCCAAAATCTCTCCACATTGCAAATGAAACAACCAAGGCACCTATTTATAGGGTTAGAAGTTCGCTGGTGAGAGTATATGTTCGGGCGAACTTGACTTCTCAATCCAATCTCAAGCCCTATTCACTCAGACTCGATATATAATGACGTAGGCAACAGACATATGCACCAACACTCTCTATTACTCTAAGTGGAGACTACACATTGTTGGAGGTCTCCCATCTGAGATTTCTTGAGCTCTTGAGTGTTCTTCAAACACAAGTAAGTGCTCTTCCTAGTCTTGTTTAGTTATTTTAGCTATTTCAAGTTAAAAGTCAAACAATGTTTGACTTTTAGCTTTGACCATTAATTGGTCAAGACAACGTCCAATTGGACTTTGCAACGTGATCGTAATCACAATGGTTATGATCCATAGCGATCATGCCTACTGATTACCACGTTTCCTAGTCGAAGTGACGAGTCAAAGTTTCGGTCAATAATAAGCAAAGTACGCATTATACGACGGAACTATTCTCGGGTATCAAAACACTTTGTTTAGATACGAAATCAGTTTTATAAACTTAGTTAGACATGTTTAACATGTCTAAGTCTTCACTTTAGTTTAGTGCTTGTTTAGGGTCGTAAGTCGAGCGGTCTTGACCACCGCTTTGACTTTCGAATCCGGCCTGTTTGGTCAAGGATCCGAACAAACACATATATTTGTGAAATAGTTATGTAGGGAATAACCCTCTGAGGTTGTACCTTATGGTCACATCGTTTGGTTAGTATTATGATAGGTCGTTATTATGCCCTTTATAAATGACCAAAATGCCCTTTTGCGCATAAATTCATTTTAAGCATATGTGGCTAAAGTTTTGACATATAAACTGATATTATAACATTATTTAACATGTTTGGGCATTTAAGACTTATCATAGGACATGTTTAACCATTTGATCACGCGTTTACACAAAAGACACATTAAAGTGGCTTAAACTACCTTAACGAGTCATAACGGGTCAAAGCACTTAGGAGCCTTTCCAAATCAGAATGTTAACTTTACTAAACCATTTCATACGAGTTCCAAACACTCATTTGGTTTATAAGGTTTCATTCTATCCGAATCTTCCGATTAAGGTCTCGACATTAACGTAGATTATCCGATATTAGGACTCCCTTGATTTTTCCCGGACTCTTGAGCTTTGTATATCCATCTTGAACAAGGATACTTTTGCAATCCCAAGTGAGTACATAGTCCCCTCTTTTACGTTTTCAAATGATTTGGGGTGAAATACATGTGCGTACTTGATACTTTCATGTTTTCACGCTTTCATGACATATACTGCTATGTCATAGTACACATATAGTAATAATTTCATATTTACTATGTATGTTGACTGAGCATGCTAGCACATTGATTCCAAAGACACCTTTGCAGCATATGTTGACTTAGCATATGAGCACATTGATTTATATTACATTTTCTATGTACGTTGACTGAGCATGCTAGCACATTGATTTCATGGACATTTCTACTTCGTATGTTGACTTAGCATACTTAGTATATGGTTTAAAGACATTTTTCATGACATTTCTTACATTGAGTATGACATTTGGTATGTTTAACGAGGCGTAATACATTCATTAACATTGATCACACCGCTCGGTAGTATGTAATGGTACCATAGGACTTGACAAATCCCGTTCCCTGTTTCCTAGGTATGTTTGGAAGTAGGGAATGACAGAATCCGAATAATTTTTGATAAACGTTTGACTTGATAAGGGTTTATCCGACAGTCTCAAGGCTTGAATGTATGCGATAAACAAAACTCGATAAATGTTCGTATCAAATAAAGCAATGGTTTTCAAAACTTAACTTTTGATTTAAACCTTTGTTTATTCAAAGACATTGTTTTTACAAGACATTTGATTTTACATGATATTATTCCATATGGTTTGAGTATAGACCTTTACTTGCCATACAAGACAAATGGTTATTACACTTCATTCGATATACAAGACATGGTTTACACTGACATTAGACATTGTTTACACATGACAATTGACATTGGTTTAAACAAGACATAACTTGATGATTTTTGGTAAGTGATTAAATAACTAAATGTGTGTAATATAATAAAAGAAGGGTGGATACGCCGCTGGTACTTCCTATATATAAGTGCTTTTATCATATTACATATCGTGGGTTATCTAAACCACTTCGATAAGTACAAGACATGACATTTTGACAAAACATGACATCTTTTACACAAGACATGATATCTTATTTCAAAACAAGACATATTTATACAATTTATTTTTATTGAATATTTATTCAACTATGCATCATTTCTTTTAAACATTCGATTTTCTTGTGATTTGTAGGACCGATCCTCAATACATAGGAGCCTAGATTTGATCTCTATTGTCCATAATAGTGGAAATATTATGACAAGTTTACCAAATAACAAGAATTAGTCAATTAAACGTCAATTTTATTGATATAACGTTGAGTCTCTAAATTGATAGATCTTCGCCTCATAAATGCCAAAGTTACAAATGAGGATGACAAGCTAACTATATAGGGCAACAAGTTTGCCGTAAGATAGGTAAGTTCGCCCGAACTTGACCTAGTCAAGTTCGGCCGAACTTGACTTCACAAACATCACATGAGCGAACTTGTCCCAAAACTACATAAATACTTCGTTTTGTAGCCTATTCAACTCTAATCTATACAGACTCGATATAAGACTAAGACATAGACATTCTGCACCAACAGAGTCCCCTTGGATATCGTCTTCGTCTTGTACCAGTCTTCAAAAACTCTGTCTTCAAATAAACTTTAACGAACACGACCGAAGAAGTTCTTGTATGGCTTCTTTCGTCGTTCCTGCTTCGGATCTGGCATCGGATCTGTAGGAGGCACTTTGTTCTGAACTGAAACCTTCTAAGCCTTGCCGCCTTACCTTTCTCGTGTATAGCTTCTAGACGCTTTTCTTCCTTTAGAAACTCAACCCATTCTAGCTCTCTCCAGCTTGTCTGCCACATCTTCCCTGAATTCACTTCACGTGCATAGCAAACGTTCACAACTCTTTGATATTGCATAGCCTGTTCTTTTTCACGTTCCTCAAATACTATCTTGCTGTAAACAAGCACTTTATATCTTCTCTTGAACAATTGACAAGCCACATTGCGTCTAATATTCTGATTGTTCTCCACAACCCCCTCATGCCTTGAAATCCCAATATCTCACTCTTTCCTTCGTGATATCCAAGTGTTCTTCAAACCGTAAAACAATAATGGCTTCACATGTGGTTGGATCTATCTGCCACCACTTGAACACTGGATAGAAATTTTGCTCAATCGTCATCAACGGCATGTTTCTCATCGCTCTCGGTCGTTTCATAATCAACGTTATATCTTTTTCCCCTGTCTTCTTATTTGTTTTGATGCGACGTCTTGGAATAAATGGCTTCCAGTACTTAAAACCCTTTGTCGCTTCAAACTTGATCATCTTCCATAATAACTTATCAATAAATTTCATATGATATGTGACATTCACAGTTTGAACAAGCTCCTCCATATCCCAGTATGGTATGTCTTGAAATCTGCTAAGTATTTGAAGTATTGCACTCCAAACCACGTTTTATAGCATACACATTCAACTCCTTAAACCACCCCCAACTTAAGATATCCCCCAACGACACATCTTTATCTCTGGTAAAGAATTCTAGAGGACGTTGAAACTTACGTTCGCGCGGCATCTTTTTAAACCAGGACTTCTTAGCTTCAGCTATTTCCTCCTTCGTCATTGGTTTCATAACTTTACCTTCACGCATCGTTCTCCGATTTTCTCTTTCAACATATCTTCATTTAATTGCTTGTACATCTCCTCGAAAGTAGGAAAACTATCAGTGTTAGGACCGACGTACTTAGCAGTTTCATTACTTTCATCATCCGAAGACCAATCCTCTACTATCACTCTGTTGTACTCGTCAGCTTCAAACCTTCGTATGTACTGATAATCATTCGGCTCAAACGTGTTAACATTCATCACTTGCTCTTCAAAATCAACTTTCAAGTGATTCAGCATCAACTTCGATCAACTTTGCCAAATCTTCTTTCGTATAATTGTGCACGTACTCGCCTTCCTCTATGTTATGTTCAAGCATCAATATCATAGGATTGTAGGTACTGCAGCAACAGGCTTTGCAAACCTATCAACATCAATCATATCAACATCATCAGTTGGCACTTTCTGCCCTGACTCCCCTCAATCTGATCATCCATCTTATTTGACTCATCATCCATCAAAGAAGAATAATCAAAGTCATCAGAGACTTTTCTTCACTGATTTTCATACCAACTCCTCCCTGATCATTCATCATCATCGGCATTATTCCAATCTTCATAATCAGAATCATCTTTCGTGTCGTCATCATCTTTATCCTCATTTTCTGCTTTTGATCGTCCTTTTCTTCAGAAACAATTACAGGATCAGAAGGCTTGACAGATTCGTCAACCATAGCAATCTCGGACTCAGAAGCTTTTGTAGATTCATCAACAGGCTTTTCGGCAGCTTCAGATGATTTGGATGCTTCACCTTCAATACCTTTACCTTTACCACTAGCAGCAAGCTCTTTCTCTGCTCTCTCTTTCTGCATCCTCATAAACCTTCGATCGTATAGGGCTTGAATTTCTTTCAGATCAGCAATCTCTGTTTCAGCTTATCATTAGCGTCTTGCAGACTTTCGATTAGGGCTTTGAAGAATTCTCTTTCGTTTTCCAACACTTTGACCTTATCATTCAACATCTCTTTCTCAATTGCGCTTTGATTCATTCTTTTGATTAACTCAGCTTTTTTCTTTTGTTCTTGGCTACTTTATCTTCCAAGATCTTTACACGTTTTTCAAAAAGATCAACATTAGAATCAGGAAAGAAATCATTCAGATCTTGAAGACTAATTGGTTCATTCTGCATATCACCAAACAAATTTGCAGTTGGAGTAGACTTTGAAGTAGCAGTTTTGGTGTGGACTTCTTAGGAGTAGTGCCTTCAAAATGAGAAGTCGTTGGAGGAACCGGAGATATAATAATTGGTACTTCGAGTAATCCAGCCTCAGGAGGTTCTTGTGTGACTCCTGGACGTTCTGTCTCAGATGAAATGATCACAGGAGGTTCTTGTGTAACTCCTGGACGTTCTGTCTCAGATGAAATAACACATGAGTTTCTTGTGTAGGAGGTTCTTGTGTTACTCCTTTCTCCTATGTGCCAGAAGGTTCTTGTGTAACTTCTGCGCTTTTTGGCTTACCCTTATAACGACGACTAGCAGGTTTCTGAGCTCTCTTAGTTTTCTTCACACGTTTAGCTTTTTTCTTGGGTCTTTCCTCGTCAGACTCTTTTTCTTGATTTGGATCGAAATCAGCATTAGTCTCTTTGGATTTTCTGCCTCAGTCTCTGTATTGTTTTCTTTGTAACTCTTTCGAGAGAATCATCAGAATCTTCATCATTCCTGAAGTAGCTGAAATAACATCATTTTCTTGAGTCGTTTTAATAGTTTCCTGACTCTCAGTAATAATTGCTGCAGCAGAACCAGCTTCAGCTTGAACATTTTCTGGCTCGTCTTCATCAACTAGCATCGTTTCAATTTTCTTTTCTGCATGCTTCTTTTTAGGCTTTTCAACTTGGCATTAAGGAACCATTCACTTCGAGCTTTCGGATTGAAAGCTTTAAACCACTCTTTTTCTGCGTTCATTTCTCTCTCGTCCCCACTACCATCTTTCCCCCACTTGTTATCAGCCGGCGCAATATAGTTTTCATCTTTAATCGCCCGAAATACTGGCTTTCGCCATCGGTGCTGAATCTTGTTTTTGGAGTTTGATCAACTTCTTCACAGTAGTATCATCAAGATGACTAAGATATAAAACATCATTTGGATCATGTGCAACGTTTGTGAACTTCTCATTGATAAACATCTAGTACTTGAGCCTGAAACACGACGCAAAACAATTAGCACGCATTACGAGAAAAAGTTACAAAAATTTTTCAACACTTTTAATCAAGTTCGGGAGAACTTGATATGTGTAAAACAATCTGATTTAGTCAAATTTGCTCGAACATGTACTACAAACATGTTCAATATACTTTTGTAAGTTCAGGCGAACTTACATTCAACACAAGTTTTTAGATTTCAAATGTCAAATTCGGTCGAACTTCTTCTTATTTCAAAATTTCAACTTCTTGTTCACCGATTGATTAGCAAGTTCGGTCGAACTTGATAACAAGTTCATCTGAACTTGTTATCTTCTTCACCAAACCTTCTGCAACATTCAATAGTGACCATCTTAATCAAATCCAACATGAATCCATGGTCGGTTTGAAGTGATTAACTCAGATTTAAGTTCAATTCGGTCACAAGATTCCTAGATCTATTAGTTTTATCATTATAGATCTTAAATTCAACAATTAACATCCATTAAACGGTTCAAATCACAATTTTTTACCTTGGCCATTGAAGATGGTGTGCTAATCACCAAAATTAATCGAAATTTGGGTAGTATAACGACTCTAACTTGCCAATTTCACAAATCACTCAAACAGTCTTAAGCTTGCTCAGATAATAATTGTGTGCAGGTAATAAGTTTGGCCGAACTTGCAAGGCATTTATACCTTGGCAAGTTCGGGCGAACTTGATGAGCCCAAACAGTCAAGCCCATATCAAGTCCGGGTGGACTTACCTCTTAACAACCATTTTCCAAAGCAAGTTCGGTCGAACTTGCTGCAATGTTAAACTTTTATTTGTTTAGCAAGTTCGGCCAAACTTGCCAAACCCAATTTTCAAACTTTTTAACATTTTACAATTTAGTCCCTGAACTTTCCAACTTTTTACCAGTTTAAAAATCCACTCATTTGACGAAGTCCAAGTTAATAACCTTGGCTAACCGATTTGTCTGCCGAGTCCAAGTTAAGGACCCTGGTTTGACCCGTTACGACCAAACTATTGATCTTTTCAAAATCAAAGTTTCAAATTAATGAAGTTTTCATCGTTTTGGCTTTTCAAATTTTACAGATTAGCTCCCAGCCTGTTGTCAATGAGATTCACACCAGTTTAGCACCTTACCAGACTTCGAAGATCCGTTCTCCAACATTGGTTTGCTGAAAACAATGTAGAAATAAAATCTTTTTATTTTTTGTAAGTTTATGCTAAAACACACTGAAAATCTTTTTGGATTTAATCTGTAAAGCTGATAAACTATGTACAAAACAATGTAAGCTATGTAAAAACAAATTTACAGACATATTTTTTTGAATTTGTGTCTAAGGATCATATCAGTTGATTGAGACATATCACCAGTACCGTTGACCTTTAGATGACTTTTTGTTTTAAACACGTTTACCTAGATTGTCAATATGTTTGTCCACTTAAACTTTACCACATTTCTCGACTGTTCCAAGATATGTTAAGATATGATTTATGAAACTTGACTTATCTGCGGTTTCCACTTCTTGAATATACTCCCGTATCAAGATTCCCTAGATTTCATCTTACATGTGAATATAGCATAATTGATATCTGTATCTGGGTTATGCGAGACCTTGAGAGCTCAGGTTAGTACTACCGTACATACAAAGAGATGAAGGCTCGACTTTAAGGTGTGTTCCATTTAAGGAATCTTTTTAGCACTACAAATGATTAGATCTTTCGATACTTTTCAAGATTGCATGCAGTTTAGGGGTTTATAGCAAATATATTATAGAATTTCTAAGCTATTGCTTCCGCAAAATCAGAAGAACTTTTTTAATACCTCAGATATCAACTATCTATAAAGACCTCGTATCTCAGAATCAGGCAATCTCTAAAACGAAATTTCAGAGTACTAAGTCCATATATCCAAGATATGTTAATCCACAAGATTAAGTAGTTGTAAAATTTAGTTTATATCTCGAAACAGTTTACTGAATGTGTTAAGCCTATCGACACATCCACAGTAAGACTTGTTTATCACTTTTTTAAACTTTACATTTTCTTTAGCATACTGTGATAGTCCACTGATGTACTATCAATTCCTATTTTCTTTTTCAATGTTTTTGTACTTTTTGCATTTTTCATATGTTTTTGTATTTTAAAATTTTCAAATGTTTTTGTATTTTCTCTAACATTTCTCCCCCTAAAATCAAAAACATATTTTTGTATTTTAGTTTTTAATAAAATTCTAAACTAGAAAGATATATACAAACAAATGTGGATCACGCGAACTCGTCGTCCGATCCGTATTCAACCTTAGCGTCCGCACCTATCAGCAAATTTTTCATACCATTAATTCTCAACAACTATTTAAACCGTGATAAAGAAAATGGTTTGGTATAAAAATCAGCCTTTTGTTCGTCGGTGTGGATTTTTTCTATTCGTACCAACTTCTTTTCGTAGCAGTCATGAATTTCAATGTGTTTAGTGCGTGGGTGATGAACTGGATTTTTGGTTATATCAATGGCTGCCTAATTATCAACATACAACGGAGTGTTGAGAAAATGCAGACTATAGTCTGTTATCCGCTGTTGTATCCACAGAATCTGTGAACAACAACTGGAGGCCGAGATATACTCAGCTTCACAGGTAGAGAGAGCGACCGTAGTCTGTTTCTTACACTTGTAACATCCGTCAAAAAACGGATTTACCAAACCCGCTCCGTTTAATAACCGAACAATCAGTTAAAAATTTCGTTGCGTATTTAATGCCCAAAATAATTTTAAACGATACATAATTAATAAGTATATAGGGATATATAATTTGTTTTTGAAAAACTGTTAAAAATAAGAAAATAAAAATAAAATGCTGCTGCCGGGTTTCGAACCCGGGTCAGCCAGCGATTCAAGCAACGTCTTAACAATCAACCCTCCAACCACTGCGCCACTTATGTTCCTTGTTAATTATTGGAGACCATTAATACATATTATAATTCTCAAATTCAAATAACGACTCGCCCAATTTCAGTCGTCGGAATTCCCGGCGATCTCGCGAGATTGGACGGTTTCTTTTGTCTTAACATAAACATTAAACCTACATCGGTTATAACCGACGTCTGAACCCGCGACGCAAGTCATAACCGCCGGAAAACGTAATGACTTTGCATCAAGTCTGAAATCCGACTCTATACATCTCAATTCCTCCCTATAAATTCACCCACAATCCACTGGAAGCCTTTCCGCTCAAAACCGCACCCTTTCTCGACGAAAATCCACTCGCCGGAAAATACCTGCAAATCGCCGGAAAACCGGGTTTTTCACTTCTGTGCCTTACTCTAAACACTGAACCCTCAGAACTTATACCGAAGCCACTCACATCCATCTCAAGCTCGCTGAAGACTCTCTGCCGCAAGACACAAGTCGCCGGAATAGTCTGCTGACATCGGAGTTCCGCCGGAGAAACAGAGGAGTCCAATTTCGGTATATCTAACGCTTAGTCTTTCATTCTTTTCATTTATCTCAACTATAATTAATCATAACACACTAAAGAAACTTTATAAAATCGATGAATCAGTCGGACGTTAGTTCTGGTTAAATCCAACGAAGAAGACGAAGTTTGCTATTGTCTATAAGTTTAATTTAAATCACGATATAACTCGGGTCAGACACACAGTCCAGCGGTGGACTGTGTGCACATTAAGCACGCAAACGTCTCGAGTTCGATACATGTCCCACGCATACTCGCTTTAATAAAAATGTTCCTTTTTATTACCGAATCGGAATCATTTCGCATAGATGTTAAGTTTAATAAAAACCGGAATAATAACCAAGATAGACACAGAGTCCAGTGATGGACTGTGTGAATGTTTAAGCTCAGGTCACGAGTTCGAGTCCGGACTACCGCACCGGTCCGAACAATTATCCAACTTTTTATATAAGACAGAAATGAAAATATTTAGTTTGTATATAAGTATAATAAAAAATCAGTTTATTTAACAAGTTAGACACACAGTCCAGCGGTGGACTGTGTGTTAACTCAACCCACAGGTCCCGGGTTCGAGACCTGTGGAGCGCACCGGTCCGACGCATTAAAATCTTTTTAAAAATAAATGATTTTCGGATTAATCTAATTAGTATATAAATTTAATTAAAAACAGAAATATTTCGGGTTAGACACGTAGCTCAGTTGGTAGAGCTGCGTGCACGCGTACGGGAGGTCTCGGGTTCGAGCCTCACCCAGCGCACACATACACGCATACGAACCGGTCAAAGTCAATGGTCAATGGTCAATGGTCAACGGTTAACGGTCAAAAAGTCAACATTTTTTTATTATTTTTATTTATTTATTTTAATTAAAAATCAATTAAAAATACTTAAAAATAACATTTTAAAGGTTAGAAAATAGCCTTAAACTCACAAAAATACACCCAACAATCCTACTAAAATGGATTAAAAAAATCCGTTTACTTACCGAACCATTATGCCATTATCTAGGTTAATTTCACTCGTGATTAAAACCACTTCGTGCGCATTCAACATCATCAACCGAACGCACCCACTGTGAGTGAATCTTACAACTCCCCTTTTTAATTACACGTTTTGGGGTGTGTCATGTGTCAACAAAAATTAACTCGTTTATTTAAACTTGTGCCATACCATATTGTGATCTAAACTTAGATTGTTTATATTGTTTGTGATTATGTATTTCATTTTGTCAACTTATTTGAAATTCATTTATTAAGCCCATCAGTTCCTCGTGGGAGACGAGTTGAGCAACGCGTGCCTCAAAACGATCCATTATTGTTCATGTGTGTATTATTTAGTTTATATTGTTTGTAGTTATGTATTTCATATTGTCAAGTATATGCAAATCATTCATTAGGCCCATCAGTTCCTCGTGAGAGACGAGTTGAGCAACGCGTGCCTCAAAACGATCCATTATTGTTCATGTGTGCATTATTTAATATTAATTGATTGGTGAATAAGTTTACATCTATTTTTACTCATGTGTGGTTGTGCACTTATTTTATAATCAATTAAATAAACTTGTTCAAATGTTTTCCATAGGATTCACTCGCCAACTTTTTGTTGATCCAAAAACCATTTTTACACATGATACAGGTGAACAGGATGAAGCAAGGAAAACATAGGAAATGCCTTAGAAGAAAACAAAGAAGCTTAGATTGATGTTTAGGTCATGATGTAATTATGATTGTAAATTTCCCATTAAATTGTATTAATGAATATGAAACGTTATAATAAATGTCATGAGCTTTGATGATAACCCAATCATGCCCCGATCACCTTTTCCACTGCGGGTCGGGGTGTGACAGATTGGTATCAGAGCCATGACTATAGGGATATAGAATAGGTTATTAGACCCTTAGAGCCTATACTATAGTTTGCCTAAATTTTAATTGTTTAGGTGGTTACATACAAACTTATGATATTTATTTGTTTCATATTTGTTTATACTTACAGTCAAACATACATACTTATATACACATTCATCATACATATTTCACTTTTGTTATTCAAAGATTTTGTTACAATTTTCAAATCTCATCAAAGTAAGTTCTGCGACGGGCATGTAGTAACTGGAAGGGTACAAGTACCGGTAGTCGGAACGTCCTGTCTAGGTTGGCATTCGTATAAATCCAATATAACGGACCAGTTTGCCTACCTGGGGACTAACGATGAGAGTACGAAGGACCTATTAGGCCAAAGCATGCCACACCAAACGTCGTTCGAACTAACCCCACTTTGAGGTGTCACCGTGTCTACACCTGGACACATTCCAAATCTCATACGTTATATACATATTTCTCGATTTTCTCCGGGTTTTAGTGTACGTAACCAGGCTAACACATGCGAACCATATGAAAAACCCGGTATTCATGGGGGCCCACATGATTACGAATGTGAAGTATGGCGGCATGTAGGGCCTAATGACGAGCAAAGCCCAAGACATCCTATGGATGTAGTAGATTTATTTTTCTATAATTATTTTATGAATGTTCATTCCTAAATGCGACCCATGAACCCAAAAACATCCAACTCATACTCATGATGTGTATTCCTTGTAGATGTCTTCTAACCTCGCCCTTAGGAAGATGAGAGCAGGAAAAGCCCGCTAGCGCATGGCTGCCCTAATTGCTCAACAAATGGCTGCCGTTATACCCAACATTGTAATCCAAGTCCAACAAGCACTTACCGCTAATCCTGTCAATCAAGAAGATCAACACGTTATCAACCCTCCCCCAAATACCACTAAATGCACCTACAAGCATTTCAAATCATGCGACCCTCCAAAATACAAAGGGACTGAAGGTGTCACTGCTCTCCTCCATTTGTTTGAAGAAATGGAGAACACTTTTCTAAATTGCGATTTCCCCGATGACCGCAAAGTGCGATATGCTACCGGTCGTTTATATGGAATAGCACTTACTTGGTGGAATACAGAGAAGGCCAAACGAGGTGTTGAAGATGCTATGACTTTAACTTGGAATGAATTGAATGAAATCATGACCAGACGATTTTGCCCAAGGAGCGAAATCAAGAAATTAGAAGATGAATTTTATTCGTTGAAGCAAAAGGAAGGAGACCACACCACATACAACAAAAGATTCCTCGAGTTACATCAGATGGTTCCCAACTTGTTCACTCCCCCCTACCGTTTGATCGAGCACTACATTCGAGGTCTTCCGTCAAAGATTCAAGACTCTGTAATAAGTACCACGCCTGCAACTTTGGAAGCAGCAATGGAGCTAGCAACAGAGCTCATCGAGAACCGAATCCGGAACAAAGACTTCAAGGAGGAGAAGAAGAAGGATAAAGCATCGACTGAAACTTCAAACTCCACCCAGAACGAATCCCCTTCTCAACCCACTTTTAAGAGAAAAAGAGACGGGCAACTTTTCGCTACTATCCAACGTAATCAACCAATTTCACACACCATACCCATCCAAGCTATCCCAATCACCCAAGTGGCACCCAACTCAACTTACCCAAATACGAAACCATATCTTGGACCTCACCCTCGATGTAACACCTGTTTTTATCACCATCCCCTTACCTTACCTTGTCGACTATGTGCAACTTGTGGACGCTATGGTCATTTGAGCAAGGTTTGCCGCACCTTTCAAAACCAAATCTCTCCCCTTACCCAAAACATGATCCAAACCTATCATCAACCTCAATACCCCATGTTCCCATATGTTCGAGCTTGTTTCAATTGTGGCGACCCTACCCACTTTAGAAACACGTGCCCTCGATTGGTTAACATCATAAACGCTCAAGCCCAATCAAACCCAGTTAACCAAGTAAATCAAGAAAACCCAATCACTAGGCCACCAGCAAGAGGAAGAGTTTTCAACATCAACGCCAATCATGTCGAAGATAATGACGGCTCAAACGAAACCACCCAACTAGTCCTCTTCACCAGAAATCAAGATTCAACTCCAATCGTTTAGTTTTATGTTTTTCTTTATGTTTTAGAATTACATAGAATCAATCATAACTTAAGGATAAAGCCAATGAGAATTTGACAAGACTATGGTGGATACGCCGCTGGTACTTCCTATATATAAGTATTCTTGCCAAAGGATCAGAGGCATTATCTGGCGGTTATGAGAGGTTCCATGTATAAACTGTTTGAGTGATTATTGTTTATTATTTTCAATACATGCAATACGATCGGCTCCGTTTTATTGAGCCTTGATCGCACATACATTTTCATTTTCAGTACATGCAATACGATCAGCTTCGTTTGATTGAGCCTTGATCGCACAGACATTTTCATTATCAGTATCTTGTGGTTGTTGTGTTTGTTGTAGAGTCACATAGAACTAATCATAACTTGCGGATAAAGTCAATGAGAATTTGACAAGAATATGGTGGATACGCCGCTGGTACTTCCTATATATAAGTATTCTTGTCAAAGGATCGGAGGCATTATCAGGCGGTTATGAGAGGTTCCATGTATAAGCTGTTTGTGTGATTATTGTTTAGATTAAATTTATTATTTTCAGTACATGCAATACGACCGGCTCCGTTTGATTGAGCCTTGATCGCACAGACATTTTCATTTTTAGTACATGCAATACGATCGGCTCCGTTTGATTGAGCCTTGATCGCACAGACATTTTTCATTATCAGTATCTTGTGTTTGTTGTATTGGTTGTAGAGTCACATAGGACTAATCATAATTCACTGATAAAACCAATGAAAATTTGACAAGAATATGGTAGATACGCCGCTGGTACTTCCTATATATAAGTATTCTTGTCAAAGGATCAGAGGCATTGTCAGACGGTTATGAGAAGTTCTATGTAGGATTTAGTAGTTTCTTGGTAACAAATCATAACTTGCGGATAAAACCAACGAAAATTTGACAAGAATATGGTGGATACGCCGCTGGTACTTCCTATATATAAGTATTCTTGCCAAAGGATCAGAGGCATTATTAGGCAGTTATGAGAAGTTCCATGTAGGATTTAGTATTGCCTTGGTTGAAATTTGTGTTACATTCATATCATCTCGCCATTTAAAGAAATTGGATTGTGTTCTATTTCTACATAAACTAACCTCTCCATTATAACAAACAAGAGAGGAACTGTCACCATTCAAACATATATGCTATCAGAATGTGGATTCAAATATTTGTTGTTGTGTTTATTTATGTTCTATAGTCATATCATAGAACCAATCATAACTTACTGATAAAACCAATGAAAATTTGACAAGAATATGGTGGATACGCCGCTGGTACTTCCTATATATAAGTATTCTTGTCAAAGGATCAGAGGTATTGTTAGACAGTTATGAGAAGTTCCATGTAGGTTGTAGTATTAGAAGTTTTGCTTTAGGATATAACCATATCCTTCCAAACATATCAAAACTCTTACGCGTGATAACATATTTAGCGAATCAACTCTGCTTATCAATATTTTCACCGAAGGCAACAAAAAGCGATTCCTGTAACAGGGTACTTAACCCTTACAAGGAACGTTACCGCCTCAAACAAAAACTTAAACCCTTACTTTTTCTAAGCATGTAACAGTCAAACTAAACACCATCATTTTTTAGTCAAATATATCACTACTTAAATTTCGGGACGAAATTTCTAAAAAGCAGGGGATACTGTAACATCCGTCAAAAAACGGATTTACCAAACCCGCTCCGTTTAATAACCGAACAATCAGTTAAAAATTTCGTTGCGTATTTAATGCCCAAAATAATTTTAAACGATACATAATTAATAAGTATATAGGGATATATAATTTGTTTTTGAAAAACTGTTAAAAATAAGAAAATAAAAATAAAATGCTGCTGCCGGGTTTCGAACCCGGGTCAGCCAGCGATTCAAGCAACGTCTTAACAATCAACCCTCCAACCACTGTGCCACTTATGTTCCTTGTTAATTATTAGAGACAATTAATACATATTATAATTCTCGAATTCAAATAACGACGCGCCCAATTTCGGTCGTCGGAATTCCCGGGGATCTCGCGAGTTTGGACGGTTTCTTTTGTCTTAACCTAAACATTAAACCTACATCGGTTATAACCGACATCTGAACCCGCGACGCAAGTCATAACTGCCGGAAAACGTAATCACTTTGAATCAAGTCTGAAATCCGACTCTATACATCTCAATTCCTCCCTATAAATTCACCCACAATCCACTGGAAGCCTTTCCGCTCAAAACCGCACCCTTTCTCGACGAAAATCCACTCGTCGGAAAATACCTGCAAATCGCCGGAAAACCGGGTTTTTCACTTCTGTGCCTTACTCTAAACACAGAACCCTCAGAACTTATACCGAAGCCACTCACATCCATCTCAAGCTCGCTGAAGACTCTCTGCCGCAAGACACAAGTCGCCGGAATAGTCTGCTGACATCGGAGTTCCGCCGGAGAAATAGAGGAGTCCAATTTCGGTATATCTAATGCTTAGTCTTTCATTCTTTTCATTTATCTCAACTATAATTAATCATAACACACTAAAGAAACTTGATAAAATCGATGAATCAGTCGGACGTTAGTTCTGGTTAAATCCAACGAAGAAGACGAAGTTTGCTGTTGTCTATAAGTTTAATTTAAATCACGATATAACTCGGGTTAGACACACAGTCCAGCGGTGGACTGTGTGCACATTAAGCACGCAAACGTCTCGAGTTCGATACATGTCCCACGCATACTCGCTTTAATAAAAATGTTCCTTTTTATTACCGAACCGGAATCATTTCGCATAGATGTTAAGTTTAATAAAAACCGGAATAATAACCAAGATAGACACACAGTCCAGTGGTGGACTGTGTGAATGTTTAAGCTCAGGTCACGAGTTCGAGTCCGGACTACCGCACCGGTCCGAACAATTATCCAACTTTTTATATAAGACAGAAATGAAAATATTTAGTTTGTATATAAGTATAATAAAAATCAGTTTATTTAACAAGTTAGACACACAGTCCAGCGGTGGACTGTGTGTTAACTCAACCCACAGGTCCCGGGTTCGAGACCTGTGGAGCGCACCGGTCCGACGCATTAAAATCTTTTTAAAAATAAATGATTTTCGGATTAATCTAATTAGTATATAAATTTAATTAAAAACATAAATATTTCGGGTTAGACACGTAGCTCAGTTGGTAGAGCTGCGTGCATGCATACGGGAGGTCTCGGGTTCGAGCCTCACCCAGCGCACACATACACGCATACGAACCGGTCAAAGTCAATGGTCAACGGTCAACGGTCAAAAAGTTAACATTTTTTTATTATTTTTATTTATTTATTTTAATTAAAAATCAATTAAAAATACTTAAAAATAACATTTTAAAGGTTAGAAAATAGCCTTAAACTCACAAAAATACACCCAACAATCCTACTAAAATGGATTAATAAAATCCGTTTACTTACCGAACCATTATGCCATTATCTAGGTTAATTTCACTCGTGGTTAAAACCACTTCGTGCGCATTCAACATCATCAACCGAACGCACCCACTGTGAGTGAATCTTTCAACTCCCCTTTTTAATTACACGTTTTGGGGTGTGTCATGTGTCACCAAAAATTAACTCGTTTATTTAAACTTGTGCCATACCATATTGTGATCTAAACTTAGATTGTTTAGATTGTTTGTGATTATGTATTTCATTTTGTTAACTTATATGAAATTCATTTATTAAGCCCATCAGTTCCTCGTGGGAGACGAGTTGAGCTACGCGTGCCTCAAAACGATCCATTATTGTTCATGTGTGTATTATTTAGTTTATATTGTTTGTAGTTATGTATTTCATCTTGTCAAGTATATGCAAATCATTCATTTGGCCCATCAGTTCCTCGTGAGAGACGAGTTGAGCAACGCGTGCCTCAAAACGATCCATTATTGTTCATGTGTGCATTATTTAATATTAATTGATTGGTGAATAAGTTTACATCTATTTTTACTCATGTGTGGTTGTGCACATATTTTATAATAAATTAAATAAACTTGTTCAAATGTTTTCCATAGGATTCACTCGCCAAATTTTTGTTGATCCAAAAACCATTTTTACACATGATACATGTGAACATGATGAAGTAAGGAAAACATAGGAAATGCCTTAGAAGAAAACAAAGAAGCTTAGATTGATGTTTAGGTCATGATGTAATTATGATTGTAAATTTCCCATTAAATTGTATTAATGAATATGAAACGTTGTAATAAAGTCATGAGCTTTGATGATAACCCAATCATGCCCCGATCACCTTTTCCGCTGCGGGTCGGGGTGTGACAACACTGCCAGGTTACCATTCTTGTTCCGAAGAACTGACATCCCGCTGTAGTCGATTTTGAATTCAACCTATCTACACCAAAATCAGAATTAGCATATCCTGCAAGATCGAAATTATCATTCTTCGGGTACCACAAGCTGGTGCTTGGACATCCCTTCAAGTATCTGAAGATTCGCTTCACGATCTGCATGTGTGATATTCTCGGGCTAGACTGATATCTGGCTCAAAGGCAGGTAGGATACATGATGTATGGGCGTGTTGCCGTCAGATACATCAGCGATCCTATCGTTGATCTGTACAGCATCTCATCAACTTTGGTTCCAGTTTCGTCGATGCAAATCCCGTGATTAAGAGCAAGAGGAGTAGATAACAGCTTCGAGCTTGCCATATCAAACTTCTTCAAGATGTCGTGCACATACTTGGTCTGATGAATGAAAATACCGTCAGGAAGTTGATCTACTTGCAATCCGAGGAAGAATTTCATTTCGCCCTTCGAAGACATTTCGAATTTCTTCTTCATGATGCCCTCAAACTCCTCACAAAGACTATGATTCGTTGATCCAAAGAAGATGTCGCCCACATAGATTTGAACTATAATAAGATGACTACCAACTTCTCTGGTGAAAAGAGTACTATCCACAGTTCCTCTGACAAAGCCGTTTCCCAGGAGATGTTGTGATAACATCTCGTACCAAGCTCTCGGGGCTTGGTGTAAACCATAAAGTGCTTTATCAAGAAGATATGCTTTCTTTTTGTTGAGTGGATCGACAAACCCCGATGGTTGTCCGACGTACACCTTCTCACGTAATTTTCCGTACAGAAAAGCTGATTTGACATCCAACTGATAGACTTTAAATCCCTTCCATGCTGCAAAAGCAAGAAATATTCGAATAGATTCTAAGCGAGCTACTGGTGCATAGACTTCTGTGTGGTCTATCCCTTCCTGCTGGTGAAATCCCTTGACAACAAGCCGAGCTTTGTTTCGAACTATAACCCCTCGATCATCTCGCTTGCATTTAAAGACCCATTTAGTATCAATCGATTTTTGATTTTCAGGTAGCTCTACAAGCTTCCACACTCCTAACTTCTCGAACTATAACAGTTCCTGTTTCATTGCTTGTACCCAGTTTCATCGCCTAAAGCTTCAGAAACACTCTTTGGCTCTATCTGGGATATAAAACATGAATAGTAGCAATACTCTTGAATTGGAGCAACACGAGTATAGAAACAGCTCAAAGCTTGGTTTATCTGACTCTGTGTTCTCACACCAGCTTGTAATTCGCCTATTATAGAATTTGACGGATGATAAGAATATGATCTTGGCATTACTTCGGCTGGAACAACCACAATATTTTCTTGATTTGTGATATTTTGCTCTACCACTACTTCAACTTCATGAGCACTACTCGGGCTTGCAGATTCATTCATTAAACTTGTAATTTGCTCTGCTTCTTCATCTGAAGAAGATTCTCCATCGGCATCAAATGTTGGAGCCTCGTCCGAGTCTGAACTCTGTGCTTCAGAAAGATTAAGAATCACTGTAGTATTGAGTGGTTCTGTAGTCGGTGTCACTTGTTCTGTTTGAGTTTCTTGACCACCGCTATTACTTGAACTAGTACCAGAAGAAGATGATCCCAACGTGGGTTGATTAACCAGAATTGGTCTGATGATTTGCTCTTGATTTGCTGATTGATGAAGATAATATAACGCTGCAATTTCTTCATCGGATGGTTCTTCAGGCAAATCAAATGATTTCCACAAGTCTTGATAGTTGAATAACCATGCATCACCTTTTCTTTGAATAGGATCCGTATAGTTAAAACAATCAACATGCTGTGCTTCAATTACTCTTCTCAACGAGGGAACATACACTCTTCGCAAAGAACTTGCATATCCGAGAAAGAAACCTTCGAGTGATTTAGCTCCAAATTTGCCATCGATCGATTACAGTACATGGCGCTCCAAATGGTTCTAAGAACTTCAAATCGGTTTCCGTCGGTTGATCATCTCAAAACATGTCTTCTTTGTTGGTTTGACTGTTAAGTGTGTAACTAGCCGTTGCAACTGCTTCACTCCAGAAGCTGACTGGAAGCTTTGAGTCTGCAAGCATGGTTCTTGCAGTTTCGATTAAAGTTCTGTTATTCCTTTCAGCGACACCGTTTTGCTGCGGAGTGTAGGGTGCACTAAACTCGTGCAAAATCCCTTTAGCGTTGCAGAATTCCCTCATTTTTGTGTTTTTAAACTCAGTACCGTTGTCACTTCTAATGCGTCTCACCGGAAGATGGTACAGGTTCTCAAGTTTCTTGAAAAGAATTACTAAGTTTTCAAACATCTCAACTTTTGATCCTTGGAAGAATACCCACGAGTATCGGGAATAATCGTCTGTTACTACCAAGCAGTAGAGATCTCCAGAGATGCTTCGGACATTCACTGGTCCGAAGAGATCCATATGAAGTCTTTCAAGTGGTAACTTTATCGAATTGAGAATCTTTCTCGGATGAGATTTCTTGATCTGCTTTCCCTTTTTACACTCGAGACAATTATCTGACATATGAAAACTGTTCAGATTCACACCTTCCACCAAATCATTATGCACCAAATGATTCATCTTTCTCAGGTGAATGTGGCCCATCTTTCTGTGCCATAAGATTGACTCCTTCTCAGTAGCTTTCGAAACAAAACACTGTGCGTTTTTGAAGAAGTAGTAGCATTTCCCATGTCAAGAACATACAAATCATTCTCTCTTGGTGCACGCATGAGTATCCACTCGTCTGGTATTTTGAAACCCGGTTTGATGATCATTCATTCTTTATCATTGAAGTGGACGGTAAACTTCTTATCACAAATTTGAGAAATACTCAGAAGGTTGTTCTCAAGCTCCGCAATGTAGTTCACTTGATCAAATGAAACAACTCCGTTTGAGAGCTTTCCCTCAGCGACAATCCTTCCACCTTGGTTTCCAGCAAATCCAACATATCCGCCATTGATAGCTTTTATGTCGAACAAGAGCGCTTTCATTCCTGTCATATGTCTGGAAGCTCCACTATCCAGAATCCACTTGGAAAGTACGGATCTCTAGAGCCCCTGCACATTTCAACAATTAGTTAAACAGCGCGATCCAAGCCTTCTTTGTCCTGGGTTGAATTGGATAACCATCGTCGTAATCAAATTCAGACTCATCAGCATAATCAAATTCATATTCATCATCCGGATTTTCTATGATGTTTATGTTTGAAAACTTCACTTTCTTTTTATCTTTCAAACATTTGACATTTTCAATTTTGATTTCAGATATAGATTCTTTCATATTATCACTAGTTTAACAGACTCAGACTTAGTGATTTCAGAGTTTGATTCTTTCATGTTATCACTAGTCTTTACAGGCTCAGATTTGTGATTTCAGATGTTGGCAACTTCCCTTTTGCAATCCAGGCTTGTGATTTTATGTTAGCCTTTTGATGTAAAACTTTGTTTCGTTTGCTTTTGAAGATGCACCTTTTTTGAAAGTTAATTTCAAACTTCTTTTCAGATTTAAAGTTTTCTTCAGGTTTTGATTCGTTTCTTTTCAAAATCGTGACAGTTTTACAAACTCTGGTTGCTTTGGTTTCACAACATCTGAACTTTCTCTCTTTCGAAGATAAGCCGGTTTTGATTTCGGACATTTCCGTGCAGTATGAACAACTTCGTTGCACTTGAAGCAAATCTGATTATCATGTGAGTGACCACTAGTGATTTTACACCACTTGTGACTTTCACCTTATCTCGAAGTTCTTTCTGTTTCTTAAACTCGTCGTTTGATTGCTTCCCAAACAAACTCTCCTCATGAGCTGTGTTTGTCCCATAAACGAATTTCATGTTTTTTATTTTGTACTCGTGAAATGGTGACATTTTCTTAACCGGATTCCTCATCTAGACCCAACCCAGCTCTCCGTTTTCCGGATGATCACCACCCTTTCTCCGGTAGTTATTGTAATTTCTTTTGGGTTTAGAATATAATTTCTTTTCATTCTTCTCCAGGTCATCTGATGTGACTTCAACTAGTTTAAACAGTTTATCCAATTGATCTTCTTTGACGTTCTGAATCGGAAAACTGTCATCAAAGTATAATCTATCAGATTCCTTAACCTTGTACATGACAACATTAGGATCGTCACATAGATCATCTTCCGATGATGTATCGTCATCTTCAGAATTTGTCTCAGACTTTCAAACTAGAGGTGGCGCTCTCAAAGCTGCCATTATCAGAATCGTTCAGAACATTTTCAACCACCTTTTCACTACCGCATTGTCATCATCTGATTTAGTATAGACTACATCAATGTTCTCCGGCAACTCATTTTTCTTTTCAGATAACAACTTAATGTTGAGTGCATTATCCATCCCATCAACAGTTTTGTGACAATACTTCTCGCATAGGGGTGGAGGAACATTGTTGTATTCTTTACCAGTTTTCTTTTTAGACTTATTAACATTTTCTTCTGACGAGATCGTATGAAGTATGTGATCGATGACATACGCGTTAGTTGTGTAATTCTTAAAAGTTGTTGAACACATTCTGTTTCAATTTTCATGTCCTGGAGTTGTTGCTTGGTTTCAGCAATGGTGTTGATATAAATGTTTATTGCCTTTTTGTTTATCCATTACTGTACCTTTCATCCTTATAGTATCGTGTTGTTCAATATTATTTCTATCGAGCCTGCCATAATCATCTTTCATTTTGTCATACGCTTCCTTTATTGTACGATAATCATATTTGAAATGTTCATTATGTACATTGAGTTCAACGATGATTTGTGATTTTTTGGCGCATTCAGCACATGGCTCGATACGTTTTGTGCAAGGTTCTACAACCTCCACATCTTGCATTTTGACAACTTCCTTTACCTCTGGACCTACCTTGGTTAGATTCGCCAACATAGCTTTATCGGCAAAGTCCTTGAGGTTTTCAGCAGTTACTTCTTGAACAACATCAGTAACTTCTTCATTCGATTTCTCCTCGATCACTTGCTCTTGAGAACTTCCATCAAAGTTACCTGCAAAACTATCACAAGAGTTAGAAGATAATATGCCTTGTTTCTTCATGCGAAGATACTCCTCTTCCTCTGTTGTTGCAGATACTGTTCCAATAAAATATTCTCTAGAGCTGCTGCTTCCGGCAGAAGTATCTTCAACGATCTCAGCCATCAATGCAACTCCGGTCTTCTTACCGACATAAGAATTCCAAGAAGCCATCATTTCGTTTGAAGCAACCATAGCCTTATCAGTGTTACTACTATTTGACTTTTCTTGGATCTCAACTTGTGTCTTCTTTGGGAAAAGGCTTGTATTGAAGAGATTTCTTGTATACTCGTTGCCTCCACCAAATGGACTCTGATTTCCCGTTGCTTCAGGATTTTTGCATTCTCTCTTAAAATGTCCTTCTGTCGACATCTAAAACAAGTGACTTTCATTTGTAGAACCCTAGCTTGTTGCTTGAATTTCGATATCTCAGCCAGTGAGTGCAACAAACTTTGTGACCCTTCGAATGATAGAAGTTAGTGGCCACTTGATATCCATCAGCTCAAGCTCTTCTTCGTCCACTTGATCGTAGTCTTCGGCGGTCATTTCGGGATTGCCGATCTTTCCAGCTATAAGACTTTCATATGATTCTAGAACAGTGGCGAGAAGTGACATGTGTTGTTTTGCAACTTGCTCAGAAACAACATTGTTTAGATTTACAACAATGTTACACTTGTACACATTCGGATCAGAATTTGTTTGTTGATTCTGATTTGCTTGACTCTGATAAGAAGCATTTGACCTTGTGCTTGAGAACGAAGAGCTTTGTGGACTTTGATCATATTGGGGATATGATTGGTTTTGATTCTGTGGAGAAGAATTCATGTTTGCCCTGAACACTGTCTGTATCTTGGACTTGAAATACTTTCTTGCATTCCATTCTTGTAATACAGACCAACATCTTGAACAATGTTAGCATTCTTCGACTTTGCGATCTATAGAACTTCCATCTCGTGACCATCTAGTTTGTCGATAAATGTAGACAGCTTAAAGAATTCCCAGTTATGACTTTCTTTCAAGACCATAAGATACGTAGTCCACTCTCCGTCAGGTAACGCATCTGCAAGCTTATCGATGTACTCTTGTTCTGTTTCTCGAGACGTGTCTCCTCATTTGGACTTTCAGATGACAGAAACGCTCAATCATCTGCTTCATTGTCTCTCCCTTCAACATGTTAAAGATATCGAACTCCTTCAGGATGAGAGCTTTCTTACTCTTGATCATCTGTGCGCTTCCTTGATATTTCTTTTGTAGTGATAGCCAGAGATATCTCACAATCGTATATTCGGGCAACAAAACCAGAATATCCTCTTTAAAGATTGTTGAATGAGGCTTATCATCTTTTTGTCAGCAATATACTCAGTTTTTGTATTGTAGTATAATTGTACTTCTCGAGAACTTGTTGATGTTCATCCAACGGAACAGTATAACCTCTCTCAATCGACACCCACCTTGGAAATGCATGGCCTGAACCCAATAAGTAAATTTCTCCTTCCATCCTTCATACTCGTCCATGCTCATTAACTTCGACGGTTTAACAGACGTGCCCATTTTGTTGTCAAATTGACTTGTTGAATCACGTTGGCGTTGGATGTACCCACTGCTGTTATATACGCTCTTTACATATCAACATCATGAATATCGAGACACGTACACTGAAAACACGTTAAAACTTTTGAAAAAAGTTAGAATTACTACAAGTTCGTCGAACTGTAGCTTGATAATCGAGATTTATACAAGTCGGTCGAACTTGTGACTTTTGATATAAAAATTTCCCTGAGCAACCTCGGTCGAACTTGCACTTGAGTTTTATAAGAAAGATTTGCAAGTACGGGCGAACTTAGCCTAAATTTTCCTGATTTTTATCAAGTTCAGTCGAACTTGATAAAATATCAATGAATTTTTGATAGGTTCGAGCGAACTTAGTTGAATTTCTCAAAATAGCTCAAGTTCGGTCGAACTTGATAAAAGCTCACTCAAAAAGTGATTTTACGTCAAGTTCGGTCGAACTTGGCTAACAAGTTCGATCCTGATGTGTTTTGAAAACATGGTTTTTTCAACAATTTGACATCAATTCGTTTGATTTTAGACTCCAAACTCTTAGGGGTTTTCTATGATGTATTTAACATGTCATATTGAAAATTGGACAGAATTTGCCCGTAAATTCTTCATTTTTGTGTAAAAGTTAAGAAAAATAGAAGAATGGAGTAGAATTAGAAGTGTTCTTATCTTGATATCAATCAAATCAGGCTATTCTAGCTCTGATGGCACTTTTAGGACCGATTCTCAATGCATAGGAGCCTAGATTTGATCTCTATTGTCCATAATAGCGGAAATATTATGACAAGTTTACCAAATAACAAGAATTAGTCAATTAAACGTCAATTTTATTGATATATCGTTGAGTCTCCAAATTGACAGAGGTTCGCCTCAGAAATGCTAAAGTTACAAATGAGGATGACAAGCTAGCTATTTTAGGGCAACAAGTTCGCCAGTGAGATAGGTAAGTTCGCCCGAACTTGATCTAGTCAAGTTCGGCCGAACTTGACTTCACAAACATTACATGAGCGAACTTGTCCCAAAACTACATAAATACTTCGTTTTGCTAGCCTATTCAACTCTAATCTATACAGACTCGATATAAGACTAAGACATAGACATTCTGCACCAACATGATTTTATAAAAGAAAATACTTTATAAGGTTCATGACTATCTTTCCGTTAAAACATCTATTTTAATTTTCGAGTCATGAATCCTCATCAATAAAACCTATGTATCTCACAGGCATTTTTATGCTGACGTAGCTATTTTCACATGTGTTTCAGGAGCTAATGCTTAAGGTTGATTCATTCGACACTTAGGATGGACTTTGGGTTTAGTGACTTAAAATCTACAAGACAATTAGATTTTCGTTTATTTTCTTTTATTCTAAGACATTGTAATCAAATTTCATCCAATAATACAAAACTTTAATTACCATCATTGTTGAAACAATACTTCTGTTACAACACTCCCCGACGTTTCCGTCGCGGTTTGTTGTTTTACGAGGTCGGGGTGTGACACAAGACACGTCGTATAAACCCCCAATGTTTAATATTAAGCAAAACGATTTAAAACGAATTATTTGAATTCCTGACACATTGGTCTTTGATCCCATATCCGACCATGCAGTATTATTATACCGTATCCTAAGCCCATATAGGGAAAATAGGTTAAGAGTATTTACCTGGATTGGCAAATTCTTTAAAACAAGAAAATAAGACAAGCACAATCGTATATAAAATAACTAGCTTGGATGCAATCTACCGGAAGTCTCTAGTCTAGAGTGAATGGTATTATTAACCAATTAGAATGTTAACAGGTCTTATTCAAGTCATTAACTTAGACCGGCTAACTTATATTAATGAAATCGGTACGATATGCTAGATTAAGCGGTGACCAGAATAGAATGCAGTTTAAACCCAACAAGTACTATGACTTGCATAATATGGGTAAACTATGTACATTATGAATTTGAAAATAAAAAATGATAAGGTCAAACCGTTTTGGTTAACTTACGTAAAAAGTCTACGTAGGCTTAACCGTACGCATAAACAGGATACCGGGTAACCAGATGAGTCAAGAACAAGTTCTACATGCCAATTACTTTAAATAAGTTGTGATATCATTAGGATACCAAGTTATACGCCCGTTAAGGTTATAAAATGAAACTATGCCTCATAAGGAACTTGTGTATAATCTGATGTTATGATCATAAACATTCTGAAAAAAATATTATAATTATGATATAATATCAGTGGTATATCAAATATATGTGTGATTTAGAGATTAAAACCAAACTATGCACCGTAGGAGTATTTTGATCAATTCACATATAGTTTTGACAACTTATTTGAGATTCTGAGTTCGTGACATATACCTACTATAAATATAGTTAAAATGAGCTTATAACTCAGTATGTGTAACACCCCAAATTGCGTAAAACAACATGCGGCGAAACACTTTGGGAGTCAAGTTAACAGATTGTTTCAACAACACATGGTATTTGAAATTTTGTTTTAATTAGATATTAAACATAGGTTATATTGTCATAATTCTCAAGAAACGTTTTAAAACAACCAAGCAAACAAAACATGCATAATTATTGTCTTTCTTGTTTTATAGTCGCTAAGGCCCGTCCAAATCCTATATGAGCATGTATTAGTATCATCAAGAATTGTTCCCTGAAACATATGTGAAAACGAGTCAGCAAAAATATGCCGGCGAGTACATAGGTTTTGTGAGTGTGTCAAGTTCATGGCTTTATATATATTGCAATATAATCTGACTACTAGAGTCGTAAGTGAAAAACCTTGTTTTGAAAGCATTTGATATTGCAACAACTATTCATCTAAAACAAAAGGGTAAAAGTTTATAAAATCTCGTAGCCATGAACCTTGACTCGAAAACATTTGTTCGTAAATCCAAGTTGTAAATCGTCTTGAAATAACTCGTATGGTTTATATCTTTAATCAAAAATCGTTGTGTGTCATTGTTTGAAATCATTTGTCCAAGTAATGTAAATAACGACATGTATGTAATGTGATAAAAGCACTTATATATAGGAAGTACCAGCGGCGTATCCATCATGCTTTTATTACATTACACCTGTTCCGTTATCTAAATCACTTTCATAAACCAATTGTCATAAATCAATTGTTCATTATTCCTTGTTATAAACCATTGTTCATTTCGTTCAGCGTTCATTGTTCATTGTTCATCGTTCCTTGTTTTAATTGTGAAAACTTTTGGTCGTTTTATGAATATATTCAAACCTTTTTTGACTTGTTCGAGACCACCCACGGTGTCCCTTAATCGTATAACTAACCACCAAAGGGTTTGTTATACAGTTTCAGTCGCTTCCAAATTTCCCCACAAACCCCGAGAAATTTGGTAATGGGATTGCCAGTCCTAGGCGCCTTAACTAACTACTGTCGGCTTGGCCCTTGTTAATGAATGTCATTCTTGTTACAAATACATCGCACCAACAAGTTCGTTCACATTATTGAAATCATTTTGTTTATATAAACCATAGTATTTGCATTTGAAAACTTGAAAACATTTAGCACATATGAATCACCCCAAAAAAATTGTAAAACATAAAAAAGGGAACTATGTACTCACATGTGATAGCAAAGTAACTCTTGGATCAATAAGAAAATCGAAGCTCAAAGATCCGAGAAATCACGCGCGTCCTAAAAATGAATAATAGTGTAAATATCGGGGCTTGAAATCGGAAGATTCGGATAGAATGAGATCTTATACACCAAGTGAGTGTCGGAACTCATATAATATGGTTTAATAAGCTTACATTCTGAGTTGGAAAGATTTTTAAGTGCTTTTGACCCGTTATGATCCGTTAAGGTAGTTTAAGCCACTTTCACGCGTCATTTGCGTAACAATGCATTAGGATGGTTAGATATGTGTCATAATAAGTTTTAAATGCTTAAACATGTTTAAAAATGTTTTTGATCAGATTATATGTCAAATCTTGTGTTACACATGCTTAACATTGATTTGTTTGTGAAAAGGGCATTTTGGTCGTTTTTAAGTAATATTACAATCAATCATCATAACACAATCCAAACATCATGACCATAAGGTATAACCTCAGAGGGTTATTCCATATATATTTATGGTCATAATTATGTATTTGGTTGGGTATGATGGTCCACCAAACGGGTCAGATTTGGAAGTCAAAGCGGTGGTCAAACCGTTCAACTTTTCGATTCAAAATAAGCACTACAATGAGGGTGACGATTTAGACATGTTTTGACATGTCTAAATAAGTTTATAAAAAAGTTTTGGCATCAAAACAACCTGTTTTGACACCCGAATTTAGATCCGTTGCAAAATGCGAAAAAATCGCATTTTGATCGAAACTTTAACTTGTCAAAATAGCTAGAAACGATGAGAATCAGTAGGCATGATTTTTGTGGATCATAACCACCTTGATTACCCTCATAAAGCAAGTTTCAATTGTATTTTAAACTGATCAATTCATGATCAATTCATGATTAATTCTGGAAGTCAAACAGAAGTCAAATTTTGTGACTTTTAATCAAATTAACTACAAGAATTGAAACAAGCATGAAGGAGATCACTTAAAAACACTAAAGATTGATCAAGAACACTAGAGGAAACTCCAAGATGGTTGCTAAATTCGGATTTAGAGCAGGGTGTTGCAAGAAAGTGATAAAAAACATCATAAGTGTGATGAACATGGGTATTTATAAAAAAATTGGATTAATAGGGTCATGCCAAGTGTTTATGACTCATCTTTGAAGTAGGTTAGTGTCCACTTATGTGTCAAAAGCAGAGATTAGGGTGGCAAGTTCGAAAGGTGAGTCAACAAGGGAGTTAACAAGAAGCTTGTGATATCCCGGGTTTTCGGATAACTTAAACGCGACACTTGTCGAATAAAGTATATGCTAAGTATTAAACGTGTACGAGTTAATGAATACGTGATGTGTGTTTGTGTGATTGTCTTAGTTATAAAATAAAAATGGTAGATATGTACACGAACCGAACCGAACCGTGACACGAACCAACTTTGATTCCTTGTGACTCTAGGAATTAACCAAGTTTAGGACTCAAACTATTCTCGGCCGTGTGCAACCCAAACCTTAAACCGCAAACCCTTTGCGAACAACCCAAATCATTCTCGGTCGATATCAAGCCCAAGACCGCAAACTTACTTTGTTCAAAACCAAACCAAACCAGCCCAAACATGTCTCGGCCGCAAAGATCAAACCCAAGCCGACCCACCCTAGTTCCTCGGCCACAAGCTTAAACCAAAACCGTAACCACTTATCTCCTTTGCGCTATATATATACACACACCCATGCATGTTTCATTCAAAAACACAAACCCTAAAAGAAAACTGCCGTCGGCAGCCTTGTGATCGCAAACAGCTCCTTTCCTTGTTCTTTTCTTCCCTCCCGGTCGCAGCAGCAGCAGTCATCGCCATCATCATCTCTCGATCGCGAGCAGCCGATTGTTCACCTCCATTCAGTCGCGAGATCAGTCCTTGTTCACCTCTACTCGATCAACAAAACAGCCTACTTTATCATCATCCTCTCGGTCGCGATCTTGCTGGAACAGACGGATACTTCTTGTCCGAGTCCTGGCTTGTTTACCTAGTTATTCAAGGTTAGGGTTATCTTTGATTATGAGATCATGTTCGGATATATATATATGCTTGAATGATTAATTGATTAGTTGTTTCGGATTTTATATGTTGAAAATAATCGGCTGAACTATCATTGGTTGCATGTGTAATAGTTGCGGAACTTGTAAGTTTGCAAGTATGTTTTGTTTATAAAAACTAGAGTTATGAACTAGGGTTGAATGGATGTGTTATTAGTATTGATTATGACTAGGAAACCGGTTAAAGATCGCCTAGGTTAATCATACGGACGGGTTATACGAGTTCATGATAATGATATGCTGAAAACAGTTTGCTGAATAATAGTTACAGCCGACTCCATCTGGCTGTAACTCGGTCATTAGTTGTCGAAAAACGGATTTTCTGATGTCTATAACGTAGAGATTTGAATAATGAATCTAAGGGCGCTGGATTCATAATTTTCTGAAGTCGTTTGATATTTGTAAAGGGCCAAATAAGTTCAGTAACTAAAGCTGTGAAAATCCTGAAATTTTGTTAGTTGTTTATCGAGTTGGATTCTAAAATCAGTAGGGAGTTGAGTCATGATTTTTGTACAAAAACTAGGTATGGAAATTTCCGGGCAACTCCAACTGGAATTTTGTTAATTGGACGATAAGTGATTTTTAAATAAATTCTTCCGTGGACTGCAGTCAGAAAGTGATAAATCTGACTGCAGCCTAGTATATTAATATTTATGGTTAATTGGTAAAGATTTAGGAATTGGAAAATTTATATAAATTTCTTTAGTATAAATATCACCTACTGTAAAAATATTGGAATTTTGGAACGTTGGAACTATTTTATAAAAATCCTAGAAAACAGCTGAATAATGAGTGTTAAGCTGAAATTTGATAACTTGTGATTGTGTGCACTAAAGTGTTGCATGGATTGGATTATGTTCATGATAAGTTGTTAGATTACTATGATCACATGAGGATACTTGCATGCATGTTTGAGTGTTAGATATGTTGTTTGTGTGTATCACTTTGTGCGTAAATTACGTGTAGAATTTGTATTGGTGTGTTCACACACTGACTTGTAATTAATTGGTTTGTTAGGACGCAACTAGCGGTCCCATCTCTTATAACATCTTTGCTACACTAACCGAGCAAATAAAGGTGAGTTCACGGCCCCTAACTTTTTCCGGTTTTTAAACAACAGGGGGAGAAACATGTATACACTCTCAAACTCAATCTCTTTACGTTATACGAATTTAACGTCACATAACTATTCGGTAACTAAGTTAATGTTAATGTAATGTTATGGTCACTAAGCAGCTTTATCACTTAAGTCCTCGTCAATCTCTCGGATCGTTAGTATTGGGTTTAATAGCGGGGGAGTTATAAGTAGTACTACTGGGCCCGACAAGCACCATCCGAGCTAGTCGCGCTAGCCGACCGGGTATGGTCAACGGGTGAATAATTCGGCCTAACCTCGCCATGGTCAGTGATAGGCCTGGCAAAACGGAGGCACAACCGTCATCTTCGATCGCGAACACTTACGTGACATAACTTTAGGCTAGCTACCTATATATGTTAACATTGAACTTAATTACGAATCAACTGTATTATTCTGGGTTTGGAATAATGGAAACAACAACTTAATATTCCGGGTTTGGAATATTGGAAGCAACAACTGTATTATTCCGGGTTTGGAATAATGGAAACAACAACTTAATATTCCGGGTTTGGAATATTGGAAGCAACAACTTATTATTCCGGGTTGGAATAATGGAACTAATACGTTATCCCGGGTTAGGGATAACAGAGAAAACAAACTATAACCGAACAAACGAATTTATGAAAACCTGTGAACTCACTCATCTTTAATGTTGACACTTGTTTCTTTACATGTTTCTCAGGACGCTAGGAGCTCTAGGTGCACGCACATGCATTGAACAAGACATCTTTTATCGAGTCTTATTTATCAATATTGTTTTGGGATTTTTCATTTGTTTTGGCGTTTGTGTTGGCGCCCGCTTCACTACTTATTTATGCTTCCGCTCAAACTTTAAAAACTGATGCTTCTGCTAAATATTGGTAACTAATTTGGTCAATATAAAATCTACAACAAATGATTTTGGAAAACGTATTATCAAATCATATAGAGTCGTTCGACGTACTAGTGTTTTAGATTCTGGTTTGTTCACACGCCTCGCGGTAAAACTCCGCAAGTGGAAATTGAGGGTGTGACAGATTGGTATCAGAGCCACTAGCTATAGAGAACCAGGTTTGCATTAGAAGTAGATCTAAACTATAGCTGATTTCACGACACTAGACTTAGTTTGGCACCGAACTATTATATCTTATTATGCAATATACCACAACTGTATTATGTAGATTATGCCTTCATAATAAGAAATGAAAACAACTCGTAACTAACTACACGACCTAATAGGCAATGTCATCATCCTCATCGTCATCATCATCCGATAGACCTACGCCACCAAGGGCACCAGGAAAGGCACCAATGATGGAACCCATACCATCTTATAGCGTGGAGACACGCTCAGCTGCGAGGAAAAGGCTCGCTCTGGGGGAGGAGTCGTCGTTACGCCCAACCATTGCTGTACCGGTTGAACCGGTTAACCCTGTAGAAATAGGAATTGACATACTTAGAATCCTGGTACATACACAACAAAAACAGTTAGAAAGAATGCAGGAAACCATCCTAGCACAAGGATGGATGATCCGACAACTTACAGGTAAGACCGACTCGCTCGAGGAAGAGTATCGTACGAGTAAGATAGCTCGTAACACCATAGCCAGAGATCTGCGTGCTGAGCAGATAAGAGCCGACTGGCTTGAGGACAGAGTCCTGGAAAATAGTTGGAACATTCAGGAACTGCAAAATCAAGCACTTGCACCAGCACCGGCCCCTCCAGTGCCGGTAGAGGAGGATCCAGAAGAGGATCCAGAGGAGGACCCTGAGGAGGATCCAGAGGAGGATCCGGAGGAGGACCCAACTGTAGAAGCTGGAAATGCCGCGCAGGATGACGGCAACGACAGTGACTTGGGGGATGGAGACGTAGACGACTGACACGTTTCGTTTATTTTGTTTATTTTCCTTCAGTCTATTTATTTTCCCACTTGTGTTTAAACTTGAGACATTATAGTGAATTCGTATGTTTGATTTGCACTTTTGTAAGACGTTGAAATTTCAGTTAATCAAGTATATCTTTTGACTACTTAACATATTGAGTTGACATAACTTAATAATTATTAAAGTACGAAGTAGGATAACTATATTGGATATATAGACTTATCGGGGTGTGTTTGTGTTGTGTTTCGAAGATCTAAATGGCAACTGGAAGACGTGGAAACCTTAACTTGACGCCCGAAGAGCTAGCTGCCATGATTCAAGAGCACGTGAACGCAGCTTTAGCGGGTGTTCAGAACCAACCGGCAGGTAACCATTATTAAATTTTCGCGTGAAAATCTAATAGTGAGGCTAGTAAAATTCCTTGCTGACTTCCTGTTCTCTGTCAGCAGGAGGGGGCTTTAACCCCTACAAGATGTTCCTTGACGCAAAGCCAAGCAAATTCTCGGGGCGGAAGGACCCATTGGACTGGTCCGCTGGATCGAAAAATCTGAATCCGTTTTTGAAATGTGCAACTTCCTAGAAGCCAACAAGGTCAAATACGCAGCCTCGACACTGGAAGATGGGGCACTGACATGGTGGAATGCACAAGTCCAAACACGTGGACTTATAGCTGCGAATGCAATGGCATGGGCCGAGTTCAAGGCCCTAATTAAAGAGGAGTACTGTCCACGAGACAGAGTGCAACAATTGGAGCAAGCTTTATGGAACCACAAGATGGTGGGATCGGAAATTGAAGCTTACACCGCAAAACACCATGACTTAGTATTTCTGTGTCCCGAATTGGCCAACACGGTGGAGAAAAGACTCGAGTTCTATCTTGGGGGTCTGGTTCCGGAAATTCAGGGTATGGTAATGGCTAGTAACCCTGTAACTGAACATCAAGCAATCCGATTGGCTCACAAACTCACCAATAAGGCGGTGGAACAGAAGAAGCTGCCAGCACGGGGTACAACTGAAGTTGCCCCGGACAACAAAAGAAAGTTTGAAGACTCAACTATTCGACAGTCTTCGTCATCTCATCCGCAGCAAGGGAACCAGAAGCGGTTCAATCATTTCAACAGCCACCGGGGTCACCAAAATCAGTCCGCCAACAACCACAACAACAACAACAGCAACCAGAATGCAGGCGGCTATGTAGGTCGAAAGCCGTAGTGCAATCGCTGCAATCTTCATCATCACGGCCCTTGTGCCGGGAACCGCTGCCAACGATGTGGCAAGGTGGGACATGCGGCAAAGGATTGTCGTGGGGAAATCATGTCCCGACAAAATCAAAATCAACCCCAGGGTCAGCAGCAGGGTATTAATTGGGGATGCTATCAGTGTGGTAGCACTGCTCATTTCAGAAGAGACTGCCCACAGTTGCGTAACAACAACAATAATGGTGGAAACAACCACAACCACATTAACCACAACAACAATAATAACAACAACAATAATGGGAACGGTGGCACAGGAGGTGCCAAAGGTCGCGCATTTACATTGGGCCGCGGAGAGGCCAGAAACGACTCGAACGTGGTCACCGGTAAGTTTCCCCTTAATGAACATTTAGCTTTTGTGCTTTTTGATACGGGTGCGGATAGAAGCTTTATATCTGAGTCTTTTAGGAAGAACCTAAATCTCATGCTTAAACCATTAGAGACCCCTTATGTTATAGAATTAGCCGATGGTAAATCTGTAGATGTGACCCAAATCGTATCCGGCTGTCAACTCAAACTCGCGGGCCACACCTTTACCATTGATCTGATGACAACTACCCTGGGTAGTTTTGACGTGGTAGTCGGAATGGACTGGCTATCCGACGTCCGGGCTGAAGTTCTCTGCTTCGAAAAATCTATCCGTATTCCCTCTCTAACGACGAAATCCTGACGGTACAAGGCGATAAGGCAAGCGCCGTCACCAACATCATCTCTTACATGCAAGCGCAGAAGTATCTTCGGAGAAAGAACTCCTTCGCTTTACTCGCACTGATTACCGAACAGCCTAAGGACGAGAAACGTGTAGAAGACATCCCTGTCGTCCGTGATTTTTCCGATGTATTCCCAGAAGAACTACCTGGTCTTCCACCCCATCGACAATTGGAGTTCGAAATCGAATTGGCAAACAATGCAACTCCTATTGCCAAGGCTCCATACCGCCTAGCTCCAGCCGAGCTGCAGGAGCTGTCTACCCAACTTCAGGAGCTATTAGAAAAAGGATTTATCCGACCAAGCGTTTCGCCATGGGGAGCTCCAGTCCTTTTTGTCAAGAAGAAGGACGGGACTTTCCGCATGTGCATCGACTACAGGGAACTCAACAAGGTTACCGTCAAGAACCGATACCCGTTACCTCGCATCGACGATCTATTCGACCAACTTCAAGGGTCAAGTTACTACTGTAAGATTGATTTACGGTCCGGTTACCACCAGCTACGCGTCAGGGAGGAGGATATCGCCAAGACGGCATTTCGCACTCGGTATGGTCATTACGAGTTCTTGGTCATGCCCTTCGGTCTCACCAACGCACCCGCGGTGTTCATGGACCTCATGAACCGCGTGTGTAAACCATACCTCGACAAATTTGTCATTGTGTTCATCGATGACATACTCATCTACTCCAAAAGTGAAGAAGAACATGCTGAACATCTACGATTACTGTTGGGATTACTCCAACAGGAAAAGCTATATGCCAAGCTTTCGAAGTGTGATTTCTGGATTCGGGAAGTTCAGTTTCTCGGGCATATCGTGAATGAAAAGGGTATCCACGTAGACCCTGCCAAGATTGAAGCCATCAAAAACTGGGAAGCACCTAAGACACCGACAGAGATCCGCCAATTTTTGGGATTGGCTGGTTACTACAGACGTTTCATCGAGGGATTCTCAAAGATCGCACAACCGCTTACTACCCTCACCCAGAAAGGCATCAAGTATGCTTGGGGTGAAAAGCAAGAAGTAGCATTTCAATTGCTGAAGCAGAAACTTTGCAGTGCACCCATTCTGTCCTTGCCGGAAGGGACAGATGACTTTGTAGTGTATTGTGATGCTTCCATTCAGGGGTTGGGATGCGTACTCATGCAACGTGATAAGGTCATCGCGTATGCGTCGCGACAACTGAAGGTTCACGAGAAAAACTACACGACGCATGACCTGGAATTGGGAGCAGTAGTTTTTGCACTTAAGATTTGGAGACACTACCTCTATGGAACGAAGTGCACAATCTTTACGGACCACAAGAGCCTCCAACACATCTTTGATCAGAAGGAGTTGAACATGCGACAGCGTCGCTGGGTCGAACTCTTGAACGATTATGAGTGTGCCATTCGATATCACCCGGGTAAAGCTAACGTGGTAGCTGATGCCCTCAGTAGGAAGGAACACTTGAAACCTCGTCGCATACGAGCACTACAACTCACTATTCATTCAGGCTACCCGAACAAATCCCGCGACGCCCAGTTAGAAGCAGTTAAGGAGGAAAACATCAAAGCCGAATCGGTGGGAAAAATGGAACGCGATTGGGAAGTAAAGCCCAATGGAGCCCGGTATTTCATGAATCGCATATGGGTACCTCTCTACGGAAATCTCAGAGAGCTAGTCATGGATGAAGCTCACAAATCCCGATACTCTGTCCATCCGGGTTCGGATAAGATGTATCAAGACCTTAAAGCTGCGTATTGGTGGCCCAACATGAAAGCCGATATAGCCACCTACGTGAGTAAATGTTTGACTTGTGCAAAAGTCAAGGTGGAGTATCAAAAGCCATCGGGGCTACTCCAACAACCTGAGATCCCAGTGTGGAAATGGGATCAGATCTCAATGGATTTCATCACTAAACTCCCGCGAACCTTGGGTGGTTGCGATACCATCTGGGTGATCATGGATCGTTTAACTAAGTCCGCACACTTCCTAGCTATTAAAGAAACAGATAAGATGGAGAAGTTGACTCGCATCTACATTAAGGAAGTAGTTTCTCGGCACGGAGTGCCAACATCCATCATCTCAGACAGAGATGCTCGCTTCACGTCTAACTTCTGGCAGTCACTCCAGAAAGCGTTGGGAACACGCTTAGATATGAGCACAGCCTATCACCCTCAGACTGATGGTCAAATCGAAAGGACCATACAGACCTTGGAAGACATGCTTAGAGCATGCGTCGTAGACTTCGGAAATAGTTGGGAAATTCACCTGCCTCTAGTAGAATTCTCATATAACAACAGCTATCATACGAGTATTTCGGCAGCACCGTTTGAGGCATTATACGGTCGTAAATGTAGATCACCGGTCTGCTGGGCAGAAGTCGGTGACAGTCAACTCACAGGCCCTGAGTTAATACTTGAGGCTACTGAAAAGATTGTACAGATCAGAAACCGCATGGCGGCGGCACGAGATCGACAGAAAAGCTACGCTGATCAACGACGCAAACCGCTCGAATTTCAAGTAGGCGACCGGGTCCTACTAAAGGTGTCACCCTGGAAGGGTGTAATCCGTTTTGGAAAACGGGGCAAACTTAACCCACGGTACGTAGGCCCGTTTGTAATCTTGAAACGTATCGGGCCCGTAGCTTATCAATTAGACCTTCCTGCCGAACTCAGTGGAGTTCACAACGTATTTCACGTGTCAAATCTGAAGAAGTGTCTATCAGATGAAACTCTAGTTATTCCATTGGATGAGATCCAAGTGGATGAACAACTGCACTTTGTGGAACAGCCTATCGAGATCATGGATCGGGAGATCAAGACTCGAAGGCACAGCAAAATTCCGATCGTTAAGGTTCGTTGGGACTCTAGGCGTGGACCGGAGTTCACGTGGAAAAGAGAGGACCAAATGAAAAGCAAATACCCGCACCTCTTCGCAACTGAGCAGCAAACTAACGATACCAGTAACTAAATTTTCGGGACGAAAATTCTTTCAACATGGGGATGATGTGACAACCTGGAAACTTCTCATACTTTCGTGTACTATTGTTAACTAAATTCTTGTGCGTGGCACTTGGAAATCTTTGTGTATGGCACTTGGGAACTTCTTGTAACGTTGCGTACCATCATTAACGAACTAACTCTTTGTGCGTGGCACTCTAAACATGTACGCTACATTCTAAACCACGTTTACTCAATTTTCGGGACGAAAATTCTTTCAACATGGGGATAATGTGATATCCCGGGTTTTTCGGATAACTTAAACGCGACACTTGTCGAATAAAGTATATGCTAAGTATTAAACGTGAACGAGTTAATGAATACGTGATGTGTGTTTGTGTGATTGTCTTAGTTATAAAATAATTATGGTAGATATGTACACGAACCGAACCGAACCGCGACACGAACCAACTTTGATTCCTTGTGACTCTAGGAATTAACCAAGTTTAGGACTCAAACTATTCTCGGCCGTGTGCAACCCAAACCTTAAACCGCAAACCCTTTGCGAACAACCCAAATCATTCTCGATCGATATCAAGCCCAAGACCGCAAACTTACTTTGTTCAAAACCAAACCAAACCAGCCCAAACATGTCTCGGCCGCAAAGATCAAACCCAAACCGACCCACCCTAGTTCCTCAGCCACAAGCTTAAACCAAAACCGTAACCACTTATCTTCTTTGCGCTATATATATACACACACCCATGCATGTTTCATTCAAAAACACAAACCCTAAAAGAAAACTGCCGTCGGCAGCCTTGTGATCGCAAACAGCTCCTTTCCTTGTTCTTTTCTTCCCTCCCGGTCGCAGCAGCAGCAGTCATCGCCATCATCATCTCTCGATCGCGAGCAGCCGATTGTTCACCTCCATTCAGTCGCGAGATCAGTCCTTGTTCACCTCTACTCGATCAACAAAACAGCCTACTTTATCATCATCCTCTCGGTCGCGATCTTGCTGGAACAGCCGGATACTTCTTGTCCGAGTCCCGGCTTGTTTACCTAGTTATTCAAGGTTAGGGTTATCTTTGATTACGAGATCATGTTCGGATATATATATATGCTTGAATGATTAATTGATTAGTTGTTTCGGATTTTATATGTTGAAAATAATCGGCTGAACTATCATTGGTTGCATGTGTAATAGTTGCGGAACTTGTAAGTTTGCAAGTATGTTTTGTTTATAAAAACTAGAATTATGAACTAGGGTTGCATGGATGTGTTATTAGTATTGATTATGACTAGGAAACCGGTTAAAGATCGCCTAGGTTAATCATACGGACGGGTTATACGAGTTCATGATAATGATATGCTGAAAACAGTTTGCTGAATAATAGTTACAGCCGACTCCATCTGGCTGTAACTCGGTCATTAGTTGTCGAAAAACGGATTTTATGATGTCTAGAACGTAGAGATTTGAATAACGAATCTAAGGGCGCTGGATTCATAATTTTCTGAAGTCGTTTGATATTTGTAAAGGGCCAAATAAGTTCAGTAACTAAAGCTGTGAAAATCCTGAAATTTTGTTAGTTGTTTATCGAGTTGGATTCTAAAATCAGTAGGGAGTTGAGTCATGATTTTTGTACAGCAACTAGGTATGGAAATTTCCGGGCAACTCCAACTGGAATTTTGTTAATTGGACGATCAGTGATTTTTAAATAAATTCTTCCGTGGACTGCAGTCAGAAAGTGATAAATCTGACTGCAGCCTAGTATATTAATATTTATGGTTAATTGGTAAAGATTTAGGAATTAGAAATTTAAATAAATATCTATAGTATAAATGTCACCTACTGTAAAAATATTGGAATTTTTGGAACGTGGAAACTATTTTATAAAAATCCTAGAAAACAGCTGAATAATGAGTGTTAAGCTGAAATTTGATAACTTGTGATTGTGTGCACTAAAGTGTTGCATGGATTGGATTATGTTCATGATAAGTTGTTAGATTACTATGATCACATGAGGATACTTGCATGCATGTTTGAGTGTTAGATATGTTGTTTGTGTGTATCACTTTGTGCGTAAATTACGTGTTTCACACACTGACTTGGAATTAATTGGTTTGTTAGGACGCAACTAGCGGTCCCATCTCTTATAACATCTTTGCTACACTAACCGAGCAAATAAAGGTGAGTTCACGGCCCCTAACTTTATCCGGTTTTTAAACAACAGGGGGAGAAACATGTATACACTCTCAAACTCAATCTCTTTACGTTATACGAATTTAACGTCACATAACTATTCGGTAACTAAGTTAATGTTAATGTAATGTTATGGTCACTAAGCAGCTTTATCACTTAAGTCCTCGTCAATCTCTCGGATCGTTAGTATTGGGTTTAATAGCGGGGGAGTTATAAGTAGTACTACTGGGCCCGACAAGCCCCATCCGAGCTAGTCGCGCTAGCCGACCGGGTATGGTCAACGGGTGAATAATTCGGCCTAACCTCGCCATGGTCAGTGATAGGCCTGGCAAAACGGAGGCACAACAGTCAGCTTCGATCGCGAACACTTACGTGACATAACTTTAGGCTAGCTACCTATATATGTTAACATTGAACTTAATTACGAATCAACTGTATTATTCCGGGTTTGGAATAATGGAAACAACAACTTAATATTCCGAGTTTGGAATATTGGAAGCAACAACTGTATTATTCCGGGTTTGGAATAATGGAAACAACAACTTAATATTCCGGGTTTGGAATATTGGAAGCAACAACTTATTATTCCGGGTTGGAATAATGGAACTAATACGTTATCCCGGGTTAGGGATAACGGAGAAAACAAACTATAACCGAACAAACGAATTTATGAAAACCTGTGAACTCACTCATCTTTAATGTTGACACTTGTTTCTTTACATGTTTCCACGCACATGCATTGAACAAGACATCTTTTATCGAGTCTTATTTATCAATATTGTTTTGGGATTTTTCATTTGTTTTGGCGTTTGTGTTGGCGCCCGCTTCACTACTTATTTATGCTTCCGCTCAAACTTTAAAAACTGATGCTTCTGCTAAATATTGTTAACTAATTTGGTCAATATAAAATCTACAACAAATGATTTTGGAAAACGTATTATCAAATCATATAGAGTTGTTCGACGTACTAGTGTTTTAGATTCTGGTTTGTTCACACGCCTCGCGGTAAAACTCCGCAAGTGGAAATTGAGGGTGTGACAAAGCTGCCAGGTTTCAGCTGGAAACTGGTAACCCTCGCGCCACACGACAGGTCTAGTTGGTGCTGGCGCGCCAAGTGAGGCCTCCCAAAAATTAGAAACTTTCAAAAATGGCAGAACAGGTCCCTGAACTTGTATCTGTCGTGTTTTGGCACTTTTACACCCGTTAACCTCATTTCTAAGCTCCATAAAGACGTTAAAGTATAGGGAACTTGAAATATGTTCAAAAATATTCCATCGGTCGGTTCATTTGGTCGTACAGTCGCGGTTTTCGGTTAATTACGACGAAAATCGTAACGAACGCGTGCTTGACCGTAAATTCGTAACGAACGGATTTTTCGCATTCGAATCAATAAAATACAATATTTTAATGACTAAAAAAATTTTTGAATGTCCATACACGCTTCGTATATCGATATACGTGAAAAAGGCATAGTTTCGTGAAATTTGCAAAATAGCCCCTGAAGTTACAAAAGTGTGATTTTGCCATACCGAAGCATTAAAAGCTTATTTCTAAGCTATGTAAAGGATATTTAAGGTATTATAGGCTTGTGTTCTTGTTCCGGAGCATACGTCGCTGCGAGAATCGGCAGAATTTCGCAGTTTGTCATAATTAGTCCCTGTGATCGAATAAACTTCTTTTTGACATACCAAACCCCCCAAAACTTATTTCTAAGTTATGAAAAGGTTATTTATGGTATTTTTAGCTTGTTACATTATTCCAGAACATACGTTGCGTTAAATTGGTTTCGTTTGCGTGTCGGTTCACCGGTTTTGCTCATAGAAGCGATTCAAGAGTTCGAAATTGTGCAATATTCGAATGAGTGCCATTGTCATAGTAAATAAACAAAATTCATATATAAAACATAAAATTTACATTCATTGATAACTTGTTTGTCATTGTTACATGCTCAGATTACCCCAGATATCACAGTCTCCCCTACTTCAAGAAATTTCGTCCTGAAATTTAATTAGAGGAAACTTGTGAGAATAAGTGTGGATACTTCGGTTTCATTTGATACTCTCGTTCCCAAGTAAATTTTGGGCCACGTTTGGATTTCCAGCGAACTTTGACTATCAGGATTCATCTTCATTTCAGTTTCTAGACTTCACGGTCCATTATCTCCACTGGTTTCTCGACAAAATGCATAGTGTCATCAACGTGAATCTCATCGAGTGGAATATGAAGATTTGTATCAGCTAAACACTTCTTTAAATTGGACACCTGGAATGTTGGGTGAATATTCCCGAGTTTAGGAGGTAGCTCAAGTCGGTAGGCCAACGTATCATGGTGCAAGGGGATACCTTGAGTAGGGCGTGATCACCAACTTGGAATTCCAAGGGCTTGCGTCGCTTGTCCGCATAACTCTTTTGACAGCTTCTAGCTGTTAAAAGGTTATCGCGTATTTTCTTGACTTTCTCGGTTGTGTCATGGATGAGTTCAGGTCCAGTGAGCTGTGTCTCATCGATCTCATTCCAACAGACAGGTGAACGATATTTTCGACCGTATAAAGCTTCAAAAGGCGCCATGTTGATGCTGGCATGATAACTATTGTTATAAGAGAATTCGACCAATGGTAGATGTGAATTCCAACTACCCCCAAAATCGATCACACAAGCTCTAAGCAAATCCTCTAGAGTTTGAATAGTCCTCTCAGATTGTCCATTCGTTTGGGATGATAAGCAGTACTCAGATTGAGTTTGGTTCCCATTGCTGATTGCATAGTCTTCCAGAAATGAGATGAGAACCGAGCATCTCGGTCATATATAATATTCAAAGGAATACCATGACGAGACACAATCTCATCAACATAGATCTTGGCAAGCTTGTCAGCCGGATAATCTTCACGAATCGCTATGAAGTGTGCTGACTTTGTTAGACGGTCAATGATCACCCAAATTGCATCATGACCTCTAGATGTATGCGGTAACTTAGTGATGAGATCCATCGCAATGTTCTCCCACTTCCATACCGGTATTTCTGGTTGTTCAAGCAAACCAGACGGACATTGATGTTCGGCCTTGACTTTGAGACAAGTAAGGCATTTCGATACATACAAGGCAATTTCATTCTTCATACCCGGCCACCAATACTGGGTACGAAGATCCTTGTACATTTTTGTAGCACCAGGATGAAGAGTAACGAGACTTGTGTGCTTCGTCCATCAATAGAGTACGAAGATTGTGTTGATTCGGGACCCATAAACGGCTCATGTAGTATAGTAATCCATCGTCTTTCGTTTCGAGTTGGTTAGGTAATTCGTCTTTCAACAAACCTTTTGTTACACAAGTGCGTTGGGCTTCAAGAATACGTGTTTGAATATCGGATCGAACTCGAACACAATGAAGCTTGACACGTTCTTTGCGACTAAGCGCATCAGCCACAACATTCGCCTTACCAGGATGGTAGCGAATTTCACAGTCGTAGTCGTTTAAAAGTTCGACCCATCATCGTTGTCTCATGTTCAGCTCTTTTTGATTGAAAATATGTTGGAGACTTTTGTGGTCTGTGAAAAGCACACACTTCGTGCCATAAAGATAGCGTCTCCAGATTTTGAGCGCAAAGACAACAGCTCCTAACTCAAGATCATGGGTTGTGTAATTCTTCTCATGGGTTTTCAATTGTCTTGACGCGTAGGCGGTGACCTTATCCGTTGCATTAGGCCACAACCAAGGCCTAGATTCGATGCGTCACAATAAACCACAAAATCATCATTGCCATTGGGTAAGGACATAATAGGAGCATCACAGAGTTTCTGTTTTAAGGTTTGGAAAGCTTCCTCTTGTTTAGGTCCCCTCTCAAAAGGTTTATTCTTTTGAGTTAACGTAGTGAGGGGAACCGCGATCTTTGAGAAATTCGAAATAAATCGTCGATAGTAACTAGTAAAACCAAGACATGAATGAACTTCTGTGGGAGTAGTGGGTGTTTTCTAATCCTGAATCGCAGCGATTTTGGAAGGATCCACATGAATACCTTGTTCATTTACAATGTGTCCCAAAAATTGAACTTCTTTCAACCAGAACTCGCATTTGGGGAATTTGGCGTAGACTTGTTCTTTCTTCAGAAGTTCCATTGTTAATCGGAGATGTTGTTCGTGCTCGGCTCGAGACTTGGAATAAATCAAAATGTCGTCGATAAATACAATGATGAAATTGTCTAAATAAGGTTTACAAACCCGATTCATTAAGTCCATGAATACAGCTGGAGCATTTGTCAAGCCAAAAGGCATAACAGTGAACTCATAGTGGCCGTATCTCGTGCGAAAATCAGTCTTGGGAATATCTTCCTCGAGTACGCGAAGTTGATGATACCCAGAATGCAGATCGATCTTCGAAAAACATGTGGCACCTTGTAATTGATCAAAGAGATCATCAATGCGAGGTAGGGGATATCGATTCTTGATCGTGAGTTTGTTGAGCTCATGATAAGCGATACACATCCGGAAGGATCCATCTTTCTTTTTCACAAATAAGACAGGAGCACCCCAAGGAGAATAACTCGGATGAATGAAACCTTTGTCTGATAACTCTTGTATTTGCTTCGATAACTCCTGCATCTCAGAAGGTGCAAGACGATAAGGAGATTTGGCTATTGGGTTGGCACTTGGTATAAGGTCGATACGAAACTCGACTTGTTGTACTGGAGGTAAACCAGGTAGATCTTCGGGAAACACCTCAGGGTAATCTCAAATAACAGGATTGTCTCCAATATTCTTGCTCTTGCATGTCTGCTCCACAATATGTGCCAAGAAGGTGACATAATTCTTTCGCAAGTATTTCTGAGCTTGGGTACACGTCATGAGTTTAAGGCTACTAACGGTTTCTCTCCACGAACTTCTAGAATTTCAGCAGACGAAAGAGGTACTCGAACAATCTTGTCAAAACAAATAACTTCAGCATGATGTTTGGTTAACTAATCCATCCCAATAATGATGTCGAAACTTCGAAGTTTCATAGGTGTAAGTCGATAGGGAAAAGATGGTTATTGAGGTGCAATTTGTAGTTACGAATGGCGGAAGAAGTACGAGGGGGTCACCATTGGCTATTTCGACAGACAAGGGTCTTCCTAGTTTAGTTCTAGGCATCGATAGCAAGGGCTCAAAGTTAACAACACAAAGCTTCTATCAGCACCCGAATCGAAAAGAACAGAAGCAGGATGATTGTTGACAAGGAACGTACCGTTAACAACTTCATTATCAGCAGGAGCCTCGTTGGCGTTCATGCTAAAAGCTCGTCCACGAGCCGGATTGGCATTTGCTATCTTCGGACAGTTGTTCCTGTAGTGACCCATTTCACCACGTAACATGAACCAGGTGGAAAGTGAGGTCGAGAAGGATTTGCTTGTGGTTGAACTGGGTTCTGTGCAGCTGGGTTTCAGTTAAAGCGACAAATATTCTCTAGGTGACCAAGTTTTCCACAGGTAGTACACTGAAGACATGGTATATGAACTTGATGGTAACCATTGCATCGGTTGCAAAGCGGTGCAGTTCCTGCATATGGTTTCTTTGCCGGAGGCTGAACTGGTTGGTTTTACGGAGCAGTTGGAACATGTTGAGTAGGTTGAGTAGTAACAACAAATTTTTGAGAAGCCTTACGCTTCTTTGACCGTTTGGAAGGCTCGGCTTTGTTTCCCTTTGGTTTCTCTTGGGTTGACTTAGTAGAGGATTTCTAATCGCCCTTGCGATGAAGCTTACCTTTCCTGACTTGGGAGTCAGTTAGAGTTGTAGCTAACTCAATGGCTTGTCGAATGGTGGTAGGGTTACTACCTGTGACGATATCTTGCACGGGATCGGGTAAACCATCGATATACTTCTCGATTGCCTTATCCAAAGGCGTTACCATCATAGGACAAAGTAAGCTCAACTCCTCGTATCGGTCGGTATAAGCACGACTCTCACCATTGTCTTGCTTGAGATCATGGAATTCATTTTCAAGCGCCCTCTGCTCGTGGCGAGGAAATAATTCCTTCATCATCAAAGCTCGAAGTTCCTCCCAGGTTTGTGCCATCGCCACATCGGCACCCATATCCCTCATAATACCATTCCACCATGTCAAGGCTCTTTTCATGAACACACTAGATGCAAAGTCGACCTTTCGCTCATTTGGACATTGAACAAAACAGAATATGCTTTCGAGACTCTCAAACCATTGAAGAAGTCCTGTAGCTCCCTCAGACCCAGTGAACTGAAGTGGTTTAGCAGAACATAATTGTTTGTAGCTACATGGAGCGTTGTTGTTATTATTGTTGTTATTGTTGTTCACTTGATTCATTTGAGTTACTAGGTTCGGGAGTACGACAGCAATTTGTTAAGTGATGAGTGCTGCCATTACAGCATCTTGAGTTTGATCGCGTCTAGGAGGCATTCTGAAAAGATGATGAAAGATGTGTGAGATTGACATTGAAATAAATCATGAGAGGTATTGAAAATATCGACGAAATAAGGATGGTGGTCATTCATTTGTTTCACAAAGCAGACAAATGACACACGTTGACTAATCAAAGTAAATGGGTCTAATAATGTATCGCGAAGACATGCTTTAGCCTATAAGTGGAAACTCACCCCAAGAGTTCCCAGGTAAGAATGACTGGTCCGATTAAGTGGATTTGTACGAACACTCTAGCCTTAGACAGAAAACTCAGGGTACAGGCACCCACCCTTCCAGATTGCACATGTTCACATTAATAAAACCCAAACTTTGACGAGATTTTGAAACTTAAAGGCTTATGCCAAAACAAATCATCTAAGGATAGATGATTGATTTTTGAAAACAGATTTGAAATCTTTGTGTAATTGTTTTGGTAATCACCTAAGGATAGGTGATAGTATTGTATTTTAAATCTAAACGCATGTAAACTTATGTTAGGGTCCTAGGAAGGTTATAGTCTAGGTCAAAGCATTACTAATAACCTAATTCCCTATAACCAGTGCTCTGATACTAACTGTAACACCCCAAATCACGTAAAACAACACGTGGTGGAAACACTTTGGGAGTCACGTTAACAGATTGTTTCAACAACACATGGTATTTGAAGTTTTGTTTTAATTAGATATTAAACATAGGTTATATTGTCATAATTGTCTAGAAACGTTTTAAAACGACCAAACAAACAAAACATGCATAATTATTGTTTTTCTTATTTTATAGTCGCTAAGGCCCGTCCAAATCCTATATGAGCATGTATCAGTATCATCAAGCATTGTTCCCTGAAACATATGTGAAAACGAGTCAGCAAAAATATGCCGACGAGTACATAGGTTTTGTGAGTGTGTCAAGTTCATGGCTTTGTATATATTGCAATATAATCTGACTACTAGAGTCGTAAGTGAAAACCTTGTTTTGAAAGCATTTGATATTGAAACAACTATTCGTCTAAAACAAAAGGGTAAAAGTTTATAAAATCTTGTAGCCATGAACCTTGGCTCGAAAACATTTGTTCGTAAATCCAAGTTGTAAATCGTCCTGAAATAACTCGTGTGGTTTATATCTTTAATCGAAAATCGTTGTGTGTCATTGTTTGAAATCATTTGTCCAAGTAATGTAAATAACGACACGTATGTAATGTGATAAAAGCACTTTTATATAGGAAGTACCAGCGGCGTATCCACCATGCTTTTATTACATTACACCCATTCCGTTATCTAAATCACTTCTCATAAACAAATTGTCATAAATCAATTGTTCATTGTTCCTTGTTATAAACCATTGTTCATTCGTTCATCGTTCATTGTTCATCGTTCATCGTTCATCGTTCCTTGTTTTAATTGTGAAAACTTTTGGTCGTTTCGTGAATACATTCAAACCTTTGTTGACTAGTTCAAGACCACCCACGGTGTCCCATAATCGTCTAACAAACCACCAAAGGGTTTTTGCATACAATTTCAGTCGCTTCCCAAATTTCCCCACAAACCCCGAGAAATTTGGTAACGGGATTGTCAGTCCTCGGCGCCTTAACTTACTGGTCGGCTTGGCCCTTGTTAATGAATGTCATTCTTGTTACAAATAAATCGCACCAACAAGTTCGTTCACATATTTGAAATCGTTTTGTTTATATAAACAATAGTATTTGCATTTGAAAACTTGAAAACATTTAGCACATATGAATCACCCCAAAACAATTGTAAAACATAAAAAAGGGAACTATGTACTCACATGTGATAGCAAAGTAACTCTTGGATCAATAAGAAAATCGAAGCTCAAAGATCCGAGAAATCACGCGTTTCCTAAAAATGATATATAGTGTAAATATCGGGGCTTGAAATCGGAAGATTCGGATAGAATGAGATCTTATAAACCAAGTGAGTGTCAAAACTCATATAATATGGTTTAATAAGCTTACATTCTGAGTTGGAAAGATTTTTAAGTGCTTTTGACCCGTTATGATCTGTTAAGGTAGTTTAAGCCACTTTCACGCGTCATTTGCATAACAACGCATTCGGATGGTTAGATATGTGTCATAATAAGTTTAAATGCTTAAACATGTTTAAAAATAAGCACTACAATGAGGGTGACGATTTAGACATGTTTTGACATGTCTAAATAAGTTTATAAAAGAGTTTTGGAATCAAAACAACCTGTTTTGACACCCGAAGATCCATTGCAAAATGCGCAAAAATCATATTTGATCGAAACTTTGACTTGTCAAAATAGCTAGAAACGATGAGAATCAGTAGGCATGATTTTTGTGGATCATAACCACCTTGATTACCCTCATAAAGCAAGTTTCAATTAGATTTTAAACTGATTAATTCATGATCAATTCTGGAAGTCAAATAATTTTGTGACTTTTAATCAAATTAACCATAAGAATTGAAACAAGCATGAAGGAGATCACTTACAAACACTAAAGATTGATTAAGAACACAAGAGGAAACTCCAAGATGGTTGCTAAATTCTGATTTAGAGCAGGGTGTTGCAAGAAAGTGATCAAAAAGTTCATAAGTGTGATGAACATGGGTATTTATAGAAAGTTTGGATTAATAGGGTCATGCCAAGTGTTTATGACTCATCTATGAAGTAGGTTAGTGTCCACTTATGTGTCAAAAGCAGAGATTAGGGTGGCAAGTTCGAAAGGTGAGTCAACAAGGGAGTTAACAAGAAGCTGCCAGGTTTCAGCTGAAAATTGGTAACCCTCTCGCCACGCGACAGGTCTAGTTGGTGCTGACGCGCCATGTGAGGCCTCCCCAAACTAAGAAACTTTAAAAAATGGCAGAACAGGTCCCTGAACTTGTATTTGTCGTGTTGTGGCACTTTTACACCCGTTAACCTCATTTCTAAGCCCAAAAGGACGTTAAAGTATAGGGAACTTGAAATATGTTCAAAAATGTTCCAGAGGTCGATTCGTTTGGTCGTATGGTCGCGGTTTTCGGTTAATTACGATGGAAATCGTAACGAACGCGTGCGTGACCGTAAATGCGTAACAAACGGATTTTTCGCATTCCAATCACTAAAATACAATATTTTAATGAATAAAAATTTTTTGAATGTCTGTACACGTTTCGTATATCGATATACGCGAAAAAAGGCATAGTTTCGTGAAATTTGCAAAATAGCCCCTGAAGTTACAAAAGTGTGATTTTGCCATACCGAAGCCTTCAAAACTTATTTCTAAGCTATGTAAAGGATATTTATGGTATTATAGGCTTGTGTTCTTGTTCCGGAGCGTACGTCGCTGCGAGAATCGGCAAAATTTCACAGTTTGTCGTAATTAGTCCCTGTGATCGAATAAACTTGTTTTTGACATACCAAACCCCCCAAAACTTATTTCTAAGTTATGCAAAGGTTATTTAAGGTATGTTTAGCTTGTGACATTATTCTAGAACATACATTGCGTTAAATTGGTTTGGTTTGCGTGTCGGTTCACCGGTTTTGCTCATAGAAGCGATTCTAGAGTTCGAAATTGTGCAATATTCGAATGTGTGCAATTGTCATAGTAAATAAACAAAATTCATATATAAAACATAAAATTTCCATTCATTGATAACTTATTTCATGGCTACATTCTCGGATTGCCACAGATATCACATTATGTAACAAGTCTTGGTGGTCAAGTTTGGTTTAAAACCATACTATGCGCCGAAACGACGTTTAAGTCGTTAAATGACGATTTAAGCGATGTTTAGCGTGAAATGAAGCTATGAATAGGTTTGTGTGACCAGGATATGTTATTTAATATAAAATATTAGTAGGTAAATGATTTGTATATAAAAGCTTGTTTAAAACCAATTTAAGTGCCGAAAGGGCATTATCGTCATTTACCGACATAACACAAGAACTCGTGTATAAACTCAGAATGTAATCTGATTTGATATCCCAAATATTTAATATGATATTATATCTATAAGTTTCAAGTTTGATATAAAAATTATGTTTAAGAACCGATTTAGATGCCATAAGGGCATTTTGGTCCTTTTAAGGATATAGTTTGCGACATTTGCCAAAAGTGAGTTTACGATCAATATTATAACATCATGATAGCTAATTAAGCTAACACATCAGTAGGGTAATTTATTTTCAAGTTATTTGTTGGCTAAAACCTTATTTTTAGCAAAAAGGGCAAAATGGTCAAAGTATGGCATAATGAAGAAGTAACGCATAAACTTAAATTCTGATTATGATCTTGTAGTGTAACCTTAGAGAGTTAACTACAATATATTAGGCTCATAATGAGACTTAAAGTTTTCTAAATCGATTCATAATCGAAAGTCAAAGCAGAAGTCAAACTTCGCGACTTTCGGTTGCGAACCGACAATAAGACTGAGATTGACGGGCTGAACATGTTTATACATGTTCTATTATTTATTACTAAGTTATTTTAAGTTTCAAAACATTTTATAACATGTATAAACTCAGATTATGAGTTTTATAAAAATTTGACCCGTTTGACTTTTAATGATTTAACTTTGACCCGTCAATAGGTCTAGTAAACGTGATCTCTAGGAGGTGCCCTTTTAAGGGACTAACACCTACCTAATTACGATCACTTATCCATGTTTGATTAGTGTAACACCTCATAAAATCACGTCCAATAATACATTGACATGTGTCCCTAATCCTAACGATGCTTAATGGTAGCTAGAAGGGACTATTTTTGCCAAAATTGAAAACTATGGATGTGGAAGCACTACAAGTGTCAACATGCGGAAACTAAGACTCTGAGTGACCTTATATAGTTTATGTATTCTCAATTGAGCCACTGGTTGGACATAAGGAACCATATGTGGATTTGTTTGAAAGTTTGTGTGACGAAGGGTTAAAAGCGTCAACACGTTAATTCTTACCTCTGAGAGACCTTTTAACAAACCGGAGCTTTATTGTTCAATCATACTGTCAGGAATGCCTAATATTGATCGTTTAAGGCTTTATGCCATTAAATGTTAAATTTCGAGATTTTACAAGTTCAGGGACTATTTCTGACAAACTATGAAAGTTTGCCGATTCTCGTATTTTTGAATACGGACCCCATACATAGATCCGGATACTTTGTATACAATAAAATCTCATGTTTTATTGATAAGAATGCAAAGATATCGATAGTTGCAAAATTTCGGTCATTTTCATGTACATTAAAGCGTTTTACGCATTTTTGAAAAAACGCGTGACTGTACAACCAAACGAACTGACCTCCATGATATTTCCGGGCAAAATCCAAGTCACATATTCCTTAACACCTTTATAGAGCCTAAAGTTAGGTTAAAAGGGGTTAAAAGTCACAAAACAGGACGAAACAAGTCTAGGGGCCAAAAGTGACAACAAGTGAAACTTGTGTAATTCTGGCCAGGGTCCTTGCGAACCGTATACATTGTCCCATATAGTCCTTATGGTAGTATGCAGATAAGAATTATGCCTGGTGCTCACTCCAAGCAACTTTAAACCATTAAATCGAATCTATGGACTTGTGAGCTGTATTGTACACGTATATGGACACTTGTAATCATCATCAAGAGCCTCTAAACACCTGGATTGATCCTAAGGATCCTCCAAACACTATAAATAGGTGGTGGGTTTCATTTGAAAACTTCCACCAGTCTTCATTCCTTCTATAATTCTCTTATGGAGGATCCTGAGCAATTGGGAACTTCCCATTGAGTCTTATTCAGTCCCTAGGACCACTTGTAAGTGTTCTTTCCATTGCTTGTTAGAGGCTTTTAAAGCTGAAAGTCAAGCGTTTTCGATAAACGCTTTGACTTTTGGTTAAGATCTTAAGGGTCTGGCCATTTTTTTCAACGAACATGGCTACGTGATCGTAATTAGGTAGGTGTTAATCCCTCATAAGGGCACCTCCTAAGAATCACATTTGCTTGGTCAATTGACGAGTCAACATATTAATGTTTTAAAAAGTCAACGGGGCATATTTTGAAATAATTATGATATGAGTTTAAAGGTGTTCTAAAATATGTTTTAACACATAAACAACTTGTTAATAATTATTAGAACATGTGTAAACATGTTCGGCTCGTCAATTCCAGTTTTAGGGTCAGTTCGCAACTGAAAGTTTGACTTCTGCTTTGACTTTCGATTATGAACTGAATTAGACTAGCATGCTACTGATTTAAGGTTTCATTATGATCATAAAATGATGTAGCATAACCCTTTGAGATTATATTACATGATCGTAACTGTAATTGAGTTTTATGCAAGTTTCCGTTATCATGCCATACTTTGATTATTTCGCCCTTTTTGTTAAAAATAAGGTTTTCAAAACCAATGAACTTGAAAATGATTTAGGTACTGATATGTTAACATGTTTAACATATTTTGATGTTACAAATCTGATCATAAACCGAGTTTTCGAATAATATCGTAAATGATGCTTTAAATTGACCGAAATGCCCTTTCGGCGCATAGAACGGTTTTAAACATAATTTCTCATACCAAAATTATTATATATTGATGTCATATCATGAATATGATATTTTGGAATTATAAAGTCAGATTAAAGACTATGTTTACGTACAAGTTCTTGTATTACGTTCTTAAATGACGATATTACCCTTATGGCATATAAAATGGTTTTAATCATGACCTTCATACAAAACCTTTTTACCTACAGATGTGTTATACTAAATAACACATCTTGACCAATATAAACTTGGAAATAAGATTAGTTTTCATGAAACATCAGAAGTATCGTTATTTAACGACTTAAACGCCCTTTTTTGGCGCATAGAATGGTTTTAAACCATATCTACCAACCAAGACTTGTTACCTATGATTTTATAACCCATTTAAAATGTTTTTACAGTAGGTACTTGTTATAAACTCAGAATCCCAAATAAGCTTTCGAAACTATGTGTGAAATGACCAAAATGCCCCTACGGTGCATAGTTTGGTCTTAAACCATAAAACAAACATATGTTTGATATCCTACTGATATAATATCATAAACAAAGTATTTTCATAGAATGTTTATGATTTTAACATCAAATTATACGCAAGTTCCTTTTATACGTCGCTAAATGACCAAAACGGCCTTATGAGGCATAGTTTGATTTTAAAACCTTAACGGGCATACAAGTTGATATCCTACTGATATTATAACTTGTTTAAAGTATATTGGCATATGGAACTTCTTCATGACTCATGCGGTTACTCGATATAGCTTATGTGCGCATGGTTAGGCTTATGTAGCCCATTTACATAAGATTACCAAAACGGGTTTAACCTTATCATTTTTCCCTTCAAAATCCAGAATGTACCTTTTTACCCATATTATACAAGTCATAGTACTTGTTGGTTTAAACCACATTCTATTCGTTATGCGCTTAATCTAGCGAACCTATTCTTAAGTATCGGGTCATATCTAAATGGACTACCTTTGGCCCGCATACATTCTAACAGATAATAAAACTGTTTATTCCAGACTATAGTACCCCAGATAATCAGACTTGGGTCTATAATACTTAGACTTGCGACCTTTTGCTAAATTATAATCTTATTGATTGGAAGCTAGCAAAAAGGTAAATACTCTTAACCTATTTTCCTATACGGGCTTGGGATATGGTAAATTATTACTGCTTGGTCGGGTATGGGATCAATAGAATGCCGGATTGTGGCTAGTAAATCCGCATAACCCATTTTAATCTGTATTGTTTGATAACTTAAACATTGGTGGTTAATACGGCCGTGTCCTGGATATCCTCGGCTCATTTAATTGCAAATGGCCACGCACGGGGTGTAGGCTTACACCTGACAGATGTGAATGCTAAATAATTTACCTACAAGTTGGGGATAACTCCTTCGTGGGTTCATAAGTGGTATGTCGGTTGATCATGTCTTGGTTTTCATACTAGGACCCATATATTGAGAAACATATAAAACTATATACAAGATCATTTTGAATTGTCCCAAGTTATAAAAGATTTTAATGCCCTGTGCACCTAAGTCATTTTTTTTGAAATATTTCGAAAATGAGTCGGTTAATTGTATTTAACAGCGAAAGCTGACGTATTTTCAAAAGATTGAACCGCAGGTACCGAACCTTATTATAGACTAGGAATCCAGGTCAGCTAGCATAGTGGTTGAGGAATTTGAAACCCTTATGCTTAAGGCCTATGATGTCTAAAGCTCTGTTATTAGATCCTGCCTGTGGGCTTGTATCGAACCTTGTAATACTTTTATATATTCAAGCTTTATTGAATTTTATATTTTCACTCCAATACTTCCGCCGCATATTATTACATTGTGATAATTGTTATCCAGCCGTCACGATTATACCCATCCGGGCCCACCAGGAAATCGGGGTGTGACAATTTGAACAATGGCTGGACCATAATGGTCTTAGCCGAAAGTCAAAGCGTTATTACGATAACCCTTGACTTTTGGCTTAAAATCCTATAAAAATGAAGGATGAGGGAAGGAACACTTACAAGTGATCCTTGGAGAATATAAAACTCAGTAGGAGGCCTCTTAGTCAGAAGCAAGCTCCAGAAAAGAGTAGGGAAGAGAAGAAGATGATGAGCAAGGAAAAAGGAGCTCAAAATGGTTGCTATTTATAGCAAAGGAGATTCTTAGGATCAATACAAGTGTCCAGGGTTGTTAGGAGAGGTCTCTAGGTGGTCTTTTAGGTGTCAAATGCTGCACAAGTGTGGCAAAACGCGAGAAAGGTGGCAAGCTTGCAAACTGCCAAGCATTCTGCCAATGGCAGTTCTTTACGGACCGCAAGGACCGAGTCTTACGGTCCGTAAAGACCTCTGGCGCCCATGGTTTTCAAAACAGTTACGGACCATAAGGGCAAAGGGTGCGTAACCGCTTATCAAAAATGTCCCTTTTCCTTGCTTACAGTCCGTAAGCACAAGGGCTTATGGTCCGTAAGTGTCACACCCCAACCGCGTAAAACAACAAACCGCGGAGAAAACGTCGGGGAGTGTCGTAACAGAAGTATTGTTTCAACAACCATGGTAATTAAAGTTTTGTATTATTACATTAAGTTTGATTACATTGTCTTAGAGTAAATAAAAAAAACCAAAATTTAATTGTCTTTGCGAAATAACAACATTATTATTGTCTTGTATATTTTAAGTCACTAAAGCCCAAAGTCATCCTAAGTGTCATATGAATCAACCTCAAACATTAGCTCCTAAAACACATGTGAAAATAGGTATGTCAGCATAAAATGCCTGTGAGATACATAGGTTTTATTGATGAGGATTCATGACTCGAAAGTTAATAGATGTTTTAACGGAAAGATAGTCATGAACCTTATAAAGTATTTTCTTTTATAAAATCACAAGGAAATAGAATGTTTAAAATAAATGATGCATAGTTGAAAAAATATTCAATAAAAATTATTTGTATAAATATGTCTTGTTTTGAAATAAGAAATCATGTCTTATGTAAAAGATGTCATGTTTTGTCAAAATACATGTTTGTACTTATCGAAGTGGTTTAGATAACGCCACGATATGTAATATGATAAAAGCACTTATGTATAGGAAGTACCAGCGGCATATCCACCATGCTTTTATTATATTACACACATTTCGTTATTTAAATCACTTACCAAAAATCATCAAGTTATGTCTTGTTTAAACCAATGTCAATTGTCATGTGTAAACAATGTCTAATGTCAGTGTAAACCATGTCTTGTATATCAAATGAAGTGTAATAACCATTTGTCTTGTATGGCAAGTAAAGGTCTATACTCAAACCATATGTAATAATGTCACGTATAATCAAATGTCTTGTACAAAACAATGTCTTTGAATAAACAAAGGTTTAAATCAAAAGTTATGTTTTGAAAACCATTGCTTTATTTGATAAGGACATTTATCAGGATTTTTGTTATCGCATACATTCAAGCCTTGAGACTGTCAGATAAACCCTTATCAAGTCATAGGTTTATAAAAAATGTATTCGGATTCTGTCATTCCCTACTTCCAAACAACATAGGAAGCGGGGAACGAGATTTGTCAAGTCCTATGGTACCATTACATACTACCGAGAGCGTGATCAATGTTAATGAATGTATCATGTCTCGTTAAACATACCAAATGGTCATAATCAATGTAAGCAATGTCATGAAAAATGTCTTTAAACCATGTACTTAGCATGCTAAGTCAACATACGAAGTAAATATGTCCATGAAATCAATGTGCCAGCATGCTCAATCAACATACATAGCAAAATGTAATGTAAATCAATGTGCTCATATGCTAAGTCAACATATGCTGCAAAAGGTGTCTTTGAAATCAATGTGCTAGCATGCTCTATCAACATACATAGCAAAACATAATTGAAATTATGTACTATATATTTTAATAGATGAACATAGCAAGTATATGTCATGAAAATCAAGTAGGCACATGTGTATCACCCCAAATCATTTGAAAATATAAAATAGGGGACTATGTACTCACTTGAGATTGCAAAATAATTCTTGTTCAAGATGGATATACAAAGTTCAAGAGTCCGGAGAAATCAGGTGAGTCCTAATATGGATAACTATGTTAATGTCCCTTAATCGGAAGATTCGAATAGAATGAAACCTTATAAACCAAATGAGTGTTGGAACTCATATGAAATGGTTTGATAAAGTTAACATTCTGATTTGGAAAGGATCCTATGTGCTTTTGACCCGTTATGACTCGTTAAGATAGTTGAAGCCACTTTAACGTGTCATTTGCGTAAATATGTGTTCGAATGGTTAGATATATGTTATGATAAGTCTTATATGCCAAAACATGTTTAATAATGTTGTAACATCAGATTATATGTCAAAATTTATGTTACAATGCTTAAAGTCGATTTATGCGAAAAAGGGCATTTTTGTCATTATTAAAGGTATAATAAGCGACTTAAGATAATGCTAACCAAACGACATGACCATAAGGTATAACGTCAGAGGGTTATTCCCTATTCAACTATGGTCACTAACATGAGTTTGGTCGGATCCTAAGATTGACCAAACGGGTCGATTCGAAAGTCAAAGCGGTGGTCAAGACCGCTCGACTTACGACCCTAAACAAGCACTAAACTAGAAGTGACGAGTTAGACATGTTAAGCATGTCTAACTAAGTATATAAGACTGATTTGGTATCAAAACAAAGTGTGTTTTGATACCCGAAAAGAGTTCCGTCGTTTAATGCGCACTTTGCGCATTATTGACCGAAACTTTGACTCGTCACTTCGACTAGCAAACATGGTAATCAGTAGGCATGATTGCTATGGATCACGTTGACTCGTCACCATCGTGATTATGATCACGTTGCAAAGTCCAGATGGACTTTGACTTGACCAATTGATGGTCAAAGCTGAAAGTCAAACACTATTTGACTTTTAGCTTGAAATAGCTAAAAATAATAAACAAGACTAGGATGGAACACTTACTTGTGATCCAAGAATGAAGGAAAGACTAAAGAACTCAGATGGGAGACCTCCAACAATCTGATAGTCTCCACTTAGAGTTATAGAGAGAAAAAAAAGAATTAAGCAAGGAAAATGGTTGCAACTATGGAGTTATTTATAGTTGAAGATGAAGCGTAGGATCATGCTAAGTGTTGAGAGGTGTTGTAGGATCTTAGCATGTGTCTAGTGATGTGTTGCAACCAGAGGAAGTGTGGCAATAACAAGTGCTTAGTGCCCAATGAAGTAAACAAGAAGCTGCCAAGTTGCAAATAGGAAGCTTCTGCTCTAGGCACCCCTCACTCACCGTATGCGGGTTTGTCTTACGGTTTGTAAGGCCCTTTCTGGGGCAGAAGTTTCAGAATTGGCCCCTGAACTTGTTTTTGTCGCATTTTGGCACTTTTAAACCCATTAACCTCATTTTAAAGATTTATAAGGATGATAAAGCATAGGGAACTTGAAATGTGTCAAAAATGTCCCGGGTGTCGGTTCGTTTGGTCATACGGTTGCAGTTTTCGGTTAATTACGACGAAAAACGTAACAAACGCGCAAATGACGTAAATGCGTAACGAATGATATTTTTGCATTCCAATCATCAAAATACAAGATTTTAATGATTACAAAAATTTTGGATGTGCGTACATGTTTCAGATTAGGAAATACGCGGAATGTCATAGTTTCGCAAAATATGCAAAATAGCCCCTGAAGTTGAATAAGCATGTTTTTGCTATACCAAACCCTTCAAAACTTATTTGTAAGTTATGTAAAGGATATTTAGGGTATTTTTAGCTCATGTCATTGTTCGGAGTATACGTCGCGCTAAACTGGTTACGATTGCGTAACAGTTTGCGATTTCACTTCCAGAAATGGTTTAAAATATCATAATTGAACAAGGATTGAAAATATGAAATACCATAAACGAATACAAAAATCTCATAATAAAACACAATGTTATAAAATTACAAAATCGTTCGGAGTAGTATGATGACTAAAATACACAGATGTCATAGTCTCCCCTATTTTAGGAATTTTCGTCACGAAATTTAATTAAAGGAAACTTGTGAGAATAGTTGTGGATATTTCGCCTTCATCTGGTCCTCTCATTCCCAAGTAAACTCTGGGCCACGTTTGGACTCCCAGCAAACTTTAACAATCGGTATATGTCTGCGCTTGAGCTCTTTTACTTCACAGTCCAATATTTCCACAGGTTTCTAACAAAGTGCATCGTGTTATCAACACGAATTTCATCAAGAGGAATGTGGAGGTTTCATCAGCTAAACACTTTTTAAGATTGGACACGTGGAAAGTTGGATGAACATTTCCAAGTTCAGGAGGTAAGTCAAGTTTGTAGGCCACCTTTCGATTTTCTCGATGATCTTGAATGGTCCAACGTATCTAGGTGCAAGTTTTCCTTTCTTCCCAAATCTAATCAAGCCTTTCCAAGGGGATACCTTGAGTGGGACATGATCACCGACTTGGAATTCCAAGGGCTGTGCGTCGTTTGTCCGCGTAACTCTTTTGATGGCTTCTAGCTGTCAAAAGATTATCACGGATTGCCTTGACTTCGTCTGTTGTGTCTTGAATGTGTTCAGGTCCAGTGAATTAAGATTCACCGATTTCATTCCAACAGACAGGTGAACGACATTTTCGACCATAAAGTGCTTTGAAAGGAGCCATGTCAATGCTGGTATGATAACTGTTGTTGTAGGAGAATTCGATCAACGGAAAATGTGAATCCCAACTACCACCAAAATCGATCACACAAGCTCTATGCATATCCTCAGTGTTTGGATTGTCCTTTCGGATTATCCATCCGTTTGAGGATGATAGGCAGTGCTCAGGTTAAGTTTGGTTTCCATGGCAGATTGCATGGTCCTCCAAAAATGAGAGGAGAATCGAGCATCACGATCAGATATGATGTCCAAAGGAACACCATGACGAGATACAATTTCATCACATAGATCTTAGCAAGTTTGTCAGCAGGGAAAATCCTCACGGATTGATATAAAGTGTGCTGACTTGGATAAACGATCAACGATTACCCAAATGCCACATGACCTCTAGATGTACCGGTAATTTGGTAATGAGATCCATTGCAATGCTTTCCCATTTCCAAACCAGAATTTCTGGTTGTTCAAGCAAACCAGACGGACATTGATGTTCTGCCTTGACCTTGAGACAAGTAAGACATTTAGATACATACAAGGCAATGTCTTTCTTCATACCCGGCCACCAATACTGAGTACGAAGATCCTTATACATTTTGTCTACACCTGGATGAATTGAATAACGAGATTTATGAGCTTCATCCATTATCAAGGTGCGGTGATTGTCTTGACGTGGAACCCACAAACGGTTCAGATAGTAAGATAACCCATAGTCTTTCTTTTCATGTTGAAGCTCAAGATGATGTGGTAATTCATCACCCATCATGCCTTGTGTAACACACGTTCGTTGAGCTTGGGAGATACGGTTTTGAGTATCAGTTCGAACTTGAACACAATGTAGCTTGACTCGTTCTTTACGACTAAGAGCATTGGCTATGACATTTGCCTTACCAGGATGGTAGCTAATCTCACAGTCGTAGTCGTTCAGAAGTTCGACCCATCGTCGTTGTCTCATGTTAAGTTCTTTCTGATTGAAAAGGTGCTGGAGACTTTTGTGGTCGGTGAAAAACCATGCATTTTGTACCGTATAGATAATCTCTCCAAATTTTCAGTGCGAAAACAACGGCACCCAACTCAAAATCATGAGTTGTGTAGTTCGTTTCATGAATCTTTAATTGTCTTGATGCATAGGCTATAACTTTTTTCCTTTGCATGAGAACGCAGCCAAGGCCTAAGTTCAATGCATCACAATATATGACAAAGTCTTCGTTACCTTCAGGTAAGGATAAAATAGGAGCATTGCAAAGCTTCTGTTTCAAGGTCTGAAAAGCTTCCTTCTTGTTTGGGTCCCCACTCAAAAGGTTTATTCTTTTGAGTCAAAGTAGTGAGGGGAACCGCAATCTTCGAGAAGTTTGCGATAAAGCGAAGGTACAACAAGACCAAGAAATAAACGAACTTCGGTAGGAGTAGTAGGTGTATCCCATTCCTTAATCGCACAGATTTTGGCGAGATCAACATGTATACCTTGTTCATTGATAGTATGACCTAGGAATTGAACTTCCTTAAGCAAAAATTCACACTTGGAGAACTTGGCATAGAGTTGTTCTTTCTTTAGGAGTTCCATTGTTAAACGGAGATGTTGCTCGTGATCGGGTTGAGACATTGAATATATCAAAATGTCATCAATGAAAACAATGATGAACTTGTCCAAATAACTACAAACCCTATTCATCAAGTCCATGAAAATAGTAGAAACATTTGTCAGACCAAAAGGCATAACAGTGAACTCATAATGATTGTATCCTGTGCGGAAAGCAGTTTTGGGAATATCTTCTTCGAATACACGAAGCTGATGATACCCAGAACGTAGATCAATCTTTGAGAAGCAAGTAGCTCGTTGTAGCTGGTTAAAGAGATCATCAATATGAGGTAGGGGATACCGATTCTTGATTGTGAGTTTATTGAGCTCACTGTAATCGATACACATATGGAATGATCCATTTTTCTTTTTCACAAATAAGACTGGAGGGCCCCAAGGTGAAAAGCTTGGACGAATGAATCCTTTGTCAGACAACTCTGAAGCTGTTTTGACCATTCTTGCATCTCAGACGGTGCAAGACGGTATAGGGATGTGGCAATAGGGTTGGCCCAGGTACAAGATCTACATGAAACTCGACTTGTTGTGCTGGGGGTAAACCAGGTAGCTCGTCAGGAAACACCTCAGGATAATCCCGAACAACGGTGATGTCCTTAATAGTTTTGCCCTTGCCTTTGTCCTCTACGATACGTGCCAAGAAAGCAACATAATTCTTTCGTAGGTATTTTTGGGCTTGGGTGCAAGTCGTGAGTTTAAGGCTACTAACGGGCTTTTCTCCTCGAACCTCTAGGATTTCACCAGACGTGAGAGGTATACGAACAATCTTGTCAAAACAAACCACCTCAGCATGGTGCTTGGTTAACCAATCCATTCCTGTTATGATGTTAAAGCTCCCGAGTTGCATTGGCGTGAGGTCAAGGGCAAAAAGATGGTTATTAAGGTTCAATTGGAAGTCACGGATGACAGAATCAAGAACAAGGGGTTCGCCACTAGCTATTTCGACTGTCAAGGCTTTCCTAGTTTTGTTCTAGGCATTGAAAGCAAAGGTTCAAAAGCTAGGGATACAAAACTTCTATTGGCACCCGAATCAAAAAGAATTGAAAGCAGGATGTTGTTAACATAGAACGTACCGTTGACCACTTCATTGTCAGCCCGAGCCTCGTTAGCATTGATGTTAAATGCTCGTCCACGAGCCGGGTTTGCATTTCCAACTTCGGGCAGTTATTCCTGTAGTGGGTAAGGTCCCTACAATTGTAGCAAGACCCAGGTGGTAGTGAGGTTGTACAGGTTGCTGAGCAGGGTTTTGGGCTATTTGATTATGGGTAGGAGCAAAACGACAAGTGTTGGTAAGATGACCAGATTTCCCATAGTTAGTGCAAATGCGGCACTGTAAATGTGGTTGATGGTGACTGTTACACTTGTTTCACAGAGGTGCATTGCCAACATATTGTTTCTTGGCCGGTGGTTGAGCAGGCTGATTAGGAGCAGCTTGGTTAGGTTGTGTAGTGAGAGCGAAGTTCTTGGAAGCCTTGCGCTTCCTAGACTTCTTTGAAGTTTCAGCATTGTTTCCCTTGCGTTTTTGAGACTTATCAGACGGTTTCTTGTCACCCTTTCGGTGGAGTTTACCCTTTTTGACTTGAGAGTCAGTAAGGGTTGCAGCTAGCTCAATGGCTTGACGGACAGATGTAGGGTTATTGCCAGTGGTGATATCCTTGACAGGATCTGGCAGACCATCTATGTATTTCTCTATTGCCTTATCCAAAGGCGTTACCATTGTCGGACAGAGCAAGCTTAACTCCTCGTATCTATCAGTATAAGCACGGTGCTCACCACTTTCTTGCTTCAGGTCATGGAACTCATTTTTAAGTGCCGTCTACTCGTGACGAGGGCAGAACTCTTTCATCATTAGAGCCCTAAGTTCCTCATATGTCTGACCCATAGCAACATATGCACCCCTATCTCTCCCACTCCATTCCTCCATGTGAGCGCCCTCTTTTGGAACACGCTCGAAGCAAACTCGACCTTTCGTTCATTCGGACATTAGACATGACGGATTGTACTCTCAAGACTCTCGAACCACTATAGGAGCCCAGTTGCTCCTCAGAACCACTAAACTTGAGTGGTTTAGCCGAATTAAACTGCTTAAAGTTGCACACATAGGTGCATTGTTGTTACTGTTGGCTTGGTTTATTTGAGTTATAAGATTGGGTAGCACAGCAGCAAACTGCTGAGCTATCAAAGCTGCCATATCGGCGTCCGAATTCACAGTTCGATGAGGAGGCATTCTAAAAGAGAAAAAAATCATGAGAGAAAGAGAGTGAGATGAATGATGGATAGTCAAAAATGAAATGTTATAAATATCGACGAAATGAAAGGATGGTGGTCATTCGTTCGTTTACTCACAACAAACAAACGACACACAGTGACTAATCAAAGTAAATGGGTTTTTATAATGTATCACGAAGACATGCTTTAGCCTATAAGTGGATACTCACCCCAAGAGTTCCCAGGTAAGAGTGACTGGTCAGATTAAGTGGATTTGTACGAACACTCTAGCCTTAGTCAGAAAACTCATGGTACAGGCACCCACCCTTCCAGATTGTATGTGTTCACATTATTAAAACCAAACTTCGACGAGATTTTGAAAAACTTTGGAAGGCATAAAGCCAAAACAAATCATCTAAGAATAGATGATTATTTTCAAAAAGGATTTGTAATTTGTGAATTTGTTTTTGGTAATCACCTAAGGATAGGTGATAGTTTTTTGTTTTAAAAATCTAAACACAAGATAACTTGTGTTAGGGTCCTAGAAAGGTTATAGTATAGGTGAAAGCATTATTAATAACCTAATTCCCTATAACCATTGGCTCTAATACCAATCTTTCTATCACATCCTGACCGTGTAAAACAACAAACCGCGGCGGAAACGTCGGGAGTGTCGTAACAGAAGTATTGTTTCAACAACCATGGTAATTAAAGTTTTGTATTATTACATTAAGTTTGATTACATTGTCTTGGAGTAAAGGAAAACAAAACGGAAATTTAATTGAATTTGCGAAATAACAACATTATTATTGTCTTGTAGATTTTAAGTCACTAAAGCCCAAAGTCATCCTAAGTATCACATGAATCAACCTCAAACATTAGCTCCTGAAACACATGTGAAAATAGGTACGTCAGCATAAAAATGCCTATGAGATACATAGGTTTTATTGATGAGGATTCATGACTCGGAAGTTAAATAGATGTTTTAACGGATAGAGAGTCATGAACCTTATAAAGTATTTTCTTTTATAAAATCACAAGAAAATCCAATGTTTTAAAAGAAACAATGCATAGTTGAATAAATATTCACTAAAAATGATTTGTATAAATATGTCTTGTTTTGAAATAAGATATCATGTCTTATGTAAAAGATGTCATGTTTTGTCAAAATGTCATGTCTTGTACTTATCGAAGTGGTTTAGATAACGCCACGATATTTAATATGATAAAAGCACTTATATATAGGAAGTACCAGCATCGTATCCACCATGCTTTATTTATATACACACATTTCGTTATTTAAATCACTTACCAAAAATCATCAAGTTATGTCTTGTTTAAACCAATGTCAATTGTCATGTGTAAACAATGTCTAATGTCAGTGTAAACCATATATTGTATATCAAATGAAGTGTAATAACCATTTGTCTTGTATGGCAAGTAAAGTCTATACTCAAACCATATGTAATAATGTCATGTATAATCAAATGTCTTGTACAAAACAATGTCTTTGAATAAACAAAGGTTTAAATCAAAAGTTATGTTTTGAAAACCATTGCTTTATTTGATACGAACATTTATCAGGATTTTGTTTATCGCATACATTCAAGCCTTGAGACTTCGGATAAACCCTTATCAAGTCAAAGGTTTATCAAAAATGTATTCGGATTCTGTCATTCCCTACTTCCGAACAAACCTAGGAAGCGAGGAACGAGATTTGTCAAGTCCTATGGTACCATGACATACTACGGAGCGGCGTGATCAATGTTAATGAATGTATCATGTCTCGTTAAACATACATACCAAATATCATAATCAATGTAAGAAATGTCATGAAAAATGTCTTTAAACCATGTACTTAGCATGTTAAGTTAACAACGAGTAGAAATGTCCATGAAATCAATGTGCTAGCATGCTCAGTCAACATACATAGCAAAATGTAATGTAAATCAATGTGCTCATATGCTAAGTCAACATATGCCGCAAAAGGTGTCATTTAAATCAATGTGCTAGCATGCTCAGTCAACATACATAGCAAACTGTCACACCGACTCGCAGCGAAAGACAATTGCAGGGTGCGGTAGACACATGTAATTCCTCCTAATTTAAAAACATGATATCACATAAAGAGGGAACCTCGGTTACAACATACATAAAGTATCATATTACAAACCACAAGTTCAAGTACGGTACTACGAGCCACTACAACTCTTATTCTACTACAGTTTGCTATCCAAGCCATCCACACACACATTTCTTATTCCTGCTTAGCTTTACCTGAAATGCATGTTAGTTTTAAAAAGGGCCAGCTAACGCTGCTGGTGATTCCACTGGTTAGTTGTTGTGGAACAATATGTATTAACAAGTTTAATTGCTGTAGGAACGTCCACGATTAGCACGGGAACCTAAATTTGTTATCTATTGTCTGATTAGACGGAAACTAATGACAAGTTAACCAAATAACAATAATTATTCATTTAAATCTTGTTTTCATTGATCTAAAGTTCAATACATTCTAGAACCGGATCCGACAGAGCTTCGCCATCTCTATGCCAAAATCTATCCACGTTACAAATGAAATCGCCAAGGCACCTATTTATAGTTGAACAAGTCCGCTGGTGAGGAGACTAAGTTCGGGCGAACTGACTAGTCAAGTTCGACCGAACTTGACTTCACAACACCAATTACCAGCGAACTTGACTCCTAACTCTCTTAAATATGCCTAAATTCTAACAGATTAAGCCTTATTCACTCAGACTCGATACACAATGACATAGGCAATAGACATATGCACCAACAGACTCCCCCTTGGATGTTTCCGCAGTCATCAACTTTTAGAATCTTCTGAGTCTTCTGATCTTTGGTTCTTGTATAAACTTTAACATCTTGATCTTTATATCCTCTCTTCTTTCTTGAGCTTTGTCTTGATAAAACTTTAATCTTCATGCTCCCCTAGCTTTAAGCTTTATCATTCAGACTCCCCTTTGCTTTGATCTTAAAACTTCAAACTCCCCCTAGCTTTAAGCTTTCAGGTATCTTCAATCTTAGCTTTATCAACTCCCCTCAATCTTTCAATACTGTTTAAATACTTTCTGAGATTCAAATAAACATTTCAGATTCAAAGTTCTGTTATAAAACTTCAAAGTTTGAATCTTCTTTTAATTCTTTTTCAGATCTTAGTTATTCAAGTTCAATTTAATGACCTTGAATACTTTTAACATTTAAGAATTTGTCCTTTTGAAAAGTTTTTAATTTTGAAATCCACATGGTTGATCAAATCCAAATTAATGACTTTCATTAACCATGTCAACTGAGTCCGAGTTAATGACCTCAATTTGAGCCGTAATGAACAAAACTGATGTTTTCTTCAAATTTTAAAGTTTCAATTTAATGAACTTTCTATGAACTTTTAAACATTCATCAGATTTTCTTACCAGACTTCGAAGATCCGTTCTCCAACATTGGCTCATTGAAAAGTAATGAAGAAACAAAATCTTTTTGAATTTTAAAAAGTTTATGCTAAAACACACTGAAAATCTTTTTGATTTTTATCTAAAAAGCAAGTAAAGTATTTACAGAATTTTTAACAAGTAAGGTAAACTATGTACAAACATATTTACAGACATATTTTTGTGAATTCGCGTCTAAGGATCATAGCAGTTGTTTGAGACATATCACCAGTACCATTGACCTTTTGAGACTCTAAGTTCTAAACTCGTTTACCTGGATTGTCGATATGTTTGTACACTTAAACTTCATCACATTTCTTAATTTGTTCCTAGATATGTTAGGATATTATTTATGAAACTTGACTTAACTTATTTCCCCACTTCTTGAATATACTCCCGAATCCAGATTCCCTAGATTTCATCTTACAGGTGAAATAGCATAATTGATATTTTTATCTGGGTTAATGCGAGGCCTTGAGAGCTCAGGTTAGTACTACCGTACAGACAAAGAGATGAAGGCTCAACTTTAAGAAGTGTTCCAAGTATGGAATTTTTTAAGCACTGCAATTGATTAGATCTTTCGATCCTTTTCAAATTTGCATGCAGTTTAGGGGTTTATAGAAAAAGCATTATAGAAGTTCTAGGCTATTGCTTCTGCAAAATCAAAAAAACTTGTATAATACCCCAGATATCAACTATTTATAAAGACCTCGGATCTCAGAATCAGGCAACCCTTCAATCGAAATTCGGAGTACTAAGTCCATATATCCAAGATGTGTAATCCACAAGATTAAGCAGTTGTAAAATTTAGTTTATATCCCGGAAGCAATCTACTGAACGTGTAACACCTATTGACACATCCACAGTATTACTTGTTTATCACTTTTAAACTTTACAATTCTTTAGCATACTGTGATAGTCTACTGATGTACTATCATTTCCTTTTTGACAACCAAATTTTGTTTGTCTTTTTCGATGTTTTGTACTTTCAACTTTTCATATGTTTTTTATTTTTCTAAAAATTTTCTTACTCCCCTAAAATCAAAAACATATTTTTTGGATTTTAGATTTAAAGAAATATTCTTTCTAAAAAATATAATTAACCAATGAGGATCACGAGAACTCGTCGTCCGATCCTTTTTTCATCTACTGATCATCACCTGTCCGCAGAACAAACCATTAATCTTTGATAACAACAACTTGTAAAAACCACATGTAAGAACCACTTGTAGGAAATCAATTTTTAAATGATTTTTCAATATAACAATCAGCGTTCTGTTTAACGGTGTGGATTTTTTCAAAAAAATTTAATTTTTCTTTTTCAACCACTTATGATTTCAAAAACGTCAAAGATTATGACTTTCTAGATAAGTTAAAAACTAATGGAGCTCCGCTATCCTGTATCAACTTTGATAGAGTGATCTTGGGACTCCTGTACATGAAACAACTATTTGAAAAATGCAAACCCAAACCTTTTGGGTTTTAGGTTTGTACCGATAAGCATCATAACCATATTCTAACTCTTCATCGTATTCAAAATCATCATCGTAATCAAAATTGTCATCAAAATTTCGTCCGATGTTTATTCTGAAAATCTTTGACCTTTTTCTTTCTTTGTCTGTTTGATTACTGACTCAGTTGATTTAACATTTTTAGTTTTGTGAGTAACAGACTTTGGTTTTTCGATGATGAAAACCTTTTCTTAGCAACCCAGGATTGTAGCTTGCTTCTTGCTTTCTTTATATAGAATCTAGAATCTTTGTTTTCATTAAATCTTGAAGTTTCACCATTTTTCAAAAATTGAGTTTTCAAACCTTGAACTTGTTTTAAGTTTTACTTCATCTGTTGATTCGTAGTTTCTATTTGATTTTGTGATCGGTTTCACAATCTCTGGTTGTTTTTGCTTTTCATCTTTTGACACATTTTTTCTTCGTGGAAACACAGCTTTAGATTTAGACACTTGCGAGCAATATGACCAACAGTATTGCATTTAAAGCAAGTTCGATTATCAGAACCATTTCCACTAGTGGGTTTTACTTCACTTGTGGACTTGGTCTTAGCCTTGTCCCGAAGTTCTTTTTCTTTCTTGAATTCATCATTCGATTGCTCACTGATCATGCTTTCTTCTTGAACCGTGCTCGTTCCATACACAAACTTTATGTTCTTACCTTTGTATTCTTGGAACGTTGGTTTCTCCTTCTTCTTTAGTCTTCTCTCAACTCCAACCTAATCCTACTCTCCTGTGCTCAAGAAAATCACCACCAACCTTTCGATAATTGTTAGCATTCCTTTTAGGTTTCGAGTAAAATCTTTTCTCATTTTTGTCAAGATCATCTGATAGAAACTTCTACGAGTTTAAACAGTTTATCAATTTGATATTCTTTTACATTCCGAATCAGAAAGCTATCATCGAAGTATAGTCTATCAGAATCCTTAACCTTGTACATGACAACATTAGGATCATCACTTAGATTATGTTTGAAGCTGTATCGTCATTTTCTGACTGTGTATCAGAACTGTTTGAACCTGAGTTGGCGCTTTGAAAGCTGCCTTCATCAGAATCATTTCCCAACACATTTTTAACCACATCTTTTACCACCGCTTCATTGTCCTCATTTGATTTTGTAAAGTCTACGTCAATGTTCTCAGGCAATTTATTTTTCTTATCAGACAAAATAAGTAGATTAAATGCCTTTTCAACTTCATCATCTTTCTTGCATGAATAACTTGCAAGAAATGGTGGAGGAACACATCCGTACTCTTTACGCTTTGATTTCTCACCATTTTCCTCCAATTTAATCATGGTAAAATGTGATCAATGAATACGCGTTTGTGGTGTAACTCTTTAGAAGCTGTCTTACCCGTTCCGTTTCAATTTTCATGCTGTGAAACTCACGCTTTGTTTCAGCAATTGTATTAATGTACATGTTAATTGCCTTTTGTTTCTCAATTACTGTAGCATTTAACATTTTTACATTAATTAGCATGTTCAACATATTTATATTTGCTTGATAGTTTGTCATAAGCTTCTTTTATGGTTCTGTAATCATAACGAAAGTTTTCGTTGTGTAAAGTCAGTTCTCTTATGACTTTGACTTTATCAAGACATGGTTCACAAGGACTTGCGCATTTGTGCAAGGTTTTTCAACCTCCACAACTTTCACAACTTCCTTTTCAGACACACTTACCTTAGCCTTTACCTTTTCTGCCTCTGCTTTCAAAAACTTCTTGTTTCTGTATTTCAAGGTTCTTCTTCCTCATCTCTCTGCCTATACCTTTCCAGAATGGCGTTTTCCAAAACAGCATCGACATACGATGTATCAGATTCATTCACTACCTCTGCCATCATAGCAACACCAATTTTCTTTCCAATGTATCTGTTCCATCAAACCATCTTCTTCAAGAGTAACAACAATAGCTTGTTCGGTTGTCTTTGTAGATTTATCTTCAACTTCGACTTGTGTTCTTTTTGGATATGGCTTGTATTGTAGAGCTTTCTTGTAGTACTCATTCCGAAAGGATTTTGATTTCCACTTGCTTCTTGATTGTTGCATTCACGTTTGAAGTGTCCCTTTTGTCGACACCTGAAGCATGTGACTTTAGTCTTGTTAAATCCAAGCTTGTTGCTTGAGTTACCAATATCCCTTCTAGTGAGCGCCACAAATTTGGAAACTCTTCTGATGATAGATGCAAGGCTCCATTTAATATCCATTAGCTCCAATTCTTCTTCGTCTACCTGATCATAATCTTCGGCAGTCATCTCTAGATTTCCGATCTTTCCAGCAACGAGACTTTCATATGATTCGAGGACAGTATCAAGAAGTGCTATGTGCTGTTTGGCCACCTTTTCAGGAAATACGTTCTTCAAATCAATTGCTATGTTACACTAGAAAACATTTGAATCAGAACTGGCTTAGTTTGTCGATTTTGAATGAATGAGCTTGAACTTGCACTTGTATATCCAACATACGGAGAATTTTGGATTTGAAGAAGAATTTGTATTTGCACTAAATGTTGTTTGATTTTCAGGCTTTGAATCTGAGTATCAGAATACCTCCTTTGTAATAGACACCGACATCTTGAACAACATTAGCATTCTTTGATTTCGCAATTTTCATCAACTCCATTTCATGACATTCTAATTTGTCAATGAAAGATGACAACTTGAAGTGTCTCCAAGATGGACTATTCTTCAGAATCGTCAAATATGTTGTCCATTCTTCTTCCGGAAGTGCATCGGCTAACTTCTCAATTTGCTCTTCATTAGATCGTTTGATATCATGTCTCCGCATCTGGACCATGAGGTGACAGTATCTATCGATCATCTGCTTCATTGTTTCACCTTTTATCATTGTGAAGATCTCGAATTCTTTCTTGATTAAAGCTTTTTTGCTTTTGATCATTTCATCACTTCCTTTGAATTTCTCACAAAGAGAATTCCATAATTCTTGCGAAGTGTCATATTCTGGCAAAAGTATCAAGATATCTTCCTTCCCTGATTGTTGTATCAAGCTGATCATTTTCTTCTCCGCAACATAGTTATCTTTGTCGGCATTTGAAAACTTGTTAAGCGGAAGATCTTGATTACGTTCATCTTTTTGCCATTCGTAACCATCCTCAACTGCAACCCAGCTGTTGACTTATTCGCTTGTATCCATTTCACAAACTTTTCTTTCCATCCTTCAAATTCATCCATGCTCATTAGCTTTGGCGGTTTTCGACGTAATACCCATTTCGTTGTCGATATTCATCTGGTTCGCCGCAAGAACATTAGCGTTTGATGAAGAAGCCATTTGAGAGACGAATACGTTATGGAAATCTTCCATTTTGACAATCCGTAAACTTATATGAAAATACGATAAAAAACACTCGAAATTTGATTAGAAACAAACAAGTTCGGTCGAACTTGTGTGAAAACAATTTTTTATCTCAGATTTCGATAAGTTCGGTCGAACTTAGATATCAACTTTCAGTTTTATAACACACACCTCAAGTTCGGTCGAACTTGATGTGTAATTATGAGAAGAATTACAACTTCGAGCGGACTTAGGAAATATTATTCAGAAACAGATAAGTTCGGTCGAACTTATGTAATATTTCAAGAAGTTTATCAAATTCGGGCGGACTTTTATGAAAATTTCAACAAAAATTACCCAAGTTCAGTCGAACTTGTGTAAACTCGTTGACAAAATCTTCAAGTTCGGTCGAACTTCTACAAAAATCCTGAAAAATTGAACAAGTTCGGTCGAACTTGATTAAACTCAAAGAATTTCAATCAAGTTCGGTCGAACTTAGTGTTAAGTTCGGCTGAACCTTGTTTCCAAAACATGGTTTTTGCAACTTTTTGATATCAAAACATTTGAATTTGATGTCCAAACTATCAGGGGTTTATCACAACTGTTATTTAATTGACATATTCAATTTTTAGCTGATTTTGACCATGAAATCATCAAATATGTGAAAATGTTAAGAAAAATGATAGAATGGAGATGAAATAGAGAGATTCTTGTCTTGATTCCAGAAACTTTAGGTATCCAGGCTCTGATACTACTTGTAGGAACGTCCACGATTAGCACGGGAACCTAAATTTGTTATCTATTGTCTGATTAGACGGAAACTAATGACAAGTTAACCAAATAACAAGAATTACTCATTTAAATGTTGTTTTCATTGATCTAAAGTTCAATACATTCGAGAACCGGATCCGACAGAGCTTCGCCGTCTCTGTGCCAAAATCTCTCCACGTTACAAATGAAATCACCAAGGCACCTATTTATAGTTGAACAAGTTCGGGCGAACTTGACCTAGTCAAGTTCGGCCGAACATGACTTCACAACACCAATTACCAGCGAACTTGACTCCTAACTCTCTTAAATATGCCTAAATTTTAACAGATTAAGCCCTATTCACTCAGACTCGATACATAATGACGTAGCCAACAGACATATGCACCAACAATTGCACTGGTGATAGTCACAGTTCGCCGATGGAATTTCACGCACGTACAAGTGAAACCTTAACTGTTTTACCCCGGGCCGTGTCACATAGACACTCCCGGTCTACCAACTGCGTCACGTGCAGTACAACGCCCCCGTGTAGTTATGCGTAACAACATAACCAAATAAGGACAAGTTCAGTTGACTCATGGCCGGCATCGCACCATCCGGCCTCAACTGGGCTTGTCAGACCAGTAGTACTATCCACTGCCCACGGCTTATATTAATCACTTGCAATGAGGGTATCGTGAGTTAGGTAATTCACATCGTCCCAAGTTGATGCAATTAACACAGTTTTTGTAGTATGCAAATCATCCCAGAAAACAGTAACACAGTTTAAAAATGGTGGAGTGAAACTCACTTCCACGTTAGTGAAATTTACACCGTTTGTAACATGCAAGTCCGCAGAAAACAGTAAAACAATTCAAAAGCGGGGAAGTGAAAACTCACAATGCGAGTAGTAGTCTCAAGAAAAGGGTGACCATGCAACTGGATCAACTTTAATAGCAAGCATGCAAGTATGGACTCAAATCAGTATCTAGGTTGGTAATGGTTATAACTTGGATTCGATCAGGAGTTTTCACCACGGATTGAGTCTATAGGACACTGGCATGTGATGGAGGTCAAGGTAGTATTAGTTTCTAGTTTGGCTTCCGAGCACCGGTTCGCGTGCCAGCCAAAGTGAGTAGTTAAATATGTTCGGATAATGGTATGGGAATACCAATAGTGCCAATACGTTGTTATTTAAGAATGATTAACTTTTCCTTAAGAGAGTTTGAGTGTTTGGAGAGTCTAGGTTGCCCAAATTTGAGTTTCCATTTTCACCGTGGGGAATTCTCCCGAACTGTCTTAGGACACACCCCCTTAGTGTCCAATTTGCCCGGGAATCCATCAGAATACTCCCGGTGTTCCAGTTTTAGTATTTGTCGGGTTGGGTCAACTCCCAGTTCCGGCAGGCTCGTTATACGGTAAACTACCGACATCGATTTAAAATAACCCATTTTTAATTCCATAAATTTCCATTTAATCTAGAATTTGAATAAAAACCTGTAAATTTTTATATAAATCTGTAAAATTTGTAGATTATGGGAAAATAATTTGAGAATTTATTTTGGCATTTTCCCTATTTAAATAAATTATTTGTAAAATAATATTTAACTAAATAATTAACGTTAATTATCACTAGCGGTGCAAAAATTCCAAAAAAAATCCAGAACATCCTTTACATGTCCAGGAACTTCTCACAAAAAATGAGATTTTTCCGATTTGGTTTCGGTGCGTTTTGGCTACCGAAAACTCTCACAAACGCAGATTTTTATCCCAAATCAAAACTCAACCAATGGACTCTGAAACTTCCTAGAACTTTTCTTATATGTTTCTTAGTGTTTATGAAATATTTGGTAATTTATTGACCCTGTTTGGTATTTTTTTTCTGGATTTGTTTTGATAAAACAGTAAAAAATTCACCAAAAATCGTAGAAGATTCCAAAAATTTTAAAATTTTATGTGGACACTCCTATCTATACCCTACATCACCACCAAGTTATAGTCAAAACAAGTTTCTACCTATCCTAGATTTGGTTTTCGGATGATATACCTAGCATAGGCTTCGTTTCCAAGCGTTCCTTGTGAGTCCAGAAGTGTGTGGGTGCTATACTCAGTACCTACACATCAAGACAATCCAAATATTCTAGAACTTAGACAATCAAGCTTTGTTTCCTTGTTTGTCGGTTCTACATCAAGTTTAACCAAGAAATCATGAGTAAAACTATGAAAAACAAGGTTAATACCTTGGATTTGATGGTGTTTTAGGTTGTATTCAGCTGAGAAAGGTTGAAGAAGGCAGAATTTTGTGGGATTTTTGAGTGAAATTAAAAGAAAAGGAAAAATGTATTAAATAATGGGGGGTGGCGGTTTGGGGTGGGATCCATAGGGCCACCTCGTGCTTCGTAACGTGCTAAAAGATTATGTTTATCTTCCAGGTTGCGTTTAGGTTCATTTTCGGGTGACGCACGTGTCTCCGATTTGCGAAACGGGCTCCGTTTTTCGCATTCTTACTGTCAAAAGACTCGGTTTTAAAAACTGAGCATAACCCTCTCAAAATCGAACCCAGTTACGTTTTAATCATAAAAGCCTCGTATTGGGGTAGTTAAGTGTTTTTAAGCTTGATTGACCATTCCTTGATTGTTTGGTTGGTCTTTCGTTGCTCGAAAATCAAAGCGTTTCCTTAACCGGGCACCGCCTCGTTTTGCGTGCCCGAGCTCCGATTTGCTTCTAATCTTATGTCGTAGTCTATGGCTCCTAATTAAGATGTTTCGTGAACTCGGAATCATAAAGGGCCCTATTGTTGGCCTAATAATCACAGTCAAATGTTTAATGCGCTGTTAAACGTCAAGTCCCCGTTTAACACGTTGTCAAAGGCTAAGGACACCAACCTCACATCGTTGGTCGTTAATAGTGTCATGTTAACCATGACGTGCTCTCGGATTTCTCCGAGACATAACAAACATTGATTAGCATAGCACACAATCATGCAAGTTGCACAGTTTACACGCAATTATTGTTTTAATCATGCTTTAGGTTTAGGACCAATGAAGGTGTACCTGGTTTCGTCATGGGTATCACAGTCTCCCCTAGTTAAGAAATTTCATCCCCGAAATTTACCATGTCTAGCTAGGGGAAAAGGTGAGGATATTTTCTACGGAATTTATCCTTCCGTTCCCAGGTATATTCAGGTCCTTGTTTCGAGTTACACAAGACTTTAACCAGTGAAATGTTGTTGTGTCTTAATTGCTTAACTCTGCCATCAACTATTTCTACTGGCTCTTCCACAAAGTGGAGTTTATCATCAACGTGTATGTCTTCCAATGGTATCTGGGTGGCCTCGCCCGAAAGGCACTTTTTTAAGTTTGAAACGTGGAAGACATTATGAATGGCACAAAGCTCGGTTGGTAGCTTCAACCAATATGCTACGGGACTTACTTTTCTATGATCTCGTAGGGTTCAATGTATTGCGGGGCTAACTTTCCGGTCTTTCAAAATCGGATAACGCCTTTCCATGGCGATACTTTTAACGATACCCGTTCACCAACCTTGAACGATAATGGTTTCATGCGTACATCAGCCTAGCTCTTTTGCCTACTCTAGGCAGCTTTTAATCGGTTCTGAATCTGAGGGACCTTATCCATCATTTTTTGTACTAGCTCCGATCCCATCAGTTGAGTGTCACCACTTCGGCCCAACAAAGTGGTGATCGGCACTTTCGACCATAGAGTGCCTCGTATGGGGCCGCCTGGATGCTACTGTGGTAACTATTGTTATATGAAAATTCCAATAGTGGGAGATGCTTGTCCCAACTTCCTCCGAAGTCCAGGACACAAGCACGAAGCAAGTCCTCTAGTGTCTGGATCGTGCGTTCCAATTGGCCATCGATTTGGGGATGGTAAGAAGTGCTCAAATCAATTCGCGTCCCCAAAGCTTCTTGTAACTTTTTCCAGTACCGCGAGGTAAAATGGCTGTCTCGGTCGGAAGTAATAGCAATCGGGACACCATGTCTAGCTACTATTTCATTAGTATAGATTTGGTCAGTCTTATAAGTGGTATGTATCGGTATAAAATGTGCGGATTTGGTCAATCTATCTACGATTACCCAAATCGCGTCATGACCATGAGGCGTTCTTGGAAGATGGGTCACGGAATCCATCGTGATTTGTGCCCATTTCCATTGGTGTATCTCGGGTTATTGTAACATTCCCGAGGGTTTCTGATATTCTGCCTTGACTCGAGCACAAGTCAAGCATTGGCTCACATATTCGGCTACGTCCTCTTTCATCCCCGACCACCAATAAAATTCTTTAAGGTCATGGTACATCTTATCTGTACCGGGGTGAATCGAATATTTTGATTTATGAGCCTCGTCCATGATCAACTGTCTCAGCTCCGAACTTGCAGGACTCCACACTCAATTCTTGAAATACAACACCTCGTCCGTTTTCCTCACAAAACTTTTGTCATTCCCGTGCAATCCTTCACCGGGTAATTGGCTTTCCTCCAAGACTGGCATCTGCACGTTCCGGATTTGATCTATCAGGCTTGTTTGCACAATCATTCCCAAGGCTCTCACTCAAAGGGGTTTAATTCGATCCTTCCTACTTAGCGCATCCGCTACCACATTAGCTTTCCCCACGTGGTACTTTATCTCACAGTAGTAATCATTTAACAACTCCACCCATCTGCGCTGCCTCATGTTTAGATATTTTTGGTCGAAGATATGTTGGAGGATTTTGTGATCCGTATATATAGTACACTTGGTACCATATAAATAATATCTCCAAATTTTTAGTGCGAATATAACGGCGCCTAGTTCCAAGTCATGTGTCTTGTGGTTCTTGTCGTGCACCTTAGGTTTCTAGAAGCGTACACGATAACTTTATTCCTTTGCATAAGGACACATCCAAGCCCTTGCCGCGATGCGTCACAATATACGACAAAGTCGTCATTGCCTTCGGGTAACGTAAGGATTGGGGCCTCACACAACTTTCGTTTTAACAGCTGGAATGCTGTTTCCTGATCTTCACCCCATTCATACTTCCTCTCCTTTTACTTCAAAGCGGTTAGCGATTGGGCGATACTTGAGAGTTTTTGATGAAGCAGCGGTAATACCCTGCCAGTCCCAAGAATCGGCGTATTTCTTTTGGAGATTTCGACACCGGCCAATTCTTGATTGCTTCTATCTTGCTTGGATCCACGTGGATTCCGTTCTGATCCACCACATGTCCTAAAAATTGCATGGCTTGCAACCAAAAATTGCATTTAGACAATTTAGCGTAGAGTTGTTCTGTCCGTAGTATCTCCAAAATAGCATGTAGGTGATGCTCGTGCTCGTCCTTTCTTTTGGAGTAGATCAAGATATCGTCAATGAAGACGATGACGAACTTGTCGAGGTATGGTTTACACACCCTGTTCATGAGATCCATGAACACAACTGGTGCGTTGGTTAACCCAAAGGGCATAACTAGGAACTCATAGTGCCCATAACGAGTTCGAAACGTTGTCTTGGGAATATCGTCCTCTTGGACCTTCACTTGATGGTAACCTGACCGAAGATCTATCTTAGAAAAATATCGGGCTCCTTGTAGCTGATCAAAAAGATCATCGATCCTTGGAAGAGGGCAACGATTCTTGATAGTGACCTTGTTCAATTCCCTGTAGTCGATGCACATTCGGAAGCTACTGTCCTTCTTCTTCACAAACAAAACTGGCCCCAGGGGAATAATTAGGACGGATGAAACCACGATCAAGTAAGTCATGCAGCTGCGTCGATAGTTCTTGCATCTCGGACGGTGCAAGACGATATGGGGCCTTGGCAATGGGTGTCGTTCCTGGTATTAAGTCGATGCAAAACTCGACTTGCCGATTAGGCGGCAATCCGGGCAATTCATTCGGGAACACATCAGGGTATTCACATACTACTGGGATGTCTTAAATACGCTTCTCGGCTGGTTCCTCCGCCATGACACTAGCCAAAAAATGTCACATCCCCGTCGTATATACTTCAATGCCTAGAGGTGAGATATGAGGTTTAGCATGGTACCTAACTTATCTCCATGTACCATGATTGCATTCGTCGAGGATAAAGGAATCTTCACAAACTTCTGATCACACAATACTTCTGCACGATGGCTGGACAGCCAGTCCACTCCTACGATGATGTCAAAACTACCCAATTCTACGGGTAATAGGTCGATAGAAAATTGGTAACCGTTAAGGGTTATATGGCAGTTACAAATAAGTTGGTGACTAATGATCGGTTTCCCGTTAGCAAGTTCGACGGTATAGGGTTGTTGTAAGTCAATAGCATACATATTCAATAGTGGCAAAAATGCACAGGAAACATAACTTCTAACAGCTCCCGTATCAAATAATACTGATGCAAATTGATCGGAAATGAGGAACATACCTGAAACCACATTGGAATCCTGGCGTACGTCACCAGGCCCCAGGACAAAGGCACGGCCTCGAGCGGTATTCGAGGTAGATGCCTGGTTCTGGGTATTCCTTCCTGCCATATGCTGAGCTATCTTCGGGAAACTATTGCGAAAATGCTTCGTACTGCCACATCCGAAGCACGTACGGGGGTAGGTAACCTGTGGTGTAGGTTGTTGGAGCCGCTGTTGAAAGGGTTGAGGCCTAGGGGGTTGGAAACGGGTTGGTCTGGGATTTGGTGCTAGAGACACCGTACAACTTTTAGCAAAATGCCCAATTCTATGACACCTTGAATATCTCTTTAGTTGGCATGCACCATCTTGATGATAATTACACCTGTTGCACTTTCGGGCGGTTTCTTTATAGCCATCAGAGTTACCTGTTGGAGTAGTCATGGCATAACCTTGGCTAGTAGCTCTCCCGCTCTTTGGTATTGATGCCCCTGCTCGACTACTCTTCGGGGCTTCTCTCTTATTCCTGGCCTGCTCTCCAGGCATCATCAAAATCTTGCGCCTGACCATATCGTGCGTAACAGTACCTGACCTGGCTACCACTCCGTGCATAGTCAGGTGTTCCACCGAGTTAATTATACTCCTCACTTCTGGGGCCAGTCCCCAGATATACCTTTTGATCCGCTTATGTTCCGGGCGGACCATGTCTAGTAGTATGTGTGCCAGTTCATTAAAACGATTAGTATAACCTGAATGGTCAGCGCCTTGCATTTGCAGGTTCCAGAACTAATGCTCAAACTTCTAAATTTCATGGGCTAGGTAGAACCTTTCCCTCATCAGTATCTTAAGATCATCCCACATCATAACATTAATCGCGTCCTGTCCGCGAGATTGAACAATAGTGTTCCACCAGTTTAAAGCGTGGTCGGTAAAGGTACAAGTTGTATACTTAACTGCGCAATCACCGGGACAATTACTTATATTAAGTACCGATTCGACTTCTCGATCCATTTCACAAACCCATTAGGTCCTTCAGTTCCATTGAATTCCATCGGTTTGCACTCCATGAAATGCCTATATGTACAAACCGGCCTACCATTATTTTGGTTATCGTTCTGACCTACCGGTCCGGTTACGGATTCTGTTGCGGTTAGCAATAAACCGGCGCTAACCTGCGCCACAATCATGGGAATAACAGCTTGGAATTGTTACGGTATCATTGGCGCAATTTCTGCCTCAATCATTTGTGGTGCGTGTTTCGGGGGCATTCTATTATAAACAACAGTTAGGTATGTGTCAATGTCACATAGTCACGGGTCACATATCACACAATTTCATCACACACATAAGTTCACAACATGTATAACCACAAGCGTCATTATATATAATAATAATATTTGTCATTATATAACTGTCAAAATTGGACATAGACTTAACCAATAAGGGTCGTGCTTAAATGTTATGTCAAAACATGACACCAAAGTGACGTACATATGCCATACTACGGAAGACACGGACTACGAAAACAACGAAACACTATGACTACATCACCACCTCGACATGGGTATAACCCAGTGCTTGGTAGGATGGGCAAAAGAAACATCATATCTGTCTATACTATGAAAAAAACCATACTAAGAGCGCCACAACCAACACGTCAAACCTACAAAACCAGCCACCAGGCCTATGATATTACCGATGCATCCATACAGCATCGCTCGAAAATGATCCTGGTGCTGATGAACATAACCCATACCCTACTATAATGCAATGATCGCCTGCTATAAGACGATCAAGTAATCTCTCATTGCTCTCCTATGCTGCTCGTCCTCATCCCGCGCCATCCGTAGCAAGGAGATCTACTCGAACAAATACCCCATCAAACTGCTCTCGGTGATGGGAGCAGGTACCTCTTGAGGAGGAACTGGTATGCCCCAGACAGGGGGTGTAGACTCTCTAACTGGGCGAGAAGGGCCACCTCGGTCGTAAGTTTAAAAATCAGAAAGGTCCTCTCTAGGTGATGTAAGAAAACGGGAAGTAAAGTTCTGCTGGGTCCCTATAGGTACCGGTCTCAGACGGATAGGAGAAACTAATGGTGTGAACACAGGTACAGGTGTAAGTACCCTTCGACGAGCCGTCTGTCGGAGGCCAAAGGTGGGTATCTCAAGAGGACTAGATAAAGAGGGCGAGTAAGTGCTCGGGGTAGAAGGAGTATAAAGATCAGGAGGAGTCTCTAGTGTAGGAAGACGAGGGGCTACAGGCTCCCACTCCCAATGCTCTATAGTAGGAGTAGGGCTCTAGGGGATCGGTCCTAGCTGAATGGCAATGTCTGGGGTACGACTACACTCCGAGGAGCTAGTTGGATGGTTAGATGGAGAGTGGTAGGCGCTCGAGACCTCTCCCTCACGCCTAGTACGAAGTCTAGGTGGGTAAGGACCACAACAGTAACCAGAAGGATCTGGCTCGTTGCTCGATGTCAAGGGGGTATCAATGGATCCTCCTCAGGATCGGTCTTCGTATGAGAAGTAGTCTGGCGACCCGAATGATACGACATGATACCAGTAGAAAGAAAACCACATACAACGCTGATTTGACTGACCGAAATACTGAACTCAACACTTCACAAATATACACATCAGCACGTATTGCACACAACTTTGATTTTAATTTTTTTTAAAATATTTATGGTTGGTGACGTTAGAAGACGGATTCCCGTCCTATCTCAATGACGTTCCTAGAACTCCCAAGTATGAGCAGATAAATTATTGTGTTCCGGACCACAATAATTTATTTGCCCCATAAGGTCGTCCTGGTAATAGCCACACTACTCAGTCTCTAGAGGTTCTCAGCGTGTGGAGACTAACTTAGGATTAGAGTCTAGGTTCCTTAGGGATACCTAGTTCGCTATAACCGAAGGCTTTGATTCCATCTTCTGTCACACCCCGACTCGCAGCGGAAGACAATTGCAGGGTGCGGCAGACACATGGTAATTCCGCATAATTTAAAAACATGATATCACATAAAGAGGGAACCTCGGTTACAACATACATAAAGTATCATATTATAAACCACAAGTTCAAGTACGGTACTACGAGCCACTACAACTCTTATTCTACTACAGTTTACTATCCAAGCCATCCACACGCACATTTCTTATTCCTGCTTAGCTTTACCTGAAATGTATGTTAGTTTTAAAAAAGGTCAGCTAACGCTGCTGGTGAGTTCCACCGGTTTAGTTGTTGTGGAACAATATGTGTTAACAAGTTTAATTGCACTGGTCATAGTCACAGTTCGCCGATGGAATTTCACGCGCGTACAAGTAAAACCTTGACTGTTTTACCTATGGCCGTGTCACATAGACACTCCCGGTCCACCAACTGTGTCACGTGCTGTACAACCCCCCGTGTAGTTATGCCTAACAGCATAACCAAATAAGGACGAGTGTAGTTTACTCGTGGCCAGCATCGCACCATCCGGCCTCAACTGGGTTTATCAGACCAGTAGTACTATCCACTGCCCACGGCTTATATTAATCACTTGCAATTGGGGTATTCGTGAGTTAGGTAATTCACATCATCCCAAGTTGGTGCAATTAACACAGTTTTTGCAGTATGCAAATCATCCCAGAAAACAGTAACACAGTTTAAAAATGATGGAGTGAAACTTACTCCCACATTGGTGAAATTAACACTGTTTGTAACATGCAAGTCCCCAGAAAACAGTAAAACAATTCAAAAGTGGGGAAGTGAAAACTCACAATGTGAGTAGTAGTCTCAACAAAAGGGTGATCAAGCAACTAGATCAACTTTAATACCAAGCATGTAAGCATGGATTCAAATCAGTATCTAGGTTGGTAATGATTATAACTTGGATTCGATCAGGAGTTTTCACCCCAGATTGAGTCTATAGGACATTGCATGGTGATGGAGGTTAGGGTAGTATTAGTTCTAGTTTGGCTTCCGGGCACCGGTTCGCGTGCCAGTCAAAGTCAGTAGTCTAACATGTTCTGATAATGGTATGGGAATACCAATAGTGCCAATACGTTGTTTTTTTAAGAATGATTAAATTTTCCTTAAGAGAGTTTGAGTGTTTGGGGAGTCTAGGTTGCCTAAATTTGAGTTTCCATTTTCACCGTCGGGAATTCTCCCGAACTGTCTTAGGACACACCCCCTTAGTGTCCAATTTTCCCGGGAATCTCCCGGAATACTCACGGTGTTCCAGTTTTAGTATTTGCTGGGTTGGGTCAGGTCCCTGTTCCGGCAGGTTTGTTATACGGTAAATGGCCGAAATTGATTTAAAATAACCTATTTTTAATTCCATAAATTCCCATTTAATCTTGAATTTGAATAAAAACCTGTAAATTTTTATATAAATCAGTAAAAATCTGTAGATTATCGGAAAATAAGTTGGGAATTTATTTTGGCCTTTTCCCTATTTACATAAATTATTTGTAAAACAATATTTAACCAAATAATTATCATTAATTATCACCAGCGGTCCAAAAATTCCCAAAAAATTCCAGAACTTCCTTTACATGTCAAGGAACTTCTCACAAAAATTTTCGATTTTTCCGATTTCGTTTTGGTGCATTTTTGGCTACCGATAACTCTCACAAACGCAGATTTTTAACCCAAATCAAAACTCAACAATGGACTTCGAAAACTTCCCAGAACTTTTCTGATATGTTTCTTAGTGTTCATAAAAACTTTGATAATTTATTGATCCTGTTTGGTATTTTGTTTTGCATTTGTTTTGATAAAACAGTCAAAAATTCACCAAAAATCGTAGAAAATTCCAAAAATTCTAAAATTTATGTGGACACTCCTGTCAATACCCTACATCACCACACCGACTTTTACCTCAACCCAAGCATCACAGACCAAGTTATAGTCAAAACAAGTTTCTGCCTATCCTAGATTCGGTTTTCGAATGATATACCTAACGTAGGCTTTGTTTCCAAGTGTTCCTTGCGAGTCCAGAAGTGTGTGGGTGCTATATTCAGTACCTACACATCAAGTACAATCCAAATATGCTAGAAGTTAGATCAATCAAGCTTTGTTTCCTTGTTTTTCGGTTCTAAATCAAGTTTAACCAAGAAATCATGAGTAAAACTATGAAAAACAAGGTTAATACCTTGGATTTGATGGTGTTTAAGGTTGTATTCAGCTGAGAGTTGAGAAAGGTTGAAGAAGGCAGAATTTTGTGGGATTTTTGAGTGAAATTAAAAGAAAAGGAAAAAATGTATTAAATAATGGGGGTGGCGGTTTGGGGTGGGATCCATAAGGCCACCTCGTGCTTCGTAACGTGCTAAAAGATGATGTTTATCTTCCAGGTTGCATTTAGGTTCATTTTCGGGTGACGCACGTGTCTCCGATTTGCGAACGGGCTCCGTTTTTAGCGTTCTTGCTGTCAAAAGACTCAGTTTTAAAAACTGAGCATAACCCTCTCAAAATCGAACCCAGTTACGTTTTAATCATAAAAGCCTCGGATTGGGGTAGTTAAGTGTTTTTAAGCTTGATTGACCATTCCTTGATTGTTTGGTTGGTCTTTCGTTGCTCGAAAATCAAAGCATTTCCTTAACCGGGCACCGCCTCGTTTTGCGTGCCCGAGCTCCGATTTGCTTCTAATCTTATGTCGTAGTCTATGGCACCTAATTAAGATGTTTCGTGAACTCAGAATCATAAAGGGCCCTATCGTTGGCCTAATAATCACAGTCAAATGTTTAATGCGCTGTTAAACGTCAAGTCCCCGTTTAACACGTTGTCAAAGGCTAAGGACACCAACCTCACATCGTTGGTCCTTAATAGTGTCATGTTAACCATGACGTGCTCTCGGATTTCTTTGAGACATAACAAACATTGATTAGCGTAGCACACAATCATGCAAGTTGCACAGTTTACACGCAATTATTGTTTTCATCATGCTTTAGGTTTAGGACAAATGAAGGTGTACCTGGTTTCGTCATGGGTATCACAGTCTCCCCTGGTTAAGAAATTTCATCCCCGAAATTTACCATGTCTAGCTAGGGGAAAAGGTGAGGATATTTTCTACGGAATTTATCCTTCTGTTCCCAGGTATATTCAGGTCCTTGTTTCGAGTTACACCAGACTTTAACCAATGAAATCTTGTTGTGTCTTAATTGCTTAACTCTGCCATCAACTATTTCTACTGGCTCTTCCACAAAGTGGAGTTTATCATCAACGTGTATGTCTTCCAATGGTATCTGGGTGGCCTCGCCCGAAAGGCACTTTTTTAAGTTTGAAATGTGGAAGACATTATGAATGGCACTAAGCTCGGTTGGTAGCTTCAACCAATATGCTACGGGACTTACTTTTCTATGATCTTGTAGGGTCCAATGTATCGCGGGGCTAACTTTCCGGTCTTTCCAAATCGGATAACGCCTTTCCATGGCGATACTTTTAACAATACCCGTTCACCAACCTTGAACGATAATGGTTTCCTGCGTACATCAGCCTAGCTCTTTTGCTACTCTAGGCAGCTTTCAATCGGTTCTGAATCTGATGGACCTTATCCGTCATTTTTTGTACTAGCTCCGATCCCATCAGTTGAGTGTCACCACTTCGGCCCAACAAAGTGGTGATCGGCACTTTTGACCATAGAGTGCCTCGTATGGGGCCGCCTGGATGCTACTGTGGTAACTATTGTTATATGAAAATTCCACTAGTGGGAGATGCTTGTCCCAGCTTCCTCCGAAGTCCAGGACACAAGCACGAAGCAAGTCCTCTAGTGTCTGGATCGTGCGTTCCAATTGGCCATCAATTTGGGGATGGTAAGAAGTGCTCAAATCAATTCGCGTCCCCAAAGCTTCTTGTAACTTCTGCCAGTACCGCGAGGTAAAATGGCTGTCTCGGTCAGAAATAATAGCAATCGGGACACCATGTCTAGCTACTATTTCATTAGTATAGATTTGGTCAGTCTTATAAGTGGTATGTATCGGTATAAAATGTGCGGATTTGGTCAATCTATCTACGATTACCCAAATCGCGTCATGACCACGAGGCGTTCTTGGAAGATGGGTCACGGAATCCATCGTGATTTGTGCCCATTTCCATTGGTGTATCTCGGGTTATTGTAACATTCCCGAGGGTTTCTGATATTCTGCCTTGACTCGAGCACAAGTCAAGCATTGGCTCACATATTCGGCTACGTCCTTTTTCATCCCCGACCACCAATAAAATTCTTTGAGGTCACGGTACATCTTATCTGTACCGGGGTGAATCGAATATTTTGATTTATGAGCCTCGTCCATGATCAACTGTCTCAGCTCCGGACTTGCAAGACTCCACACTCAATTCTTAAAATACAACACCTCGTCCGTTTTCCTCACAAAACTTTTGTCATTCCCGTGCAATCCTTCACCGGGTAATTGGCTTTCCTCCAAGGCTTGCATCTGCACGTTCCGGATTTGATCTATCAGGCTTGTCTGCACAATCATTCCCAAGGCTCTCACTCAAAGGGTTTAATTCGATCCTTCCTACTTAGCGCATCCGCTACCACATTAGCTTTCCCCGCGTGGTACTTTATCTCACAGTCGTAATCATTTAACAACTCCACCCATCTGCGCTGCCTCATGTTTAGGTCTTTTTGGTCGAAGATATGTTGGAGGCTTTTGTGATCCGTATATATAGTACACTTGGTACCATATAAATAATATCTCCAAATTTTTAGTGCGAATATAACGACGCCTAGTTCCAAGCATGTGTCTTGTGGTTCTTGTCGTGCACCTTAGGTTTCTAGAAGCATACACAATAACTTTATTCCTTTGCATAAGGACACATCCAAGCCCTTTACATGTCCAGGAACTTCTCACAAAAAATGAGATTTTTCTGATTTGGTTTGGGTGCGTTTTGGCTACCGAAAACTCTCACAAACGCGGATTTTTATCCCGAATCAAAACTCAACCAATGGACTCTTAAACTTCCTAGAACTTTTCTTATATGTTTCTTAGTGTTTATGAAAAATTTGGTAATTTATTGACCCTGTTTGGTATTTTTTTCTGGATTTTTTTTGATAAAACAGTCAAAAATTCACCAAAAATCGTAGAAAATTCCAAGAATCTTAAAATTTTATGTGGACACTCCTGTCTATACCCTACATCACCACAACAAATTTTAGCACAATCCAAGCATCACGGACCAAGTTATAGTCAAAACAAGTTTCTACCTATCCTAGATTTGGTTTTCGGATGATATACCTAGCGTAGGCTTCGTTACCAAGCGTTCCTTGTGAGTCCAGAAGTGTGTGGGTGCTATATTCAGTACCTACACATCAAGACAATCCAAATATTCTAGAACTTAGACAATCAAGCTTTGTTTCCTTGTTTTTCGGTTCTACATCAAGTTTAACCAAGAAATCATGAGTAAAACTATGAAAAACAAGGTTAATACCTTGGATTTAATGGTGTTTAAGTTTGTATTCAGCTGAGAAAGATTGAAGAAGGCAGAATTTTGTGGGATTTTTGAGTGAAATTAAAGGAAAAGAAAATAAATGTATTAAATAATGGGGGGGTGGGGGGTTGGCGGTTTGGGGTGGGGTCCATAGGGCCACCTCGTGCTTCGTAACACTCGCTAAAAGATGATGTTTATCTTCCAGGTTGCGGTTAGATTCATTTTTGGGTCCCGAACACGTCTCCGATTTGCTAAACAGGCTCCGTTTTTCGCGTTCCTACTATCAAAAGACTCGGTTTTAAAAACTGAACATAACCCTCTCAAAATCGAACCCATTTACTTTTGATCATAATAGCCTCGTATTGGGGTAGTTAAGTGTTTTTAAGCTTGATTGACCATTCCTTGCATGTTTGGTTGGTCTTTCGTTGCTCGAAAATCAAAGCGTTTCCTTAACCGGGCACCGCCTCGTTTTGCGTGCCCGAGCTCCGATTTGCTTCTAATCTTATGTCGTAGTCTATGGCACCTAATCAAGATGTTTCGTGAACTCAGAATCATAAAGGGCCCTATCGTTGGCCTAATAATCACAGTCGAATGTTTAATGCGCTGTTAAATGTCAAGTCCCCGTTTAACACGTTGTCAAAGGCTAAGGACACCAACCTCACATCGTTGGTCCTTAATAGTGTCATGTTAACCATGATGTGCTCTCGGATTTCTCCGAGACATAACAAACATTGATTAGCATAGCACACAATCATGCAAGTTGCACAGTTTACACGCAATTATTGTTTTAATCATGCTTTAGGTTTAGGACCAATGAAGGTGTACCTGGTTTCGTCAGGGGTATCACAAAAACATAATTGAAATCGTGTACTATATGTTGTACTAGATGAACATAGCAAGTATATGTCATGAAAGCGTGAAAACATGAAAGTATCGAGTAGGCACACATGTATCACCCCAAATCGTTTGAAAACGTAAAAGAGGGGACTATGTACTCACTTGGGATTGCAAAAGTATCCTTGTTCGAGATGGATATACAAAGTTCAAGAGTCCGGAGAAATCAAGTGAGTCCTAATTCAGATAGAATGAAACCTTATAAACCAAATGAGTGTTGGAACTCATATGAAATGGTTTAATAAAGTTAACATTCAGATTTGGAAAGGATCCTAAGTGCTTTTGACCCGTATAACTCGTTAAGGTAGTTTAAGCCACTTTATTGTGTCATTTGCGTAAATATGTGTTCGGATGGTTAGATATATGTTATGATAAGTCTTATATGCCAAAACATGTTTAATAATTTCGTAACATCAGATTATATGTCAAATTTATGTTACATATGCTTAAAGTCGATTTATGCGAAAAAGGGCATTTTTGTCATTATTAAAGGCATAATAAACGACTTAACGTAATGCTAACCAAACGACATGACCATAAGGTATAACCTTAGAGGGTTATTCCCTATTCAACTTTGGTCACTAACATGAGTTTGGTCAGATCCTAAGATCGACCAAACGGGTCGGATTCAAAAGTCAAAGCGGTGGTCAAGACCGCTCGACTTACGACCCTAAACAAGCACTAAACTAGAAGTGACGAGTTAGACATGTTAAACATGTCTAACTAAGTTTATAAGACTGATTTGGTATCAAAACAAACCCGAAAATAGTTCCGTCCTTTAATGCAATTGACCAAAACTTTGACTCGTACTTCGACTAGTAAACGTGGTAATCAGTAGGCATGATTGCTATGGATCAGAACCATCGTGATTACGATCACGTTGCAAAGTCCAATTGAACTTTGACTTGACCAATTGATGGTTAAACCTGAAAGTCAAACACTGTTTGACTTTTAGCTTGAAATAGCTAAAAATAATAAACAGGACTAGGATGGAACACTTACTTGTGATCCATGAACGAAGGAAAGACTAAAGAACTCAGATGGGAGACCTCCAACAATGTGGTAGTCTCCACTTAGATTTATAGAGAGAAAGAAAAGAATTGAGCAAGGAAAATGGTTACAACTATGGAGGTATTTATAGTTGAAGATGAAATGCCAAGTGTTGAGAGGTGTTGTAGGATCTTAGCATGTGTCTAGTGATGTGTTGCAACCAGAGGAAGTGTGGCAATACAAGTGTTTAGTGCCCAAAGAAGTAAACAAGAAGCTGCCAAGTTAAAAATAGGAAGCTTCTGCTCTGGGCACCACTTACGGACCATATGGGGTTTTGCCTTACGGTCCGTAAGGCCTTGCAGGGGCAGAAGTTTCAGAATTGCAGAATTGGCCCCTGAACTTGTTTTTGTCTCATTTTGGCACTTTTAACACCGTTAACCTCATTTTAAAGCTTTATAAGGATGATAAAGCATAGGAACTTGAAATGGGTCAAAAAATGTCCCGGGTGTCGGTTCTTTTGGTCATACGGTTGCGGTTTTTGGTTAATTACGACGAAAATCGTAACGAACGCGCAAATGACTGTAATTCGTAACGAATGATATGTTTGCATTCCAATCATCAAAATACAAGATTTTAATGATTACAAAAATTTTTTGATGTGCGTACATGTTCTGGATTAGGAAATAGGCGTAATGGCGTAGTTTCGCTGAATTTGCAAAATAGCCCGTGAAGTTGAATAAGCATGTTTTTGCCATACCAGACCCTTCAAAACTTATTTTTAAGTTATGTAAAGGATATTTAGGGTATTTTTAGCTTATGTCATTGTTCCGGAGTGTACGTGGCGTTAAACTAGTTACGATTGCGTAACAGTTTGCGATTTCACTTCCAGAAATGGTTTGAAAGATCAGAATTGAACAAGGATTGAAAATATGAAATACCATAAATGAATGCACAAATCTCGGATAAAACACAATGTTATAAAATTACAAATTCGTTCGGAGTAGTATGATGATTAAAATACACAGATGTCACAGTAAGAGTAACTCAGAGGCCAAAAGATTGGCATGTTGACATAATTGGTCCCTCAAGTTTATAATTGTCGTTCAGTGGTTATTAAAATAATATAACGGCAGCTTCAGTCCCTCTGGTTCAACATTCATATATGAGGATCAGCGGGACACGTGTCGGGATTAAATTTGGCATGAAAAATATGAGGTGTTACATCCTCACCCCCCTTAAAAGAGATCTGACCTCGAGATTTTAATTCAAAAAGATCGGGGTACTTCTGTCGCATAATGGACTCGACCTCCCATGTATATTCGGGGCCTCGACGAGCATTTCACTTAACTTTACAATAGGTATCTTTTTCCTTCAGAGCTTCTTAACCTATCAATCCTCGATTGAAATCGGTTTCTAAATGATCCTCAGGTTTTCATCGATTTGCACATCATGATGTGACATAGCTAGCGATTCATCAACTAGACATTTCTTCAAATTATGATGTGGAACACATCATTGATTCCACTGAGCTCCTTTGGTAATTTAAGTCTGTATGCTACAAAACCGACACATTCGATAATCTCGAATGGTCCAATATACCTTGGGCTCAACTTACCCTTCTTTCTGAAGTGCATCACACCTTTCCAGGGTGATACTTCAACATAACTTTGTCCCCTATTCGAAATGAAGATGTTTATGCCTCTTATCAGCATAGCTCTTTTGCCTATCACGGGCAGCTTTGAGACGATCATGGGTTTTCATTATTTTATCCGTGGTCTCGAGGACAATTTCTGGTCCAGACAGTTGGACTTCCCCAACTTCAGCCCAACAAACGGGCGTTCTGCATTTTCTCCCATACAAGGCTTCAAAAGGGCGGCCTTGATGCTCGTATGATAACTGTTATTGTAGGAGAATTCAATTAGGGGTAAGTGGTTATCCCAACTTCCACCTAAGTCAATCACACATGCACGAAGCATGTCTTCCAATGTTTGGATGGTACGCTCACTCTGTCCATTTGTCTGCGAATGGTAAGCCGTACTAAAATTTAATCTCGTGCCCAAGGATTGCTGGAAACTCTTCCAGAAGTGAGATGTGTATCTAGTATCTCTATCGGATACAATAGATACTGGCACACCATGTAAGGACACAATCTCGTCCTCATATAGCTTAGCTAGCTTGTAGAGCTATACGTCTCCTTAATTGGAAAAAAGTGACTTGACTTGGTTAATTTATCCACAATGACCCAAATCGTGTCATTGCCACGTTTGGTATTTGGTAACTTGGTAATCAGATCCATCGTTACCATTTCCCATTTCCATATGGGAATTTCAAGTTGTTGTAGGAGTCCTGACGGTTTCTTGTGTTCAGCCTTAAACTGTGAACATGTCAAGCACTTCGATGGGTGGCTTTCATACCCATCCACCAATAATTTAATTTTAGATCTTGATACATTTTGTCACCTCCACGGTGAACTGAATATTTAGAATTATGCGTTTCGTAGAGGATTAGATCTCTAAGTCCTCCACAAATCGGAACCCAGATCCGACCATTAAATCTAAGGATTCCATCCTTTCCAGGTGTTAACTGCTCAACAGTTCCACCTAATCCCTCATTAGGGATATTAGCCTCCATCATGGCTTGTTTCTGCGCATCCAGTAGCTTTTTATTCAAGCTACTCATGAGCTCAATGCTTTTGGCATTAATTCTTAGAGGCCTTTTTGATGCATGATGTCTATTGTCTGCGTCTTAGGTCTAGTTTAAATGTATAGGGCTAGAATTGTAAAGTCATTAAAGTTATGTTTGTGTTGAAAACATTCGTACGAAGTGGATAGTTCGTGCGAAGTGGCAACTTCATACGAATTGTGGTAGTCTATAAATATGTGGCCTGGTTCATTTCATGTAACATTTTTGCAAAGTTGAGCTGAAGCTCTGTCGGATTTCATCCAGATTGTAAACGTTTATTAATCAATGAAATCAACTTTTAATTAACAGTAATTCTTGTGTAAGTGTCACTAATTCATAATATTTCCGCGATTATGGACTAGATATCAAATAGGAACCTTTGCTTAGGAGGAATTCGGTCCGACAAGTGGTATCAGAGCTCATGAAGCCTAATTTGAAGACTTTGACACAAGATTACTTCTACTTCTACTCTATTATTTCATTTTTTCATCTTTAAAACGAATTACGGTTAAAAAGGGCTAATTTTCGAATTTATCATGTAAAATCACATAATGATAAACCCTTGAAACTTTCAAATTGAAAAACGAATGAATTCATGACGAAAATTGCAAAATTCATTGATTTGTGAAACATCGTTCGCTTGAAGTCATAAAGGTAATTCTACAAAGTGACATTTGTAATTCGTATGAATTAACATTTCAATTCGGATTAAAATCAGTTACCAGTTCGTATGAACTGACTTGTTCAATTCGTACGAAGTGGAAGTTTTGTTTAACTGTTTTCAAGTTTTAACCGATTTCAGATAATTAGTCCGATACGATGGATAACACAGAGTTTTATAGAACGTTTGACATGAACGTAGTCAAAAAACAAATGCTGTTGCTCAGATGAATCTTGAAAACGAGATGGGAACTACTGTTAAGCCACCGAAGCTTATGAATCTTGAAGATTATAAGAGCTGGAGAGAAAAGTTCAAAAATTGGGTCCAGGACAATCATTTCAACAGTTGGCTTGCAATCACAACAAAATGGGCTCTGCCAAGAGATGAAAATGGTATAGAAAAACCATTACAAACTACACTACAGAAGAAAGAGACAAATTCGTTAATGGAAGAAGATTATGAGTTTATTATTACAATTTGTCAAAGAAGACATTCTGATGTTATTACAGCATGACAATCATTCTCAAACTTTGTGGAATGCATTACTAATGAAGTATCATGGGAGCACTGAAATGAGGAAGAGTAAGAAAGCGTTGTTGAGGAAAGAGTTTGACATTTTCAATCTTATGAAAGGCGAATCCATGAAACAACTAATTAAACAATATTTTCATTTAGTCGTTCAGTTAAAGAGACATGGGATTCTGAAGACTGATGAGGAGCATGTAGATAAACTGGCAGAAGCTCTGCCTGAGGGAAAATGGTCCACATATTTGATGGTGTTAAAGAACGAACTGAATATAGTGGATACAATCTACCAACATTTATCGAGAAACTTGAAGGTCATGAAATGGAGTTACAGAAAATTGCAAGATCTAAGAGCGCACAGATAGTACAAGATGTTGGTTTGTATTTCAAAACTGGATCACCTGAGACACAAAGCCTAAAAATACAAACAACATTTAGTGCTAATACTTCTGGAAATTCATTTTAAAACCAGTCAAGTTTTCAATCATTTCCAAGCTACAATCCTAACACTCCTCAGACACCTCAAAGCTCAAACTCATTTCAAAGCCAAAAAATCTATCAAGTCAAGTAAGTTCAAATCCAATTTTTTAATGCAACATAGCGGTAAATCTGAACAACGCTCAAAATTTCACTGAACAGACAGCCAAACAACACATTGCTCTACTTGCTTCAGTTCTTGAGTCTTATGAAAGTTTAGTCGCTGGTAGAATTGGAAATCCAGAGACAACAACTGAAGACTATGATCAAATTGATTCTGAAGAGCTAGAACTGATGGACATAAAGTGGTGTATGGCATCTATCGTTCGACAAGCACAAAGATTTATTGAAATCATGGGAAGAAAGGATTTAGGCACTATGGATGGTAAACTTGGGTTCGACAAGTTGAAAGTTACGTGTTTTAGATGTCGAAAAAAGGGGCACTTTAAAAGAGAGTGCACGAACTGGGAAGTGAATGGTAATCAGAATCCTTTTGGAAATGACTATTACAAGAAGGCAATCTATTATCAACATCTCCTTCAAATACAAGGGCTATTCATATTGAAGAAGGTTCATCAACTTCAACAGAAAAAGCCTTGGTCGTAGCACAAGAAGATGAAGGATTCAACTGGAATAAGTATATCACCAAAATGAAAGCTTGGCATTGTTGGAAGAAATCATTGAGGAGCCAGAACCTGAAATGGAAGAATGTTCGATAACGTGGTCTTTGACGAAGAAGCACCGGAAGAAAGTATATTGGAGGAATGTCTTCAAAAACGATCAGAGGAAGAAAACATTTTACATAATTTTTTCATGAATTTAATTCCACATGTTATGATTTCTTTTTTTGCAGGATTTTTCAGCCTTGGAAATTCCAGAGTGAGTCTTTGGAGATAGTAAACCCAGAAATTGAAGAAGTGATCAACGTTGAGAAAGAAATGACAGTTGAAAATTGACATAGATCGCAGATAAGGCAATGGTGGCAAATTAGAAAGAGGTAGATTCTGATTCAGAGATAAAGAAATTGGAAAATGAGAAAGAGTTAGTAAAGGAAGTGGTGAAGGTGCAAATTGTCGAGGTTGAAAAACCTTGTACAAAGTGCAATAAGGCATGTGAAAACTGTGCTGAAAAAGATAAAGTCATTAAGGAAATTAATAAGCATTCAGAACATTTCAAATATGATTATCAAACAATGAAAGAAGCTTATGATAAGATAAAAAGAACTTATAAGATGGTTGAGCAAGCAAATTTTGAAAATGGTAAAACAATGGTATGTTGAAAGCAACTGTAATGGAAAAAATATGACAATTAACATACATCTAAACACAATTGCTGAACTCAAAAGTGAATTAGAAAGGATGAAAATTGAAACTAAAAGGGTAAATAAACTCTTGATCAGTTACTCGAGCAGTTCATATGTCATTGACCACATTCTACCTAAAACTGAAAAGGTGGAAAATGATCAAAATGAAAAGAAAAGTGTAGACTATAGACGTGTTCCACCACCCATGTGGCAGAGTTATTCTAAAAAGACACAAGATGGGATGGAAAAGGTGCTTAATCTAAAACTCAAATCTGAGATGGTTGATGAGCTACCTGAGAACATAGATATAGTATACACTAAACCTGAAAATGACAATGAAACTGAATTGATAAAAATGTTGTTGAAAAAGTATTGGAAAGTGATTCAGATGATTCAACTTTTGAAAGTGTTGAGTCAAGTTTGAACAGTTCTGATTCAAACTCACAATCTGAAAGTGAAGACATTGGTCACAAAAATTATTTTGAATCGTCAGAAGACAGTTTAAGTGATGATCCTGACGTTGTTCTTTAAAAAGTTAAGGATTTTGATAAATTGTATTTTGATGAAACATTTCCAATTTAGAATGTGAAGGAAGATCATATTGATAAACTATTCAAACTTATTGAACTAAACACAACTAATCTTGATAAAAATGTGCATAATTTTTATTCAAAACCTAAAAAGACTTTCAATAATTACCGAAGAAAGGGTGGAGATTATCCTGAGAACAGGAGAGGTGGTTTGGGTTTTGAACAAAAAAGTATGTAAGAAAATTTCCAAAGCAAAATTTTAAAAAGAAAAGGGTTGAGTTTCTTTTTGGAACCAACACGGTAAGTGAAGAGAAAAACATTGGTAAAAAATCCAATGATGAGTCCAAGAAGGAAAAAGAGCTTAGTGAACAGACTAAGAATATCAAAGTGCTGATAATAGGACTTGTTTCAAATACAATGAATTGGTCATATTGCACAGAAATGTTCTAAGTCAAAGTCTGTTCATCAAGACAAAAGAAAAACAAAGATGTTAAGTCAAAGAAACCGGGTTTTGTACCCAAGTTCATTTTGAAACGGAATCATGAAAAACCACAAGTAGTAAATATTTCAACATATGAAAAAGGTGAATCTTTGAAAAGAATTGAACAAAAAGATTCAAAAATTTTATATCAAAAAGGCACATTCAAAATCACAAAACTGGATTCCAAAGACAAACACATCTTCTGAAATTCCAAAATCAACTATGACGGTAAAACCCAAAGAAAACATTTAATTAAAAACTTAAAAGTGGGTTCCTGTTACAAAGGAAGAGGAAAGTTCTGACATTTGACATTCCTATCCCACCGAAGACCGAGAAGGCTTGGGTCTCCCTGTTTAAGTAATTTCTTATTTGCATGTGCAGGGGCTTCCATCTAAGTGCATTATGGACAGTGGAGCTTCCAGGCATATGACAGGGATGCTAGCTTTCTCTATGACGTCAAATCTATCAGTGGAGGTTATGTAGGCTTTGTAGGGAATCAAGGAGGTCAGATAATCAGAGAAGGAAAGTTATCAAACGGGGTTGTATCATTTGATAGAGTGAACTACATCGCAAAATGGAAAATAATCTGCTTAGTATCTCACAGATATGTAACAAAAAGTTCACCACTCATTTTAACGACAAAGAATGCATGATTTTGAAGCAAGGATTTAAGATTCCGGAGGAATGGATTCTTATGCGCGCCCCGAGAGAAAACGATCTTTATGTGTTAGACATGGTATAGCTTCCACAACATCAAAGTCGACACAATGTTTTGTTACTAAAGCTACAAAGAAAGAATTAGTGCTATGGCATAGAAAGATGGGTCACATACATTCGAGAAAAATTAATTTTCTGGTTCATAACAACCTAGTGGAGGATGTTAATTTGAAAAGTTTCCATTTGAACGATGATTGTCTGAGCTGCAAGAAAGGGAAGGAGCACAAGAAATTTTACATGAAGAAGTTATTGAATGTAACACCCCGACCGCGTAAAAACAACAATCCATGGCGGAAACGTCAGGGAGTCACGTTACAAGATTGTTTCATAACCATGAACCATAATGTTTTGGTATTATTGAATTAATATTGTTTACATCGTCTTGGGAAATAAACGGAAAAAAAACATAATTAAATTGTCTTTCTTGTTTTTATATCACTAAGGCCCGCGTCCAATCCTACGTGATCCATGCATTGTAATTCCTCACACCTAAGCTCCTGAAACATATGTGAAAATGAGTCAGCATAAAGTTGTCGGCGAGTACATAGGTTTTGTGAGTGTGTTAAATTCATGGTATTGTATAATTATTGCAATATCTCGTCAGACTGCTAAAGTTGTTATTGAAAACTTATATCAAATGTGTTTGATATTGCAATATAGTTAACCAACCAAAACAACTTGGTTAAGGTTTGTGAAAATCTCGTAGCCATGAATCTTGAACAAAAGCATTTCTTTGTAAAACCGAGTAGTAAATCGATTTAAAAGAAAACTTCGTATGGTTTATATCTTTAAGTGAAAATCGTTGCGTGTCATCATTGAAAACATTTGTTCAGTGATTCAGATGAGGCCACGATATGTAATACGATAAAAGCACTTATATACAGGAAGTAACATCGGTGTATCCACCATGCCTTTATCATATTACACCCGTCTCGTTATCTAAATCACCAATCGTAATCCAATCGTCCTTGTATAAACAAGTCGCTCAATCGTCATTGTTATAAACCACTCATTCAATTGTCATTGTTATAAACCAATCATTCAATCTTCCTTGTTTTAAATGTGAAAACTTTTGGTCATTTCGTTGAATACATTCAAACCTTTTTTGAATCATTCGAAAGCACCAAAGGGTCTCTTAATCGTATAACAAACCACCAAAGGGTTTGTTACAAATATAGTTTCGGTCGTTCCCCAAAACTTCCCCACAAACACCGGAATTTTGGTAACGGGATTGTCAGTCCTATGGCACCATAACTTACTGCTGGTCGGCTTGGCCAAAGTTAATGAATTTCATTCTTGTTATGGATATAACGCACAAACAAGTTCGTTATTGAAATCGTCATGTTTTATATAAACCATAGCTTTTGTTTCGTAAACTTGAAAATGGTTTAGCACATATGAATCACCCCAAAATATTTATAAAACTAAAATAGGGGAACTATGTACTCACTTGGGATTGCGTATGTGTTCTTATTTCAATGATCAAAGAAAGCTCAAGAGTCTGAGAATTCAAGTGTGTCCTAAATTTGGATAATTATGTCGGGACTTTAATTGGAGGTTTCGATAGAAGGAAGCCTTGTAAACCAAATGAGTGTTAGAACTCATATGAAATGGTTTAATAAAGTTAACATTCTGATTTGGAAATGATCCTAAGTGCTTTTGACCCGTTAGGACTGGTTAAGGTAGTTTACGCTACTTTAACGGGTCATTTGCGTAAATATGAGTTCGGATGGTTAGATATAAGTTATGATAAGTCTTATATGCCAAAACATGTTTAATAATGTTATAACATCAGTTTATATGACAAAAATGTTTGGTCACATATGCTTAAAGTTGATTTATGCGCAAAAGGGCGTTTTGGTCATTATTAGGGGCATAATAAGCGACTTATCATAACATTAACCAAACGACGTGACCATAAGGTATAACTTCAGAAGGTTATTCCCTAAACAACTATGGTCAAAAAATATGTGTTTGATCGGATCCTAATAACGACCAAACGGGTCGGATTCAAAGTCAAAGCGGTGGTCAAGACCGCTCGACTTACGACTCTAAATAAGCACTAAACTAAAAGTGACAAGTTAGACATGTCAAAACATGTCTAACTAAGTTATAAAATGCTTTGGTATCAAAACTTAGTGTTTTGATACCCGAAAATAGTTCCGTCGTAAAATGCACATAATGCGCATTTTGACCAAAACTTTGACTCGTCACTTCGACTAGTAAAGTGGTAATCAGTAGGTACAATCGCAGGGATTATAACCTTCGTGATTACGATCACGTTGCAAAGTTCAATTGAACTTTGACTTGACCAAAAATGGTCAAAACCAAAAGTCAAACAGAAAGTCAAATTGTTTGACTTTTGGCTCAAAATAGCTAAATTAAAAGAACAAGACTAGGTATAACACTTACTTGTGTTCTAGGATGAAGAATGCTCAGATGGGAGGCCTCCACAAGTGGTAGCACTCCAACTTAGAGCAATAAGAAGAAGAAGGAAATAACAAGGAAATGAGTGAATGGAGGTGGGTATTTATAGTGTTCTTGAGCTTCCAAGATCATTCCTAGTGTCCCATGATGTGTCATGATCAGAGGAAGGTCCTAACACATGTCTCTTGAAGGAACATTGCTGGAAAATTTGGGATCTTGGAGGCCAAGCAGTTGAAACAAGAGGCTGCCAACAAAATAGCTGAGCTGGGAGGTCCTTACAAACCATATGGAGGTTTGCTTACGTCCGTAAGCATAGGACCTGGCAGCATGTTTTGAAACATGGCAGTTTAGGTCTCTGAACTTGTTTTCGTCGCTTTTTTGCACTTTTAACACCCGTTAACCTAATGTTTAGGATTCATAATGATGTTAAAGCATAGGGAACTTGAAATAGGTCCGGAATGTCATGGATGTCGGTTCGTTCGGTTGTACAGTTGCGTTTTTTGCTTAATTACTACGAACGCTTTAAATGCGAAAATGACCGTAATTGCGTAACGAATGATATTTTTGCAATCTCATCAATAAAATACAAGATTTTAATGGTTACAAAAATTTTTGAATGTGCGTACGTGTTCCGTATTAAGAAACACGTGAATCGGTGTACTTTCGTATATTTTGCAAAATAGTCCCTGGAGTTGCATAAGCATGGTTTTGCCATACCAAACCCTACAAAACTTATTTCTAAGTTATGTAAAGGATATTTAGGAAATGTTTAGTTCGTGTTATTGTTTTGTAGTGTAGGTCACGTTAAACTGATTACGTTTGCGTAACAGTTTGCGATTTCACTTCTAGAAGTTATTTGAAAGTTTGAAATCGTGCAATAATTGAATATGTGCATTTGTCATGATAATTATACAAAATCTCGGAAATAAAACACAATATTTCCTTGATTGATAGATTGTTTTGGAATCGTTACATGTTCGAATCACCACAATTGTCACATTGAATTCAATCAAGTTACCGCTAGAAAGGCTTCACATGGATCTCTTCGGTCCTGTCAATGTTAAAAGCATTTCTAGAGATCTATACTGCCTGGTTGTAACTGATGATTATTCAAGATTTTCATGGGTATTCTTTCAAGAGAGTAAGGATGAAACTTTTCAGAATCTGATGATACTCTTTCGAAAGCTTGAGAATTTGTATTATTTGCCAATACGAAGAATCAAAAGTGATAACGGAACGGAATTTAAGAACAACCGCATGCTCGAATTTTGCAACGATAAAGGCATTCTTCACGAATTCAGTGCCCCTATACTCATCAACAAAATAGAGTAGCTGAACGTAAGAATCGTACACTTATTGAGACTGCTAGAACAATGCTTGTGGATTCGAAGTTACCTGTAAGTTTCTGGAGTGAGGCTGTTGCGTCTGCATGTTATACTCTAAACAGGGTATTAACTGTCAAACCTCATAAGAAGACATGCTTTGAGCTTCTCAATCAACGGAAGCCGAAGTTGGAATTCCTGAACCTTTAGGATCTCAATGCACGATTATTGATCCTGATGGAAAATTTGGTGCAAGATCTTTAGAAGGATTCTTTGTTGGTTATGCTAGTCCACTTCGACGTGTATTCTTACCAAGTTTGAATCAAGTGATCCTAGCAAACACGTTGACTGTCGAAGATATACAATGCCAACACAAAAGGCAGGTGATTCTTGGATGTTCAATTATGAAAGTTTATGGAATTCTTTTGACCTACCAAAGGAGCCAAACGAAGAAGAACTTGAAGTGTTGTATCATTTAATCAAGAACAAGTTCTAAGGCCGATAGTGATAACACAACCATCTATTGGAACAAACAATTCTAGAGAAGGTCCAAGTAATTCGCAAGATGAACCAGTGAGAAATTCAACAAGCCCAATACTTCTCAAACAAATGATTCTGATTCTAAAGATACACTACTTATGATCAAGATGGCGAATCCAGTTCCGATGATGAATCTGAGCAGATAACGAATTTGTTAAATCAATCTGCAGGTCCTAGTAATCAAAATGAAACTCTTCAAGCAATAGCGTTGCTGATTCAGTGGCTAAACCAAATATCACTAATTTGGAGAACAAAGTGGTTGTTTCTGATGAAGTGATGCCTAGGAATCTATCTTATCATCCTCTAACAACATTATTGGCGAACTGCAAGTAGGAGTTCAAACAAGACATCAAATAAACCAAGCCCTTAGTTGTTTCTATACTAAAGTAGCTTCTGTTCAAGAATATTGTTCTTATCATTGTTTTAGCTCATAGATCGAACCAAAGTGTGTTAAATATGCAATAGTTGATGAAAGTTGGGTCAATACTATGCAGGAAGAACTGCAACAATTTGAGAAGTTAGGAGTCTGGAAGCTTGTAGACCCCCGGCAAATCAAAAAGCCATAGATACTAAATGGGTTTCAAGTGCAAGCGTGACGATCGAGGAGTTATTGTGCGCAACAAAGCTCGGCTCATTGTCAAAGGTTTTCATCAACAAGAAGGAATTGATTACACAGAAGTCTATGCTACAGTTTCAAGACTGGAAGCCATCCACATATTCTTGGCGTTTGCGTCATGGAAGGGCTTCAAGGTGTACCGGCTAGATGTCAAATCAGCTTTTCTCTACGGAAAGGTGAAGGAGCTAGTGTATGTCGGACAACCACTGGGGTTTGTCATTCACTGAACAAAGACAAGGTTTATCTACTCAACAAAGCTTCTATATGGTTTGCATCAGGCCCGAGAGCCTGGTATGAGACTTTATCTCAGCACCTGTTAGACAACGGCTTTACGAGAGGTACAATGGATAGCACCTCTTCACGAGAGAAGTTGGAAGTCATTTGCTCATAGTACAAATCTATGTGGATGACATCATTTTTGGTTCTACAAACGATGAACTATGCAAAGAGTTTGAAACAATCATGAAGAAGAAGTTCGAAATAGTTATATGGACGAGATGGAATTCTTTTTTTGGGATTACAGGTTGATCAATTGCCTGATGGTATCTTTATTCATAAAACTAAATATGTTCATGACATTTTGCAGAAGTTTGAGATGAATAGCACTAAACCGCTTTCAATACCATTGGCACTCAATCATGGAATCTGCCCAGACGAACATGGAGCCAAAATCGATGAGACTCTATATCGGTCAATGATATGATCTTTGATGTACCTGACAGCTTCACGGCCTGACATCATGTATCCTACCTACCTGTGCGCCTGTTATCAGTCCAGTCCCAGATTATCACATTTGATGATCGTAAAAAGAATATTCAGATATTTGAAGGGTTGCCCTAGCACCGGCTTGTGGTATCCAAGGAACGACAATTTTGATCTCACGGATATGCTGATTCTGATTTCGGTTGCGACAAACTTAACACAAAGTCTATAATGGCTGGTTGCCTGTTCTTCGGAACACGTTTAGTAACGTGGCAGTGCAAGAAGCAAACCACGGTTGCTCTCTCGACTTGTGAGGCTGAGTATATTTCAGCTTCCAGTTGTTGTTCACAATTACTGTGGATCCAACAAAAGATGAGATACTTTGGATTGCAGTTTCTTGACACGCCTTTATACGTAGACAATAAGGCAGCAATTGACATAACCAAAAATCCAGTTCAACACTCTAAAACCAAACACATTGAAATTCGATATCACTTTATTCGTGATTGCTACGAAAAGAAGTTGGTTCGAATAGAAAAAAATCCACACTGATGAACAAAAGGTAGATTTTTATACCAAACCATTTCCTTTAACAAGGTTTAAGTACTTAATGAGACTAAATAGTATGAAAAATCTTTCATCAGATGCGGAGGATTAGGTTAAATATGGATCGGATGACGAGTTTTCATGATTCTCATCGGTTTGTCACTTTTATTAGATTTTAGAATTCCTTTCTTTAAAAACAAAAATCCAAAAATATGTTTTTGATTTTAGGGGGGGAAAGTTTGGGAAAATACAAAAACATTATAAAATCAAAAAGTACAAAAAACATGAAAAAGACAAAATGAGTTTTTAGTGTGAAAAGAGGATATGATAGTACATCAGTTGACTATCACATTATGCTAAAGATTTGGAAATTAAAAAGGTTAAAAACAAGTCTCACTAATGATGTGCCAATAGGCTTCGCACATTCAGTAGATTGATTCTGAGATATAAATATAAAGAAATAACTTCTTAATGTGGGTAAAATCTCTTGGATATATGGACTTGGTACTCTGAGATTTCGTTTGAGTGATAGCCTGATTCTGAGATACTAGGTCTTTATAGCGAATTGATATCGGGGTATTATACAAGTTCTTCTGACCTTTGCGGAAGCAATAACCTAGAACTTGTAGAATACTTTTTCTTATGAACTCAAAAAACTGCTAAAAATATTGAAATTATCGAAAGATATTACAATAAGCAGTTCAAAAGATTCCTAAGTGGAACACACCTTTAAGAGAGCCTTTATCTCTTTGTCGGTATGGCTGGTACTAACCTGAGCTCCCAAGGTCTTGCATTACCCAGATTATAGATATCAGTTATCTATACTCACATGTAAGATGAAATCTAGGGAATCTTGATACGAAAGTATGTTCTGAGGTGGAAAACACAATTAAGTAAAGCTCTTAAGATTACCTAACGTTCTCGGATCAATTGAGAAATGTGATGAGGTTTAAGAGGATCAGTATACTGACAATCTAAGTGAATTTGTTTTGAAACTTAAAGTCAAGATTAAAGGTCAACGATACTAGTGATATGTCTCAAAAACTGATATGATCCTCTAACACAAACTCACAAAAATATGTCTGTAAATATGTTTGTACATAGATTATTACATTTCATTTTAGAAAACCCAAAAATATTTCAGTGTGTTTTAGCATAAATTTTTGGAAAATTCAAAAAGATTTTATTTCTATCTTAGTTTCGACTACCGATGATGGAAAACGGATCTTCAAAATCCAGAAGTGCTGATTGCTGATGAAAATCATGAGACAATGGGTTGGGAGCTAATTTGAAGAAAAAAATGTTTTGAAAAGATTGAAAGTCCTTTGAAACTTTACACTGCTGAAAACACTAGTTTGTTCTCAAAAAGGTCAACCAAGGTCATTAACTTGAACTTGGTAGATAAATCAGTTAACTAAGGTCATTAATTTGGACTTGTTTATCTGAGTGGGTTGGTAAAACTTTTTAATGAACAATAATTTTAAAAAGTTGAAATTAGTAGTATCAAATTCGTACGAACTACAACTCAATTCGTACGAATTGAACACTGAAGACATAAATAGGTCAAATTCTTACGAATTCATCACTTGTCACTGTTTGAACTAGAGAGAACTTTGTGCGAATTGAGTGTAATTGTGCAATTGACGCCGTTATACTGCCAAAATTTTGTTAATAGGATTGAATAACACACTTTATTCAATGGGCAAGGTATAAAAATCGAGTTTCAACCGATGATTTTGATGTTTATCACATTTCGACCCTTTGAACTTAGATCTAGGATGTTTAACCAGACAAAAACGAAAATTGAACCTAGATTGAAGTTAATCGGCGTGTTTAGAATGCTTTGAACCATTAATGGTTAAAAATCATGGAAAAATTCAAGTTGCAGGTTTTGTGAAGAAGATGACCACTTCGTACGAAGGGTCAGTTCGTATGAAGTGAAGGATTTCTAAGTTTATATGTCTAATTCATACGAACTGGCTTGTGGTTAATTAAAAACTGTAATTCATACGAAGTGGATGGTAAATTGATTGTAGAGTTGATAAATTTCAATTCGTACGAACTAGTGTGGTAAACATGGATGTTATAATTCGTACGTATTGGTATGGTGATTTGGTTTTGATTAAGATAATTCGTACGAATTAATGATGAATCAATTTGTACAAACTGAAATGCAAGATGTGAGCAAATTTTGTGAAAATTTCTAAGTGTTTTTGTTTTGTGTGACGCGCAGAAAAAAGAAGTCCAATTATTCGAAGTTCCATAACACTGTTATGTGCTGGATATAAAGAAATTTCCGAGATTAGCACCATTCTCAGATATCTTGGATATTATGAAGCGTATTCGAATCAACAAGGCGTTAACACATCATTACAATGCATATAGATCACATGTTGAGAATTTCTGGAATGCTGCAAGATACGTTGAAGCTGAAAGGACTTTATATTATGCAGTGAAGATCGATGACAAAGATCCTGAAGTCAAGATAACAGAAGCTGACATTCAAAAGGTTTTAGACTTCAAAGACAAAGAATCAGATACGACATGCTATCCAGAACGTATGGTGAAGGGATGCTTTTATAGAATGGGTTACAGAGGATACTGTGAACGCTACAACATGGAAAAAGGGAAATTTTGGGCGTCTATACAAGTATTTTATTCATTCTTTGATACACGCATTGAGCCACATGAAAGGAGATTTGATGATATACAAGACTATCAGATGTATATGGCCACGGTGTTAGTTTTGAATCTGCCATTCAACTTCTCTCATGTTATTTTAGATTATATGACGAAGAACACTTGTCCTGACAAGTTTCTTCAGTATCTGAGGTTTGTTCAGATGCTTCTTGACGATAAATTCAAAAACTTAAAGAAAGAATACGATGATATTTTGTATCTACATCACATGGATGACGATACTTTATTGAAGTTGGATAAATATTTGAGGCAAGATACAGTGCCACCAACGAAAGCAATGTTTGGAGCGATTGTTGCGAAAGATTATATTGTGCCTGAGTTAGGCAGATGGCGTAAGGATACAAGTGGTGATGAGAAAGATGAGATAGTAGGGTTGGAAGATTTTATTGAAAAGAGAAGCCGATGGTATACAAATGCTGAAACTGAGAAGAAACAAAATGTTCTATGAAGAAAGTTAAAACTATGTTGACTAATGAACCGAAGATGAGCCTGAGAATCTTCAAGCTGAGAACATTAAATTGAGAATGTAAAGATAGCAACTGTTGAAACTGAGAATATAGAAGTTGAAAATGTAGAAGCTGAAGACGTTGAAGGTGATGATCATGGTGTTTTCTCTGCTACATCAGACAAAGGTGAATCTGAAGATTCCACTAATGTACGTGAAAGACAAATCAGAGAAGAGTTAGAGCAGGAAAAGTTGATAAAGGAGGGAGACGATGTGTATGTGCCTTCTGAACAAGTATCAGAGGAAGAAAAGTCGAAAAAGAAAACAAGGTGTGTGAAAATTAAGGCAGGAGAGGTTAAGAAGACTATGGTCACCAGCTGCAACAACTAGAAGAAAGAGGATGAAAAACTCAATACCTAAGTCTGAATTTGCTATATCTACTCCACCAACGTCACCTATACACACCACACCACCTACTACTCCCACTCATATAAAACCACCACCAACTACTTCACAACCACCAATACCTCCTCAACCATAGTCAACCCCTAAACGTTCAGCTCCTATATCTGCATCTAAACAAACAACACCTCAAAGCCAAAATTCTGAATTAAAATTTCAAGAAGCTTTTGGAAATATTCCTTTAACACCAACCAATTATACAGAAGGAATGTCTACGGATGCTTTTTCAGATGTGTTCAATGAATCTAAGATTGCTGAGCTGGAAAGGAGAATTAAAGTGTTGGAAGATCAAATGAAAGCTAACAACGATAAGAAAGAAGTGTTAGAAGCAAGAATGAAGTTATGGAGAAGGATCATGAGTACATGAAAGCTATGATTGAGAGTTTGGGAACAGATAATGAAAGATTAGGAAAAGTGGTTAATGATCTGGAAAATGAACGAGCACTAAGAAATAGAAGGTTTGATATGCTACAGAGAGTACTTGCAAACAACCTTGGAATAGATTTTGTCGCTGAGTACAACCGAATGGAAGTACAAGAAGCGAAACAAAGGGTTAGAAAGGGAAAGGAAGGATGCAGCAGACTCAGCAACTCAAGGAAAGGGAAAAGTTGTTACTGAAGGTATAACGGATCCATTAATGATTGATCCGTTACGAACAGGTGAAAGTTTGATGATGATGAAGAACCGGTAATGGAAATGGTTGTGGTGGGGTAAGTAGTTGATGTTATTCATAATCCTATTTACAAAGGATTGCTGAGCTTAGAAGTCAAAGAGCTGAACGAGCTTTAGTTGAAAAGGAAGTAGATGAATATGAAGATGAAAATGACGATCAAAAGGATGATTCTGATGAAAAAGATGATAATTATGATGATGATGACAATCAGGGAGGTGTCGGCGTTACTATTGAAAGTGCTAAGTTTATAGGAGAGTTTGATTATGATCCACTTCTGAACAATGAAGTTAATGCAGAGGATGTTCAAGCTCAGGGTAGCAAAAAGGCCAACAGAAACTGAAGGAGCATCAGAATCCTCATAGCTACTACCTGATTGCTACAAGCCGATGATGCTTATGCTGGAACATAATGTTGAAGAAGGTGAGTATGTTCATAACTATACAAAGGAAGAAATAGCTAAACTGCTAGAAATTAATGAGGGATCGATTGAGTTTGATTTTGAAGAGGAGTTAGTGAACATAAGCACTTTTGAGCCTAACAATTATGTTTATAAGCGTGTGCCTGAAGCAGACAACTATGATCGTGTGATAATCGAGATGCTTTAGATGATGAAGATGTTGAAAAATATTTAGGTGCCGATACTGATAGTTTTTCTACATTTGAAGAGATAATGAGCCAGATAGATAAAGATTTGTTGAAACAAAAGATTGACGAATTGGTTCGAGATGGCAGTATTCCGAAAAGAATGTCTAAAGAAGATATAGCGGAAGCCAAGAAATCATGGTTCAAAGAGCTGCCAGAAGAAAGAAAGTTTAAATGACCACTAGCGTTCTTCATGAGAGACAAAGACAAATCATTGGGTGATATCTTAAGCTGGGGATGGATTAGAGAATTAAACATTTACGCTATCAAACATGAGTTTGGAGTTCAATACTTTTGATATTTGAAAGATTTGAAAAGTTTACCGTTTTGGGATGTGGAAGAGCTCTGCAAACAAAGAATATCAGTTATCAAATGAAGTTCCACGATCAAAGGCTATGGAAAGTGATCAAGTTTGAAGCAATGCATGGTTTCAACTACTAGAAGTCGTTTATTCCCAAGCGAAGAATCAAGATTGATAAAGTGACGAAAGAACGGGATGTTAGGTTGGTCATGAAATTTGGCAAACAGATCCAGAAACATGTGAAGCGGTAATTGTGTTGCGAGCTGAAGGTAATGGGGATATTACAAAAGAAGTAACTTGTAGGACCGATCCTCAATGCTTAGGAACCTAAATTTGATATCTAATGTGCATAATAGCGGAAATATTACGTCTGTTACCAATAGACAAGAATTAACCAGTTAAACGTCAGTTTTATAGATCAAACGTTCTGGTTACAAACTGACAGAGCTTCGCCTCTGAAGTGCCAAAATTACAAATAAGAGATCTAAGCTAGGTATTTATAGAGCACAAGTTCGGCCCAAGGAGATAGAAGTTCGCCCGAACTTGCATAAGCAAGTTCGGGCGAACATGCTTAAACATGATAACACATGGGCGAACTTGGATAAGACACTTCATAAATACTTCATAACCTAGCCTATTCAGCTCTATACAATACAGACTCGATATAAGACTAAGACATAGACATTATGCACCAACAGACTCCCCCTTGGATATTCGTATTCGTCTTTTATCAGTCTTCAAAACCTCTTTCTTCTTATAAACATTAACGTACCGACTAAAGAAGTTCTTGAAAGGCGTCCTTCGTCTCTCTTGTTTCGGATCTGACGTCTGATCAGTTGGCGTGGTCTTTTAAAGTTAGCCATTCTTAGGGAACTTTGTCTTGCCGCTTTTTCCATTCTTTCTTTGATCGCCTCACTTCTGGTTTCTTCTTTAAGAAATTCAACTCTTTCCAGATCCCTCCATTTCGTTTGCCACATTTTACCAGAATTTACTTTGCGTGTATAGCAAACGTTAACAACTTTCTGATACTGCATCGCCTGTACCTTTTATCTTTCTTCAAAAACAATCTTGCTGTAGAAAAGGCATTTCATATCTTCTCTCGAGCAGTTAACCAACCACATAGGATCTAGAATCCTTATCGTCCTCACCAAACCTCTCATACCCTGATGACCCATCACTTCAACTCGTTCTTTAGCAATATCCAAGTGATCTTCAAACTTTAACACAATCACTGCTTCACAAGTAGCTGGATCAATCTGCCACCACTTGAATAAAGGATAGAAGTTCTGTTCGATCGGCATAAGTTGCATATTCCTATGGCTCTAGGACATTTCATAATTAACGTTATGTCCTTTTCCCCTATAACCTTGTTAATCTTTATTCTTCATCTCGGAATAAACGGCTTCCAGTGATTCCAACCTTTATCAGCTTCGTACTTAATCATCTTCCACAACAACTGATCAACTATCTTCATATGATAAGTAACATTCACTATTTGTACTAGCTCTTCCATATCCCAATATGGCGCCAATGTCTTTAAATCAGCAAGATGTTTGAAGTACTGCACTCCAAATTCTCTTTTATTGCATAAACGTTGAGCTCTTTAAAACATTCCCAACTAAGTATATCTCCCAAAGAAACATCTTTATTTCTGGTGAAGAATGCTAGTGGACATCGAAACTTACGTTCACGCGGCATCTCCTTGAACCAGGACTTTTTCGCTTCAGCTATCTCTTCTTTGGTCATCGGTTTAGGAATCTTTCCTTCTCATAGCTCTTCAGCAATTCTATCTTTCAACATATCTTCATTAAGCTGTTTATACATCTCTTCGATGTAGGAAAACTTCTGATCCTGACCAACGTACTTAGCTTTCTGATCTGATTCATCATCTGAGGACCAATCTTGAACTATCACTCGATTGTACTCATCACTTCAAACCTTCTCTCATACTGATACTCTTTCGGTTCAAATGTGTCAACATTCATAACCTCTTCAAAATCAAACTCTAAGTTCTCAACTTCAACCTCAACTAGTTTTGCCAGATCTTCTTTTGAGTAATTATGTACAAACTCACCTTCTTCAACATTGTGTTCCAACATTAGTATCAAAGGCTTCGTAGGTACTGCAGTCACAGGCTTCGCAGATCGATCAACATCTAACAAATCAATATCATCTGACGGACCTTTCTCCCCTAACTCCCCCTGGATTTTATCTTCCATTCGATTCGATTCATCGTCCATGAGGTCAGAAAAATCAAACTCATCAGATACTTTTGCTTCATTAATCTTTAAACCTGTACCACCCTGATCAAAATCATCATCACCTTGATCAAAATCATCGTCATCATCCCCAACATTCCAATCTTCATAACCTTCTTCCTCTTCGTCTTCATTCTTATCCTCTTTCTCGGCTTCATCATTGTCTTTTTCTTTAGTAACAATGATAGGATCAGAAGGCTTGACAGATTCGTCAACCTTTTGGATATCAGACTGAGAAGCTTTGAAATATCTTCAGTTGGTTTCTCAGGAATATCAGAAGATTTCTCAGCAGTAGATTTAGGGGCTTCACCCTCAACCTACTTCCCTTTACCACTCTCGGCCAATTCTTTCTCAGTATGTTCCTTGGCTTCCTTACGATCCAGACGATCGTATTCAGCAAGAAAATCAATATTCAGATTGTTAGATAACACCTTCTGTAATCTGATGAATCTTTGATCGTTCAAAGCTTGAATTTTCTTTAATTCTGCAATCTTTGTCTGTAGTTTTATGTCCTGCAGACTTTCTATCAACGCCTTGAAATATTCACGTTCATTCTCAAGCACCTTCACTTTATCGCCAAGTATTTCTTTTTCGACTTTGCTCTGATTTACCTTCTTTACAAGCTCAGCCTTTTCTATCTCAATTTGTGCAACTTTCTCTTCCAATACCTTCACACGTTTCTCTAGCATCTCAGCATTAGTCTCTGGGAAAAACTCATCCAAGTCTTCGAGACTGATTGGACCATGTGGCATATCACCAAACATACTTCCCCTTGGTGTCTTTGGTGTTGAATCTTTCGGTGTTGCAGTTTTTGTGTTGACTTCTTAGGTGTAGAACTTTCAGGAACAGAAGTCTTTGGAGCACTTGGAGATTCAGCGAAAGGAACTTCAACAAATTCAGACACAGGAGGTTCTTGTGTACCTCCTTGCCTTTCCGCTTTGACATGAACAATGACAGGAGGTTCTTGTGGAGGAGGTTCTTGTGTGGCTCCTTTCTCCTGAGCACCAGAAGGTTCTTGTGTGGCTTCTGTGCTTTTCACCTTGCTTTTATACCTCTTGCTCACAGCTTTCTGAGCTTTCTTAGCTTTTCTTTTTCCTTTTGTATGAGGTGACCCTGTAATCTTCTTTGATATTTCAATTGCTGGAGACATTGTACGCTTTGTCTTTTTCTTTGGTCTCTCCTCGTCAGATTCTTTTTCAGCGTTAGGATCAAAATATGCATCCAATTTTCTTTCCTTTTCTGCCCTAATTTCTGCCTCTGTCTTTTCAGGCTCTTTATCAGATTCTTCATTCTCAGAAGTAGCAAAAATCACATCTTCTTGAGTTGATTTCACAGTTTCTTGACTTTCAATAACCACTGTCACACCCCGACCCGCAGCAGAAAAGGTGTTCGGGGCATGATTGGGTTATCATCAAAGCTCATGACATTTATTATAATGTTTCATATTTATTATTTCAATTTAAAAGAGATCATACAATCATAACAAACAAATACAACATGTTCTATTCATCCTTCTAAACTTCATTATTTTTCTTCTAAGGCAATTTCCTATGTTTTCCTTGCTTCATCCTGTTCACCTGTATCATATGTAAAAATGGTTTTTGGATCAACAAAAAGTTGGCGAGTGAACATTGTTAGAAAACATTTATTATTTATTTCTGGTTGTATTTAATATGGAAAAATTGTGCAATATTCATATATGAACAAACGTAAATAAACATACAATAACAACAATTAGCATACAATAACAAACAACAACAAACAATAACATACATTAACAAACCAACAGCATACAATCACAAACCATTAGCATACAATATCAAACAACAACAAACAATAACATACACTAACAAACCAACAGCATACAATAACATATCAACTTGCATAAATATATAACATAAATGAAACTGTGCGATCAAGGCTCAATCAAACAGAGCCGATCGTATTGCATGTACTGAAAATGAAAAAATGTCTGTGCGATCAAGGCTCAATCAAACGGAGCCGATCAATATTGCATGTACTGAAAATGAAAAATGTCTGTGCGATCAAGGCTCAATCAAACAGAGCCGATCGTATGTTGGCACGCCAGGTTCACGCTCATAATGTAATGGGGAACATGCTCAATGCTCATAATGTAATGGGGAGCGGCGGCCTATGAAATTGCATGTACTGAAAATAATAAATTAAATCTACACAATAATCACACAAACAGTTTACACAGGCAGGATACACATTTATTCATGATATGATGTATGCACAATGATTTAAATATAATAAATAGTAAGACACATGATACACCCTAAAAACGTGACTTAAACGGGGAATTTGTGGAGATTCACTCACAGTGGGTGCGTTCGGTGAATGATGATGAATGCGCACGAGGTTAGAGGATTGATCGTCGAGGAATAACTAACCTAATTAATAAGGAAAGTAAGGTAAATAAATGTATTTTATTAACAACTTTAATAGGATTTTTGGATATATTTTTGTGAGTTTTAGGCTATTTTCTAATCTTAAAAATGTTATTTTTAAGTATTTTTAATTGATTTTAAAATAAAATAAATAAATAAAAATAATAAAAAAATGTTGACTTTTTGACCGTTGACTTGACCGTTGACCGTTGACCGGTTTTATTGTGTAAGTGTATGCGCCGGGTGAGGCTCGAACACGAGACCTCCCGTTCGCGTGCACGCAGCTCTACCAACTGAGCTACGTGTCTAACCCGAAATATTTCTGTTTTTAATTATATTTATATACTAATTAAATTAATCCGAAAATCATTTATTTTAAAAAGATTTCAATGTGACGACTCGGTGCACTCCACAGGTCTCGAACCCGGGACCTGTGGTTTAGTTTGGCACACAGTCCACCGCTAGACTGTGTGTCTAACTTGTTAAATATTCTAGTTTTTATTATACTTAACATATTGCTTAATTAACCCGGTTCAGTTATTAACAAAAAGGCATTTTATTACAGCGCATGAGGTTGGGACAGGAATTGAACTCGCGACGTGTATGTGTATTTGTTCGCACACAGTCCACCGCTGGACTGTGTGTCTAACCCGTTCATAAACTGATTTTAATTAAACTTATATTATAACCTGCCTTCGTCTTCTTCGTTAACTTTACCCAGAAAAACAAAGTCCGAATGTTTCGGCTGATTTATGTCTAATTTGATTTTCAAACATTAATAGTAATTGAAAGGAAATGTATGGAGAGAGTTTGGGGAAAAGAGTTACCGATCCGTGTCTTTCACAGAACTCCGGCAGAGGTCCGTCGGCTCCGATAGTGAACTTCGGCTGTTAGGATTAATTAATAGTTCTGCTCGATTAATTATGAAATTGAGGTACTCAAACAAGGATTGACAGGAGTTTGAAGGGTTATACCGATTCACAGTGCGATATCAAAAATTTCAGAGATTTTCCGGCGAGGTTGAATATTCCGGCTATGTCGCCTGGGATGGATTCTGATCGATGAAATGGTGTTAGAATTCATCTTAAATGGAATGAAACAGAAACATTGAGGTAATTACCGTGTAGATGAAAGTCCCGGTTTTCCAGCGACTTGCAGAAACTTTCCGGCGAGAAAAATTTGATTCTCCGGCGGACTGAAACTTGAGCGAAAATGTAATTGAAAGTCTGTAGATTATGTTTGAGTCGTGAAGGAGTACAAAGATGGAAGTAAAACTGGAATTGAAGATTTTCGGTTATAAAAACCGATCCACTTCTAGAATTCAAGTTCATTCAAAGCAACTTGATTGAAAACGTCGGTATTTCGGTTATACTCAGTGAACCGCGAATATTCAGATCGTCTTTGAGCGTTTGATAACCGATTTCAGTTACAGTTGGCGTAACCGGTTGATTTATGTTTGTGGATAAGATTTATTTGTTTCCTAGAGTTGACTGAAAAACAACAGGTGGCGGAGTGGTTATGCGTGTGAGTGTTAAGTCTTTGGAGTTCACAACCCGGCTGACCCGGGTTCGATTTCCGGCAGCCTCATTTTATTTTTAAACCACTATTTTTAATACTTTTTCAAATATATATATACTTATTAATTATGTATCTTTTAAAATTAAAATGGTTTTTGGATCAACAAAAAGTTGGCGAGTGAACATTGTTAGAAAACATTTATTATTTATTTCTGGTTGTATTTAATATGGAAAAATTGTGCAATATTCATATATGAACAAACGTAAATAAACATACAATAACAACAATTAGCATACAATAACAAACAACAACAAACAATAACATACATTAACAAACCAACAGCATACAATCACAAACCATTAGCATACAATATCAAACAACAACAAACAATAACATACACTAACAAACCAACAGCATACAATAACATATCAACTTGCATAAATATATAACATAAATGAAACTGTGCGATCAAGGCTCAATCAAACAGAGCCGATCGTATTGCATGTACTGAAAATGAAAAAATGTCTGTGCGATCAAGGCTCAATCAAACGGAGCCGATCATATTGCATGTACTGAAAATGAAAAATGTCTGTGCGATCAAGGCTCAATCAAACAGAGCCGATCGTATGTTGGCACGCCAGGTTCACGCTCATAATGTAATGGGGAACATGCTCAATGCTCATAATGTAATGGGGAGCGGCGGCCTATGAAATTGCATGTACTGAAAATAATAAATTAAATCTACACAATAATCACACAAACAGTTTACACAGGCAGGATACACATTTATTCATGATATGATGTATGCACAATGATTTAAATATAATAAATAGTAAGACACATGATACACCCTAAAAACGTGACTTAAACGGGGAATTTGTGGAGATTCACTCACAGTGGGTGCGTTCGGTGAATGATGATGAATGCGCACGAGGTTAGAGGATTGATCGTCGAGGAATAACTAACCTAATTAATAAGGAAAGTAAGGTAAATAAATGTATTTTATTAACAACTTTAATAGGATTTTTGGATATATTTTTGTGAGTTTTAGGCTATTTTCTAATCTTAAAAATGTTATTTTTAAGTATTTTTAATTGATTTTAAAATAAAATAAATAAATAAAAATAATAAAAAAATGTTGACTTTTTGACCGTTGACTTGACCGTTGACCGTTGACCGGTTTTATTGTGTAAGTGTATGCGCCGGGTGAGGCTCGAACCCGAGACCTCCCGTTCGCGTGCACGCAGCTCTACCAACTGAGCTACGTGTCTAACCCGAAATATTTCTGTTTTTAATTATATTTATATACTAATTAAATTAATCCGAAAATCATTTATTTTAAAAAGATTTCAATGTGACGACTCGGTGCACTCCACAGGTCTCGAACCCGGACCTGTGGTTTAGTTTGGCACACAGTCCACCGCTAGACTGTGTGTCTAACTTGTTAAATATTCTAGTTTTTATTATACTTAACATATTGCTTAATTAACCCGGTTCAGTTATTAACAAAAAGGCATTTTATTACAGCGCATGGGGTTTGGGACAGGAATTGAACTCGCGACGTGTATGTGTATTTGTTCGCACACAGTCCACCGCTGGACTGTGTGTCTAACCCGTTCATAAACTGATTTTAATTAAACTTATATTATAACCTGCCTTCGTCTTCTTCGTTAACTTTACCCAGAAAAACAAAGTCCGAATGTTTCGGCTGATTTATGTCTAATTTGATTTTCAAACATTAATAGTAATTGAAAGGAAATGTATGGAGAGAGTTTGGGGGAAAAGAGTTACCGATCCGTGTCTTTCACAGAACTCCGGCAGAGGTCCGTCGGCTCCGATAGTGAACTTCGGCTGTTAGGATTAATTAATAGTTCTGCTCGATTAATTATGAAATTGAGGTACTCAAACAAGGATTGACAGGAGTTTGAAGGGTTATACCGATTCACAGTGCGATATCAAAAATTTCAGAGATTTTCCGGCGAAGGTTGAATATTCCGGCTATGTCGCCTGGGATGGATTCTGATCGATGAAATGGTGTTAGAATTCATCTTATAATGGAATGAAACAGAAACATTGAGGTAATTACCGTGTAGATGAAAGTCCCGGTTTTCCAGCGACTTGCAGAAACTTTCCGGCGAGAAAAATTTGATTCTCCGGCGGACAAAAACTTGATCGAAAATGTAATTGAAAGTCTGTAGATTACGTTTGAGTCGTGAAGGAGTACAAATATGGAAGTAAAACTGGAATTGAAGATTTTCGGTTATAAAAACCGATCCACTTCTAGAATTCAAGTTCATTCAAAGCAACTTGATTGAAAACGTCGATATTTCGGTTATACTCAGTGAACCGCGAGTATTCAGACCGTCTTTGAGCGTTTGATAACCGATTTCAGTTACAGTTGGCGTAACCGGTTGATTTATGTTTGTGGATAAGATTTATTTGTTTCCTAGAGTTGACTGAAAAACAACAGGTGGCGGAGTGGTTATGCGTGTGAGTGTTAAGTCTTTGGAGTTCACAACCCGGTTGACCCGGGTTCGAGTCCCGGCAGCCTCATTTTATTTTTAAACCACTATTTTTAATACTTTTTCAAATATATATATACTTATTAATTATGTATCTTTTAAAATTAATTTGGGCATTAAATACGCAACAAAATTTTTTAACTGATTGTTCGGTTAATAAACGAAGCGGGTTTGGTAAAATCCGGTTTTTGACGGATGTTACAGTATCCCCTACTTTTAGAAATTTCGTCCCGAAATTTAAGTAGTGGCATATTTGTCTAAAAAGGATGGTGTTTTAACTTGACAATTACATACTTAGAAGAGAGTAAGAGTTTAAATTTTGTTTGAGGCGGTAACGTTCCTTGTAAGGGTTGAATACCCTGCTACAGGAATCTCTTTTTGTTGCCTAAAGTGTATGAATACGGAACATGGATACACAGAGTTGATCGACTAAGTATGATGTTATGCATATGAGTTTGGGTACGTTTGAAAGATTAAATTATATCCTAAAACATGACTTATACTACTAAAACCTACATGGAACTTCTCATAACTGCCTGACAATGCCTCTGATCCTTTGGCAAGAATACTTATATATAGGAAGTACCAGCGGCGTATCCACCATATTCTTGTCAAATTTTCATTAGTTTTATCAGTAAGTTATGATTGGTTCTATGATGTGACTCTAGAACATAAATAAACAAAATAACCAATATCTGAGTCCTAATTCTGATAGCATATATGTTTGATTGATGACACAATCCAATTCCTTTAAAGGATGAGATGATATGAATGCTAAATCAGTGAGTATAACACAAACTTCAATCAAGACAATACCAAATCCTACATGGAACTTCTCATAACCGCCTGATAATGCCTCTGATCCTTTGACAAGAATACTTATATATAGGAAGTACCAGCGGCGTATCCACCATATTCTCGTCAAATTTTCATTGGTTTTATCATTAAGTTATGATTAGTCCTATGCGACTCTAAAACATAAACAAACACAACAACCAAAGCTTGAGTCATAATTCTGATAGTATAGATGTTTGAATGATGACAGTCCCTCTCTCGTTTGTTATGATGGAGAGGTTAGTCTATGTAGAAGTGAGACACAGCCCAACTTCTTTATATAATGAGATTGAAATACGTTGAGATGTATGATGGTATGAATGTTGAATCAATGAGTATAAAACAAAACTGAAATAATAATTTGCATTAAAATCCTTGGATAAATTTCCAATTTAAAATTGAGACACCTGAGAATTGAGATAACATAAAGAAACATAAAACTAAGCAGCTGGAGTTGAATCTTGATTGTTGGTGAAGGGGACTAGTGCGTGTTTCGTTTGAGCCGTCATTATCTTCCACAGGATTGGCGTTGATGTTGAAAACTCTTCCTCTTGCTGGTGGCCTAGTGGTTGGGTTTTCTTGTTTTGCTTGGTTAACTGGGTTTGCTTGAGCTTGGGCGTTTATGATGTTAACCAATTGAGGGCACGTGTTTCTAAAGTGGGTAGGGTCGCCACAATTGAAACAAGCTCGAACATATGGGAACATGGGGTATTGGGGTTGTTGATATGTTTGGATCATGTTTTGAGTAGGGGTGAGGTTTGGTTTTGAGAGGTGCGGCAAACTTTGCTCAAATGACCATAATGTCCACAATTCGCACATAGTCGACAAAGTACGGTAGATGGATGGTGATAAAAACAGTGTTACATTGAGGGTGGGGTCCAAGGTAAGGTTTCTTATTTGGATAGGTTGAGTTGGGTGCTACTTGAGTGATTGGGATAGCTTGGAGGGGTACGGCTTGTAAGGCTGGTTGGTTGCGTTGGGTGACAGCGAAAAGTTGCTCGTCTCGTTTTCTCTTAGAAATGGGTTGAGAAGGGGATTCGGTTTGGGTGTAGTTGGAGGTTTCAGTCGATGTTTTATCCTTCTTCTTCTCCTCCTTGAAGTCTTTGTTCCGGATTCGGTTCTCGGTGAGCTCTGTAGCTAACTCCATTGCTGCTTCCAAGGTTGCAGGTGTGGTACTTATTACAGAGTCTTGAATCTTTGAAGGAAGACCTTGAATGTAGTGCTCGATCAAATGGTAGTGGGGAGTGAACAAGTTGGGAACCATTTGATTTAACTCGAGGAATCTCTTGTTGTATGTAGTGTGGTCACCTTCCTTTTGTTTCAACGAATAGAAATCATCCTCTAATTTCTTGATTTCGCTCCTTGGGCAAAACCGTCTTGTCATGATTTCTTTCAACTCTTCCCATGTCAAAGTCATACTATCTTCAACACCCCGTTTGGCCTTCTCTGTATTCCACCAAATAAGTGCTATTCCAAATAAACGACCAGTAGCATATCGCACTTTGCGATCATCGGGCAATCGCAAGTTAGAAAAATATTTTCCATTTCTTCAAACCAATAGAGAAGAGCGGTGACACCTTCAGTCCCTTCGTATTTTGTAGGGTCGCAGGATTTGAAATGCTTGTAAGTGCATTTAGTGGTATTTGGGGAGGGTTAACAACATTTTGAACTTCTTGATTGACGGATTAGCGGTAAGGGCTTGTTGGACTTGGACTATAATGTTGGGTATTATGGTAGCCATTTGTTGAGCGATTAGGGCAGCCATGCGCTCGCGGGCTTTTCTTGATTTCATCTTCCTACGAGCGAGGCTAGAAGACATCTACAAGGAATACATATCAAGAGTATGAGTCGGATGCTTTTGGGATCATGTGTCATATTTAGGAATGAACATTCATAAAATAAACATAGCAAAATAAATCTACTACATCCATAGGATGTCTTGGGCTTTGCTCGTAATTGGGCTTTGCATACCGCCATACTTCACCTTCGTAATCACGTGGGCCCCCATGATTACCGGGTTTTTCATATGGTTCGCATGTGTTAGCCTGGTTACGTACACTAAAACCCGGAGAAAATCTAGAAATATGTAACGTATGATATTCGGAGTGTGTCCAGGTATGAACACGGTGACACCTCAAAGTGGGGTTAGTTCGAACGACGTTTGGTGTGGCATGCTTTGGCCTAATAGGTCCTTCATACTCTCATCGTTGGTCCCCAGGTAGGCAAACTGGTCCGTTATATTGGATTTATACGAATGCCAACCTAGACAAGACGTTCCGACTACCGGTACTTGTACCCTTACAGTTACTACATGCCCGTCGCAGAACTCACTTTGATGAGATTTGAAAAATGAAAAATGCGACAAAATCTTTGAATAACGAAAGTATGAAGATGATTTGAATATGTGAATATTGTAACATGTATGATGAATATGTATGTGAGTATGTATGTTGGACTACAAGTATAATTCACTATGTATCACAAAATGTAATATTGGAATTGTTTGCATGCATTTGTGTATGTAATGAATATGAAACAAATAAATATCATAAGTTTGCATGTAACCACATAAACAATTAAAATCTAGTCAACTATAGTATAGGCTCTAAGGGTCTAATAACCTATCCTATATCCCTATAGTCATGGCTCTGATACCAATCTGTCACACCCCGACCCGCAGCGGAAAAGGTGTTCGGGGCATGATTGGGTTATCATCAAAGCTCATGACATTTATTATAATTTTCATATTTATTATTTCAATTTAAAAGAGATCATACAATCATATCAAACAAATACAAAATGTTCTATTCATCCTTCTAAATTTCATTATTTTTCTTCTAAGGCAATTTCCTATGTTTGCTTCATCCTGTTCACCTGTATCATATGTAAAAATGATTTTTTGGATCAACAAAAAGTTGGCGAGTGAACATTGTTAGAAAACATTTATTATTTATTTCTGGTTGTATTTAATATGGAAAAATTGTGCAATATTCATATATGAACAAACGTAAATAAACATACAATAACAACAATTAGCATACAATAACAAACAACAACAAACAATAACATACATTAACAAACCAACAGCATACAATCACAAACCATTAGCATACAATATCAAACAACAACAAACAATAACATACACTAACAAACCAACAGCATAAAATAACATATCAACTTGCATAAATATATAACATAAATGAAACTGTGCGATTAAGGCTCAATCAAACGGAGCCGATCGTATTGCATGTACTGAAAATGAAAAAATGTCTGTGCGATCAAGGCTCAATCAAACGGAGCCGATCGTATTGCATGTACTGAAAATGAAAAATGTCTGTGCGATCAAGGCTCAATCAAACGGAACCGATCGTATGTTGGCATGCCAGGTTCACGCTCATAATGTAATGGGGAACATGCTCAACGCTCATAATGTAATGGGGAGCGGCGGCCTATGAAATTGCATGTACTGAAAATAATAAATTAAATCTACACAATAATCACACAAACAGTTTACACAGGCAGGATACACATTTATTCATGATATGATGTATGCACAATGATTTAAATATAATTAATAGTAAGACACATGATACACCCCAAAAACGTGATTTAAATGGGGAATTTGTAGACATTCACTCACAGTGGGTGCGTTCGGTGAATGATGATGAATGCGCACGAGTTTAGAGGATTGATCGTCGAGGAATAACTAACCTAATTAATAAGGAAAGTAAGGTAAATAAATGGATTTTATTAACAACTTTAATAGGATTTTTGGATATATTTTTGTGAGTTTTAGGCTATTTTCTAACCTTAAAAATGTTATTTTTAAGTATTTTTAATTGATGTTAAAATAAAATAAATAAATAAAAATATTAAAAAAATGTTGACTTTTTGACCGTTGACTGTTGACCGGTTTTATTGTGTAAGTGTATGCGCCGGGTGAGGCTCGAACCCGAGACATCCCGTTCGCGTGCACGCAGCTCTACCAACTGAGCTACGTGTCTAACCCGAAATATTTTTGTTTCTAATTATATTTATATACTAATTAAATTAATCCGAAAATCATTTATTTTAAAAAGATTTCAATGTGACGACTCGGTGCACTCCACAGATCTCGAACTCGGGACCTGTGGTTTAGTTTGGCACACAGTCCACCGCTGGACTGTGTGTCTAACTTGGTAAATATTCTAGTTTTTATTATACTTAACATATTGCTTAATTAACCCGTTCAGTTATTAACAAAAAGCGCATGAGGTTGGGACAGGAATCGAACTCGCGACGTGTATGTGTATTTGTTCGCACACAGTCCACCGCTGGACTGTGTGTCTAACCCGTTCATAAACTGATTTTAATTAAACTTATATTATAACCTGCCTTCGTCTTCTTCGTTAACTTTACCCAGAAAAACAAAGTCCGAATATTTCGACTGATTTATGTCTAATTTGATTTTCAAACATTAATAGTAATTGAAAGGAAAATATATGGAGAGAGTTTGGGGGAAAAGAGGTACCGATCCGTGTCTTTCACAGAACTCCGGCAGAGGTCCGTCGGCTCCGATAGTGAACTTCGGCTGTTAGGATTAATTAATAGTTCTGCTCGATTAATTATGAAATTGAGATACTTAAACAAGGATTGACAGGAGTTTGAAGGGTTATACCGATTCACATTGCGATATCAAAAATTTCAGAGATTTTCCGGCGAAGGTTGAATATTCCGGCTATGTCGCCTGGGATGGATTCTGATCGATGAAATGGTGTTAGAATTCATCTTATAATGGAATGAAACAGAAACATTGAGGTAATTACCGTGTAGATGAAAGTCCCGGTTTTCCAGCGACTTGCAGAAACTTTCCGGCGAGAAAAATTTGATTCTCCGGCGGACTGAAACTTGAGCGAAAATGTAATTGAAAGTCTGTAGATTATGTTTGAGTCGTGAAGGAGTACAAAGATGGAAGTAAAACTGGAATTGAAGATTTTCGGTTATAAAAACCGATCCACTTCTAGAATTCAAGTTCATTCAAAGCAACTTGATTGAAAACGTCGGTATTTCGGTTATACTCAGTGAACCGCGAATATTCAGATCGTCTTTGAGCGTTTGATAACCGATTTCAGTTACAGTTGGCGTAACCGGTTGATTTATGTTTGTGGATAAGATTTATTTGTTTCCTGGAGATGACAGAAAAACAACAGGTGGCGGAGTGGTTATGCGTGTGAGTGTTAAGTCTTTGGAGTTCACAACCCGCTGACCCGGGTTCGAGTCCCGGCAGCCTCATTTTATTTTTAAACCACTATTTTTAATACTTTTTCAAATATAACTTTTATATTCCAATATACTTATTAATTATGTATCGTTTAAAATTAATTTGGGCATTAAATACGCAATGAAATTTTTTAACTGATTGTTCGGTTAATAAACGAAGCGGGTTTGGTAAAATCCGGTTTTTTTACGGATGTTACAACCACTGCATCGCTTAATCCAGCACCTGCTTCAACATTTTCAGTTTCTTCCTCATCAAGTTTCAACTTTCTTTTCACCACGTTTCTTTTAGGCTTATCAGCCTCTGCCTTTAAAAACCAATCGCTCCTTGCCTTTGGTTTGAATTCTTTAAACCACTCCTGCTCAGCATTAAGTTCATTCTCATCGTCGCTACCATCTTTTCTCCATTTGTTGTCTGGCGGCAAAATATAGTTAGAATCATTAATGGCTCCGAATACCGGCTTGGCAATAAGATCTGAAGCTTGTTTCTGGAATTTAATAAGCTTCTTCACTGTAGTCTCATTGAGATGAACTAGATAAAGAACATCATTCGGATCTCGAGCAATATTGGCATACTTCTCGTTAATTACATCTGTATAAACCTCGGATAGAGACACAATCTTGAATCCTCCATGTTCTTCCACATGTGAGTAAAAACCAACTTTGAAACATTGAACGGCTTTTTCAAAATAAGCGCCGTTGCCATACTAGCCAAATAATCATGTACATCATCTAAATCGGCTTTGTGATGGCTAAATGTATAAATTAACGCAAGAATCAGAAGCTTGTAGGGGTTAGGCACTTCCCCTTTCTTCAGCGTCGGCTTGTTTACGCTTCCTTTATTGCCCATACGGAAAAAGCATCCGCGAACCATCTTTTCGTCTAAACGAATCGATCGTCTTCTTTGTCTTTGAGCTCCAAAATCCTTTGGATATCACCTTCTGTTACTGTGATCGGCTTTAGCTCATCACCAACTTGTACTGTAGAAGAAATTGTCTTCTCGTCAGCGCTCAGGCCTGCGTTCATCCAGAAATCAACAATACGAGAACGATATGATATGGTGCGCTCAGTAATTGCACGACGAATATGACTATCTTTGACAAATTTCAAAATACTAGCATATTCTTTCAGCGACGGACAGATCGTCTTATCAAGCGTGATGCACGTATTGTGAATTTTTGAAAACTCAACAGAAATAACACGCGCTGGAACCTGTGCCTGAAAAACGATGCAAAACAATTAGCATGCTTTTCGAGAAAAATAACACAAAAATTTCTAACACCTTTAATCAAGTTCGGGCGAACTTGATTAGTGTTAAACATTTTGATTTTAACAAGTTCGCCCGAACATGTATCTTACATGTTCAATTAAGTTCAAATGTAAGTTCGGACGAAGTTATCACTTGAATACATCAAAGTTTCAAAAACCTAAGTTCGGCCGAACATGTATGAAACACATGTTCCTCATTAAAGAACAAGTTCGGGCGAACTTACGATTTAAAAAAATCACTTTTCATTAACATAAGTTCGGTCGAACATGATTGGATCAAAACACTTCAACAATCAAGTTCGGTCGAAACATGTTTCTGGATCATTTAATCATGTTTTGGACAAGTCCGGTCGAACTTGACAACAAGTTCGGCCGAACTTGTCGTCTTCTCCAAAAGACCAAACATGTTCAAAACATTTAGTCAGCCGTTTTTCTTCAATCAAAACAAGTTATACGGTCGATTTTATGTGTAGATTCAGAATCTATGTTTTGTCCAACAACATCTTTAACTATCAGATTTTAACGATTTCAGATCCATTCGGTTAGTTCATGGTCAATTCATGGTTTAATCTCAAATCAGTACCTCTGCCATAGTGATTGGTGTGCTAATCACCAAAAACTAACTCAAATTGGACAGCGTAACAATATAAAATTGTCAATTTCACCCAAATGCTCTCAATGATCAAGTTCGCTCTATTGTTTCTGATAACAGGTAAATGAGTTCGACCGAACTTGGATGGTATTTATACCATGTCAAGTTCGGACGAACTTGCTAAGCCCAACATGAGGGCCCAGATTAAGTTCGAGCGAACTTATTATTTAAACCAATAACCAGCCATCTGCAAGTTTAGTCGAACTTGCTGATTGTTAAACATTGAATTGTTTAGCAAGTTCGGCCGAACTTGCCAAACCAACAAATTTTAATTTTTTCAAAGTTTTCATTTTCAACCCTGAACTTTCGAACTTTTTACCAGTTATGAAAATCCACTCAGTTGACCAAGTCCAAGTTAATGACCTTGGTTAACCGATTTGTCTGCCGAGTCCAAGTTAATGACCCCGGTTTGACTCGTTACAACAAAATGTTGATAATTTCAAAATAAAAGTTTCAAATTAATGAACTTTTATCGTTTTATCTTTCAGATTAACAGATTAGCTCCCAGCCCTGTTGTCAAAGAGATCCCCACCAGTTCTAGCATCTTACCAGACTTCGAAGATCGTTCTCCAACATTAGTTTGCTGAAAACAATGTAGAAATAAAATCTTTTGTATTTTGCAAGTTTATGCTAAAACACAACAAAAATCCTTTTGATTTTATTCTGTAAAGCTAAAATACAATGAAAATAAGCAATATAAACTATGTATACACACATTTGCAGACATATTTTTTGTAAATTCGTGTCTAAGGATCATATCAGTTAATTGAGACATATCACCAGTACCATTGACCTTTAGATGACTTTAAGTTTTAAACTTGTTTACCTAGATTGTCGATCTAATTGCCCACTTAAACTTTACCACATTTCTCAACTGTTTCAAGATATGTTAAGGTAAAATTTATGAAACTTGACTTATCTGTGGTTCCCACTTCTTGAATATACTCCCATATCCAGATTCCCTAGATTTCTCTTACAGGTGAATATAGCGTAATTGATATCTGTATCTGGGTTGTGCGAGACCTTGAGAGCTCAGTTAGTACTACCGTACAGACAAAGAGATGAAGGCTCGTCTTTAAGGTGTGTTCCACTTAAGGAATCTTTTCAGCATTGCATATGATTATATCTTTCGATACTTTTCAATATTGCATGCAATTTGGGGGTTTATAACGAAAGTATTATAGAAGTTCTAGGCCATTGCTTCCGCAAAATCAAAAGAACTTGTATAATACCCCAGATATAACTATCTATAAAGACCTCGTATCTTAGAATCAGGCAATCTTTCAAATGAAATTTCGAGTACTAAGTCCATATATCCAAGATGTGTTAATCCACAAGATTAAGCAGTTGTAAAATTTAGTTTATATCTCGAAACCAGTTTACTGAACGTGTTAAGCCTATCGACACATCCACAGTAAGACTCGTTTATCACTTTTAAACTTTACATTTCTTTAGCATACTGTGATAGTCCACTGATGTACTATCATTTCCTTTTATGACACTGAATTCTTTTTGTCTTTTAATGTTTTTGTATATTTTGAATTTTTATATGTTTTTGGATTTTAAAAATTTTCGAATGTTTTTTTGGATTTTAAAAATTTTCGAATGTTTTTTTTTTGGATTTTAAAATTTTCGAATGTTTTTGTATTCACTCTAACATTTCTCCCCCTAAAATCAAAAACATCTTTTTGGATTTTAGTTTTTAATAAAATTCTAAACTAGAAAGATATTTACAAACCAATGTAGATCACGCGAACTCGTCGTCCGGTCCGTATTCAACCTCAGCATCTGCACCTGTTAGCAAATTTTTCATAACATTACTTCTGAGCAAGTATTTAAACCGTGACAATGAAAATGGTTTGGTATAAAAATCAGCCTTTTTTCGTCGGTGTGGATTTTTTCTATTCGTACCAATTTCTTTTCGTAGCAATCACGAATGAAATGATAACGAATTTCAATATGTTTTGTACGTGAGTTTATATCGATGGCTGCCTTAGTATCAACATACAGCGGAGTGTCTAGAAATTACAGACCATAGTCTCTCATCTGCTGTTGAATCCACAAATCTGTGAACAACAACTGGAGGCCGAGATATACTCAGCTTCAAGGTAGAGAGAGCGACCGTAGTCTGTTTCTTACACTGCCAGGTTACCATTCTTGTTCCGAAGAACTGGCATCCCGCTGTAAGTTGATTTTGAGTTCAACTTATTACACCAAAATCGGAATCAGCATAGCCTGTGAGATCAAAATTGTCGTTCTTCGGGTACCACAAGCTGGTGCTTGGGCATCCTTTCAGATATCTGAAGATACGCTTCACGATCTGCATGTGTAAGATCCTCGGGCTTGACTGATATCTGGTGCATAGGCAGGTTGGATACATAATATCTAGGCGCGATGCCGTCAGATACATCAGCGATCCAATCATCGATCTGTATAACGTCTCATCAACTTTGGCTCCAGTCTCGTCAATGCAAATGGCATGATTGAGAGCAAGAGGTGTAGGTAGAGGCTTCAAGCTTTCCATTCCAAACTTCTTCAAGATGTCTTGACATACTTAGTCTGGTGAATGACCATCCGGAAGTGATCTACTTGCAAACCAAGAAAGAACTTCATTTCGCCCATCGAGGACATTTCGAATTTTTTTTTCATGATTCCCTCAAACTCCTTGCAGAGACTATCATTTGTAGATCCAAAGATGATGTCGTCAACGTAGATTTGAACTATAATTAGATGGCCATCAACTTCTCTGGTGAAAAGAGTACTATCCACAGTTCCTTGATAAAACCGTTTCCGACAGATGTTGCGCTAACGTCTCGTACCAAGCTCTCGGGGCTTGGTGTAATCCATAAAGAGCTTTATCCAGTAGGTACGCTTTCTTCTTGTTAAGTGGATCGACAAACCCCGGTGGTTATCCAACGTACACCTTCTCGCGTAATTTGCCATACAGAAAAGCCGATTTGACATCCAATTGATAGACCTTAAATCCTTTCCATGATGCGAAAGCTAGAAAAATTCGAATAGATTCCAATCGAGCTACTGGTGCATAACTTCCGTGTAGTCTATCCCTTCCTGCTTGTGAAATCCTTGACAAGAAGCCTAGCTTTGTTACGAACAATAACCCCTCTATCATCACGTTTACACTTAAAGACCCATTTGTATAAATTGCTTTCTGATTTTCTGGTAGGTCTTCAAGCTTCCACACACCCAACTTCTCAAACTGCAATAATTCTTCTTGCATTACTTGTACCCAGTTTTCATCTGCTAAAGCTTTATTAACTGTCTTAGGCTCAATCTGAGAGATGAACATGAATAGAAAACTAGTTCTGAGTTGTAGCAATTCGTGTGTACAAACAACTGAGTGCTTTATTAATTTTCCCTCGAGTTCTAACACCAGTTTGAAGTTCTCCAATAATATTTGTTGACGGATGATAAGAATATGATCGCGGCAATTCTTCACTTGGAACATCTACTGAGTTGCCGATTCGTGATTTGAATCAACAACCAATTCATGTTGGAGAGCTTATGAAGCTTCATTCTGTGTTCGGACTCAGATGATTAAGAAACTTGTTATCTACTCCACTTCTCATCTAAAGAGATGCCAATTCAATGTTTGGAGAGCTTGATGAAGCGTCATTTCTGTTGTTCAGGACTGCAGATTGAATAAGAAGACTTGTTATCTGCTCCACTTCTTCATCTGAAGAAGATGATTCCCCATCAGCATCAAATGTTGGTGCTTCATCTGAATCAGAATCTTGATTCTGAGGCATACTGGGCTCCGTTGTATTCACTGGTTCAGTAGAGGCATTCGTTGGAAGAGTAGCAGGTGTTGATAATGTTTCAGAAATATTTTCAACCGGAACACCACTATTGTTTGAACTTGCGCCAGAAGAGATGGATCCAACGTGGGTTGATTAACCACAATTGGTCAAACAATTTGTTTTTGATTCGCTGACTGGTGAAGGTAATATAATGTTCAACTTCTTCGTCAATTGGTTCTTTGGGCAAGTCAAATGACTTCCAAAGGTCTTGATAGTTAAACAGCCACGCGTCACCTTTCCTTTGAATAGGATCGTGTAGTTGAAACTATCCACGTGTTATGCTTCAATAACCTTTCTTAATGAAGGAACATATACTCTTCTCAACGGACTCGCATATCCGAAAAGAAACCTTCAAGAGATTTAGCTCCGAATTTCCATCTTGGTCTATAACGGTACATGGAGCACCGAATCGTTCTAAGAACTTCAAATTTAGCTTCCGTCAGTATATCATCTCAAAACATGTTTTCTTTGTTGGTTTGATAGTGAGAACCCTGTTTAGCGTGTAGCAAGCCGCAGCAACCGCTTCCTCCAGAAGCTGATAGGAAGTTTAGAATCTGCAACGCATGGTTCTCGCAGTTTCAATCAAAGTTCTGTTTTTCTGTTCAGCTACTCCATTTTGTTGTGGAGTATAGGGAGCACTAAACTCGTGCAGAATCCCTTTTGCGTTGCAGAATCCCTCTGTGTTGTTGTCACTTCTAATGCGTCTGACCGGCAGATGATAAATGTTCTTGAGTTTCTTGAATAGAATAACCAAGTTCTCGAATGTTTCGTCTTTTGATTCTTGAAAGAATACCCCGAATATCTCGAATAGTCATCTGTCACGACCAAGCAATATAAGTCTCCTGAGATGCTTCGAACATTTACAGGACCAAATAAATCCATGTGGAGACGTTCTAATGGCAACTTGATTGAGTTTAGAATTTTCTTCGGATGAGAATTCTTGATCAGCTTTCCCTTTTTGCATTCCAAGCAATGATCAGACATCTGAAAACTTCGAAGATTTACACCTTCTACAGATCATTATGAACCAAGAAATTCATTTTTCGCAAATGAATATGCCCCATCTTACGATGCCAAAGAATAGAATCTTTTTCAGTAGCCTTTGATACAAAACATTGTGCTGATGATGAAGAAGTGGTAGCAACACCCATATCAAGAACATATCAATCATTTTCTCGCGGTGCTCGCATCAGAATCCACTCATCTGGTATTTTGAATCCCGGATTCAAGATAATACACTCTTTATCATTGAAATGGACTGTAAATTTCTTGTCACAAATCTGCGATATACTCAGAAGATTGTTTTCAAGTTCTGTAATATAGTTCACCGCGATCAAATGAAACTACGCCATTGGAGAGTTTTCCCTCGGCGACTATCATTCCACCTTGATTTCCTGCAAATCCAACATATCCACCATTGATAGCTTTAATGCCGATTAGCAATGCCTTCATTCCCATCATATGCCTAGACGTTCCACTTTCCAAAATCCACTTTGAGAGTACGGATCTTTGGAGCCCCTGCAAAATTCAGCAATTAGGTGAAAAGCTCTACCCAAGCCTGCTTGGTCTTGGGTTTTACTGGCTAACCATCATCAAAAGCATATTCAAACTCATCAACGTCATCAAAATCAAATTCATCATCTGTTTCAACAATGTTAATGTTTGAAAATTTTACTTTTTCTTATCTTTTACAGATTTGACATTAGCGTTCTTGATTTTTGTTTTAACTTCTTTCACATTCTCACTAGTCTTCACCTGCTCAGACTTAGTGATTTCAGATTTAATTCTTTTGTGTTGTCAGTCTTTACTAGCTCAACTTAACAACACCAGATGTTGTTGACCTTTTCTTGGCAATCCAGGTTTGAGATTTGATATTAGCTTTTTTATGTAAAACTTGTTTTCATTAGACCTAGAAGTTTCAACTTTTTGAAAATGGAATTTTCAAAAGTCTTTTCAGACTTTGGTTTAACTTCTGGTTTTGATTCATTTTGTTTCAAAATCTTTACAGGTTTTGCAAACACTGGTTGCTTTGGTTTAACAACATTTGAATCTTCTTATCTTCGAAGATAAGCCGTTTTGATTTCGGACATTGTCGTGCCATATGACCAATTTCATTGCACTTGAAACATGTTCGACTATCAAGTGGATGTCCTTTAAAGGTGGTTTTATCCTACTTGAAGTTTTGACACCACTTGTAACCTTGGATTTATCTCGAATTTCTTTCTCCTTCTTGAACTCATCATTTGACTGCTTACCAATCAAACTATCTTCATGAATTGTACTCGTCCCATATACAAACTTCATGTTTTTGTTTTTATATTCATGAAATGGTGACGGTTTCTTTACAGATTCATCAGTTTCTTCTTCTAAACCCAACCCCGCTATCTGGTTTTCCGGATGATCACCACCGTTTCTTTGGTAATTGTTTCTTTTAGGTTGGAATAGAATTTTCGTTCATTGATTACCAATTCCTCTGATGTGACTTCCACGAGTTTAAAGAATTTGTTAAGCAATTCTTCCTTCACATTCTGAATCGGGAAGCTATCATCAAAGTACAGTCTATCTGAATCCTTAATTTTGTACATTACAATATTAGGATCATCACTTAGACCATCCTCTGACGACTTATCGCCATTTTCAGATTGTGAATCAGAATTCTTTGAACTCGAGTTGGCGCTTTTGAAGCTGCCATCATCAGAATCACTTAAAAATTTTCAACCACTTTGTTAACCACAGTGTTGTATCATCATCAGATTTAGCATAGACTATATCAATGTTCTCTGGCAACTGGTCTTTCTTTTCAGAAAGTAATTCAACATTGAGTGCCTTTTCCATCCCGTCTGCAGATTTAACACAATATTTCTCGCAAAGGGGTGGAGGAACATTGCTATATTCTTTGCTCGCTTTCTTTTTAGGTTTCTCTTCCGATGAGATTGTCAGAAGTATGTGATCGATAACGTACGTGTTGGTGGTATAACTTCTTAACAATTGTCGAACTCTTTCAGTTTCAATTGTCATGTCTTGAAGTTGTTTTTGATTTCAGCAATGGTGTTAATATAGGTGTTAATTGCTCTTTGTTTATCCATTACTGTACCACTTAACATTCTTATATTATCATGTTGTTCGATGTTTTTCTGTCGAGTCTGCCATAATCATTTTTCATTTTGTCATACGCTTCTTTCATTGTGCAATAGTATATTTTAACAAATCGTTATGCACATTGTTTTCAGCGATGATCTTTGATTTTTCGGCACATTCGACACAAGGTTCAGTACATTTTGTACAAGGTTTTTCAACCTCTACAACTTGTACATTGACAACTTCTTTCTCGACAATTTTTACCTTTGGACCTACCTTGGTTAGATTCGCCATCAAAGCTTTATCTGCCATGTCCTTGAGGTCTTCGACTTTCATTTCTTGAGTGACACCAACACTTTATCAATCTTTTTCTCCTCAACCACATGTTCTTTCTAGCTTCTATCAAAATGTCCTGCAAAACTGTCACAAGAATTAGAGGATAAAATTCCTGTCTCTGCATATGGATATATTCCTCTTTTTCCTGCTATTGATGCAAGTATTGTTCCAGAATAGCTTGTTCGAAAGTGCTACTTCTGCTGTTGCCGCTGTTTCAGCTGCTGCCCGTGCTTCCTCTGCAGAATTATCTTCAACTATCTCTGCCATCAAAGCAATCCGGTCTTTTTTCCAATATAAGAGTTCCAATCAAAACCGTCATCTTCTTGGATGCAACCATGGCTTTCTCCGTGGTACTACTGTTTGGCTTTTCTTGGATCTCAATTGAGTTTTCTTCAGGAATGGTTTATATTGAAGTGCCCTCTTGTAATATTCATTCCCTCCTCCGAAGGGACTTTGATTTCCGGCTACCTCGGTGTTCTTACACTCTCTTTTAAAATGTCCCTTCTGTCGGCATTTAAAGCATGTAACTTTGGATTTGTCAAAACCCAATTTGTTGCTGGAGTTTCCTATGTTCACGGCATGTGAGTGCAAAAACTTTGTCACTTTCCTGATGATCGAAGCTAATGACCATTTGATGTCCATTAGTTCGAGTTCTTCCTCGTCAACCTGGTCATAATCTTATGGGTTATCTCGGGATTTCCTGATTTTACCGGCAACAAGACATTCATAAGACTCTAAGACGGTAGCCAGAAGTGACATATGTTGTTTTGCAACTTCTTCTGAAACAACATTGTTCAGATTCACTACGATGTTGCATTTGTAAACATTCGGATCAGAACATTGTTCAGAACCAGAGTGACACCAATGTTGAATTTGAACCAGTGCTCGAGTAAGAACTTTGTGGACTTTGGTCATACTGAGGCTGTGAATGGTTCTGATTCTGATGGAAAGTATTCCATGTTTGCATTAAAAGCAGTTCAATTTTTGGACTCGAAATGTTATCTTGCATTCCGGTTTTGTAGTACAAACCAATGTCTTGAACAACATTAGCATTCTTTGACTTCGCTATCTTCAGAAGCTCCATTTCGTGGCCTTCGAGTTTATCGATAAAGGTTGACAACTTGAAGAATTCCCACTTATCACGATTCTTCAGAACCATCAAATAAGTTAACCATTCACCCTCTGGTAGTGTGTCAGCAAGTTTGTCGATGTATTCTTGTTCCACTTCTCAAGACCGTGTCTTCGCATTTTCACTTTGAGATGACAGAAACGCTCAATCATTTTTTTAATGGTCTCATTCTTTAGCATGCTGAAGATATCGAACTCTTTCAGAATGAGAGCTTTCTTGCTTTTTATCATTTCAGCACTGCCTTGCTATTTCTTCTGTAACGACAAGCCAAAGCTTCTTGCAGTAGTATACTCTGGTAGCAGAATCAGAATATCTTCTTTGACAGACTGTTGGATGAGACTGATCATCTTTTTCTCTGCAATGTATTCGTCTCTCTGTACTGTCGAATAGTTATACTTCTCAAGAACTTGTTGATGTTCATCTACCGGCAGTGTAACCTCTCTCGATTGAAACCCAGCCAGTGAAGTGCATGGCTTGAACCCAGTAGGTAAATATCTCTTTCCATGCTTCGTATTGCCATGCTCATCAGCTTGGGCGGTTTGATGGTCGTTCCCATTTCGTTATCAAGATTGACTTGATTAATCACGTTAGCGTTTGACGAACTAGCTCCGGACATATAAGCTTTTAATTGATCTTCCATTGTGAATCACGAAATGTGTACGCTGAAAATTTTTCAAAAACTTTGAAAACAATTAGTCCTACTACAAGTTCGGTCGAACTTGTAGCAACTAATGAAGAATTCTTGGATTTTCTAACAATTTCCCGGTCGAACTTGTTAGATTGGCTTTGAAAAGATTTGATTATCTTCGGTCGAACTTATAACACCATTCAGTCAGATCTTCGAGCGAACTTGTTAACACAATTTTGATGAAATACAAGAAAGTTCGGGCGAACTTACTTAAAACCTTCTTGATTTTACACAAGTTCGGTCGAACTTGATGTAAAAGTAATGAAAATTCAGTATCTTCGAGCGAACTTGATTTAAATTTCCTCAAAAATCACCTACGTTCGGGCGAACTTACTAAAAAATCACTTGAAAAGTGATGTTTTACGGTAAGTTCGGCCGAACATGGCCAATAATTCGTTCCTGAGGATTTTCAAAAACATGGTTTTTTTTTCAAAATTTCGACATGAATTCGGTTGAATTTGGTCTCCAATCTTTCAAGGGTTTATCTTTATTGTGTTTTACATGATATATTCAAAATTCAAAAGATTTTGACCATGAATTCTTCATTTTGTGATCAAAAGTTAAGAAAAAAGAAGAATGGAGTAGAAATAGAAGTGTTCTTGTCTTGATACTATCAAATAAGGTTGTTCTAGCTCTAAAACCACTTGTAGGACCTATCCTCAATGCTTAGGAACCTAAATTTGATATCTAACGTCCATAATAGCAGAAATATTACGTCGTGTTACCAATAGACAAGAATTAATCAGTTAAACGTCAGTTTTATAGATCAAACGTTCTGGTTACAAACTGACAGAGCTTCGCCTCTGAAGTGCCAAAATTACAAATGAGAGATCTAAGCTAGGTATTTATAGGAGCACAAGTTCGGCCCAAGGAGATACAATTTCCCCGAACTTGCAGAGGTAAGTTCGGCCGAACATGCTTAAACATGATAACACATGGGCGAACTTGGCTAAGACACTTCATAAATACTTCATAACCTAGCCTATTCAGCTCTATACAATACAGACTCGATATAAGACTAAGACATAGACATTATGCACCAACACAACTCCTGTATTGATTGAACGAAGGAGAATCTGGGGATTATGGAGGACGATCAGGATACTAGACCCGATGTGGCTAGTGAATTGTTCAAAGGAAGATGTGAAGTGTCTATTCCTCAAGAAAATATGCTATGACAAGCGAGAAGAAACTCAAACGAAGCAATACCAAGGTGTTATAATGTTTGCTATGCACATGGTATAAATTCAGGGCATATGTGGGAATCAAAATGGAGAGAGCTAGAACGTGAAGAATTTTTGAAAGAAGAAAAGTGTTTGGAAGAAATTAGAGAGAAAGGTAAAGAGACACATCTAAGTAGATTTCAATTCATGAAATGGGCACCTCCAATTGATTAAACACCTATACCATCACAAGAGAGACGAAAGAAGCCGTACAAGAATTTCTTCGGAAGAGGTTGAAGATTTTGAGACTGACCAAGACTGCGACAGCATCCAAGGGGGATTTGTTGATGCATGTTGTCTATTGTCTGCGTCTTAGGTCTAGTTTAAATGTATAGGGCTAGAATTGTTATGTCGTTAAAGTTATGTTTAGTGTAGAAAGCACTTCCTACGAAGTGGATAGTTCGTATGAAGTGGCAACTTCGTACGAACTGGTGTGCCTTCGTACGAATTGTGGTAGTCTATAAATAGGTTGCCTGGTTCATTTCATGTAACAGTTTTTTCAAAGTTGACGACGAAGCTCTATGGATTTCATCCAGATTGTAAATTTTTATTAATCAATGAAATTAACTTTTAAACAGTAATTCTTGTGTAATTGTCACTAATTCATAATAATTCCGGATTATGGACTAAATATCAAATTAGGAATCTTTGCTTAGGAGGAATTCAGTCCTACAGGCTTAACCCTTTCCTTGCGACTAAGCGCATTAGTGACTACATTCGCTTTGCCAGAATGATAGTGAATTTGCAATCATAATCATTCAAAGTTTCCATCCATCGGCGTTGTCTCATATTTAAATCTTTCTGATTAAACAGATGTTGGAGGCTTTTGTGGTGTATATTACACACTTTGTTCCATAGAGATAATGCCTCCAAAGCTTAAGTGCAAACACAACGGCACCAAGTTCTAGATCGTGGGTGGTGTAATTCCTTTCGTGCACTCTTAATTGAGCTATGGATAGGCAATCACCTTGCCTCTTTGCATAAGCACACAACCCATGCATGTGTGTGAGGCATCACAATAAACAACGAAATCTTCAACACCTTCTTGTAGCGTAAGCACTGGTGCATTGCTTAACTTGGGCTTTAGAACCTCAAAGGATTCTTACTGCTCAGGACCCCAATCAAATTTGACATTCTTGCGGGTCAAAGTAGGCAGAGGAGTAGCTATACGCGAGAAGTTCTCAACGAACCTTCTATAATAACCAGCCAATCCTAACAAACTACGAATTTCAGAAGGAGTCTTGGGTGCTTCCCAATTAATGATAACTTCGATCTTAGCGGGATCCACTTGGATACCACGCTCACTAACCACATGTCCAAGAAATTGGACTTCGTGAAGCCAAAATTCGCACTTGGAAAATTTTACATAAAGTTTCTCTTGTTGGCAATTCAAGGATCAACCTTAAATGTTTCCCGTGAGCGGATTGACTACAAGAATAGATAAGTACGTCATTTATGAAATATGGCTTGCAGACCGTATCTGGTTCTGAAGGTAGTCTTTGGAACATCTTCACTCCTGACCTTCAGTTGATGATATCCCAATCTCAAATCAATCTTGGAAAAGTAGCTATCCCCTTTAAGCTGATCAAACAAGCCGTCGATCCTAGGCAATGGATAATGGTTCTTGATCGTTATCTTGTTCAACTCACATTCGCATTGAACCGTCTTTCTTCTTAACGGATAGGATAAGGGCTCCCCAGGGTGATGAACTAGGTTGTATGAAACCCCTCTCCAGAAGCTCATACAGCTGGGTTCTCAACTCTTTCGAATCAGTAGGTGCTAAATAGTAAGGAGCTCTATCTATAGGAGCTGCTCCGCGTAGGATATCAATTCTAAACTCCACTTGTCTGTCTGGAGGTAGGCCAGATAACACAAGTACATGAGACAACCTCTCTCCAACAGTCATTTGTGCCATGTAGATGACACAACCTCTCTTCAAACACCTGGATGCCTAAGAAAAGATGCTTTCTCTGGCAATCCATAGTGTACGTCTCCATGGATGGTGAGTATATCACCAGATGGGGATTTAATTTCGATGAGTTTCTTGTCACAGGTAATGCGGGCTTGGTTATGGGATAACCAATCCATGCCTAAGACAACATCAAACCCCGCCAATTTCATTGGCAGAAGAGAGATAGGAATGGAATGATTCTTGATGGATATAGAACATCCATCCAGAATGATAGAAGCGGTTTCTATGGTTCCGTCAACGAGTTCTACTTCATAAGTTAAGTCTAGAGTTCTTATGGGCAAGTTTAATAGTTTACTAAACTTATGGTCTACAAAAGACTTATCAGCCCCTAGAATCAAAAAGAACTCTAGCAAAGATTTCGTTGACGAGGAACGTACCTGTAATGACATTATTGTCATTCACTGCTTCTCTAGCATTCATTTGGAAGGCTCGAGCGATTGCCCTTTTTAGCCTCCCCAGGTTTAGCTATTCCTTCCTTGGCAGTCTTGGGACAATTGGTCTTCATGTGGCCTTATCACCACATCCATAGCATACTACATCCTTTATGTCCCTACATTCGTGTGACCGATGACCGACTTTCTTGCAGAAACCACACTGCTTAGGCTTTTACTCTGTACGAAACTAGCCCCCGTTTTGTTTCCTGCAGGTCTTACAGATAGGCCTCTCCTCAAACCATTACTGGTTCTTATTGAACCCAAATTTTCCTTTTTTATTAAACTTCCGAGAGTTGTCCTTCTCTCGTTTCCTCTTTCCATCATTTGTCGGCCTTGACTGACCTTTGCCTCACAAAATCTTGGGTGAGGGATAGAGATAGGTCAACCGCGGACTTTTATGTACTAGGTATTACAGCCTTAACCATGCTCCTTATTTCCAGAGCCAACCCATTGATGAAATGCGCAATGCGTTTGGGGTATGGAGTAACCAAGTATGGTACTAACCTAGACCAAGACTTGTAGTCGGAAACATACTTCCGACAGTCAAGGTTCTTCATTGTAAGAGCCAGGAAATCCGACTCTATCTTTTCCACCTCTTGAGGTGGGCAGTATGTTTCCTTGACTAGGTCCATAAATTTGGACCATCCAATATTGTACAAATGTACCCTCCCATTCGACTGTACCAAAGCCTTCCACCAGATTAGGGCATCGCCCTTGAAAGATTGGGATACAAACTTAACCACATCTCTATCAGCACAACCGCTGATGTCAACTACCGTTTCCATTGCGTCTAGCCATCGCATGCATCTATCGCTCCCTTTTCCCTATAAAATCTCGGGGCTTGCATGACACAAAGTATTATAGGAGCATCTGTCCTTAAAGGAATGAGTTTTATCATGGAAATCTGGTTTCTTTGATTCACTCCTCTCATTGGAGGAACGAACAGAACTTTCCCTTGAGACAACGGGTTTGGTTTGGGATCTTGAATGAGTAGCACTCGACTCCCTAAACTTTTCCATGGCTTTCTCCATAGCCTTTCCAACTGCCGCGTCTATGCGGGCTTGAAATTCATCATCACTTTTATAATTTTATTCGCATCATTGTCATTATTATTGTAGTGGCTACTTGCTCCATCGGAATGAGCCATTTTGTAGATTGGTACTAAACATCAAGAACGAATATTCACATGTTAGCCATGGTATCATCCAACCATATAGGCTTATAAATTTGGGTATATAAATATTTCGCCTTTATGTACAATATCACAATTACTTGGCTTTGACATTTTCAATGAATGTTATTTAGAATTGTAACACCCCGACGTCGTATAAAGCAACTCACGGCGGAAACGTCGGGGTGTCACATTACAAATTGTTTCAAACACATGGTATTTGAAGTTTTGTTTTATTGAATTAATAACTGGCATTGTCTTTAGAGAATTCGAAACAAAATACAACAACTATTTTATTTTTAATCAAGCTAAGGCCAGCGTCCACCCTACATGTAGCATGCTTGATCATGCATTAGTACCTGAAACATATGTAAAAATAAACTCAATATTGTATACTGGTGAGTAACATAGGTTTTGTAAATCAAATTCATGGCTTTGTGTTGGTGTTGCAAATCCTCGTTCGACTACGGGAGTCGAGGAGTGAAAATCTTGTAACCAAACTGGTATTAAATCTGTTTGGTATTGCAACATGTTTAACCCACTATAAAAGTTGGTATAAGTAAGAAAATGTTATAGCCATGAATCTTGACAAAAGTATTTCTTTTGTAAAACCGTGTGAGCAATCGATTTTAAAAGAAAACCTTGTATGGTTTATATATCTTTAATGGAAAACCACTCGTGTCTTGTCTAATCCAGTCACTTTTGTTTTGTTTATATCATTTTATCCTTGTTTTGTATAAATCAATTTGTTCGTGTTTTAATCGTCTTTGAGTAAACAAGTGTGGTCGTGTGGTGAATACATTCAAACCTATGTTGACTCGTGTAATACATCACTAAAGGGTTTATCAATTGCGCAGTTTTTGTCGTTCCCCAAACTTCCCCCACAAACCCCGGGAAATTTGGTAACGGGATTGTCGGTCCTATGGTACCATAACATACTACCGGTCGGCGTGATCAAAGTTAATGAATGTACTCGTGTTAGGGATATCGCACCACCAAGTTTCACACCTTATTGAAAACATATTTTATATATATAAACCATATGCATTGTTTTGAAATCTTGAAAATAGTTTAGCACATATGAATTACCCCAAAACATTTAGAAACGTAAGAAAAACTATGTACTCACTTGGATTGTGGATGACTTGCTTAATTGTGTTTAGCAAATCTCAAGTGTTTTTAATGCTCTCTCTCTAGCCGGCGGTTTTGTGTTCTTCTTTCAATCCTACGATTTTGATCGTGAACATGTGTGCAACAGATCTGTTATTAGGGGTTTGAGTAATCAAATCTTCAATACGAACTCTGGTGGCATATAGGATCGATCGGATAGTAGGTTTTTCGATTTGTTTTTCAATCGCCGGCCGTATCTTGTGTTTCAGATAGATTTTATAGGGTTGTTGGTTTGTCGGTCTTTCTGGTGAGGCAGAAACCTTGATTTACCAATCTCACTATATGGTTTTGCATGAAACATGGGGTAGGGTTTAAGCTAGATTTAGGGTTTACTGGTTTTTTTGTTCTGCTCTTTGTGTCGCGGGCTTATTTGGGCTTATTTGGAGTTTTGGTGCTGCGAGTTCTTTTCTTTGAGAGGGTAGTATGCCTGATAGATCAGGTAGTATGGATAATTATGCTCAGGAGGTATTGCCGGGTGAGGCTAGTGCTAGTCCGATCCGCGGAATAGGGTTGAGGGTTACCAACATAGAAGGTAACACAACGATGCCAAGAAGGGGAATGCATTCGACGAATCAGGTTTCGGTGATAGATGGATTGTGTGATATTTCCAAGACGGCTCCAACGTATCCCCATGCAAACCCTAATGCTGATCATGCAACTCAGGAGGATGCTCAATCGATAAATGTAGGTAACAACAAACCTATGTCTTTTGCTACGGTTGTGCAGAATCAAAAGGAGAATCCCAAAGTCAATGTTAGATCGCTGGATACCGTGAGTCAGGAGGGAGGAGTTAATATGGAACAAAACCGGGAAAAGGTTGATGTTTTAAACGACCATATGTCATATGCGGCTTCTGTCATGAATCAAAGGAATAGGACACTTAACTTCCGGTCACTTGTGAGTGCCGAACATCATGATTACTGTGATCTTGTGCTGCCTAAGGAGTCGGTTCGAGTGGTACAAGACAAGCTGGCCAACACGCTGTATGGATATTTTTTAGGAGATCGTATTGCTTTTCCGGTTGTGGAGTATTTTGTTCGCAATAACTGGAAGAAATTTGGACTACAGAAGACAATGATGAATGCGAATGGCTTTTTCTTCTTTAAGTTTGCGGATCAGAAAGGTATGCTGGGTGCTCTAAAGGAGGGACCATGGATAATACGGTCACAACCTATTTTCCTAAAGGAATGGACGCTGACAACAAAGTTGGAAAAGAAGGAGGTAACTAAAGTTCAAGTCTGGGTGAAAATTCATGAGGTTCCGATTGCTGCATACACAGAGGATGGCCTTAGTATGATCGCTACTGCTATTGGAGTTCCAAAACTCCTGGACTCCTATACTAGCTCGATGTGTATGGACAATTGGGGGCGTAGCAGTTATGCAAGAGCTCTAATAGAAATCTCAGCGGACAAGGCATTGAAAGAGGAGTTAAAGATAGCAATACCGGAGGTAAATGGAGAAGGTTTTAATAAGGAGACTATGTATGTGGAGTATGAGTGGAATCCGCTTCGATGCGCTAGTTGTTGTGTATTTGGTCATTCGGAGGATTCATGTCCAAAGCAACCAAGGAAACCAGCTATTACTACCAAGCAGACTCAACCTAGGTTCCCAATGAACCAAGGAAATAGGAAAGGCAAGTTGGTGTCTAGAGTAGATGAGGAAGGGTTCGCCAATGTTCCAAGTAAAAAAGTAGCCAGAAAAGGAGGAGTCTAGATTAATAAGCCTAAACCAAAGTTTGAATATCGGCCGATAATAGCTAAAAGGAAGAATGAACTGGTCACTCGGACGTCGCTGGGGAATGTTGTCTCAACTAATCCGTTTGAGGTGTTAAATGATGTAGAAGTGGATGAGCCCAACAGTAGTAACGCTGCGAAAGGTAACCAGGAAGACTCAGAGGATGAGGAGGTTGTTGAAGTGTATAACGAAATGGACGAATTTATTTCTAGGGGTTCTCGTAATCCTGAACTAACAAAAGGGGCAAGCACTCCTACAACGGTAGTGTCCAATGGTTAGTATAGCAGCATGGAATATTAGGGGCTTGAACCGGTCTCTTAAACAAAAGGAGGTTCGTCATGTGGTAAAGAGTAATGATCTGTCTTTCTGTGCAATTTTAGAATCTCATGTTGATATTGGTAACCTTCATAAAGTGTGTAAAACCGTATTTAGGGGATGGGATTGGATTCTAATGGGAGTAGATGTAATAAAGGTACTCGGATTATTATAGGCTGGAACCCGAGGGTGTTTGATGTTATGGTTCTAGCCCAAACGGATCAGGTTATGCATATTCAGTTGAATTTTAAGCTTGATAAGAGGAGAATTTTCTGCTCGGTTGTTTATGCAACAAATTATTATGTTACTAGGCGTGATCTATGGCAGCATCTAGCTAGGCATAAAGATTTCGTGGGTAAAAAACCATGGGTTATTATGGGAGACTTCGATTCAGCTCTTCAACTGGAGGATAATTCAATGGGATCTTCATATGGTTCAGCGGGAATGAGGGACTTTCAAGAGTGTGTCAATGAGATGGAGGTGATTGATATAAATAGTTCGGGATTCCATTTTACATGGAATCAAAAGCCAAAAAAAGGTGTGGGGTTGCTAAAAAAACTTGATCGTGTTATGGGTAACAACACGTTTTTAACTGAGTTTCCTAACTCTTACGCGGTGTTTCAGCTGTATGGGATCTCAGATCATTGCCCTTGCTTGTTAAAGATCCCGTCTCCTGGTAAGCTGAAACCTAAACCTTTCAAATTCGCTAACTTCTTGGTTCACAAACCGGAATTTACTGATATTGTGAAGAACTATTGGGATATTAACATTGCTGGTGTCCCTCAATTTTGCGTTGTAAAGAAGCTGTGTCTCTTAAAGAAACCATTTTGGGTTCTCTTAATGAAGCAAGGTAATCTGCACAAGAAAGTTGTGAACCTCAGAGGTAAGCTAGATGCTATTCAACAGGATATTGATAGTGATCCATTTAATGTAGAGCTCCGAACGCAAGAAGTAAAGATTAATAAGGACTTTCAGGAAGCTTGCTTAGATGAGGAACGTTTTTTGATCCAAAAATCTAAAGTGGACTGGTTAAAAGCTGGTGATGCAAATACAAAGTTTTTCCACGCTACACTGATAAGTAGGAATCACTCGATGAGAATTGATGCCATCAAGGATTCTAATGGTGTTTTGTTTGAGGGAGATAACGTCCAGGATGTGTTTGTGAAACACTATGAGGAATTTTTTGGGTGCCATGGATATGGTCACTCTAGTCCCCCTGCTGGACTATTCCAGAATAAGTTGAACTCAGAGGATGCTGTGCATATGGTTCGTCCAGTTACTGCTAATGAGGTGAAAGTGGCCATGTTCTCGATTGGTAATGATAAAGCGCCGGGCCCTGATGGTTTTTCAGCAGCTTTTTTTAAGAGTGCATGGCATATCATAGGTCATGAGGTGTCTAATGCCATTATAGATTTCTTCAGGACTGGCAAACTCCTTCGGGAAATTAATAATACTCTAATAGTGCTTGTGCCGAAGAAGACGACTCCATCGATGCTTACGGATTATCGTCCTATCGCGTGTTGTAATGTGATTTATAAATGTATTAGTAAGATTTTGGCGGATCGCATGAAGGGGATGCTTAATCAGATTGTCAGTATTAACCAGTCGGCTTTTATTCCAGGTAGGAAAATCGTTGATAATATCTTGCTTACACAAGAGTTGTTGCACAATTATCATAGGGATTATGGGCCTCCAAGATGTGCGTTCAAGGTGGATATCGAAAAAGCTTATGATACGGTGAATTGGAAGTTTCTTAAGGATGTTCTTATAGGTTTCAGATTTAATATTAGAATGGTGGATTGGATTATGACGTGTGTGTCAACTACCTCATACTCTATTAGTGTGAATGGGAATGTGCATGGGTATTTTAAGGGTGGCCGTGGCTTAAGACAAGGAGATCTGTTATCTCCGTATTTATTCACCCTTGTCATGGAGATCCTGACATGCATTTTGAAGAGGGATGCTCGTCTTGATTCATCTTTTAGATTACAAAATAGATGTGAAAGACAGCATATTATTAATCTATGTTTTGCCGATGACTTATTTCTATTTGCCCGAGGTGATGTTTCTTCTGCTCGTTGTATCATGTTGGCGTTGGCTACATTCATAGACATGTCTGGATTGGTCCCTAGTAGTCAGAAAAGTACTGCTTTCTTCTGTAATGTTCCACCTAATGTTAAAAATGAAATTCTACAGATTCTGCGATTTGAGGAGGGCTTGTTGCCAGTCAAATATTTGGGTGTTCCGCTTATTTCCTCTCGGCTCCTCTCTAAAGATTGTAGTGGTTTAGTTGACAAGATGGAGCAGCGTATCCTAAATTGGAGAAATAGATTTTTATCTTTTGCTGGAAGGGTGCAGCTTATCAACTCGGTGCTTTCAGCTTTGCATGTTTATTGGTCCGCTGTTTTTATTTTGCCAGCACAAATTATTAAGGATCTTGAAGCCAAATTACGGAATTTCCTTTGGGCGCAGAAGGGTAACTTTCATAGAGGAAAAGCTAAAGTCTCATGGAACTCTGTCTGTCTACCTAAGTATGAGGGGGCCTGGGTATTAGGCTGCTTGGAGATTCGAATAAAGCTCTTATGGTGACACATATTTCGAGCATTCTAAACAAGAGGGAGTCCTTGTGGGTTCGCTGGATTCACTCCTACAGGTGAAAAGGCCGCACTTTCTGGGTATGTAAGGAAGGTACGAATTGTAGCTGGAGCTGGAGAAAGCTTCTTTAGTTGCGGCCTAGTATCAGGAATCATGTGTGGTCTAGATTGGGTGATGGGACTAATACGTCGGCTTGGTATGATAACTGGAGTCATCTTGGTCCATTATCTAATTTTCTATCTCCTAGGACAATTTCGAATGCGGGTTTTGGACATCATGCTATGGTTGCGGATATACATAATCAAGGTACTTGGGCTTGGCCATCGGCTTGGAGGGATTTGTTTCCAGTGTTGAATCAATTGGATCAGGTTTGCTTGGACCCAACTAAAGAGAATCAATTTTTTTGGAAGGATGGAGATGATATACTCGATTTTTCTTCTTCAAACGTCTGGCACTCGATTCGGATTAGAGAGCCGGAAGTGGATTGGGTTAAAGTAGTCTGGTTTAATCAGTGCATTCCTTCGCATGCTTTCTTTATGTGGTTGATTATTCGCCGAAAATTGCTAATTCAGGATAAAATTCTCCAGTGGGACATCTCGAGAAGGAAAAACATGAACATGATGTGCTGTTTGTTGTGCTATGAGAATGTTGACTCCCATGGCCATCTTTTCTTTGAATGTACGTTTCCTGAACAAGTTTGGAACAAGACTAGAGCTAAGGTGGGTATGTCTACGGTTGGGTCCAGATGGTGTGACATTATGGCCTGGCTACTGGCACGTGCTCGATCGAAAACAACAGCGAATTATATAAGTAGAGTGTTTGTTGCCTGTGCAGCATATATTATATGGCAAGAGCGTAATGCAAGATTGTTCAAGAATCAAGCTAGGCCACCGGATACCAATTGTGAACAAATACTGAAGACAGTTCGGTACAAGCTGATGGGGGCTAAGTTCAAAAATAGTGTGAATGTTAGGAGGCTGCTAGGTGCATGGAAGATAAATGGCAACTACGTATCAGACAATGGAGACTGATTAATGTGTTTCTTTATGGGATTAAGGTGTCTAGATTTTTAGTCTAGTGATGTACTTGTGTTTTGGTTTTGGTTCTGTTCTTTGCTTGGCTTACTTTCATGAGGTGTGTCTCATGATTGAACCAGTGGGAGATTATCCTCACTACTTGTTTTCTTTGGATGGTTAATATATACAATCACAGGGGTAACCCATTACCCAAAAAAATCTCAAGTGTTTCCTAATAACATACAATGTGCACACGTGTTAGTAAATAAATCGGTTAGGGTGACGAATTAGTGATCGGGGTTAAGATACTTATAACGGGGCAGAGTTTAGGGTTTAGGGGGCTCGATATTTGAAGATAACTTCGAGATAGAAAGAGACGTCGATTTTTCAATCGAACTAAGCGATTTGAAATAGTCTCAGGTCACTCCTTATATACCCGAAATTTGATTCATCTGCGAGTCGTGTGGGGAGAAAGGGTGTCTCTCGCGTGGCGCAAGGGAGGTCAGCTAAGCCTAGACTAGCTTCAGTCTTAGGTATGTTGGACACGTTCGCGAAATGGAGCCACGTGTCCTGGTACTCTCTGCGGGAGATACCCAGGATTCTGGCGCATGGCGCCTGAGAGGTCCAAGTTCTTTTTTTCATGTCGGCTTTCATCGTGCGTGTCCGAGGTTGCGATTTGTAAGGTGTATTTGGGAATATGTTACGATAACTTGGATATTATTCCGAAAATGTTGTGAATATCATTTTGACCGAATATGTTTATTGGTTGAAATACTACAAATTTTACAGTCTCCCCTACTTCAAATTAGAGGAGACTTGTGAGAAAAGTTGTGGATACTTTGCTTTCATCTGATCCTCTCTTTCCCAAGTAAATTCTGGGCCACATTTGGATTCCCAGCGAACTTTAACAATAGGAATTCGACTCCGCTTGAGTTTCTTGACTTCATGGTCCATAATTTCCACAGGTTTCTCGACAAAATGCCTAGTGTCATCAATACGAATTTCATCAAGAGGGATGTGGAGGTTTTCATCGGCTAAACACTTTTTCAAGTTGGACACGTGAAAAGTTGGATGAACATTTCAAATTTCAGGAGGTAGTTCGAGTTTGTAGGCTACCTTTCCGATGTTTTCAATGATCTTAAAAGGTCCCACATATCGAGGAGCTAGTTTACCTTTCTTTCCAAATCTGACCATACCCTTCCAAGGGGACACCTTGAGAAGAACATAGTCACCAATTTGGAATTCCAAAGGTTTGCGCCTTTTGTCAGCATAACTCTTTTGACGACTTCTTGCTGTCAAAAGGTATTGCGGATTTTCATGATTTTGTTTGTTGTTTCTTGAATGAGTTTAGGTCCAGTATTTGAGCTTCACCAACTCCATTCAACAGACAGGTGAACGACATTTTCGACCATAGAGAGCCTCGAAGGGAGACATGTTGATGCTGGAGGGATAACTGTTGTTATAGGAGAATTCGATCAAAGGTAGATGTGAATCCCAATTACCATGAAAGTCAATCACAAAGCTCTAAGCATATCCTCAAGTGTTTGGAATGTCCTTTTGGTTTGTCCATCCGTTGAGGATGATAAGCAGTGCTTTAGATTTAATTGGTGTTCAAAGGAATACCATGATGAGACACAATCTCATCAATATAGATCTTAGAAAGTCTGTCAACAGAGAAATCCTCGCGAATTGGCAAAAAGTGTGTTGACTTAGTCAGACGGTCAATGACACCCAAATGGCATCATGGCCTCTAGAAGTGGTGGTAACTTAATGATAGATCCATAGCGATGTTCTCCCATTTCCATACCGGAACTTCTGCTTGTTCGAGCACACCGGAGGGACGTTGATATTCTGCCTTGACTTTAAGACAAGTAAGGCATTTGGACACGTACAAAGCTATATCCTTCTTCATACCCGACCACCAATACTGGGTACGAAGATCCATGTACATTTTGTCCGTACCAGGATGGATAGAATAACATGACTTGTGTGCTTCGTCCATCAATAAGGTATGAAGATTATCTTGGTTTGGAACCCATAAATGATTTGAAGAAATAGAGTAACCCATCATCTTTAGTTTCAAGTTAAGCTCAAGATTATGTGGTAGTTCATTATTCATCAGGCCTTGGTTTACGCAAGTACGTTGGCTAGGGAAATACGTGTTTGGATATCTGATTGGATACGAACATAGTGAAGTTTGACATGTTCTTTGCGACTAAGTGCGTCTGCTACGACATTCGCCTTACCAGGTGGTAATGAAAACAACAGCACCTAACTCAAGATCATGAGTTGTGTAGTTCTTTTCATGGATTTTCAATTGCCTTGATGCATATGCTATGACTTGTCTCTTTCCATGAGAACACAACCAAGGACTAGATTTGAGGCATCACAAATATAACGAAGTCGTTATTTCCATCAGGCAAGGATATAATAGGAGCATCACAAAGCTTTTGTTTCTAGGTTTGAAAAGCTTTTCTTGTTTGGGTCCCCACTCAAAAGGTTTATTCCTTTGAATTAAAGAAGTGAGTGGAACTGCAATATTGGAAAAGTTTGCGATAAAACGACGGTAGTAACCGGCTAGACCAAGAAAAGAACAACTTCGGTAGGAGTAGTAGGGGTATTCCAATCCTTGATCGCTGTGATTTTAGAAGGATCTACATGTATGCCTTGTTTATTGACAATGTGACCCAAGAATTGAACTTCATTTAGCCAAAATTCACACTTGGAGAATTTGGCGTAAAGTTGTTCCTTCTTTAGAAGTTCCATCGTGGACGGAGGTGATGTTCGTGGTCAGTTCGAGATTTTGAATATATCAAGATGTCATCGATAAAAACAATGATGAACTTATCTAAATAAGGTTTACAAACCCTATTCATTAAGTCCATGAAAACGGCATGAGCATTTGTCAACCCAAAAGGCATGAATGAACTCATAATGGTCGTATCTGGTTCGAAAGGCAGTTTTGGGAATATCTTCTTCGAATACACGAAGTTGGTGATACCCAGAAGTAGATCGATCTTTGAAAAACAGGTAGCACCCTGTAGCTGATAAAAAAGATCATCAATGCGAGGTAGGGGATATCGATTTTTAATCGTGAGGTTGTTGAGCTCACGATAATCAATGCACATGCGAAAGGATCCGTCCTTCTCTTTCACAAAAAGCATAGGAGCGCTGCAAGGTGAAAAACTCAGGCGAATGAAACCTTTTCTGAAAGCTCTTGGAGTTGTTTCGACAATTATTGCATTTCAGATGGTGCAAGACGGTAAGGGGATTTGGCAATTGGGTTGGCACCAGGTACAAGGTCAATGCGGAATTCTACTTGGCGTACCGGGGGTAAACCTGGTAGATCTTCTGGAAATACCTCGGGAAAATCCCGAACAATGGGGATGTCTTGAATATTATTTCTCTTGTCTTTCTTTTCCATGATATGCGACAAGAAGGCTACATAGTTCTTTCGTAGGTATTTCTGGGCTTGGGTACATGTCAAAAGTTTGAGTTTACTAGAAGGTTCCTCTCCATGAATTTTTAAGATTTCGCAGATGAAAGGGGTATGCGAACAATCTCATCGGAAAAGATGATTTTGGCATGATGTCTGGTTAACTAGTCCATGCCTACTATGACGTCAAAACTCCCAAGTTGCATTGGTGTGAGGTTAATGGGAAAAAGGTGGTCATTAAGGTTTAGTTGACAATTATCAATTGACAAAATCGAGTACAAGAGGTTCACCACTCGCTATTTCTACCGTTAAAAGTTTTCCTAGCTTAGTTCGGGGTACCGAAAGAAAAGGTTTAAATGCTAAGGATACAAAACTTCTATCGGCACCTGAATTAAAAAGAACAGGTGCAGGATTTATTGTTAACAAGGAACGTACCGTTCACCACTTTGTTGTTAGCATGAGCCTATTAGTGTGTATGTTAAATGCACGTCCACGGGCGGGTTAGCATTAACAAGCTTTGGGCAGTTGTTCTTGATATGGCCCATCTCGCCACAATTGTAACAAGACCCAGGTGGAAAGTGAGGTCGAGCAGGATTTGCTTGGGGTTAAACCAGATTCGGGATAGTTTGGTTGGGAACAGATCGACTACATTGGCCAGATGACCAAATCGTCCACATGAGGTACATTGACGACAGGGTATTCGATTTTGGTGGTGGTCGTTGCATCTATTGCACAGAGGTGCAGTACCAACATAAGGTTTCTTAGCAGGAGGTTGAGCTTGTTGGTTGAGGGTAGCTTGATTAGTTGGGGTAACAACAGCAAAATTCTTTGAAGCCTTGCGCTTCCTTGAATTTTTTGAGGGTTTAGTTTTGGTTTCTTTTGGTTTCTCTAGGGTAGCCTTATCAAATTGTTTCTTGTTGTCCTTGCGGAAAAGTTTCCCTTTCTTGACTTGAGAATCAATTAGGGTTGCGGCTAGTTCAATAGCTTCCCTAACGGTGGCTGGCTGGCTACAGTAACTATGTCTTGAATAGGGACAGGTAGGCCATCAATGTATTTCTCAATGGCCCGATCTAAAGGCGTGACCATGGCGGGAAAGAGTAAGCTCAATTCTTCGTAACAGTCGGTATACACATGATTTTCGCCACTATCTTGCTTAAGATCGTGGAATTCGTTCTCAAGTGCCCTTATTTCATTGCGTGGGCAGAACTCTTTCATCATAAGAGCTCTAAGTTTGTGACATAGCTACATCTGCACCAGAATCTCTCACAATCCCATTCCACCATGTGAGTGCTCTCTTTTGGTGTACATTCGAAGTAAATTCTACTTTGCGCTCATTGGGGCACTGACAATGGCGGAAAGTGCTCTCAATACTTCCAAACCATTGTAGGAGACCAGTAGCTCTTTCAGACCCATAAAACTTGGGTGGTTTAGCCGAATTGAACTGTTTGAAATTACACAGTACATTGTTGTTGTAATTGTTATTGTTGAGTTGATTGAGTTGGGTCACAAGGTTTGGAAGTATCGCAGCCATTTGCTGAGCGATCATAGCAGCCATTTCGGCGTTTTGAGCAGTGTCGCGACGAGGAGGCATTCTAAAAGTGAAGCAAGTATGAGTGAAAATGAATGCGGTTGATAAAGGATAGTTAAAAAGAAATATTATAATATCGACGAAGCATAAGGAGGGTATCCATTTATTCGTTATTTAAAACGAATAAATGACAGAGTGACTAATCAAAGTAAATGGGTCATTATAATGTATAGCGAAGACATGCTTTAGCCTATAAGTGGACACTCACCCAAGATTTCCCAGGTACGAACACTCTAGCCTTAGACAGAAAACTCAGGGTACAGGCACCCACCCTTCCAGATTGCACGTGTTCACATTATTAAAACCTAAATGTTGATGAGATTTTGAAAAACTTTTAAGGCTTAAAAGCCTAAAAACAAATCATCTAAGGATAGATGATGATTTCTTGTAAAATTTTGGGAAATCTTGATTTTTAAGAATGAATGTGAGATTTTGTATTGTTTTGTAATCACCTAAGGATAAGTGATGATATTGTATTGAAAATCTAGACACAAGATAACTTGCGTTAGGGTCCTAGGAAGGTTATAGTCTAGGTCAAAGTATTTCTAATAACCTAATTCCCTATAACCATGGCTCTGATACCAATCCGTAACACCCCGACCGCGTATAAAGCAACTCGCGACGAAAACGTCGGGAGGTCACGTTACAAATTGTTTCAAACACATGGTATTTAAAGTTTTGTTTTATTGAATTAATAATTGACATTGTCTTTAGAGAATTCGAAACAAAAATCAACGACTATTTTATTTTTAATCAAGCTAAGGCCAGCGTCCATCCTATGTGTAGCATACTTAATCATGCATTAGTACCTGAAATATATGTAAAAATAAACTCAACATTGAATGTTGGCGAGTAACATAGGTTTTGTAAATCAAATTCATGGCTTTGTGTTTGTGTTGCAATACCTCGTTCAACTACGGGAGTCGATGAGTGAAAATCTTGTAACCAAACAGGTATTAAATGTGTTTGGTATTGCAACATGTTTAACCCACTATAAAAGTTGGTATAAGTAAGAAACTGTTGTAGCTATGAATCTTGACAAAAAGTATTTCTTTTGTAAACCCGTGTAAGTAATCAATTTTAAAAGAAAACCTTGTACGGTTTATATATCTTTAATGGAAAACGACTCATGTCTTGTCTAACCCAATCATTTTTGTTTTGTGTAAGTAATTTTATCCATGTTTTGTATAAATCAATTTGTTCGTGTTTTAATCGTCTTTGTGTAAACTATGACAACTCGTAATTTTGACCCTTATGATCGGAACGGGTTAAACATCTTAAAGTATTTATTAGTAATTGTGTAAATAATAACAACTTATAACGACCGAACAGGTTATTTAACGGACAATCACGGTGACACCTTGCTACAAATTGTATACGCATATTTCTATACATTAGCATATATATATATATATAAGTGTAGCATATTCGTTTTTATTTAAATTGGTAAATACAATTTAAACAGTATATTTATGCGATGAATTATTTTAACGCGAGACAAGTGACATTTAGCGGGTTTGTGCACATGGGCTAAGCCCAACCCACCTAACCTACCCAAACCCTAAGTATTTAAGCATCTCTTTCTCAAAACCCTAGTCCCTCCATCCCTCTGGTGTGCGAGGGCAACAAGTGCAGCCCCCCCCCATCGCAACTCTCTATTGCACTCTCGTTCACTCTCAGGTTAGTCATTATTAGTTTTCATTCGGTTAGGTATTCTTGGTGATTATGTTGGTCTGAAATCTTCATACACATGGCCGTTTTTTGGTTTGTCTTGGTGATTATGTTGATTTTAGGTTAACTTGATAAGTAAAATTCATGACATTCGCGTACGATGTTCGTTTATACCGTTTTGATATGCATAAGCCTACATGAGTTAACTGGGGTTTGAAATTCTTGGTGTTATTGTTATTTGTCTTGACAAACCTGAAGTAGATACCTAGTAACCTGCTGTTAATAAGGCCAAATGTCCTCGTAACTCGCTAAGTATGTGTAAAGGAATCATAAAACTTGTTTTGTAAAGCCAGCGAACGAAGACAGAAAACTGTTTGGCATTTATAGCCAACTTCAGTTGGCTGTAAACTAGTCGTAACATAACGAAACACAGATTTTCTGAAGTCTAAAATGTACTTTTTTAAAAACACTTCTAATGGCACTGAAATTGCATTTTTCTGAGGTCGTTTACTATTTTAAATTAATTATTTTGTGCAGCAGCTGAAGATGCATTTTTTCTGCAAAATACGTGTTGTTTGCTGTGTCATATCTCGTAATCTGAATAGAATTAGGTCATGAAATTCATACAGTAGTTGGACACAGGTCTCCGAAAATCTCCCACTAGAATTCGTCAATCGGGTGGCTAATGATTTTTAAATGAATTTTTCCGTGGACTGTAGTCAGAAAGTGACGAATCTGACTGCAGCCAAGTAAATGATTTTTTTTATAAATAATCGGTAATGAGTTAGGGTTGGAAAATTTTACACAAAGTTTTTACAGACCGTTTGACACGTTCTGTAAATTAATTAAAATTTTTGGAATATGGGAACTATTTTATAAAAATACCCGAAAACATCCCAGTTCTGGACACTTAAGCTGAAACACAATAAGTTGTTATATGTGCATGGATGTTTGTATGTGCAATATGTGAATAGCCGAACCGTTTTATGGTGACTTAAATGTTATATAACTTGTTGTGTGCCATGATCATAGATGATTATACGTAGAATATATATATAAGTTGTCAACGTGATTGCAGTTCGTGTTAAGATACGTGTATGGATTTCGTGTCTTACATGAGCACACTAATAAACTAAATGGTAATCATATTAGGACGTGATTGACCAACCTTAACTCATAATCACTTTAAAAGTCTAACCGAGCTATCAAAGGTGAGTTCACGGCCCCTTATTCTTTAGACGTTTACAAAACACAGGGGAGAAAACATGTACACGTTACAGTGATGTATAGGTGGTATATATTACGGTATAGTAACGTCTTTCTATTTAGAGTTATGTTATACGGTTATGGTCACAAGGAAGCATATATCACATGTGAGTCCCCTTAACACTTACGATGCCGTTAGTATTGGATTATAGCGAGGGAATTTTTAGTAGTACTACTGGGCCTGACAAGCCCCACTCGAACTGGTCGCGCCAGTTAGACCGAATGTTGATGGTCACGGGTGTAGAATTTGCCTAACACTTAGCCATGGTTAGTGATAGACCTAGCACAACAGGGGCAACAACGTCAGCTTCAGATCGAACACTTTGTTGACATGACCTAGGTTAGCTACCTAAACATATAACATAAACTGCGAATCAATATAACAACACGGTTCGGGTTTTGAATCGGGAACAACTTATAGCAACACATTCGGGTTTTGAATCGGGAACAACTTATAGCAACACGATTCGGGTTTTGAATTGGGAATAACTTATAACAACACGATTCAGGTTTTAAATCAGGAAACTTGAACATTCTAATTCGCGTTTAGATCAGGGGTTACCTATCGTAACATACTGGTTTGGATTTGAACCAGTGGAAACAACTTATTTTATATCTGTAAACTAAAACCTGTGAACTCACTCATCATAATTGTTGACACTTGATTTTTACATGTTTTCTCAGGTTGCTAAGGTAGCACATACCAGGACTAGGATACATTATGGTGTCGCATTGATTTCATCAAATATTTTGACACAACTTTAAATTACATTAACTATTTTGGTTTTGTAATTATTACGCTTCCGCAACTCAATTGTATAAACAATATTTTCTCATTAATGAGCAAACAGAATATTTTTTAAACACATATAGTGGTCCTTCAGTATGACTAATGAATGTGATCCTGGTTTGTCACACACCTCGCGGTAAAACCCCGCAAAGTGGATTTTTGAGGGTGTGACATAAACAAGTGTGGTCGTGTGGTGAATACATTCAAACCTGTGTTGACTCGTGTAACAAACCACCAAAGGGTTTATCAATTGGCAGTTTCTGTCGTTCCCCAAACTTTCCCACAAACCCCGGGAACTTTGGTAACGGGATTGTCGGTCCTATGGTACCATAACATACTACCGGTCGGCGTGATCAAAGTTAATGAATGTACTCGTGTTATGGATATCGCACCACCAAGTTTCACACCTTATTCAAAATATATTGTATATATATAAACCATATGCATTGTTTTGAAATCTTGAAAATAGTTTAGCACATATGAATCACCCCAAAACATTTAGAAACGTAAAAAGGGGGAAAACTATGTACTCACTTGATTTGTGATGACTTGCTTATTTGTGTTTAGCAAAGATCAAGTGTTTCCTAATAACATACAATGTGCACACGTGTTAGTAAAATAACCCAAGTCACTTTAGCCATACAACACGAGACAGAAGCCCAACGGACTTAGTCGGGCAGAGCCTTGACATGCGTTGGTGGGTCCTAAATCAATCAGTTTGGTGGCCATACTACACGAGACAGAACCCCAACGAACTTAGTCAGGCAACACCTTGACATGCGTCGGTGGGTCCTAAATCAATCGGGTAGGGTGATGAATTAGTGATCGGGGTTAAGATTTTTACAACGGGGTAGAGTTTAGGGTTTAGGGGGCTCGGTATTTGAACAGAGCTTGAGAGAGAAAGAGACGTCGATTTTTTTATCGAACTGAGCGATTTGAAACAGTCCCAGGCCGCTCCTTATATACCCGAAATTTGATTCTCTCGCGGTCGTGCGGGGAGATAGGGTGTCTCTCGCGTGGCGCGGGGGAGGTCAGCTAAGCCTAGACTAGCCTCGTTCTTAGGTAGGTTGGACACGTGTCACGAAACGGAGTCACGTGTTTGGTACTCTCCCGCGCGTCGCGGGAGATACCTAGGATTTGGCACATGGCGCCTGAGAGGTCCAAGTTTTTTTTTCGTGTCGTCTTTCGTCGTGCGTGTTCGAGGTTGTGATTTGTAAGGTGCATTTGGGAATATGTTACGATAACTTGGATATTATTCTAGAAATGTTGTAAATATCATTTTGACTGAATGTGTTTATTGGTTGAAATACTGCAAATGTTACAAGAACTTTTACGCATTTGGTCGAGGTCTCAATGGACCATCAAAGGAAAATTATATTTTGGACAAAGTCCATGAATTTATTGGACAGTGGATCATAATGTCATAATTGTTACTGCCAAAATGGCGAATTTTAGATAGCTCATTGGCTTGTCACGAAGGACATAGAATATGACACATTGATCAGTCACTAATGACATAAACTATGGCACATTGGTCTGTCACGTGGGACATGAGATTTGGCACATTGGCTCATCACAATGGACATGGAATATGGCATATTGGCAATAGATCACTAACAGATGTTTAGTTATAATTATCATATTGATGATATCAGCCGAGATCTAATTTGATCTCACAGGCTATAGGTTTTGGACATAGCCTATTACCCAGATGGCTAGTGTGGTTCCTCAGGTCACAATGCCTGGAGTATCAACATTACATTGAATGTTAACACAGAATAATCCTTAATGCTTGACTAATAAAAGTCATAATGATTTGGAAGTTTGAAACATTGTTCACCACTTTCTAGACCGAAGGGTTACTTCCATAATTCTCATTTTCCAATTAATTTGGACATTGCCATTGGTTGGGCAAAACATTAAGAAGATCTTTCATAATATATAGTGGATCGATAAAATTGAAATGAAAATCGAGACGATCGCTTGAAAAGGATATACATATATATGTAAATAAATTCCAAAATTCTCCATTAATTCAAAATAAATATTACAGAGGTGCCTTAAACAGGACTTTGAAATACTAATTAATTGTCCTCACATGGACTAATAGGTAAAACATGTCCATGCAGCACTAAAAGAAATACTATGTCCACGCAGGGACTTTTGAAATAAAAATGAATATAAAAAGGACTTTAATCATCCTTCTTTCCTCTGACCATTCTGGAGAATTTCTTGAAGAATTTGCTAGCTTTCTTCTACGTTTTCTCAGTCTTACGCTGAATCTCCTTCATCCGCTTTATGGCCTTATTCATGGCCTCGAGTTGTGGCGGTGGTTGAGGTTGCGGTGGTGGCTCAACCGGATATTGGTACCCATAATGGGGATATCTAGTAGTTGGATAGGGCGTAGCTGAATAAGGGTGGAAAAGGGATGGATAAGTGCATTATGTATGGCGCTTGCACATAGGGGTCGTACAGTGGCGCCTGATAGTTTGCATCTATCGGCGCAGGGTTGAAAGGATTATATGCAGACGTATCTGGATAAGCAGGACTTGGGTTATCATAACCTGATGGTGGCGGTTGAACGATAGGTGGTGGTGTCGGATCAACCGCTGGTTCAGTGTTTAAGGGTCCGTCACCCATTTGGGGATCCTCAGGAATGGTTGGGAAGGTTGGAGTCAATGGTGGTAGCGAGCCCGACCATTGTCCTGCACGTACCGACATACGTGCGCCCCACCTTCTCCTTGAAGATTCTGGGGGCGGTGGTGGAGGTTGTTTTACCTGCTCCAATTAAGCATCTTGTTTGCGGCGGTGGAGGCAGAGTTGCAGAATGGTAAGGAGGTGTAAAATAAAAATCAAATTTGTTCTAGTATAGGTCCCATTCGTTAGGACCTTGATATGGCGACCCCGCATAAGAGTTAGAGTCGCTAGAAATTTATATGGGGTGCCCATGCGACCCCGTTGGTGACATCTCTGGTTCAGAATCTTCGTCCATAGGATCAAGCTGGTCCACCTGATTTTGTTCAGCTGGGTTTGGGTTTAGATATTGGTTCAGGTCAAACTCAACGTGGAATGAGTGGGAATGGGAGTGGTGCGAATGATGGGATTGGTGAGAGTGGTAGAATGGTGGGAATGAGAGTTTGGGGGAGAGTATTCATGCGAGATTGAGTGCCTCGCAGGGTTAATGGATGAAGAATCTCCTGAATCTTCATGTGGGTTAAGTCCGATTGACGGTATTCGTCTAGATGGTCCTCCCCGCATAGGACCTTTTGCCTTACCGCTCTGTCCTCTTATTCTGGGCCGGCATAATTCCTGCTTTAAAAACAAGTTAATAAAACAATAATAATAACTTATAATGAAGTGAGTAATCCTAGGTCAATGCCTAGACTCGGAAGTCTAAAGAATGTGCTACTGTGTCGTTTGAGATCAAACACAAAAGAGTAGTATTGAATTCCATCATACGTTGGCTCTGATACCAACCTGTCACACCCCGATTTCCATGTAAGTCCCGGTGGGCCCGGTCGGGAGTATTGTGACATATGTTGATATCATCATAACTAAACAACACAGAGTAACACAGTGGAAGTCTTGGAATAAAATTACTATTACAAACGTATTGTCCAAAGTTCAAAAAAATACAACGGTTGTAATAGATCCACGGGCAGATCGAAAATGTTACAACAAAAGGAAGTTTAGCAGACTATGGGCTTTCTATGCAAAGGAGTTGCAAATTTCTCTTAAGCAATGCCAAGCACGTCCAGCCTATTTCGTAACCTTGCTACCTGCGCTTAGTCTTTTGAAAATACGTCAGTTTTCACTAACCGACACGTTTTGAAAACATTTCAAAATCATTTTATGTACACATTGGTACATATGTTTTATAAATAACTTGGGACAAACTATATCTCATGTTATCAGTTTTACATGCTAATAATACATTTAGGGCCCGGAAACTATGCTGATATCATGATAAATCGACACGCCACTTTAACCATTATAAGGTATACCACATTGGGTGAAAATATTTTAATATTCATTAGCATCTATTGGGTGTATGCCTACACCCCGTGCTTAAGTCGTGGCCATTTGCAACTAAATTAGCCGAGGATATCCAGGACACGGTCGTATTAACCCCCAATGTTTAATATTAAGCAAAACGATTTAAAACTGGTTATTTGAATTCCCGACACATTGGTCTTTGATCCCATATCTGACCATACAGTATTATTATACCGTATCCCAAGACCGTATAGGGAAAATAGGTTAAGAGTATTTACCTAGCTTAGCAAATTCTTTAAAGCAAGAAAATAAGATAAGCACAACCGTATATAAAATAACTAGTTTGGATGCAATCTACCGGAAGTCTCTAGTCTGGAGTGAATGGTATTATTAACCAGTTAGAATGTTAACGGGTCTTATTGAAGTCATCGACTTAGACCGGCTAACTTAAATTAATGAAATCGGTACGATATGCTAGATTAAGCGGTGACCGGAATAGAATGCAGTTTAAACCCTACAAGTACTATGACTTGTATAATATGGGTAAACCATTTACATTCCAGAGTTTGAAAATAAAAAAAATGATAAGGTCAACCCCTTTCGGTTAACTTACGTAAAAAGTCTACGTAGGCTTAACCGTACGTATAAACGCGATACCGTGTAACAGGATGAGTCATGAACAAGTTCTACATGCCAATATACTTTAAATAAGTTGTGATATCAGTAGCATACCAACTTATATGCCCGTTAAGGTTTTAAAATGAAATTATGCCTCGTAAGGGAGTTTCAGTCATTATGTAATGTACAAAAAGGAACTTGTGTATAATCTGATGTTATGATCCTAAACATTCTGGAAAAAAAATTATAATTATGATATAATATCAGTAGTAGATCAACTATATGTGTGATTTATAGATTAAAACCAAACGATGCACCGTATGGGTATTTTGGTCATTTCACACATAGTTTTGACAACTTATTTGGAATTTTGAGTTCATGACATATACCTACTATAAAAATATTTATAATGAGTTTATAACTCAGTAGGTAACAAGTCTTGGTGGTCAACTATGGTTTAAAACCATACTTGCGCCGAAACGACGTTTAAGCGATGTTTAGCGTGAAACTGAAGTTATGAACAGGTTTGTGTGACCAAGATATCTTATTTAATATAACATATCAGTAGGTAAATGATTTTCCTATAAAAGCTTGTTTAAACCCAATTTATGTGCCGAAAGGGCATTATCGTGTATAACACAAGAACTCATGTATAAACTCAGAATGTAATCTTATTTGATATCTCAAATATTTCTAATTATGATATTATATCAATAAGTTTCAAGTTGATATGAAAATTATGTTTAAGAACCGATTTAGATGCCAAAAGGGCATATTAGTCCTTTTAAGGATATAGTTTGCGACAATTGCCAAAAGTCAGTACGATCAATATTATAACATCATGATATGCTAATTAAGCTAACATATCAGTAGGTAATTCATTTTAAAGTTTTTTGTTGGCTAAAACCTTATTTTTAGAAAAAAGGGCAAAAAGGTCAAAGTATGGCATAATGAAGAACTAATGCATAAACTCAAATTCTGATTATAATCTTGTAGTGTAAACTTAGAGAGTTATACTAAATTATATTAGGACCATAATGAAACGTAAAGTCGGTAGCTAAAGTTGCTAAATTGATTCATAATCGAAAGTCAAAACAGAAGTCAAATTTAGCGACTTTCGGTTGCGAACCAACACTAAGACTGAGATTGACCGGCTGAACATGTTTATACATGTTCTATTATTTATTACTAAGTTATTTTAAATCAAAACATTTTTATAACCTGTATAAACTCAGATTATGAGTTTTATAAAAATATGACCCGTATGACTTTTAATGATTTAACTTTGACCCGTCAATAGGTCTAGTAAACGTGACCTCTAGGAGGTACCCTTTTAAGGGACTTAAACGTACCTAATTACGATCACTTAGCTATGTTTGATTCGAAATATGGCTGGACCATAATGGTCTTAACCGAAAGTCAAAGCGTTATTAAGATAACGCTTGACTTTTGGCTTAAAAGCCTATAAAAATGAAAGGAGGAGGGAAGGAACACTTACAAGTGATCCTTGGAGAATATAAAACTTAGTAGGAGGCCTCTTAATCAGAAGCAAGCTCCAGAACAAGAGTAGGGAGGAGAAGAAGATGATGAGCAAGGAAATAAGGAGCTCAAAATGATTGCTATTTATAGCAAAGGAGGATGCTTGGGATTAAGATAAGTGTCCAGGCCGTTAGGAGAGGTCTCCAGGTAGTCTTTGAGGTGTCAAGTGTTGCACAAGTGTACAAAACGCGAGAAAGTGGCAAGCTAGCAAACTGCCAAGCATTCTGCCACTGGCAGTTCTTTACGGACCGTAAGGACCGAGTCTTACGGTCCATAAAGATCTCTTGCGCCCATGGTTTTCAAAACAGTTACGGACCGTGAGGGCTAAGCCTTGCGGTCTGTAACCGCTTATCAAAAATGTCCATTTTCCTTGCTTACGGTCCTAAGCACAAGGGCTTACGGTCCGTAAGAGTCACTCGGAGGCCAAAATATTGGCATGTTGACATAATTGGCCCCTCAAGTTTAAATTGTCGTTCAGAGGTTATTAAAATAATATAACGGCAGCTTCACTCCCTCTCGTTCAACACGTGGCATACGAGGATCAGCAGGACACGTGTCGGATTAAATTTGGCATGAAAAATACGAGGTGTTACACCTGTGTCCTAAGTCGGTCCACTATATGCGTGGAGGATTCCATAAGGAGTACTACCCATATATTTTGTCGCTCTACTAAGAAATAATGATTGCCTACTGTGTCAAAGACCAAGCAGAAGTATGTACTTGAAATAATCAAACACCATGCAAGTCTAAAAACAAATTAAAAGCATGTATCCACCCCAAAAGTTAAGTAAAAAAGAGAGCTAACCAGACTCACCTTAGTAATCTTGTGTAGACTAATGTATGCCCGAGATGTGAGTTTGCTATTTTATTCGAGGAGTCATCTAGATAATATTTAATAGTAACTTAACACTTGTTTATGGGACTAAGATAAAGTAATTATGTAACACTCCGATTCGCAACAGATTATCGGTCGTAGTGAGATAATTGTACAAAGCTTATGACAACTATTATAAATTTAACTATTTAATCATATCAAAATTAAATTGTCACATATCATATAACTTTCAAATAATCCATACCATATTCAATGTCATAGATCATAAAATAAAATCCAGTTAATTTGACTAAGGCAACTCCTACGTGTCGTCATCGTCATCTTGTCACACCCGATTTCCTGGATCATACGTAAAAGTAATTTTGGGTCAACAAAAATGTTGGCGAGTAAATTTATGTTTAAATAAAATAACTTATTTATTTTTAAAAGAAAATATTAACATGCAAGGTCATGTGTTGATAAAATAAGCAAGAACAATAAACAATCATCCTAATCTATAAGCAGCAATCACAATGATAAATAATCAACAATAATAACATAACCAATGACCATCCTAATGTCATAAGGAAAGGATCAGCCAAAATATAACGAGGTAATACCCATATCCCATAGTCATGAGGAAAGCAAATAATAGCGATACCAATATCCCAAGCCAAGAGGAAAGTCAGCCTACCAACATCCCATGTCATGAAGAAAGGTCAACCGTGAGAAGTGCCTTAGAATAATAACGCACTTGTGAATTCAGTAACTTATTGCACATAAATGAACAAACAAACAAACCATATAACACATACCACACCATGAACTTGCATGATTCTATATTTGAGTAAAAATGAATGTAAAATTTTATAACAAAACGATAAACCCTAAAAGTTCAATGTGACAAGGGGAAAGATCTACTCATAGGTTTGCATATAGTGATCCTTGAATAAACAGCATGAATTTGAGGAAATACCCCAAAAGACAAAAGTTACCCTAAAAATATAAAATAACATAAATACTAAACAAGCCCAACAATATAACAAAGTTATAAAATATAATCTAAAATACATAAAATAATATCATCATAAACTAATACTAATTTGATATTTGTAATTAAAATGACAATTCGTAATTATAACATAAAAATATTTATGTCATTATTTATATATTTTAATATAACTAAGTCTAGTCAATTTATTAATAATCATCAAATAAATTTATATTTATAGAAATAAATAATAAAGGCGAATTATGATAATAACACAAAATTAATTATGAAGTATATAAATATTTTGTAAATCCTTCAATTTTGGACACATTAGTAAAAATCAACCAATAAGCTTATACAACAAGAATTTAGAATTATCTTGGAATTTTATTTAAAATAACTAAATTTGTAAAGGAATTTATTTGTTTTATAATTTGATTAAATCCTCTTATTACAAACAAAATCACCAAAATTCATAATTTTTTTTTCTAAAAATTCTCTGACATACACACACATATATATTCTGTAAAAACCAGAAACAATATTTATATGATTTTATTTTATTCTTTAATTTGTTGATTATCTAAATGATATAAACATGTAATATTCATAACAAATCCATAAGATATCCAAATATTACACAAATTACACTAACATAATATATAGCAGAATCATACTTCCAATTTCACCAAAACATAAGTCTAAGATCAAAAGTCCCAGAATCTATGAACTAAAAACCCTAATTTCAAGAATAATCTAATTCGAAATCATTTTCCCTCCTATCATAGAAATGGATATTAGGGTTTTGTAGGGCATGAAAAATTAAACATAATGAACTCAAGAATCACCTGATTCGATCTCAGATTAAAGGGATATCGCGGTTAGAAGATACGAGCCCTAGAAAAGTTCTTGCTTGAATTCATGAGATTTGAGAGTGGGTAAATGCGTGAAGTAATGTTAGGGACTGAATGGTATCAATGTTACATATTATTGTCTATGAATTTTTCAAACTGAAATCGGGTTTTGTTGAACTTTAACGGTGTAATAAAGTTGAGATTAAATGGATTATTTAAGAAAGATAGTGAAATGATTTGTGGTACTCACCACTTTTCTCCACCGAATCTTGTCATTTGGAACCATTTTGATGGTCAAACGACGTGGGGTAATGACGAAACAGCCGGGTCGGGTTGTCGGTTTGATTCGGGTCGCACATGAAAGAAGGGATGAGGAAGAAGATGGAGTGTAGACGCGTCGTCGGGTGGTATTATAAACAAATGAATCGAATAATGGTATGGTTTATAACATTAACATTTTAACCCGCTTATATTTAAATGAACACATGATAATAACTAAATAATAAAATATTAAAAATTATAAAAATTATCATTTTTATTAAATTCCAAGGGATCCGATTTAAAGACGGGTGGGGTTTTTTGTAAGACCCGTTTTTCATAGTTGTTACAGTCACCCCTACTTTTGAGAATTTCTTCCCAAAATTAGGAGAAAACCGCTTGCGTAGAATGGTGTGAAGGTTTTTCCATAGGCGTAAGTAACTCGGATCTTGGGATCATATTTTTCTAGGAATGTCGGGTAACAAGGGTTATATTCGAGTCATAAAGATGTTGGAGGTATGCTCAAATTAAAATATAACAAAAGTGAGGTTTAGATCTTGATTGAGGCATTAGCGTTCCTGGTAAGGGCTGAATATCCAATTAGAGGAATTGCCTTTAATGCTAGAAGTAGATGTGAAGAGCGTTAATGGTATTGCATGTGATAGCCTTTCATAAGCGATACAAATTATACATCATGAAGCCCAAGAATGACGTATGGAAGATGGATTGGGCTTAAGAAAAAAAACATGCCCCGAAGACGACTTATAATTAACACGAGAGGTTTGCAAACTGCATTGTAAGGTATACTCATGATGCCTAACTGAAAACTTGGACTTTTTAGAAGAAAATTTTTTTTTTATAAAGCGTCACAATGGTATAGTTAAACGCGTAATATCATAGAATTAGAATCACCAAACACATAACCAAACTTAACTAACACAAAATCTCTCATGATTAATTTAACGCTGCTTCTGATAATTTGACGGGACAATAATATATTGGAAGTACCAACGGCGTATCCACCAAGTCTCGACCAAACTTCCTTCCACGTCGTTACTCGAATCATGATTCATGATACAAACAAAACTTACACAGAACTTCTCATGACCAGTCTCACGAGGCTTTTGATAGTTTGATAAGGGCAATTATATATAGGAAGTACTAGTGGCGTATCCACCATGTCCTTATCAAATTTCATCGGCTTCGTTCTCAGATCATGATTGATTTTATGTGACGATAGGACTAACACTTACAAACTAAGTAAACATAATCAAATCCACAATCAACAAAAGGTGATAGAGCAATGATTGTGTCCTTAACTTTTAAAAGTTAAGCCGTGACTACATCCTTGTCCCTTGCGCATCAAGTCATGTAATTGCATGAACTGAAATACAATGACAATAATCGTGAAATGACAAAATAGTATGAGATGGAAATTGCGTATAATGTCAGAGCAACCAAAAACGATGGTAATTTAAAACGGTAACGTCAAAACTTCCCAATTACATTAAATTAATAAATAAGTCGGGCTTGTTTAAATCTAGATTACACCCTCGAATAATGAAAATTATTATAACAGAATCTTTGCTAGTGACATCCACGGTAATCGGCTAAGCTACCCGTTCAAAACATCATTGTTAGCATCTGTTGGATTCACATTGATATTGAAAACTCTACCCCTCGCTGCCTTATTTGCTTGGTTAACCGGGTTAGCTTGAGCTTGAAAACTGATGATGTTAACCAACCTAGGGTAAGTGTTTCTGAAATTAGTGAGATCCCCACAGGTGAAGCAAGCCCTAGCATAAGGCACCACATGATAGTTTGGTTGATGATAGGTTTGAACATGTTCTAGGCTGGGGGTGGAACTAATATTTGGTTGGGTTGGTAGTAAGGTTGAACCATGATTTGAGCATTTTTTGGATTTTGAGGCTGGTTGGTTGTTTGCTTTTGAAAGATGTGAGATGAACTGACTAGCTGACTATAATAACCACATCCATTGCACTATCGACAAGGAGTACTGGGTTGATGATGGAAGTGACAATGGTTGCATTGGTGATGAGGAATAGTGTAGGTTTTCTTGTTTGGGTAAGTAGTGGGTGCGACTTGGTTTATTGGAGTGGCTTGTATGGGAGGTTTGGTTGTTGTTACAACATATTTCTTGTTGTTGTTGTCCTTTCGCTTCTTTTGATGGAACGAGATGACGACTCAGCCTTTATTTCCTTTGTCTCCTCATCTGGAACTGGCGTGCATTGACGGTGTATGATTTTTAATATATTTCAAGTAACTTTTAATAGTTTACCAAGATTTAAATTTATGAAACACGATATAATGCTATCACTCTCTACAACACGCTAGGGGAAGTGCACCCATCGTTGGCGTAGTATAGTGATGGTAAGATACCGATGTCGTCCAAGGACACAAGAGCTTTTAATACCCGAATATTGTCAACGTCTAATCTATCCAAATTTTGAGAAAAGATTTATATCAATTAAAATAAAGAAAGAAACTAAAATAATGAAAGAAACAAATAGACAAGATAAAATCACTTTGTTCTGACTCATCTTTTATGTATCCTTTGATGATTTTCGCACTCTGGGTTTTTTAAGAGATTATCTTGGTTATAGTGGCATGTCCCTATTTTGGAGCCAACACTACCCTCGGGCATATTGGTATGAGTCGGCAGGGATACAGTCCCGCAAGGCCGGATTATTGAAAGATAATTAAGTTATTAATGTAAAATGTGGCATGTCCCTCTTTTGGAGGCAACGCTACCCTCGGCCATATTGGTTTGAGTCAGCAAGGATACAGTCCCGCAAGGCCGGTTTAATGTTTTAGTAGTGGTTTATTTATAAGGGATTCAAGTTGTTCTTACTTCCCCTGATTTGTTGCTATTCGCCTCAAAGAAAGTCCAAATAAGCTTGAATCAAGTCCTCGCAGGATCTATACACTAAACGAAGCAATAACTTTACCTAAACCACCCTTCTAACCCCCTTCCGGCAGTTAACGTGCTTTATATAGACAACAAAGACATGAAAGAGTGAATCAACAAAACATGAAGATATGAAAGAATAAAGTTCACTTTAAATATAAAAACTTGATATTAAAGTCATTATACAAACCCAATTAAAAAGTTAACCAAAGCTTGTAAATCAAAAGTTAGCCAATCATGGCCTTTGTTTGACAAAAACTCTTACGATCAATCTTGGATCCCGAGACTACTACACACTCTAAAGATGGATGATGGATGAATGTTGTGGATGATGGTGGTATTGTGGTGGTGGAGTGGTGGCAAGTATGAGATGAATGATCTGCCAAGGGAAGGATTGCAATTGAACCAATCACCCTATTTATAATTGGACAAAGACGGTTTACACGACCCCGTGCCTTCTTCTTCTCTGTCTTAATTTAATGAGTTCTGTGTCAACGGCACGGTCTCGTGGCCCTTGTACTTGCTGTACTATCCAAGATTTGCATACCTGGGAGTTGACCACAACCCGTGTCATGGGACATGGCCACATGTCTCTTGTCTGCTTTTGTTTGTCTTTTCTTTCTGGAATCTTGAGTGGGGCACAACCCCTACTTATAGATGGAAAGAGATGGTTTACACGGCCCCGTGTCTTCTTCTTCTCTGTCTTAATTTAATGAGTTATGTGTCAACGGCACGGTCCCGTGGCCCTTGTACTTGTTGTACTATCCAAGATTTGCATACCTGGGAGTTGACCACAGCCCGTGTCATGGGACACGGCCCGTGTCTCTTGTCTGCTTTTGTTTGTCTTTTTCTTTCTGGAATCTTGAGTGGGGCACAGCCCCGTGCTTTCTTCTGATTTGTTGTTTTTGGTCTTGGGGTGAAGTTCGGAGGGTCGGCATGATGTATCAACTTCTCTTCCTTTGTATTTATGCTGATTTTTGCCGTTAATTTGTTCCTTTTGTACATTTAAGCTCTTTTAATCCTTAAAATCAAAAGTATACAAAGACACACACTTTTGTTTTATTTTTATTTTATTTATTTAAATTTTTGAATATCCAACAGTTATCAACCAAAGTGTTACCACGTGCGCCAATGAAAAATTAAAAATAGTAATTTCTTGATCTTTAAAAGTTACTTCGTGGGTTGTGGTGCAACTTGTTCTCTATTTACCTACCATTTGTTTGTTATTTATTGTTTTGTTGTTTTAATGGCTAATATCTATTTGGGATTTTTTTTTAAATGTTAACTATAACAGTGGACCGCAGTTAGTGGGTCTAAACATATCAAGTGTTCATGTTGCTAAGGATGTTGGCCTGTGGGCTATACATTTAGCAAAATTGGACAATAAACGAGCACGCTATTATCAATGTGGCCCAATCCCCAAGAACTGATGTTTTGCATGAGCTACGAAAGGATTATTATATTTATAATTATTATCATCCAACAATCACTCGCTTTGTAGCGGTTAACTCGCAAAAATTTGACCGAAATATAATTCATAGAAAAAAATAATTAAGTCAACTTATTATCCGCGTGTTGCGACATGAAAAGAGCATAGGAAAAAAATTGGAATTAGAAGACTATTGAGGTTAAAAAGAAATCGAATTTATGACAAATTGTAAAACTTGAAAAGAATGAGGTTAAAACTAAACACTAATCAAAGGGAAAAAGTCAAACTAAAAAGAATAGCATATATATGGGGGAAAGAGAGAAAAGTTACTAAATTATAGATAGGTAATAAGTCTTATTTTAGCTAATAACTTTTATGAGTAATATTAGTGAGCAAATAGGCTTAACAATTAAAAGTGAGAAGTGAAGAAGAAATTTTTTTTTAAATTTATTTTCACATCTTGCCAAGCACGTATTTTAATCTTAGAATCTAAAAAAAGTTCGCGTATTTACACTAGTAGAGTAATTATAATCACTCTACTAAAATACATTTTTTTTTACATTTTGCAACTAAACTTCATGCATAAGTAGATAGAAAAAATGGTAAATTACAATTTTCGTCCTTTATGTTTGTATCGGATTACAATAGATAGCCTTTAACTTCAATAATTACAGTCACAGTCCTTTGTTTGTAAAATTCATTACACTCTATGTCCTTTAACACTAACGAGGTTAAATTTTTAAGTTAAGTATGGCAGGTACATCTCATGTGAGGGCATATATGTCCTTTTACCCAATCTGTTTATATATTTAAATTGTATATAATAATCTATAAATTCCCCTCTCTCCCTCATATCTCTCTTCTCTCTTCGTCTCTCTCTACACACATCATCACCATCAACCATTAACTTTATCATCATCACCATCAACATTCATCACCATTAACCATCATCACTATGTACCACTATCATGATCAGACCGAAAAGCCACCACCAACCATTAACCGTCATCACCATGTACAACATTCACAGATCTGACATTAGTTGAAGGGTGGTGTGGTGTATGTGCTCCGATTTGAAACCTAGGCTATGATGGTCGTGGTTAGGATTTGGGGTTATAAGGTTGTCGTCGCTGGTGTTGTTTATTGCGGTTTCTGGATATTCAAATCAGAAGTGACAGTGAGGTTTGGGTTTGATTTTTGTCGTGTCTCAAATCAGAGGTTACGTCATTAATATCATTTCGTATCCTAGAATTCACATATTGAACTTCTGCATCATATCCAGACAAAAAATTTCTATTTAAATCAGTGGGTATGGAAGAAGAAGAGCTTTAGAATCCTCCATTTGTGTCCTAAAATTCCCAGAATGTCTATCTGACTCGTCTCCAGATAATGATAAATCCCTGTTCAAATCTGATGCTATTCAACAAAAGTTTTAGCACCCACATTCTGTATCCTGGAACTTACAGGCTGAATATCCGCATTATATCTAGGTGAATCCTCAGAGAAAGCATCGATAGTTCTTGAATTCGTATTCTTAGTTTCTGCATCTCTCTAGATGATGAATCCCTGCTAAAATGATAGGATAAACCAGCAGAAGTGGTGTGATTCATGAAGTAAGTTTCAGCTTCATATCTAGACGTATAATCCCTTATCGAATCAGAGAATATGTCATTAGTACTGGTGGTGATGCTCAATTGTCATGGCTGATCTTTGAGGAACTATGATTGCTTCAGTTTTGTTTTGTGGATTGCGTGGTGCTGGTGGCGGCGGTAGATTTGGTGGTGGTGGGGAGTGGGGGTTGGTTGGAGAGAGAGAAAGGGGAGAGAAAGAGTTAGTTTATATTTATTTAAATATATGTTATATTATTTTTTAGAATCTGGTTTATATTAATTTAAATATATTTAAAATATACCAATAAAATTACTAACCTACCCTCATGTGCAAAGCACATGCCTAGGTTAACTAGAAATTTTAACCAGGTCAGGGCCAAAGGACCTAAGTTGTAATGAGTTTTACAAATAAAGAACCGTGACTGTAATTATTTAACTTAAAGGCTATCAATTGCAATTCGATACAAACATAAAGGACGAAAAGTGTAATTTAACCTAAAAAAATACATCTCTTCACTTCTCATTTTAATAACCATTTGTATTTGATCTTTACACTATTTTTTATTTTAAATATGTATATAAAGATTCTATTTATATATGTTTTGGATTCTTATTCAAAACACATATTGGTCTTTAGGACCGTTCAAAATTTGGTGCAAATCGACCCAACTAGTGACTCGGACCAGGACCAGGACCGAAAACAGTTTCTACTTTTGATGCTTACCGGTTTTTCATGAAGAAGATGATACGTTTGATATGAGTCATGTTAACAATAACAATGTTACTCATATTTTTTGGAGAGTGTCATGTTGCTGTTTAAAATCTGATTTATGCTATGTTTCTTTCTTTCGATTTAAGTTGAGAATCCAAGAAAAGTAAATCAGTGAAGCCGAACCAAAGTAAAACGACTTGAAATCATTTATTTGGGATCACTTTCACAACAATTCAACGATGAGAAGGGGAAATAATAGATGGGTGCAACCTTGTTTTCAAGTGTATGTTGCAAACACGAATACGTTAAACAACTTAAGCTAAGCCCGAATAATTTAATGATGAGGGGGTAGTAGTTTGAATGCATGGAAATTCGTCCCAAATATTAAAACTCTCCTAGTAAAAATGATAGTATTCTAAGAGCTTTCCATTTTTCATTTTATAAACACAATCTAACTTTATAATTCAACCTCTCCTGACCCATACAAAATGATAAATGTTTATACACTTCAGGAAAACGGTAAATTAATTTGAAAAGTTTGAGCTATGACGTAGGGAAAAAGGTAAATTATGTTTTAGTAATTTTAATTATAACTTGTCGATATTTTATCACACCGAGACTCTGCAGAGGGCTTTATGGATGTTTGTTACACATTAGGTTGATCCAGTAGGTAGGGCGATAACAGTCTCGATGTAGATTCTCATGAGGTGTTACTGGACAATGTCCAAGTGATTTGGTCGTTAGATGGGGGTCGCACGGAGTGGTACCTAGGGCAGCAATCCGGGATGATGTTGAGGGTGAGGGTGAGGGTAGGGCGGCAGGGGTGAGGGGGTAGGTGATAATGTGGTTGACAGGGTGCAGGCAAATGCGGATTCTCCACAGTGTGGTTGCCCGTACGATTGACGGAGCATGTGACTACATGTGATGCCTCCACCGAGGTTTAAGGAGAGATTGCCCTGCACCTTGAATGTGTCACAGATTCCCGAGAAATGGGACAGATGAACATTCAGGTCTTCAGAAGGCAACCCGTGGAACTGGATGGTGTTCGTAACCATCATGATGATCATGATGATCTGGGGAGGAATCTGCCAACTACTGACACTGATAGCGCGTCGGGCAATGCTGGACCGAGTACCGACCGCGTTTGGTTGGGCGTAGTCAGTGGCGACTCTCCTAGCTGGGGGGTCAACTTGATCATCCATAGTGAAGGCGGGAAGAGGAATGTGTACCTGAAAAGCTCGGATGACGCGAAGACGCTCGTGGAAATCTCGCTCGTGCTCAGAAGAAGCAACGAACGAGGTGGTTACTGTGAACAAGTTTGTGGCATAAACAATTACTAAACAAAAAATTCAAAAGCAACCTAAACCTAAAGGCTAAAAATTGCAAGCACATGCACTTAAAGGCAAAAGAAATATCTAGTAAAGCAAGTAAAAACTAGATTGAAGACTCGGGTAGTTGTCAAAAGTGCAAGTGTTCGCGGCAACGTCGTCAAAAACTTGATGTGTGATTTTATATATATTTGAAGTACCATGTTTAAAAAGAAAAGGAATCGCCAAACTCAATCACACACTACGGAAAGTGTATCGATTATAATGTAGCAAAGTATAGGCAAGGCCGGATATCGAATTCGTGGACTCTGTAGCAACTCCGATAATGAAGCTCTATCGAATTCTAGTCTATTTAGTTGGGTTAGAAATTAGGAGCTAAAATTATTATAAAAAATGTTACTAAATTAACTTTTAACTAAGGAAACAAAACTAGAGATAGCAAACTAGAAGGGGTTTGGTTTAAACCAATGGTAATAAAGGATCACAGGTTTCAACTCCTCCTGACATGCAACCGACTATGGTGCGACAATTGGTTTGACACAAAACGAATACTGAAAAGATTCTTGTTATCGAATCTAATCCTATGAATACTAAGAAAGCTAGGGATGTGTCACCTCTTAGAACTTAATATCCGAACAGCGAAGTGCAAATAATGCAAGTGTTGGAGTGCTCGATGGATTCAAATACCTATGTGAGGCTTTTTAAATCCCACAGCTATTAAAATATTGATGTCAAAGATAACACCAATAAACCTCTAACTATGAAGTAAACTATGTTTTTAATTTCTATTGACTAAGATGACACTAACTCATGAATAAGAAAACAGATTCTTGATGTGTAAGACAACAATTCACTACCCACCAACTTCTAATACATACAATGGTTTAGAAAACTTATTGTTTGTGGAAAGCACATGTCACACCCTGATTTTCACATAGATCCCGGTGGGCCTGGTGGGAAGTATCGTGACGTAAGATTGATATCATTATAGTCAATATTCACAGAATAACACAGTGGAAGTCTTGAATTTAAATTACTATTACAAATCGATAATGTTCAACTTCAAAATATAATATATAGATGGTTCATAATAAAGATCCACGGGTGGATCGTAAAAATGTACAAAAGATGTTAATAGACTTTAGGCACAACTAAGAACTTGCAAGATCCTCCTATGTCGATACTGTGCAGCTCCCAGCCTATTTACGTGTTGTATATGAAACTTAGTCTTTTGAAAATACGTCAGTTTACACTTGTAAAAAAAATAACCGACACATTTTGAAAATCTTTTCAAAATTGTTTTAATTGCAAAGGCACATTTAAAAAAATAACTTGGACAATTCAAAATGATCTTGTATACAGTTTTACAGATCTGTCAATACATATGGGGTCCGGTGCAAAAACCGAATAACATGATTAACCGACACGCCACTTAAAAACTCACAAGGAGTATATAAAAATAATTTAACATTAGCATCTGTCAAGTGTATGCCTACACCCCATGCTTAGGTTGTGGCCATTAGTAACTTGTTTAGAAGGTGTAATAGTATTTCTATTAATGGAAACTTGTATTCGTATCACATTCGTATTTCATTTCCAATCTTGTATTCTGAGGCTTTGATCATAATGTATATTCATTTTATGCATATATGCGTTACCATTCATATTTGTGTTATATACGCAATCAATATTCAAATACGTGTTTATACGCAAAACCGAGACTTAAAAGAAACACTTCAGATACCTAAAAACAAGCTAAAATATAAGAAAACATTTTAAAATAACCTAGTTACCACCCACCTTTTTTCAAAAGTTAGCAAAACCAAAAGCTTTTCTACCTCATTTCTCCTCCAATCACCACCCACCTTTTTTCAAGTCAATCATATTTCACCCTTCTTCGCCTCCTTTCTCCTCCAATCACCTTCCACCTTTTTTTAAGCCAATTATATTTCACCCCTCTCCGCCTCATTTCTCCTCCAATCGCCTTTCACCTTCATTAAATCCCAAACCCTAATATCCACTTATAAATACAAGCCTCCACCACCTCCTAAACATTTGCACACACCAAATTTTCTCTCAAACTCCCAAATTCTCTCAATTCTTCCAAGCAAGGAAGAAAACTCTAAGTGTTCTAAGTGAGATTTCACTTTTCTTCATCTTTTTCTTCATTTCTTCTTTCAAACTATTTGGGCAACCTCTAGGAATGTTTCCACAAGTTTGCCATGGCAAACTAAGGTGGAAAATCACCATTTTGAGGTCCAAACTTTCTGTTTTGTTAGGGTTATTAATGACAAGTGTTGAAACCATCCAAGCTTCTTTATGACAAAACTTGAGCTTTGGTATGAGTGTGAATAACTTGGAAGCATTGGCTATCCTACCTTCACTCCACCTCCTCACTTGATCTATGTTTAACCATTAAAACATGTTCAACCTTCATTTGAGTAACAAGGCTACGACACGTCCCCAAACGTTGCCATGTTCGGGATGCACGCATCTAGCTTGCTTACTTTGTTGATACATAGTTTCAGTGAAGTATTTATTTTCTTATTATTCATGACCATCCGAATTGTCTTTGTGGCAATTTGTGTATTGGTGAATTTTACGACAGAGGTTAAAGGACGGTTATCCTCCTACCTCCATGCATGACTTCTATGAACTTCCATGATAAACATGATGGACTTATACTATATATATAAGATATAACATATATGTACTAACCGAACCCTTGATGATAATCAAATGATTATTCGTCATGGTACTAAGTTACATCATCTAAGTCCTTAACTTCTCATTACGATTCTAATAGGCATGACCAATGAAACCCCAATCACCTTTATGGGATTTATAGTGTCAAAAACGAGTATTAAGTCTAGATGATTATTTTCTCGTATACATACTTTGTTATATTTAAATTCCTAATCCTCCGTTATCATCTTAATACTCACACCTATGTTTCCTCGTGTAGGAGAACTTTGTGTTCCATTTCCAAACCAACAACTCTTCACGGAATTTCCAAGTGGAAGCTTGCAAAACCATAAGTACACTTGACCCCTTTTCCCTTTTTACACAATTTGGGTTGTAACATGTTAAATACACAAAAATGCACACAGACATATTTTATACTCTCAATCCGTTATACATGCTTAAATGTTATGTATAGGTTCATACTAGATTCATACATGCTTTTGTCATTAACTTAGCTAGCCCAAACTTAACATATATAGCGCTATAGGAGTAGTACACCACCCATCGGGGTATTGTTAAGCTTTATTCATAATTAGTCTGTTAGTGCATATTTGTGACAACAGCTTAAATTTGGTCTTTGGATATTTTGTAAATTAGTAAAACGATAAACGGTTAGTGGGTTTAGCTTTGTATTGGTTAATTAGTAGTGATTGGGCTAACCAAATCCACAATGGGGGAATGGTAGGCGAATTGGGCTTGTCCAATTTGCAGCCTATGGCCTAGCCCAGTTAGCATGGCTGTAGTATATAAACAACTTTATGCTTTAGGGTTTAGGTTAGACACTTGATAGATATTTGGTTAGAGAGATTGAGAGAAAATTCATAATAGCTTTGGCTTGGACGAATTGTGGTCTTGAGTGATTGTAAAACGTTTGAGTTTGATAATCATAGAAGATCTGTTTGAGTATATGTTTTCGTGTTCTTCATCTATACTTGTTTCTGTGTTTGTTGATTAATCAAGGAGATTCCGCATCCTTGATTAGTTATAAGTTTTATGACGATCCATACGGGATAGGGGACCTACAATTGGTATCAGAGTGTTTGCTCTTGTGTACGGTTCAAGACTGGTCGACAGGAAGCAAGTTCATTGTTTGATTGAAGATTTTTTTGTTGCATTCATAAGTCACGAAGAACAATCAAAGAACAGATTAAAAATTCGTGTTTGATCTGTTTTGGTGATATTAAGAAGTTGTTTGCTGATTTTTAGTGGTTAGTTTTGGAAAGTGTTGGTCCCCTTTTGTGATCCTGTTCAAATGATGCAACGTTCTTCGTTCGTAGAGACGGGTGTTTGTGAAATATATAAACATTCAAAGAGTAAAAATAGAGACATTGAGAGTGGGGTTTTCTTCAATGATTAATTCTATAAATAAATGCATCAATCTATGAACACAAGAATTAATCTTTGTTTGGCGGAATCAAACAAAGAAGAAGGGGTCGATCCAAGAATTAACTTGAATCTAAATGTCACCCCTAGAATAGTCCAGGGGGTAAACTCTCATGAAAACTCTATAAAAAATATTACTTCACAAAAGCACACCTAATTCATACGATGGAATTATGTATCTATAGAGAATTCCACTTGCAATATCTCAATTGTGATTAGTTAATAGAGTGTTGGTTTGTGTGCCTTATCTTCTTTGTTCACCAACTTGCTCCTATTTACTTTTTTAATGAAAGCTACTTTTTCTTTTAATCCTTTTTCTTTTCTTCTTTTCTAGTGAATGCTCATTATTCTTTTCTTGTGAAAAGTATCACATATTTTGAGATATTTAATGTGTTCATAAGATATATTTATTTTATCTTTTGAACACAATTCTTTGATTTGCATCTTGTAAACTTCATAATGCTCCGCTAATATATTGAAGTCTTGTAACCTTTGTAGTGATCTTTTAATCAATGAATTAGAAGCTTGATTATTTTCTTTCTCGGTCTTCATATTTAGAGCTTCTGGGACAGTTCTTCAGTCGGTTCCCCTTGACGGAATTATTTCAAAGTGACTTTTACAATTTTCAACAACAAATAACAAAAAGTTGCCTAACAGTCACCCCCATTTGTTGTTGAAAATACAAATAATCTATTACTCTTCAGAAACTTGGAAATAATAAATAAACCTCCCTTTTTTAATGTCTTCAAATATAGTGCTTGAACGATCTTTAGCAGATGGCATGAACGTTTTTTTGTCAAACGTCCGACTTACTCTGGATGATCATCTTTTTAAGATCTGCATGAATATATTTTTCTTCAAAAGCTTTGACAGATCATGAATATACGTCTCTATTACAGGATCAAGGGATCTTGGAAATAATTTATCCAGCCCGCTCTGATACCACTTGTTGGTCCCTTTTGCGATCCTTGTCTTGACTCAGAACAAGATGACATGATGTCACATTCTTCTGATACATTTGATTCACTATCAAAATCTGTTTGTGGTTTTTCTGAAGCTTTTACAAACACCGTTGGATTATCTTTTGTAACTTTTGTATAACCCAATCCTTCACCCTGATTTTTTGTTGTTGTTTCAATGTAGTCAATGAAATCCTTTGCTTGTTGAAAACCTTTTACATTTACCTTATTTTTATGAATTTCTTCATATAAGCACTTTCTCTCTTTTTCATAAAAACTAATTTTTGTATCTTTGATCAAACTTTCTTCATGTAAGACATTTTCATTTTCTTGACGTTGTTTCAACATGTCTTTAAGTTCATCAGATTTCTTTGTTTCTGTCAAATATTTTTCTTGTAATTGTTGAAAATCTTCTAGTAATTTGTTTATTTGATTTTGAAGTTCTTGATCATTTTGACTTACATTGATTTCTTGTGCCTCATTGTCAAGTTTTGCCATAAGACAAAAGTTTGCCATTTCTTCTTGATCATCATCTGATGAGTCATCAGTCATCCAGGTGTGTGTCCCTGCAATCAGGCTGACTTGTTGTTGCTGTTGTTTCTTGGCTTCTTCTAGCTTTCTTTCATAGTAAGCTGGATCTTTTAACTTTTTGTTTTTACATTCAGATGCATAGTGACCCTTTTGCTTGCATCTATAGCATACCACTTCAGATTTACTCTCAGCTCTTCTTTCTTTGGATCTTGCTTCCATCTTTCCTTTGTCACTTCTCTGACTTCTGGAACTTCCTCCCTTCAATCTTTGCTCAAAGGTTTTGGTGAGTAAGACTATTGCCTCAGCAAATGCAGAAAAATATGATGGATTTTCAGAATTTTCTGATACTAAAACTTGGTTTTGTGAGTTGAAGAGTTGTGGATCAGGTGTGTTTGATCTTTGTGAGTGTGATATTAAAGCTATAGGTCCACCGTATTGCTTTGAGTTTTCAATGATTTGATGCTCTTTTGGATGTAGGATACTGTATGGGTCATGTAGGTTAATATTTCCTAGTTCCAGAGTGGAAGCTATGGTCATGGCAAGATTTTTCCATTCTCTGGGCAAGCATCAAGAAATTTTACATTTTTTTCATCATTGGTTTTTTCAACTCCATGTTTTTTAGCTCATTCAAAATTTTTGTTAATCTGTTGTAAGCATCAGTGAGTGTTTCATTTGTTGAACATCTGAACCTCTCATAAGCAGAAACATGATTTGTTCTCATGTTTCTTTTCATTTTGTCTCCTCCTTCACAAAGATTTTCAAATTGATCCCATATCTCTTTTGTAGATAAGCATGCATCTACATAAGAGAATATGTCATTTGGAAGTGCCATAATCAGTAGTGATTTGGCCCTTTCATCTGTTTCTACCAGTTTCCTGTCTTCTGGGCTCCAATTTTTTTCTTGTTTGGGAGCCCAAGAAGTAGAGATTGCTGGTGAATCATCAGATGCTGGAACACTAGGTATTTCAATACGTGGTATATGTGGGCAACACACAATGGATTGAAACAGAGCTCGATCATGTCCATTTAGGAAATTGATCATCCTGATTTTCCATTGGGGGTACTCCTCCCTGACTAACGTCGGAGGCTTTGACATAGAACCCATGTTGAAAGCACTGTTCCAAGACTGAAAGTTTTCCATTTTTAGCCAAAGTTTTGAACTTATGCAAAACAGAGTATTAACAAATATACTAGAGCAATTGATCGATTTGAAAATGTTTTATTCAATTTGCTCTGATACCACTTGTTGGTCCCCTTTTGTGATCTTGTTCAAATGATGCAACATTCTTCGTTCGTAGAGACGGGTGTTTGTGAAATATATAAACATTCAAAGAGTAAAAATAGTGACATTGAGAGTGGGGTTTTCTTCAATGATTAATTCTATAAATAAATGCATCAATCTATGAACACAAGAATTAATCTTTGTTTGGCGGAATCAAACAAAGAAGAAGGGGTCGATCCAAGAATTAACTTGAATCTAAATGTCACCCCCTGGAACAGTCTAGGGGTAAACTCTCATGAAAAATCTATAAAAAAATATTACTTCACAAAAGCAGACCTAATTCCTACGATGGAATTATGTATTTATAGAGAATTTCACTTGCAATATCTCAATTGTGATTGGTTGATAGATTGTTGGTTTGTGTGCCTTATCTTATTTGTTCACCAACTTGCTCCTATTTACTTTTCTAATGAAAGCTACTTTTTCTTTTCATCCTTTTTCTTTTCTTCTTTTCTAGTGAATGCTCATTATTCTTTTCTGATGAAAAATATCACATATTTTGAGATATTTAATGTGTTCATAAGATATATTTATTTTATCTTATGAACACGATTCTTTGATTTTCATCTTGTAAACTTCATAATGCTCCGCTAACATATTGAAGTCTTGTAACCTTTGTAGTGATCTTTTAATCAAAGAATTAGAAATTTGATTATTTTCTTTCTCGGTCTTCATATTTAGAGCATCTGGGACGGTTCTTCAGTCGGTTCGCCTTCATGGAATTATTTCTATGTGACTTTTACAATTTTCAACAACAAATAACAAAAAGTTGCCTAACAGAAAGGGTTTTCAAAAGAAAATAATTTTTAGAATTATTTTCTTGGTGGAAAAGATTATTTTCTTGGTGGAAAAGATCTGAAAGGAAACTGATTTGCTGATTGAATTGCTTGATTTTCGGAATTAATTGTTTGGAATGATTCATAAGAAGTGTGAGAGCTCAGATTGTGCGACCATGAATAACTATGCGGTCAAACCGCAGTGCAATCGCTGTAATCTTCATCATCACGGCCCTTGTGCCGGGAATCGCTGCCAACGATGTGGCAAGGTGGGACATGCGGCAAAGGATTGTCGCGGGGAAATCATGTCTCGACAAAACCAAAATCAACCCCAGGGCCAGCAACAGGGTGTTAACCGGGGATGCTATCAGTGTGGTAGTACTGCCCACTTCAAAAGAGACTACCCACAGCTCCGTAACAACAACAACAACAACAACAATGGTGGGAACAACCACAACCACAATAACCACAACAACAATAATGGAAATGGTGGCACAGGAGGTGCCAAAGGTCGCGCATTTACGTTGGGCCGCGGAGAGGCCAGAAACGACTCGAACGTGGTCACCGGTAAGTTTCCCCTTAATGAACATTTTGCTACTGTGCTTTTTGATACGGGTGCGGATAGGAGTTTTATATCTGAGACTTTTAGGAAGAACCTAAATCTCACACCTAAACCCTTAGAGACCCCTTATATCATAGAACTAGCCGATGGTAAATCCATAGATGTGACCCATATAGTATCTGGCTGTCAACTCAAACTCGCGGGTCACACCTTTACCATTGATCTGATGACAACTACCCTGGGAAGTTTTGACGTGGTAGTCGGAATGGACTGGCTATCCGACGTCCGAGCTGAAGTTCTCTGTTTCGAAAAATCTATCCGTATTCCGCTCTCTAACGACGAAATCTTGACGGTGCAAGGCGAGAAAGCAGGCGCCGTCACAAACATCATCACTTACATGCAAGCGCAGAAGTATCTTCGGAGGAAGAACTCTTTCGCTTTACTCGCACTGGTTACGGAACAGCCTAAGGACGAGAAACGTATAGAAGACATCCCCGTCGTCCGTGATTTTTTCCGATGTATTCCCAGAGGAATTACCTGGTCTCCCACCCCATCGACAATTGGAGTTTGAAATTGAATTGGCGAACCATGCAACTCCTATCGCCAAAGCCCCATACCGCCTAGCTCCAGCCGAGCTGCAGGAGCTGTCTACCCAACTTCAGGAGCTGTTAGAAAAAGGATTTATCCGACCAAGCGCTTCGCCATGGGGAGCTCCAGTCCTTTTTGTCAAGAAGAAGGACGGGACCTTCCGCATGTGCATCGACTACAGGGAACTCAACAAGGTTACTGTCAAGAACCGATACCCGTTACCTCGCATCGACGATCTCTTCGATCAACTTCAAGGGTCAAGCTACTACGCCAAGATTGATCTACGGTCCGGTTACCACCAGCTACGCGTCAGGGAGGAGGATATCGCTAAGACGACATTTCGTACTCGGTATGGCCATTATGAGTTCTTGGTCATGCCCTTCGGTCTCACCAACGCACCCGCGGTGTTCATGGACCTCATGAACTGTGTGTGTAAACCATACCTCGACAAGTTTGTCATTGTGTTCATCGATGACATACTCATCTACTCTAAAAGCGAAGAAGAACATGCTGAACATCTACGATTACTGCTGGGATTACTTCAACAGGAGAAACTATATGCCAAGCTTTCGAAGTGTGATTTCTGGATTCGGGAAGTTCAGTTTCTCGGGCATATTGTAAATGAAAAGGGAATCCACGTCGACCCTGCCAAGATTGAAGCTATCAAAAACTGGGAACCACCCAGGACACCGACGGAGATCCGCCAATTTTTGGGTTTGGCTGGTTACTACAGACGTTTCATCGAGGGATTTTCAAAGATCGCGCAACCGATTACTACCCTCACCCAGAAAGGCATCAAGTATGCTTGGGGTGACAAGCAGGAAGCAGCATTTCAATTGCTAAAACAGAAACTTTGCAGTGCACCCATTTTGTCCTTGCCGGAAGGGACATATGATTTTGTATTATATTGTGATGCTTCTATTCAGGGATTGGGATGCGTACTCATGCAACGCGATAAGGTCATCGCGTATGCGTCCCGACAATTGAATGTTCATGAGAAAACTACACAACACATGACCTGGAATTGGGAGCAGTAGTGTTTGCACTTAAGATTTGGAGACACTACCTCTATAGAACGAAGTGCACAATCTTTACAGACCACAAGAGCCTCCAACACATCTTTGATCAGAAGGAGTTGAACATGCGACAGCGTCGCTGGGTCGAACTCTTGAACGATTATGAATGTGCCATTCGGTATCACCCGGGTAAAGCTAACGTGGTAGCTGATGCCCTCAGTAGGAAGGAACACTTGAAACCGCGTCGGGTACGAGCACTACAGCTCACTATTCATTCGGGGTTACCTGAACAGATACGCGACGCGCAGTTAGAAGCAGTTAAGGAGGAAAACATCAAGGCCGAATCGGTGGGAAAAATGGAACGCGATTGGGAAGTAAAACCCAATGGAGCCCGGTATTCCATGAATCGCATATGGGTACCTCTCTACGGAAACCTCAGAGATCTAGTCATGGACGAAGCTCACAAATCCCGATACTCTGTCCATCCTTGTTCAGATAAGATGTATCAAGACCTTAAAGCTGCGTATTGGTGGCCCAACATGAAAGCTGATATAGCCACCTACGTGAGTAAGTGTTTGACTTGTGCAAAAGTCAAGGTAGAGTATCAAAAGCCATCGGGGCTACTCCAACAACCTGAGATCCCAGTGTGGAAATGGGATCAGATCTCAATGGACTTCATCACTAAACTCCCGCGAACTTTGGGTGGTTGCGATACCATCTGGATGATTGTGGATCGTTTAACTAAGTCCGCACACTTCCTGGCTATTAAAGAAACAGATAAGATGGAGAAGTTGACTCGCATCTACATTAAGGAAGTAGTTTCTCGGCACGGAGTGCCAACGTCCATCATCTCAGACAGAGATGCTCGCTTCACGTCCAACTTTTGGCAGTCACTTCCGAAAGCATTGGGCACACGCTTAGATATGAGCACAGCTTATCACCCTCAGACTGATGGTCAAAGTGAAAGGACCATACAGACCTTGGAAGACATGCTTAGGGCATGCGTAGTAGACTTCGGGAATAGTTGGGAGATCCACCTGCCTCTAGTCGAATTCTCGTATAACAACAGTTATCATACGAGTATTTCGGCAGCACCGTTTGAGGCATTATACGGTCGTAAATGTAGATCACCGGTCTGTTGGGCAGAAGTCGGTGACAGTCAACTCACAGGCCCTGAGTTGATACTTGAAGCTACTGAAAAGATTGTACAAATCAGAAACCGCATGGCGGCGGCACGAGATCGACAGAAAAGCTACGCTGATCAACGACGCAAACCGCTCGAATTTCAAGTAGGCGACCGCGTCCTACTGAAGGTGTCACCCTGGAAGGGTGTAATCCGCTTTGGAAAACGAGGCAAACTAAACCCACGGTACGTAGGTCCGTTTGTGATCTTGAAACGTATTGGAACCGTAGCTTATCAATTAGACCTTCCTGCCGAACTCAGTGGAGTTCACAACGTTTTTCACGTGTCAAATCTGAAGAAGTGTCTATCGGATGAAACCCTAGTCATTCCATTGGACGAGATCCAAGTGGATGAACAACTGCACTTTGTGGAGCAACCTATCGAGATCATGGATCGTGAGATCAAGACTCGAAGGCACAGCAAGATTCCGATCGTTAAGGTTCGTTGGGACTCTAAGCGTGGACCGGAGTTCACGTGGGAAAGAGAGGACCAAATGAAAAGCAAATACCCACACCTCTTTGCAGCTGAGCATCAAACTAACGATACCAGCAACTAAATTTTTGGGACGAAAATTCTTTCAACATGGGGATGATGTGACAACCTGGAAATTTCTCATAATTTCGCGTACCATTGTTAACTAATCCTTGTGCATGGCACTTGGGAATCTTTGTGCATGGCACTTGGGAATTTCTTGTAATTTCGCGTACCATCGTTAAAGAACTAAATCTTTGTGCGTGGCACTCTAAACATGTACGCTGCATTCTAAACCGCGTTTACTCAATTTTCGGGACGAAAATTCTTTCAACATGGGGATAATGTGACATCCCGGTTTTTCGGATATCTTAAATGCACTACTTCACGGTTATTCGTTCCTACGATAAATTGATTCGGAGACTTAAATTTGCACACTCGAAATAAATACGATAATCATGAACTTGTTAAACGAATTATGTGCTATGTGTATTAAACGGTTATGAGTTGGTGAATTATTATGTGATATCCGATTTCGTGTTTTATTTTAGTTATAAAGTATAGACGTAGTAAATAAATAAATGAATCGAATCGAGCCGCGACACAAGCCAACTTCACTTCCTTGCGACTCAAGTAGTCTAAACTTGAGGACCAAGTGCTAGACCCAAACCAACCCACCCAAACCCTCTCGGCCGCGTGCACCCCAAACCGCAACCCTTCCCTTTTTCCTTTCACCCTTCTTGCGCTATATATACACATACATGCATGAGCCTTTCTTCACAAAACAAAAACATACAAAAACCATAGTTGTGAAACAGCCGACGACAGCCGTTTCCTTCATCATCTCGGTCGCAAACAGCTTGGCTTCATCTCTCGGTCGCGAACAAGCCTCCCTTCTCGGTCGCGATCTTCTTCATCATATCCGAATCGGCTCTTGTCCAAGTCTCGGCTCATTGATCTTGTTATTAAAGGTTAGGATTATCATTGTTTGCAAGATTACATTCGGATTTATATGTTTGAATGTAGTGTTATGTTAGCCGATTAGTTTATGATGTTTGCAAGTTTGATGTTGTTCGAAATCTGGAAACATAGGCTGTGTTTTGTTGATAAAAACTCTAGGTTATGATTAGGGTTTGCATGGGTATGATATATATGATGATATTTGATTTGTAATTCAGTTCTTGATCGCCTATGTTCATTGTATCGAGGGTTTAAGCTAGTTAGTTGTGATAAAGTGCTGAATCAGATTGCTGAATGGTGGTTACAGCCAACTTCAACTGGCTGTAACTCGGTCATTATTTGTCGAAAAACGGATTTTCTGAAGTCTAGAACGTAGAGTTTTGAAAAACGATTCTAATGGCGCTCGATTCACTTTTGTCTGAAGTCGTTTGATATTTTTAAGTGGCCAATTGAGTTCAGTAACTAAAGCTGTAAAAATCCTGAAATTTTGTTAGTTGTTTATCGAGTTGGATTTCATAATCTGTAGGGATTCGAATCATGAAATTTGTACAGCAACTAGATATGGAAATTTCCGGGCAACTCCCATTGGAATTTTGTTAATTGGACGAACAGTGATTTTTAAATAAATTCTTCCGTGGACTGCAGTCGGAAAGCGACGAATCTGACTGCAGCCTAGTATGTTAGTATTTACGAATAATTGGTAAAGTGTTAGGACTTGAAAAATTTATATAAAATTCTACAGTATAGTTGTCACCTTCTGTAAAATAATTGGAATTTTTGGAATGTTGAAACTATTTTATAAAAATCCTTGAAAACAGCCTAATTATGAGTATATGAGCTGAAACTTGATAACTTGTGAATGTATGTACCAAAGTGTTGTATGAATTGGTTTTGTGTACATGATAAATTGTTTTGATCACTATGTTCATATGAGGATACTTGCATGCATGTTTGAGTGATAGGAATTGTGATTGTGTGTACTGCTTTGTGCGTTAATTATGTGTAGGATTTGTATTGGTGTGTTGACACACTAACTTGAAATCAATTGACTTGTTAGGACGCAATTAGCGGTCCCATCATTTCAACTTCTGTCTTACACTAACCGAGCAACTAAAGGTGAGTTCACGGCCCCTAACTTTATCCGGTTTTAAACAACAGGGGGAGAAACATGTATACACTCTTCAACTCAATCTCTTTACGTTATACGAAATTAACGTCATTAAACTATTCGGTAACTAAGTTAATGTTAATGTACCTTATGGTCACTAAGCAGCTATATCACACAAGTCCTCGACAATCTCTCGGATCGTTAGTATTGGGTTTAGATAGCGGGGAAATTATAAGTAGTACTACTGGGCCCGACAAGCCCCATCCGAGCTAGTCGCGCTAGCCGACCGGGTATGGTCAACGGGTGAATAATTTGGCCTAACTTTGCCATGGTCAGTGATAGGCCTGGCAACACGGAGGCACAACAGTCAGCTTCGATCGCGAACACTTACGTGACATAACTTTAGGCTAGCTACCTATATATATTATTGAACTTAATTACGAATCAACGATATTATCCCTGGTTAGGGATAATGGAACCAACAACGTTATTATTCCAGGTTAGGAATAATGGGACATCATTATTATTCTGGGTAAGGAATAATGGAACCATCATTATTATTCCGGGTAAGGAATAATGGAACTATCAGTATTATTCCGAGTTGGGAATAATGGAAATAAACCGTTATCCCTGGTTAGGGATAACGGGGGAAACAAACTTATAACCGAACAAACGAATTTATGAAAACCTGTGAACTCACTCTTCTTTAATGTTGACACTTGTTTCTTTACATGTTTCTCAGGACGCTAGGAGCTCTAGGTGCACTTACTTGCATTGATCAAGACACCTTTTATCGAGTCTCATTTACAAACATTGTTTTGGGTTTTTCATTTGTTTTGGCGTTTGTGTTGGCGCCCGTTTCTCTACTTATTTTTATGCTTCCGCTCAACCATAAAAAGTAATGCTTCCGCTAAACATTAGAAACTAACTAAGGCAATATAAAATCTACAATGAATGGTTAAACAAATGATTTTGGAAAACGTATTATCAAATCATATAGAGTCGTTCAACGTACTAGTGTCTCAGATTCTGGTTTGTTCACACGCCTCGCGGTAAAACTCCGTAAGTGGAAATTGAGGGTGTGACAGCTTCAATGAAGTTCCACCTCCTCTTGGTCATGACTATTCTTATTTGCCGAATGAAGAAGAGCTAACAGACTTTGGGTCAACCGCAACGAGTAGCTCCACATTAGGGAATGTGGAGGTGTCTGAAAATGATAATGCCAAGAAGGATAATAACAGAAAACCAGTTTTGAAAACAAAGAGTACACATCCTAAAAACAAAAACCAAACTTTTGTTAAAAAGGTTGATTTTGTAAAAGGAATTGACATGAAAAACAAAACCACTGTTATTGAAAATGAATCAAATGTGCAGTTTGCTAAATATAAAAACCAAGAAAAATCTGAAATTGAGCAAACTAAAAAAGATCCTTCTAAGGCATCATCATCTTCACCTGATGGATCTAAACCAGAGACTTCAGTTAAGAAGTCTTCGGCAAAAAGATCGTGCTTCAAATGCCATACCAACGGACATGTAGCTAGCTACTGTCCTAACAAAAAGAGTGAAGCACAGGTGAGTGAGAGTAAGAGAGAAAAATCACCAGTGAAGGGCGGTGATAATGAGACAAAGTTGTCTGCTCCTAAACAACAAGTGGGTATTGCTGTTGGTATAGATAAGGCTGAAACAGGAACTCATCAAGTTCCTCGTTTTCAACGGAATCAACAAAGGTTTCAGCCTGAATCTACATCAGGCAGATATCAGAGACCTAGAAGTTGTTCACCAAGAATGAATAATTTTAATGGTTATTCAAATAATTTCAGAAGTCAAAGTCAATATCAGAATCGATACCAAAACAATGGTGGTCGAACTTTTTATAACATTGACTTTAGAAATTACAACTATCAAAATTCTTGGAATCAATCAAGGTCTCAAAATCAAAATTTTCAAAGGTCACAAAGTCCAAACTTGAATTGGAAACCCCAGGACCAGAGACCTAGTGGAAATCAAACCCCATTTCCATCAACAGTTCCTAGATCCAAGACTCCAGTTAGGAGTGATGTATATTTGATGGATGTTAAAATAGTTGATGAATTTGGTAGACCCATGTAGGTCCCCTAGTCCTATGTATCTTCAGAGAATTGTCTATCTAACCTAGAGTGCGGAATCCTCTAGATCAGATTATCACAGAAAACAGTGGAAACAGAATATCAGTTAAACTGGTATTCTATTGATTATCCAACTTGCATTTTACAATCAACTCAATACCTAACACAACCTCAGAGCCTATCTCTATGATCTTGCCTCTAACACACAAACGAAATCTCTCTCTAGCCTCTACACTTTCTCTCTCTAGAATTCTCTTGTTTCTGTAAACCCTAATCACAAAACATGTTTATATACCACATGTCTGTGAACTGGGCTTCTAACTGGGCTAGGCCATTCTCCAAGCCCATTACAATAATAAACTCACTAACCAATAATGCTAAGCCCAATACAAAATATCCAAAGACTAAATACTTAAACTATTAAGCTGTTGTCACAAAATATACACCAGCAGACTCCCCCTTGACAATAGCTTGATAGTGTAACTTTGTCTTCAAACGTCTCGCAATCTTTTGGTCTTTGGATAGCTTCAGCTACACACAGATTCTGACATCAACAAACTCCCCCTTAGCTGATGCTTCCAATCTTCAAAAATTCCATTCCTTGTAGATCAGTAAACTAGTAATCTTTGGTTAACCAAATAAGCTTCAACTTTTCATATCTCTCTGCAATGTAGTAGAAGGATCCTACCATGCATCTCACACATTCTTCATTTCAATGAACTTTACACAAAATCTGCACTTTACTTGTATTCTGCACTTCATTTTGATAATTGCATCAATCTGTTTAGAAACACAAGCAAGTATCTCGAAAAACCATTAGTCTTTTTCATATCAAAAGATAAACCAATATTTTATCTTATCATGCTAAAACAACAAACCTTGTCAATTTAAATGGAAGTCCTTTTAAAAGAAAATATTTTTGGTATATTTTGATATTTTTCAACACTAACTAAACAAACTGAAAAATATACAATGCATCTTTTTGTGAGAATCATGTGCAAGAAGATCATATAAGCCAAATCAAACTGTTTCACACAAGTAGTTAATTTTCTCTTTTGATTTTCTGAACAACAACTCAAGACGATTACCAGTATGTTTTTCCACTTAAACAAAACACATGAACATTTCAAGTACCTTTACCAAGTAATATGTTAAGGTAATTTTATACTAATGTACTAGTGTGTCCCACTTCAGGACATATCCCCACATCAAGGTATGCACAAAGATTCATCGTAGTAGGTGAGTATACTGAAATTCATCCTTTTTTATTTACAACGTTAGATAATTGGTGATCAGGTCAGTACTTACGTACAGCAAAGAGAACAATATCCAACGAGACAAATACCACATATTTTGGTACGATTATGCATTTTGCACATTTGAATGACTCTCTAGGAGAGCTTCTTCCATTTCTGGGATTTGGCATTTTTAGCTCTTTTAAGATATCCTGGTTGTGCCTAGGTCAGCATATATCTGGATGCAGCAGAAGGACAACCTTGATACCCTGGATGAAATAACAGTATAAAGACCCAAAACTTCAGATTTTGGCAATCATATCAACGCAAGATGTAAGGTTATAAAACCATACGCCACTGATATGTTACCAACTCAAATTCAGTTCTTTATGTTTTTTTATCACCATGGTTAGTTGTTATTTCATGTTTCTTGCCTACTGGTACATCATATGATGAAGTTGCTTTCACACTTAAGCAATTTAATTTCAATTTCAGTGTGACAGTCTAACTTGCTGATGTACTATCTCTCTTCTTTTTCAACACAGTGATAACTCATTTTTATTTTTCTATTTTTTTATTTTTATGATTATTTCATGTTTCTTGCCTACTGGTACATCATATGATGAAGTTGCTTTCAGACTTCAGCAATTTAATTTCAATTTCAGTGTGACAGTCTAACTTGCTGATGTACTATCATCTCTTCTTTTTCAACACAGTGATAACTCATTTTTTATTTTTCTATTTTTTTTATTTTCATGATTTTCTATTTTTTTATGTTTTGGATTTTTAAAATTTTAACTTACTACCCTTAAACTCACGCACTAACTAAATGTTTTTGTCAAAGGGAAATTTCTCCCCCTAAATTTTTTGTTTTTATGAAGCAAGTTTCAAAAATAGAAATTTAAAACACAAACAGACTCCCACTTCAATCTGACATTAAGTTTTTCAGTTTGAATTGTAGAATAAGAATCACCGTTGTAAATAGTTTGTTACCAATTTTTAACCTACCATTCACCTCAGATGCTTTACATGAATAACCACTGTTGAACATAATAACAGTCCTTCTTGGTCATCCTGCACATACTCAACAACTCAGTTAGACTTGAGAACCCAAACCCTACCGGTTTTGGGTTGACCATAAATATCAATATAATCTAATACTGTCCAATATCCATCCACCCAACTGGTGTCTTGGATGTCTTTTCGGTTGTTGAACAAGATTTATAATTTCCACTAGGTCTTTGATTGCGAGAGTTCCAATAAACTCTTGATTTTCCAACCTTTGAAAATTATTATCTCGAAACCTTCTTCTCCCATTATCATACCATGAAGTTTGGAAAATTTTTGGATGTTGTTGAACATTTGAGTTACAAAAACTCCTACATTCGTTTCTTCTTTTAAAATTTCGATTACCAGAAGACTGCTATCGCTTTTGGTATCCAAAATTTCCACTTTGAAACCGATTTGATTTACCATTAAAATGACTAAATTGTGAAGAAATGCTTCTTTGTCTATCAAATCTTCTAGATGGCAAAGTCTTTGATTGAAATCTAGATTGATTACTTTGACCAATGTGGTTTCACATTGCTGTTTAAACCAAACCATATTCCCATCATTAACCTCATCAACTTTTCCTTTATTTTTCTTAAAAGGACAACAACTTGCCACATGTCCTTTGTTGTGACATTTAAAACAAGATTTTTTCTTATAATTTCTCTTTTTGTTAAATCCTTTTTAAATGTTTTTCTCTTTCGTCTCAGTATCCTCATCCAATTTATGACACGTACTGTTGGACCAAACACATTCTTTCAAATAATCTGGACTATAAGGAAAGTCCACAGTTAGCGGATCTACTACAGCTTGTGCAGTGGGCACAAAATCAGTTTGCTCATTTTCATTTGGTGAAAAATAGTAGTCTTGATGCGTCGAAGGTGAAGCTTTACCAAACCCCACTCCCGTTTTATCATTACTCTTTTTCAAACTTTTCTGAATTTGAGTCCTAACTAACGAAGATTTTCCACACCGATCTAACTTTTGATTAAGTTCACGGATTTGGTCTTGTGCAGCGGCCAATTCCCTGCACTTTTCACAAAATTCATTAGTTTTATCCTTCATAGTTTCACGAGCCAAATCGATGATCTGCAACAGTTCATGACCTTGCTTGTTAAACTGCTAATTTCTTGTTCATTTGATTTGATTTTATTTAGACAGTTCGTCCCACCTTTTATCAAAAGAACATTTGACTTTTTCAGTTGTTCTAATCAGCTAACTGAATTTTGTTTTGCTTCGATAGTCTGTCAACTTTACCTTGTAGTTCAGTGCAATTATGACAAGTATGACTTACAGATTCTTATTTTACCTTTACCTCTGCTGTAAGGCCATTCACGTCATCCATGCACTTTGAAACTTCTGCATTCTTCTTCTCTTCTACCACAGCACATGCTTCTCCAATCTTCACAGCTGCATCTCAACTACGCATGCTTGACCATATGTACTCTGTCGCGAAGAACTCAGATAAGTTTCTCTAAAGCTTCCTACAGCTCTCTAGAAGACTCACACCTATTAAAAATGTGTTTTATAGCAAATGGAAAGGACATCTTTATCGCTGCTAAAGCTTTCTTCTCAGCATCAAACATCCGTTTCTCAGATTCCTCCATCTTCTCATAAGAAATTCACTAGAACTCTCTCGTCAACTCGACGTGTGGGAGCAATGTACCCATCAATTATACAGCTCCACATTCTAGCATCTTCACTTTGAACAAATGCCTCCAACTTCTTCTTCCAATCAGCATATTCTTTAACGTTTATCAGCTTTGGCCAGTTCCCAACAGCCCCACTCAGCTTATCAATTTTTGCCATCACGCAACTTAAATTTAAATGGATTTTGGTATACCTGTGTCAAAATCCAAATCTAACTTCTCTGCTGGTCCTTGTCGAGTTTAACCATAAACGAACCGGTAAAACCATACAAAATAGTCCAAAAACTATTTTTTTTGTCCTAAAGATATTTGGATCAATTTGCGCAACATGTTTTCGAAAATTCCTTCCCGAAAGTCTTCTAATCACGAAAACATTAATTACACTATACGCAACCTGAAAATTACTCCACCCCACCTTTTTAATTACACTAGATTAATTACACTAGCAAGTAAAAATTTCCTGGGGTTAATTACGAAGGTGAGTCCAAATCAAGTTCGCTGAGTCCAAATATGCTGGTGTTTAAATATGCTGGGAGTTAATTACACTGAGAATTAATTACACCGGTTAATTACGCTGGTTGATCAGTTCAGTGTTTCGACGACTAGCAAAGTCGCCGATCACCGTAATAATGTCGTAGAGGACTATTATCACTGTCACCAAAGTCGCCTTTGGATTTAATTAACCGGTTAGTCAAAAATACTGGTCTATTTAATTACACCAGTTAGTCAAATACGCAGGTAGTTACGCGGTTCACCAAAAACGCTGGTTTTTAAATGTTTTTATCTTATTAACTTTCCACCAAGCTGCTATATAATTATGAAAATCCAGATCCATGATATCCTGATCGCTTATGACTTTCCTGTAAAATCAAACAAGCAAACTATCATCAATTTTAAATAAAAAAGCGAAGAACAAAATGAAGAACACGAAGAACAAATCTTCAAATCTTCAAGTTTTTCTTCAAAATCTTCAAGTTTCCTCCAATAAAATCACCAAAACACAAATATTAAATTCGCAGGGTACCAAAATCAGCCTTTTTAACCCAAAAACGCAGCTATAAAAATTCAAAACCCTAGTTTCACCCTCCAAAATTTTGAAAATTCCTTCAAAATAACCCGAAAATCCACTTTTATCTGCAACAACCAATTCTGAACCGAGCCAATCAAGAGCCTAATGCTCTGATACCAATTGTAGGTCCCCTAGTCCTATGGATCTTCACAGAATTTCTATCTAACTTAGAGTGCGGAATCCTTTAGATCAGATTATCACAAAAACCGGTAGAAACAGAATATCAATTAAACCGGTATTCTATTGATTATCCAACTTGCAGTTTACAATCAACTCAATGCGTAACACAACCTCCAGCCTATCTCTATGATCTTGCCTCTAACACACAAATGGAATCTCTCTCTAGCCTCTACACTTTCTCTCTCTAGAATTCTCTTGTTTCTGTAAACCCTAATCACAAAACATGTTTATAACCACATGTCTGTGAACTGGGCCTTTAACTAGGCTAAGCCATTCTCCAAGCCCATTACAATAATAAACTCATTAACTAATAATGTTAAGCCCAATAAAAAATATCCAAAGACTAAATACTTAAACTATTAAGCTGTTATCACAAAATATGCACCAACAACCCAAAACCGTTCAAGCTTGGGTCCCCCATTCTAACTAATTTCTGTTGGTTTGTACAAGAGCTGCTAAGGAGGATTATCAACTTGTGGTATGTTGATAGTGGTTGCTCCAGGCACATGACGAGGGATGCGAGATTGTTGACTGATTTTGAAAATATAGATGGAGATTATGTGAAATTCGCTTGTGCTAAAGGAGGTCACATTACGGGTCAAGGAAAAGTGACCAACGGGAAGATCAACTGGACAAAGTGAACTATGTCGAGTCAGTTGAAGCACAATCTGATGAGCGTGTCACAAGTCTGCGACAAGGGTCACTCGGCCATTTTACTAAGTCTGAAGCATTGGTGTTGAAACCGGGTTTGGTAATACCGGATGATTGGATCGTAATGAGAGAACCAAAGAGGAATGACACTTATGCCATGGACGTGGGTGCTAAGGATTCTTCAAATGTGGTGGGTTGTTTGTTATCAAAAGCATCTGCGGCTGAGTCGTTGTTGTGGCATAGGCGCATGGCCCACATCCACTACCGAAAAATGAATTACATAATTAAAAATGGTTTAGTGGAAGGGGTGCCAGTGTAGCAGTTTCATGTGGAAGATAAATGTCTTCCATGTCAAAAGGGAAAACAACACAAGAAACCTCACAAGTCTAAAACAGTAAATTCCATAGATGCCCCTAATGAATTACTTCATATGGATCTATTTGGTCCAGTGAACGTAAGGAGCATATGTGGATAGTACTATTGTTTAGTTGTCACAGATGATTACTCACGTTATTCATGGGTTTTCTTTTTAGGTACAAAGGATGAGACAGCTGAGTTGCTATCGTTTTACAAAACTAGAGAATGTCCATGAAGCACGCATTAAGAGGATAAGGAGTGATAATGGCACGGAGTTTAAGAATTGGATTATGGATCTCTATTGTCTGTGCAAGGGAATTGAACATCAATACTCCGCTCCTTATACACCTAACAGAATGGAGTCGCTGAGAGGAAGAACATGACATTGATTGAAGCTGCTAGGACTATGCTTTCTGATTCCAAGCTTCCAGTTCTTTTCTGGGGAGAAGCCGTGAACACAGCTTGTTATGTCCTAAATAAAGTGTTGACTGTTAAATGTTTTAATAAAACATGTCATGAACTTTTGTTTAACAAGAAACCAAATTTGAAAGGCTTTGATCCATTTGGATTACCCTGCACAATTGTGAAAAATAAAGATAAACAAAAATTCAGTAAGGTAGCAGACGAGGACTACTTTTTAGATTATGTACCTGGAACACCGAATAAAAGGGTTTTCAATCTAAAAACGGGTAAAATTGAGGTTGTGTTTAACATTGAAATCACGAGTTATTCTCCTTAGCAATCAACGAGTGGTCCTACTATACTATATTATTATGATAGTGTGTTTAAATCATTGAATATTCCTGAGTTTTCAAATGCAGATGAGTCTCAGTTGATCCAAAAAGAGATTAGTGAGGATGAAGAGGGTGACTTTATGTCGAGATCGAGTATATCGATGACAGATGCTCTAGTAACTTCCTTAAATGTAAATGCAACTGAAGATGCAGCGGATTCAAGTGATAGTGAGTCTGAACCTATTAAGGGGGACAATTTCACTAATCTGTTTGCAAATCAGAATATTCAGGGGGAGGTTGGATCCAATCTGGGTGATAATTTAGAAGTTGACGCCATTGCTACTACACGAGCAAACTGAGATCATCCAATTGAGAACATTATAGGTGATGCTATTGCAGGTGTTCAGACAAGAAGAGATGTCATTGAAGGTTCATGTCTGTTTGCTTCAATTGAGAAAACGGGAATTACCAGTGAGTGCTTGTACAGTTGCTTTATTGCCCAAGAGGAGCCAAAGAATGTGCATATGGCTCTAAAAGACAATTCATGGGTGGAAGCATGTAAGAGGAACTAGCTCAGTTTACGAAATTGAAGATTTGGGAGCTAGTTGATCTACCAGAAGTAGAAAAGGAAATAGGCACCAAGTTGTGTTCAAGTGCAAGAAAGATGATCAAGGGATTGTTACGAGGAACAAGGCTTGATTAGTTGTGAAGGGATTCAATCAACAAGAAGGGATCGACTACAATGAAGTGTTTGCACCACTAGCAAGGTTGGAAGCAATTCGATTGTTCCTAGCCTTTGCATCATTCAAGGGCTTCAAAGTTTACCAACTAGACGTGAAGAGTGCGTTTCTTTATGGGAAAGTCCAAGAAGTGGTGTATGTCTCACAACCAGATGGGTTTACTGATCCAGACTATTCAGATCGAGTGTATAAGCTGAATAAGGGTTTGTATGGATTACATTAGTGTAGGACCGATCCTCGATGCTTAGGAACATAAATTTGATATCTAACGTCCATAATAGCGGAAATATTACGTCGTGTTTACCAATAGACAAGATTTAATCAGTTAATCGTCAGTTTTATAGATCAAACTTCTAGTTACAAACTGACAGAGCTTCGCCTCTGAAACCCAAAGTTACAAATGAAGTAGGATAGCTATGTATTTATAATGATGCAAGTTCGCCCTAGGAGACAACTAAGTTCGCCCGAACTTGCCTTAGTAAGTTCGGCCGAACTTGGCTATACATTAAAGTCATGGGCGAACTTGCTTACATTGTTCATAAATACTTCATTCACCTAGTCTATTCACTCTATACTATACAGACTCGATATAAGACTAAGACATAGATATTATGTACCAACAGACTCCCCCTTGGATATAGTCTTCATCTTGTATCAGTCTTCAAAAACTCTGTCTTCATAATATACCTTTAACGCACCCGACCGAAGAAGTTCTTGAATGGCTTCCTTCGTCGTTCTTGCTTTGGATCAGGCGTTTGATAAGTTGGCGGTGGTCTTTTAAAGTTAGCCATTCTTAGCGAACTTTGCCTTACTGCCTTTTCCATTCTTTTTGTAATCGCCTCATTTCTGGTTTCTTCTTTTAGAAACTCTACTTTCTCCAGATCCCTCCACTTCGTCTGCCACATATTTCCAGAATTGACTTCGCATGCATAGCAAACGTTAACAACTTTCTAATACTGCATCGCCTGTACCTTTTCTCTTTCTTCAAAAACAATCTTGCTGTAGGAAAGGCATTTTATATCTTCTCTCGAGCAGTTAACCAACTACATAGGATCTAGAATCCTTATCGTCCTCCACAAACCTCTCATACCCTGATGACCCATCACTTCAACTCGTTCTTTAGCAATATTCAGATGATCTTCAAAATTTAACACAATCACCACTTCTCAAGTAGCTGGATCTATCTGCCACCACTTGAATAAAGGATAGAATTCTGTTCAATCGGCATAAGTGGCATATTCCTCATGGCTCTAGGACGTTTCATAATTAACGTTATGTCCTTTCTCCTGTAACCTTATTGATCTTTACTCTTCGTCTTGGAATAAACGGTTTCCAGTAATTCCAACCTTTAACAGCTTCATACTTAATCATCTTCCACAACAAATGATCTATTGTCTTCATATGATAAGTAACATTCACTGTTTGTACTAACTCTTCCATATCCTAGTACGGCAATGTCTTGAAATTAGCAAGATATTTGAAGTATTGCACTCTAAATTCCTTTTGATTGCATATACGTTGAGCTCTTTAAACCATCCCCAACTCAGTATATCTCCCAAAGAAACATTTTATCTCTGGTGAAGAATGCTAGTGGATGTCGAAATTTACGTTCACGTGGCATCTCCTTGAACCAGGACTTTTTCGCTTCACCCATCTCTTCTTTGGTTATCGGCTTAGGAATCTTTCCTTCTCGTAACGCTTCAGCAATTCTATCTTTCAACATATCATCATTAAGCTGATTTGTACATCTCTTCAAATGTAGGAAAACTTTAGAATTTTGACCAACGTATTTAGCTTTCTGATCTGATTCATCATCTGAGGACCAATCTTCAACTATCACTCGATTGTACTCATCAGCTTCAAACCTTCTCTCATACTGATACTCTTTCGGTTCAAATGTGTTAACATTCATAACTTCCTCAAAATCAAACTCTAAGTTCTCAGCTTCAACTTCAACTAGTTTCGCTAAATCTTCTTTTGAGTAATTATGTACAAACTCGCCTTCTTCCACATTGTGTTCCAACATTAGCATCAAAGGCTTCATGGTACTGCAGACACAGGCTTCGTAGAATGATCAATGTCTAACAAATCAATATCATCTGAAGGCCCTGTCTTCCCTGACTCCCCCTGGCTTTTATCTTCCATCCTGTTTGACTCATCGTCCATGAGGTCAGAAAAATCAAACTCATCAGATACTTTGGCTTCAGTTATTTTAAACCTGTACCTCCCTGATCAATATCATCACCACCTTGATCGAAATCATCGTCATCATCACCAACATTCCAATCCACGTAACCTTCTTCCTTTTCATCCTCTTTATTATCTTTTTTAGCTTCTTCATTGCCTTTTTCTTCAGAAACAATAATAGGATCAGAAGGCTTGACAGATTCGTCAACCTTTTGGATATCAGACTCAGAAGCTTTTGAAATTTCTTCAATTAATTTCTCAGGAACATCAGAAGATTTCTTAGCAGAAGATTTAGGGGCTTCACCCTCAACATGCTTTCCTTACCACTTTTAGCTAACTCTTTTTCAGCATGTTCTTTTGCTTTCTGACGATCCAGAGATCATATTCAGCAATGAAATCAATGTTCAGATTGTTTGCTAACACTTTCTGCAATCTGTTGAATCTTCGATCATTCAATGCTTGGATAGTCTTTAGATCTGCAATCTCAGTCTGCAATTTCTCATTCGCCTCTTGCAAACTTTCAATTAGTGCTTTGAAATACTCTCGTTCATTCTCTAACACCTTTACTTTGTCATCAAGCAACTCTTCTTCAACCTCGCTTTGATTCACTTTCTTAACAAGCTCGGCCTTTTCAACCTCATTCTGTGGAACTTTCTCTTCTAACACCTTCACTCGCTCTTCTAGCATCTCAAAATTAGATTCTGGAAAAATTCATCCAAGTCTTCGAGACTAATTGGACCATGTGGCATATCACCAAACAGATTTTCCCCTTGGTGCCTTTGGCGTTGAATCTTTAGGTGTTGCAGCTTTCGGTGTTAACTTCTTAAGAGTATAACTTTTAGGATAGAAGTCGTTGGAGCAATAGGAGATTCAGCGATAGGAATTTCAACAAATCCAGACACAGGAAGTTCTTGTGTAACTCCTGGCCTTTCAGTTTCAGCATGAACAATAACTGGAGGTTCTTGTGGAGGAGGTTCTTGTGTGGCTCCTTTCTCCTGAGCACCAGAAGGTTCTTGTGTGGCTTCTGTGCCTTTCAATTGCTTTTGTACCTTACAGCCTTCTAAACTTTCTTTGCTTTTCTTTTCCCTTTGGTATGAGGTGATCTGTAATCTTCTTAGAGATTTCGATTGTTGGAGACTTTGTACGCTTAGACTTTTTCTTTGGTCTCTCTTCGTCAGATTCTTTTTCAGTGTTAGGATCAAAAATCCGCATCCAATTTTCTTTCCTTTTCAGCTCTAATCTCTGCCTCAGTCTTTTCTGCTCTTTGGCAGGAACTTCTTCATCGATTCTTCATTCTCAGAAGTAGCAGAAATCACATCATCCTGAGTCGTTTTCACAGTTTCTTGACTCTCAATAACCACTGCAGCGCTCGATCCAACAACTGCTTCAACATTTTCAGGTTCATCCTCGTCGACAAGCATTGTTTCGACTTTCTTCGCAGCACGTTTCTTTTTAGGCTTATCAGCTTCTGTCTTTAAAAACCATTCGCTCCTTGCCTTTGGTTTGAATCCCTTAAACCATTCTTGCTCAGCTTTAAGCTCTTTCTCGTCATCACTACCATCCTTTCTCCACTTATTATCAGGTGGCAAGATATAATTTGAATCTTTTATAGCTCCAAACACTGGTTTCACAACAGGAGCTGAAGCTTGCTTTTGGAACTTGATTAGCTTCTTTACTGTTGTTCCATTAAGATGAACCAGGTACAACATATCATTTGGATCTCGTACAATGTTAGGATACTTCTCGTCAATTAACATTTTGAATAAATTTCGGATATAAGCATAGCCTTGAATCTTCCATGTTCTTCAACATGTGAGTAAAAACCATCTTAGAAACATTGAACGACTTCTTCAGAATAAGCGTCGTGCCATGCTAGCCAAATAGTCTTGAACATCATATAAACCGGCTTTGTATGGCTGAATGTGTGAATTGGAGCATGCATTAAAAGCTTGTAGGGATTTGGCACTTCCCCTTTCTTCAGCGTTGGCTTGTTCACGCTCCGCTTATAACCCATACGGAAGAAACAACCACGTACCATCTTCTCGTCTAATGAATCGATCGTCTTTATCATCTTTAACTACAGAATCCGTCGAATATCATCTTCGGTAACTGTATCAGTTTAACTTCATTGCCGACTTGCACATATGAAGTGATCATCTTCTCATCTTCGCTTAAACTTGCGTTCATCCAGAAGTGATATATCGATATGATACGGTGCGCTCTGTAATAGCTCAGCGAATATGGATTTCCTCGAGAAACTTCAATATACTGTCGTACTCCTTCAGTGACGGACAGATAGATTTGTCAAGAGTAATGCACGTATTGTGAGTTTTGGAGAACTCAACAGAAATTACACGCGCTGGTACATGTGCCTGAAAAATGATGTAAAACAATTAGCACGCTTTTCGAGAAAATTTTCACAAAAATTTCTAACACTTTATCTAGTTCGGCGAACTTGATATGGTGTTACAATATTCTGTTTTGATCAAGTTCGCCCGAACATGCCATATCAAACATGTTCATTATATAAGTTCGGGGGAACTTATAAACAAAACAAAAATTTTAGAATTTCAAACATAAGTTCGGGCGAACTTCCTCATGATATTCAAAACAAATACATGAAGTTCGGTCGAACATATTTAAATTCTCTTTGTTCAGTTTTTGAACAAGTCCGGTCGAACTTGACAACAAGTTCGGTCGAAGATGTCATTTAAATCAGATTTTATTAATAAGACAATAATGCAAGTTCGGTCAAGATGATAACAAGTTCGATCGAAGATATTAAGATTTCATTTGTTCATATTTTTAGACAAGTCCGGTCGAACTTGACAACAAGTTCGGCAGAACTTGTCTCTTCTCCAAAGAAACCAACTTGTTCAAAACAGTTAAACATCCATTTCACTTCAATCAAAGCATGTTATACGGTCGATTTTATGTATAGATTAAGGATCTATGTTCAATTTTAACCAACACCGTCTCGATCTATCAGATTTTTAAGTTTTTTTATCAATTTGTGCTCATTACTGGTCCAAACACGTCCAATAATCAAATCTCACCTCAGCCATGATAAATGGTGTGTAATCACAAGACTTAATTTGGACAGCGTAACGGTGTAAAATGCCAAAATCGTTCAAATTCTCTCAAAGCTCAAGTTCGCTCAGAGAGTGTGTGCATGTTGATAAGTGAGTTCGGCCGAACTTGATTGGTATTTATACCAAGTCAAGTTCGGGCGAACTTGCTAAGCCCAATCATGAAAGCCCATTCAAGTTCGGCGAACTTATCTATAAAACAACTCAGCTATCTGCAAGTTCGGTCGAACTTGCTGTTTGTTAAACTTGATTTGTTTAGCAAGTTCGGCCGAACTTGCCAAACCACAATTTTGAACTTTTTCAAAATTACATTTCCCTGAACTTTCCAACTTTTTATCATTATGAAAATCCACTCAGTTGACCAAGTCCAAGCTAATGACTATTTGTATGCCGAGTCCAAGTTAATAACCCCGGTTTGACCCATTACAACAAACTGTTGATATTTTTAAAATCAAAGTTTCAAATTAATGAACTTTTCATCATTTGGACTTTTAATTCAGATTAACTCCAGCCCATTGTCAAAGAGATTCCCACCAGTTCTAGCACCTTACCAGACTTCAAAGATCCGTTCTCCAACATTGGTTTGCTGAAAACAATGTAGAAATAAAATCTTTTTGTATTTTTGTAAGTTTATGCTAAAACTCACCGAAAATATTTTTGATTTTAAACTGTAAAGCTGAAATACAATGTAATAAGCAATGTAAACTATGTACAAAATATTTACAGACATATTTTTGTGAATTCGTGTCTAAGGATCATATCAGTTGATTGAGACATATCACCAGTACCATTGACCTTTAGCAGACTTTAAATTTTAAACTTGTTTACTTAGATTGTCGATATGTTTGTCCACTTAAGCTTTACCAGATTTTCAACTGTTTCAAGATATGTTTAGGTAGAATTCATGAAACTTGACTTATCTGTGGTTACCACTTCTTGAATATACTCCCGTCTCTAGATTCCTGGATTTCATCTTACAGGTGGATATAGCGTAATTGATATTGTATCAGGGTTATGCGAGACCTTGAGAGCTCAGGTTAGTACTACCGTACAGATAAAGAGATGAAGGCTCGTCTTTAAGGTGTGTTCCACTTAAGGAATCTTTTTTCAATGCAAATGATTAGATCTTTCGATTCTTTTCAATATTGCATGTAGTTTGGAGGTTGCAGCGAAAGTATTATAGAATTTCTAGGCCATTGCTTCCGCAAAATCAGAAGAACTTGTATAATACCCCAGATATCAACTATCTATAAAGACCTCGTATCTTAGAATCAGGCAATCTTTCAAACGAAATTTCAGAGTACTAAGTCCATATATCCAAGATGTGTTAATCCACAAGATTAAGCAGTTGTAAAATTTAGTTTATATCTCGAAAACAATTTACTGAACGTGTTAAGCCTATCGACACATCCACAGTAAGACTCATTTATCACTTTTAAAATTTACATTTCTTTAGCATACTTGATAGTCCACTGATGTACTATCATTTCCTTTTATGACACTGAACTCTTTTTGTCTTTTTCAATGTTTTTGTACATTTTGAATTTTTATATATGTTTGGATTTTAAAATTTTCGAATGTTTTTGTATTTTCTCTAACATTTCTCGCCCTAAAATTGAAAACATCTTTTTGGATATTTACAAACCTATGTGGATCACACGAACTCGTCATCCGATCCGTATTCAACCTCAGCGTCCGCACCTGTCAGCAAATTTTTCATACCATTAATTTTTAGCAAGTATTTAAACCGTGATAAAGAAATGGTTTGGTATGAAAATCAGCCTTTTGTTCGTTGGTGTGGATTTTTTCTATTCGCACCAATTTCTTTTCATAGCAATCACGAATGAAATGATAACGAATTTCAATGTGTTTTGTGCGTGAGTGATGAACCGGATTTTTAGTTATATCTATAGCTGCGTTGTTATCAACATACAGCGGAGTGTCTAGAAATTGCAGACCATAGTCTCTCATCTGCTGTTGAATCCACATAATCTGTAAACAACAGCTAGAGGCCGAGATATACTCAGCTTCACAGGTAGAGAGAGCGACCGTAGTCTGTTTCTTACACTGCCAGGGTACCGTTTTTGTTCCAAAGAACTGGCATCCCGCTGTAGTTGATTTTGAGTTCAACTTATCTACACCAAAATCTGAATCAGCATAGCCTGTGAGGTCGAAATTGTCGTTCTTCGGGTACCATAAGCCGGTGCTTGGGCATCCTTTCAGATATCTGAAGATACACTTTACAATCTGCATGTGTAAGATCCTCGGGCTTGACTGATATCTGGTGCATAGGCAGGTTGGATACATAATATCTGGGCGCGATGCCGTCAGATACATCAGCGATCCAACCATCAATCTGTATAACGTCTCGTCAACTTTGGCTCCAGTCTCGTCAACGCAAATGCCGTGATTTAGGGGCAAGAGGCGTAGATAGAGGCTTCAAGTTTTCCATTCCAAACTTCTTCAAGATGTCTTGAACATACTTAGTGTGACATCCCGGTTTTTCAGATATTTTAAACGCACTAATTCACGGTTATTCGTTCCTGCGTTAATTTGGTTCGGAGACTTAAATTGCACGCTCGAAATAATTACGATAATTTCGTGTACTTGTCAAATAAATTATGTGCTACGTATTAAACGTTTATAAGTTGGTGCGTTATTATGTGATATCCGATTTCGTGTTTTATTTTAGTTATAAAGTATAGACGTAGTAAATAAATAAATGAATCGAATCGAGCCGCGACACGAGCCAACTTCACTTCCTTGCGACTCAAGTAGTTAATCTAAACATGAGGACCAAGTGCTAGACCCAAACCAACCCACCCGAACCCCTTTGCGGTCGCGAGCTTCCTAAACCGTAAACCCTTCCCTTCCCTTTCATCCCTTGTGCTATATATACACACACATGCATGAGCTTGCTTCACAAAAACAAAACACAAAACCCTAGTTGAGAAAACAGCCGACGGCAGCCGATCCTTCATCTTCTCGATCACAAGACAGCCTTGTTACACTCCTCTTGAATCACGGCAGCCCTCCCCTCATCATTCTTCTTCTCGGTCGCAAGTCTCGCCAACATCCGAATCAGCCCCATCTAGTTCTCGGCTCTTGTCCAAGTCTCGGCTCATTGATCTTGTTAGTAAAGGTTAGGATTTATCTTTGTTTGCAAGATCATATTCGGATTTATATGTTTGAATGTAGTGTTATGTTAGCCGATTTATTTATACTAGTTGTGGTTAAGATGATTAGCGAATCTAGAAACATTAGGCTGCGTTTTGTTTGATAAAAACTATAGATTATGATTAGGGTTTGCATGGGTATAATATATATATGATAGTATATGATTGGAAATTCTGTTCTTGATCGGATATGTTCAATGTATCGATGGTTTAAGCGAGTTAGATTGTGATAAAGTGCTGAATCAGAATGCTGAATGGTGGTTACAGCCAACTTCAACTGGCTGTAACTTGGTTATTAATTATCGAAAAACGGATTTTCTGAAGTCTAAAACGTAGAGTTTTGAAAAACGATTCTAATGTCGCTGGATTCATATTTTTCTGAAGTCGTTTGATATTTTTAAGCGGCCAATTAAGTTCAGTAATTAAAGCTGTGAAAATCCTGAAAATTTGTTAGTTGTTTATCGAGTTGGATTTAATAATCTGTAGGGAGTCGAATCATAAAATTTGTGCAGCAACTAGATATGGAAATTTCCGGACAACTCCCACTGGAATTTTGTTAATTGGACGAACGGTGATTTTTAAATGAATTCTTCCGTGGACTGCAGTCAGAAAGCGACGAATCTGACTGCAGCCTAGTACATTAATATTTACGAATAATTGGTAAAGTGTTAGGACTTGAAAAATTTATATACAATTCTACAGTATAGTTGTCACCTTCTGTAAAATAATTGGAATTTTTGGAACGTTGGAACTATTTTATAAAAATCCTCGAAAACAGCCGAATTATGAGTATATAAGCTGAAACTTGATAACTTGCGAATGTGTGCACCAAAGTGTTGCATGGATTGGATTGTGTTCATGATAAATTGTTTTGATCACTATGTACATATGAGGATACTTGCATGCATGTTTGAGTGTTAGGAATTATGATTGTGTGTACCGCTTTGTGCGTTAATTATGTGTAGGATTTGTATTGGTGTGTTCACACACTAACTTGAAATCAATTGAATTGTTAGGACACAATTAGCGGTCCCATCATTTGCAACTTCTGTCTTACACTAACCGAGCAACTAAAGGTGAGTTCACGGCCCCTAACTTTATCCGGTTTTAAACAACAGGGGGAGAAACATGTATACACTCTTCAACTCAATCTCTTTACGTTATACGAAATTAACGTCATTAACTATTCGGTAACTAAGTTAATGTTAATGTACGTTATGGTCACTAAGCAGCTATATCACACAAGTCCTCGACAATCTCTCGGATCGTTAGTATTGGGTTTAGATAGCGGGGAAATTATAAGTAGTACTACTGGGCCCGACAAGCCCCATCCGAGCTAGTCGCGCTAGCCGACCGGGTATGGTCAACGGATGAATAATTTGACCTAACTTCGCCATGGTCAGTGATAGGCCTGGCAACACGGAGGCACAACAGTCAGCTTCGATCGCGAACACTTACGTGACATAACTTTAGGCTAGCTACCTACATGTTAACATTGAACTTAATTACGAATCAACAATATTATCCCGGGTTAGGGATAATGGAACCAACAACGTTATTATTCCAGGTTAGGAATAATGGGACATCATTATTATTCCGGGTAAAGGAATAATGGAACTATCATTATTATTCCGGGTAGGGAATAACGGAACTATCAGTATTATTCCGGGTTGGGAATAATGGAACTAAATCGTTATCCCGGGTTAGGGATAACAGGGGAAACAAACTTATAACCGAACAAACGAATTTATGAAAACCTGTGAACTCACTCTTCTTTAATGTTGACACTTGTTTCTTTACATGTTTCTCAGGACGCTAGGAGCTCTAGGTGCACTCACTTGCATTGATCAAGACACCTTTTATCGAGTCTCATTTACAAACATTGTTTTGGGTTTTTCATTTGTTTTGGCGTTTGTGTTGGCGCCCGTTTCTCTACTTATTTTTATGCTTCCGCTCAACCATAAAAACTAATGCTTCCGCTAACATAAAATCTACAATGAATGGTTAAACAAATGATTTTGGAAAAACGTATTATCAAATCATATAGAGTCGTTCAACGTACTAGTGTCTCAGATTCTGGTTGTTCACGCGCCTCGCGGTAAAACTCCGCAAGTGGAAATTGAGGGTGTGACAGATTGGTATCAGAGCCACTAGCTATAGAGAACCAGGTTTGCATTAAAAGTAGACCTAAACTATAGCTGATTACACGACACTAGACGTAGTTTGGCACCGAACTGTTGTATCTTGTTATGTGATGTACCACAACTGTGTTATGTAAAATATGAATGCATAGTAAGAAATGAATGCAACTCGTAACTAGCTACACAACCTAACAGGCAATGTCATCATCATCATCATCATCCGACAAACTTACGCAACCAAGGTCGCCAGGAAAGGCACCTATGGTGGAACCCTTACCATCTTATGGCGTGGAGACACGCTCAGCTGCGAGAAAAAGGCTCGCTCTGGGGGAGGAGTCGTCATCACGCCCAACCATCGCTGTGCCGGTCGAACCGGTTAACTCGGTAGAAGTAGGGAATGACCTACTTAGAGATATGATACGGAAACAACAGGAACAATTAGAAAGAATGCATGAAACCATCCTAGCACAGGGATGGATGATACGACAACTGACAGGTAAAACTGGATCGCTCGAGGAAGAGCAACATACGAGTAAGATAGCTCGTAACACTTTAGCTAGAGATCTGCGTGCTGAGCAGATAAGGGCCGACTGGCTCGAAGACAGAGTCCTCGAGTCTAGTTGGAGAATTCAGGAGCTAGAACAAAATCAAGCACCTGCACCAGTACCCGCACCAGCACCGGCCCCTCTAGTGCCGGTAGAGGAGGATCCAGAAGAGGATCCAGAAGAGGATCCCGAAGAGGATCCAGAAGAGGACCCAGAGGAGGATCCAGAGGAGGATCCGGAGGAGGACCCAGCTGTAGAAGCTGGAAATACCGCGCAGGATGACGGCAACGATAGTGATTTGGGGGATGGAGACGTAGAAGACTGGCACGACTCGCTTATTTTATTTACTTTCCTTCGGTCTATTTATTTTCTCACTTGTGTTTAAACTTGAAACTTTATAGTAAACTGATATATTTGGTTGGCACTTTGTAAGACGTTGAAACTTTATTTAATCAAGTATTTCTTTTGACTATTTAATTTATTTGAGTTGACATAACTTGAGAATTATTTAAGTACGGAATAGGATAACTATATTGGATATATAGACTTATCGGTGTGTGTTTATGTTGTCTTACGAAGATCTAAATGGCAACTGGACGTCGCGGAAACCTTAACATGACGCCCGAAGAATTAGCTGCAATGATCCAAGAGCACGTGAACGCAGCTCTAGCGGGTGTTCAGATCCAACCGGCAGGAGGGGGTCTTAACCCCTACAAGATGTTCCTCGACGCGAAGCCAAGCAAATTCTCGGAGGCAGAAGGACCCATAGGACTGGTCCGCTGGATCGAAAAATCTGAATCATTATTTGAAATGTGCAACTGTCTGGAGGTCAACAAGGTCAAGTATGCAGCCTCAACACTGGAAGATGGGGCACTAACTTGGTGGAATGCACAAGTCCAAACGCGTGGACTTATTGCTGCAAATGCAATGGCCTGGGCCGAGTTTAAGGCCCTAATCAAAGAAGAGTACTATCCGCGAGACAGAGTTCAACAGTTGGAGCAGACATTATGGAACCACAAGATGGTGGGATCTGAAATCGAAGCATACACATCGAAACATCACGACTTGGTATTTCTATGTCCCGATCTGGCCAACACTGTGGAGAAACTACTCGAGTTCTACCTTGGGGGTCTGGTTCCGGAAATTCAGGGTATGGTAATGGCTAGCAACCCTGCAACTGAACATCAAGCAATCAGGTTGGCGCACAAACTCACCGATAAGGCAGTGGCACAAAAGAAGTTGCCAGCTCGGGGTACGACTGAAGTTGCCCCTGATAATAAAAGAAAGTTTGAAGACTCGTCTGCTCGACAGTCTTCGTCATCCCAGTCACAACAGGGGAACCAGAAACGGTTCAATAATTACAACAGCCACCGGGGTCACCAAAATCAACCCGCCAACAACAACCAGAACGCAAGCGGCTATGTAGGTCGAAAGCCGCTGTGCAATCGCTGTAATCTTCATCATCACGGCCCTTGTGCCGGGAATCGCTGCCAACGATGTGGCAAAGTGGGACATGCGGCAAAGGATTATCGCGGGGAAATCATGTCCCGACAAAACCAAAATTAACCCCAGGGCCAACAACAGGGTGTTAACCGGGGATGCTATCAGTGTGGTAGCACTGCCCACTTCAAAAGAGACTGCCCACAGCTCCGTAACAACAACAACAACAATGGTGGGAATAACCACAACCACAATAACCACAACAACAATAATGGAAATGGTGGCACAGGAGGTGCCAAAGGTCGCGCATTTACGTTGGGCCGCGGAGAGGCCAGAAACGACTCAAACGTAGTCACCGGTAAGTTTCCCCTTAATGAACATTTTGCTACTGTGCTTTTTGATACGGGTGCGGATAGGAGTTTTATATCTGAGTCTTTTAGGAAGAATCTAAATCTCACGCCTAAGCCCTTAGAGACCCCTTATATCATAGAACTAGCCGATGGTAAATCTGTAGACGTGACCCATATAGTATCCGGCTGTTAACTCAAACTCGCGGGTCACACCTTTACCATTGATCTGATGACAACTACCCTGGGTAGTTTTGACTGGTAATCGGAATGGACTGGCTATCCGACGTCCAAGCTGAAGTTCTTTGCTTCGAAAAATCTATCCGTATTCCGGTCTCTAACGACGAAATCTTGACGGTGCAAGGCGAGAAGGCAGGCGTCGTCACAAACATCATCTCTTACATGCAAGCGCAGAAGTATCTTCGAAGGAAGAACTCTTTCGCTTTACTCGCACTGGTTACCGAACAGCCTAAGGACGAGAAACGTATAGAAGACATCCCCGTCGTCCGTGATTTTTTTGATGTATTCCCAGAGGAGTTACCTGGTCTCCCACCCCATCGACAATTGGAGTTTGAAATTGAATTGGCAAACCATGCAACTCCTATCGCCAAGGCCCCATACCGCCTAGCTCCAGCCGAGCTGCAGGAGCTGTCTACCCAACTTCAGGAGCTGTTAGAAAAAGGATTTATCCGACCAAGCGCTTCGCCATGGAGAGCTCCAGTCCTTTTTGTCAAGAAGAAGGACGGGACCTTCCGCATGTGCATCGACTACAGGGAACTCAACAAGGTTACTGTCAAGAACCGATACCCGTTACCTCGCATCGACGATCTCTTCGATCAACTTCAAGGGTCAAGCTACTACTCCATGATTGATCTACGGTCCGGTTACCACCAGCTACGCGTCAGGGAGGAGGATATTGCTAAGACGGCATTTCGTACTCGGTATGGCCATTATGAGTTCTTGGTCATGCCCTTCGGTCTCACCAACGCACCCGCGGTGTTCATGGACCTCATGAACCGTGTGTGTAAACCATACCTCGACAAGTTTGTCATTGTGTTCATCGATGACATACTCATCTACTCTAAAAGTGAAGAAGAACATGCTGAACATCTACGATTACTGCTAGGATTACTTCAACAGGAGAAACTATATGCCAAGCTTTCAAAGTGTGATTTCTGGATTCGGGAAGTTCAGTTTCTCGGGCATATCGTAAATAGAAAGGGTATCCACGTCGACCCTGCCAAGATTGAAGCTATCAAAAACTGGGAAGCACCCAGGACACCGACGGAGATCCGTTAATTTTTGGGTTTGGCTGGTTACTACAGACGTTTCATCGAGGGATTTTCAAAGATCGCGCAACCGCTTACTACCCTAACCCAGAAAGGCATCAAGTATGCTTGTGGTGACAAGCAGGAAGCAGCATTTCAATTGCTGAAACAGAAACTTTGCAGTGCACCCATTCTGTCCTTGCCGGAAGGGACAGATGATTTTGTAGTATATTGTGATGCTTCCATTCAGGGATTGGGATGCGTACTCATGCAACGCGATAAGGTCATCGCGTATGCGTCCCGACAATTGAAGGTTCACGAGAAAAACTACACAACACATGACCTGGAATTGGGAGCAGTAGTGTTTGCACTTAAGATTTGGAGACACTACCTCTATGGAACGAAGTGCACAATCTTTACAGACCACAAGAGCCTCCAACACATCTTTGATCAGAAGGAGTTGAACATGCGACAGCGTCGCTGGGTCGAACTCTTGAACGATTATGAATGTGCCATTCGGTATCACCCGGGTAAAGCTAACGTCGTAGCTGATGCCCTCAGTAGGAAGGAACACTTGAAACCGCGTCGGGTATGAGCACTACAGCTCACTATTCATTCGGGGTTACCCGAACAGATACGCGACGCGCAGTTAGAAGCAGTTAAGTAAGAAAACATCAAGGCCGAATCGGTGGGAAAAATGGAATGCGATTGGGAAGTAAAACCCAATGGAGCCCGGTATTTCATAAATCGCATATGGATACCTCTCTACGGAAACCTCGAAGAGCTAGTCATGGACGAAGCTCACAAATCCCGATACTCTGTCCATCCTGGTTCGGATAAGATGTATCAAGACCTTAAAGCTGCGTATTGGTGGCCCAATATGAAAGCTGATATAGCCACCTACGTGAGTAAGTGTTTGACTTGTGCAAAAGTCAAGGTAGAGTATCAAAAGCCATCGGGGCTACTTCAACAACCTGAGATTCCAGTGTGGAAATGGGATCAGATCTCGATGGATTTCATCACTAAACTCCCGTGAACTTTGGGTGGTTGCGATACCATCTGGGTGATTGTGGATCATTTAACTAAGTCCGCACACTTCCTAGCTATTAAAGAAACAGATAAGATGGAGAAGTTGACTCGCATCTACATTAAGGAAGTAGTTTCTCGGCACGGAGTGCCAACGTCCATCATCTCAGACAAAGATGCTCGCTTCACGTCCAACTTTTGGCAGTCACTTCAGAAAGCGTTGGGCACACGCTTAGATATGAGCACAGCTTATCACCCTCAGACTGATGGTCAAAGCGAAAGGACCATACAGACCTTGGAAGACATGCTTAGGGCATGCGTAGTAGACTTCGGAAATAGTTGGGAAATCCACCTGCCTTTAGTGGAATTCTCGTATAACAACAGTTACCATACGAGTATTTCGGCAGCACCGTTTGAGGCATTATACGGTCGTAAATGTAGATCACCGGTCTGTTGGGCAGAAGTCGGTGACAGTCAACTCACAGGCCCTGAGTTGATACTTGAAGCTACTGAAAAGATTGTACAAATCAGAAACCGCATGGCGGCGGCACGAGATCGACAGAAAAGCTACGCTGATCAACGACGCAAACCGCTCGAATTTTAAGTAGGCGACCGCGTCCTACTGAAGGTGTCACCCTAGAAGGGTGTAATCCGCTTTGGAAAACGAGGCAAACTAAACCCACGGTATGTAGGTCCGTTTGTGATCTTGAAACGTATTGGACCCGTAGCTTATCAATTAGACCTTCCTACCGAACTCAGTGGAGTTCACAACGTTTTTCACGTGTCAAATCTGAAGAAGTGTCTATCAGATGAAACTCTAGTCATTCCATTGGATGAGATTCAAGTGGATGAATAACTGCACTTTGTGGAAAAACCTATCGAGATCATAGATCGTGAGATCAAGACTCGAAGGCACAGTAAGATTCCGATCGTTAAGGTTCGTTGGGACTCTAAGCGTGGACCGGAGTTCACGTGGGAAAGAGAGGACCAAATGAAAAGCAAATACCCACACCTCTTCGCAGCTGAGCAGCAAACTAACAATACCAGCAACTAAATTTTCGGGACGAAAATTCTTTCAACATGGGGATGATGTGACAACCTGGGAATTTCTTGTAATTTCGTGTACCATTGTTAACGAACTAACTCTTTGTGCGTGGCACTCTAAACACGTACGCTGCATTCTAAACCGCGTTTACTCAATTTTCGGGACGAAAATTCTTTCAACATGGGGATAATGTGACATCCCGGTTTTTCAGATATTTTAAACGCACTACTTCACGGTTATTCGTTCCTACGTTAATTTGGTTCGGAGACTTAAATTGCACGCTCGAAATAATTTCGATAATTTCGTGTACTTGTCAAATAAATTATGTGCTACGTATTAAACGTTTATAAGTTGGTGCGTTATTATGTGATATCCGATTTTGTATTTTATTTTAGTTATAAAGTATAGACGTAGTAAATAAATAAATGAATCGAATCGAGCCGCGACACGAGCCAACTTCACTTCCTTGCGACTCAAGTAGTTAATCTAAACTTGAGGACCAAGTGCTAGACCCAAACCAACCCACCCGAACCCCTTTGCGGTCACGAGCTTCCTAAACCGTAAACCCTTCCCTTCCCTTTCATCCCTTGCGCTATATATACACACACATGCATGAGCTTGCTTCACAAAAACAAAACACAAAACCCTAGTTGAGAAAACAGCCGACGGCAGCCGATCCTTCATCTTCTCGATCGCAAGACAGCCTTGTTACATTCCTCTTGAATCACGGCAGCCCTCCCCTCATCATTCTTCTTCTCGGTCGCAAGTCTCGCCAACATCCGAATCAGCCCCATCTAGTTCTCGGCTCTTGTCCAAGTCTCGGCTCATTGATCTTGTTATTAAAGGTTAGGATTTATCTTTGTTTGCAAGATCCTATTCGGATTTATATGTTTGAATGTAGTGTTATGTTAGCCGATTTATTTATACTAGTTGTGGTTAAGATGATTAGCGAATCTAGAAACATTAGGCTGCGTTTTGTTTGATAAAAACTATAGATTATGATTAGGGTTTGCATGGGTATGATATATATATGATAGTATATGATTGGAAATTCTGTTCTTGATCGCATATGTTCAATGTATCGATGGTTTAAGCGAGTTAGATTGTGATAAAGTGCTGAATCAGAATGCTGAATGGTGGTTACAGCCAACTTCAACTGGCTGTAACTTGGTTATTAATTATCGAAAAACGGATTTTCTGAAGTCTAAAACGTAGAGTTTTGAAAAACGATTCTAATGTCGCTGGATTCATATTTTTCTGAAGTCGTTTGATATTTTTAAGCGGCCAATTAGGTTCAGTAATTAAAGCTGTGAAAATCCTGAAAATTTGTTAGTTGTTTATCGAGTTGGATTTAATAATCTGTAGGGAGTCGAATCATAAAATTTTGACATCCACTAGATATTGAAATTTCCGGGCAACTCCCACTGGAATTTTGTTAATTGGACGAACGGTGATTTTTAAATGAATTCTTCCGTGGACTGCAGTCAGAAAGCGACGAATCTGACTGCAGCCTAGCACATTAATATTTACGAATAATTGGTAAAGTGTTAGGACTTGAAAAATTTATATACAATTCTACAGTATAGTTGTCACCTTCTGTAAAATAATTGGAATTTTTGGAATGTTGGAACTATTTTATAAAAATCCTCGAAAACAGCCGAATTATGAGTATATAAGCTGAAACTTGATAACTTGCGAATGTGTGCACCAAAGTGTTGCATGGATTGGATTGTGTTCATGATAAATTGTGTTGATCACTATATACATATGAGGATACTTGCATGCATGTTTGAGTGTTAGGAATTATGATTGTGTGTACCGCTTTGTGCGTTAATTATGTGTAGGATTTGTATTGGTGTGTTCACACACTAACTTGAAATCAATTGAATTGTTAGGACGCAATTAGCGGTCCCATCATTTGCAACTTCTGTCTTACACTAACCGAGCAACTAAAGGTGAGTTCACGGCCCCTAACTTTATCCGGTTTTAAACAACAGGGGGAGAAACATGTATACACTCTTCAACTCAATCTCTTTACGTTATACGAAATTAACGTCATTAACTATTCGGTAACTATTCGGTAACTAAGTTAATGTTAATGTACGTTATGGTCACTAAGCAGCTATATCACACAAGTCCTCGACAATCTCTCGGATCGTTAGTATTGGGTTTAGATAGCGGGGAAATTATAAGTAGTACTACTGGGCCCGACAAGCCCCATCCGAGCTAGTCGCGCTAGCCGACCGGGTATGGTCAACGGGTGAATATTTTGGCCTAACTTCGCCATGGTCAGTGATAGGCCTGGCAACACGGAGGCACAACAGTCAGCTTCGATCACGAACACTTACGTGACATAACTTTAGGCTAGCTACCTACATGTTAACATTGAACTTAATTACGAATCAACAATATTATCCCGGGTTAGGGATAATGGAACCAACAACGTTATTATTCCAGGTTAGGAATAATGGGACATCATTATTATTATGGGTAAAGGAATAATGGAACTGTCATTATTATTCCGGGTAAGGAATAATGGAACTCTCAGTATTATTCCGGGTTGGGAATAATGGAACTAAATCATTATCCCGGGATAGGGATAACGGGGGAAACAAACTTATAACCGAACAAACGAATTTATGAAAACCTGTGAACTCACTCTTCTTTAATGTTGACACTTGTTTCTTTACATGTGTCTCAGGACGCTAGGAGCTCTAGGTGCACTCACTTGCATTGATCAAGACACCTTTTATCGAGTCTCATTTACAAACATTGTTTTGGGTTTTTCATTTGTTTTGGCGTTTGTGTTGGCGCTCGTTTCTCTACTTATTTTTATGCTTCCGCTCAACCATAAAAACTAATGCTTCCGCTAAACATAAAATCTACAATGAATGGTTAAACAAATGATTTTGGAAAAACGTATTATCAAATCATATAGAGTCGTTCAACGTACTAGTGTCTCAGGTTCTGGTTGTTCACGCGCCTCGCGGTAAAACTCCGCAAGTGGAAATTGAGGGTGTGACACTTAGTCTGATGAATGAAAATACCATCCGGAAGCTGATCTACTTGCAAACCAAGAAAGAACTTCATTTCGCCCATCGAAGATATTTTGAATTTCTTTTTCATGATTCTCTCAAACTCTTTGTAGAGACTATCATTTGTAGATCCAAATATGATGTCATCAATGTAGATTTGAACTATAATTAGATGGCCATCAACTTCTCTGGTGAAAAGAGTACTATCCATAGTTCCTCTGATAAAACCATTTTCGACGAGATGTTGCGATAACGTCTCGTACCAAGCTCTCTGGGCTTGATGTAGTCCATAAAGAGCTTTATCCAGTAGGTATGCTTTCTTCTTGTTGAGTGGATCGACAAACCCCGGTGGTTGTCCAACGTACACCTTCTCGCGTAATTTTTCGTATAGAAATGCCGATTTGACATCCAATTGATAGACCTTAAATCCTTTCCATGATGCGAAAGCTAGAAAAATTCGAATAGATTCCAATCGAGCTACTGGTGCATACACTTCCGTGTAGTCTATCCCTTCCTGCTGGTGAAATCCCTTGACAACAAGCCTAGCTTCGTTACGAACAATAACCCCTCTATCATCACGTTTAGAGACCCATTTTGTATCAATTGCTTTCTGATTTTCTAGTAGATCTTCAAGCTTCCACACACCCAACTTCTCAAACTGCAATAATTCTTCTTGCATTGCTTATACCCAGTTTTCATCGGCTAAAGCTTCATTAACTGTCTTTGGCTCAATCTGAGAGATGAAACATGAATAGAAACAATAGTTCTGGGTTGTAGCAATGCGTGTGTAGAAACAACTGAGTGCTTTATTAATTTTCCCTCGAGTTCTAACACCAGTTTGAAGTTCTCCGATAATATTTGTTGACGGATGATAGGAATTTGATCGCGACAATTCTTCACTTGGAACATCTACTGAGTTTTGCTGATTCGTGATGTTGAGATCAACCACCAATTCAATAGCTTCATTTCTGTTGTTCGAGACTGCAGATTGATTAAGAAGACTTGTTATCTGCTCCACTTCTTCATCTGAAGAAGATGATTCCCATCAGCATCAAATGTTGGTGCTTCATCTGAATCAGAATCTTGATTCTGAGGCATACTAGGCTTCGTTGTTTTATTCACTGGTTTAGTAGAGGCATTTTTTGTAGGAGTAGCAGGTGTTGATAATTTTTTAGAAACATTTTCAGCCGGAACACCACTATTGCTTGAACTTGCGCCGAAGAAGATGGATCCAACGTGGGTTGATTAACAACAATTGGTCGAACAATTTGTTCTTGATTCGCTGACTGGTGAAGGTAGTATAACGTTGCAACTTCTTCGTCAGTCGGTTCTTCGGGCAAGTCAAATGACTTCCAAAGGTCTTGATAGTTAAACAGCCACGCGTCACCTTTCCTTTGAATAGGATCCGTGTAGTAGAAACAATCCACGTGTTGTGCTTCAATAACCTTTCTCAATGAAGGAACATATACTCTTCTTAACGGACTCGCATATCCGAAAAAGAAACCTTCAAGAGATTTAGCTCCGAATTTGCCATCTTGGTCTATTACGGTACATGGTGCACCGAATGGTTCTAAGAACTTCAAATTTGGCTTTCATCGGTTTATCATCTCAAAACATGTTTTCTTTGTTGGTTTGACAATGAGAACCCAGTTTAGCGTGTAGCAAGCCGCAGCAACCGCTTCACTCCAGAAGCTGATAGGAAGTTTAGAACCTATAAGCATGGTTCTCCCAGTTTTAATTAAAGTTCTGTTTTTCTGTTCAGCTACTCCCTTTTGCTGTGGATTATAGGGAGCACTAAACTCATACAGAATCCCTTTTGCGTTACAGAATTCCTTCATTTTGTTATTCTTATACTCTGTGCCGTTGTCACTTCTAATGCGTCTGACCGGCAGATGATAAGAGTTTCTTGAATAGAATAACCAAGTTCTTGAACGTTTCGTCTTTTGATTCTTGAAAGAATACCCACGAATATCTCGAATAGTCATCTGTCACAATCAAGCAATATAAGGCTCCTGAGATGCTTCGAACATTTACAGGACCAAATAAGTCCATGTGGAGACGTTCTAATGGCAACTTGATAGTTTAGAATTTTCTTTGGATGAGATTTCTTGATCTGCTTTCCCTTCTTGCATTCCAAGCAATGATCAGACATCTGAAACTTCGAAGATTTACGCCTTCTACAAGATCATTATGAACCAAGAAATTCATTTTTCGCAAATGAATATGCCCCATCTTATGATGCCAAAGAATAGAATCTTTTTTAGTAGCCTTTGATTCAAAACATTGTGCTGATTTTGATGAAGTGGTAGCAACACCCATATCAAGAACATATAAATCATTCTCTCGCGGTGCTCGCATCAGAATCCACTCATTTAGTATTTTGAATCCTTGCTTCAAGATAATACACTCTTTATCGTTGAAATAGACTGTGAATTTCTTGTCACAAATCTGCAATATACTCAGAAGATTGTTCTCAAGTTCTGCAATATAGTTCACACTATCAAATGAAACTACGCCACTGGAGAGTTTTCCCTCGGCGACTATCCTTCCACTTTGATTTCCTGCAAATCCAACATATCCACCATTGATAGCTTTAATGTCGAATAGCAACGCCTTCATTCCCGTCATATGCTGGACGCTCCACTATCCAAAGTCCACTTTGAAAGTACGGGTCTCTGGATTCCCTGCACATTTTAAAAATCTATTTAAAAAGCGAGACCCAAGCCTTATTGGTCTTGGGTTGAATTGGATAACCATCATCAAAATCAAATTCACATTCATCAGCATAATTGAATTCTTCATCTGAATTTTCTATGATGTTTATGTTTGAAAACTTTACCTTCTTTTTATCTTTTGAATTGTTTCCACTTGAATTTTTGACAGTTTCAGATGTGGTTTCAATTATGATTTCAGATTTTGATTCTTTCTTGCTATCACTAGTCTTAACAGGCTCAGACTTAGTGATTTCAAGTTTAGATTTTTTCATGTTATCAGTCTTTACTAGCTCAGACTTAATAACACCAGATGTTGTTGGTCTTTTCTTGGTAATCCATGCTTGAGATTTGATATTAGCCTTCTTGATATAAAATTTGATTTCGTTTGCCCTAGAGGTTTCTCCTTTTTCAAAAGTAGAATTTTCAAACTTCTTTTCTATTTTAGGTTTAACTTCTGGCAAAGATTCATTTCTTTTCAAAATCTTGATTGGTTTTTCAAACTCTGGATACCTTGGTTTTACAACATTTGATTCTCTTCTTCGAGGATAAGCCGGTTTTGATTTCAGACATTGTCGTGCAATATGACCCATTTCATTGCACATGAAACATGTCCGATTATCAAGTGGATGTTCTTTAGTGAGTGGTTTTATCCCACTTGATGTTTTGGCACCACTTGTAACCTTGGCTTTATCTCGAATTTCTTTCTCCTTTTTAAACTCATCATTTGATTGTTTACCAATCAAACTCTCTTCATGAACCGTGTTTATCCCATATACAAAATTCATGTTTTTTTTTTATATTCATGAAATGGTGACACCTTCTTTACTGGTTCATCTAATTCTTCTAGACCCAACCCTGCTCTTCGGTTTTCCGGATGATCACCACCAGTCCTTCGGTAGTTGTTTCTTTTAGGTTTGGAAAAGAATTTTCGTTCTTTAATTTCCAATTCCTCTGATGTGACTTCCACGAGTTTAAAGAATTTATCAAGAAATTCTTCCTTCACATTCTGAATCGGGAAGCTATCATCAAAGTATAGTCTATCCGAATCCTTAATTTTGTACATTACAACATTAGGATCGTTACTTAGACCATTCTCTGACGACTTATCGTCATTTTCAGAATATGGATTGGAATTCTTTGAACTCGAGTCGGCGCTTTTGAAGCTGCCGTCATCAGAATCACTTAGAACATTTTCAACCACTTTGTTAACCACAACATTGTTATCATCATCAGATTTAGCATAGATTATATCAATATTCTCTGGCAACTCATCTTTTTTCTCAGAAAGTAACTCAACATTGAGTGCCTTATCTATCACGTCTGCGGTTTTGCGACAGTATTTTTCACAAAGGAGTGGAGGAACATTGCTATATTCTTTGCCAGTTTTCTTTTAAGGTTTTTCTTCCTTTGAGATTGTCGGAAGAATGTGATCACTAACATATGCATTTGTGGTATAACTTCTCAACATCTGTTGAACTCTTTCAGTTTCGATTGTCATGTCTTGAAGTTGTTGTTTAGTTTCAGCAATAGTGTTAATATAGGTGTTAATTGCCCTTTGTTATCCATTACTGTTCCACTCAACATCCTTATATTATCATGTTGTTCGATGTTATTTCTGTCGAGTCTGCCATAACCATTTTTCATTTTATCATACGCTTCTTTCATTGTGCGATAATCGTATTTCAACAATTCGTTATGCACATTGTTTTTAGCGACGATCTTTGATTTTTCGGCACATTCGACACAAGTTCAGTACATTTTGTACAAGGTTTCTCAACCTCAACAACTTGTACTTTGACAACTTCTTTCTCGACAATTTTTACCTCTGGACCTACCTTTGTTAGATTCGCCATTAAAGCTTTATCTGCCATGTCCTTGAGGTCTTCGACTTTCACTTCTTGAGTGACATCAATGATCACTTCATCAATCTTTTTCTCCTCAACCACTTGTTCTTTCAAGCTGCCATCAAAATGTCCTGCAAAACTGTCACAAGAATTAGAGGATAAAATTCCTTGTCTCTGCATATGGATATATTCCTCTTCTTCTCGTTGTTGATGCAAATATTGTTCCAGAAGAACTTGTTCGATAGCTGCTTCTTCTGTTGTTTCCTCTGCAGAATTATCTTCAACTATCTCCTCCATCAAAGCAACTCTGGTCTTTTTCCCAATGTAAGAATTTCAATCAAAACCATCATCTTCACTGGATGCCATCATAGCTTTCTCAGTGGTGCTATTGTCACGTTTTTCTTGAATTTCAATCTGAGTTTTCTTCAGAAATGGTTTATATTGAAGTGCCTTTTTGTAATATTGATTTCCTCCTCTGAAAGGACTTTGATTTCCGGTTGCTTCCATGTTTTTACACTCTCTTTTAAAATGCCCCTTTTGACGGCATCTAAAGCACGTGACTTTGGTTTTGTCAAAACCCAATTTGTTGCTGGAATTTCCTATGTCACGACCTGTGAGTGCAACGAACTTTGACAACTTGTACTTTGACAACTTCTTTCTCGACAATTTTTACCTCTGGACCTACCTTTGTTAGATTCGCCATTAAAGCTTTATCTGCCATGTCCTTGAGGTCTTCGACTTTCACTTCTTGAGTGACATCAATGATCACTTCATCAATCTTTTTCTCCTCAACCACTTGTTCTTTCAAGCTGCCATCAAAATGTCCTGCAAAACTGTCACAAGAATTAGAGGATAAAATTCCTTGTCTCTGCATATGGATATATTCCTCTTCTTCTCGTTGTTGATGCAAATATTGTTCCAGAAGAACTTGTTCGATAGCTGCTTCTTCTGTTGTTTCCTCTGCAGAATTATCTTCAACTATCTCCTCCATCAAAGCAACTCTGGTCTTTTCCCCAATGTAAGAATTTCAATCAAAACCATCATCTTCACTGGATGCCACCATAGCTTTCTCAGTGGTGCTATTGTCACGTTTTTCTTGAATTTCAATCTGAGTTTTCTTCAGAAATGGTTTATATTGAAGTGCCTTTTTGTAATATTGATTTCCTCCTCTGAAAGGACTTTGATTTCCGGTTGCTTCCATGTTTTTACACTCTCTTTTAAAATGCCCCTTTTGACGGCATCTAAAGCACGTGACTTTGGTTTTGTCAAAACCCAATTTGTTGCTGGAATTTCCTATGTCACGACCTGTGAGTGCAACGAACTTTGTCACTCTCCTGATCGAAGCTAAGGACCATTGATGTCCATTAATTCGAGTTCTTCCTCGTCTACCTGGTCATAATCTTCTGCGGTCATCTCAGGGTTTCCGATCTTACCGGCAACAAGACATTCATAAGATTCTAATACGGTAGCGAGTAGTGACATATGTTGTTTTGCAACTTGTTCTGAAACAACATTGTTCAAATTCATGCGATGTTGCATTTATATACATTCGGATCAGAACTTTGTTGTTGATTCTGGTTCGCTTGGCTTTGATTAGTTGAATTTGAACCAGTGCTTGAGTAAGAACTTTGAGGACACTGATCATACTTAGGCTGTGATTGATTCTGATTTTGTGGAGAAGCATTCATGTTTTCACTAAAAGCCGTCTGAATTTTAGGACTCGAAATACTATCTAGCATTCGGGCTTTGTAATACAAACTGACGTCTTGAACAACATTAGCGTTTTTTGACTTCGCCATCTTCAGAAGTTCCATTTCGTGGCCTTCGAGTTTATCGATAAACGTCGACAACTTGAAAAATTCCCACTTATCACTGTTCTTCAGAACCATCAAATACGTAGTCCATTCACCCTCTGGTAGTGCGTCAGCAAGTTTGTCGATGTATTCTTGTTCTGTCTTTTCGAGACCGTGTCTTCGCATTTGCACTTTAAGATGACAGAAACGCTCAATCATTTGCTTTATAGTCTCATTCTTTAGCATAGTAAAGATATCGAATTCTTTCAGGATAAGTGCCTTTTTGCTTTTGATCATTTCGGCGCTGCCTAGATACTTCTTCTGTAATGACAACCAAAGATCTCTTGCAGTAGTATACTCTGGTAGCAAAATCAGGATATCTTCTTTGACAGGCTGCTGGATGAGACTTCATATTTTTTTCGGTGATATATTCTTCTTTCTGAACCGTCGAGTAGTTGTACATTTCAAGAACTCGTTGATGTTCATCTACCGGAACAGTGTAGCCTCTTTCAATTGACACCCAGCCAACGAAGTGCATGGCTTGAACCCAGTAAGTAAATTTCTCTTTCCATGCTTCGTACTCGTCCATGCTCATCAGCTTGGGCGGTTTGATAGTCGTTCCCATTTCATTATCAAGATTGACTTGATTGATCACATTGGCATTTGACGAACTAGCTCCGGACATAAAAGCTCTTAGTTGATCCTCCATTGTGAATAACGAAACGTGTACTCTGAAAATTTTCAAAAACTTTGAAAACAATTAGTCCTAATACAATTTCGGTCGAACTTGTAACAACAAATGAAGAATTTTCTGATTTTCTAACAAGTTCGGTCGAACTTGCTAGATTTGTTTTGAAAACTTTGCTTAAAGTTCGGTCGAACTTGCAACACAAATCCAACAGAACTTCGGGCGAACTTATCTTCAAGAATTTGATAAAAATCTAGTAAGTTCGGGCGAACTTACTTAAATTTTCTTTGAAATTTACACAAGTTCGGTCGAACTTGATGTAAAATCAATGAAAAATTGTGTAACTTCGAGCAAACTTAGCTGAAATTTTGTGAAAAACTACTCAAGTTCGGGCAAACTTGCTAAAAATCACTTGAAAAGTGATGTTTTAGTATAAGTTCGGCCGAACATGGCCAACAAGTTCGATCAAGGAGGTTTTCAAAAACATGGTTTTTTCAATATTTCGATATGAATTCGGTTGAATTTGGTCTCCAATCTTTCAAGGGTTTATCTTTGTTGTATTTTACATGATATATTCAAAATTCAAAAGATTTTGACCGTGAATTCTTTATTTTATGTTCAAAAGTTAAGAAAAAGAGAAGAATGGAGTAGAAATAGAATGTTCTTGTCTTGATACTATCAAATCAGGCTGTTATAGCTCTGATACCACTTGTAGGACCGATCCTCGATGCTTAGGAACCTAAATTTGATATCTAACGTCCATAATAGCGGAAATATTACGTCATGTTTACCAATAGACAAGATTTAATCGTTAATCGTCAGTTTTATAGATCAAACGTTCTTGTTACAAACTAACAGAGCTTCACCTCTGAAATGCCAAAGTTACAAATGAAGTAGGCTAGCTAGGTATTTATAATGATGAAAGTTCGCCCTAGGAGACACCTAAGTTCGCCCGAACTTGCCTTAGCAAGTTCGCGCGAACTTGGCTATACATTAAAGTCATGGTCGAACTTGCTTACATTGTTCATAAATACTTCATTCACCTAGTCTATTCAGCTCTATACTATACAGACTCGATATAAGACTAAGACATAGACATTATGCACCAACAATCAGGCACCTAGGGCGTGGTATGAGACACTGTCAAAACATTTGCTGAAGAATGGATTTGAAAGAGGTTAGATTGATAGTACATTATTCATTAAGAGGAAGAAGGAAGATTTTCTGCTGGTACAAGTATATGTGGACGACATCATATTGGGTCATCTGATGAGAGCATGTGTCATGAATTTGAAGAGGTAATGAAGAGCACGTTTGAGATGAGTGTGATGGGTGAGTTGTCCTACTTTCTTGGTTTGCAAGTTGAACAGAAGAAGGATGGGATGTTTATACATCATACAAAGTATATGTATGACATTTTGGCTCATTTCAAAATGGAGGATTGCGCTACTTTCAACACACTGTCTGCGAGAATCACAATCTTGACCCATATCGTGAGAGCGTGGAAGATGTTGATTCAACGCAATACAAGGCAATGATCGGTTCTCTTATGTACTTGCCTGCTTCACGACCAGACATCATGTTCGCAGTGTGCCTTTGTGCCAGATATCATGCGAATCCAAAGGGGTCACACATGAAGGCAGTGAAGAGTATTCTATGTTACTTGAAGGGGAAACCTAAACTTGGGTTGTGGTACTCTGCTGATAGTGATTTGAAGTTTGTTGCTTACACTGATTCAGACTTTGGAGGATGTAAATCGACTAGAAAATCTACCACAGGTGGTTGTCAGTTCTTAGGAGGGAGGATTGTGTCATGGCAAGGCAAGAAGCAGTCTTGTGTGCTTACCTCTACGTGTGAAGTTGAATATATTGTTGCGGGTAGCTATTGCTCTCAGGTTCTCTGGATACAACAGCAGATGCGCGATTACGGTCTGAATTTCACTCGTACTCCTATTATGATAGACAAAATGCCACTATTTCAATCACGAACAATCTTGTAAAGCACAGTAGAACAAAACATATTGACATTCGTCATCATTTTATACGGGATTGTGCTGAAAAGCGATTGATTACAGAGTCGACACATTAGATAACCTTGCAGAACTTTACACAAAAGCGTTTGACATGGCTCGTTTTGAACATTTAGTCGAACTCAACGGGATAGGGGACCTACAACGGGATGAGGAATCCTGAATAACCAGTTTTTCATAAGAATTTTGTGAATAGTTTACTGCTTTCTTAAAAATTAAAAAACATAAAAAAATTGAAAAATGTGAAAAAACAAATAAAAATAGAAAAACAAAAAATTAGTTGTCATTGTGTGAAAAGGAAGAGATGATAGTACATCAGCAGTTAGTCTATCACAGTAAAATTGAATTTAAATTGCATAAGTGTGATAGCAACTTCATCATATGATGTACCAATAGGCAAAAAGCATGAAATAATCAACTTACCAATGTGATATAAACCCAACGAACTGTGTATGAGTGGGTAACATATCAGTGGTGTATGGTCTAATGACCATTAAAGCTTCCGTTGAGAATTCCAAAATATGAGGTTTTGATTCTTTATGCTGTTATTTCATCCGGGATATCAGGGTTATCCTTCTGCTGCATCCAAATATATGTTGACCTAGGTACAACCAGGATATCTTAAAAAGAGCTAAAATGCCAACAACCCAATATGAAGAAGCTCTCCTAGAGAGTCATTCAAATGTGCAAAATGCATAATGCGTACCAAAATCTATGGTATTTGCCCTAACCATCGTTAGATGTTGGTCTCTCTACTGTACGAAAGTACTGACCTGATCATCAATTATCTAACGTTGTAAAACACAAGGACGAATTTCAGTATACTTACCTACTACGAGGAATCTTTGTGCATACCTTGATCGCGGGGGTATGTTCTGAAGTGGGACACACTAGTATATCAGTATAATATTACCTTAATGTATCACACGGTAATGGAACTTGAAATGGTCATATTTTTTTTAAGTGGACATACATACTGGTAATTATCTTGGACTGCTTTTCACGAAAATTAATAAAGATTAATCTGATAGTGTGAAAACAGTTTGATTTTGCTTATATGATCTTCTTACCGTGCTTCTCACAAAATTAGAGTGTTTATGCTTATGTTATTTATTTGCTTTCAGAAAATATATAAAAATCCAAAAAGATTTTCCTTTTTCATGAAATTCTTAGCGTATGGAAAATGGTTGTTCATGGAGGAGTTGTTACCGATAGGGGGAGACGGTGTTAGAAGATGAGTTCAAAATTTTAAAAACTTGCAGCTTATAGTGTTTTGGACAAAATTTTGTGTGTTGGTGCTGAATTGAAATTTTGCTTACTCTGTTATACAGTCTAACTATCTCTTGATTAATAATAATTTGTTTAACTATGTTGAAGAAGTTGACGTGATGAGATGAGAGTTTGTTGCTGCTTGGTAGAACCTCCTTTCTACATTGCAGACAAGTTTTGAAGAGTTTGAAGATTGCTATGCAAAAGCTGAACTAGAGTTTCCTCAAGTGCTAATGATTTTGAAGATTTGGTGATTGGATGCATCAGCTTAGGGGGAGTCTGTTGCTGACAGAAGCTAGTAAAGCTGAAGCTATCCAAAGACCAAACAGTTGAAGATTGCGAGAAGATTAAAGACAAGATCATTTTATAAAGCTATAGTCAAGGGGGAGTTTGTTGGTGCATATTTGTGACAACAGCTTAGATTTGGTCTTTGGATATCTTGTAAATTAGTAAAATGACAAAAGGTTAGCGGGTTTACTTTTGCATTGGGTAAAGTAGTCATTGGGCTAACCAAACCCACAATGGGGGAATGGTAGGCGAATTGGGCTTGTCCAATTTGCAGCCTATGGCCTAGCCCAGTTAGCATAGCTGTAGTATATAAACAAATTTATGCTTTAGGGTTTAGGTTAGACACTTGATAGATATTTGGTTAGAGAGATTGAGAGAGAATTCGTAATATCTTTAGCTTGGACAAATTGTGATCTTGAATGATTGTAAAACGTTTGAGTTTGATAATCACAGAAGATCTGTTTGAGTATATGTTTTCTTTTTCTTCATCTATACTTGGTTTGTTGATTAATCAAGGAGATTCCGCATCCTTGATTAGTTATATGTTTTGTGACGATCCATACGGGATAGGGACCTACATAGTCTCGTTACTTTTGTGGCGAGGGACACTTATAATTCTTGTGGACACTTGTGTTTGACATCTAGTATTGCATGCTAGTTTACCTTGTATACAATTGCCATGTGGATTCGAGTAAATTCTTTTTATACTTATGCTATGTACTTAAAAACTTGTGAGCTTGCCAATGCTTTTGCTTTGAACCATATTTTTAACATGTTACAGGTTGACGATGGTGTTTATGACGACTCTAGTAGGGACGACACATAAATGCACAAGAAATACTAGATTTGGATATTTTGTTTTATTGAACTTATTGTACTTGTCTTTTAAATTGTTGTAATTTGAATTTCCTTGTAATGTACTTGACAATTTTTTATATGCAATGAAATCGGTTTTGAATTAATTATTGTCGCGAATAGTGTTATGTGTGATAAGCAATCTATTCGTCTCACTCCGATGATTCCGCCATCGGTTGGGGTGTAACACGGTCGAGTTAACCCGCAATGTTTAAGTTATCAGATAATACAGATTAAAACGGGTTATGAAGATCTTATAACCATAATCCAGTTAAGTGATCCCACACCCAACCAAGCGGTAATAATATACCGTATCCCAAGCCCGTATAAGGAAAATATGTTAAAAATATTTACCTGAGCTAGCACTTCAAAGTTTTATTAACTCAGTCGTTTAATCAATAGATAAGTATAGGTAGAAAACTACTAGAAGGCTCTAGTCTAGAATGATGTTATTAATAGCTAATTAGAATGCTAACGGGACCTGTTTAGGTCATAGACTCGGACCGACTAGCTTAAATTAATGAATATGGTACGATACGCTAGATTAAGCGATGACTGGAATATGATGTAGTTTAAACCCGACAAGTACTAAGACCTGTATAATATGGGTAAACTATTTACATTTTGGAATTTGGAATAAAAATGATAAGGTTAAATTTGTTTTGGTTAAATTACGTAAACTAGTTACGTAAGCTTAACCGTAGCATATAAGCGATACCGGGTAACCAGATGAGTCATTAACAAGTTCCATATGCCATTATGTTTCAAATAACCTATGATATCAGTAGGATATCAATTTATATGCCCGTTAAGGTTTTAGAATGAAACTATGCCTCATAAGGCGTTTTCGTCATTTAATGACGTATAAAAGGGACTTGTATGTAATCTGAGTTATGATCGTAAATATTCTGGAAATATATTTAATTTATGATATAATATCAGTAGAATATCAAATATATGTGTGGTTTATAGTTTAAACCAAACTATGCACTATAAGGGCATTTTGGTCATTTCACACATAGTTTTGATAGCTTATTTGGGATTCTGAGTTTAGAACATGTACCTACTGTATAAATATTTAATATGTGTTATATAATCAGTAGGTAACATGTCTTGATGGTTAAATATGGTTTAAAACCATACTATGCGGCGAAACGACGTTTAAGTCGCTAAATGATGATTTATTAGATGTTTAATGAAATCTGAAGTCATGATCAGGTCGATAACCAAAATATGTTATTTATTATAACATATCAGTGGGTAAAAGTTTTTGTACATAAAGCATGGTTAAAACCCATTTTAAATGTCGTATGGGCATTATCATCATTTATCGACATAATACAAGAACTTGTATGTAAACTCGGAATATATACTGACTTGACATCCCAAGTAATCCCACTTATGATACTACATCAGTAGGTATTGAGCTTTGTTGAAGAAATTATGTTTAAAGCAATTTTAGATGTCGAAAGGGCATTTTGGTCCTTTAAAAGCATAATTTACAATGATAAAGCAAAACTCAGTTTATGATCAGATTAATAACATCAAAATATGTTAAACATGTTAACATATAAGTATATAAATCAATTGCAAGTTCAGTTGTGTCAAAAACCTTATTTATGATGAAAAAGGCATAATAGTCAAAGTTTTGCATAATAAAGAAACTTGTGCATAAACTCGGATTGTGATTATGATCATGTAATATAACCTCAGAGGGTTATGCTACACTATATTATGATCGTAATGCAAGCTTAGATCATAGCTAACTAATCTAATCCGGGTTAGAATTGAAAGACAAAGCAGAAGTCAAACTTCACGACTTTCTGTTGTGAACCGACCCTAAGACTGAAATTGACGGGCTGAACATGTTTACACATGTTCTATAATTATTACCAAGTTATTAAAGTGTTAAATTATGATTTATAACATCCACATTATCATATTTGAATTATTTACAAAACTGACCGTTTGACTTTTTAAAGCTTAAACTTTGACCCGTCAATTGGTCTAGCAAACGTGATCTTTAGGAGGTGCCCTCTTGAGAGATTATCACCTACCTAATTATGATCACTTAGCCATGTTTATATCGAACAATGGCTGAACCATAATGGTCTTAACTGAAAAGTCAAAGCATTATTACGATAACGCTTGACTTTTGGCTTAAAAGCCTATAAAATAAAAAAGAACAAGGACAGAACACTTACAAGTGATCCAAGAGAAATGCTTAGAACTCAGAGGATGCTCCCAAAATGCTCAGGAACTTCTAGGAGAGTATAGAGAGAGAAAGATAAGAAATGTGCAAGGATTATGGTTTGCAAGGGGGCTATATATAGTTGAAGATGATGCTCAAGATTAAGACAAGTGTCTTGGCATGTTCCCAGGTGCTAGCAAGTGTCCAAGGAGGTGTCACAAGCTTCACATGTGTGGCAAATCACGAGCAAAGGTGGCAGCATAGCAGGCTGCCAAAGAATTTGCGCTGAAGTCCTTTACGGACCGTAAGGGTGAAGGCTTACGGTCCGTAAGCCATCCTGGCGCCCACTAATTTAAATACGTTACGGACCGTAAGGATTAAGCCTTGCGGTCCGTAACCGCCTATCAGAAAATCCATTTTCCTTGCTTTACGTCCGTAAGCACAAGAGTTTACGGTCCGTAAAGGTCACTCAAAGGTAAAATTTGACATATTTGATCCCTCAACTTTATAATTATCGTTTAGAGGTTAAAATAACATAACGACAAAATTAGCCCCTCTCGGCCAACATGTGGCATATACGAGAATCAACGGGACACGTGTCGGTATTCTACCGGTCACGAATTTACGAGGTGTTACATCCTCACCCCCTTAAAAGAAATCTCGACCTCGAGATTTTATTAAAAAGATGGGGGTACTTCTGTCGCATATTGGACTCGAGCTCCCATGTATATTTGGGGACTCTACGCGTATCCCATTTAACCTTCACAATAGGTATATACTTCTTTCAGAGATTTTTGACATGTCGATCCTCGATCGAGATAGGTTTCTCAACAAAACCTCAACTTTTCATCGATTTGCACATCTTGATGTGACATTGCTAGCGACTCATCGGCTAGACATTTCTTTAGATTACAGATGTGGAACACATCGTGAATTCCACTAAGCTCCTCGGATAGCTTAAGCTTGTAAGCTAAAGATCCGATGCATTCATTATCTCGAATGGTCCTATATATCTTGGCTAGTTTGCCCCTCTTTCGAAAATGCATCACACCTTTCCAGCCTGTACTTTCAATAAAACCTTGTCCCCTACTTGGAACTGAAGAGGTTATGCCTCTTATCTGCGTAGCTTTTCGGCCTATCCCTGGAAGCTTTGAGGCGATCACTAATTTGTATTATCTTATCCGTGGTCTCTAGGACAATCTCTGGTCCAGATAGCTGGCTTCCCAACTTCAGCCCAACAAACAGGCGTTTGACATTTTCTCCCATACAAGGCCTCAAAAGGAGCAGCCTTGATGCTTGTATGATAACTGTTATTATAGCAGAATTCAATTAGGGGGAGATTACCATCCCAACTGCCACCCAAGTCGATGACACATGCAACAAAGCATGTCTTCCAATGTCAGGATAGTACGCTCACTCTATCCATCAGTCTGTGGATGGTAAGTCGTACTGAAATTTAATCGAGTGCCTAAAGATTAGATGAAGCTTTTCCAGAAGTGAGAAGTGTATCTTGTATCTCTAGCAGATACAATAGATATGACACTCCATGTAGGGACACAATCTCGTCCACATATATCTTAGCGAATTTGTCAGAACTGAAAGTCTCCTTAATTGGCAAAAAGTGAGCTGACTTAGTCAGCCTGTCCATGATGACCCAAAATCGTGTAATTACCACGTCTGGTCTTTGGTAATTTTGTAATCAAGTCCATAGTTACCATTTCCCATTTCCAAGTGGAATTTCAAGCTGTTGTAGAAGTCCTGACGGCTTTTGATGTCCAGCTTTAACTTGCGAACATGTCAGACACTTAGCTACATAGGTGGCTATGATTTTTTAATACCCATCCACCAATAATTCTTTTTCAAATCTTGATACATCTTGTCACCACCAGGGTAAACTGAGTATCTTGAATTATGCACTTCCTGGAGAATTAGATCTCTAAGTCCTCCAAAGATTGGTACCCAGATTTGATCATTGAACCTAATGATTCCATCTTTTCCAGGTAACAACTGATCAATAGTTCTACCTAATCCCTCATTAGGAATATTAGTCTCTAACAAGGCTTGTTTTTGCGCATCCAATAGCTCTCATTCAAGCTATTTCCAAGCTCAATACTCTTGGCGTTAATCCGTATAGGTTTAACCCTTTCCTTGCGACTAAGCGCATCAGTGACTACATTCTTTGCCAGGATGATATCGAATTTCAAATCGTAATCATTTAATGTTTCCATCCATCAGCGTTGTCTCATATTTAGATCCATTTGATTGAAAAAAAATGTTGGAGACTTTTGTGATCAGTGTATATAATACCCTTTGTTCCATATAAATAATGTCTCCATAATTTAAGAGCAAATACAACGGCACCCAGTTCCAAATCATGGGTTGTGTAATTTCTTTCATGCACCTTAAGTTGTCGTGATGCATAGGCAATCACCTTGCCTCTTTGCATTAGCACACAGCCCATGCCAGTGTGTAAAGCATGCAGTAGAAAACGAATTCCTCAATGCCTTCTAGCAAAGTTAGTACTGGAGTGTTGCTCAACTTTTGCTTTAGAATCTCGAAGGATTCTTGTTGCTTTAGACCCCAGTAAACTTGACATTCTTGCGGGTCAAAGTAGTTAAAGGAGTGGCTATCCTCGAAAAGTTCTGAATGAACCTCCTAAAATAACCGGCTAATCCTAAGAAGCTACGAATCTCAATGGGGTCTTGGGTGCTTCCCAGTTCATAATGACCTTAAACTTGGTGGGATCCACTTGGTACCATGCTCACTAACCACATGTCCAAGGAATTGACTTCGCGAAGCAAAAAATCACATTTGGAGAACATAGCATAAAGCTTCTCCTGTTGTTGTTAGGGGCTGATTTCTATTGAATCTGGATCATTTATCCTAAGGCTTAATCTGGATCATCTATCCTTAATGTGACACCTGAGACATTTTATTCATTTTATATATTCAAAACGAGTTTATTTCAAAAACAAATTCACATATTCAGTCCTTGATCGATTTCAAATTCCTATACAGCTTCTATAAGCGAAACCGTAAACCGGTAGCCAACGAAGGCTGTTTAACACAACGTATACTCGAGACAATGACACAAGCTTAATACACCCTAAATAACCTTTTCATAACTTAGAAATAAGTTTTGGAGGGTTTGATGTGTCAAAAACAAGTTTATTTGATCATAGGGACTAATTACGACAAACTGCGAAAGTCTACCGATTCTCATAGCGATGCACACTCCAAACAAGAACACAATCCTAACATACTTAAATATCCTTCACATAACTTAGAAATAAGTTTTGAGGGCTTCGGTAAGGCAAAATCACACTTTTGTAACTTCAGGGGCTATTTTGCAAATTTTGCGAAACTATGCCTTTATGCGTAAATCACTATCCGAAACATGTACGGACATCCAAAATTTTTTGTAATGAAATATCATATTTTAGTGATTTGAATGCAAAAATGCCATTCGTTACGCATTTACAGTCATACACGCGTTCGTTACGCTTTTCGTCGTAATTAACCGAAAACCGCGACCGTACGATCAAACGAACTGACTCTGGAACATTTATTGACATATTGCAAGTTCCCTATACTTTATTTTCCTTAAAAATCTTAAAATTTGGGTTGAAAGGTGTTAATAGCGCCAAAACGCGTCGAAAAACAAGTTTAGAGGCTGCAGGGACCATGCCAATTCTGAAATTCTGACCTTCTGGCGGGACGCGAGTCCCTAAGCCTAAACGACTGGCAGCCCGCGAGAAGCTATCAGACATAGAAAATTTAAAATAGCAAATAGCTGGCAACAGCTGTTCAATTGAGGACACTAAGCACACGAATTTTGCCACTTCTTGCTTTGGACACATAATGGGACACTAATCCATGCCTAAACAACTTGCCCAACACTTGTCATGATTGGGTGATCTTTGGATCATTATATATACAAACTCATGTCCTTTCTTGAACTCTTTAATCACCTTCATACTCAAATCAGCTATAGATCCGAATTGCAACCACCTTGGAGCTTTCTCTGTGATCTTTGATCAATCCTTTGTGTTTGTAAGTGTTCCTTCATGTCTTGTTCAATTATTATAGCTTACATGAACTAAAAATCAAACAGTTTGACTTTCGTTTGACTTTTATTTTTATCATGAATTGATCAAGATATAGCTCAATTGAAACTTGCAATATGATGGTAATCAAGGTGGTTATGATCCCTAAAAATCATGCCTACTGATTCCCACCATTTCTTGTTATTTTGACAAGTCAAAGTTTCGGTCAAAATGCGATTTTTGTGCATTTTGCAACAGATCTTTTTCGGGTATCAAAATGGGTTGTTTTGATGCCAAAATACTTTTATAAACTTATTTAGACATGTCGCAACATGTCAAATTATTCGCCTTTGTTAAAATGTCTATTTAAAGTCAAGAAGCCTAGCGGTTTGACCACCGCTTTAACTTTCAAATCTGACCCATTTGGTCAACTTTAGGATCCGACCAAAACCATTATTATGACCATAATATCATAGGGAATAACTCTCTGAGGTTATACCTTATGGCCATACCATTTGGATAGTCAAATGACAAGTCGACTATGTATTATTTAAAATGTCGAAAATGGCCTTTTTACACATAAATTAGTTTTAAAACTATACGAACATTATTTTGATATCTAAACTGATTTCACAACTTAAATAAACTGGTTTTGACATATTATACTTGTTATAGGACATATTTTACCATCCGAACCCCTAGTACGTTTATGACTCGTTAAAGCGGCGTAAACCACTATAGCGAGCCGTATCAAGCCAAAACCTTTTGAAATGCTTCCAAATCAGAATGTTAGGTAATATGAACCATATTATACAAGATCCAACTCTAGTTTGGTTTATATCCTTCATTCTATCCGATTTCTCGTTTTCAAGTTTCGACACTAACATTATATTTATCCGATACACTAGGAGCCACTTCAACACTTGAACTCTTGATCCTTTGAGCTTTGTTATATCATTTGAACAAGATCTATACGCTATCCCAGGCGAGTAAATTGCTACCCTCTTTTATGTTTTACAAATGCTTTTGGGGTGATTCATATGTGTAATCAATTTTTCTTAAATGTATGGCATGTATATTTTACTAAGTGCTTTTTGTGTGTTATTTCCGATTATGACGATTGATGGTACGATATTTAAAGAGGTCTTTTAGGGCCTATATCCTCGTAAAATCTTTCTATCTTCATAGTTAGATTCTCAAAGGATGTCTGAAGTACGCTCTTAAATCTTTCTATCTTTATAGTAAGATTTCTTAGAAGTACTTTACGAGGAACAATGAACAATGAACAATGAACGATGAACAATGAACAATGAACGATGAACAATGAACAATGAACAATTGGTTTATGTGTAGAATTGTTGGTGATTTAGATAACAAAACTAGAGTATTATAATAAGAACATGGTGGATATGCCGCTGGTACTTCCTATATATAAGTGTGCTTATTGTATTTCCCTTTGTAGCCTTATCCTAATCACCATTAAGATTATGATTTTATGATACAAGTTGACAAGACAATGTGACAAGGCTTATTTTCTATTACATCTACCTATCTTTATAATTAGATATGTGTGGAATGTTTAAGGTACTAATTGGTAGTCCTTGATTGGATTCTGTGTACTTTAATGTGTATACGTAATACAAATTAACAAGAATGTGACAAGGCTTATTTCCTATTACGTCTACCTATCTTTATAGTTAGATATGTGTGGAATGTTTAAGGTACTAATTGGTAGTCTTTGATTGGATTCTCCGTACTTTAATGCGTATATATGATACAAGTTGACAAGAAAAGTGACAAGTGAAGATTATGTGTTTATGTGGTTAGTTGTGATTAGTATAACGAAACAAGTGTAATACCATAAGAACATGGTGGATACGCAATTTGTAACGTGACTCCCTGATATTTCCACCGCGTCTTGTTGTATTACGCGATTGGGGTGTTACAGATTGGTATCAGAGCACTGGTTATAGGGAATTAGGTTATTAGATTGCCTTTAACCTAGTCTATAACCCTTCTAGGGACCCGGACATGAGTAGACTTAGGATTTCTATCCTAATCCTCATCCTTACTCATGCCACAACTACTCTATGATTCACAAATTATATATCCTTAGATGGTTTATCTTAGATCCTTAGGCATTACGCCTTAAGGAATTTCCCAAAATGTTTTTCTTTCAAAACATTTTCAACGGAGTATTTCTCAAATATTTTCACACACTTTTTCGTCAAAAATATTTCTCGACGTATTCCTCTCAAGTGTTTTATCAAAAAGGTTTCTAAAAAAGTTTCCTCAAACGCACTCAACAAAATGTTTCTCCATCTAATTATCTTAAACAATTTATCAAAACGTTTATCGAAACACTTTCTCAAAAAGTTTTTGTCAAGAATATTTCTCGACTCATTTATCTTAAAAAAGTTATCAAAAAAAAGGATTTCTCAAAATGTTTTACTCTCAAACATTTTCGTCGATATCTTGGGTTTATTAATGTGAACTCATGCAATCTGGAAGGGTGAACGCCTGTACCCCGAGTTTTCTGTCTAAGGCTAGAGTGTTCGTACAAATCCGCATTATCGGACCAGTCACTCTTACCTGGGAATTCTTAGGGTGAGTGTTCACTTATAGGCTAAAGCATGACTTCTCAAAACATTATGAAAACCCATCTACCTTGATCAGTCAAACGATTTACTACTACCTGTATGACAATACTCCGACATGTTACCTTCGGTAATATATTACGACAGTATTCAACACACATGAAACAAATTTGATTTTCATCTCGCGTCACTTTACAATCCTACTCTATTTTCCAATACAGGTTTTTGACCTTCAAAATTTTCAAAATTTTTATCATTTGGATGAGATATTTCAAATAAAATCCACAAAAGTTTCTTTATATTAAAAATGCTCAACTAAAAATAGATTGAAAGTTTTTATCTTAAAAATAATAAAATTTTAAATGGTAAAGAATTTATAACACAAACCATTAATTTGGTTTGTATTTTCTTATCCGAAAATATAACAAAAGTTTATTTTCAAGCAATTTTCAAGACAAAATTTACAACACTAATTTTCCCAAGGACAAGAACACGATCTTTTAAACAAATGCCAAATCCAAATTTTCGATTTACTATGGTGTTTTAAACTTATAACAATCTTACGAAATCTCACCTAATTTGTTTTTACTGTAGCTATTTCTGCCAAATGTCTCGTCACCGTAGCACTACTTGGTACACTGAAATGGCAGCAATGATCGCCCAGAATTTGGCTGTCCTAGACATTGTGACCCAAGTTAATCAAAACAACAACAACAACAAAAATTTTCCTACGGCATGTAACTACAAACAATTTAACTCGGCTGAACCACTCTAGTTTAATGGGTCTGAAGAGAAATTTCCTACAATGGTTTGAGAGTATGGAAAGCACATTCCGCCATGTTCAGTGTACTATTGAGCGCAAAGTAGACTTTTCCTCGAGTGTTTTCCAAAAGGGAGCACTCACTTGGTGGAACGGAATCATGAGGGACAGAGGTGCAGAAGTAGCTATGGCACAAACATGGGAAGAATTCAGGAATCTTATGATGAAAGAATTCTGCCCACAAACAAAATAAGGGCACTCGAAAATGAATTTTACTATCTCAAGCAGGATAGTGGGGAAAACCGTGCCTACACTGACCGGTTTGAACAATTGAGCTTACTCTGCCCCACTATGGTCACACCATTGGATCGGGCCATTGAAAAATACATTGATGGCCTACTTGACCCAATCCAAGATATTGTCACTGGCAGCACACCTGCGACACTTAGGGAGGCTAAAGAATTAGCTGCCACCCTAACCAACTCCCGGGTCAGGAAATGGAAACTTTTTCGAAACGGAGACAAGAAATGAGCTATGCAAGAAACAACGGGTGAATCTTCCAGAAATTCTAAGAAGCGCAAGACTTCAAGGAATTATGCAATCCCTGTGCCTATCCCACTCAACTCCATACCCGTTAGGGGGTTTTATTGTAGGAAACATCCTCGATGCAATCGTTGCAACGATCACCACCCAGCAAATTCTCCATGCTGCCAGTGTACAATCTGTCGTCTTTTTGGGCATCTATCTGTGACCTGTCGCATCCGAAATCAAGCTACCCCTACTCTGACACGACCTCGATATCCAGCTGGAGCATGTTTCAATTGCGGTGATTTAAATCATTTCAAGCGAAACTGCCCGAGGCTTGCAAATGCTAACGGACAAATGTACAATGTCAATGTGGTTCAAGCTGACGATCAAGCACTCATGATCATTTGAACCTTTATGTTTTCCTTATGTTATCTTGAAACTATGAATGATATTTCAACTATGTTTGTAATGACAATATGAATATCAAGAAGTTTCCTTCATTTATTCGCGTTCCAGTTACAAATTTCAATATGATTACACTATGTGAAATTTACAACTACATACCCACTTCGAGGATTCGGTTCTTATTATTAGGAACTAAATCTATCAAGAATAGCATATTATTATTTGCACACTAGTGCATTCGTCCAATCGCTGCAAAACAAACACTAGGAATACTATGTGCCTATTACTTCTACTTTTGTTTTCATGACGGTACATATATGGTTTGGTTACCTATTATGTATAGTACATGAATACGATGTTGCTTCGCATGTTGACTTAGCATACGATTTACAAATACATATTCGTTTAGTATATGATACATACTACCAGTTCGGTCAGTGTGAAACATATATTAATATTTATACTAGAATGAAATACCTGCTACTAATTTTGTGGTATGCATAACAAGTAGTGTCATCATTTCTAGTACGAAACACGCCCAAATTCAATAATTACTATGTTGTGACGATGTATGTTTGATGTCAATATTGTGTTATGACGATGATTATCCGGTTTAGTTATTGTTTCGACCTTATTATCTGTTTCCCTTACTTAACAAGAGGAGCTATGTGGACCATGTGACGAAACGCTTAATTATGGGTGCACACTTAATTACGAGGATCGACACATGAGAATCATAGTAAGCTTTGTTAAGATGGTGGCATAAAATCTAGAGTGATTAGGTAACGGGAAGGGTATAACGCAATAAGGCCACGGTGAATACGCCGATGGTACTTCTTATATATAAGTGTTCTTATTGTGTTATTCTTCGGAACGTTACAGGATCACTTGAAGGATTTATGTTATCTTGGACCATTATGTGATTATGTGACTATTTGTTTTTGGTTATTGAATGCAATGGACGATTGACGAGTACATTCATTAACTCTATTCGAGCCGACCGAGAGTATATTATGGTGTTAAAGGTGACGATCTTGATGCCATAGGTATGTTGACCTGTCTCCTATGCATGAGATGCTCATGGTACATGGGATGTACCTCGTGGGATGTTAGAAACCGTGTACGTATGGCCATGCTTGAATGTATACCCCTTTTTGTTGCTAGGATTTACACTAAACACTATGTATAACATAATGTCGTTTTTACACAATCGATGACGCCTTAAAAATTCAAAAGTTCTAAAGGTTTCGAATACCTTGAGATATTTTGAATAGAATTAAGATTACGCTTTGGATCCCCCCAAACATTCCCAAAACCAAATGATGCTCCGCATCTTTGGAATCTCGAGCCTTGTTATCAGCCAATTGTTTCAATCACACTCCACGGTCTCCTTCGAATAAATTTCGAGACGAAATTTCCTAAAGTATGGGAGACTGTGCCACCTGAGACATTTTAATCATTTTACAGATTCAAAACGGGTTTATTTCAAAAACAAATTCACTTATTCAGTCCTTGATCAATTTAAAATTCCTATACAGCTTCTATAAGCGAAACCGTAAACCGGTACGCCAACGAAGTCCGTTTAACACGACGTATACTCCGAGACAATGATACAAGCTTAACACACCCTAAATAACCTTTTCGTAACTAAGAAATAAGTTTTGGAGGGTTTGATGTGTCAAAAACAAGCTTATTTGATCACAGGGACTAATTATGACAAACTGTGAAAGTCTGCAGATTCTCGCAGCGATGCACACTCCGGAACAAGAACACAAGCCTAACATACCTTAAATATCCTTCACATAACTTATAAATAAGTTTTGAGGGCTTCGGTATAGCAAAATCACACATTGAGACATTGTGGAATAGGTTAAACCTCTCTTAATGTCTTTTTGAGCAAGAGCTACTTCTTTTGTAACTTCAGGGGCTATTTTGCAAAAATTCCGAAACTATGCCTTTATGCGTAAATCGCTATCCGAAAGATGTATGAACATCCAAAAATATTTGTAATCATTGAAATATCATATTTTAGTGATTTGAATGCAAAAATGCCATTCGTTACGCATTTACGGTCATACACGCGTTCGTTACGCTTTTCGTCGTAATTAACCGAAAACCGTGACCGTACGATCAAACGAACTGACCTTTGGAACATTTTTTGACATATTTCAAGTTCCATATCCTTTATTGTCTTTATAAAGCTTAAAAATTGGATTGACAGGTGTTAATAGTGCCAAAACAGGTCGAAAAACAAGTTTAGAGGCTGCAGGGACCATTTCTGCCAATTCTGAAACTCTGACCTTCTGGCGGGGCCCGAGTCCCTAAGCCTAAACGACTGGCGGCCCGCGAGAAGCTATTAGACACATAAAATTTAAAATAGCAAATAGCTGGCAACAGCTGTTCAATTGAGGACACTAAGCACACGAATTTTGCCACTTCTCTTCTGCTTTGGACACATAATGGGACGCTAATCCATGCCTAAACACCTTGCCCAACACTTGTCATGATTGGGTGATCTTTGGATCATTATAAATACCAAACTCATGTCCATTCTTGAACTCTTTAATCACCTTCATACTCAAATCAGCTATAGATCCGAAATGCAACCACCTTAGAGCTTTCTCTGGTGATCTTTGATCAATCCTTTGTGTTTGTAAGTGTTCCTTCATATCTTGTTCAATTATTATAGCTTACATGAACTAAAAATCAAACAGTTGGACTTTCTGTTTGACTTTTAGTTTTGATCATGAATTGATCAAGATATAGCTCAATTGAAACTTGCAATATGATGGTAATCAAGGTGGTTATGATCCCTAAAAATTATGCCTACTGATTCCCACCATTTCTTGTTATTTTGACAAGTCAAAGTTTCGGTCAAAATGCAATTTTTGCGCATTTTGCAACAGATCTATTTTCGGGTATCAAAACAGGTTGTTTTGATGCCAAAATACTTTTATAAACTTATTTAGACATGTCGCAACATGTCAAATTATTCACCTTTGTTAAAATGTCTATTTAAAGTCAAGAAGCCTAGCGGTTTGACCACCGCTTTAACTTTCAAATCTGACCCATTTGGTCAACTTTAGGATCCGACCAAAACCATTATTATGACCATAATATCATAGGGAATAACTCTCTGAGGTTATACCTTATGGTCATACCATTTGGATACTCAAATGACAAGTCGACTATGTATTATTTAAAATGCCGAAAATGCCCTTTTACACATAAATTAGTTTTAAACATATACGAACATTATTTTGACATCTAAACTGACTTCACAACTTAAATAAACTGGTTTTGACATATTAGACTTGTTGTAGGACATATTTTACCATCCGAACCCCTAGTTACGTTTATGACCTGTTAAAGTGGCGTAAACCACTATAGTGAGCCGTATCAAGCCAAAACCTTTTGAAATGCTTCCAAATCAAAATTTTAGGTAATATGAACCATATTATACAAGATCCAACTCTTGTTTGGTTTATATCCTTCATTCTATCCGATTTCTCGTTTTCAAGTTTCGACACTAACTTTATCTTTATCTGATACACTAGGAACCACTACAACACTTGAACTCTTGATCCTTTGAGCTTTGTTATATCATTTGAACAAGATCTATATGCTATCCCAGGTGAGTACATTGCTACCCTCTTTTATGTTTTCTAAATGCTTTTGGGGTCATTCATATTTTCTTAAATGTATGGCATGTATATGTTTACTAAGTTCTTTTTGTGTGTTATTTCCGATTATGTAACATGACGATTGATGGTACGATATTTAAAGAGGTCTTTTAGGGCCTATATCCTTGTAAAATCTTTCTATCTTCATAGTTAGATTCTCAAAGGATGTCTGAAGTACTCTCTTAAATCTTTCTATCTTTATAGTAAGATTTCTAAGAAGTAATTTACGAGGAACAATGAACAATTAATGATGAACAATGAACGATGAACAATTGGTTTATGTGTAGAATTTTGGTGATTTGGATAATGAAACTAGAGTAATATAATAATAACATGGTGGATACGCCGCTGATACTTCCTATATATAAGTGTGCTTATTGTATTACCCTTCGTAGCCTTATCCAAATCACCATTAAGATTATGATTTTATGATACAAGTTGACAAGACAATGTGACAAGGCTTATTTCCTATTACATCTACCTATCTTTATAGTTAGATATGTGTGGAATGTTTAAGGTACGAATTGGTAGTCCTTGATTGGATTCTGTGTACTTTAATGCGTATACGTGATACAAATTAACAAGACAATGTGACAAGGCTTATTTCCTATTACGTCTACCTATCTTTATAGTTAGATATGTTTGGAATGTTCAAGGTACTAATTGGTAGTACTTGATTGGATTCTCCGTACTTTAATGCGTATATGTGATACAAGTTGACAAGACAAGTGACAAGTGACGATTATGTGTTTATGTGGTTAGTTGTGATTAGGATAAGGAAACAAGTGTAATACCATAAGAACATGGTGGATACGCCGCTGCTACTTCCTATATATAAGTGATCTTATTGCATTACTCTTGTAGCGTTATTCGAGTCACTTTAGGATTTTGTGTACGACTGATTTCAATGTTCGATATCCAAATCCTTAAAGAATCCTTTCATGGTTTGTATGATAGATTCTTAGAAGGATATTTAGTATTACATTAAATCGTTGATTGATTTCAACTAATACTCACACGAGCTATGACTAATTACAGTATAGTTATCGAAATCCTTGACTGGATTTTAATAACATACTTACAAGTTTATGGACGATTTCAATATGGTCACAAAGAACAAAGTACAATTTTTCAAAGGCATGAAAATTATTAGTAATGATCATAATGCCATATACAAAACTCTTTTGTCACAAGTTTCATAATCAAGTTAATGTATTGCAAAGCTAACTTTTCGCCATTCCTTGGCTAAAACGAGTCGATTTACAATTGGTAATTCTCGTAGTTGTCAAAGAATTGCAATACAAAACCTTTTGCCATTTATTTGGCCAACAAAACTATGTGCTTGCCAACATTGTTTGTTGACGTCTCTTTTTCACATATGTTTCAGGTTGACGATTATTCAAGCATGCTATACATAGGACTGCATCCGGGCTTTAGACTTCTTTAAACAAAAGACAATTACATGTATTCTTTATATTTGAAACAATGTAATAATAATGAAACAATTTAGTACCAGTTGTAGCTGAGCAATTTGTAACGTGACTCCCTGATATTTCCGCCGCGTCTTGTTGTATTACGCAATTGGGGTGTTACACTTAACAGATAAAGCAGGGAGTCTGAGGATCAAGGATCCTTATCCATATATACGCTTACTAACAATTGTTCTTTTGTTTCTAACATTTGCATGCAGATCTTGGAAGAAGAAAGGACTTGATCAAGCAGGAATATCGGGGAATATGCTCCTATTCGAGCACGTGCGTGAGACTGGTGACTGTTAATGATGAACGTGGGTGACTAGCTTGATTTGCGGATAGTTAGTGTTAGGAAACTTTATATATAAATGTAAAGTATTTAAGAAAAATGAAGAAAAGAATCTTATCAATCTAATCAGATTTGGTGAAGAAGAAGTCAAAGGATCAAGTTAACAGAAGATACAAGATCATGGGCCATAAGAAGAAGCATCTGAATCGGATCTGATAAGACTATCTTTGTCTAAATGTTCAAAGAATGGATCAGAAGCGTCTGATCAAATCTGATGAAACCTTATCAGATTCTGATCAGAAGTCATCAGATTTCTGATGACCAATCATAGTGTCCACTTGCATTTAAAGATAAGATAATACAGTTGAAGGCCATTTATGACACAAGTGGAAGTGGTAAACATGACGAATGAAATGGTCTTCCACGATAAACACTTTCATGAATAAAAAATTGTTTATTCATGCCAATTGGTCTCTATAAATAGAGATCACCAACACCGGAGATCAATGGAGCTGAGCATTGCAAGTATTACATCTTACATACTCCATTGCCCTTCACTCTCACAGAATTCTTAAGCATTGTTTTGTATTAGAAAATAACTTTTTCAATCATCTTTTGGAACCTTTCAAAAGTGATATAAACTTGAAAATTCTGTACTTCTGTTTCTTACAAGTTGATTTCTAATTCCGCACATTATTTTCATATAAAGTTAAACTCAGCTTGCCATTTTAAATCAAAGTATTGTTATCTGGAATCAACAATTGGTATCAGAGCACAGATTGAATAAAACACTTTCAAATCGATCACCTGCTCGAGTATCCTTGTTTATACATGTTTTTTTATCAAAAATGGCAAACTTTCAGTCATAGAACAGTGCTTTCAGTATGGGTTCTATGTCAAAGCCTCCAACATTAGTCAGAGAGGACTACCCTCAATGGAAAATCAGGATGATCAACTTCCTAAATGGACATGACAAACTCTGTTTCAATCCATTGTGTGTGGCCCACATATACCGTGTGTTGAAATACCAGGTGTTCCAGCATCTGATGATTCACCAGAAATCTCTGCTTCTTGGGCTCCTAAACTAGAGAAAAACTGGAGCCCAAAAGACAAGAACTGGTAGAAACAGATAGAAGGGCCAAATCACTTCTGATTATGGCACTTCCTAATGACATATTTTCTTCTGTAGATGCATGCTCATCTACAAAAGAAATATGGGATCAACTTGAAAATCTTTATGAAGGAGGAGACAAAATAAAAAGAAACATGAGAACAAATCATGTCTCTGCTTATGAAAGGTTTAAATGTTCACCAAATGAAACACTCACAGATGCTTACAATAGATTAACAAAAATTTTAAATGAACTAAAAAAGCATGGAGTTGAAAACACCAATGATGAAAGAAATTTAAAATTTCTTGATGCTCTACCAAGAGAATGGCAAAATCTGGCCATGACCATAGCCTCTGCACTAGAGCTAGGAAATCTGAACCTACATGATCTATATAGAATTTTACTCCAAAGAGAGCAAAAAATCATTGAAAACTCAAAATAGTATGGTGGACCTATAGCCTTAATATCAAACTCACAAAGATCAATCACACCTGATCCACAACCCTCTAACTCACACAATACAGTTTTAGCATCAGAAAAATCTGAGAATCAATTAGATTTTTATGCATTTGCTGAAGCAATAGCTTTGCTCACCAAAACTTTTGAGCAAAGAATGAACGGAGGAAGTCCTAGAACTCAGAGAAGTGATAAAGGAAATATGGAAGCTAGATCTAACGTAAGAAGAGCAGAAAGCAAGTCAGAAATAGTGTGCTATAGATGCAAACAAAAGGGTCATTATGCAGCATAATGAAAGTAACAAGAAGCTAAAAGATCCAACCTATTATGAAAAGAAACTAGAAGAAGCCAAGAAACAACAACAACAAGTCAACCTGATTGCAGGGACAAATACCTGGATGACTGATGACTCATTAGATGATGACCAGGAAGAAATGGCCAACTTTTATCTTATGGCAAAACTCGATGAAGAAACTACAAAATTCAATGTAAGTCAAAATGATCAAGAACTTCAAAATCAGTTAAATAAATTATTGAAAGATTTTCAAGAAATGCAAGAAAAATACTTGGTAGAAACAAAGAAAACTGATGAACTCAAAGACATGCTGAAACATTGTCAAGAAAATGAAAACATTTTACATAAAGAAAGTCTGATCAAAGATACAAAAATCAAATTTTATGAAAAAGAAAGAAAACTTTTGTATACAGAAATTCATAAAAATAAGGTAAATGTAAAAGGTTTTCAACAAACAAAGGATTTCATTGACTACATTGAAACAACTTCAAAAAATCAGGGAGAAGGATTGGGTTATACTAAAACAACAAGACATAATCCTACAGTGTTTATAAGAGCTTCAAATGAACCACACTCAGAATCTGACATTGATTCAAATTTATCAGAAGAATCTGACTTTATAACATCTTGTTCTGAGTCAGATCCAAAATCAAAGAAAATCTGCTCCAAAGAAAAAATAAAACAAAAACAAGATCATACAAAAGGGAAAACCAAAAGGATCTTAAAAGAAAAGGGTCAAAACATTTTTCAAAAACATCAAAAAAATACGCTTTCATCAAAAACCATCCCATCAAATATCTCCAACAAAATGGGATGCATCTGTGTTGATATTCTGAAAGTAATTCAACAGCATCTGAACAAAAACCAACAATCTGTCAATGATTCAGCATTGGACAGAATCTCATCAAATCTGATCAGATGTCATCAGATTTGATAAGAAAATCAGATCAGATTGAATCAACAAACTCTAATAGATCAAGATCAAAAGATGATGAAAAAAACTATTACATGCAATATACTCATCTGACAAAGTACCCAAGAAAGTCTGGGTACCAAAAAATAACTAACCTCTTCATTACAGGACCATCATGTGTAGCAGATTTGGTACTGCGATTTAGGAAGCTCTAAGCACATGATTGGGGATAGGAGCTTACTTAGCAACTATGTAGAAAAGCTAGGTAAATTTGTAAATTTTGGTAATGGAGTCAAGGGTAGAGTAAAAGGTTATGGAAGCACAACATATGGTACAATAACAATTGAGAGAGTGGCACATGTAGAAGGTTTACAATATAATCTTCTAAGTTGTGGGAAATTTTGTGATAAAGGCTTCAAGATAACATTTTTACCTGGCACTTACTTATTAATCAGTCTTGAAGATGATAAAATTTATATTAGAGGAAAAAGAATAAGAAAATCAATCTATTTCTTTGATTTCAATAACAAAATTGAAGAACCTCAATTTTGTCTATTTTCAAAAGAAAATAAAGGAAATAGTTGGTTATGGCATAAAGGCTAGCTCATATAAATTTAAAACACTTGAACAAATTAGCAAGCAAGTTTTTGGTAAAAGGATTTCCTTTTATTGCTTCAAGAAAACATAAACTTTGTGAAGCTTGTGAGCTAGGAAAGTCAAAAGGAGGCTCACACAAAATTCTGGTAAAATCTTTTATCTCTGAAAATCTTGAACTTTTACATATGGATCTTTGTGGACCAATAAGCACTGAAAGTCTTTCTGGAAAGAAATACATTTTAGTCATTGTGGATGACTACTCAAGGTACACATAAGTAGAATTTTTTAGGCAAAAGAATGAAACCCCAGATCTGATCATAAATTTTGTTAAGAAAATTGAAAATCTGTTAAAATTGACTGTAAGAAAAATCAGATCTGACAATGGGACAAAATTCAAAAACACAAAACATGAGAATTCCTAACAGAAAAAGGAATATCTCATGATTGTTCTGCTCCCAAGACTCCGTAACAAAATGTGGTTGTTGAAAGAAGAAACAGAACTTTGGTAGAAGCCACTAGGATAATGCTTGCATATGCCAAACTACCAACCTATTTCTGGGCAGAAGTAGTGGCAAATGTATGCTTCACACAAAACAGAACTATCATTAACAAAAGACATCAAAAAACACATTTCAAATCATAAACAAAAGAGTACCAAGTGTCAAATTTCTACTTACTTTTGGATGTAGATGTTTTATTTTCAATGATTTTGATAGTTCAGAGAAATTTGACAGAAAAGCTGAAAAAGGAATTTTTATTGGATATTCTTTCTCTTCAAAAGCTTATAGAGTATTTGTTTTAATAGCAAAACAATTAGAGAAAGTTTGTATGTCTCTTTTGATGATTCATCAGAAACAGAAATTTCTGATGACATCATAAGTTTTTCACAAAAACAAAATCCAATGAATAATGAACATTTTTTGACAGAACTAACAAATGAACTGCTTGGGTATGACTGGGAAGGAAATTATGGAAATTTATCAGAAAACCAGTCAAAATCCAACTCTGCAGAAAATGCAGAGACCATAGATGAACTACAAGGAGCAACAAATCAGACATCAGACTTCACATCAGAAAATCAAGAAGAACATACGTCTATAGACTCAAGCTAAAAACAAATGATCAGTCAGGAGGAAGCAGGAAGTTCTTCACAAAATCCATCCTCTAATCCAACAAATACTACTACAAGATGGATAAAGGGTCACTCAAGAGAAAATATCATAGGAAACCCTCAAGATGGTGTTAAAACAAGATCAACAATTGTTCATGAATGTCTTCATGTTGGTTTTTTAAGCCTAACTGAACCAAAAACAGCAAATGAAGCACTCAAAGATCCAGACTGGGTTCAAGCTATGCAAGAAGGGCTTGATCAGTTTGAAAGGAGTCAAGTGTGGAATCTAGTACCTAGACCAAGTGATAAAATAGTCATAGGGTCAAAATGGATAATTAGAAACAAATCTTATGAACAAGGAAGAGTTACAAGAAACAAAGCTAGATTAGTAGTAAAAGGGTATTGTCAACAGGAAGGAATTGACTATGATGAGAATTTTGCACCAGTAGCAAGACTGGAGGCAGTTAGGATCTTTCTTGCTTATGCAGCTTCAAAAGGCTTCAAAGTCTATCAGATCGATGTCAAGCCTGCTTTTCTGAATGGTAAGATTGATCAAGAAGTATATGTGCAGCAACCAGAGGGCTTTGTTGATCCAAAATTTCCAAAACATGTTTATAAACTAAACAAAGCCTTGTATGGTTTGAATCAAGCTCCAAGAGCATGGTATAAAACTCTTTCAAACTTTTTGATCCAATCAGGTTTTACCAAAGGTAATATAGACACAACTCTGGTTCTCAAAACATACAAAGGACACACTCTGTTGGTACAAATATATGTTGATGACATAATATTTGGATCAACCAATGTAAATCACTATAAAAAGTTCGAAAAACTAATGACAACTAACTTTGGGATGAGTATGATAGGAGAATTAAGTTTGTTTTAGGTCTCCAAGTAAAATAAGAATCTGATGGAATATTTTTAATCAATCAAAATATGTTAAAACCATTTTGAAAAAAATATTTATTAGAAAATTGCTCATCAGCAAAAACTCCAATGGCCACAGGAAATAAGTTAGATTCTGATCCTGATGGTGCAAATGTAGATATTAAAATCTACAGAGGGATAATTGGATCACTCTTATATCTAACAGCCAATAGACCTGACATAATGTTCTCAACATGCTTTCTAGCTAAATATCAGTGTAATCCCAAAGAATCTCACTTAAAGGCAGTAAAAAGGGTTTTTAAGTATCTAAAAGGCACATCTGACCATGGCTTATGGTATCCTAAGGGGACTAGTTTAGACCTAGTTGCATATTCAGATGCAGATCATGCAAGTTGTAAACTAGAAAGAAAAAGCACATCTAGGGCTTGTCAGGTGCTAGGAGAAAAGCTAGTATGTTGGGCAAGCAAGAAACAAAATTGTATTTCCACCTCTACAGCTGAAGTAGAATATGTAGCAGCAGCAAGTTGTTGTTCACAAGTTTTGTGGATGCAAACACAACTCAAGGATATGGAGTGAATCTCACAAAGATACCAATCTTGTGTGATTCCAAGAGTGCAATAGCTATAACTTCAAATCATGTTCACCACTTAAGAACCAAGCACATTGATATAAGGTATCTTTTCATAAAAGATCATGTGGAAAAAGGAAACATAGAAATGTATTTTGTTCCAACAGAAAATCAGTTTGCTGATATTTTTACAAAACCACTGGATGAGAAAAGACATAACTATCTGATCAGCAAATTGGGAATGATAAATAAGAGATAAAATGAAACAAGTCTATCCACAAACTTTTATGATGAAAATAAACAAGATTTTGATAACTGATAAGTTTCTATTGAATAGATTAGAAATCTGATGATCTCATCGGAAATCTGCTCAATCCATCAGAAACAAAACAATTTTCATGTGTCACCATCACATATTTTTTTTACCATGCATGCACAATAGTCACTTTCCGCTCACTTAGGATTAACAAATATATAAGAGATGTATACGTCACAGGGATAATACACCAAGTTCTCTTTTATTTTATTTTATTTTTTTTACCCCCGTCACATCAGTTTCACACGCTTACTCAACACGATTAAAGGAAAGGAAGGCTACACCTGTCCTCTCAACAGAAAATTGAAAGTCTAGGGTGCTGCCTATTCTTAAATGAGGAGGGAGAATATGGTAAGTTTTAGCTCTAACAAATCTGATACCATATCTTAAAGTGGAATAGAAGGATCTTAACCGGTGGATACATTTAAAGCATATGCTCATTGTCTTTAAATATACACACACTTGCTTGCACAATTTCACCTGGAAATTTTCTATCACTCATCTTCTACACTTACAAACCCTAACCCTCATATTTCAAAAACAACTTCAACATGCAAAGGATTGATGGAAGCCGATTCCCTCTTCCTTACTTCCAAAGGCACAATACTAGAGCAAGAATGAATGTAGATGGACCAAGCTACGTTGGGTGCTCTACAATATTGAACATGCTTTTGAGCAGTCCAATAGCTTTTGCCCTCTCCATGCACGTTCAAGTGTATCTGGAACTTCTTCAGGAATTATGGAAGTCTGCACGGCTGGTAATAGACGATGGGAGGCTAACCACCATTGCAAGATGGGTGATGGGAGATAGGCTCATTTGTTTAAATGATTACACTATCAGAGAAGCTCTCCGGCTAAATGATAACTGTCCTCCAACCACCTTCTCTTTTGAAGACAGGCAAACCACATTGGCTATGATTGATACCATGACCCTCAAGGAAGAGTCCCCATCTTCAAAAGCGGGTTCATTGAACCATGGCAGTTCCTGGTAACGCAGTTTGCCTTTTGCTTCACAAGGAAAGCTTCTAGTTGGTATGAGATCACTAGGAGGTTGATGGATCCCATTCACGCATTGGTAAACCATCTCCCTTACAACTACTCCTCCTATCTGATGAATGACTTTAGAGCAAACCTCTTGGGAGCTCGTCCTTTCCTCACCTACCCAAGATGAGTTCCTGCAACATATATTAGAGCCCGGGTAGTTGATCAGGAGGATCAACACATTGTAGCCCTCATACCAATAGAATAAAACATAGGGAGTGAGACACTTCTCAGGGAGATGGTGGGTATCATGTATGGGAATGAAGACTTTGGGGATGAAGATTTAGTTTAAGTTTTTTTTGTATTTTCTATATAAGTATATATACGTCTTTCTTGCTTACTTTCTTTTGCATTTTAGTTTAATATCTAATTGAGGGGGAATTTCTGATGAGATCCGTAATCCATGGGAAATTTCTGATGAGATTAGTACTCTAGGGGGAATTTCTGATGAGATCAATAATCCAGGGGGAATTTCTGATGAGATCAGCAATTCAGGGGGAATTTCTGATAAAATCAAAGTTCAAATAATATTTTCTTATTGAGATCATATTTTAAGGAAGAACTAATGATGGGATCATTTTTTTAAGAATCATCAATAATTTTAGAGATAATGGAAACCTTGAAGAGATTTCTTTCAAAAGAGTGAAAATCTTTTAAAAATGTGAAATGATGAAAATTTTCAAAGGATAATAGGAGATGAAAATATGTTTTTTTTAAATGCAACATCTTTTTCTTTGATTCTTCTAATATCAATTTTCTCTGATAAAAATCTAATAAATTCTGATGAAAATTTTCGAACAGATTATAGGAGATAAAGATGTGGTTTGACAAGTTTTTGTTCAAATGCAACATCTTTTTCTTTCAAAGAACCACTTTGATCTTCTAAAAGAATTTCTGATAAAAATTACATATTTTCCGATAACCCAACATGAAAACAACTTTCATCAAAAAATATGATCAGTTTATCAGAAAATCTGATCAATTTATCAGAAAATTTCAAATTTTGACCATCATCAATAGAAGATACTTCAAATCAATGTAAGTATCATGGAAGAATTCTTGATCACTCCCTATCACCACAAAAAAATCTATCTGTTGACCATCTGATTATCATCTGATACATCTCAATCCATTTGATTATCATCTGATATATATCAACAGAATTTGAATTATTGATTCAACATAAAATCTGTTTCCATCTGTTGACAAAAATACCAACAGAAAAATTGCATTGAATAAGTGGACCACTCTTCAAAACATGGACCCACTTGGGCAAAAGTGAAGATTGGTGGTTTGCAGGGACCAATAGAAGAAAAGGTTGAAATGGTATTTATGAAGATAAAACGATAAAGGTGTTAAATGATAACCCAAAAGTATCAACATTAAACATAAATTCAATGGGTTAGTGACACAGTTAATCACCAATCATTCATGATCTTAAATACGTGGGAGAACACAGCTTATATAAACCAACCTAGCACACAACCTCTCACCATCACCTCCGAAAGATTCAACTTTCAAAATTCCAAAACTAAAAATCACAACTTTGTTTCTACAACCAAAAACCTCAAAACTCAGCATCATGTCTTCCGGCTCCATGAACCTCAACATTCCAGTTGTGGAACATGAAGTTCCCCTTGTCAAGTAATCAAAGTAGCTAGATACAGAGAAAAAGAACAACCTAGCTCTCAACACTGATCACGAGCAACATGATGAAAGGGTCAGGATTCTTGTAGAGTTCCTGATCAACTGTCCCATAAAATATGCTTTAACAGGAGGTTATGAAATTCCTCAACAGATCCTACAACATATAGTGCAAACAACAGAGAAGTCAGGAAAAGAGTTACTGCACACGTGTGGGGAAACATCAGAATTACTGTTAATGAAGAAAACATTAGAAGATGGCAGGAAATTCTTGAAAAAGAAGAATATCACATTCCTCCAGTCAAAGAAGAACTCTTAGCAGTATTCAGATTCCTTGGGTACAAGACACCAATTACCTTAATTAGCCAGTTCAAAAGAAAGCAACTGCTAGGATTCTAGCAAGTCTTTATGGAGATAATCAACAGTTGCCTCACAGGAAAGATTGGAGGTGCTGACAAGGTAACCATTCCAATTTTGAACATCATGTATGGGCTGTAGATTATGCCAAAGAAATATTTTCATTACTGAAAAGTAGCATATTCACTCATAAAGGAAGAATAAACACACATCTTCCACATATAAGATTCTGGTCTATAATAATAACAAAAGTATTTACTGAAAGAAACATGGAGATCCCTACTCATGATATAGTATGGAAACCAGTGGTAATGAGTCCATGGACTGCTTAGCAAGTGCTTGGGCACATCCTAGTGATCTTCCTTCCCTGCCTCTAAGTATGCTGAAGGTGATTCCCTCAGACTCACCCTTCATTAAAAGGCATGAGGATTTGATCAAGCCAACACGACGGATGATTGTGGATCAAGAATGGTGTTCACTTCAGTTGCTGGTGACAAGAACATTGTTGGGGAGTATGGAACAAATGAAGAATCTGATGAAGTTTCATCCACCAAAGATGAAGCTTCTGATTCAGTACAAGCCGAAGAAGGTCAACCACATGATACTCTTGAAACAGGTGTACACCTTGAATTAAACCCTGAACTTAACTTACAAAACCAACTTCTGATGAAACCTCATCAGAATCTGTTAAGGGTGATTTTGAAATAAGAACAAGGGTACCTAATGTTGAAGCCCAATTGGGCATGGCACTAAGTATCAACTCCGAATCTGATGAGGAGGAGGTTGAAACTGCAACAAGTGGAGAACTTCCACTTGATCAGAGACAAGTATTGGATACTTTGTGTTATCCTAGAACTCAAGGAGAACATTCTGAAAGGATTGTTCAAGGAATAGAGGAAATCCAGCAAATACCTGTGGTGCATGATACTGGTAGGAAATCTATGGATTTGTCTTTTAATCAAGACATAGGAATTCATGAAACAGCAAGAAATGTGTTTTCTGCTTGTATGTTAGCAGGGACATCTGTTGTTCCATTTGACCCAATTACAGCTCTTAAATCAACATTGAAGAAATCAATGGAGAAGGTGATGAATCCAGAAAAAAAAGTCTCCACTTGAAGAAAAGTTGGATCTTCTGTTGAATGAAAGAAGCAATAGAAATCTGATATGAGAAATTTGTCAGATTATGTTGAAGTCATCAGAAAGCAATGAGAAGCAAATACATATAAGCTTAACAAGTTGCAAGAACCCCCATTTGCCTCTCAAGATGTACAGGAGATTTCTCATGAGTTCAAGAAACTAGTGAGGAGTTTTGAGCTATGAAGGATGAAATTGTGAAAATAAAGGAAGTGCTGAATCAAGTACTGCAGCACAAAATCTGTCAATAGTTGTAGAAAACTTTACAAAAATGGAGGAAAGCCTGAAAGAAGTTGAGAAGAACTACAATCTGATGGTACATTTACTAAAAGAACAAATACAGAACTGGAACAGAAGCAAAAAAGAGTTACAAGGGCAGATGGCAAGCATTAAAGAAGAAAGTGCTTCCAACACAAAGCTGACTGAAGATGTAAAAGATTTATTAAAAAGACTTTGTGTCAACATTGCACAAGCAACAAAGGCCAGCTTGCCAGATCTATTGAAACAGATTCCAGAGAAAAGAGAGATGCCTGACACTACCCAGAAGGATGCGTCTAAGCAAACTACAATTGCATCAACAAAATCTCTATTCAGAAAACCAGCTCCTATACCAACCAGACCAAAAACCTCAACTGAATCTTCACAAAGAACAATGGGTCCTCCAACTCCGCCTCATCCTACCTCTACCTTTAAAGAAACAGCCATAATCTTACATCCTTCAACACAAACTCAATCATCACCACAACAGCACCAACTCAATCAAAACCAATTCAACCAATACCACGACAATCTCAAACACAAACAGAACCATCATTGAGGATAAGAGCTCAACACAGAACTCAGTCTTCATCCAAAGATAAAAAGAAAGGAAAAGAAACTGTTGAACCTACTCTTTCAAGCCAAACTGAATTCAACAAACAATGTGTATCTGGAGAGAAGAGGAAATGGGAGAAAGTGGTCATACTTCCTCAAAGAAGCCTACTATGATTCAAATGGAAGATTCAAACATCACCAGGATCATACAGGTTGTGGATGATCATGAAGTACTCTTTCTATAGGTTGCTTTAAAGAATATTACAGAAAAGATGATGAACCTCTTCCTAGCAAAATGGACCCTTTCACCAGAAATACCCTCACAATGAGAAGCAGCAGATAAGAAGGGTGTCTCTAAAGGAAATACAAAAATCCCATCAAAAGTGTACACATCACAGATAATTCAGTCAAGACTTCTCTCAAAGGTGAGTATCATCAAAATGTGTATCACATCAGGGTGAGAAACAAAAGGTCCTTGATAGCCAAATAATGGAATATCTTCATCCACTGGACCTAGTCAAGCTAAGAAGAATGTATGCACTGGAATCACCAAAAAGAAGAGAAAACAAAAGAGAACTAAGCAGCTTCTCAAAACGGGGAATGGAGATGGCAACCAAAATATGCCATGCAGACTTTGACTTATTCCTTCTTTACAAGTATTTAGTTAAAAGCAAACCTCTGATCACTGCTCCAAACACTGAAATCCCTGAAGAAATGAAAGATGCCAGAACAGGTAGCATTGTTGAAGCACCTGAGCTAGCAGTAATCTATAAAGACGAAGAGGGAAGGAAAATGTTCAGCTTCAATGAAATATGTAAGTTTTCAGACAGAACTTTGACTTACATCAAGGAGATCATTAGGAAAAAGCAAGAACATAAGAAAGATAAGAAAAGAGAGCCCTTGGTGAAACAGATTGAAGGCATCATCGATGGCTGGATTGAAGATAGAGGGTACGTGAAAGCCATGTATGAGGAGTGCAAACAACCAATCCCTCAGAAGTGGAAGCCGAGCATGAACGACTTTTATTATTGAATCCACTAAGACAAGGATTGCTCTGGTTATGTTGAACATTTTTTATTGTTTGGTTGAAAAAATTTTTAAGTAGTTGTCTCTATTTGTTATTCTAATTCTATGTTGAATGCATTTTCCAAGTTGTATGTTCTTCATTTTACTTACAATACTTAGGGGGAAATTGTAAGGAAACTTTATATATAAATGTAAAGTATTGAATAAAAATGAAGAAAAGAATCTGATCAATCTGATCAGATCTGATGAAGAAGAAGTCAAAGGATCAAGTCAACAGAAAATACATGATCATGGGCCATAAGAAGAAGCATCTGAATCGGATCTGATAAGAATATCTTTGCCTAAGTGTTCGAAGAATGGATCAGAAGCGTCTGATCAAATCTGATGAAACCTTATCAGATTCTGATCAGAAGTCATCAGATTTCTAATGACCAATCATAGTGTCCGCTTGCATTTAAAGATAAGATAATACGGTTGAAGGACATTTATGACACAAGTGGAAGTGTTAAGCATGACGAATGAAATGGTCTTCCACGATAAAAACTTGCATGAATAAACAATTGTTTATTCATGCCAATTGGTCTCTATAAATAGAGATCACCAACACCGGAGATCAATTGAGCTGAGCATTGCATGTATTATATCTTACATACTCCATTGCCCTTCACTCCCAAAGAATTCTTAAGCATTGTTTTGTATTAGAAAATAACTTTTTCAATCATCTTTTGTAACCTTTCAAAAGTGATATAAACTTGAAAATTCTATACTTCTGTTTCTTACAAGTTGATTTCTAATTCCACACATTATTTTCATATAAAGTTGAAATCAGCTTGCCATTTTAAATCAAATTATTGTTATCTGGGATCAACAGTTAGTTAATTACGATTTCTTAGATATTCGTAAGGGGTATTGAGATCAAAAAAACACATGAACTCACACACTTTTATGTACAGCACTTCTGCTACTCTCTCTCTCAAATACACACAATAGAAACCCTTGTCACAAGCTCAATACTTCCAAAGTTGTAACCTTTATTGTCTAGTATAGTTGGTGATTGGTAGTTTCCATCACCCGAGGTTTTTTATGCTAGAGATCATTCATTGATCAAGGCTTTTTCCTTGTACAAATCATCATGTTATTGTTGTTGGCATTTCATATTTGTTACACAATTGTTCATCGTATCAAGCACTCAACCTCACATTCAAAGTTTGGTTACATTATCCTTGATCAGATTTTTGACCAAAATAATTTGGCGCCCACCATGGGGCAATCGGTGCTTTAGTTCTAAAAATTTCATTATTTTATTCATTGGGTTCATTTCCATCAACCACATGGCTTCCCACGGAAAATCTTCTTGAAGCGCCATGCCAACAGTGACCTCATCTCAGAGTAGTACATCATTGCCATTCCCCCTGCATCCTTGAGGAGTGCTGACAATGCTTAGAAGAAACCAACACCCGTCTTCTCAACGGCTCCTATTTTTTGTTCCTCTACACCTGCTAACAGTGATCTTTCTACTTTGATTTTGCAGATGAAAGGATACATGGAACAGCAGAACAAGACTAACCAGAGATCCTTCGTGAAATTGATGAAATCAAGAAATAGAAGAGATCAGCAGAGGATCACTCTCCATTGATGCCCGTTGGATTTTGCCACTCCAGCATCTACAATTCAGCATTCTAAAGCGTCTGGTGTTCAGCATCAAGGATCCTCAGGATTGCAGTATGGGTCGCTGGCGATGATGCAGCCTCAACCATCTCACTACCAACCTTATGGATCTTCATATCAGTATCAACGATCCTACCTCATGTCAGGAGATACTTGGAGACAGTTCCAGCTCAAGGATCCTATCTTTAGCATCAACGATCCTAGTCTCAGATTCAAGGATCCATAGATTATCCTCCAAGACCTTCAGCACCCATGTATCCTGGACCCAACTTCTATCAGGATCAAGGATCCTCAGGGAGTCAACCATCCAGAAACTTTGAAGTTCATATAGGAGACTTCATTCCTATGTGGACTATTGTTTCATCTGGTCCAACTATTGCACCTGAAGTGTCTGTTTTTGGATATACTTCTAGGATACCGTTTCCAAACTAATAAGGGTGTAACAATTTCAATACGTCTTTTGGTACTAATTATGGTTCCATGCAGGATGCAGGTATCAATCAGGCCATGGCCAGGGAGCTCCAGAAGCTTAAGGATATGATATCCAGCGTTCCCGAGTGGTTAAACCCATTCCTGAGATCCTAGATAGTAGTCACATGGTGTCTCGTTTTGCACCTCCTATATGCAATGCTGAGATACCAAAACGCTTTCGAACCCCCAACATGAAGCTATATGATGGTAGAACCGATCCGGAGGAGCATCTAGCGCAATACCAGGAAAGAATGGAGATTAGCCCCATTCCTGAAAGGTTAAAGGAAGCTTGTCTTTGCAAGGGCTTCGTATCCACACTCACTGGATCAGCACTCAAATGGCTGCTAAGTCTTCCTTGTTACTCAATTACTTCATTTTCTCATTTAGTTAATTTGTTCAATAATCAATTCTCATGTAGTAGAACCTTTGAACGATTAACTAGTGATTTGTATAGGATAACCCAGGGCCACAACGAATCATTAAGAGATTACATCACTAAGTTAGTAGAGAATCCTTGAAAATCCCAATCTAGATATTGCCACTGCTATGGAGGCATTCAAAATGGGATTGCTAAAGGATTCCTCCTTCTGTGATGACCTTGTTATGACACCTTGCAGGAATTTAGACGAACTAAGAAACAGAGCCTTAAGGTTCATCCGTTTAGAGGATGACAAAAGGATCCAGGAAAGGCTATCAGGATCCTCGAAGCAGGAAAAGCAAGTATCATTCTTCAAGAATAACGGATCCAAGCAATACTCTAGGCATGACAACCAGAATGTGCATGCAGTTGAACAAGAGGAAGACGATGAGGATTATCCTCCAATTTCTAAATATTGTTTTTCTGCTGATAATAATAAACTAATCCTTGCTATGCAGAATTTAGGTGACAAAGCTAGGTTGCCGTGAAAGAATGAGAAGTCCACATCCAACAAGGATAAGTCCAAATGGTGTGCTTATCATGAGGATTTCTTTCACCTCACTGATGAGTGTAGAACATTGAGGAAGGAAATTGGTTATCTTCTCAGCAAGGGATACCTGAAGGAGTTGCTTGGAAGGAAACGATCAAGGAACTAGGATTCTGAGAAAGTTCCTGAAAAAGCTCCTCCTCCACCGGCTAATGCTTAGATCACTAATTTCATATCCGGAGGTTCTGATATATGTGGAACCTCGTTCTCGACGGCAAAAAGACATGCCAAAGAAACGAAGATGGAAAATGGAGATAGACCTGTTTGAACCTCTAATCTAACACAGTAGAAAGTGATATCCTTTGATGAGGATGATCGTGTAGATATACAGGATCCTCATCACGACGGTTTAGTCATTACTTTGTTTATTTCTAGTTGTTGGAACTTTTGAGATCGTTGATACTTGACAAATCTAGGTTTTGGATAGTTCTGTGTGAGTTTACTTTGTTTTAGACAGTTCGGGGACTGAATATGTAATAATTAGAACTTTTGTACTGGCTGGCGTATTTAATGTTCCAGCGTAATTAATAATTACGCTGGATGGCCAGAGACTATATATATGTTCTTGATGAAAACCCTAGCTCCAAGGTTCTTGGACTAGTGATTTTGGTGATTTCTTGTGTTGTGATTCTTGTGAGTATTCTTGTGCTTAATCCGTGTATCCAGGCTCTTAAATCGTTGTTATCATTTGGGATTCAATATACAACACTTGTATCTTCATCCAAAACACAGAATCTTCATCTTCTTCTTTGAGTTTTCTTAACTTTAAACATTCAAACCCCTAATAAACAGGTGTTTGTATGTGAACAATCAAACCACTGTGATCCGTAGTCGATTTGGGACTTACAATTTGGTATCAGAGCCTTTGTGCTCTTGATTGTCTGATTTTTATTGAGAGTTTTCAAGTTTAGAAGATTTTTAAAAGTTTTCAAAGTTTCAAGGTTTTTCAAATTTTTGGGCTTAAAATGAGTTGATTTGGTGTGATTAATTGTTGGGTTATTGTTAATCAGTGTTTAGATAAATATTTGGGTCATTTTGGTACAAAGAATCATGGATTTTGAGTTGTTTTTGGGTGATTAGAGGGTTTTTGTTCGTGTTAAAACACTGCTGGGCGTATTTAATCTTGAAGATAGCGTAGATATTTTTAAATTCAGCGTAGATATCTTTGAAGACATCGTAGTTGTCTTTGAAGGTCGTGTAATTAACAAATACGCCGGAGTCTCACCAGCGTATTTGTTGATCTTCTACGAAACAGTATCATCGAATTTAATCGAAGGCGACTTCGAAGTCAGTAATAAGGATCCTCAGCGACCGTATTACGGTGATCGGCGAACTTAACAGAACTCTTTTTTGTGTTGTGTTTGTCAGCGGATTTAGCATTTACGCAGGAGCAGAACTTGTCCAGTGAACTTAATTCAGAGTCACCGTAATTAGCATCAGGGTCAGCATACTTAGCATCTACCACTATTACCGGCGTAATTAACAATCTGATCAAAGTTCTTAATCCAAAATGTTAATCAAAATGTCTCTAAGTCAATTGACCACTGTCGCTCAAGCCGAACTTGAAACTAGAACTGCAACTAGGCCACCTAAGTTGAAAGGATCCGAGGACTTCAGTAGTTGGAAAACTCACATCAGGGCGTTCTTTGAGTACACTGATTACACTCAATGGACGTCTGTCACCGTTGGATCACATATTCCAGTAATCATAGAAGATGATGTCCTGGTAATAAACGAAGATCCTACCACCTTCACGGATGAAGATAGAGCTCTAATTCAACGAGACCGTCGTGCTCATGCCGCTCTGATTATGGCATTGAACAAGGAAGACAACAGCCTGTTCGAAGAAGACACTTCAACTCATGAACTTTGGTTGGCACTCATTGAGCACTACGAGGGAAAGAATTGATGGATAACAAAAGAGATATGGTACAAAAGGAGTATGATATGTTTGGAAGTATCCAAGGAGAAAGTCTATCTGATCATATCAGTCGTTTTCTAAATGTGCTAACCAAGATGAAGAAAGTGGGAAATCCTGTCGCCAACTATGCATCAATGAAGAAACTCTTCGACTCACTTCCTAAAGAATGGAGCTTGCAATGCATGATGATCAAAAGAACATTCTTGCATAGTACAACCCCCTCACTCTGTCAGATCTGATTAACACTCTGAAGGCATTTGAAATGGACGTCATCAAGAGAGAAGTGAATCAATCTTGTAAAAAAGCGGATGCTGTCATCATGCCCAAGAACATGGCTTTTCTCGCACCAACAAGCTCAGGAGGTTCAGGCTCTCAAAGTGCTCATGCATCCCACAACAATGCTTCCGCAAACTCTGCTACATCTTCACAGTCTAAATCATCTGTGGTCGCGGATGCTCAAGCACTCAAAATATCAATTGAACATGTTGCTTTGTTCAATACCTTCATAAGCAGTTATGAAGCTCTTATGTACGGGGAATTGAAGCGAGACTATCTCACTGCTGAAGATATGTACCAGGTGGATCCAGATGACATGGAGGAGATGGATTTGAAGTGGCAAATGGCTATGATCACTCTTCGCTTGAAAAAGTTCCAGGACAAAACAAGGAAAAGATTGTCTCTCGGTAAAGTTGGATTTGACAAATCAAAGTTACGTTGTTACAACTACAAGGACCTTGGTCACTTCAAAAGAGAGTGCCCTTTGTTAAAGAAAGATAATGCTGAAAACCAAAAGCATCAGTTCAAGTCTCCGCAACCAAGTCTACGAATGAATCAGCAGCTGCTCCCAAGAAATACGTTCAAAACAAAGCGATAGGGATCCCAAAGGAAAATTCTGTTGACAAGGGGCATTGCTAATCCATCAAATCATGAAGCAAAAAGGAAACTCCAGAGGATAGCAAAGCAGAACAGAAGCAAGATGGTGAGGTACATGCATCTGCGATGAAGACTGAGTCGGCAAAGGAGAAGGAGGATAAGGAACTGGTAACTAGCATTCCATACGAGTTCAAAGCAAAACTGTGTTCAAAGCCGTGTATAAACGTCCTGGCTCACTACAAATCAATCAACCATGACCTTATTAGAGAAAAAGAAAAAGTTTTATGAATAAACAAAGAAATGAAATTGAACGAAGCTGCATATCAGAAAAAGTTGAACTCAACTTAGCTGAAATACAGTCTTTAAAGGAGTTGCTTTTTAAAAAGTATTTCATTATTAATGATCAATCTAAACGTTTAGAAAATTCTGAAATCAAGAACACTAAATTGCAACTCACCATTGATAAATGGAATATTATCAAAAAGGCACTGGTTGATATAAAAAATAGCCAACGACCAACATACGTGAAAGATGGCATTGGGTACAAAGATAAGCTTGGAAATGAAAGAAAAATATTTCCACCTCCACACAGCAAGAACTATGTACCCATGCTGACTCCTCATCCATAAAATGATTTAATTGATAAAACTGACGTAATTGCTCAAAGTGTCGATTACTTTAATGATAAAAATACTAATGTTTCTATGAGTAATGCAGATGTAAATGAGCGTAAAGGAGACGTGTGCGATGAGGATGGAGAAGGCACAAAAATAGGGGTAGGATATTTAGGCGATAGTTATACTACGGTTAACTGGTTTGCCTGGAATTGTGGAAAAACAAAATGCAAATCTGTTCAGGATGAATGTAATAATTTAACTAGGATGGATGACTGTATTAAACCTAGTCTAAATATTTGGGATGACTATAATAGGCGTAACCTAAACCTTTGACCCAAAGCACAAGAATGTAGTGGTTGAATGCATGAACTTGAATTCTGTCTTTTGTGATGAAAATGTTGCTCGTGATTCACCCATGTTTGTTCTAGAATTGAAGAACAACAGATTCGGAAGGTTCCTTACTAAGGAAATTCCGGAGTTTGTGCCATCATATGTAGGTGTATCAAAAGATCATAAAGACTCAAGTCAAGAAAGCAGTAGTGAAGAAGACTCAAGTGATGATCAAAGATTAGATGACTCAAGTTTAAATCTAGAATCATACTCATCAGAATACGAGTCAGAAGGTGAATGCATTGAAGATGAGAGTCAGATCGACAAGAAATTGAAGAAAAAGATCAAATCAAGCACCGAAAAAACAAGCAAAGATTCTCACAAATCAAGAAACTCATCACATATATCATCTTCAAACGCCTCATCCTCGAAACGAAAGAAACGACGTTGCATGAAATGTTTTCGTTGTGGTCATTTAGGACATACAGCGAAACATTGCAAAAACAAGAATTTTCCCGAACCAAAAACAAATTTTGTCAAAAACTTCACAGAGCAATTTGATAGTTTTACAAAATCAGTAAAGAATATAGTTAATTCATCATGTTTTTTGAAAATAAAAGAAGATCTAAATATTCAAAATCATGATAGACCAAAATTAAAACAAGTTTGGGTTCCGATATCTAACTAACTTGTATATATTTTTGTGTGTTGTTGTATTGTAGAATAAATTTCAAAAATGGCTCCGAATGCTCATGGAGTACATTTGGCACGTGGATAGCGGATGCTCAAGGCATATGACAGGTTTGAAGGAGCTATTAATGAATTTCCGATTCATCGACAAAGACTTCGTATCATTTGCAGGAGATGAAAAGGGTGGAAAGATTGTCGGTATAGGGGATGTTGTGTCAGAGGCTCTTACCTTGGAAAACGTAAACTATGTTCTAGAGTTGTGTTACAATCTTATGAGTGTATCACAAGTCTGTAACAAAGGAATTTTAGTTCTTTTCAATGACGTGGAATGTCTCTTTCTCAAGCCAGAATACACAGTTCCCGCCGAAACGATCATGCTAACTGCTCCTCGCAAAAACAACACCTACGTGCTCAACATGAAGAATGCCAAAACAAATGAGAATATGACTTGCTTAATTTCAAAAGCGTCAGAATCAGAATCACTGCTTTGGCACAGGCGTCTGAGGCATGTGAACTTTAAAAATATGAACAAACTTTCAAAATTAAATCTCGTAAGAGGTTTACCTTTAGAGAATATCTTTTTTTCTAAAAAATGTATTGCATGCGCCCAAGGCAAGCAACACAAAAGGCCACACAAATCCAAAGCAGTGAATTCTATCACAGCACCATTGCAATTGCTGCACATGGATCTTTTCGGTCCTGTCAGTGTTAAAAGTTTAGCTAAAAGATCTTATTGCTTGGTGATTATAATGACTTCTCTCGCTTTTTATGGGTTTAATTTCTTGAAGCAAAGAGCGAAACGGGATCTATTATTCAGACATTTATTCCTATGATCGAGAATGTCATCAAACTGAAGGTTCATAATTAAAAAAATCAATCTGTTATCTCATTCTGCGAAGAAAAAGGGATTCGACTTCAGTACAATGCAACAAGAACTCCTCAGCAAAACAATGTAGCTGAACGCAAAAACAGGACACTTATCGAAGCTGCAAGAACCATGCTGGTAGACTCAAAGCTTCCAATCATCTTCTAGGCTGAGGCAGTGAACACAACATGTTATGTCTTAACTCGAGTCCTCATCCTCAAACCTCATGGAAAAACATCATACGATCTTCTTTTCAAGAGAAATCCTCTGATAGATTTCTTTAGACCGTTTGGTTGCTCGTGTACACTCCTCAACACTTAAGACAATCTTATCAGGTTCGAAGCAGTTGGTGATGTGTGCTATTTCATGGGTTATTCATCTACTCAAAAGGCATATCGTGTCTACAAAAAACGAACCAAAATGGTGGTTGAGTCTTACTACGTGGACTTTCAAGAAGGAAATTACACCAACACTGGGAACTCTCCTAATTGGTTCTATGATGCAGACATTATCTTCAACACCTTCGTCATTCCAGAACCTATTCCTGAACCAGCAGAAACCACAACAATTGTTTGATTCTTCAGACATTGGTTTCACTCCTTTTACCACTTGTTTTACTCCCTTCTCTGCCGATCCTATTCTTCCTGCGGAAGAAATAAATGGTGACACTTCGGGTGAGAATGCATCTGCAAATGATGCCTCTTCTTCACAAACGAATGTGAGTGAACCAACACAGGAAGATGGATTACCAATCATTTACGTTGATGAACACTTCTCAAATCTACCACAACAAATTTAAACCCACATCAATGCAGGATACAAGACAAATCGGAACCATCCTCTTGAGAATGTTATCGGTCAAGTGGAAGATGGTGTACGAACTCGTGGCCAAACTTATGTCATCAACAAAGGATTGTATGCCGCCTTCCTATCACAATCAGTACCTCATGACATAGAAGAAGCAATTCAAGACTATAGCTGGGTGCAAGCGATGCAGGAAGAACAATCTCAGTTCCGAAAACTTAAAGTATGGGAACTAATTGATCTGCCTGACGGGAAGTTTCCGATTGGAACAAAGTGGGTATTTCGTAACAAAATGGATGACCGTGGGGTGGTTACTAAGAACAAAGCACGATTAGTTGTTCAAGGGTTCCGACAAGAAGAAGGGATTGATTACGAAGAAGTTTTTGCACCTGTTGCACGTTTGGAAGCTATCAGAATATTCTTGGCATATGCATCATACAAGAACTTCAAGGTATTTCAAATGGACGTGAAAAGTGCATTTTTGTACGGAGATATTAATGAAGAAGTGTATGTCTGTCAGCCTCTTGGTTTCGAAGATCCACACTTTCCCAAACGATACTACAAGCTAGACAAAGCTCTCTATGGTCTTCACCAAGCTCCTCGAGCATGGTATGAGACTTTGTCAACCTATCTTCTAGACTGTGGCTACACAAGAGGCAAAATTGACGTGACTCTCTTCACAAAAAGGATAGGAGATAATGCTGGTTCAAATTTATGTAGATGATATCATTTTTGGGTCAACCGATGAAGCGCTATGCAAGGAGTTCGAGAAGGTTACGAAAGCAAAGTTTGAAATGAGTATGATGGGCGAACTAACCTTTTTCTTAGGATTGGAAGTGAACGCAAAGCGAGAACGGGATTCTAATTCATCAAGCCAAATATATCAGAGATATACTTGCCAAGTACAACTTGTCTGACTGCAAGACTGCAAGTACTCCGTTTACTCCTTAAACTGAACTTACTTTCGATCCTCAAGGAAAGCCAGTGAATAAATCCTTCTACCATTCAATGATAGGCTCCTTGATGTACTTAACAACAAGTAGGCCTGACATTATGTGGTTAGTCTGCATCAGTGCACGCTTTCAGACGAATCCCAAGGAATCTCATGAGATAGTTGTCAAAAGAATCTTCCACTATCTGAAAGGAACGCCCAAGCTTGGGCTTTGGTATCCTAACAATAGTAATTTTGATTTAATTGCTTTTTCTGATAGTGATCATGCAGGTTGCAAAGTAGATCGAAAATTTGTCTCAGGTGGTTGCCAATTCCTAGGAAATCGTCTAATATCGTGGCAAAGCAAGAAGCAGACAACAGTGTCCACCTCTACGGCTCAAGCAGAATACTTGGCGGCTTATAGTTGTTGCTCACAAATCCTTTGGATACAAAATCAGTAGCTGGATTAGGGAATCAACCTCATGAAGACTCCTATATTTATCGACAACGAGGCGTATCTAGGAATTGTGTAGAATCCTATCCATCACTCGAGAACCAAACATATCGAGATTCGTATTCACGCAATTCGAGATGCATAGTGCCAGTGGATACCACGCAACAGAAAGCCGACATTTTCACAAAAGCCTTTGATAAAACTCGTTTCAACCAGTTGGTAACCTGGTTGGAAATGGTTAATTTCCTTGAGTGGAAATAAACTTTGCAAACATTGACGAATTGTATATACTCTACTAAAAAAAATTCGTAAAATTGTGCCCAGCAATTCGATTTTCTGCTCTTTAAAATTTCCTTTTCAAAGAATGGACACTCGAAAATAAAATTTTAAGGGGGGAAGAATACCCAGAAAACTATATTCCTCTGATCTTCGTTTATCACCTGTATTGAGAAATGATAGAAAACTGCTAACACTTTTGTTGTTCTTTGAAACAGAAAAAGAGAAATCAAGAAATATGCAAAGAAGATCGGGGTACCAAGCAATGATGTGTCAGTAGATTCAGCAACACTCTCGAGTAAACTGTGATTAGGCGTCAAAAGAAAAAGATCACACAAGAATTCTGGATACCCACAATACTGTGCTTCCTGCGGGTAACACGTTGTGGCATATGACTTAATGGTCTTAAATCTTGCGTTGACAGATTGCCAAAGTCTGAAATTTTGGGTCTTTATGTCGTTTATCGTTTGGGGATATCATAGTTGCTCTTCTGTTGCATCAAGAAACATGCAGATGTAGACACGATTATGATATCCTATCTAAAAGAGTCCAAGAGGCCAAAACCTTTGAAATGAAAAAGCTCAAATCAAAAGAGCAAATCAAATGTAATCATACCACAACAAGGTATCTGCCTAACCCTGGTCAGGACTGCAATTGGTCTCTTTGACTGCAGGAAAGTGCATACCTGTTCACCATTGCGCTGATCTTGTATCTCTCAATCGAATGAACTCGACATACTCACCCGTTATGATGAATTTTTGTGCATACCTTGATCATGGGGGTATGTCCTGATGTGGGACTCACGGACACAGTGTTCTACTCTTCTAGCTGGAGTGGGGGCCATTGCAATTCTTGTCAATATTACCACAACATGATAAAATGAAAACCGAAGCACGTTGAAAGAAGGATGCATGGATTTAAGTGGACAAACATACTGACAGTTTTTCTTGTGCCTCGATCATTCAAAATCCTAAAATATCTGACTAACAAAGTATTAACAGTATGATCTTTTGCAGGAATGTCACGGAGTGTCAAACAAAGCTTCCCATTGATTTCGGGGACCAAAATGGCAAAATTTTCACAGTTTAACCTTATCTTTCCTAAAAGGGGCACAATTTTTGAGAAAGTTTAAGATTTTCGAGCGTATTTGTTTTTAAGTTTCTTAATCTAGAAGAATCTTCAAATCGGCGTAATTATCTTACCAGTGTAATTAATAATTACACTGGAAGATATTTTTGTATATAAACCTTTTCTTTTTCAGTTTTAGTATTCTTCTTCTTTTCAAAAACTAAGTAACAAATACCATCACTGAATCAACAAAACCGATTATCATCTCTCAACGATTCAACATACATTCGGTATGAATATGTGATTTGTTTCTAAATGGTGTCAACACTTTCTAGAAGTCTCTTTTTGTCTAACCAGAGAATCGGTGTGCGATTTGAATGTATTTGGTTGTTGGTTTTTGAAGGGTTTTTGAGGAATGTTTGAATATAGCGTAGATATTTTGAATATAGCGTTGATTTTTTATACAACATTTTTATTGTGGAAGATAGTGCGTTTGGGAAAATCGATGGGTAGCGAAGTTAAGTCTTGAACGCGAGTTCGAGCAACCGGCGTAATTGATAACTACGCCGGTATCTCAACCTGGATAAACTTCTACGCTGACTTAACTACGCTGAATCATCTCAGCGTATTTGACTAAATCTGAATTGATTTTCTACGTAAATAGTTCAAATCACAGCGAAGTTATATCAGCGTACTTATGTTTATAATTTTATTTTATTTTGCCTTTTTCTTACTAATAATATTTTTGTAAATACTCTAACACTCTAAATTCTAAAATACATCTTGAATCTTACTTGGCATGTTTTCATGCGTAACAGAAATGGTGAAGGAAATGTTTTGGGATTTAACAATGAAGCATAATCAACCCGTAATGCTGAATGATCCAATAAAAGACTTTGAGGATGTGATGGATTGGCTCTCTAGAAGCAGAATAAGCTATGCGGTTCAAGCGGATCCTGAGATCTACCAGGTCCATATCGAAAAATTCAGGAAAACAGCAAAGACTAAAACAGTGGATCGAGTCAAGCGAATTACTGCAACGGTTCGTAACAAGGAGGTTATAGTCACTGAAGAGAGAATTCGTAAAGTATTAAGTCTTGGAGACTACTCAAAAGATCCGATGAGGCTGGGTAAAGAAGCAATTCTTGAAGGTTTTCGAGGGATGAATTATCAAGGAGATTTCCGAATTAAAAATGAGATAAAGAGGACGGGCTAACAAGGGATTGGAGATACATTCTTCATGTGTTTGCAATTAGTTTGGCACATCGAAAAGGTGGTTACGACGGTTTAAATTTGGAATGGTCAGCTGCCATGCTTAATCTGTGCACAAATCAACCATTCAACATTTCAGGGTTAATTTTCTATTGTATGGTTGACAGTATAAACAAGGGCGCTTGGGCAATGTATCCTAGGTTTGTGCAGCTTCTCATAAACGACAATCACAAAGATCTGCCACATGATGGATACTTGTACCATTTTCAACGAGCTAAAGGAAGACAGATAACAGAGTTGAGAACGGAGCAGTGGGTTATGCTTCACAACTACATGTACAGAGCAGAAAGACTTCCTATAGTTCAGGCAGCATACAACAAGTACAGAGAGGAAGTTAGGCAAGCCAGAGAATAACATGCCAAACAGGTGGCTGGTGAAGAAACAGAAATTGAAGACGAAACTCATTTGGTGCGAAAAGTAAAGACAAAGGTGGCTGAAGCGAAAAAACGTAAGGGTGAATAGCATTCAAGTGGTTTAACACCTGAGGCCATTGAACAAATGCAAGCTGTCTATGCTGTAAGGGAAGCCGAGAAGCGTGAACGTCGTTTGAAGAGAAGAGAAATGACTAAATCAGAAACTCCTGTGGTAATAACAGAAGAACAAGAGAAACTGGATCGGTTCGTTGAAAGTTTATCAGTGATCAACTGAAATCGGCCCCAGCAAGTCCCCTGCTCCAAAGAAACAAGGAACTGAGGAAGGATCCTCCAAAGATGCACCATCAAAACCAAGTCAGTACAGCTCTGCTACACCACCACAAGCATCAACCAGGCCACGTCCTTTTCAGGATCTTTACGATCGTCTCTCGAAAGACCGGAAAGTATCTGCAAAAGAATTTTTCCTGCTAAAGAACCAAGTAAACGACACAAACTTGCTCCGTGAAAAGTTAAAAGAGCAAAGAAAGAAGAACAAAGAATTGAGCTTGTACGTGTCAAAGCAGACTGATTTTATCAGATTTCAACAAGAAGAATTAGAAAAGCTGCATGAGCTAGTGCAAGATCTATACATAAGTGCTAATCAAGAGCCTAGATACTCAAGCGAAGATATTTTCGATTTCGAGAGTTTCAGAGAACGAGAGGAGAAACGCAAGACTGAACTTGCAGAAAAGAAAACGAAACGATTAGACTCGCTGTGGATGCAAGTTTGGATGGTGAAAGCGATGAGGAAGAAATGGATAAACTTGATATGCCCGAAAGATTTTTGGAATGAGGTTTGGAGGATGAAGTTTTGTATGAAGCAGATGATGGTGATTTATTTACACCTCAACACCCTGAATGGTTTAGAATCGAAAGAGCGAAGTTGCCTGTTTTTTATCAAATAATCACGGTGGAGAAAACTGAGCCAACAGATCAAATCATTAGCTGGAAATACAACAATCTGACTGGGTGGTTCATAGTAAAGCGTAGAGGAGGGGTAATCCAGTATTTTCACAGTGGAAATGCTATACAGAGCTTACGCACTTGGGACATAAGAGAGCTCAGCAAGCAGATATGATCAATCCCACCAATAGCAGCATTGGTGGAGAATTAGAAAGGCTTATTCTGAGAGAATGCGAGCGTGGATTCACCGTCTTCAAACCACATCGACCACGAAGAAGAGTATAAAAAACAACTATTGATCCAATCACTAGAAAAGGGAGGGTCACGTGGGTTATTGATCCAGCAAAGATTGTTACAAGGGTGAGAATTCCTCCAGAACAACCTGTCACGCTCAACAACTTTAAGACATGGTTTTATGATGGAAAAACTAGTGAAGCGGTCATTCGATCCAACACAAACGAAGACATCAAAATTCTGGATCCTATGGATGTGTTTATGTTTTGTTTGTCCGATTTGAACATTCTTTACGGACATAAATCCACGTCGGTGCAGGTAATGAGTTCTTAGAGGAAGGTATGTTATTTCAGCGTGCAGTTGAGCGTGCTAGAGAAAGAAAGATCGAAATGATAGAAATTCTTAGTCGAATTGAAAAATCAAGTCAAGAAAAGAATATTGAGAAAGCTGCAGAGACACAAACGTCATCATCTCTCCCTCAAGGCTCTCCACCACAATCTGATCCTCAAGTCATTGTCCCACCGCCTCCGATTACATCCAATAAAAAGTCACTATGGAGGACCAACCACAATCAAGTGAATCTATTCTTAATCAACCACCAACGACTGAAGCACCGCCAAAACAGTCCTCAGAACAAGCTGCAACAAATACAGAACCTGAAGCTGGCAACTAAAGAACAGTCACGTATGCAACGATCTAGGGGGATATTGTTGGAACTTTGAGATCGTTGATACTTGACTAATCTAGGTTTTGGATAGTTCTGGTGAGTTTACTTTGTTTTTGACAGTTCAGGGACTGAATATGTAATAGTTAGAACTTTTGTACTGGCTGGCGTATTTAATGTTCAGCGTAATTAATAATTACGCTGGATGGGGCAGAGACTATATATGTTCTTAATGAAAACCCTAGCTCCAAGGTTCTTGGACTAGTGATTTTGGTGATTTCTTGTGTTGTGATTCTTGTGAGTATTCTTGTGCTTAATCCGTGTATCCTAGGCTCTTAAATCGTTGTTATCATTTGGGATTCAATATACAACACCTGTATCTTCATCCAAAACAAGAATCTTCATCTTCTTCTTTGAGTTTTCTTAACTTTAAACATTCAAACCCCTAATCAATAGGTGTTTGAATGTGAACAATCAAACCACTGTGATCCGTAGTCGATTTGGGACTCACACCAACCATTTTGTTTGCAAGATCCTCATTAACGAAGGAAGCCCGGTGAACATAATACAGTTGGATGTCCTCAAGAAAATGAATATTCCTAAATCTGAAATCATTCCAAGATCATTGGTGCTCGTGGATTCAGTGGAGAAACAAAGAATACATTGGGGACATCAAACTCCCAATTTACATAGAGGGAGTGAATTCTATCCAAAAGTTATGTGTAATAGACTTCTTATCTTGTTGCAATGTTATCCTTGGCAGGCCATGGATACATGACATGAAGGCAGTCCCCTAAACATATCACCAATGTGTCAAGTTCCCAACTCCATGGGGAGTGGTCAAGATAGAGAGTGATCAACAGGAGGCGAAGAACTGCTACACTTCCTCAATGAAACCAGCTTCAAAATATAGGGAAGCATAGCAATTAAAGTATCCACCGAGAGACGTCATGGAGGCTAGAGAACAAGACGTCAAGGATATTATGTTAGACCCTGAGGATCCTGAATCCAAGGTGTATATAGGATCTGGGATCCATGATAGCATAGAGCAGGATCTAGTATCCTTCATGAAAAGATGAAAATCTACCTTTGCCTGGAAACATGAAGACATGACACGCATTTCAAAAGATGTTACTACTCATAAACTTGGTATTGACAAGTCTTTCAGGCCAATACACCAAAAAAGAAGGAAATTTGCTCCTGAGAGAAATGCAATCATCCAAGAAGATGTAGACAAGTTCTTAAAGGCAGGTATGATTATAGAGGTTAAGTATCTAAGATGGTTAGCCAATGTGGTTGTTGTTCAAAAGAAAAATGGAAAGTGGAGGGTATGCGTTGATTTTATTGATTTAAACAAGGCATGTCCCAAGGATCCTTTCCCGTTACCCCACATTGACTCCATGGTGGATGCTACGGCAGGTCATGAGTTGTTAACTTTTATGGATACTTCATCTGGATTTCAGCAAATTTAGATGGAACCGTCTGATCAAGAGGACACAACATTCATGACACCCACCTGTATATATTGCTATATTGCTATGCCCTTTGGTTTAAGAAATGCAGGTGCTTCATACCAAAGATTGGTGAATATGATGTTCAAGGAGCAGCTTGGACACACGATGGAAGTATACATAGATGATATGGTGGTCAAATCCAAAAGAGCTGAGGATCACCTGGAGGATCTTGAAGTAGCATTCAACATCCTTGATGAGTACAACATGGAGTTGAACCCGTCCAAATGCCATTCCGGGTTAAAGCTGGAAAGTTTTAGGATATATGGTGACCAAAAGAGGGAGCGAGGAAAGTCTAGAGCAAATCAAGGCCATTGTTAACATAAAATCTCCTGCCAACACTAAGTATGTGCAAAGATTGACAAGAAGAATTGCAGCCTTGAATAGATTCATCTCGAAATCCTCAGAAAAATGCAAGGATTTTATGATATTCTGAGAAGAATAAGAAGTTTGAATGGACCAAGAAGCATGAAACTGCTCTGCAAGTCCTCAAGGATTACTTATCCTCTGCACCAGCTTTGATGAAACTAGAAGACAGAGAACCATTATCCTTATACCTAGCAGTCTCAGGTAAAGCGGTAAGTACAGTCCTAGTTAAGGATCACTGTAAGTCCCGTAAATGGATCTTTCAATGATATCAAACTCAATCTTGTGTGAGTGCGGAAATCAAACACAAGATGATTCAAGAATAAGCAAACCAAAATAACAAACATTAAATGAGCAATAAGATTAAAACGAGTCCTTGCATTCATCAATTAACAATGACTGATACAAGACTCTTGGTTTCGGCTAGCTTCTAAATTGTGTCGCTGATTCACCTCTAATCAACATACAAGAGGTGATTATATACTAGCTAACCATGTGGGCCGAAACCCCTAATAGCCCGGTCAGAACCACTCCTTTGACCCACTACTTATTGTGACCCAAAACACTATTAAACATGATTACATGATAACCCATAACCACTACCAGTAACCCACTATGTATAAACCTTCAGGTTCCAATAATCTCCCATTAGGTTTATAGCATAGTGTGACCAAAATCTTCAACTGCTTTCGCTGCCTCCTACATTGTCTCGATAACATCTGAAACCCTTCTTCCTGACATGAAATGCACCTGCAACAGCTGGCGTCCACTGCTTTGCTGCGCCTTCATACTTTTCAGTTGACCTGATCTAATTCTGAGCAAGCACCTCAAGATCTTCCAAGCTCAAATTCAGCAAATCGACAAGATCAGCCAATCAAAACTGCACATCATCATCACAAACAATTAACGCTTGGCCCAAAGTCTCATCATAGGCCCAAAAATGCAGTGTCTTCAAATTTCCATCTAGTATCTTCTTCAACAACGGAATTGCCTTCTCTTTATTAGTTGGCGGCCAAATAACATTCTTCATTCTCTTGTGAGTTCGAGGATCACGTATACCAGGAGAAGGTTTCAAAAAGGACTCGGCAGTGTGCATAGATGGAAATCCTCTAGCAACCTCTTGCTTCAGTCTCTCGAAAAACATCTATCCTCTACCATTTGGCTTGTCATCCGTGTATGGTACATTCAAAAGTATAGTCAAGTCAACTTTCGTAAATGTTTGGAACTGAGCTGGCTTCGAATACCACTCTACCGGACCGATCTTTCTCTTAATCCACCACATCTTTCGGTCATGATCAAAACCCCAACTCACAACCCCAGACTTGTTACAGACTCGATCATAATAACTCTCTCTGACATCCATCAAATGACGAGTAGCTTGAACATCTGGATCAACTGGATTCAAAATATTGTTCTTAATAACTACAAGCTCTCTTTTCTGCTTCAACCGCTTTGCCTTTTCAACATGTTTTCTCTTATCAACTGGTGTTCTAAATACAAATCCATTGCCTTAGCTCGTTTAGCATCATCCTGAGCAATGGCTTTTGCACGGCTTCAGCAGCTTTCTTTTGTTTCTCAGTATCCGCAGGATCAGCAAATTCCTGACCAAATTTCTTCTCCAACTTTCCTCGAATATCGTAGACAATCGAAAATAACAACCCAACATTTCCTTGCAACTAATCAATCTGCTGATCCTTCTGTACAATTGTATCTTCTAGCTGAATAATCTTAGCATCCTTTTGGATTAATCCTGTTCAAGCACTACAATTTGCTTCTTCAAATCTTGAACACTAATATACTCATCATCATCACTCGAGTCATCAATAAACGACAACTTCAATATTCTTCAGGTTGTTTCCCTTTAGAACTGCTTGGCTCATCATGTGTTGCTCCAGAATAACTTTCACCAAAACAGTAGCTAATGAAGTTGACTCTATCAAAGGTGTCTTGAGAAGAGCCGAAACGTAACACTAACTGGAATCTCTGTAAGATTTGCATCTACATTCAATCTTGTTTCATCGACTTCAACATCAAACTCTGTCTCTGTCCAGTATACAGTTTCCAAAATCAAACAAATTTTCAGTCGTCTCCTTCATGTGCTCAAAATTAGAGTTATATAAACTATCATCATTTTCTTTGTCAGCAAACATGGGTTGATCTTTATCTTGCTCAATAAATACTCCAGGTCTAGGATCCCTTCCCCTTCGCTTTACTGGCCTAGAATCAGGGTCCTTTGGGTCTCCAGTAGTTAGCTCTTCACATTGAACCATAAGATCGAAAGGAGGATATTCCCATATTTTCCATAACTGACTTCAATAGTATGGCTAACCTCTTAGCAGTAATCCCCTGGTTGAACAGTAGAAACATTAGAACTAGTTTCAGCTTCAGGAGGAAGCTCTTCATCATCACCATCGTAATCAACTAGCACTTCATCAACATCTGAATCTAAATCATGAATCTTAGTCTCTGGTTCTTCACGACTACAACTTAAACCTCATGTTCCTAAGCAATAATCGATTAACTGAACATTCACTGGTACAACTTCTGATTGTGCAATCATTGGTTCAACATTCACATCTTCCGTCTCCGTGAACTGGCCAAACTTCTCTAACTCAATTTTTCCTACATACTTGCTCGCTGTATTTTTCTTTGGCATAAGCGCACTAAAACACATTGGACCCATTGGCTTCAGATCCAAAGTATCTCCAGTTCTTTCCAACTCTGAGTAGTGCACATTTAAAATCATCTGCAGATTTCTGGGATACATGAGAAACTTGTCTTTGCGCACCCCAGTGATATTTCTCTTCATCCCCTCAAACACGTACTTAGAATAATTGTAAGCTTCGTTAGTGATCAGGCAAACAAATGAAGCAGACTAAGTAATGTTTAACTGATCGTTCCCCCTCTATTTTCGGTCATGCATATCATGAACATGTGCAGCAACAGACTCTAGTATGGATGCACAATTTCTTCATCAGTGGAGGATACGATCCTTCATAGCTCAAACGTGGTAATATAGCTTCAACACATCCAGCTGGAAGATCAATTGGATCTGACCTTTGATCGTTAAACTGTAAGACCTCCCGGATAATTTGTTCGGTCACAGTAACATTCTTCTTTTGAATCACAGCTTTAATCGATCCCTTCCCGTCTCCTCCTAGGCTTGGAATCTTGCTGTCTTCCAGAAGTCTTGAATGAGACTTTCATATACAATCGGATTTTCCACGAAGTGTATGTGCAGTTCTGCAGCTGTTCAATCCTTTAATCAGTGATGCATACAGCTTTCTATGCTTCTCAGGAGGTGGAGCTAGACAATTTTGACCATATAAACAATTTTGACCAGTCAAATCTTTGGATCAAACCCTAATAACATTAGTTAATTTTGATGAAGACCAAAATAAGTTCTTAATTAGGGTTCATAATGTTCTTCAAATCTTCAACCAGTTCTTCAAACCTCCTACACATCATCAAATAAACACCATGATTCGATCCAAAATACCTTCAATAGTAACTGTTCGTGAGTCGAAATCGGAGAATATGTAGTCGGAATTGGAGAATATCACTCGGATAATGAGAGAGAATCAGAGAGAGGTTTCGAGTAAATGAAAGGGTCTCAATTCAAAAACCCTCTTAAATGTAGCAATCATCATGGGCCGGACCCTTGAGATGTAGGCCCGGTCCATGGTCTCGACTCGAAACCAATCCAAAATTCTTGATTCTTAAAAGAATCTCAACTTAATTACTCAAGATCAATTAAAAATTTGTTTTTCATTAAATAGCCCTTTAACTTCCCAAGCACATCTTACGAGATTAAAAACCTACAAACATAAAATAAAATTATTTACAAAAATAAAATAGGAAAATATCGAAATTGCTCAGGGATCAAATCACGAGGTTTTGGGCTTGACTTCACTTATCAACACTGTTCTACTACCGAATGATCCAAACGATTGTCAGTATATTTGTCCACCTAAACTTACCTCCCTAGGCCTTTTCCATATGATTGCATGTAATCAGTTTTTATCATGTTTTGGCATATTTAACAATGAACACCCAAACAAATACTAATCAAATCCTGGAATATTTGTCAGCACACACTATAATGCAAGCAGTTTCCCTACCGCATATTTCCACAAGTCTGTTCTAAATTTATGAAACCTTGACTGGGACTAGATTGAGAAGAGAACAGAATAGATAAAAAGTAGAGATGATATAATATACAGATCAACTGAGCTTTCTCAGTTTGATAGAGGGTTTTTTTGGGTTTCTTTTGGGCACTAAGAGCCTCTTTCGGTGTAAAGTGATCTATAAGGTGACAGACGTATAGCTAGGTCTTTGGTCACGCAAAACAGAAGCCAACGCTACCTAGCATCTCCAGGTTTTTTTGATGAGCTTCAATCTTTTCTTTGTAAATTTTTTCAGTTTTCTTTAGAGTAGAATTACTTCTTCTCATTTCATCATAATCTCAAATTAACTCAGCGTTGTGTAAACGATATGACTCAACTTTACCACGACATTCAGGAGTACAGAAAACAGAACTTACCTCTTCAGTAGTGAGTCTGTGAACAGGAGCTGATAGGATCCGAGTCATAAATGCAAAGTTGTCTTCAGAAGTCTAATCCTCAGGAGCTGAAGTCATGAAAGCAATGTTGTTAGAGGTAGTCTGATTCTTTGGAGCAGAAATTTTCAACTGTTGCACTTCTGAGCTCCAATCAAATGAAGATACCAAGGCTGAAGTTGGAGCACTTCCACTAGCAGCATTTGCGGTGTTAGTTGTAGTAACCATGGCTCTCTCAGGGTTAGGAGGAACAGGTTGTGATGGGTTTGATTCCTGTTGACTTGCGGCTTAGTGGCAATTACGTACCAAATGTCCGTGTTCATGACAATTGTAGCAACGCATCTCAAATCGGCATCTTAGTTGGTCCTGAAAAGGTGAGACCTTGCCACTTGTTTCTTCCAGTTTTCCTTATAAAATTCTTTGCTCTAAACACTGCCATAGCCATCTACCATGTGATGTCCATCTCTCTACATCTTTAGGATGAATTTGATCTAAATCATCCATATAAAATTTTGGAGGCTCTTATTTACATGCAACAAAAGCATTCATACAATTTGTAACAATGCAGCTATGTCGAGATTCTCCTTGGACTGTTGAGAGAAGAAGGCAATCATGTAGTTCTTGACAGTGGAATTTGAAGTAGCTGCATTAAAAGATGATGGCATAGGTGTTGCTGAATAGAAAACATTTGCTGATGGAGGTTCTGATGTAGCTCTAACGGATGATGAGCTTCCGAACATCTGGAATCCAGTTTGTGACACAAGAGCAGCATTGTTTGAAGAAGAGGGTGCTATAGTGAACCCTGCAGCAAGCAAACTATTCTTGTGATTCGTTTCCTCTGTTTCTCATCCAGTTCACATGATTTGATGTGTGAGATCATCTCAGACAGACTACATCTACCAAGATCTTTCGTTTTCTTGATCATAGCCACATGATGATCCTAACTCTTTGGTAATGCATTCAAAAGTTATCTGTTCACCAAGGAATTGGACAATGGCAGTTCAGTAATAGTCATCTGAGTGATTAGCTTCACGAACCTCTGAAGCTAATTTCCTATTGTTTCACCATATATGTAATTGAAGTTATTAAAATTCGACTCAGCAAATTATGTCTACTCTCCTTCATATCTTCATTGCCTTCATACACTTCATGTAATGAATCCCATAACTCTTTGGCTGATTTAGCAGTTCTAAAACCAATGGCAATGTCTGGTCCCAAAGCCATGGTCACATAAGCCAATGCATTCTCATCCTCTTCAACAATATCAAAATCTTCATCGGAGTATCGCTCATCAAGCTTCTTAATCTTAATATAGGAGCGTCTTCTCTCTCATACGTAATCTCTCTTGGTCCACGCATGATGCTTCTCCATATCTTACCATCTTTTACCTTGACGTGTTTTTCAAAACGCCATTTCCATTCCTGAAAGTCATCTCCATCAAGCAGTCGAGGAATTCTAGTTGTGGTCCCAATTTTAGAGTCAAGTTCTTGGTGTATGTTCACGCCAGCCAGTTCAGCAGTCTGATTTGTGGAAGTCATTTTTAATTATTAATTTTTAATTTTTAATTTTTAATTTTTAATTTATCAGGTCAAATCAGCGTCAATTAAAGTCAAACAGAGTTGTTTCGAGTCGAAATCACTGGGTCGAAACAAAGAACTCGAGTTCAAAGTCCAAACAGTCTATGTCGCAACCTTGAGTTGATATCTCTAGTTTCTAGTCACGAACACAAGTCCAAATTTTTGTTGTGAGTCGAAACTGGAGTCGAAACCACCTGAAGGTCCGTGATCAGGCGGTTCTAGACGGAAGTTAGCGTAAACGTATATAACAGTTTCGGTAGAATGTTATTAAGAATGGAGTAGAAGTAGAATGCAGCAAAGTCTTCACTGATACCAAAAGAATATACATCTTTATAAGTCCAGCTGGTGGAGTTCCTGGAGAGAATCCGGCAGCACCTCCCCGTAGGGATGGCAAAATTTTAAATGACAAATGAACACACACCACCTATTTATAGGATGAGAAGTTCGTTGTAAGCATCTAAGTTCGGGCGAACTTGACCTAGTCAAGTTCGGCCGAATTGACATCAACATCACCATCATGAGCGAACTTGATCTCCACAGGTCAAGTTCGAGCGAACTTGACCTCCACAGGTCAAGTTCGAGCAAACTTGTTCCCTTTTACACTAAAAACTCCGTATTTTGGTCGTGTGTTTGATTCTAACCTATACAATATTCAACACACGCTTTATCTAGCCTATTCGACAAGTGACGAACACAAAGTGCATCAACACACCTCCTGAGTGATGAGTCAAAACTGAAGTTGAGACCACCTTCTGAGTGATAAGTCGAAACTGAAGTCGAGACACCTCTGATGATGATCGAACTGAGTCAACACTCTGAGTGATGAGTCGAAACTGGAGTCGAAACCACCTCTGAGTGATGAGTCGAAACTGAAGTCGAGACCACCTTCTGAGTGATGAGTCGAAACGAAGTCGAGATCACTGATTGCGAGTCGAAACCTGCAAAACAAACTGTTAAAAGATAAAACTTGACTCACAATCCCACCTATTCCGGAATTTCCAAATTTCAAAGATTATTCCAATCTCAGGATATTCAAAATTGCATCAAAAACTCAGAACAGTGATGAATACGTGTAACACCCGATTTCCATGTATATCCCGGTGGGCCCGGTGGGGAGTATTGGGACGTACAGTTGATATCATCATAACCAATAAAACACAGAGCAACACAGCGGAAGTCTTAGAGTAAAATGTAACTATTACAAACCATAAGTGTCCAAGTGTTCGAAATACAAATATACACGAGGCTTGTAATAAGATCCACAGGCGGATCGAAAATAAATAAACACAAAAAGATAACAGACTCTACAGGCACAACTATAAGGTCGCAACTCCTCAGTATTAATGTCCCGCAGCTTCCGGCCTATTTCGTACTTGCACCTGTAACCTAATCTTTTGAAAATACGTCAGTTTACACTGGTAAATACAATCAACCGACTCATTTCGAAAATCCTTTCGAAATGGATTTAGGTGCACCAGGCACATTTTTATAAATAACTTGGGATAGTACAATTGACCTTGTATTCAGTTTTACATGTCTGTCTTTTACATATGGGGCCCAGAACAGAAACCGAGACATGATCGACTGACACACCACTTCTGAACTTTCACATAGAAAGCAGATAATAATAATAGCAGTTACCGATGTATGCCTACACCAATGCTTAGGTTGTGGCCACTAACACTTTAGTGAGCCAAGGATATCCCAGACACGGTCAAGCCCACCCCCAATGTTTGAGTTTCGGACAAAATAGATTAAAACCGGGTTATGTAGTTTAGTTAATTATCACAATTGGACAAAACATGATTTCCATACCCAACCAAGCGGTAATAGTTTACCGTATCCAAAGCCTGTATAGGGAAAATTGGTTAAGAGTATTTACATGAGCTTAAGTCTTCAAGAAATCCAAAACTCAGCCGCAAATCAAAGACAAGTACATGTACAATTTACCAGGAATGCGTTTAGTCTTGAATCATGGTATTATTAACCAAATTAGAATGCTAACGAGTCCTTAGTTAAGTCTTAGACTTGAACTAGCTAGTCTAACGTAAAAACAAGTACGGTACGATACACTAGATTAAGCGGTGGCTGGAATAGAAGGTTACTTGGACCCGACAAGTATCAAGACTTGTATAACATGGGTGTACCAATAACATTCTGAATTTTGATAGGAAATTGACAAGGTTAAACCCGTTTGGATTAAATTGCGTAAACTATTACGTATGCTTAACCGTAAGCATATAAACGAAACCGGGTAACCAAAGGAGTCATATACAAGTTCCATATGCTAATATGTTTAAGATATGATTTGATATCAGTAATGTAACATCCGTCAAAAACGGATTTACCAAACCCGCTCCGTTTATTAACCGAACAATCAGTTAAAAATTTCGTTGCGAATTTAATGCCCAAAATAATTTTAAACGATACATAATTAATTATTATATTGGAATATATAGTTTGTTTTTGAAAAACTGTTAAAAATAAGAAAATAAAAATAATTTGGCACTGCCGGGTTTCGAACCCGGGTCAGTCAACCGTTTCAGCAAACAACTTAACACACACACACTCAACCACTGTGCCACTAGTGTTTCTTGTTAATTATTTGAATCAATTAATTCATAATATGTTTTTCCGAATTCAAAACCGGCGCCCAAATTTCAGTCGTCGGAAATCCCGGCGATCTCGCGAGATTGGACGGTTTCTTCAAGTCTTAACGTAAACATTTAAACCCACATCGGTTATAACCGACGCCTGAACCCGCGACACAAGCTATAACCGCCGGAGAATTTTTAACCGACGAATCAAGTCGGAAATCGGACCAAATTCATCGACGACCTGCCCTATAAATACCTCCTCGAACCTCTGCAAGCTTTTTCGCTCAAAACCGCACATTTTTACCCGACGTAATTTCACTCGCCGGAAAACCGAACCCTTCACTTCTGAGCCTTACTGAACCCCCTGAGCTTATACCGAAGTCACCCACATCCTTTTCAAGCTTGCTGAAGACACTCTGCTGCAAGACACACGACGCCGGAATCTTTTGCGGCCGCCGGAGTTCTGCCGGAGAAACAGAGGAGTCCAGTCGGTATACCTTACACCTAATTTTTCTTTCTTTTTATTTATATCTCACCTGTAATTAACTGAAACACGCTAACGAACATGATTAAAACTTCGAACCAGTTAATCATCGTTTCTGGTTAAAACTGACGAAGAAGACGAAGTTCCAGTTGTGTATAAGTATAATTAAAATCAAGTTATAACTCGGGTTAGACACACAGTCCAGCGGTGGACTGTGTGCACATTAAACACGCAAACGTCTCGAGTTCGAATCTTGTCCCACGCATGCTGCCTTAATAAAAATGTCTTTTTTGTTAACCGAACCGGAGTCACCGCTGATATATGTTAATTTTATAAAAAACAGAATAATAACCAAGATAGACACACAGTCCAGCGGTGGACTGTGTGTATGTTTAATCACACGTCACAAGTTCGAGTCCGGTCTACTGCACCGATTCGGACAATTATCTAACTTTTTAAAATAAGGCAGAAATGGAAATGTTCAGTTTGTATATAAGTATAATAAAAATCGGTTTATATAACAAGTTAAACACACAGTCCAGCGGTGGACTGTGTGTTAACTCAACCCACAGGTCCCGGGTTCGAGACCTGTGGAGAGCACCGGTCCGATTCAGTAAAATCTTTTTAGAAATAAGTTGATTTTTGGATTAATCTAATCAATATATATATATAATTAAAAACAGAAATATTTCGGGTTAGACACGTCGCTCAGTTGGTAGAGCTGCGTGCACGCGTACGGGAGGTCTCGGGTTCGAGCCTCACTCAGCGCACACATACACGCATTCGAACCGGTCAAACAGTCAAGGTCAATGGTCAACGGTCAACGGTCAACCGTCAAAAAAAGTCAACTTTTTTTATTATTTTTATTTATTTATTTTAATTAAAAATCAATTAAAAATACTTAAAAATAACATTTCTAAGGTTAGAAAATAGCCTTAAACTCACAAAAATACACCCAACAATCCTACTAAAATGGATTAATAAAATCCGTTTACTTACCGAACCATAATGCTATTTATCTAGGTTAATTTCACTCGTGGTTAAAACCACTTCGCGTGCATTCAACATCATCAACCGAACGCACCCACTGTGAGTGAATCTTACAACTCCCCTTTTTAATTACACGTTTTGGGGTGTGTCATGTGTCACAAAATAATTAACTCGTTTATTTAAACTTGTGCCATACCATATCATGATCTAAACTTAGATTGTTTATATTGTTGTGATTATGTATTAGTTTTGTCAACTTATATGAAATTCATTCATTAAGCCCATCAGTTCCTCGTGGGACGAGTTGAGCAACGCGTGCCTCAAAACCAATCCATTATTGTTCATGTGTGTATTATTGAGTTTATATTGTTTGTAGTTATGTCTTTCATATTATCATGTTTATGCAATTCATTCATTAGGCCCATCAGTTCCTCGTGAGAGACGAGTTGAGCAACGCGTGCCTCTAAACGATCCATTATTGTTCGTGTGTGTATTGTTTAATATTAAATTGATTGATGAATAAGTTTACATCTATTTTTACTCATGTGTGGTTGTGCACTTTATTTCATAATCAATTAAATAAACTTGTTCAAATGTTTTCCATAGGATTCACTCGCGAACTTTTTGCTGATCCAAAAACCCTTTTACACATGATACAGGTGAACAGGATGAAGCAAGGAAAACATAGGAAATGCCTTAGAAGAAAACAATGAAGCCTAGATTGATATTTAGGACATGTTGTAATATTGATTGTAATTTTCCATTAAATTGTATTAATGAATATGAAACGTTAAAATAAATGTCATGAGCTTTGATGATAACCCAATCATGCCCCGATCACCTTTTCCGCTGCGGGTCGGGGTGTGACAGATTGGTATCAGAGCCATGACTATAGGGATATAGGATAGGTTATTAGACCTTTAGAGCCTATACTATAGTTTGCCTAAATTTTAAATTGATTAGGTGGTTACATACAAACTTATGATATTTATTTGTTTCATATTTGTTTATACTTACAGGCAAACATGCATACTTATATACATATTCATCATATATATTTCAATGTTCATATATTCAATTCATCTTCATACTCTTGTTATTCAAAGATTTTGTTGCGATTTTCAAATCTCATCAAAGTAAGTTCTGCGACGGGCATGTAGTAACTGGAAGGGTACAAGTACCGGTAGTCGGAACGTCCTGTCTAGGTTGGCATTCATATAAATCCAATATAACGGACCAGTTTGCCTACCTGGGGACTAACGATGAGAGTACGAAGGACCTATTAGGCCAAAGCATGCCACACCAAACGTCGTTCGAACTAACCCCACTTTGAGGTGTCACCGTGTCTACACCTGGACACATTCCGAATCTCACACGTTATATACATATTTCTCGATTTTCTCCGGGTTTTAGTGTACGTAACCAGGCAAACCCATGCGAACCATATGAAAAAACCCGGTATTCATGGGGGCCCACATGATTACGAAGGTGAAGTATGGCGGCATGTAGGGCCTAATGACGAGCAAAGCCCAAGACATCCTATGGATGTAGTAGATTTATTTTTCATAATTATTTTATGAATGTTCATTCCTGGTGCGACCCATGATCCCAAAAACATCCAACTCATACTCTTGACATGTATTCCTTGTAGATGTCTTCTAACCACGCCCGTAGGAAGATGAGAGCAGGAAAAGCCCGCGAACGCATGGCTGCCCTAATCGCTCAACAAATGGCTGCCGTAATACCCAACATTGTAATCCAAGTCCAACAAGCACTTACCGCTAATCCTGTCAATCAAGAAAACCAAAACATTATCAACTCTCCCCCAAATACCACTAGATGCACCTACAAGCATTTCAAATCATGCGACCCTCCAAAATACGAAGGGACGGAAGGTGTCACCGCTCTCCTCCATTGGTTTGAAGAGATGGAGAACACTTTTCTAAATTGCGATTGCCCCAATGATCGCAAAGTGCGATATGCTACCGGTCGATTATATGGAATAGCACTTACTTGGTGGAATACAGAGAAGGCCAAATGAGGTGTTGAAGATGCTATGACTTTAACTTGGAATGAATTGAAGGAAATCATGACCAGACGATTTTGCCCAAGGAGCGAAATCAAGAAATTAGAAGATGAATTTTATTCGTTGAAGCAAAAGGAAGGAGACCACACCACGTACAACAAAAGATTCCTCGAGTTACATCAAATGGTTCCCAACATGTTCACTCCACTCAACCGTTTGATCGAGCACTACATTCGAGGTCTTCCGTCAAAGATTCAAGACTCTGTAATAAGTACCACGCCTGCAACTTTGGAAGCAGCAATGGAGCTAGCGACAGCGCTCACCGAGAACCGAATCCGAAACAAAGACTTCAAGGAGGAGAAGAAGAAGGATAAAGCATCGACTGAAACTTCCGACTACACCCAAACCGAATCCCCTTCTCAACCCAATTCTAAAAGAAAAAGAGACGGGCAACTTTTCGCTGCTATCCAACGAAATCAACCAATTTCACACGCCATACCCATCCAAGCTATCCCAATCACTCAAGTGGCACCCAACTCAACTTACCCAAATAAGAAACCATATCTTGGACCTCACCCTCGATGCAACAACTGTTTTTATCACCATCCCCTTACTCTACCTTGTCGACTATGTGCAACTTGTGGATGCTATGGTCATTTGAGCAAGGTTTGCCGCACCTGTCAAAACCAAATCTCTCCCCCTACTCAAACCATGAACCAAACCTATCAACAAACCCAATACCCCATGTTCCCATATGTTCGAGCTTGTTTCAATTGTGGCGACCCTACCCACTTTAGAAACACATGCCCTCAATTGGTTAACGTCATCAACACTCAAGCTCAATCAAATCCAGTTAACCAAATAAACCAAGAAAACCCAACCGCTAGGCCACCAGCAAGAGGAAGAGTTTTCAACATCAACGCCAATCCTGTCGAAGATAATGATGGCCCAAACGAAGATACCCAAATAGTCCTCTTCACCAGAAATCAAGATTCAACTCCAATCGTTTAGTTTTATGCTTTTTCTTTATGTTTTAGAATCACATCGAACCAATCATAACTTAAGGATAAAGCCAATGAAACTTTGACAAGAATATGGTGGATACGCCGCTGGTACTTCCTATATATAAGTATTCTTGTCAAAGGATCTGAAGCATTATCTGGCGGTTATGAGAGGTTCCATGTGTAAACTGTTTGAGTAATTATTGTTTATTATTTTCAGTACATGCAATTTCATAGGCCGCCGCTCCCCATTACATTATGAGCGTTGAGCATGTTCCCCATTTTATTATGAGGTTGAACCTGGCGTGCCCACATACGATCGGCTCCGTTTGATTGAGCCTTGATCGCACAGACATTTTTTTCATTTTCAGTACATGCAATACGATCGGCTCCGTTTGATTGAGCCTTGATCGCACAGACATTTTCATTATCAGTATCTTGTGATTGTTGTGTTTGTTGTAGAGTCACATAGAACTAATCATAACTTGCGGATAAAGTCAATGAGAATTTGACGAGAATATGGTGGATATGCCGCTAGTACTTCCTATATATAAGTATTCTTGTCAAAGGATCGGAGGCATTATCAGGCGGTTATGAGAGGTTCCATGTATAGGCTGTTTGTGTGATTATTGTTTAGATTAAATTTATTATTTTCAGTACATGCAATACGATCGGCTCCGTTTGATTGAGCCTTGATTGCACAGACATTTTCATTTTCAGTACATGCAATACGATCGGCTCCGTTTGATTGAGCCTTGATCGCACAGACATTTTCATTATCAGTATCTTGTGGTTGTTGTGTTTGTTGTAGAGTCGCATAGAACTAATCATAACTTGCGGATAAAGTCAATGAGAATTTGACAAGAATATGGTGGATACACCGCTGGTACTTCCTATATATAAGTATTCCTGTCAAAGGATCGGAGGCATTATCAGGCGGTTATGAGAGGTTCCATGTATAGGTTGTTTGTGTGATTGTTGTTTAGATTAAATTTATTATTTCCAGTACATGCAATACGATCGGCTCCGCTTGATTGAGCCTTAATCGCACAGACATTTTCATTTTCAGTACATGCAATACGATCGGCTCCGTTTGATTGAGCCTTGATCGCACAGACATGTTTTCATTTTCAGTATTTTGTGTTTGTTGTATTGGTTGTAGAGTCACATAGGACTAATCATAATTCACTGATAAAACCAATGAAAATTTGACGAGAATATGGTGGATGCGCCGCTGGTACTTCCTATATATAAGTATTCTTGTCAAAGGATCAGAGGCATTGTCAGACAGTTATGAGAAGTTCTATGTAGGATGTAGTAGTTTCTTGGTAACTAATCATAACTTGTGGATAAAACCAATGAAAATTTGGCAAGAATATGGTGGATACGCCGCTGGTACTTCCTATATATAAGTATTCTTGCCAAAGGATCAGAGGCATTATCAGGCGGTTATGAGAAGTTCCATGTAGGATTTTGTATTGCCCTGGGTTAAAATTTGTGTTACATTTATATCATCTCGCTATTTAAAGAAATTGGATTGTGTTCCATTTCTACATAAACTAACCTCTCCATCATAACAAACGAGAGAGGAACTGTCACCATTCAAACATATATGCTATCAGAATGTGGATTTAAATATTAGCTGTTGTGTTTATTTATGTTCTATAGTCATAGAACCAATCATAACTTACTGATAAAACCAATGAAAATTTGACAAGAATATGGTGGATACGCCGCTGGTACTTCCTATATATAAGTATTCTTGTTAAAGGATCAGAGGTATTGTTAGATGGTTATGAGAAGTTCCATGTAGGTTGTAGTATTAGAAGCTTTGCCTTAGGATATAACCATATCCTTCCAAACATATCCAAACTCTTATGCATGATATCATAGTTAGCGAATCAACTCTGCTTATCAATACTTTTACAGTAGGGTACTTAACCCTTACAAGGAACGTTACCGCCTCAAACAAAAACTTAAAACCTTACTTTTTCTAAGCATGTAACTGTCAAACTAAACACCATCATTCTTTTAGTCAAATATATCACTACCTAAATTTCGGGTCGAAATTTCTAAAAAGCAGGGGATACTGTAACATCCGTCAAAAACGGATTTACCAAACCCGCTCCGTTTATTAACCGAACAATCAGTTAAAAATTTCGTTGCGAATTTAATGCCCAAAATAATTTTAAACGATACATAATTAATTATTATATTGGAATATATAGTTTGTTTTTGAAAAACTGTTAAAAATAAGAAAATAAAAATAATTTGGCACTGCCGGGTTTCGAACCCTGGTCATTCAACCGTTTCAGCAAACAAATTAACACACACACACTCAACCACTGCGCCACTAGTGTTTCTTGTTAATTATTAGAATCAATTAATTCATAACATTTTTTTCCGAATTCAAAACCGGCGCCCAAATTTCAGTCGTCGGAAATCCCGGCGATCTTGCGAGATTGGACGGTTTCTTCAAGTCTTAACGTAAACATTTAAACCCACATCGGTTATAACCGACGCCTGAACCCGCGACACAAGCTATAACCGCCGGAGAATTTTTAACCGACGAATCAAGTCGGAAATCGGACCAAATTCATCGACGACCTGCCCTATAAATACCTCCTCGAACCTCTGCAAGCTTTTTCGCTCAAAACCGCACCTTTACCCGATGTAATTTCACTCGCCGGAAAACTTCTGCACATCGCCGGAAAACCGAACCCTTCACTTCTGAGCCTTACTGAACCCCCTGAGCTTATACCGAAGTCACCCACATCCTTTTCAAGCTTGCTGAAGACACTCTGCTGCAAGACACACGACGCCGGAATCTTTTGCTGCCACCGGAGTTCTGCCGGAGAAACAGAGGAGTCCAGTCGGTATACCTTACGCCTAATTTTTCTTTCTTTTTATTTATATCTCACCTGTAATTAACTGAAACACGCTAACGAACATGATTAAAACTTCGAACCCGTCAATCATCGTTTCTGGTTAAAACTGACGAAGAAGACGAAGTTCCAGTTGTGTATAAGTATAATTAAAATCAAGTTATAACTCGGGTTAGACACACAGTCCAGCGGTGGACTGTGTGCACATTAAACACGCAAACGTCCCGAGTTCGAATCTTGTCCCACGCATGCTGCCTTAATAAAAATGTCTTTTTTTGTTAACCGAACCGGAGTCACCGCTGATATATGTTAAGTTTATAAAAACCAGAATAATAACCAAGATAGACACACAGTCCAGTGGTGGACTGTGTGTATGTTTAATCACACGTCACGAGTTCGAGTCCGGTCTACTGCACCGATTCGGACAATTATCTAACTTTTTAAAATAAGGCAGAAATGGAAATGTTCAGTTTGTATGTAAGTATAATAAAAATCGGTTTATATAACAAGTTAAACACACAGTCCAGCGGTGGACTGTGTGTTAACTCAACCCACAGGTCCCGGGTTCGAGACCTGTGGAGAGCACCGGTCGGATTCAGTAAAATCTTTTTAGAAATAAGTTGATTTTCGGATTAATCTAATTAATATATATATATAATTAAAAACAGAAATATTTCGGGTTAGACACGTAGCTCAGTTGGTAGAGCTGCGTGCACGCGTACGGGAGGTCTCGGGTTCGAGCCTCACTCAGCGCACACATACACGCATTCGAACCGGTCAAACAGTCAAGGTCAATGGTCAACGGTCAACGGTCAACCGTCAAAAAAAGTCAACTTTTTTTATTATTTTTATTTATTTATTTTAATTAAAAATCAATTAAAAATACTTAAAAATAACATTTCTAAGGTTAGAAAATAGCCTTAAACTCACAAAAATACACCCAACAATCCTACTAAAATGGATTAATAAAATCCGTTTACTTACCGAACCATAATGCTATTTATCTAGGTTAATTTCACTCGTGGTTAAAACCACTTCGCGTGCATTCAACATCATCAACCGAACGCACCCACTGTGAGTGAATCTTACAACTCCCCTTTTTAATTACACGTTTTGGGTGTGTCATGTGTCACAAAATAATTAACTCGTTTATTTAAACTTGTGCCATACCATATCGTGATCTAAACTTAGATTGTTTATATTGTTGTGATTATGTATTAGTTTTGTCAACTTATATGAAATTCATTCATTAAGCCCATCAGTTCCTCGTGGGAGACGAGTTGAGCAACGCGTGCCTCAAAACCAATCCATTATTGTTCATGTGTGTATTATTGAGTTTATATTGTTTGTAGTTATGTCTTTCATATTATCATGTTTATGCAATTCATTCATTAGGCCCATCAGTTCCTCGTGAGAGACGAGTTGAGCAACGCGTGCCTCTAAACGATCCATTATTGTTCGTGTGTGTATTGTTTAATATTAAATTGATTGATGAATAAGTTTACATCTATTTTTACTCATGTGTGGTTGTGCACTTTATTTCATAATCAATTAAATAAACTTGTTCAAATGTTTTCCATAGGATTCACTCGCCAACTTTTTGTTGATCCAAAAACCCTTTTACACATGATACAGGTGAACAGGATGAAGCAAGGAAAACATAGGAAATGCCTTAGAAGAAAACAATGAAGCCTAGATTGATATTTAGGACATGTTGTAATATTGATTGTAATTTTCCATTAAATTGTATTAATGAATATGAAACGTTAAAATAAATGTCATGAGCTTTGATGATAACCCAATCATGCCCCGATCACCTTTTCCGCTGCAGGTCGGGGTGTGACAAGTAAGATATCAATATGTAGGCTCTTAATGATTTTAAAACCGAATCATGCCTCATAAGGGCATTTTGGTCATTTTATAGTTTATAAAAGGTGTTTATTGTAAATCTGATGTCAAGATTATAATTATTCTGTATAATTATAAATTTTATGATGTTGTATCAGTAGGATATCAAGTATATGTGTGCTTGGTAGTTTTAAACCAAACTATGTCCTGTAGTGGCATTTTAGTCATTTCACACATAGCCTTGAGGTCATAATTGGGATTCTGAGTTTGAGACTTGTACTTACTGTAAAGTTGTTGAAAATTAGTTTATAAATCAGTAGGTAACAAGTTTTGGTTCATAGTTATGGTTTTAAACCATACTATGCGCTGAAAAGGCGTAAAAGTCGATAAATGTCGTTAAATTCGATATTTAAGGTAAACTGAGGTTATGACCTATTTTATATAATCAAAATATATTATTTAACATGCTATATCAGTAAACAAAAGGTTTAGTTACAAAAAGCTTGGTTAAAGTCTCTTTATGCGAAAAAGGGTAATTTGGTCCATTATTGGCATTTAACAAATCTTAGGCCTTTATTCAGTTTATAATCTGAATAAACATCCCAATGTGTCCTACATATCATATTACATCATTAGGTATTAAGTTTAAGTGTAGAGATTATGTCTAAACCTTTGAAAATGCCAAGAAGAGCATTTTAGTCATTTAAAAGTGTCATTTGCGATTTTTAATCAGAATGCAGCTTATGACCAGGACCATGGCATCAAAATAATTTATTATGTTTAAAAATCAGATTATAACTTGCTTGCATGATTATATATATTAAAAACCTTGATTTACACAAAAAGGGCATTATTGTAAAAGTTAAGCATAATTAACGGAACTTGTGTATAAACTCTGATTACTAATGAACCATGTAGTGTAACTTCCGGAGGTTATACTATACTAAAACATGGTCCTAATATGACTTAAAGCCAGTAGCTTAACTAGCTAAATCGGGTCAGAACTAAAAGTCAATGCAGAAGTCAAACTTCGTGACTTTCGGTTGCGAACCGACCCTAGACCTGGACTTGACGGGCCGAACATGTTTGCACATGTTCTAATTATTATTACCAAGTTAATTAAGTGACAAAACGTATTTTATAACACCTACATAACTAGTTATGCACTTATTTATAAAGCTGGCCCGTTGACTTTTATTGACTTAGACTTTGACCCGTCAATTGGTCAAGAATTTGTGGTAATTAGGAGGCGCCCTTTTAATCGATTAACACCTACCTAATTATGATCACGAAGCCACATTCGCAACGAACAATGGCTAGACTGTAATCGTCTTAGCTCAAGGTTAAAGCATTTTTACGTCAATGTTTTGACTTTGGCTTAAAAGCCAAAAACAAAACAACTAGATCTGAAGTGGAGCACTTACAAGTGATCCAAAAGAACTTAGAACTTCAAGGGAATGCTCCAAAATGCTCAGGAGCTTTCCAAGTGAGCTAGAGAGAAGAATGTGAGGAATGAGCAATTTATGACCAACACAAGTGCCCTTTTTATAGTTGAGGATGAGCTAGGAGACCATGACAGGTGTTTGAGGGAGTTCTAGGATGAGTACAAGTGTCTAGGGACGTGTCAAGACCAGCTAAAAGGGTGGCATTCGCGAACAAGATGGCAGCATGTGAATCTACCATGCAATCTGTCTCTGGCAGGTCCTTACGGACCGTATGGCTCTAGCCTTGCGGTCCGTAAGGCCTACAGGCGCCCCTAGTTTTCAATATGTTTACGGACCGTAACCAAATAGGCTTGCGGTCCGTAACCGCCTCCAAGAAACTTAAATTTTGGCAGTTTTCACCTTTAGTCCGCTAACTTTATTCACTAATACTTAGGGATCATAATGTATCGTTTCAGCGACTTTAGTCCCTCTCGTCTTAGTGCACGACATACGAGGATTATCGGGACACGTGTCAGAACATTATTGGATGTAAAACACGTGGTGTTACATCCTCACCCCCTTAAAATAAATCTCAATCTCAAGATTTTTAATTAAACAAATGTGGGTACTTCTGCCGCATAATGGACTCGACTTCCCACGTCTCAAGGTAGGCTTTACCTCTTTCGGGGAATCCACACATTCTTGTACCTGACACACAAGCGTCCCATTTAACCTTCACAACCGGCACATGCTTCTTACAAAGCTTCTTGACTTGTCGATCTTCAATCGCCACAGGCTTTTCGACGAACCACAGGTTCTCATCAATCTGTACGTCATCATGTGGCATAGCCAATGATTCATCAACCAAACACTTCTTCAAATTTGAAATGTGAAACACATCATGAATTCCGCTGAACCTTTCAGGCAGCTTTAGCTTATATGCTACGGACCAGACACGTTTGACAATCTTGAACGGTCCAATATACCTTGGGCTTAACTTTCCCTTTTTGCTAAAACGCATAACGCCTTTCCAAGGCGACACTTTTAATAAAACCTTGTCCCCTACCTGGAACTGAAGAGGTTTGCGCCTTTTATCTGCATAACTTTTATGTCGAACCCTGGCAGCTTTGAGACGATCTCGAATCTGCAATATCTTTTCCGTCGTTTCTAGGACAATTTCTGGTCCTGTCAGTTGAGCTTCCCCAACTTCTGCCCAACAAACAGGTGTTCTGCACTTTCTCTCGTATAAGGTTTCAAATGGAGCAGCCTTAACACTCGTGTGATAGCTATTGTTGTAGGGAGAACTCAATTTACAGTAAATGACTATCCCAGCTACCGCCTAAATCAATCACGCATGCGGGTAACATATCTTCCAATGTCTGTATAGTGCGCTCACTCTGCCCATCCGTCTGCGGATGATAAGCCGTATTGAAATTCAATCGCTTGCCCAATGCTTGCTGAAAGCTTCTCCAAAAGTGAGAGGCGTACCTTGTGTCCCTGTAGGACCGATCCTGATAGCATAGGAACCTAGATTTGATATCTAATGTCCATAATAGTGGAAATATTACGACACGATTACCAAACAACAAGAATTAGTCAATTAAACGTCAATTTTATTGATATAACATCAAGTCTCCAATTTGACAGAGCTCCGCCTCAAAGTGCGCAAAGTTACAAATGACAAGACATAAGCTAGCTATATATAGTGGAGTAAGTTCGCTAGTGATCACCTGAGTTCGGGCGAACTTGACCTAGTCAAGTTCGGCCGAACTTGACATCACACGAACCTTACCAGCGAACTTGACTTAACATAACATAAATACTTGATTTCGCTAGCCTATTCACATCTAATCTATACAGACTCGATATAAGACTAAGACATAGACATTCTTCATAAACAGACTCCCCCTTGGATATCATCTTCGTCTTTTATCAGTCTTCAAAACTTTGTCTTCAATAAAACTTTAACGTGTACGACCGAAGAAGTTCTTGAATGGCTTCTTTCGTCTTTCCTGCTTCGGATCAGGCGTCTGATCTGTAGGAGGCACTTTGTTCATATATTGAAACCTTCTGAGCCTTGCCGCCCTACCTTTTTTATCTATTTCCTCAAGACGCTTTTCTTCCTTTAAAAATTCAACTCGTTCAAGATCCCTCCAGCTCGTTTTCCACATCTTTCCTGAATTAACTTCATGAGCATAGCAGACGTTAACAACCCTCTGATATTGTATAGCTTGTTCTTTTTCACGTTCTTCAAACACTATCTTGCTGTAGAACAAGCATTTGATATCTTCTCTCGAGCAGTTTACCAACCACATAGGATCTAGAATCTTGATCGTTCTCCAAAGTCCTCTCATACCTTGCACCCTAAACATTTCAACCTTCTCCTTCGTAATATCCAGATGATCCTCAAATCTAAGTACAGTCACTGCTTCACACGTATTCGGATCAATCTGCCACCATTTGAACAATGGATAAAAGTCTTGTTAGATCGGCATCAACGGCATGTTTCTCATCGCTCTCGGGCGTTTCATGATCAGTGTAATATCTTTCTCCCCAGTCTTCTTGTTAGTCTTGATTTGTCGTCTAGGAATGAAAGGCTTCCAGTGTTCAAAACCTTTTGTTGCTTCATACTTGATCATTTTCCATAGTAATTGATCAATAAATTTCATGTGGTACATTACGTTCCTTGTCTGAACAAGCTCATCAACATCCCAGAAAGGTAGTGTTTTAAAATCAGCCAGATACTTGAAGTATTGAACTCCATATTCCCATTTAATGGCATACACATTCAACTCCTTAAACCACCCCCAACTTAGGATATCCCCTAATGACACATCTTTATCTCTGGTAAAGAATGCTAGAGGACGTCGAAACTTACGTTCACGCGGCATCTCTTTAAACCAGGATTTCTAAGCTTGAGCTATTTCCTCCTTTGTCATCAGCTTTGGAACTTTTCCTTCACGAATAGATTCTTCAATCTTTTCTTTAAGCATATCCTCGTTCAATTGCTTACACATCTCCTCGAACTTAGGAAAATTATCTGTATTAGGACCAACATACTTCACATCTTCGTCTTTCTCTTCATCAGAAGACCAATCTTCCACTACCACCCTGTTGTATTCATCAGCCTCATATCTTCCTCGATAATGATGCTCGTTAGGCTCAAATGCGTTCACGTTCAACACTTGCTCTTCGAAATCAAAATCTAATGATTCAGCATCAACTTCAATCAACTTAGCCAAATCTTCTTTGGTATAATTGTGAACATATTCTCCCTCTTCAACGTTATGCTCAAGCATGAGTATCAACGACTTTGTCGGAACTGCCGCAACAGGATTTGCAATAGTAATAACATCAGACATATCAACATCATCAGATGGCCCTGTTTGCCCTGACTCCCCCTCATTCTGTTCATTCATAGCATTTGCTTCATCATTCAGAAGACTTGTGAAATCGAAGCTTTCATTTATTGTCGCATCAACCACCTTTATCCATGTACCACTTGGATCATCATCATTACCTCCATCGTGGTCAGAATCATCTTTTGGATCATCTGTCGGGGGTTCATCATCTTTATTTTCATCTTCTGCTTCATCATCGTCCTTTTCTTCAGAAACAATTTCAACATCAGAAGGTTTGACAGATTCGTCAACCTTAACAACCTCGGACTCAGAAGCTTTTTTAACATGCTCAATATTCTCATCAACAGGCTTTTCAGCAGCTTCAGATGATTTAGGTTCCTCACCTTCAATACCTTTACCTTTACCACTTGCTGCAAGTTCTTTTTCTGCTCTTTCTTTCGCCTCTTGCATATCCAAACGATTGCATTCAGCAATGAAATCAATACCAAGGGTCTTAGATAATACATTCTGCATCCTGGTAAACCTTCGATTATTTAGGGCTTGTATTGCTTTCAGATCAGCAATTTCTTTTTGCAGCTTTTCATTTGCATCCTGTAGGCTTTCAATCAATACTTTGAAAAATTCTCGTTCGCTTTCCAATACCTTTATCTTGTCATCCATTATTTCTTTCTCAACGGAGCTTTGATTAACTTTCTTGATTAGCTCGGCTTTCTCTTCTTCATTCTTTTGCACTCTATCTTCCAATTCTTGGACACGCTTTTCTAGAACATCAATGTCTGTATCAGGGAAGAACTCATCTAAATCCTGAAGATTCACTGGTTCATTTGGAATATCACCAAATAGATTTGACTGTGACTTCTTTGGTGTTGACATATGAGTAGCAGTTTTTGGAGTAGACTTCTTTGGAGTTGCTTTCCTCGGAGTTGAGCTTTCAGAATGAACACCTTTAGGATCAGGTGATTGAATCACTGGTACTTCAAGTAAATTAGACTCAGGAGGTTCTTATGTTGCTCCTAGCCTTTCTGCCTCAAATGAAATGATAACAGGATGTTCTTGTATAACTCATGGACGTTCAGCTTCAGAAGAAATAACAACAGGAGGTTCTTGTGTAGGAGGTTATTGTGTAACTCTTCTCTCTCCTGTGCACCAGAAGGTTCTTGTGTTACTTCTGTGCTTTTTGGCTTTCCCATTTATCTCCTGCTTGCAGGTTTCTGAGTTGTCTTTGATTTTTTGCATTTTGCCGATGGAGACCCTGTAGTCTTTGTTGTTGAAACTACTACAGACTTTACACGCTTAGTTCTTTTCTTAGGTCTCTCCTCGTCGGACTCTTTTTCAAGATTCGGATCAAAGTCAGCATCAGTTTCTTTGACCTTTTCTGCCTTTGTTTCTGCTATTGACCTTTTTGTAGCTTTCTCGATCGAATCATCACTGTCATCATCGTTCTCGGAAGTAGCAGAAATTACATCGTCTTCCTGCATAGTCTTTTCAGTTTCCTGACTCTCAATAACAACCGCTGCGATAGAACCAGCCTCTGTTTACACATTAACAGGCTCGTCTTCATCAATCAGCATCGTATCAACTTTCTTAGCACCACGCTTTTTCTTCTTTTCAACTTCAGCTTTGACAAACCATTCACTACGCGCTTTAGGCTTGAACGACTTAAACCACTCTGTCTCAGCATTCAATTCCTTCTCATTACCACTACCATCGTTCCTCCATTTATTTCCTGACGGTGCAACATAGTTTTCATCTTTCAACGCCCCAAATATTGGTTTCGCAACAGGTGCTGAATCCTGTTTCTGGGATTTTAACAACTTCTTCACATTCGTTTCATCGAGGTGACTAAAGTATAGAATGTCATTCGGATCACGTGTAATGTTTGAAAACTTCTCATCAATAAGCATCTGCACGAATCTCGGATATAAACACAATCTTGTGTCTTCCATATTCTTTGACATGTGAGTGAATACAAACTTTGAATAGTTATACGACTTCTTCAGAATCAATGTCGTTGCCATGCAGGCCATATAATCTTGAACATCGTCGAGACCCGCCTTTCTGTGGCTAAATGTATGAATAATAGCATGCATAAGAAGCTTGTAGGGGTTTGAGACTTCCCCTTTCTTCAACGTCGGCTTATTAACGCTTCCCTTGTAGCCCATACGATAGAAACAACCTCGTACCATCTTCTCGTCTAAGAAAATAGGATCATCTTTGTCATCGTTGAATTGCAAGATCCTGCGTATATCATCCTCAGTGACAATGATCGCTTTGTTCTCGTCCCCAACTTGTACCGACGAAGTAATAGTCTTCTTGTCTGCACTTAAACTTGCGTTCATCCAGAAGTGATATGTGTGCGATCGATATGACACTGTATGCTCCGTGATAGCTCTATGAATAGGACAATCCTTTACAAACTTCAAGATGCTATCGTATTCCTTCAGCGACGGACATAATGCCTTATCGAGAGTAATACAGGTGTTATGGAACTTTGAATAATCCATAGTGATTACCCGCGCTGGTACTTGAACCTGAAAATCGACGCAAAAAACTTAGCACGTATTTCGAGAAAAAGTTACAAAAATTTTTCAACATATTAACATCAAGTTCGGGCGAACTTGATGTTGGTATTGCAAACAGTTTTGTCAAGTTCGCCCAAACATGTTATACAAACATGTTCATTAATTCATTCATAAGTTCGGGCGAACTTACATTCAACACACTTTCAATTCAATTTATAAGTTCGAGTGAACTTTCATTCAAAAACAAACTTTCAGATTTTTATACTGAATTCGGTCGAACTTAGTGTTAGAATTATGAGACTTGTTGTTTTAGGATGCAAGTTCGGCCGGACTTGTCAAAACAAGTTCGGGCGAACTTGTCATCTTCTTCAACATGACATGCAAGAAACTATAATGACCAAATTAATCAAATTCAAATCATGAATATGGTTGATTTATGTTTGTTATTACAATCTTAAGATCAATTTGTCCAGATGTACCCCAGATCTATCAATTTTATTAGTTTCAGATTTGAGTTAAACGATTAAGGTCCAATTCACGGTTTAAAATGTGATTTCTCACCTCTGCCATTGTAGATGGTGTGCAAATCACCACAAACAATAAGAATTTTGGCAGCACAATGACGTATTTTTGACAATTTAGAAAAATCGCACCAGGAGACTAAGTTCGCTCAAAGAATTATGTTGATTGATAATGAAGTTCGGCCGAACTTGCAAGGTATATATACCTTAGCAAGTTCAGGCAAACTTGAGAGCCCAAGTTATAAAGCCCATGACAAGTCCAAGCGGACTTACCGACAACTCACAAAAATCCCAACAAGTTCGGTTGAACTTGTTATCAAATGAATTCTTTAAACAGTTTAGCAAGTTCGGTCGAACATGCCTAAACTCAAATTCAAATTTTCAGAATTTTGCAATTAAGTCCCTATACGTTTCACTTTTACCAGTACTGAAAATCCACTTAGTTGACCAAATCCAAGTTAATGACCTTGGTGAACTGATTTGTCTGCCGAGTCAAGTTAATGACCCCGGTTTGACCCGTTACGAACAAAATGTTGATATTTTCAAAATCAAAGTTTCAAATTAATGAACTTATTCATTGTTTTGGCTTATCAGATTTTACAGATTAGCTCCCAGCCCATTGTCAATAAGATTCCCACCAGTTTAGCACCTTAGCAGACTTCAAAGATCCGTTCTCCAACATTGGTTTGCTGAAAATAATGTAGAAACAAATTTTTTTTGTATTTTTGTAAGTTTATGCTAAAACACACTGAAAATATTTTTGGTTTTAATCTGTAAAGCAGATAAACTATGTACAGAACAATGTAAACTATCTACAAAAACATTTACAGACATATTTTTGTGAATTCGTGTCTAAGGATCATATCAGTTGATTAAGACATATCACTAGTACCGTTGACCTTTAGATGACTTTATGTTTTAAACTCGTTTACTTAGATTGTCGATATGATTGTCCATTTAAACTTTACCACGTTTCTCAACTGTTCCAAGATATGTTAAGATATGGTTTATGAAACTTGACTTATCTATGGTTCCCACTTCTTGAATATACTCTCGTATCAGGATTCCCTAGATTTCATCTTACAGGTGAATATAGCGTAATTGATATCTGTATCTGGGTTAATGCGAGACCTTGAGAGCTCAGGTTAGTACTACCATACAGACAAAGAGATGAAGGTTCGACTTTAACATGTGTTTAATTTAAGGAATCTTTTTAGCACTGCAAATGATTAGATCTTTCGATGCTTTTCAAGATTGCATGCACTTTAGGGGTTTATAGCGAAAGTATTATAGAAGTTCTAGGCTATTGCTTCCGCAAAATCAGAAGAACTTGTATAACACCCCAGATATCAACTATCTATAAAGACCTCTTATCTCAGAATCAGGCAATCTCTCAAACGAAATTTCGGAGTACAAAGTCTATATATCCAAGATGTGTTAATCCACAAGATTAAGCAGTTGTAAAATTTAGTTTATATCTCGAAAACAATTTACTGAACGTGTTAAGCCTATCGACACATCCACAGTAAGACTTGTTTATCACTTTTAAACTTTACATTTCTTTAACATACTGTGATAGTCCACTGATGTACTATCATTTCCTTTTTGTGATACCGAATTCTTTTTGTCTTTTTCAATGTTTTTGTACATTTTGAAGTTTTTCATATGTTTTTGTATTTACTAAAATATTTCTCCCCCTAAAATCAAAAACATATTTTTGGATTTTAGATTTTGTAAGAAATACTAATCTATAAGGTAAATAACAAACCAATGTGGATCACGTGAACTCGTCGTCCGATCCGTATTCAACCTCAGCTTCCGCACCTGTCAGCAAATTTTTAATACCGTTAAGCCTCATTAGTTATTTAAATCTTGTTAAAGGAAATGCTTTGGTATAAAAATCAGCCTTTTGTCGTCGGTGTGGATTTTTTCTATTCGCACCAATTTCTTTTCGTAACAGTCAAGAATGAAATGGTAACAAATTTCAATATGTTTAGTACGTGAGTGATGAATCGGATTTTTTGTTATATCGATGGCTGCTTTGTTATCTACGAATAAAGGCGTATCAAGAAACTGCAGACCATAATCCCTCATCTGTTGTTGAATCCAAAGGATTTGAGAACAACAGCTAGAAGCAGAAATGTATTCTGCCTCACAGGTAGAGAGAGAGACCGTGGTCTGTTTCTTGCACTACCACGTTACCAAACGTGTTCCAAAGAATTCGCATCCTGCCATTGTAGATTTCGAGTTCAGTTTGTCCACTTCGAACTCTGAGTCAGCGTATCCCTTTAGATCAAAATTGTCATTCTTTGGATACCACAAGACGATGCTTGGACATCCCTTCAAGTAACAGAAGATTCGTTTGACTATCTGCATGTGTGACACTCGAGGACTAGACTGATATCTCACACATAAGCAAGTAGGATACATGATGTCTGGGCGAGATGCCGTTGGATACATCAGAGATCCTATCATCGATCGATAGAGTGTGTCATCAACTTCGGTTCCCGCCTCGTCTATGCAAATCCCATGGTTCAGTGTCAGCGGAGTCGAAAACGGCTTCGAGCTATCCATTTCAAACTTCTTGAGAATGTCATGAACATACTTTGTGTCACACCCCGACCCGTAGCGGAATAGGAGTCGGGGCATAATTGGGTTATCACCAAAGCTCATGATGTTTACTAAAATGTTTCATATTTATTAAATTCAAATTACACTTAAATGTTCAAACCAAATTCATACAATACAAGGAAATGAACACTAAATAAAACAATCCAAAGTCTAAACCGATTTATTCTTCTAGGCCATCCTATATGTTTCTTGCTTCAACTGGATCACCTGTATCATAAAAATAGGGAATTTTGGGTCAACAAAAGTTGGCGAGTGAACCTTGTTAAAAACATTTGTTATTGATTTCTTGTTGTATTTAATATGAAAAAATTGTGCAATAATCATATGTGAGCAAACGTAAATAAACAAACAATCACAAACCACCTTGCATGAGTATATGACATGAATGATAATGTATTGTGAGATCAAGGCTCAATCAAACGGAGCCGATCGTATGTTGGCAACGTCACGTTCCGCTCATAGGTAATGGGGAACATACGAGCCTATGATGATGTATGTGAGATCAAGGCTCTATCAAACGGAGCCGATCATATGTTGGCAATGCCACGTTCCGCTCATAGGTAATGGGGAACAGACGAGCCTCTGATGATGTATGTACTGAAAATGATAAATTTAATCTAAACATCAACCACGCAAACAATTGATACATATTGGATACACATTTGATCATGGATATGATGGATGCACAAGTGTTTAAATGTAATAAATAATAAGCGACACATGATACACCCCAAAATGTGATTAAAACGGGGAATTGGTAGAGATTCACTCACATTGGGTGCGTTCTTTTGATGTTGTTGGATGCGCACGAGTTTTGGGATTTGATCGACGAGGAAAAACTAACCTAAAATAATAACGAAATGGTTCGGTAAATAAATTGATTTTATTAACAAATTTAATAGGATTTTTAGATTTATTTTTGTGAGTTTAAGGTCATTTTCTAACTTTAAAATATTATTTTTAAGTATTTTTAATTGATTTTTAAATTAAATAAATAAATAAAATTTTACTTTTTTTGTTGACCGTTGACCGGACCGTTGACCGGTCGGACAGTGGTAATTTGGTGCGCTGAGTGAGGTTCGAACCCGGGACCTCTCGTACGCGTGCACGCAGCTCTACCAACTGAGCTACGTGTCTAACCCGAAATATTCTATGTTTTAATTATATATATATACTAATTAAATGTTAATTTATTTGGTTTATATTAAAAGGATTTAAGATGGTTGAACCGGTTGTAGGGAGCCAGATCGAACTCGGGTCCTTCGGTTTGTAAGCGCACAGCCCAACCAGTTGGGCTGTGTGTCTTATCTATTTAACTTACAGTTTATATAAATCTTATAAACATACTGGGACCTGTTCTGATTCAGTTTTAAAAAAAATTGGTTTTAATTCGGAAAGTCGGTGCGTTTGTAAGGTTCGAACTCATGACGTGCGCTATGTATTTGCACACAGTCCACCGCTGGACTGTGTGTCTAACCCGGTTTAATAAGTTGTTTTAATTATACTTATACATAATGTTTGACTTCGTCTTCTTCATTCATGAACACAGACAAACGATATCCGATTGTTCTGGTTTAAATCATTCGTCGGACATATAAGTGGTTGAAATGTAATGGATAAAAAGAGTTAAGGAATCCAATGTACCGAACAGACTGCTTTCTTCAGAATTCCGGCAATGGTCGTCGGCTCTGATTTGTGAATTCCGTCTGATTGAATCAATTAACAGTTTTGAATGATGAGTTGTCAAATTGAGTTACTAAACAAGGATTATCAGAGGGTTTAGATGTTTATACCGATTCACAACGTGATTTCGGAAATTTCCAGGGATTTTCTGGCTAGTGCAGAATGTCCGACAACGTCGTCTGGGATTGATTCTGGTTGATGGATTGAAGTTAGTATAAGTCTAACAATGGATTGAAAACGAAAGAGTCGAGAAATTTACCGATTTGATGTAAGTCTCGGTTTTCCGGCGAATGTCCGGCAATACAGAATATCTCCGGCGAGTGTAATTGCTTCGAGAAATTGTGCGATTTTGAGCGAAAAGATTACCAGAGACTTGGGTGTGTATTTATAGGGAAGAATCAGGATGAATTGAGTCCGAATTTGGTCTTGATTCGTGGTCAAGGTTTTCTCCGGCGGTTATGACTGAGATCGCGAATTAGACATCGGTTATAACCGATGTCGATGTTAATACATGCGTTTCGTCAAAGGAAACGGTCGAAGTCTCGCGAAATCGTCGGGATTTCCGGCGACTACGGATTGGGCGCGCTGATTCACTGGGTTTGATTTAGAGTTTCAATATAAATGTTATTTGTTTTAATACTTATCACAAATGAGTCAAGTGGCGGGGTGGTTGAGTGTTGCTTATTTCTTCCGGCTGACCCGGGTTCAAAACCCGGCAGCCTCTTCTTTTTTATTTACTTTATTTTTACTTTTTAATAATTATAGTTTTTATATTCTAAATTGTTTATTAATTATGTATTGTTTAAAATTAATATTGATCATAAATACGCAACGAAATTTTATAACTTGATATTCGATTAATAAACGGAGCGGGTTTTGGAAACCCGTTTTTCGACGGATGTTACAGTATTCCCTACTTTTAGAAATTTTGTCCCGAAATTTAAGTAGTAGTGGTAACAGGAAAAAGATGTGGGTATTTCTCGCGCATTGAGTCTTCACGTTCCCAAGTAAACTCAGGTCCTCGTTTCGACTCCCAGCGTACCCTGACAATTGGAATACGACTTCGTCTTAAACGTTTCTCTCCGAAGTCCATAATTTCTACTGGTCTTTCAATGAAATGCATAGATTCATCGACTTGAATGTCTTCTAGAGGAATATGAAGGTTTTCATCGGCGAGGCACTTCTTCAAGTTTGATACGTGGAATGTGGAATGAATTCTGTTGAGCTCTTCTGGTAGGTCAAGCTTGTATGCTACAGGTCCTACTCTTTCGAGTATCTTGAAAGGTCCTACGTAGCGTGGTGCTAGCTTGCCCTTTTGGCCAAAACGAACCACTCCTTTCCACGGGGATACTTTTAAAAGTACTTGGTCACCAATGTTAAACTCCAAGGGCTTTCGTCGTTTGTCTGCATAACTCTTTTGACGACTTTGTGCCGCTAGAAGATTTTTTCGAATTTGATGGATCTTGTCTGTTGTTTCTTGTATTAATTCTGGACCGGTGATTTGTGCTTCTCCAATTTCGTGCCAACATATTGGTGATCGGCACTTACGACCATATAAAGCTTCAAAGGTGCCATGCCGATACTTGAATGATAGCTGTTGTTGTACGAAAATTCAACTAATGGTAGATGAGCGTCCCAATTCCCTTTGAAGTCTATGACACATGCTCGAAGCATGTCTTCAAGAGTTTGGATGGTGCGTTCAGATTGTCCATCAGTTTGAGGATGAAAAGCGGTACTGAGGTCTAATCGTGTACCCAAAGCGGCTTGTACGGCTTGCCATGTTCGTGAAGTGAAACGACCATCACGGTCTGAAATGATGCTTAAAGGTACACCATGACGGCTTATGATCTCGCTGATGTAGATACGAGCTAACTTCTCGTTCTTGAAGTCCTCGCGAATTGGAATGAAGTGAGCTGATTTTGTGAGATGATCAATGATTACCCATATGGTGTCATACCCACTGGAGGTGCGAAGTAACCCGGTAATGAAGTCCATGGTTATGTTTTCCCACTTCCATACAGGTATTTCAGGTTGGGTTAGAAGTCCTGAAGGTCTTTGATTTTCAGCTTTTACTTTAGAACAGGTAAGGCACTTGGAAACAAAAACAGCAATATCATTTTTCATGCCAGGCCACCAGTAGGTGTATCGAAGGTCTTGATACATCTTGTCAGCTCCTGGGTGTACATAGTACCGTGTTTTGTGCGCCTCATTCATAAGGAAATCACGAAGGTTATTGTGATCGGGAATCCATATGCGATCTAGATAGTACAGAATACCGTCGGATTTGGTTTCGATTTTAAGTTCTGCTCCACAAGACAGCTCATTACGTACGTCGTTTTCTGTTACAGAAACATGTTGAGCTTCTCGGATTCGATCTTTGATGTCGGTTATGATTTGCGAACATAGAAGACGAATGGAGTTCGCATAACCTTTTCGACTGAGCGCATCGGCCACCACGTTTGCCTTGCCAAGATGATACCGAATTTCACAGTCGTAGTCATTAAGAAGTTCGACCCATCTTCGTTGCCTCATATTCAACTCCTTTTGGTTAAAGATATGTTGGAGGCTCTTGTGGTCAGTGTATATTTCACACTTGGTACCGTAGAGGTAATGTCTCCATATCTTGAGAGCGAACACAACGGCTCCAAGTTCCAGGTCGTGTAGTTCTTCTCATGAACTTTGAGTTGTCTAGAAGCATAGGCTATCACCTTTCCTCTTTGCATTAATACACAGCCTAGCCCTAGCCCTGATGCGTCGCAATATACTACAAAGTCATCGCAACCTTTGGGGAGTGTGAGGATAGGTGCGTCACAAAGCTTTTGCTTAAGGGTTTGGAAGGCTTCTTCTTTTTTAGGTCCCCATATGAAGGGTTTTCCTTTATGAGTCAAAGCCGTGAGTGGTACAGCAATACGGGAGAAATTTGCAATGAAGCGGCGATAGTAACCAGCCAAACCAAGAAATGATCTTACTTCGGTATGGGTACGTGGCGCTTGCCATTCATGTACTGCTTTGATCTTTGAGGGGTCGACATGTATTCCCTTGTCATTAACGACGTGTCCAAGGAATTGTACATCTCTTAACCAGAATTCGCATTTGGAGAATTTAGCATAGAGCTTTTCGGTTCTTAAGAGTGTAAGGATGAGTCGAAGGTGTCGTTCATGATCAGATTTAGACTTTGAGTAGATGAGGATGTCGTCGATAAAGACTATGACAAAACGGTCGAGGTAGGGTTTGCATACCCTATTCATCAGATCCATGAATACAGCTGGGGCGTTGGTTAAGCCAAATGGCATGACCATGAATTCATAATGTCCATAACGAGTTCGGAAGGCGGTCTTTGGGACGTCTTCTTCATGTACTCTGAGTTGATGATAACCAAAACGAAGGTCGATTTTTGAAAAACAAGTGGCGCCCTGAAGTTGGTCTAGTAGGTCATCGATGTGAGGTAATGGATAGCGGTTCTTGACCGTTAATTTGTTGAGTTCTCTGTAGTCGATACACATGCGAAACGTTCCATCTTTCTTCTTCACAAACAGAACAGGTGCACCCCAAGGCGATCAGCTAGGACGTATGAATCCTTTGTCAGTCAGCTCTTGCAGTTGACTGGCCAGCTCTTGCATCTCGGATGGGGCTAACCTATAAGGAGATTTTGCGACTGGTGTAGCGCCAGGTATAAGATCAATGCGGAATTCGACTTCTCTCATAGGAGGAAGTCCTGAGATGTCGTCGGGAAAGACTTGTGGGAATTCTTTCACTACAGGTATATCTTCTAGTTTCTTCTCCTTGTTTCCCTTCTTGACGACGTGAGTTAGGAATGCGACATAGTTCTTGCGGAGATATTTTCGGGCTTGAAGGCAGGACATCAATTTGAGTCCTTTCGAAGGGGTTTCTCCAAAAATTCGTAGGGTTTGACCGTCTGCAAGAGGAATACGAATGAAATTTTTGCGGCATACTACTTCAGCATGATGTTGGCTGAGCCAGTCCATACCGATTATAATGTCGAAACTTCCCAACTTCATAGGAATAAGGTCAACTGGAAAATCGTGATCGTTTAAAGTGAGGGTACAATTTCGTATAATAGAGTTTAATGAGACCGGTTTTCCGTCAGCAACTTCCACCGTTATGGATTCCATGAGATTATCACGAGTTTGGTTGAGGATGGGTTCAAATTCTAAGGACACAAAACTCTTATCCGCGCCAGTATCAAATAACATGGATGCATAATGAGGCTAGTCTCCCCCCCTGAATGAAGAAGTAGTAAGGCCCCTTCCCGCGTAGGTTGCTTTTAGAATAGGTTGTTCTCGAATAAGCTCTTTGAAAGATAACTGAATGCGTTTCGTTAACCATGTTGTTGTCAACCCTAGCTTGATTGGCGTTGATGTTGAAAGCTCTTCCTCTAGCAGGTGGAGGAGCTTGGTTAGCTTGGTTCACAGGATTTGCTTGAGCTTGGGCATGAACGAAGTTCACCAAGCGTGGACAAGTGTTTCTAAAGTGGTTTGGGTCTCCACAGTTGTAACAAGCCCGCATGGGTTGCATCATGGGGTAGTTGGGTTGGTAGTAGGTTTGGGCCGTATATTGTGTAGGTGGTAGAAGTAAGGGTTGTTGGGCTTGACCCACTATCTGATGGTGGGTTTGGGTTGAGGGTTGATTGCGGTTCATTCGCTGAAGTGTGGGACAGGTTTGGATGGTGTGACCTGCACGGCCACAGCTGGTGCAATGTTGGCAGGGGTGTTCGGGAAAGTGATGGTATTGGCAACGGTTGCATTTTGGGTATGGGCCGGAGTATGGCTTTTTATATGGTGCAGCTGAGGGGGCAATTTGGGTGATGGGTGCAGCAGTGATTGGGGGGTTTGTTTGAGTGACAGCAAAGTTTCTGGTGTTTCGCTTCCTTTTACTAGTAAACTTCGAAGAGGAGCCAGAATGGTTTGAAGTTTGAGCCTCAATGGGGGCTTTCTTTTTCTCCTCCTTGAATTTACCATTTCGGATGCGATTCTCGGTAAGTTCGGTAGCTAGTTCCATTGCGACTTCAAGTGTTGCTGGCGTAGTGCTTAGAACCGAGTCTTGAATTTTCGAGGGGAGGCCTCGAATGTAGTGTTCAACCAAACGGTACACTGGGGTGAACAAGTTGGGGATCATTTGGTTTAGCTCGAGAAATCTTTTGTTGTAGGAAGTATGATCTACTTCCTTTTGTTTTAACGAGTGGAATTCATCTTCCAACTTCTTGATTTCGCTTCTTGGACAGAAGCGTCTTGTCATTATTTCCCTTAACTCTTCCCATGTTAAGGCCATAGCATCTTCGACTCCTCTCTTACCCTTCTCTGTATTCCACCAGGTCAGGGCTGCCCCAAATAGTCTCCCGGTTGCGTAATGTACCTTTCGATCCTCGAGACAATCGCAATTGAGGAAGGTGTTCTCCATTTCCTCAAACCAGTGGAGGAGAGCAGTGAAACCTTCGGTCCCTTCATACTTTGGGGGATCGCAAGACTTGAAGTGTTTGTAGGAGCACTTTTTGGAGGGAGGGTTGTCGACGTTTTGGTCTTCTTGGTTGGGAGGGTTGATGGGATTCGCGGTGAGAGCTTGTTGGACTTGAATTACGATGTCAGGAAGCACCGCGGCCATTTGTTTTGCAATTTGGGTGGCCAAGCGTTTGTTTGACCTTCCTGACTTTCTACCTCTACGTAGTTGCCTAGCCGACATCTACAGGAATATACATAGGAAGATTGTGAGTTTAATAAGTTTTTAGGTGTCATGTGTCATTAAAAATAATAAAATAACATAATCATCAATAATGCAACTACATCCATAGGATGTCTTGGGTTTGCTCATGTTTGGGCCTCCAATGTCCCCCATAACATCGCCTGTGTAGTCATGTGGGACCCCACGACTATTGGCTTAGTAGGATTCACATTGGTGTTGGCGGTTTAACACTCGCATCACCCGAATGAAAACCATGAAATACGTTTGCGATATGTATGGTCGGAGGGTGTCCAGGTATAGACACAATGACAACTCAAAGTGGGGTTAGCTCACACGACGTTTGGTATAGCATGCTTTGGCCTAATAGGTCCTTCGTACTCTCATCGTTAGTCCCCAGGTAGGTAAACTGGTCCTTTATTTTGGATTTGTACGAATGCCAAGCCTAGACAGGACGTTCCGACTACCGGTACTCGTACCCTTCCAGTTACTACATGCCCGTCATGGGAACTCACTTTGATGTGATTTGAAAAATACAAAAATCGTTGCAAAAATCATAGGAATTGTGAGGTGTGTGCTCTCATGGATATGATATGTTATGAGGATGTGATTCATGATGAGCATTGTATAATAATATGTACTTATGAACATGCTTGCATAACATTGAATGTAACAATAAACATAAAGCATATAAACATCGTGAATTTTGTATGTAACACATAAACAATTTTAAAATTCTAATCAACTATAGTATAGGCTCTAAGGGTCTAATAACCTATCCTATATCCCTATAGTCATGGCTCTGATACCAATCTGTCACACCCCGACCCACAGCGGAATAAGAGTCGGGGCATAATTGGGTTATCACCAAAGCTCATGATGTTTACTAAAATGTTTCATATTTATTAAATTCAAATTACACTTAAATGTTCAAACCAAATTCATACAATACAAGGAAATGAACACTAAATAAACAATCCAAAGTCTAAACTGATTTATTCTTCTAGGTCGTCCTATATGTTTCTTGCTTCAACTGGATCACCTGTATCATGTGTAAAAATGGGGAATTTTGGGTCAACAAAAGTTGGCGAGTGAACCTTGTTAAAAACATTTGTTATTGATTTCTTGTTGTATTTAATATGGAAAAATTGTGCAATAATCATATGTGAGCAAACGTAAATAAACAAACAATCACAAACCACCTTGCATGAGTATATGACATGAATGATAATGTATTGTGAGATCAAGGCTCAATCAAACGGAGCCGATCGTATGTTGGCAACGTCACGTTCCGCTCATAGGTAATGGGGAACGTACGAGCCTATGATGATGTATGTGAGATCAAGGCTCAATCAAACGGAGCCGATCGTATGTTGGCAATGCCACATTCCGCTCATAGGTAATGGGGAACAGACGAGCCTATGATGATGTATGTACTGAAAATGATAAATTTAATCTAAACATCAACCACGCAAACAATTGATACATATTGGATACACATTTGATCATGGATATGATGGATGCACAAGTGTTTAAATGTAATAAATAATAAGCAACACATGATACACCCCAAAATGTGATTAAAACGGGGAATTGGTAGAGATTCACTCACATTGGGTGCGTTCTTTTGATGTTGTTGGATGCGCACGAGTTTTGGGATTTGATCGACGAGGAAAAACTAACCTAAAATATTAACGAAATGGTCCGGTAAATAAGTGGATTTTATTAACAAATTTAATAGGATTTCTAGATTTATTTTTGTGAGTTTAAGGTCATTTTCTAACTTTAAAAATATTATTTTTAAGTATTTTTAATTGATTTTTAAATAAAAAAATAAATAAAATTTGACTTTTTTTGTTGACCGTTGACCGTTGGCCGGTCCGTTGACCGGTCGGACAGTGGTAATTTGGTGCGCTGAGTGAGGTTCGAACCCGGGACCTCTCGTACGCGTGCACGCAGCTCTACCAACTGAGCTACGTGTCTAACCCGAAATATTCTATGTTTTAATTATATATATATATACTAATTAAATGTTAATTTATTTGGTTTATATTAAAAGGATTTAAGATGGTTGAACCGGTTGCAGGGAGCCGGATCGAACTCGGGTCCTTCGGTTTGTAAGCGCACAGCCCAACCAGTTGGGCTGTGTGTCTTATCTGTTTAACTTACGGTTTATATTAATCTTATAAACATACTGGGACCTGTTCTGATTCAGTTTTAAAAAAATTGGTTTTAATTCGGAAAGTCGGTGCGTTTGTAAGGTTCGAACTCGTGACGTGTGCTATGTGTTTGCACACAGTCCACCGCTGGACTGTGTGTCTAACCCGGTTTAATAAGTTATTTTAATTATACTTATACACAATGTTTGACTTCGTCTTCTTCATTCATGAACACAGAAAAACGATATCCGACTGTTCTGGTTTAAATCATTCGTCGGACATATAAGTGGTTGAAATGTAATGGATAAAAAGAGTTAAGGAATCGAATGTACCGAACAGACTGCTTTCCTCAGAATTCTGGCAATGGTCGTACCGATTCACAGCGTGATTTCGGAAATTTCCAGGGATTTTCCGGCGAGTGCAGAATGTCCGGCAACGTCGTCTGGGATTGATTCTGGTTGATGGATTGAAGTTAGTATAAGTCTAACAATGGATTGAAAACGAAAGAGTCGAGAAATTTACCGATTTGATGTAAGTCTCGGTTTTCCGGCGAATGTCCGGCAATACAGAATATCTCCGGCGAGTGTAATTGCTTCGAGAAATTGTGCGATTTTGAGCGAAAAGATTATGTATTTATAGGGAAGAATCAGGATGAATTGAGTCCGAATTTGGTCTTGATTCGTGGTCAAGGTTTTCTCCGGCGGTTATGACTGAGATCATGGAATTAGACATCGGTTATAACCGATGTCGATGTTAATACATGCGTTTAGTCAAAGGAAACGGTCGAAGTCTCGCGAAATCGTCGGGATTTCCGGCGACTGCGGATTGGGTGCGCTGATTAACTGGGTTTGATTTAGAGTTTCAATATAAATGTTATTTTTTTAATACTTATCACAAATGAGTCAAGTGGCGGGGTGGTTGAGTGTTGCTTGTTTCTTCCGGCCGACCCGAGTTCGAAACCCGGCAGCCTCTTTTTTTTATTTACTTTATTTTTACTTTTTAATAATTATAGTTTTTAAATTCTAAATTGCTTATTAATTATGTATTGTTTAAAATTAACATCGATCATAAATACGCAACGAAATTTTATAACTTGATATTCGATTAATAAACGAAGCGGGTTTTGGAAACCCTTTTTTCGACGGATGTTACACTTTGTCTGATGAATGAATATGCCGTCTGGTAAATGATCGACCTGTAATCCGAGGAAGAATTTCTTCACCCATAGAGGACATCTCGAATTTCTTCTTCATGATCTTTTCAAACTCTTTGCAAAGACTATCATCCATAGAACCGAAGATGATATCATCCACATAGATTTGTACAATGATTAGATGAGATCTGACTTCTCTGCTAAACAATGTACTGTCCATTGTGCCTCTTGTAAAGCCCTTTCCAACAAGATGTTGTGATAATGTCTCGTACCAAGCTCTCGGGGCTTGGTGTAATCCATGTAAGGCTTTGTCTAGTAGATAAGCTTTGTTCTTGTTCAGCGGATCGACAAACCCTGGTGGTTGGCGGACATACACTTGTTCACGAAGTTTACCGTAGAGAAAAACAGATTTTACATCCAACTGGTACACCTTAAATCCTTTCTAAGCTGCGAACGTAAGGAAAATGCGGATAGACTCTAATCGTGCAACCGGTGCGTATACTTCTGTGTAGTCAATACCCTCTTGCTGGTGGAAACCTTTGACAACCAACCGAACTTTGTTTTTTACTATTACACCCCGATCGCCTCTTTTACACTTGAAGACCCACTTCGTATCAATAGCTTTCTGCTTCGGTGGTAAGTCTACAAGCCTCCAAACACCCAATTTCTCGAACTGTAACAGTTCCTCTTGCATTGCTATCACCCAGTTCTTGTCACCCGAGCTTCATTAACAGTTTTTGGCTCTATTTGAGCAATGAAACATGAGTAAAAGCAGTAGTCTTGAGTTGGAGCAACTCGGGTGTAGAAACAACTAAGTGCTTTATTGATTTGGCTTCGTGTACGCACACCAGTTTGTAATTCACCAATGATATTCGTTGAAGGATGGTAAGAATATGATCGCGACATTTCTTCTGTAGGAACACCAACTGAGCTTTGCTGATTCGAAACATTCAGATCACTGTTCACTTCAACATTAGGAGCACTTGATGAAGCTTCATTCTGATTTCTCGGACTAGCAGATTGATTCAACATAATAGATATCTGCTCAACTTCTTCATCCGATGAGGTTTCACCATCAGCATCAAATGTCGGCGCTTCATCCGAGTCAGAATTCTGATTCTGAGGCATGCTTGGCACTATTGTTTCATTTCCTGGTTCGGAAGACACATTTGATGGAGTAATAGCAGGTGTTACTTCTGCTTCATAAGTATTTTCAACTTGAACACCGCTATTGCGGACCTGCTCCGGAAGACGAAGAATCCAACATGGGTTGATTAACCACAATTGATCTAATGATTTATTCCTGATTCGCCGACTGTTGAAGATAATATAATGCTGCAATTTCTTCTTCAGAAGGTTCTTCCGGCAAGTCGAATGACTTCCAAAGGTCTTCATAGTTGAACAACCATGCGTCGCCTCTTCTTTGAATAGGATCCGTATAGTTAAAGCAATCCACATATTGTGCTTCAATTACCTTTCTTAACGAGGGAATATATACACGTCTTAGCGGACTCGCATACTCAACAAAGAAACCTTCAAGCAATTTGGCTCCGACTTTACCATCTTGATCGATTACATTACATGGTGCACCAAATGGCTCTAAGTATTTCAAGTTTGGCTTCCGTCGGTTAATCATTTCAAAACAAGTCTTCTTCATTGGTTTGACAGTTAGAACTCTGTTTAGTGTATAGCAAGCTGCTGCAACCGCTTCACTCTAGAAGCTGACTGGAAGCTTTGAGTCTGCAAGCATGGTTCTTGCAGTTTTGATTAAAGTTTTGTTCTTCCTTCCAGCTACACTGTTTTGTTGCGGAGTATAGGGTGCACTAAACTCATGCAGAATCCCTTTAGCGTTGCAAAATTCTCTCATCTTATTATTCTTAAACTTTGTGCCATTGTCACTACGAATTTGTCAGACATGAAGATGATAAAGATTTTCTAACTTCTTGAAAAGAATCACCAAGTTTTCAAACGTTTCAACTTCTGTTTCTTGGAAGAAAACCCATGAGTAACGCGAATAATCATCTGTCACGACCAAGCAGTATAAGTCTCCTGAAATACTTCGAACGTTAACAGGACCAAATAAATCCATGTGAAGACGTTCAAGCGGCAACTTGATTGAGTTCAGAATTTCCTTCGGATGTGACTTCTTGATCTGCTTTCCCTTTTTACATTCTAAGCAATGATCAAACATATTAAAGCTCTGAAGATTTACACCCTCAACCAGATCATTATGAACAAAGAAATTCAGTTTTTTGCAAATGAATGTGCCCCATCTTACGATGCTAAAGAATAGAATCTTTCTCAGTAGCCTTTGTCATAAACCATTGCGCTGATTTTGATGAAGTGGTAGCGATGCCCATATCCAAGACATATAAATCATTCTCGCGCGGGGCTCGCATCAGAATACACTCATCAGGTATTTTGAAACCAGGCTTCAGAGTAATACATTCTTTGTCGTTGAAATGCACCATGATCTGTTTGTCACAAATCTGCGATATGCTCAGAAGATTATTCGCCAGCTCTGCAATGTAGTTCACGCGATCAAATGATACAACGCCATTGGAAAGTTTTCCTTCGGCGACTATCCTTCCACCCTGATTTCCAGCAAATCCGACATATCCGCCATTGATAGCTTTTATGTCCAACAGAAGAGCTTTCATTCCCTTCATATGCCTGATGCTCCACTATCTAGAATCCACTTTGAAAGTACGGATCTCTGGAGCCCCTGCACATGTTAAAATCTAGTTAAAGAGCGCGACCCAAGCCTTTTTGGTCTTGGGTTTTGGATAGAAAGCTTGGTAATCATCTTCATAATCTTCATCTGATCCTCCACTGTCAGTTACATTTTCAAAATCGACTTTCTTTTTACCTTTTGAATTATTACCACTTGTAGATTTGATAGTTTCGGATTTAGTCTCAGATTTCGATTCTTTGTGTTATCAGTCTTTACAAGCTCAGACTTAATAACCTCAGATGTTGTTGACTTCTTCTTAGCAATCCAGGCTTGAGATTTTATATTAGCCTTCTTAATGTAAAACTTGTTTTCATTTGCCCTAGAAGTTTCACCTTTTTTGTAACACCCCAAAAACGTCGTAGCAGAAATACAAACGTAATGGTGACGGAAGTTGGTGCACATAAATATCTTAGTGGATGATGCATCGTTAATTTTGGACATATTACTTAATTAAAACATTGTTTCCAAATTAAAACACACACCACAACCATAACACAGTTAAGTTGTCTTGATCCTTATGGATCTTAATACAGTCGGTCCCAAATAAGTTTTAAAAGTGTCCAAAGTTTATTATTAAACAAACATGCATCACAACCACAAGATACGCCAAAGATTCCGAAGCCATGCTCAAGTACCTGAAGAACACATTAAAATCAAGTGTCAACACAAAGGAGGGTGAGCTTACATATTCAAATTTAAAATAATTTGATCCAAGGAAAAACTTTCTAATTATGTGTTTATTATTAAAACATCCAATAATATTTTCGAAAGTTAATTTATTTTCTTAATAAAATCCATGAGTCAGCCGTCGCAAGCGTTTCCCAGAAACCTCCGAACTAAGCATCTTCCCAAGTTTCACATATTAAATTTCACATCCATGTGTTCAGATTCGTAAGTTTACAAGACATTACGAGCTATATATTAACATTAAGGGTATAATAAACGCTAGACAGTAACAGAATATAAATTCGTCGCTTGACATGACACGGAGCTACTGGTCGCGATGGGGTTGTCAACCCGACAGATCTATCAACAATTGCATGCAATCCATATTAATGATTAAATGGCAAAGTTCGCGCAAAGTGCCCGCAATGGGTCACCCAAGGTGCCAACCTTATGAACAATATATATAACCTAGTAAAATGATAAAATTTAATATAACACATTGTACGAATCCCGGACGTCCCTACCGAAACGTAAGCCTAATCCCGATACTTACTCTATTGAGACCAGGCCAATTCGTTACAACTTTAGATTTAAACATTTTAAATCCACACGGTCGTTCTATCCCATAACGCCGTAAAATCCCCGTTTCATCCCTGAAACGCATATATCATTATTCCAAAATCCGTTTCATCCCGAAACATATTTATATCCAAAACCATGTTTTTTTCTCCAAAAACATATCACATAATTTCCAAATCATATTTTCCACGAAAATATATTTATAGTTTAATCAAAGGCATATTTTATACGAAACGTATACTTATCCTTTTTAAGGGCGTGTTCTTCCCCCAAACATATACAAAAACAGTAAAAAGAGGGGGTTTAGTGACACTCACCTTTGGGTGTGTATTTAAAATAGCGTGATCCCACAATTTGATTCTACACGTCCTAACATACGCAGGCACGATTTAATAATCAATATATTACAAAATTCCTAAGTTTCTCCAATACTTAGAATTTTCACATAACTTTGAGATTTTCTCGAAAAGTTATTATTTTTTATTATGTTGGCATATTAATATATATATATATGAGTTCATATATATATATATTTTTAAGATTTTTGCGACTTGAACGATTTTATTGGTGACCTTAATGTTTTATCCGTTACACTCCCGTTTATAAGTACTATATATCTACGATTCGCGGGTCGTAATATATACCTAAACGTGCACATATTCACAATATCAAAACACACGAAAACTCATTAACTTATTAATTTTATCATTTTTAAAGCATGTATACATGAAATAACTAATTAAGTTAACCTATGTATCAATTTTCATGCTCGATAAATAAGTAACACATTTAACGCGATTTTTACCGATTCTACCGTTTTAAACACACAAGCGTACATGCATAGTCTTAATTCCCGCTATCATGTCAACACTTAACATATTATCATATTCACATATTGAAATTACATAACACATTTAAACACATAAGGTTCACCCATGAACAACCCATTCTAGTGTATGTTGAAAAATGCGTATTTTAGTGATTCGGTAACGTTTTCGGGTGCTGAAAGTCACATATGACTAACCAAACACCAAATAAACTAAATATAAGTTAATATACTTATATTTATACTAAAAATATCAGTTTATTTACTGATTTAAAACAGTTTCATAAAAACCCTCTTAAAAAGGCGATTTTTACCGTTTTTACGGCATAGTTTTGCGTCAAACGTTACCCTAACCATCCGAACTCAAAACGACTTCAAATTTTAGGACAATACATGTTATATACTGAATAATATGATGGTTATAACCATATTAGTGCAGTTTTTGTGTAAGGAACATAAATCATGCGATTTCACACAATTTACAACTTTTTAAGCACATAGTACTACATGCAAAGCTAGTACACTTTATATCAAAGTTTCATACCACTTTTATACATGAGATAACCTTATTTTTAAAGTTTATTTACTGATCTAAAACCATTTTTATCATATCATCATTTATTCATCTTTCTATGTACATACACCCACATGCATGTCCATGTACAAGCACTTAATGCACTAACATCATGTCTTCATGATTTTGTATGAACTACTATGCACCCAACATGTATTTATTTCATGTTCATACATTCAAGAACACCTTCATATAAACATCATCATTATCAAATCATTGGACATAAATGCATGTATCATGTTCTTGCATATTTAAGAACTAACAACAAAATTTTGTATGTATGCATATACATATATAATATATATATATATATATATATATATATATACACGGCTCACATACATATATACACAAGATTCCAAAGTTCAACTTTTCAGCATATCCTTTTCAAATCACTAAAAGCCTTTTAGAACATTCTCTTATGACAACTTTTGATGCATGCATGAACTTTAAACTTTACAAACATCATGTTAATCAAGAATCATTCAAGAACCAAAACTCATTCTCTTATATACATACATACACTCTCACGGCCACCCACATATAAATATACATGTCCATTTTATTTATTTTAAAAACCCATTTATGGTTGTTTTCAAGTTAGTGTTTAAACCCAAGAACAAGAGAAACTTCTATCATCATCAACATTCATCAAGAATCAAGAACGAGTTTTTAAAGATGAATGTTATACCTTCAAGATTCTTGTGAGTTTTGAACAAGAGTTGATGATATGAAGCTTGGATTTTGCTTGAAACACTTGGAAATCACCTCCAAACCTTAAAATGGACTTGAATCTTGTTTGAATGATTATGAATCTTCAAGAATGAAGTTTGAAAATGAAAATGTGTGTGTATGTGGGGGTGTTCGGCCGAGTTTTTGATGAGAGAGAGAGTGAAGATTTTGTTTGATCTTGTAAGTGTTTAAATGGAGTGTTTATATGGTTTATATGATTACTTATCTTCCCAAGGCATGCACATGTCCAAATGGTAGCAAAATTCAAAAGGTGGGCAGCCATTAGGCCGCCACCTATGCCCCACTCTCACACTCTTTCATATATTTACACATATATATAGATTATATAGGTATTTAACTAGATACCGGGTGTTTTATCTAGCGTTTTAACTGCATTTTAACGCGTTTTAAATTATTTTCAGCGCTTTATAAAAATAAACACACCAAAATATTACTAATCAATATTTTATTTGCCAGGACCAGTTACGTTGTCGGTATTTGGCAGTATGCACGCTGTGCTGCGCAGTATGCGCTTAAATTCGCAAAATAAGGATTTTAAGCGTTTTAATTTATTTTTATCATTCTATAAAAATAAACTTGTCAAATTCTTACTATAATAATTATTGGTTTCCCTGAACTGGCTGTGTTGACAACATTTTGTCAGATATGCGCAGTATCGCGTAGTACGCGTTTAAACTCGAAAAATAGAGTTTCTTAGCGTTTTAAATTATTTTTCCTCACGCTTATGATTAAATATATTATTTAACTCATAACAAACTATTTTTGGGATTTTAACATTATCCGACGGTCACCGACGTTCGTTTCGCATTTTAGCCGTTACGCGATAAGCGTTTATCTTAATATTGCCAACGTAATTTTTATCAAACTTTGGTTTACCAAAACATCAAATACCATATCCAAACATCATAAATAATCAAATATGGTCTTTTATTCATTCATGACACGTGTTACATTTGTACGGGACAGCCTAAATAGCCGGGTGTCACATTTTTCGAAAGTTGAATTTTCAAATTTCTTTTCAATTTTAGGTTTAACTTCAGGTTTTGATTCGTTTCGTTTCAAAATTGTTATAGGTTTTACAAAATCTGGTTGCTTTGGTTTCACAACATCCGAACTTTCTTTTCTTTGAAGATAGGCCGGCTTAGCTTTCGGACACTTTCGTGCAATGTGACCAACTTCGTTGCACTTGGAGCAAATCCGATTATCATGTGAATGACTACTAGTGGATTTTACACCACTTGCAGCTTTTGCCTTATCTCGAAGTTCTTTTTGTTTGTTAAACTTGTCGTTTGATTGCTTCCTAATCAAACTCTCCTCATGAACCGTGTTTGTCCCATAAACGAATTTCATGTTTTTATCTTTATACTCGTGAAATAGGGACATTTTCTTAACCGGTTCTTCTTCCTCATCTAGACCCAACGCAGCTCTCCGATTTTCTGGATGATCACCACCCTTTCTCCGGTAGTTATTTTAATTTTTTTTGGGTTTTGAATAGAATTTATTTTCATTTTTCTCAAGGTCATCTGATGTAACTTCAACTAGTTTGAACAGTTTATCCAATTGATCTTCTTTTACATTCCGAATCGGAAAACTGTCATCAAAGTATAATCTATCAGAGTCCTTAACCCTGTACATTACAACGTTAGGATCATCACATAGATCATCTTCCGATGATGTATCGTCATCTTCAGAATTTGTGTCAGAACTGTTCAAACTCAAGGTGGCGCTCTCAAAGTTGCCATTATCAGAATCATTCAGAACATTTTCAACCACCTTTTTCACTACTGCATTGTCATCATCTGATTTAGTAAAGATTACATCAATTTTCTCTTGCAACTCATTTTTCTTTTCAGATTACAACTCATTGTTGAGTGCCTTATCCATCCCATCAACAGTTTTGCGACAATACTTCTCGCATAGGGGAGGAGGAACATTGCTGTATTCTTTAACATTTTTCTTTTTAGACTTTTTATCATTTTCTTCCGACGAGATCGTAGGAAGAATATGATCGATGACATACGCGTTAGTTGTATAACTTCTTATAAGTTGTTGAACATGTTTTGTTTCAATTTTCATGTCCTGGTGTTGTTGTTTGGTTTCAGCAATGGTGTTAATATAGATGTTTATTGCTTTTTGTTTATCCATTACTGTACCTTTCAACATCCTTATAGTATCATGTTGTTCAATATTATTTCTATCGAGCCTGCCATAATCATCTTTCATTTTGTCATACGCTTCCTTCATTGTAGGATAATTGTATTTGAAATGTTCATTATGTACATTGAGTTCAGCGATGATTTGTGGTTTTTCAGAACATTTAACACACGGCTCGGTGCATTTTGTACAAGGTTTCTCAACCTCCACAACTTGAACTTTGATAACTTCCTTTACCTCTGGACCTATCCTGGTAAGATTTGCCATCATAGCTTTATTGGTAATGTCCTTGAGGTTTTCAGCATTCACTTCTTGAACAACATCAATAACTTCTTCATCAATCGATTTCTCCTCGATCACTTGCTCTTGAGAACTTCCGTCAAAGTTACCTTCAAAACTATTTGAATTAGGAGTTAAAATGCCCTGTGTCTTCATGTGAAGATACATTTCCTCTTCTTCGTGTTGTTGCAGATACTGTTCCAGTAGAGCATTTTCCATTGCTGCTGCTTCTTCGGCAGAAGTATCTTCGATGATTTCAGCGATCAATGCAACTCCTGTTTTCTTTCCAATGTAAGAATTCCAGTCGAAACCATCATCTTCGTTGGTAGCAACCATTGCCTTCTCGGTATTATTGTATGATTTCTCTTCAATCTCAACTTGAGTCTTTTTCGGAAATGGTTTATACTGAAGTGACTTCTTGTAGTATTCGTTGCCACCTCCAAATGGACTCTGGTTACTCGTTGCTTCAGGATTTTTGGATTCTCACTTGAAATGCCCTTTCTATCGGTATCTAAAACACGTGACCTTTTATTTGTCGAACCCTAGCTTGTTGCTTGAATTTCCGATATCTCGGCCTGTCAGTGCAACAAACTTTGTCACCGTTTGAATGATAGAAGCTAAGGACCATTTAATGTCCATCAGTTCAAGCTCTTCTTCGTCCACCTGATCATAGTCTTCGGCGGTCATTTCAGGACTGCCGATTTTTCCTGCTACTAGACTTTCATACGATTCTAGAACTGTGGCGAGAAGAGTCATGTGTTGTTTTGCAACTTGCTCAGAAACAACATTGTTTAGATTGACAGCAATGTTACACTTGTACACATTTGGATCAGAATTCGTTTGTTTATTCTGATTAGCTTGATTCTGATATGATGAATTTGAACTAGCGCTTGAAAACAAAGATCTCTGTGGGCTTTGATCATATTGTGGCGAAGTGTTAATATTAGCACTGAATGCTGTTTGTATCTTTGGACTTGAAATGTTGTCTTGCATCCCGTTCTTGTAATACAGACAAACATCTTGAACAATGTTAGCATTCTTCGACTTTGCAATCTTTAGAAGTTCCATCTCATGTCCCTCGAGTTTGTCGATGAATGTAGACAGCTTAAATTCCCAGTTATGACTTTCTTTCAAGACCATAAGGTACGTAGTCCACTCTCCAGCAGGTAACGCATCTGCAAGCTTATCGATGTACTCTATTTCTGTCTTCTCGAGACCGGGTCTTCTCATTTGGACTTTAAGATGACAAAAACGTTCAATCATCTCTTTCATTATCTCGCCCTTCAACATGTTAAAAATGTCGAACTCCTTCATGATGAAAGCTTTCTTACTCTTGATCATCTCTGCGCTTCCTTTGTATTTCTTTTACAGTGATAGACAGAGTTCTCTCGCAGTCGTGTATTTGGGCAATAAGACCAGAATATCCCCTTTAACAGATTATTGAATGAGGCTTATCATCTTTTTCTCAGCAATGTACTCATCTTTTTAAATTGTGGAATATTTGTACTTCTCTAGAACTTGCTAATTTCCGTCCAATGGAATAGTATAACCTCTCTCGTTAGCTACCCAGCTTTGGAAATGCATGGCCTGAACCCAGTAACTGAACTTCTCCTTCCATCATTCATATTCGTCCATGCTCATTAATTTCGATGGTTTAACGGACGTGCACATCTCGTTGTCTAAATTGACTTACTGAATCACATTGGCATTGGATGTTCCCACTGCTGTCATAAACGCTCTCTGAAGATCATCCAATGCGAATATTGAGACACGTACGCTGAAAACACGTTAAAACTTTGAAAATTGTTTGATTTACTACAAGTTCGGTCGAACTTGTAGTTAAATGAAGAATTTCATATTTTCACACTTAAGTCTGGCCGAACTTAGTGATTTTGATTTAAAAATATCCCTGAGACAACCTCGAGCGAACTTACAAATGATTCCAAGTAAAACTCACAAGTTTGGGCGAACTTACTATAGGATTTCAATGAATTTTCTCAAGTTCGGTTGAACTTGAAGAAAAAACAAGAAATATATATTAAGCTCGGTCGAACTTCACACAAATTTCTCTCAAAATCCCTCAAGTTCGAGCGAACTTGATAGAAATTCACTCAAAAAGTGAGTTTCTAAAGCAAGTTTGGCCGAACTTGGGTTACAAGTTCGATCTTAGTGAGTTTGAAAAACATGTTTTTTGCAACAATTTGACACCAATTCGTTTGATTTTAGTCTCCAAACTCTCAGGGGTTTATCTATGATGTATTTAACATGTCATATTCAAAATTGGACAGAAATTGCCTGTGAATTCTTCATTTTTGTGTAAAAGTTAAGAAAAATAGAAGAATGGAGTAGAATTAGAAGTGTTCTTGTCTTGATATCAATCAAATCAAGCTATTCTAGCTGTGATACCACTTGTAGGACCGATCCTGATAGCATAGGAACCTAGATTTGATATCTAATGTCCATAATAGCGGAAATATTACAACACGATTACCAAACAACAAGAATTAGTCGATTAAACGTCAATTTTATTGATATAACATCAAGTATCCAATTTGACAGAGCTCCGCCTCAAAGTACGCAAAGTTACAAATGACAAGACACAAGCTAGCTATATATAGTGGAGTAACAACGCTGGTGATCACCTGAGTTCGGGCGAACTTGACCTAGTCAAGTTCGGCCGAACTTGACATCACACAAACCTTACCAGCGAACTTGACTCAACATAACATAAATACTTAATTTCACTAGCCTATTCACATCTAATCTATACAGACTCGATATAAGACTAAGATATAGACATTCTGAACCAACAGTCCCTATCCGACACAATAGATACCGGCACACCGTGTAAATATACAATCTCGTCTACGTACAGCTTTGCTAGCTTGTCTGAGCTGAAAGTTTCCTTGATAGGAAGAAAGTGAGCAGACTTAGTCAACCTATCCACGATAACCCAAATCATGTCATTGCCGTGATTTGTTTTTGGTAACTTGGTAATAAAATCCATAGTTACGCATTCCCACTTCCAAGTAGGAATTTCCAGTTGTTATAGTAGTCCTGACGGCTATTGATGTTCAGCCTTAACTTGTGAACACGTCAGACACTTAGCCAAATAAGTAGCTATATCTTTCTTCAAACCCATCCACCAGTAATTGGGTTTCAGATCCTTATGCATTTTGTCACCTCCCGAGTCAACAGAATATCCAGAATTGTTCGCTTCTTGGAGAATCAAATCTCTAAGCCCTCAAAAAACTTGAATCCAAACTCGTCCATTAAGTCTACGGATTCTGTTACTTCCAACTGTCAACTGCTCAATAGTTTTGCCCAACTCTTCGCTTGGAAGATTTGCCTCTAACAAGGCTTGTTTCTGCGCATCTAGGATCTTTTCGTTCAAGCTATTCCTCACCTCCATACTTTTGGCATCAAATTGAATAGGTTCAACCTTTCCTTGCGACTTAAGGCATTGGCAACCACATTTGCCTTGCTCGGATGATAGTGGATCTCGCAATCATAATCATTAAGCGTTTCCATCCATCGACGTTGTCCCATGTTCAAATCCTTCTGGTTAAATAGGTGTTGGAGACTTTTATGATCCGTGTATATAATACACTTCATCCCGTAAAGGTAATGTCTCCAAAGTTTAAGTGCAAACACCACGGCACCTAACTCCAAATCGTGAGTGGTGTAGTTTCTTTTATGCACTTTTAGCTGTCTTGAAGCATAAGGGATAACCTTAACTCGTTGCATGAGCACACATCCCATCCCTGTATGCGATGCGTCACAATAGCCCACAAATTCTTCTATTCCTTTGGGTAAGGTTAATATGAGAGCATCGCTCAATTTCTGCTTTGGAATTTCAAATGCTTCAAACCCCAAACAAACTTAACATCCTTGCAGGTCAGTGTGATTAATGGAATAGCTATTCTTGAAAAGTTCTCGATAAATCTTCGATAATAACCAGCTAACCCCAAAAAGCTTCGGATTTCAGACGGTGTCTTAGGCGCTTGCCAGTTCATGATGGCTTCAATCTTTGCGGGATATACTTGTATTCCACACTCACTAACAACATGTCCCAAAAATTGGACTTCACGGAGCCAGAACTCACATTTTGTAAACTTCACATAGAGTTTCTCTTGTCTTAACAATTCCAGTATACACCTTAGATGTTTCTCGTGGTCAGCTTGACTACGAGAATAGATAAGTATGTCGTCTATGAAGACAATGACAAACTTATCTAAGTAAGGTTTGCAGACCCTATTCATCAAATCCATAAAAGTTGTAGGTGCATTTATGAGCCCAAAAGGCATTACTAAGAACTCAAAATGACCATATCTTGTTCCAAATGCTGTCTTTGGAACGTCGTATGCTCTAACCTTAAGCTGATGATACCCTGACCTCAAATCAATCTTGGAAAAGTAGTTTGCTCCTTGAAGCTGGTCGAATAAATCATCGATCATGGGTAATGGGTAACGGTTCTTGATGGTTAACTTATTTAGCTCACGGTAATCTATACACATCCTCATCGAGCCGTCCGCCTTTTCCATGAATAAAATCGGAGCTCCCAGGGCGAAGAGCTAGGTTGTATAAAACCTTACTCTAGAAGTTCATGGAGCTGCGTCCTTAATTCCTTCATCTCAGTAGGTGCCAAATGGTATGGTGCTCTCGCAACAGGAGCTACACATGGTAAGATGTCAATCCTAAACTCCACTTGCCTGTCCGGAGGCAGACCAGGCAAGTCTTCAGGGAAAACATCTGAGAACTCATAAATGATAGGCAAATCTTCAATCTTTAGCATCGGCGCGTCCATGGTCACTTGTGCCATATAGATAACACCTCCTTTCTTTATACATTGAGATGCCTTGAGGAATGAACCCTTTTCTAGTAACCCGTAGTGTAAGTCTCCTTGAATAGTAAGCACATCTCCAGTGGTTTTATCGCAAGAGATGCGGGCTTGGTTATAAGACAACCAATCCATGCCCAAAACTATATCGAATCCTGCCAGTTTCATCAGCAAAAGCAAGACAGGAATAGAATGATTCTTGATGGATATGGAACATCCATCCAGAATTGTTAAAGTAGTTTCTATTGTACCATCGGCGAGTTCTACATCGTAGGTTATGTCTAGAGTTCTTATGGGCAAATTTAGTATGGCACTAAACATATGGTCTACAAACGACTTATCTGCTAGTGAATCAAAAAGAACTCTAGCATAAACATCACTAATAAGAAATGTACCCGTTATCACGTTGTCATCCATGACTGCTTCCTTTGCATTCATTTGAAACGCACGAGCTTTTCCTTTCTTTGATCCCTCTGCCTTGGCAGCATCATCTTTCTTATATTTAGGGCAGTTGGGTTTGATGTGCCCCTTCTCGCCACAGTTGTAGTAACTGGCATCCTTCAAATCTTTAAAATCTAGGGCCTTATGCCCCATCTTCTTGCAGATACCGCAAGGTTTGGATTGGGATTCATTTCGACACGGACCATCGTCTCGTCGGTTGCAACTTTGCACCATGGCCTGTTATCAGATTGATTTGGTTCATGCTTGACCCGAACCTCCTATTCTTGTTCGACTTATGGGAGTTATCATCCTCCCTTTTTCTCTTCCCGTCATTCTCTTATTTTCCTGACATTCGCCTCACATAGTCTTGGGTGAGGGAAAGAGACAGTTCAACTGCTGATTTGTAGGTACTAGGCTGAAAAGCCTTAACCAAACTCCTTATCTCTGGAGCCAGTCCATTGATAAAATGCGCAATACGTTTAGGCTTAGGAGTAACTAAATAAGACACCAATCGGTAATAAGAATCAAAATCGGTGACATACTTCCGACAGTCAAGATTTCTCATGGAGAGAGCTATGAAATCCATTTCTATCTTTTCCACCTCGTGAGGTGGGCAGTGGTGTCCTTAACCAGGTCCACGAACTTGGACCATCCGAGATTATATAAATGCACCTTTCCAGTTGATTGCATTAAAGCTTTCCACCAAATTAGAGCGTTGTCTTTGAAAGACTGGGAAGCGAATTTAACAACATCCTTTTCGGCGCAACCACTGTATCCACTGTTGTTTCTATCTCATCTAACCATCTCAGGGTCTCAACAGCCCCCTTTTCACCATTAAAGTCTCGTGGCTTACACGAGATGAAATATTTACATGAGCAACCATCCTTAGAAGTATTAGTTTTGTCAAGGACTTCCTGCTTCTTAGCTTCGTTCCTCACATTTGAGGAATGCACAGAACTCTCCTTCTTATCAGAGGGAGAAGGCTTCGAGATAGATTTTGATACGGACTTAGAGTGAATAGCACTTGACACCTTAAATTTTTCAAAGGCTTTCTCCATGGCCTTTCCCGCGGCTTCATCTATGCGAGCCTGGAAGTCATCTTCATTTATAACTATATTCGCATTATTGTGGTCGCTATCATTGTGGTGGCTGCTAGCACTGTCGGAGTGAAGCATTTTGTCCGATTAAAGCTAAACTAATAATAATAATATAAGTTTTAGTTAGTCATACATGCTTGATGACTTGTAAAATAATGTGTGGCGTGGTATAATTAAACCATGTAAACTTGTAAAGTTTATGGGGAGAATAAATATGGCACAAATGGCCTGTCACAAAGGACTAAACAAGAATAGCACAAAAGGCTTGTCATAAGGACTAAAATTATATGAGTCGAGATCACAAAAGGATCATAAAACTTCGAGGTTTGAATGAAATCTATTACCTCGAGACAGGGAGTCATAGACTACCTCTGTCACTGTCACTAATGGACAAGGATATAACCTGTAGGCAGTACATCACTAATGGATGTTTATAATAAATGGCACGTAGGTATTACACCACTAATGGGTATTTAAATAATATGATCATCACAAGGATGATACTTAGCCAGGATCAAATTGATCACATAGACTTATTATATTTTGGACATAGTCCATAACCTTTGACGGCTCGTGTGGTTCCTCAAGTCACACTGCCTAGGAGTGTTAACACTTTAAAGATTTTAACTTTTAGAATAAAGTCTTAAAATGGTTTAGGAAACTAGTCTCAATCAGGTAGACTAGGAGGCTGAGAACGTAGTTCATCACCTTTGGATAGAAGGGAAATCTCAACCTTAACTAAGATGGTAGAGGACCATATAATTCAATCTACCGTTTTCCCAATACATGTGACCTCATCACTTGGCGGGTGTAAACCATCAAGAAGATCTTTTTGAAATATTTCATAGATCATAAATTTCGAATTAAAATTGAGACATTCGCTTGAACAACGGATGAAATAGAGTATAAGAATAAATGAATTTCAAAATTTCTTCATTAATTACCATTACAATAGTGCCTAAAAATGTAGGACTTTTAGATAACAAAACTTGTCCTCGCAGGGACTATTACTTAAATAAACATATCCACGCAGAGATTAAGTAAAGACAATGTCCACGCAGAGATTTTTGGAAATAAAATTACATAATTAAAATACAAAGGTTTTAATCACCTTTTTTCCCTTTAATCAGCCTCACAAATCACTTTAAATATTTGTTGTTTTTCTTCACCGATTTTTCAGCTCTCCGCTGAAATTCCTTTATCTGCTCCATCGTTTCTTGCATGGCCTCAAGTACTGGTGCTTGAGGTTGAGGTTGTGGTTGTGGTGGGGGTTGGGGTTGCGGTTGTAGTGCACCCAGATGTTGGTATACATAGGGTGGAGGTGCACCCGAAGGATGGTACCCATAAAAGGGATATACACCAGCTGAGTATGGTATGGTAGAATATGGTGGAAATGGATAAGGAAAAAGGTCATTGTGTGCAACTGCCTCCACATAAGGGTCCTGCGATGGTGCCTGGTGAATATAATTAGGCAACCCAGAAGATGGTGTGAAAGGGTTGTATGCAGATGAATCTGGATATGAAGGAATTGGGTTTTCATAACCCGATGATGGTAGCGGTGGTAATTGGGTCGAAGGCCAAACAGTAGATTGTGGTGGTTGAGGCGAAGGCACAACGGCTGGTTGTGGTGGGTGTTCCACAAATGAGTGTGAGAGGGTCCACCCATTTGTGGGTCCTCTGGGATAATTGGGTAGGTTGGAGGTAAGGGTGATAGTGATCCTATCCTCGGTCCCATGCACACTGACATGCGCGCACCGCGTCTTAGCGACTATTGTGGTTCAGGTGGTGGTTACGGTTGCTCCACCGGTTGCATTTGCGCTTCCTCAGGCTGAGGTAATTCCTGCTGAGGAGTATGGTAGGAAGGTGTGTTGTGGTAAGATGGGGTATCGTAGAACACATGTTGTCCCCATCTCTGTTGAAAGTCATCGGGGTAATGGTGTGGGGTTCCAGCGTACGAGTTTGAACCGCTGGATATTTCAATAGGATGTCCCATTGACCCTGTTTGTGGCATCTCAGGGTCGGAATCTTCTTCCATGGGTTCTAGGGAATCTTCTGGAGAAGAAATAGAGAGTGAACGCAAATAGATGTTTAGGTTGTAGTTTCCATGGAAAGAATGGGAATGGGAGTGATGGGATTGGTGGCTATTATGAGAGTGGTGAGAGTGATGCGAATGGTGGGAGTTTGGTGGTGGTGAGTATATGGGAGATGGAATGGCGTTATGGTTCCCACGGTGATGAAGAGTCACCCAACCCTTCATATGGGTTATTGTTATGGATGTTTGATGGTCCTTGTCCTGATGATCCGAACCGCATCAGGCCTTTTCCTTTAGCTCCACGAGAAAATTTTGGTGGCATGATCTTGCTCCAAAAACAAGTTAAAAACAAAACAAGACAGAAAATAATACAAAATAAGATAATGAACAATCCTAGGTCCTAGCCTAGACTTGAGAGTCTAAGGAATGTGTTACTGTGTCATTTGAGATCAAACACTAAGGACTAGTGTTGAATTCCCTTAAATGTTGGCTCTGATACCAAGCTGTCACACCCCGATTTCCACGTATATCCTGGTGGGGAGTATTATGACGTACAGTTGATATCATCATAACCAATAAAACACAGAGCAACACAGCGGGAGTCTTGGAGAAAATATAACTATTACAAACCATAAGTGTCCAAGTGTTCGAATACAAATATACACAAGGCTTGTAATAAGATCCACAGGACAATCGTAAACAAATATACACAAAAGGATAACAGACTCTACAGGCACAACTATAAGGTCACAACTCCTCAGTATCAATGCCCTGTAGCTTCCGGCCTATCTCGTACTTGTACCTGTAACTTAATCTTTTGAAAATACGTCAGTTTACACTGGTAAATACAATCAACCGACTCATTTTGAAAATCCTTTCGAAATGGTTTTAGGTGCACTAGGCACATTTTTTATAAATAACTTGGGACAGTACAATTGAACTTGTATTCAGTTTTACATGTCTGTCTTTTACATATAGGGCCCAGTACAGAAACCGAGACATGATCGACTGACACACCACTTCTGAACTTTCACACCGAAAACAGATAATAATAATAATAATAATAATAATAATAATAATAATAATAATAGCAGTTACCGATGTATGCCTACACCAATGCTTAGGTTGTGGCCACTAACACTTTAGTGAGCCAAGGATATCCCAGACACGGTCAAGCCCACCCCCAATGTTTACAGATTAAAATCGGGTTATGTAATTTAGTTAATTATCACAATTGGACAAAACATGATTTCCATACCCGACCAAGCGGTAATAGTTTACCGTATCCCAAGCCCGTATAGGGAAATAGGTTAAGAGTATTTACCTGAGCTTAAGTCTTCAAGAAATCCAAAACTCAGCCGCAAATCAAAGACAAGTACAGGCACAATTTACTGGGAACGCGTTTAGTCTGGAATGATGGTATTACTAACCAAATTAGAATGCTAACGGGTCCTTAGTTAAGTCTTAGACTTGAACCGGCTAGTCTTACGTAAAAACAAGTACGGTATGATACGCTAGATTAAGCGGTGACCGGAATAGAAGATTAATTGGACCCGAAAAGTATCAAGACTTGTATAACATGGGTATACCAATAACATTCTGAATTTTGATAGGAAATTGATAAGGTTAAACCCGTTTTGGTTAAATTGTGTAAACTAGTTACGTATGCTTAACCGTAAGCGTATAAACGAAACCGGGTAACCGAAGGAGTCATATACAAGTTCCATATGCTAATATGTTTAATATATGATTTGATATCAGTAAGATATCAATATGTAGGCCCTTAATGATTTTAAAACCGAATCATGCCTCATAAGGGCATTTTGGTCATTTTATAGTTTTATAAAAGGTGTTTATGGTAAATCTGATGTCAAGGTTGTAATTATTGTATATAAATATAAATTTTATGATGTTGTATCAGTAGGATATCTAGTATATGTTTGCTTGGTAGTTTTAAATCGAACTATGTCCCGTAGGGGCATTTTAGTCATTTCACACATAGCCTTGAGCTCATAATTGGGATTCTGAGTTCGAGACTTGTACTTACTGTAAAGTTGTTGAAAATTAGTTTATAAATCAGTAGGTAAAAAGTTTTGGTTCATAGTTATGGTTTTAAACCATACTATGCGCCGAAAAGGCGTAAAAGTCGATAAATGCCGTTAAATTCGGTATTTAAGGTAAACTGAGGTTATGACCTTTTTTATATAATCAAAATATACTATTTAACATGCTATATCAGTAAAAAAAAGGTTTAGTTACAAAAAGCTTGATTCAAGTCTCTTTATGCGAAAAAGGGTAATTTGGTCCATTATTGGCATTTAACGAATCTTAGGCCTTTATTCAGTTTATAATCTGAATAATCATCCCAAGGTGTCCTACATATCATACTACTCAGTAGGTATTAAGTTTATGTGTAGAGATTATGTCTAAACCTTCTAAAATGCCAAGAAGAGCATTTTAGTCATTTAAAAGTGTCATTTGCGATTTTTAATCAGAATGCAGCTTATGACCAGGACCATGACATCAAAATAATTTATTTATGTTTACAAATCAGATTATAACTTCCTTGCATGCTTATAAACATTAAAACCTTGATTTACACTAAAAGGGCATTTTTGTAAAAGTTAAGCATAATTAACGAAACTTGTGTATGAACTCAGATTACTAACGAACCATGTAGTGTAACTTTAGGAGGTTATACTATACTAAAACATGGTCCTAATATGACTAAAATCTAGTAGCCTAACTAGCTAAATCGGTTCAGAACTGAAAGTCAATACAGAAGTCAAACTTCACGACTTTCGGTTGCGAACCGACCCTAGACCTGGACTTGACGGGCCGAACATGTTTCCACATGTTCTAATTATTATTACCAACTTAATTAAGTGACAAAACGTATTTTATAACACCTACATAACTAGTTATGCATTTATTTATAAAACTGACTCGTTGACTTTTATTGACTTAGACTTTGACCCGTCAATTGGTCAAGAATTCGTGGTAATTAGGAGGTGCCCATTTAAGGGATTAACACCTACCTAATTACGATCACGTAGTCACATTCGCAACGAACAATGGCTAGACCGTAATGGTCTTAGCTCAAGGTCAAAGAATTTTTACGTCAACGCTTTGACTTTGCCTTAAAAGCCAAAAACAAAACAACTAGATCTGAAATGGAGCACTTACAAATGATCCAGAAGAACTTAGAACTTCAAAGGAATGCTCCAAAATGCTCAAGAGCTTTCCAAGTGAGCTAGAGAGAAGAATGTGAGGAATGAGCAATTTGGTACCAACACAAATGCCCCTTTTATAGTTGAGGATGAGCTAGGAGAGCATGCCTGGTGTTTGAGGGAGTTCTAGGACAAGTACAAGTGTCTAGGGACGTGTCAAGACCAGCCAAAAGGGTGGCATTCGCGAACAAGATGGCAGCATGTGAATCTGCCATGCAATCTGTCTCTGGCAGGTTCTTACGAACCGTATGGCTCTAGCCTTGCGGTCTGTAAGGCCTGCAGGCGCCCCTGGATTTCAATATGTTTACGGACTGTAACCAAATAGGCTTGCGGTCCGTAACCGCCTCCCAGAAACTTAAATTTTGGCATTTTTCACCTTTAGTCCCCTAACTTTATTCACTAATACTTAGTGATCAAAATTTATCATTTCGATGACTTTAGCCCCTATCGTCTTAGCACACAACATACGAGGATTATCAGGACACGTGTCGGAACATTATTGGACGTAAAACACGAGGTGTTACAATACGGATGAACAAACTTGGGTCAAAGCTTCAAAACTTGCAAACTTGATCAGTAAACAGATAATATTTCTTGAATCCGAATGATATCGACCAAACCAAGATGTAGGTTTCTTTGCTCTGATACCAATTTTAAGTCCCGTAAATGGATCTTTCAATGATATCAAACACAATCTTGTGTGAGTGCGGAAACCAAACACAAGATGATTCAAGAATAAGCAAACCAAAATAAAAAAGATTAAATGAGCAATAAGATCAAAATGAGTACCTGCATTCACCGATTAACAATGACTGATACAAGACTCTTGGTTTCGGCTGGCTTCTAACTTGTGTCGCTGATTCACCTCTAATCAGCATACAAGAGGTGATTATATACTAGCTAACCATGTGGGCCAAAACCCCTAATAGACCGGCCGAAACCACTCCTTTGACCCACTACATATTGCGAACTAAAACAATATCAAACATGATTAAATGATAACCCATAACCACTACTAGTAACCCACTATGTATAAACCTTCAGGTTCCAACAATCACGAAGGCCAGCAACATCCGGTATACTATGTAAGTAAAAATCTACTTGATGCTGAGGCCAGGTATTCTCATTTAGAGAAGTTAATTCTTGCCTTAATTATGGCTTCTACTAAACTTAGACATTATTTTGAAACTCACACTATAACTGTAAAGACTAACTTTCCTATTAAGAATGGTATCGGGAAACCTGAGATGCCAGGCAGGTTAGCAAAATGGGCAGTTAAACTTAGCGCATATGACATTAAGTATGAACCAAGGACTGCCATCAAGTCTGTTGGGATCGAACCCTAACAAAGGAACAGATGATATCAAAGCTAAATACACTATCTGACCTTTGGTTCAACTATCAGTGGTTACAACCACTGATCAACCTTTACACTGCTTTCCTAAACATTTGTTCCTATCGTCTGATAGTTCAAGAAGCAAAGGTCTGACAGAAGAATCAAGATCAGAGGATAGAGATCAGAGCTTAGACTAGTTTTTATCTTATTCAATGTAACAGTAGTATAGTTAGAGCAGCGTTTTAGTTAGTTACACTTTGTTAGCAGTCACTATCAACCATGACGTCACAAAAGATGCTCAGTGGTTAGATAGTTAGTATAAATAGGTGATCGTTGTAACTGTTAACTTCGTCTTCCTGAAAAAGATCATTTCACGCTTTCTCTTCTTCATTTCTTACTATCAAACGATTGTAATTAGCTAAGGGGGAGTTTGTGAATCACATGCAAAGTTTATCAACTTGAAAGCATGATGGTGATGAAACCAAACGACCAATTGCTTGTAGTAAACGTTTTCCATTAATTTGCTGCATATATTTCTAATTCAATCTATTTTCCATTCTTAGAAACAAAAACTACAAGTGATTCAAAATTAGATCCTGATAATTGGTATCAGAGCCTGGTCAATCGATTTTGATTTAACGATCAAATTGATTTGAATAGATCAGCTCTTTGTGCTGATTCGTTTGATAGTTTTACTTGAATACAGAGTTTTATTACTACAAAAGTTTTTAAAACACAAATCTGTTGTAAACAAGAGAAATGGCATAAAACACACCGAAATCCAATATTGGATCCATGTTCAAACCACCTATGTTGAAACGAAATGAATATTTTATCTGGCAACGTAGGATGGGTCATATTCTCGCCCAACACAAAACCGGATGTTGGAGATCCGTTGAATTTGGACCTCATGTCCCCATGGTTCCAAGTACAGAGGATCCCCACACTCAAGTCCCTAAGAAACTCGAAAATTACTCTGAACAGGATTTCCTCAAGATTGAATTGGCGCTAAGGCCTTTACTATCGTTGGTTTGGCCTTACCCAATGAGATTTATGTGGGATTACTTCATTGTAATAGTGTTAAAGAGTTAGGGATGCTCTTAAAGAGCAGTTTGGTGGTACTGAAGAGGTGATAGAGAATAATAGAGAGGTTTTAAACCAACAGTATGAAACATTTTTTCACGTTAAAGGTGAATCATTAACCCAACAGTTCGAACGATATAGGTGTCTCATCAGTGAGCTCAAATTGGTAAATGTGGAACTCCCAAATTCAACTATAGACAGTCGTTTCTTTAGATCCTTACCTGAGAAATGGGAGACTGTAGCTTATATCACTAGAACAACGGTTGGTTATAAGGAAATGACCTTGACACAACTTCATGGACGACTCCTCACTTATGAGAGAGAGTTGAACCAGAAAAAGAAGTTGCAAGAGTCAGGGAAAATGACTGATGACTATACTTTGGGAAACACTGCTTTATATGGTCATGAGGAGGGGTCTAGCTGCGGAAAGGATCAGAGTTATGATCATTACATTGACATAACATCTGGAAACAATTTCAACTCTGATCCTAGTACACCCAATTTTGCCTTTGCTGCAAATAGTGAAAGCCAGACCTCTTAAAATTTGACTTTTGAAATGAATGACCTACAACATTTTGAACCCACTGACCTCAAAGAAATGGACATTTTGCATCAGTTGGCACTTTTAAGTGTTTAGAGCAAGTAAATTCTACAAAAGAACTAGTAGGAGATTTCCAGGATTGATGGGGGTTGAAAGCTGGGTTGGATAAGTCTAAAATCAAGTGCTACAAATATAACAAGATGGGTCACTTTGCCAGAGAATACAGATCACAATCTGCAAGACCAATTGTAACACATCCTGGAAACAATTCTCAAAGCACTGTCCATTATTCCCAATATACCCCTGCACCTCAAATGCAAAACACTGCACATTTTGCACATCCTGTTGCTACAGTTCCTGTCCATTATGTTCAAGCACCACACATCAAAGTACATGTGCAGCAAATGCCACAAGTCACTCAAACTACTCAAACCACTGCTACACTAGCAGAGGTTAATCAGCAAAGCTTTTTCACACAAGGTTTGTTGATTGGAGTAGTTTGCCTGAGGATTTAACTGATGAAAACATTGCTCTCATAGCCAAAATGATTTTGAAAATGAAAATATATGTTTAATGGCTTTGGAGATCATTGTTGAAGGTGATGAATCTGTGGAGCAGGAATTAAAGTATGATGTGGTTGATTGTTGTGAAGCAGTGGTTACACTAGAGGTTACACCATGGTTGAAGTGAATGTTGTTGATGTTGAAAAAGACCCTCTATCTGACCCATGGGATGAGCAAGTGTGTGAGGAAGAAGAGTGTGATTGTTCTCTTATGGATGCTTCGAAGGTATCACCTCAGATCCTTAAAGATGTATGTTCTGACAAATGCATCATTACTTTTGCAAACATAAATGAAAACCTAAGAAACAAAATTTTAGAAGATGAACTTAATTTTGAAAAACTTGTTAACGAGTTAAAAACAAAGTTAAGTGAAAAAGTTTCAGAAATGAGCAGCCTAAGGCATGAATCAAGCATAACCAAAGACCAGCTCCAAACCAGATAGAAAAATATCAGGTTTGCAAACAGGAGCTTGAAACTACCCAGCTCACTTGTGAAAAATGGGTAGAGTCTTGTAAAGGTTATAAGCTTATGCTTGATGCTCAAATCAAGAGCAACATAAAGTTTGGAGTAGGCTTTAGAGACTATGACCAGACTTGTGAAAATGTTGCAAAAATTGATTCTGAGACAGTTGAAATAGTCCCAACAAACTTGGCTGGTGAAGAAATTAAAATCCCACATAAAAATGGAAACAAAATCATTCTTGAAAAACCATAGGTTTTAGAAAAGATAAAGAAATTAAAAAATATCAGTTTAAACCAACCTGGTCAGATGAATGTGATATTTTGGAAAACTTCAGGCCAATGGACTTTTCAACCACTGGTGGTATAAAAGCACCAAAAGCACTGGTGATCCCTATCAAAGACTTCCATCAGAGGTTACATCCACTGCTCTCAAAAAGTATGATAGGAAAAGGAAAGAAAAGGTTAAATACTTGTTTTGTGAATTTTATGAAAAGAGAAATCATGTGGCTACAGATTGTTTTCTTTTAAAAGCCTATGATATAAACAAAACTTGTGTTATACCCAAATCTCCTAGATGACACCATTTGCAACAAAACAAATCACATGACCCAAGAGTGTGCCTATCTCAAAATCTATCATCAAAAGGTAAAAGAGATTAGAGCAAAAGCTCTTGAAAGAAAAATACAAGTTTTTCTGAAAACAAACAAAAATTTGAATCAATTGAAACATATGTCAAAAAGCTTTAAACCAAACCTCTGTTCGTAGAGAAATTCAAGGGACAGATGTACCTCCATCAAACAAGCTTCCAAGAGGCAAAAGCCAGCCTAGTTACCAAAAGGTGTGAATGGTTTATGAGACTTATAAAAGGTCTTCTAAGCCAAAGATAAATAGGCATACTCATGGTTACCAACAGTTGATAGGAAGTGGCTCAAAGCAGTGGTTACAAAAACCTACTCTAACCACTACTCCTTCATGTGAACTTGAGTCTGAATTATCTGATACCCCATCCAAAGCCATTATGGCTTTGGAAACTCACCTGAACTAATTATTTCAAAAACATGTGCAGGGAGCTTCTACTTACCTTGACAGTCTTTGGTATGTAGATAGTGGGGGCTTCAGGCACATGACAGGATGTAAAGCCCTGCTCAAAGATTTTAAAGCTCATGGAGGGGGTGATATATCCTTTGGAAATAACTAAAAAGGGAAGGTGTTGGGGTTAGGGTGTGTCTTAGCTGGAAAACTCAATTTTGAAAATGTGAATCTCATTGATAATATAAAATTCAATCTTCTGAGTGTCTCACAAATGAGTGACAAGGGTTATGGATCCTTCTTCACAAAAGAAACTTGTCAGATAGTAGGCCCAAAGGTTGTTAAAAAGATTAATCAAATAATTGCTGAGAGCAAAGCACAACTCACTGCTAATAGGGTAGGAAATGTGTATGTGGTAGACATGGTAAAAGATAATCCTATGTCAAATACAGAATTATGGCATAAAAGAGTTGGTCACACAAATCTAAAGACCATCACCACTCTCTCAAAACAAATTCTTGTCAGAGGTTTACCTCACAAACTATTTACTTGTGAAGAACATTGTGTTTCCTGTTTAAAAGGCAAACAACATAAAAGTTCTTACAAGTCAATTGAAGAGTCCAAAACAAGTCAGTGCTTACAATTACTTCGTATGGACTTGTTTGGACCTGTGAAAATCATGAGCTTAAAACACAAAAGGTATTGCCTGGTAATAGTTGATGATTTTTCCAGGTTCACATGGACTTTCTTTTTACACTCTAAAGGTGAAACAGCACACATTTTGCAAAAATTTGTTAAACAAGTTGAAAAGCAATTTGATCTCCCTGTAAAAATCTTTAGGAGTGACAATGGGACAGAGTTTAGGAACAAAGAGTTGGATGCCTTCTGTGAGTCAAAAGGGATTGTTAGGCAATATAGGATCCCTAGGACTCCAGGACAAAATGAGGTTGTTGAAAGGAAAAACAGAACTTTGATTGAATCAACAAGAACTATGCTAGCAGATTCTGGTTTACCTTTGACTTTCTGGGCAGAGGCTGTAAACACTGCTTGCTATGTTCAGAACAGAGTTTTGATAAATCCCAGGCATTAAAAGACTGCTTATGAATTGCTTTATAAAATCAAACCTATGATCTCTTATTTTAAAGTCTTTGGCTGCCCATGCTTCATTTTAAATTTAAAGGATTCAATATCCAAGTTTGCAGCCAAAGTTGATTGTGGTTATTTTCTTGGAAACTCAATCACTGCCAAAGCCTACAGAGTTTTTAACTCTAGGACCAAGTGTGTTGAAGAAACTCTGAATGTGAAGTTCAATGAACTTTCATCTTTGAAAATCCCAGCAAATCCTGTTGCACTGTTGGACCTATCCAAATTTACATTTGAAGATGTGTCTGTCAAGACTAACCATGCAGGTACCCCACAGTCATTAGGTCAAGAACAAGGATATGATTGCATTCTTCCAAATTTCAAAATCTATTCTTCAGGCAGAGGAGCAGATGTTAGTAGCAATGGTGAAAGCTCTGCCAGGTCAACAATGGTTAATACTCAAACCTCTGCCAGTTCTCAAAACCAAACATCTGTTGATAAAAGTCCACAGCAACTGGATAAAAGTCAACCCACTTTCACATCCATTCCACCAATTCCTCCACCACCATTCCAATTAGAGGTTGGACCATCAAATTCACCAATAGAGGATAGCTCAGATGATACACATTTGCATGCTTCACCTCAGAATGCCATTGTCCCATATCAAGGTGATTTGATTTTCCTCAAAATCCATCCTGTGGATCAAGTTATTGGCAACATCAATGAGGGAGTGCTCACCAGAAGCCAATCCCAAAACATTTATCTTTTTACTGGCTTTCTATCACTCACATAATCTGTCAAGTACCAGGAGGCACTAAAAGACAACAGTTGGGTAGAAGCCATGCAAGAGGAGCTCCTATAGTTCAAAAGACAACAAGTATGGGAACTTGTACCACTGTCAAAAGATGTAAGTCCAATTGGCACAAAGTGGGTCTTCAAGAACAAAACAGATGAAAGGGGTATTGTTGTCAAGAACAAAGCAAGGCCCGTGGTTCAAGACTATAGACAGGAAGAAGGCATAGACTATGATGAAACATTTGCTCCAGTTGCAAGATTGGAAGCCATCAGACTGTTCTTAGCTTTTGCTGCTAACCACAACATCAAGGTTTATTAAATGGACATCAAAAGTGCACTCTTGTATGGAAAGATCAAGGAAGAAGTGTACGTGTGTCAACCTCCTGGTTTTGAAGATGCATTTCATCCTGATCATGTTTACAGGTTAAACAAAGCACTCTATGGTCTAAAACAAGCACCTAGAGCCTGGTATGAAACTCTATCCACTTTTCTTTTATCCATTGGTTTCACCCGAGGTAGGATTGATAAAACCCTATTTTTAAAATGGAAAGGAAAAGATTTGATGCTTGTCCAAATTTATGTGGATGACATCATTTTTGGATCCACGTGCACTGCTATGTGTGAAGAGTTCATAAAACTCATGGCAACAAAGTTTGATATGAGTGCAATGGGTGAGTTGCAATGTTTTCTTGGTTTACAAGTCAAACAAATGCAACATGGCACTTTCATCCATCAAAATAAGTATGTGAAAGAACTACTCAAGAAATTTGATATGGATGATTGTAAACCTTGCAGCACACCCATGGTAACATCCAAGCTAGTCACATTTGATGGCAAAGATGACCTTCTTGATCAAACATTATATAGAAGCATGATTAGGTCTTTATTTTACCTTACTGCATCAAGGCCAGACATCATGTTTGCAACATGTGTTTGTGCCAGATCACAGTCATTGCCAAGAAAATTAGATCTTATTGCTGTAAAAAAGATATTCAGATACATAAAAGGTGCTCCCACACTTGGTATCTGGTATCCAGCTAATGGTAATATTGAGCTTGCAGGATATTCTGATAGTGACTTTGCTGGATGTAAAACAACAAGGAAGTCCACATCTGGAGGAGCCCAATTCCTAGGTGATTGCTTAGTGTCTTGGCTAAAGCAAAAAGCAAGTTGCAGTTTCTACATCCACTGCTGAGGCAGAGTATATAGCTGCTGCAAGTTCTACTGCTCAAATCCTGAGGCTTCAAAATCAATTGCTGGATTTTGGTATGACTGCTTTGAAAACACCACTCAAAATTGATAGTCAAGCAGCCGAAAATATCATCAAAAATCTTGTCTCTCATTCTATGAAAAAGGTTTGATTTTTTTACAACATGTCCATACCAAGGATCAACTAGCAGATGTGTTGACAAAAGTACTTGATGTTCACACTTTTGACAGTTTGATTTCTAGACTTGGAATGCTAAACATGGATTAAAAACAAAATTTCTTTGTGATCCATGTGTAAATAGCAATAAAATGTTTTTAGAAAATCAAAATCTATCCTTAAAAATAGTTTAAAATTGAATTTTTCAATAAATCCTCAAAGTCTGTTCAAAGCACTGATAGCTCAAAAACACTTTTTGCTTAGAAAAATCTATCCACTGTCAAAAAGTGTATCCTCTAATAGTTGCAACCACTGTTCTTATCCACTGTTTATATTTTCCAACAATGGTTAGCCAGACAACTGTCTTCCATTTTCAAAACAGAGGTTACACGTGGACAGATGTTATTCGACAGTTGTTGCATCAGATGCCATGTCATCATTACTTTTTCACAAACCTTATAAAACCCCTGTTCTATCAAGAACAGAGGGTTCACCAAACTGTGTCAATTTCAAAAATCTCAAAACAGTTTGCACTAAAATCATGGCTCCCAAAACAAAACCAAAGGCGAAATCAAAGCAAGAATTACCACCATTTGTCTTAATTATCAAAACCCCACAAAATTACACTGCAATCTTAGAAGAAACCGATGTCAACACAAGATACCATACAATTATTCGGATTCTAAGAGAGTTAAAATTTAAACACATGCTCGAAGTCAAGACCAAGATTTACATCGATTCTCTTCGGGATTTCTGGATAAATGCTAAGGTCAAAACATCCGCTGATGATGTTCCTTATGCTATAATCTCAAAGGTTGGGGGTACTCCTATGCAAATTACACCACAATCGATCTCTCAAGTTTTCCAACTGAATGATATGAAACATCTTGTGTCCTTTTCTTTAAGAGAGATGCAAGCAGAGTTTGTGGAAAGGGGTTACACTGGCTAATTGAAAGGTATGACAATCTTCAAACCCTATTTTCCAGCAGAGATGAAAATTTTTTTCCATACTCTTTTAACATGTCTCTCTGCAAAATCTATTGTTTTCAATTAAATTCCTTTAAACATGCAATATCTGGGATATGCAATTTTGACTGAATCAGATTTTAACTATTCCCATGTATTGTTTCATGATATTGTGAATAATTTTAAAGGTATTTCAAAAATAAAAGCTTTCTTGATACATCCTAGATTCTTGAGTGTTTATTTGCAAGATCAGATCAGATCTGAAGCAAGTAAACAAGGCATAGTGTCCATACCTGGCTGCCGAACTCATGAACTTTTTACACGACTAACAAATCTTGAAAAAGCTTCCAAATCAGAAGTAAAGGAGGATGAGCCAATTTTTCAAGAACAAAATGTTCAATCTCTTCCTCCTGCTACTGAGCCCACTGCTCTAGGTGATCAGAGCATTGCAACCACTGCTCTGAAACCCACACCTAAAATCACCAAAAAGAAACCAACAAAGATATCTAGAAAACCCACCAAACCCAAAAAGGGTCCTCTGGAAGATGAGTCCCAGACATTAACCCTGTGACACCACCAAAGTCATAAACCACTGCTGCTATTTCTTCACAGCAGATGGTTGAAAGATCTCAACCAGACTTTGAAACTCCTCCTGCATCCTCACGAAAGGATCAGGTTGTAAACACAATGCCACCAAATTATGAAGCTCTAGGACCACTTGGTTCTATATTCCACAGCCCCTCTCCCAGGGCAATGTCTCTTTCTGCACCTATCCCCTCTCTAATAAAATCACTTCCACAAACTTTTATACCCTTGCTAAATGCAATAGAATTAGATCAGACATTACCAACACTTCTTAACAAGCTATCACTGAAAATATATTTCAACATGATGTTGGGTCTGATTCTTTATTCTCTGCTAGCCCATCAGTAAATGAAGAGGCTACATCCCTTGGGTTACATGTAACCCTTGGTGATAGTTCAACTAGAGCAGCCTACAATTGCAAAACAACCTAGTTTTCCTTTGGATAGTGGTTACATTTCTAAGTCTCTGTTGAAGGCAACCACTGCTAAGGCTACCAAGGTAACCTCTGATGTTGTGGGAAGTCCCCAGAACCAAGAACAAGGGGCATCTAAGGGTGAATCTAGTGTTAAAACACATGCTAATGATCCCCTAGATACAACTACCACCTCAGGTAGGAGTTCAGATGATGAACTAAAATACAAAGATTTGACGGAGAGAGTATCAACGCTCGAAACTTCTGTCACACCCCGACCCGCAGCGGAATAAGAGTCGGGACATAATTGGGTTATCACCAAAGCTCATGACATTTACTAATATGTTTCATATTTATTAAAGTCAAAATTACATTCCAAATAATCCAAACATGTCCATACAATATAAAGAAATAACCAAACAAAATAGTTCCAAGCTCTAAATCATTTTATTCTTCTAGTCCAATCTTATGTGTTTCTGGCTGCAGCTGGTTCACCTGTATCATGTGTAAAAATGGTGGTTTTTGGGTCGACATAAGTTGGCGAGTGAACCTTGTTAGATAAACATTTATTATTAATTTTCTTGTTAGTTTATCAATGAAAAATTGTGCATAATCATAAGTGAGCAAATGTAAATAATCAAGCAGTAGCAATAGCAATCACAACTATAACATACAATAACATATGATAGCATACATTAACATACCAACATCATACGATAAATAACATGAATGAAACTGTGCGATCAAGGCTCAATCAAACGGAGCCGATCGTATTGCATGTACTGAAAATGATAAATGTCTGTGCGATCAAGGCTCAATCAAACGGAGCCGATCGTATGTTGGCACGCCAGGTTCACGCTCATAATGTAATGGGGAACTTGATCAACGCTCATAATGTAATGGGGAGCGGCGGCCTATGAAACTGCATGTACTGAAAATAATAAATTGAATCTAACAATAACCACACAAACAGTTGAAACAAACTGAATACACATGTTCATGATATGATATATGCACAATGATTTAAATATAATATATAGCAAGACACATGATACACCCCAAAACGTGATTAAAACGGGGAATTTGTAAAGATTCACTCACATTGGGTGCGTTTGATTGGAGATGATGAGATGCGCACGAGTCGGGAGAGTTGAACAACGAGAATTACTAACCTAAATAATAACGGAAAAATATAGTAAATGAGTGGATTTTATTTAGGATTTTAATGGAATTTTTAGATATATTTTTGTGAGTTTAAGGCTATTTTCTATCTTTGAAAATATTATTTTTAAGTATTTTTAATTGATTTTTAAATTAAATTAAATAAAAATAAAATATTAAAAAATTGTTTATTTTTGCGTTAACCGTTGACCGTTGACCGTTGACTTGTTGACCTGTTGACCGGTTCGGTCAGTGTGCATGTATGCGCTGGGTGAGACTCGAACCCGAGACCTCCCGTACGCGTGCACGCAGCTCTACCAACTGAGCTACGTGTCTAACCCGAAATAATCTTGTTTTTAATTATATTTATATACTAATTCGATTTATTCAAAATTCATTTGTTTTAAAAAAAGATTTTAAATCATCGAACCGGTGCCGTTAACCAGACTAGAACGCGTGACGTGTGAGTTAGTGTTGCACATAGTCCACCGCTAGACTGTGTGTCTAACCTGGTTAATATTTCGGTTTTTATTATACTTAACATCTATTTGAGTTAACCCGGTTTGGTTAGAAAAATAAAACATTTTGAGGAAAAATACGGTTTTCCGGCGACTTGCAGAACTTTTCCGGCGAGTTGATTTAAGCTTTCTGATGGACTGAATGTATGACGAAAGTGAAATGGAAAGTTTGTATGATGTTTCTGAGTCGCGAGAGGGGTCTTGATTGAAGTAATTCAGACATTGATTATTTTCGGTTATAAAAATCGATCATGATCAAAATTGATGTTCATTCAAATCCGAATTGATTAGGATCGTCGGTGCACCGGTTTTGTTCAGTAATTCGCGAGTAATCAATCGTCTTTGGACGATTGGTGACCGATTTCGGTTATGGTTTGGCATTCAGGTTGTTTTCTGTTTGAATATAAGTTTCATTTGTTTCCTAGTGATAACAGAAAACAACAAGTGGCGGAGTGGTGATGTGTGTGTGCGTTAAGTCTTTGGATTTCAATTTCCGGCTGACCCGGGTTCGAGCCCGGCAGCAACATTTTATTTTTATTTATTTTGTTTTCACTTTTTATCAAATATAATTTTTATAGTTTAGTTTGTTTATTAATTATGTATCATTAAAAATCAAAATAACCATAAATACACAACGTGACATTTATAACTTGATATTCGATTACAAAACGGAGCGGGTTTTGGAAACCCGTTTTTGACAAATGTTACAACTTCTGTTGGTGAGATCAAAAATTTTGTGCAGCAGTTGTCAGCCATAAAGACCCAACCTTATGTCTTAACCACTGTTGATCTGCACCAAGCCCTAGACCCTCTGTTTCAGCTCTCAGATGAACAACATAAACATCAAATGCAGGAGTAAGAAACATGGTTGAAGCAAGATTCATGGATACCAGGGCAGACATTAAAGCTATAAAAGCTCATCTTCACCAAACCACTGGTACTGCTCCACCCACAGTAATTTTTATACACACAGACGATGATGCCAAAAAGGGGGAGAAATCTTTGGGGCAGAAGAAGCTTAAAATTAATGATCAGATGGCAAAGCCAATAGTGGATATACCTAGGCCAGATGGTTCAAATAAAAGGGATCTAACATATGCTGTCTTTGCCAGGGAAAATGAGAAGCAGAAGAAAAAAGTGTATCTTGATGGTAAGGTTTTCGTTGAGCAAAAGATTAAGCAACAAAAAGAGAAGTAAGAGGTTGGTACCTCAACAAAGATGAGACCTGCTAGACAAGTAAGGCAACCAACATCCACACCTTCCAAAAATAAATCCAACCATTAAAACCTCTACTCTCCAAAAATTAAGCACACCTTCTTCAACTTCCTTACCCATTTCCACCAAAGCAGATGTTACAACAACTGTTGTGCTAACATCTGTTGGCACACCAGAGGTTGCAGCAGATGCAAACCCATCCACTGCCATGGTCATTTTCAATACATCCACCCAACCTTTACCAACACCAACCAGAATTCCGACTCATCCATCATCACCATAAGTAAAATTCAAGAGGAGAAGGACAACAAACGTTGTAAATGAAGAAGAGATCTTTCCTACTCCTACTCCTTTATCATCACAACCACTGACCTCCACATCAATGCTTCCTCCATCCTCAAATCCAAGCACTGATTCCCTTACAGTCATTCCTGCAGCAAAGAAATATCCTCTTGATTTACCAGCAGCCAGGGAAGAAATTCTAAGTTCTATTTTGAAGAAGACTCTGACAAAAGAACTATATTATCTCTTGATGGTTATCCTAGACCTAAAAATGTTTATGAATATCTGGAACTCAAATTGAAACAAGCAGAGGATATAGCCAAAAGAGACTCTGCTGGTAAAAGTGATAGAGAGATACAAACCAGCATGTCTTTTCAGCTAGGCAAAGCCAGAGCATTGCAAAATTTTGTCAAAGATCTGAGCAACAAGCTGTCAGAAAGGGAAGATCAGTTTCTTAAAAGTGAACTCATTGAACACATCATAAAGAACAAGCAATATAAGGCAACAAAGGCACAGTTCAAGGATTGGAGTATAGATGAGCTGAGAGAAGAGATTAAGAGAATGCAAGAAATGTTAAAAGACCCTCTCAAGAAGCCAACTCCGTCTAACTAGGAAAAACATAAGAAATACATGCCTAAAAGAGCCTTAAAGCTTAAGAGGATGAAAGAAGAACTGATATAGCATCACTATGGTTCAAGAAATCAAGTGATAAGGTGGGGAGAATCCAGGGTAATTGATACGTATAAGATGCTAGAAGAGAGGAGGAAGAAAGATCCAAGAATGCCTCCTAAACCAATTTACCCTCCATCAGATGATGTTCATAAAGCTCAACACTCCAAAAAGTCTATCTCATCATCTCTCCCTTCCATCCTTGCTTTCAATCAACTATAAAGGACAGAAAAGATAGATGAAGAAGCCAAGAGAGTGTTTGAACACATCAAAGAGGGAATTACGAATATGGTTGACTATCACACAGATGAAGCTAGTGAAAAGCTCAGAGCAGTATGACAAAGATAGTTCAACAACAAGCTCTTCAAACCTCAACAAATAAAGGTCATCCTAGAAAGCCAGAAGACCCAAAAAATCTAAAGTGGAAAGTCAAAAAAGGCTCCCATGAATTGAAATTGCTCAAGTCTAATGGTGAGGCTGTCAAGATGAGCATGGAGGCTGCATATGAGCTAAATGCAGAAGACCTTCAAGATCTTTTGGATCTGACCCTCGGAAAGGATGATGATGATGAAGTCTCTCTGAATTTTGAATTACAGTTTAAAGGGTAAATCAGAGAACTTCTGTTGAGGAATAAAAACCAAGAATAAACAAGTGTTTTGGCATCATCTATTCCAGGGGGAGATTGTTGGGATCGAACCCTAACAAAGGAACAGATGATATCAAAGCAGAATACAGTATCCGAGCTTTGGTTCAACTATCAGTGTTTACAACCACTTATCAACCTTTACACTGCTTTCCCTAAACATCTTTTCCTATCGTCTGATAGTTCAAAAAGCAAAGGTCTGACAGAAGAATCAAGATCAGAGGATAGAGATCAGAGCTTAGACTAGTTTTTATCTTATTCAATGTAACAGTGCATAACTGATAGTATAGTTAGAGCAGTATTTTAGTTGGTTACACTTTGTTTGCAATCACTATGAACCATGACGTCACAAAAGATGCTCAGTGGTTAGATAGTTAGTATAAATAGGTGATCGTTGTAACTGTTAACTTCATCTTCCTGAAAAAGATCATTTCGCACTTTATCTTCTTCATTTCTTACTATCAAACAATTGTAATTGGCTAAGGGGGAGTTTGTGAATCACATGCAAAGTTCGTCAACTTGAAAGCATGATGGTGATGAAAACAAACGACCTTTGCTTGTGGTAAAAGTTTTCCATTAATTCCGCTGCATATCTTTCTCCTTCAAATCATTTTCCATTCATAGAAACAAAAAAACAAGTGATTCAAACTTAGATCCTAACAAAGTCCCAGGCTTTAGCTGACTTTGTGGTTGATTTCAGTATTGATCTACAAAGGGAAGCTGAATTGGTCGTGCCGCAACTTGAGGAGAGCAAGGATCCTTGGACACTCTTCACAGATGGAGCTTCAAATGTCAAGGGAACTGGACTAGGCATACTACTAAAATCGCCACAGGGGGACATTATGCCCCAATCTATTGCATGTGAATTCCAAACTATTAATAATGAGGTAGAGTTTGAGGACTTGATAGCAGGTTTGCAATTAGCTAAGCATATGAGGATCAGGTATCTTCAAGTATATGTAGATTCCTTATTATTTACAAATCATTATAATGGTTCCTACACTGTAAAAGGTGAAAGTCTAATCAAATATTTGGAGATAGTCAGGAAAACTGGCAGATTCTTTTGCTTTTTTAGTTTAACACAGGTACCTAGGGAAGAAAATGTAGAGGCTGATGCCTTAGCCAACCTTGGATCATCACTAAAGATGCCAGAGGATGTGAAGATACCTGTCATCCATATTCTAACTCCTGCAATTGAGGAAAATGAAGTTATGGAGATAGTGGATGATACTGCAACTATACCTGGTGATGAAGTGTAGTCAAATCCAGGATCATGGATCCTTCCGATTCTGAAATACATCCAGAATGGAGAAATTCTTATTGGGGAAAATCCTAGAGCCTTCAAGATCAAGGTATCCCAATTCACTATAATTAATAACATGCTATATAAAAGATCCCTTGTAGTATCTATGATGAATTGAGGATCCTGGGATCCAAGAAGTCTTGACGGATTTTCATGAAGGAGACTGTGGAAATCACACTGGGGGCAGAGCACTATTTCAACGATCCTCCGAACAGGATATTACTGGCCTAGAATGAAGAAGGATGTTGTCGAATACGCAAGGAAATTTGATGCTTGCCAAAGACAATAACATTCTACATCAACCAGCAGAACCTCTACATCCTATATCCTCTTCTTGTCCATTCATGAGATGGGGAACGAATATAGTGGGCAAGCTCCCCAAAGCATCAGGAGGAAAGGTGTTCATGCTAGCTCTGACAGACTATTTCTCTAAGTGGATAGAAGCAGAAGCATTTGCCCAAGTCAGAGAAAAGGAAGTCATATCATTTATTAAAAGAAATATTATTACTGATTTGGAATTCTTTCCGAAATTGTTTGTGATAACTGGATCCCAGTTTATTGGGAGTCGTACTACTAACTTTTGTAGAACTGGGGGATTAGGATGATAACATGAACACCAGTCCACCCATAGGCTAATGGTCAGGCAAAATCATCCAACAAGATCATCATCAACAACTTGAAAAAAAAGCTTGGATCTAAGAAAGGAAAATGGGCTAAAGAATTACCATATGTCTTATGGGTTGTTCTCCCTAAGAATGCTACGGGTCAAACTCCTTTATCCCTAGTCTTTGGAGCTAAAGCAGTGATCCCTACAGAAATGGTAGTCCCTACAGCCAGAATAAGCGTCTGTGATCCTGAAGCACATGCTGAGACTCTGACCCAAGACCTGGATAATGTGGAAGAACTTTGAGACATGGCAAGGATAAGGTTGGCTAGCTATCAACAAAGAATGGCTGGTGCTTATAATAAGAATGTCAGGGTTAGAAGATTCCAAGTTGGTGATTTGGTGTTGAGGAAAGCATTTTAGAATACCATGAATCCTGCTGATGGCAAATTGGCACCAAAGTGGGAAGGTCCCTATCTCATTGAAGCTGAAGCTAGAAAGGGGGCATATCGTTTGCTAACCATGGACGGTGATCTTCTACCAAGAGCTTGGAATGATGTTCACTTGAAGAAATACTTTAAGTAATAAGGATCAAGGATCCAACATACGGTTCAGATTGAAAGACCCTCAAAGGATATATGATCCTTAATTTGGTAATGTTTAAATAATCATTTCATATTATAATTATTATTCATTATGAAAAATGGATGTTAAATTCTTAACATCCAATTTTATCAAAGTTTTAAGTGTTCGTAGAATTTTTTCAAAGGATCAAGAGGTTGGCCACCTCTCCAAGACTTTTGGGCTTGCCCCTAGCTTAAGGTATCCATTACCTTCAAAGGTTTAAAGGTTTTCACCTTTCACATGAATTGGGTTTCAACACCCCACCAGTAGCGCACGTTATCCTAGTATAGTTCGAGGCAATGGGACTAGTACCCCCTTTAGGGCTGACAATTTCATTGTTGTTGCTATATGTAGGATCCTAAGTATAATGGTAGACATACCATACATTTGTTCCTAAGATTTCTAATGTTTTCACGTTAGCTAAGGTTTTGCCATTTTCATGTCACTTATGATTGGTTAGTCGCCAATATGGGCCATACATCAGAATCCTAAGGTTTCTAACGTCTTCACGTTAGCTCAAGTTTTATTATTTATTTGGGCTTATCCCCAGTTTATTTGGGCTTGTCCCCAGTTTATTTGGGCTTGTCCCCGGCTTGTTGGGCTTGTCCCTAGTTAGGAAAGATTCATTCGATGGATATCTGGCTCAGTCCTAAGTTACATGTTATTACAGGTTCTCAAAGTTCTACAAGTAAGGATCTTGGATCCTCAACTTTGGAATAATTTCTCTGCTTTATTGATGTATCTGTAAGTCTTAAGGATACAGAATCCTAACTTGGATTCACTTGTATGACTTATTGTTAATCTTTACTTTATTTTAAACATTGGTGTTACCCTCCACCATTGAATTAAGGATATATGATCCTCGATCATATAACGTTCAGCCTTTTGGAGAATTTCTTATGATAAACACATAATATTTCTTTTCAACAACTTAAGATTTTCCAAGTTTTATGGAACAAAATTAATCAGTAGGCATTTAACATAGCAAAGTTTCAAACATGACAGAAATACGTGACAACAAGGATAGTCAAAAGATTAAGTTTATTTATTTATAAAGAAACTCTTTGAAAGGTTGTCAAAATTGCCTACCCAAGTGTCTACCAGCAAAACGTGGCCCGTCCACTTGGGTTGGAAAAGGGTGTCCACACTTACGGTTCATAAAGTGCAGGAAATTAAAGGTGAGGGGCATCAAAGGCTTCATCCTCCACGAACAGAAGGACCCATCCACCTTTGCTACCCCTATTGTTCAAAGGATCAATGATTGTTAACCATAAAAACTATTGTTTAGTTACAGACCAAATTGTTTGAAAGTAAAACACCACCAAACAAAAACCACCAATCCTAAAAAAATGGGCTCTAGCCACGTCCAAATTTTCCATCATCACCCATTGTTGCAGCCTACACCTTCGCTGCTTCACCCTCCTTGCCTTCACCGCACGAGCTTCACCACTTACAGCCTCCTTAGCACCACTTGTACCAGCCTCCAGCGTCGGCACCTCGTCAAGCTCTAGCTCCACCTCACCTCCAAGCTCCACTAGCCTCACCTTCCAGCCGGGAAGGTCCCATTCAGACCTATCAAATGAAGGATCCAAGGCTTGTTGGACGATCTTGATCCTGGCTCCGAGAATGGCTTGAGCTGCACAAACCTTAGCCTCATCAGCATCCTTTATCCTCACTTTATTAGCCTACATTTCGTTCGTGAGGATCCGCTTCTTCAAGCCACTGACCTCCTTCTCAAGCTGGGAGATCTTCTTGTCCTTGTGATCTAGAAAGGTACGGAGGTCTACAATGGTGTCCTTAGCATCAGATAGGCGTTTGGTCAGCACAGCTTGGATTTGGGCTATTTTCTGCAAGAGTAACGAGAAGGATAAGTGATCCTCAATAAGAATATTTTAATCTAAGCATAAGTGATCCTTACCTCGGAGGCAAAGTCATAGATTTGCTGCTCTAGTTGGGGAATGTCATCGGCGGGCTCAGCATGCTTCTTCCTTTTTGACCCAGCTCGAACCCTAGGAGCGGCATGTTTTGGCTCTGGGAGGCTTGACCCTTTGCCTGATTCTTTCTTGACGGAATGAGGAGAGATGATGCTATCCACGTCCTCCAAAGCAAACTTGCTGATGGACTTGCTGGTGGACTTTTGAGCGCCTACATTATGAGAAAGAGATAGCATACATATATATTTCTTGCTTCAAAGAAACTTACTTGACATTGTGTAGGAGGTGGAAGTGTTGGTTTCAGGATCCTTTATCTGTGGGTTTAATGTCCTGACTGTTGAATCCAGGGTCCAGAACAGGGCAACTATTTCTTCATTACTGGGAGAATTGGAAAGGCAGGCGAAATTGGTCACTGCATGCATGTAAAGAAAACATAAGTTAGAAGTGGATAAGAGACTATCTGTAGTGCTAATCTGAGAATCCTATATCCTACCCTTCAAGACTCACTTCTTGGGCAGACTATTCGCTTCAGGAATAGAGTCCCTTCGCATCAAAAGACTGCCTATGAACTACTTTACAAAATCAAACCTCTGATCTCATATTTCAAAGTTTTTGGTTTTCCTTGTTTCATTTTGAACTTAAAAGATTCTATCTCTAAGTTTGCAGCCAAAGTTGATTGTGGTTATTTTCTGGGATACTCAACCACTACCAAAGCCTACAGAGTTTTTAACTCTAGGACCAAGTGTGTTGAAGAAACTCTGAATGTGAAGTTCAGTGAACTCTCATCCTTGAAAATCCCAGCAAATCCTGCTGAATTGTTTGATTTAGATAAATTTACATTTGAAGATGTGTCTGTCAAGACTAACCCTGCAGGTACACCACAAGCATCCACACAAGAGCAAGGATATGATTGCATACTTCAAACTTAAAGAGCAGCCCTTCAAGCAGAGGAGCATATGTTAGTAACAATGGTGAAAGCTCTACTGGTTCAATAGTGGTCAATACTCAAACCTCTGCTTGCTCTCAAAATCAAAACATTGTTGATCAAAATCCATCAAATATGGATAAAAATCAACAAACACTCACATCATTACCACCCATACCAGCACCTCCATTCCAATCAGAGGCTGGACCATCAAATTCACCAACAAAGGTTAACTTAGATGAAACACATTTGCAAGCTTCACCTCAAAATGGAATTGTTCCATATCAAGGTGATTTGATTTTCCTCAAAAGCCATCCATTGGATCAAGTTATTGGCAACATAAATGAGGGAGTGCTCACAAGAAACCAATCCCAAAACATTTGCCTGTTTGCTGGCTTTCTATCACTCACACAACCTGTCAAGTACCAAGAGGCACTAAAGACAATAGTTGGGTAGAAGCTATGCAAAAGGAGCTCCTTCAGTTTCAAAGACAACAAGTTTGGGAACTTGTACCACTACCTAAGGATGTCTGTCCAATTGGCACAAAGTGGGTCTTCAAGAACAAAACAGATGAAAGGGGTATTGTTGTCAAGAACAAAGCAAGGCTCGTGGTTCAAGGCTACAGACAGGAAGAAGGCATTGACTATGATGAAACCTTTGCTCCAGTAGCTAGGTTAGAAGCCATCAGACTGTTCTTAGCTTTTGCTGCTAACCACAACATCAAAGTGTTTCAAATGGACATCAAAAGTGCATTCCTGTATGGAAAGATCAAGGAAGAAGTGTATGTGTGTCAACCTCCCAGATTTGAAGATGCATTTCATCCTGATCATGTTTACAGGTTAAACAAAGCACTGTATGGTCTAAAACAAGCACCAAGAGCCTGGTATGAAACTCTATCCACTTTTCTCTTATCCATAGGTTTTTCAAGAGGTAAAATTGATAAAACTTTATTTTTAAAATGGAAAGAAAAAGATTTGATGCTTGTCAAAATTTATGTGGATGACATCATTTTTGGATCCACATGCACTGCCATGTGTGAAGAGTTCAGAAAATTCATGGAAGCAGAGTTTGAAATGAGTGCAATTGGTGAGTTGCAATGTTTTCTTGGTTTACAAGTCAAATAAATGCACAATGGCACTTTCATCCATCAAAATAAGTATGTCAAGGAACTACTTAAAAAGTTTGATATGGATGATTGTAAACCTTGAGCACACCAATGGCAACTTCCAAGCTAGTCACTATTGATGGTAAAGATGACCTTGTTGATCAAACACTTTACAGAAGCATGATTGAGTCTTTATTGTACCTAACTGCATTAAGGCCAGACATCATGTTTGCTACATGTGTTTGTGCAAAATCACAGTCATTACCTAGAAAGTCTGATTTTATTGCTGTAAAAAGAATATTCAGATACATAAAAGGTGCTCGCACACTTGGTATCTGGTATCCTGCTAATAGGAACATTGAGCTTTCAGGTTACTCAGATAGTGACTTTGCTGGATGCAAAACAACAAGAAAATCACATCAGGAGGGGTCCAATTCCTAGGTGATTGCCTAGTGTCTTGGCAAAGCAAAAAGCAAGTTGTAGTTTCCACATCCACTGCTGAGGCAGAGTATATAGCTGCTGCAAGTTGCACTGCTCAAATCCTGTGGCTTCAAAATCAATTGTTGGATTTTGGTATCACTGCTTTAAAGACTCCACTCAAAATTGATAGTCAAGCAGCTGAAAATATCATCAACAATCATGTCTCTGACTCCACAATAAAACGCATTGACATCAGACATCACTTTGTGAGGGATTGCTATGAAAATGGTTTGATTTCTTTACAACATGTCCATACTTAGGATCAACTAGCAAATGTTCTAACAAAAGCTTTGGATACATCTACCTTTGAAAGTTTGATCTCTAGGATTGGAATGCTAAACATGGATTAAAAACAGTTTTCTGGTGATCCATATGTAAATAGTATCAAAATGTTTTCAGAAAACCAAAATTTCATCCTTAAAAATAGTTTAAAATTGAATTTCTCAATAAACCTCAAGTCTTTTCAAACCACTGATAGCATAAAAAACTGATCGTTAAAATAATGCCTATCCACTGCCAAAGTGTATCCTCTGATAGTGTTAAACACTGTTCACAATCCACTGCCCATATTTTCAAACAGTGTTTTCCAAACAACTGTCTTCCATTGTCAAACAGAGGATACACGTAGACAGACGTTATTCGACTGTCGTTTGCATTAGATGCCACGTCATCATCACTTTTTTTAAAACCCTATAAAAACCTTGTTTTATCCATAACAGAGTTTCCACCTTTATCGTGTTGAATTCAAAAATTCTCAAAATGATTCTCTCTCAATCATGGCACCTAAAGCGAAAACCAAAGCAAAATCTAAACCAGAACCACCACCATTTAACCTCATCATCAGAACTCTTCACAATTACACTGCAATTTTAGAGAATCGATTCAAATACAAGATATTATCCGATGATACAAATCTTGGAAGAATCGAAATTCAAACACATGTTAACTGTCAAAGCCCTCATTCATCTAGTGTCACAAAGACAATTTTGGGCAAACGCAGAGGTTCACTCCACATCTGAGGGTGTTCCTTATGCTATCATATCAAGAGTGGGCAAAACGCTGATGCAAATCAGTCCACAAACCATATCTCAAGTGTTCGCATCGAATGACATGGCACATCCTGTGTCATTTCCAATAAATGAGGTACAAGCAGAATTTTTGGAAACGGGTTATATTGGGCAACTCAAAGGTATGACTATCTATAAACCAAACTTTCCTGCTAGGATGAGATTCTTTTTCCATACACTTTTAACTTGTCTCTCAACAAAAACAACTGGTTTTAATAAAATACCATTGAATATCCAGTATCTGGGCTATGCTATTTTAACTGGAGCAAATTTTAATTTTTCCCATATACTATTCAATGACATTGTGACAAATTTCAATAACATAAAGAAAAGAAAAGCTTTCTTGATACATCCAAGATTTCTGAGTGTTTATCTTCGTAATCAGTTACCTGAGAATGATGCTAAACAAGGCACGGTTACTAACCGAGGCAGCCTAACTCATGAAACTTTCACAAGGATCACAAATCAAGACAAAGTTTCTAAAGCACAAGTAGAAGAGGAAGAGCAAGTTTTACCTGAACAAATGTTCAATCTCAACCTCTTGCTACTGAGCCCACTGCTCTTGGTGATCACGGTTTTCAAACCGCTGCCCTGAAACCCACACCAAAAATTTCCAAAAAGAAACCATCAAAAATTACCAAAAAGCCCACTAAACCCAAAAAGGGTCCTCTGGAAGATGAGATCCCAGAGGTTAACCCTATGACAACACAAAAGTCACCACAAATACTTCTTCTCAGCAGATGTTAGAAAGATCTCAACCTGGCTCTGAAACTCCTCCTTCTTCCTCACAAAAGGAAAAGGTTGTAAACACAGGGACACCAAATTATGAAGCTCTAGGATCACTTGGTTCTACCTTCCACCTCCCATCTCCCAGGAGAATGTCTCTTTCTACACCACACCCTTCACCAACAAAATCACTACCACCTGCAATGTTGCCTTTGCTGAATACAATAGAGTTGGAACAGACATAACCAGTTCTTCTCACCAACCTATTAATGAGAATATACTCCAAGTGACTGGGTCTGATTCTTTACTCATTGCTAGCCCATTAGCAAGTGAAGAGGATACATCCCTTGGGTTACATGTAACCTTTGGTGATAGTTCAACAAGAGCAGCTACTACAATTGCTAAACTACCAAGTTTTCAATTGGACAGTGGTTACATATAAGACTCTTTTGAAGGCAACCACTGTTGAGGCTACCAAGGTAACCTTTGTTCCAGTGGGAAGTCCCCAATACCAAGATCAAGGGGCATCTATGTTTGAAACAGGTGTTGAAAACCCTGTTCATGATGATATAGATACAACTACCACCTTTGGTAGGAGGTCAGATGATCCTATTAAATTAGGTGATGATCTAAAATATCAAGATTTGACAGAGAGAGTATCTAACATTGAATCATCTGTCCTTGAAATCAAAGATCTATTGAAGCAGATGATAGCTACTAAGAGCCAACCCTCTGTCATAACCATTGATGATCTCAAACAAGCCTTCGACCCTCTGTTTCAACAACAAAGATACTTTGTCGATCTTCAACACAAACATCAAATGCAAAAGATGAGAAACATGGTTGATGCCAGATATATGGATACACTTGCAGATATTAAACTAATCAAGGCTCACATTATTCAAATCACTGGTACAACTCCTCCTACAGTTATCTTGGTAAACACTGATGATGCCAAAGAAGAAGTGCTAAGACTTGAAAAGGATGCACGACCAACAGTGGTTACCCCTAGGCCAGATGATCTAAGAAAGTTGGTGAAACATAATTTTTTTTGTCCAAGGAAAGAATGAAGAACAAGATGAGGGTAAGAGATAAGGGCAAAGCGTTGGTTGAGAAAAAGATGGCTCAATAAAGAGAAAAAGAAGAGGTTGGTACTTCCACAAAGAAGAGACCAGTTAGAAAAACCAGGCAACCAACAACCACACATTCTAAAACTCTGCATGTTGCCACTTCAACCATTGAAACCTCTGCTCCCACAAAATCTCTTATACCTCCTCCAACAACAAAACAAATTTCCACCACAACAGATGTTACAACACCTGTTGACACAGCAGAGGTATAGCAGATGTTAACCTATCCTCTGCCATGATCATTTTTCCTACATCCACCCAACCAATACCTACCCAAACAAGAATTCCTGATCATCCACCATCACCTGAACTCAGGTTCAAGAGGAGAAAGGTCACAAATGTCATAAATGAATATGAGATCATTCCTGCTCCACTTCCACTGTCATCACAACCTCTAACCTCCACAACATTTGTACAACAATCTTCCATTCAAGCCACTGATCAACCATTAAAAGTAGTTTCTGCAGCAGTAAAATTTCCTCTTGATTTACCAGCAGTAAAGGAAGAAATCAAGTCTTTCTACTCTAAAGAAGATCCTGAGAAAAGACTCATTTTATCTCTGGATGGCTATCCTAGACCAGTAAATATTGATGAATATTTAAAACTTAAAGCTAAACAAGTAGAGGATATAGCTAAGAGAGATACAACATGTAAAAGTGATAGAGAAGTGAAGAACTTATGCAGTACCAGCTGAGCAAAGTCAGAGTCTTGGAAGATTATGTTAGAGATTTGTGCAAGAAGCTGTCTGAAATGGAAGATCATAGTTTAAAACAAGATTACATTGAACAAATCATGACAAACAAGAAGTACAAAGCTACCAGGGAACAGTTCAGGATTGGACTATGAGTGATCTAAGAGAAGAGATAGAAAGAATGCAAGAAATGCTGAAAGATCCTCACAAAAAGCCAACTCCTCCAGACTGGAAGAAATACAAGAAAGTTTTGCCTGACAGAGCTTTGAAAATCAAAAGAATGAAGGAATAATTATGGTTCAAGAAATCAGGTCATCAGATGGGGAGAGTTGAGAGTGGTTGACACTTGCAAGATGTTGGAAGAGAGAAGGAAGAAAGATCCAAGCATGCCGCCAAAGCCGGTTTACCATCAGAGGATGTGATCATAAAGCTCAACACTCTAAAAAGTCTGTCTCATTGTCTGTCCCTTCCACACTTGCCTTAAATCAATTAAAAAGGCAAGAGGAGATGGCTGAAGAAGATAAAAGAGTGTATGAACACATAAAAGAAGGGATCCAATGCATGATTGATTACCATACTGATGAAGCCAGTAAAAAGTTTGTAGAAGATCTATCACAGTTGGCAAGTCAATCAAATCAGCCAACCTCAACAATAAAATACCATCCTAGAAAGCAATCAGACCCAAAAATTCTAAAGTGGAAAGTTGACAAAAACTCCCATGAATTGACTTTCCTCAAGTCTAATGGCGTTGCTACCAAGATGAGAATGGAGGATGCATATGAGCTATGTGCAGAAGACCTCCAAGAACTTATGGATCGGGTACTCGAAAAGGATGATGATGATGATGATGAAATGTCTCTGAACTTTGAATTACAATTTAAAGGACAAATTAGAAAATTTGTTTTGAGAAATAAAAACCAAGAATAAATAAGTGTTTTGGCATCATCTATTCTAGAGAGAGATTGTTGGAATTGAACCCTATACAAAGGAATAGATGATATAAAGCCAATAACACTATCCGCGGTTTGGTTACAACTATCAGAGGTTACAACCTCTGATGTATATACACTGCTTTCCGGAAGATCTGACTCCTATCATCTGTCTCAACAATTGACAAAGGTCTGCCAAAAGAACAGAGATCAGAGGATAGAGATCCGAGTTTAGTTTATTATGTTAATAATCAATGTAACAATGCTTTGCACTATCAGATGATAGATAGTAGTGTTTTCAGTTAGTTATTTAGTTTGTTAAATGTCACTATCAACCCTGACGTCATCAAATATGCTTAGTGGTTAGATAGTTAGTATAAATAGGTGATTCGTTGTAACATTTGAACCGTCTATTATAAGATCATTCGCCAATCATCTTCTCTGAGTTTTCTGTACTATCAAACTGTTGTAATTGGCTGAGGGGGAGTTTGTGAATCACATGCAAAGCTTATAAACTTGAAAGCATGATGATGATGAAAAAAAACGACCTTTACTTGTAGTAAAAGTTTTCCATCTTATTCTGCTGCATTTACTTTATAATTCAACCATATTTCCATTATTTGAAACAAAAACTACAAGTAAATCAAACTCAGATGCTAACATATCCCAAGAATTTTCCTGCCCTACTCCAAAATGGCACTTGGCAGGATCAGTTTCATATTATACTGGTCCAGGATATTTAAGGCACATTCTAGATCCTGGAGGTGATCCTCCGCTTTTTTGGACTTCACCACCATATCGTCGATATATGCTTCCATAGTGTCTCCTAGTTTATCCTGGAACATCATGTTGACCAGCCTCTGATACGTCTCACCTGCATTTTTTAAACCAAAGGGCATAGCAATATAACAGTATATACCTGTCGGTGTCATGAATGTTGTATCCTCCTGGTCGGATGGTTCCATCTGGATTTGTTGAAATCCTGAGGATGCATCCATGAAAGTCAGCGTTTCATGTCCAACAGTTGCATCTACCATGGAATCTATATAAGGCAATGGAAATGGATCCTTCGGACATGTTTTGTCAAGATCTGTGTAGTCAACACAGACTCTCCACTTTCCATTCTTCTTTTGGACCACCACCATGTTTGCTAGCCACTTAGGAAATTTGCTTCCCTAAACTTCAACAACCTTTCTACCTCTTCATGTATGATTGCATTCCTCTTAGGAGCAAACTTTCTTATTTTTTGTTGAACAGCCCTAAAATATTTGTCAATTCCAAGTTTATGAGTTATGGTATCTTTTGATATACCTGTCATATCCTCATGCTTCCATGCAAACGTGGCCATCCTGCACTTCAAAAAGTTAGTAAGTTATTTTCAATATCCTGAGGGATATTGACACCTACAAGCACCGAGATATCTGGATTGTTCTCATCGAGGACAACTTTCTTGACATCATGCTCTGAAGCTTCCACGATATCGTGTGCTTGTATCCTTAATTGCTATCCTGCCCGGGATTTCGTTGAAGCCTTCATTGAAGAGGAGTAGCACTCATTCGCTTCCTGCTGGTCACTTTCAACTTTGACTACTCCTGGAGGAGTGGGACTCTTGACACATTGATGATAAGTGGAAGGTACAGCTTTCATATCATGGATCCACAGTCTTCCTAATATAATGTTATAGCAGGATAACGAATCCATGAAACAAAACGTTGCATCGAGTTCACACCCTCGACATACACAGGCAGCTTTATCTCTCCGACAGTATTCTTTGCTTCTCCAATTAACCCTACGAACACCGTTGACTTCAAGGTAATCTCGGCTTCTGGGATATTCATTCTTTTCAATGTCTCCAGTTGAATGATGTTGACCGAGCTACCGTTGTCTACCAATATCCTGCGTACAAAATGGTTAGCAATATACAAAGTAATTACCAGGCCATCATGGTGAGGATCCTGGATGTTATCCCGATCATCACTATCAAATGTTATCACTTTCTCGTTCGTAAGCATTGTCATCCTGGTTGGTTTGTCTGATCTTTCTGCCTTTGCTTCTTTAACGTGTCTTTTGACTACAGAATAAGAAGTTCCACATATGTCGGATCCTCCATATAAAATTGATTATCTCGGCATCTGGTAGTGGAGATGCTGCTCTTTTAGGATTTCTATCAGTATCCTGAGTCTTGTCCTTCTTCTTGCCAAGGAGTTCCTTCAGGTAGCCTTTGCATAGCAAGAAACTTATTTCTTTTCTCAGAGCTATACAATCCTCTGTCATGTGCCTGAAATCTTCATGATAAGCACACCACTTGGATTTGTCTTTCCAGTCAGCCTTTCGTTGATCTTTTCTTGGTCATCTCGCTTTGTCCCCCAGTCCCTGCATGGCATACATTAGTTCAAGGATATTTACTGAAAAACAATATTGTGAAAGTTCAGGGGATATTCTTCTCCATCCTCATCTTCGACAGCATTCACTCTTTTGTTGTCGTTTTTAGCATACGGCTTAGAGAGGTATGGCTTGTATGAGGATTCTGACTTCCTGTTTGTTGATTCATATGTTGAGGATGTGTTCATCCTCTCTTGCATTTTCCTGTCATCTTCGAGCCTTATGTATCTTAATGCCCTATTCCGAGCTTCGTCCAAGTTCCTGCAAGGATTCATCACAAGATCCTGATAAAACTGGGAATCCTTCTGTAATCCCATCTTGAATGCTTGTACTGCCGTAGCAACATCAATATTCGGGATATCCAGGGTTTCCCTACTGAATTTGTTAACATAATCCCTTAGGGATTCTTGTGGTCCCTGTGTTATCCTGTAAAGTCACTTGTTAAGTAATAGAATAAGGTGGGACATTTCAAATCCATTTCAAGGCTGATCCTATTAAGGTGGAACCGAAGCCTTTGCATAGCCATGCTTCTTTAAGATCTGGCGGAATTGGATTCACATCGTTTCCCTATATTGGGCAACATGCTCCTCAGGATCTGTCGTCCCATCATATAGCTTCATGTTGGGAGTTTGGAATCTCTTTGGAATTTCTGTTTCACAAATATGGCGAGCAAAGCAAGATATGTTGTGACTATCCTGGGATACTTCCGGTACAGGCTGCACTACCCCAGGCACACTTGATATCATATCCTTTAATTTCTGGAGTTCTCTGGACAACATCGACGTTACACCTGCATCCTGCGAAGGTTCAAAGTTATTAGTAACAGGAATATTAGTGTTAATGGACAAGTTACTAGCTTGGCGATTTTGGCCATATCTTGGAGTATATCTTGGATCTCTCACATCCGATATACTGGCCATTGAGGGTATCTCCAGAATATTGCTCTGGGACCCACTTGGTATGATATTACCCTGATTATCCTCAGTATATACTGCCGAACAAAGTTCATCATCCTGGGCTGAAAAGGGTAACAGTATCCTCAGCAGATCTCTTGGAGTTGGACTTCAAAAGTTGTATTTCTTTCATCATGAGTTTGTTAGTTTCTTGTTTCTTCTCATTTGGTCATGTATACTACCAAACAAGGATAGAATCTCATCGTTAGAAGCAAAAATAGGAGTTCTCCCTGAAACACCGGATCTGGAAGCATTTTGAACAGCATTAGTGCCTCGAAGTGTTTGGCTTCATTTCTCCTTTGGAAAGTCTGAACTTGTGGAGGTGGAGGAGGCAATGAACCAGTTGCAGCAGAGGTTCATGCAGGCATCGAAGAAGATCTCAAACCTGACTGAGAAGCCATTGAAAATAGTTTTGCAAAAATCTTTGAGAACAAAAAACCGATTAGTGATTTTAGCAAAGTATTGATTAAAAATAGCACCACTTGCCCACGGTGGGCGCCATATTTGTTTTGGTCAAAAATTACCGAAGCAATTAAGTGATCAAACTTAGTATGTGAGGTATCGTGCTATTGTGATTTGCAACAAATATGTTAAGTTGGTTGATTTGCAAACAGATTCAGTATATAGTCTCATGATAATAAACTATATCAAAATGACAAATAAATGGAATAAAGGTAAATGTTGACACAGGATATACGAGGAAAGCCCTTGATCAATCTAGATCGTCGGCACAAAACCTCGGGAGCTGAAAACTGTCAGCTGCCTTGTTCTTCTTATTGATTGTAAAAACAGGATACAACTTTAAGATAATGCTCGGATCGCTTCTAAGTGTTACAATGATCGGAAGTGGGGAGTGTTAGAGTGTGATTGCAGCTAGAAAAAGAGTGTGCGAGTATGAGAGCTCGAAACTGTGTGTGTTCCTATGATCCGGCATTCCCAATTTCTAGTTACAAGAATAAACAAACTATCCTATAATTACGGGATACTTTTGGATATTCCTTCATGACTGTTGCAGGCCTAGTCTTCCGGCTTCAACGTCTTTTTTCTAACAATATTGAGCGAGTCTTCAGGGGAATTAGTCTTTATGAACGTTTACAACCTGCAGCCAAAGTCTACAAGTAACCCATTAGTCATGACCAAGATATTCCCGCAGGATGTTACCAATATCCTGGTTCGGATCCTGATCATTAATAAAAGTCAAGATATGTAGTCAGGATATGGGCTCAGAATTCCACCCATAACAATAAGATACAGACGGTTCGTAATAAAGATCCACAGGAGGAACGTTAAAATGTACAAAAGATGTTCAACAGACTTTAGGCACAACTAAGGACTTGCAAGATCCTCTCATGTCAATACCGTGCAGCTCCCAGCCTATTTACGTGTTATACATGTAGCTTAGTCTTTTGAAAATACGTCAGTTTACACTGATAAATACAAATAACCGACATATTTTTAAAATCTTTTAAAAATTGTTTTAAGTGCACAAGGCACATTTTAAAAAAAAATAACTTGGGACAATTCAAAATGATCTTGTATACAGTTTTACAGGTCTGTCAATACATATGGGGCTCGGTTCAAAAACCGAATAACATGATTAACCGACATACCACTTAAAAACTCACAAGGAGTATATAAAAATAATTTACCATTAGCATATGTCAGGTTTTTGCCTACACCCCGTGCTTAGGTCGTAGCCATTAGTAACTTAATTGAGCCAAGGATATCCAGGACACGGTCGAGTTAACCCCCAATGTTTAAGTTATCAGATAATACAGATTAAAACGGGTTATGAAGATTTTATAACCACAATCCGGTTAAGTCATCCCATGCCCGACCAAGCGGTAATAATATACCGTATCCCAAGCCCGTATAGGGAAAATAGGTTAAAAGTATTTACCTAAGCTAGCACTTTAAAGTTTTATTAACTCAGCTGTTTAATCAATAGATAAGTATAGGTAGGTAGCAATCTACTGGAAGGCTCTAGTCTGGAATGATAATATTAATAACCAATTAGAATGCTAACGGGTCATATTTAAGTCATAGACTCAGACCGGCTAGCTTAAACTAATGAATATGGTACGATACGCTAGATTAAGCGATGACCATAATAGAATGTAGTTTAAACCCGACAAGTACTAAGACCTGTATAATACGGGTAAACTATTTATATTTTGGAATTTGGAATAAAAATGATAAGGTTAAACCCGTTTTGGTTAAATTACGTAAACTATTTACATAAGCTTAATCGTACGCATATAAGCGATACCGGGTAACCGGATGAGTCATGAACAAGTTTCATATGCCATTATGTTTCAAATAAGCTATGATATCAGTAGGATATCAATTTATATGCCCGTTAAGTACCTACTGTATAAATATTTAAAATGTGTTATATAATCAGTAGGTAACATGTCTTGATGGTTAGATATGGTTTAAAACCATACTATGCCCCGAAACGGCGTTTAAGTCGCCAAATGATGATTTATGAGATGTTTAATGAAATATGAAGTCATGATCAGGTCTATATAACCAAAATATGTTATTTATTATAACATATCAGTGGGTAAAAGGTTTTGTACATAAAGCATGGTTAAAACCCATTTTAAGTGGCGTAAGGGCATTATCATCATTTAGTGACATAATACAAGAACTTGTACGTAAACTCAGAATGTAAACTGACTTGACATCCCAAATAATCCCACGTATGATATTACGTTAGTAGGTATTGAGCTTTGTTGAAAAATTTATGTTTAAAGTCATTTTAGATGCCGAAATGACATTTTGGTCCTTTAAAAGCATAATTTACGATATTTAAGCACAACTCAGTTCATGATCAGATTAATAACATCAAAATATTTTAAACATGTTAACATATCAGTATATAAATCAATTGAAAGTTCATTTGTGTCTAAAACCTTATTTTTGATGAAAAGAGCATAATAGTCAAAGTTTGGCATAATAATGAAACTTGTGCATAAACTCGGATTATAATTATGATCGTGTAATATAACCTCAAAGGGTTATGCTACACTATATTATTATCATAATGCAACCTTAGATCAGTAGCTAACTAATCTAATCCGGGTCAGAATTGAAAGTCAAGCAGAAGTCAAACTTCGCGACTTTCGGTTGCGAACCGACCCTAAGACTAAAATTGACGGGCTGAACATGTTTACAAATGTTCGATAATTATTACCAAGTTATTAAAGTGTTAAAACATGATTTATAACATCCACATTATCAGATTTGAATTATTTACAAAACTGACTCGTTTGACTTTTTAAAGCTTAAACTTTGACCCGTCAATTGGTCTAGCAAACGTGATCTTTAGAAGGTGCCCTCTGGAGAGATTATCACCTACCTAATTACAATCACTTAGCCATGTTTATATCGAACAATGGCTAGACCATAATGGTCTTAACCGAAAGTCAATGCGTTATTACGATAACGCTTGACTTTTGGCTTAAAAGCCTATAAAATGAAAAGAACAAGGATGGAACACTTACAAGTGATCTAGGAGAAATGTTTAGAAATCAGAGGATGCTCCCAAAATGCTCAGGAACTTCCGGGAGAGTATAGAGAGGAGAAAGATAAGAAATGAGCAAGGATTATGGTTTGCAATGGGGCTATTTATAGTTGAAGATTATGCTCAAGACTAAGACAAGTGTCTTGGCATGTTCCCAGGTGCTAGCAACTGTCCAAGGAGGTGTCACAAGCTTCACAACTGTGGCAAATCGCGAGCAAAGGTGGCAGCATAGCAGGCTGCCAAAAAATCTGCTACTGGCAGTCCGTTACGGACCGTAAGGGTGATGGCTTACGGTTCATAAGCCATCCTGGCGCCCACTGATTTGAATATGTTATGGACCGTAAGGTCTAAGCTTTGCGGTCCGCAACCGCCTATCAGAAAATCCATTTTCCTTGCTTTACAGTCCGTAAACATAAGAGCTTACGGTCCGTAAAGGTCACTCAGAGGTCAAAAATTTGATATGTTGACATATTTGATCCCTCAACTTTATAATTATCGTTCAGAGATTATTAAAATAACATAACGACAAAATTAGTCCCTCTCGGCCAACATGTGGCATATACGAGGATCAACGGGACACGTGTCGGTATTATATCAGTCACGAATTTACAAGGTGTTACAGCACACTTACAAATCAGATTTTAATCTTTAATTAATCAATTAACATATGTGATGAAATTGCCCTAAGTTAATTAATTAGACTAATGAACCTAAGAAGTGATAAAAATTGATTAAAGATTGTACTGACACCCTAAAACAAACCAACAACATAAATCACAGATTAAAACTAATCATAACAAGCACGAATAATCATCAATAAATATATAAAAAACTGAATTTTAATTAAAATAAACACGTACTCAAACCAAAAGTCGAACCAATCAAATTCTAACACATGTCAAGATTCGTCTATACCCGAGTAATACAAAAGTTTAGCCAAGAATCATGTCAATTAAAACGAAAACAATATCAATTGAGTTCATGACAAAAAAACTAAATTAAAATAAATTAAAGAGTTCAAACCGAATGATCCCGAACCAACAAATTTCGCTACAAAACTTCATAGCTTCAATACTCTTTCCTTCTCCTTGTTGCGTCTTGAATAGACGCACCAAAAATACTGTCCCGTCTGCCAAATTCCCAGCCACCAAAAGTATATCTCTCCCCCTCTCTTGCGTCCAAATCTCGTTATAATATTCATCGTTTCTTTTTTTCCAAGCCATCTGTGTTACTCATTGCGATGACAGCCCACTCAAGGAAAGCTCATTTTGTTTTTTCAATCCTTTTTTTTCAAAGAGCTTCTTCTTTTAAGGTCATGCATGGGGTAGCTAAGGTACTGTTTGGGTTGCGAACCTGCCAACCCCACTTGATAGCAAATGCAGTATCCTGTTTTGATGATGGCCTCCGACAGGCCATCGAAGACATTGTTGTTTGCGGAGGTCCTACTTTGGGGACCTCCAGTGGCGTTTGACATCTTTGCCTATGCGCCTGGGTGGTTTGGGCCTCCTCTCAGCTCGAGATGTTGGAGTTTATCCTTTTGTGGCGTCTAGAGCTCAGTCGTGTGTATTGCAAGACCATATCCTTCGGAACAGTGGGGTTGCTGAGCTTGACGTAGACTACCAGCAGGCCCTTGAGCACTTACGTATCTCTCTTCCAGACTCTGATATTGGCGGTTTCTCTAAAATGGGCACCGCCCCCTCAAAGCCACAAAAAACTTTGGCGAATGCCCTATTTGGTCAAATCGCTCAGAGTCTGGGAGAGCCTTTGATTTGTCTCCCCGCCAGAAGGCGGTGATTGAGTGCTTGAAAGGCCCCCATGCACAGGATCTTTTTACTGTTATCCCGATCGAGGGGCTGGGGCAATGCATGTCGGCGGTTGAATACAAGGCTATCCTCAAACACCGGCTGATGACCCCTATGTATATTGAAGACGAACCTGCCCAATCTGTCGTAAAGCCTGCATGGATAAATACGGGGAGCATGCTATTCATTGTAAGGTGCTTCCTGGTTTCAAATATCGACATGACTGGGTGAGGGATGTTTTGGGGGACATCTTGAGGAGAGCGGGGATTTCTGCCAAAAAGGAGGCCCCTGTGAATTTCCTTACAGATCCTATGGAAGGGAGATCTACGTTGGACCAGCGGATGTGCTCGTCTTTGGCTGGGCGGGAGGGAAACATGCTTGTGTGGATCTCACAGGAGTCTCCCCCTTAGCTGGTTTAAGGGAAAGTGGGTTTGTACCAGGACAAGCTATAAGGAAAGCAGAATCAAAAAAGGTGGATAAACATGCTAAAGTCTGTGCTGATAATCAACATGTCTTTGTCCCCTTCGCCTTCGACACATTTGGCTCCCTAGCTCCAGAAGTTATCCGTTTGTTGACTAGGGTCCAAAAGGTTGTCCACAGCAGTAGCTCTTCAACGGGGGCAGGGGTTTGTCTTTAATAGGCTAGGGTTTGCTATTCAAAAAGGGGTAGCGGCGCAGCTTGTTGCTCGCTTACCTGCAATTTTGAGGTAACTCGGCCAGTTTTTATATTAATATATGAAAGAAATGATTATTAATTTATCAAAAAAAAGACTAATGCACTATTTTTCACGGCAAGAACGACGTGTCAATCACGTAACACCAGGCACTGTGGCCAAGGTCGACTACTCGGCGGCCCTTGGCTCTCCCCAGATGCGCGGAAACCCGACCTCCACCCGTTCGAAGGCACAGCAGTAGAATAATCAGTAAAACTTCGTCTTCCATTCAAGTCGAACCGGCGTCATTCGTATTCACTCTTCACATGTATGCCGCAGAAAATAATGAGAGTGGGAATCAAACCTGAGTCATAAGAAACATCATTTTTTTCTCCAACCACTCCACCACTACCACATAACACATTTCACTCAATTCCTTTTAGCTTATAGCCCACTGGATTAATTTAGCACATTTTATAACTTTCAATCTCGATTCCTACATCACAATTTTTTAGTAATATATATAATTTAACTTTCAAACTCACATTTAAAGGCATTTACACTTTTCATGTAATCCTACATTAATTATTTAATTATTGTCCTAATTACGTTATACTATATTAACATTTTGCGTCTGCTCTTAAGTACATTTTCGGTTTCTGGTTGCCTTAAACATATATACGTCGGTCGACCGCTAATACCTCCGATTTTGGGTTACTAAGCCTAAACATGGTTGAAGACATTGGTGTATAAAGATCGATCAGATCAGAAGTAAGGACCATTCCCACCACCACAATATCTCTATTCTTTCTTCACCCTCATGATATTCATGCTCTAATTTTGGGATTATAAGCATGGTGGAATATCATCGGTGACGTCTCCGTGGTGTAAGGTTGTTTGCGTTGAGTCAGAATCGGTGACGGTTACGGCGCCGGCATGGTTGGCGGTGACGGTTGTTCGGATTGGTCGGACGTGGTAGTAGAGGTGACTTCTATTGAAGTTCAGGGGATAGGGAGCCAAGCTAATGTGTGTAAGAACCTGTGTGGAGTTGGATGCGGTTAGTCTGTTTATGGGTTTGGCTTGGCCTGCGTTCGGTAAGTGACTAAACCTATGCTAAAGCGGTCTTCGTAGCAATCATTAAGGTAGCGTTTGGTATGAAGGAATAGAATGTGGAATGGAATATATCATTCTGATGAAAGTGAATAGAAACATGTTTAGTTGTCATATGGTAATGGAATGAGCATTACAAAGGAATGTAACACCTTCCAAATATAACAATTTTCATTCCTTTGTAAGGGGGTGTTTTTTTTTTAATTCCTTCAAGGATTGAAAAGAAATATACTATTATTATTATTATTATTATTATTATTATTATTATTATTATTATTATTACTTCGTCTTTTTATGTTTATCAAATTGTACAAAGTAATGATTCATTTTATTCACATATGAGTAACCAAGCATCACAATGGAATGGAATGATCCATTTCATTCCATTGTCCATTCCATTATCTCGTCCATTTCATTCCTCCATCCATTCCATTACCCCATAGCAATTGAATGGATAAGACGAGAATGAATGATGCACGATGGTTACTCTTATGTGAATAGAATGTATCAATACTTTGTACAATTTGATAGACAAAAAAGACGAAGTAACGAAATACAAATGTATTAGAAACACAAAATATAATTGGATCAATAATAATAATAATAATAATAATAATAATATATTAATGGTAAATAATTAACAATAAAAATTTTGATATATAATAATAATATAATATATTTCTTTCCTTGAAAGAATGAAAAAAAACACCCTTTATCAAGGAATGAAAATTATTAGAAGTACATTCCTCTAGAAATGCTCCATTCCATTATATTATATATTATATTATATAATACTATAATTTGTAACATACTATGTTTATGGTGGTTGTACTTTATGCATAAGCTTTATTTTGTGTTTATATGTTGTATCTTGTAACATTTGTAAAAACGGGTTTTCCAAACCCGTTCGTTTGTAATCGAATATCAAGTTATAAATTTTTCGTTGCGTATTTATGTTTATCTTAATTTTAAACGATGCATAATTAATTAACAAATTAGAATTTAAAAACTATAATTAATAAAAAGTGAAAAGAAAAAAATAAAAAAGAAAACCGGCTGCGGGATTCGAACCCGGGCCAGCCGGGTGAGTCTAAAGACTTAACACGCACACAATAACCATTCCGCCACATGATGTTTTCTGTGAGTTCTAGGAAACAATTAAATGATAACTTCACTCATGAATCAACCGGTTTACGCCAACTGTAACCGTAATCGGCTTCCAAACGTCCAAAACGTTTGAGTGATCGCGATTTTCTGATAATAACCGATACACCGACATTTTTAATCAATTCAGTCATGAATGGACTTGAATTCATGTGATGTTCGATTTTTATAACCGAAAACATTCATTATCTGGAATTACTTCAACAAAAGCTTCATTTCGCGACTCAATTACATTCCAAGAACTTCTATTCTCACGTTTACTCTAGTTTCTGATCGTCGGAATTGCTTTTTAGCTCGCCGGACTTTCACGGAAAACCGTGTCTTCCATCAAATCAGTAAGTTTCTCAATTCATCATCTATCAGTTGTTAAGCTTTTGCTAACTCAAACCCTTCAATCAGAATCAGTTTCAGACGACGATATCGGATAATTAACTCTCGCCGGAAAACTTCTGAAAGTTCCCAATTCTCGCTGTGAAACGGTATAGCCTTTTAAACCTTCTGGTAATTCTTGTTCAGTGCTTCAATTCCGCATCTAGCTAATCAAAATTGTTAATTTGTCCGCTCAGACGAAATCCATAAAAACAGAGCCGACGACTTCGCCGGAATTCTGAGAAAGATCGTTTCTCCGGTATGTTTACTTCCAAAATCTTCTCTGCCATTTCATTTTAGTCATTTGAATGTTTGCCAATCGAATTAAACAAGAAACAGTAGAGTAATCGTAGTCTGTGATATTGTAACGAAGAAGATGAAGTTAGTTTGTTTATAAGTTTAATATAAATTGGATATTATCTCGGGTTAGACACACAGTCCAGCGGTGGACTATGTGCGCACATATATCACACGCCGCGAGTTCGATCCTTGACACAAACGTATGCTCTGTAATAAAGATGTTTTCTTTTTCTAACTGAACCGGATTAACTCACTGAAGTTGTTAAGTATAATAAAAATCGGTATATTAACCAGGTTAGACACACAGTCCAGCGGTGGACTGTGTGCAACACTAACCCACAGGTCCCGGGTTCGAGACCTGTTGCACACTCCGGTTCAACAATTAAAACCCTTTTTGAAAATAAAAGAATTTTGAATAAACTAAAACAGTATAGAATTATAATTAAAAACAGAATTATTTCGGTTAGACACGTTGCTCAGTTGGTAGAGCTGCGTGCACGCGTACGGGAGGTCTCGGGTTCGAGCCTTACCCGGCGCACACATACACTTTAGCGAACCGGTCAAACAGTCAACAGTCCCGGTCAACGGTCAATGGTCAACGCAAAAGTCAACATTTTTTTTATATTTTTATTTATTTATTTAATTTAAAAATCAATTAAAAATACTTAAAGATAATGTTTTTAAAGATAAATAGCCTTAAATTCACAAAAATATATCTAGAAATCTTATTAAAGTTATTAATAAAATCCAGTCATTTACCATACTTTCCGTTATTATTTAGGTTAGTTAATTTTCGTCGATCAATCCTCCAAACTCGTGCGCATTTCATCGTCTTCAAACGAACGCACCCAATGTGAGTGAATCTCTACAAATTCCCCGTTTTAATCACGTTTTTGGGGTGTATCATGTGTCTTACCATTTGTTATATTTAAATCATTATGCATCCATCATATCCATGAACAAATGTGTATTCAACATGTATCAACTGTTTGCGTGGTTATTGTTTAGATTAAATTATCATTTTCAGTACATACATTATCATAGGCCGCCGCTCCCCATTACATTATGAGCGTTGAGCTGTTCCCCATTACATTATGAGCGTGAACCAGGCGTTGTCAAGATACGATCGGCTCCGTTTGATTGAGCCTTGATCGCACAGACATTTATCATAGGCCGTCCGTTCCCCGTTACATTATGAGCGTGAACGTGACGTTGCCGACATATACAGTTTCATTCATGTTATATATTCATGCAAGTTGGTTTGTTATTGTGTGTTATTGTTTGTTGTTGTTATTGTTATTGTATGATTTAATTACATTTGCTCACATATGATTATTGCACAATTTTTCACGATAAAGATAACAAGGAATCAATAATAAATGTTTTTCTAACAAGGTTCACTCGCCAACTTATGTTGACCCAAAAACCCCCATTTTTTACACATGATACAGGTGATCCAGCTGCAGCAAGAAACACATAGGATGGCTTAGAAGAATAAACTGGTTTAGACTTTGGATTATTTAGTTGATTATCTTTCTTTGTATTTGTATGAACATGTTTGGAATATTGAGGATGTAATTTTGACTTCAATAAATATGAAACATATTAGTAAATATCATGAGCTTTGGTGATAACCCAATTATGCCCCGACTCTTATTCCGCTGCGGGTCGGGGTGTGACAGATTGGTATCAGAGCCATGACTATAGGGATATAGGATAGGTTATTAGACCCTTAGAGCCTATACTATAGTTGATTAGAAATTTTTAAGATTTTTGTGTGTTACATACAAAATTCATGATGTTTATTAATGTTACATTCAATGTTATGCAAGCATGTTCATAAGTACATATTATTATATAATGCCTATCATGAATCATATTCTCATAACATATCATATCCATGCGAGCACACACCACATCATTTTCATGATTGTTTTTGCAATGATTTTTGTATTTTCAAATCACATCAAAGTGAGTTCTCATGACTGGCATGTAGTAACTGGAAGGGTACAAATACCGGTAGTCGGAACGTCCTGTCTAGGCTGGCATTCGTATAAATCCAAAATAAAGGACCAGTTTGCCTACCTGGGGACTAACGATGAGAGTACGAAGTACCTATTAGGCCAAAGCATGCTATACCAAACATCGTGTGAGCTAACCTCACTTTGAGTTGTCATTGTGTCTAAACCTGGACACATTCCGACCATACATCTCGTAAACATATTTCATGGTTTTCATTCGGGTGATGCGAGTGTTAAACCGCCAATACTAATGTGAATCCTACCAAGCCAATAGTCATGGGGGCCCACATGACTATACAGGTGAATGTATGGGGGACATTTGAGGCCCAACATGAGCAAACCCAAGACATCCTATGGATGTAGTTGCATTATTGATATTTATGTTATTTTCATTTTCTTTAAGACACATGACACCTAAAAAGACTCCATAAACTCACAATCTTCCTATGTATGTTCCTGTAGATGTCGGCTAGACATCAACGAGGGGGTAGAAGATCAGGAAGGTCACACGAACGCTTAGCCACTCAAATCGCAAAACAAATGGCCGCGGTGCTTCCTGACATTGTGGTTCAAGTACAACAAGCTCTCGCCACAAATCCCAACAATCCTCCCCAGCAAGAAGACCAGAACATCGGCAACCCTCCTACCAAAAAGTGCTCATATAAATATTTCAAGTCTTGCGATCCTCCGAAATTTGAAGGGACCGAAGGTGTCACTGCTCTCCTCCACTGGTTTGAGGAAATGGAAAACACCTTCCTCAACTGCGATTGTCCCGATGATCGCAAGGTACGATACGCAACCGGGAGACTTTTTGGGGTAGCTCTTACCTGGTGGAATACTGAAAAGGGTAAGAGGGGAATCGAAGATGCAATGGCCTTAACGTGGGAGGAGTTAAGGGAAATTATGACGAGACGATTCTGTCCTAGAAGTGAGATTAAAAAGTTAGAGGATGAATTTCATTCATTGAAGCAGAAGGAGGGAGATCATACTTCCTACAACAAGAGGTTCTTAGAGTTGAACCAAATGGTCCCTAACTTGTTCACCCCAGTTTACCGCTTAGTCGAGCATTATATTCGAGGTCTTCCCTCGAAAATTCAAGATTCAGTTCTCAGCACTTCGCCAGCAACACTTGAAGCTGCTATGGAACTAGCTACTGAACTGACCGAGAATCGAATTCGCAACGGTAAATTTAAAGAGGAGAAAAAGAAAGCCCCCGTTGAGGGCCAAACTTCAAACCATTCCACCTCCTCCTCTAAGTTTGCTAACAAGAGGAAACGTAACACCAGTAACTTTGCTGTCACACAAACAAATTTCCCTATCCCTGTTGCACCCATCACCCAAGTTGCCCCCTCACCTGCACCATATAAAAGGCCATACTCTGGCCCATTACCAAAATGCAACCGTTGCCAATACCATCACTTTCCTGATCATCTCTGTCAACATTGCACCGGCTGTTGTCGCGCAGGTCACACTGTTCAAACCCGTCGCATACCTCAGCGAACGAACCGCCATCAGCCCTCAACCCAAACCCACCATCAAATAATGGGTCAAGCCCAACAACCCCTACTACTACCACCTACCCAACATTTAGCCCAATCATACTACCAACCCAACTATCTCATGGTGCAACCTATGCGGGCTTGCTACAATTGTGGAGACCCAAGCCACTTTAGAAACACTTATCCACGTTTGGTGAACATTATACATGCTCAAGCCCAAGCAAATCCGGTGAATCAAGCTAACAAAGCTCCTCCACCTGCAAGAGGAAGAGCTTTCAACATCAACGCTAATCAGGCTAGAGCTGACAGCAATGTGGTTAACGGTCCGTTTCTTATCAATGGTAGTTATGCATCCATGTTGTTTGATACTGGCGCGGATAAAAGTTTTGTGTCCTTAGAGTTTGAACTCATCCTAAACCAAATTCGTGATAAGCTCATGGAATCCATAACAGTAGAAGTTGCTGACGGAAAACCGGTCTCATTAAACTCTATTATACGCAATGGTACTCTCACCTTAAACGATCACGATTTTCCAGTTGACCTCATTCCTATGAAGTTGGGAAGCTTTGACATTATAATTGGTATGGACTGGCTCAGCCAACATCAGGCTGAAGTTTTATGCCGTGAAAAGTTTATACGCATTCCTCTTTCAAACGGTCAGACTCTACGAATCTTTGGAGAAACCCCATCGAAAGGGCTCAGATTAATGTCATGTCTTCAAGCTCAAAAATATCTTCGCAAGAATTATGTCGCATTTTTAACTCATGTCGTCAAAAAGGGAACCATGGAGAAGAAACTCGAAGACATCCCAGTAGTAAAAGATTTTCCGCAAGTTTTTCCTGACGACATTTCAGGACTTCCTCCCTTGAGAGAAGTCGAATTCCGCATTGATCTTATACCTGGTGCTACACCAGTTGCAAAGTCTCCTTATAGGTTAGCCCCCTCTGAAATGCAAGAGCTAGCCAGTCAATTGCAAGAGTTGACTGACAAAGGATTCATACGTCCTAGCTCCTAGCCTTGGGGTGCACCTGTCCTTTTTGTGAATAAGAAAGATGGAACGTTTCGCATGTGCATCGACTACAGAGAACTCAACAAGTTAACGATCAAGAATCGCTATCCATTACCTCGCATTGATGAACTTCTTGACCAACTTCAAGGCGCCAGCTGTTTTTCAAAAATCGACCTTCGTTCTGGTTATCATCAACTCAGAGTACATGAAGAAGACGTCCCAAAGACCGCCTAAAACCCTTTTGAAAATAAAAGAATTTTGAATAAACTAAAACAGTATATAAATATAATTAAAAACAGAATTATTTCGGGTTACACACGTAGCTCAGTTGGTAGAGCTGCGTGCACGCGTACGGGAGGTCTCGGGTTCGAGCCTTACCCGGCGCACACTTACACTTTAGCGAACCAGTCAAACAGTCAACAGTCCCGGTCAACGGTCAATGGTCAACGCAAAAGTCAACATTTTTTTATATTTTTATTTATTTATTTAATTTAAAAATCAATTAAAAATACTTAAAAATAATGTTTTTAAAGATAGAAAATAGCCTTAAATTCACAAAAATATATCTAAAAATCTTATTAAAGTTATTAATAAAATCCAGTCATTTACCATACTTTCCGTTATTATTTAGGTTAGTTAATTCTCGTCGATCAATCCTCCAAACTCGTGCGCATTTCATCGTCTTCAACCGAACGCACCCAATGTGAGTGAATCTCTACAAATTCCCCGTTTTAATCACGTTTTTTGGGTGTATCATGTGTCTTACCATTTATTATATTTAAATCATTGTGCATCCATCATATCCATGAACAAATGTGTATTCAACATGTATCAACTGTTTGGGTGGTTATTGTTTAGATTAAATTATCATTTTCAGTACATACATTATCATAGGTCGCCGCTCCCCATTACATTATGAGCGTTGAGCTGTTCCCCATTACATTATGAGCGTGAACCAGTCGTTGCCAACATACGATCGGCTCCGTTTGATTGAGCCTTGATCGCACAGACATTTATCATAGGCCGTCCGTTCCCCATTACATTATGAGCGTGAACGTGACGTTGCCGACATATACAGTTTCATTCATGTTATATATTCATGCAAGTTGGTTTGTTATTGTATGTTATTGTTTGTTGTTGTTATTGTTATTGTATGATTTAATTACATTTGCTCACATATGATTATTGCACAATTTTTCATGATAAAGATAACAAGGAATCAATAATAAATGTTTTTCTAACAAGGGTCACTCGCCAACTTATGTTGACCCAAAAACCCCCATTTTTTACACATGATACAGGTGATCCAGCTGCAGCAAGAAACACATAGGATGGCTTAGAAGAATAAACTGGTTTAGACTTTGGATTGTTTAGTTGATTATCTTTCTTTGTATTTGTATGAACATGTTTGGAATATTGATGATGTAATTTTGACTTTAATAAATATGAAACATATTAGTAAATATCATGAGCTTTGGTGATAACCCAATTATGCCCCGACTCTTATTCCGCTGCGGGTCGGGATGTGACATATCTTGTGTAATATTGTTTGTACATTACTATTTGGAAAGTTTGTACCTTATGTATCACATGTTTGTATAGAATTTTCATGCTTTGTTGCTTGGTTGTTAGGGATGGTAAAAAAGCCCAAGCCCGATGGGTATACTATAAGCCACATGAGTACGGGCTTAAAAAAAGAAAAATTTCGGGTATGGGTATGGGATTTAGTGATACCCGCCCGATACCCGGTCCATTTACCCGAATAATATCCGAAAGTATCATATTATAAATTTCCATATATATAAACTTAGTATATGTACTTATTATCTTCTCTATAGTACTAGGGTCTAGTCTTCTAGTCATATGTGGATATGTACTTAGCATGTGCTTAGTGAACAAATAACTTATTTTTAGCACGTATATTGGATATGGAGGCTAACACTATGTGGATGTTTATGCAATTAAGTGGTCTTGATACAATTACTTAATTAAGTAATCGTTTTGATTTAGTTTGATACACGTGATCTGAATATGATATGTAAGTTATTAATCATATTTTTATTTTTTATAGTCATTAAAATAGTAAATTATATAAACATCAAAGTAAAAATTGCACACCTGTCCCAACGGGTATTTATAAGAAATTAACGGGTATACCCGGTACTCGCGTGTATGCTCGATACCCGACGGGTAATTACCTAAATACCCGACGGGTAACAGGCCAGGTATGGGACAAAGAATTACAACTGGGTACAGGCCTGGGATTACCAATACCCGGCCCAAGCCCGGCCCATTGCCATTGCTTCATGGGTCGTATACAGTGCTTCCCCTAGAAAGAGAGACCTACAAAGAGTGTGGGCGGGGTTTTTTCCACTAGTGTGGAAGGCTTTTCTTTGGTGATGTGGAGGCTCTTGATTAGTGGATATAATTTGGGTTGTATTGATTGGTTGATGTTTATTTTATTTTTATTTTTTTAATAATGCCACTTTCATGCCCTTTCACTTCGTGTTTTTTATAACACCCTGCTGACGTAGCTGCCGGTGTGGGTGGGGTTTTTTCCACTGGCGTGGAGGGTTTTTCTTGGGTGATGTGAACGCTCTTGATTGGTGGATATAGTTTGGGTTGGTTTTGATTGGTTGATGTTTATTTTCTTTTTATTTTTTTATAACGCCACTTTCATGCCCTTTCAGTTCATGTTTTTTTATCACACCCTTTTGCTGACGTACCTGCCATATGACACTTCATACCCTACTCTCTATGATCTAATGTAATTAAGAAATATTAGCATTAAGATGGGGTGGTGCTATTAAATCCAATTAGTGATGTTTCAAAATTTAAGTGCACAGAAAAAGACGTTAATTTTTCTTGTAAACAAGTTTCCAAAGTACAAGGTTGATATACCACACTCAACCAACATATTATGACGCCAATGACCTCTAGCTCAAGTGGTAGGAGAGTTTGAGTTCTTCTATAAAGACTCAAGTTCAATTCCCACTTGGTGCAAAAAGGTGTGAGGCATTGGTGGGCAATGATAGGAGACCCAGGGAAACCTGGGTTCGATCCTTGAGCCAAACGGGTTATACCGGTAATTTCACCGTCGTGCCTACGGGCGGGTGGGTCACCGGGTTTTCCCCGGAAGTGGTGGTGGACGACTCGGGTTACTCGTGGAGTACTCCGTTTGTCCAGTGGGTGCCCGGAGAGTACTCGGGATTTATTTGTTGACCGTTTAAAAAAACATATTATGACTAAATACTTACCAATTCAATGATATTTTTCTGTGTCGGCGATTATTTTGGTTGTGTGACGTTAATGCTAATTGACATAGTTTTAAGTCTGCGGCGGGTGACATTTCTAGTTACCATATAATAACTAAATATATTTCTTCTCATTCCATTAGAGTGATCAATTCTATTACAGCTTTTATTCTTTTATATCAAATGCTACCTAAATGTGATTTGGTATTCTAATTAATTGTTTAACCGGTAGGAATTTGGCAAATTGAATACTCTTATTTATGTATATAGATGAAAAACTGAATTGAAATATGTTTCTGCATAGTTCGTAGTTGCATATGTATAACTTTAAGATACTTATGAATTGCATTGCTCATATCTTGGTTAATAGATTGCTTACTAAGTGAATTGGTGGATTTGTTTAGGGGTTTACAATATTTTAGGTATGATGACTGTATACATGTTTTGTGTGTGCCTGCCTGCACCCCTTTGTTACATGAAGTACCTCTCCATTACATATACAGGCAAAAGCAAATAATTTGGATTCTACTTCAACTACAAACCATGTTTGTTTGTAAGAGCATTCACATTCCTTCTTTTCCTTTTTTTTTATATGAGAGTTTTATATATTATAAAAAGGTTATAGGAGGTTGTGAGTGTATGTGGCGGGACATTGTTCACCCCTATAATTTTTTAATATTTTATTTAAAAGTGATTGTGAGTGGAGGAGAGATAAAATGTAATAATAAAAGTATTAAAAAAATATTATTTAATTGAGAGGGAGCATAGATTGTGATTTTTAATGTAATTATAGGAATAGAGATATGGACATGAATGCTCTAACTAGCATTATCTATCTAATGGAAATGACTTATTGATTTATTGGCTTTTTCAAAAAGCTAATAAGTCAAAATAATGTTTGTGTAATTGAAAAAAGACTTTTTGAAATAATTTTTTGTATAGAAGGAAAAGTCAGTTTTGAAAAGCTAGTATTTTGTAACTTTTTTGAACTTCTTATAACTTTTCAAAACACAATTACAGAATTACCCCCTGCCCTAAGCTAATCCAAATACTTTTTAAAAAAAACAACTTATTAACTTATTGGCGTTTACCACCCCATAAGCTAATCCAAACACTTTTTTTATAAAAAAAATCATAAGTCAATAAGTCATTTTAACAAAAAGTTCTTTTTGAGTTAAATAAGCTTAGCCAAATAAGCCCGAAATACCCGCCGCACCGCGGCCACAGGGCACTTTAGCTATTTCATCTCCAAGTCCTCCACATTTCTTCTCCCATTATAGCTCCCTGTCATCTAACCCTAAACGCCTCTTCAATGACTTCTCACCAGAGTAGAGACTTAGACTGTGGGGTGTGGACTTGGGTTGGGGGCGTGAGTTGCCCTTCAACCCCAGGTTGTCGTTGGGTTGGGCGTCGCTCTTTGGCGTGGGTATTCCGACTGGGGGGGCGGGATGAGTTGGCTGGTTCAATATGACTGGCTTTGGTTGGCTAGTTTAGGCTGATCACGCCACACCACGCCCCTCCACACCCCACTTTTTTGGTGTGGCCTAATGGAGCCCACTATCACCACAACCCACGGTCTTATAGTGCAATTGTCAAAGTTATATCAAACCTTAATCAAAAATCAAAATCATCTGCGCGAGTTAACAAAATCATCTGCGCGAGTTAACAATCGAATCCAATACCAGTCATAATCATCAAATCGCATCACCTATCTTCTTCATCGCATTGACTCATCCGAAGAGAGGGAGTGGCGGAGAACACCGCCTTAAAGCAAGTCTGATTGCCGACTTCCCATTACGCTTTTGAAGCAAGTGCGAGCCACTTTTAGCTATTAAATTCCGATTTCTGGTCGATTTCAATCTTCTCAAAGTTTGATTTATGCTTCCCTCCTCTCATTATGTGTCAATTTCATCTTTCAGTACCAGTATTATGGTTAAGTATATAATTTTAGAGCCTTCTATTGTGCTTACATGTTTAGGTAAACGTCATACGTGTTTGTTTGTTGTTTAGATCGGTTTTGGTGCAGAGAGGCTAATAAGTGTCGAGGTGAAGGTGAAACGATGGCCGTGGTGGTTAATTGGAACGAGGTATACAAACGATAACCAGAACAAAGGTTCTGGTGGTGGTAATTTTACAAGGGCACCTGGTATGATGGTTTTCATTAGTAAAGATGGTTTGCTTTGGAAAAGATGAGTATTAACCCTTTTCTAGATTTTGACAACATGAAAAACCAAAACCTAGCCCTTAGAACACAGTTTGCCGCTCGAGATATGTTTGGATGTTTACCATTTGCCGCGAGTTTTTATTTTAAACAAAAAAAAATAAATATTTTTTTTACCAATTCATGAAATGTCTAATCATTATCAACACTTGAATGACATGGCACACCCTCATTAATTGATTTTGAAGTTTACCACTTTCAAGTGTTTAATCACTCCCTTAACCCTAATACAAAAAAAATAACATGTTCGTTGGTCTTTGTAAAATGTAAATGGAATGGGGGCAACTCCTTGAAAGATATTTTGGTTTGCTTACATTTTTCTAGTGCTACAATTCTTGCACTGTAGCAAAAGGGGTCCTGTAAACATAGCATTTTTTGCAGTTTGATAAATATTGTTGTAATCTATATAACATTTAGTTTGATCGGACATGACATATATGAGTAAATCCCCATTTTGAAACCTGTAGCACTTTCGTAATTATAGACCAAACTATATATAATATATATATAGTGGTACGGGCGCTAACCAAATAGTTGTGATATCACCAACAAATAAGTATTTACGCTTTTCTCCGGTATTAGTCATCGTTAACTTGCTACTTAGCATATTTTACGGCCCCGTCTCAGGTAGCACAGTTTACCCCCTGCCCCGCAAAGCAGGGGCTCAATTCTAGTTGAACTCTAGTTTGAATAATATAAACATTTCTTCAGTTGAGATTTGTATGATCATAATATCAAACTTAATTTTAAAACCTATAGAATTCAGATATATTTAGATTAGAATTAATGTTTAATAAAAACTAACCCAAAAATAAGCTAAAGTGTATGAGATATTTATATAAAATGGGAAAATTACTTTCTGAGTGTCTGTGTTTTAGGGGTTTTAACCATCTGAATCCAAAATTAAAATGTTTAACGCCCTGAGTCCCTACAACCACTTTTCTTAACCATTTGAGTCCAATTTTTTAACTCCGTTTGAATTTTCTGTTAGTTTTTCATTAAAAAACTAAAATGCCCCTTCATATTATTTTTTATAATATATTATATATATAATATATATATAATATATATATATATATATATATAGGGGAAAGTTCATCAGGGAACACTAAAAAAGTGGAGAACCGACTCAAAGAACTCCGATTGACTCATTCCAGCGGCGTTGGAACCAGCCCGTCGAACCCTAACTAGGATCTCTTAACCCTAAACCCTAAATCCTAAACCCTAAACCACTAAGGCTAAAAGTTAAGCTAAATCGTAAAATCTATGCTATAAACCCTAAAGGCTAAACCCAAAGCCAAACCTAAAGCCAAACCCTAAATACTAAGATTACCCTAAAACTAAACCCTAAGCTAAACCCTAAGGCTAAACCCTAATATAAGACCCTAAATCCAAACCTTAATATATTTAGGGTTTATGGGTTAGGATTTAGGGTTTAGGGTTAAGAGATCCTAGTTAGGGTTCGACGGGCCGGTTCCAACGCCGCTGGAATGAGTCCAATCGGAGTTCGTTGAGTCGGTTCCCCACTGTTCCCCACATTTTTAGTGTTCTCCAATGAACCTCACATTTATATATATATATATATATATATATTATAATTAATAATAATATAGAATATAATATAATATATATATAGGGAGGGTTTAAATGAGAACGCTAAATATCACGAGAACCGTGAGAACGAATGAAAAAACCACGAAAACTTGGTCAAAAACAATTCAAATTTAAAATTTCTTTTACACTTATCATTATTATTCAAATACAATGTTAGAAATTTAATTTACACATTTAAATTTACGTGAATTCATAAATACTTTTTTTACACATGTGTTAATTTGTCATTTACACATGTGTAAATTTGTTATATTTACACATGTGTAAAAAAATCTAATAAGAGTGATTTTAAGGGGAGAAATGAATTGTTTGATATTGTAAGTTCTTATTTTGATGTTCTATTTTAATTACAATGAGGTTTGTATTAAAAAAAATGTTTTGATTGGTTTTTTCATTCGTTCTCACGGTTCTCGCAATATTTAGCGTTCTTAAGATATATATATATATATATATATATATATATATATATATATATATATATATATATAGGGTTCTAGAGTGAACCTAATGTTATTTGTGAACCGTGAGAACCATTCTCAATCATTGATCTATATGAGATGGACAATTATAAAAAAGGGAATAAAATAAAGAGTTAAATGATATAATTAATTATTAATTAAAGATAAGGGTATATTGGTAATTTTGTTATCCTATCATAACTGAATATTGTATTATTTTCTTTATTTTCGCTGAGGTTATGTGTACACAAGTGTACAAGCTGTTTGTACACTGTTGAACTCATGTACACATGTGTATATAAACAGTAAAACGCTAAAAAACGAAAATTCATATGTTTTTCGTTTTTATTAAAAAAAACTATAACAATATTATGCTCAAATTAAAGAGAATAAAAAAACCCGTTTTTATGGTGTATTTAAAAGAAAAAAATATTAACATATGAAAAGGTTATAACGACTTAAAGATCGTAAGGGTGGTTAGTTTTATATTATAACCTCCTTATTTAAATTGATTAATTACCATAATATCCTTTACACTAAAAAATGATAAATGGCTTAGATTGGTTCACAAACAAGGATGTGGTTCACTCATGAACCTCATCATATATATATATATATATATAGAGGAGGGTTATCTTGAGAACGCTAAATATTGCGAGAACCATGAGAACGAATGAAAAAACCAATCAAAACCATTTTTAATACAAACCTCAATGTAATTAAAATTCAACATCAAAATAAGAATTTACAACATCAAATAATTCATTTTTATCCTTAAAATCACTCTTATTAGATTTTTTACACATGTGTAAATATAACAAATTTACACATGTGTAAATGACAAACTTACACATGTGTAAAAAAAATTATTTACGAATTCACGTAAATTTAAACGTGTAAATTAAATTTCTAACATTGTATTCGAATAATAATGATAAGTGTAAAACGAAATTTTGAATTTGAATTGTTTTTGACCAAGTTTTCGTGGTTTTTCTATTCGTTCTCACGGTTCTCACGATATTCAGCGTTCTCATTTAAACCCTCCATATATATATATATATATATATATATATATATATATATATATATATATATATATAGGGATGGGTTAAAATGAGAACCACCACGAGTTGCGAGAACCGCGAGAACTTTTTGATCCGAGGCGAGTTGGGCCAAAAAATTTTAGCACAAAGTAGATGAAAATATTATAAACACGTCTGTAAAAAAGTAAAAAAAAATTGTCGAGGTGGTAGTTTTGACTGATGGAATTTTTTTATGCTGGGCGTAAAATTAAATTTTAAAATTTACGCCTAGCTTAAAAAAAACTTGCATCAGTCAAAACTACCGCCTTGACAATTTTTTACTTTTTTTACAGATCTACGTTGGTACAAAAAAATTTGGCTGAACTCGCCCCAGAAAGTTCTCGTGGTTCTCGCAACTCGCGGTGGTTCTCATTTGAACTGAATCATATATATATATATATATATATATATATATATATATATATATATATAGGGATTGGGTAAAATGAGAACCACCTTGAGTTGCGAGAACCGTATGAACCATTATTAACCATCGATCAAATGTGTTTTGATAGATGAAATTAAAAGACAATAAAGCAGGGTAATGATTGTGCTTTAATTAATTAGATTTTTGTTTTTAGTGAGATAAGGGCTAATTGGGCTTTTTACTGTGACCCTTAATGATTGGTCTCATTAATGATTATGCTTTAATTAAAAAAATTTAAAAAATTGAGGTAATGTTTACATTGCAAATATATCACCAGAAAATGAAAAAATAAACTCAAAAATAAAGCGAATCGTCGTTAGTAAATGATAGTTTGCACCTCCATCATCTGAGATCTGCACGGACACCACACAAAACATGTAAAATCCCAAATTATCATTCTACAAACAAATTAATATCATTACTCCGTTTTACATTCCCCAAAATTGACGTTTAGAGGAGCTCGAGCGAGCATTCAGGGGCGTAAAAAAATGTTTATAGTCTATTCCCTTAAGCATCAATCTGTATCACGATCTGAAAATTTGAACTTCCTGTGATCACGAAATCCCAAATGTATAGTCTATTCTACGAGCAACTGGTACACAACTATGTCTAAAAGATCCATTAAACCATCTTCTTTAGTCATAATTACACGTACAACCCAGGGCACTGAAACTACAGAGCATCCTTATCTCCTGGCGGTTAGTCCAATCAATAATTCATATGCAAAGCAAAGTTAAATTGGGTACATTGTACCACTAAGCAGTCGTGTATGCTACCCACCACCATACGGAGACTTTGGTGTCAATCCACATCCATGACCTTAGAATTTGATAAACAACTCCTCCAAGACTCAGTTATGTAACCCCAAATCTAGATCACTAATGAATCTAGATCCTCTGCATTTCCCGTATAACCGGCATGTAACGCCTCGCTTTTTCGCATCCTTATTTTAGAAAATAAATATTTGTATCATAATTCGGGGCGTTAAAACATAATAAAAATATATGTGTGTGTGTATATATATATTATTAATTGTTATTCGTTATTCGTGTAACGCCTCGTATCTTCGTATTTCTTTTAAAAAGTGTCCGTATCCGTATTCTAATTTTAGAAACCTTACATTCGTATTTTAATATCAATCTCACAACTCGAGGCATTAATCATAATAAAAATCATATTTTATACATATTTTTTATTCACACAACCGATCGTTTAAATACGTATTTATACACAACCCGACACAATTATACGTATAAATACTTATACGCACATCCCCAATACTTGAATTAAACTTTTATACATTTTATATACTCAATTACATAATATATTCTCAAGAAATACCAAGAAGTATATCAATCATCTTTTCCACCTCATCAATCCACTTCCACCTTTTTTAACCAATCATATTCACCATTTTCCACATCCTTTCTCCACCAATCATCTTTTCAATCCTCTTCCACCTTTTTTAACTAATCATATTTCACCCTTCCACCTCCTTTCTCCACCAATCATCTTTTCAATCATCTTCTACCTTTTTTAACAAATCATATTTCACCATTTTCCACCTTCTCTACCTATAAATACCAACCTCCTTCTACCATTTTCTTTACACCATTCTTCTCTCCATCTCTCTAATTCTCTCAATCTCTCTAAATCAAGAATTCTAAAAGACACTAAGTGTTCCAACCATTATTCTCTCAACCTCTCTACTTCTCTCAAATCTTCCAAGCAAGGAAGAGAACTCTAAGAGTTCTAAAAGAAAACACTAAGGGTTTTAAAGGAAGCTTGAAGCTCCAACCTCCAACTCTTCACGGAATCACCAAAGGAAGCTTTGCAAAACCGTGAGCATACTCGACCCCTTTTTACACTTTAATGCATTTTGGGGTGCAACATGTATACATTACAAAATTTATTTTAAACAAAATTAAATGTGTTCACAATACCAAATGTGCCATCAGTTACGCTTATGTGAGTTATATGTGTTAGCTTAAACTCGTCTATACATGCTACTTGTTATGCTTGAGTTTGTTTATGCTTATTAGTTTTGACTTGTATTCTCATGATATCGTTATGCTTAGAATACTATGCATGCTAGTTCAGGAATTCGATTATATGCTATTGTTATGCGAAAGTGGTCTACATATTCGTGCGATTCGACTTGAGTATATACTTGTCACAATCAAAACCAACTTTTATACTTATAATTAATTTCAAACTTGTATGCTCGTCAATACTTTTGTATTGATCTATGCTTTTAATACATGTTGGAGGAATTTTGATGACACCTGGAATCTAGTAGGATTGCCTATAAACGCATTTAAACTTTAAATACTTATTGTATTGTATTTTTTTCAAACATGTATTTCGTTTCAATATCTTGTATTAAATCGTTATCAATGAAATGAAATTATATTTGTTACATGTCGGTTTGTATTATTTGATTTAAACTATGTAAAAAGGTAATTATTAAACACTTGACACAATTAGCGTCATGAAGCCTCTTGCAATCTAGTTTTCGTCTCATCCCGATGTTTCCGCCATCGGTTGGGGTGTGACAGATTGGTATCAGAGCCATAACTATAGGGAATTAGGTAGAATTGTCATGTTCGACCTAGTCTATAGTTAAGTACCATACCATTGACCATTTGTGATACTTGTCTAAAAAGTTATTCTTTCTATCATGCTTCTCCCCCTTTTGATCCTAAAACTTACAATATGTCTTTCCTAAGACATGAAACACAACACACGCTTTTGAGTATATTCTTGTTCCACAATCGAAATAACTCATCAATACAGGGGTGATTCCCGCCATTGGTGACGAGTTTCAATCCGCTCTACATGTTATTTTGTGCGAAATTCACCATCAAGTCAGGAGTGATATCCATATCTTGATGGGAGTTTCATTTAATAATCTAGTGGATCCTTATTGACGATTCAAGATTATATCTTGATACGTTCAATAAACCACAATTTGGGGACGAAATTGTCAAGCCAGGATTGACATCCACACCTTGATGACTGGTTCCGCTCCTCAATTTTCAATCTCGCCAAAGTTTCGTATTTTTCGATCAAATTAGGGACATGTACTAACTGGAAGGGTAAAGTACCGTTAATCGTTTGGCGACGAGAGTATTATACCTATTAGGCCAAATCATGTCTCCCTAATTCGAAAGGACTTACGAGTCATTTTGGAATAGTCGAAGTTTCTAAAACCGAAACACTCCAACATTTTAACAAGCCTCTCTTTTATGCTATCTTACATTTTATGCTATATAATTCTTATTCCTTCGTTTTTTTTAATGTCACACTATACTAAAATTAAATTTATGCACGACAAACTTCGCATTTATACTAAATCTATTACGCAACGATTCTATAGGTGCATACTAAACATCATACTTGATTTGGGATTACTGGAACATTATATGTGATAAACTCGTTATAAAACCACATCTTAACATGTATAGCACTATGCGTAGTGCTATAGGAGTAGTGCACCGCCCTTGAGACTTGGGGCCATGTTAAGTAAACTATTTCATACCAATTAAACTATTTTACACTATGATTCAACAATATTGACTAGTCAACATTGCGTACACGATGGTTTAACTTGTTTATTCACATGTTTATGTGGTAGACTCGTCATTGACTTTGATCAAGCCACACCTTAACATGTATAGCGCTTGTGTAGCGCTATAGGAGTGACGCCCGTCCGTATTCTTGAGAGTAGTTAAGTAAACTATTTTACACCCTCTTCGTTTTAACGATGATGGGTAGTCTACATTGCGGTACACGATGGTTTGACCTGTTTATTCACATGCCAGTAATCCGTTAATCTTGGTTAAACTAAAATATACCATCTATATTGTACACGAATGTGCGAATACGCACACTTACACTTATACTCATACTTATACAATATACTCTCTCATACTTAAATGCAATTATACTTATATACTTGAGACTCTATATATGCTATCATTCTCACTTGTAATACGTTAAAAACCCTAACCGTGACACGGAACGTAACATGACACCGATTAGCGAAGCAGAAGTAATATAGTATAAACATGGTGGATACGCCGGGGTACCTCCTATATATAAGTGTTACTACCATATTACTAAACTTTCGTAAAACGTGCCATGAAAAATTCAATGTTTCACTACTATGTTTAATACAAACTTTAATCACTCACAACCTATTTCGCGAAATGCCTATTATTCTAAAGTATCCCTCTTAAATAAATTTCGGGACGAAAATTCCTAAAGTAGGGGAGACTGTAACGCCTCGTTTTTTCGCATCCTTATTTTAGAAAATAAATATTTGTATCATAATTCGGGGCGTTAAAACATATAAAAATATATGTGTGTGTGTATATATATATATTAATTGTTATTCGTTATTCGTGTAATGCCTCGTATCTTCGTATTTCTATTTTAAAAATGTCCGTATCCGTATTCTAATTTTAGAAACCTTACATTCGTATTTTAATATCAATCTCACAACTCGAGGCATTAATCATAATAAAATTCATATTTTATACATATTTTTTTATTCACACAACCGATCATTTAAATACGTATTTATACGCAAACCGACACAATTATACCTATAAATACTTATACGCACATCCTCAATACTTGAATTAAACTTTTATACATTTTATATACTCAATTACATAATAATTCTGAAGAAATACCAAGAAGTATATCAATCATCTTTTCCACCTCATCAATCCACTTCCACCTTCTTTAACCAATCATATTTCACCATTTTCCACATCCTTTCTCCACCAATCATCTTTTCAATCCTCTTCCACCTTTTTAACCAATCATATTTCACCTTTTCCACCTCTTTTCTCCACCAATCATGTTTTCAATCCTCTTCCACATTTTTGAACCAATCATATTTCACCATTTTCCACTTTCTCTACCTATAAATACCAACCTCCTTCTACCATTTTCTTTACACCATTCTTCTCTCCATCTCTCTAATTCTCTCAATCTCTCTAAATCAAGAATTCTAAAAGACACTAAGTGTTCCAACCATTATTCTCTCAACCTCTCTACTTCTCTCAAATCTTCCAAGCAAGGAAGAGAACTCTAAGAGTTCTAAAAGAAAACACTAAGGGTTTTAAAGGAAGCTTGAAGCTCCAACCTCCAACTCTTCACGGAATCACCAAAGGAAGCTTTGCAAGACCGTGAGCATACTCGACCCCTTTTTACACTTTAATGCATTTTGGGGTGCAACATGTATACATTACAAAATTTATTTTAAACAAAATTAAATGTGTTCACAATACCAAATGTGCCATCAGTTACGCTTATGTGAGTTATATGTGTTAGCTTAAACTCGTCTATACATGCTACTTGTTATGCTTGAGTTTGTTTATGCTTATTAGTTTTGACTTGTATTCTCATGATATCGTTATGCTTAGAATACTATGCATGCTAGTTAAGGAATTCGATTATATGCTATTGTTATGCGAAAGTGGTCTACATATTCGTGCGATTCGACTTGAATATATACTTGTCACAATCAAAACCAACTTTTATACTTATAATTAATTTCAAACTTGTATGCTCGCAATACTTTTGTATTGATCTATGCTTTTAATACATGTTGCAGGAATTTTGATGATACATGGAATCTAGTAGGATTGCCTAGAAACGCATTTAAACTTTAAATACTTATTGTATTGTATTTGTTTCAAACATGTATTTCGTTTCAATATCTTGTATTAAATCGTTATCAATGAAATGAAATTATATTTGTTACGTGTCGGATCTAAATTTTGTATTATTTGATTTAAACTATGTAAAAAGGTAATTATTAAACACTTGACACAATTAGGTTATGAAGCCTCTTGCAATCTAGTTTTCGCCTCATCCTGATGTTTCCGCCATCGGTTGGGTTGTGACACTGCATCGTAACCACCCGGATACTGTTGCAGCATCACGAATTTCAAAAATGCCAGAATCTTCAAATATACTTTGAAATTTTTATTCCCCCTCATTTTGTAAATTCTGACTATACCAAAATTTTCCACTGAAATTCCCCCTCAAATCTGGAAAAATCGTTTTCAACAATGCGAATTTAACGTTAGGCCCATTACTAGTCACGACACCAACTGATAAACATTCTGCACCGGTATCAGTGACTCTCCCGTTATCTTCAAAATTTTGTGAATGTATATCAAATCTGTACTCTGAAGCTTTAGACGGTGTCCCCGAACATGCCATTTCGGTCATTGAAAACTCGAAAAAAATTCTATCACCAAATTTTTCTGGACACTCATCTCGTCAATACGATCAACAAAATTTTTCAATGCCTTTTTTAGGCACTAGTCTCACTTCGTAAGAACTAGCCCCCTACTTCGTACGAATTAGCTCCCTAGTTCGTACGAATTGGCCACGCCGAATTAGATCTTCACTTCGTACGAATTACAACTCACACAAAGTGATTCTAGTTACTTTTTCGATCCAGAATCTTTATTTCTTCGAATTTCGAGATGATTCCACCATAGATATGGTCGAAAATGGTTTTCTAACAATCCTATCCGTTCAATTTTACTTTTTGTCCGTGGATTGTCCGTTTATTTAATGTTTTACGTCTAAAACCCCTCCTAAGTCCATAAATGTCCAAAATTCATGCGCGTAGGTGATAACCGTAGCTCTGATACCAATTGAAGGTCCAAGATCAAGCGGTTCTTGAAGGAAGTTAGTGTGTATGATCACTAATTCGGTAGAATATTATTAAGAAAGGAGTAGAAGCAGATAGCAGCGGAAGTCATATGTTATTCATTCATACCGAAAGAGTATACATCTTGTCAGGCTGCCGGAGTTCCTGGAGAGAATCTGGCAGCACCTCCCCGTCTAGGAGCGCAAAATACTTAATCACAAATGAACACACACCACCTATATATAGACATGCTAGGTAATTCGTACGAACTAGACATCTTGTAATTCGTACGAACTTGGCAATGCCAATTCGTACGAACTAGGCATTTCCACTTCGTACGAAGTGATACTGTAACCTCCGGTCAGTTTGTACTCGGGTCGTGTATTCGTATCTAATTTATACAATATTCAACACACGCTCTATCTAGCTTATTCGAACAGTGACGGACACAAAGTGCATCAACACTTTCTCTCTCTCTCTCTCTCTCTCTCTCTTCCTGCAACCATTCGTTCCATCAGAACTTGTTGTCGGTGAGTCATTCTGTTGACTCCTTTGACCGGAGAGTTGGCTGGATTCGGTAGAGTTGTGTTTGATGATGCATTAACTGCTTCAATTTATGATGTTATGGTAAGAAAAAAACCCTAAATATGTATTAACCCTAATTTTGACTTTTATTTTATAGCAAATTGATCACCTGTTGACTTGATTTTGGGGTAATTTGGAGATATATTTGTATGTTTAAGTTGGTTGGAATCGGTAGATTTGTGTGTGATGATGATGGTGCGGATGGTGGTGGTGCAGTGGGGATAATGGTGTTGCAGTGGTAGGGATAATGGTGTGGGTTTAGGCTTCGATCTGTAGTAGTAAGGCGGCAGTGGTGTGGGTTTAGGCTTCAAAAATTCACAGTGGAGTGGCCGCTGAAGTGCGGCGACGATGGGATGGTGGTGTTAGTGGGTGTCAGAGGTGGTGGCAGTGGGATGGTGGTGTTAGGGTTTTAGTGTTGGTGGTGTCAGCGACTCTGATGGTGTCGATGTGTGTAGAGGTGCGAGGTTATGGTGTGGATATTGCAGTTGGTGGTGGATTATGTGTGATGGTGTGTATGGTTTGGTGGTGTTTATTTAGGGAGAGGGATAGAGAGAGAAGAGTGTGTAAAGATGAGAGAGAAAGTGTGTAATGTGTGTGTGCAGGTGTGTGTTTATATTATATATATGTTATTTATTTTTATATATAATATATTATATATTAAGACTCTATGCATTAAAGACTTGTTCCTTTACTTATGTGCATATAAGACTTGTACTTTGTGCATAAATGACTAAATTACCCTTGTAGTTAACAGGCTTGGTGGATGATGTTAGAAAATTGGACTCAAATAGTTAAGAAAAAGTGGTTGTAGGGACTCGGGGCGTTAAACATTTTGGTTATGGACTCATCTGGTTAAAACCCATAAAACACAGGGACTCAAAAGTAATTTTCCCTATAAAATATGTATAATTTATAGTAAATCAGTCGCCACGGCCCTCCCTCCACGAGTAGGTGCTGCACCACCGCCGCCGTTGTAACGGATTATTGTATTTTTGCTTTTTTGTTTTTGTTTAGAAACATTGTAGATATCGTTGTAAATATTTATCTTATGTTTCTATTTATTTTGTTTGATGATGGTTATCGTATTATTTATCTTATGCATATGTTTTTTGTTGGTGTATCCTGATTGCTAAACATAATCGGCGACATATTAGAAACTCCTAACTAAACATATCAGGTAACTAAATTGTTATCTAACATAATCATAATCGACATATCCAAATAATTAAACGTCTCTGACAACTTAAACGGAAAAACTCGTTTTTACATAATAAAGTCAGATATTATTAAAACACTTATACGTTTATCGCTAATAAACTCGTATATCAACAAAAACTCATAATACGTTTAATAAATTTAGAAGAAAAAATTGTTTAAATACATACAAGTCATATAACATTTTACGGCTCGTAGACATATTTAAAAACCTCAAAAGCCCAACAAAATATTACACTTTGGTCTATAACATTATATTGGTCGTGTATGAACGTATAAGACCCGTATAATGTTATACGACTCATAAACAACGAGACAAAAAAAACCTTCCCTACCTTTATTTCTGTGCAACATTCAAGTATACAAGTCGTATAACTCTATATGACCCATTTACAGGGCCGAGCAACCGGTGTCGTCGCTCGAAAGCCAAATTTTTAAGGGCCCGAAAAGTTTTTATAAGCTTTTAAATTATATTAAATTATATGTTTAGTATATGCATCCATTTGCTATCCAAAAAAGTGTTGGTGGTGAGTGGAAAAAACCATTTCAAGATAACACAGAGGTGTCAAGTTCAAGTCTTGTTTCCGCCCTCAAGGTTTTATTTTTTTAATTCATTTCCCTTTAACCATAATTTTGGGTCCGTGTCGCCCGGGATCTAAATTTATTTGATAGTTCTAAGGAACGGATCTGCCCGTTTACATTCACGAGTGTGTGAATAAAATTTAAAAGGTGTAGAATTAATGGAAGCCTTAGGCCTTGTGTAGTGGAGCGCTTTGTGGTGGGGAGGAGCTCGAAGGCGCCCCAAAACGCCCCCAACACCACTACGAGGGGCGTTTTGTGGGGGTGAATTCTTCTAGGCGCTATATATATACCACGCCGTTTTTTATTTGCTTGTAGATTCCCTCCACTCACACATATATATACATACATATATATTTATAATTTAAGGAGTTATTAATTAATTGGGTAATGATGAGGTAGGAGCGTTTTGACTACGGTATCTAATGCCAAAACGCCCCATGTTAACGTGGCACGCACATGTCAGACAACGCCCCTTCAGGGCTTTTTGACTACACATGGCCTTAAACAAACACGAACTAATCAAGTGAAATTCCGTCCGTTCATTTATTAAAACAATTATCAAACAGCGTAGCTCACTGAATGTTCAATTCACGGCTAAATAACTTTTCTTTCTGGTAAATTAAAATTTACTTTTTTTTTTAAACAGGAAAGGGAACATATCATTCAACAAAATAACACTAGCCAGCCAGGAGCTTATCACAGGATTAGAGCAAATTCCTTCCTACTCATCTATGACATTCACTCCACATTTATACCAATTTTCTAGTGAAAAATTTCTCACCATTAAAAACCTAAGTGGCCATAACCTTATCTTTAAATTTTCTAAAGATATAAAAGAACCGTATGTTTCTTGTAAATGTATTAATTTAAATATATAAATATAATAATAATAAAATAATAAATAATAATAAAATAAAAAAGAAAGAAAATATAAGACTGAAAGAATTGGGGGTGGGTTCGGGAGGCCCGCTCAAGTGAGTTCTGCAAAGTAAGCAGCGTCAACACCCGGCCAGCCTATAACCCCTCCATAAATTCATGCGCTCAGTTGATTATGAGTAGCACGGCACCGGCTCTCACCGCTCGCTTTGTTTTCCTTACTCATTAGTTTAAGGCAATTTCTCTTGTAAACATATGCCTTTAATTTATACTCCTCTCTATCTTCAGTTTTTCCTCTTGTCCGATGTGGGATCCAATTATTAATAGCTCCAAACCAATGTTGAAAACAGATATTATGTTTCTTGCATGATGCTTTACATTACAATATCACTTATTCTATTCTCGTGGGGCATAGAGGTGTTCTCCATGGTATATTGGATCGATACCAATATATAGTTTTGTTAGTTAATTACAGTTTTTTTATCGTGTTAAAACCATCAAGCATAACATGTTTCGAGTGCAATTTGTTTACGTATATGTATCCTTTGATCAACACCCAAAAATGATCTGTCATATGCGAAATTGACATGCAGATTATCATGGACAATACAGAATCAGAATATTTAATCAAACTTATCAATTAATTACAAAAACATATTGCCAGAATAATAGAATATACACCAATAATCACCCCTAGAACTGTGAACATTCACAGCATGGAACTCGCATGCACGCCCATGAGGATAACTTACAGAAACTAACCCTAGAAAGAATTTTCTGGGATCACAAGAATATAGTAAAACTTCAATACAAATGAATTTTTAATGAGATTTTCTTGACAGCAACGGTTCCAGATGCGGGTCGGAATCTTTAGATGTTATGGAATCCCTCTGACCACTCCAGTTCAGATGCTGATAAATCCTCTTTTCTTTGTGTCCCTAATCTTTCTAGAAACCTGGAGGGAGATGAATCCGGTTTTTTTGGTGGGTCGTTTGGATTAGGTACGTGTTGGAGGCAAACTTGAAGAGCATCATGGACCCTCACGAAACACCATTCTTTACCGATTTGATCAATGAATCCAGATTTTGCAAGTGTCAATAGTACTTCTTTGTTCGGGTTGGCAATAGCTATCTGCATATCATAAAATCACAAGATTAGCATCTATGAAACATTTTTCCTCGATTTTAGCAACGTTGAATATAATTTTACAAACTGGAAAAAAAATTGTGTACCTGGATGTTTCTTGAGGTGTATTCTTGATACAATTCTTTTAGCGCCTGAACTGCACTGGAGTCAACATAAGTAACAGCTGAAAAAGACATTAATGTATAAGTATGTGATAAATAAATCTTTTTTGTTAAGTATTTAAATGGAAAAAGAACTTACGGGCCATCTCCAAGATTACAAAGTATATTCTTTCAACTTCTGGTCCGCGTTTGCTAGACTGATCGACTACAATTTCATACTCCCGGAGCCTGTGTAATTTATAAAATTAAATTCAAAAGATTTTTAGCAAAAAAAAATAAAGATTATCAAATTTTAGCTAAATTTATAGTTTTCACTCACCTGTCTTTAATGTAGCTTGTATTGGCAAAATAGATAGGTGAATCGATTCGAACAATCACAATGCCATTGTATGTGTATGCTTCCGGATATTGTTGGATGTTCCTATAAACGGTGGTCCCAGGAGTCGTCCCGAAACCGCTGCAATCATACAAATTTATAATCATTAATCAATCAGAAAAAAACATCTTCATGCATTTTTTTACAAATAAATATATAAATAATAAGCTTACCAATATGCGGATTGGCTGATTCATGGATCACGAAAGCCAGAGAAAAACCAACCTGCATACCAAGACACCGAACAGTCAATCAGATTAATGGGCATGTTAACGGGCTAAAACCGCTTTTAGAATGTGGCAGGGCGGTTTGGGCAGACCCACAAAAACAGTAGCTCACCCCAACAAGGACACCGATTTCAATACCGAGGAACAAAGTTGTTGCCCCAGTAACTGACCAAAGAAAAAAATCTTTCTTGTCTACCTTCCATAAAAATATAGCTTCATCGTAATCCACCTTTAACAAACACAAACAAAAATTAAGATCATCTGAGTAAGGAAATTATAATAAATTATTCAAAGAAAAAAAAGGCCAGAAGGAGAATGCATGTAGTTCAGTTATTTATAATACTGACCAAACCAATGACAGCAGAGATGACAATAGCAGCAAGAGCGCACTGCAAAAGCAAACAAAAAAACACGAGGCTTAACTAGCAGGATAAGAAATTCTTAAGATGAGGAGCATTAAAATAATTTAACTATGATGTCATAAATAAATAACATACCTGAGATATAAATTCAAATAATGGAGTCAAAAACTGTAGAACACAGGCCATAATAACGCCCATGATGATTCCAGATAAACCAGTTTTCGCACCACTTTCATGATTAACTGCTGACCTCGAGAATGAACCTACACAACAATACAGCATATTCAGAAGGAGAACTAATAAAAAAGTGTAACGCGATTTCTAATAGTCATCAGTTTGCACGAGCTCACCTGTTGACGGGTATGACGAAAACATGGAACCACATATATTAGCCACACCAAGGCCAAATAACTGTTAGAAAGAAACAATATATCAGCTATCATTTTTCTGTCACTATGGTCAGGGCTGCAAATAAACCAAACGAACACGAACAAGACCTTGCTCGTGTTCATTTGTTAAGGAAATATATGTGTTCACGAACTGTTCATGAACACTCACCGAACGAGATTTTATGTTCATATTTGTTCGTTAAGGAAATGACGTGTTCGTTTGTTAATTTTAGGCAACGAACGTTCATGAACATAAACGAATACAAACTAATGTTCATCAACACAAATGAAGACAAACGAACATAAACATGCGTTCATGAACAAAATTTATAACACACTGATACTTATTAAATATTTTATTTATCCGAATTTTGAAGTATTCAAATAAAAATATAAAAAGTAAAAACAGTAATGAACTATCGAACACAAACGAACACGTTGCCGAAACATAAATGAACGAACACGGCCTCTCTTCATGTTTGTTCGTTTAACTAAACGAACGAACACAAACGAACTTCCGGCCGAACGGTGCACAAACGCTTCGCTAAACATTTGGTTCGTTTGCAGCCCTAACTTTGGTTATACATAACTAAAATCTATAAAAATATAAACTTGTTGGCGTTTTATATCGTTATATATCACACCTCTTGATTTGAGTCAAGTTCATATCCGTTCTTTGCTGCCAGGGCTTTAGCAATCCCCACAGATTCCTGCAGTTTGGACGTTTAGTCATTACATGGTTAAAATAATTAAGAGTAAATGATGATTATATATTCATATTTAATTACAGAGTAATCATCTTTACCAGTATAGCCACACCAGTAATGAGGAATGCGGTCGGGATTAGCGACTTGACGTAACTAAAGTCTTTCGGGATGGAAAACGGTGGAAGCCCTTGAGGTATATCTCCCACCTGAATATAGTTAGAATAATGCTTTATTTTAGAAAATTCAATTCCAGTATTTAAATTTTTTTTTTTAAAAAAGCTTCTCATTATTCTCACCAAAGTAATGGAAGAGGGATTGAATATTTTCACAAAGGCTGTACCCAGAACAACAGCAGTGAGGGGACCCCCTGCTCGCAAGAACCGCAAATTCTTTCTTGTTTTTCCCCTGTAATTGGAGCCATTAAAACTAATTAAAAAAAAAGAAAGAAACTCAAGCACAATGGATAAATAATATTAATTTGTAAGAAAGTGTGTACCAAATGCTTCATGACCAAAATAATTGCTAAGATAACAGACCCCATCATGAAAGGGGGCCATTGGAACTACAAGAAAGGAAATTTTGTTAATGATTAGAGATTGTAATCATGAAAATATAACTATATAAGAGATAATGGTGGACCTCACATGAATGATAACAATTCCATACTTGAGTTTATGCATTAGTGGATATTAGTTACAAAATTCGAGTCGCCCCATCACCAAAAGGTTAAAAAGAATTATGCAAAAAATTAATTATTGCTGCTTAGACTACAATTAATAATAAACAGAAGTTAAAGAAAATGATGTGTAGAGATAATGGTGGAGCCTGTTTAATAACTTCAAAGAAAAAAAAATTGTAATTAAATTGGAATTTCGACAGTGAAAGTGAAACCATACCACAAGTGAAAAACAAGCAAAAGCACTAATAATGTTTACAAAGAATACATAGTGACTGTATAATATGTCTCAACTTGTTCGTTCTTACAAAAATTCCAAGTAAACCCCAACGATCTATCATACAACACCAATAGAATATAAATGCAGGTGAAGAGCAGGATACCTGATCAGCTCCGGAAATTATGCTATTGACCAATGGAATTATTTTGCTACTTCTGTCCATATCATATCCCAGAAAATATTTAGCTTGTGATAAGGCAATAACGAAAGCTGAAGCAGTTGTAAAGCCAGAAATTACAGAGTGGCTGATAAAGCGAATGATCCATCCAAGCCTACAAATACTAAGAGAAACTCCATAACTATAAAAGTTGTTTAATAGTTAATGCTAATTCGAGAACACTAAAAAAGTACCTCAAGAGCCCCATTGTGCATTCCAGAATCCCGACCATGAGTGACAACAATATCGCAAGTTCTGTATATAACTCAGAGGATGAATCGAAGTTGCTTAGGACATTAGAGACCAGTAAAGAAACCAATGCTACTGGGCCGACTGCCAACTGACGTGATGACCCAAATATGGAATACACAAATACAGGCACCAATCCAGTATCTGAAATGAAGGACAATAAAAGAAGAGTTAAACTGATCTTGTGATCACAATATAAAACAAGCTTCTAAAATGTAAGAACCATATGTTTAGCTTACAAAGTCCATATATCGGTTGGAGTCCAGCTAGCTTTGCATACGACATAGACTGCGCACCGAAAGAAAGAAAAAACAAGGGACCAAACATAAATATTGGCAATATAGTTTAGTTATCTACGATAAAGCAAGCATTTCCTCTAACCAGCCAACAGTAGGCAAATAATGCAGTTATTTAGAGTCTTTCGATATAGAGTTGATCCAAGAGCTAACAGGCTCCTAGCTGGACCAGCTAGACAAAGGGAAACACGGCGGAAAAGGCCCAAACATAAAAAGGAGCTTAACTCGGACTACGAGTGTAGTAGTGGGGCCCATAAGCAGTGGACAGAAAAGTCTTGACGATCCAGATCATGTGGCAAACGGTCATAGCCTCATAGGCGGTTTAGCCCAACTGCCGGACTTGAATTTCGTTTAGATCTCTAATTTCAACACCAAAGACTTTAGCCATTTCAAGATCTTTCCATTTAAAACGTGTAAATCACAGATTGCCTTAAATTACGTGTTTATTTATGTCTTTAGTTCCGATGGTTCTTTTTTCTTTTTGAACGGCAAATTTGGATCACTAACGGACCACTAGTGTATCATCTTGTCATGAGCGGAACCACCCGATCATATCCATCTCAACTAGGCAATAAAGATACACCAATTCAGGTGGAAACCCAATAAATCTGGAAAAAAAACCCTTGTGGGAATCAAACCTAGGACCTAATGATTCCTAAGCCTTATCCTACCCCAAGATGCCACTAGGCTATAATGCCACGGACCTATAGTTCCCGTGATTAATTGTAAATTTGTAATTAGTACTTGCCAAATTTAGAATCCCCTAAAAAATGTATAAAACCTAGATTCAATAGATCTGTGCAACAAATTTCATCTATAACTTAATCATAATAACAGATTATTCAAATTATCTAAAGCAACGAAACATGATTGGATGCTATCCAGCCAATAAGATGCATCCGGATCGAACATAAACAAAAAAAAATCAACTCTAGTCTTCTAGTCAAACACGTAACTAACTTCAAATTCCGATTATACCTGAGGAACAAGCATAACACCGACGGTAACGCCGGCGATGACGTCAGGCTGTAGATTTTCGCGCCAATTATAGCTACGAATCCACCTGGAACACGGAAGGAACAAATCCATCCAATCGACCGGCTTCATCCGCTTCAAATTCGTTTTCCATCGCGAAAACGACGTCGTGGAGGAAGACGACTGCGGCGGAGTATCGGCGCCGCCGTACGGGTGCTGCAACGGTATGACTTTTATCGGACGAGAAGTCGCCGGAGCTCTGGACATGGTCGATGTTGTTGTGAGGTCGGAGAGACTGGAGGAGGCGTAGGTTATCTCCATGCACGTTATGTGAAGCTGCTCTGGTCTTGTTTGAAATATGAGTTGCGGTTCCGGCGATAACCACAAGTTTTTTAGTTTTTTTTTTTGTAACATTTTAGAATAGTAAATAAGTTTTAAAAGTGTTTCAACTGGGTCACTCAAGTTTTAAAAGTGTTCAAATCAGATCACTCAACATTTATTTTTTATTAAAATTAAAGGTTTTTTTATCCATTTCATAGGTAACCGTGATGATGTGAATTTTTTTCTTTTTTCCCTTTGATTTGATGCTAACGTCCAGTGATGACGTGTATTTTAACTTATTTTTTTATTTTTTAATGTAATTAAAGCGTTTTTATTTTTAATAAATAAAATTTTATATATTAATATAATCCGACCCTATCATCTTATGCTCCATTTTTCTCTTGACACATGAAGAAAAGTACATGACTCGATTTGAATGTTAAGTTATCTAATTGGGAGAAAAACGATACGAATGACCTAACTAGAACACTTTTGAAACTTGGTTACTATTCTGTAACATTTTTCTTTTTTTATCATGTGTTTTAAGTCTATTTTGATTTGTAAAGTTTGTTACGTCAAGGATTTCTAGGCCCGGTTTATTAAACTTTTCTTGACTTAATTTTGTATTAAGAGATTTTTTTAAATTTTAAGATTTACCAATTTGACACTGGATGACATGTAAGACGTCTGATATACGCTTTAATGAAACATGCAGAAAAAACGATTAAAAAATTCAACAATCACTATACGCTTTAATGAAATATGTAGAAAAAATTCGAAAAAAATTCAACAATCACTATGTTCCTTTTAATAATAAAGTGGAGATGGTTAAAGAAAACTCTTTTATTTAGATTAAAAGTTGAAGGGGTATGGTCCTAAATCACGTGTCGGGTAACGATTAATCAACCGTATCGGCGCATGAAACCATACCAACCTAAGTCATAAAGACAAACAAGCCATACTACGCGCGGACCATCGATGCAAGGCGATAGGCCGCGCGAGTACAAGAAGCGCCCGTAACTTGTAGAATGACACTTAGAAGTTATATACAAAGAGAACAAGCCAACAACAACCTCGCGCGGGAAAGAGACCTTCTAGAAAAAAGCGCGAGGAAGAGAAAGATCTGTACGAAAAGTACAACGACCAGAGCTATGGACCAATAACGAGGCGAAAGCCTGTAGAAGATCGTGCTCCACGACGTGCAGGCGTACGACTGACAAAGAGTACACCGAGCTAGACACGTGGCACCAATCAGGTTACGCCGACCACTGTCCCATGATATCACTAACGGCGAAGGACAGATCAGACAATGAAGCTGGTTGTCAGGACACGTGGCTCCATTGGCAATACGACAGGTAGCGACAACACCTGAGACCACTAAGTAACCTCGGCAGAGGAGACCAAATGGATATTCCCTGTCGCTTACCTCGGGCCCAAGACCCATGAGCCCAACCCCTCTACAATTCCCCTCGGCTATAAATAGAACACTTGACTTCCAGGTTTAAGGCATCACACTCTCAGCTATCTCATTAATTACTTTATACTTTATCCTCAAAACAGTTACTTATTCTCACGCCGGAGGTGGTCACGAGGTGTAACCCCCTATTTCCTCTTGTAACGAGCCTAACGGAGTGTTTAGTGTTTTGCATGATAATTTACTGAGTTTTTGGCTTAGGGAGGAAGATTAACCTTTGTTGAACGAAACACATTCCCTGGACTAACCTCTGATTAGTTGGGTGTTTCTTCATTGGCGCCCACTGATTTTTAATCATTTCATTTTCTTCTCCAAGTCGTCATAATGACTGATTACGGGAATTTTCCCCAGAACTTCGAAGCAACCCCTCAAACAGACCTGACAATGGACAACTCACATGTCCAAAATCCGCATGTTGATGGGAGCAACGAAGGAAGATTGTTAACCGAAGGGGTTATTCGCGCGAGTGGTCCAAACCCAGCCCAAGCAGTAACCCGCCCAGTAACGTTGTTGGCCCTTCAACCATCGCGACGCCAGGATTACCAGAGGGCAAAACACCGGAATCCTGGTTCGCGAAAAGCCAAAGCAACTTGAACGTCATATACGCGCATCTGCGCGCACAACAGGGAGTCGCGCAAGCACATACCAACCAGACGCCATTGGTCACGCCGGCAGCAAAGCGACCAACACAAGAAAATGTCCGAAGAGAAGATGGCCACACGACAACATACGAAGAAACAGAGAGTGAGCGCCAGACTCCGTCTCACACACGCCGCAAAACCCCCCTTAGTAGCCGGCTAGGGCCGCGCAACATCAACAACGAATGGGGGAGACACTGACGAAAATGATCAAACTTACCACCCAGATGAGATGTCATCCGTCTTCAGTCGGTTGCAACACAACCATGAGTCTTACAAGCCAAGAAGGCGCGTAGTCTACGACGAGTCTGCCGAACACGACTTCAACTTGGTTTACCGGCCTGCAGCAGCAGCCGAGCAACTAAAGTTTACAAGAGCTATAGCCGTCGCGCCATTAGAAAAGGCAAAACTACCGCAAACGGTAGGGAAATTCAATGGGTTAACAGATCCGGATGACCATATTCAAGTATTTACAAGTGTGGGTATACTAGGCGCGTGGACGATGCCCATGTGGTGTCACTTATTCGTCCAAACCCTCACTGGAGCTGCTCGCGCATGGTTCGACAGCCTCCCTGCGGGCAGAATCAAATCCTGGCCTGATTTTCAAGAAAGGTTCTTGGCACACTTCAGCCAACAGAGGAGATACAAACGCGACACGTCTGAAGTAATGAACATTTGGAGGCACGACAATGAGGGCCTCGAAGATTTCATCACACGCTTCAACAAAGAGTGCCTGGAGATAGGAAACGTGAGCGAAGACCTAATGCGGGCCCATTTCAAAAACGCGATTCGATGTGACACGTTGATAAGAATGATTACCGGCAAAGACGGAATGCCTGAAGAATAGGACAAGCTGATGGCTGCAACGAAGGTAGTCGCGCAAACCGAAGAATCATTGATGGGTAATAGGTCGACTCACCGTTCAGATGATCGATATTCAAGAACAACCACATACGACTCCAGTAGGCGTGGCAGGAGAAACAAAGGGCCACACTGGAGTGCGCACAAATCAAGCGACTACGACATGCGCTCAACAACCGAATATGACCGACAGCGCGACATACCAAGGTAACGCGAAGACATGCGTACAACGATCGATAGAATAGGGTACAGAAGAGCAGTGAAAAACGAGAATAGAGACAGGCATTGGACTCCATTGTCCAAAACACCGAAGGAGGTCCTCATGACAGAGAATGTCAATTTCAAAGCGCCTCCACAAATGACGAACAAGAAGGGTCAAGATCCAAACCTGTATTATGAATTTCACAAGGATACGGGGCATCGAACTGATGATTGCATCTCTTTGCGGGTAGAGATGGAGAAAGCACTAAAGAGCGGCAAGCTAAGCCACTTAGTGAAGAACGTGCCCAAAGACACGCGGCAGCTGCAACACCGCGAGGAGAATAACCAGAACAAGGTGCGACGTTTAGAAACACATATGGTTGAAGAACGATCGAAACGTTGGCGCGCAGACGTTAAAGGAAAAAGGTCAAGTGACGAACCATGGCGCGAACAACAAATGATTTTCCCAGTGGTAAAAGGGGGACCCCGTGCCACACGACCCATAGTGGTTACGGGGATATTCGGACACTATGAAACGGAGTACATGTTCATCGACCCGAGCAGTACATCAGACATCATTTACGAACAATGCTTCAACCAACTCGACAAGGAAGACAAAGCAAGATTGGAGCCAGTTGACTGCCCGTTGTCTGGTTTCTGTAACGAAACCGTTTTCCCACTGGGTCAGATCTCATTCCCAGTCACGTTGGGTAAAGGAAAAAGTCCAGAACAGTCGAAGTCACGTTCATGGTCATGCCAGCTAATTCCCGCCATGATGTCTTGCTAGGACGAGAAACACAAGGACGACTGCACATGATAGTATCCCCATCACATTCTGCGATAGGATTCCCTACTCAAGGAGGAGTCGCACTCATTTATTCCAAGAAGGAGGTAATGACGATAGAGGATGCGCCACCACCAAAGAAAACCAAGCACCTGGCTAGCAATGAACCAAAAAAATGGGTGTTGAATCGGAAATACCCAGAACAGACCGTGACGCTAGGGCCCGCGATGTCAGATAACATCCGGAGCTTCTTGAAACAACTATTATTCCGCGATATGGATATCTTCACCTGGACCCCAGCCGACATGACCAGGGTCCCACGCGATATCGCTGAACATTGCTTAAATACCTTTCCAGCTGTTGAACCGAAAGTCCAAAGGAAGCGGAGCCTAGGAGAAGCAAAAACAAAAGCAATGAATGAGCAAGTTGCAGAATTGTTAAAAGCCGGGATCTTACGCAAAGTAAGATACCAGACGTGGGTAGCCAACCCAGTCATGGTAGAGAAAGCAAACGGCGGATGGCGCATGTGTGTCAATTACAAAGATCTGAACAAGGCATGTCCGAAAGATTGCTATTCCTTACCAGAAATAGATAAAAAGATCGACTCGCTGGCACCATTCAGATGGAAGTGTTTCTTAGACTGCTATAAAGGATATCATCAAATACAAATGGCGCTCAAAGACGAAGATAAGACGGCTTTTAGAACCGAGATGGGTATCTTTTATTACACAAAGATGCCATTTGGATTGCGCAACGCCAGAGCTACATACCAGCGCCTGATGGATAAAACCTTCGGAGAAGACATTGGCAAGCACATAGAAGTATACATCGATGATCTAGTAATATGAGCCCGGAGGAGGACCAGATGTTGAAAGACGTTGAAAAGACTTTCAAATCCTTAAGAATGTTAACATGAAATTGAATCCGAGCAAATGCTCATTTGGAACGGAGGAAGGGAAATTCCTTAGGTTCATGGTTACGAAAGGCGGTTTCAAAGTAAATCCCGAGAAAATCCAAGCCATCGAAAGGATGCCCTCACCAAGAAACGTCAAAGACATGTAGAGATTAGCCGGCAGATTAGCCGCGCTGAATCGATTCTTAGCAAATCACGCTGCAAAATCCTTTCCGTTCATAAGCACGCTCCGGAATTGCGTAAAACAAAAAGAATTTAAATGGACGCCGGAGGCCGAAGTCGCCTTTAAAGAGATGAAAGAATGTCTGATACATCTGCCAACGCTAACAGCGCCAATCAAAAAAGAAACCCTGCTATTATACTTTTCCGCGTCAGAGAAAGCAGTCGGCGCAGCCTTAGTTGTGGAGAGAAATACGGTACAAACTCCAATTTACTATGTGAGCAAGATGCTGAACGACCCAGAAACACGTTATTCAATTATGGAAAAGCTCGTCTTAGCGTTAGTCCACGCATCACGAAGGCTGCGGAGATACTTCGCAGACCACGTCATACACGTCTTGACAAATCACCACATTGGGACTATACTGAAGAAGCCAGAAATATTGGGAAGACTAGCAAAATGGGCGATCGAATTCGGGGGACACAACATCGTGTACCGCCCACGCCCAGCAATTAAGGGACAAGTCCTCGCGGACTTCACGGCAGAGGTGCCGGAAGGGAAAGTCCCAGAATGTAGTTCTGTCGAATCCACGACAAGCGGGAAGAAGAAACCTTGCTGCTATATACCTACGGAGCCTCGAATGAAGACGACGCAGGGGTAGGGTTGAGATTGGTCAGCCCGGAGAAAAGCGAGTTCACTTACACCATCCGGCTAAATTTCAAAAGCACGAACAACGAGGCAGAATATGAAGCTTTCCTAGCTGGTTTAAGGTTAGCAACAAAGATGGGGGCAAAACATTTGCGCGCGCACGTCGATTCCTTGTTGGTAGCAGGCCAAATTAATGGTCTATACGATGCCAAAGGAGAAACGATGATATTGTACCTAGAACAAGCCAGACAATTAATCAAGAACTTTCAAAGCGTTAAGGTTGTGCACATTAACAGGAGCGAAAACAAACCAGCGGATGCATTAAGCAAGCTAGCAGCAACTGCTTTTAAACATCTCGCGAAGGACGTTAGGATCGAAGTCCTAAAAATCCATTTGTCCCTCTGAGACAAGTGAATGTGGTGGAAATAGGATTGCCATCATGGATGACCCCTATCATGCAATATCTACAAAACGGCTCTCTGCCAGCAAACAAGGCGGAGGCGCGCAAGATTCTGAACAAAGCGCTTCAATACCAAATGGATGATGGCGTCCTGTACCGGCGATCATACTTGGGACCACTACTGCGATGCGTAGACCCCCAGGACGCTGAGTACTTGATACGAGAAATACATGAAGGGATTTGCGGGATCCACGCGGGACCACGAATGGTCGTGGAAAAGATAATGAATGCAGGGTATTATTGGCCAGGAATGCATTTGTACGCAGTACGCGAGCTACGCAAATGTGATCCGTGCCAGAGACACGCGCCTAAAACGTTTAGTTCAAAGAATGATCTCATCCCAGTCTCAACAGCATGGCCTTTTCAGCATTGGGGCATAGATATGGTGGGTCCTTTCCCTGATGCACCGGGAGCAGTTAAATTCATCATTGTGGCGGTCGATTACTTTACGAAATGGGTAGAGGCGAAGGCGCTAGCATCCACATCGGCAATGATGGTACGTAAATTTATCTGGGAACACATAATTTGCCGCTTCGGCCTACCGTTGCGCATCGTCACAGATAACGGCACCAATTTCGCGGCAGAAGAGCTACAAGCATGGATGAAGGATTTGCATATTGAACACACCTTCTCCTCGGTCGCCCACCCACAAGGAAACGACCAAGTCGAAAGCGTAAACAAGAGCATCGTGGAGGGTATAAAGGCTCGCCTAGGAACCAAGCGCAGGGGTTGGGTTGACGAGCTTCCAAGCATACTATGGGCTCACCGAACTATGCCGAAGACTAGAAATGGTGAAACACCTTTTGGTTTGGTTTACGGCTCAGTGGCAGTCATCCCAGCTGAAATAGGGTTGCCATCACCCCACATAATGGCTGTCAACACGGTAAACAACGAAGAAGAACGACGCCTAGATCTTGATTTGCTTGAAGAAAGGCGCGAAAATGTCGTGATCAAAGAAGCAAAGTACAAGTCAAAGTTAGAAAAATATTACAATGCGAGGGTACGTGTATGCATCTTTCGACCAGGAGAATACGTGTTTCGCGACAATGAAGCTTCCAATGCAGAACGCCCTGGGAAACTTGCACCCAAGTGGGAAGGCCCTTATATCATTCACGATGTCCTGGGAAAAGGCGCATACAAGCTTCGAACGTTGAATGACCAACTTATGTCGCGCACTTGGAACGCACAGCAATTACGCAAGTGCTACATGTAAGCAATGCTTTTTAATTCCACGAAGGGTCGAGAACCCAATTAGGTATCACGCTTGGAATCAAAAGCCACGAGCCTATTGTCTAGTACCTTTTGTAATCAAAGGCCGAGAGCCTAACAATCAATTATCGGTTTAATAGAACGTTTTTCTTTGCAAATCAGGATACTCGTTATAAATGCATGATAACTTTGAGTGCGCGCAAAAATGTGGCTAGAAAATATCGAATTCTTGTATGCGCACGGAATTCGACAACAACGACAAGATTCAAAATTTGCCAGCCACTCATTCACACTACCTAAACAAAGTTATAAGGAAAATAGAGAAAACATGACAGTAATTATAACAAGTATCGCATTGAGTAATTCAATCACAAGGCCTCACAGCACGATGACACGGCAAATGAAACAACACTAGAGACGCCCGTAATCGCGTGGTTCTCAATAACTAAGAAATGCATGTCAGAGCACATACACGCACGACACAAAAACAAGGTTGATAACTTCAAGCCAAATCAAGACAGAATATTTCCATAGGGTGTCCCATACAGCTTAACAAATTACCAAAACAAGCTATATGAGGCACAGACGCCTTTAACAATTAAAACAACTCGCCACCAGGCAACACCTAACCTACTGAACACCATCGCCATCACCATCATCCCCCGCTTCATCATCGTCTTCGTCGTCAGAAAGGTCTATCGCTTCTGGGGGCTCGAAGATATCTTTCAACCACGCAACATAATCATCGTGTTTTAACGCTTCAGAAACCAGTTGCATAATCGAAAGACTGAGATTATTGTAGGCCCGCTGATGTGAAGCATAAGACGTGTGAACATCGCCAGTTACAGAGCAGTGACTGGCATCCAAATCCTTTTCCACGATCTCACGAACATGACCAACACACTCCTGATAGCCTTCGAGGTGACCAACCTGACGCGCAACAACAGTAAGCGCCGCCACAGTTTGATCCAACTCGGGAGAGTTGAGCACAACGTTAGCAACCTGCACCAAACAATAACATAGAGGAGTCAGACAGACGAAGCGCAAGAACAAGGGGAACGTGAGAAGGTATAAAATTACATAAGGGATGCCGTAATCCTTCAGCCATTCAGATGCATTCACAAGGGGTTCCACAGTTGCTTGAGTTTCAGAATAATTCTCCTGAGCGACATTCAATGCAGACTGCGAAACACGGCGAGCCTCCTCAGCTGTATCTGCCTGTGTTTTTTCCTCCGTAATCTTGGCCTCTGACTCGCGCAGAAGACGACAGAGCTCTACAAGTTCAGCATCCCTGCCAGCCAAGTCTCCATCACAAGAGACGATTGTTGCCTTCAGCTCTTCCTGGGAAGTGATGAATGTTCTAAGTTCCTCAAAATCCTTATGCAATAGAACAGACTCAAGATGAGTACGAACCTGGTCTTTTTCAGCGCACTCTTGACGGAGTTTGGCAGCAGCAAGTTGAGTTTCCAACTCAGAATTGGTCTTGGATAGATCCTCGGCTTTGATGGTCAGCTCATCAATGGTTTTGGAAGAGGCTTCGACGTTTGCTTTCAGCTTGTTTATCTCGCTTCGCGCAGCATACATCTTGCGATTATCCCAATCGTACGCCTCCTTCCATTCCTCCTTAGCAAGAAGTGCCTCACTAGCCTCCAATTTCTTCTTCCACCCCAATACTCCCCACTATTCACTCTTCCTGTCAGCATCCAACCTTTTTTCGCTCAAGGGCAAGTTCTTCCTTGGCTTTTTCGAATTTTTCATGACCAGATGACAAACGCCGGCGATAAGCCTCAACCTCAGCACGCTCCCGATACATGGTGCGCCATTCACGCACAATCTGATGAGTATTTGAAACATTATTCGCATGCGCAACAACGTGTGACTGATAAAGACGCTCGTGCTGATGTTGCTTCTGAAAATTCACCTCCGCCGGAGGGAATATGCCGTTCAACCACTCCCTACACTCGGGGAACTTGAGAAGTATATCCCCTTGCTTCAACTTCCACACTAGAATATGAATATCCTTGGCGCGAGTCTCATTATATGAACGATAATAGTGATCGCCCGGGGTATCTTCAGGTCGAATATGGGACGGCTCCTCCTCTCTAGCGCGAAAATCAAGTGCTTTACCTTCACCACCACTAGCTTGAGCAGGAATTTCCTTAAGAATATTGCCAGAGTACACAGGATCATCGGCTTTACTAGCCTCTACCGGCTCCTTCGACGAAATAAGCACATCAGTGGCAACCCCGATGGGTTGACTGGATGGCCCTGTAACTTGAACACCCACCGGTACAAACCGGTCAACAACGGAAAATTCACCTATACCTGATCCCAAGTCTCGCGCCTCATCCCTAACAGGTTCTTTGAGCGCAAAGCCACCAGAGGATTGGGCTCAACATCCTTCAAAGAAGAAAACGGATCTTGATGGATAACTTGAGCAGTATTCGGTAGCTTGTGAACAGTATCGGTGGGTGGTACAGGCGGTTGATCTCCAGTTTTTGGAGGAATAATCTTGAACTTAATAGGAGCTTTTTTGGATTCTGCATCATAAAACAAAGCAAATCATAAGAAGAATAACAAAGCGTAATGTTAGTTTAGCGCAGTTTTGCAAACCTTACCAGGCGAAAGGGAAGTCATCAAAGAAGCAATGTCTACTCGTTTGCCGATAACAGGCTTGGAAAACACAACCTTCTTGGGAGATGGCCCACCCTGACTACTAGACTCAGACCATGGTCGCTTAAGAGAAGGCTTCTTAATAAGCGCCGGAGGAGATTCCTCTTCTTCATCAGCCGAGTTAAAAGAGGGCGCAGTATCATGTTCCGTCGAACCAACACCACGAACTCCCTTGGTATCAAAGCCACCAAGCTTGCCTGAGAAATTCAAGGCTTCAATGGAGTCAGCAACAATAATATAACCATCCAATTGGTGCTGCTTATAGCGACGCATACCTTGCCGAGACGTCGCGCCTGAAGCAGCAGCAGGCACTTCCACCTTAATTTCAGAAGCATCAGTTTTCTTCCTCTTGCTTTGACGTTTAGGCTTCTGATCTTCAGGATACATGCCCAGGTTACGTAAACTACCTGCACACGAAGGAGGGAGATTTTGTAAACCATGATCCAAGGAAGCTATAGACTCCCCACTGGAAAGCAAGACAACATCTTCCCCAGCAGGAGTTATAGCGCGACAAGGCCTAGGATTCACGGGAAGCGCCCCTTCGGTAGCAGTAACAGGCGCGACAAAGAACCAGGAACAGGATACATGAAGTTCCCACGAATCTGTTCATACCACATCTCCTCTCCTTCGCGCTAGGGGCGGGTACCCATAACCCCAACATGAGTGGCAAAAGTGTGGTGATAAAGAGGCACCTCTGCAAGGGAAATTCACTGTAAAAGGAAGCAACAAAAGAGGGAACAAACACACACATAAATACAACAGTGGCAAACATGAACAAGTACCTTGACCATCCAACAAAAGCACAGGGACGCTCGTGCTCGAAGCCGGCCATTTGTCACTCATCCCCGCGGCTACAAGCGTAAACTCTCCAAAAGCCCTATTTGGCAGGGGGCGCAGTTGTTCATACCACTTAACTCCCTTAGGTATCTTTAAATCTTCCTTTGGTATGAGGGACGGGTGACGAAATTCCATAGCAACAGGGACTACTTCTTCCCGAATGTTGAAGAACTTACCCTTCCAGTCATGATAACTTTTAGGAGGGTTAATCAAAGGTTTTTTAGAGCCGCGCGTGGCGAAAGTATAGAAACCCAAATTGGCTTGCAATTGATAAAAAGCGTGAAACTTGTCAACGGTAGGTTCCTCCCCCCCTTGAGACCGCAAGCAAAACTCAAAATGCCTAACCCTCACCATCCCTAGCGGGCTAAGCTGAGAAACGTGTAGACTATAGTGTGATAGCAGACCCCCAAAGAAATGAGTCGCCGGTAAACGAAAGTTACCTTCACCAAAGAAATCGGCGAAAAGAGTAATATACCCAGGGGGCGCATCTGCGGTAGTCTGCCCTGTTAAAGGGAATCGGGAATCCCATTCCAAGGCGAACTCGTTTCCTCTCACAATTTGCTCAAAAGATGCCTGATCCCATTTCAAGGGCGGCATGCTTCCACCAACTTCCTCAACTTCAACGTCTTCGTGTTGATCAGACATAACCACAAGGCAGAAAGTATTTAGAAGAAAACGAGTCAAGGGTCTGAAGAAGCGAGGAACAAATCTGGGAAATGATGAAGAATAGGTTGAAGATCTTCAACGAACGACTTTGAATGTTTGAAGATTTTAAGGTTGGAAGATTTGAAGAAAGAAATGGGCAGTCAAACAGAAAGAGTGATCAACAAGAGGAGGCCATCGGATATTTATACCCATCGCATTTAATTCGATGGATAATCGTGCCCGACAAGTGGGATGAACGACCAACAAGGAGGCGACACGTCGGGCGGAAAAAGTGGAATGACGGTTACCACGCGTGCGTGGCCGCCAATCGCCTGACAGAAGCCGTAACGACATGCCCACACAGTGACGGCATGACGTCTACAGTGTCATCAGTCTACTCACATGTCAACATCATCACCAACCTGTCAGCAACCACCATTTTTGAATCCCAAGAAGTTTCCCTCTCAAAGTAACGAGAAGATTTTCCTTCAACATGAAGCAATTCCCATGCGCCGTAGCGCCACATCTCCCAGATAATCCTAAAAGACAGCACAAAGAAAGACATCGTCTTTAGTCCAGAGCTCCACCCACTTACTTCGCGCATGGAAGAAGCACTGGACTGGGGGACTTGAAGGGGTATGGTCCTAAATCATGCGCCAGGTAACGATTAATCAACCATATCGGCGCATGAAACCATACCAACCTAAGTCATAAGGACAAACAAGCCATACTAACGCGCGGACCATTGATAGGCGATAGGCCGCGCGAGTACATGAAGCGCCCGTAACTTGTTGAATGACAGTTAGAAGTTATCTACAAAGAGAACAAGCCAACAACAACCTCGCGCGGGGAAGAGACCTTCTAGAAGAAAGCGCGAGGAAGAGAAAGATCTGTACGAAAAAGTACAACGACCAGAGCTACGGTCCAATAACGAGGCGACAGCCTGTAGAAGATCGTGCTCCACGACGTGCAGGCGTACGACTGACAAAGAGTACACCGAGCTAGACACGTGGCACCAATCAGGTTACGCCGACCACTGTCCCATGATCTCCACTAACGGCGAAGGACAGATCAGACAATGAAGCTGGTTGTCAGGACACGTGGCTCCATTGGCAATACGGCAGGTAGCGACAACACCTGAGACCACTAAGTAACCTCGGCAGAGGAGACCAAATGGATATTCCCTTTCGCTTACCTCGGGCCCAAGGCCCATGAGCCCAACCCCTCTACAATTCCCCTCGGCTATAAATAGAACACTTGACTTCCAGGTTTAAGGCATCACACTCTCAGCTCTCTCATTAATTACTTTATACTTAATCCTCAAAACAGTTACTTATTCTCACGCCGGAGGTGGTTACGAGGGGTAAACCCCTATTTCCCTCTCGTAACAAGCCTAACCGAGTGTTTAGTGTTTTGCAGGATAATTTATTGAGTTTTTGGCTTGGGGAGCTGGACTAACCTCTGATTAGTTCGGTGTTTCTTCAAAAGTTTATCAAAATTTTGTACTTTTGAATGGCAAAGATGGTGTGATTCAATATGCAAGACCCTGTTATGTAATTGTTTTGTGGGTTTACAGTTTCTTGCAGGCCCGCATTTATTTTTTATATAGAAGTCCACAATTCAAAAAAAAGAAAGAAAACTTAATTACTTTTTCATTTAAGATTTAGATAGTTAGTATTAATAGAATAATAGTAAATATCTGTAAAATTACACTGGCCCCTATATAGGTATAGATCAATGTTAATGATGATATTAATTTAGGTTCAAATCTGTCTTTTATGATTTATTTTGCTTTTAAAAAGTTTTAAATTATAGTAATTATACTCCGTTCATGTGGGTTCTACGTACTTAGGTAGCAAGAACTCAAAATTAGAGTACTAACTTTCAATTTTATAATGTGTTTGGACATCAACACTAACTTCCGTTACTTTTAAGAACCTTTATTTTCCATCAAGTGAAATGTTAAGTTTGTATCAAAACTATAATTTTAATGGTAAAATATAATTTATTTATTTGTTTATTGAATGATTTTTGGATTTAATACTATGTTTAAGTGTTGTGTATCCTGTCTAAAACGAAATGTATTTGGTTAAAATGCATGTGCAAGATTTACCATATGTTTAATAATTTGATTTAAAAGCACATTAAAGAAAGATCTTGTCGGCTGGAGATGGATGGCGTGTTAAGATCTAAAGACGTATCCGGACTCTATTCCTAACCACATTCATTTCATGTATGGTCTACTGTTTTTATTTTATTATTAAATACAAATTCAAATACTTTATGAAAAACAATAAACAGGTAAACACTACAAAAAATTGCATATCGTAAATTATTGAAACGTATACAATAACAACATACTTAAAAAAAGGCTTCAGTTTCGCTTATATATATTTCTCTTATTTAATAATATGTAATTGGGATGAAAAAAAAAACTGCTTAAATAAACCCAGTTTGCATGAAGATAGATAAATATTCATTAAATTATCAAAACTAGTATGGGGGACTTGTGTGTTGCGGTGGACCCGTAATTGCATACGTAGTTTAGATAACACATATATATATATAATAACTTATTTTAATTAATGACATGTGACATTCTCTTTTTCTACCTTATAATTTTTACTTATATTTAGTTTTAAAGATATACATTAATATTTAATACATAAATATCACTTAGTATAAATGTATTTAATTCTGTTCTTATTTAGAATAATGAATTTCAAAAATTTTGGTAACTCAAGTATTCAATATCTTTTTATAGTTTATGGTAATTGATATAATTTTAAATTTAGACTAATAGCTAAATTATCTCCAAACAGTTTTTTGTTATTATCTTTAATTTAAATATATGATTTAGAATTCTCTAATATAATCTTCCTTTAATTAGAAGTTTTCTATTAAATTTCTTAATATTTAGATTGTATTAAAAACGTATAACTCAAGAAAAATCAATTTAAAAAGTTTAATAAATACGTATACTTTTTCATTTCATATTTTATCATTTATTCAGCCACAGCGTAATATAAGAGATCAAAGAAGACAGTCTTCCCCTGCTGTATTGATGTATTGCAAAATACATTTATTTCCAATGTAGAGTTTGTATAATTTCCGATAAGTTTTGTGTCATCTTAAGTAGGTTTTAGCTTCGTACTTAGTAGTTTGTGTTTTGCAGGGGTTCGGAGGAAAAGGAAAAAGAAAGTGAAAACAAGCGAAAATGGAGAAAACCGAGCTTTCGGACGAGTCGAAGTTGATCGGGAAAGTTACCGAAATAAAAAACGATGAAAAAACACCATGTCGCAGCGTGCAACAGGGTCTGGACGAGCCCCTCGTGTGACGAGAGTGGGCAAAAGGGAACACACACTTTTTAGCGTCAGCGCGCTACGTGAGAGATCAACCCAATGCCCGTCGCGCAACGCGACGTGCTTTTATTATGGGAAAAGTTGTTTAAGATCAAGTTTTGATATTTAAAAACCCTATTACAACTCTTATTGATCATAATCGAAACCAAGGACTAACCAACTGCTGAGAAGGGTGACTTTGAAGATTCAAGAGGCAATGGTTGAAGATTGTAAGCGTGTGGATCGTGACTTCTCGTGTGCTAATCATTCGGTTCTTCGTTTCCTTATTTCCTTTGCTTCCAATATGAATGTTAAATTTGTTTTGAGTTTTGTTTTCGTATCAAAGATGATCTATTGGTTAAAACGTTAGTAACTACCTAGGTTTTATGATGAATATTTGTTGAATAATGGTTTCAAATAGTTTTTGGTAACGAATAGATGGATTAATGCTTTTGTAAATTGTCTTGTTCATTGATTCAGATGTATTTGTGTGCATAATACTGCTTTAATCTTATTCATTGTTCCACTTGTGTTTTTGTGATGGTCTGTCGTGTATGAATGCTAGTTAGGTCGCCTATTGTGTGTTTGCGGTTAGTTGGCAGTTAATTGTCGACGATTCCTGTAGGAACTGTGATTAAGGATTGAGAGGATTTAAGTGTTCTGCCTAGTCTAATAGTCGTAAGGTGAGGATTAGTTAGGTTTGTCTTCGTCATTAGACGGTTTAGGGTTTGATTGCGTGTGAGCGGGTCTTCCTTTATTGTCTTTCGATATTTGCTTACCTAAATCTAAATACATGTGCTTAGATTACCCCTTTATAATTTCGGGTGCATTGAGATTGTCGCGTTGTGAGGTAGACCGTCTAGCAGGTACTTTAGCATTGTTGGATTTGCTATGAGGCGGTTCAACCAACTGGTGTGTTTAACAGCTTTTAGGATTCTTTCCGGACACGTCGAGAAGGGTCGAGGATCCTTTACGATTCCTTATCAGTTTAATATCATAGCTCCCAGTTCCATCCTAGTTACCAATAACGTTAGAAAACCATGATTCACAAATAGGATTCCAAACCTAGGTAGTGTTTTTATCATCATCTGATTACACCTACAGTCATAGTTTGTGTCTGAGTTCCGTTAGTTAATCTTTAAATAATTGCCTTAGGTCGTTAGCAAACCCCCTCAAAGCATAAAAACAATAAAATCAGTAGTTTAGATAAGTAAATCGAGTCTAGTTCACGTTCTCAATAGGAGTCTCGTGGGTTCGATATCCGGACTTACTTTAGCTTTATTAGAGTCGATAAGTTCACTTGTCTGATAGTATTTAGTTTTAGAGAGTCTAGAGTATAACTTAGTGTCTAGTTTAGGGTTAATTTAGTTAATATTAGTTAAACTACTCTGAGCACATCATGTATTTTCTCAATGACGATAAATAAAATTCAAGGGCAATCATTATCAGAGTTAGGTTGTTTTTAAAATAAACTAGTATTTTCACATGATATATATGTGGTTTTTTCCTTAGTTAAAAGTAAAGATGGACTTACAGATAAGACATTAGTGTTGTCTACAAAGAAGTTTTTATAGATTTGTAATTTGTATTTGTATTAATATATTTTTAAACTGTAAATGTAACATTAATTTGTAATTTTTATTATCACGTGTATTGTTATATATAATTGATTATTATTTTTATTGTATTATATTTATATCCAAACGTGTAGTACACGGGTCTATAACCAAGTATAAAATATATAAGTTAAACCTTAAATTCTCCATCGGTGTATTTCAATAGAAGTGTATTGTAAATATAATGAAGAGGCAAAACTTATATAAAAATGGGCAATTTATTAATAAATTGTTTAACTATTAATAAAAGTTTCAATTTAAAAAAAATATTAAAACCCAAAATAAAAGAAAAACTATCGTATAGCAAGAGATGAGGGATTAATATTGTGTACAAAGTCAATTAAGCCACAAACCATTTATAGTCTATCATGTTGTATTGAATTTTCTTATATAATAAGTAACAAAAATGTGAATGTATTAACATTTTGTAAGCCTGTGCAACATCAAAACTAAAATTGTCGGTATTTGACTATCCACAACGCAGAGAGGTGTCCGTCCTCCCTGCTCGGTGCCACATCGTCTTACCCGCCCTTCCCTCGGATGCTCTACAATAAGCGATGTAGCCATGGCCCACTTCCTCCTCTCCCAATCCCAATCTCTCTCATCTACAAGCGTGCCATTAGGAAAATTCATGAGTTCCATCATTTAACTTGAATTTACAAGAGTGCCATAATTTAGCTTGAATTTACAAGAGTGCCATCACTAATAATAAATACATGATGCTATTCATTATGCTTTTGTAATAGATGAAACCAAATCTCGTAAACGGATGCGGTTCTTGAAGATGTAAAGATTTGAAGATGTAAATTATTCATTATGCTTTTATAATACATGAAATTGTACATTATGCTTTTATAAAGATGTAAAGCTTTGAATATCGGGATTTGTTCTTGAAGATCTAGAATTGTTCTTGAAGATTCAGATTTGTTCTTGAAGTTTCAGATTTCAACCAAGATCTCATTTTTTTTTTGAAGTTTTGAAGATTTGTGTTTGAATTCTTGAAGACTTGGGTTTGAAGATGATGATATGCAAATGATTGATGAAATTAGATTTAGGTTTTGTTTTTTTTAATTTGATGGTGAGATTACCAAAATACCTCTTGACTTAACGATCAAACTAGCGGATTCTTACGGAGGGACTTAAAGTGTAGCTCTTTTTGAAAGACAGGGACTTAGGTGTAACAAATGGCAAAATATCCGGTAATTCCGTACAACTTTATCAATATTTAAGTTAATATATTTCCCGCTTTAGACTTAATTTTTATTTTAGTCTCATTAGTCTAGGAATGTACAATATCAAAGTGTAGTATTATAACAAATTCGCCACAATTCAAAACAGTACAAAACTATGTCCTAGACTGGTGACAAAAATGCGAACATGGAAACATATCCACATTAATTTATTTATAAAAAACATTAGTTATGAATAACTTATAAATTTCACTTTCTAGAAAAATTACACAAACATTTAATTGTCCGATCCAACTGAAACGTCACAATGTACACGAACCGACACTTATAAAAAATAATGTTTGGACATTATGAGACCAACAAAACATAGTAATCGTCGTCAAATATCATAAGGGTATTTATTTACCACAAACATTTATAAATATAAATCATTCCTACTATTTATATAAATTGCTGGAAAAATGACCAGGTGGCGAACCAAGTGTCAATTTTATAATCCGAACACAACATTAGACAAGTCTAGCGAACTAGTTAATAAGTTTTGGACATCAAAATATCTCGAAGATACATCTATATATACATTTTCGTACAAGTGGTATAAATTGCCGGTAATTGACCCGATAACGAAACACTAGCCGAATTCCAAACAACAAAACGACTAGTCTACTAAACTAATTAACGTGTTTTAGCATACCAGACATTATATAACTTACCACTTCTACACTTGAATTATAAAAAATGCAATACCCGAAACACCAAAAGTTTATAAAAATATAAACTCATATAAATTAACTTTTATAAAAAAAATAAAATAATAAACCCCCCTCACTCACGGCCATAGTGGGTCTCCCACTAAATCCATGTTTAATTTATAAAATTCCATGTACTACTGGATGTCAAATAATTTATGAATTTCAATTTTGAAAATTGTAGAGATCCAAACACCCACAAAATCTTACACTTAATAAAAACACTCTCATCACCTCTTTCTTCTCTTCTTCCTTTTGGCTAACCTAACCCCATATCACCATCCATATTCCTTAATCAAACACTTAATCTAATGCATGGCTCCTTCGTGATGATCAATCATACTTGCAAGTTGTTGAAAATCATTTGAAGCAAATCACAAGATTATGAGCGCATAATATTTACTTTTGATCTTCGTCTTTTCATCACATCCTTAAGTTAATCATCCCTAGCCTTTGGGCTAGTAGTAAGCTTCAAACCCTTGTATTTTTCATTCTAGTCTTATAAAATACAAGTGTTCATCTTGAAGCTCACATAAAAACTACTTAAACCTTAACAAAAACAAATAAAAATCTAACATATATTGTATCATATGATGATTTTTGATGCAGTTTTGTTAGTAGTTTGATGAAGAAATCTTGATCTTGCATATTCATGTTTAAAAATAAGATCTAACACATGCATGTTTAGATCTAGCAAGATCGACTAACTTGAATATTATAAACTTGTTTTCATGTTTAAAAATGTCTTTATGAAGCATGTAAAGTATAGATTTATATAAAGACCATGTTACAAAATATTGTCTTGAAAATGTGTAAACAAAGTTTACATAAATTTTTATATAAACTAAGAATGAACATGGATGAAAGTTATTTTTACAAAAAAAAAAACAAGTTTACTAAACAAGTTCATAATGTTATGTAAAAATATGTCTATGTTAAATATGAGAAAATTGAGATTGTTGATGTTGAAAAGTGAATAAAAATCATGTTATAAAACATGGGAAAAGTCCATAGTTTAGGGGAAACTATAGCAAAATTTTTATAAAATTTTATCATGATTAAGGTGTGATTAACTAAGGATTATTTTGATTAAAATGATTTGAAACCTTAATCATGATTATACACAGTTTTTGGTGAAATGTTTAAGTTAAAATTCACTAAGTCTTTCTTAAACTAAAAGATGGAAAAACATATATATTTTTAGAATAAAAAAATATATTTTTAGAACACCAAACTTGTGTGTATATATTGTGTATAAAATATATGTATTTAGTTAATTTTAGAAAATACATACTAAAATACATATTTACACAAAAAAACAAAGATACAAAAATACATGAAAAATAACAGAGTATGTAAAAAGATATCTTTACATCACATACCCATACATGGGTAACTTAGACAAAACGAATATTTCAAACGAAATGGATGAAACGGACGAAACGAACGAAAACGAACATATGGACCGATACGCGATATATATATAAATATATATAGGTGAAGTATAGAGAGAAAACCCACTTGAGTTGAGAAAACTTAAGAAAACCCTATGTAACATTTTTTTTTCTAAAAAAATAGGGAATGTAAGTTACATGTTAATGAACATTTTGTAACAAAAAATAAAAAGCGCCGAAAAAAATAAAAATGTCACATAGAGTTTTCTTGAGTTTTCTCAAATCAAGTGAGTTTTCATTTTATCCTTCCCTATATATATTATATATATATATATATAATATATATATATATATTAAGTTTTATAATATATTAAACCAACAAAAATAAGTTATATAAAAATACTAATAGTTTTTATAAACTTAGCTTTTATATACATATTAATTAGTCATAAATATTTATAATATTTTTAAGAACATAAGATATGTATGATTATATAAAATAAATTTCTGAAAATAAAATAAGTTACTAAGTGAAAACATATAAGTATACGAAGATACTTACACGTACGAAACGTACATCCTGAACACTTAGTAAAAGTATACAAATTTACAAATAAATGTATAAGAACATTCTAATTGGGGCTAGGCCCATTTATTCATTCTAACTCGGGTTAGGCCCATTTATACATTCTAATTTGGGCTAGGTCCATCTATACAAATTATATGGACTAGACTCACTTATACTTTTCAATTGGGCTACTTATACTTTTCAATTGGACTAGGCCCACTTACACTTATCATTTGGGCTAGGCCCATTCATACTAAAAGAATACAAGTATATAATATATGCTAACAAACAAAGGTTCAAAACAATCAAACGAATACAAGTCTCACTGATATTCAAGATGAACGACTTGTACAAAAACAAATGTAGGCCAAAGTGTCTAACAAGATAAGAACACTTGTAGGTTACGTCACGAACACAGAACCATACATCATCTAGAGATTTGCATGGAGCACAAATCTGTGAGTTAATGTCCCCCTTTTCCTTTAAAAGCTTTTCAGTTTTAACTTACGGGGGAAATATATGTTACAATGGTATGGTTAATCTAGTTAATGAAACAACCACAAGATCATGTGCGAATAGGATAGCATCAAGGGGCCATTAATGAATATCCAAGTACCGAGGAACGAAAGTGATCGATCTATTAGGTTTTGGTGAGCCCCACTCTTATCGGCACAACATAGTTCGTTAGAGTGCTTGTGTGTCAAAAACGGTTGTCGCAGACACAATTTATCGTCTAGGTTTTGGTTGCCTCCTGTGTTGGCACACATATTAGTGTTCTTGCAAAACATTAATGATCAACGATTTCATTAAGGCTTTACATACCGATTTTCAATACTTCAAATGTTTTAAAGATTCATTTGATTCAAACTAAACACATGAATTCACCAACTTTTGTTGACGTTTAAAATAAAACTTAACATGTATTTCAGGTAACTAGTGGACAACATTGGATTCAAGTTAAGGGTCAAGATGTTTTGTGTAGATGTCATCCATTTTTGCAAGGGTTTGGTTCACATGTCTTGCCTTCGTGCGAAACATGGAATGCAAAGCTTTGATGGGTTTTAACTATGTTTGTAAACTTTTGTTACTTTGAAACAATGTAATTTGTAGTTTGTCTTTCTTTTGAAACATATAGTTTGTGAACTTGTTTTAAATTAAAATGTATGGATGAACATCTAGCTACTTTTATTCATTAGTTGTTTACATGATTGAATGCAATGATTACCGCTCTGATCACACCCCCACGCTTCCGCTACGACTTGGTGTGACATTAGGCAGCGAAATTGAATTTTACTCTAATATGAAACAAAAATTGAACAGTGATGTTGCGAGTAAACTCAATTTTGTTAATTAATATAGATGTAATGAACTAAAAAAGCTAACCCTACAAGATATAATCCAAAATCAGCAAAGAATTGAAAGTTAGTTGAAATATGTGCTAAAGGCACAATGATTAAAAACATCGAACTGAACAAACAATTGAGAATGTTTGAGAACAATGAGTTAACCAATGCTAGAAAAATTTTGTTTCTTTCGGAACTGAAAACAGGGAATCGGATGAACGATTGAGAACAACCATCGAATAATGTTTGAAAACTTTCATTCTAGATATCTGCTGAACTACATGCTTTGAAAAATTTTGAATTGAAAAGATGGAGTGAACGAATGAATAATAGCATCAGATTGAAGGACCCTTAAAAATTTTCGTTTCGTTGACATTGGGAAAGGAATTAAAGAGTCTGAATCGCTCGCCTATTCTTTTAGGCTCCATTGAAACTCTGACATACTCACATGCTCATCTCCTTCCCATATTAAAAAAGAATAAAAAAAATTAAGCTAGTAAGTGGTAAACAAAAATGATTGGATAACACAGGGCCCTAACTTTTGAAGGCCTAAATCCCTAGCGTTTTATAAGACAAGTCACCATTTAAGGGCCTAAATGTCACACCCGCACAAAATCAGAGTGGGCATAACTCCTTATATCAATACAAGCAGCTGAAAATGTAACTAAGACTTGTGGAATGCTGAACGCCAAGTCAACTATGCGTCTTCTAGGTAATGTCCAATCTAAAAACCTATCTTGATTAACACAAGGTTACATGCTTCTAGGGTTCCAAACTGAACGTTACGTTTATTTCCTTCGTGCCACAATAAAATGATCCCTGAAAACATGCTTAAAAATGTCAACATAAAGTTGATGACTTCATAGGTTTATTCTTCCAAATGGAAATCCTTTTCTCTATAATTATTGATAAGATTGTCATTAAAAGGCATAATAGACATATCTTTGAAATCTTGACATACTTGTCAATATAAATATAAACTTGACATATCTTTGAAATCTTGACATACTTGTAGTTGAAAGATAAACATATCTTTGAAATCTTGACATAATTGTCAATATAAATATACCTTTGAAAACTCGACATGTTTGTCATTGAAAGATGAACATATCTTTAAAATCTTGACATACTTATCAGTTTTATAAATATACCTTTGAAAACGCCACATACTTGTCGTTGAAAGACAAAAATATATTTGAAAACTTGATATAATATACCTTTGAAAACACGACATACTTGTCGTTGAAAGATAAACATGTATGTCAAATCCTAACATACTTGTGAATATAATATACCTTTGAAAACCCGACATACTTGTTGTTGAAAGATATAATACACATATCTATGAAAAACCTGACTTACTTACCAATGAAAGATATAATATGCATGTCTTTAAAACCTGGCATACTTGCCAATGAAATACATATTTAAAAACTCAGCATACGAAATAATGAAAGGCATAATACATATATCTTTAAAAACCTGACATACTTGCCAATTAAAGACATAATACATATATCTTTAAAAACCCGACATACTTTCCCATGAAAGATAAACATGTATTTTGTAAACTCAACAACCATAACCTTAATGGTTTTGATAAACTAGTTTTTGAGAGGTCATGCACATGATAACCAAGTCCTGGTTGATCTTTGGTTTGCTAGCTAGGCATAACAAAATGATGTAGTTACCATGAGTCGTATTACCAAACCTTGACGTCTTTTTGCCTCCAAACCAATGTCATATCACAAACATTGAACGTTATGGATAATGTCCATTCATTTGACACGCCGGACAAGTTAGCGCGACTAACCATGAAGGGGTTGTCAACCCAAATAGTACTATTAATATTACCACAACATACCCTAGCTAATGGTTATACTATTGTAGGAGACTTCCTGTGATACATTTACTGTTTCATGCTTGTAACACATTCAAGATCAAAATTCCTCAGTATCATATGAACACCTTGTTTCTGTAATCAAATATGCATGTACGAGTATGAAAAACCATTCATGATACAAGTAGCATGTTTCATAATTCTTGTACGTATATGTATAAACTAAGCATGGTTCTCCCCCAAAGTATAAAACAAGTAAAAAAAGGGTCGTGAAACTCACTGATTTTCTTGTTCGTGCTTCTACCTCAAGACTTCGGCTAAGCGTGCGTGCACTACCCAACTCCTACCAGGCGGGAGGCACTAACAAGAGCTCAGAATCTAATCCGATTGACGCAAAACTATGAGTTCTACCCTAAACCAAGTATATATGGTGTTGATGAGGTTAGTGGTTGGCAGTGGAGGATCTAGCCCAAAATTTCAGGGTAACGTTCAAAAAGAAAATTTACCATAATGCAATAAAATAAAAACACGATAATAAATAGAGTTAACACATACTTAATAGATTTCTCCTTTTTGGTTTTAGAAAGCTTGAAATTGAGACATTACATCCTCATATTTTAGTTTATGAAAAGTTTCTCTTTCGACCGCACAAAATAGAGCATTGTTTAAATACTCATCACCCATTCGATTGCGTAAATCCATCTTGATAAGCTTCATTTTAGAGAAAAAATAAATCATTCAATGGTTGCGGTTACAAACAGTAAAACCAATGCTAGCTTCAATATCCGATAAACCAAAGGAAAAGTATTAAATTTTCTGGTTTCCATCATTACACAAAGAACGTTACACTTTCCATCCAATTTTGCAAATGTATCATCTTCTTTTAAAGTTTGATAAAAGACAGTAGGATCACCCGAAAGACACCGTCTTTCGTCTTTGCTAAAAACATTCGGACCAATATCATCAATCTCTTGCATATCATTACTAACAATACTTGGACTTGAAGTTGGACCAATATCATCATTTTCTTATGGTTTCATCCTCCAAACATTTGTACATAAACCCTAAAATTATAAATTAGCAATATGAAATTAGGAACAATTACTAGTCAACAAGATACAAATAATTGCACATCATAGAAGAATTTGACATAAGTTAGCAATTGCACATAAACCCTAAAACAATCTAACATAATCCCTATTTACAAATATTAAGAATCAGGAGTAAGAAGAATACCTGATACTTGGAGGTCAAATGGTCGATGCCGTTGTGTTGGAGACGTCGAGCCGGACTGGTCAATCTCGTCGTCGATGTCGATTGGTCGCTGTTGCTAGTCGATGACTCACTTGTTGTTGTTCGATGTTGTTTTGCTGCCGTGGTTAGTTTTATCCGCTCAAAAACAACAAAAGGGTGAAAGGGCCACAACCCAAAGGTGACAGGCCCACAAGATTAGAAGGCTTTGGGTTTTTATAAGATATTTGGGCTTTTAGCCTTTTAATTAATGTAGGTTTTTAACTTTTAAGGATTTTTTTAGTTGTTGGGGATTTTGATCTTCAGTTAGTGTTGGGCTTTTAATAAAAGTTCAATAAAAATATTTGAGGGGTAGCCTAAACTTTTTTAGGGGTAACTAGGGCTGTAAACGAACTAAATGAACATGAAGAAGGACTTGTTCGTGTTCGTTCGTTAAGTAAATAAACGTGTTCACAAACAATTCATGAACACTTACAGAACGAGATTTTATGTTTGTGTTCATTTACTAAGGAAATGAACGTGTTCATTAACACAAATAAAATTGACGAAGACGGAGGCTAGAGGTGAATGACAGAGAGAGCAGAGCTGGAACGTGAAGCCATAATCATGGAATTGAGGAAGGAAAGGGGAATGATGCATAAACATAGTGGGAATATGATTTCCTATTTTAATTGTTAGGGTAATTAAATAAATAAAAATTAAAAAGTATAAAAAGTTTAGATAAAATAAAAGTACAAAAATATTCATGACTAACATAAAGAAGCAAACATGAATGTTCAGGAACACGTTACCAAACGTTCACAGACACAATCGAACAAACGAAACATCTGTTCATGTTCGTTCATATAACTTAATTGAACGAAATGTTTTGTTCATGTTCGTTCATTTATTAAACGAATGAACTTAAACGAACTTCCCGCGGAATGGTTCACGAACTGTTCGCTAAACGTTTGATTCGTTTACAGCCCTAGGGTAACGTAAAAATCATTTTAGGGGTAACGGAGTATATTAAACATAAAAAAAACACTTTTCCACTTTGGCATAAAAGTTGAGGGGTAGGGGGTGCTACCCCTCCTAGCATGCTATGACTGCCCCTCGTGGTTAGTGTAGGTCTTGAAAACGAAAACCGCTTACCGATTATTAACAGAACTAGGGGTTTTAACTGTTTTCACACTTAATAACCTTCAAAGACTTGTGATATGTCACACCCTCAACACATGCGGAGTATCACCGTGAGGCGTGTGACTTGACCAGGATCATGCCACCAATCATATTGAACAATCATTTAAAAAAATAGTAAAACCATCACCACAATACGATTAATGACTAAAGTTCAAAGTTTCAAAAAAAGTAAAATGCACGGATAGTCCCTGTGGTTTGGTAAAGTTTCACCTTTAGTCCTCATCTTTTCAAAATTACATGTATGTTCCCTGTGGTTTGCTCAATCGTTACTCGGATAGTCCCTGGAGTGGATGATGGTTAGCTTTCTCAGTTAAGTAGACATGAAATGACTAAACTACCCTTATTAGCAAAATATATTATACATTAAAAATTCAAAAACTAAGAATTAAAAAAATAGTATATATATATTAAACTTCAAGTCCACCCCTCTCTCTGTAGACATTTCCAGCCATCAAACCAACACGACCACATCGCCACAAACACATCGCCGGCCATCACTACCGATTCCGGTTCCGACACATACACCACTATTGCCACAAACACCAACCATCGTCGGCCACCATGACAACTCTAGTTCAAACGCACCCCATCTATCGTGGCTCCTCTTCCAGCACACCACCTTCATCTTCGTTGTCGGCGGTGGTAGTTTTCAGATCTAATGATAAATGGTTAACATTCTTTCCATTGAAGTAGTACCTCTTAAAAGCTGTCAGAAGATAAAACAGCAACAAAAACCCAAACAAATTAAACCCCCAATACACCGAGTTAACAACCTCAAATACTATCCCCATAAACAACCTTCTGCTACTTCCATGAAACTCCTGTTCCACCTTCGATACCTCACATCTAACCCACTCCATCAATGCAAATATCCTTGTGGAGTTGTACACCACCATCACTAGCATCTGTTGTACAAGTATTGATGTTGAAGAAGGAGCTAACCAGTTAAGAGAGAGAGAGAGAGAAAAGAGAGAGAGACAAACGAGATGAGGTTCGGATTTGACATATGTTGATGGTGGGGTGAGAGTGAGATTAGGGGTTTTGTTTTTGGAATTCTTGTGATCAGAATTACGCCGGAATTGTGTCTGCATTTCTCTTTTGATGGTTAGGGTGAAAATGAGGGTGGGTTGGGTGATGAGATGATTATGGTGGGCCCCACTTTATTAACTAAAAACTAAAAAGTACATTTCTTTTAATGTTTTAAGTTATTATATTTAAAATTAAGGGTAGTTTAGTCATTTCAGATTTAATTAACTGAGATAACTAACCTATATCCACTCTAGGGACTATCCGAGTAACGATTGAGCAACCCATAGGGAACATACATGTAATTTTGAAAAGATGGGGACTAAAGGTGAAACTTTACCAAACCACAGGGACTATCCGTGCATTTTACTCTTTCAAAAACATTAATAAAGTTACAGCGGAAGCGTAAAATCTAATAGTTTAATAATCCAAGCAATAGTTTAAAGTTCATGGATTTTGTTAGGAACCCAACGTAGGTTCAACGCAACCACTACACTCCTCCACTGCAAGCTCCCAAGTTGTACCTACCGTCTTGCAAAGCATGCAGTAGAGTGTCAACAATAAAGTTGGCGAGTTCATGGTTTTTCCAGTTTTATTTCCAAAAACATAAGTTGTTAAGTTTACTCATTTATAAATCATGTTCGTCATGGGGAGCTACCCCATCTGTAAGCTACTAAACCGAGTAATACCGAAGACATGCGACTGTTGTTATTTTGTTATTGCCCCGTTTATCAATGTCTATCATCATTGACGGTTGCCAAGGCATAGTAGTTCACGCCCGTCCTCTAAGGCACAGTGTGAGGTTAGTGAGACCTAATAGTGCTATCAACTAATATCCCGTTCGCTAGGCCAGGCGATTAATCGGTATAGTAAGTGGGGACTTCGTGATAGAGTTGCGTTTAGTACACTTGAGACATGAATTATAAAAATAGTAATTAGTAGTATTCCATCCTGGAATACTAGGCAATCCCAAAACCAGGAAAAGTGTAGTTTGTTCCCAACCACCAGGAATACATGCTTTTAGTAAGTGTGAACTCACCTTTGCTTAGCTCGGCAAATAATTTACTTGTTTTAAAGTTGGTCAACCACGTCCTATTATGGTTACCAATATCAATTAGTTTTGTACGCAAGTAATTCGCGTATTTTCTACACGTAACTAGCAAGCAGTATACAAGTTAAAGGCATCTCGTATTACGTAAAATAGTTGTGTGGGCCAGTCATGAATGCACAGCAAGGGCCCAACAGGCAAACACTAACTCAGGCGCCCCAATCGTGTGTGCACATAAGTGTGTGGCCCCAATATACAGTGTACGACCCAAACCAATTAAAGTCCAAGAAGAGTGTGCGACCCACAGAAGAGTGTGCGGCCACTTGCTGATGTGCGGTCATGATTTTACAGTTGTACTGTGTGCATCAGGTGCTTGTACAATCGGGAATGTGTGGTTTTGAGAAATGTGTGGCCTTGCACCGTTCGATTGTACATTGTGCTTCGGTAGTTGTACATCTCATGTATGTGCGGTGTGAATTAAATCCTACCGTACACATTCATATCTATTCATCCTTCATTAGTTGGTAAATATTTTGATTAAACAGTGTACATCAATCATCATCCTATCTAGGGACCCTTACATCACATATAATCATCAAACAAACATAAACATCAAAACATACAAAATCATCAAAACACTAACATCATACCAACCCTACTTCTCATATAAACGGATCTACATTTTCAATGATAATCAAATCACCACAAATAGATCTAGGGTTCTTATTATATCAAAAAATCCTCAAAATCCGTTTTTGTACATGAAATCTATTCACCATTAGAACAATATGCACTTTGATTCTAGCATGGCCCTTGATGTTTGTTAAATCCATTATACATATCATCATCAAGCACCAAATTTGATTTATGAGCTTATTATCAAACCTTTATCACCAAACAAGAATCATCTTCTATTCCTTATACAAAAACACTAATTCATCATTTTTAGATCATGGCATTCAAGTAGGTGTTCAGATAAATTTAAAAACTTTATAGCTCAAATAATGATAATGCACTAACCTGGAAAAGAAAATAGAAGTAGTGTGTAGAATAGAAAAGATTTTCAAAAGGAAAAGAGAAGCTTCAAGGAGGAGCAAAGCTGTGTGATGATGATGATGATGTGCCTTGAATATCCAAAGAAGAATGATGAAAACTAGAATCTCCAGGAAAGGATAAAGGAGGTTTCTAAAAGAGGGCGGCCACCAGAGAATGTTTGGGAGTAAATGCTAGGATTTTGGCCACATGTGGGTGTGTATATATATATATATATATATATATATAGAAGAACGATCCGTTAGGAACCACCCTTTATTAGTGTGAACGCAAACAGTAATACCTAAAAAAAATCTAAAAAACACCCAAAACACTTTTTTGATTTTTTTAATATTTTTTTTGAAAAATTCTCTATATTTTGTCTACAAATTTTTTTTTCAAAAAAACAAAAATAAAAAAATTTTGAGTAACAGTTATCCATGCACATTTGCGTTTTTATCATTTATTTGACAAATTCCGTAATACATTATAAACACTGGACAATTATACTTTCATTTACACTACCACGTGTAATACACTAATGTTTACGTTACCAAAATTAGAAATGCACATGTGCATCTATATGTATAACATGAAATAAGGTGTTTTGGTACACTACTTTGAATACACTTTCTCTTTAATCTATCATTTCATCCATAATACACAACCATGCACATGTGCATATGTATCATATCTTTGACAAATTCCTTGATACGTTACAAATATTAGACAATTGTACTTTTATTTACACTATCATTTGTAATACACTACTTTTTACGTTGCCAATATTATTAATGCACATGTGCATCTATATGTATCAACATCAAATAAGGTATTTTGGTACACTACTTTGAATACACTTTTTCTTTCATCTATCATACAATCCATAATACACTTCCATTACCTCCTACCATCCATAATACAATACCATTACCTCCTACCATCTATAATACAATACCAATACCAATATTTTCACTTTATTACATGTATATCATCCCAATTTATACCATCGAATCAACATATTACATCATAAAGTGACAACTATAACCAAACCATCAACCACTAGATATAACTAGCAAAAAAACATGTATATGGGCCTACTTCATCATTCAAAAACACAAACTTTTTGTACCAAAACAAGTTATATAATGGTTATACAAAATGATGCACATGTACATTTTGAATATTGGTAATGTAAAAAGTAGTGTATAATACGGATGGTATTGTAAATTAAAGTGCAATTGTCTACTACTGATAATGTATTACGGAATTTGTCGAAGTTATGATACATATGCACATGTGCATGGATAAATGTTACTCGAAAAAAAGTTATGATATATATATATATATATAGCGTAAGGTTCATGCGAGAACCACCTTTATTGCGAGAACCGCGAGAACCACATTTATTACAAAATAAAATCTATAAAAAATAAAAAAAGCAATTTTTTTAATATATAAAAAAATTCGCTATATTTCGTTTCAAAAAACAAAAACTTTTTTTTTCAAGTAACAGTTATCTATGCACATGTGCATATGTATCTTAACTTCGACAAATTCCGTAATACATTATCAGTAGTAGACAATTGCACTTTAATTTACAACATCATCATACCAAACCAAATACGACGAGTAGTGGGGTCCTGAGCTAAGCATTTAGAAACCGCCGACAATTTCAACTAAAAAATAAAAAAATGAAATGATTTTTCATTTAATACACTACTTTTTACATTACCAATATTCAAAATGCACATATGCATCATTATATATAACCATTATATAACGTGTTTTGGTACCAAAAGTTTGTGGTTTTGAATGATAAAGTAGGGTCATATACATGTTTTTTGGTTAGTTATATCTAGTCGTTGATGGTTTGGTTATAGTTGTCACTTTATGATGTAATATGTTGATTCGATGGTATAAATGGTGTTGATATACATGTAACAAAGTGAAAAATTGTTATTGGTATTGTATTATAGATGATAAGAGGTAATGGTATTGTATTATGGATGGTAGGAGGTAATGGAAGTGTATTATGGATGGTATGATAGATGAAAGAGAAAGTGTATTCAAAGTAGTGTACCAAAACACCTTATTTCATGTTGATACATATAGATGCACATGTGCATTTCTAATATTCGTAATGTAAAAAGTAGTGTATTACACATGGTAGTGTAAATGAAAGCACAATTGTCTAATATTTGTATCTTATTACAGAATTTGTCGAAGAAATGATACATATGTACATGTGCATGGTAGTGTATTATGGATGGAATGATAGATGAAAGAGAAAGTGTATTCAAAGTAGTGTACCAAAATACCTTATTTCATGTTGATTCATATAGATGCACATGTGCATTTCTAATATTGGTAACGTAAAAAGTAGTGTATTACACGTGGTAGTGTAAATCAAAGTACAATTGTCCAATGTTTGTAATGTATTACGGTCTTTGTCAAAGAAATGATAAAAATGCACATGTGCATGGATAACTTGTGACATCCCGGTTTTTCAGATATCTTAAACGCACTACTTCACGATTATTTGTTCCTACGTTAATTTGGTTCGGAGACTTAAATTGCACGCTCGAAAGAATTACGATAATTTCGTGTATGTGTCAAATAAATTATGTGCTACATATTAAACGTTTATAAGTTGGTGCGTTTTTATGCGATATCCGATTTCGTGTTTTATTTTAGTTATAAAGTATAGACGTAGTAAATAAATAAATGAATCGAATCGAGCCGCAACACGAGCCAACTTCACTTCCTTGCGACTCAAGTAGTTAATCTAAACTTGAGGACCAAGTGCTAGACCCAAACCAACCCACCCGAACCCCTTTGCGGTCGCGAGCTACCCAAACCGTAAACCCCTCCCTCTTCTCCTTACTCTTGCGCTATATATACACACACATGCATGAGCTTGCTTCACAAAAACAAAACACAAAACCCTAGTTGAGAAAACAGCCGACGGCAGCCGATCCTTCATCTTCTCGATCGCAAACAGCTTGTTACAACTCCTCTTGAATCACGGCAGCCCTCCCCTCACCATTCTTCTTCTTCTCGGTCGCAAGTTCTCGCCAACATCCGAATCTGTCCCATCTAGTTCTCGGCTCATTGATCTTGTTATTAAAGGTTAGGATTATCATTGTTTGCAAGATCATATTCGGATTTATATGTTTGAATGTAGTGTTATGTTAGCCGATTTATTTATGATGTTTGCAAGTTTGATGTTTGTTCGAAATCTGGAAACATAGGCTGTGTTTTGTTGATAAAAACTATAGGTTATGATTAGGGTTTGCATGGGTATGATATATATGATGATATATGATTTGTAATTCTGTTTTTGATCGCCTATGTTCAATGTATCGAGGGTTTAAGCGAGTTAGATTGTGATAAAGTGCTGAATCAGAATGCTGAATGGTGGTTACAGCCAACTTCAACTGGCTGTAACTTGGTTATTAATTATCGAAAAACGGATTTTCTGAAGTCTAAAACGTAGAGTTTTGAAAAACGATTCTAATGGCTGGATTCATATTTTTCTGAAGTCGTTTGATATTTTTAAGCGGCCAATTAAGTTCAGTAATTAAAGCTGTGAAAATCCTGAAAATTTGTTAGTTGTTTATCGAGTTGGATTTAATAATCTGTAGGGAGTCGAATCATGAAATTTGTACAGCAACTAGATATGGAAATTTCCGGGCAACTCCCACTGGAATTTTGTTAATTGGACGAACGGTGATTTTTAAATGAATTCTTCCGTGGACTGCAGTCAGAAAGCGACGAATTTGACTGCAGCCTAGCACATTAATATTTACGAATAATTGGTAGAGTGTTAGGACTTGAAAAATTTATATAAAATTCTACAGTATAGTTGTCACCTTCTGTAAAATAATTGGAATTTTTGGAACGTTGGAACTATTTTATAAAAATCCTCGAAAACAGCCGAATTATGAGTATGTAAGCTGAAACTTGATATCTTGCAAATGTGTGTACCAAAGTGTTGCATGGATTGGATTGTGTTCATGATAAATTGTTTTGATCACTATGTTCATATGAGGATACTTGCATGCATGTTTGAGTGTTAGGATTTGTGATTGTGTGTACCGCTTTGTGCGTAAATTATGTGTAGGATTTGTTTTGGTGTGTTCACACACTAACTTGAAATCAATTGACTTGTTAGGACGCAATTAGCGGTCCCATCATTTCAACTTCTGTCTTACACTAACCGAGCAACTAAAGGTGAGTTCACGGCCCCTAATTTTATCCGGTTTTAAACAACAGGGGGAGAAACATGTATACACTCTACAACTCTATCTCTTTACGTTATACGAAATTAACGTCACTTAACTATTCGGTAACTAAGTTAATGTTAATGTACGTTATGGTCACTAAGCAGCTATATCACACAAGTCCTCGACAATCTCTCGGATTGTTAGTATTGGGTTTAAATAGCGGGGAAATTATAAGTAGTACTACTGGGCCCGACAAGCCCCATCCGAGCTAGTCGCGCTAGCCGACCGGGTATGGTCAACGGGTGAATAATTTGGCCTAACTTCGCCATGGTCAGTGATAGGCCTGGCAACACGGAGGCACAACAGTCAGTTTCGATCGCGAACACTTACGTGACATAACTTTAGGCTAGCTACCTATATATTAACATTGAACTTAATTACGAATCAACGATATTATCCCGGGTTAGGGATAATGGAATCAACAACGTTATTATTCCAGGTTAGGAATAATGGGACATCATTATTATTCCGGGTAAGGAATAATGGAACCATCATTATTATTCCGGGTAAGGAATAATGGAACTATCAGTATTATTCCGGGTTGGGAATAATGGAACTAAACCGTTATCCCGGGTTAGGGATAACGGGGGGAAACAAATTTATAACCGAACAAACGAATTTATGAAAACCTGTGAACTCACTCTTCTTATGTTGACACTTGTTTCTTTACATGTTTCTCAGGACGCTAGGAGCTCTAGGTGCACTCACTTGCATTGATCAAGACATCTTTTATCGAGTCTCATTTACAAACATTGTTTTGGGTTTTTCTTTAAGTTTTGGCGTTTATGTTGGCGCCCGTTCCTTTACTTTACTTTATGCTTCCGCTCAACTTTAAAAACTAATGCTTCTGCTAAACATTGGTAACTAACTAAGACAATATAAAATCTACGATGAATGGTTAAACAAATGATTTTTGGAAAACGTATTATCAAATCATATAGAGTCGTTCGACGTACTAGTGTTTCAGATTCTGGTTTGTTCACACGCCTCGCGGTAAAACTCCGCAAGTGGAAATTGAGGGTGTGACATAACTGTTACTCAATTTATTTTTTTATTGTTGACGAAATATAGCAATTTTTTCAAAAAAATATTAATTTTTTGGGTGTTTTTTAGATTATTTTAGGTATTTTTGGGTGGTTCTCGCAATAAAGGGTGGTTCCTAACGAATCCTTCTCCTATATATATATATATACTGCTGAAAAGATACCACACACGCCTGTGCGGCATAGGTTTGCGCCCTTAATTTCTTTGAGGTCTGCGGTCCGCTAGTATAGGGTCAAATTTAATCAAGTGTACGACCATTTGTGGACCAACCACCATAGAGAAATGTGCAGCTCTCATGGGTCAGTGCTATAATTTCCCAAAATAGGAGTGTAGGGCTAAGTGAATAAGTGTGCTACCGAGTATTTCTTGCACACTGTCAGGATCTAAGTTTGAATTAGTTGTGATTTTTGTTTCAAAAATGTAAAGTGAATGTAGAAATCAAAGTATAATGCAGCGGAAAAATATGGAAAACTTTTATCACAACTAATGGTCGTTTGTTTTGATCATCATGCTCTCAAACTTATAGTTTTTGCATGTGAACCACAAACTCCCCCTTAGCCCAATAAGATCGTTTGAATAGTACAGAAATGCAGAGAAGATGATAGGTGAATGATCTTTTAGATAGATAATAATACAGTACAACTGATGAAACTATTTATACTAACACTTCTAACCTCTGAGCATCTTTGATGGCGTCAGGGTTGATAGTGACAAGTAACAAATAAAACTAACTCTAAGCACTGCTATACCTAAACTTTGATCAGTGCCAAGCACTGTTACATTGAATATAAAACAATTATAACTAAACACTGAGCTATATCCACTGCTTTGTCTTCTGGCAGACCTTTGATCTTTGTCGTTTAGTGCCAGCAGATGATAGAAGGCAGAGCTTTAGGCAAAGAAGAGTTTATTGAACAGAGCTTGTAAACTTTGTTATCAGGACCAAACATCTGATGTGATTTTGGCTTTATATCATATGTTCCTTTTTGCAGGGTTCAATCCAACAATCTCCCCCCAGAATAGATGATGCCAAAACACATTTATTCTTGATCTTTATTTCTCAACAAGAGTTCTCTTATTTGACTTTGAACTGAAGTTCAAAGTTAAGAGACTCTAAATCATCCACATCCTTTTCAAGCTCCAAATTCATCAGATCTTGGAGGTCTTCTGCACCTAACCCATATGCATCCTTCATTTTCATTTTGGTAGCTTGGCCATCTGATTTGAGCAGAGTTAATTCATGGTTATCTTTGTTGACCTTCCATTTTAGAATTTTGGATCAGAAGTCTTTCTGGATTGGCTTATTATTGTTGAGAGTGATGGTGGAAGTTGATGTGCAATCTTTGACAAGGTTTCTCTTAACATATCACTTGCATCATCAGTGTGGAATTGAACTTGATCTTTGATTCCTTGTTTTATGAGGTCCAACTCATACCTTTTCTCATCTTCTTTTGACATCTCTCTCTGCCTTTTCCTTTGATTCAAGGCCAGGATGGAATGAGCAGATGTTGCAGATGACTTTTGAGAAGGTTGGGTCTGATGAGTTGTAACTCTGATGGATAATCTGGCTTCTTTGGCAATGTAGGATCTGTTTTTCTTCTATCTTCAAGCCTATTATATGTATCAATCACCTTAACCTCTGACCATCTTGTGATCTGATTCTTTGACCCATAATTGGCAACTATCAGTTCTTCTTTCATTCTTTTAAGCTTTAACACTCTATCTGGCACATTCTTTTTGAACTTGTTCCAGTCTGGAGGAGTAGGCTTTTTGAGTGGGTCTTTTAACATTTCTTGCATTCTTTCCACTTCTTGCTTTAATTCACTCACAGACTAGTCCTTGAATTGTGCTCTTGTGGCCTTGTATAGCTTGTTCTGCATGATGTGTTCAATGTAATATGCTCTTAAGCTTTCATCATCCTTTTCTGACAGCCTTTTGCTCAAGTCCCTGGAAAAATCTTCAAGTTTCCTAACTTTGCTTAACTGATACTGCATGTGACTCTGCACCTCTCTATCACTCTTTCCCCGTGTATCTCTTTTAGTTATATCCTCTGCTTGTTTGCCTTTTAAATTCAGATATTCATCCAGATTCCTTGGTTTAGGATATCCTTCAAGAGATGGGAAATCCTTTTTGTCTGGATCTTCTTCAGAAAAGAAAGACTTTATCTCTTCCTTCACAACAAGTAAATCTAGAGGGAACTGAGTGGATAGAGGTGTTGGTTGAACAATGTTTTGAGGTTTTGCAGATATGGGATTTGAAACAGATGTTGAGGTTAGAGGTTGTGATGATAGTGGGAGTGGTGAAGGGATGATGTTTTCGTCTTCTATGACATTTGTCATTTTTCTTCTTTTAAAGATGAGTTTGGGTGATGGTGGTTGTGGAATTCTTGTGGGAGTGGAAATTTGATGAGTAGTGATTGGAAATGTGACCATGGCAGTAGTTTGGTTAACATCCGTTATAACCACTGATGCATCAACAAATGTTGACACAACAGGAGTTCTAACATCTGTTGTGGTTGTGGATGGTGTTGTAGGTGGTAGTGTTTGAGATTTTGTGGGAGCAGAGGTTGTGATTGGATTTTCAACACTTTTGGTTTTAGAAGGTGTAGATGTTGGCTGTCTTGTTTTTCTAACAGGTCTCTTCTTTTGCTGAGAAGTACCAACCTCTTCTTTTTCCTTTTATTGAGTAATCTTTTGCTCAACCAAAGCTCTGCTCTCATCTCTTACCCTCTGCATATTCTTCTCCTTTTCCCTGGCCAAAATGTTATGAGTTTCATCAATTTTCTTAGTGCCATCTGGCCTTGGGATAACCACTGTTGGTCTTGAAGATGGATCTGTTTTGAGCCGTAACATATCTTTTTCATTGAATTTCTCCCCCTTTTTGGCACCATCTGTATTAACCAGAATCACAGTGGGAGGAGATGTGCCAGTGGTTTGGAGTAGGTGAGCTTTGATGGCCTTTATATCTACATTAGTATCTATGTATCTTGCATCAACCAAATTTCTGAGCTCTTGCATGTGATGTTTATGTTGTAGATCGGCAAAGTATTGTTGTTGTTGAAACAGAGGATACATAACTTGGTGTAGCTCAGCGGTGGGTAGAACAGTGGATTGACCTTTGGATTGTGCTAACATCTGCTTCATCAAATTCTTGTTTTCCATCCATAGAATTTTCAATCTTTGTAACTCTCTCCGTCAAATCCTTGTATTTTAGCTCATCATCTAACTTAATAGGATCATCTGAACTCCTACCACTTGTGGTAGTTTTATTTGTGTTATCATGAGCAGAGGTTTCAAAACTTGCTTCAAACACAGATGCCCCTTTGTCTAGGTACTGGGGACTTCCAACTTTATTAGAGGATACCTTGGTAGCCTTAGCAGTTGTTGCCTTCAACAGAGTCTTAGATATGTAACCACTGTCCAATTGAAAACTTGGGATTTTGCAATTGTAGTAGCTGCTCTTGTTGAATTATCACCAAGGGTTACTTGTAACCCAAGGGATGTAGCCTGTTCACTTGTTGATGGGTTAGCAAAGATTAAAGAATTAGACCCAGTTACATTCAGAAGTAAATTTTTAGTAATAGATTGTTGAGAAGAACTGGTTAATGTCTGTTCTAAATCAATTGCATTCAACAAAGGTAGTATGGTAGGTGGAATTTTTATTGGTAAGGGTTATGGTGTTGAAAGAGACATTGCCCTAGGAGAGGGGCTGTGAAAGATAGAGCCAAGTGGATCTAGAGCTTCATAATTTGGTGTCCCTGTGTTTACAACCTTATCCTTTTGTGAGGATGAAGGATGAGTTTGGTAAGCAGGTTGAGTCTTTCTAACATCTGCTGTGAAGAAGTAGCAGCAGTGTTTTCAGGTGACTTTTGTGTTGTCACAGGGTTAACTTCTGGGATCTCATCTTCTAGAAGTCCCTTTTTGTTTCTTGGTTTGGTGGGCTTTTTGGATTATTTCTTGGTTTTCTTTTTGGTGATTTTTGGTGTGGGTTTCAAAGCACTGGTTGTAGTGCCCTGATCACCAAGAGCAGTGGGCTCAGTAGCAGGAGGTTGAGATTGAACATTTTGTTCTTCTAAACAGGCCCAACCTCCTCTACTGGTGTTTTTGATTTTGATTGATTGGTGATGCGAGTAAAAGTTTCATGAGTAAGACGACCATGTGGTGTCACAATACCTTGTTTAACAGCATCACCAATCTTCTTTTGAAGATAAACACTTAAAAATCTTGGATGCATCAGAAAAGGTGAGCGATCCTTTTTAATATTTTCAAAAGTCATTGAACAATACTTGGGAAAAGTTAAAATCAGAATTTGTTAAAATAGCATAACCCAAGTATTGCATTTCAAAGGTATCTCATTAAAAGCCGTTGACTTGGCAGACATGCATGTTAACAAAATGTGGAAGAAAAACCTTCATTTCAGCAGGAAATTGAGGTTTATAGACAGTCTTACATTTAAGTTGACCAACATACCCTCTTTCGATGAACTCGTGTTGTAACTCTGCGATTGGGAAGGTAGTAGCATGATCTAGGTCATTTAACCCAAAGACCTCTGAAATAGAAGCAGGGGGTTACTTCCAACAATGTGTTTCCCACCGTGGTAACAATAAGATAAGCCACCTTCTCTGTGTAATGAACCTTGGCATTTGCCCAGAACTCCCTTAAAGATGTTCGGTAGATAGGAGCAGTAATTTCCATGAGTTCTTTGTATTTTGATTCTTTCAACGCTTTAACCATAGAATGATATTGCGTATTTGAGTTTGTTTCTTCAAAAATTGCAGTGTAGTTGTGTGGGGTTTTGAAATTTAGGATCGCATGATCGAAGACGATTGAAAACAGTTGTGAAAATGGAGAAGATTTGAGAGAAACCGCTTTTAGAATTTTTGAATTCGATACGGCAAAACCTCTTATTGGGATAAACAGGGTTTTATAAAGTGAAAAAGTGATATGACGTGGCAAAGATCTGAGAGCTATCATCTGTCCACGTGTATCCTCTGATGATGTATGGAAGACAGTTGTTATGGTAGACACTATTGTGTGTCAACAGTGGATGGAAGACAGTGTTTTGATTTTACTCTATTAGTGGATAAGGTCAACGCAGTGGTTTGATCAAGCAGAGCATACACTTTGTCTAGTGGATAGATTTTCAAGCCCATTAGTGTTTTGAAAGAACAGTGGATAGAATAGACTTTTGAGATTTATTGAAAAACTTCAGTTTTGACTATTTTTAATGATGGATTTTTGGTTTTCTGAAAACATTTTATTGCTATTTACACATGGAACACAAAAATTTGCTTTCAATCCATGTTTAGCATTCAAATCCTAGAGATCAAACATTCAAAGGTAGATGTATCTAATGCTTTGGTTAGAACATTTGCTAGTTGATCTTTAGTATGGACATGTTGTAAAGAAATCAAACCTTTTTCATAGCAATCTCTCAAAAAGTGATGTGCCATGTCAATGTGCTTTATTGTGGAGTGTGAAACATGATTTTTAATGATATTTTCAGCTGCTTGACTGTCTATCTTGAGAGGAGTCTTTAAAGCAGTTATACCAAAATCCAACAGTTGGTTTTGAAGCCACAAAAGTTGAGCAGTGCAACTTGCAGCAGCAATGTATTCTGCCTCAGCAGTGGATGTAGAAACTGCAACTTGCTTTTTTGCTTTGCCAAGACACTAGGTAATCACCTCGGAATTGTAGTCCTTCTGATGTGGACTTCCTTGTGGTGTGGCAACCAGCAAAATCACTATCTGAGTAACCTGAAAGCTCAATGTTTCCATTAGCAGGATAATACTAAGTGGGGGAGCACCTTTTATGTATCTGAATATCCTCTTCACAAAAATAAGATTAGACTTTCTAGGTGCTGACTGGGATCTGGCACAAACACATGTTGCAAACATAATGTCTGTCCTAGAAGCAGTTAGGTACAACAAAGACCCAATCATACTTCTATAAAGAGTTTGATCAACCAAGTCATGTTTGTCCTCTACAGTGACAAGCTTTGAGGTTTCCATGGGCGTGCTACAAGGTTTACAATCATTCATATCAAATTTGTTAAGTAGTTCTTTGACATACTTATTTTGATGAATGAAAGTGCCATTGTGCTTTTGTTTAACTTGAAGACCAAGAAAACATTGTAACTCACCCATTGCACTCATTTCAAACACTGTTGCCATGAGTTGTCTAAACTCTTCACACATGGAAGTGCATGTGGATCCAAATATGATGTCATCCACATAAATTTGGACAAGCATCAAATCTTTTCCTCTCCATTTCAAAAATAAGGTTTTGTCAATTTTACCTCTTGAAAATCCATTGGATAAGAGAAAAATGGGTAGAATTTCATACCAGGCTCTGGGTGCTTGTTTTAGACCATACAGTGCTTTGTTTAGATTGTACACATGATCAGGATGGAATGCATCTTCAAATCCAGGTGGTTGACATACATACACTTCTTCCTTGATCTTTCCATACAAGAATGCACTTTTGATGTCCATTTGAAACACTTTGATGTTGTGGTTGGCAGCAAAAGCTAAGAACAATCTGATGGCTTCTAATCTTGCTACTGGAGCAAAGGTTTCATCATAGTCAATGCCTTCTTCCTGTCTGTAGCCTTGAACCACGAGCCTTGCTTTGTTCTTGACAACAATGCCCCTTTCATTAGTTTTGTTCTTGAAGACCCACTTTGTGCCAATAGGACATACATCCTCAGGCAGTGGTACAAGTTCCCAAACTTGTCTTTTGAACTAAAGGAGCTCCTCTTGCATAGCTTCTACCCAACTATTGTCTCTTATTTCTTCTTGGTACTTGACAGGTTGTGTGAGTGATAGAAAGCCAACAAAAAAGACAGATTTTTGGGATTGGCTTTTTGTGAGCACTCCTGCATTGATGTTGCCAATAACTTGATCCAGTGGATGGCTTTTGAGAAAAATCAAGTCACCTTGGTATGTGATAATTGCATTTTGAGGAGAAGGTTGCAAATGTATATCATGTGATCTATCCTCTGCGGGTGAATTTGAAGGTCCAGCCTCTAATTGGAATGGTGGTGGTGGTGGTATGGGAGGTTTGGATGTGTGATTGTGTAGATTTTTGTCCATATTGTGTGGACTTTTATCAACAGTGTTTTGATTTTGAGAACTGGCAGGGTTTGTGGATTAATAACTGTTGTGCCAGCAGAGCCTTCACCATTGTTACTAACATCTGCTCCTCTGGTAGGATGACTGACTTTGAAGTTTGGAAGGACACAGTATATCCTTGATCTGATGTGTTGATTTTGATGTACATGCATGGTTAGTCTTGACAGACACATCTTCAAATGTAAATTTTCCTAAATCAAACAACTCAGCAGGATTTGCTGGGATTTTCAGTGAAGAAAGTTCATTGAACTTCATATTCAAAGTTTCTTCAACACACTTTGTCCTAGATTTAAAAACTCTATAGGCTTTGGCAGTGGTTGAGTATCCCAGAAAATAACCACAATGAACTTTGGCTGCAAACTTTGAAATTGAGTCTTTTAAGTTCATAATGAAGCATGGACAGCTAAAAACTTTGAAATATGAGATCAGAGGTTTGATTTTGTAAAGAATTTCATAGGCAGTCTTTTGATGCCTGGGGTTAATCAAAACTCTGTTTTGAATATAGCAAGCAGTGTTTACTGCCTCTGCCCAAAAAGACAAGGGTAAACCTGAGTCTGCAAGCATAGTTCTTGCTGATTCAATTAAAGTTCTATTTTTCCTTTCAACCACCCCATTTTGTTCTGGAGTCCTTGGGATGCTATATTGCCTAATAATCCCTTTTGACTCACAGAAAGCATCCAACTCCCTGTTCCTAAACTCTATCCCATTGTCACTTCTAAAAATTTTTACTGGTAGGTCAAATTGTTTTTCAACTTGTTTTACAAAATTTTGCAAAATGCCAGCAGTTTCATCTTTAGAAGGCATGAAGAAAGTCCATGTAAACCTTGAAAAGTCATTAACAATGACCAGACAATACATTCTCTTTGTGAGGCTCATGATTTTTACAAGGCCAAACAAATCCATGTGCAACACTTGCAAGCACTGGGCTGTTTTGGACTCTTCAATGGATTTGTAAGAGCTTTTATGTTGTTTGCCTTTTAAACAGGAAACACAATGCTCTTCACAATTAAATTGTTTTTGAGGTAAACATCTGACAAGACTTTGTTTTGAGAGAGTGAAGATAGTTTTGAGATTTGTGTGCCCAAGTCTTTTATGCCATAACTCTGTCTCTTTGTTTGAGGCAACTAAGAACAGGCATGCATTAGATATTGGGTGATCTTTCAACATATCAACCACATACACATTGCCACTCCTAAGAGTAACAAGTTGTGCTTTACTCTCAACAATGATTTGATCAATCTTTTTAACAACTTCTGGTCCTACAATCTAACATGTTTTCTTTGTAAAGAAGGATCCATATCCTTTGTCACTCATTTGCGAAACACTCAGAAGATTGAATTTTAGATTGTCTGTGAGATTTACATTTTCAAATTTGAGTTTCCCAGTTTGAACACACCCTGACCCCAACACCTTCCCTTTTGAATTATTACCAAAGGATATATCACCCCCTCCATGAGCCATGAAGTCTTTGAGTAGGGCTTTACATCCTGTCATGTGCCTGGAGCCTCCATTATCTACATACCATAAACTATCAAGGCAAGTAGAAGCTCCTTGCACACAAGTAAATAAATAGTTCAGGTGGGTTTCCAAAGCCAAAATGGCTTTGGATGGGGTCACAGATTGTTCAATATCAAATTCAGGAGAATGGTCAGTGGTTTGGATTGGTCTTTGTAACCACTGCTGTGAACCCTTTCCTATCAGATGTTGGTAGCCATGAGGATGCCTATTGACTTTTGGCTTTGAGGGTTTTTTTGTAACCCTCAAAGCTAAAAGGAACCTTTTGATAAATAGGTTGGCCATATCCTCTTGGAAATCTGTTTGCAGGTGGTGCATCTGTCACTTGTACCTCTCTGGGAACAGAGGTTTTGGTCAGTGCTTTAGTAACAGATGTTTCAGCAGGTTCAAAGGTCTGCTTAGATTTATTTCTAGCAGAGCTTGAACTTTGACTTCAAGAGCTTTTGTTTTGATCTCTTTTACCTTTTCATCATAGGTTTTATGACAACCACACTCCTGAGTCTTTTGATTTGTCTTATCACAGATGATACATTTTGAGGAATTTGGGATCACAAAAATTTTGTTTATGTCATAAGCTCTTAAAAGAAAACAGTTTTCAGAAACACGATTTCTTTTCTCATGGAAATTGCAAAACAAGTTTTTGACCTTTTCCTTCTTCCTTTTATCAAACTTCTTTTCAACAGATGTTGTAACATCTGCTGGAAAATCTTTAATAGGAATGACTCTTGCTTTTAGTGCCTTAACACAATCAATGGTTGTGAAGTCCATTGGCTTGAAGTTTTCTAAAATGCCACACTCATCTGAGCATGTGGGTTTGAAGTGATATTTCTGAACCTCTTTAAAAGTTGAGGAACCCTCTTGTTTTTCCAAAATGATTTTGTTTCCATTCTTGTCTGTGACTTTTATTTCTTCACCAACCAAAATTTTGGGGAAAACTTCAACCATGTCAGACTCAATTTTAGCAGCATTTTCAGAAATTTGATCATTGTTTTTAAAACCAATACAAAATTTTATGTTGCTCTTGATATGTTTATCTCATAACCTTTACAAGACTCTGTTGATGCACTTTGTGTTCGTCACTTGTCGAATACGCTAGATATAGCGTGTGTTGAATATTGTATATGTTAGAATCGAACAAACAACCAAAGTACGAAGCTTATAGTGAAAATGGGAACAAATTCGCACGAACTTGTCATGTGGTGGACAAGTTCGCTAGAACTTATCATGTGGTGGACAAGTTCGCTCGAACTTGGCCAATGCACATTTCAAGCGAACTTGTTTGCCTATATATAGGTGGTGTGTGTTCATTTGTTGTTTAAGTTTTTACAATCCCTACGGGGAGGTGCTGTCGGATTCTGTCCAGGAACTCCAGCAGCTGGACAAGATGTATACTCTTTTAGTATGAATGAAGATATGACTTCCGCTGCACTTTACTTCTACTCCATTCTTAATAACATTCTACCGAATCTTTTTTCGTTTACGCACTAACTTCCATCTAGAACCGCCTGATCACGCACCTTCAATTGGTATCAGAGCTACAGTTATCACCTACGTTCATGAATTTGGACATTTATGGACATTAGGGGGGTTTTGGACGTAAAACATGAAATAAACATACAATCCACGTACAAAAAGTAAAATTGAATGGATAGGATTGTTAGAAAACCATTTTCGACCAGATCTATGGTGGAATCATCTCGAGATTCAAAGAAATAAGGATTCTGGATCGAAAAATGTGAAAAAGGCTAGTTTTGGAGGACAACTTCGCACGAAGTTGTGTACAAGTTCGCCCGAAGTTGGTCCATTTCATATAACTTTGCCCGAACTTGTAATGTGGTGACCAACTTCGCACGAAGTTGATGTTGGCTGTCCAAGTTCGCACGAACTTGGACATAAGCCTAAAAATAATAGTAAAAATAAATAAATAAAAAAAGGCATGGAAAAATTTGTTGATCGTATTGATGGGACGAGTGTCCAGAAAAAATTTGGTGATACAATTTTTTTCGAGTTTTCGATGACCGAACCGGATGTTCGGGGACACCGTCTGGAGCTTCAAAGTACAGATTTGATGATACGATTACAAAATTGTGAAGATATCGGGATAGACACTGATACCGATGCTGAATGTTAATCTTTTGGTATAGTGATTATCAATGGGCCTAACGTTAAATCCGCATTTGGGAATACTGAAAATTCCGTATTTGAGGGAGAATTTCAGTCTCAGAATTTGCAAAAATGAGGGGGAATAAAAATTTTACAATATATGAAGATTCCGACATTTTTGAAATTCGTGACTACTGCAACAGTATCCGGGTGGTTACCGATTGCAGATTATCCGGGAAATGCCGAGGATCGAGATTCATTGGTGATCTCAAGTTGATGTCTACTTTGAAAGCGGGTGGTTACATAACTGAGTCTTGGAGGAGTTGTTTATCAGATTCTGAGGTTATGGTTGTGGATTGACATCCAAGTCGTGCGTATGATTTGGGAGCACATACGACTGCCTATCTTTAACTCTGTTTTGCACATGAACTATTGACTGGACTAACAGCCAGGAGATAAGGATGCTCTGTAGTTTCAGTTGCCCCGGGTTGTCGTGGTACCATGATTAAAGAAGATGATATACTGGGTTTTCAGACAAAGATGTGTACCGGTTGCTGACAAAAGAGGCTATACATGTGGGATTCCGTGATCACAGGAAGTTCAAAATTTTTAGATCATGATTTCCGTTGAAGGGGTAGTTAGCAGGATTAGCAGTCATTAATACCAGTGAGGAACTGAGGACGTTCAAGACGTTCAGTGATAATCTTAGGAATTAATGACTAGCTCCGGTGTATCGGATAGTTTCAAAATTACCAAGGAGATCTGAGGTTATTCAAGATATAATTGATGATAGCCTTTGGTGGCCATTATTTTTAGTCTTCAAGCAGATGAATCATTCTTCTTGGACTAACCGCTGTTGGATGACGATGTTTGTTGATTAAGTTGAGCTGGTCTATCGGAGATAGCTATATATCTGGCATTGTGATTGCAGAAGAAGAATGTTGTTGATGCGTTTTGTGTTCGTCACTTGTCGAATAGGCTAGATTGAGCGTCTGTTAAATATTGTATAGGTTAGAATTGAACACACAACCAAAATACGGAGCGAATAGTGAAATTGGGAACAAGTTCTCCCGAACTTGTCCATACACACTCCAGGCGAACTTGTTACCCTATATATAGGTGTGTTGTTCATTTGTCATTTAAGTTTTTGCCATCCCTACGGGGAGGTGCTGCCGGATTCTCTCCAGGAACTCCGGCAGCTGGACTTAAAGATGTATACTCTTTCGTTATGAATGAAGACTTTCGCTGCATTCTACTTCTACTCCATTCTTAATAACATTCTACCGAATCTGTTTACGTTTACGCACTAACTTCCGTCTAAAACCGCCTGATGACGGACCTTGAATTGGTATCAGAGCTACGGTTATCACCTATGCTCATAAATTTGGACATTTATGGACATTAGGAGGGGTTTTAGACGTAAATCATCAAATAAACATACAATCCTCAAACAAAAAGTAAAATTGAACGGATAAGATTGTTAGAAAACTATTTTCGACCAGATCTATGGTGGAATCATCTCGAAGTTGAAGAAATAAGGATTCTTGATCGAAAAATGTGAAAATGGGCTGGTTCAAGTTCGCCCGAACTTGGTGTTGGCCAACCAAGTTCGCCCGAACTTGTATCTATCTTGGATATCAAGTTCGCCCGAACTTGTATCATATTGATCAAGTTCGCCTGAACTTGTATCATTGTGGACAAGTTCGCCCGAACTTGTCCAGGGAGCTTAAAAAAAAGGCATGGAAAACTTTTGTTGATGGTATTGATGGGATGAGTGTCCAGAAAAAATTTGGCGATAGAAATGTTTTCGAGTTTTCGAAGACCGAACTGGGATGTTCGGAGACACCGTCTAGAGCTTCAGAGTACAGATTTGGTGATACGGTCACAAAATATTGAAGATAACGGGAGTGTCATTGATACCGGTGCAGAATGTTGTTCATTTGGGTGTCGTGACTAGTAATGGGCCTAAACGTTAAATTCGCATTTGTTGATTACTGAAAATTTCAGATTTGAGGTGGAATTTCAGTGAAAATTTCAGTATGGTCAGAATTTGCAAAAATGAGGGGGAATAAAAATTTTACAATATATGAAGATTCCAGTATTTTTGAAATTCATGACTACTGCAACAGTATCCGGGTGGTTACCGATTGCAGATTATCGAAAATACAGAGGATTGAAATTCATCGGGTGATCACAGGGAAAGTTCAATTTTTCAGATTATGATACAGCTTGATGCTTAAGGGTTAGAGTCCTGATCTCCGGTGAAGAAACAGTTAGCTAGATTGGCAGTCATTAGTACCAGTGAGGAACTGAGGATGTTCAAAACGTTCGGTGATGATCTTAGGAATTAAAGACTAGCTCCGCAGACGGATGGTTTCAAAATTACCAAGGAGATCTGAAGTTATTTAAGATATAACTGATGATAGCCTTTGGTGGCCATTAGTTTTAGTCTTCAAGTAGATGAATCATTCTTCTCTTTGGACTAACCGCCGTTGGACGATGATGTTTGGTGATTAAGTGGCGCTGGTCTACCGGAGATAGCTATATATCTGCCATTATGAATGAAGAGGAAGATTGTGATTTTGGTCACGGACGTATGTTTTTTAGATTCGATGCATTACCAGATTATCTGTTTCCGATGAAGAATTTTTGATTGAGCAGTTTACCGATTTGCTAATCAAATCTTTCTGAAGGGTGCTTAACTGCGATTACGGAAATCGGGATTTCAGAATTTCGAGGGTATTCGTTGATTTGAAGTTTTCCGATGCAGTGATTCGAAGTTTCTATCAATTGCCGGTTGAGTTTTTGATATTTTAGGAGTGTGCGGAATAAACTCTCGATGCTCAACGCTTATTCAAAAACTGAACTCGGATACGGTTATCGTCGAAATGGAGAAGCTGCTGCATTGATTAGCTTCAAGTTGATGGTTATTCGAGAAAATTTGTCGGTCAAGTAAATCAGAGGAGTCGGAAACCATGCAACAAAAGATCTGAACTGGAGTTTTCAGCGATTTTTAAAGTTGATAATGCAAACCCGGATCATCAATTAAGGGGGAATCTGTTGACGCGTTTCGACGACATCGGCAGACACCTTGATTGAAGTTGCAGAATATTCTAAGACGGGTCAGAGTTTTGAAGATCAAGATCAAGCTTCGACAGTAACGAACAAGGGGGAATTGTTGATGCATTTTGTGTTCGTCACTTGTCGAATAGGCTAGATTAAGCGTGTGTTGAATACTTTATAGGTTAGAATTGAACACATGACCAAAATATGGAGTGAATAGTGAAATTGGGAACAAGTTTGCCCGAACTTGACCTGTGAAGGTCAAGTTCAGGGGGAATCTGTTGATGCATTTTGTGTTCGTCACTTGTCGAATAGGCTAGATTAAGTGTGTGTTGAATATTGTATAGGTTAGAATTGAACACATGACCAAAATACGGAGCGAATAGTGAAATTGGGAACAAGTTTGCCCGAACTTGACATGTGAAGGTCAAGTTCGCCCGAACTTGACATGTGATGGTCAAGTTCGCCTGAACTTGTCTTGTGAAGGACAAGTTCGCCCGAACTTGTCCATACACACTCCGGGCGAACTTGTTACCCTATATATAGGTGTGTTGTTCATATGTCATTTAAGTTTTTGCCATCCTTACGGGGAGGTGCTGCCGGATTCTCTCTAGGAACTCCGACACCTGGACTTAAAGATGTATACTCTTTCGGTATGAATGAAGACTTCCGCTGCATTTTACTTCTACTCCATTCTTAATAACATTCTACCGAATCTGTTTATGTTTACGCACTAACTTCCGTCTAGAACCGCCTGATCACGGACCTTCAATTGGTATCAGCGCTATGGTTATCACATACGCTCATGAATTTGGACATTTATGGACATTAGGAGGGGTTTTAGACGTAAGTCATCAAATAAACACACAATCCACGGACAAAAAGTAAAATTGAACGGATAGGATTGTTAGAAAACTATTTTGGACCAGATCTATGGTGGAATCATCTCGAAATTTGAAGAAATAAGGATTCTTGATCGAAATATGTGAAAATGGGCTGGTTCAAGTTCGCCCGAACTTGGTGTTGGCCAACCAAGTTCACCCGAACTTGTATCTATCTTGGAGATCAAGTTCACCCAAACTTGTATCATATTGATGACGTTCGCTTGAATTTGTATCATTGTGGACAAGTTCGCCCGAACTTGTCCAGGGAGCTTAAAAAAAGGCATGGAAAAATTTTGTTGATCGTATTGATGGGATGAGTGTCTAGAAAAAAATTGGGGATAGAAATTTTTTCGAGTTTTCGAAGACCGAACTGGGATGTTCGGAGACACCGTCTAGAGCTTCAGAGTACAGATTTGGTGATGCGGTCACAAAATTTTGAAGATAACGGGAGAGTCATTGGTACCGGTGCAGAATGTTGATCATTTGGGTGTCGTGACTAGTAATGGGCCAAAACGTTAAATCCGCATTTATTGATTACTGAAAATTTCAGATTTGAGGGGGAATTTCAGTGAAAATTTCAGTATGGTCAGAATTTGCAAAAATGAGGGGGAATAAAAATTTTACAATATATGAAGATTTCGGCATTTTGAAATTCGTGACTACTGCAACAGTATCCGGGTGGTTACCGATTGCAAATTTATCGAAAAATGCAGAGGATTGAGATTCATCGGGTGATCACAGGAAGTTCAGATTTTTCAGATTATGATACAGATTGCAGCTTAAGGGTTAGAGTCCTGATCTCCGGTGAAGGAACAGTTAGCTGGATTAGCAGTCATTAGTACCAGTGAGGAACTGAGGATGTTCAAAACGTTCGGTGATGATCTTAGGAATTAATAACTAGCTCCGTAGACCGATGGTTTCAAAATTACCAAGGAGATTGAAGTTATTTAAGATATAACTGATGATAGCCTTTGGTGGCCATTAGTTTTAGTCTTCAAGTAGATGAATCATTCTTCTCTTTGGACTAACCGCCGTTGGACGATGATGTTTGGTGATTAAGTGGCGCTGGTCTACCGGAGATAGCTATATATCTGCCATTATGAATGAAGAGGAAGATTGTGATTTTGGTCACGGACGTATGTTTTTCAGATTCGATGCATTACCAGATTATCTGTTTCCGTTGAAGATTTTTTGATTGAGCAGATTACCGATTTGCTAATCAAATTTTCTGAAGGGTGCTTAATGCGATCATGGAAATCGGGATTTCAGATTTTCGAGGGTATTCGTTGATTTGAAGTTTTCCGATGCGGTGATTCGAAGTTTCTATCAATTGCCGGTTGAGTTTTTGATATTTTAGGAGTGTGCGGAATAAACTCTTGATGCTCAACACTTATTCAAAAACTGAACTCGGATGCGGTTATCGTCGAAATGGAGAAGCTGTTGCATTGATTAGCTTCAAGTTGATGGTTATTCGAGAAAATTTGTCGGTCAAGTAAATCAGAGGAGTCGGAAACCATACAACAAAAGATCTGAACTGGAGTTTTCAGCGATTTTTAAAGTTGATACTGCAAACCCGGATCATCAATTAAGGGGGATTCTGTTGATGCGTTTCGACGACATCGGCAGACACCTTGATTGAAGTTGCAGAATATTCAAACACGGCTCATAGTTTTGAAGATCAAGATCAAGCATCAGCGGTTATGAACAAGGGGGAATCTGTTGAAGCATTTTGTGTTCGTCACTTGTCGAATAGGCTAGATTGAGCATGTGTTGAATATTGTATAGGTTAGAATTGAACCCACGACCAAAATACTGAGCGAATAGTGAAATTGGGAACGAGTTCGCCCGAACTTGACCTGTGAAGGTCAAGTTCCCCCGAACTTGACATGTGATGGTCAAGTTCGCCCGAACTTGTCCATTCACACTCCGGGCGAACTTGTTACCCTATATATAGGTGTGTTGTGTCACACCCCAACCGATGGCGGAATCATCAGGGCGCGACACTAAGCGAACTAGATTGTCTCATGAGAAGTTCCATAACCATTATTTAACAATATTACATAACGTCTAACATCCCATACTATTAAACATAATATTTCAAATAACCATTACAGAACAACGTTTTCTCATAACACAAACTCCAGCTTGAAAATCTCTAGATTTATTACAAGCGTTTCTAAAGCGAAACCTAAACTAAGCAAAACTATGTCCCAAGCATCCAAGCTAAAATCCTCAACCTGTTACATATGTTAAAATACAAGTCAATACAATTAAGTAAAGGTGAGCATACATGTTTAAGTAACACTAGCATAATAGAGAAACTGTTCGCGAAATAGTCTAATTACATATCATGATACACCAAAACACATCACACAAAACTAGGCATATTACTCATGCTAACTTCCGTGAGAAGGCTAGCGCGTCCATCCTAACTAGACCCCGTCGGGTGTTAGCCACACTATAGTACCATACTAGCTAAGGAGGCAAGTTAATGAAAATAAGTCCTAGTCACATACTTCTAGTATCGCGTATTGAGCATATATAATCAGATTATTCGCGTGTGATAAACAGTTTGATTTGTGAGGTGATTTTGATAAAGGAACATATGTAACACCCAAAAAGTGCATTAAAGCGGAAACGGGTCAAGTATATCACAGTCGGTGCGTTTTAGGAAAGACGAGGGATCTGAGATTAGTCGGGGAGAGCGCCGGATCAGCCTGTAAATAATCAGATGTGCATCAGTCTTCCGAATTGCTGAAACAGTTAAGTTTGGAGTGGGCAGGAGGCAAGTTCGGGCGAACTTGTACGTAATCATACAAGTTCGAGCGAACTTGTATAAATCTGTTGAGTTTTCAGTCAAGTTCGAGCAAACTTGTCTAATTTCCAAGGAATTATGCAAGTTTGGGCGAACTTGTGAGAAATGTTTACTGAAAAGACAAATTCGGGCAAACTTGTATAGTTTCCTAAGAAACTAGACAAGTTCGAGCGAACTTGTGAGGAATTGGTGAAAAACTGACCCCAGTCCGGTCGAACTTGACCCTGAGGGGTACAAGTTCGGTCGAACTTGACCTGGGTGTTGCTGAAAAATAGGTAAATATCGAGCGAATTTGATGTTTTCGGGTCCAAAATCTTTCGTTTTCGCGTCGTTTGCTGAGGAAATCAAGTGCTCATCCCTCCAACATTAAGCCACTGAGTAAAGCTTAGGCTGGAGAGGTCTTTTGGAGCGAACTTAGCCATGTTACAGAAACTCGGGCTAATCCGGGCGAACTTGATGGTTCGTTCGAGTTAGTCCTGCTTGTGTAAAGTGACGATTCCGTCCTTGTGCTTCCAGATCTGAGATCTTGCTTTGACAACGCCTCGTTCCACTCAAAAGTGAACGAAACATACGTCATTAGTCCGAAAATGGTGTAAAAATCAAAGATTTAAAAGGTTTTGCTCAGATCTAGTATATATCTGTGTGAAAACAGAAGTTTTTATGGAAAAAGATGAAGATTTTCGTAAACAGAAGAGATTTGATGAAAATGAAGGCAAAGCCTTGTGCAAAATCTTTGTAAACTGTTGTAAAACGTTGATGAACATCATTGTAGTTGAAATCGGGTTGATTCTTACTTAGAAAACAAAGGGTTTCGGGTTTGAGAGCTCTGGGGGAACTTGCAGCAAGTTCAAATGAGAGAATGGGGCTGAGTATTTATAGGTGAAGGCAAAATATGAGCTGGTGGGAGTCAAGTTCGGCCGAACTTGCATGAATTCATGCAAGTTCGCGTGAACTTGGGAGGATTTCAAGGGCTTTAAGACCAGTTCGGCCGAACTTGACCCCTTAGGGTGCAAGTTCGAGCGGACTTGAGGTAACCTGGAGAGTTGTGTTGGCCAGTCATGTTCGGCCGAACATGGTATCACCAAGTTCGAGCGACTTGACACAAGTGTTGGGTTTTTTTCGTTTATTTAGCGTTAAGAGTTTGTTTGGCGATTCGGTTCGTGTTAGGTAGTTATATTAAGCGTTATAAGCGATGTAATAATGCGATTTAGCGATTTGAATAAGCGAGAGCGATGCGATAACGAGTTTAATCATAATCATAAGCACACATAACACATAAATAACTTAAAACGACATAATTAACTGCGTTTTGCGATGCGATGCGATGAGATAAGCGATGCGATGGCACAAGTGTTTATCAAACAATAACACACTCAGCTCGTATAATAGTGTATTTAATTGTAATTAAGATTAGATTAGCGATGCGTTTAATAAGCGATTAGATGCGATATAATTGAAATAAAACATATTTAATTTAACATAACTTTCTTATAAACGAATCTCGGAATTACAAAAGATAGATACAATGAGAAATAAAAGAAAAAGATAACAACGAAATTCGGAGTTGTTACAGTCTCCCCTACTTTAGGAAATTTCGTCCCGAAATTTAAGTAGTGGCCGTAACAAAGAGGTGCGAGTACTTGGCCTTCATGTCACTTTCCAATTCCCAAGTGAACTCTGCGCCGCGTTTGCCTTTCCATCAGACCTTCACGATAGGGATGCGAGAGCGCCGTAGTTTCGTGGTTTCTCGGTCCATGATCTCGACAGACTTTTCCACGAAATGGAGAGTCTCGTTGATTTGCAGATCCTCGAGAAGTACATGGAGATTCTCTTCAGCTAGGCATTTCTTGAGGTTAGACACGTGGAAAGTCAGATGGACGTTGTTGAGTTCATCCGGTAGTTTGAGGCGATAGGCCACTTTGCCGATCCTTTCCAGAATCTTAAAGGGACCAACGTATCGTGGCGCTAGCTTTCCTTTCTTTCCGAAGCGGACCACTTGTGACAACTGTGCCTCCAGTTGTCATTATCATATCTCGAACAATTTCATAAGCAATAAAACCTTGTGTTTTATTCATGGAATTATGGAACTTATCCATAACAAATGCACATATTCGATTATTACACGATAACAAACTCTCGAGCAGCTTCTGGAAGTGAAATCACAAAACGTAATCAGTTAAAACGTAACGTAAAGTCCATAATAGTGACATAAGCTAAACATACCCTAAATATCCTTTACATAACTTAGAAATAAGTTTTGAAGGGTTTAGTATGTCAAAAACACGCTTATTCGATCACAAGGACTGTTTACGACAAAGTACGAAAGTCTGAGGATTTTCATAGCGACGCACACTCCGGAACAATAATATAAGTTAAACTTACCTCAAATACCCTTTACATGACTTAGAAATAAGTTTTGAGGGCCTCGGTATGGCAAAATCATGATTTTGCAAACTTTAGGGGCTATTTTACAAATTCTGCGGAACTATGCCACGTATTTCTTAATCCGAAACATGTACGCACATCCCAAATATTTTTGTAATCATTATGTATCGATGCAATCTTTTGTGGATCTTCCATATCTTGATGAAATCTTTTGTAGATCTTCCATATCTCGATGCAATCTTTTGTAGATCTTCCATATCTTGATGCAATCTTTTGTGATCTTCCATATCACGATGCAATCATTTGTAGATCTTCCATATCTTGATGCAATCTTTTGTAGATCTTCCACATCTTGATGCAATCTTTTGTAGATCTTCCATATCACGATGCAATCATTTGTAGATCTTCCATATCTTGATGCAATCTTTTGTAAATCTTCCACATCTTGATGCAATCTTTTGTAGATCTTCCATATCTTGATGCAATCTTTTGTAGATTTTCCATATCTTGATGCAATCTTTTGTAGATCTTCCATATCTTGATGCAATCTTTTGTGATCTTCCAAATCACGATGCAATCTTTTGTAGATCTTCCATATCTTGATGCAATCTTTTGTGATCTTCCATATCACGATGCAATCTTTTGTAGATCTTGCACATCTTGATGCAATCTTTTGTAATCTTCCATATCACGATGCAATCTTTTGTAGATCTTGCATATCTTGATGCAATCTTTTGTAGATGTTTCGCATATTGATGCAATCTTTTGTAGATCTTGTGTATCTTGATGCAATCTTTTGTGATCTTCCATATCACGATGCAATCTTTTGTAGATCTTGCATATCTTGATGCAATCTTTTGTGATCTTCCATATCTTATAAATCCAACATAATCTTCTCATTCCAAGAGAAGGTCATTCTCTCTCTCTCTTGAAACTCTCGGCCGAACACCCCCTCCTCCCTTCTATTTTCATTTTTCAACCTTATCTTCAAGATTCAAGTCCCTTCCAAGGTGTTTCCAAGCACTTTTGAAGATCCTAAGGTGATTTGAAACCAAACCTCAAATCATCATACTTTGTCAAAAAACCCACCAAAATCTTGAAGGACGAATAAACAATTTGAGGGATTTCGTTAGCACATAAAAACACACCCAAAGGTGAGTACATAGTCCCCTATTTTACGTTTTCAAATGTTTTGGGGTGAAACATATTGTGCCTATGATTACTCTCGTGTTTTTCATGACTTTATACATGCTTTAATTACATAGTACATATACTACATGACTTTCATTGCATTTGATTTATATAATGATTTTGCATATCTATCACATTGATTTCAAAGAAACTTTTGCGGCATATGTTGACTTAGCATTTGAGCACATTGATTTACTTTACGTTTACTTGCTATGTATGTTGACTGAGCATACTAGTACATTGGTTTTCAAAGACATTACTTGCTATGTATGTTGACTGAGCATACTAGTACATTGGTTTTCAAAGACATTTACTTGCTATGTATGTTGACTGAGCATACTAGTACATTGGTTTTCAAAGACATTTACATTGGTTTTCAAAGACATTTTTGCTATATTGTTCATGACATTTTGGTGAGTTGGAAATTGACAAATCCCCTTTCCCGCTTCCTAGGTTTGTTTGGAAGTTTCTTTAGGGAATGACAGAATCCGATGAAATGGATAGACCTTTGACTGATGGGGGTCTATTTGACTTTTACAATGCTTGAATGTGTTTGCCAACAATCTGAATACATGTTTAACAATAAAAGCAATGGTTTATAAAATATATCTTTTGATTATTTCAAAGTCGTATTTTATTTCAAGTCATTTGGTTTATACTTGACTTTTGGTTACACAAGACTTGTTCATATATGACTTTGGTTTACTTGACATTGAGTTACTTGACATTTGATTTATACTGGTTTACACAAAAACAATGGCTTATTCATGACACTTTTTGGTTATTAAGATAACCCTACATTACTTCTTTTATATCATTGATTTTCATATGATTTATAAAAAACAATTTATATGGATTCATGGCTATTTTGAAACCATTTAAACATTTCTTTAAATACCCAAAGCCATGAATCTAACAACAAAACCTATGTTACTCACATGCATATTTATGCTGATGTACCTATTTTCACATGTGTTTCAGGTTTATCTATGTGATGATTGTTGCTGCGTGCTACACATAGGATCGACTCGGGCCTTAGTGACTTTAAAATTTGAAAGACAATTTGATTGTATTTCGTTTTCATTATTCCAAGACAATGTAATTCGTTATTCAATAAAACAAAAGTTGAAATATCAGGTGTTGTGAAACAATTTCTAACATGACTCCCCAAGTTTTTCCCTCGTGTGTTGTTGTTATACGCGATTTGGGGTGCTACAGATTTGTATCAGAGCACTGGTTATAGGAAATTAGGTTATTAGTAATGCTTTGACCTAGTCTATAACCTTCCTAGGACCCTAACGCGAGTTTTCTTGCGTTTAGATTCTTAAAACTATACCATCACCTATTCTTAGGTGATTACCCAAAACAAATACAACACCTTTTTGAAAGTCAAATTCTTCCAAAACCTCACAAGAAATCATCTATCCTTAGATAGTTTGTTTTTGGGCTTCATGCCTTCAAGGTTTTCAAATCTCGTCAAAGTTTGGGTTTTATTAATGTGAACACGTGCATTCTTGAAGGGTGGGTGCCTGTACCCTGAGTTTTCTGTCTAAGGCCTAGAGTGTTCGTACAAATCTGCATTATCGGACCAGTCACTCTTACCTGGGGACTCTTAGGGTGAGTGTGCACTTATAGGCTAAAGCATGTCTTCGCGATACATTATAAAGACCCATTTACTTTGATTAGTCGCTGTGTCATTTGTTGGTTTTGAGTAACAAACAAATGATCGCAATCCTTATATGTCATCGATATTTTGATAACTCTTCCGTTTATTCAATATAAATCTCATACATTTCTCTCATGTTTCCTTTCTTTTAGAATGCCTCCTCGTCGCAACACTGCTCAAGACGCCGAAATGGCGGCTTTAATTTCGCAACAAATGGTCGCCGTACTTCTGAACCTTGTGATCCAATTAAATAAAGCTTGCAATAACAATAACAACAATGCACCTGCTCAGTGCAACTATAAACAATTTTGTTCAGCTAAACCACTCAAGTTTTCTGGGTCTGAGGGAGCTACTAGGCTCCTACAATGGTTCGAAAGTATCGAAAGCAATTTTCGTTATGTGCAGTGCCCAATGAGCGCAAGGTAGAGTTTGCTTCTAGTGTCTTTCAAAAGAGAGCACTTACATGGTGGAATGGTGTGAAAAGAGACCAGGGTGCCGAGGTAGCGATGGCTCAAACATGGGAAGAGCTTCGAGCTCTCATGATGAAAGAGTTTTGCCCACGTCATGAGCAAAGGGCACTTGAGAATGAGTTCCATGATCTTAAACAAGATAGTGGAGAACATCGTGCCTACACCGACCGACATGAGGAGCTAAGCTTGTTGTGCCCTACGATGGTTACACCTTTGGAAAAGGCTATTGAAAAGTACATTGATGGCCTGCCTAACCCTATTCAGGATATTGTTACTGGTAGCAACCCTACCTTCGTTCAATAGGCTATCGAACTATCAGCTACCCTGACTGAGTCTCAAATCAGAAAAAGGGAAATTGTTTCGCAAAGGCGACAAGGATCAAGCTGCTAAAACCATGCAAGACAAACCCAAAGAAATCAAAGCTGAACCTTCCAAGAAATCTTGGAAGCGTAAGGCTTCACAAAACCTTGCTGTGGTTACTCGACCCAACCAAGCTGCTCCCAACCAACCAGGGCAACCTCCTGCTAGAAGACCATACAATGGAACTGCACCTTTGTGCAACCAATGTAACCTTCATCATTATGCCATGTTCAATGCCACAAATGTTTAAATTGTGGGCTTATTGGTCATACAACTAATGTTTGCCGAGTTACTGCTACACAAAACCAAGTTATTAATAACCCTGCTCAGGGACGTGCTCCTAACGCTAGAGTTAACGAGTCTCGTGCCAACAATAATGCAGTTATAAACAACTAGGGTTTTACATTTCAATTTCTTTTGTTATACAAGACTCATGTACTTTTTCCAGTTATTTATGTAATGATGTTTTAATTATATGCCTAGTTGTGTAATGTGTGTTGTTATATCCATTACGGAAATTCTCATTTCTTACGAATTTGAACGACTCGCGTAATGCACCTCTTCGTACTCGCACATTCTTTACCAAACCTATGAATTCGTCTATCCGTGGAAAACGTACAGTTTTATTGGCTGGCGTGAAACACGACACATTATTTCAATTATCGAGACAAAGTATCTTTCTTTGACCATAATTTATCACTTGACAAGATAAGCTATGCAGACTATGCAACGAATTAAGTAATTATGGGTGCACACATAATTATGAGATTCGATGCATGGAAACCATAGTGAGTCCTGTTAAGTGTGGTGATATAAAATCTTGAGTGATTAGATAACGGGGTGATTGTAATATCATAAGAACATGGTGGATACGCCGCTGGTACTTCCTATATATAAGTGTTCTTATTGTATTATCTGTCATAGCGTTACCCAAATCACTTGAGGATTTTATGATATCCCAGACCCATATGTGTTAACTTAAATAAGAATCAAAAGCCATCTACATTCATTTCCGTTTCTGGTGAAGTATCCATTGAGGATAATGAACTAGCTACTCATTTTTCGCTTTTCCAGAGATATCCATTGGGAAATGAATAATCTATTCAATAATCCACATTCATTTCCACTTCTGACGAAGTATCCATTGGAAAATGAATTATCCATTCATTTTCACTTCTGAAGAAATATCCATCGGGGAAATGAATAATCTATTTAACAATCCACATTCATTTCCACTTCTGACGAAGTATCCATTGGAAAATGAATTATCCATTCATTTTCGCTTCTGAAGAAATATCCATCGGGGAAATGAATAATCTAATCAACAATCCACATTCATTTCCACTTCTGACGAAATATCCATTGGAAAATGAATTATCCATTCATTTTCGCTTCTGAAGAAATATCCATCGAGGAAATGAATAATCTATTCAACCATCCACATTCATTTCCACTTCTGACGAAGTATCCATTGGAAAATGAATTATCCATTCATTTTCGATTTTGAAGAACTATCCATCGGGGAAATGAATAATCTATTCAACAATCCTTCATTTCCACTTCTGACGAAGTATCCATTGGAAAATGAATTATCCATTCATTTTCGCTTCTGAAGAAATATCCATCGGGGAAATGAATAATCTATTCAACAATCCTTCATTCCACTTCTGACGAAGTATCCATTGGAAAATGAATTATCCATTCATTTTCCCTTCTGAAGAAATATCCATCGGGGAAATGAATAATCTATTCAATAATCCTTCATTTCCACTTCTGACGAAGTATCCATTGGAAAATGAATTATCCATTCATTTTCGCTTCTGAAGAAATATCCATCGGGGAAATGAATAATCTATTCAACAATCCTTCATTTCCACTTCTGACGAAGTATCAATTGGAAAATGAATTACCCATTCATTTTCGCTTCTGAAGAAATACCCATCGGGGAAATGAATAATCTATTCAACAATCATTCATTTCCATTTCTAACGAAATATCTATAGGAAAATGAATTATCCGTTATTTTCGCTTCTGAAGAAATATCCATCAGGAAATGCATTATCCATTCGTAATCCTTCATTTCCACTTCATGATGAAGAATCAATTGGAAAATGAATTCTCCATTCATTTTCGCTTTCGAAGAAGCATCCACGGAGAAATGAAACACAAGCTAAATTCTTATAGAACCTTCTATCTCAATAGTCGGATTCTTAAAGGATACCCACAGTACTTTTGGTCGATTTGGTTCTACCATATATCAAATCCCTCATCTCCACTTTCTGCATTAATCAAGGAAGTATCTATTAGGAGATGAGCATCACAGGTGTAACATGCCAGACCTACTTCCTACATTATCGGAGGAAGTATCCACTAGGGAATGATAAAGTTATGCTTTACGTGGAGATCCTTGATGGATTATTCTATGTGAGTAGATGAAACCCTAGATTCCGCGCAAAATGATGACTTGATTCAACTTATGCAAACGGTTTCCTACGAATAAATTTCGGGACGAAATTTCCTAAAGTAGGGGAGACTGTGAACACTTTGCCTCCAGTTGTCATTATCATATCTCGAACAATTTCATAAGCAATAAAACCTTGTGTTTTATTCATTTAATTATGGAACTTATCCATAACAATTGCACATATTCAGTTACTACACGATAACAAACTCCCGAACAGCTTCTGGAAGTGAAATCGCAAAACATAATTAGTTAAAATGTAACGTATAGCCCGGAATAGTGACATAAGCTAAACATACCCTAAATATCCTTTACATAACTTACAAATAAGTTTTGAAGGGTTTAGTATGTCAAAAATAAGCTTATTCGATCACAAGGACTGTTTACGACAAACTACAAAAGTCTGATGATTTTCATAGCGACGCACACTCCGGAACAATAATAAAAGTTAAACTTACCTCAAATACCCTTTACATGACTTAGAAATAAGTTTTGAGGGCCTCGATATGGCAAAATCATGCTTTTGCAAACTTTAAGGGCTATTTTTGCAAATTCTGCGAAACTATGCCAATTCGCGTATTTCTTAATCCGAAACATGTACGCACATCCCAAATATTTTTGTAATCATTATGTATCGATGCAATCTTTTGTAGATTTTCCATATCTTGATGCAATCTTTTGTAGATCTTCCATATCTCGATGCAATCTTTTGTAGATCTTCCATATCTTGATGCAATCTTTTGTAGATCTTGCATATCTTGATGCAATCTTTTGTGACCTTCCATATCACGATGCAATCTTTTGTAGATCTTGCATATCTTGATGCAATCTTTTGTGATCTTCCATATCTTATAAATCCAACATAATCTTTTCATTCCAAGAGAAGATCATTCTCTCTCTTGAAACTCTCGGCCGAACACCCCCTCCTCCCTTCCATTTTCATTTTCAACCTTATCTTCAAGATTCAAGTCCCTTCCAAGGTGTTTCCAAGCACTTTTGAAGATCCTAAGGTGATTTAAAACCAAACCTCAAATCATCATACTTTGTAAAAAAACCCACCAAAATCTTGAAGGACGAATAAACAATTTGAGGGATTTCATTAGCATATAAAAACGCACCCAAAGGTGAGTACATAGTCCCCTATTTTACGTTTTCAAATGTTTTGGGGTGAAACATATTGTGTCTATGATTACTCTCGTGTTTTTCATGACTTTATACATGCTTTAATTACATAGTACATATACTACATAACTTTCATTGCATTTGATTTATATATTGATTTTGCATATCTATCACATTGATTTCAAAGAAACTTTTGCGGCATATGTTGACTTAGCATATGAGCACATTGATTTACATTACGTTTACTTGCTATGTATGTTGACTGAGCATACTAGTACATTGGTTTTCAAAGACATTACTTGCTATGTATGTTGACTGAGCATACTAGTACATTGGTTTTCAAAGACATTTACTTGCTACGTATGTTGACTGAGCATACAAGTACATTGGTTTTCAAAGACATTTACTTGCTATGTATGTTGATTGAGCATACTAGTACATTGGTTTTCAAAGACATATTTGCTACATTGTTCATGATATTTTGGTGCGTTGGAGATTGACAATCCCTTTCCTGCTTCCTAGGTTTGTTTGGAAGTTTGTTTAGGGAATGACAGAATCCGATGAAATGGATAGACCTTTTCCTGATAGGGGTCTATTTGAATGTTACAAGGCTTGAATGTGTTTGCCAACAATCTGAATACATGTTTAACAATAAAAGCAATGGTTTATAAAATATATCTTTTGATTATTTCAAAGACGTATTTTATTTCAAGACATTTGGTTTATACTTGACTTTTGGTTACACAAGACTTGTTCATATATGACTTTGGTTTACTTGACATTGAGTTACTTGACTTTGATTTATACTTGGCGATTTGGATTACACAAAAACAATGGCTTATTCATGACACTTTTTGATTATTAAGATAACCCTACATTACTTCTTTTATATCATTGATTTTCATATGATTTATAAAAGAAAAACATTTTATATGGATTCATGGCTATTTTGAAACCATTTAAACATTTCTTTAAATACCCAAAGCCATGAATCTAACAACAAAACCTATGTTACTCACATGCATATTTATGCTGATGTACCTATTTTCACATGTGTTTCAGGTTTATCTATGTGATGATTGTTGCTGCGTGCTACACATAGGATCGACTCGGGCCTTAGTGACTTTAAAATTTGAAAGACAATTTGATTGTATTTCGTTTTCATTATTCCAAGACAATGTAATTCGTTATTCAATAAAACAAAACTTGAAATACCAGGTGTTGTGAAACAATTTGTAACGTGACTCCCCAAGTGTTTCCGGCGTGTGTTGTTGTTATACGCGATTTGGGGTGTTACACCACTCCCTTCTAAGGTGCAACCTTTAGGAGAACGTGGTCTCCCACTTCGAATTGTAGGGGCTTGCGGCGTTTATCGGCGTAACTCTTTTGACGACTTCGAGCTTTCAAGAGATGTTTCTCTGATCTAGAGGATTTTGTCTGTTGTTTCTTGAATTAACTCGGGACCGGTGATTTGTGCTTCTCCGATCTCGTGCCATGCAATAGGCGATCGACATTTTCTTCCATACAGTGCCTCAAAAGGAGCCATTTGAATGCTGGTATGATCCATACAGTGCCTCAAAAGGAGCCATTTGAATGCTGGTATGATCCATACAGTGCCTCAAAAGGAGCCATTTGAATGCTGGTATGATAACTATTATTGTACGAGAATTCAATTAAAGGTAAATGCGTATCCCAGTTACCACCAAAATCTATGATGCACGCATGAAGCATGTCTTCGAGGGTGCGGATTGTATGCTCAATCTGAACGTCGGTCTGAGGATGAGAAGCGGTACTGAGATTGAGAGTAGTACCGAGAGCGGATTGAAAGGTCTCCCAGAGACGCGAGGTAAAGTGACCGTCTCGGTCAGAGATGATGTCACGAGGCATCCCGTGTCGACATATAACTTCGTCGGTATAGATTTGGGCTAACCGTTCTACCTTAAAGTCTTCTCGTATAGCAATAAAGTGTGCAGATTTTGTAAGACGATCCACGATAAACCAAATGCTACCGTGACCGGATGAAGTGCGGGGAAGCTTCGTAATGAATTCCATAGCTATACTCTCCCACTTCCACATCGGGATTTCGGGTTGTTCGAGTAAGCCAGAGGGCCTTTGATGTTCAGCTTTAACTTTTTAACAAGTTAAGCACTTTGAGACGTACACGGCGATATCCTTTTTCATGCCCGGCCACCAGTACTTAGGGCGAAGATCCTGGTACATCTTGTCGGCACCGGGGTGAATGGAATATCGAGATTTATGAGCTTCGGTCATTAGTAATTCACGAAGATTATCACGGCTGGAAATCCAAATGCGATCGAGATAGTAGCTAATACCATTCGGTTTAACAATGAGCTGAGTTTCGGCACCACATTTCATTTCTTCCTCCAAAGTATTCTCGTTAAAGCAAGCGACTTGGGAGGAACGAATCATGATTTCGAGATCATTCAAAGCTTGAGAGTCACGAACACTATACACATAGCTTCATCGACTTAGAGCATCGGCTACGACGTTTGCTTTGCCGGGATGGTAGCGTATCTCGCAATCGTAATCGTTGAGAAGTTCAACCCATCTGCGTTGGCGCATGTTCAGTTCCTTTTGATTGAAGATATGTTGTAAGCTCTTATGGTTGGTGAAGACCGTACAATTAGTACCGTAAAGGTAGTGTCGCCATATCTTCAATGCAAAAACAACTGCACCGAGTTCGAGATCGTGGGTCGTGTAGTTCTTCTCGTGGATCTTGAGTTGTCGAGACGCATATGCGATAACCTTGTCTCGTTGCATGAGAACACAACCAAGGCCAAGGTTTGAGGCATCATAGTAAACAAATTCGTTTCCGTCGGGTAAAGCGAGGATGGGAGCATTGCATAACATACGCTTGCGAGTTTGAAAAGATTCCTCTTGTTTGGAATCCCAAACAAAAGGTTTGTCTTTATGAGTTAAAGCGGTAAGCGGAACAGCGATTTTCGAAAAGTCGGTGACGAATCGATGGTAGTAACCCGCCAATCCAAGAAATGAACGGATTTCGGAAGCATTCTTCGGTGTAATCCAACTCTTGACGGCTTTGATCTTTGCGAGGTCGACGTGAATTCCTTGACTATTAACGATGTGGCCGAGAAATTGGACTTCTTCAAGCCAGAATTCACATTTAGAGAACTTAGCATAAAGGCGATTGCCTTGGAGAAGTTTGAGGACTAAACGGAGATGGCGCGCGTGTTCGTCCCTCGACTTCGAATAGATAAGGATGTCATCGATAAACACAATGATGAACGATCTAAGAAAGCTTTACACACACGATTCATCAAGTCCATGAAGACCGCCGATGCATTGGTAAGACCAAAGGGCATGACCACGAATTCGAAATGGCCATAACGAGTACGAAAGGCGGTTTTCAGAATATCTTCTTCCAACACGCGTAACTGATGATAGCCGGAATGTAAGTCGATCTTAGAAAAACAAGTAGCACCTTGAAGCTGATCAAATAAGTCGTCAATACAAGGAAGAGGGTAACGGTTCTTTATCGTAAGTTTGTTAAGTTCACGATAATCGATGCACATCCGGAACGTCCCATCTTTCTTTTTCACAAAAAGAACGGGTGCGCCCCAAGGCGAAGTGCTCGGGCGTATGAAACCTTTATCAAGAAGCTCTTGAAGTTGGCTTGATAGCTCGTGCATTTCGTATGGTGCGAGACGATAAGGAGCTTTAGCAACGGGAGTAGGACCGGGAACTAAATCGATACGGAATTCAACATCTCGAGTAGGGGTTAATCCGGGTAAGTCATCGGGAAAGACTTTGGGAAATTCACGAACAACAGGAACGTCTTTAAAAGTCTTCTTTTCTTTCTCCGGGTTCACGATATGGGCTAGAAAAGCAATTCATTGCTTTCGCAAACATTTGTGTTCTCGAGTACACGACAAAAGCATCAACTTCTTTGAGGGAGTTTCACCATACACATGAAGTTGATCACCGTTTGAGACAGGGAAGTGAATCATTTTATCGAAGCATACAACTTCAGCATGATTTTCACGAAGAAAATCAATGCCTACTATGATATCGGATCTATCTAACTGCATAGGTATGAGATTGATCGAGAAGACATGGTTGTTAAGATCGAGAGAGCAACCACGTAGGACGGAGGTGACTGTGATGGCTTTTCTGGTGGCGACTTCCACATCGAAAGTCTTTGGGAGTTTAACGCGCTTACATTTTAAAACCTTTACGAATTCTAACAATACAAAACAATTATCGGCACAAGTATCAAATAAACATGAAGCATAAATACCATTAACGAGGAACGTACCATTGACAACATTGTTGTCATTCTGAGCCTGGTGATGGTTGAGGTTAAAGGCTCATCCACGCGCAGCTGTTGTTGCTGCTGTTGAGGCTGTGGTGGCTGTGGCTGCTGCTGCTGCTGTGCGGCTCTTGTTTTACAGGCTTGTTTGGGCAGGCATTACAGAAATGATTCAGATCACCGCACGTGTAACAGGCACGTGCTCTTTGAGCTTGCTGCTGATTGGCCTGGGGAGGAGCTGGTAAAGCTGGAGCTGCTGGAGCTTGAGGAGCTGACTGGCGAGGACCACTACGGCAGCTGACAGTAAAGTGGCCGTAGATGTTACAGTTGGTGCAGAAGCGACAATTTCCACCAACTGCATGATGATAGGTTCATTCTGAGCACAAAGGATGCGGGCCTGTGTATGCATGCTTTACCGGCGGTGCGTTTGGTGCTGCAGACTGAAGTGGCCTAGGGTTTGCTAGAGCAGTAAGAGCAAAGTTCTAGGTTCTCTCGCTTGCGGCTTTGGCGACTGTTCTTTGCCTCTCGGCATTGATCGGATGGAGCTGCTGGTTCGGTGATTGCCTGGTTTGCGACCTTGCCGTGGTTCTTAAAGTAACCAGACTGAACCCTTTTGTCGTTGATCTCAGCGGCTAACTGGTAGGTCTCCTCGATGGTAGCAGGGCGTGCTGCTTGAACAAAATCAGCGACGCAATCGGGCAGGGCATTGATGTACTTCTTGATGGCTTTCTCGGTCGTGTCGACTTAACCGGGACAGATGATGCTCAACTGCTTAAAGCAAGTTGTGAGACCGGCATTGTCGGGACCATCTTGCTTGATTCCCCAAAATTTGTTTTCCAACTTCTGGATTTCATAGGGGGGACATAAGTCTTTGATCATCAATTCCTTAAGTTCTTCCCATGAGAGTGCGTAGGCATCATCGTTTCCCCTCCTGTTTCGCTCCGCGGTCCACCAGTCGAGAGCCATGGACTGGAAGACGCCAGTAGCGTTAATGGTGCGAAGGGGTTCGGGACACCCACTCTGGCGGAATGTGACCTCAATCGCGTCGAACCAGTGAAACATGGCACTGGGTCCTTCGGTGCCTGAGAAGGTGAGGGGTCCACAAGCCTTGAACTGCTTGAAACTAAAAGATGACTTGGGTGGATCGACTTTCGAGTCCACAGAGGTGTTTCTGTTGGCGGCTTGGATCTCGCTGACTATTTGGGGGATCATTTTGGCCATTTCCTTGGCCACCAGTGATGCGATGCGCTTGTCAGCTTGGCCGCGCTGAAGATTCCTCCTGGTGTGCGATCCCATTGAAGACATCTACAATTGAAGAATTCGATTGGATGAGATTCGATTATAGTAAGTTCACGTTTTAAAGTATTTATTAATATTATTATTCATATAAGGCACACAATCACATAGGCAAGTAAACACGTAGGCAGGCAAACACATAGGCACACAAGCACATAACACATAATCACATAAGCACGTAGGCACACATTTTGCACGTATTCACCTTTAACTAAAATCATGAGTAGCACGTACGAGATTCGATATATAAGCGAGATATAAGCGATATAATAGCGAGATAGGCGAGTAATACCGCGTATGAGGCACACATGTTCTCATAGGCGTAAGCGACTTAACCGATTAGTTTGGTTGGTGTATTAATTTAACGTTTTAGATTTCGAGGGCTGTGCGAGTTGTGCATATATCGATGGAGCGTAAAAGCGATAAATCGAGAAACCGATAAAGCGAGAAATCGAATAAGCGAAAATTCTCAAAATTTAAACACATAATAATAATAAACTCGATGATGCGTAAAATCGCCGATATTAGGCTTAAATCAATTGAGAGCGTCCTGGGTTTTGAGACGTTGACTACCCAAAGTGGTTTGAGAATTCTTCGAGTTCGGACACACGATTTGGCCTAATAGACAAATGCTGTCGCCGTACTACGGTTAACGGCATTTGTCCTTCCAGTTACGTCGTGTTCCGAGTCGTCAAACAATCGAGACTTTGTGAGATTGAAAATCGAAGAGCGGAATTAGTTATTTAGATGCGGGTTTCACCCCTAACTTAACAACTTCATTCCTAGTCGAGGTTACACTCACCGACAAATCGGGAGTTCCACTAGATAGAGATGGAGATTTCCGTCGAGGTTTGGATATCACTCCTAACTCAACGAAGGTATCTCGTGCGAGAGGATGCGTGGAGTGAATGATCTTATCGAGAGTTCTTGGTTTTCACACCTAATCTCGACTTGATCACTCGTCTTGTGTGATACGAGCGTTTCTAAGCGTGTATATTGTATTAGCCTTAGGAAAGGCACGTTTAAGCATTTATGGCAAGTAGTCTAAGCATTTAAGTCAAAGATTGGTCAAATTGGGTACTTAGACTGTAGACTAGGTCGAACAGGCAATTCTACCTAATTCCCTACAGTTATGGCTCTGATACCAATCTGTTACACCCCAACCGATTGTGGAATCATCGGGGCGCGGCACTAAGCGAACCAGATTGTCTCATGAGAAGTTCCATAACCATTATTTAACAATATTACATAACGTCTAACATCCCATACTATTAAACATAATATTTCAAAGACTAAACTGCCATTTTGGTCCCTAAGGTTTGGGCAGTTTTACCATTTTAGTCCAAATCTCAAACTTTTTGCATCTGGGTCCCTGTGGTTTCAGTTTTATTGCCATTTTGGTCCAAAAGTAATTTTTGTCTTCTAAAATCCTGCTATTTTGTCCTTTTCCTCAAGGTAAAATGGTCATTTTAAGCAGAGTTTGAGATTTATTTATATATATAATATATTAATGCTTAAAATGACCATTTTGTCCCTGAGGAAAATGACAAAATAGCAGGATTTTAGAAGATAAATATCAGTTTTGGACCAAAATGGCAATAAAATTGAAACCACAGGGACCCAGATGCAAAAAGTTTGGGATTTGGACTAAAGTGGCAAAAGTGCCCAAACCTCAGGGACTAAAATGGCAGTTTACTCTATTTCAAATAACCATTACAGAACAGCGTTTTCTCATAACACAAACTCCAGTTTGAAGATCTCTAGATTTATTACAAGCGTTTCTAAAGCGAAACCTAAACTAAGCAAAACTACGTCCCAAGCATCCAAGCTAAAATCATCAACCTGTTACATATGTTAAAATACAAGTCAATACAATTAAGTAAAGGTGAGCATACAGGTTGAAGTAACACTAGTATAATAGAGAAACCGTTCACGAAATAGTCTAATTACATATCATGATACACCAAAACACATCACACAAAACTAGGCATATTTCTCATGCTAACTTCCGTGAGAAGGCTAGCGCGTCCATCCTAACTAGACCCCGTCGGGTGTTAGCCACACTATAGTACCATACTAGCTAAGGAGGCAAGTTAACGAAAATAAGTCCTAGTCACATGCTTCTAGTATCACGTATTGAGCATATATAATCAGATTATTCGCGTGTGATAAACAGTTTGATTTGTGAGGTGATTTTGATAGAGGAACATATGTAACACCTAAAAAGTGCATTAAAGCTAAAATGGGTCAAGTATACTCATAGTCGGTGCATTTTAGGAGAGACGAGGGATCTAAGATGAGTCGGGGAGAGCGTCAGATCAGCCTGTAAAGGATCAGAAGTGCATCAGTCTTCCGAATTGCTGAAACGGTTAAGTTTGGAGTGGGCAAGAGGCTAGTTTGGGCGAACTTGTATGTAATTATACAAGTTCGAACGAACTTGTATAATCTGTTGAGTTTTTAGTCAAGTTCGGGCGAACTTGTCTAATTTCCAAGGAAATTATGCAAGTTAGGCTGGAAAGGTCTTTTGGAGTGAACTTAGCCATTTTACAGAAACTCGGGCTATTCCGGGCGAACTTGACGGCTCGTACGGGTTAGTCCAGCTTGTGTAAAGTGACGATTCCGTCCTTGTGCCTCCGGATCTGAGATCTTGCTTTGACAACGCCTCGTTCCACTCAAAAGTGAACGAAACATACGTCATTAGTCCGAAAATGGTGTAAAAATCATATATTTAAAAGGTTTTGCTCAGATCTAGTATAGATCTGAGTGAAAACATAAGTTTTTATGGAAAAGATGAAGATTTTCGTAAAAAGAAGAGATTTGATGAAAATGAAGGCAAAGCCTTGTGCAAAATCATTGTAAACTTTTGTAAAACGTTGATGAACATCATTGTAGTTGAAATCGGGTTGATTCTTACTTAGAAAACAAAGGGTTTCGGGTTTGAGAGCTCTGGGCGAACTTGCAGCAAGTTCAAATGAGAGAATGGGGCTGAGTATTTTTAGGTGAAGGCAAAAGGTGAGCTGGTGGGAGTCAAGTTTGGCCGTACTTGTATGAATTCAGTGAATATTTCAGTATGGTCAGAATTTGCAAAATGAGGGGGAATAAAAATTTTACAATATATGAAGATTCAAGCATTTTTGAAATTCGTGACTACTTCAACAGTATCCGGGTGGTTACCGATTGTAGATTATCGGAAAATGCAGAGGATTGAGATGCATCGGGTGATCACAGGAAGTTCAGATTTTTCAGATTGCGATACAGATTGATGGTTAAGGGTTAGGGTCCTGATCACCGGTGAAGGAACACTTAGCTGGATTAGCAGTCATTAGTACCAGTGAGGAACTGAGGATGTTCAAAACGTTCGGTGATGATCTTAGGAATTAATAACTAGCTCCGTAAACCGATGGTTTCAAAATTACCAAGGAGATTTGAAGTTATTTAAGATATAACTGATGATAGGTTTTGGTGGCCACTATTTTTAGTCTTCAAGCAGTTGAATCATTATTCTTTTTGGACTAACCGCCGTTGGATGATGATATTTGGTGATTAAGTGGCGCTGGTCTACCAGAGATAGCTATATATCTTGCATTGTGACTGAAGAGGAAGAATGTGATTTTGGTCACGGACGTATGTTTTTCAGATTCGATGCATTACCAGATTATCTGTTTCCGATGAAGATTTTTTGATTGAGAAGATTACCGATTTGCTAATCAAATCTTTCTGAAGGGTGCTTAATTGCGATTATGGAAACCGGGTTTCAGATTTTCGAGGGTATTCGTTGATTTGAAGTGTTCCGGTGCGGTGATTCGAAGTTTCTATCAATTGCCGGTTGAGTTTTTAATATTTTAGGAGTGTGCGGAATAAACTCTCGATGCTCAACGCTTATTCAAAAACTAAACTCGGATGCGGTTATCGTCGAAATGGAGAAGCCGCTGCATTGATTAGCTTCAAGTTGATGGTTATTTGAGAAAATTTGTCGGTCAAGTAAATCAGAGGAGTCGGAAACCATGCAACATGTTGGTGCATATGTCTGTTGCCTTCGTCATTAATATCATTATGTATCGAGTCTGAGTGGTTAGAGCTTAAACTGTTAGAAACTAGGCGTATTTAAGTAAAGATTAGGACAAGTTCGCTTGAGAAGTTAAGTTCGGCCAAACTTGACTAAGGTCAAGTTCGGACGAACTTCCAACCATCTTCGGCCGAACATATGCTATCTTCGGGCGAACTTGGTATTTTCCCAGCGAACTGCAAGTCTATAAATAGGGGCATTGGTGATTTCATTTGTAACTTGAGAGATTTTGGCACAGAGACGGCGAAGCTCTGTCGGATCCGGTTCTCGAATGTATTGAACTTTAGATCAATGAAAACAACCTTTAAATGAGTAATTCTTGTTATTTGATTAACTTGTCATTAGTTTCCGCCTAATCGGACAATAGATAACAAATTTTGGTTCCCGAGCTGTTCGTGGACGTTTCTACAAGTGGTATCAGAGCCTGGATACCTGAGTTTGTTGAAATCAAGACAAGAATCTCTCTATTTCATCTCCATTCTTCTATTTTTCTTAACTTTTGATCAAAAACGAAGAATTCACGGTCAAAAATGGGTGATTTTTAAATATGACATGTAAAACACACTAATAACAAACCCCTGAGAGTTTGGACATCAAATTCAATCATTTTGATATCAAAAGTTCAAAAAACCATGTTTGTCAAAACCAATTCCATCGAACTTGAGACCAAGTTCGATCGAACTTGACTAAAATTCATTGAATTTTAATCAAGTTCGCCCAAAATTGTTAGTTTTTCAAGGTTTAAACTCCAAGTTCGACCGAACTTCCTTAAAATTTGCTGAAATATTGCATAAGTTCGACTGTACATTGAAACTGAGTCTTAAGTTCGACCGAACTTGTTGTTTTGTTTCTTTAAACATCAAGTTCGTTCGAAGTGATAAAATTTTCAAAATTTTTCTTCAAGTTTGACCGAGCTTGAAGTGTTTGTACAAAATCAGAAAATTATACCAAAGTTCGACCGAACTTGTTAAAGGTGAAATTAAAATTTTGAGTTTCACACAAGTTCGACCGAACTTGCTTGTTACTAATCAATTTTCTAGTTGTTTTTTATCATATTCTCAGATAATCCATCAGATTGTCAAAATGGAATATTTCCACAATGTATTCGTGTCACAAGTAGCTTCATCATCAAACGCTAATACTCTTGCGGCGAACCAGATGAATATCGACAACGAAATGGGTACTACTCAGAAACCGCCGAAGCTAATGAGTATAGATAAATTTGAAGTATGGAAGGAAAAGTTTGTGAATTGGATACAAGCAAATCAATTCGATAGCTGGGTTGCAGTTGAAGATGGTTATAAATGGCCAAAGAATGAACGTGATCAAGATCTTCCGTTGAACAAGTTCTCACCAACCGACAAAGCAAATTATGTTGCAGAGAAGAAAATGATTAGCTTGATTAACAATCAGTAATGGAAGATATTTTGATATTATTGCCAGAGTTTACCACTTCACAAGAATTATGGCAATCTCTTTGTGACAAATTCAAAGGCAGTGATGAAATGATCAAGAGTAAGAAGGCGTTGATAAAGAAAGAGTTTGAGATCTTTACAATGATCAAAGGAGAGACGATGAAACAAATGATCGATAGATATTGTCATCTCATGGTCCAAATGCGAAGACATGATATCAAAAGATCTAACGAAGAACAAATCAAGAAGTTAGCCGATGCGCTTCCAGAAGGAGAATGGACAACATATCTGACAATTCTGAAAAATAGTCCATCTTGGAGACATTTCAAGTTATCATCTTTCATCGACAAATTAGAAGGTCATGAAATGGAATTGATGAAGATTGCTAAATCAAAGAATGCAAATGTTGTTCAAGATGTAGGTGTCTATTACAAAGGTGGTATTCAAGATACTCCGATTCAAAGTCCGAAAATTCAAACGGCCTTTAGTGCAAATACAAACTCTTCTCTGAATCAAAGTTCTCCTTATGTTGGTTATCCAAGTTCTAGTTCAAGCCCTTCATTTCAAAGTCAGACAAGCGAAGCTGGTTCTGACTCGAATATTTTCCAGTGCAACATTGCGGTAGATTTGAAGAACGTATTTCCTAAAAAGTGGCGAAACAACACATCGCACTTCTTGCTACTGTTCTTGAATCTTATGAAGGACTTGTTGCTGGAAAGATCGGTAATCCGGAAATGACTGCCGAGGATTACGATCAAGTGGAATGAAGAAGAGTTAGAACTCATGGATATCAAGTGGAGTCTTACGTCTATCATTCGAAGAGTTACGAAATTCGTGGCGCTTACTGGGAGGGATATTGGTAATTCAAGCAACAAGCTTGGATTTGACAAAACAAAAGTCACATGCTTCAGGTGTCGATAAAACGGACACTTTAAATGCGAATGTAGCAATCAAGAAGCAAGTGGAAGCCAAAATCCTTTCGGTAGCAGCAATGATTTCTACAAGAGAGCTCTTCAATACAAACCATATCTAAAGAAGACACAAGTTGATATTGAAGAAAAATCTTCAAAGAAAACTGAATAAGCTCTTGTTGCTAATAAAGAAGAAGATGGATTTGACTAGAACATATACATTGGCAAGAAAACTGGAGTTGCTATGATGGCTGAGGTTATGGAAGATTCCGAAGCGACATATGTTGATACTGTTCTGGAAAATGCAGCTGAAGAAGAGGATATTGCAAATCTCAAAAAGCAGAAAACAGAGGAAGCTGAGAAGGTAAAAGCAGAGGTAAATGTTTCAATCAAGGAAGTTGTGAAAGTTGTGGAGGTTGAAAAACCTTGCACAAAGTGCGCAAGTCCTTGTGAACCCTGTCTTGATAAAGTCAAAATCATAAGAGAATTAACTGAACATAATGAAATTTTCCGTTATGATTACAGAAACATGAAAGAAGCTTATGACAAAATACAAGGCAAATATAAAAATGTCGAAAAAGCTAATCTTGAACTTGGTGCTAATGAATAAATGTTAAAAGCCACAGTACTTGATAAACAAAAGACAATTAACATGTACATTAACACAATTGCTGAAACAAAAAGAGAGCTTCATGCTATGAAAATTGAAACTGAACGGGTAAGTCAATTGCTAAAATCTTATACCACTAATGCTTATGTCATTGATCACATTTTACCTACGATTAAGTCGGAGGAAAATGGTGAAAAATCAAAATGTAAGGTGTACGGAAATGTTCCTCCACCACTTCTTGAAAATTACTGTTGCAAGAAAGATGATGAAGTTGAAAAGGATTTTAACATTCTTCTTTTGTCAGAAATGAGAGATGGATTGCCTGAGAACATTGACATGGACTTTACAAAATCAAACGATGACATTAAAGTGGTTGTAAATAATGTCGTGAAAAATGTTTTAGGAAATGATTCTGATGAAGGATCAAACAGTTCTTGTTCCCAGTCCGAAAGTGACGATACATCTTCAGAAAGTGATCTATGTGATGATCCTAATGTTGTATTATACAAGATTAAGGAATCTGATAGATTGTACTTTGAATAAAGTTTTCCGATTCGGAATGTAAAAGAAGATCAAATTGATAAACTGTTTAAACTTGTGGAAGTTTCATCAGATGATCTTGAAAAGAATGAGAAAAGGTTTTACTCTAAACCCAAACGGAATTTTAACAATTACCGTAAAAATGGTGGTGATTTTCCAAAGAACAGGAGAGCTGGACTGGGTTTAGAAGCTGAAGAAGAACCGATGAAGAACTCAAAGTCGACGTTCCAGGAATACAAAGGTAAAAACATAAAGTTTGTGTACGGAATGAGCACGGTTCAAGAGGAAAGCGTGATCGGTAAGCAATCGAATGAGGGAATTCAAGAAAGCAAAAGAACTTCGGGACAAGGCTAAGACCAAGTCCACAAGTGGATTGAAACCCACTAGTGGAAATGTTTCTGATAATCGGACTTGCTTTAAATGCAATACTGTTGGTCATATTGCTCGCAAGTGTCTGAATATAAAGCCTGTGTTTCCATGAAGGAAAACCGAATCAAAAGATGAAAAGCAAAAACAACCAGAGATTGCGAAAAATGTCACAGAGTCAAATATAAACTATGAATCTAAACAAGAAGTGAAACCTAAAACTGTGTCAAAGTTTGAAAACTCAACATATGTAAAAGATGAAACTTCAAGGTTTGATGAAATCAAAGATTCTAGATTCTATATCAAGAAAGCGAGAAGCAAGCTACAATCCTGGGTTGCTAAGAAAAGGCTTTCATCATCAGAAAAACCAAAGTCTGTTGCTGACAAAACTGAAAATGTTAAATCAACTGAGTCAGTAATCAAACAGACAACGAAAGAAAAGGTCAAAACGTTTTCAGAATCAACATTGAACGAAATGTTTAATGATGATTTTGAATATGATGAAGAACTAGAATATGGTTATGATGCTTATCAATACAAACCCAAGACCAAAAAGGCTTGGGTTTCACTCTTCACTTAGTTACTTTCATGTGCAGGAGTTCCAAGATCTACTTGATCAAAAGTTGAGTCTGGATTGCGGAGCTCCATATCAATAATAACTTATCCAGAAATGTCATATCTTTGTCATTTTGAGGGGGAGTAGTTAAGAAGAAAAGTTTTTGAATTACACGTGGTTGTTAAAAGGAAAAATTTTGAGAAGTCAAAATTATGAAAATCCACACCGTTGAACATAAAAACTGATTTCAAAGTTCTTACAAGTTCAAACTGCTTTTACAAGTGGTAAATGAGTTTAATGATTGATTTGTTAAACAATTGCAGATACAAGTGGATCGGACGACAAGGTCACGGTATCCGCATTGGTTTGTTACATTTTTAGAAGAATTTCTTTAAATCTAAAATCCAAAAATATGTTTTTGATTTTAGGGGGAGTAAGAAAATTTAAAAACTTCTTGAAAAATAAAAAACATATGAAAAAGTTGAAAATTCAAAAACATCGAAAAAGAAAAAAAAGATTTTGTTGTCAAAAAGGAAATGATAGTACACCAGTGGACTATCAGAGTATGCTAAAGATTTGTAAAGTTTAAAAGTGATAAACAAGTCTTACTGTGGATGTGTCGATAGACTTTACACGTTCAGTAGATTGTTTCCAGGATATAAACTAAATTTTACAACTGCTTAATCTCGTGGTTTAACATATCTTGGATATATGGACTTAGTACTCTGAAATTTCGATTGAAGGGTTGCCTGATTCTGAGATACGAGGTCATTATAGATAGTTGATATCTGGGGCATTATACAAGTTCTTCTGATTTTGCAGAAGCAATAGCCTAGAACTTCTATAATGCTTTTGCTAAAAACCCCAAATAGCATGCAAACTTGAAAAAAATCGAAAGATCTAATAATTTGCAGTGCTGAAAAGATTCCTTAAGTGGAACACACCTAAAAGACGAGCCTTCATCTCTTTGTCAGTACGATAGTACTAACCTGAGCTCTCAAGGTCTCGCACAACCCAAATACAGATATCAATTACGTATACTCACCTGTAAGATGAAATCTAGGTAATCTGGATTCGGGAGTATATTCAAGAAGTGGGAACCATTGTTAAGTTAAGTTTCATAATTCTTACCTAACATATCTTGGAACAATTGAGAAACGTGATGAAGTTTAAGTGGACAAACATATCGACAATCTAAGGTAAACAAGTTTAAAACTAAAGTCTCAAAAAAGTCAACGATACTGGTGATATGTCTTAAACAAACTGATATGATCCTTAGACATGAATTCACGAAAATATGTCTGTAAATATGTTTGTACATAGTTTACTTTACTTGTAAAAGTTCTGTAAATACTTTACTTACTTTTTAAATCTAAAAAGATTTTCAATGAGCCAATGTTGGAGAACGGATCATCGAAGTCTGGTAAGAAAAAGTTCATTAATTTGAATCTTTAAAATTGACAAAAACATCAATTGTTCACAACGGGTTTAACCAAGGTCATTAACTTGGACTTGGTTGATATATTTAATTAATCAAGGTCGTTAACTTGGACTTGATCAACTAAGTGGATTTCATTTCAATAATTGAAAGTTGAAGGTTTTAAAACGTAAAACGTTTCAAGATCATTAATTTGAACTTGAAATAACTGAAAAATGAAGATTAAAATTGGAAGTACAAGGTTTGTACAGGTGGTATGTAATTCTTGTGGAACAAAATTTCAAAGTTAGAATCTGAAACGTTTATTTGAATTCCCAAGAACTTTGAAACAGGAAACAAAGTTTTAGGGGGAGCAAAACAAAATGTGATTCAATTAAAAGCTCACAGCTAGAGGGAGTAAAGCTCAAAGCAAGGGGAGCATAGCTCGCAACAAGGAGGAGCTTGGAGATTAAAGTGTTATCAAGAAATTGAAGATAAAGATGAAAATAGAAGATCAAAAAGTTTATACTTATTCAAGAACGAAGATAAAGACTCAGAAGCTTATATGAAGTCTGATGACTACGGGGTATTCAAGAAAGACTATGACACTGGAGATATCGAAAGAGAAGTTGTATGGGGAGTCTGTTGGTGTTTATATCAAAAGGGATATCTACATCAAGATGACTGCGGCAACATCCAAGGGGGAGTCTGTTGGTGCATATGTTTGTTGCATTCGTCATTAATATCATTATGTATTGAGTCTGAGCTTAAACTGTTAGAAACTATGCGTATTTAAGTAAAGATTAGGACAAGTTCGCTTGAGAAATAACTTGAGAAGTCAAGTTCGGCCGAACATGTGCTATCTTCGGGCGAACTTGGTATTTTCCCAGCGAACTTGCAAGCCTATAAATAGGTGCCTTGGTGATTTCATTTGTAACTTGAGAGATTTTGGCACAGAGACGGCGAAGCTCTGTCGGATTCGGTTGTCGGATGTATTGAACTTTAGATCAATGAAAACAACCTTTAAATGAGTAATCATGTTATTTGACTAACTTGTCATTGCCCCTAATCGGACAATAGATAACAAATTTAGGTTCCCGAGCTGTTCGTGGACGTTTCTACACAACAAAAGATCTGAACTGGAGTTTTCAGCGAGTTTTAAAGTTGATAATACAAACTCGGATCATCAATTAAGGGGGAATCTGTTGACGTGTTTCGACGACATTGGCAGACACCTTGATTGAAGTTGAAGAATATTCAAACACGGCTCAGAGTTTTGAAGATCAAGATCAAGCTTCGACAGTAACGAACAAGGGGGAATCTATTGATGCATTTTGCGTTCGTCACTTGTCGAATAGGCTAGATTGAGAGTGCGTTGAATATTGTATAGGTTAGAATTGAACAAAAGACCAAAATACGGAGCGAATAGTGAAATTGGGAAACAAGTTCGCCCGAACTTGACCTGCAAGTTCGCCCGAACTTGTCCATACACACTCCGGGCGAACTTGTTACCCTATATATAGTGTTTTGTTCATTTGTCATTTAAGTTTTTGCCATCCCTACGGGGAGGTGCAGCCGGATTCTCTCAGGAACTCCGGCAGCTGGACTTAAAGATGTATACTCTTTCGGTATGAATGAAGACTTCCGCTGCATTCTACTTCTACTCCATTCTTAATAACATTCTACCGAATCTTTTTTCGTTTACGCACTAACTTTCATCTAGAACCGCCTGATCACGGACCTTCAATTGGTATCAGAGCTACGGTTATCACCTACGCTCATGAATTTGGACATTTGAAGTTATTTAAGATATAACTGATGATAGCTGATGATAGCTTTTGGTGGCCACTATTTTTAGTCTTCAAGCAGATGAATCATTATTCTTTTTGGACTAACCGCCGTTGGATGATGATGTTTGGTGATTAAGTGGCGCTGGTCTACCGGAGATAGCTATATATCTGGCATTGTGACCAAAGAGGAAGAATGTGATTTTGGTCACAGACGTATGTTTTTCAGATTCGATGCATTACCAGATTATCTGTTTCCGATGAAGATATTTTGATTGAGCAGATTACCGATTTGCTAATCATATCTTTCTGAAGGGTGCTTAACTGCGATTACGAAAATAAGGATTTCAGATTTTCGAGGGTATTCGTTGATTTTAAGTTTTCCGGTGCGGTGATTCGAAGTTTCTATCAATTGCCGGTTGAGTTTTTGATATTTTAGGAGTGTGCGGAATAAACTCTCGATGCTCAATGCTTATTCAAAAACTAAACTCGGATGCGGTTATCGTCGAAATGGAGAAGCTGCTGCATTGATTAGCTTCAAGTTGATGGTTATTCGAGAAAATTTGTCGGTCAAGTAAATCAGAGGAGTCGGAAACCATGCAACAGAAGATCTGAACTGGAGTTTTCAGCGATTTTTAAAGTTGATAATGCAAACCCGGATCATCAATTAAGGGGGAATCTGTTGACGCGCTTCGACGACATCGGCAGACACCATGATTGAAGTTGCAGAATATTCAAACACGGCTCAGAGTGTTGAAGATCAAGATCAAGCTTCGACAGTAAAGAACAAGGGGGAATCTGTTGATGCATTTTGTGTTCGTCACTTGTCGAATAGGCTAGATTGAGCGTGTGTTGAATATTGTATAGGTTAGAATTGAACACACGACCAAAATACGGAGCGAATAGTGAAATTGGGAACAAGTTCGCCCGAACTTGTCCATACACACTCCAGGCGAACTTGTTACCCTATATATAGGTGTGTTGTTCATTTGTCATTTAAGTTTTTGCCATCCCTACGGGGAGCTGCTGTCGGATTCTCTCCAGTGACTCCGGCAGCTGGACTTAAAGATGTATACTCTTTCGGTATGAATGAAGACTTCCGCTGCATTCTACTTCTACTCCATTCTTAACAACGTTCTACCGAATCTGTTTACGTTTACACACTAACTTCCGTCTAGAACCGCCTGATCACGGACCTTCAATTGGTATCAGAGCTACGGTTATCACCTACGCTCATGAATTTGGACATTTATGGACATTAGGAGCGGTTTTAGACGTAAATCATCAAATAAACATACAATCCACGGATAAAAAGTAAAATTGAACGGATAGGATGTTAGAAAACTATTTTCGACCAGATCTATGGTGGAATCATCTTGAAATTTGAAGAAATAAGGATTCTTGATCGAAAAATGTGAAAATGGATTGGTCATCAGATGATGAAAAGGACGAAGCAGAAAAGTATACTGGTCAGAATACAGATAGTTTTCTGACATTTGAAGAGATGTATGATCAGTTGAATGAAGATCTGCTAGAAGAAAAGATTGTTGAGTCCGTACGTGAAGGTAAAATCCCTAAACCAATGACAAAAGAAGAGATTGCTAAAGCAAAGAAATCCTGGTTCAAAGAGATGCAAAGAGAAAGAAAGTTTCGATGACCATGAGCCTTCTTTACCAAAGATGCCGATGTTTCATTGGGAGATATATTTAGCTGGGGGTGGTTTAAAGAATTGAATGTTTATACCATTAAGAGGGAAGTTGGAGTTCAATACTTCAAATATTTGGCAGATTTCAAAACACTTCCATATTGGGATGTAGAGGAGTTAGTGCAGACGAGAAATGTTACTTATCATATGAAGTTTACTGGAAACCGTTCATTCCAAAGCACTGAATCAAAACAGATAAGAAGACTGGTGTAAAAGATATTACATTCATTATGTAGCGTCCAAGAGCAATGAGAAACATGCCCCTGATGCTGATTGAACAAGATTTCTATTCATTGTTTAAGTGGTGGCAAGTAGATCCTACGACGTGTGAAACAGTGATAGTGCTGAGGTTCGATGATCATTTGGATATCACTAAAGAAAGGGTTGAAATGTTTAGGACAGAAGGATTGAGAGGGTTATGGAAAATTATCTGTATTCTGACCAGTATACTTTTCTGCTTCGTCCTTTTCATCATCTGATGACCAATCTTCTATAATCACCTTGTTGTAATCGTCAGCATCAGATCTATGTTTGTAACAATAGGCTCAAACGTATCTATGTTCACCACATCTTCTTCAAAATCAAAGTCGAATGATTCAGCATCAACATTGGCAGCTTTGCTAGATCTTCCTTTGAGTAGTTGTGAACAAACTCGCCTTCTTCAACATTGTGTTCAAGCATTATATTCATCGGTTTTGTCGGAATAGCAGCAACAGGCATCGCAGTAATTGCATCAGTCATTTCAACATCATCCTTTTGCCCTGTTTGCTCCCCCTGATTTTGATCTTCCATTCTGTTTGTTTCATCATTCAGCAACGAGGAAAAATTAAACTCATCTGTTACTTTAGCATCAATAACCTTCAGACCAACTCCACCCTGATCATCATTATCACCAGCGTTGTCAGAGTCGTCTTTGGTATCGTCAACAGGTTCATCATCTTCATCTTTATCTTCAGCTTCTTCATCGTCTTTCTGTTCAGTCTCTGTCTCTGGTACAATAACAGACTCAGAAGCTTTTGCAGACTCGACTATAGGCTCTGTAATCTCGGGCATACTTTCAACAACATGTTTACCCTTCCCCTGTTCTGCCAATTCTTTCTCTGCTTTTTATTTAGCCTCTTATAGATCAATTTGAGCATATTCTACAACAAAATCAATATCCAGACTGTTAGATAATACTTTCTGTAGTCTGTTGAATATTCGATCGTTCAAATCCCTCTCTGATCGTAGTTCTGCTATCTCTTTCTGCAATCTTTCATTTGCGTCCTGCAGACTTTTAATTAGGGCTTTCAAATACCCTCGATCACCTTCCAGGAATTTAACTTTGTCATTCAGAATTTCTTTCTCGACTTCGCTCTGTTTCACCCATTTCTCTAATACAGCTTTCTCAGCTTCATTCTTTGCAACTTTATCCTCCAGAGCTTTAACTCGTTTCTCTAGGTCATCAACATATGATTCTGGAAAGAAATCATTTAAATCTTGAAGATTAACAGGTTCATCAGGAATGCTTCCAAACAGCTTAGACTTTGGAGTAGTCTTAGGTGTAGACTTAGGAATACTCCTTGGTGTATGAACATCTTTTGGAATCGAGCTATCTGGTTGAGAAGACATTGGTGGATCTTGAGAAGTAATGATTAGAATTTCAAGCAATTCAGACCCAGGAGGTTCTTGTGTAACTCCTGTCTGTACTATCGTTTCTTGAGCTTCAGTTGTTTGCACTGTTTCAGCCGCAGGAGGTTCTTGTGTAGCTCCTGTTTGTTTTGCAGCAGAAGGTTCTTGTGTAACTTCTGTGCCTTTTCTCTTTCCAATATAGCTGGCGGCTTTTTGGCTTTCGTGTTTTCTTTCCTTTGGTTTTAGGAGAACCAGTAGTCTTCAAAGATACATCTGTTGCAGAAGACTTAACTATTTTTGCTTTCTTCTTAGGTCTCTCCTTGTCTGAACCCTTATCAGAACCCGGTTCATAGTCAGCATCACCTGCTTTAAGCGTTTCAAGTTCCTTTTCTGCAGCAGCTTTCTTTGTTTCTCTTTCTATTGTATCATCACTATCTTCGTCTTTGTCAGACGTCGCAGATATAACATCATCTTCTTGTGTAATTTTCTCTGCCTCTTGACTTTCAATAGTAACTGCAGCACTAGAACCAGCTTCAATTTTAACATTAACAGGCTCTTCTTCATCAATCAACATAGTATCAATTTTCTTTGGCTTTCTAGACGTTTTCTTTTTCTCTTCAACCGCAACCTTCTTAAGAAACCAATCACTGCGTTTCTCTTTGAATGTAGACATCCATTCTAGCTCAACATTCCGTTCTTTTCGTCACCCCTATCATCTTTACCCCATTATACTCTGGTGGCGCAATGTAATTTTTAGAAGAAATGGCACCAAATAAAGGCTTTGCGATCGTCGCTAAAGCCTGCTTTTGAAACGTGATAAGCTTCTTAACAGTTGTATCATCTAGGTGGCTAAGATAGACAATATCGTTTGGATCTTTTGCAATCTTTTTTGAATTTTTCATCGGTCAACATCTGAATAAATCTTGGATACATAACCAACCTGTTAGATCCCATGTTGTTCTTCATGTGCGTGAACACGAGCTTAGAATAGTTGAACTTCTTGTTGAGAATTAGCGTTGTGGCCATGCAAGCCATATAATCTTATACATTGTCCAAACCAGCCTTTCGATGACTGAAAGCATGAATTATTGCGTGCATCAGAAACTTGTAGGGATTAGGAACCCCTCCTTTTTTTCAATGTCGAATCATTAACATGCCCTTTATATCCCATACGGCAGAAACAACCTCTCACCATTCATCATCGAGCATCATTGGATCATTCTTATCGTCATTGAAATTCAGAACTTTTCGGATGTCAGCTTCAGATACTGTTATCTCCTTATCTTCTTCTCCAACATGAATTACTAATTTAATCACTGTATCACCATCATTCATTGCCGCAGAACTCCAAAATCTATAAACGTGCAACCTATAAACTATCTTCTTTTCCGTTATTGCCTTGTGAATAGGTATACGCTCCATAAACTTGAGAATACTATCAAACGCTTCAAGTGGTGGATAGATAGACTTGTCGTGCGTAATACATGTATTGTGGAACTTATTGAACGAGAGCTGAATATTCTGCAAGCATGTAAATCGAGACGAAATTAGCAAAGTTTGACAATTTTCACAAAATCATATATCAAGTTCGTGCGGACTTGTATTGCCATTTTGACATTACAAAAACATCAAGTCCGGCGAACTTGCCTTATCAATTTGACCATTTCTAAACAAGTTCGGGCGAACTTGTTATTGTTTAACATTTGAAACAGACTCAGACAAGTTCAGGCGAACTTGTCAAATGATTATTCCTTTTGAAATTATGTCAGACAAGTTCGGGCGAACTTGTGAAAGATATATCATTTTAACTCATGAGGACAAGTTCAGCCCAACTTGGTTTAAAGAACCAATATACAAGTTCGGGCAAACTTGTCATCTCTTTCAACAAAACCTGCAACAACATTTCCAGATCATTTGAATCAAATTAATGACATGTTTATGGTCGATAATGGTTGTTTATCATGTTTTAATGTTCAATTTGTCCTTTAATGTTCTTTATCGTGTTCAATCAGCAAGTTCAGATTCATATCATTCAAACTACATCAAATCAAGGTCCAAAGATCAAATTCTCACCATTTCCATGATTCTTAGTGTACCAATCACTAAGATTCACTAATATTTGGGCAGCAATTCGACTTAAACTTGCCAATTTTAGAAATCGCTTACATTCGCCTTAAGTTCGCTCTGAGAAGTATGAAGACAAGTAATGAAGTTCGGCCGAACTTGTGGTTTATATATACTTAACAAGATCGGGCGAACTTGTAATACTAATCAGTTAAGATTAGTAACAAGTACGGGCAAACTTGTCATCTGATGACACTTTCAAAGCATACACAAGTCCGGTCGAACTTGATTACAAGTCCGGGCGAACTTGATTAATTCAAAATCAATTTTTTTTCAAAATTTTACAATTTAGACCCTGAAATTTTCACTTTTTACCAGTTTAACAATCCACTCAGTTGACCAAGTCCAAGCTAATGACCTTGGTTAACTGATTTGTCTGCCGAGTCCAAGTTAATGACCTTGGTTCGACCCGTTATGAACAAACTGTTGGTTTTTCTCAAAAACAAGTTTCAAATTAATTAACTTTTAATCGTTTTGGCTTATCAGATTTTACAGATTAGCTCCCAGCCCGTTGTCAATTAGATTTCCACCAGTTTAGCACCTTACCAGACTTCGAAGATCCGTTCTCCAGCATTGGCTTGTAGAAACTAATGTAGAAACAAAATCTTTTTGTATTTTTGAATCTTTATGATAAAACACACTAAAAATCTTTTTGGTTTTAATCTGTAAAGCAGATAAACTATGTACAGAACTATAACAAGTAAACTATGTATGTACAAACATATTTACAGACATGTTTTTGTAAATTCGTGTCTAAGGATCATATTAGTTGATTGAGACATATCACCAGTACCGTTGACCTTTTAATGACTTTAAGTTTTAAACTTGTTTACCTAGATTGTCGATATGTTTGTCCACTTAAACTTCGACATATTTCTCAATTGTTCCAAGATATGTTAGGTATGAATTATGAAACTTGACTTAACTATGGTTCCCATCTCAGAATATACTCCCGTATCGAGATTCCCTAGATTTTTTCTTACAGGTGAATATAGCGTAATTGATATCTGTATCTGGTTAATGCAAAGCCTTGAGAGCTCAGGTTAATACCACCGTATCGACAAAGAGATGAAGGCTCGACTTAAAGGTGTGTTCCACTTAAGGAATCTTTTAAGCACTGCAAATGATTAGATCTTTCGATTCTTTTCAATTTTGCATGCAGTTTCAGGGTTTATAGCAAAAGCATTATAGAAGTTCTAGGCTATTGCTTCCGCAAAATCAGAAGAACTTGTATAATACCCCAGATATCAACTATGTATAAAGACCTCGTATCTCAGAATCAGGCAATCTCTCAAATGAAATTTCAGAGTACTAAGTCCATATATCCGAGAGATGTTAATCCACAAGATTAAGCAGTTGTAAAATTTAGTTTATATCTCAGAAACAATTTACTGAACGTGTAAAGTCTATCGACACATCCACAGTAAGACTTGTTTATCACTTTTAAACTTTACAATTCTTTTGCATACTGTGATAGTCCACTGATGTACTATTATTTCCTTTATGACACCAAATTCTTTTTGTCTTTTTCAATGTTTTTGTACTTTTTAGATTTTTCATATATGTTTTTGTATTTTCTCAAATATTTCTCCCCCTAAAATCAAAAACATATTTTTGTATTTTAGTTTTTAAGAAATACTAATCTAAAAGATATACAAACCAATGTGGATCACGTGAACTCGTCGTCTGATCCATATTCAACCTCTGCCTCCGCACCTGTCAACAAATTTTTAATACCATTAAGCCTCGTTAGATATTTAAATCTTGTTAAAGGAAAAGCTTTGGTATAAAAATCAGCTTTTTGTTCATCGGTGTGGATTTTTCTATTCACACCAACTTCTTTTCGTAGTAGTCACGAATGAAGTGATAACGAATTTCTATGTGTTTAGTTCAAGAGTGATGAACATGATTTTTAGTGATGTCGATTGCTGCCTTATTATTTACATATAAAGGCGTATCAAGAAATTGCAATCCAAAGTCCCTCATCTGTTGTTGAATCCATAGGATTTGTGAACAACAGCAGGAAGCAAAAATGTATTTTGCCTCACAAGTTGATAGAGAGACCGTGGTGTGTTTCTTGCATTGCCACGTTACTAATCTAGTTCTGAAGAACTGGCAACCAGCCGTTGTAGACTTTGAATTCAGCTTCTCCACCTCAAAGTCAGAATCATCGTATCCTGTCAGATCAAAATTATCGTTCTTTGGATACCACAAGCCGGTGCTTGGACATTCCTTCAAGTAACAAAATATTCTTTTGACTATCTGCATGTGTGACACTCTGGGACTGGACTGATATCTTGCGCAAAGACAGGTAGGATACATGATATCTTGGCGAGATGCCGTCAGATACATAAGAGATCCTATCAGCGACCGATAGAGCATATCATCTACTTTGGTTCCTGTTTCATCAATGCAAATCCCATGATTCAGCGCCAGAGGAGTCGAAAGAGGCTTCGAGCTATCCATTTCAAACTTCTTCAGAATATCATGAACATATTTGGTTTGATGAATGAATATGCCATCTGGTAACTGATCCACCTGTAATCCGAGGAAGAATTTCATTTCGCCCATAGAAGACATTTTGAATTTCTTCTTCATGATTTTTTCGAATTCTTTGCAAAGACTATCATCCGTTGAACCAAAGATGATATCATCCACATAGATTTGTACGATGATTAGATGTTTTCCGACTTCTTTGGTAAACAATGTACTATCCACTGTGCCTCTCGTAAAGCCGTTTCCAACAAGATGTTGAGATAACGTCTCGTACCAAGCTCCTGGGGCTTGGTGTAATCCGTATAAGGCTTTGTCTAGGAGATAAGTTTTGTTCTTGTTCAGTGGATCGACGAACCCTGGTGGTTGGCTGATGTACACTTGTTCGCGTAGCTTACCATAGAGAAATGTGGATTTCACATCTATGCAAGGAAAATGCGGATTGACTCTAAACGTGCAACTGGTGCATAGACTTACGTATAGTCAATTCCTTCTTGCTAGTGGAAACGTTTGACAACCAACCGAGCTTTGTTTCAAACAATCACACCTCAATCATCCCTTTTACACTTGAAGACCCACTTCGTGTCTATCGCTTTCTGCTTAGGTGGTAAGTCTACAAGCCTCCAGACTCCTAGTTTCTCAAACTGAAAAATTCCTCTTGCATCGCTATCACCCGGTTTTCATCACCCAGAGCTTCATTCACAGTCTTCGCTCTATTTGAGATATGAAACATGAATAATAACAATAGCCTTGAGTAGGAGCCACTCGGGTATAGAAACAACTTAATGCTTTGTTGATTTGACTTCTTGTTCGCACACCATTCTGTAATTCTCCAATAATGTTTGTTGAAGGATGATAAGAATAAGATCGTGGCATTTCCTCGCTAGGAACATTAACCGTACTATTCTGATTTGTGACATTCAAATCAATGTTCAACTCAACTCAGGAGCACTAGATGTAGCTTCATTTTGATTGCTCGGGCCAGCAGATTGATTCAACATGCTTGTTATCTTCTCGGATTCTTCATCGGAAGAGGATTCTCCATCATCATCGAAAGTCGGATCTTCATCAGAGTCGGAATTCTGATTCTGAGAAGTATTGGGCTCCGAGGTTGTATTTCCTAGTTCAAGGGAAACATTTGCTGGTGTTGTAGTAGGTTCTGCTTCAGAAACTTGTTCAACCGGAACACCACTATTACTCGGACCTGCACCAGAAGACGAAGTACCAACAGTGGATTGATTAACCATAATTGGCCTTATAATCTGTTCTTGGTTTGCCGACTATTGAAGATAATAAAGAGCTGCAAGTTCTTCTTCAGACGGTTCTTCTGGCAAGTCGAATGACTTCCACAAATCTTGGTAATTGAACAACCACGCATCGCCTTTTCTTTGAATAGGAGTTGTATACCGAAATCAATCAATGTGTTGTGCTTCAATCACTTTTCTCAAAGCAGGAACATAAACTCTCCTAGCGGACTACCATACCCGACAAAGAAACCTTCAAGTGATTTGGCACCAAACTTACCATCTTGATCAATCACTGTACATGGTGCACCAACTGGCTCTAGATATTTCAGATTTGGTTTCCTTCGGTTAATCATTTCAAAGTCTTTTTAGTCGGTTTAACAGTTAAGGCCCTGTTTAAAGTGTAGCATGCCGCTGCAACTGCCTCACAAGCATGGTTCGTTCTATTTCGATCAAAAGTTCTAATCTTCCTCTCAGCTATGCCATTTTGTTGTGGAGTATAAGGTGCACTGAATTCATGCAGAATTCCTTTGGCGTTGCAAAACTCTTTCATCTTGTTGTTCTTGAAATCCGTGCCGTTATCACTGTGAATACGCCTGACAGGGAGATGATATAAATTTTCAAGCTTCTTGAAGAGAATCACCAGATAATCGAACGTTTCATCTTTAGACTCTTGAAAGAAAACCCATGAATATCGAGAATAATCATTTGTGACAACTAAACAGTATACATCTCCGGATATACTTCGAACATTCACCGGACCGAAAAGATCCATATGTAGACGTTCAAGCGGCAACTTTATAGAATTCAGAATCTTCTTAGGATGTGACTTCTTTTTCTGCTTTCCTTTCTTACATTCAAGACAATGATCCATCATGTGGAAGCTTCGAAGATTCACCCCTTCGACTAAATCGTTATGAACCAGAAAATTCATTTTCCTTAGATGTATATGCCCCATTTTTCTGTACCATAGAATCGAATCTTTCTCCATGGCTTTTGTGACAAAACATTGAGCCGATTTCGATGATGTTGTAGTGACGCCCATATCTAACACGTAGAGATCGTTTTCGCGTGGAGCACGCATGAGAATCCAATCATTCAGAATTTTGAAACCCGACTTAAGTATCATGCACTCTTTAGCATTGAAATGAACAGTGAACTGTTTATCACAAATCTGTGATATACGTAGAAGATTGTTCTCTAGCTCGGTAATGTAATTCACACGATCAAACGATACCACGCCATTTGAAAGTTTTCCTTCAGCGACGATCCGGCCTCCTTGATTTCCAGCGAAGCCTACATACCCTCCATTAATAGCTTTGATATCGAAGAGTAGCGCTTTCATCCCGGTCATGTGCCTTTCCACTATCTGAAATCCACTTTGATTATATGGATCTCTGGAGCCCCTGCACACATTAGTAATTCAGTTAAAAAGTGCGACCCAAGCCTTCTTGGTCTTGGGTTTGGGATAATAGCATCATAATCATCCTCAAAATCTCCATCTAAGACATCATCGACATTATCGTTTTCAAACTTAACCTTTTTCTATCTTTTGAAGGTTTGACATTTTCAGTTTTATCTTTCGAAACAGACACTTTGTCGACCTTGACCGTCTCAGACTTTGCAACTTCAGATGTTGTTGATTTCTTTTTGGCAACCCAGGATTGTGAGTTAATCCTTGCTTTCTTTATGTTCAGGAAAATCACCACCATTCCTTTGGTAGTTGTTTCTTTTAGATTTAGAGTAAAACTTCTTTTCATTTATTTCCAAATCTTCTGATGCTACTTCAACGAGTTTGAAGAATTTATCAAGCTGATCCTCTTTCACATTCTGAATCGGAAAGCTATCGTCGAAATATAGTCTATCAGAATCCGTAACTTTGTACATGACAACGTTAGGTTCATCACTTAGACTGTCTTCCGATGATGTATCGTCATCTTCAGATTGTGAATCAGAATTGTTCGAACTCGAGTTGGCGCTCTTATAGCTGCCATCATCAGATTCATTCAAAACATTTTCAACAACATTTTTAACCACAGCTTCGCCATCGTCACTTGAGTAGGTTATATCAATGTTCTCAGGCAGCTCATTTTTCTTTTCGGTTAAAAGTTCAATGTTGAGCGCCTTTTCCATCTCCTCAGCCTTCTTGCGACAATACTTTTCACACAAGGGTGGTGGAACATTGCTATAATCTCCACGTTTCTTACCTTTGGCTTTCTTAACATTTTCTTCCGACTGCATTGTTGGAAGAATGTGATCAATGACGTAAGCATTCATGGTATAGCTTTTCAAAAGCTGTCTCACTCTTTCAGTTTCGATTTTCATGTCTTGAAGCCCTTGTTTTACTTCAGCAATGTTGTTTATGTAAACGTTAATAGTTTTTTGTTTTTCCATTAAAGTAGCTTTTAACATTCTGATAGTGTCATGTTGTTCAATGTTATTATTATCAAGCCTGCTGTAATCATCTTTCATTTTGTCATAAGCCTCTTTCATTGTGCGATAATCGTATTTGAAATTGTTATTATGCATATTGAGTTCGCTTATGATCTTAGACTTTTCAGCACATTGAACACACGGTTCAGCACATTTTGTACATGATTTTTCAACCTCAACAATTGGTACCTTTACCTTTAGACCTACCTTAGTCAGATTTGCCATCAAAGCTTTATTGGCAATTTCTGTGAGGTTTTCTTTATTCATTTCTTTGGTTCCGTTGATAACTTTCTCAACCACAGGTTTTTTCTCAGCAACATGCTCTGAAGATGTTGTATCACCAAAACAACCTACAAAACTAGTAGTCATATTAGGAGAAAGGATACTTTGCACCTTTGTGTGGTGATAAATTTCCTCTTCCTCAACTTGTTGCATATATTCTTCTAGCATTGCATTCTCCATGGCTGCATCTTCAGCAGATGTATTTTCTACGATCTCAGCCATTAGAGCAACTCCGGTCTTTTTGGCAATATATGAATTCCAGTCAAAACCGTCATCTTCATTCACAGCAACCATTGCCTTTTCTACGGTGTTTGATAGTTTATCTTGGATTTCGACTTGAGTCTTCTTTGGGCATGGCTTGTATTGTAGTGACTTCTTGTAATATTCACTGCCACCTCCAAATGGACTTTGATTCCCAGTTGCTTCAGGATTCTTGCATTCTCTTTTGAAGTGCCCTTTTTGTCGGCATCTGAAGCAACTAACCTTTGTTTTGTCGATTCCCAACTTGTTGCTTGAATTCCCGATGTCTCTGCCGGTTAGAGCTACAAATTTAGTAACACTCAGGATAATTGATGCTAGGGACCATTTATGGTCCATCAGCTCAAGCTCTTCTTCATCCTCTTGATCATTTTCTTCGGCAGTCATTTCCGGATTACCAATCTTCTTGGCCACCAAACTTTCATATGATTCCAACACTGTGGCGAGAAGTGCCATGTGTTGTTTGGTAACTTGTACAGAGACTACGTTGCTTAAATTGACTGCAATGTTGCATTAAACACATTTGGATCAAAATTTGATTGATTGTTCTGATTTGTCTGATTCTGATACGAAGACTTTGAACCCGTGCTTGAAAATGATGAACTTTGAGGACTCTTATCATATTTTAGATATGATTGAGCTTGACTCTGTGGCGAATGATTCGAGGAATTCAGATTCGCGCTAAAAGCAGTTTGGATCTTTGGGCTAGTGATATTCTCTTGAGCTCATGTCTTGTAGTAGAGCCCTACATCTTGAGTAACGTTTGAATTCTTTGATTTGGCGATTTTTAACAACTCCATCTCGTGCCCCTCCAGCTTATCAATGAAAGTGGATAGTTTAAAGAACGCCCAGCTTGGACTTTCTTTGAGCACCATGAGATAAGTCGTCCACTCACCCTCTGGTAAAGCGTCAGCCAGTTTATCAATGTATTCTTCTTCCGTCTTCTCAAGCCCATGTCTCCTCATAATCACTTTCAGATGACAAAACCTTTTGATCATTTGTTTCATCGTTTCTCCTTTCATCATTGTGAATATGTCAAATTCTTTCATGATCAGTTTCTTGCTTTTGACCATTTCTGCACTTCTCTGGTATTTGTTCTTCAAGAATTTCCATAGTTCTTGTGCAGTCTTATATTCCGGTAGCAGTACCAATATATCTTCTTTCACCGCCTGCTGGATCAGACTTATCATTTCTTCTCGGCGACATACGCATCCTTTTTTATTGTTGAAAACTTGTTGATGTCGATAACATTATCATTTTCATCCCTGGGCCAAGTATAACCAGTCTTGACTGCAACCCAGCTGTGAAAATACGTAGCTTGCACCCAGTTGGTGAACTTTTCTTTCCACCCCTCATATTTGTCCATACACATGAGTTTCGGCGGTTTCACAGATGTGCCCATCTCATTATCAATGTTTACTTGATTCGTCATTTGAGCATTCGATGCTGTGGCAGTCATAAATGCACTATGAAGATCTTCCATCTTGAAAAACCGAAGAATATTACTGAAAACACACGTTCACAAACTTCGAAAAATGATCAGTACACCGACAAGTTCGGGCGAATTTGCAGTTTGAGAAAATCAGGTTTTGATTTTACACAAGTTCAGGCGAACTTGTGTTGAATCTTTGTAAAAATTTTACTCTGAGACAAGTTCGGTCGGACTTGTTAAGAATTTTAAGAGAACAAGCGAGTTCGGGCGATCTTATATAGATTTTCAACAAAAATTTTATCAAGTTCGGGCGAACTTGATAAAAATTGAATAAAAATCAGTAAGTTTGAGCGGACTTGTGCTATATTCTTGGAAAAACAATCAAGTTCGGGCGAACTTGATTAAAAATGATGAATTTTTAATTAAGTTCGAGCGAACTTGATGTCAAGTTTGACCAAAATGAGTTTGTAAAACATGTTTTTTTCAACTTTTTGATATCAATTCGTTTGAATTTGATGTTCAAACTCTCAAGGGTTTACCATAAGTGTATTTTACATGACATATTAAAAATTTAGCAACTTTTATACGTGAATTCATTGTTTTCCTTGAAAAACTAAGAAAAAATGATAGAAATGAGAAGAATAGGAGTAGATCTTGCAATGATTTCACCAATTCAGGTATCCAGGCTCTGATACCATTTATTGGATCGCTCCATGATTAGCATAGGAACCTAAATTGGTATCTAACATTCATATAGGCGGAAACTATGTGACGTGTTGATCATAAAGTTCAATTACATGTCAAATCCAGATCGGGCAGAGCTTCGCCTCTGTTGTGACAAAGTTGCAAAAGTTACAAATGACAAACTAAGGCACACTATTTATACTAACACAAGTTCGCTGGTAGGATAACAAGTTCGGGCGAACTTGTATAGAACAAGTTCGTCCGAACTTGTTCTCACATGATGTTCCGGGCGAACTTGCATAGTATTTACATAAATACCCTTATACTTTGACATAATCTAGCCCAAACTAAACAGACTCGATCCAAGACTAAGACATAGACATTATGTTTCTCAGATTCGATGCGTTACCAGATGATTTATGTCTGATGAAGACTTGCTGATTGAGCGGATTACCTATTTCCTGGTCAATCTTTCAGGAGTATACTTAACTGCGATTACGGGAATTGGAATTTTAGATTTTCGAGGGTATCGTTGATTTGAAGTTTTCCGATGCGGAGATTTGAATTTTCTATCAATTGTCGGTTGAGTTTTTGATATTTTAGAGTGTGCGGAATAAACTCTCGTGCTCAACACTTATTCAAAAACTGAACTCGGATGCGTTTATCATCGAAATGGAGAAGTTGCTGTATTAATTAGCTTCGAGTTGGTGGTTATTCGAGAAAATTTTCTGTCAAGTAAATCAGAGAGGTCGGAAACCATGCAACCAAAGATCTGAACTGGAGTTTTCAGCGGGAATTGAATGTTGATAATGCAAGCCCGGATAAGGGGGAATTTGTGGACGCTTTTCGACGACATCGGCAGATACCTTGATTGAAGTTGCAGAATATTCAAACACGGCTCCGAGTTTTGAAGATCAAGATCAAGCTTCGACAGTAACGAAAAAGGGGGAATCTGTTGATGCACTTTGTGTTCGTTACTTGTCGAATAGGCTAGATATAGCGTGTGTTGAATATTGTATAGGTTAGAATCGAACACATGACCAAAGTACGAAGCTTATAGTGAAAGTGGGAACAAGTTCGCACGAACTTGTCATGTGGTGGACAAGTTCTCCCGAACTTGGCCAATGCACATTTCAAGCGAACTTGTTTGCGTATATATAGGTGGTGTGTGTTCATTTGTTGTTTAAGTTTTTGCAATCCCTACGGGGAGGTGCTGCCGGATTCTCTCTAGGAACTCCGGCAGCTGGACAAGATGTATACTCTTTCGGTATGAATGAAGATATGACTTCCGCTGCACTTTACTTCTACTCCATTCTTAATAACATTCTACCGAATCAGTTACGTTTACGCACTAACTTCCGTCTTGAACCGCCTGATCACGGACCTTCAGACTCAACCCATTTTTCACACGTGATTTGTGTGGATTCTAACTCCTTTTTGCAAACTTGGTATTTCTCTACCATAGTTTGGAGTTGGTCTTTGGTTATGCTTGCCTCATGCTTCAGGCTGCTGATTTCAGAATCTTTGTTGACTAACTTTGTTTTCAACTCTTTTAGGAGTTTTTCAAAATTTAGTTCATCTTCCAAAATTTTGTTTCTATGATTTTCATTAACCCTTTTTATGCTTGCAAAAACTATGATGCATTTTTCAGAACATAGATCTTTGAGGATCTGGGTTGATACCTTAGACGCAGCCATGAGAGCACAATCACAATAATCTTCACACACCTCTGTATCCCATGGATCAGATAGAGAGTTCTTTTCTTCATCAATAGTATCTTTTGAAACCATTGCTTCAATACAACTTTGAAACTCATCAGACTTAGACATTGTTCCACAGACTCATCACCTTCAACAATTGTCTCTAAGGCCATTAAACAAACATTTTCATTTTCAAAATCATTTTTGGCCATGAGAGGAAAAGTTTTCATCAGTTAATTCCTCTGGCAAACTACTCCAATCAACACAGCCTTGAGTGAAAAAGCTTTGCGGGTTAACCTCTGCCGGAGCAGTGGTTTGAGTAGTTTGAGTGACATGAGGTGCTTGTTGCACATGCACTTGAGGTGGTGGTGCTTGAACATATTGAATTTGTGGAACAGTGGTTTGAACATAATGCACTGGAACAGAGGTAACAGGGTGTGCATAATGAGCAGTGTTTTGAACTTGATGAGCAGGGGTATATTGGGAATATTGGGCAGTGCTTGGTGTGTGCTGAGGTCTAGGACCAGGATGTGTCACAATTAGTCCTGAAGTTTGAGATATGCATTCTCTGGAAAAGTGTCCTTACCTATTGAACTTATAGCACTTAATATTGGACTTGTCTAACCCAACCTTTAACCCCCCATGCAACCCAGGGATTTCCTACCTGTTCTCTTGTAAAATTTACTAGCCCTAACACTTAATAGAGCTAGTTGGTGCAGAATGTCCATCTCTTCCAAATCAGATGGTTCAAAGTGTTGTAAATCATTTAACTCAAAAGAGAGATTGTCAAAGGTTTGGCTTTCCCCACTTGCAGTAAATGCATAGTTGGGTGAGTAAGAATCAGAGTTAAAGTTTCCTCCAGAGGTTATATCAATAAAATGATCATAACCCTGATCCTTTCCACTGCCAGAACCCTCTTCTTGGCCAAATAGAGTTGTGTTACCCAAAGTGTAATCATCAGTCAATTTACCAGACTCTTGTAGCTTCTTTTTCTGGTTTAGCTCCCTCTCATAAGCGAGGAGTATGCTATGAGTGACATCTCTTTAAAGCCAACAAATGTCCGTGTAACGTAAGCTACAGTGTCCCATTTTTCTGGTAACGATCGAAGGAAACGACTATTGACAGTCGAATTAGGGAATACAACGTTCACCAGTTTGAGTTCACTGATTAGACAACTAAAACGTTCGAACTATTGTGTTAACGACACCTTTGACGTGACTAAAGGTTTCATACTGTTGATTCATAATTTCTCTATTGTTTTCGATGACCTCTTCAGTACCACCGAATTGCTCTTTTAGTGCATCCCACAACTCCTTTGCACCATTACAGTGGAGCAGTCCAGCGTAGATCTCGTTGGGTAAGGCAGAAGCAACAATGCTAAACGCCTTAGCATCCAACTCTATTTTCTGGTAATCCTGCTCGGAGTATAGATCAAGACTTTTTGGCACTTGAGTATTGGGATCATCTGTACTTGGAACCATTGGAATGTGAGGTCCAAATACAACAGATCGCCAACAACTGATGTTCTGTTGAGCTAAAATGTGTCCCATCCGACGCTGCCATATGAAATATTCATTTCTTTTCAGCATCGGTGGTTTAAACATCGATCCTATGTTAGAATCAGGTGTGTTTTGAGACATTTATGATGGTTTTCAACATATTTTTTTGTTTTAAAACTTTTAAAATGCATTAAACTCTGTTTTCCAAAAAAACTATCAAACGAATTAGCATGGAGAGCTGATCTTTCAAATCAAATTGATAGTTAAATCAAATTTGATTGACCAAGCTCTGATACCAATTGTCAGGATCTAAGTTTGAATTAGTTGTGATTTTTGTTTCAAAAATGGAAAGTGAAAGTAGAAATTAAAGTATCATGCAGCGGAAAAATATGGAAAACTCTTATCACAACTAATGGTCGTTTGTTTTGATCATCATGCTCTCAAACTTATAGTTTTTGCATGTGAATCACAAACTCCCCATTAGCCCAATAAGAACGTTTGAATAGTACAGAAATGCAAAGAAGATGATAGGTGAATGATCTTTTAGATAGATAATAAAACAGTACAACTGATGAAACTATTTACACTAATACTTCTAACCTTTGAGCATCTTTGATCATGTCAGGGTTGATAGTGACAAGTAACAAATAAAACTTACTCTAAGCACTGCTATACCTAAACTCTGATCAGTGCCAAACACTGTTACATTGAATATAAAACAATTATAACTAAACACTTATCTCTATCCACTGCTTTGTCTTCTGGCATACCTTTGATCTTTGTCGTTTAGTGCCAGCAGATGATAGAAGACAGAGCTTTAGGCAAAGCAGAGTTTATTGAAAAGAGCTTGTAAACTATGTTATCAGGACCAAACATTTGATGTGATTTTGTATTTATATCATCTGTTCCTTTTTGCAGGGTTCAATCCCAACACACACATGTAATTAATTGAACATGATGGGGTTGTCACATGATACCCAATCTTTTATACCAAATCTAATCTGGAATGCAGAAACAAAAACATGGCAAGCTTCAAAGCTAATATTATTCTTGATTGTCGGTTTTCACGTAACTAACCGTTTATTGCAAAATGACCCCAAACCTCTAATATTATTTTAAGACAGGTTTGAAGACATTAAAATAAGTTATTTTAAACCAAAAAATCTATAATACTCTATTTCTATTTGTTGATGCATATGTCTGTTGCATACGTCATCGTATAATATCGAGTCTGTACTTAGGAGCGAAACGTCGAAGTTTGTGTATATTTAGGGTCAAGTTCTCTCGAAAAAGAAGTTTTGTAGTCAAGTTCGGCCGAACTTGACTAAGCAAGTTCGCCTGAACTTGCATTCCCTCCAGCGAACTTGCACTTCTATAAATAGGAGTCTTGACATTTCATTTGAAAAATTCAGTGATTTTGTCACGACAGAGGCGAAGCTCTGTCCAAGTGTTTCCAGGATCTGTAACGTTGAATATTAATGAAACAGTGATTAAATAGAAACAAATGAGTGTATCCAATGTCGCCTATGCAAACGGATTCCGCACGTTTACTTTAGGTTTGTCAGATTAGGACCAGAACGATCCGTACAACGGACCTACAAGTGGTATCAGAGCAGGATTGGCCTAATTTGAAGACATTGGACATAGAACATCTCATCTTCTACTCATTTCTTCTATTTTTAACTTTTCTTGGACAATTCACGGACAAAATGGACTGATTTTCAAGTATAATACGTAAAATCCATAATAGATAAACCCTTGAAAAGATCAGAGCTTAAAACAAACGAATTCATGTTGAAAAAATGAAAAAAACCATGTTTGAAAACACATGTTCGCTCGAACTTGCTGAAAAATTCATAATTTTTCATCAAGTTCGGCCGAACTTGATTGATTTTTCAAGATTTTTGGCCAAGTTCGCTCCGAACTTGCCTGAACTTGATCAAAGTTGATTGAAATACTTACAAGTTCGCTCGAACTTGTTCTCAGGGTGATACAAGTTCGCCCGAACTTCATAAAGCTCAATACAAGTTCGCCCGAACTTGTTAAATAGCTTATTTTTACAAGCTGTGATAAGTTCACCCGAACTTGTCAAGGTTTCTAAAAAAAACGTCTCGGACATTATATATCGTTAGATTCGTATTGACAAGACGAGTGGTAAAAACAGTTTTCTGAAAAATTTTAAACGTTTTTAGCAAACCGATACGTTAATATTGTCGGTTAAAGAGTGAAATTTTTACTAAAATTGTCTGTTTGCTAATCATTTTTCAAGTGTTTTGAACGACAGATTGTTTTGGAAAACGAAATGGGGTCTATAAAGCTGCCAATGTTGAGGAGATTAGAAGAGTATGAAGCCTAGAATGAAAAATTCGTGAACTGGGTCGAAGCTATGCATTTCCGCAGTTGGGTTGCGATTGGGACAGGTTATGTCGTTCCTAGAGATGAGAATCAGAAAATTCTAGAGAAGTGCAAATATTCTACTCAACAGAACGATGATTATTTTGCTGAAAAGAAAATGATTAATCTTATCCAGCAATCGGTTAAGGAAGACATCCTGATACTTTTACCAGAATACAAGACTGCGAAAGAATTATGGACATCTCTGAAGAATAAGTTTCAAGAGAGTGTAATGGTTAAGAATTGTGAAGCTCTAGTTTCTGAGTCTTCAAGTTCTAAACCAGTCTGCCCAGTCTATGATGTAGACAATTATTAGGCAGATAATGCCAAACTCTTGAATGAGATTGAGAGTTTGACATTAGAAAATAAAAAATTAAAAGAAAATGAAAAGAATTTTGAAAACAAAATAAAAATTTTAGAAAATGAAAAATTATAAATGGTAATAGATTTTAAAAATGAAATAAAAATGTTTAAAAATGAAAATATTGTTTTTGAAAATTAAATATAGAAAATCAAAAAGCACTAAATTCTCATATTGAGAAAATTGGTCAAGTTGAAAAAGAAGTTGAGACAGTTAAAAATAAAGCTGTTAATTCAGAAATATTATTGAAAGGTTTTGTGACCTCCTCATTAAAGTTAGAACATATATGTCCAAAACCGATCAATGATAATAAAAAGAAAATTTCAATAAGTGACAATGTCACAAATTATGACGATGTCATGATTGAGAATTGTGATGATGATACTGATGATGAATGTACTAAAAATGATAAACATGAAATATTTTTAAAACTAAAAGAAAATTTTCAAGAACTGTTCTACAATCTAATGAAAAAGGTGAATGCTCAACGCAAAAACCTTCTAAGCAGAATGGAGAACAAAAACAACATGAAAAACAAAATTCTAAAAATTTTCAAAACAAAAATAAAAGCTCATCGGTGCGGTCATCCAATCATTATAAAAACTCACAAGAATTTGAAAACTAGTGGTGCAGGTCGGACCACAGTGCTTCAAAGTCAAATCAATTTTAAAGAAGAAGTAGGAAAGATGACTACTACACGTCAAATCAATGTGGTGATTTGGGTGTTTGGTCTGAATGGAGAGATTGGTATGATAACAGAGTGTGTTACAACTGTGGATTTGGTTGACACATTGCTGTTAACTGCCTGAAAAAGAGATTTGATACGAGAAGATGCTATAAATGTCAAATCAAAGGTCATATTTCCAGGGATTGTCCGACTAATCTGAAAAGAAGATCGGTTAAATCTCAGGGGGAGAAAAAACCAGAGGAGAAGAAAACAGAGAAGAAAAATGAGAAAAATGTAGAGAAGCCCAAAGAACAAAAAGTCAAGTTATCACAAGGACAAAAAGACAGATTGAGAAAAAAAAGGAAAAAAGTTAGAGAGTATTTGGAAAAGATTTTGTCATCGGATAGGTCTAAAAAATCAGATAAAAGTTAAGTTCTAATGATTCATTTTATTCACAGTCAAGTAAAACGAATTCATCAGATACAAATACTGAGGACAAAAGAGAGAGCAGTGGAGAAAAATTTGATAATTCAAACAGCTAAAAAATCAAAGAAAGTAAAATTTTCAAATAAAGTTTCTATCAAACTGTTTGAATATCAAAAAGAGTGTGAATGTTTGTTTACTTCAGATGTTAATGATTTTGGTAAACCTAAATCCAGAATGGATTGGGTTCAAATTTAAAACTGATTAAAGTTTGTTTGAATGTGCAGGATAACCAAGCTTCAAGCCTAAGGTCATTTCAGAAGCAGTGGTTGTTCATACAGAGAGACAAGAGACAAGAGTGATATTCCACACAAACAAAATGGTAGTCTCGAGTTCACATTCGTAAAAAGTCGTTAAATGGTTAAAATGGAAGATTCTGATTTTCGATTTTAATAAGATGTTTTCAATTTTAGGGGGAGAAAAAAATTTTAAAATTGTCAAAAATCAAAAATTTCTGTAAAATTCCTGTAAAATTGAAAAACATCAGTTCAAAATCATTTTAGATGGATAAATTTTTCAAAAAGCCAAAAACAGTAGAAAATCTCAAAATATCAAAAACATTGTAAAATGAAAAATGAGATTACTTGTGCGAAAAGAGGAAATGATAATACATCAGTGGACTATCAGTGCACGCTAAAGATATGTATTGTTTAAAATGGTTAAACAATCTCTAAAGACGTGTCGGTAGGCTCAGCTAGACTAGTAGTTTTGCGAAAATGATACAAACCTAAAAAGAAATGCCTAGTTCTAGTGGGAAACACGGTCGAAAGCATAGTACTTAGTTTTGTCCTTCGTTACTGTGTACCTACTCGGTAATCGTTGAATGCTAAAATGCATAAAAACTGGTCAGTTTGTGAACTTTCACAACTTACTAAAAAGTCACCGTGATTGTATTTCATTTTGCAAAGCTTTAAACTTGTTTTATTTCTTTTTGTTTAAGCATCGGACATCCTCTGCGTATACGAAACTATAAAACTGGATGTAGTGCCTAAACGTTTCTGCTTTATTTTCCTTGGTGTTTCGTTTAAATCTTGGATCACCTCTGCGTATATGAGAATATCAAACTGGTGGTTAAGATCTAAACAATTTCAACTTGTTTTTATTTCTTATTTTGTTTAAACATTGGACTTTCTCTGCGTATCGAAAGATCGACCTGATTGTTAATGTTTAAACATTCTGCGTTATTTTCACACAATTCACAATTGATGAAAGTTTAAAGGCATTACTTGAGTTAGTGTATTACATGATGATCGGATATGCTGAGATCGTAGGGTCCATAAGAATTTAGTGCAAATTAATGTACCTTAACATATCGGTAAGCATTATGAAAGTTTTTAGATTGAGTTTAAGTGGACAACAATACCGACAATCCATGTGAATTGTTTAAACAAAGTGTTTCTTAAAGATCAACGGTGCAGCTGATATGTCTCAGTAATCTGATATGATCCTCTAGCACGTTTTCTCACAAAAATACAAACTGTAAATATTACATTTTAGAATGTTCATATTTCTGCATTCAATATTAAAAATCCAAAAAGATTTTCTCTCATATCTTCCATGGAAACCTAATAATGTTGAATGTGAGCCGGACCAACGAGACTGTTAAGAAACTGTTTGTGTGTGGATACGTGTGATTGTTCTTAATCGTCAAATCTTAGAGATTCGAAGCATCATTTGAGGGGGAGCTAGATAAACACATTGATTAAAGATACCAAAAAGCTCAAAGCAAGGGGGAGCATAGATGTTAAAGTTATTCAAGATATAAAGATCAAGAGAGTATTAAAGACTCAGGAACTTAACTGAAGAATGATGACTACGGCAACATCCAAGGGGGAGTCTGTTGATGCATATGTCTATTGCCTACGTCATCTTATAATATCGAGTCAGTATTTAGGAGCGAAATGTCGAAGTTTATGTATATTTAGCGTCAAGTTCGCTCGAAAAAGAAGTTTTGTAGTCAAGTTCGGCCGAACTTGACTAAGCATTAGTCAAGTTCGCCCGAACTTGCATTCCCTCCAGCGAACTTGCACTCGGAGTCTTGACATTTCATTTGAAAACTTCAGTGATTCTGTCACGACAATGGCGAAGCTCTGTCCAAGTGTTTCCAGGATCTGTAACGTTGAATATTAATGAAACGGTGATTAAATAGAAACAAATGAGTGCATCCAATGTCGCCTATGCAAACGGATTCCGCACGTTTACTTTAGGTTTGGTAGATTAGGACCAGAACGATCCGTACAACGGACCTACACTATTTTTGAAAGTGTCGGTCTTGTAATAAAGTTGATTTTAAAGCCCGTTTAACAACTAAATTACCATAATTCAAATGACCAAATAATTCTACAAAAATATCCAAACTATTTCTGACCCTCTAGATTTCTGGAAAAAATATTATCTTTCATGTTTTTGGTGTATTTGTAGTGAAAATATAAATAAAAGCCTTTAATTGTATTTTAAAGCCAATATTCAAAACCACAGTTCTACAACTTTAAATCCTCTGAAATTCGGTTTATGAGCTTCATATGACTCATAAACATTTCTATAAAATTCGAGAATACCTAGACAACTTAAATAATTTGACTTATATATTTTTGGTGGTTATTTATGCCCAAAAATTATGAAAAATAGCTAGACAACTAAAATTCATACTTTTTAGGCGATGACCTTATTTTAACATCATAAAGCTACTATAAGAATTTTGGAATTTTTTAGGTCCGTAGGTATGGTTTCTACGTGTGGGGTTTTCTTTTTGGTTTTTCAATATTGATTTTCTATCCGCTACTTCCAGCAGTTTTTCAACACCTTTTCCAAATCAAACACTTACCCAAACTTGGTTTAAGTATAAAATTTGTTGAACCATCAAAACTTGGTGGATCTAGGCCCTTTAGAACACATCTTGTTGCCTGCCTATTTCAAGCTTATTGTTAACACCTTTTAATTCCATAGATTATTTTCCAAGTTTTTGAAGGCCATTTTCATAAATAATCATATGTTTATGATCTTAACAACTTACTGGTGATATTAGTTCATCAAATTTTTAAAATCATTAATCTAAACCCAAAATATGATACATAGAACATGTTTGTTTTTGCATGTTGAATGTGTTTTCATGTTTCGGGTGAATCATTGAGTAACATCATTGCACATACACAAGTATGATTGATGATTCACTATCACCATATGAAGATCCTACGTTTGTCCACCAAAACCTAACAATATCCAACAAACTCACCTACTTGAATCTAAACACAACATTGTGCTTTTCAAGTGTGATTTGTTGGTTGTGTTGAAGCATGATCAAGTTCTTTCATGGATCAAAAGCCTAAAATGCTTCAAAGGATTGCTATAACTTTAGTTCTTAAAAGAATAAACATTGCTTGAACTTATGAAGATCTTGGAAGACTTGAGAAAGTGATCTTGAAATGGGATGAAGTGAATGGTGGTGGTAGTGATTCACGGTTTTGTAAAACCGTATGGGGTGGGTGGGGTGAGGTGTAGGGTGGTGGTGACTTGAATGCATAGGGTTTAATATCACTTATGGGTTAGATACCCTAACAGGCACATGTTTTAAGTGTCTTAAGGATGAGTTGTAAGACTTGCCTCTTAAGTCCTCGATATTTATGGGCCTCTAAATCTGATTTTGGGGTTTAAATAACCTATAATCTTTATAATTCTTGCAATGTTTTATAGTTCTATAAAAAATAGGGCTTTTATAAACTTATGATGGTAACATGTTATGTGTTGTTTGTTTTTATCTTGTTAAATATTGAAATTACATGCTAGAATGTGTAGTTTATAAAATAAACATTTCTTACAAGTCTATAAAACCATACGGTAAATAGATAATACTTGTTATTGATAAATACACTAGATTTATCAAATTAGGGTTTTATGGTATTTATAATCCCATGTCACCGTTATTTGCTTTTTAAGATTGTTTATCAGTCATATTAGCTTGAAATAGCACTTGTGTATGTTCATTGACGGTAGTATTTACTGATTGACATGCTAAAATTGTGCATAGTCACCTACACGCAATACATTGTATGACCTAGTTTATGCCAAACTAAGTATAAATGTTCCACATATAAGAATGTGTGTAATTAGAATGTAAGCATGATGGCCTAGTTATACGAGGATTGTCACACTGAAGCCCTAGCTATCGTAATTTCCTTACTTGTTGTAGACTTTCGTTACATGATTAATACATATGTACTAAGGGAACCAAATTTAAAACAAGAAAACTGAAACGTTTCGTATTTTCATACTTTCTGTTTTTAAAAAGCTTGTATTCGTATTTCATTTCCATCCTTGTAATCCGAGATTTTTAATTAATGTGAAATCACATTTTTATCGTATATATTTATTCATGCATACTAAATACATAATCAATCAATCACGAATATGCACATTTCATACAAACCAAGACATATATTATGTTTGAAACATTAATCATACATGTCATATACTATGAACACACTTATATACTCTCTAAAACCCTAAAAACATAACCAATATCTAACTTATTGCATAAAGTAACAAGTTAACCAAGTAAATGGGCTTAAAATGAAATTATTGAGTTTCTGGAGAGCCTTACGAACCACAAGACGCTCCCCCTTTTATGGTCCGCAAGGGATGGCCTTGGCAGACTCTCTTGACATCTCGCGAATTTTGCATTATTCTCACCTTCCAACCACCCAAACACCCTACTAACCTCATTAAAACCCCAAACCCTAAAACCACATTATAAAACTCCTCCTCCACACCTCCTAAACACTTTACACTCTCTCAAATCACTCTCTAATTCTCTCAATTCCTTCAAGAAATCTCCAAGTTAACAGATTGTACTCATGTCCAAAAAAGTGAGTTTTGGACTTTCTTCTTCATCCTTTCTTCTTGTTTCTTGTTTTTAATCTACTTGGAAAACCTCTAGAGGTGTTTCACACGTTTACCATCATAAACTAAGTTGTAACATCACCACTTTGAGGCCCAAAGTTGAATTTAAATTCTATTTTTACTAAACTTTTTAAAACCTTGTTCATCCTACATCATTTCTTTAACATCTTCAAGTTGCCACAAATCTCATTGTTTGGATAGCTTGGATTGCCAAACAGCTTCCAAGTAAGAAAGTGAACAAGACTACACAACTCTCCACACACTATCCATGTTTAGAATGCACTCGTCTAGTCAAGTCATTTGGTTGATTAGGTGAATTAGATGATTTAGTTTATGTCTTACATACTTGTATTCATGACCATCCGAATAATCCAAGTGATGATTTGTGCATTGGTGAATTATAGGGTTAAAGGATTCATCCAACCTATGCATGACCATACTTGACAATCTATGACTTAGACATAATATATAACTACATACATATAAGTACACTACCTAATCTAAAACCAAACCATGATATCAAGTACCAAGTCATGGTTGAATGTCACGAGTTAAGTTGGAAATCTATCTAAGCTTCAGATTCCTTATCTTGGACTTCCAATGAGTGTAATATTCATGAAGAACACTAATCAAATGGTGTCTAAATAAGTTATTAAGCATGATAGACTTTTATGTAATTTCATACTATTAGACTTCTGATTTCCTTCCAATCCAAATTTCGCCATACTCATACACCTTGTTTATCCATTTTAGGACAATCTCAGTGATCCATCCCATCCAAAACGTTCAAGCTCACTTTGTGGAAAGCATTTGCAAACTGTGTATAGTTGACCCATTTTATGCCTTAAACCACTTTTGTGTGTAACATGTATAATTTATCAACTCACTAATCACAAAAATCAATCTTATACAAACGCTCAATCCATAAACATGCTATTTGACATTACTTTGTGTTATTACATGCTGAAATACATTCATGCAACCTACTTGCCATTAACTTCACGAGCCTCCTTTAACATGTATAGCGCTATAGGAGTAGCACACCACCCGTTTTGGGGTCATTGTTAATCATTCTATCATAACGGTCTTGTTCACTTCGGTGACGATATTACGCTAGTGGACACTTTGGTTTGACATATAGTTTTTGCATGCTAGTATGAATATATAACTTAGTACAAATTGCCATGCCAGATTTGAGACTTTATACGTATGCTATGTAAATCAAATTTGTATGCTCACCGAACTTTTTGTGCTGACGTATACTTTCATACATGTTGTAGGAAATTAATGATGATGCCCAAGAAATCTAATTAGGGTGGAACTAGAAACGCACCCAACTTTATTTTATGTTTTATCTTGTTATGTTGTCTTTTCCTTTTATACTTGTTGTATTTCCTTCCAAACAATGTATTATTTCAAGTTATGAATGAAATGAAATTTCGATTATTATTTTTTTGTCACAAATAGTATGTTATCATGTTTTGAACAACCTCGTTAGTCTCACTCGATGTTTCCACCATCAGTTGGGGTGCGACAAATACCAACCTAGTAGAGTGGTTTATTCATTGGGTATTACTCCAACAGAGTTCAATGGGGGGTTTTGTTGAGGAATTGCTACAAGGGAGGAGAAGCCCTCAAATGGTAGTGAAATCGGGTTATTATCCATATTGGTACACCGCCGCCATCCTCTCGAGAAGGCATGGTGGGTTGGTTTCACAAGTAGAGGAACCTGTTGAATTTGAATGTTGGGTGTGGTTTCAATGGTCATTTAACCGTTAATATGAATAAAAACTTTTTCACCACATTACCATTTGACCATCTATATTTTAATCATTTACATCACCATCTCTATTTAAACCATTTCACCATCTCCATTTTCAACCAATTTTACCACATTGATTTTCATAGGGGGTGGTTATCCGTTTCTGATTGAACATTCATACTGTCGATGACCATCTCGTCATCGTGCAAAATCTACACATTCAAACCTTTAGCGATCATCTCGTTGCCATGCAAACCCTTAACCTTTAAACCCTTCAGCTTTTGAAGTCTACCTTCCACGACATCCTAACAATTCGCCTGTTGTTGTACTAAAAGTGGTCTAATAAAAACTAACTAGTTTTTAACCTAAACGAGACATGCTAAGTTTTAAATTTATAAAACTAAGACTCTCTAAAACTTAAACCACACAACCGGACAAGTGTATCGATCAATGCAGTATAGCCTAAGCAGGTTCGAGTATCGAACCAGTCGAGACTCTCTAATTACGAATACTAGACTCAACTAACCTATCTAAGACTCACTCAACTTAATTGTTTTTATGTTTTGAGGGGGGGGGGGAGTTCTAATAACCTAATGCAATTTACTAAAAATTAACTAAAGCTGACGGAGACACGAACTGAGACTACAGATGTATTCAGATGATTGGAAAGACTACCTAGACTGGAATCCTGGATTGTACTAGTGATAATTCTTTAGGATGTTAACTGTTATCAAACCGGGATCCTTTAATGCTAAACCTGTCGAGACACCGAACAAGACCCCTGTCACACCCCCAAATTACCACTTACTGAGTTTTACCACGAGGTGTGTGATGTACCAGGATCTAGCCACTAATCATGCTGAACTAACAGTAATATTATAAAACAACTCATCATAACCAACATGAAAAGTGAACTTCAAATTAAACATTTCACAAAATTATATGTTCAGCGGAAGCAATGTAACCATTTCAACGATTAAAATCAAAACGTTTTATAACATAAATTATTTAATGTTTGCAATCGATGTCTCGTCCCATAACACTCCAACTCCATAGACTGCAAGATCCCATGCCAGATATCTAACGACCTGCAAGCATGCAGAAAACAAGTGTATCAGCGATAAAGCCGGCGAGTTCACGGTTTTGTTTAACATAAAACAAGTAGGTATTTAGTTTAAGGGCATGTTACGAATAATAAACTAAGTACTGATTGGCTGTTCTGTTTTTGGTGCCCTCATCAATGTCTAACACCATTGTTTAAGGTCATTAGTTCACGCCCGTCCTCCTAGGTACGGTGTGAGGGTTGTCAAACCTAATAGCGCTATCAACTAATACCCCGTTTCCTCCAAGGCAACTAGTTCGGTAGTAAGTAGGGACTTTCATGATAGAGTGAGTTTATTAACTATCATCGAAATTAAACTACAACAGTTTGTAAAGGTATTCCTCCAAGGAATAGTAGTTTGTCCCCCCCCCCCGGGACGCATGCTTGTGAAAGAGTAGTGAACTCACCTTAGTTTGCTCGGTAAATAATATCGTGTCTTTATGCGTTAAATCAGTGTTAGGTCCGTTACACGCGACCTAGTGTATGTTAAATGTATAAGTAAGTATATGAGTAGGGTTTGAAGTACCCTATTATCCAAACAACGAGTGTTTACTTTGGTCAGGTTATCAAGTTTATTGCTCAATAATAGTGATTTCTCTAGTTGGTAACCAGTAATGTGATTCAAGAAACTCGGAACCCCACGTATTACATTAACTCAATCAATATATATACAATAACTCAATCAATAGTATGTATAACCTCAGATAGCATGTGGACATATAACAGATAGTATATGGACATATAACAGATAGCATGTAGACATATAACAGATAGCATGTGAACATATAACAAATAGCATGTGAACATACCACTTCAGATGGACATGATTTGATTAAACTCGGATATATGCATTACCAGTAGATTCGGATTTTTTTAATATGTAACCTCGGAATCATTATCACACAACACAAACTCGGAGTCAACATCACATAACTGATAAACTTGGAATCCCCCCACTAAACTCGGACTCAATACCTCATATTAAACTCGGACCTACTGCATTTAAACATACCCACAAACTCGGATACACCTAAACTCGGATACACATAACTCGGACTAATATGTCCCACGTTAAAACTGGACTACCTTTTCAACATAAACCTGCACATCACCATTTCTAAAAAATCTGGACATCATAAGTGTAAATGTAAACTCAGTACTTCATGCATGCAAATTAAACTCAGACCACTTACAATTTAACAAATCCGGTATTGCATTCTTGGTTGACAAACTCATAAAGATGTGATAACCTCAAACCCTCATGACTTCACAAGGTCAGACGATTATCTCCGAGTTTGCCAATATCTCCATTTTCACACAACACAGTTTAATGTAACAACATACGACAAAACCCTAATCTCAACACTGATATCAATCAAATCATCAATTTGTCAGTTCTGTTATAACCTTAACATTTCTAACATCTAGCGGCATCATACTTCGTTTAACACTTAATTACAACACATATAAGTATACATAATCATTTAAACACATATTGTTGTTTGGATGTGTAGGGTTTGCATGAACCAAAAGGATAAGGATAACAACATACAATCATAAAGCAATTACCTTGAGTTGAGTCTAGATGGGTTGAAAGATCGAGATTGATGTGTAATGAACGAATGATTGGAGAATGATTTATGGAATGATAATTTGCAAACAGCCATAGAGTGATTTGTGAGGGAGGTTTTAGGGTTGTAGGAGTTTTATTAAAGTTTTTAATCTAACCATAATGTACCCCTAACTATGTAACTTTCACATAAAGCACATTATAATCATGCAATTTACAATTAAAACACGCAACTCGCATATTTGACAAGTAAAAAATAAATTTCAAGCAACTCTAAGGATGTATGTCTAAACTAACTGTGTTAGGTTAACATATTAACCTGAAATTGCGGGTTGTCACATCATCCCCAACTTGTAAGAAATTTCATCCTGAAATTTAATAAGTAGTCACGGAGAAATGAAAAGATAAGTTAGAATGATTGTGGATTTTCCTCGGGTACCACATCATCCCTAACTTGAAAAGGAATTTCATCCCGAAATTCGCTAGTCGCATCAGTGTTAAGATCAACAGTTTTGAATAAGTGAGGGTACTTGATCATCATCTGATCATCGTATTCCCACGTGAACTCCGGTCCAGGTTTTGCGTTCTAACGAACTCTCACTATAGGTATACGACTGTGTTTACGGACCTTGACTTCTCGGTCCTTGATTTCGACAGGTTCCTCGATGAATTGTAACTTATCATCAACCTTTAGTTCCTTGAAAGGGAAACAAGTGTGTTGTCCGACAAACACTTCTTTAGATTAGAGACATGAAAAATGTTGTTCATGTTACCAAGTTCTTCAGGTAGATCAAGTTTGTAAGCCACCTTACCAATCGTTTCCAAAATGGTGAACGACCCAACATAACGTGGATTGAGCTTGCCTCGTTTCCCAAAACAGACCACACCCTTCCCGGGTGATACTTTCAATAGGACACGATCGTCCCCGGAGAATACCAAGGGTTTCCTACGCTTGTCGGCGTAGCTTTTCTGACGATCACGAGCTGCCATCATACGATTTATGATTTGGACAATCTTCTCTGTTAGGATCTAAGTTTGAATTAGTTGTGATTTTTGTTTAAAAAATGGAAAGTGAAGATAGAAATCAAAGTAATATGCAGCGGAAATGTATGGAAAACTTTTATCACAACTAATGGTCGTTTGTTTTAATCATCATGCTTTCAAACTTATAGTTTTTGCATGTTAATCACAAGCTCCCCCTAGCCCAATAGGAACGTTTGAATAGTACATAAATGCAGAGAAGATGATAGGTGAATGATCTTTTAGATAGATAAATAAAACAGTACAACTGACTGAGTATTTATAATACACTTCTAACCTCTGAGCATCTTTGATGACGTCAGGGTTGATAGTGACATGTAACAAATAAAACTAACTCTAAGGACTGTTGTACCTTAAACTCTGATCAGTGCCAAGCACTGTTACGTTGAATATAAAACTAATAAAGCTTAACACTGATCTCTATCCTCTGCTTGTGTCTTCTGGCAGACCTTTGATCTTTGTCGTTTAGTGTTGGCAGATGATAGAAGGCAGAGCTTAGGTAAAACAGAGTTTATTGAACAGAGCTTGTAAACTCTGTTATCAGGATCAAACATCTGATGTGATTTTTGTAACACCCCAATCGCGTAATACAACAAAACGCGGCGGAAATATTGGAGAGTCACGTTACAAATTGCTCACTACTACTGGTACTAAATTGTTTCATTATTGTTAACATCATTTTACAATACAATAATACATGAAGTTGCTTTTTATTAAAGAAGTCTAAAGCTCGGTTGCATCCCTATGTGTCGTATGCTTGAATAATCGAAACCTGAAACATATTGAAAAGAAAGACATCAACAAACAATGTTGGCGAGTACATAGTTTTGTTGGCCAAGTTAATGGTAAAAAGTTTAGTGTTGCAATACTTTGACAACTACGAGAGTCATCTATTGAAAATGGACTCTTTGAAACCAAGGAATGGCAAAAAGATTTAGTATTGCAATATATTAACTTGATTATGAAACTTGTGAACAAAATAGTTATGCCATTGGTAATTGTACTTTGTTCAGTGTAATCGCCTTGAATTCGATCATATAACTTGTGAGTATGTTATTAGAAATCCAATCAAGGATTAATTACTATATAGAAAATTTGTCATAGCTTGCGTGAGTATTATTAGAAATCAAATCAATGATTTAAAATAATACTATGGTTATCCTTCTAAGAATCTAACATATAAAAATACGAAAGATTCTATAAATATATGGATATTCTACTTTCAAATAATCGAACACAAAATCCTAATGTGACTTGGATAACGCAACAAGGGTAATACAACAAGAACACTTATATATAGGAAGTACCAGCGGCGTATCCACCATGTTCTTATGGTATTACACTCATTTTGTTATCTAAATCATAACTAATCACAAACATATAATCATCAACCTGGTCACATTGTCTTGTCACATACGCATTAAAGTACACAAAGAATCCAATCAAGGACTACCATTTAGTACTTTAAACATTTGTCTTGTCACATTGTCTTGTCATATACGCATTAAAGTACACAAAGAATCCAATCAAGGACTACCATTTAGTACTTTAAACATCCTACAAGAATCAATCTATGAAGATAGACGGATGCTAATAGGATTTGGTTTAGTCACTTGTCTTGTCACATTGTCTTGTCATATATGCATTAAAGTACACAAAGAATCCAATCAAGGACTACCATTAGTACTTTAAACATCCTACAAGAATCAATCTATGAAGATAGATAGATACTTTACGGATTTAGTTTAGTCACTTGTCTTGTCTCATTGTATCACAAAATACTAAATCCTAATGGTGATTCAGATAAGGCTACGAAGGGTAATACAATAAGCACACTTATATATAGGAAGTATCAGCGGCGTATCCACCATTTCCTTATTATATTACTCTAGTTTCGTTATCTAAATCACCCAATAATCTCTACACTATAAACAATACCCATTATCTTGTAAAGCACTTCTTAGAAATGCCACTATGAAGATAGGAAGATTTAAGACTGTACTTCAATATCCTACAAGAATCTGACTATGAAGATAGAAAGATCCTACAAGGATTTGGTTCGTGTCCCCATTCGTCATGTTTTGCATAATTGGAATAATACACAAAAAGTACTTACTAAACAATGCGTGCCATACATTTGAGAAAATTCGGTTACACATATGAATCACCCCAAAATATTTGAAAAACGTAAAAGAGGGGAGCTATGTACTCACATGGGATTGCGTATAGGTCTTGTACAAATGATATAACAAGGCTCAATGGATCAAGAGTTCAAAAGTTGAAATGGTTTCTAGCATAACGGATACTATGTGTTACTGTCGAACCTTGAAAACAAGAGATCGGATAGAATGAAGTCTTATAAACCAAACGAGTATTGGAACTCATATGAAATGGTTTAATAGACTTAACATTCTGATTTGGAATGAATCCAAAATGCTTTTGACCCGTTATGACCCGTTAAGGTAGTTTCCGCTACTTTAACGTGTCATTTGCGTAAAAACACATTCGAATGGTCAAACAAGCCTTATGATAAGTCTTATAGGCCAAAAAAAGTTTAATAAAGTTGCAACATCATTTTTTATGTTAAAAAGTTGGTTTCATATGCTTAACATGGATTTATGCTCAAAAAGGGCATTTTGGTCATTTATGAAGGCATAATAGGCAACTTATCATAACACTTAATCAAACAAAGTGACCATAAGGTATAACCTCAGAGGGTTATTCCCTATTCAACTATGGTCACTAAAATGTGTTTGGCCGCTCAACTTACGACCCTAAACAAGCGCTAAACTAAAAGTGACGAGTTAGACATGTTATACATGTCTAACTAAGTTTATAAAACTGATTTGGTATCAAAACAAAGTGTTTTGATAACCGAAAATAGTTTCGTCGTATAATGCGCATTTTGCGCATTATTGACCAAAACTTTGACTCGTCACTTCGACTAGTAAACGTGGTAATCAGTAGGCATGATCGCTATGGATCATAACCCTCGTGATTACGATCACGTCACAAAGTTCAATTGAACTTTGCTTTGACCAATTCATGGTCAAAACCGAAAGTTAAACAGAAAGTCAAACTGTTAGACTTTTGGCTTAAAATGCTAAAAGAAATGAACAAGACTAGGAAGAGAGCACTTACTTGTGTTGAAGAACACTTGAAGAGCTCAGAAAACTCAGTAGGAGGTCTCCATAATGCTGGAAACAAATTCCAAGAGAGTAGGAGAAAGAAAGAAGAAAGGTGCAAGTTGGAAGGAAGAATTATGCACCTATTTATAGTTGTGGAGGATGCACAATATCATTCCAAGTGTTAGGAGGTGTATTAGGATCAATACAAGTGTCTAGTGATGTGTTGCAACCAGAGAGAGTGTGGCAAAACCGAATGCTTGGTGTCCAAGGCTTGAAACAAGAGGCTTTCACCTTTCTTGTGCTGGGCACCCCTTACGAACTATAAGGGTTGGCCATACGGTCCGCAAGGCAGTCTGGGGGCCAAAGTTTGCCTTTTTGGCAGCTTTGGTCCCTTGACCTGTTTCATCGCGTTTCGTCATTTCTGACACCCGTTAACCTAATTTCTAAGCTATATAAGGTTAATAAATCTTAGGGAACTTGAAATATGCTTGAAGATGTCTCGGATGTCAGCTCGTTCGGTCATACGATTGCGGCTTTCGGTGAATTACGACGAAATGATATTTTGGCATTCCAATCATTAAAATGCAAGATTTTATTGATGGAAAAAATATTTGGATGTCTGTATGGGTTCCGTATTAAGAAATACGCGAATCGACGTACTTTCGCAGATTTTGCAAAATTGTCCCTGGAGTTGAAATAACGTGTTTTTGTCATACAGAAACCCGCAAAACTTATATCTAAGTTATGTAAAGGGTATTTAGGGTATGTTAAGCTTATGTCCTCATCCTGGTGTGTATGTTACGCTAAACGGGTTGCGTTAAAGTATTGGTTATCGGAATGCCTTCAAAGAAAAAGTTTTTGAAAGCCCGAAATTTTGGCACGAGGGTTACAATTTTGGCTCTATATCATCTGTTCATTTTTGCAGGTTCAATCCCAACAATCTCCCCCTGGAATAGATGATGCCAAAACACATTTATTTATGATCTTTATTCCACAACAGGAATTCTCTAATCCGCCCTTTGAATTGTAATTTAAAGTTGAGATACTCCACATCATCTTCATCTTTTTCGAGCACCAGATTCATAAGATCTTGTAGGTCTTCTGCACATAGCTCATATGCATCCTCCATTCTAATCTTGGTGGCATCACCATTTGACTTGAGCAAGGTCAATTCATGGGAGTTTTTGTCAACTTTCCATTTTAGAATTTTTGGGTCAGATGGTTTTCTAGGATGGCTATTTATTGTTGAGGTTGGTGGTAAAACCTCATGAGCAAGTTTTGATAAGTCTTCTCTTAGTTTGTCACTTGCTTCATCTGAATGAAAGTGGATCATATTTTTTATGCCTTCTTTGATAAAGTTGTGTTCATACCTTTTCCGGTGTTCTTCAGACATCTCCCTTTGCCTTTTTCTTTGATTTAAAGCAAGTGTGGATGGAACAAATGTTGAGACTGACTTTTGAGAAGGTTGAGCTTTATAAACAACAACCTCTTATGGATAAGTAGGCTTCTTTGGCAATGTAGGATCAGTTTTTCTTCTTTCTTCAAGCCTCTTATAAGTATCAATCACCTTAACTTCTGACCATCTTGTGATCTAGTTCTTTTACCTGTTGGGATTGAACCCTATGAAAGGAACAGATGATACAGAGCCAAATAACACTATCCGAGCTTTGGTTAAACTATCAGAGGTTATAACCTCTGTTGTACATACATTTCTTTCCCTAAAGACTGCTCTCCTATCATCTGTCTTCACAAAGTTGCAAAGGTCTGCCAGAGTTAAAAGGATCAGAGGATAGAGATCAGAGCTTAGTCATTAGTTAGATAATCAATGTAATAGTGCTAAGCACTAATAGTTAATATTAGCAGTGTTTGTAGTTAGTTACATATAGTTTCCTGTCACTATCAACTCTAACGTCATCAAAGATGCTCAGTGGTTAGATAGTTTAGTATAAATAGGTAACTTGTGTAATAGTTTAACTTGTCTATCAAAAGATCAACTTTCGCATATCATCTTCTCTGCATTTTCTTACTACCAAACTTCAATTGCAAAGGCTGAGGGGGAGTTTGTGAATCACATGCGAGTTTACCAACTTGAAAGCATGATGATGATGATGAAAACAAACGACCATTGCTTGTAGTAAAAATTTTCCATCTATTTCCGATGCAAATCTCTTTTAAAACTCAATCATTTTCCATTTCTGAAACAAAAACTACAAGTAATTCAAACTCAGATCCTAACAATTGGTATCAGAGCTTGATTCACCAAATTCGATCTAACAATCGATTTGATTCGAACAGATCAGCTCTCTGCTATTAGTTTGGTTGTTTTTGCTTGATAAACAGAGTTTTATTACGTTCAAAGTTTTTAAAAAAGAAATCTTTGTCAAATCAACTGAAAATGTCTCAAAACACACAGGATGTCAATTCTGGATCCTTATTCAAACCGCCGATGCTCTAAAGAAATGAACATTTCATTTGGCAACAACGAATGGGTCATATCCTTGCTCAGCAAAACACCAGTTGCTGGAGATCTGTTGCTTATGGACCTCACGTTCTGAAGGTTCCAAGCACAGAGGATCCAACTAAACAAGTGACAAAAAATCCTGAAAACTTTTCAGAGCAGGATTTCCAGAAAATTGAATTGGATGCTAAGGCATTTAGCATAGTTGCCTCGGCCTTATCCAATGAGATTTATGCTGGTCTACTCCATTGCAATAGTGCAAAGGAGTTATGGGATGCACTAAAAGAGCAATTCGGTGGGACTGAGGAAGTGATAGAAAGTTACAGAGAAGTTCTAAATTAGCAGTATGAAACGTTTTGTCACTTGAAAGGAGAGTCTCTAACACAACAGTTCGAACGTTACAGCTGTCTCATCAATGAACTTAGACTGGTTAACGTGGTTTTTCCTAATTCGACTGTCAATAGTCGTTTCCTTAGATCATTACCAGACAAGTGGGAGACTGTAGCTTATGTAAAACGAACATGTGTTGGGTTTAAAGAAATGTCGTTGACACAACTTCATGGGATACTCCTCACTTATGAGAGAGAGTTAAACCAGAAAAAGAAGTTGCAAGATTCTGGCAAAATGACTGATGATTACTCATTGGGTAACATAGCTCTTTTTGGCCAAGAAGAGGGATCTGGCAGCAGTAAGGACCAAAGTTATGATCACTATATAGATATTACTTCGGGTGGGAACTTTGGACCTGAAACATATGCACCCAACTATGCTTTCACTGCTAGTGGGGAAAGCCAAACCTCTGACAATCTATCCTTTGAGCTTGGATGATTTGCAACACTTTGAACCTTCTGATCTTGATATTTTGCACCAACCGGCCCTATTGAGTGTCAGGGCTAGTAAATTCTATAAGAGAACTGGTAGGAAATGTCCAGGATTGCATGGGGGGTTGAAGGTTGGGCTGGATAAATCAAAAGTCAAGTGTTATAAGTGTAATAGGTTAGGACACTTTGCCAGAGAATGCAGGTCTCAAAATTCTGGACCAGTAGTGACTCATCCTGGCCCTAGACCTCAGCACACACAAAACACTGCTCATTATTCCTAATATGCCCCTGCTCATCATGTTCAAAACACTGCCCACTTTGCACATCCTGCTACCACTGTTCCCGTGCATTATGTTCAATCCACTGCTCCACAAATTCAATATGTTCAGGCACCATCACATCCACAAGTACATGTACAACAAGCACCTATTGTGACACAACCTGCTCAAATCACTGCTAGTCCAGCAGAGGTTGGTCAACAGAGCTTTTTTCACACAAAGTTATGTTGACTGGAGTAGCTTGCCTGAGTATTTGACTGATGAGAACTTTGCTTTAATGCCAAAATGATGTTGAACAAGAATTTTGTTTAATGGCCAAAAATGATGTTGAACAAGAATTTTGTTTAATGGCCTTAGAGACAATTGCAGAAGGTGTTGAATCTGTGGAGTTAGTGTCAAAAACTGATGAAGTTCAAGTTTGTGATGAAATGGTGGTTCCAAGTGAAGAAAAGAAAAATGTGCTGATGAGGAAAAGAACTCTCGTGCTGACCCATGGAATGTTGATGTGTGTGAAGATGAGTGTGATTGTGCTCTCATGGCTGCTACGAAGGTATCACCTCAGATCCTTAAAGATCTATGTTCTGACAAATGCATCATTGTTTTTGCAAACATTAAGCAGGTGAATGAAAACCTGAGGAACAAAATTTTAGAAGATGAACTTAATTTTGAAAAACAGATTAAAGAGTTAAAATCAAAGTTAAGTGAAAAAGATTCTGAAATGAGTAGCCTAAGACATGAGTCAAGCATAACCAAGGACCAACTCCAAACTATGGTAGAAAAATACCAAGGTTGTAAAAAGGAGTTAAAAGAAACCCAAATCACTTGTGAAAAATGGGTTGAGTCCTGTAAAGGTTATGAGATTATGCTTGATGCTCAGATCAAGAGCAACATTAAGTTTGGTGTAGGTTTTAGAACCTATAACCAAAATGAGAAAAATGTTGCTGAGATTGATTCTGAGTTGGTTGAAATAGTCCCAACAAATTTGGCTGGTGAAGAAATAAAAATCACAGATAAATCTGGAAACAAAATTGTTTTGGAAAAATCAGAGGTTTCAACAAAAGATAAAGAAATTGAAAAATATCAGTTTAAACCAACCTGGTCAGATGAATATGATATTTTAGAAAACTTTAAGCAAATGGACTTTACAACCTCTGATGGTATTAAAGCCCCAAAAGCACTGGTGATCCCTATCAAAGATGTACCAGCAGAGGTCACAACCACTGCTGATAAAAAGTCTGATAGGAAAAGAAGAGTAAAGATTAAAAACTTGTTTTGTGAATTATGTGAAAAAAGAAATCATGTGGCTGCAGATTGTTTTCTTTTAAAAGCCTATGACATTAACAAAACATGTGTTATAAAAAATTCTTCAAGATGCACCATCTGCAACAAAACAAATCATTTAACTCAAGAGTGTGCCTATCTCAAAAACTATGAGCAAAAGGTAAAAGAGATCAAGGCAAAAGCACTAGAAAGAGAAGGTTCAAGTTCTACTGGAAATAAATCCAAGCAGAGTTTTGAACCAATTGAAACATCTGTTACAAAAGTGTTAAACAAAACCTCTGTTCCTAGAGAGGTGCAAGTGACAGATACCCCACCATCAAACTCATTTCCAAGAACCAGCCTACAAAAGGGTTCCTCTTACTTATGAAGGATACAAAAAGCCTTCGAAGCAAAGAGTGAATAGGCATCCCTATGGATAGAATCATCTGATAGGAAATGGTCAAGAGCAGATGTTACAAGAAAATATCCAAACCACTGACCATTGTCCTAGACTTGAGACTGGACCATCTGTGACCCCATCCAAAGCCATTTTGGCTTTGGAGACCTACCTTAATTGAACTATTTACTTGATGTGCAGGGACCCTCTACTTGCCTTGATAGCTTATGGTATGTAGATAGTGGAGGTTCCAGGCACATGACAGGATGTAGAGCCCTTCTCAAGGACTTCATGGCTCATGGGTGGCGTGTGATATATCTTTTGGTAATAAATCAAAGGGAAAGGTTTTAGGGTCTGGGTCGGTTCTGGCTGGGAAACTCAAGTTTGAAAATGTGAACTTATTGACAATCTGAAATTTAACCTGTTGAGCGTCTCACAAATGAGTGACAGAGGGTATGGATCCTTCTTCACCAAGAGAACTTGTCAAATTGTGGGACCAAAGGTTGTTAAAAAGATTGATCAAATCGTTGCTGAGAGCAAAGCACAACTCACTGCACACAGAAGTGGGAATGTGTATGTGGTAGATATATTAAAAGATAATCCTATGTCTGGAACATGCTTATTCTTTGTTGCTTCTAGCAAAGAGACTGAGTTATGGCATCGAAGACTTGGACACACAAATCTAAAACTATCACCACACTCTCAAAACAAAGTCTTGTAAGAGGTTTGCCTCACAAGCAATTTTCATGTGAAGAACATTGTGTTTCCTGCTTAAAAGGAAAATAACATAAAAGTTCTTTCAAATCAATTGAAGAGTCCAAAACAAGCCAGTGTTTACAATTGCTTCACATGGACTTGTTTGGCCCAGTGCAAATCATGAGCCTAAAACACAAAAGGTATTGCCTAGTGATAGTTGATGATTTCTCCAGATTTACATGGACCTTCTTTCTCCACTCTAAGGATGAAACTGCAGTTATTTTGCAAAACTTTGTTAAACAAGTAGAAAAGCAATTTGATCTTCCAGTAAAAATCTTTAGGAGTGACAATGGAACAGAGTTTAAAAATAGGGAGTTGGATGCTTTTTGTGAGTCAAAAGGAATTGTTAGACAATATAGCATTCCAAGAACTCCAGAGCAAAATGGGGTGGTTGAAAGGAAAAATAGAACTTTAATTGAATCAGCAAGAACTATGCTTGCAGACTCTGGTTTACCCTTGTCCTTCTGGGCAGAGGCTGTAAACACTGCTTGCTATGTTCAAAACAGAGTTTTGATTAACCCTAGGCATCAAAAGACTGCCTAAGTGATTTTGTATAAAATCAAACCTCTGATTTGCTATTTTAAAGTTTTTGGCTGTCCATGTTTCATTTTGAACTTAAAAGATTCTATATCTAAGTTTGCAGCCAAAATTCACTGTGGTTATTTTCTGGGATACTCAACCACTGCTAAGCCTATAGAGTTTTTAACTCTAGGACCAAGTGTGTTGAAGAAACTTTGAATTTGAAGTTCAATGAACTTTCATCACTGAAAATCCCAGCAAATCCTGCAGAGCTTTTTGATTTAGATAAATTCACATTTGCTGATGTTTCTATCAAGCTAGACAATGTAGGTACACCACAATCATCTGGAGAAGATCAAGATCAAGAATATGACTATGTGCTTCCACAAACAAAAGTTAATTCTTCCAACAGAGGATCAGGTGCCACAAGCTCTTGTGTAAACTCTGCCACTTCTGGGTCAACAGTGTTTGATCCTCAAACCTCTGCCAGTTCACAAAATCAAACATCTGTTGATAAAAGTCCTACATTTGGGGAAAAAATCATCAGAATGTTACCCTTACACCCCCAATACCACCACCTCCATTTACATCAGAGGCTGATACTTCAAATTCACGAGCAGAGGTTAGCTCAGATGATACACATTTGCAGCCATCACCTCAAAATGCTATTGTTCCATACCACGGTGATTTGATTTATCTCAATAGCCATCCATCAGATCAAGTTATTGGCAACATCAAATCTGGGGTGCTCACACGGAGCCAATCCCAAAATATTTGTCTTTTTGCTGGTTTTCTATCACTCACACAGCCAATCAAGTACCAAGAGGCACTAAAAGACAACAGCTGGTAGAAGCCATGCAAGAAGAACTCCTTTAGTTCAAGAGACAACAAGTTTGGGAGCTTGTGCCACTGCCAAAAGATGTAAGTCCAATTGGCACAAAGTGGGTCTTCAAGAACAAAACTGATGAAAGGGGTATTGTTGTTAAAAACAAAGCAAGGCTCGTGGTTCAAGGCTACAGACAGGAAGAAGGTATAGACTATGATGAAACTTTTGCTCCTGTAGCAAGGTTGGAAGCTATTCGCCTGTTCTTAGCTTATGCTGCTAACCACAACATAAAGGTGTATCAAATGGATATAAAGAGTGCATTTTTGTATGGAAAAATCAAAGAAGAGGTGTATGTTTGTCAACCTCCAGGTTTTGAAGATACATTCCATCCTGATCATGTCTACAAGCTTAACAAAGCATTGTATGGCTTGAAGCAAGCACCAAGAGCCTGGTATGAAACTCTATCAACTTTTCTCTTATCCATAGGGTTTACTAGAGGTAAAATAGATAAAACCCTATTCTTAAAATGGAAAGGAAAAGATTTGATGCTTGTCCAAATTTATGTGGATGACATCATTTTTGGATCCACAAGCACTGCTATGTGTGAAGAGTTACAAAAACTCATGGCAGCAGAGTTTGAGATGAGTGCAATGGGTGAGCTCCAATGTTTTCTTGGTCTCCAAGTTAAACAATTGCAAAATGGTATATTTATCCATCAAAACAAGTATGTGAAAGAACTGCTTAGAAAGTTTGATATGGATGATTGTAAACCATGTAGCACACCCATGGCAACCACCAAGCTAGTCACCATTGATGGTAAAGATGACCTTGTTGATCAAACCCTTTATAGAAGCATGAGTAGGTCTTTACTGTATCTAACTGCATCAAGGCTAGACATCATGTTTGCAACATGTGTTTGTGCCAGATCACAGGCATTACCTAGAAAGTCTGATCTTATTGCTGTAAAAAGGATATTCAGGTACATAAAAGGTGCTCCCACACTTGGTATCTGGTATCCAGCTAATAGGAATATTGAGCTTTCAGGTTTTTCAGATAGTGACTTTGTTGGGTGCAAAACTACAAGGAAGTCCACATCAGGAGGTGTCAATTCCTAGGTGATTGTCTAGTGTCTTGGCAAAGCAAAAAGCAGGTTGCAGTTTCAACATCCACTGCTGAGGCAGAGTATATTGCTGCTGCTAGCTGCACTGCTCAACTCTTGTGGCTTCAAAACCAGTTGCTGGAATTTGGTGTAACTGCACTAAAGACTCCACTCAGATTGGACAGTCAAGCTGCTGAAAACATCATTAAAAATCCAGTTTCTCATTCCACTACAAAGCACATTGACATCAGACATCACTTTGTGAGAGATTGCTATGAAAAAGGTTTGATTTCTTTGCATCATTTCCATACTTCAGATCAGTTGGCAGATGTTTTAACCAAGGCATTGGATACATCTACCTTTGAAAACTTGATCTCAAAAATTGGAATGCTAAACATGGATTAAAAACAAGTCCTCTTGTAAATCCATGCGTACATAGCATCAAAATGTTTTCAGAAAATCAAAAACTCATCCTTAAAAATAGTTAAAATTGAATTTTTCAATAAATCTTTAAAAGTCTGCTCATAACATCTGTTTGCTCAAAACCTCTGATAGGCTTCAAAATCTTATCCACTGATAAAGTGTATCCTCTGTCTTCCATCTTTACTACTTTTTCAAAACACTGATAGTGATAAAAATCAGTACTTTTCTCATCAGAGGTTACACGTGGCCAGATGTTAGCCATCAGATCTTGCAACAGATGTTATGTCATCGTCACTTTTTCAAAACCCTATAAAAACCCTGTTTTATCCCTCACCAGTGTTTACCCTAAAACTGTTTTGATTTCAAAAATCTCAAAACACTTTTTCTCTCTAACACCATGGCTCCCAAATCAAAATCTTCGAAGAAATCCACACAAGAACTTCCACCTTACACTCTCATAATCAAAACCCTAAATAATTACACCGCCATACTTGAAGCAAGCGACGCAAATACTCCTATCATCCAATGATTCGAATTTTGCAAAAGTCGAAATTCAAGCACATGTTAGAAGTCAAAGCCCCAATCTACATTGATTCTCTTCGTGACTTCTGGAATAATGCTAAGGTTCACTCAACTGCTACTGGTGTTCCTTATACAATAATCTCAAGAGTATGGGAGTGTTGATGCAAATTAGCCCCCAATCGATCTCTCAAGTTTTCAAGTTAAATGACATAGAACATCCTGTGTCATTTCCCCACAATGAGATCCAAGCAGAGTTTCTGGAAAGAGGTTATGAAGGCCAGATGAAAGGTATGACCATCTTTAAACCTAACTTTCCTGCTGAGATGAGATTTTTCTTTCACACAATTCTAACTTGTCTCTTAGCAAAAACCACTGCTTTCAATGAAATTCCATTGAACATGAAATATCTGGGGTATGCAATTTTAACTGACACAGATTTTAAGTACTCCCAGATACTGTTCAATGATCTTGTGAATAATTTTCAAAATATTGAAAAAAGAAAAGCTTTTTTGATTCACCCATGCTTTCTGAGTGTTTACTTACAAGATCAAATCAAAGGTCCTGAAAGTAAAATAGGCGCTGTGACTAACCCAGGCCGCCTCAATCATGAAACCTTTAGCAGAATAACAAACAAAGATAAAGTTGTGAAAACACAAGTAGAGGAGGTTGAGCAAGTTTTACCTGAACAAAATTTTCAAACTCAACCTCTTGCTACTGAGCCCACTGATCTTGGTGATCAGGGCACCACAACCGCTGCTCTAAAACCCACACCAAAAATCCTCAAAAAGAAAACCAAAACACTTACCAAAAAGCCCACCAAACCGAAAAAGGGTCCCCTGGAAGATGAGATCCCAGAGGTTAATCCAGTGACAGCACCAAAGTCACAAACCACTGCTGCTACTTCTTCACAGCAGATGGTTCAAAGATCTCCAACCGGCTTTGAAACTCCTCCTTCTTCCTCACAAGAGGAAAAGGTTGTAGACACAGGGACACCAAATTATGAAGCTCTAGATCCACTTGGTTCTATCTTCCACAACCCCTCTCCCAGGGCACTGTCGCTTTCTACACAGGCACCTTCACCAATGACCACACTTACACCTACTATGTTACCATTGCTGAATGCAATTGAATTAGACCAGACACAAACCAGCACTTCTCAACAACCTATTACTGAGAATATACTTCATCAAGAGGTTGGGTCTGAATCTTCATTCGTTGCTAGCCCATCAGCAAATGAAGATGCTACATCCCTTGGGTTACATGTAACCCTTGGTGATAGTTCAACTCAAGCAGCCACTACAATTGTTGAACTCCCAAGTTCTCGGTTCGACAGTGGTTTCATTAATAATACTTGGGTGAAGGCAACCACTGTTGAGGCAACAATTGTTACCTCTGTTGTGGGAAGTCCCCAGTTCCAAGACAAAGGGGCATCTATGGTTGAAGCTGGTACTAAAACCACTGCTAATGATACCATCGATACACCTACCACTTCAAGTAGGAGTTCAGATGATCCTATTAAATTAGGTGATGAGCTAAAATACCAGGATTTGACGGAGAGAGTTACTAAGATAGAACAATCTGTGGACGAGATCAAAAATTTACTGAAGCAGCTGATAGCTACAAAAAGTCAACCCTCTGTTCTATCTACTGCTACTCTCAAAGAAGCTCTTAATCCTCTGTTTCAACATCAACAACATTATTTGGATCTACAACGCAAGCACCAGATGAATGATGTTAGAAACATGGTTTAAACTAGATATCAAGACACTGCTGCAGACATCAAGGCCATCAAAGCCCATTTACTTCAAACCACTGGTCAAGCACCTCCAACGGTTATCTTTGTTACAACTGATGAAGCGAAAAAGCGGGAGAAACCTTTAGGTCCAAAGAAGTTAAAAATTGATGCTGACATGAGCAGGCCAATAGTGAACATTTCCAGGCCTGATGGATCAAAGAAAAAAGATCTAACCGATGAGTTAGTGGCCAAGGCAAAGGCTAGTCACAAGAAGACAGTGATTGAGGAGAGCAGAGTGTTGGTTGAGAAAAAGATTGAACAGCAAAAAGAAAAAGGAGAGGTTGTTACTTCATCTAAGAAGATTCCTGCTAGAAAAGCTAGGCAACCAACAACCACACCTCCTAAAACTAAGCCTGAAAACAATCCAACCATCAAAACGTCTGTCTCTCAAAAACCTATCACATCTTCAAAACCACAACCCACATCCACACAAGCAGATGTTACAGCATATGTTGTATCAACATCTGTTGATACAGCAGAGGTTGCAACAGATGCAGCTCTATCCACTGCCATGATCACATTTCCCACAACAACTCATCCATTATCCACACCACCAAAAATGTCATCACCACCATCACCCACTTTAAGGTTTAAAAGGAGAAAGATCACAAAAGTGATAAATGATGATAAGATTCCTGCACCTCTTCCACTATCATCACAACTTATGACCTCCACATCAGTGATTACAACATCTTCAACTCTTGAAGTTACTCCTGCAGCAAAGTTGTATCCTCTTGATTTACCAGTAGTCAGGGAAGAGATCCTAAGTTTCTTTTCAGAGGATGACCCTGACAAAAGAACAATCCTATCCCTTAATGGCTATCCAAGACCTGCAAATGTTGATGATTACCTAGAATTGAAATGGAAGCAAGCAGAGGATATTGCCAAAAGAGAAACAACTGGTAAAGGTGATAGAGAAATACAGATTGCCATGTCCTTTCAACTAAGTAAAGCCAACATCTTACACAACTTTGTCAAGAACCTGAGCAACCAGTTGTCAGAAAGGGAAGATAAGCTGCTCAAAAGTGAACTTATTGAGTATATCATGGAGAGGAAGATGTATAAGGCAACAAGGGCACAGTTCAGGGATTAAAGCATAGATGAGCTAAGAGATGAAATCAACAGAATGCAAGAAATGTTGAAAGACCCTGTCAAAAAGCCAACTCCTCCCAACTGGGATTTATACAAGAAAGATATGCCTGAAAATGACTTAAAGTTGAAGAGAATGAAGAATGAACTAATTCAGAATCATTATGGTTCAAAGAACCAAGTGATGAGATGGGGTGAGGTCAGGGTGATAGACACTTACAAAAAGTTAGAAGAAAGGAGAAAAAAGGAACCATCCATGCCTCCTAAACCTGATTATTCAAAAGAAGATGCTATTCTCAAAGCCCAACTCTCCAAAAAGTCCAGCACAACATCTGCCCATTCCACACTTGCCTTATTACACAGAAAAAGGCAAGGGGAGATGTTTGTAAAGACTAACAAAGGGTTTGAGGATACATTTATCAAAAAAGGAATACAGAACCTGATTGATTATCCAACAGATGATTAAGTGCCAAGCTTGCTAAAGATCTATCACAAATAGCTCCTTCTCAATCCTCAGCAATAAAAGCTCCTTCAAGAAAACCTTCAGACCCAAAAATTCTAAAGTGGAAGGTCGACAAAGACAACCATGAATTGACACTGCTCAAGTCTGATGGTAATGCCACTAAACTATCCGTGGAAGCTGCTTATGGGCTTATAGTAGAAGACTTCCAAGAATTATTATGTTTAGAGCTAGAAAAGGATGCTGATGACATAGAATCTCTTAACTTTAAACTTCAATTCATAGGCCAAATACGAGAATTATTCCTGAGGAATAAAGACCAAGAATAAAGTGTTTTTGGCATCATCTGTTCCAGGGGGAGATTGTTGGGATTGAACCCTATGAAAGGAACAGATGATACAAAGCCAAATAACAATATCCGAGCTTTGGTTAAACTATCAAAGGTTACAACCTCTGTTGTACATACACTGCTTTCCCTAAAGACTGCTCTCCTATCATCTGTCTTCACAAAGTTGCAAAGGTATGCCAGAGTTAAAAGGATCAGAGGATAGAGATCAGAGCTTAGTCATTAGTTAGATAATCAATGTAATAGTGCTAAGCACTATTAGTTAATATTAGCAGTGTTTGTAGTTAGTTACATATAGTTTCCTGTCACTATCAACCCTGACGTCATCAAAGATGCTCAGTGGTTAGATAGTTTAGTATAAATAGGTAACTTGTGTAATAGTTTAACTTGTCTATCAAAAGATCAACTTTCGCATATCATCTTCTCTGCATTTTCTTACTACCAAACTTCAATTGCAAAGGCTGAGGGGGAGTTTGTGAATCACATGCGAGTTTACCAACTTGAAAGCATGATGATGATGAAAACAAACGACCATTGCTTGTAGTAAAGGTTTTCCATCTATTTTCGCTGCAAATCTCTTTTAAAACTCAATCATTTTCCATTTTTGAAACAAAAACTACAAGTAATTCAAACTCAGATCCTAACATGACCCATAATTTGCAGCTATCAGTTCTTCCTTCATTCTTCTGAGCTTTAAAGCTTTGTCAGGCACATTTTTCTTATACTTGTTCCAATCTGGAGGAGTGAGCTTTTTGAGAAGATCCTTTAACATTTCTTGCATCCTTTCAACCTCTTCTTTCAAGTAACTCACAGTCTAGTCTTTAAACTGTCCCCTCGTAGCCTTGTATTGTTTATTCTCCATAATGTGCTCAATGTAGTCATTCTTTAAGCTCTCATCTTCTCTTTCTGACAGCTTTTTGCACAAGTCTTTTGAATAGTATTCTAATCTTCTGACTTTGCTTAGCTGGTACTGCATGTAATTTTGCACTTCTATGTCAGTTCTTCCCTTTTTATCTCTCCTGGTGATATCCTCTGCTTGTTTAGCCTTTAATTTTAGATATTCATCTAAGTTCCTTGGCTTAGGATATCCTTCCAGAGATAGAAGTTCCCTCTTTTCTGGTCTTCCTCATAAAAGAAAGACTTGATTTCTTCTCTAACAACTTGTAAATCCAATGGGAATTGAGTGGTGAGAGGCAGTAATGTCATTGCGGTGATTTAAGAAGATGGAAGAGTAACAACTATTGTAGTGGTCAGTGGTTGTGATGATAATGGAAGTGGAGATGGAATGATGTTCTCATCTTCTATGACATTTGTCATTCTTCTTCTTTTAAAGATGAGTTTGGGTGATGGTGGTTGTAGAATTCTTGTGGGTGCTGAAATTTGATGAGTAGAGGTTTGAAATGTGATCATGGCAGTGGTTGGGTTAACATCTGCTATAACCACTGATGCATCAACAGATGTGACACAATAGGAGTGGATGTTGTGGTTGGATTTTCAACATTTTTGGTTTTAGAAGGTGTGGATGTTGGTTGTCTTATTTTTCTAACAAATCTCTTCTTTTGCTGAGAAGTACCAACCTCTTCTTTTTCCTTTTGTTGAGCAATCGTTTGCTCAACCACTGCTCTGCTCTCATCTATCACCCTTTGTTTATTCTTCTCTTTTTCCATGGCTAGTATATTTATGTTTCATCAATTTTCTTAATGCCATCTGCCTTGGAATAACCACTGTTGGTCTTGAAGATGGATCAGTTTTGAGTTTTAGCACTTCTGTTTGGTTGAATTTCTCCCCCTTTTTGACATCATCTGTATTGACCAGAATGGCAGTGGGTGGAGAAGTGCCAGTGGTTTGGAGAAGATGAGCTTTTACAGCCTGGATGTCTGCACTTGTGTCATTGTACCTTGCTTCAACCATATTTCTAAAATTCTCCATGTGTTGCGCATGTTGAAAGTCAGCATGTTCCCGTTGTTGTTGAAGCAGAAGATACATCAATTTCCATAGCTCAGCAGTTGTTTGAACAGAGGATTGACTTTTTGAAGCTAACATCGGCTTCATCAAAGTTTTGAGCTCATCGGCAGATGTTTCAATCTTTGTGACTCTCTCCGTCAAATCCTTGTATTTTAGCTCATCACCTAACTTAATAGGATCATCTGAACTCCTACCACTTGTGGTAGTTTTATCTGTGTGATCATGAGCAGAGGTTTCAAAACTTGCTTCAAACACAGATGCCCCTTTGTCTTAGTATTGAGGACTTCCAACTTTATCAGAGGATACCTTGGTAGCCTCAGCAGTTGTTGCCTTCAACAGAGTCTTATAGATGTAATCACTGTCCAATTGAAAACTTGGGAGTTTTGCAATTGTTGTAGCTGCTCGTGTTGAACTATCACCAAGGGTTACTTGTAACCCGACGGATGTAGCCTCTTCAGTTGTTGATGGGTTAGTAATGATTAAAGAATCAGGCCCAGTAACATTCAGAAGTAAATTCTCAATGATAGGTTGTTGAGAAGACCTAGTTAATGTCTGTTCTAAATTAATTGCATTCAACAAAGGTAAAATGGTGGGAGGTAATGATATTGGAGGAGGTTGTGGAGAAGAAAGAGACATTGCCCTGGGAGAGGGGCTGTGGAAGATAGAACCAAGTGGATCTAGAGCTTCATAATTTGGTGTCCCTGTGTTTTCAACCTTATCCTTTTGTGAGGATGAAGGAGGAGTTTAGTATTCAGGTTGAGATCTTTCTAACATCTGTTGTGAAGAAGTAGCAGCAGTGTTTTCACGTGACTTTTGTGTTGTCACAGGGTTATCTTCTGGGATCTCATCTTCCAGAAGTCCCTTTTTATTTCTTGGTTTGGTGGGCTGTTTGGATTGTTTCTTGGTTTTCTTTTTGGTGATTTTTGGTGTGGGTTTTAAAGCACTAGTTGTAGTGCCCTGGCACCAAGAGCAATGGACTCAGTAGCAGGAGGTTGAGATTGAACATTTTGTTCTTCTAAAACAAGCTCAGCCTCCCCTACTTGTGTTTTTTATTTTGATTGATCGGTGATGCGAGTAAAAGTTTCATGTGTAAGGCGGCCATGTGGTGTCACAGCCCCTTGTTTAACAGCATCACCAATCTTCTTTTGAAGATAAACACTTAGAAATCTAGGATGCATTAGAAAAGGTGCGCGATCCTTTTGAATATTTTCAAAATTTGTCACCAAGTCATTGAACAATACTTGGGAAAAGTTAAAATCTGATTTTGTTAAAATAGGATAATCAAAGTATTGCATGTTCAAAGGTATCTCATTAAAATCTGTTGACTTGGCAGACATGCAGGTTAACAAAGTGTGAAAGAAAAACTTCATTTTAGCAGGAAATTGAGGTTTATAGATAGTTTTTCCTTTAAGTTGACCAACATACCCTCTTTCAATGAACTCGTGTTGTAAATCAACGATTGGGAAAGAAGTAGCACAGTTAGGTCATTTAACCCAAAAGCCTCTGAAATCGAAACAGATGTAACTTCCAACAAAGTTTTTCCCACCGTTATGACAATAAGATAGGCCACCTTGTCTGTGTAATGCACCTTGGAGTTTGCCCATAACTCTCTTAAAGATGTTCGATAAATGGGAGCAGTGATTTGCATGAGTTCTTTGTAATTTGACTCTTTCAACGCTTTAATCATTGAATGATGTTGCGTATTTGAGTTCATTTCTTCAAAAATTGCAACGTAGTTATGTGGGGTTTTGAAGTTTAGGATCACCATGATCGAAAACGATGAAGAACAGTTGTGAAAATGAAGAATATTGAGAGAAAACCGCTATTAGAATTTTGAATTCGATACGGCAGAGCTAAAAACTCTTATTGGGATTAAAACAGGGTTTTATAAAGGGAACAAGTGATGATGACGTGGCAAAGATCTGACGGCTATCATCTGTCCACATGTATCCTCTGATAGTGTATGGAAGACAGTTGTTATGGTAAACACTGTTGTGTGTCAACAGTGGATGGAAAGAAGTGTTTTGAATCTACACTATCAGTGGATAAGGTCAACATAGTGGTTTGACCAATCAGAGGATACACTTTGTCTAGTGGACAGATTTTACAAGCCTGTCAGTGTTTTGAAAGAGTGGTGGATAGAACAGACTTTTGAGATTTATTGAAAACTTCAATTTTGACTATTTTTAAGGATGAATTTTTTATTTTCAGAAAACATTTTATTGCTATTTACCAGTGTTGCAAAAATCGCGATTAATGTCGGCCCTCTACTGAATAATTTTTCGTTAATCAGTCCATTAATCGCTAGTCGATCCTAGTCGGCCAGAATCGGCCCTAGTCGGTCGGACAAAAAATCGGAAAAAAATGGGAAAAATCCGGCAAAAATTGAAAAAATCAGAAAAAATCGAAAAAAAACATAGATTCCAGCCAGAACCTACCATATTCCAGTCAAAACTTATCTACTTAAAAAAGTTATGTATTATAATATGTGTATATATGTATAAAACTTAAAATTATACATAAAAAGTCCGATCCGATTATCCCGAGTAATCCCGATTAATCGCTAGTCCCTACCCCACCGGCCGACTACCTTCTAGCGAGTTCTACAACCATGCTATTTACACATGGATCACAAAATTTTTGGTTTTAATCCATGTTTAGCATTCCAATTCTAGAGATCAAACTTTCAAAGGTAGATGTATCTAATGCTTTGGTTAGAGCATCCGCCAGTTGATCTTCAGTATGGACATGTTGTAAAGAAATCAATCCTTTTTCATAGAAATCTCTCACAAAATGATGTCTGATGTTAATATGCTTTGTGGTGGAATGTAAGACAGGATTTTTAATGATGTTTTCAGCTACTTGACTATCTATCTTGAGAGGAGTCTTTAAGTCGATTACACCAAAATCCAGCAGTTGGTTCTGAAGCCACAAAAGTTGAGCAGTGCAACTTGAAGCAACAATGTATTCTGCCTCAGCAGTGGATGTAGAAACTGCAACTTGCTTTTTGCTTTGCCAGGACACTAAGCAATCACCTAGGAATTGAACTCCTCCTTATGTGGACTTCCTTGTAGTGTGGCAACCAGGAAAATCACTATCTGAGTAACCTGAAATCTCCATCTTTCCATTAGCAGGATACTAGATACCAAGTGTGGGAGCACCTTTTATATCCTTTTACAGCAATTAAGTTTTACTTTCTAGGTGATGATTGGGATCTGGCACAAACACATGTTTCAAACATAATATCTGGCCTATAAGCATTTAGGTACAATAAAGACCCAATCATAATTCTATAAAGAGTTGATCAACCAAGTCATCTTTGTCCTTAATAGTGACAAGCTTTGAGGTTGCCATGGGTGTGCGACAAGGTTTACAGTCATTCATATCAAATTTGTTAAGTAGTTCTTTGACATACTTATTTTGATGAATGAAAGTACCATTGTGCTTTTGTTTAACTTGAAGACCAAGAAAACATTTGTAGCTCACCCATTGCACTCATTTCAAACTCAGCTGCCATGAGTTGTCTAAACTCTTCACACATGGCAGTGCATGTGGATCCAAATATGATGTCACCCACATAAATTTGGACAAGCATCAAATCTTTTCCTCTCCATTTCAAAAATAATGTTTTGTCAATTTTACCTCTTGAAAATTGTCTTGACAACCAGCATGTATTTATTCCATTTGCCTATGATACTTTTGGGTTCCTTGCGCCAGATGTTATGGACCTACTTAGCCGAGTTCAAAAGGTCATGCATAGTAATGTTATGACCCCGAGATCTATGGATGTAGTTTTTAAAAGACTTAGTTTTGCTATTCAAAAAGGGGTAGCGGCGCAGCTTGTTGCCCGTTTACCTTCTATCTCTATGTAATTAAGTTGTGTGAATGAAATTCATGCTATATTTGTAACAACTATTAGTTTAAGCATACAAAGTGAATTTTGTAAAAACAATGGATAAGAGAAAAGTGGATAAAGTTTTATACCAGGCTCTGGGTGCTTGGTTTAGACCATACAGTGCTTTGCTTAACTTGTACACATGATCATGATAGAATGCATCTTCAAATCCAGGAGGTTGACACACATACACTTCTTCCTTGATCTTTCCATACAAGAATGGGCTTTTGATGTCCATTTGAAACACTTTGATATGTGGTTGGCAGCAAAAGCTAAGAACAATCTGATGGCTTCTAATCTTGCTACTGGAGCAAAGGTTTCATCATAGTCAATGCCTTCTTCCTGTCTGCAGCCTTGAACCATGAGCCTTGCCTTGTTCTTAACAACAATACCCCTTTCATCAGTTTTGTTCTTAAAGACCCACTTTGTGCCAATAGGACAGACAACCTTAGGCAGTGGTGCAAGTTCCCAAACTTGTTGTCTTTTGAACTGAAGGAGCTCCTCTTGCATTGCTTCTGCCCAACTATTGTCTCTTAGTGCCTCTTGGTACTTGACAGGTTGTAGTGAGTAATCAAAAGCCAGCAAAAAGACAAATGTTTTGAGATTGGCTTCTTGTGAGCACTCTCGCATTGATGTTGCCAATAACTTGATCCAATTGATGGCTTTTGAGGAAAATCATATCACCTTGATATGGGATAATTGCATTTTGAGGTGAGGGTTACAAATGTGTATCATCTGACCTAACCTCTGCTGGTGAATTTGAAGGTCCAGCCTCTGATTGGAATTGTTGGAGGTATGGGAGATATGGATGTGTGATTGTGTTGATTTATGTCCATATTTTGTGGACTTTCATCAACAGTGGTTGGATTTTAAGAACTAGCAGAGGTTTAGGGATCAACAACTGTTGAGCCAGCAGAGCTTTCACCATTGTTACTAACATCTGCTCCTCTGGTAGCTTGAATGACTTTGAAGTTTGCAAGAACACAGTCATATCCTTGATCTTGATGTGTTGATTGTGATGGACCTGCGTGGTTAGTCTTCACAGACACATCTTCAATGTAAATTTTTCTAAATCAAACAACTCAGCGGATTTGCTGGGATTTTCAATGAGGAAAGTTCATTGAACTTCACATTCAAAGTTTCTTCAACACACTTTGTCCTAGAGTTAAAAACTTTGTAGGCTTTAGCAGTGGTTGAGTATCCCAGAAAGTAACCACAATCAACTTTGGCTAAAAACTTTGAAATTGAATCTTTTAAGTTTAAAATGAAGCATGGACAGCCAAAAACTTTGAAATATGAGATCAGAGGTTTGATTTTGTAAAGGATTTCATAGGCAGTCTTTTGATGCCTGGGGTTAATCAAAACTCTGTTTTGAACATAGCAAGCAGTGTTTACAGCCTCTGCCCAAAAAGACAAGGGTAAACCTGAGTCTGCAAGTATAGTTCTTGTTGATTCAATTAAAGTTCTATTTTTTCTTTCAACCACCCCATTTTGTTATGGAGTTTTTGGGATGCTGTATTGCCTAACAATACCTTTTGACTCACAGAAAGCATCCAACTCCCTGTTACTAAACTCTGTCCCATTGTCACTTCTAAAAATTTTTAATGGTAGGTCAAATTGCTTTTCAACTTGTTTTACAAAATTTTGCAAAATACCTCATCTTTAGAATGCATGAAGATAGTTTTTAGATTTGTGTGCCCAAGTCATCTTGAAAAATCATCAACAATGACCAAACAATACATTCTCTTTGTGAGACTCATGATTTTTATAGGGCCAAACAAATCCATGTACAACAATTGTAAGCACTGGGTTGTTTTGGACTCTTCAATGGATTTGTAAGAGCTTTTATGTTGTTTACCTTTTAAACAGGAACCATAATGCTCTTCACAGGAAAATTGTTTGTGAGGTAAACCTGTGACAAGACTTTGTTTTAAGAGAGTGGAGATAGTTTTTAGATTTGTGTGCCCAAGTCTTCTATACCATAACTTTGTCTCTTTGTTTGATGCAACTGAGAACAGGCATGCATTAGACATTGGGTTATTTTTTAACATATCAACCACATACACATTGCCAATCCTGTGAGCAACAAGTTATGCTTTACTCTCAGCAATGATTTGATCAGTCTTTTTAACAACCTCTGGTCCTACAATTTGACATGTTTTCTTTGTAAGAAGGATCCATATCCTTTGTCACTCATTTTTGAAACACTCAGAAGATTGAATTTTAGATTGTCAATGAGGTTAACATTTTTAAATTTGAGTTTCCCAGCTTAAACACACCCAGACCCCAACACCTTCCCTTTTGAATTATTACCAAAGGATATATCACCCCCTCTTTGAGCCATGAAGTCTTTGAGCAGGGCTTTACATCTTGTCATGTGCCTGGAGCCTCCACTATCTACATACCATAAACTATCAAGGCAAGTAGAAGCTCCTTGCACACAAGTAGATAATGAGTTCAGGTGGGTTTCCAAAGCCAAAATGGCTTTGGATGGGGTCATAGATTGTCCAATCTCAAATTCAGGAGAATGGTCAGTGGCTTAAGTTGGTCTTTGTAACCACTGTTGTGAACCATTTCCTGTTAGATGTTGGAAACCATAAGGATGCCTATTTACTCTTGGCTTTGAGGGTTTTTTGTAACCCTCATAACTAAAAGGAACCTTTTGATAAACAGGTTGGCCATATCCTCTTGGGACCTGTTGGCAGGTGGTGCATCTGTCACTTGTACCTCTGTGGGAACAGAGGTTTTGGTCAGTGCTTTAGTAACAGATGTTTCAACTGGTTCAAAGGTCTGCTTAGATTTATTTCTAACAGAACTTGAACTTTGACTTTCAAGAGCTTTTGTTTTGATCCCTTTTACCTTTTCAACATAGGTTTTAAGATAAACACACTCTTGAGTTTTGTGATTTGTCTTCTCACAAATGATACATTTTGAGGAATTTGGGATCACACAAGTTTTGTTTATGTCATAAGTTCTCAAAAGAAAACAATTTCCAGATACATGAATTATTTTCTCACAAAAATTACAAAACAAGTTTTTGACCTTTTCCTTCTTCCTTTTATTAGACTTCTTTTCAACAGATGTTGTAACATCTGCTGGAAGATCCTTAATAGGAATGATTATTGCCTTTGGTACTTTGACACCATCAATGGTTATGAAGTCCATTGGCTTGAAATTTTCTAAAATGTCACACTCATCTGAACATGTGGGTTTAAACTGATATTTCTAAACCTCCTTAAAAGTTGAGGACCCCTCATGTTTTTCCAAAATGATTTTGTTACCATTCTTATCTGTGACTTTTATTTCCTCACCAGCCAAGTTTTTGGGGACAACTTCAACCAAACTATAATCAATTTTAGCACCATTTTCAGAAATTTGATCATTGTTTTTAAAACCAATACCAAATTTTATGTTGCTCTTGATATGTTTTTTCCAACATAATCTCATAACCTTTACAAGACTCTACCCATTTTTCACATGTGATTTGGGTAGTTTCTAACTCCTTTTTGCAAACTTGGTATTTTTCTACCATAGTCTGGAGTTGGTCTTTGGTTATGCTTGCCTCATGCTTCAGGCTGCTGATTTCAGAATCTTTGTTAACTAACTTTGTTTTTAACTCTTTTGTGAGTTTTTCAAAATCAGTTCATCTTCCAAAATTTTGTTCCTAAGGTTTTCATTTACCCTTTTTATGTTTGCAAAAGCAATGATGCATTTTTCAAAACATAGATCTTTGAGGATCTGGGGTGATACCTTAGAAGCAGCCATGAGAGCACAGTCACAATCATCTTCACACACATCTGAAACCCATGGATCAGATAGAGAGTTCTTTTCTTCATCAACAGTATCTTTTGAAACCACTGCTTGATCACAACTTTGAAATTCATCAGACTTAAACACTTGTTCCACAGACTCATTACCTTCAACAATTGTCTCTAAGTCCATTAAACAAATATTTTCATTTTCAAAATCATTTTTTGGCCATAAGAGCAAAGTTTTCATCAGTTAGTTCCTCTGGAAAACTACTCCAATCACAAAGGCTTGAGTGAAAAGACTTTGCTGGTTAACCTCTGCCGGAGCAGTGGTTTGAGTAGTTTGAGTGACATGAGGTGCTTGTTGCACATGCACTTGAGGTGGTGGTGCTTTGACATACTGAATTTGTGGAACAGTGGTTGTTGGGTGTGCAAAGTGAGCAGTTTTGAACTTGATGAGCAGAGGTATATTGGGAATACTGGGCAGTGCTTTGTGTGTGCTGAGGTCTAGGGCAAGGATGTGTTACAATTGGTCTAGAATTTTGAGATCTGCATTCTCTGGCAAAGTTTCCTAACCTATTGCACTTATAGCACTTGATTTTAGACTTGTCTAACCCAACCTTCAACCCCGCATGCAACCCATGGAATTTCCTACCTGTTCTCTTGTAAAATTTACAACCTCTAACACTTAATAAAGCCAGTTGGTGCAAAATGTCCATCTCTTCCAAATCAGATGGTTCAAAGTGTTGCAAATCATTTAACTTAAAATAGAGACTGTCAGAGGTTTGGCTTTCCCCACTTGCAGTAAATGCATAGTTGGGTGAGTAAGAATCAGAGTTAAAGTTTCTTCTAGAGGTTATATCAAGAAAATGATCATAACCCTGATCCTTTCCACTGCCAGAACCCTCTTCTTGGCCAAATAGAGCTGTGTTACCCAAAGTGTAATCATCAGTTATTTTACCAGACTCTTGTAGCTTCTTTTTTTTGGTTTAACTCTCTCTCATAAGTGAGGAGTATGCCATGAAGTTGTGTGAGTGATATCTCTTTGAAACCAAATAGACGTTCGTGTAACGTAAACTACAATGTCCCATTTTTCTAGTAACAATCGAAGGAAACGACTATTGACAGTCGAATTTGAGAATACAACGTTCACCTATTTGAGTTCACTGATTAGACAGCTAAAACATTCGAACTGCTATGTTAACGACTCACCTTTGACGTGACAAAAGGTTTCAACCTGTTGATTCAGAATTTCTCTATTTTTTCAATGACCTCTTCAGTACCACTGAATTGCTCTTTTAGTGCGTCCCACAACTCCTTTGCACTATTGCGGTGAAGCAGTCCAGCATAGATCTCATTGGGTAAGGTAGAAGCAATAATGCTAAACGCCTTAGCATCCAATTCTATTTTCTGGTAATCCTGCTCGGAGTAGTTATCAGGACTTTTTAGCACTTGAGTATTGGGATCCTCTGTACTTGGAACCATTGGAATGTGAGGTCCAAATACAACAGATCGCCAACAACCGGTGTTCTGTTGAGCTAAAATATGTCCCATCCTACGTTGCCAGATGAAATATTCATTATCTTCAGCATAGGTGGTTTAAACATCGATCCAATGTTGTAATCAGGTGTGTTTTGAGACATTTCTGATGGTTTTCAACAAATTTTTGTTTTGCAAGCTTTTAAATGCAGTAAAACTATGTTTTCCACAAACTATCAAACGAATTAGCAGGGAGAGCTGATCTTCCAAATCAAATTGATAGTTAAATCAAATTTTGATTGACCAAGCTCTAATACCAGTTGTTCGGATCTAAGTTTGAATTAGTTGTGATTTTTGTTTCAAAAATGAAAAGTGAAGATATAAATAAAAGTAATATGCAGTGGAAATGTATGGAAAACTTTTATCACAACTAATGGTCATTTGTTTTAATCATCATGCTTTCAAACTTATAGTTATTGCATGTGAATCACAAGCTCCCCGTAGCCCAATAGGAACGTTTGAACAGTACAAAAATGCCGAGAAGATGATAGGTGAATGATCTTTTAGATAGATAAATAAAACAGTACAACTGATTGAGTATTTATACTACACTTCTAACCTCTGAGCATCTTTGTTGACGTTATGGTTGATAGTGACATGTAACAAATAAAATTAACTCTAAGGACTGCTCTACCTTAAACTCTGATCAGTGCCAAGCACTGTTACATTGAATATAAAACTAACAAAGCTAAACACTAATCTCTATCCTCTTCTTGTGTCTTCTGGCAGACCTTTGGTCTTTATCGTTTAGTGTTGGCAGATGATAGAAGGCAGAGCTTAGGTAAAACAGAGTTTATTGAACAGAGCTTGTAAACTCTGTTATCAGGGTCAAACATCTGATATGATTTTGGTTCTATATCATCTGTTCCTTTTTGCAGGGTTCAATCCCAACATTCTCAGAAGTTTCAAGTACGAGTTATGGGACTGTGATTTGGCTGTCACCAACCTCAGCCCAACAAAGAGGAGATCGACACTTCCGCCCATACAACGCTTCAAACGGAGCTGCCTAAATGCTAGAGTGGTAACTATTATTGTAGGAAAACTCTACCAACAACATATGTCTTTCCCAACCTTTACCAAAATCAATCACACATGTTCGCAGCATGTCTTCAAGCGTCTGGATGCTTTGTTCGCTTTTACCATCCGTTTGAGGATGATAGGCTATGCTCATATCTAAACGTGAGCCGAATGATTTATGCATTGCTTGCCACAGATCAGACATGAAACACAGATCGCGATCATAGATGATGGAAGTTTTCACCCCGTGCCAGAAACTACTTCCATCAAGTAAATGTTGGCAAGTGTAGAAAACTTGTCGGTTTCTTTGATCGTAAGGAAATGAGCACACTTGGTTAAACGTTCGACAATCACCCAAATGGTATCGTTTCCATTTTGTGTTCTTGGTAGACTGGTGACAAAATCCATGGAAATCTGTTCCTATTTGCACATAGGCAGTTCTGGTTGCTGAAGTAAACCAGACGGTTTTTGGTATTCTACCTTGACTTTCGCGCAAGTCAAGCATTTGCTCACACACGTCGCTATCTTAGCTTCCATGCCTGGCCACCACTACAAGAGTTTTAGATCCTTATACATCTTATCAGATCCCGGATGAATGGAGTATCGAGACTTGTGTGCTTCATCCAACACAAGTTCTCATAGGTTTCTGTAGGATGGGACCCATATTCGCTCCATAAAATAGCGAATACCATCGACTTGGTTACGTGTTGTTTCTCCATGCCCCACATGGATTCAGCTTGAAGGTTCTCGTCCTTCAAAGCTTTAGTTTGAGCAGAGCGGATCTGGTCAGGAAGGTTAGAGTGAATAGTAAGCTGTAAAGTTGGTGCGTGTTTAGCTTTGGTTTCCTTCTGGCTGAGGGCGTCAGCTACCACGTTAGCTCTGCCTGGATGATACTTGATCGCGCAATCGTAATCGTTCACGAGTTCAACCCAACGACGTTGTCGCATGTTTAACTCTTTCTGATCGAATATGTGTTGAAGGTTCTTATGATCGGTATAAATAATGCATTTAGTACTCTACAAGTAGTGCCTCCAGATTTTGAGTGCGAAGACCACGGCTCCCAATTCCAAATCATGAGTCGTGTAGTTATTCTCGTGAGTTTTCAACTGTCGGGAAGCATAGGCTTTCACTTTCTTGCGTTGCATCAGCACACAACCGAGACCCTGAATAGAGGCATCACAGTACACCACGAAATCATCCGTACCTCTTGTAAGGATAATATCGGGGTACTACAGAGTTTTTTCTTTACCCACGAGTAATTAACACCCTTCTGAGTTAATGCAGTCAAAGGTTATGCGATTTTTGAAAATCCCTCAATGAATCTACGATAGTATCCCGCGAGACCAAGAAATTGTCGCACCTCCGTAGGAGACTTAGGTGCCGCCCAATTCCTGATAGAATCGATTTTTGCTGGATCAACATGTATTCCTGATTCGTTGACCACGTGACCAAGGAAGTGTACTTCTCGAATCTAGAAGTCGCACTTTGAGAATTTCGCGTAGAGTTGCTCCTTCCTCAAAAGTTCCAAGATAAGACGCAAATGTCGCTCATGGTCCTCTTTGCTCTTAGAATAGATTAAAATGTCATCGATAAATACAATGGCGAAATCATCGAGATACGATTTGCACACACGGTTCATGAGATCCAGGAAAACCCTTGGTGCGTTAGTTAACCCGAATGGCATGACCAAAAACTCGTAGTGGCCGTACCGGGTTCGGAAAGCTATTTTGGGAACATCTCCCTCCCGGACTCTCATTTGATGATAGCCCGATCTCATATCAATTTTCGAGTAGAAGCTTGACCCTTGCAACTGGTCAAACAGATCATCATACGGGGAAGAGGGTAACGATTCTTGACCGTCACCTTGTTGAGTTCACGATAGTCGATACACATTCGGAAAGATCTGTCTTTCTTCTTCACAAATAAGACTGGGGCTCCCCACGGCGAAGAACTAGGTTGGATAAAACCTCTATCCAACATTTCCTAAAGTTGATTGGACAGTTCTTGTAACTCTCTAGGTGCAAGGCGATAAGGAGCACGAGCAATCGGAGCTGCTCTAGGAGTAATTTTGATCTGGAATTCCACATGTCGATGTGGGGGTAGTCCTAGGAGTTCCTCGGGAAAAAACATCAGAAAAGTCACGAACAACCGGAAGGTCTTCGATCTTTTTCTCCTTGAGTTGATTATCGATAACAAGGGCTAGAATAGCCGAATGGCCCTTCTGTAAGCACTTCTGGGCTTTCATAGCTGAAATGATGCCAACCATAGCACCACTCTGATGGCCTCGAACAATCGTAAATGCTCTCCCACACCAATCGTAAAGGCTCTCCCGCGAACACCATTTCCACCATTATTGTTATTCTCCCGGTATTATTGTTGTTGTTCCCTGCGTTGATGGCGTTCTGGTTTAATTGAGGGAAATCCTTCTTGAAGTGATCCTCACTTCCACACTTGAAACAATTCTTTTGATTTCCATGCTGCTGTTGTGGTTGTTGCCTTTGTTGTTGCTGCTGCGGCTGCTGTTTCCTTGGGAAAGGAGCCCTGCGATCCTTAGCCATGTGACCCACCATGTCGCATCTGTGACATGTACAAGTGCACTGCCCACGATGATGGTAGTTACATTTGTTGCACTTTGGCTGTTTCCCAACGTATGAACCCTGATTCTGATTAGTAGCAGAAGACTGGTTTGAGTTGCGGTTGTTGTTGTCGACCCTTTTCTATTGCTGGCTAGAGTTAGTGGCTTTGTCTGAGTCGTTCCACTAGCGTTTGTTGTCGTTTGGGGTATCAAAGCAATGGTAGTATTTCGCTTGGGCAGCTTACCCTGCTCAACTGCTTGATCAGTGAGACGATGAGCTAGACGGATGACCTGTAAAATCGTGGCAAGATTAGCTGAAGTTACCAAGCTATGGAATCCGGGAACTAGACCCTTGAGGTAGAGCTCAATATGCTTGTAAGGGGGCTCGGACATGTTAGGACAAAGACCAGCTAAGTCGTTGGACCTCTTCATGTAAGCTTCGATCTCGGACCCAATCATCTTGAGGTTGTAATACTCCACTTCCAACTTTTGAATGTCGTCTCGGTGATAGTATTCTTCCCTTATCAGATTTTTGAAATCATTCCACGGGGTAGCATTAGCAGCTGCCAACCCGAGCATCTGAATCTGTACATTCTACCATGAGAGCGTGTTGCCTTCCAATGTCTCGGTCGCTTACTTAACACGATTGTTGACGGGACATTTGCACATCTCGAAGACAGATTCTATTTTCTCGAACCAGTGAAGAAGACCCCTTGCTCCTTCTGTTCCATTAAAGGAGTGAGGCTTGCAATCCATGAATGTCTTCCACCTGTTCATTGATTATAGCCTAAATATGGGCCTGAGTCATGTTACCACCACGTCCATTCATGATTCTACATCAACAAGATACCAACATGAGAAAAATATGTAGCGCATATTATTTCCATATTCAGCACAAGTAGACAAGAAAAGATATAGTATCGTTCAAGATTAGGTAGGAGTCCACCATCGTTATGGCTCCTATGGATATCTGAGTCCCCAATTATGTCGGATAATGGGTTAGAAACCCTTTACACATGCTTGGTCTCACTAGGACTCACATGCACCCCAATTATTATTACGTGTGCACCCGTAATGATAATTCGATTTGCATGTTTACCCCAATTCCTCCTAAGTTGTGTCAAAAGATCCTCAGATTTGAATGTAAGAGTGAGTGTTTTCAAAATGATAGATATCACAAAAGATCTAGAAGTAATGCCATGATAATGATCTGTCATAGCATATGTAAGTAACGCATGAAATCACACTTTAGTCTTATGTGTGTGTCTATATGTAGTGAAATGCATATGTACATGCTAAATGTATTATGTATGCGATAATAAAAGACGAACCTTGCAATCTGAAGCGTAGTGTCATGGTCGCCTTCGGAACTAATTTGGTTATAGTCTGGTTTTACAAAAACTTTTTAAAACCTAGTTCACTATAACCAGTGGCTCTAATACCATCTGTAACAGCCCAGCGTAACCGCACCATGATATTGTCCGCTTTGGCAGCCATCATGCCCCCAGCGCCTGCTCCTCACGGCTTTAAAACGTGTCATGATGGTGAAGGTATCCAACCCCTTATAAAGAACCCTTTATTCCCCTTCACAACCGATGTGGGACATCACAACCCTTTGTCCTCGCGGGACCTGGTACCACCTGTCCGACCCTGGCTCTGATACCAAATTACCACTTACCGAGTTTTACCGCGAGGCGTGTGACGTACCAGGATCTAGCAACTAATCATGTTGAGCTAACAGTAGATATTATAAAACAACTCATCATAACCAACATGAAAAATGAACTTCAAATTAAACATTTCACAAAAGTATATGTTCATCGGAAGCAATGTAACCAAGTCAACAATTGAAATCAAAACCTTTTATAACATAAATTATTTAATGTTCGCAATCCAACATCTCATCCCATGACACTCCAACTCCACAGACTGCAAGTTCCCATGCCAGATATCTAACGACCTGCAAGCATGCAGAAAACAAGTGTATCAGCGATAAAGCCGGCGAGTTCACAGTTTTGTTTAAATAAAACAAGTAAATGTTTAGTTTAAGGACATGTTACGAATAATAAACTCAGTACCGATTGACTGTTCTATTTTGGTGCCTTCATCAATGTATATCACCATTGATCAACGTGTTTAAGGGCATTAGTTCACATCCCTCTCCCAGTACGGTGTGAGGGTTGTCAAACCTAATAGCGCTATCAACTAATACCTTGTTGCCTCCAAGGCAACTAGTTCGGTAGTAAGTAAGGACTTTCATGATAGATTGAGTTTATTAACTAACATCAAAATTAAACTACAACAGTTTGTAAAGGTATTCCTTGAAGGAATAGTAGTCCCCCCTCCCTTGGGCGCATGCTTGTGAAAGAGTAGTGAACTCACCTTAGTTTGCTCGGTAAATAATATCGTGTCTTTATGCGTTAAATCAGTGTTAGGTCCGTTACACGTGACCTAGTGTACGTTAAATGTATGAGTAAGTATACGAGTAGGGTTTGCAGTACCCTGTTGTCCAAACAATGAGTGTTTAATGTGATCAGGTTATCAAGTTTATTGCTCAATAACAGTGGATTTCTCTAGTTGGTAACCAGTAATGTGATTCAAGAAGCCTGAAACCCCACGTATATATACATTAATTCAATCAATAGTATGTATAAGCTCAGATAGGATGTGGACATATAACAGATAGCATGTGGACATATAACAGATAGCATCTGAACATGTAACAGATAGCATGTGAACATATCACCTCGGATGGCCATGATTTGATTAAACTCGGATGTATGCATTACCAGTAGATTCGAATTTGTTTAATATGTAACCTCAGAATCATCATCGCACAACACAAACTCGGAGTGAACATCACATAACTGATAAACTCTTAATCCTCAACACATCACTAAACTCAAACTCAATACCTCATATTAAACTTAGACCCACTGCATTTAAACTTACCCACAAACTCGGATACACCTAAACTCGGATACACATAACTCGGACTAATATGTCCCACGTTAAACCCGGGCCACCTTTTCAACATAAACCCGGACATCACTATTTCTAACAAATCCGGACATCATAAGTGTATGAGCCTCCCTTAACTCGGGAATCTCCTAACAAATATTCCAGTTCAGCCAAATCACCAACCGGATCAAATCCTCCTTCATCTATCTATGATAATCGGCAGATCCAACAACTCCTCACCAAATTCCTCTTCCCAACAGGATTCTTCACTTAACTCACCTTCCTCTACCATAGCTTCACCCTTTTTCATCATCTACTATTTCTGTTGAAACGAAGGTGGGACTGAGATGTCCATTGTAGTCTCCGGCTCAGCTTATGATTCATGCAAAACATCATCCTCACAAGACAAGTGTAAAGAATCATATGAATCATTAACATCATGCATAGAATCAACAGACATATAAGTATTATTTCACAAACGCTTTTCATGTAGTGTGGAATTGGTATTGCTACCATCCCTGGTTCTATAACATTTAAAACCATCTCACCTGAGGCAGTATGATACCCAAGATAATTACCTGAACTATTGTACATATAACGACCTTGAGTCTTCGCAATTTTCGCCTCCGGACGATCTAACGACTCAATCACATACCGAAGATACCCCGCTCTCTCTTCCTTATCAAATTTCAACCAAGCATTTATTTCCTGTTGTGTACCATTTTACTGAATTTTCAAATACGAGTTAGCATAATAATGTGTAGAGGACCCCACGTATTGTGGACATTTAACAGTAAAATGGGGTCCTCCACAAACCTCACACATATTTAAGACTCAAAAGAAATAAAAGACACGGACAATTAGACTCCTACGACTCAATAAACAAAACACAAGTAGACTCACAAGACTCACCACGAAAACATAAAACAAAAAACAAGTAGCATAGATTTACTAGTTAAGTTTATCAAAGCTAATAAACACAATCGCCAAGATTCCCCAGCAAAAAACTTGATGTACTAAAAGTGTTCTAATAAAAACTAACTAATTTTTAACCTAAACTAGACATGCTAAGTTTTAAATTTATAAAACTAAGACTCTCTAAAACTTAAACCACATAACCGCAAGTGTACCGATCAATGCAGTATAGCCTAAGCAAGTCGGAGTATCGAACCCACTAGACTCTCTAATTACGAATACTAGACTCGACTAACTTATCTAAGACTAACTCGACTTAATTGGTTTTATGTCTAGAGGGGGGTTTCTAATAACTTAATGCAATTTATTAAAAATTAACTAAAATTAGCTAAAGCTGATGGAGACACGAACTGAGACTGGAGATGTATTCAGATGATGGGAAAGACTACCTAGACTGGAATCCTGGATTGTACCAATGATTATTTGTTAGGATGTTAATTATTATGGAACCGGGATCTTTTAATACTAAACATGTCGAGACACTGAACAAGACCCCCGACCCTTCTCAGGAAGACACTTGTGGAGCTCTAAAGGCTGTTATGAACACCGGTTGGTCTAGACTCCCTCACTAGTTATCTAAGTGGTTTACGAAAGAATCCTAATTCGTTCTACTCCCTCACAGGCTATAAACCTAGGATAAAGTTGGGTTCTCAATTTGATATGTTAGACAATTGTCAACAGGGAAACTAGTTCAGACTCCTCACGAAGACCCTACCTAGAATTTACTGACTTAGACCTTACAATAACCTCGCACCTCACAGCTAAGATTAGTAGAACACTTAGACTTATCTAAATAACAATCACCACTTCTAAGGTATATCAGCCGATTAACAAAAAAGAACACAATATAATATTATAATCTAGCATGAACCTATTATGTGAAAGACATCCACCAAGACTCATACAAAGCAATAAACGGCAATTAAACAAAACTAAGCATGCATATACATCGAACCGATAATCAAGTCGGCTACTTTCATAAATAATCCAAAAATAATTAAACATCCATAATAAAAATCAAAACCTTAATGAATCCATTCATCCAATCTATGCGGGTTATAAAGTTTAGCCTAACATAGTCGAAAGAAATAAACAAGTCTTAAACAATAAGCAAAAGATGTTCATAGGTTTAAATAACACAAAGTAAATAAAAACCCAAACTAACAAGTTTCGAACCCGACCCGATTTTGCGAGACCTTGAATCTTGATCCTCTCTCTTTTTTTCACCTTGAAATCATCCTTTTTCTTTTTCCTACGTCGGATGCGTTCTGTCTCGAACAGAAGGTATCCCCTCTCAAAATAATCCGTCTGTATCTTTATATATTGATGTTAATACGGTGTTAAACTTCAACACAAATACCACTTTCTCCTTTTATGGGCTTTAGCGAATTACTAAATAATAAGTGAGCCTCCATGTGTATTACAAGAGAATGTAATTTGGGCCTACTGTCACTCGTATAACAGCCCAATCTCATGACAACTTCAAGAAATAAATGCTAAGGCAAAGGTGATAATTAGGAGAAATTAGCGGGGACATAATTGTAATTTTCACATCTGAATCATCCCTTATTTTTCAGTCGTCCACTTCTTCCAGATCACCCTCTTTTTTTAATTCAAGTGGCCACAACAAATTCTTGAAGCCTTAATCCATCAGCTCATTCCAAATCCATTTGACTTCTTTGATATTTTTAGCCTATATACAAATTCACAACATTTAGAGTTTAGCATTAAAACCAATTCAAAGTATTGATTTATGACATGTTTTCACATTTACATGAATTCTTCTAATATCCTTAAACTTATTTTTAATGCTAATTAATTCATTTTGCAAACAATTAATTCTAATTTAAGTTTTCCTTATAGAATCCAAATATTCACCAATTATGATTAATATTCAATAAAAACTAACCCAAAACGTTTCAAAGTGCAGGATATATCTATACAAAAATCCGTCTAATTATCAACTGTGGATGAGTGAAACTAGGTATATGATTGTACCTTTAGTCAACTACAATTAGTTGGAATAAGAATTGAGGAGGGGCATCACCTTCTACTAGCATACATTATTACATTGGCAAACCCCATTCTGACACAAAAAGTCCCAATTTGAGCCGAAGGGTATGAACTTTTCGGAGCCAATCCATGCTTACTATGATGTGAAAGCTACCCAAATGCATGGATGGTTCAATGATAGGTCGGTGGTGGCTTGGTGAACCGTTTTGGTAGAACTGTTTGTCTTATAGGTTCCATCCAAGATCTGATTGTGGTTGAACTTGGTGGCTAAATGGTATGTTTCTTCTAGGGTTTTGGGTTGGGCGGACTCAACAAAGTTGGAAACAGAGAGTGGAAAAGCTCGAATGTATTTGGAAATGGCCTTCTCGGTGGAATCGACTTGGCCAGGGCATAAGGCGCTACGTTGCTTGAACCTAGCAGTGAGGCCGGTGGTGTCGCTCCCGACTTGCTTAATGTTCCAAAACTCGTTCTCGAGTTATTGGAGCTCGTGGGGAGGACAAAATTCGTCGTTCACGAGCTCAAGTTAACGGTAAGTGGCATGGTCATCGTGTACATTACGTTCGGCGGTCTACCAATCGAGTTCCCTCGATCGGAAGACGTCGATAGCATTGGTGGTGCGAAGATGCTCGGGACACCCACTTTGACGGAAGGTGACCTCGATGGAGTCAAACCATTGGAGCATCTTCGTTGCTCCCTCTTCACCCATAAATGGAATTGGGCTGCACAAATTGAACTGCTTAAATGTAAAGGTCGATTTGGGTGGGTCAATTTTGGAGTCAACCGAGGCATGAGGAGAGTCAGCATTGTTGGTGGTTTGGATCTTGCTAACAATGTCAGGGATAACCTTGGCCATTTTCTTGGCCATGAACTTCATCATTTCCTTTTTGGACATCGTCTCGGAGTCGGACTTGGAGTTCTTCCTTGAGTTCGAGTTATGGTTGGAAGACATCTATATGATTGAAATTAGGAAGGGATGAGACTTGATCATAATGTGTTTGAAAATAAAGTTTGTTTGCATGAATGAGCATAATAAGATTTCACGTAGCACGTAAGTTTCACATAGTTTGCATAATGTAGCATGTATTCATTTTGTATAATCACATATAAAGACGACAAGAATAGTAAATTTATAGTTTGTTCTCGAGTATTAGTATTGTTTCGGGTTGCGAGTAACGTGCGATTCATGTCTTCGGTTTTGAAATGAACGAGGTATCAAGTATAAAACACATTAAAATGAATGTAACATAAAAGACATTCAACGTAAAATTAGGAGTCTCGGAACGAAACTAAGAGTATTCCAAAGTCGTCGAAAATTCTTTTGAGTTAGAGAAATATGCTTTGGCCTCATAAGTAGAATACTCTCACCGAGGAACAGTTAACAGTATCACCCTTCCGGTTACAACATGTCCCTAACCAATCAAAAATTCAAGACTTTGGCAGGATTGAAAATCGAGGAGTGAGACTAGTTATCAATATGTGGGTTTCACCCCTAACTTGATAGCATCGTACCCGAAATGTGGTTGGTACTTACCGAACGGGTCAAGGAAATAAATTTCTGACTCTTGATAAGGGTGTTGGTGTGACACCCGGCTATTTAGGCTGTCTCGTACAAATGTAACACGTGTCATGAATGAATAAAAGGCCGTATTTGATTATTTATGATGTTTATATATGGTATTTGATGTGTTGGTAAATCCAAAGTTTGATAAAAATTACGTTGGCAATATTAAGATAAACGTTTATCGTGTAACGGTTAAAATGCAAAACGAACGTCGGTGACCGCCGAATAATGTTAAAATCCCAAAAATAGTCCGTTATGAGTTAAAAACATATTTAATCATAATCGTGAGGAAAAATTATTTAAAACGCTAAGAAACTCTATTTTTCGAGTTTAAGCGCGTACTACGCGATACTGCGCGTATCTGACAAAATACTGTCAACACAGCCAGTTCAGGGCAACTAAAAATTATTATAGTAATAATTTGACAAGTTTATTTTTATAGAATGATAAAAATAAATTAAAATGTTTAAAATCCCTATTTTGCGAATTTAAGCGCATACTGCCAATTACCGACAACGTAACTGGTCCAGACAATAAAATATTGATTAGTAATATTTTAGTGTGTTTATTTTTATAGAGCGCTGAAAATAATTTAAAACGCAGTTAAAACGCTAGATAAAACACCCGGTATCAAGCTAAATACTAGTTTTAAGCCAATATATGTAATATATGTGTATATATACGGTATATGTGTGTGTGTAGAGAATGGTGGCAGCCATTTAGGGCCCCTCTCTCCTCCTCTTCCACTTGTTGGACATGGGGATATGTACATGATGATTACACTTTTATAAGATCTTCCATAATCCACCAAATCCAAGAAATAATTATAAAAACACTCAACTCTTTCTCTCTTGAATACTCTCGGCCGAACACCCCTCTAACCGCACCATTTTTAAAATTTCAAACCATTTCAAGAAGATCCAAGCTCATTTGGAGGTGTTTCCAAGTAGTTTTGAAGGTTCAAAGGTGTTTCCAAGCAAGAAGCAAGCTCCATACCATCATACTTTGCTAAAAAACCAATCAAAAACAAGAAGGTATTAAATTACTTTAAAAACTTTGTTCTTGATTCTTGATGAGTTTTGATGAGAATGGAAGTTTCTGTAGTTCTTGAATGTAAACACTAACTTAAAAACTATATCAAATGGGTTTTTAAAGAAAATGAAAATGGATAAGTGTGTGTATGTATGTAGGGTCGTGGGTATGTATGTATGTACATATGAGATTAGTTTTGATTGTGTTGAATGATTCATGTTGATGTGATTCATGGAAGTTGAATGCATGCATGATCTAAATGGGTTTTTTGTAAAAGTTCTTATGATTGAAGATGAATATGTAAAAGTGGGTTTTTGGATGTATATGTGAACATGTGTGTGTGTCGTGTATGTATGTATATGTACACATGCATGTGGGTATTTGTCTTATGTTCATAAAAGCATGAGAATGTTACATGCATTAATGCTATGAATGATTTGGTGATGATGATATGAAGATGATTGTGTTCTTGGATGAATGAACATGAAATAAATGAATATTGATGCATATGAGTACATGCATGTTGGTGAAAATATGTTATGGATGCATTAGGAGCCTGTACATAAGCATGTATGAGAATATATGGCCATGAAATGATGAACAAAGTGTGTTATGATAAAAATGATTTTAGATCAGATTATAAAGCATAAAAATAATGTTATTTGAAGTGTAAAATAGCATGGAACTTTGACATAAAGTTTACTAGCCTTGCATGTTGTACTAAGTGCTTAAAAGTGTTGTAAAATACATGAAATCGCATGATTTATGTGCCTTACACAAAAACTGCACTAATCTGATCATAACCATCATTTTATTCAATATATAACATGTATTGTGTTAAAATATGAAGTCGTTTCGAGTTCGGATGGTTATGGTAACGTTTGATGCAAAACTATGCGGTAAAAACGGTAAAAATCGTCTTTTAAGAGGGTTTCTATGAAACTTTTTTAAATCAGTGAATAAACTAATAATTTTAGCATAAATATAAATATATTAACTTATATTTAGTTTATTTGGTGTTTGGTTAGTCATACGTGACGTTCGGCACCCGAAAACGTTACCAAATCACTAAAATACGCATTTTTCAACATACATAGAATGGGTTGTTAATGAATGAACCTTATGTGTTTAAATGTGTTATGTGATTTAAATATGTGAATATGATAATATGTTAAGGGTTGATATGATAGCGGGAATTAAGACTATGCATGTACGCTTGTATGTTTAAAACGGTAGAATCGGTGAAATCGCGTTAAAATGTGTAACTTATTTGTCGAGCATGAAAATTGATACATAGGTTAACTTAGTGAGTTATTCATGTATACATGCTTTAAAAATGATAAAGTGAATAAATTAATGAGTTTTCGTGTGTTATGATATTGTTGAATATGTGCTATATGTGCACGTTTATGTATATATATTATGATGCGCAAATCGTAGATATATAGTATTTATAAACGGGAGTGTAACGGATAAAACATTAAGGTCACCAATAAAATCATTCAAGTCGCAAAATATTAAAATATATATATATATATATATGAACTCATATATATATTCATATGCCAACATAATCAAAAATAATAACTTTTCGAGAAAATCTTAAAGTTATGTGAAAATTCTAAGTATTGTTGAAACTTCGGAATTTTATAATATATTGATTATTAAATCGTGCCTACGTAAGTTAGGACGTGTAGAATCAAATTGTGGGATCGCGCTATTTTAAATACGCACCCAAAGGTGAGTGTCACTAAACCCCTTTTTTTACTGTTTTAGTATTTGATTTGGGGGAAGAACATGCCTTAAAAGGATAAGTATACGTTTTCATATAAAATATGCCTTTGCTTACACTATAAATATTTTTTCGTGGAAAATATATTTGGATATATGATATGTTTTTGGAGAAAAACATGGTTTTGGATATAAATATATTTCGGGATGAAACGGATTTTGGAACAATGATATATGCGTTTCGAGGATGAAACGGGGATTTTACGGCTTATGGGATAGAACGACCGTGTGGATTTAAAATGTTTAAATCTAAAGTTGTAACGAATTGGCCCGGTCTCAAGAGAGTGAGTATCGGGATCAGGCTTACGTTTCGGTGGGGACGTCGGGGATTCGTACAACGTGTTATATTAAATTTTATCATTTTAGTAGGATATATATATTTTTCATAAGGTTGGCACCTTGGGTGACCCATTGCGGGCACTTTGCGCGAACTTAGCCATTTAATCATTAATATGGATTGCATGGAATTATTGATAGATCTATCTGGTTGACAACCCCGTCGCGACCGGTAGCTCCGTGTCATGTCAAGCGACGAATTTATATTCTATTATTGTCTAGCGTTGATTATACCCTTAATGTTAATATATAGTTTGTATTGTCTTGCAAACATACGAGTCTGAACATTTGATGAAATAAATTTAATATGTGAAACTTGGGAAGATGCTTAGTTCAGAGGTTTCAGAGAAAACGCTTGCGACGGCTGACCCGTGGATTTTATTAAGGAAATAAATTAACTTTCGAAAATATTATTTTGATGTTTTGATAATAAACACATAATTAGAAAGTTTTCCTTGTTTTAAATTTGAATATGTGAGCTCACCATCCTTTGTGTTGACACTTGATTTTAACGTGTTCTTCAGGAACTTGAGCATGGCTTCGGGAATCTTTGGCGTGTCTTGTGATTGTGATGCATGTTTTGTTTAATAATAAACTTTGGACTACTTTTAAAACTTTTTTGGGACCGACTGTATTATGATCCAAAAGGATCGAAACAACTTAACTATGATGTGGTTGTGATTGGGTTTAAACTTTTGAACTATGTTTTAATTAAGTAACATGTCCAAAATTATCGATGCAACGTCCACTAACATATTTATGGGCACTAACTTCCGTCACCGTTACTTTGTATTTCCGCTGCGACGTTTTTCGGGGTGTTACACAAGTTGGTATCAGAGCCAATGGTTGTTAGCGAACTAGATGTTTTCGGGGGAAAACTCTAGACTTCAACTGAAGAATTTTTAGATATAAGTCCAAAATTCACGAAGCCAAAATTTTAAATAAACATGGATTTTGATCATGTATAAGAACCATTGCGTGTTATTGTGCATACGTGTTAATCTGTTTATTTGGGCCATATGTGTTATTTTTCATTTTAACACACACTTACTTTGTACGGTTATATATATATGTCACAGATGTCGCACGAGCACGAGGTCATCGAGATTACTGACTCTAAGAGCGAGCTAGAATTTGAGACTTCACCTAGATTCGTATTACCAGAGGTACCCCTACGATTCCACGGTTTGTTGATGCGACCGGATTCGCTTCGTCCTTCCATGTTAACCATGCTGCGTTTGCAAGCAAGGTTGACCCCCGTTATGCTTTTACAAGCAACGGTTGATGATGATGCTCCACCCTCGATTTACGAGACCGGGCAATCGTCAGGTACCATGCCAGTTATCGATGATGTGGGTAGAGGTGTTCCGTTGATCGGAGGATCTTATAGTGTCGCACCAGCAGTAGACGCTACCATTGTTACGGCTCAGCCATTAGAGCCATTGGTCGTCTCATCTGCTGCCGTTGCTGAGCCCACTACTGAGATCCCTCCACCTGTTACCGAGTCGTCATTCCCATCGATCGAGTCGCGCGCTCCTACTGCACCTCTGTTGGTATACTTTCGACGTAGGAAGAGGATACGACCAGCTGGAGACATCGCTTCAACTTCCAGAGCTGAGACTGCATCTGCTTCGAAGAAGCAGAAAGGAGTGTGGGTTAACCGATGTTCTCACTACGACCGTCAGTTGGGGGCCATACGTGGAGATCTAGAGGCGATCAGCGGAAAAGTGAAGGATCTTGAGGGGTAAATGGACTGGTTTGATGAGCTAAAGGACTTGGATAATAATGCAATGGATCAAATGCATTGGAGGATAGCTGACTTGGAGGAGCTTGTGAGGAGGCTTCTTGAGTTTGCGGGATTGACGAAGTGGTTGTTGGTTGTTTGTTTTGTTTGTTTTGTATGTCTCTTGATAAACCCTTATATTGGCTTGCATGCCAAATTTTTGGATATTTAGGAGGAAATTTCATCTAGACTTGTTATTGGTGGTTGATTGTGTCTCACAAAATTTTGATTAGTCGTTGTACTATGGACAAGCTTTGTAATTTCCATGATAAATATCAATATTATGGGTTCTCTTTTGGTTAAATTATTCTCATTATTATGTGGATGTATGTGTATTGTTTAGTCCACTATTATTTAATGATTGAAATATTTAAACATTGTCTTATGTTGATATTATTATTGCAATAATAGAAACGACAAGATGCCGCCAAAAGCAAGACAGGGTACTGGACTACCTACCACCCCAGAAGAGTTGGCACAACTCATAGCCCAACACGTTAATACTACCTTGGAACAGCGTGAAGCTAACCAGAATTTTGGGCAAGGACGTGGACGTGGTGCTCCGGGGCATGGTGATGGTGGTGTACAGATTGGAAACCCACAAGGTAATATAATGATCCAAAAAGTTTTAGTAGTTCCTGTGTTATGATATAATCAGTGAGTAATCTTGATTTTTCATTAACCTTGTGAACAGTGCATGGATGTACGTATAAAACATTTCAGGGCTGTAACCCACGATCATTTACCGGTGCTGAAGGGCCTCTTGAAATCACTAGATGGATCGAGAAAACAAAATCTGTGATGGCCATCAGCGGTTGTGCTGCTGATCAGAGGGTTAGGTATGCTTCATGTTCGTTTCTCGATGAAGCTTTATCCTGGTGGAACACTCAAGTTCAGATTTTGGGTGAAGATGCGGCTTACGGTCTTACCTGGACTAAACTAAAAGAGATGCTTCTTAAGGAATACTGCCCGTGTAGTGAGATGCAGAAGATTGAGACTGACTTCTGGAATTTGACCATGGAAGGCCTGAACGTCAGAGCTTATACGTCTCGGTTCAATGATTTGGCTAGATTGGTTCCACGAATGGTCACTCCTGAGTACGCTAAGGTAGAAAGGTATATCTGGGGATTGTCGCCGCAAATTCGTAGTATGGTTAGGTAGCGAAGCCCACTACCTATCTGGAAGCTACTACTCTAGCGAAATCATTAGCAGATGATGTTGCTCGCAAAAGTAACCTTAACAGGAAAGAGGAGATTGGGAAGTCATCGGGAAAAGTCAAGACAGTGGGAAAATCTGATCGATCAGAGCGTTCTGAGTCTAGATCTGGGGATTCGTGGAAGCGAAGATCCGAGAGCTCAAGGAAAGATTCCGATGTGAAGCGTGAGAAGAAACGCGATTCGGGGAAATCATATGTGGCTAACTCGAGTGGTTTGAGGAAAGATAATGCCAGGGATGGTGGAAGTGGTTCGGCGAAAAAGACACACGGTGATGAGCAGGGAAAGTGTCCCAGATGTGGTCGAACTAGTCATATTACTCGCGAGTGCTATGCTAAGAGTACGTCGGAGGGAGTTAAGCTCGAGGGATGCTTTGAATGCGGAGAGCAGGGACACTATAAGAGGAACTGTCCAAATGTGAAGGGTCAGAATGCCAAGGGCAGAGCTTTTGAGCTGAATGCTGGGAAGGCACGTGATGATCCTACAGTTGTTACCGGTACGTTCCTAATCAATGACCATTCTGCGTTCGTACTATTTGATACTGGTGCTGACTTGAGTTTTGTTTCGAAAAACTTTGAACCATTTCCGTGTTCTCAAACAAGTAAGCTAAGTAAAAATTATTTAATAGAATTAGCAAATGGTAAATTGATAGAGACTAGCGAAGTTATTCTGGTTGTAGAATTCGGTTATGCGATCACAGTTTTAGTATCGATTTGTTACCAGTAGAGCTGGGTAGTTTTGATGTAGTCGTTGGGATTGATTGGCTATCCAAGAACGGAGCCGACATCATTTGTTCGGAGAAACAAGTACGGATACCTTGTCCTGGTGGTGGTGAAGCTTTAGTTGTTCACGGTGACCGATCAAGTCGAGTATCGGGAATTGTTACTATTATGAAGATGCACAAGATGTTGCGTAAAGGCTATCCTGCGTTCTTGGTTAACGTAGTGGAGACGAATGCCGAAAGTGGGAAGATTGAAGAAATTCCTGCAGTTCGCGATTATCCGGAAGTTTTCCCTAAAGACCTGCCTGGATTACCCCCTGCGAGACAGATCGAGTTTTAAATTGATCTTGTACCTGGTGCTGCACCGATTGCAAAATCTCCTTATAGATTAGCACCGTCAGAAATGAAGGAGTTTTAAATCAGCTTCAAGAGCTATTAGACAAAGGTTTCATTTGACCAAGCTTTTCGCCTTGGGGAGCACCTGTGTTGTTCGTGAAGAAGAAAGATGGTTCATTCAGAATGTGTATTGATTACAGAGAGTTGAACAAGCTGACTATCAAGAATCGGTACCCGTTGCCAAGAATCGATGATTTGTTCGACTAGCTTCAAGGATCAAGCTACTACTCAAAGATAGACCTGCATTCAGGTTATCACCAATTGAAGATTGCTGAGGAAGATGTTTTGAAGACTGCTTTTAGAACACGTTATGGCCATTATGAGTTCTTAGTCATGCCTTTTGGCTTAACTAATGCGCCTGCAGTGTTCATGGATCTCATGAACAGGGTATGCAAACCTTATTTGGATAAATTTGTGATAGTATTCATTGATGATATACTAATCTATTCGCGAACCAATGAAGATCATGATCAACATTTGAAGATGATTCTGGAGCTGTTGAAGAAAGAGAAGTTGTATGCCAAGTTCTCTAAATGTGAATTTTGGATTCGAGAGGTTCATTTCCTCGGTCATGTCATAAATGAGAAAGGTATACATGTGGACCCGTCAAAGATATAGGCTATTAAGAATTGGGAAGCGCCAAAGACTCCGTCAGAGGTGCGACAATTCTTAGGACTTGCTGGGTATTATAGGAGATTCATTGAGAATTTTTCCAGAATAGCGCAGCCATTAACGCTATTGACCCAGAAGGATAAGAAGTTTGATTGGATGGAAAAGCAGGATGAAGCTTTTCGGATGTTGAAGGATAAGTTGTGTAGTGCACCTATCCTATCCCTGCCAAAGGGAAATGACGGTTTTGTTGTATATTGTGATGTGTCACGTTTGGGCCTTGATTGCGTGCTTATGCAGAAGGACAAAATGATAGCCTATGCATCCAGACAACTAAAAGTGCATGAGAAGAACTACACAACTCATGATTTAGAGTTGGGAGCTGTTGTGTTCGCTTTGAAGATTTGGAGACATTATCTGTATGGCACGAAGTGTACGATTTACACAGACCATAAGAGCCTCCAACATATTTTTGATCAGAAGGAACTCAACATGCGTCCGCGGCATTGGGTAGAGTTACTCAATGATTATGAGTGTGATATTCGTTATCACCCGGGAAAAGTAAATGTTGTTGCTGACGCGCTCAGTAGGAAAGAGCGGGAAAAGCCTCTGCGCGTTCGTGATTTAGGTTTAACCATACAAACGAATTTGACGACCGAATTCGTAATGCACAGCGAGAAGCTTTGAAAGATGAGAACCTGAGTAGAGAAGGTTTGAGAGGTTTGGAATGTGAACTGATACCAAAAGTGGATGAAGTAATGCACTTCATGAACCGAGTTTGGGTTCCGCTTAGAGGTAACCTACGTGAACTGGTTATGAACGAGGCTCATAAGTCCAGATATTCGATTCTCCCAGGTTCTACCAAAATGTATCAAGATATCAAGGAGTTATATTGGTGGCCGAATATGAAGAGAGATATTGCGGTGTATGTAAGTAAATGTCTGACATGCTCGAAGGTTAAGGCGGAACATCAGAGGCCGTCTGGGCTTCTGCAGCAACCAGAGATTCCTAAATGGAAGTGGGAGCATCTTGCTATGGACTTTATCACCAAATTACCCGTACATCACGTGGACATGACACTATTTGGGTAATTGTGGATTGATTGACAAAGTCTGCTCATTTCTTGCCCATTAAAGAAACAGACAAGATGTAAAAGATATCGCAGTTGTACCTCAACGAGATTGTAGCCCGACATGGAGTACCTGTGTCAATTATCTCCGATAGAGATGGACGATTTGAATCCAGATTTTGGCGATCTCTTCAGGAGTCGCTAGGCTCTCGTTTGAATGCATGCATGATCTAAATGGGTTTTTGTAAAAGTTCTTATGATTGAAGATGAATATGTAAAAGTGGGTTTTTGGATGTATATGTGAACATGTGTGTGTGTCGTGTATGTATGTATATGTACACATGCATGTGGGTATTTGTCTTATGTTCATAAAAGCATGAGAATGTTACATGCATTAATGCTATGAATGATTTGGTGATGATGATATGAAGATGATTGTGTTCTTGGATGAATGAACATGAAATAAATGAATATTGATGCATATGAGTACATGTATGTTGGTGAAAATATGTTATGGATGCATTAGGAGCCTGTACATAAGCATGTATGAGAATATATGGCCATGAAATGATGAACAAAGTGTGTTATGATAAAAATGATTTTAGATCAGATTATAAAGCATAAAAATAATGTTATTTGAAGTTTAAAATAGCATGGAACTTTGACATAAAGTTTACTAGCCTTGCATGTTGTACTAAGTGCTTAAAAGTGTTGTAAAATACATGAAATCGCATGATTTATGTGCCTTACACAAAAACTGCACTAATCTGATCATAACCATCATTTTATTCAATATATAACATGTATTGTGTTAAAATATGAAGTCGTTTCGAGTTCGGATGGTTATGGTAACGTTTGATGCAAAACTATGCGGTAAAAACGGTAAAAATCGTCTTTTAAGAGGGTTTCTATGAAACTGTTTTAAATCAGTGAATAAACTGATAATTTTAGCATAAATATAAGTATATTAACTTATATTTAGTTTATTTGGTGTTTGGTTAGTCATACGTGACTTTCGGCACCCGAAAACGTTACCAAATCACTAAAATACGCATTTTTCAACATACACTAGAATGGGTTGTTAATGAATGAACCTTATGTGTTCAAATGTGTTATGTGATTTAAATATGTGAATATGATAACATGTTAAGTGTTGACATGATAGCGGGAATTAAGACTATGCATGTACGCTTGTATGTTTAAAACGGTAGAATCGGTGAAATCGCGTTAAAATGTGTAACTTATTTGTCGAGCATGAAAATTGATACATAGGTTAACTTAGTGAGTTATTTCATGTATACATGCTTTAAAAATGATAAAGTGAATAAGTTAATGAGTTTCGTGTGTTATGATATTGTTGAATATGTGCACATTTATGAATATATATTACGACGCGCAAATCGTAGATATATAGTATTTATAAACGGGAGTGTAACGGATAAAACATTAAGGTCACCAATAAAATCGTTTAAGTCGCAAAATATTTAAAATATATATATTAATATGCCAACATAATAAAAAATAATAACTTTTCGAGAAAATCTCAAAGTTATGTGAAAATTCTAAGTATTGGAGAAACTTAGGAATTTTATAATATATTGATTATTAAATCGTGCCTACGTATGTTAGGACATGTAGAGTCAAATTGTGGGATCGCGCTATTTTAAATACGCACCCAAAGGTGAGTGTCACTAAACCCCTCTTTTTACTGTTTTAGTATATGTTTTTGGGGATGAACACGCCTTAAAAGGATAAGTATACGTTTTCGTATAGAATATGCCTTTGATTAAACTATAAATATATTTTCGTGGAAAATATGATTTGAAAATTATATGATATTTTTTTGGAGAAAAACATGGTTTTGGATATAAATATATTTCGGGATGAAACAGATTTTGGAATAATGATATATGCGTTTCGGGGATGAAATGGGGATTTTATGGCGTTATGGGATAGAACGACCGTGTGGATTTAAAATGTTTAAATCTAAAGTTGTAACGAATTGGCCCGGTCTCAAGAGAGTGAGTATCGGGATTAGGCTTACGTTTCGGTGGGGACGTCGGGGATACGTATAACGTGTTATATTAAATTTTATCATTTTAGTAGGATATATATATTGTTCATAAGGTTGGCACCTTGGGTGACCCATTGCGGGCACTTTGCGCGAACTTAGCCATTTAATCATTAATATGGATTGCGTGGAATTGTTGATAGATCTATCGGGTTGACAACCCCGGCGCAACCGGTAGCTCCGTGTCATGTCATGGAACGAATTTATATTCTGTTATTGTCTAGCATTGATTATACCCTTAATGTTAATATATAGTTCATATTGTCTTGCAAACATACGAGTCTGAACATTTGATGAAATAAATTTAATATGTGAAACTTGGGAAGATGCTTAGTTCGGAGGTTTCTGAGAAAACGCTTGCGACGGCTGACCCATGGATTTTATTAAGGAAATAAATTAACTTTAGAAAATATTATTTGTTTGTTTTGATAATAAACACATAATTAGAAAGTTTTCCTTGTTTTAAATTTGAATATGTGAGCTCACCCTCCTTTGTGTTGACACTTGATTTTAACGTGTTCTTCAGGTACTTGAGCATGGCTTCGGGAATCTTTGGCGTGTCTTGTGGTTGTGATGCATGTTTTGTTTAATAATAAACTTTGGACTACTTTTAAAACTTATTTGGGACCGACTGTATTATGATCCAAAAGGATCGAAACAACTTAATTATGATGTGGTTGTGATTAGGTTTAAACTTTTAAACTATGTTTTAATTAAGTAACATGTCCAAAGTTAACGATGCATCGTCCACTAAGATATTTATGGCACCAACTTCCGTCACCATTACGTTTGTATTTCCGCTGCGATGTTTTCGGGGTGTTACACGTTGGTGCATATGTCTGTTGCCTACATCATTATGTATTGAGTCTTAGAGAATAGGGCTTAATATGTTAAAAACAAGGCATATTTAAGTGAGTTGTATGCCAAGTTCGCTTGTAATGGTTTGAGAGAAGTCAAGTTCGCGACGAAACATTCCCCTACTCACCAGCGAACTTGAGATAGTATATTTAGGTGCCTTGGTTATTTCATTTGTAAGGTGGAGAGATTTTGGCACAGAGACGGCGAAGCTCTATCGGATTCGGTTCTCGAATGTATTGAACTTTAGATCAATGAAAATAACATTTAAATGAGTAATTCTTGTTATTTGGTTAACTTGTCATTAGTTTCCGCCTAATTGGACAATAGATAACAAACTTAGGTTCCCGTGCTAATCGTGGACGTTCCTACAAGTGGTATCAAAGCCGGGATACCTAAATTTGCTGGAATCAAGACAAGAATTTCTCTTATTCATCTCCATTCTATCGTTTTTCTTAACATTTTCACATATTTGATTATTTTATGGACAAAATCAGCTAAAAATTGAATATGACATGTAAAATACATCATAGATAAACCTCTGAGAGTTTGGACATCAAATTCAATCGAATTGATATCAAAAGATTGAAAAAAACCATGTTATCAAAACTCATTTCCATCAAACTAAGAAGCCAAGTTCGACCAAACTTGGCTTAGAAACTCACTTTTTAAGTGATTTTCTATCAAGTTCGACCGAACTTGAGGATTTTTAGGAGAAATCTTTGATAAGTCCGACCGAACTTGCATAAATTTCATTGTTTTTCTTCAAGTTCGCTCGAACTTAAGGAAAATTATTGAAGTCGGTTTCAAGTTCGACCGAACTTGCGAATTTTTCTTCAAAAACAAATTGTAAGTTCGCTCGAAGTGACTCAGGATATTTTTCAATGCAAAAGAAATAAGTTCAATCGAACTTAGTGTCTTTTTCTTTAAACTTTCTCACAAGTTCGCTCGAAGTGCAATTTTTCACAAAATACACATCAAGTTCGACCGAACTTGCTTGTGTGTGAAAATTTTGAAGATTTGTCATCTAAGTTCGACCGAACTTGTTAAAATTGAAATCAAAAACTGATTTTCAATCAAGTTCGACCAAGCTTGTCTGTTTATAATCAATTTTCGAGTGTTTTTTATAGTATTCTCAGATAAGTCTTCAGATTGTCAAAATGGAAGATTTCCACAACGTGTTCGTTTCACAAATGGCGTCTTCATCAAATGCTAATAGTCTTGCGGTGAACCAGATGAATATTGACAATGAAATGGGTACTACATCGAAACCGCCAAAGCTAATGAGTATGGACGAGTTTGAAGGGTGGAAGGAAAAGTTTGTGAATTGGATACAAGCGAATCAATTCAACAGCTGGGTTGCAGTTGAGGAGGCTACAAATGGCCAAAGGATGAGCGTGATCAAGATCTTCCGTTGAACAAGTTCTCATCGACTGACAAAGAAAATTATGTCAGTGAGAAGAAAATGATTAGCTTGATACAACAATCAGTAAAGGAAGATATCTTGATATTATTGCCAGAATATGAAACGTCACAAGAATTATGGCACGCTCTTTGCGACAAATTCAAAGGAAGTGATGAAATGATCAAAAGCAAAAAGGCCTTGATCAAGAAAGAGTTCGAGATCTTCACAATGATCAAAGGTGAGACTATGAAGCCGATGATCGATAGATATTGTCACCTCATGGTCCAGATGCGAAGACATGACATCAAAAGATCTAATGAAGAACAAATCGAGAAGTTGGCCGATGCACTTACTGAAGGAGAATGGACAACATATCTGATGATTCTGAAGAACAGTCCATCTTGGAGACATTTCAAGTTGTCATCTTTCATTGACAAATTAGAAGGTCATGAAATGGAGTTGTTGAAGATGGCAAAATCTAAGAATGCTAATGTTGTTCAAGATGTCGGTGTTTATTACAAAGGAGGTGTTCAAGATACTCCATCCAAAGTCCGAAAATTCAAACCGCATTTAGTGCAAATACAAATTCTTCTCCAAATCAAAGTTCTCCATATGCTGGATATACTAGTGCTAGTTCAAGCTCGTCATTCCAAAATCAGACAAGCCAAGCTAGTTCTGATTCAAATGTTTTCCAGTGCAACATAGCAGTCGATTTGAAGAACGTATTTCCTAAAAAAGTGGCCAAACAGCACACAGCACTTCTTGCTACTGTTCTTGAATCCTATGAAAGCCCTGTTGCTGGAAAGATCGGTAATCCGGAAATGACTGCCGAGGATTAAGATCAGGTGGACGAAGAAGAGTTGGAGCTGATGGATATAAAATGGAGTCTAGCATCTATTATTAGAAGAGTTACCAAGTTTGTGGCACTCACTGGAAGGGATATTGGAAATTCAAGCAACAAGCTTGGATTTGATAAATCAAAAGTCATATGCTTCATGTGTCGACAAAAGGGACACTTCAAACGTGAATGCAACAATCAAGAAGCAGGTGGAAACCAAAATCCTTTCGGCAGCAGTAACGAGTACTATAAGAAAGCTCTTCGATATAAGCCATATCCAAAGAGAACACAAGTCGAAGTTAAAGATAAATCTAGAAAGAAAACTGAACAAGCTCTTGTTGTTACTCATGAAGAAGATGGTTTTGACTGGAACAGATACATCGAAAGAAAACTGGTGTTGCTATGATAGCAGAGTTAGTGGATGAATCTGATACATCATATATTGATGCTGCTCTAGAGAATGCTATTCTGGAAGGTTATAGGCAGAGAGCTGAGGAAGAAGAAATAGCTTATCTTGAGATGCAAAAACAAGAAGCGTTGAAATTAGAGGCAGAAAAGGTAAAAGCTAAGGTAAGTGTGTCTGAAAAGGAAGTTGTGAAAGTTGTGGAGGTTGAAAAACTTTGCACAAAGTGCGCAAATCCTTGTGAACCATGTCTTGATAAAGTCAAGGTCATAAGAGAATTGACTGTACACAACGAAAGTTTTCGTTATGATTACAGAACCATAAAAGAAGCTTATGACAAAATATCAAGCAAATATAAAAATGTCGAAAAAGCTAATCGTGAACTCAGTGCTAATGTAAAGATGTTAAATGCCACAGTAATTGAAAAACAAAAAGCAATTAACATGTACATTAATACTATTGCCGAAACAAAGCGTGAGCTTCATGATATAAAGATAGAAACAGAAAGGGTAAGACAATTGCTGAAAAGTTACACCACAAACGCCTATGTCATTGATCACATTTTACATACGATTAAGTCGGAGGAAAATGGTGATAAATCAAAGCGTAAAGAATACGGAAGTGTTCCTCCACCACTTCTTGCAAGTTACTCCTACAAGAAAGATGATGAGATTGAAAAGGAATTTAATCTTTTACTCTTATCAGAAATGAAAGATAAATTGCATGAGAACATTGACATAGACTTTACAAAATCAAATGATGACAATGAAGTGGTTGTAAAAAATGTGGTAAAAAATGTGTTAGGAAATGATTCTGATGAAGGCAGCTATGAAAGCGCCAAATCAAGTTCGAAAAACTCGGAATCACAATCTGAAGATGACGATACATCATCAGAACATGATCTAAGTGATGATCCTAATGTTGTCATGTACAAGATTAAGGAATCTGATAGACTATACTTCGATAATAGTTTTCCTATTCGGAACGTGAAAGAGGATCAACTTGATAAATTTTTCAAACTTATAGAAGTTTCATCAGATGATCTTGAGAAAAACGAGAAAAGATTTTACTCGAAACCCAAAAAGAATGCTAACAATTATCGAAAGTTTGATGGTGATTTTCCTGAGAACATGAGAGCAGGATTGGGTTTGGAGGAAAATGAAGATGAGCCGAGAAGGAACCAAAAGTCGCCATTTCATGAATACAAAAGTAAACACATGAAGTTTGTGTATGGGACAAATACGGTTCAAGAAGAAGGTATGATCGGTAAGAAATCGAATGGTGAATTCAAAAAAGAAAAAGAACTTCAGGACAAGGCTAAAACAAAGTCCACAAGTGAAGTAAAACCCACTAGTGGAAATGTTTTTATAATCGGACTTGCTTTAAATGCAATATTGTTGGTCATATTGCTCGCAAGTGTCTGAATCTAAAGCTTGTGTTTCCCCGAAGAAAAACTGGGTCAAAAGATGAAAAGCAAAAACAACCGGAGATTGTGAAACCTGTCACAGAATCAAATAGAAACTATGAATCTAAAGACGAAGTGAAACCTAAAACGAGTTCAAGGTTTGAAAACTCAATTTTTGAAAAAGGTGAAACTTCAAGATTAAATGAAAACAAAGATTCTAGGTTCTATATTAAGAAAGCGAAAGCAAGCTACAATCCTGGGTTGCGAAGAAAAAACTTTCATCATCTAAAAAACCAAAGTTTGTTGCTGACAAAACTGAAAATGTCAAATCAACCGAGTCAGTAATCAAACAGAAAAAGAAAGAAAAGGTCAAAATGTTTTCAGAATCGACATCGGAAGAAATGTTTGATGATGATTTTGATTACGATGATGATTTTGAAAGTGTTTATGATGCTTATCATGTCAAACCCAAAACCAAAAAGGTTTAGATTTCCTTATTCAAATAGTTGCTTTGGGTGCGGGAGTTCCAAAAAGATCCGCTTTGTCAAAGATTAAATCTGGATAGCGGAGCTTCGTAATTTCTTAACTTATTCAGAAAGTCAAAATCTTAATCATTTTGAGAAAAGAAGAAGTTGAAAAGGAAAAATTGTCCAAATCATATTGTGCAAATCCACACCGTTGAACGAAACTCTGATTTTATAACCATTTGTTCTTTCATGTAAATGAGTTTAATGGTTTATTTATTGAACAGATACAGATACAGATGCAGATGTTGGAAATGGGATCAGACGACAAGTTCTCGGGATTCACATTGGTTTGTTATCTTTTTAGAATAGTATTTCTTAAAAGCTAAAATTCAAAAATATGTTTTTGATTTTAGGGGGAGTAAATTTTAGAAAAATCAAAAACATATGAAAAAGTTGAAAATACAAAAACATTGAAAAAATTCAAAAAGTACAAAACATCAAAAAAAGACAAAAAGAATTTGGTTGAAAGGAAATGATAGTACATCAATAGGCTACCACAGTATGCTAAAGAATTGTAAAGTTTAAAAGTGATAAACAAGTCTTACTGTGGATGTGTCGATAGACTTTACACGTTCAGTAAATTGTTTCCGGGATATAAACTAAATTTTTACAACTGCTTAATCTCGTGGATTAACATCTCTTGGATATATGGACTTAGTACTCCGAAATTTCGATTGAAGGGTTGCCTGATTCTGAGATACGAGGTCTTTATAGATGATTGATATCTGGGGTATTATACAAGTTCTTCTAATTTTGCGGAAGTAATAGCCTAGAACTTCTATAATGCTTTTGCTAAAAACCCCAAATTAACATGCAAAATTTGAAAAGAATCGAAAGATCTAATCATTTGCAATGCTTAAAAGATTCCTTAAGTGGAACACACCTTAAAAGACGAGCCTTCATCTCTTTGTCTGTACGGTAGTACTAACCTGAGCTCTCAAGGTCTCGCATTAACCCAAAGACAGATATCAATTACGCTATATTCACCTGTAAGATGAAATCTAGGGAATCTGGATTCGGGAGTATATTCAAGAAGTGGGAACCATAGTTAAGTCAAGTTTAATAAATCATACCTAACATATCTTGGAACAGTTGAGAAACGTGGTAAAGTTTAAGTGGACAAACATATCGACAATCTAAGTAAACGAGTTTAAAACTTAAAGTCTCAAAAGGTCAACGGTACCAATGATATGTCTCAATCAACTGATATGATCCTTAGACACGGGTTCACAAAAATATGTTTTGTACATAGTTTATTTTCTTTAAATTGCTTTACGGATAAAAATCAAAAAGATTTTGAGTGTGTTTTAGCATAAACTTTCTAAAAATCAAAAAGATTTTGTTTCTTCATTAGTTTCAACGAGCCAATGATGGAGAACGGTTCTTCAAAGTTTGGTAAGGTGCTTTTATGTTGAAAATCTTGATGACATCTATGAAAAACTTAAATGATCAAAAATGTTAAAAAGTTCATTTAATTGAAACTTTAAAAATTGAAGAAAACATTAGTTCAATCACAACGGTTTCAAACCAAGGTCATTAATTTGGACTTGGTAAATGAATTTGGGTAACCAAGGTCATTAACTTGGACTTGTTTAACCAAGTGGATTTCATATTTGAAAATTTTATCAAAATAAAAAAAGTCTTAAATGTTAAAAGTGTTCAAGGTTCATTAAATTGAACTTGAATATCTAAAATTTGAAAAAATTGAAAGTGAAAATTTGAAAATTAACAAATATGAAATGTTGGTGTTACAAAAATTTCAAAGATTGAATCTGAAATGTTTATTTGAATGTCAGAAAGTATTTAGACAGGTATTAAAGATTGAGGGGGAGTTGATAAGCAAAGATTGAAGATACCGGAAAGCTTAAAGCAAGGGGGAGAGCTTAAAGCAAAGGAGAGCATGTTGATTAAAAGTTTTATCAAGACAAAGCTCAAGAAAGAGGAAGAGGATATAAAGATCAAGATGTTAAAGTTTATTCAAGAACTAAAGATCGGAAGACTCAGAAGATTTTAAAAGTCAATGACTACGGCGACATCCAAGGGGGAATCTGTTGGTGCATAGGTCTGTTGCCTACGTCATTATGTATTGAGTCTGAGAGAATAGGGCTTCATCTGTTAGAAACAAGGCATATTTAAGTGAGTTGTATGCCAAGTTCACTCGTAATGGTTTGAGAGAAGTCAAGTTCGGCCGAACTTGACTAAGTCAAGTTCGCCCGAACTTCTCTTACTCACCAGCGAACTTGAGATAGTATATATAGGTGCCTTGGTTATTTCATTCGTAAGGTGGAGAGATTTTGGCACAGAGACGGCGAAGCTCTGTTGGATCCGGTTCTCGAATGTATTAAACTTTAGATCAATGAAAACAACATTTAAATGAGTAATTCTTGTTATTTGGTTAACTTGTCATTAGTTTCCGCCTAATTGGACAATAGATAACAAATTTAGGTTCACGTGCTAATCGTGGACGTTCCTACAAAGGGTCCACTAGAGTAGGAATGGGAAATTTTCCATCAAGGTGTGGATATGACTCCTAACTTAATGGCATAATTTCATGAAAATCTATTACACGGATTGAGGGACTTTCATAAAAAATTGTGGGTTTTCACACCTATTTTTGGTGAGATCGTCTCGTTGATGAATTGCGAGTGTCTTCACGTCTTCATGTGTGCATTGTTGTTAGTCTAAGGAAAGACTTATGTATATTAAGACAAAAGATAAGATGAGAACTAAAAATGGGAAGAATTCAAATATTTTAAGCATGGAAACAAGAATGGTCAAGTATGGTACTTAAACTATAGACTAGGTCAAATTATGGCTCTGATACCAATCTGTCACACCTCAACCGATGGCGAAAACATCGGGTCAGGACGAAATAGAATGCAAGAGACTTCATAACGCTAATTGTGACAACACTTAAAAATTAAAATTTCATTTCATTGCTAAACAGAAAATACATCGTTTGGAAACAAATTACAACAAGTTGAACAAAAACAAATTACAACAACCATACTAATTTAAAATGGGTTTCTAGTCATCCTACTAGATTCCGTTCATCATCATCGTCATCAATTTCCTGCAATACGTATTAAACTACATGTCAACACATAAAGTATTGGCGAGCATACAAGTTTGATTGCTAGCATAAATATAAACGTTTAAACAAATCCACATGGCATAATCGTATACTAAGACTTAACATAACAAATACTAGCATGCATCTTATAAATGTCAACCCAAAGATTCCCGCTAGCTTAATCTTATCGTAGCAACGATAACACTGTTTTGTTTAACATAACATGACCTCAAGAATACAGACGGTGCGTTAATCCTATAGCGATATACATGTTAAGGGAGGCTCGTATGAAGTTAATGACAAGTATAAAGCAAATAAGTATTCTAGCATGTATGAGTTCTAGTGTCACGTAGCAATCATGTATATTGGATTGTTTTTTTGTGTTTTAAATATAAAGTATGTGATTGTGTGTGTTTGATAATGTGTACGCATTGCATCGAAAGTGACAAAACGTAAAATGGATCATGTACACTCACGGTTTTGCAAAGCTTTCCAATTAACCGAGAGTTTAAAGAGAGATGAGATTAGGACATCGAAGTTACCCTACATGGGGGAAACGTATGAGTATTCAGAGTTTCTAGGAAGTTCGGATTCGGATTTAAGTAATAAAAGTATATGTACACGAAAATATATATTGTCTAAAAGCTCGTTTGGACACTAAGTTTTTAGGTGTTTTCATGGGTCCTAACTTGCCCATTAGAATCACAAACGAGGAGTTTAGAACTAAGATAATATAACCTAAGTCCTTAGCATCTAACTATAATCCAGTTAGTTCAGATTCGTTAAGTATACAATATATATATATATATATATATATATATATATAATATAGTCCATCATGAATGTCATATAAGTCAAACATGGAGGTATGATGATTAACATCCATTAAACCTCATTGTATGAATTCACCAAAGCACAAAGTCATCAACTTAGTTGATGACCCAATTGATCATGAATGAATAAAATAAAGTACAACTATGTAGTTCATCAAGTAGCCAAGTAAGATCAACACGGATGTTCCATACCCATCTTGGCAAATGTTGGAGGTGCGACGGGGTTGTGTTATTTTGATTTCATGGAAGCTAGCTAGAAGAATATAAACAAAACAAGCAAGTGAGGTAGTGGAACAAGGTTGGAAAGCCCAAGCTTCCATGGTTCACACATTTAGACACATGCAAGACTCACCATATCCAATGGTGAGCTTGGATGGACACACACTTGAAGGTTACTTGGAACCTCATCAAAACCGAAATTTTAGAGGGTGTTTGCACCTCTAAACACATAAGAATCAACCATACATAAGCTCCCTAACCATGGACTTGGTTAGAAGCAAGTTAGGTACAAGATTGTATAAGTTAAAAATAGGTTTATAAAGATTTAGGTAAAGTTCCAAAACAGAAAGTTTGGACCTCAAAATAGTAATGTTCCACCTTAGTTTACCATGTTAAACTTGTGGAAACAATCCTAGAGGTGTTCCAAGCTTTCAAGTAAAAGAAAAATGAAGAAAACATGAAGAAAAGTGAGGTAGATGCTCACATTGACACTTAGATAATTCTACCAAACTTGCAATATCAACTGATTTGGGGGTGTTTTGAGAGTGTAGGAGAGTTGGAAAAGTGAAAATGAGATGATGGAGGCTTGGTTTTACAATGGAGGATTAGGGTTTAGTGTTAGAGAAGGATGTATGGTGATTAGGAAGAAGAAGGTGACCAATGCATGAACTAGAAACAACTTTTTGCGGTCAAGGGGCTTGGCGCCCCACCAAGCTAAATGGGGTGAGGCTTCGCACAACACAACACTTCATTTAGCCAATTTAGTTTTATTGCATTTTAGTCCATGAAGTTTTATATGTTTATCATTTTGTGTTAAAACTTCAAAATTTGACATGTTTTCAAGTATGGAAAGCGTATGTATGCACAAATTTCAAATTGTGAATGCATGAATAGCGTTTCGAATGTATAACAAGTATTAGATTGTAAGTAAACACTTAATTAACGATTGCATGTATAACATGTATGTATAAAGTATGGAATTTCATTACCATCAAAGTCTCGGATTACAAAGTTGGGAATGAAATACGAATACAAGTTTCCAAAAATAGAAATACGGTTATATCTTTCTAAATAAAGAAAGTACAAAATGCGAAGTGTTACACGTGGCCCTCTTTCGTCTCATTTTCTTTTTGCGATGATGTGCACTTTTTTGGGTAAGTGCTCTTCTAGGAACATGTCATCTTTAACGCGTATCCTTAGATGTTTCTACTTGGTTTCTAGGCTGAAAATAAATTTACAAAAAAAAATTGTATTTTCAGTATTAGAGTGGACCATTCAATTGTCAACTCCATGGCAGGGTTGTAGGATGCAAGGTGGGTGTGTTACCATTCCTACACCTTGGGATTCCGGTGGGTGGGAACATGAACTTGGTAAGAAATTGGGCACTGGTAGTTGACAAGTTTAGAAAGCGTCTTTCGTTATGGAAGGCACATCAACTCTCCTTTTGGGGTAGAATTACTCTATAGAAGTAGGTTCTTAACTCGCTTCCAACTTATTTTTCTTTTTATTCCGGGCATCGAGTCAAGTTATTAAATCATTGGAAAGATTTCAGAGAAGTTTCTTTTGGGGTGACAACGAGGACAAAGAAAATATGAATTGTGTGGCTTGGTCGAAAGCAATACGACCAAGGGGGGATTGGGATTGGTTGACTCCAACTTGGCCATGCTTACCGCGTGGCGGTGGCTATTCAACACGGATCAAAACACATTATGGAGAAAGGTAGTTTGGTCTATCTATAACGGCTCGAGGTTGAGGACGTTCATACCAAGAATGTTATATAATTCAGCCCCGTGGAATCATATAATGGGCATTGGGAAGAGTTGTCTAATCAGGCGGTGCACTTGGATAGTTTTATCAGAGGATCAATAGGGGATGGCTTATCTATTCTGTTATGGCAGATGTTTTGGCAAATACTGAGCATTACGTATAAACTTCCCAAGGTTGTTTGCTATTTCAAGGGCTAAAATTGTGTAGTGTCTAACAACTTGGAGATGAGGGTAAACGGGTTGGGCTTTTCGTGGAACTGGAGAAGAGGATCTTTGTAACAGGTGATGCGATGGAGCTGGCTGAACTTAGCGATTTACTCACTCGGTACACACTACACAAAGGAGAGGTAGTGGGACGTGGGGCATAACGGATTCTGAAGGGTTCTCGTGAAAAGCATTGAGGACAAGATCAATAAGCAAAGTATTTCTTCTCCTTGGGCTCCTTTCTCTTGGAATAATTTAGCCCCCCAAAAAAGTATGCATTGTGGCTTGGCAGGCAAATCTGGTTACTCTTCCTATAGTATTGACTCTACAAAATAGGAATGTGAATATTCAAAACACTCCATGTTAGATATGCAATGAGGAAGATGAATCAGTTGAGCATTTGTTCACTTCCTGCCAATTCTCTCAAAAAGTTTGGAGTGTGTTATCTCAATGGTATCATATTCGGATAATTATAGAAATTTGTAACATCCGACAAAATGGGTTCCCAAAATCCGACCCGTTTTATAATTTCGAGTTTTATTTTATATAACCCTTTCTATCGGAATCGTCTTATTATAAGCTCCATGCATATATATATATATATTATATATATATATATATATATATAGGACAAGGATCCGTTAGGAACCACCCTTTATTACGAGAACCGCGAGAACCAGTGTGAACACAAACAGTAATACCTAAAAAATCCAAAAAAATAACCAAATTTTTTTTGTTTTTTTAATATTTTTTTTGAAAAAGTCGATATATTTACTCAACAATAAAAAAAATTTCAAAAAAAAATTTTTGAGTACCAATTATCCATGCACATGTGCATTTTCGTCATTTCTTTGACAAATTCCATAATACATTACAAACATTAGACAATTGTACTTTCATTTACACTACCATGTGTAACACACTACTTTTTACGTTACCAATATTAGCAATGCACATGTGTATCTATATATATCAACATGAAATAAGGTGTTTTGATACACTAATTTGAATATATTTTCTCTTTCATCTATCATACCATCCATAATACACTACCATGCACATGTCCATTTTCATCATTTCTTTGACAAATTCTGTAATACAATACAAACATCGGACAATTGTACTTTCATTTACACTACCATGTGTAATACACTACTTTTTACGTTACCAATATAAGAAATGCACATGTGCATCTATATGTATCAACATGAAATAAGGTGTTTTGGTACACTACTTTGAATACACTTTCTCTTTCATCTATCATACCATCCATAATACACTTCCATTACCTCCTACCATCCATAATACAATACCATTACCTCCTACCATTTATAATACAATACCGATACCAATATTTTCACTTTATTACATGCATATAAACACCGGTTATACCATCCAATCAACATATTACATCATAAAGTGACAACTATAATGAACCCATCAACCACTAGATATAACTAAGCAAAAAACATATATATGAGTCTACTTTATCATTCAAAATCACAATTTTTTTGTACCAAAACACGGTATATAATTGTTATACATAATAATGCACATGTGCATTTAATGTAAAATTGAGTGTATTATGGATGGTATTGTAAATTAAAGTGCAATTGTCTACTAGTGATAACGTATTACTGAATTTGTCGAAGTTATAATACATATGCATATGTGCATGGATAACTATTACTCGAAAAAAAAGGATTTTTTTTTGTAACGAAATATAAAGATTTTTATTAAAAAAATGTTAAAAAAATAAAAAAAAAATTTGAGTGTTTTTTTTATTTTTTTAGATTTTATTTTGCAATAAAGGTGATTCTTACGGTTCTCACAATAAAGGTAGTTCTCGCATGACCTTACCTTTATATATATATATAATATATATTATTATATATATATATATATATATATATGTTTTCCTTTTTATATAAAGGGTTACTTATAACTATAATTAGCATGAATTTGAAAATAAGGGGATATTAGTGCATTTTTCTAAACTTGAAATACAGGGGCTGAATATGTGAATAATGAAAATATGATAAGACTTAAATTAAAATAATTAAAAGGTGAACAGCATGATTCGAACCTGCGTCCACCCAGTCCAACAAACCAGGGCTTAACACCCACACTACTTCACCACCTTTAGGTTTGGTGCAAAACTTACTTCCATAAATATTATATCTACTGTTTTTGAATGAGAATCCTTTTGAAACAAGTTGCCGCCTAAACCGAACACAGCAAGCATACAGCTGTGATTTCCTTTTCCTGCAAGCCGTCGCAAATCGCCGGAGATAGGAGTTTCACCGTAGCCAACCGGAGTAACGACGGAAATCGACTCAATTCATTCACGATTAACTGTTATATGTACGCTCAATACAATACTCAATAATCTATTTAGACACCACACCCACCTCCATCATCCTTCACTTACTCACAAAACACAAAGGGCATACCTGCACGTTCGCCGGAGATCGGAGTTCACCGGAGCCGTACGGAGACCACAACGGGGATCAGTTCATCTAGTTCTGATTATTTATAACTACCGCAACTAATTAAGCAAGCATAAAACACTAACAGTGGGTTCGGTCATGGATTAAAATGAAGAAGATGATACTGGTGAGTGGTGTACAAAAGAAATAAAAATCAAAATATCCCAGATCTATTGATGTGTTCTACTCGGTAAGGGTGTTTGGAATAAACAAGGGTCGCGGGTTCGAGTCCCCAGCCCCTACATTATCGTTGCACGTTATTTCTTTTTATTAATTAGTCAATCAGTGAAGAACCCTAACTCTTGTTTATGTATAATAACAGAACTTAGCATCACACATAGATATCACACAGTGGTTGGACTATGTGTAAAAGAGCAGGAGGTTGCGGGTTCGTGTCCCGGCTCCGACTTTCTTGCTTCAACTATTTATATGTATATATATGAACTCAACCTCTGTTTACGTTCAATTATAATCAAGATATTACACAAAACAAATCATGGCGCAGTAGTTGGAATGTTATACGGGAAAAAAGTGGTCACGGGTTCGAAACCAGCCACCAACGTTTATTTTGTAATGGTTTCTTTTATCTTTCTTGTTGAAGGATAGGTGTACATGTATTCTTTTATTTATTATTTCTTTTATAAAACAAAGAATTATATACATTATTAAATAACAAAATTAATCATCTAAAAACAATCAAACTAGTTATTTAAAAAAAAATCACTAAAGTAATATTAAAGTTTCTACGATTTAAGTACATCTTCCACGTTCTCATTATAGGATAATCTTCGTTGATCCACGTCTCAAAATCCCAATCGTGCGCTTACGTTTACAAGGAATTGCTAACGCAAAATTGTAAGTGAACCTTACAACTCCCATTTTTATTTTATCATATATTTTTTAGATGTATCATGTGTCGCATATTTTTATCGTATCTTACAAGTTAAATTTCGTGCAATTACCGTTATGTGAAGTATCTATGTTATATGTGTTTGGTTGTTTATCGTTTGGTGCATTTTCATTCACGTTGGACATCACATATCATAGGCTCGTCTGTTCCCCATTATCTATGAGCGGAACGTGACATTGCCAACATACGAGGCCAGCTCCGTTGATTGAACTTTGACCTTGCAGCACACCATAATACCGTGCAACATGCATACATTCATTGGCACACCATAATAGCATGCAACACGCATTACATACATTTGAATTATTTAAGTTGGCTTATTTATTGTGTAAGGTTGTGTTATGAGTTTTGTTACATGACATACAAACATATTTACTCACATTGGTTACACACGTTCTTCTTAATAAACCAAGTTTTAACGTATTATTTTCTAATAACAATAAGGTTCACTCGCCAACCTTTGTTGACCCAAAAAACCATTTTTACACATGATATAGGTGAACATGTACGAAGAGAAGATTGGATATAGGATGGGCCTTAGTTAACAAGAAACGGATTAGTGCAATTTTTGTTTTTTATAAACAACGTCTTGTGTTTGAAACTGTTTATTTGAATTATTTGTATTGTGAGACACTTGATATGAATTAGTGATTATCTAAAACAAGTAATAGCAAGTCATAAGCTCTCGAGTTTAACCCAATCATGCTCCGATCACCTACTCCGTTGCGGGTTGGGGTGTGACAGATTGGTATAAGAGCCATTGACTTTAGGGATATAGGATAGGTTATTAGACCCTGAGAACCTATACTTTAGTCAACTAGGACCTATGTGCTTTTGTGATTTTATGTTATGTTTGACTTATGATTTGCTATTGCTCTCGCATTTAAATTCCTTACGTCCCACACACAAATGCATGCAAGCACCATACATGTTATGTGACTATGTGTTTCATACAATGTGTTATAATACAACGAATATATGTTATTGATATATCTCTCACTAAACACACGATGTACTACCTAGTACTTATAATACCCTTATTATAAGTTCTTTTCCCCTCTAAAGTTTTTTTGAAAACACTTATCCTTCCGATTTCAAAATATTTAGTTTTCACTGTTAAGACTTTTGAGACATTTTTGTTTTCAAATCTCAACAATGTGAGTTCATGTGACGGGCATGTAGTAACTGGAAGGTTTGAGTACTGATAGTCGGGACGTCCTGTCTAGGACTGGCATTCGTACAAATCTGAATTTACGGACAAGTTTGCCTACCTGGGGACTAAGGAAGAGAGTACGAAGGACCTATTATGCCAAAGCATGCCACACCAAACGTCGTGTGAACTGTAACACCCCAAAAACGTCGCAGCGGAAATACAACGTAATTTCGGGTGCCGAAAGTCACGTATGACTAACCAAACACCAAATAAACTAAATATAAGTTAATATACTTATATTTATACTAAAAATATCAGTTTGTTCACTGATTTAAAACAGTTTCATAGAAACCCTCTTAAAAGGTGATTTTCACCGTTTTTACTGCATTGTTTTGCGTCAAACGTTACCATAACCATCCGAACTTGAAACGACTTCATATTTTAACACAATACATGTTATATACTGAATAAAATGATGGTTATAGTCAGATTAGTGTAGTTTTTGTGTAAGGCACATAAATCATGCGATTTCATGTATTTTACAACACTTTTAAGCACATAGTACAACATGCCAAGCTAGTAAACGTTATATCAAAGTTTCATGCTATTTCACACTTCAAATAACATTATTTTTATGCTTTATAATCTGGTCTAAAATCATTTTTATCATATCATCATTTATTCATCTTTCTATGTACATACACCCACATGCATGTCCATGTACAAGCACTTAATGCACTAACATCATGTTTCATCATTTTGTATGAACTAGATGCATCTAGACATGACTTTACTTCATGTTCATATTATCCATGACACTCAAATCTTCATGTCATTATCATCATCTAATCATTTCACATAAATGCAAGTATCACCTCTTTCACATTTGTGAACTAACAACAAAATTTTGTATGCATGCATATACATATATATATATATATACACGGCTCACATAAATAGATACACAAGATTCCAAAGTTCAACTTTTCATATACATGCATTCATCTATTCAAATCACATAACATTCATTTGGAAGCTTCTAAACATGCATGCATCATATCCTCATGAACATCATCAATCAAAAACATTCAAAATCAAAACTCAATCTCATACACACATGTATACATACTCGCGGCCATATGAACACACACACATCACCATTTTCATTTTATACAAAAAAAAAACCATTTGATAGTGTTTTCAAGTTAGTGACTAAACCCAAGAATATGAGAAACTTCATTTACTATCATTTCCATCAACAAGAATCAAGAACATATTTTAGAACATGATTTTATACCATCAAGTTCTAGTGGGTTTTTGAGTTAGTTGATGAGATGAAGCTTGGTTTTTAGTTGAAACTCCTTGGAAACACCTTTGATCCTTCAAGAACACTTGAAAACACCTTGGAGGACTTTGAATCTTAAGAACTTGATTGGAAAAATGAAAATGTGTGTGTATATGGGGGTGTTCGGCCGAGCTTTGGTTTAGAGAGAGATGGAGTGTTGTGATCTTTATTCTTGGATTGTGTAGATTTTATGGAAGATTTGAAAAAGATAATCATCATGCACATTCATCTAGCCAACAAATGGAGGAGAGAGGTGAGAGGAGACCCTCATGTGCCGCCACCTTAGTCCTCATCTCTCATACTTTACATATACATACATATATGTATTACATGTAAATAGGCTAAAAACTAGTATTTTACTGGATACCGGGTGTTTTATCTAGCGTTTTAACTGCGTTTTAACGCGTTTTAGATTATTTTCAGCGCTCTATAAAAATAAACACACCAAAATATTACTAATCAATATTTTATTTTCCTGGACCAGTTACGTTGTCGGTAATTGGCAGTATGCGCTGTGTTGCGCAGTACGCGCTTAAATTCGCAAAATAGAGATTTTCAGCGTTTTAATTTATTTTTATCATTCTATAAAAATAAACTCGTCAAATTATTACTATAATAATTATTGGTTTCCCTGAACTGGCTGTGTTGACAGTATTTTGTCAGATACACGTAGTATCGCGCAGTACGCGCTTAAACTCGAAAAATAGAGTTTATTAGTGTTTTAAATTATTTTTCCTCATCTGTAACTCTTTCGGAGGAAGCCTCTTTCCTTGAGTTTTGAGGGGTTTCCGCATCTCCTGCAGCTCTGTTGCTAGCCTGTATAATCGGATCGGGGGGATGTAACGTCTGTTGTCGAGCGTCGAGCTGTGCTGAATTTCTAATCTCGTGGATTCTATCCCCTATATCGAACACTCATTCCTATCTATTGATAGAAAGATCTTCGTCAAATACCGGACTTATCATCTACAAAATTACGAGTTTCTAGTTTTATAAAATAGATAACTGCTACAATCTCTCTGAGGAGAGGCGACTCTTTGTAGAGTTAAAAGCAGTGAGTTGTTATCTTTGGTAGTGATACTGCTATTAAAGAAGGAGATCTTATCAAGCGCACTGGCTCTATTGTGGATGTCCCTGCGGGAAAGGCTATGCTAGGGCGTGTGGTCAACGCCTTGGGAGTTTCGACCAATTTCAAATAACTAATAAATAGAATTCAAAATTCGAAAAAAAAAAGAAAAATGAGAATTCTATTTAGAATCCCTTTTCTTTAGAGAGAATTCTCGGTAAGATTTGCGTATAGTATAAAGTGCCTCTTTTCGACGTGCGTCAGATCCGGGCAGCTAGGAAGCTGGTCTGAAGCCTATTAGTCAGTCGGTCTTCAACTCCGGTAATATTCTACCTAGTGAGAAATGCCAATTGCGAGCTCTAGCAGATTTTGTCAGAAAAGAAAGTAGGTTTCAGGGGTTCATTGATTAGTACACCCCCGGTGCTGGTAAGGTCGGGACCATGGTCGTACGGCCCGGCTGGCCTGCCAGCGGTAGTGGGAATTATCCCGTTCCCTGTTCAAAGACTTGGTTGGATGCAGGATCTTCTCCACGAGGAGTACGGACGTAGATGATATCATCACGACCTCTCTTTTCGTACCGCTAGGGATGCTTAACGCCACTTCACCAACTGGCGTACTTTCCTGAATCTTAGCTCTTATCTTTCTTATTTATTCTAACTACTATCACTTTATAAACCGGGCCTGGATCAATTAACCTTAACGTATCATCCATAGACCTGACCTGATATCATTTGTCCAAAAATAAAAAAGTAGGTTTTTACTAGTAGTTCATGAGACCTCGAATTCCCACGTTCCAGCTTGCATTATGCCAACAAGTCCCACCCCCAACTCTAGCTGAGAAATTGAGTCACAATACCAGAGAAATCGGTGCCCAAGAGAGGGCGATTTGACGAATCGAGAATTGGATACTACGCGATCGCGGCAAAATACCAGTAAATCACCAAAGTCATTGGTGCTTTGCATAAGGGGTAAGCGCGCCATAAAGACTATTGGTACCTATCATAGACCTGGAGAAAGAGTGAATATTGAGCCATCAAAAACTCGGAGGGCCTCAATTCCAATGACCTAGAGATTACAACCTATAGAGCGATGAGCTTACTTAAATAGAGTTCTATCCTCAGGAATTACTTAAAAGAGAACCTTGCACCAGACGAGGGACGATGTAATTGGGCTCTTACTTCGGGATGCATTTTTGGCTCTTTATTGACACAGTAAGACGGGAAGGCATGAGCAAGCCACGTACAAAGGCCTTTCACAGCTCAAATCCATGCATTAAGCCGCTAATCCCTTTTCTAGCCGATCTTTATTCATTCTTCTTCTATTTAATTATTATAAGCTCATTATTTAATGATGCTTAAATCCATTTTTTATATCCTTTCTATTTGATTATCTTTATATAATAATAATATATTGCTCTTTGATAGTGACTTCTTTCGAGGCGACGAAAAGCTACTTCAATATAGAAAACAGCCGGACATAAGCTTTAGCTTTCGATAGCAGGGCTAAACTAGAAGAGAGGATGCTTTCTGCCTGGTAAAAGGGAGTTCTCACCCCAGTGGAGTCAGCTTTCGTTCAGGAGTTATATCACGATATCTTTTTCTTCCTCACTCATATTTTGGTTTTCATCTCACGGAACTTGGTTCGCGCTTTATGGCATTTCCAAAAAGAAATAAATCCAATCCCGCAAAGGATTGTTCATGGTCAGTCAACTAAGTAGGGCCTGAGGCCCCCTGTGAATCCGTAAATCAGAGGAGCATGCCGCAACAAAAGGATGGTCCCCTATGCATTTCATTCTTTCCGGAAGGGGAAAAAAGAAGTACCTCCCATCCAACTCCTCAAAACTTGGTAAATTCAACTCCATTAACAGATACTTATAAAGTTTTTTTCCGTTTACACCCATTATCTCAAGTTTTGGGTGGTCGCTGTCGCTTGATTCTCGGGAAATCTTGAGTATCTTGAAGCTATATCAGACCACCGCCCTCATCTATCGAGAATAGGTCTCTCGCCCCTATCCAGTGAAGCTGCGGGTATTCTCTGACTACAAGGTAATTTCTCAGCTGGAGCAGAAGTGGACGAACAACACCTCCTTTCCTTGCATTAGCGCCCGCTTTTCCACATCCACTTCAGGGGAGAGCAAGTAAAACTAGTCAGAGCAACTAACTGTCTACGTACGAAATTTACGGAACAGGGATAAGAAAGCAGGCGGGATAAAGGAAGAGCGAGCGATTATGATTAAATATATTAATTAACTCATATCGGACTATTTTTGGGATTTTAACATTATTCAGAGGTCACCGACGTTCGTTTCGCATTTTAATCGTTACGCGATAAGCGTTTATCTTAGTATTGCCAACGTAATTTTTATCGAACTTTGGATTTACCAACACATAAAATACCATATATAAACATCATAAATAATCAAATACGACCTTTTATTCACTCATGACATGTATTACATTTGTACGGGACAGCCCAAATAGCCGGGTGTCACAGTCTCCCCCTGTTTAAGGAATTTCGTCCCTGAAATTCTTACACTACAGGTTTCGTTTTCGCACTAGATTTAAAGAGATTCGGATATTTTCGTTGCATCTAGTCCTTTCATTCCCATGTGAACTCGGGTCCACGCTTGGAATTCCAGCGAACCTTGACCAACTTGATCCGACTCCTTCTAAGCTTCTGAATCTTCTCATCCAGAACTTCAACCGGTTCCTCGATAAATCTAAATTTATCATCTACTTGAACCTCATCAGGGGGTATAATTAGTGTCTCATCCGACAAACATTTTCTTAGGTTGGAAACATGAAACACGTCATGAACTCCATTCAAATCCTGCGGCAGCTTAAGCCTATACGCGACTGATCCAACTCGAGATGCGATTTCGAAAGGACCTATATACCGTGGGCTTAGCTTTCCCCCTTTCCCAAATCTAACAACACCTTTCCAAGGTGACACTTTCAGCAGAACACGATCCCTGACTTGAAACTGCAACGGTTTCCTTCGGTTGTCTGCATAACTTTTCTGTCGATTGGCGGAAGCTTTCAACCTTTCCTTGATCTGGACAACCTTGTCGGTGGTTTCCTGGATAAGCTCAGGTCCGGTTAGTTGCCTTTCGCCAACTTCAGCCCAGCACAAGGGGGATCAACACTTCCTTCCATACAAGGCTTCAAACGGAGCGGCTTTGATACTAGTGTGGTAGCTATTGTTGTAAGAAAACTCTGCCAACGGCAAATGAGTATCCCAACTTCCACCGAAATCAATCACACACGCTCTCAACATGTCCTCAAATGTCTGAATGGTTCTCTCACTTTGACCATCCGTTTGAGGATGATACGCAGTACTCATGTCCAAACGAGAGCCCAGCGACTCCTGAAGAGATCGCCAAAATATGGAGTCAAATCGTCCATCTCTATCGGAGATAATTGACACAGGCACTCCATGTCGGGCTACAATCTCATTAAGGTACAACTGCGATATCTTTTCCGTCTTGTCTGTTTCCTTAATGTCTAGAAAATGAGCAGACTTCGTTAATCGATCCATAATTACCCATATGGTGTCATGTCCACGTGACGTACGGGGTAATTTGGTGATAAAGTCCATAGCAAGATGCTCCCACTTCCATTTAGGAATCTCTGGTTGCTGCAGAAGCCCAGACGGCCTCTGATTCTCAGCTTTAACCTTCGAGCATGTCAGACATTTACTTATATACACCGCAATATCTCTATTCATATTCGGCCACCAATAGAACTCCTTAATATCCTGATACATCTTGGTAGAACCTGGGTGGATCGAATATCTGGACTTATGAGCCTCGTTCATAACCAGTTCATGTAGGTTACCTCTAAGCGGAACCCAAACTCAGTTCATGAAGTACATCACTTCATCCGCTTTTGGTATCAGTTCACATTCCAAACCTCTTAAACCTTCTCTACTCAGGTTCTCATCTTTTAGAGCTTCTCGCTGTGCATTGCGAATTCGGTCGGTCAAATTCGTTTGTATCGTCAAACCTAAAGCACGCACACGCAGAGGCTTCTCCCACTCTTTCCTACTGAGCGCATCAGCTACAACATTTGCTTTTCCCAGGTGATAATGAATATCACACTCCTAATCATTGAGTAACTCTACCCAACGCCGTTGTCGCATGTTGAGTTCCTTTTGATCAAAGATATGCTGGAGGCTCTTATGGTCTATGTAAATCGTACACTTCGTGCCATACAGATAATGTCTCCAAATCTTTAAAGCGAACACAACAGCTCCCAACTCTAAATCATGAGTTGTGTAGTTCTTCTCATGCACTTTCAGTTGTCTGGATGCATAGGCTATCACTTTGTCCTTCTGCATAAGCACGCAACCAAGGACCAAACATGACGCATCACAGTATACAACAAAACCGTCATTTCCCTCTGGCAGGGATAGGATAGGTGCACTACACAACTTCTCCTTCAACATCCGAAAAGCTTCATCCTGCTTTTCCGTCCAATCAAACTTCTTATCCTTTTGGGTCAATAGCGTTAATGGCTGTGCTATTCTGGAAAAATTCTCAATGAATCTCCTATAATACCCAGCAAGTCCTAAGAATTGTCGCACCTCTGACGGAGTCTTTGGCGCTTCCCAATTCTTAATAGCCTCTATCTTCGACGGGTCCACATGTATACCTTTCTCATTTATGACATGACCGAGGAAATGCACCTCTCGAATCCAAAATTCACATTTAGAGAACTAGGCATACAACTTCTCTTTCTTCAACAGCTCCAGAATCATCTTCAAATGTTCCTCATGATCTTCCTTGGTTCGCGAATAGTTAGTATATCGTCAATGAATACTATCACGAATTTATCCAAATAGGGTTTGCATACCCCGTTCATGAGATCCATGAACACTGCAGGCGCATTAGTTAAGCCAAAAGGCATGATTAAGAACTCATAATGGCCATAACATGTTCTAAATGCAGTCTTCAGAACATCTTCCTCAGCAATCTTCAACTGGTGATAACCTGAACGCAGGTCTATCTTTGAGTAGTAACTTGATCCTTGAAGCTGGTCGAACAAATCATCGATTCTTGGCAACGGGTACCGATTCTTGATAGTCAGCTTGTTCAACTCTCTGTAATCAATACACATTCTGAATGAACCATATTTCTTCTTCACGAACAACACAACCGCTCCCCAAGGCGAAAAGCTTGGTTGTATGAAACCTTTGTCTTATAGCTCTTGAAGTTGATTTGACAATTCTTTCATTTCTGACGGTGCTAATCTATAAGGAGATTTTGCAATCGGTGCAGCACCAGGTACAAGATCAATCTTAAACTCGATCTGTCTCGCAGGGGGTAATCTAGGCAAGTCTTCAGGGAAAACTTCCGGATAATCGCGAACTACAGGAATTTCTTCAATCTTCCCACTTTCGGCATTCGTATCCACTACGTTAACCAAGAACGCAGGATAGCCCTTACGCAACATCTTGTGCATCTTCATAATACTAACAACTCTTGATACTTGACTCGATCGGTCACCGGGAACAACTAAAGCTTCACCACCATCGGGACGAGGTATCCGCACTTGTTTCTTTGAACAAATGATCTCAGCTCCGTTCTTGGATAGCCAATCCATCCCAATGACTACATCAAAACTACCCAACTCCACTGGTAGTAAATCGATACTAAAACTATGATCACATAACCGGATCTACAATCGCGAATAACTTCTCTAGTCTCTATCAATTTACCATTTGCTAATTCTATCGAGTACTTTTTACTTAGCTTACTTGTTTGTGAACAAGAAACGGTTCAAAGTTTTTCGATACAAAACTCAACTCAGCACCAGTATCAAATAGTACGAACGCAGAATGGTCATTGATTAGGAACGTACCAGTAACAACTGCAGGATCATCATGTGCTTTCCCAGCATTTAGCTCAAAAGCTCTGCCCCTGGCATTCTGACCCTTCACATTCGGACAGTTCCTCTTGTAGTGTCCCTGCTCTCCGCATTCATAGCATCCCTCGAGCTTAACTCCCTCCGACGTACTCTTAGCATAGCACTCGCGAGTAATATGACCGTTCGACCACATCTGGCACACTTTCCCTGCTCATCACCGTGAGTCCTTTTCGCTGAACCACTTCTGCCATCCCTGGCATTATCCTTCCTCGAAACACTGGCACTAGCCACATATGCTTTCCCCGAATCGTGTTTCTTCTCACGCTTCACATCGGAATCTTTCCTCGAGCTTTCAGATCTTCGCTTCCGCGAATCCCCAGATCTAGACTCAGCACGCTTTGATCGTTCAGATTTCTCATCTGCCTTGACCTTTCCCGACGACTTCCCAGTCTCCTCTTTCCTGTTAAAGCTACTTTTGCGTGCAGCATCATCCGCTAATGATTTCGCTAGAGTAGTAGCTTCCAGATTGGTAGTGGGCTTCGCTGACGTAACCATACTACGAATTTGCGACGACAATCCCCAGATATACCTTTCTACCTTAACGTACTCAGGAGTGACCATTCGTGGAACCAATCTAGCTAAATCATTGAACCGAGGCGTATAAGCTCTGACGTTCAGGCCTTCCATGGTCAAATTCTAGAAGTCAGTCTCAATCTTCTGCATATCACTACGCGGGCAGTATTCCTTTAGAAGCATCTCTTTTAGTTCATTCCAGGTAAGACCGTAAGCCGCATCTTCGCCCAAAACTTGAACTTGAGTGTTCCACCACAATAAAGCTTCATCGAGAAACAAACACGAAGCATACCTAACCCTCTGATCAGCAGCAACCGCTGATGGCCATTACAGACTCCATCTTCTCGATCCATCTGGTGATTTCAAGAGGCCCTTCAGCACCGGTAAATGATCGTGGGTTACAATCCTGAAATGTTTTATACGTACATCCATGCACTGTTCACAAGGTTAATGAAAAATCAAGATTACTCTCTGATTATATCATAACACAGGAACTACTAAAACGTTTCGATCATTATATTACCTTGCGGGTTTCCAATCTGCACACCACCTTCACCATGTCCCGGAGCACCACGTCCACGTCCTTGCCCAAAATTCAGGTTAGCTTCACGCTGTTCCACGGCAGTATTAACGTGTTGGGCTATGAGTTGTTCCAACTCTTCTGGGGTGGTAGGTAGTCCAGTACCCTGTCTCGCTTTTGGCGGCATCTTGTCGTTTCTATTATTGCAATAATAATATCAACATAAGACATTGTTTAAATATTTCAATCATTAAATAATAGTGGACTAAACAATACACATGCATCCACATAATAATGAGAATAATTTAACCAAAAGAGAACCCATATCATTGATATTTATCATGGAAATTACAAAGCTTGTTCATAGTACAACGACTAACCCAAATGTGGTGTGACATAATCAACCACCAATAACAAGTCTAGATGAAATTTCCTCCTAAATATCCAAAAATTTGGCATGCAAGCCAACATAAAGGTTTATCAAAGAGACATACAAAACAAACAAACAACACAAATGACAAACAACCAACAATCACTTCTTCAATCCCGCAAACTCGAGAAGCCTCCTCACAAGCTCCTCCAAGTCAGCTATCCTCCAGTGCATTTGATCCATTGCACTGTCATCCAAATCCTTTAGCTCATCAAACCAGTCCATCTGCCCCTCAAGATCCTTCACTTTTCCCCTAATCGCCTCCAGATCTCCGTGTATGGCCCCCAATTGACGGTCGCAGTGAGAGCATCGGTCAACCCACACTCCTTTCTGCTTCTTCGAAGCAGATGCAGTCTCAGCTCGAAAGTTGAAGCGATGTCTCCGACTGGTCGTATCCTCTTCCTACGTCGAAAGTATACCAACGTGGGTGCAGTAGGAGCGTGCGACTCGATCGACGGAAATGACGACTCGGTAACAATAGGTGGAGGGATCTCGTTAGTGGGCTCAGCAACGAAGCAGACGAGACGACCAATGGCTCTAATGGCTGAGCCGTAACAAATGGTAGCGTCTACTACTGGTGCGACACTATAAGATCCTCCGATCAACGGAACACCTCTACCCACATCATCGATAACTGGCACGGTACCTGACGATTGACCCGTCTCGTAAATCGAGGGTGGAGCATCATCTCATCATCCTATCTTCGATCCAACCGTCGCTTGTAAAAGCATATCGTGGGTCAACCTGACTTGCAAACGCAGCAGGGTTAACCTGGAAGGATGAAGCGAATTCGGCCGCATCAACAAACTGTGGAATCGTAGGAGGTACCTCCGGTAATACGGATCTAGGTGAAGTCTCGAATTCTGGCTCGCTCTCAGAGTCAGTAATCTCGATGACCTCGTGCTCGTGCGACATCTGTGACATATATAACCATACAAAGTAAGTGTGTGTTCAAATGAAGAATAACACATAAGGCCCAATAAACAGATTAACACGTATGCACAATAACACGCAATGGTTCTCATACATGATCAAAATCCATGGTTATTTAAAAAATTTGGCTTCACGAATTTTGGACTTTTATCTCAAAATTCTTTGGTTGAAGTCTAGAGTTTTCCCCTGAAAACAATTAGTTCGCTAACAACCATTGGCTCTGATACCAACTTCTGTAACACCCCAAAAACGTCGCAGCGGAAATACAAACGTAATGGTGACGGATTCTGGTGCCCATAAATATCTTAGTGGATGATGCATCGTTAATCTTTCGACATATTACTTAATTAAAAGGTTGTTTCCAAATCAAACACAAACCACAACCATAACATAGTTAAGTTGTCTTGATCCTTATGGATCTTAATATAGTCGGTCCCAAATAAGTTTTAAAAGTGTCCAAAGTTTATTATTAAACAAACATGCATCACAACCACAAGATACGCCAAAGATTCCCGAAGCCATGCTCAAGTACCTGAAGAACACGTTAAAATCAAGTATCAACACAAAGGAGGGTGAGCTCACATATTCAAATTTAAAATAATTTGATCCAAGGAAAAACTTTCTAATTATGGGTTTATTATCAAAACATCCAAAAATATTTTCGAAAGTTAATTTGTTTCCTTAGTAAAATCCATGAGTCAGCCATCGCAAGCATTTCCCCGAAACCTCCGAACAAAGCATCTTCCCAAGTTTTACTATTAAATTTATTGCATCAAATGTTCAGACTCGTATGTTTGCAAGACAATACGAACTATATATTAACATTAAGGGTATAATCAACGCTAGACAATAACAGAATATAAATTCGTCGCTTGACATGACACGGAGCTACCGTCGCGACGGGGTTGTCAACCCGATAGATCTATCAACAATTCCACGCAATCCATATTAATGATTAAATGGCTAAGTTTGCGCAAAGGGCCCGCAATGGGTCACCCAAGGTGCCAACCTTATGAATAATATATATATCCTACGAAAATGATAAAATTTAATATAACACATTGTACAAATCCCCGACGTCCCCACCGAAACGTAAGCCTAATCCCGATACTTACTCTCTTAAGACCGGGCCAATTCGTTACAACTTTAGATTTAAACATATTAAATCCACACGGTCGTTCCATCCCATAACGCCGTAAAATCCTCGTTTCATCCCCAAAACGCATATATCATTATTCCAAAATCCGTTTCATCCCGAAATATATTTATATCCAAAACCATGTTTTTCTCCAAAAACATATCAGATAATTTCAAAACCATAATTTCCACGAAAATATATTTATAGTTTAATCAAAGGCATATTTATATGAAAACGTATACTTATCCTTTTAAGGCGTGTTCTTCCCCCAAAACATATGCTAAAACAGTAAAAAGAGGGGTTTAGTGACACTCACCTTTTGGTGCTATTTAAAATCGCGCGATCCCACAATTTGATTCTACACGTCCTAATATACGTAGGCACGATTTAATAATCAATATATTACAAAATTCCTAAGTTTCTCCAATACTTAGACTTTTCACATAACTTTAAGATTTTCTCGAACAGTCATTATTTTTAATTATGTTGGCATATTAATATATAATATATATATATATATATATATATAGAGTTCATATATATATGCATTTTTAAGATTTTGCGACTTGAACGATTTTATTGGTGACCTTTAATGTTATATCTGTTACACTCACGTTTATAAATACTATATATCTACGATTTGCGCGTCGTAATATATACACATAAACGTGCACACAAACACAATATCATAACACGCGAAATCTTGTTAACCCATACACTTTATCATTTTTAAAGCATGTATACATGAAATAACTTATGAAGTTAACCTAGGTATAAATTTTCATGCTCGACAAATAAGTTACACAATAATCGCGATTTTTACCGATTCTACCGTTTTAAACCTACAAGCGTACATGCATAGTCTTAACTCCCGCTATCATGTCAACACTTAATATATCATCATGTACACATATTTAAATCACATAACACATTTAAACACATAAGGGTCATTCATTAACAACCCATTCTAGTGTATGTTGAAAAATGCGTATTTTAGTGATTCGGTAACGTTTTCGGGTGCCGAAAGTCACGTATGACAAAACAAACACCAAATAAACTAAATATAAGTTAATATACTTATATTTATGCTAAAAATATCAGTATATTCACTGATTTAAACAGTTTCATAGAAACCCTCTTAAAAGGCGATTTTTACCGTTTTTACCGCATAGTTTTGCGTCAAACGTTACCATAACCTTCTGAACTCGAAACGACTTCATATTTTTAAAAAATACATGTTATATACTGAATAAAATGATGATTCTAATCAGATTAGTGCAGTTTTTGTGTAAGGCACATAAATCATGTGATTTCATGTATTTTACAATACTTTTAAGCACATAATACAACATGCCAAGCTAGTAAACTTTATATCAAAGTTCCATGCTATTTCACACTTCAAATAACATTATTTTTATGCTTTATAATCTGATCTAAAATCATTTTTATCATATCATCGTTTATTCATCTTTCTATGTTCATACACCCACATGCATGTCCATGTACAAGCACTTAATGCACTAACATCATGTTTTCATCATTTTGTATGAACTAGATGCATCTAGACATGACTTTACTTCATGTTCATATTATCCATGACATTCAAATCTTCATGTCATTATCATCATCTAATCATTTCACATAAATGCAAGTATCACCTCTTTCACATTTGTGAACTAACAACAAAATTTTGTATGCATGCATATACATATATATATATATATATACACGGCTCACATAAATAGATACACAAGATTCCAAAGTTCAACTTTTCATATACATGCATTCATCTATTCAAATCACATAACATTCATTTGGAAGCTTCTAAACATGCATGCATCATATCCTCATGAACATCATCAATCAAAAACATTCAAAATCAAAACTCAATCTCATACACACATGTATACATACTCGCGGCCATATGAACACACACACATCACCATTTTCATTTATACAAAAAAAAACCATTTGATAGTGTTTTCAAGTTAGTGACTAAACCCAAGAACATGAGAAACTTCATTTACTATCATTTCCATCAACAAGAATCAAGAACATATTTTAAGAACATGATTTTATACCTTCAAGTTCTAGTGGGTTTTTGAGTTAGTTGATGAGATGAAGCTTGGTTTTTAGTTGAAACTCCTTGGAAACACCTTTGATCCTTAGAACACTTGTAAACACCTTGAAGGACTTTGAATCTTCAAGAACTTGATTGGAAAAATGAAAATGTGTGTGTATATGGGGGTGTTCGGCCGAGCTTTGGTTTAGAGAGAGGGATGGAGTGTTGTGATCTTTATTCTTGGATTGTGTAGATTTTATGGAAGATTTGAAAAAGATAATCATCATGCACATTCATCTAGCCAACAAATGGAGGAGAGAGGTGAGAGGAGACCCTCATGTGCCGCCACCTTAGTCCCCTCTCTCAGACTTTACATATACATACATATATATATTACATGTAGGCTAAAAACTGGTATTTTACTGGATACCGGGTGTTTTATCTAGCGTTTTAACTGCGTTTAAACGCGTTTTAAATTATTTTCGGGGCTCTATAAAAATAAACACACCAAAATATTACTAATCAATATTTTATTTGCCTGGACCAGTTAAGTTGTCGGTAATTGGCATATGCGCGCTATGTTGCGCAGTACGCGCTTAAATTCGCAAAATAGAGATTTTAAGCATTTTAATTTATTTTTATCATTCTATAAAAATAAACTCGTCAAATTATTACTATAATAATTATTGGTTGCCCTGAACTGGCTGTGTTGACAGTATTTTGTCAGATACGCGCAGTATCGCGCAGTACGCGCTTAAACTCGAAAAATAGAGTTTCTTGGCGTTTTCAAATACACCCCCGAAGATTTTTTCATTTTGTCATACGTTTTATATTTTCGAATACCTGCTCGCAAACCAATCAAAAATCTCACAATCTTGTTCGCGTTGATTCCTGTAGATGTCTTCTAGGCACCTTGACGGAGGAAAAAGAACCGGAAAATCCAATAAATGAATAGCTGCCCCAATTGCTAAGCAAATGGCTACCGTGATTCCTAACATAGTGATCCAAGTTCAACAAGCCCCTGCTGCTAACCAAGTCAACCAAGTCAAACCAAACGTTGTCAACGCCCCTGCAAACTCATCCAAGTGCTCCTATAAGCACTTCAATTCTTGTGAACCTCCAAAATACGAGGGAACTGAAAGGGTCACTACACTCCTTCGATGGTTCGAGGAAATGGAAAGCACCTTTCTAAACTATGACTGCCCGACGACCGTAAGGTTCGCTATGCTACCGGTCGTCTCTTTGGAGTAGCTTTAACCTGGTGGAACATTGAGAAGAGCAGAAGAGGGGCTAAAGCTGCTGTAGCCTTAACTTGGGAACAACTCAGGGAGCTTATGACAAAACGATTTTGTCCAAGGAGTGAAATCAAGAAGTTGGAGGATGAATTCTACTCCTTCAAGCAAAATGATGGAGATCATATGGCTTATAACAAGCGTTTTCTTGAGCTGAACCAGATGGTTCCAAATATGTTCACTCCCCTTTATCGTCTCATTGAACATTACATTAGGGGTCTCCCTTCTAGTATTAAGGATTCCGTGATAACCATTGTACCAGCAACCTTGGAAGCTGCAATTGAATTGGCCACCGACCTCACAGAAAACCATATCCGAAATGGAGACTTTGACAAAGAAAGAAAGATGGGCTCAACTGACAAGGCCTCAGTAGAAGAGCCAAAGACAACCAGGACTGAATCATCCTCCCGTTTCGACATCAAACGAAAGCGTGACGACAAAAACTATGATGTTGCCTCAACTAACCCAACTCCACCAGCCGTGACACTCAAAGAAATCCAATCACCCAAGTGGCACCTTATCCAACTTACCCAAACAAGAAACCCTACACTGGTCCTCACCCTCAATGCAACACCTGCCACTTTACCACCAACCCACCTTTCCTTGCCGACTGTGTGCCAATTGTGGGCGTTATGGTCATTTGAGTAACAGTTGTCATACCCCTCAAAACCAAGCTCCACCTCATGCTCAAAACATGATCCAACCCTACCAATAACCGCATTATCCCATGGTTCCATATGTTCGAGCTTGCCTTAATTGTGGTGACCCTACCCATTTCAGAAACATGTGCCCTAGGCTAGGTAACATCATCAATGCTCAAGCCCAAGCAAACCCAGTTAACCAAGCGAACCAGGCAAACCCAGCACCCCCATCAGCAAGTGGTAAAGCCTACAACATCAACGCGATCCCAGCTGAGGTCAACGGCAATGGTGCGAACGAGCAACCCAACTAGCCTTCCACCACGAGGACTGAAGGCTCTGCTCCAGTTATTTATTCTTATTGGTTTTATCAATACCATTTTTTGTTTGATTATTCAAGTTACAAGTGTTTTCAATTTGGGTTTTAACATTTCAAGTTAATATTATTTCATATTATTTCCATCGTTGCAATTTTTATGCTACGCCAATTGTTTTTCATTACATATCATATCATGTCATTCTTTTGCATCGATTAAATGTCATTTCACCATACATCACATGACTTCGTCTCACAACTTAGGGAAAGTGGGCCACGTCTCGCTTTTTCATAGGCTGACCACTTCATTATAACACAAGATAGAGGTACCGCCATCATTTAGTCTTGCTTTCTTCGGATTCTAGACTCAAGCATTGGTTGTTTTGTTTGTTTATGTTTGGTAGATGTTAGGACGAGTCATATAGAACTAATCATGACTTGGTAACAAAGCCAATGAAAATTTGACAAGGACATGGTGGATATGCCGCTGGTACTACCTATATATAAGTGTTCTTGTCAAAGGATCAAAAGCATTGTTAGATTGTCATGGTAGGTTCTATGTAAGTAGTGTCAATTTGGATAACAATGTGGTTGATGACTTTGTTTTTGTGCTTCCTCATGTAACCTCATCAATATGACGCTTCGGTTTTCCTTAAGAACCACTTATCACGATGCAAATTCCAATTAGACATCATGATTACAACTCAATAGTAAATCCTTGTCATCATACAAGCCTCTCCGTGTTACGAAGCTTTTCACTTCTACCCTTATGGCAAAAACGAGCGGTTCCTCTACCAGGAAAGTTACATCCACAATCGAACCTAAACCCTACCTTGATTTTCATTTAAATGTAAACTCCTATGGAATATGCGAGAACAGTTACCAATTACGGCTTCCTCTTAATTTTGGGACGAAATTTCCGAAAGTAGGGGAGACTATAACATCGACAAAATGGGCTCCCAAAAATCCGTTTTGAAATTTTCAAGTTTTATTTTATATAACCCTTTCTATCGGAATCGTCTTATTATACGCTCCATGCATATATATATATATATATATATATATATATTATATATATATATATATATGTTGGGATTGAACCCTATGAAAGGAACAGATGATACAAAGCCAAATAACACTATCCGAACTTTGGTTAAACTATCATAGGTTACAACCTCTGTTGTATATACACTGCTTTCCCTAAAGACTACTCTTCTATCATCTGACTTGACAAAGTTGCAAAGGTCTGCCAGAGTTACAAGGATCAGAGGATAGAGATCAGAGCTTAGTCATTAGATAGATAATCAATGTAACAGTGCTAAGCACTGATAGTTAGTATTAGCAGTGTTTGTAGTTAGTTACATATAGTTTCCTGTCACTATCAACCCTGACGTCATCAAAGATGCTCAGTGGTTAGATAGTTTAGTATAAATAGGTAACTTGTGTAACAGTTTAACTCGTCTATCAAAAGATCAACTTTCGCATATCATCTTCTCTGCATTTTCTTACTACCAAACTTCAATTGCAAAGGTTGTGGGAAAGTTTGTGAATCACATGCAAGTTTACCAACTTGAAAGCATGTTGATGATGAAAACAAACGACCGTTACTTGTAGTAAAAGTTTTCCTTTTATTTCCGCTGCAAATCTCTTTTAAAACTCAATCATTTTCCATTTTTGAAACAAAAACTATAAGTAATTCAAACTTAGATCCTAACAATTGGTATCAGAGCTTAATTCATCAAATTCGATCTTACAATCGATTTGATTCAAACAGATCAGCTCTCTGCTATTTAGTTTGGTTGTTTTTGCTTGATAAATAGCGTTACATTACGTTCAAAGTTTTTAAAACAGAAATCTGTGAAAAATCAACTGAAAATGTCTCAAAACACATAGGATGCCAACTCTTGATCCTTATTCAAACCGCCGATGCTCAAAAGAAATGAATATTTCATTTGGCAACGACGAATGGGTCATATCCTTGCTCAGCAAAACACTGGTTGCTAGAGATCTGTTGCTTTTGGACCTCACGTTCCGATGGTTCCAAGCATAGAGGATCCAACTAAACAAGTGCCAAAAAAACCTGAAAACTTTTCAGAGCAGGATTTCCAGAAAACTGAATTGGATGCTAAGGCATTTAGCATAGTTGCTTCGGCCTTACCCAATGAGATTTATGCTGGTCTACTCCATTGCAATAGTGCAAAGGAGTTATGGGATGCACTGAAAGAGCAATTCGGTGGGACTGAGGAAGTGATTGAAAGTAACAGAGAAGTTCTAAATCAGCAGTATGAAATGTTTTGTCACTTGAAAGGAGAGTCTCTAACACAACAGTTTGAACGTTACAGCTGTCTCATCAATGAATTTAGACTGGTTAACGTGGTTTTTTTCTAATTCGACTGTCAATAGTCGTTTCCTTAGATCGTTACCAGATAAGTGGGAGACTATAGCTTATGTAACACGAAAGTCTGTTGGGTTTAAAGAAATGTCGTTGACACAACTTCATGGGTACTCCTCACTTATGAGAGAGAGTTAAACCAGAAAAAGAAGTTGCAAGATTCTGGCAAAATGACTAATGATTACTCATTGGGTAATACAGCTCTTTTTGGCCAAGAAGAAGGATCTGGCAGCAGTAAGGACCAAAGTTATGATCACTATATAGATATTACTTCTGGTGGGAACTTTGGATCTGAAACATATGCACCCAACTATGCTTTCACTGCTAGTTGGGAAAGCCAAACCTCTGATAATCTATCCTTTGAGCTTAATGACTTGCAACATTTTGAACCTTCTGATCTTGAAGAAATGGATATTTTGCACCAACTGACCCTATTGAGTGTTAGGGCTAGTAAATTCTATAAGAGAACTGGTAGGAAATTCCCAGGGTTGCATGGGGGATTGAAGGTTGGGCTGGATAAATCAAAAGTCAAGTGTTATAAGTGTAATAGGTTAGGACACTTTGTCAGAGAATGCAGGTCTCAAAGTTCTCGACCAATTGTGACTCATCCTGGCCCTAGACCTCAGCACACACAAAGCACTGCTCATTATTCCTAATATACCCCTGCTCAACATGTTCAAAACACTGCCCACTTTGCACATCCTGCTACTACTGTTCCAGTGCATTATGTTCAATCCACTACTCCACAAATTCAATATGTTCAGGCACCATCACATCCTCAAGTGCATGTACAACAAGTACCCATTGTCACACAACCTGCTCAAACCACTGCTAGTCCAGTAGAGGTTGGTCAACAGAGCCTTTTCACACAAAGTTATGTTGACTGGAGTAGCTTGCCTAAGGATTTGACTGATGAGAACTTTGCTCTAATGGCCAAAAATGATGTTGAACAAGAATTTTGTTTAATGGCCTTAGAGACAATTGCTGAAGGTGTTGAATCTGTAGAGTTAGGGTCAAAAACTGATGAAGTTCAAGTTTGTGTTGAAACAGTGGTTTTAAGTGAAGAAAAGAAAAATGCTGCTGATAAGGAAAAGAACTCTCCTGCTGACCCATGGAATGTTGATGTGTGTGAAGATGAGTGTGATTGTGCTCTCATGGCTGCTACAAAGGTATCACCTCAGATCCTTAAAGATCTATATTCTGACAAATGCATCATTGCTTTTGCAAAATTAAGTAGGTGAATGAAAACCTGAGGAACAAAATTTTAGAAGATGAACTTAATTTTGAAAAACTGATTAAAGAGTTAAAATCAAAGTTAAGTGAAAAAGATTCTGAAATGAGTAGCCTGAGACATGAATCAAGCATAACCAAGGACCAACTCCAAACTATGGTAGAAAAATACCAAGTGTGTAAAAAGGAGTTAGAAGAAACCCAAATCACTTGTGAAAAATGGGTTGAGTCCTTTAATGGTTATGAGATTATGCTTGATGCTCATATCAAGAGCAACATTAAGTTTGGTGTAGGTTTTAGAACCTATGACCAAAATGAGAAAAATGTTGCTGAAATTGATTCTGAGTTGGTTGAAACAGTCCCTACAAATTTAGCTGGTGAAGAAATAAAAATCACAGATAAAGCTGGAAACAAAATTGTTTTAGAAAAATCAGAGGTTTCAACAAAAGATAAAGAAATTGAAAAATACCAGTTTAAACCAACCTAGTCAGATGAATGTGATATTTTAGAAAACTTTAAGCCAATGGACTTTACAACCTCTGATGGTATTAAAGCCCCAAAAGCACTTGTGATCCCTATCAAAGATGTACCAGCAGAGGTTACAACCACTGCTGATAAAAAGTCTGACAAGAAAAGAAGAGTAAAGATTAAAAACTTGTTTTGTGAATTTTGTGAAAAAAGAAATCATGTGACTGCAGATTGTTTTCTTTTAAAAGCCTATGACATTAACAAAACTTGTGTTATCAAAAATTCTTCAAGATGCACCATCTGCAACAAAACAAATCACTTAACTCAAGAGTGTGCCTATCTCAAAAACTATGAGCAAAAGGTAAAAGAGATCAAGGCAAAAGCACTAGAAAGAGAAGGTTCAAGTTCTGCTGGAAATAAATCTAAGCAGAGTTTTGAACCAACTGAAACATCTGTTACAAAAGCTTTAAACAAAACCTTTGTTCCTAGAGAGGTGCAAGTGACAGATGCCCCACCATCAAACTTATTCCCAAGAGGGTATGGCCAACCAGCCTATAAAAGGGTTCCTCTTACTTATGAAGGATACAAAAAGCCTTAAAAGCAAAGAGTGAATAAGCATCCCTATGGATACAATCATCTGATAGGAAATGGTCAAGAGCAGATGTTACGAGAAAATATCCAAACCACTGACCATTGTCCTAGACTTGAGGCTGGACCATCTGTGACCCCATCCAAAGCCATTTTGGCTTTGGAGACCTATGTTAACTGATCTATTTACTTTATGTGCAGGGACCCTCTACTTGCCTTGATAGCTTATGGTATGTAGATAGTGGAGGTTCCAGGCACATGACAGGATGTAGAGCCCTTCTCAAGGACTTCATGGCTCATGGGGGGTGATATATCTTTTGGTAATAACTCAAAGGGAAAGGTTTTAGGGTCTGGGTCGGTTCTGGCTGGTAAACTCAAGTTTGAAAATGTGAATTTAATTGACAATCTAAAATTTAACCTGCTGAGTGTCTCACAAATGAGTGACAGAGGGTATGGATCCTTCTTCACTAAGAAAACTTGTCAAATTGTGGGACCAGAGGTTGTTAAAAAGATTGATCAAATCATTGCTGAGAGCAAAGCACAACTCACTGCACATAGAAGTGGGAATGTGTATGTGGTAGATATGCTAAAAGATAATCCTATGTCTGGAACATGCTTATTCTCAGTTGCTTCTAGCAAAGAGACTGAGTTATGGCATCGAAGACTTGGACACACAAATCTTAAAACTATCACCACACTCTCAAAACAAAGTCTTGCAAGAGGTTTGCCTCACAAGCAATTTTCCTGTGAAGAACATTGTGTTTCCTGCTTAAAAGGAAAACAACATAAAAGTTCTTTCAAATCAATTGAAGAATCCAAAACAAGCCAGTGTTTACAATTGCTTCACATGGACTTGTTTGGCCAGTGCAAATCATGAGCTTAAAACACAAAAGGTATTGCCTAGTGATAGTTGATGATTTCTCTAGGTTTACATGGACTTTCTTTCTCCACTCTAAGGATGAAACTGCAGTCATTTTGCAAAACTTTGTTAAACAAGTAGAAAAGCAATTTGATCTTCCAGTAAAAGTCCTTAGGAGTGACAATGGAACAAAGTTTAAAAATAGGGAGTTGGATGTTTTTTGTGAGTCAAAAGGAATTGTTAGACAATATAGCATTCCAAGAACTCCAGAGCAAAATGGGGTAGTTGAAAGGAAAAATCGAACTTTAATTGAATCAGCAAGAACTATGCTTGCAGACTCTGGTTTACCCTTGTCTTTCTGGGCAGAGGCTGTAAACACTGCTTGCTATGTCTAAAACAGAGTTTTGATTAACCCCAGGCATCAAAAGACTGCCTATGAGATATTGTATAAAATCAAACCTCTGATTTCCTATTTTAAAGTTTTTGGCTGTCCATGCTTCATTTTGAACTTAAAAGATTCTATATCTAAGTTTATAGCCAAAATTGACTGTGGTTATTTTCTGGGATACTCAACCACTGCTAAAGCCTACAGAGTTTTTAACTCTAGGACCAAGTGTGTTGAAGAAACTTTGAATGTGAAGTTCAATGAACTTTCATCACTGAAAATCCCAGCAAATCCTGCAGAGCTTTTTGATTTAGATAAGTTCACATTTGCTGATGTTTCTATCAAGCTAGACAATGCAGGTACACCACAATCATCTAGAGAAGATCAAGATCAAGAATATGACTGTGTGCTTCCACAAACAAAAGTCAATTCTTCCAACAGAGGATCAGGTGCCACAAGTTCTTGTGTAAACTCTGCCACTTCTGGGTCAACAGTGTTTGATCCTCAAACCTATGCCAGATCACAAAATCAAACATCTGTTGATAAAAGTCCTACATTTGGGCACAAAAATCATCAGAATGTTACCTCTATACCCCCAATACCACCACCTCCATTTACATCAGCGGCTGATACTTCAAATTCACCAGCAGAGGTTAGCTCAGATGATACACATTTGCAGCCATCACCTCAAAATGCTATTGTTCCATACCAAGGTGATTTGATTTATCTCAAAAGCCATCCAGCAGATCAAGTTATTGGCAACATCAAATCTGGGGTGCTCACACGGAGCCAATCCTAAAATATTTATCTTTTTACTGGTTTTCTATCACTCACACAGCTACCAAGAGGCACTGAAAGACAACAGCTGAGTAGAAGCCATGCAAGAAGAACTCCTTCAGTTCAAGAGACAACAAGTTTGGGAGCTTGTGCCACTGCCAAAAGATGTAAGTCCAATTGGCACAAAGTGGGTCTTCAAGAACAAAACTGATGAAAGGGGTATTGTTGTCAAAAACAAAGCAAGGCTCGTGGTTAAAGGCTACAGACAGGAAGAAGGTATAGACTATGATGAGACTTTTGCTCCTGTAGCAAGGTTGGAAGCTATTCGCCTGTTCATAGCTTTTGCTGCTAACCACAACATAAAGGTGTATCAAATAGATATAAAGAGTGCATTTTTGTATGGAAAAATCAAAGAAGAGGTGTATGTCTGTCAACCTCCAGGTTTTGAAGATGCATTCCATCCTGATCATGTCTACAAGCTCAACAAAGCATTGTATGGCTTGAAGCAAGCACCAAGAGCCTGGTATGAAACTCTATCCACTTTTCTCTTATCCATAGGGTTTAATAGAGGTAAAATAGATAAAACCCTATTCTTAAAATGGATGGGAAAAGATTTGATGCTTGTCCAAATTTATGTGGATGACATCATTTTTTGATCCACAAGAACTGCTATGTGTGAAGAGTTTCGAAAACTCATGGCAGCAGAGTTTGAGATGAGAGAATGGGTGAGCTCCATTGTTTTTTGGGTCTCCAAGTTAAACAATTGCAAAATGGTACATTTATCCATCAAAACAAGTATGTGAAAGAACTGCTTAAAAGTTTGATATGGATGATTGTAAACCATGTAGCACACCCATGGCAACCACCAAGCTAGTCACCATTGATGGTAAAGATGACTTGTTGATCAAACTCTTTATAGAAGCATGATTGGGTCTTTATTGTACCTAACTGCATCAATGTCACACCCCGACCCGCAGCGGAATAAGAGTCGGGGCATAATTGGGTTATCACCAAAGCTCATATGTTTACTAAAATGTTTCATATTTATTAAATTCAAATTACAACTTAAATATCCAAATCAAAATTCATACAATTACAAGGAAATGAAACTATGTAAATAATCCAAAGCTTAAACTGGTTTATTCTTCTAGGCCTTCCTATGTGTTTCTTGCCTCAGCTGGATCACCTGTATCATGTGTAAAACGGGGGATATTTTGGGTCAACAAAAGTTGGCGAGTGAACCTTGATAAAACATTGTTATTAATTTCTTGTTTTATTTAATATGGAAAATTTGTGCAATATCACATGTGAGCAAACATATATAAGTAAACAAACACAAACCACTTTGGATGAGTATATGATATAAATGATGATGAATGTGAGATCAAGGCTCAATCAAATGGAGCCGATCTTATGAGGCACCTGATGCTCAACCCGTCTCCCACGGGGAACTGATGGGCCTAATGAAATGCGTGCACTGAAAATGATAAATCCAAACTACATATAATCCACACAACAATTGATACACATTTGATCACGGATATGATGTATGCACAAGTGTTTAAATATAATAAAGAATTAAACGACACATGAGACACCCCAAAACATGATTAAAACGGGGAATTGATAGAGATTCACTCACATTGGGTGCGTTCTTTGATGACGTTGGATGCGCACGAATTTTAGGATTTGATCGACGAGGGAAAAACTAACCTAAAATAATAACGAAATGATTCGGTAAATAAATGGATTTTATTTGAGATTAATACTTTTGATTCATAATCTTAATAGGATTTTTAGATTTATTTTTGTGAGTTTAAGAAATTTTCTACCATTAAAAATCTTATTTTTAAGTATTTTTAAATAATTTTCTAATTAAATAAATAAATAAAAAGAAATAAAAAAATTGACTTTTTTGACCGTTGACCGTTGACCGGTCGGACTGTGTATTTATATGCGCTGAGTGAGGTTCGAACTCGGGACCTCTCGTATACGTGCACGCAGCTCTACCAACTGAGCTACGTGTCTAACCCGAAATATTCTCTGTTTTAATTATATTTATATACTAATTAATTTTAAACTTATTTGATTTTTTATTAAAAATGATTTATATGGCCGAACCGGTTGCAGGGACCCGGAGTCGAACTCGGGTCCTTCGATTCGAGTGCGCACAGCCCAACCAGTTGGGCTGTGTGTCTAATCTGTTAAACTTATGAATTATATTACTCTTATAAACATTCTATGACTTGATCTGATTAAGTTTTAAAAATGTTGGTTTTATTTCTGAAAGTCGGTAACGTGTGCGATTCGAACCCGGGACATGTGTATTGTTTGTGCACACAGTCCACCGCTGGACTGTGTGTCTAACCCGTTCGAATATCCAGTTTTAATTATATTTATACCTATAATCGACTTCATCTTCTTCGTTTACAAAAACACAGAACATTGAAGTCCGACTGTTCTGTTTAAATCGGTCATCAAAACTTATAATTGGTTGGAATGAAATGGATAAAGAGGATTACGGAATAAAATGTACCGAAACAGAATGTTTTCTCAGATTTCCGGCAAGAGTCGTTGGCTCTGATTGGTGACTTCCGGCTGAGTGAATTGATTAACAGTTTTGATCATTGTGTTGTGCAATTAAGTTACTAAACAAGAGATATCAAGAGGGTTTAGATGATTATACCGATCGACAGTGAGACTTCGGATTTTCAGTGATATTCCGGTAAGTGTGGGTTTTTCCGGTGGCGTAGTCTGAGACAGAAGTCACCAATCAGAGCCGACGACTCTTAAACGCACTACTTCACGGTTATTCATTCCTACGCTAATTTGATTTGGAGAATTAAATTACACGCTCGAAATAACTACGCTAACTTTTTGAACTTATCGAGTGAATTACGTGCTATGTGTTATTAGACGTTTATAAGTTTTGTGAGTTATTATATCATGTTTTGATTTTGTGATTATTAGTTTATAAAAAAATGTATTAAATAAATAGCCGAACCGAGCCGCGAAACGTGTCGAGCTCACTTCCTTGTGGCCCAACTTGAGGCCCAAGTTACCCACCCAAATCCCCTTGTGCGGCCGCAAGCCCACCTCACCCTTTCTCCTTTTCTTTTTTCCCTTGTTTGTATAAATAGGCATGCATGGGTTATGTTTTCAAAAGAAAAAAAAACACACACACAAACCCTAGCTTCAAAGAGCCGACGGCAGCCCTCTCTCCCTTTCTCTCGATCGCAACTTCCTCCAAAAACCGAAGTGATTCCAATCTTGTTCCCGGTTCGTTAATCTTCATCGTTGCAAGGTTAGGGTTTCTATTGTTTCGCAAATCACATTAGGTTTTATGAACTCTTGATCATGCTTGTATGTAATGGTAGAATCATTGTTATGAAAGTGTTATGATGTTTAGTTCGATTAATTGTGCGAGTTTTGCGATTATGATGTTTAGTTGGATACAAGAATCATGGGCTGCGTTTTGTGATAAAAATCATATTATATGATTAGGGTTTGCATGAGTATGATGTACATGATGATATGTGACTAATAAACATGTTCTTGATCATTATTAATTAGAGTCTTGATCGTTTAAGCGTATTCTATTGCGATGAAAGCCGAAAACAGGTTGCTGAATGGTATTTACAGCCAACTTCAATTGGCTGTAACCTGGTCATTATTTATCGAAAAGTGGATTTTCTGAAGCCTTAAACGTATATTTTTGAAAAACGCTTCTAATGGCGCTGGATTCATATTTTTCTGAGGTCGTTTGATATTTTTAAGTGGTCATTTAAGTGCAGTAACTGAAGCTGTGGAAATTCTGAAAATTTGTTAGTTGTTTATTGAGTCGGATCTCGTAATCTGTAGAGGGTTGCGTCACGAAATTTGTACAGCAACTGGAGACGGAAATTTCCGGGAAACTCCCACTGGAATTTTATTAATTGGATGAACGATGATTTTTAAATAAATTCTCCCGTGGACTGCAGTCAGAAAGCGACGAATCTGACTGCAGCCTAGTATATATATGTTTATGAATAATCGGTAAAGTGTTAGGACTTGAAAATTTTACATAAAATTCTACAGTTTAGTTGACACCTTCTGCAAAAAAAATTGGAATTTTTAGAACGTTGGAACTATTTTATAAAAATCCTTGAAAACAGCCTAGTTATAAGCATACAAGCTGAAATATGATAACTTGCGTTTGTGTGTACCAAAGTGTTGTATGAATTGATATGTGTTTATGACAAGTTGGTTTGATCACTATTTTGGTATGATAATACTTTGCATGCATGATTGTGTTTTCGAATTTGTTATTATGTGTGCCGCATTGTGTGTTAGTTATATGTAGGGTTTGTATCAGTGTGTTCACACACTAACTTTAAATCGATTGACTTGTTAGGACGCAATTAGCGGTCCCATCATTTGCTACTTCTTTGTTACACTAACCGAGCAATTAAAGGTGAGTTCACGGCCCCTATTTTATCCGGTTTTAAACAACAGGGGGAGAAACATGTATACACTCTATAACTCTATCTTTTTACGTTATGCGAAATTAACGTCGTTAAACTACTCGGTAACTAAGTTAATGTTAATGTACGTTATGGTCACTAAGCAGCTATATCACGGAAGTCCTCGACAAACTCTCGGATCGTTAGTATTGGGTTAGATAGCGGGGAAATTATAAGTAGTACTACTGGGCCCGACAAGCCCCACCCGAGCTAGTCGCGCTAGCCGACCGGGTATGGTCAACGGGTGAATAATTTGGCCTAACTTTCGCCATGGTCAGTGATAGGCCTGGCAACACGGAAGCACAACAGTCAGCTTCGATCGCGAACACTTATGTGACATAACTTTAGGCTCGCTACCTACATGTTAACATTGAACTTAATTACGAACCAACAATATTATTCCGGGTTAGGAATAATGGAACCAACAACAATATTATTCCGAGTTAGGAATAATGGAACCAACATCATTATTATTCCGGGTTAGGAATAATGGAACTATATCGTTATCCCGGGTTAGGGATAACGGGGTAAACAAACTTTGAACCGAACTAATGAACTTATAAAAACCTGTGAACTCACTCTTCTTTAATGTTGACACTTGTTTCTTTACATGTTTCTCAGGACGCTAGGAGCTCTATGTGCACTCACTTGCATTGATCAAGACATCTTTTATCGAGTCTCATTTACGAATATTGTTTGGGTTTTTCTTTAGTTTTGGCGTTTGTGTTGGCGCCCGTTACTTTACTTTACTTTAATGCTTCCGCTCAACTTTAAAACTAATGCTTCCGCTAAACTTTGAAACCAAACTAAGACAATTTGAAAATAACTATGAATGGTTAAACAAATGATTTTGGAAAACGTATAAACGAATCATATAGAGTCGTTCGATGTTACTAGTGTCTCAGATTCTGGTTTGTTCACACGCCTCGCGGTAAAACTCTGCAAGTGGAAATTGAGGGTGTGACAGATTGGTATCAGAGCCTCTAGCTATAGAGAACCAGGTTTACATTAAAAGTAGACCTAAACTATAGCTGATTACACGACACTAGACTTAGTTTGGCACTGAACTGTGATATCTTGTATGTGTTGTACTACAACTGTGTTATGTAAAATATAAATGCATATTATGATGAACGCAACTCGTAACTAACTACACAACCCAACAGGCAATGTCATCATCATCATCCGACAAACCTTTACAACCAAGGGCGCCAGGGAAGGCACCTATGGTCGAACCCTCACCACCTCATGGCGTGGAGACACGCTCAGCTGCTAGGAAAAGACTCGCTCTAGGAGAGGAGTCGTCCTCACGCCCGACCACCGCTATGCCGGTCGAACCGGTTAACTCGTTAGAAGTAGGGGACGACCTACTTAGAGATATGATAAGAAAACAACAGGAACAACTAGAGAGAATGCAGGAAACTATCCTAGCACAGGGATGGATGATACGACAATTAACGGGTAAGACTGGAGAGCTCGAGGAAGAGCAATATGAGAATAAGATAGCTTGTAACACTTTAGCTAAAGATCTTCATGCTGAGCAGCTGAGGGCTGACTGGCTCGAAGACAGAGTTCTTGAGTCCAGCTGGAGAATTCAAGAACTAGAACAGAATCAGGCACCTGTACCAGTACCCGCACTAGCACCGGCTCCTCCAGTGCCGGTAGAGGAAGAAGAGGAGGATCCAGAGGAGGATCCAGAGGAAGACCCGGAGGAGGATCCGGAGGAAGAAGAGCCAGAACAGGACCCGGCTGTTGAAGCTGAAAACGCTGAAGAGGATGACAGCAGTGATAGCGACCTGGGAGATGGAGACATAGATGACTAACTCGTCTCGCCAATCTCCGTTTTGTTTCCTTTAGATCTGAAATGGCAACCGGTTGCCGCGGAAACCTCAACATGACACCCGAAGAATTGGCCGCAATGATCCAAGAACACGTGAATGCTGCTCTGGCAGGTGTTCAAAACCCACCAGCAGGTAACCATTATTAAATTTTCATGGGAAAATCTAATAGTTGGGCTAGTAGACTTTCTCGCTGACTACCTATCCTCTGTCAGCAGGAGGGGGTCTTAACCCCTACAAGATGTTCCTCGATGCGAAACCGAGCAAATTCACGGGTGCAGAAGGACCCATAGGACTGGTCCGTTGGATTGAAAAGTCCGAATCGGTGTTCGAGATGTGCAATTGCCTTGAGGCAAACAAGGTCAAGTATGCTGCCTCAACGTTGGAGGATGGGGCACTAACTTGGTGGAACGCGCAAGTCCAAACGCGTGGACTTATTGATGCGAACGCAATGGCCTGGGCCGAGTTTAAGGCCCTAATCAAGGAGGAGTACTGTCCGCAGGACAGGGTTCAGGAGTTGGAGCAAGCGTTATGGAACCACAAGATGGTGGGATTTGAAATTGAAGCATACACAGCGAAACATCATGATCTGGTGTTCCTATGTCCCGATCTGGCTAGCACCGTTGAAAAACGACTCGAGTTTTACCTTGGGGGTCTGGTCCCCGAGATCCAGGGCATGGTAATGGCTAGCAACCCTGCGACTGAGCATCAAGCGATCATGCTGACGCACAAACTCACCGATAAGGTGGTGGAACAAAAGAAGTTGCCATCTCGGGGTGCAACTGAAGTTGTCCCTGATAATAAAAGAAAATTTGAAGACTCGCCTGCTCGACAGTCCTCGTCAGTCCAGCCACAACAAGGGAACCAGAAACGGTTCAATAATTTCAACAGCAACCGGGGTCACAATAATCAGCCCGCCAACAACACCCAGAACACCAGCGGCTATGTGGGTCGAAAACCGCAATGTAATCGTTGTAACCTCCATATCACGGCCCTTGTGCCGGGAATCGCTGCCAACGATGTGGCAAAGTTGGACACGCGGCAAAGGATTGTCGCGGAGAAATCATGTCTCGACAAAACCAAAATCAACACCAGGGTCAGCAGCAGGGTATTAACCGGGAGTGCTATCAGTGTGGTAGCACTGCCCACTTCAAACGAGACTGCCCACAGCTTCGCAACAACAACAACAATGGAAATGGTGGCACAGGAGGTGCCAAAGGTCGTGCATTTACGCTAGGCCGCGGAGAGGCCAGAAACGACTCGAACGTGGTCACCGGTAAATTTCCCCTTAACGAAGATTTTGCTACTGTACTTTTTGATACGGGTGCAGATAGGAGTTTTATATCTGAGTCTTTTAGGAAGAACCTAAATCTCACGCCTAAACCCCTAGAGACCCTTTACGTCACAGAACTAGCCGATGGTAAATCTGTAGATGTGACCCATTTAGTATCCGGCTGTCAACTTAAACTCGCGGGTCACACCTTTACCATTGATCTGATGACAACTACCCTGGGTAGTTTTGACGTGGTAGCCGGAATGGACTGGCTATCCTACATCCGAGCTGAAGTTTTCTGCTTCGAGAAATCTATCCGTATTCCGCTCTCTAACGATCAAGTCTTGATGGTGCAAGGCGAGAAGGCAGGCGCCGTCACAAACATCATCTCTTACATGCAAGCACAGAAGTATCTTCGGAGGAAGAACTCCTTCACTTTGCTCGCACTGGTCGCCGAGCAGCCTAAGGACGAGAAGCGTATAGAAGATATCCCCGTCGTCCGTGACTTTTCCAATGTATTTCCAGAGGAGTTACCTGGTCTTCCACCACATCGACAAGTGGAGTTTGAAATCGAATTGGCGAACCATGCAACTCCTATCGCCAAGGGCCCATACCGCCTGGCTCCAGCAGAGCTGCAAGAGCTGTCTACCCAACTTCAGGAATTGTTAGAAAAAGGATTTATCCGACCCAGTACTTCGCCATGGGGAGCTCCGGTCCTTTTTGTCAAGAAGAAGGACGGGACCTTCCGCATGTGCATCGACTACAGGGAACTCAATAAGGTTACCATCAAGAACCGATACCCATTACCTCGCATCGACGATCTCTTCGACCAACTTCAAGGGTCAAGCTACTACTTCAAGATTGATCTACGATCCGGTTATCACCAGTTACGGGTCAGGGAGGAGGATATCGCTAAGCCGGCATTTCGTACTCGGTATGGCCATTATGAGTTCTTGGTCATGCCCTTCGGTCTCACCAACGCACCCGCGGTGTTCATGGACCTCATGAACCGCGTGTGTAAACCGTATCTCGACTAGTTTGTCATTGTGTTCATCGATGACATACTCATCTACTCTAAAGGTGAAGAAGAACATGCTGAACATCTACGATTACTGCTGGAGTTACTTCAACAGGAGAAACTATATGCCAAGCTTTCAAAGTGTGATTTCTGGATTCGGGAAGTTCAGTTCCTCGGGAATATTGTGAATGAAAAGGGTATCCACGTTGATCCCGCCAAGATCGATGCTATCAAAAACTGGGAAGCACCCAGGACACCGACAGAGATCCGCCAATTTTTGGGTTTGGCTGGTTACTACAGACGTTTCATCGAGGGATTTTCAAAGATCGCACAACCGCTTACCACCCTCACCCAGAAAGGCACTAAGTATGCTTGGGGTGACAAGCAGGAAGCAGCATTTCAATTGCTGAAGCAGAAACTTTGCAATGCACCCATTCTGTCCTTGCCTGAAGGGACTGATGATTTTGTGGTATATTGTGACGCTTCCATTCAGGGGTTGGGATGCGTACTCATGTAACGTGATAAGGTCATCGCGTATGCGTCCCGACAATTGAAGGTTCACGAGAAAAACTACACAACACATGACCTGGAATTGGGAGCAGTGGTGTTTGCGCCTAAGATTTGGAGACACTACCTATATGGAACAAAGTGCACAATCTATACAGATCACAAGAGCCTCCAGCATATCTTTGACCAGAAGGAGTTGAACATGCGACAGCGTCGTTGGGTCGAACTCCTGAACGATTATGAATTTGCCATTCGGTATCACCCGGGTAAAGCTAACGTGGTAGTTGATGCCCTCAGTAGGAAGGAGCACTTGAAACCTCGTCGGGTACGAGCACTACAGTTCACCATTCATTCGGGGTTACCCGAACAGATACGCGACGCGCAGTTAGAAGCAGTTAAGGAAGAAAACATCAAGGCCGAATCGGTGGGAAAAATGGAACGCGATTGGGAAGTAAAACCCAATGGAGCCCGGTATTTCATAAATCGCATATGGGTACCTCTCTACGGAGACCTCAGAAAGCTAGTCATGGACGAAGCTCACAAATCCCGATACTCTGTCCATCCTTGTTCGGATAAGATGTATCAAGACCTTAAAGCCGAGTACTGGTGGCCCAACATGAAAGCGGATATAGCCACCTACGTGAGCAAGTGTTTGACTTGTGCGAAAGTCAAGGTGGAGTATCAGAAGCCATCGGGGCTACTTCAACAACCTGAGATCCCGGTGTGGAAATGGGATCAGATCTCGATGGACTTTATCACTAAACTCCCGCGAACTTTGGGTGGTTGCGATACCATCTGGGTGATCATGGATCGTTTAACTAAGTCCGCACACTTCCTAGCGATCAAAGAAACAGATAAGATGGATAAGTTGACTCGCATCTACATTAAGGAAGTAGTTTCTCGGCACGGAGTGCCAACGTCCATCATCTCAGACAGAGATGCTCGTTTCATGTCCAACTTTTGCCAGTCACTTCAGAAAGTGTTGGGTACACGCTTAGATATGAGCACAGCTTATCACCCTCAGATGGATGGCCACAGCGAAAGGACCATTCAGACCTTGGAAGACATGCTTAGGGCATGCGTGGTAGACTTCAGGAATAGTTGGGAAATCCATCTGCTTTTAGTGGAATTCTCGTGTAACAACAGTTACCATACGAGTATATCGGCAGCACCGTTTGAAGCATTATACGGTCGCAAATGTAGATCACCGGTCTGTTGGGCAGAAGTCGGTGATAGTCAACTCACAGGTCCTGATTGATACTTGAGGCTACTGAAAAGATTATACAAATCAGAAACCGCATGGCAGCGGCACGAGATCGACTGAAAAGCTACGCTGATCAACGACGCAAACCGCTCGAATTCCAAGTAGGCGATCGCGTCCTACTGAAGGTGTCACCCTGGAAGGGTGTAATCCGTTTTGGGAAACGGGCAAACTAAACCCACGGTACGTAGGCCCATTTGTGATCTTGAAGCGTATCGGGCCCGTAGCTTATCAATTAGACCTTCCTACCGAACTCAGTGGAGTTCACAATGTTTTTCACGTGTCAAATCTGAAGAAGTGTCTGTCAGATGAGACCCTAGTCATTCCATTGGATGAGATTCAAGTGGATGAACAACTGCATTTTGTGGAACAACCTATCGAGATCATGGATCGTGAGATCAAGACTCGAAGGCACAGCAAGATACCGATTGTCAAGGTTCGTTGGGATTCTAAGCGTGGACCGGAGTTCACGTGGGAAAGAGAGGACCAAATGAAAAGCAAATACCCACACCTTTTTGCAGCTGAGCAGCAAGCTAACGTTACCAACAACTAAATTTTCGGGACGAAAATTCTTTCAACATGGGGATGATGTGACAGCCTGGGAATTTCTTGTACCATTGCTAACAAACTGAATCCTTGTGCGTTGCATTCTAAACATGTACGTTGCATTCTAAACCGCGTTTACTCAATTTTCGGGACGAAAAATTCTTTCAACATGGGGATAATGTGACATCCCGGTTTTTCAGGTATCTTAAACGCACTACTTCACGGTTATTCATTCCTACGCTAATTTGATTCGGAGAATTAAATTACACGCTCGAAATAACTACGCTAACTTTGTGCACTTATCGAGTGAATTACGTGCTATGTGTTATTAGACGTTTATAAGTTTTGTGAGTTATTATATCATGTTTTGATTTCGTGATTATTAGTTTATAAAAAAAATATATTAAATAAATAGCCGAACCGAACCGAGCCGCAAACGTGTCGACCTCACTTCCTTGTGGCCCAAGTAACTAGCCTAAACTTGAGGCCCAAGTTACCCACCCAAATCCCCTTGTGCGGCCGCAAGCCCACCTCACCCTTTCTCCTTTTCTTTTTTCCCTTGTTTGTATAAATAGGCATGCATGGGTTATGTTTTCAAAAGAAAAAAAAACACACACACAAACCCTAGCTTCAAAGAGCCGACGGCAGCCCTCTCTCCCTTTCTCTCGATCGCAACTTCCTCCAAAAACCGAAGTGATTCCAATCTTGTTCCCGGTTCGTTAATCTTCATCGTTGCAAGGTTAGGGTTTCTATTGTTTCGCAAATCACATTAGGGTTTATGAACTCTTGATCATGCTTGTATGTAATGGTAGAATCATTGTTATGAAAGTGTTATGATGTTTAGTTCGATTAATTGTGCGAGTTTTGCGATTATGATGTTTAGTTGGATACAAGAATCATGGGCTGCGTTTTGTGATAAAAATCATATTATATGATTAGGGTTTGCATGAGTATGATGTACATGATGATATGTGACTAATAAACCTGTTCTTGATCATTATTAATTAGAGTCTTGATCGTTTAAGCGTATTCTATTGCGATGAAAGCCGAAAACAGGTTGCTGAATGGTATTTACAGCCAACTTCAATTGGCTGTAACCTGGTCATTATTTATCGAAAAGTGGATTTTCTGAAGCCTTAAACGTATATTTTTGAAAAACGCTTCTAATGGCGCTGGATTCATATTTTTCTGAGGTCGTTTGATATTTTTAAGTGGTCATTTAAGTGCAGTAACTGAAGCTGTGGAAATTCTGAAAATTTGTTAGTTGTTTATTGAGTCGGATCTCGTAATCTGTAGAGGGTTGCGTCACGAAATTTGTACAGCAACTGGAGACGGAAATTTCCGGGAAACTCCCACTGGAATTTTGTTAATTGGATGAACGATGATTTTTAAATAAATTCTCCGTGGACTGCAGTCAGAAAGCGACGAATCTGACTGCAGCCTAGTATATATATGTTTATGAATAATCGGTAAAGTGTTAGGACTTGAAAATTTTACATAAAATTCTACAGTTTAGTTGACACCTTCTGCAAAAAAAAATTGGAATTTTTAGAACGTTGGAACTATTTTATAAAAATCCTTGAAAACAGCCTAGTTATAAGCATACAAGCTGAAATATGATAACTTGCGTTTGTGTGTACCAAAGTGTTGTATGAATTGATATGTGTTTATGACAAGTTGGTTTGATCACTATTTTGGTATGATAATACTTTGCATGCATGATTGTGTTTTCGAATTTGTTATTATGTGTGCCGCATTGTGTGTTAGTTATATGTAGGGTTTTGTATCAGTGTGTTCACACACTAACTTAAATCGATTGACTTGTTAGGACGCAATTAGCGGTCCCATCATTTGCTACTTCTTTGTTACACTAACCGAGCAATTAAAGGTGAGTTCACGGCCCCTATTTTATCCGGTTTTAAACAACAGGGGGAGAAACATGTATACACTCTATAACTCAATCTTTTTACGTTATGCGAAATTAACGTCGTTAAACTACTCGGTAACTAAGTTAATGTTAATGTACGTTATGGTCACTAAGCAGCTATATCACGGAAGTCCTCGACAAACTCTCGGATCGTTAGTATTGGGTTAGATAGCGGGGAAATTATAAGTAGTACTACTGGGCCCGACAAGCCCCACCCGAGCTAGTCGCGCTAGCCGACCGGGTATGGTCAACGGGTGAATAATTTGGCCTAACTTTCGCCATGGTCAGTGATAGGCCTGGCAATACGGAGGCACAACAGTCAGCTTCGATCGCGAACACTTATGTGACATAACTTTAGGCTCGCTACCTACATGTTAACATTGAACTTAATTACGAACCAACAATATTATTCCGGGTTAGGAATAATGGAACCAACACAATATTATTCCGGGTTAGGAATAATGGAACTATATCGTTATCCCGGGTTAGGGATAACGGGGTAAACAAACTTTGAACCGAACTAATGAACTTATAAAAACCTGTGAACTCACTCTTCTTTAATGTTGACACTTGTTTCTTTACATGTTTCTCAGGACGCTAGGAGCTCTATGTGCACTCACTTGCATTGATCAAGACATCTTTTATCGAGTCTCATTTACGAATATTGTTTGGGTTTTTCTTTAGTTTTGGCGTTTGTGTTGGCGCCCGTTACTTTAATTTACTTTAATGCTTCCGCTCAACTTTAAAACTAATGCTTCCGCTAAACTTTGAAACCAAACTAAGACAATTTGAAAATAACTATGAATGGTTAAACAAATGATTTTGGAAAACGTATAAACAATCATATAGAGTCGTTCGATGTTACTAGTGTCTCAGATTCTGGTTTGTTCACACGTCTCGCGGTAAAACTCCGCAAGTGGAAATTGAGGGTGTGGCAGTGGTTCTGAGCGAAAGGATTTCCAGAGTGTTCAAGTGGGTATTTATAGCGGAAACAGGCTGAATTGGGTTTGAATTGGGTCAAGGTTCGCGATTGGGGATTTTCCGGCGGTTACGACCGAAATTGACTGCCGGCAACGGTTATAACTGGCGTCGAGATTAAATTGTACTTTTCAGACAAAGGAAAGGTAGCCAAAATCGCGGAACGTCGGTTTTTCCGGTGATTGCGAGATCTGGCGCGTTGATTACCGGATTTGATTTTCAGTTTTATTATAAATTCTATTTGTTTCCGTGTTTATTACAAAAACAATGTGTGGCGGAGCGGTGTGTTGTGTGTTTGGATTTGTGGGTGACCCGGGTTCGAAACCCGGCGTCTCCATTTATTTTTTTATTCATTATTTATTAGTAATTATAAATTATGGTTTTTAAATTATAATATATTTATTAATTATGTATCGTTTAAAATTAATATCAACCATAAATACGCAACGAAATTTATAACTGGATATTTGATTGATAAACGATGCGGGTTTTGAAAACACGTTTTTCGACGAATGTTACAGTATCCCCTACTTTTAGAAATTTCGTCCCGAAATTTAAGTAGTAGTGGTAACAGGAAAAAGATGCGGGTATTTCTCGCGCATTGAATCTTCACGTTCCCAAGTAAACTCAGGTCCTCGTTTTGACTCCCAACGCACCCTGACAATTGGAATACGACTTCGTCTTAAACGCTTCTCTCCGAAGTCCATGATTTCTACTGGTCTTTCAATGAAGTGCATAGATTCATCAATCTTAATGTCTTCTAGAGGAATATGGAGGTTTTCATCGGCGAGGCACTTCTTCAAGTTTGATACGTGGAATGTGGGATGAATTCTGCTGAGCTCTTCTGGTAGGTCAAGCTTGTATGCTACAGGACCTACTCTTTCGAGTATCTTGAAAGGTCCTACGTAGCGTGGTGCTAGCTTGCCCTTCTGGCCAAAACGAACCACTCCCTTCCACGGTGATACTTGTAAAAGTACTTGATCCCCAATGTCAAACTCCAAGGGCTTTCGTCGTTTGTCTGCATAACTCTTTTGACGACTTTGAGCCGCTAGAAGATTGTTTCGAATTTGAATGACCTTGTCGGTTGTTTCTTGAATTAACTCTGGACCGGTGATATGTGATTCCCCAATTTCGTGCCAACATACTGGAGATCGGCACTTACGACCATACAAAGCTTCGAAAGGAGCCATGCCGATACTTGAATGATAGCTATTGTTGTACGAAAATTCAACTAATGGTAGATGAGCGTCCCAATTCCCTTTGAAGTCTATGACACATGCTCGAAGCATGTCTTCAAGAGTTTGGATGGTGCGTTCAGATTGTCCATCAGTTTGAGGATGAAAAGCGGTACTGAGGTCTAATCGTGTACCCAAGGCGGTTTGTACGGCTCGCCATGTTCGTGAAGTGAAACGACCATCACGGTCTGAAATGATGCTTAAAGGTACACCATGACGGCTTACGATCTCGCTGATGTAGATACGAGCTAACTTCTCGTTTTTGAAATCCTCGCGAATCGGTATGAAGTGAGCTGATTTTGTAAGACAATCAATGATTACCCATATGGTGTCATACCTACCGGAGGTGCGAGGTAACCCGGTAATGAAGTCCATGGTTACGTTTTCCCACTTCCATACAGGTATTTCAGGTTGGACTAGAAGTCCTGAAGGTCTTTGATGTTCAGCTTTTACTTTGGAACAGGTAAGGCACTTAGAAACAAAAACAGCGATATCCTTTTTCATGCCAGGCCACCAGTAGGTGTATCGTAGGTCTTGATACATCTTGTCGGCCCCTGGGTGTACAGAGTACCGTGTTTTGTGCGCCTCATTCATGAGGAAATCACGAAGGTTATCGCGATCAGGAATCCATATGCGATTTAAATAGTATAGAATACCGTCGGATTTGGTTTCGATTTTTAGTTCAGCTCTACATGACAGCTCATCGCGTACGTCATTTTCTGTTACAGAAACATGTTGAGCTGCTCGGATTCGATCTTTGATGTCGGTTATGATTTGCGAACAGAGAAGACGAATGGAGTTCGCATAACCTTTTCGACTGAGTGCATCAGCCACCACGTTTGCCTTGCCAGGATGATACCGAATTTCACAGTCGTAGTCGTTAAAAGTTCGACCCATCTTCGTTGCCTCATATTCAACTCCTTTTGGTTGAAGATATGTTGGAGACTTTTGTGGTCAGTGTATATTTCACACTTGGTACCATAGAGGTAATGTCTCCATATCTTGAGAGCGAACACAACGGCTCCAAGTTCCAGGTCGTGGGTGGTGTAATTCTTCTCATGAACTTTGAGTTGCCTAGAAGCATAGGCTATCACTTTTCCTCTTTGCATTAATACACAACCTAGCCCTTGCCCTGATGCGTCACAATATACTACAAAGTCATCGCAACCTTCAGGAAGTGTGAGGATAGGTGCGTCACAAAGTTTTTGCTTTAGAGTTTGGAAGGCTTCTTCTTGTTTAGGTCCCCATATGAAGGGTTTTCCTTTATGAGTCAAAGCCGTGAGTGGTACAGCAATACGGAAAAATTTGCAATGAAGCGGCGATAGTAACCAGCCAAACCAAGAAATGACCTTACTTCGGTAGGGGTACGTGGCGCTTGCCATTCTTGCACTGCCTTGATTTTTGAAGGATCGACATGTATTCCCTTGTCATTGACGACATGTCCAAGGAATTGTACTTCTCTTAACCAGAATTCGCATTTTGAGAACTTAGCGTAGAGCTTTTCAGTCCTTAAGAGTGTAAGGATAAGTCGAAGGTGTCGTTCATGATCGGATTTAGACTTGGAGTAAATAAGGATGTCGTCGATGAAGACTATGACAAAACAGTCGAGGTAGGGTTTGCATACCCTATTCCTTAGATCCATGAATACAGCGGGGGCATTGGTTAAACCGAATGGCATGACCATGAATTCGTAATGACCATAACGAGTCCGGAAGGCGGTCTTTGGGATGTCTTCTTCATGTACTCTGAGTTGATGATAACCAGAACGAAGGTCGATTTTTGAAAAGCAGGTGGCGCCTTGAAGTTGGTCTAGGAGGTCATCGATGCGAGGTAGTGGATAGCGATTTTAACCGTTAGCTTGTTGAGTTCTCTATAATCAATTCACATGCGAAACGTTCCATCTTTCTTCTTCACAAAAAGAACAGGTGCACCCAAGGCGAGGAGCTAGGACGTATGAATCCTTTGTCAGTCAGCTCTTGCAGTTGACTGGCCAGCTCTTGCATTTCGGATGGGGCTAACCTATAAGGAGATTTTGCGACTGGTGTAGCGCCAGGTACAAGATCGATGCGGAATTCGACTTCTCTCACAGGAGGAAGTCCTGAAATGTCGTCGGGAAAGACTTGTGGAAATTCTTTCACAACTGGGATATCTTCGAGTTTCCTTTCCTTGTTTCCCTTTTTGACGACGTGAGTTAGGAATGTGACATAGTTCTTGCGGAGATATCTTCGGGCTTGAAGGCAGGACATTAGTTTGAGTCCTTTCGAAAGGGTTTCTCCAAAAATACGTAGAGTCTGACCGTCTGCAAGAGGAATGCGAATGAACTTCTCACGGCACACTACTTCAGCGTGATGCTGGCTGAGCCAGTCCATACCGATTATAACATCGAAACTTCCCAACTTCATAGGAATGAGGTCAACTGGAAAGTCCTGATCGTTTAGAGTGAGCGTACAATCGCGTATAACAGAATTTAATGATACCGGTTTTCCGTCAGCAACTTCCACCGTTAGGGATTCCATGAGATTAACACGAGTTTGGTTGAGGATAGGTTCAAATTCTAAGAACACAAAACTCTTATCCGCGCCCGTATCGAATAACATGGATGCATAACTACCATTTATGAGAAACGTACAGTTAACCACGTTGTTGTCAGCCCTAGCTTGGTTGGCGTTGATGTTGAAAGCTCTTCCTCTGGCAGGTGGAGGAGCTTGGTTGGCTTGGTTTACTGGGTTCTCTTGAGCTTGAGCATGGATGATGTTCACCAAGCGTGGACAAGTGTTCCTGAAGTGGTTTGGGTCTCCACAGTTGTAACAAGCTCGCATGGGTTGCATCATGGGGTAGTTGGGTTGGTAGTAGGATTGGGCTATGTGTTGTGCAGATGGTAGAAGTAAGGGTTGTTGGGCTGACCCACTATCTGATGGTGGGTTTGGGTTGGGGTTGATTGCGGTTCGTTCGTTGAAGAGTGCGACAAGTTTGAATGGTATGACCCGCATGGCCACAGCTGGTGCAATGTTGGCAAAGAGTTTCGGGAGGGTGATGGTATTGACAACGGTTGCATTTTGGGTGTGGGCCGGTGTATGGCTTTTAAATGGCGCAGCTGAGGGAGCAATTTGGGTGATTGGTGCAGCGGTGATAGGAGGGTTGGTTTGAGTGACAGCAAAATTCTTGCTGTTTCGTTTCCTCTTACCAGTAAACCTTGAGGAGGAGACTGAGTGGTTTATAGTTGAGGTCTCTATGGGTGTTTTCTTCTTATCATCTTTAAATTTGCCGTTTCGGATGCGATTCTTAGTAAGTTCTGTAGCTAACTCCATCCGGCTTCAAGTGTTGGAGGCGAAGTGCTTAAAACCGAGTCTTGAATTTTCAAGGGAAGACCTCGAATGTAATGTTCAACCAAGCGGTACACGGGGGTGAACAGATTAGGGATCATCTGGTTTAGCTCGATAAATCTTTTGTTATAGGAAGTGTGATCTCCTTCCTTTTGTTTTAGCACGTGGAATTGATCTTCCAACTTTTTGATTTCGCTTCTTGGATAGAAGCGTCTGGTCATGAGTTCCCTTAACTCTTCCCATGTTAAGGCCATGACATCTTCAACTCCTCGTTTACTCTTTTCCGTGTTCCACCAGGTAAGGGCTACCCCAAACAGTCTTCCAGTTGCATAACGTACCTTGCGATCCTCGGGACAATCGCAATTGAGGAAAGTGTTCTCCATTTCTTCAAACCAGTGAAGGAGAGCAGTAACACCTTCGGTCCCTTCATACTTTGGGGGATCGCAAGATTTGAAGTGTTTGTAAGAGCACTTTTTGGAGGGAGGGTTGGCGACGCTCTGGTCTTCTTGATTGGGAGGGTTGATGGGATTGCGGTGAGAGCTTGTTGAACTTGAATCACGATGTCAGGAAGCACCGCGGCCATTTGTTTACCAATTTGTGTGGCCAAGCGTTCATTGGATCTTCCTGACTTTCTACCTCCACGTAGTTGCCTAGCCGACATCTACAGGAACATACATAGGAAGATTGTGAGTTTAAGAAGTTTCTAGGTGTCATGTGTCGTTAAAAGAATAAAAATAACATAACTAACAATAATGCAACTACATCCATAGGATGTCTTGGGTTTGCTCATGTTTGGGCCTCCAATGTCCCCCATACCATCGCATGTATAGTCATGTGGGCCCCCATGACTATTGGGCTTGGTAGGATTCACATTGGTGTTGGCGGATTAACACTCGCATCACCCGAATGAAAACCGTAAAATATGATTGCGAGATGTATGGTAGGAGGGTGTCCAGATGTAGACACAATGACAACTCAAAGTGGGGTTAGCTCACACGACGTTTGGTATAGCATGCTTTGGCCTAATAGGTCCTTCATACTCTCATCGTTAGTCCCCAGGTAGGCAAACTGGTCCTTTATTTTGGATTTATACGAATGCCAAGCCTAGACAGGACGTTCCGACTACCGGTACTCGTACCCTTCCAGTTACTACATGCCCGTCATGAGAACTCACTTTGATGTGATTTGAAAATACAAAAATCATTGCAAAAATCATGGGAATTGTGAGGTGTGTGCCTTCATGGATATGATATGTTATGAGGATATGATTTATGATGAGCATTGTATAATAATATGTATTTGTGAGCATGCTTGCATAACATTGAGTGTAAAAATAAACATAAAGCATATAAACATCATGAATTTTGTATGTAACGCATAAACAATTTAAAATTTTAATCAACTATAGTATAGGCTCTAAGGGTCTAATAACCTATCCTATATCCCTATAGTCATGGCTCTGATACCAATCTGTCACACCCCGACCCGCAGCGGAATAAGAGTCGGGCATAATTGGGTTATCACCAAAGCTCATGATGTTTACTAAAATGTTTCATATTTATTAAATTCAAATTACAACTTAAATATCCAAATCAAAATTCATACAATTACAAGGAAATGAAACTATGTAAATAATCCAAAGCTTAAACTAGTTTATTCTTCTAGGCCTTCCTATGTGTTTCGTGCCTCAGCTGGATCACCTGTATCATGTGTAAAACGGGGGATATTTTGGGTCAACAAAAGTTGGCGAGTGAACCTTGATAAAACATTGTTATTAATTTCTTGTTTTATTTAATATGGAAAATTTGTGCAATATCACATGTGAGCAAACATATATAAGTAAACAAACACAAACCACTTTGGATGAGTATATGATATGAATGATGATGAATGTGAGATCAAGGCTCAATCAAACGGAGCCGATCTTATGAGGCACCTGATGCTCAACCCGTCTCCCACGGGGAACTGATGGGCCTAATGAAATGCGTGCACTGAAAATGATAAATCCAAACTACATATAATCCACACAACAATTGATACACATTTGATACACATTTGATCACGGATATGATGTATGCACAAGTGTTTAAATATAATAAAGAATTAAACGACACATGATACACCCAAAAACATGATTAAAACAGTGAATTGATAGAGATTCACTCACATTGGGTGCGTTCTTTGATGACGTTGGATGCGCACGAATTTTTGGATTTGATCGACGAGGAAAAACTAACCTAAAACAATAACGAAATGATTCGGTAAATAAATGGATTTTATTTGAGATTAATACTTTTAATTCATAATCTTAATAGGATTTTTAGATTTATTTTTGTGAGTTTAAGGAAATTTTCTAACTTTAAAAATCTTATTTTTAAGTATGTTTAAATAATTTTCTAATTAAATAAATAAATAAAAAGAAATAAAAAAATTGACTTTTTGACGTTGACCGTTGACCGGTCGGACTGTGTTTTTATATGCGCTGAGTGAGGTTCGAACTCGGAACCTCTCGTATACGTGCACGCAGCTCTACCAACTGAGCTACGTGTCTAACCCGAAATATTCTCTGTTTTAATTATATTTATATACTAATTAATTTTAAACTTATTTGATTTTTTATTAAAAATGATTTATATGGCCGAACCGGTTGCAGGGACCCGGAGTCGAACTCGGGTCCTTCGGTTCGAGTGCGCACAGCCCAACCAGTTGGGCTGTGTGTCTAATCTGTTAAACTTATGAATTATATTAGTCTTATAAACATTCTGTGACTTGATCTGATTAAGTTTTAAAAATGTTGGTTTTATTTCTGAAAGTCGGTAACGTGTGCGATTCGAACCCGGGACGTGTGTATTGTTTGTGCACACAGTCCACCGCTGGACTGTGTGTCTAACCCGTTCGAATATCCAGTTTTAATTATATTTATACCTATACTCGACTTCATCTTCTTCGTTTACAAAAACACAGAACAGTGAAGTCCGACTGTTCTGTTTAAATCGGTTATCAAAACTTATAATTGGTTGGAATGAAATGGATAAAGAGGATTACGGAATAAAATGTACCGAAACAGAATGTTTTCTCAGATTTCCGGCAAGAGTCGTCGGCTCTGATTGGTGACTTCCGGCTGAGTGAATTGACTAACAGTTTTGATCATTGTGTTGTGCAATTAAGTTACTAAACAAGAGATATCAAGAGGGTTTAGATGATTATACCGATCGACAGTGAGTCTTCGGATTTTCAGTGATATTCCGGTGAGTGTGGGTTTTTCCGGCGGCGTAGTCTGAGACAGATTCTGGTTGAATGATTAAAGTTAAGACATGCCGAATAATGGATTACAAATAAAAGAGTCGAGAATTTTACCGATTTGAAGTAAGTCTAGGTTTTCCGGTGAAAGGCCGGCGAATGCAGAATATCTCTGGCGACGTGTTTTGGATGAATAAAGCTTCGGAAACGATCGTGGTTCTGAGCGAAAGGATTTCTAGAGTGTTCAAGTGGGTATTTATAGTGGAAACAGGCTTAATTGGGTTTGAATTTGGTCAAGGTTCGTGATTGGGAATTTTTCGGCGGTTACGACCGAAATTGACTGCCGGCAACGGTTATAACTGGCGTCGAGATTAAATTGTGCGTTTCAGTCAAAGGAAAGGTAGCCAAAATCGCGGAACGTCAGTTTTTCCGGTGATTGCGAGTTCTGGCGCGTTGATTACCGGATTTGATTTTCAGTTTTATTATAAATTCTATTTGTTTCCGTGTTTATTACAAAAACAATGTGTGGCGGAGCGGTGTGTTGTGTGTTTGGATTTGTGGGTGACCCGGGTTCGAAACCCGGCGTCTCCATTTATTTTTTTATTCATTATTTATTAGTAATTATAAATTATGGTTTTTAAATTCTAATATATTTATTAATTATGTATCGTTTAAAATTAATATCAACCATAAATACGCAACGAAATTTATAACTGGATATTTGATTGATAAACGAAGCAGGTTTTGAAAACCCGTTTTTCGACGAATGTTACAATCAAGGCCAGACATCATGTTTGCAACATGTGTTTGTGCCAGATCACAGGCATTACCTAGAAAGTCTGATCTTATTGCTGTAAAAAGGATATTCAGATACATAAAAGGTGCTCCCACACTTGGTATCTGGTATCCAGCTAATGGGAATATTGAGCTTTCAGGTTTTTCGGATAGTGACTTTGCTGGGTGCAAAACTACAAGGAAGTCCACATCAAGAGGATGTCAATTCCTAGGTGATTGTCTAGTGTCTTGGCAAAGCAAAAAGCAGGTTGCAGTTTCAACATCCACTGCTGAGGCAGAGTATATTGCTGCTGCTAGCTGCACTGCTCAACTCTTGTGGCTTCAAAACCAGTTGCTGGATTTTGGTGTAACTGCACTAAAGACTCCACTCAGATTGGACAGTCAAGCTGCTGAAAACATCATTAAAAATCAAGTTTCTCATTCAACTATAAAGCACATTGACATCAGACATCATTTTGTGAGAGATTGCTGTGAAAAAGGTTTGATTTCTTTGCATCATGTCCATACTTCAGATCAGTTGGCAGATGTTTTAACCAGGGCATTGGATACATCTACCTTTGAAAACTTGATCTCAAGAATTGGAATGCTAAACATGGATTAAAAACAAGTTTTCTTGTAAATCCATGCGTACATAGCATCAAAATGTATTCAGAAAATCAAAAACTCATCCTTAAAAATAGTTAAAGTTGAAATTTTTCAATAAATCTTTAAAAGTCTGCTCATAACATCTGTTTTGCTCAAAACATCTGATAGGCTTCAAAATCTTATCCACTGTTAAAGCGTATCCTCTGACTTCCATTTTTACCACTTTTTCAAAACACTTTAGTGTTAAAAATCAGTACTTTTCTCATCAGAGGTTACACGTGGCCAGATGTTAGCCATCAGATCTTGCAACAGATGCCATGTAATCGTCACTTTTACAAGACAAATCAAAGGTCCTGAAAGTAAAATAGGCGTTGTGACTAAACCAGGCTGCCTCACTCATGAAACCTTCACTAGAATAACAAACCAAGATAAAGTTGCGAAAACACAAGTAGAGGAGGCTGAGCAAGTTTTACCTGAACAAAATGTTCAAACTCAACCTCTTGCTACTGAGCCCACTGCTCTTGGTGATCAGGGCATCACAACCGCTGCTGTGAAGCCCACACCAAAAATCCTCAAAAAGAAAACCAAAACACTTACCGAAAAGCCCACCAAACCCAAAAAGGGTCCTCTGGAAGATGAGATCCCAGAGGTTAACCCAGTGACAGCACCAAAGTCACAAACCACTGCTGCTACTTCTTCACAGCAGATGGTTCAAAGATCTCCAACCGGCTTTGAAAATCCTCCTTCTTCCTCACAAAAGGAAAAGGTTGTAGACACAGGGACACCAAATTATGAAGCTCTAGATCCACTTGGTTCTATCTTCCACAGCCCCTCTCCCAGGGCACTGTCACTTTCTACACAGCCACCTTCACCAATTTCCACACTTCCACCTACTATTTTACCATTGCTGAATGCAATTGAATTAGACCAGGCACAAACCAGCACTTCTCAACAACCTATTACTGAGAATATACTTCATCAAGAGGCTGGGTCCGACTCTTTATTCGTTGCTAGCCCATCAGCACATGAAGAGGCTACATCCCTTGGGTTACATGTAACCCTTGGTGATAGTTCAACTCAAGCAGCCACTACAATTGCTGAACTCCTCTCGGTTGGACAGTGGTTTCATTACTAAGACTTGGTTGAAGGCAACCATTGTTGAGGCAACAACTGTTACCTCTGTTGTGGGAAGTCCGCAGTTCCAAGACAAAGGGGCATCTATGGTTGAAGCTGGTACTAAAACCACTGCTAATGATACCATAGATACAACTACCACTTCAGGTAGGAGTTTAGATGATCCTATTAAATTAGGTGATGAGCTAAAATACCAGGATTTGACAGAGAGAGTGACAAGGATAGAAAATTCTGTTGATGAAATCAAAAGTTTACTAAAGCAGATGATAGCTACAAAAAGTCAACCCTTTGTTCTATCCACTACTGATCTCAAAGAAGCTCTTAACCCTCTATATCAACATCAACAACATTATTTGGCTCTACAACACAAGCACCAGATGAATGATGTTAGAAACATGGTTGAATCAAGGTATCAAGACACTGCAGCAGACATTAAAGCCATCAAAGCTCATCTACTCACAACCACTGGCCATGGACCTCCAACAGTTATCTTTGTTACAACAGATGAAGCCAAAAAGGGGGAGAAACCTTTGGCAAACAAAAGGCTGAAAATAGATGATGATAAGGCCAGACCTACTTTAAATATTCCAAGGCCTGATGGTTCAAAGAAGATAGATTTAACTGATTAAACTGTGGCCAAGGCAAGGGCTAGTCACAAGAAGACAGTGATCAAGGAGAGCAGTGTTGGTTGAGAAAAAGATTGAACAGCAAAAAGAAAAAGGAGAGGTTGGTACTTCATCAAAGAGGATACCTGCTAGAAAAGCCAGGCAACCAACATCCACACCTCCTAAACTAAGCCTGCAACCAATCAAACCATTAAAACCTCTGCCTCTCAAAAACCTATCACGCCTTCAAAACCACAACCCACATCCACACAAGCAGATGATACAGCACCTGTTGTGTCAACATCTGTTGATACAGCAGAGGTTGCAATAGATGCAACTCTATCCACTGCCATGATCGCATTTCCCACATCAACTCATCCATTATCCACACCACCTAAGATCCCACTACCACCATCACCCACTTTAAGGTTTAAAAGGAGAAAGATCACAAAAGTGATAAATGATGATAAGATTCATGCACCTCTTCCACTATCATCACAACCAATGACCTCCAATCAGTGCTTACAACATCTTCAACTCTTGAAATTACTCCTGCAGCAAAGCTGTATCCTCTTGATTTACCAGCAGTTAGGGAAGAGATCCTAAGTTTCTTTTCAGAGGATGACCCTGATAAAAGAACAATCCTATCCCTTGATGGCTATCCAAGACCTGCAAATGTTGATGATTACCTGGAATTGAAACGGAAGCAAGCAGAGGATATTGCCAAAAGAGAATCAGCTGGTAAAGATGATAGAGAAATACAGATTGCCATGTCCTTTCAACTAAGTAAAGCCAGCATTTTACAAAACTTTGTCAAGAACCTGAGCAACCAGATTTTAGAAAGGGATGATAAGCTGGTCAAAAGTGAACTCATTGAGTATATCATGAAGAACAAGAAGTATAAGGCAACAAGGGCACAGTTCAGGGATTGGAGCTTAGATGAGCTGAGAGAAGAAATAAACAGAATGCAAGAAATGTTGAAAGATCCTCTTAAAAAGCCAACTCCTCCCAACTGGGATTTACACAAGAAAGATATGCCTGAAAGAGACTTAAAGTTGAAGAGAATGAAGAATGAACTAATTCAGAATCATTATGGTTCAAAGAACCAAGTGATGAGATGGGGTGAGGTCAGGGTGATAGACACTTACAAAAATTTAGAAGAAAGGAGAAAAAGGGATCCATCCATGCCTCCTAAACCTGATTATTCAAAAGAAGATGCTATTCTCAAAGCCCAACTCTCCAGAAAGTCCAGCACAACATCTGCCCATTCCACACTTGCCCTGTTACACAGAAAAAGGCAAGGGGAGATGTCTGAAAAGACTGACAAAGAGTTTGAGGATACATTCATCAAAGAAGGTATAAAGAATATGATTGATTATCCAACTGATGATTTAACTGCCAAGCTAGCTAAAGATTTATCATAAATAGCTCCTTCTCAATCCTCAGCAATAAAAGCTCCTTCAAGAAAACCTTTAGACCCAAAAATTCAAAAGTGGAAGGTCGACAAAGATACCCATGAATTGATACTGCTCAAGTCTGATGGTGATGCCACTAAACTATCTATGGAAGCTGCTTATGAGCTTACAGTAGAAGACTTCCAAGAGTTATTATGTTTAGAACTGGAGAAGGATGCTGATGACATAGAATCTCTTCACTTTGAACTTCAGTTCAAAGGTCAAATAAAAGATTTCTTCCTGAGGAATAAAGACCAAGAATAAAGTTTTTTTGGCATCATCTGTTTCAGCGGGAGATTGTTGGGATTGAACCCTATGAAAGAACAGATGATACAAAGCCAAATAACACTATCCGAGATTTGGTTAAACTATCAGAGGTTACAACCTCTGTTGTATATACACTGCTCCCTAAAGACTGCTCTTCTATCATCTGACTTGACAAAGTTGCAAAGGTCTGCCAGAGTTACAAGGATCAGAGGATAGAGATCAGAGCTTAGTCATTAGATAGATAATCAATGTAACAGTGCTAAGTATTGATAGTTCGTATTAGCAGTGTTTGTAGTTAGTTACATATAGTTTCCTGTCACTATCAACCCTGACGTCATCAAAGATGCTCAGTGGTTAGATAGTTTAGTATAAATAGGTAACTTGTGTAACAGTTTAACTCGTCTATCAAAAGATCAACTTTCGCATATCATCTTCTCTGCATTTTCTTACTACCAAACTTCAATTGCAAAGGCTGGGGGTGGGGGGGGAGTTTGTGAATCACATGCAAGTTTACCAACTTGAAAGCATGTTGATGATGAAAACAAACGACCGTTACTTGTAGTAAAACTTTTCCTTTTATTTCCGCTGCAAATCTCTTTTAGAACTCAATCATTTTCCATTTTTGAAACAAAAACTACAAGTAATTCAAACTCAGATCATAACAATATATATATATATATATTGTGTGTGTATATATAAATAAAATTCACAAATAAACACGTATCACACACACATATATATAAATATGTCAAAATATATATGTCTTCCTTTTATATAAAGGGTTACTTATAACTACAATTAGCATGAATTTGAAAATAAGGGGATATTAGTACATTTTTCTAAAACTTGAAATACAGGGGCTGAATATGTGAATAATGACTTCAATTCAAATAATAAAAGGTGAACATTAGGATTTGAACCTGCATCCACCTAGTCCAACAAACCTAGGCTTAACACCCACACCACTACAGTGCAAGACTTACTTCCGTAAATATTATATCTACTGTTTTTGAATGAGAATTCTTTTGAAACAAGTTGTCACCTAAACCGAACACAGCAAGCGTACAGCTGTGATTTCCTTTTTCTGCAAGCCACCGCAAATCGCCGGAGATCGGAGTTTCACCAGAGCCAACCGGAGTTTACGACGGAAATCGACTCAATTCTTTCACGATTAACTGTTATATGTACGCTCAATACAATCCTCAATAATCTGTTTAGACACCACACCCACCTCCATCATCCTTCACTTACTCACAAAACACAAAGGGCATACCTGCACGTTCGCCGGAGACCGGAATCACCGGAGCCGTACGGAGACCACAACGGGGATCAGTTCATCTAGTTCTGATTATTTATAACTACCGCAACTAATTAAGCAAGCATAAAACACTAACAGTGGGTTCGGTCATGGGTTAAAATGAAGAAGATGATACTGGTAAGTGGTATACAAAAGAAATAAAAATCAAAATACCTCAGATCTATTGATGTGTCCTACTGGGTAAGGGTGTTTGGGATAAACAAGGGGTCGCGGGTTCGAGTCCCAGCTCCTACATTATCGCTGCACGTTATTTCTTTTTATTAATTAGTCAATCAGTGAAGAACCCTAACTCTTGTTTATGTATAGTAACAGAACCTAGCATCACACATAGATAGCGCACAGTCCAGTGGTTGGACTATGTGTAAAAGAGCAGGAAGTCGCGGGTTCGTTTCCCGGCTCCGACTTTCTTGCTTCAACTATTCGATATTTATATATGATGAACTCAACCTCTGTTTAACTTTAATTTTAATCAAGATATTGCACAAAACAAATCATGGCGCAGTAGTTGGAATGTTATACCGGAAATGAGTAGTCGTGGGTTCGAAACTGCCCACCAAAGTTTCTTTTGTTTATTATTTCTTTTATAAAACAAAGAATTATATACATTATTAAATAACAAAATTAATCATCTAAAAACAATCAAACTAGTTATTTTAAAAATAAATCACTAAAGTAATATTAAAGTTCCTAGATTTAAGTACATCTTCCACGTTCTCATTATAGGATAATCTTCGTTGATCCACGTCTCAAAATCCCAATCGTGCGCTTACGTTTACAAGGAATTGCTAACGCAAAATTGTAAGTGAACCTTACAACTCCCATTTTTATTTTATCATATATTTTTTAGATGTATCATGTGTCGCATATTTTTATCGTATCTTACAAGTTAAATTTCGTGCAATTACTGTTATGTGAAGTATCTATGTTATGTGTGTTTGGTTGTTTATCGTTTGGTGCATTTTCATTCACGTTGGACATCACATATCATAGGCTCGTCTGTTCCCATTACCTATGAGCGGAATGTGACGTTGCCAACATACGAGGCCAGCTCCGTTGATTGAGCTTTGACCTTGCAGCACACCATAATACCGTGCAACATGCATACATTCATTGGCACACCATAATACCATGCAACACGCATTACATACATTTGAATATTTGTATTGTGAGACACTTAATATGAATTAGTGATTATCTAAAACAAGTAGTAGCAACTCATAAGCTCTCGAGTTTAACCCAATCATGCCCTGATCACCTACTCCGTTGCGGGTTAGGGTGTGACAGATTGGTATAAGAGCCATTGACTTTAGGGATATAGGATAGGTTATTAGACCCTGAGAACCTATACTTTAGTCAACTAGGACATATGTGCTTATGTGATTTTATGTTATGTTTGACTTATGATTTGCTATTGCTCTCGCATTTAAATTCCTTAAATCCCACACACAAATGCATGGAAGCACCATACCTGTTACGTGACTATGTGTTTCATCCAATGTGTTATAATACAACGAATATATGTTATTGATATATCTCTCACTACACACACGGTGTACTATCTAGTACTTATAATACCCTTATTATAAGTTCATTTTCCCTCCAAAGTTTTTTTGAAAACACTTATCCTTCCGATTTCAAAATATTTAGTTTTCACTGTTAAGACTTTTGAGACATTTTTGTTTTCAAATCTCATCAATGTGAGTTCATGTGACGGGCGTGTAGTAACTGGAAGGGTTTGAGTATCGATAGTCGGGACGTCCTGTCTAGGATTGGCATTCGTATAAATCCGAATTAACGGACCAGTTTGCCTACCTGGGGACTAAGGACGAGAGTACGAAGGACCTATTAGGCCAAAGCAAAGCCACACCAAACGTCGTGTGAACTAACCCCACTTTGAGTTGTCACCGTGTCCACCCTTGGATGCCCTCCGACTTACATAAGTTACATTCATATTTCTCGATTTTCTCCGGGTTTTAGTGTACGTTACCAGGCAAACACATGCGAACCATACGAAAGCTCCGTAATCATGGGGGCCCACATGATTACGAAGGTGATGTATGGCGGCATGCAAGGCCCAGTTACGAGCAAAGCCCAAGAACACTTTAAAAATGTGTGTATTATCATAAGTTTGTTTCCAAATACACCCCCAAGAGTTTTTCATTGTGTCATACGTTTATATTTTTTCGAATACCTGCTCGCAAACCCATCAAAAATCTCACAATCTTGTTCGCGTTGATTCCTGTAGATGTCTTCTAGGCACCTTCACGGAGGAAAAAGAACCGGAAACTCCGATAAATGAATAGCTGCCCCAATTGCCAAGCAAATGGCTGTCGTGATTCCTAACATAGTGATCCAAGTTCAACAAGCCCTCGCTGCTAACCAAGTCAACCAAGTCAAACAAACGTTGTCAACGCCCTTAGCAAACTCATCCAAGTGCTCCTATAAGCACTTCAATTCTTGTGAACCTCCAAAATACGAGGGAACTGAAGGGGTCACTACACTCCTTCGATGGTTCGAGGAAATGGAAAGCACATTTCTAAACTGTGACTGCCCTAACGACCGTAAGGTTCGCTATGCTACCGGCCATCTCTTTGGAGTAGCTTTAACCTGGTGGAACACTGAGAAGAGCAGAAGAGGGGCTGAAGCTGTTGTAGGCTTAACTTGGGAACAACTCAGGGAGCTTATGACAAAACGATTTTGTCCAAGGAGTGAAATCAAGAAGTTGGAGGATGAATTCTACTCCTTAAAGCAAAATGATGGAGATCATATGGCTTATAACAAGCGTTTTCTCGAGCTGAACCAGATGGTTCCAAATATGTTCACTCCCCTTTGTCGTCTCATTGAACATTACATTAGGGGTCTCCCTTCTAGTATTAAGGATTCCGTGATAAGCACTATACCTGCAACCTTGGAAGCTGCAATGGAATTGGCCACCGACCTCACAGAAAACCATATCCGAAATGGAGACTTTGACAAAGAAAGAAAGATGGGCTCAACTGACAAGGCCTCAGTAGAAGAGCCAAAGACAACCAGGACTGAATCATCCTCCCGTTTCGACACCAAACGAAAGTGTGACGGTAAAAACTATGATGTTGCCTCAACTAACCCAACTCCACAAGCCGTGCCTCTCCAAGCAATCCCAATCACCCAAGTGGCACCTTATCCAACTTACCCAAACAAGAAACCCTACACTGGTCCTCACCCTCAATGCAACACCTACCACTATCACCACCAACCCACCGTTCCTTTCCGACTGTGTGCCAATTGTGGGCGTTATGGTCATTTGAGTAACACTTGTCGTACCCCTCAAAACCAAGCTCCACCTCCTGCTCAAAACATGATCCAACCCTACCAACAACCGCAGTATCCCATGGTTCCATATGTTCGAGCTTGCCTTAATTGTGGCGACCCTACCCACTTCAGAAACACGTGCCCTAGGCTAGTTAACATCATCAATGCTCAAGCCCAAGCAAACCCAGTTAACCAAGCGAACCAGGCAAACCCAGCACCCCCATCAGCAAGTGGTAAAGCCTACAACATCAACGCGATCCCAGTTGAGGTCAACGACAACGGTGCGAACGAGCAACCCAACTAGCCTTCCACCACGAGGACTGAAGGCTCCGCTCCAGTTATTTATTCTTATTGCTTTTATCAATACCATTTTTTGTTTGATTATTCAAGTTACAATTGTTTTCAATTCGGATTTTAACATTTCAAGTTAATATTATTTCATATTATTTCCATCATTGCAATTTTTATGCTACGCCAATTGTTTTTCATTACATATCACATCATGTCATTCTGTTACATCGATTAAATGTCATTTCACCATACATCACGGGACCTCGTCTCATAACTTAGGGAAAGTGGGCCACGTCTCGCTTTTTCATAGGCTGACCACTTCATTATAACACAAGATAGAGGTACCGCCATCATTTAGTCTTGCTTTCTTTGGATTCTAGACTCAAACATTGGTTGTTTTGTTTGTTTATGTTTGGTAAATTTTAGGACGAGTCATATAGTACTAATCATGACTTGATAACAAAGCCAATGAAAATTTGACAAAGACATGGTGGATGTGCCGCTGGTACTTCCTATATATAAGTGTTCTTGTCAAAGAATCAAAAGCGTTGTTAGATTGTCATGAGAGGTTCTGTGTAAGTAGTATCAATTTAGATAAAATGTGGTTGATGACTTCGTTTTTGTGCTTCCTCATGTAACCTCATCATTATGACACTTCGGTTTTCCTTAAAAACCACTTATCAATATGCAAATTCCAATTAGACATCATGATTACAACTCAATAGTAAATCCTTGTCATCATACAAGCCATCTTCGTGTTACGATGCTTTTCACTTCTACCCTTATGGCAACAAAGAGCGATTCCTCTACCAGGAAAGTTACCGCCACAATCGAACCTAAACCCTACCTTGATTTTCATTTGAATGTAAACTCCTATGGAATATGCGAGAACAGTTACAAATTATGGTTTCCTCTTAATTTTGGGATGAAATTTCCAAGAAGTAAGGGAGACTGTAACATCCAACAAAATGGGCTCCCAAAATCCGACCCGTTTTGAAATTTTCAAGTTTTATTTTATATAACCCTTTCTATCGGAATCGTCTTATTATACGCTCCATAATATATATATAAAATATATTATATAAGTGTGTATATAAATAAAATTCGCAAATAAACACGTATCACACACACATATATATAAATATATCAAAATATATATGTCTTCCTTTTTATATAAAGGGTTACTTATAACTATAATTAGCATGAATTTGAAAATAAGGGGATATTAGTGCATTTTTCTAAAACTTGAAATACAGGGTCTGAATATGTGAATAATGAAAATATTATAAGACTTAAATTCAAATAATAAAAAGGTGGACATTAGGATTCGAACCTGCGTCCACCTAGTCCAAAAACCTGGGCTTAACACCCACACCACTACACCACCTTTAGGTTTGGTGCAAGACTATATCTACTGTTTTCAAATGAGAATCCTTTTGAAACAAGTTGCCGCCTAAACCGAACACAGCAAGCATATAGCTGTGATTTTTTTTTTCAGTTGATTTGGCCATAATTGCACATTACCATGATTATGAGGGTGAACCTAGACACCCTTTCAACTAAAAACGTGTACCTAATTATACTAATTTGAAGGTTTAAAAAAAAAACAGGATTTTGATATACAAAAACTACAATTCTGCACTACCACTCGTTCATTATAGGAACCCAAACCCTTAACCCGAGATTGCCTACTCAGATAGAAAGAAAGCGAGTTCTGCAAGCCGCCGCAACTCGCCGGAGCTCGGAGTTTCAGCGGAGCCAACCGGAGTTTACTACGGAAATCGACTCAATTCTTTCATGATTAAATGTTATATGTACGCTCAATACAATCCTCAATAATCTGTTTAGACACCACACCCACCTCCATCATCCTTCACTTACTCACAAAACGCAAAGGGCATACTTAATTAGACTTCATTTAATATTTTGTATTTAATGTAACTATATGGTTTATTGGTAAACTTACATACATCATTAATTGGTAGTTTCATCTTTCATAATTAACTATATTAAATTTGTAACTTATATTTAAGATATATAGTTTTCTCAAAAAATAAAAATCCATTTATAGTATAGGATAACTACGAGATGTGTAAGATAAATTACGAGTTGTGTAAGATAAAATTTGAAATGTGTAGGATAACTTTTGATGTGTGTAGGATAATAAACGAGGCAAAAAAAAACTATTTAATGTTTTACAATTGTACCCTCTTGTTCTTTTTCTTCTCAATGAATTTTTCTTCTCAAATGAACCTTCCCTTATATTTATATATATATATATATATATATGATGAACTCAACGTCTGTTTTACATCAATTATAATCAAGATATTACACAAAACAAATAATGGCGTAGTGGTTGGAATGTTATATGGGAAACGAGTGGTCACGGGTTCGAAACCGGCCACCAACATTTCTTTTGTAATGGTTTTTTTTATCTTTCTTGTTGATGAACTAGGTGTACATGTATTCTTTTATTTATTATTTCTTTTATAAAAAAAAAAGAATTATATACATTATTAAATAACAAAATAATCATCTAAAAATCAAACTAGTTATTTTAAAAATCAATCACTAAAGTAATATTAAAGTTCCTACGATTTAACTACATTTTCCACGTTCTCATTATAGGATAATCTTCGTTGATCCAAGTCTCTAAATCTCAATCGTGTGTTTACGTTTACAAGGAATTGCTAAGGCAAAATTGTGAATGAACCTTACAACTCCCCTTTTTTATTTTATTCATACATTTTTTGGGTGTATCGTGTGTCGCATATTTTTATCGTATCTTACAGGTTAAATTCCGTGCAATTTATGTTATGTGTGTTTGGTTGTTTATCATTTGGTGCATTTTCATTGACGGTGGACATCACATATCATAAGCTCGTCTGTTCCCCATTACCTATGAGCGGAACATGACGTTGCCAACATACGAGGCCAGCTCCGTTGATTGAGTTTTGACCTTGCAGCACACCATAATACCGTGCAACATGCATACATTCATTGGCACACCATAATACCATGCACCACGCATTACATACATTTGAATTATTTGAGTTGGCTTATTTATTGTTTAAGGTTGTGTTATGAGTTTTGTTACATGACATACAAACATATTTACTCACATTGGTTATGCACGTTCTTCTTAAATAAACCAAGTTTTAACGTATTATTTTCTAATACAACAAGGTTCACTCGCCAACCTTTGTTGACCCAAAAAACCAATTTTACGCATGATACATGTGAACAGGTACGAAGAGAAGATTGGATATAGGATGTGCCTTAGTTAACAAGAAACGGATTAGTGCAGTTTTTATTTGTTATAAACAACGTCTTGTGTTTGAAACTGTTTATTTGCATTACTTGTATTGTGAGACACTTGATATGAATTAGTGATTATCTAAAACAAGTAACAACTAGTCATAAGCTCTCGAGTTTAACCCAATCATGCCTCAATCACCTACTCCGTTGCGGGTCAGGGCATGACACAATTCACGTCATGGACTTGTTGGATTTACACAATAAATCGAGTGGTTCCAAGATGAAAAAGGTCTTACACGTGGTGGTGCTAAGGATATTGTGGAGCCTATGGAGGACTAGAAATTAAGCTGTCTTCCGAAATAAAGTGGTGTTGGTTACAAAGGTCGATGAGGAAACGGAAACTTTAAGCTATCTTTGGGAAAAAAATCGATCGAAATCAGGAACCTTAATGTGGGAAGCTTGGAAGAATTATGATTTAGCCGCATTTCTAGAAGGAAAAGCTTTTTGTTTCTGTTTTTTTTTCTATTTTCGTTGTAATATCGCCGTATTTGCAGGGCCTTGGCATTTATTTCAGCTCCTAGATGCTTATAGGCATATTGAATAAAAGTTTTGTTGATCATTAAAAAATTTTCAATACTTTATTAGAAACAATAAAGGGTTACTACAAAGAAAATGCATATTGTTAATTGTTAAAGTTTATGCAATAACATATATATAAGGGTTACTACCAAGAAAATGCATACTATGAATTGTTAAAATTTATACAATAAGAGATATATTTTAATAAATTTTCACTTTCGTTTATATATTTTTCTTTTATTTAATAATAACATGTGATTGGGATGAAAAAACTACTTGAAACTTAAGTAAACCCAATTTGCATGAAAATGGAGGGAAAAAAAAAAGCTAACTCTAGATGATATAATCCAAAATCTGATTGATTGCATAACAACAAACTGAAAATTTATTGACATGTGCATTCAAGGCACGAGGATTAATAACAATGAACTGAACAAACAATTAAGGAACAACGAATTGAACGATACTAGAAAACTATTGTTGCTTTCCGAATTAAACAAAAAAAAGAAATGAATAAATAATTAAGAACAACAAATTGAATGTTGCTTGAAAACTTTCGTTCTAAATACTGACCTACACGCTTTTTGAAAACTTATGAATTGGAATGCCAAACTAAATGAGTGATTAAGAACATTGGATTAAAGGACCCTTGAAACTTCCATTCCGTTGGCATTAGGAAAGGAATTGAAGAATCCGAATAGCCTATCTAGTTTCTTAGGCTCCATAGAAACTCCTACGCAAGGGCGGAGCTTACTTTGGGTCCAGCGAGTCCCCAACACCTTCTGTTTTACCGCTTCGTAGTATAAATTTTACTGGAAATTTTATATGTATTGACTCTCCCCACCCTCCAACCCAAACACATACCATTTAAAAGTTTAAGATCCACCACTTTTTCTACGTACTCGCATGATGAAGGGGTATGGTCCTAAATTCTGTGTTGGCTGCATGAGGTAACCTCAATTCGCGCACGAGACCATACCCAAGTTAAGCCAAAACGATAACTTTCCCGACCTTGCACTGACTGTGCGGGTGTTTCCAAAGGCTCGCGCGAGGTCAGGATCGAAATGAAACAATTTGCAACACTTAGTTCCTTTGACAAAAAAACTTGACTTCCTGACCTCGCGCATGCTACACGGGATGCATCCATGTCGCGCAGAGGCAGGAAGTGCAACAACGTCGAACAAGTGCAAAAGGTACAAGTGGTAGAACAGTGGACCAATAGGCGCTCTACAAGCTATTTGGGATCATGCTCCACAATGAACAATCGTGCAGTAGACAAAAAGTACACAAGGACACATACGTGGCACCAATCAGCTTACGCGGACCACTATCCCACGATCTCCACTCAACCGCTGACGACAATCCAGACAACAAGGACAACCGTCTGGACACGTGGATCCATTCAACGCGCGCCAACTACCTCCTCGCCAGTATTCACTAACGGTCGTGGCAGAGGGAACATAATGGATATTCCTTGTTGTCGATGCCCATCAGCCCATCTCCTTCATAAACCACCTTGGCTATAAATAAAGAACTTCACCTCCAGGTTCAAGGATTGCTCTCTTGCTCTATCACTTAATACACACCCTATTATCCTCAAAACGATTACTTATTCTCACTCCAGAGGGTGGTTAAAGGAGAACCCCCCCCCCCCCATATTCTCCTCCTTGTAATGAGCTTACGGTGTGTTGATTGTTTTGCAAGATCTTCATTGCTATTTGGACGAGACGAAAGAATAAATCTTTATTTGTCGAGGCACAAACCACAAGCTAATCACTTGATTAGTTTGGTGTTTCTTCATTGGATCCCACCGATTATTTACAGTCACTTTTCATCTTCTTTCTAAGTTGTCACTCTGAATCAATGGCTGGTCAGAGTACTCCGTTCCCAACTCTCCTCGAAATCTCTCGAATAGGTGCGGTAGCGGACAACGCGCACGTCCAAAACCAACCCACCGACGAGTATGCCGACGGGGATTGTACAGAAGTTGGAGCCATTTGCGCAAGTGGTACCCGTACCACCCAAACGGTGACTCCAACAAATCACAGTGTTGGCCCTTCAGCACCTGCGATGTCAGGATTACCATAGGGAGAGACTCCCGCTTCATGGTTTGCAAAGAGTCAGGCAACTCTGAATCTCATTTATGCACAACTGTGCGCACAACAAGGACCAACACAAACCCAAACGTAGCAGGCGCCGTTGGTAGCATCCATGCCAAGGCAATTGGACTATGGAACGTCGTGTCAAGAGCGCGCGCAAAGGCAGCAACATGAAAGGTCACCATCACCTCGAAGACAGAGTGATCGCCCCCACACGTGACACTTATGACGAAACTGAAAGTCACTATGATACCCACTCCCAGTCTCGTCAAAAAACTCGGTTGAGTAGTCGGCTCGGACCGCGCAACATAAACAACTAGTGGGGTCATAACACAGATGAATCTGACCTAACATACCAAGAAGAGGAAACTTCGTCAGTTTTCAGTTGTCCGCCTAGGAGAAAACTTTATTTGTCGATTGTTTTTTGGACGATACGAAAGAAGATTAACCTTTATTTGTCGAGGCACAAACTGCAAGCTAATCACTTGATTAGTTTGATGTTTCTTCACATGCTCATCTCCTTTTCTCAGCCGGCCAACTAAAAAAAGAATTTGGAGCAGTAGCCCAATACAATAACAAACAAATAAAAATTTGGGTAAAAATGTGGGGCTTAAAGTCTAAATCCCTAGCTTTTTCTAAGAGGAGTCATTATTTTGAGAGTCTAAAGCACTAACCATTTGATATTAGATTTTATATGGGATTCTTTGATGAACGTGTTTTTTTTTTTTTTTTGGCTTTGCTGAGGAATCGCTGTAACAAAATAAACTTTATGAGAAAACGTCAAAACCATGCCCTTTTAATTAAAAACTAGTTTAAATCACGTGGGACGGTATAAAGATAATACTTTTTATAAATCTATTAATTTAATAAATTACACATAGATATAGATTCTACTATACTCACAATTGGTTCCCGTTTTATGACTATTAACATACTAATGTATTAACATACCCCCACCCTTTAACACGAAGTGGCTTCTCGTTAACAAATAAATACAAAAAAATCACAGGTCGTTTTATATAATATATTTTACTTTATTTAATATATAGTATAATTCATTTTATCACAATACGAAATGATGCATTAAATATGCAAAAGGTTAAATTACAATATACAAATTTTTTTGTTTTTATTTTTGTTGTATATGAGATTTGAAGTTTTGAACCTAAGACCTTCAAATCTAATACTTTTACCTCTGCCCATTTATCACTAATGTCATTGGCAATTACAATATATAAGTAATAAACATATAAACAATCTATAAATCTCTAAATATTTCTTTGTACCTCACATTTGTCGTCTTATTTGTAAGATTTTTTATCTTTGTATATATTTGTAACTAAACTTTGTATCTTCTTTTTATTCTTTATAGTGTCACTGCTCATGAGAAAAAAATTGATTCTTTAAGTACAAGCTTACTCTAATAGTGATTATGTTTGACTTTTATTAATAATCATTGACCAAACATCAAGTTGTTGTTTATTTATAAGTTATGCAAACATTTTAAATAGATATGATTTGCAGTTATCATTTAAGATTTCATTAAAAATAATAATAACAATACACAAAAAGTAATAATTATTATATTAATTTATATAAACGAAAAAAGAAGGCAATTTAAACTATTATCATTCTTGAACATAATTAAAAACTTTAATTATTTTATAACTTGAATGCGTTATATATATATATATATATACACACACATATAAATATATTTTTAAAAGTCATTTATAATTTCAGTTACAATTACAGATTATTTTTAAAAGGTCATTGTATTTTATTGAGTGTTTTAATAATGACGACTTCAAAAAGGAAAAAAAATATGACAGTTATAACGAAATTGCATTTACAATTTAGTTACAGAACGAACTTTATATAAAGGAGAACACAATCTCGAAACTAAAGTAAAAAAATCTCATAAACATAAAAAATGATTTGATTAATCTTAAAAAGGAGTGTAACTAAAATTTCAATGATACATCAAAATAATCAAAAACATATTTAATAATTAATATAAAAAATACGTATGCAATCGTTAATTGATTAAGATTTTTATAGAAAGTTTGATAAAAGATAAATTTACATAATCTTGAATAAACTATTGACAAATATATATTGAATGTAAAGAATATTATTATATGTCAATAAATTAAAGGATACAACTGAACCTTTAAAATAGCATCGAAGTTTTCAGTAGAAATGTTAAAGTAATTAAATATTGAAAAATTTAATGGATCAACAAATTCCTAGTTAAAAATCGATGTAAAATAACTAATCATATGCAGTCTTCTACAAAAAGTTTTTGATGAAGAAAATACTATTATATTATAAAAGATAACAAAAGAAAGTGGATATACTTAAAAAGTGAAAAAATCTATAATATTTTCTGCAAATAATTTCTTTAAAATGAAATAGTCTGCACAAAAAGAAAAGTTTAATTTCTTTAAAATTTGTAACAAAAATAAGTGAAACAAAAGCCTTGAGTTTTCCCTCATAAAACAAAATAATAATGATTATAACAATGACACGTGATAATTAATAGCTTAAATGATTGACATGTGGCTTGAGATAGTTTTGATTTATTATAATTTATAGATTGCGAATATTTATCTAGTTAGCAAGCCATTACACCTAGAGATGTGCAAAATCGGGTATTATTATTACCCGGAACCGGTTCTGCTTGGATGTCATTGGAACCGGGTATGGTGTGGAACCGGGTCCGGTTCCTACCCGGGTTCACAGCCAAGAATATGGAACCGTGTAGAACCGGGTACGGGTATTATGGAACCGGGTATGGTGTGGAACCGGGTATGGTGCGGAACCGGTTCCTGATAGTGTTCAGAACCGTTCCTGACAGTAAAAATCTGACTTTTACTGTTCAGAACCGGTTCTAAACAGTAAAAAACCTGACTTTTACTGTTCAGAACCGGTTCCTGACAGTAAAAGCTGACTTTTACTGTTCAGAACCGGTTCCTGATAAAATGTTACCGGTGGAACCTGTTCCTGATTAAAAAATCGTTTTTTTTTTGTATATAAACCCCTTCCTACTTACCGGTTCCTGATAAATGTTATCGTTGGTGTTTTAATAAAGTTTGTGTAATGTTTCTTTCTATTGTGTTTGTTATGTTTGATTTTTATTATTAGTTACATTGATAAATAAAAATAGTAACAATAATCGATTAAAATTAAAAAACAAATTAATCGGTTACAATATATAAAAAAAATTAACCGGTTACAAAAAAAAAAAAAAAATTACTCAGAACCGGTTCTAGTAAGATTTTATTTCTTTGATCGTTTACTAGCGGCAGGTGCAACACTTTCCGACGAGTTTCTCTTAGGTACGGGTACCTCGGTACAGTCGTCGTCCGAATCGTTAGTCTCCACTTCTTCGTCCTCCTCTTCGTCAACAATTTTATGCTCTAACTCAACTTCATCTTCTAGACTAGTTTTATGTTGAACACGATCAACGGCATCCAAATGGTCCTTTAAGCATATTGCCATCTCTAGCGATTCCGGAGTTAGTCTTGTTCTTCTAATTGACAAAACCCTGCCACTAAGAGAAAACACACTTTCCGAAGCTACCGTGGAAGCTTGGACCGTTAGTATATCACGAGCCATGGTGGCTTGAATCGGGTATTCGGATTCTTTCGATTTCCACCATGCCAAAACATCAAATTTCCTATACTCCTCGGTGGTCTAGTAAGCGAATACTGATTTTTTTTATATCTCCCAAGTTCACTTGTTGGTTCACTACCCCTTTGTTGTCTAGCGGTCTCGTCTCTAACGACATTCAACATGGTTATAAGTGGATCCCCGCTTGTTTCATCGTTAGAGGCCGTGGACCGAGACTCAAACAAATTTGTATGATTTTTTTCACCATATTTTTTTAAATAATGATCATAAAGTTTGGCCATACACTCATTGAATATTTTTTTTGTTTTTGCTTTTAAAGTTGGATCCTCCTCATGCATATCCAACTTGTCATAAATTTCATCAATTAAAGCTTCAACACCCGGTACGTTTAAAGCTGGATTTAAAGCAGCGGCACATAGAAAAACGGGTGGTAGTTCTAAAAAAAATTTTTTAAAATTTTTGAATAGAATTTTCAAACTTTTTAAAATTAGTTATTATCAAATACAATTGGTCCACAACTTTAGAACTCGTAGGATAATAAACACCGGAAATCAAAGTCGTTGTAGTTTTAAAAACTTGTAAAAAAGTACTTAGGTTATTAATATTTTCCCAAGCCGTGTCGGGAAAGGGGACGACAAGGTACTCATCACTTAAAGTTGTATGAAAAGATTTTAAAGTGCCCATTTGCTTTATAGCCATTTCAAACATATGACAAGTTGAATTCCAACTAGTCGGTATATCCCAATTCGGTCCAATAATTTTTTGGTTGACATCTTTACAAAGTTTTTTATATTCTTGATATCTTTCTTTTCCACTTTTGAAAACATCTTGGAGCATAGCTCTAAATACTATAATAAAATCCGATACAAATTGATCTTTTAAACCGGTTTGCACTACTAAGTTAATAATATGTGCAACATATCGTGTGTGAAAAAAACCATCATCAAGTATTGGTTTGTACTTCAACTTTAATTTTTCAATCGCCGTTGTGTTGTTTGAAGCGTTATCAAAGGATATTGAAAAATTTTTATCTTCTAAACCATATTTAATTATTGTGCCATTTATAATTTTATAAATATTTTCTCCCGTATGAGGAGAAGGAAACTCGTCAAACGCAATCGTACGCTTCATCATTTGCCATGTATCAGGATCAACCCAATGAGCGGTGACACATATGTACGATTCCGGTAAACCATGTGGAGCCGACCACACATCACTAGTTAGGTTTACACTAGTTTTTAAATTCTTAAAAAAAACAATTAAATCTTTTTTTGCATTTTCCCATAAACTTAAACAAAGACGTTTTAAAGTGCGACGACTTACATGTTTATAGCGAGGTTGTAGAGTCTCCCGAATAAGATTTGTAAGATCGGGGTCGTCGAAGTGTCCAAACGGCAACGCTTTTTGTATCACCAACTTCGCCATCCGATCGCGAGCTAATTTTTGCTCATAACGAAAAATGGTACCATATTTGGAAAGTGGAACTTGACCGGATGTCATTTCCTTTAAAACTTTGCAATACTTATTAATATGTTTCGTTAACGTTGAGTTTGATTCCTTGGCTAATAACGATCCACAATGTTTACATTGAGCTTTTTGCGAGCCGTCACTCATCTCGACCAACTCCCAATTGCTCCAAACTTCCTTACTGCGATTATGAGACAATGTTCCAACCACATATGGAACCGAATGTTCTTGAGGAACATTGTTAACGGATTGGGAATTTGCGTTTTTGGAACTCTTTGAGGCCATTTGTTGATTAGAATGTGAAAAAGAACAAGAAAGAAATGTAACAAGAAGAATAGATATGAGAAATTGTGTGCTAAACAATAGATTTCAAAAAAAATATATATAGAATCGGTTCTAACGGTCAGGAACCGGTTCCAACGGTAACATTTTTAACGGCTATAACCGGTTCCAACGGTAATATTATAACAGTCAGGAACCGGTTCCACGTAGGAACTGGGTACGGGTAGGAACCGGGTACGGTTAGGAACCGGTTCCTACCCGATTCAAATGGTAAAATTGTGGAACCGGGTTGGAACCAACGGGTATTTTGAACCCGGAACCGGTTCTACTTACTGTCGGGTAGGAACTGGAACCGGTTCCAGTTCGGTTCCACCAGTTCGGGTTCGGAACCGGTTTTTATGCCCATCTCTAATTACACCCAACTAAATGTTGCCTTTCATTTGGGTCTTAGCGGAACTAAACGAGTAACGTTGCTTTTCATTTGGGCCCTTAGCCCAACTAAACATTACAGGCAAAGGCATTTAAAAGTTTTAGTCCACCAAATTACAAAACAATTTCGCCTTAGCCCAACTACACATTAAGGGCAAAGGCATTTAAAAGTTTAAGTAAAAAACAATTTCAAACAAGAGTTTTAGCTTAACTTAACATAACTTGAAAAGGATTTCTTTAAACCGGGTAGCGCAAACGCAGGACTTCACTGTCACAAATTATTATGTAGGTTGGACCACTTGAGCCGACCTTAGGGTAGCACCCCTCCTAAGTGCAATGGAGGTCACTAACCTAGGCCATGGGCCTTCTTAACCACCCATTGACCCCATCCAGGTAGAGGTGCATAATTATGGTATTTTTAATAACCGGTTCCGGTTATGGAACTGGTTTTGGTTTCTCGTTTTAAGGGTTGGAACTGGTTATTGTTATACGGTTCGATTTCGGTTCCGGTTATTTGACCAAAAAACCATACTCTATGTGCATGGTTCCGGGTAGGGTTCGGTTCCAGTTCTTAAGAAACCGGGTATTAAAACACCATATTTTCAGGTCTTTATACCCTATTTCCGAGTTTTTTAGTTCTACATTTTCATATTTTTAATACTATATTGTGTTTTTATTACCCTATTTTCTCGTATTTTTTGTTTATTATTATTAAATATGCATTGTATAATACAAGAAAATTAAAATAAATGCACCAACATAAATTTAAAAGAGAGATATTAGATTTAGTGGGCATAGCCGGGTATAATCGGTTTCGATCCCGGTTCTTGTCTAGTTTCGGGTATTAATCGGGTATGATCGGTTCCGGTTTCAGGTATTGAGATCAAAACGCATACCCTATCTATACTCTACGGGTAGGGTCGGTTTCGGTTTCGAGTATAGAATACCCAGGAATTAAAAAAAAAACTAATCGGTTCTAGGTACGATCTTTTTGTGCACCTCTACATCAAGGTAAGTATGTAGCCTTGTTACTTTTCCCCCTTTTATTCAAATCCCTTTGTCTTCCCTTTCTTCTAACATTCGATGTGTGATACCTTATAAAATCTACGTTTTTTCTTTCAAACATAAAAGAAAACCATTTCTTTTTTTGTGTATTACTATTATAATTAATCACATCATTTGATTTTTGATTAATTAAGTCTATATGTTTTGATAGAATTGGACATATAAACTCCTTATGAAGATGGGTGTAATCCAAAACAAAAACCAAACTCCTTATGAAGATGGGTGTAATCCAAAACAAAAACCAACTTGACACTTGACGGTTAACTTTATTCATCTCTTTGTACAAGGGTTGACGAGGTTAAGTCAACAAACTTGCCTATATATAAGAATTCCGATCAACAACACTAAAGCAAATCTCGAGACGCATTTCAAACCAATCACATGAGATTGGTGTGATTCCCCTTCAAAAACTTGGCAAATTCTATTTTGTTAGTTTTAAATTTATTTTTATACATAATATGGTTCTCAATTTTAGATGTTCTAAATTACTGAATCTCAGTTCTGGTAAAAAAAATTGAAATTAGAAAACCCCGAGTTTGTGTTTGTTTTCGATTGGACTAAGCCAATTCCATGTCAAAATTAAACCTAATTAGATCATTTATGGTTTCTGATTTTGTTAAAATTGATATTATAACTGAATCTAATGATGAACAAAAAGAACTTCTTAATTAAAAAGGGTAATCAGATCTCTACATGAATGAACAGAACTACAATGAAAGTAAGTGTGATTTTTTTTAATTTCTTTTAAAAACATTCTGTGTTTTATTCCTCCATGGAGATCAAAATAAAACCCGACCATCTGAATCTACATACTAATAACCAAAGTAACAATAACAATTAAAGAAAAGATGACAAAACTGTGAGCCAATTTATTCTTGCATAACTAAAAATAATAAACCTTTTCTAAAAGAAAAGACCCACACATATAAAACACAATCTCTAGTGAGATATGAATCACCACCCTCGTGGTTGTTTAACTTTAATAACTAGATATTAACAGTTTAAGTGTGTTTGAAAGAAAAAAGTCAATCGGCTCATTGATTCTTTTTTCATTTGTATTAATGTTTGGTATCTAATTGTTGGATTACATAGGAACGGATTGATATAGAGCCAAATACACTATCAGAGGTTTGGTCCAACTATCAGAGTTTACAACCACTGATCAGCTAACCTCTGTCTTCCAAAGATCTGCTGCCTTTACATCATCTGTTACAAGAATTTGCCAAAGGTCCGCCAGAAGATAAGGAGCAGAGGATGGTCATCAGTGTTTTAATTTTATTAGTTTAATAATCAATGTAACAGTGCTTTGCACTAATAGTGTTTAGTGATCAGATGTTAAGTTGGTTATTTTGTTTGTTAGATGTCACTTTCAACCCTGACGTCATCAAAGATGCTCAGAGGTTAGAAAGTTAGTATAAATAGTTTGATCGATGTAACAGTATTTTCTATCTATTAAAAGATCATTCACCAGTCTATTTTCTCTGCATTTCTGTACTTTCAAACGATTATCATTGGGCTAAGGGGGAGTTTGTAATTCACATGCATATACTACAATTAATTCAAAGCATGATGATGAAAACAAACGACCATCAATTGTGATAAAAGTTTTCCATTCATTCCGCTGCATAGATACTCAGTCTTACCAATCATATTTTCATACTTGAAACAAAAATCAAAATTGATTCAAACTTAGATCCTAACAATTGGTATCAGAGTTTGGTCAATCAAAATTTGATTAAATTCAATTTGATTTGAAAGATTAGCTCTCCCTGCTAATTAGTTTGTTAGTTTTTGTTGGAAACAGAGTTTTATTACGTTTAAAGTTTTTAAAACACAAATATGTTGAAAATGAATCAGAAATGTCTCAAAACACATCAGATTCCAACATTGGATCTATGTTCAAACCACCGATGTTGAAACGAAATGAATATTTCACATGGCAACGTCGGATGAGTCACATATTAGCTCAGCAAAACACCGGATGTTGGCGATCCGTTGTGTTTGGACAACATATTCCATTGGTTCCAAGCACAGAGGATCCCACTACTCAAGTGCCAAAAAATCCTGAAACTACTCTGAGCAGGATTTCCGGAAAATAGAGTTGGATGCAAAAGCGTTTAGCATTTGTTGCTTCCGCGCTACCCAACGAAATCTATGTTGGACTGCTCCACTGTAATACTGCAAAAGAGTTGTGGGATGCACTAAAAGAGCAATTCGGTGGTACTGAATAAGTGATTGAAAACAATAGAGAAGCTCTGAATCAACAGTATGAGACGTTTTGTCACGTAAAAGGTGAGTCGTTAACACAACTGATCGAACGTTTTAGCTGTCTCATCAGTGAATTGAAACTGGTTAACATGGAATTTCCTAATTCGACTGTCAATAGTCGTTTCTTAAGATCGTACCAGAAAAATGGGAGGCTGTAGCTTACGTTACTCGAACATCTGCTGGGTTTAAAGAAATGACCCTCACTCAACTTCATGGTCGACTCCTTACATATGAGAGAGAGTTGAATCAGAAAAAGAAGTTGCAAGAGTCAGGGAAAGCAACGGACAACTATACCTTGGGTAACATTGCTCTTTATAGTCATGAAGAGAGTTCTGGTAGTGGGAAGGATCAGGGTTATGACCATTATATTGACATAACTTCTGGAAACAATTTTACTGCTGATCCTTACACACCCAATTTTGCTTTTGTTGCAAACGGGGAAAGCCAAAACTCTGACAATATGTCCTTTAAGATGAATCACTTACAACATTTTGAACCCACTGATCTGGAAGAAATGGATATTTTACATCAGCTAGCACTCTTGAGTGTTAGAGCAAGTAAATTTTACAAAAGGACTGGTAGGAAGTTTCCTGGATTGCATGGGGGTTGAAAGTGGGATTGGATAAATCCAAAATTAAATGCTATAAGTGCAATAGGTTAGGACACTTTGCCAGGGAATACAGATCTCAAACTGTAGGTCCAATTGTGACTCACCCAGGCCCTAGACCTCAAAGCACTGCTCATTATTCCCATTATACCCCTACACCACATATGCAAAATACTGCACACTTTGCACATCCTGCTACTACAGTTCCTATCCATTATATCCAAACACCTGCTCCACAGATTCAGTATGTCCAAGCACCACCTCAAGTGCATGTGCAGCAAGCTCCACATGTCACACAAACTACTCAAACCACTGCTCCGGCAGAGGGCAACAAACAGAGCTTCTTTACACAAGGCTTTGTTGACTGGAGTAGTTTGCCTGAGGATTTAAATGATGAAAACTTTGCTCTAATGGCTAAAAATGATGTTGAAAATGAAAATATTTGTTTAGTGGCCTTAGAAACTATAATTGAAGGTGATGAGTCTGAGGAACAAGGGTTAAAATTTGATGAGGTTTAAAATTGTGATGAAGCAGTGGTTACACCAGTGGTTTCTCAAAACACTGTTGATAAAGAAAATACCTCTCTATCTGATCTATGGGATACAAAGGTGTGTAAGAAGACTGTGATTGTGCTCTTATGGATGCTTCCAAGGTATCACCTCAGATTCTTAAGAATCTCTGTTCAGAAAAATGTTTATTAGCTTTTGCTAACATTAAACAGGTGAATGAAAACCTTAGGAACAAAATCTTAGAAGATGAACTAAATTTTGAAAAACTTATCAAAGAGTTAAAAACAAAATTGACCTCAAAAGATTCTGAGATAAGTAGCCTAAAGCATGAAGCTAGAATAACCAAGGACCAACTCCAAACTATGGTAGACAAATACCAAGTTTGCAAAAAGGAGTTAGAAGCTACCCAGATCACATGTGAAAAATGGGTAGAGTCTTCCAAAGGTTTTGAAATTATGCTAGACAAACAGATCAAGAGTAACATAAAATTTGGCGTTGGTTTTCAAAAGGAAGAACAAGCCAGTGAAAATGTTACAAAAATTGTTTCTGAAAAGGTTGAAGTGGTCCCAAAAAATTTGGATGGAAATGAGATAAAAATCATTGAAAAAATGGTAACAAAATTTCTCTTGAAAAACATGAAGAGTCTTCAACATTTAAGGAAATTGAGAAATACCAATTCAAACCCACATGGTCAGATGAATGTGATATTCTTGAAAATTTCAAGCCAATGGATTTCTCAACCATTGAAGGTGTCCAGGCACCAAAGGCTAGAATCATTCCCATCAAAGACCTTCCAGCAGAGGTTACAACATCTTCTGAGAAGAAATCAGATAAAAAGAAAAGGGAAAAGATCAAACATCTGTTTTGTGAATTTTGCAACAAAAGAAATCATGTAACTGAAAACTGTTTTCTTTTAAAAGCATATGACATAAATAGAACACATGTGATTCCAAATGATTCAAAATGATTTGTCTGTGGTAAAACAAATCACTTAACTCACAAGTGTGTCTATCTTCAAACAAAGCAAGGCTCGTGGTTCAAGGCTATAGTCAGGAAGAAGGTATTGACTATGATGAAACCTTTGCTTCTGTAACAAGGTTAGAAGCCATCAGACTGTTCTTAGCTTTTGCTGCTAACTACAACATCAAAGTGTTTCAAATGAACATTAAAAGTGCATTCCTGTATGGAAAGATCAAGGAAGAAGTGTATGTGTGTCAACCTCCTGGATTTGAAGATACATTTCATCCTGATCATGTTTACTGGTTAAACAAAGCATTGTATGGTCTTAAACAAGCACCAAGAGCCTGGTATGAAACTCTATCCACTTTTCTCTTATCCATAGGCTTTTCAAGAGGTAAAATTGATAAAACCTTGTTTTTAAAATGGAAAGGAAAAGATTTGATGCTTGTCCAAATTTATGTGGATGACATCATTTTTGGATCCACATGCACTGCTTGTGTGAAGAGTTAAGAAAACTCATGGCAGCAAAGTTTGAAATGAGTGCAATGGGTGAGTTACAATGTTTTCTTGGTTTACAAATTAAACAAATGCACAATGGCACTTTCATTCATCAAAATAAGTATGTGAAAGAACTGCTTAACAAATTTGATATGAATGATTATAAACCTTGTAGCACACCCATGACAACCTCAAAGCTAGTTACTGTTATTGATAAAGATGACTTGGTTGATCAAACACTTTATAGAAGTATGATTGGGCCTTTATTTTACCTAACTGCTTATATGCCAGATATCATGTTTGCAACATGTGTTTGTGCCAGATCCCAGTCAGCACCTAAAAAGTCTGATCTTATTGCTGTCAAAAGAATATTCAGGTATATAAAAGGTGTTCCCACACTTGGTATCTGGTATCCTGCTAATGGAAATATTGAGCTTTCAGGTTACTCAGACAGTGATTTTGCTGGTTGCAAAACAACAAGGAAGTCCACATCAGGAGGAGTCCAATTCCTAGGAGATTGCCTAGTATCTTGGCAAAGCAAAAAAAGCAAGTTGCAGTTTCTACATCAACTGCTGAGGCTGAATATATTGCTGTTGCAAGTTGCACTGCTCAACTCTTGTGGCTTCAAAACCAACTTTTGGATTTTGGTGTAACTGCTTTAAAGACTCCACTCAAGATTGATAGTCAAGCAGCTGAAAACATCATTAAAAATCATCTGTCTCATTCTAGCACAAAACACATTGACATCAGACATCACTTTGTGAGGGATTGCTATGAAAAAGGTTTGATTTCGTTACAACATGTCCATACTAAGGATCAGCTGGCAGATGTTCTAACAAAAGCATTGGACACATCTACCTTTGAAAGCTTGATCTCTAGAATTGGAATGCTAAACATGGATTAAAAACAGTTTTCTGGTGATCCATGTGTAAATAGCATAAAAATGTTTTCAGAAAATCAAAACTCCATCCTTAAAAATAGTATAAAATTAAAATTTTCAATAAATCCTCAAAGTCTGTTCAAACCACTGATAGCATTAAAACACTGATCGTTTAGAAAGTCTATCCACTGCCAAAAGTGTATCCTCTGATAGTGTCAAACACTGTTCACAATCCACTGTCCATACTTTCACATAGTGTTTTCCAAACAATTGTCTTCCATTTTCAAGCAGAGGATACACGTGGTCTGACGTTATTCGTCAGTAAATTGCATCAGATGCCACGTCATCATCACTTTTTCAAAACCCCTATAAAACCTTGTTCTATCCATAACAGAGTTCCCACTTTATCATGTCGAATTCAAAATTCTCAAAATGATTTTCTCTCAATCATGGCACCCAAAACCAAATCCAAAGCAAAATCCAAACCAGAAGACCCCCATTCAACCTCATCATCAAAACTCCTCACAACTACACAACAATCTTTGAAGCAACCGATTCAAATACAAGATATCATCCGATGATAAAAATCTTGAAAGAATCGAAATTTAAGCACATGTTAACTGTCAAAGCCCCAATTTATCAAGAAGCACAACGACAATTTTGGGTGGCAAACGCAGAGGTTCATTCTCAAAAAGATGTTCCTTATGTCATATTATCTAGAGTGGGCAAAACACTGATGAAGATTACCCCTCAATCAATCTCACAAGTGTTCGAATTAAATGACATGGCACATCCTGTGTCGTTTTCTATCAACGAGATGCATGCCGAATTCTTAGAGAGAGGTTATACTGAGCAACTTAAAGGTATGACAATCTTCTAACCCAATTTTCCTGTTGAAATTAGATTTTTCTTTCATACTCTTTTAACTTGTCTCTTAGCCAAGGCCACAGTTTTTAACGAAATCCTATTAAGCATCAAGTATCTGGGTTATGCCATTTTAACTGGTTCAGATTTTAACTTTTCCCATATATTGTTCAATGATCTTGTGGCAAATTTTAATAACATTGCAAAGAAAAAGCTTTTTTGATACATCTAAGATTTTTGAGTGTTTATCTTCATAATCAGTTACCTGATGATGATGTTAAACAAGGCGCGTTACAAAACCAGGCGGCCTAACTCATGAAACTTTTACAATAATCACAATAAAGTTTTAAAAACACAAGTAGAGGAGGAAGAGCAAGCGTTACAAGAACAAAATGTTCAATCTCAACCTCCTGCTACTGAGCCCACTGCTCCTAGTGATCAGGGCACTACAACCACTGCCCTGAAACCCACACCAGCCATCTCCAAAAATAAAACCAAGAAAATTACCAAAAAGCCCACCAAACCCAAAAAGGGTCCTCTGGAATATGAGATCCCAGAGGTTAACCCTGTGATAATACAAAAATCACATGAAAATACTGCTGCTACTTCTTCACAGCAGATGTTAGAATCTCAACCCGGCTTTGAAACTCCTCCTTCTTCCTCACAAAAGGAAAAGGTTGTAAACACAGGGACACCAAATTAGGAAGCTCTAGGATCACTTGGTTCTATCTTCCACAGCCCACCTCCTAGGGCAATGTCTCTTTCTACACCACACCCTTCACCAACAAAATCACTACCACCTGCTATGTTGCCTTTGCTGAATGCAATTAATTAGAACAGACATTAACCAGTTCTTCTCACAAACCTATTACTGAGGACATACTTCAGAATGTGACTGGGTCTGATTCTTTATTCTTTGCTAGCCCATCAGCAACTGAAGAGGATACATCCCTTGGGTTACATGTAACCTTTGGTGATAGTTCATCAAGAGCAGCCACTACAATTGCTAAACTCCCAAGTTTACCTTTGGACAGTGGTTACATGCCTAAGACTCTGATGATGGTAACCACTGTTGAGGCTACTAAGGTAACCTTTGCTTATGTGGGAAGTCCCCAGTACCAAGACAAAGGGGCATCTATGTTTGAAACAAGGTTTGAAAACCCTGTTCATGATGATGTAGATATAACTACCACATTTGGTAGGAGTTCAGATGATCCTATTAAATTAGGTGATGATCTAAAATACCAGGATTTGACAGAGAGAATCACTAACATTGAATCGTCTGTGCTTGAAATCAAAAGTTTATTGAAGCAGATGTTAGCTACAAAGAGCCAATCCTCTGTCATATCCACTGCTGAGCTTCAACCGGCCTTAAACCCACTGTTTCAACAACAACAACATTATGCTGATCCTCAGCACAAACACCATATGCAAGAATTGAGAAACATGGTTGATGCACGTTACAAAGATACATCTGCAGACATCAAGGCAATCAAAGCTCATATTCTCCAAACCACTGGCACTGCTCCTCCTACAGTCATTTTTGTAGACAATGATGATGCCAAAAAGGGGGAAAATTGATTCTTAAGACAAATAAACTTTCAAGGCCAACAATGGTTATCCCTAAGCCTGATGGATTAAAGAAGATAGATGAGACAGACAACATCTTGGCAAGGGAAAAGGAGAAAAATAAGGAAAGGGCAAGGGATGAGAGCACTGTGTGATTAAGCAAAAGATAGCTCTGCAAAAAGCAAATGAAGAGGTTGGTTCTTCAACAAAGAAGATGCCTGTGAGAAAAACAAGGCAACCAGCATCCACACCTTCTAAGTCTAAACCAGCTGCTAATCCAATCAAAACCACTGCTCCCACAAAGTCTCTTACACCTCCTCCGACAAAATCTAAACCTACACCAACAGAGGTTACAACATCTGTTGCAACAACATCTGCTGGGCACAACAGAGGTTGTAGCAGATGTTAACTTATCCACTGCCATGATCATTTTTCCAACATCCACCCAATCCTTACCAACACCCACAAGAATTCCTCACCCATAATCACCCAACATCAGTTTCAAGAGAAGGAGAACCACAAATGTAATACATGATGACAAGATCATCCCTTCTCCATTACCTTTGTCATCACAATCACTGACTACCACAACAGTTGTTAAACCTCCTTCTTCTAAAAGTATCATGATGCCTCTTGCCAAGAAATATCCTCTAGACTTACATGTTGTCAAAGAAGAGATCAAATCTTTCTTCTCAGAAGAAGATCCAGACGAAAGGGAATTTCTATTTCTGGAAGGATATCCTAAGCCAAGAAATTTGGATGAATACTTGAAGATTATGGCCAGACAAGCAGAGGATATCACAAAAAGGGATACTCAAGGAAAGTCTGATAGAGCAATACAAAATGATCTACAGTATCAGCTGAACAAAGTCAGAAGGTTAGAAGATTTTGCAAGAGATTTGAGCAAACAACTATCAGAAGAGAGGATAAAAGCCTTAAAGAAGACTACATTGATCACATCATGAACAATAAGCAATACAAGGCTATAAGGGTACATTTTAAAGACTGGACTGTGAGTGAGTTGGAAGAAGAGGTAAAGAATGCAAGAAATGTTAAAAATCCTCTCAAAAAGCCCACTCCTCCAGACTGGAACAAATACAAGAAGTTGCCTGAAAAAGTTTTGAAATTGAGAAGAATGAAGGAAGAATTAATTGTTGCAAATTATGGGTCAAAGAACCAGATCATGAGGTGGTCAGAGGTCAAAGTGATAGAGACATACAAACAGCTTGAACAGAGAAGAAAAACTGATCCAACACTGCCAAAGAAGCCTGTATATGTAAGAAAGGATACAGCTCATCAGACCCAACTTTCTACAAAACCATCTGAAACATCTGCTCTATTCATCCATGCCTTAAACCAAAGAAAAAGGCAGAGAGAGATGTCCAAAGAAGATGAAAGAAAGTATGAGCATGACCTCATTAAACAAGGGATCATGAATCAGAGTCCAGTTCCACACTAATGATGCAAGTGATATGCTAAGAGATACAATCCAAGATTGCTAATCAAATTCATCCACCACCCTCAACAATAAGTCATTCTAGAAAACCATCTGACCCAAAAATTCTAAAATGCAGAAGACCCTGCTTAAGTCAGATGGTAAAGCTACCAAGATAAGCATGGAGGATGCATATGGTTAAATGCAGAAGACCTCCAAGATCTTTTGAATCTGGAGCTTGAAAAGGATAAGGAGGATGGAGTCTCTAAACTTTGAACTACAGTTCAAAGGGCAAATTAGAGAACTCCTGTTGAGGAATAAAGGCCAAGAATAAGTGTGTTTTGGCATCATCTGTTCCAGGGGGAGATTGTTGGGATTGAACCCTTTACAAAGGAACAGATGATATAGAGCCAAATACACTATCAGAGGTTTGGTCCAACTATCAAAGTTTACAACCACTGATCAGCTAAACTCTGGCTTCCAAAGATCTACTGCCTTCACATCATCTGTTACAACAATTTGCCAAAGGTCTACCAAAAGATAAGGAGCAGAGGATAGTCATCAGTGTTTTAATTTTATTAGTTTAATCATCAATGTAACAGTGCTTTGCACTAACAGTGTTTAGTGATCAGATGTTAAGTTAGTTATTTTATTTGTTAGATGTCACTTTCAACCCTGACGTCATCAAAGATGCTCAGAGGTTAGGAAGTTAGTATAAATAGTTTGATCGATGTAACAGTATTTTCTAAAAGATCATTCACCAGTCTATCTTTTCTGCATTTCTGTACTTTCAAACGATTATCATTGGGCTAAGGGGGAGTTTGTATTTCACATGCATATACTACAATTAGTTCAAAGCATGATGATGAAAACAAACGACCATCAATTGTGATAAAAGTTTTCCATTCATTCCGCTGCATAGAAACTCAGTCTTACCAACCATATTTTCATACTTGAAACAAAAATCACAATTGATTCAAACTTAGATCCTAACATAATTCCATTTTCAAACATATTCAATTATGACTACGTAGAAACCTGGGACCTTACGAACCATCTTGAACACCATTTATACAAATAACTCCCCTCTATCCTTTCCTAATCCCGTTGTGACACCACCTCTCTAACACAACCGCCTACTCCGGCACCCCTCCTCTAATCGTCACTACACTCTTTCTATTATCGGATTCCCTACGTGCTGATTGATGCCTGCCTTTTTCGATTCAATGAGAACAAGCTAGCTTATTTCTGGCGCTCTTCTATTTAAGGTTCCTAGTGCCTCTTGCTTCCACAAAATAAGGTCTTTTCTCGACTGTTTTGTATCATGATGAAAGCACAATCTTTTTCAAAGACAAGTAATAGGCGGTCCATGTAAAGTTTACTTCATTTCTAATACCTTTTGAGCCCGTATGGAAGCAAAGTGCTCAACCAAAAATGGCTTCTTTTTAGTCATGCCCTTTGTCCTCAAGCAAAGGTTCCTCTATAATTCTTCGCTTTCGCTTTGCTACCCCATTTCGTAATTCTTCGCTTAGCAAGCTTATTATGTATATAATAATATAATGAAATTATATAATATGTATAATCGTATAATAATAAATGCTATATATATAATTATGAAAAAAATAGCGTGCAATACAATTATAAAAATGAATATTAAGATAGTTTTTTATATATACATAAATGATCAAACGAACCCCCACAAAAAATCATAATCAAGACATAAAATCCGCAAATGTTACAAAGTTTAAATGGGTACTACATGGAACAAAACAATAAGTATAAGAAGTGATTCATCGAAGCTTGTGCTAAATGTAATATAATTTATACTCCCTTGTACCCGGTCTATATGTTTGTATACACCTTTTTAGTTGTTTTAAAACAATTATAGACTTTTTGTGTTCTATATTTATTTTCAACTTGAAAAACATTTGTTTTTTGTACTTTTGTCAAATTAAATCACACATCAACAGTGGGTATGGCAAGTATATTGAAGCTTACTTCCATACAAAGTACATGCTTTATGTTATCGCACTCATGCTTCGATACTTCAAATCTAGCACATTCACATTAATTGTACAGGTAGTTAAATATCATATAACTAGTTACACAACCACTAAAATCTCACATAAAAATGGAGGAACTTAGCAAATACAATAATCAGTATTCTGCATCATGTGTGTGAGAACTTAGTTACAGCTGGTTGACCCAACCATGGAGGTCAAAGAATCACAAATATATTGTTTTTTTTAATGATGTGTTTGTGCATGCTCAGGTTTGTGAGAGTACTCATAATCAAGATGAACAAAGGCACGCTCGATTTCAGGCAAAAGCTCGAGTTTCTCTTGCAATGACTCACCGATATCATGAGCTGTTTGCAGAGGCATGTCTGATGGTAGAACGATGTCTACCTCAACAAAGTAGTGAGATCCGAAAGTGTATGCTCGTACGGTATCAATGTGCCGTATAGCCTTGTGGTGATTCCAACAGAGGTATGTCAGCTTCTGTAGATATTCTGGTGCTGCTGATTTTCCAACCAAGGAGTTTACATTCTCCAACACCGTTAGTGACCATGTGCGGATAGTGTAAAGCGCCAGCTGTTTCAACAATTTTTCAATTTTCTTTCTTATGTGACATATAAAGGGGAAGAGGAAAAAAGAACTTACAATAATAGCTCCGACAGGATCCATCCAATCACTGATATAATTAGCAAGTAGTACAGCAATTAGCCCAATCAGATTAGTGACAACATCAAAAAAGTGATCTTGAGCATAAGCTTTTACGATCTCATTTGTAAATGATCGGCAATATATACACAGGGCCAGTTTCACAAATGTCACGGAAAGCATGATGCCAACAACCCATTGTTCTTGCTCTTTGGTCAAATTGAAATCCTTTTCCTGAAACCAACGTAATGCTTGATGCTTTAATTTTAAGGTAACAAGAAATACCTTATCAACTATCGTTTCCTTGATCTACAACCATGTTTAATTTATTTAGATTCTCATTGTCATTTAAAAATATTCAACGATTTTCTACTTATATTTATTAGATGTACCATTAATAATTAACTTACATCAGATGCCAAAGTGCGAACGGACTCCAAAATAATCTGCAGCCCAAGAGTTGCCATGACAGATGCAAATACAAGAATTCCCTGCAAATCATTTTTGCAAAATTCTCATGCTGACACTATAGAAGCAAAATATATATGGTAATGAATGTTCGTAGTCATGCAATTATGGCCAGAAATCTTGTGAGTTTTGATAAAAAAAATATTTTCAAAAGCTGAGAAATCTAGCAAGTTGAAATAGTAATTGCGACAGTGACGGACAGCAGACTGACCAAAGGCTGCATTCGTCTTTTTCCAATTGGATATTGATAGGGATTTGGAGTCTGCATGGAGAATGCTGTAAACCACAAGATAAATCCTGATAACAGATCAAGAAGTGAATCTAAAGTCGACGCAATAATGGCCAATGAACCACTCCTAACGGACGCATAAACTTTTGCAACAAAAAGAACCATGTTTGTAACATTTGATATTCTAATAGCAAGTGTTTCCTTTCTTGCCAAACTTGCTTTCTCTTCCTGCAAAGTCATACAATCATGTCATTCCAAGTCAAAATTTAAACAAGCATCTCACTATCTCGTTTCAAGTTAAAAGTCAAAATAATCGACTCCTACTGCTGACAACCGAGGCACGAAACCACGCTCTGCTAACTCATCCATCTCAGTAAAGCCCTCCAGTGTCTCTACCTGCTGCTGGTAATACTCTGCTACATTGTCTTCCGGGACTGAAAATTTAATCAAGTCAATTGATATGCAATCTTGTTGCATTAACTAACGCAATTAAGCAAAATTATAGTATAAAACGTGTTTAAATACAAACAAACGACACTTCAAACTCACTCAGGTATCACTACCGATTTCACAAGTTAAATTTTAAACCCTTTATCCCTTACCATGTATCTTATTAACATTCACAACAAATTAAAATTCAGCACGAGTAGCAACCACTTTTGCATAACAGACCACTAACGCTACAAGCAATAAGCATACAAAAATGCACAAATCAAAGTCTAATAATGTTCTCAAATCAGTAATACTTCAAGCAATCAGCAAACCTGTGATCATCCAAAACCTGTAGTCTAATTTGTCCTTAGTGATACTTGCAATTTTCAAATGAATTTTATACATAATCAACCAGATTAAATAATCAGGTCAATTGCACTACAAACAAACAAAACACATCAAACAACTAAAACTAAAAAACAAAACAGAATTTCCTCAGAATCTAACATCACTGCACCAATACTAGCTACTTCAAATCAGATTATATATATTCAAATCAAATTATACAAAAAACAATCACAATCTACACACAAACTGAAAAAAAAAATACAAAAAATTAACCAATAAATGTACCTAAAACCCCAAGGCAATCATGTAGGCCACGTGGAGGCTTCTCTTTATGCTCCGACGACAATTGAAAACCGTCGAAGTTCAACCGCCATGACACGTCACCACCGCCACCAGTGCCGGCCTCGCCGGCGCCGCCACGGATACTCATTTCCATCAACAGAAACTCCTCCTCAGAGCCGCCGTGATCTCCGCCACCACTCATCGTCTCCACCATTGCAAAACCTAAACCCTAGAAACCCTAGAAAAAACACAAATTCAGGTTCAGTTTTTGAATATGCAGAAAACAGAATTTGAGAATCTGATATTTTGGTACATAAATAGGTGGAAGGGTATAAATCGTAAATGTATTAAACTTGAAGGGTGTTTTCGGGATAATATTAAGATCCAATACGGGTACGTAAGCATGTGGTTGCAGATGCAAGAGAAAGCGCGTGGGGTGTACGGGGGTTGTGATTGGTGGGATGTAACACGTGGCGGGTTTCATGGTGGTTATGATATTATTAGGAGAATCGTGTACGGTCACGTCTACGAGAGGATGCTTGATCACTCAAGAGTCAAGTGGGGGACAAGATAGTCCCTTCTTTTTCTTTTTTAAATGCGGGATCTTTGGGTATGAAACTAATTTCGGCAAATATTTTATGTTCCAAATAATATATATTCACAATAATTGACTTTTTCAAAATGTAACATTAGTAGTATGGTACTAATATAGATGTAAATGTAAATAAACGTATTTAATAATATATCAGGGAATTTTTATGGTGTATGAATTATTATTTTAAAAAGGTTATTCGTCAAGTTATTTGATTTTTTAAATGAAATGATAAAAGTTTCGAGATAGAATCCCAGATGTGAATACTAGGTGTAGGAATAAGTGAGCTATACACGTCACATATTTTATTAAATGATGAAAACCACACTTTTGGTATTTGTGATGCGTTATGGACCAGCGTTACATCAGTTACTTTCAATATAGTATAAAAAAACACTCAAAAAAAATGTCACATGAGTAGTGTTTGGGTTACTAGTTTTGTGACCAGTGTATATTAAAATTAGGGCTGGTAAATTGTGTTTTATCAGGTTTAACAGGTCTCTAACGACACGTATAACACAAGTATTAAACATGAATACAACTCTTTTAACTACTTTATATCTCATGTTTATAACAAGTTTTATGTTTTATGTACCAAGAAAAAGAAATGATAGATCCTAACCTCATAATTATATTTATTTTTTAGAAAGTAAAAAATCATGGTGTGTACTTTTTCAGTAAACAGGTCTAATCGTGTCTTATACAGATATCTATTGCCAGCCCTAATAAAAATTGAATGTTTAAAGTTTACGAATACATCATATACCCATACTAGTGACGGACCAAGGAATTTTTTTCCTTGGGTTCACTTTTTTGATAGCCAAACTTTCATAACCATATGTTAGAGTTTTCGGGCTGGGTCGGGTCAGGTTAGGCGGGTCACGAAACATAAAAATTTCATATCAAATTTCCTATTAGCATTAGCCATAAATTCAAGTTTAAAAAAATTATTAAAGACCTAAAGTTCATATCAAATCATAATTTGATATATTTTTTTTGAAAGATTAACCTCATTAAAAACACAACCCACAAAACGGGGCCACAAAAACAGCAACAGATTACATAATTACAAAATTGCACCAATCGGTCCAAGAAACAGACCTGGTTTTCGACCTACTTCTAAACCACAAAAAACCAACCGATCTAATATCACTAAAAAAGTATTCTGCGGGCTTGATTATTAGAGAACTTGACTCCATTCCTGGCACGCCATATACTCCAAATGCTAATCATAATAATACCGTAAAGATCTCTTTTGCCGTCCCACGTAAGCCGATGTGATAATGAAGGTCCAAAAGCTCCTTAACCGAGTTAACATCAAATTGCGCAACTTTACACCATCTCGAAATATGATACCAAATCCTGTTTGCCACCATACAAGAGGTAAAAAGATGGTTGCTTGATTCATCGTTAAATCCGCACAAAGGACATGAAACGTTTTCAATCTCTGTATTCTTGCTTCTAAGCGCCATCCCAGTTGGGATTTTCTCCATCTCTGCTCTCCAAGCATGGAACCTTTACACCACTTCATAACATAATTACCACTTGATGCGTTCCTCTTTCTAAAGCCCTTCTCACCGCCCCAACCGAGAAATCCTCCGTATCGATCCATGACCATTTATCACTTCTATCTTCGAGCCTGAACATATCCAAATCCCTGCTAATCCAGTTTAATTCTGATATCTCCAAGAAAGATCCAAGGTTGTACCTCCAGTTCCAATTCGGCCTAAAGATGTCATCTTCATACCTGTTTAGCCTACTTTCCACACTACATTTTTATTAGCCTCAAGATTAAAAATATCGGGATAAATATCTTTCAAGGGTTCATTAAAAAGCCATGGGTCCAATAAAAAAGAAGCACGGCCATTACCAACCACACTTTTAACAAAATTCCGTAAAGGGATACCGTCAATCCTCGTTCGAGCAACCGTTTTGACGATGTTGTTCCATACTCCGTGTAGGCTTTTTTTAACCGGCAGGAAGTCCCAATTGCTTCTACTCTCGTGCAACGCATCTACCACCTTCATCCAGAGTTGGTTTCTTTCTGTCTTAAATCTCCACCCCCATTAAGATAGAAGAGCGATATTAATATGTTTCAATTTTGTCAACCCAAGACCCCCTTCATCCTTATCTATAACCACCCGATCTCAAGCAACTCAATGCATTTTCTTATTACCTCCCATCCCTCCCCACAAAAAAACCTTTAATCATTGATTCCAGATCTCTAATCACTTTGTTAGGGGCTTTATAAAGAGAGAGAAATAGTAATTAGACAGACATTCAAGAACAGATTTAATCGATGTAATACGACCTCCAATAGAGAGAAGATTCGCTTTCCATTTAGAGAGTCTACCTTCAAAGATATCATATACGGGCTTCCAGTTATTTATGCGATTCATATTGGCCCCCACCATCAAACCAATATACTTGAAAGGAGCACTCTCCGCTTTACACCCCACCATTCTAGCTTTGATCTTCACATCTATCATATCCAATCCAATACCATACAGATTTGACTTAGCGAGATTTATCTTCAAACCTGAACACATATAAAACACCCGAAGAATTCTGACCACGTTCAATATGTTAGTATCCGACCATTCTCCAAGGATAATGGCATCATCCGCATATAAGAGATGCGAAATCATAGGGCCACCATTTGGGATTTTAATTCTTTGGATTGATCCCCTTGAAGAAGCTTTACCGACCATACAAGACAATGTTTCCATCACAATAAGGAATAAAAAGGGAGAAAGAGGATCCCCTTGTCTCATACCTTTGCCACATTGGAACTCGAAGGTAGGCGTGCCATTCACTAACACCGAGGACCTAGCTGATGACAGCACTCCTGAAATCCAATTGCACCAAAGGCTCGGGAACCCCATTTGACTCATAGAGTTTAACACAAAATTCCAGTTAACATTATTATAAGCTTTCTCAAAATCTATCTTTAGAAAAAAAAGCTTGGTTTTTTTCTTTCTAATCCACGATATAACCTCGTTCACCACAAGTGGGCCATCCCAAATGAATTTCCCTTTAACGGAAAGCCGACTAAGACTCCGAAATAACATCCTCTAAAACCTTTCTAAGACGATTAGCTAATATCTTAGAAATCACTTTGCTAATAATCCCCACAAGGTTTATAGGACGGTAACTGGTGAGCTCGATTGGATCTTTCACTTTAGGGATCAAGGTAATGAAAGACGACCCACTTCCTTGACCCAGGCCTCTTCCCCCCCCCCCCCTCTCACTCCTCTGATGTTCAGAGACATGAAGTTAATTGGTCAACCCCATTATTACCTTCTTCCAGAATAGCTTCCTTCATCAATTCCCCGAACTCATTTAGCTCGACATCGACAATTTTCCCAACTTTCACAGTAGCTTGGGCTTCTGATTCAACGTTGTTCAGGGCAAGATTCGATGAATGGGATCCAACCTTCTCCGGTATTATACTTACGTCTACCACACCGATCATATCAATAGACCCGATACTATCGTGTTGATGTTTCGGGCCACACCTTCTTCACCCTTAGCTGAAGCATCCTCCCTACCGACCTCATCTCCTTTGTCGTAAACTTTGGTTCCGAGATTCACAGTTGGGAATGCATCCCTTTCCCTCCTAGACCTTTTTTTGGGCCTATCGTTCTTTATAAGGGCTAATACTTTTCGAAAAGGCCTTATCTTTATTTTGCATCGATGAATTGGGCTTCATTCTTGGCCTGGAAGGCCCATTATGACCTTTAAAATAAAAACATGTTTATTAGCATTTTGGTCACAGCTTCCATGCACGTGCATCAAACCTTCCTCGGGACTCTCCATGTTAAAGCTCTTGTCCACACCTTGATCATACTTCATGCCACCCGGATCCTCGAGACGTGGTGCAATAAATTCCCATTCTTCTTTCTCTTCTGACGAAACAAATTCCCCTTCTTCACTCTCTTCTGACCTTCCAAATCCTTCGGCCGCTGGAGCCTGAAAAAAAAGACATTGACATGCTTTCTCCAGTAGACTTCCCTGATGGCTTGTCATGAACCTTCAATGGAACCCATCCCAGGCTGTCTACTTCCCAATCCCCACTCTCCTCTTGCACCCAAACCTTGAACTTCCTGTTCTTCCATTTCAAGGTAACGGTATCCTCAATTCTCTTGCCTTCCCCAACCAAAATTTCGACACAAACAACCGACCAATTAACATCATTAACGTCCAACTGCGCTGGATGAACTAATGATCCGAATTGACCAGCAACATAATCAAACACCCAGTTTTCCGTCAAATGAATCGGAACTTCGTGGATCTTAATCCATATAATTCTCTCGAATGGTAAAACTTATCCTTCCTAGATATCCAGAGATAAGGACCACCTCCTCCACATCTCCTGTCTAACCAGAACCGTGGTCGCCTCTCCGGTGTTTCAGAATTTCAAGCAAACCATTAACCCCCTTATATAATTTATCTAGAAACCTACCAACCCTTCTTCTAAACATGTGGCCTTTAGGTTCCTTAATGCCGGAACGTCAATAGCTCTGCCTATCAGAGCTAAACCATGAAGGTCCTGAAAAGCTCTAGTCCCTCTTGAACCTCCAACTCTCTCGCTCTCTAACCCTTCTTGGGCGCATCCGGATCCCCTACCAGGTTGCCAATCCCTTTCCTGACCATCTGGCTGAAGCTCAACCCTCCTCCAACAGAGAAAGCCGAGCTATTCTTACAAATCATGTTCCGGTTCAAAGGACTTACCAATTGAGACTTCTCCTTAGTTATGTTCTCTAAGACTTTGGCTTCACCCAGATTGCTATTCTCAGCGGCGAACTTCGCAATGTTAACCCTGAGCTTGTAGCGGCCCTTCTTCACTCCGTTCAAACTCTGCTCGATTTCCTTGGCTGCCTTAGCATTCCTAAACATAACAAATCCGAATCTGTTCCCCTCCTTATCCCTTTTCCTAGCGATATAAGTACCGACCACCTCCCTAAAAGCACCTAGGAAGTTCGAAACTTCCCACGGTATGTGTCACACCCCGACCCGCAGCGGAAAAGGTGATCGGGGCATGATTGGGTTTTCATCAAAGCTCATGACATTTATTATAATATTTCATATTTATTATTACAATTAAAGGAAAATCATACAATCATATCATACTAGTATATCATGTTCTATTCATCTTTCTAGCCTTCATTATTTTTCTTCTAAGGCACTTTTTCTATGTTTTCCTTGCTTCATCCTGTCCGCCTGTATCATGTGTAAAAATGGTTTTTGGATCAACTAAAAGTCGGCGAGTGAATCCTATTTAAAAAATTTAAACGTTTTTATTGAATTGATTATAAAAAATAGTGCATAACCACATATGAGTAAATGTAAATGTAAATTTATTCACAAAACACTTAATATTAAATATTGCACACACATACAGCAATAGCTTGTTTTGAGGCACGCGTTGTTCAACTCGTCTCCCACGAGGAACTGATGGGCCTAATGAATGAGTTTTGAGGCACGCGTTGTTCTACGAACTGATGGCCCTAATGAATGGGTTTTAAGGCACGCGTTGTTCAACTCGTCTCCCACGAGGAACTGATGGGCCTAACAAATAGTTTGCATACAACTTTACAATATGTAATACATAACAACAAACAATAATTACATTCTAAGTTTAGATCATAATATGGTATAGCACGAGTTTGAATAAACGAATTAGTTTAGGCGACACATGATACACCCCAAAACGTGAATAAAAAAGGGAATTTGTAAGAATTCACTCACAGTGGTTGCGTTTCTTGGATTGATGATGAATGCGCACGAATTTGGATTTAACCACGAGAGAAACTAACCTAGATAATAACATAACGGTTCGGTAAATAAGCGGATTTTATTAATCAATTTTAATAGGATTTTTGGATATATTTTTGTGAGTTTAAGGCTATTTTCTAACTTTAAAAACGTTGTTTTTAAGTATTTTTAATTGATTTTTATATTAAATAAATAAATAAAAATATTAAAAAAAAATGTTGACTTTTGACCGTTGACCATGACTGTTGACCGTTGACCGGTTCGGTTGTGAATATTATTGCACTGAGTGAGACTCGAGCCCGTGACCTCCCGTACGCGTGCACGCAGCTCTACCAACTGAGCTACGTGTCTAACCCGAAATATTTATGTTTTTAATTATATTTATACACTGTTTAAGTTAATCCGAAAATCATTTATTTAAAAAGGATTTAATTGTATCGAACCGGTGATCTCCACAAGTCTCGAACCCGGGACCTGTGGTTTAGTTTGGCACACAGTCCACCGCTGGACTGTGTGTCTAACTTGGTAAATATTCCGGTTTTTATTATACTTAACATCTTACTGTGAGTTAACCCGGTTCGGTTTTAAAAAAAACATTTTTATTTCTGAGGTTAGGCTTGTGATAGGAATCGAACTCGCGACGTATGTGTATTATTTGCACACAGTCCACCGCTGGACTGTGTGTCTAACCCGTTCATAATACGATTTTAATTAATCTTATAATCATACTTGACTTCATCTTCTTCGTTCAAAACACAGACAACGGTTAAACCAACTGTTTCTTGTTTAATTCGGTTAACGAATATTATAAGCAATTGAAAGGTATTGAACAGAAAGGTTTTGAGGAAATAATGTACCGAACAGGTGTCTTTCTCCGAACTCCGGCAAGGATTCGTCGGCTCTGTTTTGTGAGCTTCGTCTGTCCGGAACAATTAACAATTTTTATTGATTAGATATGAAATTGAGTTACTAAACCATGATTAACAGGAGGTTTTAGTTGATCAAACCGATTAACAGCGTGAGTTCGGAAATTACAGCGATTTTCCGGCGAGTACAGAATATCCGGCAACGTCGTCTGGAATTGATTCTGGGTGATGGAGTGATGTTAGAATTGGTCTAACAATGGAATGAAACAGAAGGAGTCGAGGTATTTACCGTGTTGATGAAAGTCTCGGTTTTCCGGCGACTTGCAGAAAATTCCGACGAGTGAAATTGATTCAAGAATCGGTGCGATTTTGAGCGAAAAGATTACCAGAGGCTAGGGTGTGCATTTATAGGGAAAAATCAAGTTGAATTGGGTCTGTTTCTAGTCTCGATTCATTGGTCAATTGTTCTCCGGCGGTTATGACTGATGTCGCGGGACTGGACATCGGTTATAACCGATGTAAGAGTTAATTCGCACGTTAAGTCAAAAGTAACCGTCGATAATTGGTGAAATCGTCGGATTTTCCGGCGTCTGCGGATTTGGGCGCGCTGAGTAATTGAATTCGTCTTCCAGTTTTATTATATGTTTTAAATGTTTCAATAAATCAACAAGTAACACAAGTGGCGGAGTGGTGGAATGTATGTGTGTTAAGTCGCTAAGCTTATATCCGGCTGACCCGGGTTCGAAACCCGGCATCAGCATTTAATTTTTATTTCATTATTTTTAATAAATTTTCAAATATAAATTTTATATTCTAATATACTTATTAATTATGTATCGTTTAAAATTAATTTGAGCATTAGATATGCAACGAAATTTTTAACTGAATGTTCGGTTAATAAACGAAGCGGGTTTGGTTAACCCGGTTTTTGACGGATGTTACAGTATCCCCTACTTTTAGAAATTTTGTCCCGAAATTTAAGTAGTGGCTTGTTTGTCACAAAAGGATGGTGTTTTAATTTGACAGTTACATACTTAGAAAGGAGTAAGAGTTTAAATTTTTGTTTGAGGCGGTAACGTTCCTTGTAAGGGTTGAGTACCCTGCTACAGGAATCGCTTTTTTTTTGCCTACGATAAAGAATATTTAGAAACAGAGTTGATTCACTAAGTATGATTTCATGCACAAGAGTTTTGATATGTTTGGAAAGATAAGGTTATATCCTAAAACAAAACTTCTACTACTAAAACCTACATGGAACTTCTCATAATCGCCTGACAATGCCTCTGATCCTTTGACAAGAATACTTATATATAGGAAGTACAGCGGCGTATCCACCATATTCTTGTCAAATTTTCATTGACTTTATCAGTAAATCATAATTGGTTCTATGATGTGACTCTAGAACATAAACAAACACAACAACCAAAGCCTGAGTCCTAATTCTGATAGTATACATGTTTGAATGGTGACAGTACCTCTCTCGTTTGTTATGATGGAGAGGTTAGTCTATGTAGAAATAGAACACAATCCAATTTATTTAAATGATGAAATGATATGAATGCTAAATCAGTGAGTATAAAACAAACTTCAACCAAGACATTACTAAACCCTACATGGAACTTCTCATAACCGCCTGACAATGCCTCTGATCCTTTGACAAGAATACTTATATATAGGAAGTACCAGCGGCGTATCCACCATATTCTTGTCAAATTTTCATTGGTTTTATCAGTAAGTTATGATTAGTCCTATGTGACTCTAAAACATAAACAAACACAACAACCAAAGCTTGAGTCTTCATTCTGATAGTATACATGTTTGAAGGGTGACATACCTCTCTCATTTGTTATGATGGAAAGGTTAGTCTATGTAGAAATGGAACACAGTCCAATTTCTTTAAATGATGAGATGATATGAATGCTAAATCTGTGAGTATAAAAACAAACTTCAACCAAGACATTACCAAATCCTACATGGAACTTTTCATAACCGCCTGACAATGCCTCTGATCCTTTGACAAGAATACTTATATATAGGAAGTACCAGCGGCGTATCCACCATATTCTCGTCAAATTTTCATTGGTTTTATCAGTAAGTTATGATTAGTCCTATGTGACTCTAAAACATAAACAAACACAACAACCAAAGCTTGAATCTTAATTCTGATAGTATACATGTTTGAATGGTGACTGTACCTCTCTGTTTGTTATGATGGAGAGGTCAGTCTATGTAGAAGTGAGACACAACCCAACTTCTTTAAATGATGAGACTGAGATACGTCGTGAGATATGATGATATGAATGTTAAATCAATGAGTATAAAAACAAACTGAAATAGTAATTCGCATTAAAATTCTTGGATAAAATTCCAATTATAATTGAGATACGTGAAAATTGAGATAACATAAAGAAAAACATAAAAACTAAGCGGTTGGAGTTGAATCCTGATTTTTTGTGAAGGAGACTAGTTGGGTGGTTCGTTTTGGGCCGTCACTATCTTCAACAGGATTGGCGTTGATGTTGAAAACTCTTCCTCTTGCTGGTGGCCTAGTGGTTAGGTTTTCTTGATTTGCTTGGTTAACTGGGTTTGCTTGAGCTTGGGCGTTTATGATGTTAGCCAATCGAGGGCACGTGTTTCTAAAGTGGGTAGGGTTGCCACAATTAAAACAAGCTCGAACATAAGGAAACATGGGGTATTGGGGTTGTTGATATGTTTGGATCATGTTTTGAGTAGGGGGAGAGATTTGGTTTTGAGAGGTGTGGCAAGCCTTGCTCAAATGACTATAGCGTCCACAATTCGCACATAGTCGACAAGGTAAGGTAGATGGATGGTGATAAAAACAGGTGTTACATTGAGGGTGAGGTCCAAGGTAAGGTTTCTTATTTGGGTAAGTTGAGTTGGGTGCTACTTGAGTGATTGGGATAGCTTGGAGGGGTATGGCTTGTGAAATTGGTTGGTTGCGTTGGGTGACAGCGAAAAGTTGCCCATCTCGTTTTCTCTTAGAAATGGATCGTGAAGGGGATTCGGTTTGGGTGGAGTTCGAGGTTTCAGTTGATGCTTTATCCTTCTTCTTCTCCTCCTTGAAGTCCTTATTTCTTATGCGGTTCTCGGTGAGTTCTGTAGCTAACTCCATAGCTGCTTCCAAAGTTGCAGGTGTGGTACTTATTACAGAGTCTTGAATTTTTGAAGGAAGACCTCGGATGTAGTGCTCGATCAAACGGTAGAGGGGAGTGAACAAGTTGGGGACCATTTGATTTAACTCGAGGAATCTCTTGTTGTATGTGGTGTGGTCGCCTTCCTTTTGTTTCAAAGAATAGAACTCATCCTCCAATTTCTTGATTTCGCTTCTAGGGCAAAACCGTCTTGTCATGATTTCCTTCAACTCTTCCCAAGTCAAAGTCATAGCATCTTCAACACCTCGTTTAGCCTTCTCTGTATTCCACCATGTAAGTGCTATTCCAAGTAAACGACCAGTAGCATATCGCACTTTGCGATCATCGGGGCAATCGCAATTTAGAAAAGTGTTTTCCATTTCTTCAAACCAATGGAGGAGAGCGGTGACACCTTCAGTCCCTTCGTATTTTGGAGGGTCGCATGATTTGAAATGCTTGAATGTGCATTTAGTGGTAATTGGGGGAGGGTTGACAACATTTTGATCTTCTTGATTGACGGGATTAGCGGTAAGGGCTTGTTGAACTTGAACTACAATGTTGGGTATTACGGCAGCCATTTGTTGAGCGATTTGGGCAGCCATACGCTCGCGAGCTTTTCCTGCTCTCATCTTCCTACGAGCGGAATTAGAAGACATCTACAAGGAATACATATCAAGAGTATGAGTTGGATGTTTTAGGGATCATGTGTCGTATTTAGGAATGAACATTCATAAAATAAATATAGAATAATAAATCTACTACATCCATAGGATGTCTTGGGCTTTGCTCGTAATTGGGCCTCGCATGCCGCCATACTTCACCTTCGTAATCATGTGGGCCCCCATGATTACCGGGTTTTTCATATGGTTCGCATGTGTTAGCCTGGTTACGTACACTAAAACCCGGAGAAAATCGAGAAATAAGTATGTAACGTATGATATTCGGAATGTATCCAGGTGTGGACACGGTGACACCTCAAAGTGGGGTTAGTTCGAACGACGTTTGGTGTGGCATGCTTTGGCCTAATAGGTCCTTCGTACTCTCATCGTTAGTCCCTAGGTGGGCAAACTGGTCCGTTATATTGGATTTATACGAATGCCAACCTAGACAGGACGTTCCGACTACCGGTACTTGTACCCTTACATTTACTACATGCCCGTCGCAGAACTCACTCTGATGAGATTTGAAAAATGAAAATGCGACAAAATCTTGAATAACGGAAGTATGAAGATGATTTGAATATGTGAACATTGAAATATGTATGATGAGTGTGTATGTAATTATGTATGTTTGACTGTAAGTATAATCCATTATGTATCACAAAATGTAGTATCGGAAGTGTTTGCATGCATTTGCGTATGTAATAAATATGAAAGAAATAAACATCATGAGTTTGCATATAACCACATAAACAATTAAAATCTAATCAACTATAGTATAGGCTCTAAGGGTCTAATAACCTATCCTATATCCCTATAGTCAAAAGCTCTGATACCAATCTGTCACACCCCGACCCGCAGCGGAAAAGGTGATCGGGGATTGGGTTTTCATCAAAGCTCATGACATTTATTATAATGTTCATATTTATTATTACAATTTAAAGGAAAATCATACAATCATATCATACTAGTACATCATGTTCTATTCATCTTTCTAGCCTTCATTATTTTTCTTCTAAGGCACTTTTTCTATGTTTTCCTTGCTTCATCCTGTCCGCCTGTATCATGTGTAAAAATGGTTTTTGGATCAACTAAAAGTCGGCGAGTGAATCCTATTTAAAAAATTTAAACGTTTTTATTGAATTGATTATAAAAAATAGTGCATAACCACATATGAGTAAATGTAAATGTAAATTTATTCACAAAACACTTAATATTAAATATTGCACACACATACAGCAATAGCTTGTTTTGAGGCACGCGTTGTTCAACTCGTCTCCCACGAGGAACTGATGGGCCTAATGAATGAGTTTTGAGGCACGCGTTGTTCTACGAACTGATGGGCCTAATGAATGAGTTTTAAGGCACGCGTTGTTCAACTCGTCTCCCACGAGGAACTGATGGGCCTAACAAATAGTTTGCATACAACTTTACAATATGTAATACATAACAACAAACAATAATTACATTCTAAGTTTAGATCATAATATGGTATAGCACGAGTTTGAATAAACGAATTAGTTTAGGCGACACATGATACACCCCAAAACGTGAATAAAAAAGGGAATTTGTAAGAATTCACTCACAGTGGTTGCGTTTCTTGGATTGATGATGAATGCGCACGAATTTGGATTTAACCACGAGAGAAACTAACCTAGATAATAACATAACGGTTCGGTAAATAAGCGGATTTTATTAATCAATTTTAATAGGATTTTTGGATATATTTTTGTGAGTTTAAGGCTATTTTCTAACTTTAAAAACGTTGTTTTTAAGTATTTTTAAGTGATTTTTATATTAAATAAATAAATAAAAATATTAAAAAAAAATGTTGACTTTTGACCGTTGACCATGACTGTTGACCGTTGACCGGTTCGGTTGTGAATATTATTGCACTGAGTGAGACTCGAGCCCGTGACCTCCCGTACGCGTGCACGCAGCTCTACCAACTGAGCTACGTGTCTAACCCGAAATATTTATGTTTTTAATTATATTTATACACTGTTTAAGTTAATCCGAAAATCATTTATTTAAAAAGGATTTAATTGTATCGAACCGGTGATCTCCACAAGTCTCGAACCCGGGACCTGTGGTTTAGTTTGGCACACAGTCCACCGCTGGACTGTGTGTCTAACTTGGTAAATATTCCGGTTTTTATTATACTTAACATCTTACTGTGAGTTAACCCGGTTCGGTTTTAAAAAAAAACATTTTTATTTCTGAGGTTAGGCTTGTGATAGGAATCGAACTCGCGACGTATGTGTATTATTTGCACACAGTCCACCGCTGGACTGTGTGTCTAACCCGTTCATAATACCGATTTTAATTAATCTTATAATCATACTTGACTTCATCTTCTTCGTTCAAAACACAGACAACGGTTAAACCAACTGTTTCTTGTTTAATTCGGTTAACGAATATTATAAGCAATTGAAAGGTATTGAACAGAAAGGTTTTGAGGAAATAATGTACCGAACAGGTGTCTTTCTCGAAACTCCGGCAAGGATTCGTCGGCTCTGTTTTGTGAGCTTCGTCTGTCCGGATCAATTAACAATTTTTATTGATTAGATATGAAATTGAGTTACTAAACCATGATTAACAGGAGGTTTTAGTTGATAAATACCGATTAACAACGTGAGTTCGGAAATTCAAGCGATTTTCCGGCGAGTACAGAATATCCGGCAACGTCGTCTGGAATTGATTCTGGGTGATGGAGTGATGTTAGAATTGGTCTAACAATGGAATGAAACAGAAGGAGTCGAGGTATTTACCGTGTTGATGAAAGTCTCGGTTTTCCGGCACTTGCAGAAAATTCCGACGAGTGAAATTGATTCAAGAATCGGTGCGATTTTGAGCGAAAAGATTACCAGAGGCTAGGGTGTGCATTTATAGGGAAAAATCAAGTTGAATTGGGTCTGTTTCTAGTCTCGATTCATTGGTCAATTGTTCTCCGCGGTTATGACTGATGTCCGGGACTGGACATCGGTTATAACCGATGTAAGAGTTAATTCGCACGTTAAGTCAAAAGTAACCGTCGATAATTGGCGAAACGTCGGATTTTCCGGCGTCTGCGGATTTGGGCGGCTTGAGTAATTGAATTCGTCTTCCAGTTTTATTATATGTTTTAAATGTTTCAATAAATCAACAAGTAACACAAGTGGCGGAGTGGTGGAATGTATGTGTGTTAAGTCGCTAAGCTTATATCCGGCTGACCCGGGTTCGAAACCCGGCATCAGCATTTAATTTTTATTTCATTATTTTTAATAAATTTTCAAATATAAATTTTATATTCTAATATACTTATTAATTATGTATCGTTTAAAATTAATTTGAGCATTAGATATGCAACAAAATTTTTAACTGAATGTTCGGTTAATAAACGAAGCGGGTTTGGTTAACCCGGTTTTTGACGGATGTTACAGTATGCACCCATCCGGCAGGTTCGTGACGTAGAACTTCTTGACATCCCCGTGCGTCTCCATGTTCTTTTTTCCGGTGAACGACCGGCGGCCTGGAACGTTGAACCAGGGCTTTTCCTCTTCCTCTGTCATGTTTAAGTTGTTTAAGTGTTTAACCAAATGCTAATAGAATTCATTAATTTTATTCTTGAATGTTAAGTGTTTATAATAAAAACATTACATGTTTATTTATAACCGAAATGATTTATTTATTACCTACAAGAAATAACAAAATTTAATCTAAAAATTAAATGATCTTCAAATTATTATAAAATAAAATGTCTTAATAAAAACTTTGGAAGAATATAAAAATATATTAAAATGTTAGATTTATGTAAGCAATATTACTTAAAGAGGTTAACTACAATAACTTAAATGTAAATTAAGAAAGATTCTTATATTTTAAATTATACTTATTATTATTTGAATCTTATATAATTTTGTTCCAAACACCGGAAAACCAAACCGAACCAACGTAAAAACCGAAACAAAAAAAACGAAACCGAACGGTTTAAAAAACCGAAAACCAACATTTCGGTTTGTGTTTTGATTTTGCACAAAAACCGAGCCGAACCGTGCACACCCCTACTTCACGGAGGTGGTGAGGGTGAGGGATTTATCACCGGCGTGGGGCGTTTAGGTTTGATTGGTCATTGGTGGGTATGGTAAAAGGTTTGTTTTGTTTGGTTGTTTATTTTCTTTTTAATTTTTTTATTTAAAGACGTAACTTTCACGCTCCTCCCACTCCGTGCCTTTTCTTTTATCACACCCCCTACTAATGTGACTGTCACATGACGCTTCATGTCCTCTCACTCAATATACCCCCTATAGTCTGGATATACATGTTGATACAGAACTGGATTTTTTTTTCGTACACCTAATAAATCGAAGTCACGTTTTGGGGTTCTTTAATAAAATTAGGGGTTATTAACTTTAATAAAATAACGAAAATTTATTTGTTTAGAGGCATTAGATATCAACACTTAATGAAAATACGACAAGTCATCTCATTATTTATTTTGACGTTTTAAATATCCAAATATAATGAAAATATAAACTGTCATTTCATTATCTATTTAGACGTTTATAAGTATCAAAGTTTAATGAAAATGCGCATGCCATCTCATTATTCATTTAGACGTTTTAAATATCAAAATTTAATGAAAATATAAGATGTCATTTCATTATCTATTTAGATGTTTGTAAGTATCAAAATTTAAAGAAAACATGACATGTCGATTTTTTTAGAGACAAAGTATTAAATCGATCAATTATTATTAAATGGACAAAGCAATTGTTAAGAGATCGACCCAATGTTACTTTCTAACTTTATTAAAAGTTACCAAAATGTCATCTTTACGTCGTTGTCTAATCTAAAACGATCAAAGGTGGAAATATTGATCAACTTTGACAATAAAAAAAGTTAGATATGAGCATGAGTTTTGGCGTATAAAAAAACAACATATCTCATCAATACTTTTATGTGTACGTCGTTGGGTAATTATTGTTTTATTATTGACTTTTAAGTTGCACGAAAAGATATTTAAAAAAATATATGTTTGACCTTTAAATCGACTATTCGAGTATTTCTTGTCGTGATGGGTATATAATTAATTGTAACTTTTTTACAATTCTATTCTTTTAATTTAACTCTAAACTATAAAAGTAACATAAATAGTTACTGAAGTCATGCATGGCTTATTAAGTTGTTTAACCCGAATATAACCCATATATTTATTCATGTTGAATCAATCTATATAACCCTAATGCGACCCTTCTAACCCGTTTATTTAAACGTGCTAAATGGGTTGATGGATTGAAGAGTAGTAATCATGTTGTAAACATTTCGATCGAATTGGTGGTTAACATGTCATAAATGAGTCGTCAAGTCTACATATTTAATTAAATAGATTATCAATTGGGCTTGTTTAGTTAAATAAGTTAAACATGTCATCCTAAATGCGGCCCTTTATATAAATGAGTTTAATAACAACAAAGAAATAATTGAATTGCGTGTAAAAGGAATTTTTTTCTTTAAGACAACTTCACCCTACTACAATACAACTATGCTATCTATTTATCTAGATGAATCGAATTGCGTCTTCATCGTTCTATTACGAATACACAAAGAACTCATTAAAGAGAGATCACAATTTATTTAGAAAATCACCTTCAATTACCCATTTACTTAAAAACTTACTAATCCAAAAAGAAGAAAAGACATACGGTAGGTATAAAACACATTTTGTGTGTTTCTTTTCGGTTTCACCGACAAAACAACCAATATCTACATATCTCTAGGAAGAGATACATATTTTGAAACAAAACGTGGCCAAATGAATGGCCTTTCTAGACCCCTCATGTCTTGCGCTCGTGGAATATTCAAAGAACCAATGCGTGTTTTTATTATAAATTTAACATTTTCAAGTTTTGTTTAGAACACTTAACTCATGTATCTTTGAAACCTATTTCAAAATCTTCACTAATATTCACAATAAGACTAGAACATTCAACCATTTGAAAAACAACACGTTTAACGCACATTGATACCGTTAGACTTGTCTTTGGTGTCAACGTAATAAGTGTTATTAGTTTATTGTGGGTTTTGACTCATTAGTTAGTAAGCCGGTATATAATGTTTATTTTCTTTTTATTTGTATTTTTCTATTGAAAAAACCCTCGTCATATTTTATCTGTACATGTATTAGATTCATATTTGTTTAGTTTAATAATCAAAGGGAAAGGCTTTGAAATACATCGGATTGTTTTCGATAAAATATGATTCGGCAGAAAGATTTGATGTTCATCGCACCACGTTAATTTTTTTGTTTTAATGGTTGTCAAACATAGCGGCTGAACTATATTAATTGTTGAAAAAGAAATTTTAATTGTTTTTTTGGAGCATGCGACAATAAGAACAGGTTCTACTTTTTCTCTTGGTATATATAAAGTGATGAATCCTTAATTGTTTTCTTTGGGAGTATGCGACATTGCGACAACAATAACACAGGTTCTCTTATTTATTGTGGTATGATGGAATAATTAGTGAAGCTGTATGTTATTGGTTTGTTATTATTGGTGTGATGTTTTGTTGGGGGAACTCAAGTAAAAGTTGGTTTGTTTGACACAACCTTAATTATTGCTAGTATTTGATTGCATCTGTTCGCCTGGCTTAGGGTTTGTATTTGCTTCCGTTGCTTGGTTACATTGTTTGGGCCTTTGGAAACTAATAGCAACTCGGGTTCGTGTATTTGTTTAGTTTTTGCGAATTTTTGGTTTGGTGAACGTTGGTCTTTTGCGAATTGTTGGGTTGTTGAGAAAAGTTAGTTTGCACGAAAAGGTTGGCTCCATTCGACTTGATTGGTTTCAATTGAGTTTCATATTTGGTTGATCTCATTTGTGGTGCTGTTCTGATTGGGTTTCAATTATTTTCATTATGGATAATTCTCTTTCGTCTACACATGGTTTTAAAGTTGCTTCTTCAATGTGCATATTGCAAACATAAAAAAATATTGAAAGTCTTGATGTCATAGTTGCTTTACAAGACAACACAACAGCAGCGACATGCTTCAAAATCCGAATGCACCCTTTGGTCTTGTCTCAATGCTTGCTTCAGATCCTCGGATTTTTGAGCAATTTAGACTATTTCTTAATTCAACCATGTCTTCATCTAGTACCTCATGTATTCCTTCATCTATTTGGATTTTGGATTCTAGTGTCTCTCACCATATGTCACCCTACTTGTCATCTTTTGTATCTCTAACATCTGGTTCATCTATGTTTGTTATGTCTGTTAGTACTACATCAATGCCGGTATAGGGTGTTGGATCTGTTGTTACCCATCTATTTCTCTCACTAATGTCTATTATATTTCGAATCTTGCTTTAAACCTGGTTTCGGTTAGTCAACATGCAAATCTGGTCATTGGGTGTTTCTTTCTGATCCCGTTTTTTTGTGTGTTGGAGTCATGTTCTATGAGAGTGATTGGGACCGGTCGTAGGGTAGCTGAACTTTATGTCATGGATAATCTCAAAGCAATTGATGTTGTTGCTTCTAGTGTTGAGTTGTCTTTCTTTCATTTGAGTTGTTCATCCCCTGATTTTTATCAATGGCATTCTCGATTGGAACATGTACCAGCGTCTCGTTTACAGTTTTTGGTATCTATAGGTGCTTTAGGTAAGTTGAACACTTATGATAATTCTCATTGTAGTGGTTGCAAACTTGCAAAGTTTTCTGCTCTGCCTTTTGAACAAAGTATGTCTTGTTCTTTTGCTTCTTTTGATATTATGCATTCTGATGTGCGGGGTCCATCACCCGTATCCACTAAGGGTGGGTCGATTTATTATGTATCTTTTATAGATGATTATACTCGTTATACATGAGTGTATCCTATGAAACGTAGATCTGAATTCTTTGGTATTTACGAAGACTTTATAGCCTATGTTAAGATGAAATTTTCGGCTGTGATAAAGTGTTTCCGCTGTGACCAAGGGGGTGAATATACCTCAATGAGTTTACCCAGTTACTTACATCAGATAGTACAATACACCATGCATATTGTACCGACACACCTCAGCAAAATGGTGTTGCTGAAAGGAAACATTGTCATCTTATGGAAAACACTCGCTCATTTATCCTATCCGCTGATGTTCAGAGTGTTTTTTTGGGGAGAGGCGCTTCTAGCTGCCCAGCATGTAATTAATCGGATCCTACTGCTCATAAGTCTAGGATGTCTCCATTTGAAAAACTATACGGCGAACTCCTACATTATGATGAATTAAGGGTTTTTGGATGTACTTCCTTGGTTCTTCATCCACATGTCGAACGTGATAAATTATTAAATAAGTCATCACTATGTGTGTTTTTGGGTTATGCCAGTGGTCCGAAAGGTTATTGTATCGCAGAAAGGATACGTTGTTTTGATCTGTTAGTAACAAGTTGTATGTGTCGAGACATGTTATCTTCCTAGAGCATATTTCTTTCTATTCGATTCCATCCAAATCTTTTAATGTAACAAAGTCAGATCTCCTAAACATTGACCCCTTCACCTGTGATATTGATGCCTCAACATCGTCCAAAGTTCCAGCTACTACTGCTGATTCTATTAGGCCAGTAGAATCTGATGGGCCTTTGGCACCTAATGGGTCAGTTCAAGATACGCATAAATCGTCAGACACAACTTCAGGTTCGGTTATGCCCGAGACAACTCCTTCATCTGTTGAGACAACTCCACCTCTGAGGAGGTACTCTCGTGAATGTAAGTCCACCAAACTACCAGATTTTGCCTGCTCTACTTACTTGGCTTTGTTTGCTTCCTTCATCACACATATACATCTTTTGACAGAACCTGAATCATATAGAGAGCTCAGTGCTCTTCATTAGACACACACATGGGATTTGGTTCCACTACTATATAAGATTAAAACAAAGTCTGACGGGTCGATTGAGCGAAATAAGGCCAGACCTGTAGCAAAAGGATACTCACAAAAGTATGGTATGGATTATGAGGAGACATTTGCCCCAGTGACATAAATGACTATAGTTCGTACTCTCGTAGTTATTGCAGTTGTTCGTCAATGGAAGATTTCTCAAATGGAAGTAAAAAAATTTCTGAATGGTGATCTCCGTGAGTACGTTTTCATGATTCCTCCTCCAAGCATTGCTCAGCAGCCTGGTGAAGTTTGTCGCCTTCGGAAACCTATATATGGCCTCATATAGGCCCCCCGTGCCTGGTTTGAGAAATTCTCTACAATAATTACTTCCTTTGGTTTTGTTCCTAGTTATCATGATTCAACATTATTTATTCGATGTACGAGTGCATGACGCATTCTTCTGTCTCTATATGTGGATGATATGATTATTACATGAGATGATTATGAAGGTCTTGAGTCCCTTAAGCGTGATTTAGCTCTTGGCTTTGCTATGAAGGATTTGGGTATGTTACGGTATTTTTTGGGTATTGAGGTGGCACAGTATTAGAAAGGATACTTGCTTTCTCAAACAAAATATATTTCAGATCTGTTACAGTGGGCAAGGCTTTCTGATAATAGAATTGTTGGCACACCCTTGAAACCAATGCACGGTATTCTCCTACTGATGGTGTTCCCTTAGCTGATCTAAGTTTGTATCGTACTGTTGTAGGAAACTTGGTTTATCTTAGTCTTATTCATCCAGACATTGCTCATGTTGTTCATGTAGTTTGCCAATTTGTTACTGCTCCTACTTCTGTTCACTGGGGAGCTGTTCTTCATATTATGAGATATCTTCATGGCACACAGTTTCAGAGTCTTTTACTTCTCTCAACACCTTCTTTGGAATTGCGTGCTATAGTTAGGGGTGTTCATGTCCAATTTTTGACAGTTTTTGGGTCAAACAGTGAGCCAAACCGTTAGTAAGGGTTTTTGCTCAACGAAAACCGAAGTTGAACCGTTGAAAATAAAAACCGAACTGTGACAACTGTGCCTCCAGTTGTCATTATCATATCTCGAACAATTTCATAAGCAATAAAACCTTGTGTTTTATTCATTGAATTATGTAACTTATCCATAACAATTGCACATATTCGATTATTACACGATAACAAACTCTCGAACAGCTTCTGGAAGTGAAATCGCAAACCGTTACGCAAACGTAATCAGTTTAACGCGACATACACTCTGGAACAATGACACAAGCTTAAAATACCTTAAATAACCATTACATAACTTAGAACTAAGTTTTGAAGGGTTTGGTATGTCAAAACAAGCCTATTCGATCACAGGGACTATTTACGACAAACTATGAAAGTCTGCCAATTCTCGTAGCAACGCATACTCCGGAACAAGGTCATAAGCTAAACATACCCTAAATACCCTTAACATAGCTTATAAATAAGTTTTGAGGGCTTCGGTATGGCAAAAACATGCTTTTGCAACTTCAGGGGCTATTTTGCAAATTCTGCGAAACTATGCCAATTCGCGTATTTCTTAATCCGGAACATGTGCGCACATCCAAAAATTTTTGAAATAATTAAAATCTTTTACTTTAATGATTGGAATGCAAAAATATCATTCGCTACACATGTACAACCATTTGCTCGTTCGTTACGCTTTTCGTCGTAATTAATCGAAAACCGCAACCGTACGACCAAACGAACCGACATCCGGAATATTTTTGAGCACATTTCAAGTTCCCTATGCTTTATTGTCCTTATAGAGCTTGAAAATGGGGTTAACGGGTGTTAAAAGTGCCAAAACGCGTCAAAATCAAGTTAAGGGGCCATTTCTGCCAAATTTGAAACTTCAGCCCCTGCAAGGGCCTTACGGACCGTAAGGCAAAACCCCATACGGTCTGTAAGGGGTCCCCAGCTTATCAGACTTGTTGCAAACAGGTGGCAGCTTCTTGTTTACTCCTTGGACACCAAGCAAATCAATTTTGCCACCAATTCCCCTGCATTTGGCACTTGTTAGGACTTCCATAAGATCATGCCAACACATGGGACACTTGGAATGATCTTGTTGATCTAAGAACACTATAAATACCCATCAAAGTTCACCACATTCCTTGCTCAATTCTTCTCTTTCTCTCAAACACTCTAAGTGGAGGCTACCACATCGTTGGATGCCTCCTACCGGAGTTGTTCTTGTCTTCTTGGAGCTCTTGGGTGTTCTTCAACACAAGTAAGTGCTCTATCCTTGTCTTATTTCATTTGTTTAGCTATTTCAAGCTAAAAGTCAAATAGAGTTTGACTTTCAGCTTTGACCATTATTTGGTCAAGTCAAAGTCCAATTGGACTTTGCAACGTGATCGTAATCACGATGGTTATGATCCATAGCGATCATACCTACTGATTACCACGTTTGCTAGTTGTAGTGACGAGTCAAAGTTTCGGTCAATAATGCGCACTTTTGCGCATTATATGACAGAACTATTTTCGGGTATCAAAACACTTTGTTTTGATACCAAATCAGTTTTATAAACTAGGTTAGGCATGCTTAAAATGTCTAACACGTCACTTTTAGTTTAGTGTTTGCTCGTACGTCGAGCGTTCTCGACCACCGCTTCGACTTTCGAATCCGACCCGTTTGGTCGATCTTAGGATCCGGCCAAACTCATATTATGGACCATAGTTGTATAGGGAATAACCCTATGAGGTTATACCTTATAGTCACGTCGTTTGGTTAGCATTATGTTAAGTCGCCTTGTATGCCTTTATAAATGACCAAAATGCCCTTTTTGCGCATAAATTGATTCTAAGCTTATGTAACCAATTTTTTGCCATATAAATTGATGTTACAACTATATTAAACTTGTTTTGGCATATAAGACTTATCATAGGGCATATCTAACCATCCGATTACGCGTTTACGTAAATGATGAGTTAAAGTAGCGTAAACTACCTTAACGAGCCATTATGAGTCAAAAAGCACTTAGGATCCTTTCCAAACCAGAATGTAAACTTTATTAAACTATTTCATATGAGTTCCAATACTCGTTTGGTTTATAAGGCTTCATTCTATCCAAATCCTCCGATTAAAGTCTCGATATTAACATAGTTTTCCGATATTAGGACATACATAATTTCTTGGATTCTTGAGCTTTGGTTTATCTTCTTGAACAAGGACCTTCTTGCAACCTCAAGTGAGTACATAGTCCCCTCTTTTACATTTTCAAATGTTTTGGGGTGAAACATATGTGCCTATAGCTACTTTCGTGTTTTCATGACACAATACATGCTTTGATTACATAGTACATATAGTACATGATTTCAATTGCATTTGCTTCATATGTTGTCTTAACATATTTAGCACCTTGATTTTCAAAGACATTTCTTGCTATGTATGTTGACTGAGCATACTAGTACATGGTTTCAAAACATTTTCATACATGTTTGCATTGTTATTGACATATTGGTGTGTTGAACTCGACAATGATACATTCATTAACATTTATGACCGACCAGTAGTATGTAATGGTACCATAGGTTTGACACCTCATTCCCGCTTCCTAGTTTTGATAGTATCCATTGGGGAATGACAGAATCCGATGAACATTGGTAAACCTTTGTCTTTATAAAGGTTTATCCGACAATTAACAAGGTTTGAATGTATTCGCCAACAAACCATAAGATATGTTTTAACAATAAAAAGCAACGTATAAAACATAACTTTGATTTGAACAAAACTTTTGTTTATTCAAAGACGTTGTTTTATACAAGACTTTTTGACTATACGAGACGTTGGTTACTTGATAATGATTTACATGACTTTGGTTTACTCGACATTGGTTACTTGACAATGTTTTACATAACTTTGGTTTGCTCGGCATTGGTTACTTGACATTGATTTACATGACAATGGTTTACTCTACATTGGTTACTTGACATTGAGTTACTTGACATTTGATTTATACTTGACAATTTGGTTTACACAAAAATAACGGCTTATTCATGATACTTTTTGGTTATTAAGATAACCCTACATTACTTCTTTTATATCATTGATTTTCATATGATTTATAAAAGAAAAACATTTTATATGGATTCATGGCTATTTTGAAACCATTTAAACATTTCTTTAAATACTCAAAGCCATGAATCTAAACAACAAAACCTATGTTACTCACAGGCATTTTTATGCTGATGTACCTATTTTCATATATGTTTCAGGTTTATCTATGTGATGATTGTTGCTGCGTGCTACACATAGGATGGAATCGGGCCTTAGTGACTTTAAAATTTGAAAGAAAATTTGATTGTATTTGTTTTCGTTATTCCAAGACAATGTAATTCGTTATTCTATAAAACAAAACTTGAAATATCACTCACAGGCATTTTTATGCTGATGTACCTATTTTCACATATGTTTCAGGTTTATCTATGTGATGATTGTTGCTGCGTGCTACACATAGGATGGAATCGGGCCTTAGTGACTTTAAAATTTGAAAGAAAATTTGATTGTATTTCGTTTTCGTTATTCCAAGACAATGTAATTCGTTATTCAATAAAACAAAACTTGAAATATCAGGTGTTGTGAAACAATTTGTAACGTGACTCCCCAAGTGTTTCCGCCGTGTGTTGTTGTTATACGCGATTTGTGGTGTTTCAAATTGGTATCAGAGCACTGGTTATAGAGAATTAGGTTATTAGTAATGCTTTGACCTAGTCTATAACCTTCCTAGGACCTAACGCGAGTTTTCTTGCGTTTAGATTCTTAAAACTATACCATCACCTATTCTTAGGTGATTACCCAAAACAGAACACAACACCTTTTTGAAAGTCAAATTCTTCCAAAACCTCACAAGAAATCATCTATCCTTAGATGGTTTGTTTTTGGGCTTCATGCCTTCAATGTTTTCAAATCTCGTCAAAGTTTGGGTTTTATTAATATGAACACGTGCAATTTGGAAGGGTGGGTGCCTGTACCCTGAGTTTTCTGTCTAAGGCCTAGAGTGTTCGTACAAATCCGCATTATCGGACCAGTCACTCTTACCTGGGGACTCTTGGGGTGAGTGTCCACTCATAGGCTAAAGCATGTCTTCGCGATACATTATAAAGACTCATTTACTTTGATTAGTCGCTGTGTCATTTGTTGGTTTTGAGTAACAAACAAATGATCGCAATCCTTATATGTCATCGATATTTTGATAACTTTTCTGTTTATTCAATATAAATCTCACACATTTTTCTCATGTTTCCTTTCTTTTAGAATGCCTCCTCGTCGCAAGACGGCTCAAGACGTCGAAATGGCGGCTTTAATTGCGCAACAAATGGCCGCCGTACTTCCGAACCTTGTGATCCAATTAAATCAAGCTTGCAATAACAATAACAACAATGCACCTGCTCAGTGCAACTATAAACAATTTTTTTCAGCTAAACCACTCAAGTTTTCTAGGTCTGAGGGAGCTACTGGGCTCCTATAATGGTTCGGAAGTATCGAAAGCACTTTTCGTTATTTGCAGTGCCTAAATGAATGCAAGGTAGAGTTTGCTTCGAGTGTCTTTCAAAAGAGAGCACTTACATGGTGGAATGGTGTGAAAAGAGACCGGGGTGCCGAGGTAGCGATGGCTCAAACGTGGGAAGAGCTTGAGCTCTCATGATGAAAGAGTTCTGCCCATGTCATGAGCAAAGGGCACTTGAGAATGAGTTCAATGATCTTAAACAAGATAGTGGAGAACATCATGCCTACACCGACCGATATGAGGAGCTAAGCTTGTTGTGTCCTACGATGGTACGCCTTTGGACAAGGCAATTGAAAAGTACATTGATGGCCTGCCTGACCCTGTTCAGGATATTGTTACTGGTAGCAACCCTACCACCGTTCGACAGGCTATCGAACTCTCTGCTACCCTGACTGAGTCTCAAATCAGAAAAGGGAAATTGTTTCACAAAGGCGACAAGGAACAAGCTGCTAAAACCATGCAAGACAAACCCAAAGAAAGCAAAGCTGAACCTTCCAAGAAATCTAAGAAGCGTAAGGCTTCACAAAACCTTGCTGTGGTTACTCGACCCAACAAAGCTGCTCCCAACCAACCAGCGCAACCCCTGCTAGAAGACCATACAATGGAACGACACCTTTGTGCAACCAATGTAACCTTCATCATCATGCCAATGTTCAATGCCGCAAATGTTTAAATTGTGGGCTTATTGGTCATACAGCTAATGTTTGCCGAGTTGCTGCTACACAAAACCAAGTTGTTAACAACCCTGCTCAGGGACGTGCTTCTAACGCTGGAGTTAACAAGCCTCGTGCCAACAATAATGCAGTTATAAACAACTAGGGTTTTACATTTCAGTTTCTTTTGTTATCCAAGACTCATGTACTTTTTCCAGTTATTTATGTAATGATGTTTTAATTATATGCCTAGTTGTGTAATGTGTGTTGCTATATCAATTACGGGAATTCTCATTCTTTAGAAATTGAATGACTCGGGTAATGCACCTCTTTGCACTCGCACATTCTTTACCAAACTTATGAACTCGTATATCCGTGGAAAACGTACAATTTTATTGGCTGGCATGAAACAAGTGAGATTGCACGCATTATTTCAATTATTGAGACAAAGTATCTTTCTTTGACCATAATTTATCACTTGACAAGATAAGCTATGCAGTCTATGCAACGAATTAAGTAATTATGGTTGCACACATAATTATGAGATTCGATGCATGGAAACCATAGTGAGTCCTGTTAAGTGTGGTGATGTAAAATCTTGAGTGATTAGATAACAAGGTGATTATAATATCATAAGAACTTGGTGGATACGCCGCTGGTACTTCCTATATATAAGTGTTCTTATTGTATTATCTGTCGTAGCGTTACCCATATCACTTGAGGATTTTATGTTATCACAGACCATATGTGTTACGAAAGCCATATATATTCATTTCCGTTTCTGGTGAAGTATCCATTGAGGAAAAACAAACTAGCTACTCATTTTTCGCTTCTCCAGAGATATCCATCGGGGAAATGAATAATCCATTCAAAGTCCACATTCATTTTCGTTTCTAATGAAGTATCCATTGGAAAATGAATTATCCATTCATTTTCGCTTCTAAAGAAATATTCATTGGGAAAATGAATGAATTCATTCCGCTTCTGAAGAAGTATCAATTGAGGAAAATGAATTATCCATTCATTTTCGCTTCTGAAGAGATACCCATTGGGGAATGAATAAATACTGTTCTGATCCTTCATTTCCACTTCTAACGAAGTATCCATTGGAAAATGAATTATCTGTTCATTTTCGATTCTGAAGAAATATCCATCGGGGAAATGAATAATCAACAACAATCATTCATTTCCACTTCTGACGAAGTATCCATTGGAAAATGAATTATCCGTTCATTTTTGCTTCCGAAGAAATATCCATCGGGGAAATGAATAATCTATTCAACAATCATTCATTTGCACTTCTGACGAAGTATCCATTGGAAAATGAATTATCCGTTCATTTTAGCTTCCGAAGAAATATCCATCGGGGAAATGAATAATCTAATCAACAATCATTCATTTCCATTTCTGACGAAGTATCCCTAGGAAAATGAATTATCCATTCATTTTCGTTTCTAAAGAAATATCCATCAGGAAAAGAATTATCCATTCGTAATCCTTCATTTCCACTTCTGATGAAGAATCCATTGGAAAATGAATTATCCATTTATTTTCGCTTCCGAAGAAATATCCATCGGGGAAATGAATAATCTAATCAAGAATCATTCATTTCCATTTCTGACGAAGTATCCCTAGGAAAATGAATTATCCATTCATTTTCGCTTCTGAAGAAATATCCACCAGGAAATGAATTATCCATTCATTTTCGCTTCTGAAGAAATATCCACCAGGAAATGAATTATCCATTCGTAATCCTTCATTTCCACTTCTGATGAAGAATCCATTGGAAAATGAATAATCCATTCATTTTCGCTTTCGAAGAAGCATCCACGGAGTAATGAAACACAAGCTAAATCCTTATGGAACCTTCTGTCTCAATAGTCGGATTCTTAAACTATACTCACAGTACTATTGGTCAATTTGGTTTTACCATAAATCAAATCCCTCATCTCCACTTTCTGCATTAATCAAGGAAGTATCTATTAGGAGATGAGCATCATCAGGTATAACAACCTATTCCCACTTCCTGCACTATCTGAGGAAGTATCCACTAGGGAACCATAAAGTTATGCCTTACGTGGAATCTTTGATGGGTTATTCTATATAAATATATGAAACCCTAGATTCCGCGCAAAACGATGGCTTGATTAAACTTATGCAAACGGTTTCCTACGTAAATTTCGAGACGAAATTTCCTCAAGTAGGGGAGACTGTGACAACTGTGCCTCCTAGTTGTCATTATCATATCTTGAACAATTTCATAAGCAATAAAACCTTGTGTTTTATTCATTGAATTATGGAACTTATCCAACAGTTGCACATATTCGATTGTTACACGATAACAAACTCTCGAACAGCTTCTGGAAGTGAAATCGCAAACCGTTACGCAAACGTAATCAGTTTAACGCGACATACACTCCGGAACAATTACACAAGATTAAAATACCTTAAATAAACTTTACATAACTTAGAATTAAGTTTTGAAGGGTTTGGTATGTCAAAAACAAGCCTATTCGATCACAGGGACTATTTACGACAAACTACAAAAGTCTGCCGATTCTCGTAGCAACGCACACTCCGGAACAAGGTCATAAGCTAAACATACCCTAAATACCCTTAACATAGCTTATAAATAAGTTTTGAGGGCTTCGGTATGGCAAAAACATGCTTTTGCAACTTCAGGGGCTATTTTGCAAATTCTGCGAAACTATGCCAATTCGCGTATTTCTTAATCCGGAACATGTACGCACATCCAAAAATTTTGTAATAATTAAAATCTTTACTTTAATGATTGGAATGCAAAAATATCATTCGTTACACATGTACAGGCCATTTCGCGTTCGTTACGCTTTTCGTCGTAATTAACCGAAAACCTCAACCGACGACCAAAGAACCGACATCCGGAATATTTTTGAGCACATTTCAAGTTCCCTATGCTTTATTGTCCTTATAGAGCTTGAAAATGGGGTTAACGGGTTTAAAAGTGCCAAAACGCGTCAAAATCAAGTTAGGGGCCATTTCTGCCAAATTTGAAACTTCAGCCCCTGCAAGGGCCTTACGGACCGTAAGGCAAAACCCCATACGGTCCGTAAGGGGTCCCCAGCTCATCAGACTTGTTGCAAACAGGTGGCAGCTTGTTGTTTACTCCTTGGACACCAAGCAAATCAATTTTGCCACCAATTCACTTGCATTTAACACTTGTTAGGACTTCCATAAGATCATGCCAACACATGGGATACTTGGAATGATCTTGTTGATCCAAGAACACTATAAATACCCATCAAAGTTCACCTCATTCCTTGCTTAATTCTTTTCTTTCTCTCAAACACTCTAAGTGGAGGCTACCATATCGTTGGATGCCTCCTACCTGAGTTGTTCTTGTCTTCCTGGAGCTCTTGGTGTTCTACAACACAAGTAAGTGCTCTATCCTTGTCTTGTTTCATTTGTTTAGCTATTTCAAGCTAAATTCAAACAGAGTTTGACTTTCAGCTTTGACCTTTATTTGGTCAAGTCAAAGTCCAATTGGACTTTGCAACGTGATCGTAATCACGATGGTTATGATTCATAACGACATACCTACTGATTACCACGTTTGCTAGTTGTAGTGACGAGTCAACGTTTCGGTCAATAATGCGCACTTTTGCGCATTATACGATAAAACTATTTTCGGGTATCAAAACACTTTGTTTTGATACCAAATCAGTTTTATAAACTAGGTTAGGCATGCTTAACATGTTTAACCCGTCACCTTTAGTTTAGTGCTTGCTTACGGTCGTAAGTCGAGCGTTCTCGACCACCACTTTGACTTTCGAATCCGACCCGTTTGATCGATCTTAGGATCCGGCCAAACTCATATTAGGGACCATAGTTGTATAGGGAATAACCCTCTGAGGTGATATCTTATGGTCACGTCATTTGGTTAGCATTATGTTAAGTCGCCTAGAATGCCTTTATAAATGACCAAAATGCCCTTTTTGTGCATAAATTGATTCTAAGCTTATGTAACCAATGTTTTTCCATATAGACTGATGTTACAACTATATTAAACTTGTTATGGCATATAAGACTTATCATAGGGCATATCTAACCATCCGATCACGCGTTTACGCAAATGATACGTTAAAGTAGTGTAAACTACCTTAACGAGCCATTATGGGTCAAAAAGCACTTAGGATCCTTTCTAAACCAGAATGTAAACTTTATTAAACCATTTCATATGCGTTCCAATACTCCTTTGGTTTACAAGGCTTCATTCTACTCAACTCCTCTGATTAAAGTCTCGATATTAACATAGTTGTCCGATATTAGAACATACATAATTTCTCGGACTCTTGAGCTTTGGTTTATCTTCTTGAACAAGGACTTTCTTGCAACCTTAAGTGAGTACATAGGCCCCTCTTTTACATTTTCAAATGTTTTGGGGTGAAACATATGTGTCTATATCTACTTTCGTGTTTTCATGACACAATACATGCTTTGATTACATAGTACATATAGTACATGATTTCAATTGCATTTGCTTCATATGTTGTCTTAACATATTTAGCACCTTGATTTTCAAAGAAATTTCTTGTTATGTATGTTGACTAAGCATACTAGTACATGGTTTCAAAACGTTTTCATACATGTTTGCATTGTTATTAACATATTGGTGCGTTGAACTTGACAATGATACATTCATTAACATTTATGACCATCCGGTAGTATGTAATGGTACCATAGGTTTGACACCTCATTCCCGCTTCCTAGTTTTGGAAGTATCCATTGGGGAATGATAGAATCCGATGAACATTGGTAAAACTTTGTCTTTATAAAGGTTTACCGACAATTAACAAAGTTTGAATGTATTCGCCAACAAACCATAAGATATGTTTTAACAATAAAAAGCAACGTATAAAACATAACTTTGATTTGAACAAAACTTTTGTTTATTCAAAGACGTTGTTTTATACAAGACATTTTGACTAAACGAGACATTGGTTACTTGACAATGATTTACATGACTTTGGTTTACTCGACATTGGTTACTTGACAATGATTTACATAAATTTGGTTTGCTCGACATTGGTTACTTGACATTGATTTACATGACAATGGTTTACTCGACATTGGTTACTTGACATTGTTTTACTTGACATTTGATTTATACTTGACGATTTGGTTTACACAAAAACAATGGCTTATTCATGACACTTTTTGGTTATTAAGATAACCCTACATTACTTCTTTTATATCATTGATTTTCATATGATTTATAAAAGAAAAACATTATATATGGATTCATGGCTATTTTGAAACCATTGAAACATTTCTTTAAATACTCAAAGCCATGAATCTAAACAACAAAACCTATGTTACTCACAGGCATTTTTATGCTGACGTACCTATTTTCACATATGTTTCATGTTTATCTATGTGATGATTGTTGATGCGTGTTACACATAGGATGGACTCGGCCTTAGTGACTTTAAAATTTGAAAGACAATTTGATTGTATTTCATTTTCGTTATTCCAAGACAATGTAATTCGTTATTCAATAAAACAAAACTTGAAATATCAGGTGTTGTGAAACAATTTGTAACGTGACTCCCCAAGTGTTTCCGCCGTGTGTTGTTGGTATATGCGATTTGGGGTGTTACACGAACCAAACCAAACCATTGTTTACAGTTTGGATCCGATTTGGTTCCATGATTTGGGCCTTTATACAATTCGAAATAGTTCAAATGTAAGTTGTCAAAATAACTGTCAGTTTACATGTTGTCTAGATTTTAATCAAACTGTTTACTACAGGGTTATAGGAATTCAAAAAGATAAAACTGCTTAATGCCAAGCTATCTCATAATTTAATCAAGATCTCCATAATTTAAGCTTAAAAGTTAGAACACGTTGTCAAATTATACAAAAGAAAGCTTCAAATAAGTTGTTCGAAACAAACTACCTATTGTCCAGTCCAAACTTCAAAACTTCAATAGTAAATTTGTAATAAAATAAAAAACAACCATGCATAAGTTATCCAAATAGCTCACAAAAACATTCAAGTGCATCAAAATACATCTAAATCAAAATGAGGAAACTACCAGATGTACATTATAGTTGGCTCATGCTAGGCTAAAACTAAAAGAAGCCCAGTTATCTAAATATAATAAGATAAAATATAAATAGTCATATAATATAAATAATTATAATTTATATAAAGTTAAATTATACAACCCACCGGGTTTTATACAACAGTTTTTTTGTAAAGACCGCAAACCAAACCCTTCATTACGGTTTTAAATTTTTGAAGCCAACCGACCGACAGTAAATAAAAAAACCGACCTAGAAGCCAAACCAATGACCGGTTTGGGTGGTTTCACGGTTTTAAACCAAGCCATGAACACCACTACCTATAGTGATACTGATTAGGATAGTGATCGTAAAGTAAATCCACAACTGGTTTTTGTGTTTTTCTGTGAGATTCATTAATTTCATCGGAAAGTAAGAAACATGATGTTGTTTCTAGATCTTCTACTGAGGCTGAGTATCGTGCTATGGCTGTGACTACATGTGAGATTGTTTGGTTACAATGGCTTCTTGCAGATATGGGTGTTACAATCTCTCAGCCTACCCCTTACATTGTGATAACCAAAGTGTTATGCAGATTGTTACGAACTCTATTTTTCGTGAGCGAACAAATCACATTGAGATTCATTGTCATTTTACTCAGCAATATCTTTAGCTTGGGACAATTTCACTTCCTTTTGTTCCATCAGCCTTGCAGATTGAAGATATATTTACCAAGGCTCAATCGGCATCTTGGTTCCGGTTCTTATGTGACAAACTCTCAATGCTTATTATTGTTGCATTGTGAGTTTGAGGGGGATGTTAGCGTAATAAATTTGGTTTATTAGTTTATTGTGGGCTTTAGCCCTTTAACTAGTAAGCTTGTAGCCCATCAAAAACCATTATCCCCTTCCTCGCATTGACGACCACTTTGACGAACTCCAAGGAGCAACTTGTTTCTTGAAAATCGACCTTCGTTTCGGTTATCATCAACTTTGCATCCATGAAGAAGATATCCCAAAACCACCTTTCACACAAGGTATGGTCGTTATGAATTCATGGTTATGCCTTTTGGTTACGCACCAACGGTTTTCATGGACTTAATGAACCGTGTGTGTAAACCTTACTTGGATCATTTTGTAATTGTGTCATTAACGATATCCTAATCTATTCTAAATCCAAAACTGAATATGAATGCCACTTACATTTAATCTTGGAACACCTTTGTAGGACCGATCCTCGATGCTAAGGAACCTAAATTTGATACTAACGTCCATAATAGCGGAAATATTACGTCGTGTTTACCAATAGACAAGAATTAATCAGTTTAACATCAGTTTTATTGATCAAACGTCAAGAGTGCAAACTGACAGAGCTTCGCCTTCAAAATGCCAAAGTTCCAAATGAGTGAGGCTAGCTAGCTATTTATAGATGATCAAGTTCGCTAGTGGGAGGTGTAAGTTCGCCGGAACTTGCCTTTGCAAGTTCGGCCGAACTTGACTACACATGTCATCATGGGCGAACTTGTCTCACCTTTACATAAATACTTCATACGACTAGCATATTCAGCTTCTATTCTATACAGACTCGATATAAGACTAAGACATAGACATTATGCACCAACAGACTCCCCCTTGGATATCGTCTTCATCTTGTGTCAGTCTTCAAAACTTTGTCTTCATAATAAACGTTAACGCACACGACGAAGAAGTTCTTAAATGGCTTCTTTCGTCGCTCTTACTTAGGATCCGACGTTTGGTCTGTAGGAGGCACCTTGTTCATATGCTGAAACCTTCTAATACTTGCCTTCCTAGTTTTCTCATGAATCGCTTCGAGACGCTTCTCCTCTTTCAGAAATTCAACTCTCTCTAGATCCCTCCACTTTGTCTGCCACATCTTCCCTGAATTTACTTCTCTTACATAGCAAACATTCACAACTTTGTGATACGGCATAGCTTGTACCTTTTTACGTTCTTCAAATACAATCTTGCTATAGAACAAGGTTTTGATATCTTCTCTCGAACAGTTAACAAGCCACGTAGGATCTAGAATCCTGATCGTTCTCCATAAACCCCTCATGCCCTGAGAACCAAGTATCTCAACTCTTTCCTTTGTAATATTCAAGTGTTCTTCAAACTTTAACACAATAACTGCTTCACAAGTCGATGGATCTATCTGCCACCACTTGAACAATGGATAGAAGTTCTGCTCAATCGGCATCAACGGCATGTTTCTCATTGCCCTAGGTCGCTTCATTATCAACGTTATGTCTTTCTCCCTGTTTTCATGTTAGTCTTGATTCAGCGACCTGGAATAAATGGCTTCCAATATCTGAATCCTTTGACCGCTTCATACTTTATCAACTTCCACAATAACTGATCAATCACTTTCATGTGATATGTAACATTAACGGTCTGAACCAGCTCTTCCACATCCCAATATGGTAATGTCTCGAAATCAGCAAGATACTTGAAGTATTGCACTCCAAATTCTATTTTGATTGCATATACATTAAGTTCTTTGAACCAACCCCATTAAGATATCCCCCAATGACACATCTCTGTCTCTAGTAAAGAAAGCTAGAGGACGTCGAAACTTACGTTCGCGTGGCATTTCTTTAAACCAAGATTTCTTTGCTTGGGCTATCTCTTCTTTTGTCATCGGCTTTGGTACTTTACCTTCTCGAACTGATTCTTCAATCTTTTCTTTCAGCATATCTTCGTCTAGCTGCTTGTACATCTCCTCAAAAGTAGGAAAACTTTCAGAATTAGGACCGACGTACTTCGCAGTATGATCTATCTCATCATCAGAAGACCAATCTTCAACGATCACTCTATTATACTCGTCAGCTTCAAATCTTCTAACATACTGATAATCGTTCGGCTCAAATGTGTTAACATTCAACATGTCTTCTTCGAAATAAAACTCTAAATCTTCAGCATCAACCTCAACTAACTTTGCAAGATCTTCCTTTGTATAATTGTGCACATACTCACCTTCCTCCACATTATGTTCTAACATCAATAATAAAGGCTTAGAGGGTACTGCAGCAACCGGCTTTGCAAATCTTTCAACGTTAGACAAATCAATCTCATCAGTTGGCCCTTTCTGCCCTGACACTCCCTCACTTTTATCATCCATTCTGTTTGATTCGTCATCCATTAGCAAAGAGAAATCAAATTCACTTGATACTTTAGCTTCAGTAATTTTCAGACTAACACCACCCTGATCATCGTCATCGTCAGCAACATTCCAATCTTCGTACTCAGAATCATCTTTCTTTTCCTCATCTTCTTTATCCTTATCTTCAGCTTCATCATCATCCTTATTTTCAGAAACTGTAACAGGATCAGAAGGTTTGACAGATTCGTCAACAACATTTGGAATCTCGGACTAAGAAGCTATAACAACATTCTCTTCAACTGATTTCTCTGTGACTTCAGAAGACTTAGGAGCTTCACTTTCAACCCCTTTACCTTTACCACTCGCAGCTAAATCTTTCTCAGATCGTTCTTTAGCTTCTTGTTGATCCAGACGATCATATTCTTTGATGAAATCAATTCCCAGAGCGTTTGATAAAACTTTCTGCATCCTGGAAAATCTTCAATCATTTAGAGCTTGGATTGACTTTAACTCTGTAATTTCTGTCTGCAGCTTTTCATTTGCATCCTGCAAACTTTCGATCAATGCCTTGAAATATTCTCGCTCATTTTCTAACACTTTCACTTCATCGTCCAACATCTCTTTCTCAACATTGCTTTGATTCATTTTCTGAATAAGCTCAGCTTTCTCCTCCTCATTCTTTTGCCACGTTTTCTTCTAAACACCTTCACACGCTTTTCCAGAAGTTCAACATTTGTCTTTGGAAAGAAATCGTTTAGATCTTGCAGACTAATCGGATCATTATGCATATCACCAAACAGATTAGGCCCTGAAGATTTTGGTGTGGACTTTGGAGTAGCAGCCTTTGGTCTAGACTTCCTTGGAGTAGAACTTTCAAGATTTGAAGTCGTTGGAGCAACCGATGATTGAATAACAGGAACTTCCAATAAACCAGACACAGAAGGTTCTTGTGTAGCTCCTAGCCTTTGAACTTCACTTGAAACAACAACAGGAGGTTCTTGTGTAGAAGGTTCTTGTGTGACTTCTTTCTCCTGTGCGCCAGAAGGTTCTTGTGTCACTTCTGCGCTTTTCAACTTTCCTTTATAACGTTTACCGACAGCTTTTTGAACTTTCTTTGATTTCCTCTTGCCTTTTGTTTGAGGAGACCCTGTAGTCTTCTTTGAAATTTCTGTTGCTGAAGACTTTGTACGTTTAACTTTCTTCTTGGGTCTTCCCTCGTCAGATTCTTTCTCGAGATTTGGATCAAAGTCAGCATCCATTTCTTTTTCTTTTTCTGCTCTAATCTTGCGTAGTTTTATCAGTCTCTTGGCTTTCGATAACAACTGCTGCGCTCGAACCAGCTTCAGCTTGAACATTTTCTAGGTCATCTTCGTCGACGAGCAATGTTTCAACTTTCTTTGCAGCTTGTTTCTTCTTTAGTTTTCTACTTCGGCCTTTAAGAACCATTCACTTCGAGCCTTTGGTTTGAAATCTTTGAACCATTCTTTTTCACCTTTTAGCTCTCTTTCATTATCGCTTCCGTCTTTCCTCCATTTATTATCAGACGACGCAATGTAATTAGAATCTTTGATAGCTCCGAAAACTGGCTTTGCAACAGGAGCTGAAGCTTGCTTCTGGAATTTTAATAGCTTCTTTACAGTTGTTTCATCGAGGTGACTCAGGTATAACACATCGTTCGGATCTCGTGCAATAGTCGTGTACTTCTCATCTATCACCATCTGCACGAACCGCGGATATAAACATAGCCTCGAATCTTCCATGTTTTTCGACATGTGTGTAATACAAGCTTTGAATAGTTGAAAGGCTTCTTCAGAGTAAGTGCCGTTGCCATACATGCCAAATAATCTTGAACATCGTCAAGACCCGCCTTTCGGTGACTAAAAGTATGAATGATCGCATGCATTAGGAGATTGTAGGGGTTAGGCAGTTCCCCTTTCTTTAGCGTTGGCTTATTCACACTCCCCTTGTAACCCATTGGAAAGAAACATCCTCTGACCATCTTCTCATCTAGATAAACCGGATCGTCTTTGTCATCATTGAACTGCAGAATCCGTCGAATATCGTCTTCAGTCACAGTGATCTCCTTTTCTTCATTTCTAACTTCCACTGATGAAATAATCGAATTCTGATCATTACTAAGCTTCGCATTCGTCCAGAAATGGTGCATATGAGATCTGTATGAAACTGTGCGCTCTGTGATAGCCCGATGAATAGGACTTTCCTTCAAAAACTTCAAAATACTCTCGTATTCCTTCAAAGATGGACATATTGTCTTGTCGAGCGTAATACAAGTATTGTGAGATTTAGAAAACTCTATTGTAATCACTCTCGCTGGTTCTTGAGCCTGAAAAACGACGCAAAAACAATTAGCACGCTTTACGAGAAAAAGTTTCAAATTTTCCTAACACTTACATCAAGTTCGGGCGAACTTGATGAGTGTTATAACAATCTGCTTTTAACAAGTTCGCCCGAACATGTAAAGACAACATGTTCAATACTTTAAGCATAAGTTCGGGCGAACTTATTCTCATAACACTTTTTTAGATTTCAATCAACCCAAGTTTGGGCAAACTTACATAAAAAATTTTCAAATAAGTTTATATGTGAAGTTCGGTCGAACATGCTTTTAGTTCTCTTTATTCAGGTTTTATTAACAAGTCCGGTCGAACTTGATAACAAGTTCGGCCGAACTTGTCATCTCTTTCATACCAAAACCTGTTCAATTAACATCAACCATTTCAACCAAATTCAATATGATTCCATGGTCGGTTTTAAGTGTTTAACACGATTTTAAGTTCAATTTGGTTCAATAACTCCTAGATCTATCAGATTTTATAAACTCAGATCTAGATTCGTTCGATTAAGGTCCAAACATGGTTCAAAGTTCAAATTTATACATCAGACATTGTAATTGGTGTGCTAATCACCAAGAACAACTGAAATTTGGGCAGAGTAACGGTGTAAATTTGACAATATCACAAGATCGCTCTAAAACTCAAGTTCGCTCAGAGGTTTTGTTTTTGCAGAAGTGAGTTCGGCCGAACTTGCTTAGGTATTTATACGTAGGCAAGTCCGGGCGAACTTGCAAAGCCCATATTATAAAGCCCAACAAGTCCGGGCGAACTTCTAACAAACCAGCCATCTTGCAAGTTCGGACGAACTTGCTGTTATGTTGAACTTTGATTATTTTGACAAGTTCGGCCGAACTTGCCAAAACCAATTTTAGATTTTTCAACTTTTTACAATTTAACGCCTGAACTTTCCAACCTTTACCAGTTATGAAAATCCACTCAGTTGACCAAGTCCAAGCTAATGACCTTAGTTAACCGATTTGTTTGCCAAGTCCAAGTTAATGACCTCGGTTTGACCCGTTACGAACAAACTTTTGATATTTTCAAAACAAAGTTTCAAATTAATGAACTTTTCATTGTTTTCGGCTTTTCAGATTTTACACATTAGCTCCCAGCCCATTGTCAAAGAGATTCCCACCTGTTCTAGCATCTTACCAGACTTCGAAGACTCGTTCTCCAACATTGGTTTGCTGAAAACAATGTAGATATAATTGTTTTTTGAATTTTTGTAAGTTTATGCTAAAACACACTGAAAATCTTTTTGGTTTTAATCTATAAAGCTGATAAACTATTTACAGGACAATGTAAACTATGTACAAACAAATTTACAGACATATTTTTTGTGAAATCGTGTCTAAAGGATCATATCAGTTGTATGAGACATATCACCAGTACCGTTGACCTTTAGATGACATTAAGCTTTAAACTCGTTTACCTAGATTGTCGATATAGTCACCACATTTCTCAACTGTTTCAAGATATGTTAAGGTAAGATTTATGAAACTTGACTTATCTGTGGTTCCCACTTCTTGAATATACTCCCGTATCAAGATTCCCTAGATTTCATCTTACAGGTGAATATAGCGTAATTGATATTTGTATCTGGGTTAGTGCGAGACCTTGAGAGCTCAGGTTAGTACTATCGTACAGACAAAGAGATGAAGGTTCGTCTTTAAGGTATGTTCCACTTAAGGAATCTTTTCAGCACTGCAAATGATTAGATCTTTCGATACTTTTCAATTTTGCATGCAGTTTTTGGGTTTATAGCAAAAGTATTATAGAAGTTCTAGGCTATTGCTTCCGCAAAATCAGAAGAACTTGTATAATACCCCAGATATCAACTATCTATGAAGACCTAGTATCTCAGAATCAGGCAATCTCTCAAACGAAATTTCGGAGTACTAAGTCCATATATCCAAGATGTGTTAATCCACAAGATTAAGCAGTTGCTAAATTAGTTTATATCTTGAAAACAGTTTACCGAACGTGTTAAGCCTATCGACACATCCACAGTAAGACTTGTTTATCACTTTTAAACTTTACATTTCTTTAGAATAATGTGATAGTCTACTAATGTACTATCATTTCCTTTTTGTGACACCGAATTCTTTTTGTCTTTTTCAATGTTTTTGTACATTTTTGAAATTTTTCATATGTTTTTGTATTTTCCCAAATATTTCTCCCCCTAAAATCAAAAACATATTTTTGGATTTTAGATTTTTAAGAAATACTAAAGTAGAAAGATATTTACAATCCATACAAACCAATGCGGATTACGTGAATTCATCATCCGATCCGTATTCAACCTCAGCTTCCGCACCTGTAAGCAAATTTTTAATACCGTTAAGTCGCATTAGATATTTAAATCTTGTTAATGGAAATGCTTTGGTATAAAAATCAGCCCTTTGTTCGTCAGTGTGGATTTTTCTATTCGAACCAATTTCTTTTCGTAATAGTCACGAATGAAATGGTATCGAATTTCAATGTGTTTTGAACGTGAGTGATGAACCGGATTTTTAGTTATATCGATGGCTGCTTTGTTGTCTACAAATAAAGGCGTGTCAAAAAACTGCAGACCATAGTCGCTCATCTGTTGCTGAATCCGGAGGATTTGTGAGCAACAGCTGGAAGCAGAAATGTATTCCGCTTCACAGGTTGAGAGAGAGACCGTGGTCTGTTTCTTACACTGCCACGTTACGAAACGCGTTCCAAAGAACTGGCATCCTGCAGTTGTAGATTTCGAGTTCAGTTTGTCCACACCGAAGTCCGAGTCAACGTATCCTGTGAGATCAAAATTGTCGTTCTTGGGGTACCACAAGCCGGTGCTTGGGCATCCGTTCAAGTAACGAAAGATTCGCTAGACTATCTGCATGTGTGACACTCGAGGACTTGACTGATATCTCGCACATAAGCAAGTAGGATACATGATGTCTGGGCGAGATGCCATCAGATACATCAGTGAACCTATCATCAATCGATAAAGTGTTTCATCAACTTTCGTTCCCGTCTCGTCTACGCAAATCCCATGGTTCAGTGCCAACGGTGTCGAAAGCAGCTTCGAGCTATCCATTTCAAACTTTTTGAGAATATCATGAACATACTTAGTCTGATGAATGAATATCCCATCTGGAAGCTGAGCCACTTGGAGACCTAAGAAAAACTTCATTTCGCCCATCAAGGACATTTCGAATTTCTTCTTCATGATCTTTTCAAACTCTTTACACAGACTGTCATCCGTAGAACCGAAAATAATATCATCCACATAGATTTGTACAATTATCAGATGCGATCCAACTTCTCTGGTAAATAAAGTGCTGTCCACTATGCCTCGTGTAAAGCCATTTCCTACGAGATGTTGCGGTAACGTCTCGTACCAAGCTCTCGGGGCTTGGTGTAGTCCGTACAAGGCTTTATCCAGGAGATATCCTTTGTTCTTATTTAGTGGATCGACAAACCCCGGTGGTTGGCCGACAAACACTTGTTCACGAAGTTTACCGTAAAGAAATACAGATTTTACATCCAATGGTACACCTTAAATCCTTTCCAAGCTTCGAACGCTAGAAAATGCGGATAGATTCTAATTGCGCAACCGGTGCGTATACCTCCGTGTAATCTATTCCTTCCTGCTGGTGGAATCCCTTGACAACCATCCGAGCTTTGTTTCTGACTATTACACCCCGATCGTCTCTTTTACACTTGAAGACCCACTTTATATCAATAGCTTTCTGCTTCGGTGGCAAGTCTACAAGCTTCCAAACACCCAACTTCTCAAACTGTAACAGTTCTTCTTGCATTGCTATCACCCAATTCTCGTTAGCCAGAGCCTCATTAACTGTCTTTGGCTCTATTTGAGAAATGAAACATGAGTAGTAGCAGTAATTCTGAGTTGGTGCAACTCGGGTGTAGAAACAACTAAGCGCTTTATTTATTTGGCTTCGTGTACGCACACCAGTTTGTAGTTCTCCTATAATATTCGTTGAAGGATGGTAAGAATATGATCACGGCATTTCTTCTGTTGGAACATCAACTGAGCTTTGCTGATTTGAAACAATCAGATCACTGTTCACATCAACATTAGGAGTACTTGATGAAACTTCGTTCTGATTTCTCGGACTAGCAGATTGATTCAACAAGTTAGAAATCTGCTCAACTTCTTCATCTGATGAGGTTTCACCATCAGCATCAAATGTTGGTGCTTCATCTGAGTCAAAATTCTGATTCTGAGGCATGCTGGGATCTGATGTTGTAGTTCCTGGTTCATTAGAAGTATTCACTGGAGGTGTAGCAGGTGATACATCTGCTTCAGAAGTGTTTTCAACTTGAACACCATTGCTATTGCTTGAACCTGCTCCAGAAGATGAAAAATCCAACGTGGGTTGATTAACCACAATTGGTCTAATGATTTGTTCTTGATTCGCCGACTGTTGAAGATAGTATAATGCTGCAACTTCTTCTTCAGACGGTTCTTCCGGCAAGTCGAAGGACTTCCAAAGATCTTGCTAGTTAAACAGCCACGCGTCACCTCACCTTTGAATAGGATCCGTATAGTTGAAACAATCCACGTGCTGTGCTTCAATAACCTTTCTCAACGAAGGAACATATACTCTTCTTAACGGACTCGCATATCTGACAAAGAAACCTTCAAGAGATTTAGCTCCGAATTTGCCATCTTGATCGATTACAGTACATGGCGCACCGAATGGTTCTAAGAATTTCAAATTTGGCTTCCTCGGTTTATCATCTCAAAACATGTCTTCTTTGTTGGTTTGCAAGTGAGAACTCTGTTTAGCGTGTAGCAAGCCGCAGCAACCGCTTCACTCCAGAAGTTGACTGGAAGTTTAGAATCTGCAAGCATGGTTCTCGCAGTTTCAATCAAAGTTCTGTTCTTCCGTTCAGCTACTCCGTTTTGCTGTGGAGTATAGGGAGCACTAAACTCGTGCAGAATCCCTTTAGCGTTGCAGAATTCCTTCATTTTGTTATTCTTAAACTCTTTGCCGTTGTCAATTCTAATGCGTCTGACCGGCAGATGATAAAGATTCTCGAGTTTCTTGAATAGAATCACCAAGTTCTCGAACGTTTCGTCTTTTGATTCCTAAAAGAATACCCACGAATATCTGGAATAGTCATCTGTCACGACCAAGCAATATAAGTCTCATGCGATGCTTCGAACATTTACAGGACCAAATAAACCCATATGGAGACGTTCTAATGGTAACTTGATTGAGTTTAGAAGTTTCTTCGGATGAGATTTCTTGATCTGCTTTTCCTTTTTACATTCTAAGCAGTGATCAGACATATGAAAGCTCCGAAGATTTACACCTTCTACCAGATCATTATGAACCAAGAAATTCATTTTTCGCAAATGAATATGCCCCATCTTACGATGCCAAAGAATAGAATCTTTCTCAGTAGCCTTTGTCACAAAACATTGCGCTGATTTTGATGAAGTGGTAGTGACGCCCATATCAAGAACATATAGATCATTCTCTCGTGGTGCTCGCATCAGAATCCACTCATCTGGTATTTTGAAACCTGGCTTCAAGATAATACATTCTTTATCGTTGAAATGCACCGTGAACTTCTTGTCACAAATCTGCGATATGCTCAGAAGATTATTCTCCAACTCTGCAATATAATTCACGCGATCGAATGAAACAACGCCATTGGAGAGTTTTCCCTTGGTGACTATCCTTCCACCCTGGTTACCCGCAAATCCAACATATCCACCATTGATAGCTTTTATGTCGAATAGCAACGCTTTCATTCCCGTCATATGCTTGGATGCTCCACTATCCAGAATCCACTTAGAAAGTACGGATCTCTGGAGCCCCTGCACATTTCAACAATTAGTTAAACAACGCTACCCAAGACTTTTTGGTCTTGGGTTGAATTGGATAACCATCATCGTAATCGAACTCACATTCATCAGCATAATCAAATTCAAATTCATCATCTGAATTTTCTATGATGTTTATGTTTGAAAACTTCACTTCGTTTTTATCTTTTGAAATATTACCACTTGTAGTTTTGACAATGTTAGTTTCAATTTCAGATTTTGTTTCTTTCGTGTTATCAGTCTTTACAGGCTCAGACTTAATAACAACGGATGTTGTTGACCGTTTCTTTGCAATCCAGGCTTGAGATTTTATGTTAGCCTTCTTTATGTAAAACTTGTTTTCATTAGCCTTTGAAGTTTCACCTTTTTTGAAAATTGAATTTTCAAACTTCTTTTCTGTTTTAGGTTTAACTTCAGTTTTGATTCGTTTCTTTTCAAAACCTTCACAGGTACAAATTCTGGTTGCTTCGGTTTCACAACATTTGAACTTTCTTTCCTTTGAATATAAGCCGGCTTTGATTTCGGACATTGGCGTGCAATATGACCAATTTCGTTGCACTTGAAACAAGTCCGAGAATCATGTGGATGCCCTTTAGTGGGTTTTACACCACTTGTTTTGGCACCACTTGCAATTTTGGCTTTATCTCGAAGTTCTTTTTGTTTCTTGAACTCATCATTTGATTGTTTGCCAATCAAACTTTCCTCATGAACCGTGTTCGTCCCATATACAAAATTCATGTTTTTATCTTGTATTCATGAAATGGTGACGGTTTCTTTTTAGGTTCATCTGATTCTTCTAAACCCAAACAGCTCTCCGGTTTTCTTTTCAGATAACAACTCAATGTTGAGTGCCTTATCCATCCCATCAGCGGATTTACGATAATACTTCTCGCATAGGGGTGGAGGAACATTGCTGTATTCTTTACCAATTTTCTTTTTAGGTTTCTCTTCCGATGGAATGGTCGGAAGGATGTGATCAATGACATATGCGTTACAAGTGTAACTTCTCAAAAGTTGTTGAACACGCTCTGTTTCAATTTTCATGTCCTGGAGTTGTTGCTTAGTTTCAGCAATGGTGTTAATATAGATATTAATCCTTTTTGTTTATCCATTACTGTCCCTTTTAGCATCCTCACAGTGTCGTGTTGTTCGACATTGTTTCGATCGAGCCTTGTCATACGCTTCTTTCATTGTGCGATAATCATATTTTAAAAGTTCATTATGCACATTGATTTCAGCGATGATCTTTAATTTTTCGACACATTCGATACATGGTTCGGTACATTTTGTACAAGGTTTCTCAACATCTACAACTTGTACTTTGACAACTTCATTTACATCTGAACGTACCTTGGTTAGATTTGCCATTAAAGCTTTGTCGGCAATATCCTTGAGGTTTTCGACATTCACTTCTAGATTAACATCAATGACTACTTCATCAATAGACTTTTCCTCAGCAACTTGTTCCTGAGAACTTCCATCAAAGTGACCTGCAAAACTATCACAAGAATTAGGAGATAAAATTCCTTGTTTCTGCATGTGGATATAATTCTCTTCCTCTTGTTGTTGATGCAGATACTGTTCCAGTAGAATATTCTCTAAAGCTGCTGCGTCTTCGGCAGATGTATCTTCAACGATTTGTGCCATCAATGCAACTTCGGTCTTTTTACCGATATAAGAATTCCAGTCGAAACCATCATCTTCGTTTGATGCAACCATAGCTTTCTCAGGTTACTGCATTTGGCTTCTCTTGGATTTCAACCTGAGTTTTCTTCGGGAAAGGCTTGTACTGAAGTGACTTCTTGTAATACTCGTTGCCTCCACCGAATGGACTTTGATTTCCCGTTGCTTCAGGATTTTTGCATTCTCTCTTGAAATGTCCCTTTTGGCGACATCTGAAGCACGTGACTTTTGTCTTGTCAAAGCCCAACTTGTTGCTAGAATTACCGATATCTCGTCCTGTTAGAGCAACGAACTTTGTGACTCTTCGGATGATTGAGGCTAAACACCACTTTATATCTATGAGCTCCAGTTCTTCTTCGTCCACCTGATCGTAGTCTTCGGCGGTCATCTCGGGATTACCGATTTTCCCAGCTACGAGACTTTCATATGATTCTAGAACAATGGCGAGAAGTGCCATGTGTTGCTTAGCAGTTTGCTCAGAAACAACATTATTCAAATTAACAACAATGTTACATTTGAATACATTCGAATCAGAATTTGTTTGTTGATTCTGATTTGCTTGACTTTGATAAGATGAATTTGAACCAATGCTTGAGAATGAAGACTGTGGACTTTGATCATATTGAGGATATGATTGATTCTGATTCTGCTGCGAATTGTTCGAAGAATTCACACTTGCGTTGAATGCTGTCTGAATCTTTGGGCTTGAAATGTTATCCTGCATTCCACTCTTGTAGTACAAACCAACGTCTTGAACAACATTAGCGTTCTTTGACTTTGCAATCTTCAGGAGTTCCATTTCATGGCTTTCGAGTTTATCGATAAATGTTGACAACTTGAAGAATTCCCATTTTCGCTTTCCTTCAGAACCATTAGGTAAGTAGTCCATTCTCCATCTGGTAAAGCGTCTGCAAGCTTGTCGATGTACTCTTGTTCCGTCTTCTCAAGACCGTGTCTTCGCATTTGGACTTTAAGATGACAGAAGTGTTCAATCATCTGCTTCATGGTCTCACCCTTCAGCATGTTGAAGATATCGAACTCTTCATGATGAGCGCTTTCTTGCTCTTGATCATCTCCGCGCTTCCTTGTTATTTCTTTTGCAATGAAAGCCAGAGATCTCTTACAGTCGTGTATTCTGGTAGCAATACGAGAATATCTTCTTTAACAGATTGTTGGATAAGACAGATCATCTTTTTCTCAGTAATGTATTCTTCTTTCTGTGTTGTGGAGTACTTGTATTTCTCCAGAACTTGCTGATGTTCGTCCAACGGAACTGTATAACCTCTCTGGATCGACACCCAGCCTAGGAAGTGCATTGCTTGAACCCAATATGTAAACTTCTCCTTCCATCCTTCATATTCGTCCATGTTCATTAGTTTTAGCGGTTTAACAGTTGCCCATCTCGTTGTCAAGATTGACTTGTTGGATCACGTTGGCATTTGATGAACTAGCTCCGGACATATAAACTCTTTTAATATCATCCATTGTGAATAACGAGACATGTACACTGAAAATACTCAAAAACTTTTGAAAATGTTAGTTCTACTACAAGTTCGGTCGAACTTGTAGTGGAAATGAAGAATTCTCAGCTTTATTCACAAGTTCGGTCGAACTTGTGAATTTTTAACTTGAAAATTTTCTTTTAACAACCTCGGTCGAACTTTCACTTGAGATTTGATAAGTATTTCGCAAGTTCGGGCGAACTTAGTTGAAAGTTCTTTGAATTTTATCAAGTTCGGTCGAACTTGATAAAATATCAATGAAATCCTTGTAAGTTCGAGCGAACTAAGCAGAAAATCCCTCAAAATTCACTCAAGTTCGAGCGAACTTAGTAAAAAATCACCTGAAAAGTGACTTTTTAGTCCAAGTTCGGCCGAACTTGGCTAACAAGTTTGATGAACATGGTTTTTTCAAAACTTTGACATCAATTCGGTTGAATTTGGTCTCCAATCTTTCAAGGGTTTATCTTTGTTGTATTTTACATGTTTTATTCAAAATTGAAAAGATTTTGACCGTGAATTCTTCATTTTTGATGAAAAAGTTAAGAAAAATAGAAGAATGGAGTAGAAATAGAAGTGTTCTTGTCTAGATACTATCAAATCAGGCTGTTCTAGCTCTGATACCACTTGTAGGACCGATCCTCGATGCTAAGGAACCTAAATTTGATATCTAACGTCCATAATAGCGGAAATATTACGTCGTGTTTACCAATAGACAAGAATTAATCAGTTTAACATCAGTTTTATTGATCAAACGTCAAGAGTACAAACTGACAGAGCTTCGCCTCCAAAATGCCAAAGTTACAAATGAGTGAGGCTTGCTAGCTATTTATAGATGATCAAGTTCGCTAGTGGGAGGTGTAAGTTCGCCCGAACTTGCCTTAGCAAGTTCGGCCAAACTTGACTACACATGTCATCATGGGCGAACTTGTCTCACCTTTACATAAATACTTCATACGACTAGCCTATTCAGCTCTATTCTATACAGATTCGATATAAGACTAAGACATAGACATTATGCACCAATAACCTTCAAGCCGAACAACTATACGCTAAATTCTCCAAATATGAGTTTTGGCTAAAGGAAGTTCAATTCGTAAGACCCTAACATGTTTTTTACCCAAAACAACGCAACGTAAATATGGGCCATAAAATTTCTTCCTTTTAACTATTCTAACATACTTGAAAACCATTTAACCCTACTTCTTTTAAAATAAATTCAACATTTGTCCTCAATTAAATAACCACATTGACAAAATGATTACTACTACGTGACAACTTTTCTGTACAATCCATGATCTTCAGCTCGATCCTCGTCCACTTATCTCTCATGATGATTATGATAATTTGACTAACCTGGGGACACCATATACATAACCAACATGTTTTAGATAGTGACGTCATACATAATTAAATGAATATATAAACAATAAATAACTACATATCAATTTAGCTATGCATACTATATATCCTTCTAAATTTGTTCTTTACACTGGGCCTCGCACCTTCGAAAGCCCAACACTTACATGCCTGCATTCCTGCAATAACCATACAGTTAGCAAGACATAATCTCAAATGTATTGAAAATCCACATCTTTGTATAAACACATACCATTGATTTACATTCGATAGATTACAACCCGTGTTTACTCTTGCATATAGCAGTTCAATATTTGCATATACATACTTATATATTCAGATTTGCATATAGTAGCTCAATATTTGTATATACATACTTGTATATTCAGATTTGCATACAACAGCTCAATATTTGCATATACATACTTTTATATTCAGTTTTGCATATAACAGCTCAAAATTTGTATATACATATTTTTATATTCAGATTTGTATACAGCAACTCAATACATACTATTATATTCAGATTTGCATACAGCAGCTCAATATTGGCATATACATACTTCTATATTCAGATTTGCATACAACAACTCAATATTTTACAAGCCCGCAATTTATTCTACCACTTTACCCCATGCCTTTATGGCTAAAAACCCTACTTTAACTCACTTCCTAGATTTGACCTGTTTAATCTTTATCATGTCACTTCCGACTTACTTAAGCACTTTCGACTCATTTCCACAAAACTTACCTTAGTACTACCGTTTATTCATACATTCTTACATGACTTCCAATAATTAACATACAACAATACATTTTAAAAACTAAAGGGTAAGTCCGGAATTCATTTACTTTAAGTGTTCCAATAAGTGTATTTGTCACCTTGCCTTATCTTGACCCGTTATCCTCCTGAGCTCGAGTCCATGCTAATGTGATTTCCTACCCTTTCATGTCATTATACCCACAACATTGTTAGTATGCATGCTCATTCACACTAAGATTTATTTCCAACCCAAAGGTTGCTTTGACTTTCATTAGTCAATTACTAATATGCATAATACTTACATAAACAATTATATCATATCATTCCAAATTCACATGATTTCATTCATCATCATGTATAACACATAAAGGATCTAACTTGTGTCACGTGATCTCTCTACCCTTACAAATGCATCCAAAAGCCTAGTCATGCTATTCACACATTGTTGACTTTCAGAAAGTCACTGGCCTACTTACACACTTTCCACATATGAACATGTACCCATCTTAATATAGTCGACCATAGTAATGATACCATTTACATTTCATAATCATGGTGTAGGACATACATACAACCACATGATCAACTAATTACATACATACACATGTATAATCAATTCAACACATACTAACATTTTCATGATCCTACAATTGACAACCACATTCAAGGTTAGCAATTTACATAATCTCAACATCATCATTTACTAGTAAGTCCACAAGCTATACATTTATTACATATCCATTTCTAAATTACCATTAAGCAACTAGTCCGACACATGGTGTGCACCACCATTCAAGCATATAGTGCAAGCCACTAATGCATACTTCTACCAATCTTGAACTCAAACAAAAACCTTCACATGGATTAATTCAAACACACCTTCCTCATGTAATTTACTAACACTCACATTATTATCACATTCTATACCTATTTACCAAGTTATTGCATACAATTTCATCTTCTAACTTCTCCTAGACGTTTCATCAAACACCTTGGTATGCGTACTACTTTTTAAGCGTATTATACAAGTATTTCATGCTTTTCTTCCTACTTATCATTTTCATTCATCAACATAAGTAAACATCAAGTAATTTCCATATCATACTCAACCTAACTAACAAGAATTATCACATGAAACATATTACATCAATTTTGAACAAGGATTGGACATGGGTGATACACCCCCATGTTGCCACTTTCACTAACCTAAGTGGGTTTCACCTTTAAACATCAAATTACTTGGTATCATACATAGAATAAGCTCTAGTTTATCATTCTAACACATATCCATGCTCAATTTCAACAAATTCAAGGTTTGATTACAAACCCATTTCATACAAGATCACCAAATCACATATTACAACTTACCACAAGTTTATCTTGTCTAGATGATTAAGAATATAAGCTCATGCATCTGATTAGCTCCATTCCCTAGTCTAATTTAATCAATTGAGCCATTCTTGAGTTGAAGAGGGATTTCTCCTCATCTCTCTCTCTCTTATCATACACACTAGACACACTTAGGTAGTTTAATAAAACTTTCATTCTTTTTGCCAAGTTTAGCCCTCGTGTTTTCCATTCTTTCTTCTTGTCACAAAAATTTATTCATTACTGCTTAACCTACATATCCTAACTAAGTTAAAAGACTTAGTTATTCTATTTCTTTTCATTACCCAAGGAACATACTGACGAAATAAAACTTCTGGTTTTTGGGGTGTAACACAATTTCTTAGTAACGTCGTAAATGAAAAGTGTATTCACCTTGATCCCGCCAAAATGAAGCCATAAAAAATGGTATCGCTTTGAACCGCTACCAAAGTTCGTTCTTTTCTTAGATTGGCGGGTTACTACTGTAGTGCCTCGCGTTTTCCAAACTTTCCATTTATAGCAAGCTCGTGTTGTAATTCTATTTTTGGAAACTATTGTATTTGTATTCTCCATTTTGTTGTAATCATTGTAATCGAGATTTGAATCGTAATGGAATAAACATGTTTATCCTCATACCTGTTATACACAAATCATACTTGTTCATACAATACTTACACATGATACACATACTCGAATATGTGATATATTTGATAATACGCGACATTCATACATGATACATACTTTATACACAATGTGAATACTCGATCTCGATCAATACATACATATGCATACATCATGACATGTTACATGAGCTTGTGATAGCTTATAATACTTAACATGTCCATGAAATACCTTAAATAAGCATTAAAACTCGTCACCCTTGAGTTAAATACCAAAAAAATAATTTTTAACCCGGCTAAGGTCCTTACGGACCGCAAGGGTATCCCCTTACGGTCCGTAAGACCATCTGGGCGGGACATAATTGTTTGGCTCGCGTTTTTGCACGATCCACACACCCACCTCTCCTCTAATCACCTATAAACCCACATTAAACACCTCTAAACCAACCCTAATCATCCTCCTATAAATACAACACTCCTCCAAGCCATTTGACACTTTCACAACCCTCTAATCCTTCCTAAATCACCCTCAAATCATCTCAAGAACACTCATAATCAGAATTTTCAGGCAGATTGTACCACCTTCACAAAAGTGAGCATAAGTTGCTCAAAACTTGTTCTTTTTGCTTGAATCTTTCTTCTAATTACTTGGACAAACTTAGGGTTTGAATCCTAGGGTTCTCCATGGAGAATCCAGACCTGGAAATGCACCAAAGTGTCCTAAACTTCCTGTTATGATTTTAACTCTTTCAAATCTTGTTTAAACTTATCAAACTTGAGTCTAACTCATCTCAAACCTATGTCCTAATGCTTACAACACTTCTTGTGGTTGGTTAGGCTTAAAAACAAGGTTGAGATATTCTAACAAGAGGATTTATCCTCACAATAATTCTGTTTTCGTAGAGCTTCAAGCTCATAAGCGGGGCAAGTTCTTAACTTGTTCATGTTTGTCCACCTTGGTTAAGCTTTGGCTATCCTAAATTTGAGACCACACATCACTTGATGATTTTCATCATTATCTCAAGTAGTTTGCTAGTTCCACAGTGTCACAACCCCGCCTAGCCGTTGACGTGTGTCAAGAACACTCATAATCAGAATTTTCAGGCAGATTGTACCACCTTCACAAAAGTGAGCATAACTTGCTCAAAACTTGTTCTTTTTGCTTGAATCTTTCTTCTAATTACTTGGACAAACTTTGGGTTTGAATCCTAGGGTTCTCCATGGAGAATCCAGACCTGGAAATGCACCCAAAGTGTCATAAACTTTCTGTTATGATTTTAACTCTTTCAAATCTTATTTAAAGTTATCAAACTTGAGTCTAACTCATCTCAAACCTATGTCCTAATGCTTACAACACTTCTTGTGGTTGGTTGGGCTTAAAAACAAGGTTGAGAAATTCAAATAAGAGGATTTATCCTCAGAATAATTATGTTTTCGTAGAGCTTCAAGCTCACAAGTGGTGCAAGTTCATAACTTGTTCATGTGTGTCCACCTTGGTTAAGCTTTGGCTATCCTAACTTTGAGACCACACATCACTTGATGGATTTCATCATTATCTCAAGTAGTTTGCTAGTTCTAAAGTGTCACAACCCCGCCTAGCCATTGACGTGTGTCATTGTGTGCTCTCCGGGTTGTATTCACTTGGCTACTTGATATCATGGTGACACACCTTACATTCTTGTCATTTACATTCTTGTTTATTTTCTTGTTCTAGTACCCTCCTTGTTACCTATGGTGACTTGTGTAGTGGTGAACATCATAAGAGGCTCCAAAGTGGATGGTTAATCCTCCCACCTCCTACTTTACTTACATGATACATAGAGGTACAAAGTGGATGGTTCATCCTCCCACCTCTTACATGATTATATAACTATATATCTATGGACTATAATATAATCCTAAGAACCGAACCCTTGTTAGTGACTAAATAATCATCTATCGAGCTATTAAGTTTTGTCACTAAAGTATGTAGTTCCTTGTCACGATTCTAATAGGTCTCAAACCTATGAAACCATACAAACCCATTCGGCTTGTCATAGTGTCAAGAACAAGTGCTATGTCCTAGTGATTATTTTCATACATAATACTTTATCCTTATTTTCATAATCTCGATCGAATAATCCGAATCTTTCGTTACACTCATAACTAATACCTATGTTCTTCTTGTAGAAGGACAAGGTGCCAAACTCTAAACATCACAACAAAGCTCCCGGGATTATTTATGTGGAACACTTAGCAAAACCGTGAGTACACTCGACCCATTTACCTTTTATCACTTTTGGGTTTTAACATGTTTCGTATCAAAATACACTATCACGAACTTATGCTTTTACATACTCAATCCTTATACATGAATACTTGTTATGCTTAGATACATGCTAGATTATACATGCTTGATCATTAACTTAGCTGCCCAACTTATCATATAATGCGCTATAGGAGTAGCACGCCGCCTGTCGCGGTTATGTTAAGATTATCATACTCATCTTAGACTTGTCGCTTTTCTGACAAGGGAAGCTCGATCTCGTTAAAACTTTTGTGGAAACTCGGGGTTTGATCTAGTGTTGCATGCTTAGTATATACTTCGCTTACAATTACCATGTGGATTCGAGTTATACATTTTATACTTATGCTATGTATCACCAAACTAGTGTACTCACCTTTGCTTTTGCATTTGCATTGAACTCGTATTTTAACATGTTACAGGTTGATGAAGATGTTGCCATGAAATTGGAGTAGTGATGATGCTTAGATACACATATAGACGTTAGGTTTATAAATGTTGTATCAAATTTTTCCCTTTGCTATTGTTGTATATTGAAATTCCTTGTAATGTATGAAAATTTTACTATGAAATAAAATCCGGTTTAATTAAATATTGTCGCAATTAGTATTTATGAGCAATGAGAAATCTATTTCGTCCCGCCTCGATGTTTCCGCCGTCGGTTAGGGTGTGACAGATTGGCATCAGAGCCATAACTATAGGGAATTAGGTAGAATTGCCATGTTCGACCTAGTCTATAGTTTAAGTGCCCATTTTTGACCATTCTTATATCATGCTAAAAAACTTTATTCATCCTCATTGCTTCTTCCTTATCTTTTGGTCTTAAAACTTACATAACGTCTTTCCAACGATGTTTACACAATACACTTGAAGACTTGAAGAAACTCGTGATGCAACGAGGCGATTTGCACCAAGATAGGTCCAATGACTTACAATTTTTGGTGAAATCCCTCATTCCGCGTATTTGATTTTTTACGAAGTTATACCATCAAGTTAGGAGTGACATCCACACCTTGATGGAAACTTCCATATCATACTCTAGTGGATCTTACAAAACGAGTCGGAATATGCTCCTCGTTTAGTAAGAAACAACCACACTTAGGGTACGAAATCGTCAAGTTAGGTCTGAAACCCGCACCTTGTCGATTAAGTCCCATTCCTTGATTTTCGTTCTCAGCCAAAGTTTCGATTTTCTAATCGATTAGAGACGTGTAGTAACTGGAAGGGTAAAATACCGTTAGTCGCTTCTCGATGAGAGTATTTTACCTATAGGCCAAAGCACGTTTCTCTAATTAGAAAGGATCTTTGATTCACTTTGGAATTGTTGACGTTTCTCTACCCGAAACAATCTCATATTTTATTGACCCAATCTTTAATGTTATCTCAATTTTTATATGACTTTAAACTTGTTACCTTATTCATTTCGACCTGTTACACATTTCGCACGTTTATCGCAATAAAAAACAATACTAATTCTTGTGAACAAACTAAATTTATACTCCTTATTCGCATTCATACGCGATTATACATGCTATACTTGATACATTCATGCAATCTTATGTGAACCATACTTGAACCTTATACCTGCGTATACAAAACTTGTTTTCTTTATTATGATCAAGTCTCATCCCCATTTCCTTCTATGTTGAACCTCTAGATGAACTCCCCAATCTTGAACAAGAAGTCCAAGAGGTCCAATAAGGGGTCCAACAACAACAATGAAGACTCCATCTCCAAACAAGAACTTGTCGGTCTTGTCGTCGAGCAAATGGCTGATCAAATGGCCCGTGTCATCCCCGATATTGTTAGCCAACTTCAAACCATCAACACCGAAACACCTAAATCCTCCGCCGATTCAAAAACCGAAGCTCCAAAAACGTCCTACCAATTCAAGCATTTCATGGCTTGTGAACCAGTCGAATTCACTGGCATGGTCGGTGTCACCGCCGTGATCAATTGGTTTGATGCGATGGAACTTACCTTCCTTCAAGCGGGTGCCCTGATGAACTTCGAACCCTCACGCTACCGGGGTCTTTCGCCAGAGAGCCCTCGAGTGGTGGACTGCGAAACGCAACAAGCGTGGCAACGAAGCATCCCACGCTCTACTTGGGACGAGCTTAAGGAGCTCATGAGGGATCAGTTTTGTCCTCCCCACGAGACCCTGAAGCTCAAGAACGAATTCTGGAATCTCACGCAGCAAGGGAGCGACGCTGAGGGACTGGTCGCTCGCTTCAAACAGTTGAGTATCGTCTGTCCTGGGTGGATACGGTCCCCAAGGTGATAGCTAAGCTCATTCGTTCGCTTTCGCTTGTGATTATGAACCATGTAGTCGTCGCACGCCCCAAAACCATCGAAGAAGCCTATAGCACCATCATAGAGCTTAACCACAACTGCATCCTTCAGGGGGCCTACAACAAGGTTCCTATGAAGCATGCGCACCAAGCCACCGTCAATACCACCACTACCAAATCGCCTCCCCCTCAAACAAAAAAGAACAACATTAAGAACAAGAAGCGGAAGGCTTCAGTTCAAAACAATGCGGTTGTCACTCTGCCTACCCCTACACCTCTAAACGCCATCTCCACCACCCAAAACATCAATCCATCCAAACGAAACTACACCGACACTTGGCCTGGTATGATTGTTGCACCTACCACCATCTCCCTTCCACCCCGTGTCGAAAGTGCGCCAACTGTAATAGGATGGGGTATCTTTCTAGCCATTGTCGCCAACTCCAAAGCAACCAAGCCATTGTCCCTAACCCTAACCCGAACCAAACTCAGCCTCAACGTTAGAATGCTCCTGTAAGAGCATGTTACAAATGTGGCGATCTCAATCGTCTTTCCAATGTTTGTCCCCTTCTCAACCAACAGCATCAGCATCAGCAACAGCAGCAGCCTGAACCTGCAAAAGGATGAGCTTTCATGCTTACCTCCGCTCAAGCCCAAAGCTCTAAGGACGTCATCACTGGTATGTTCCTTATGAACCATATTTATGCTACATGCCTATTTGATACTGGTGCCGATATAAGCTTTGTATCTTTAGAATTTGAACCCTTTAAGTGCGAACAATCTAAAATGCCTAATCCTTTCGCTGTCGAAGTCGCTAATGGTAAAACCGTCTCCACTGATTCCATTCTTTCTGGTTACTCTTTGATTCTTAACGATCATACGTTCTCCATTGATCTCATTCCCATGCCAATGGGTAGTTTCGACATCATAGTAGGCATGGATTGGCTTATGCGAGTTCATACCGAAGTTGTTTGTTCCGAAAAATTCATCCGCCTTCCTCTTCCTCAAGGTGATTCTCTACACGTCTATGGTGAGAAACCTTCTAAAGGTCTCATACTTATGTCGTGCATCAAAGCGAACAAGTACTTGCTTAAGGAGTACTTTGCCTTTCTTGCCCACATTATGGAAAAGAAAGACAAAGGTCCTAGCATAAGTGATGTTCTTGCCGTTTGTGAGTTTCCTTCCATTTTTCCTGAGGATCTTCCGGGTCCTCCGCCTCCTAGAGTTGTTGATTTTCATATTGATCTTATTCCTGGCGCAACTCCTATTGCAAAGGGTCCTATCGTTTAGCACCCTCGGAGATGCAAGAGCTATCGAGCCAGCTTCAAGAACTTCTTGATAAAGGTTTTATATGTCCTAGTACTTCTCCTTGGGGCGCTCCCGTTTTGTTCGTCAAGAAGAAAGATGGGTCTTTTCGGATGTGTATTGACTATCGTGAGCTCCACAAGCTTACAGTCAAAAACCGTTATCCACTTCCTCGTATTGACGATCTCTTCGATTAATTGCAAGGTGCAAAGTGCTTTTCAAAGATTGACCTCCGTTCTGGCTACCATCAACTTCGGGTTTTCGAGGAAGATGTACCCAAAACCGCCTTTCGCACACGTTATGGACACTACGAGTTCGTGGTTATGCCTTTTGGGTTGACCAACGCACCTGCAGTGTTTATGGATCTCATGAACCGCGTGTGTAAGCCTTTTCTCAATCATTTTGTCATTGTACTCATCGATGATATCCTAATCTACTCCAAGATGAAAGAAGAGCATGGATGACATTCGGGCCTCATTCTTCAGCTATTGCAAACCGAATGTCTTTATGCCAAATTCTCCAAGTGTGAATTTTGGCTAAAAGAGGTTCAATTCTTAGGTCACACCGTCAATGAACTCGGTATTCATGTTGACCCTGCAAAGATAGAAGCTATGAAGAATTGGATTGCACCTAAGTCGCCCTCTGAAATTCGTTCGTTTCTTGGCCTATCTAGGTATTATCGCCGTTTCATCTCGAACTTCTCAAAAATTGCTATTCCTTTGACTTCGTTGACTCAAAAAGATAAACCTTTCGTTTGGGGTCCCGAACAAGAGGAATCTTTCCAAACGCTCAAGGACATGCTTTGTAATGCTCCTATCCTCACTCTCCCCGATGGGAACGACGATTTCGTCATGTATTGCGATGCCTCTAACCAGGGTCTTGGTTGCGTACTCATGAAACGAGACGAAGTAATCGCTTACGCGTCAAGACAACTCAAAATTCATGAGAAAAACTATACTACTCACGACCTTGAACTTGGTGCAGTTGTTTTTGCTTTAAAGATTTGGCGACACTACCTTTATGGTACAAAGTGTACAGTCTTCACCGACCATAAGAGCCTCCAACATATTTTTGATCAAAAGGAACTCACCATGCGTCAACGCCGTTGGGTATAATTGTTAAACGACTACGACTGTGATATTCGCTACCACCCTGGCAAAGCGAATGTTGTGGCCGATGCACTCAGTCGTAAGACTCATGTTAAGAGTGTTCGTTGCTACCAAATCGTGGGAAAACTCAACGAGTCGATTCGACAAGCACAATTTACTGTCATTAACAAGGGTAACCTCGATAGCAAATTAAATTGTGGAGTCGAAAACCCGCTCGAAGCTAAACCTGATGGTATTCGTTACTACCATAGTCGTATTTGGATTCCCGATCGTCTCAATCTTTGGATTACTATGATGGATGAATCCCACAAATCCCAATACTCCGTTCATCCTGGAGCTGATAAGATGTACCATGATTTGCGTGCATCCTATTGGTGGTCTGGAATGAAACATGATATCGCCCTTTACGTCTCCAAATGCCTTACGTGTTCCAAAGTCAAGGCAGAACATCAACGTCCCTCTGGTTTACTCGAACAACCAGAAATTCCTGTCTGAAAATGGGAGAGCATAGCCATGGATTTCATCACGAAATTGCCTTGTACTTCGTCTGGTCATGACAGCATTTGGATTATCATCTATTGTTTTACCAAATCCGTGCATTTCCTCGCTATCCGTGAAGATTACAAAGTCGAGAAATTGGCCCGTATCTACACGGATGAAATCATTAGTCATCATGGTAATCCTCTTGATATTATCTCTGATCGTGACGCTCGTTTCACCTCTCGCCTTTGGCAAACTTTTCAATCCGCCCTTGGCTTTCAGCTTAATCTTAGCACCGATTTTCATCCTCAGTCGATGGTCAAACCGAGCGTACTATCCAAACCCTGGAGGATATGCTTTGGTCATGCATAATCGATTTTGGTGGCAATTGGGATTCGCACTTAACCTTGGTTGAATTCTCGTACAACACTAGTTATCACGCTGGTATTCAAATGGCTCCATTTGAAGCATTGTATGGTCGTAAGTGTCGTTCGCCTATTTGTTGGCACGAGATTGGAGACATACAAATCACCGGTCCCGAGCTAATACAAGAGACAACGGACAAGATCTTACAAATATGTGATAATCTCCTCAAAGCACGAAGCCGACAAAAGAGCTACGCTGACAAAAGACGCAAGCCCTTGGAATTTTATATAGGTGATCATGTACTTCTCAAGGTATCACCTTGGAAAGGCGTTGTCCGTTTTGGTAAGAAAGGCAAACTCGCTCCTCGCTACGCGGGTCCTTTCAAGATCTTGTAAAGGATTGGCAAGGTAGCGTATCGACTAGACCTACCTCAAATGCTCAACAACGTTCATCCTGAGTTTCACGTTTCAAATCTCAAGAAGTGTCTAGCCGAAGAAGGACTTCAAGTTCCGCTCGAAGATCTTCAAATCAACGATACTTTGCACATTGTGGAGAAACCGGTCTAAATCATGGACTGAGGAGTCAAGCAACTGTAGGACCAATCCTTATAGCATAGGAACCTAGATTTGATATCTAATGTCCATAATGGCGGAAACAATATGACATGATTACCAAATAACAAGAATTACTCAGTTATACGTCAATTTTATTGATAAACTTCAAGTTTCCAAATTGACAGAGCTTCGCTACACAGAGCACCAAAAGTTACAAATGAGAGAATCAAGCTAGCTATTTATAGAAGCACAAGTCCGCTGGTGAGAGACTAAGTTCGGGCGAACTTGCTAAGGCAAGTTCGGCCGAACTTGACATCAACAACACCATGACCAGCGAACTTGGCATATAAACACTTAAATACAGACTCGATATAAGACTAAGACATAGACATTCTGCACCAACAGACTCCCCCTTGGATATCGTCTTTGTCTTTTATCAGTCTTCAACACTCTGTCTTCAATAAAACTTTAACATTAACGCCCAAAGAAGTGTTTGTATGGCTTCTTTCGTCTTTCGAGCTTTGGATCTGGCGTCTGATCAGTAGGTGGCACTTTAGTCATAAATTGGAACCTTCTGAGGCTTGTCGCCCTACCTCTTTCATGAATCTCTTTGAGACGCTTCCCTTCTTTCAAAAACTCTTCCCGTTCAAGTTCCCTCCAGCTCGATTCCCACATTTTACCAGAGTTAACTTCATGTGCATAGCAAACATTTACGACCCTCTGATATTGCATCACTTGCTCTTTTTCATGTTTTTTAAAACAAATCTTTCTATAAAATAAACATTTTATATCCTCCTTCGAGTAGTTCACTAGCCACATTGGGTCTAGTATCCTTATCGTTCTCCACAGCCCTCTCAATCCTTCAGCTCCAAACATTTCAACCCTTTCCTGAGTGAATCCAAATGATCTTCAAATCTAAGAACAATAACTGCTTCACACGTTGTCAGATCCACTTGCCATCACTTGAATAAAGAATAAAAAATTTGTTCGATTGGCATTAGGGGCATATTTCGCATTGCTCGCGGACGTTTCATGATTAACGTGATATCCTTTTCTCCAGTCTTCTTATTTGTTTTGATGCGACGCTTAGGAATGAATGGCTTCTAATATCTAAAACCTTTAGTAGCCTCAAACTTGATCATTTTCCAAAGCAGCTGATCAATGAACTTCATATGATACGTGACATTTCTTGTCTGCACCAACTCTTCAACATCCCAATATGGAAGTGTTTTGAAATCTGCCAGATATCTGAATTATTGAACTCCAAATTCCCTTTTGATGGCATACACGTTCAACTCTTTAAACCACCCCTAGCTAAGTATATCTCCCAATGACACATCTTTATCTCTGGTAAAGAATGCTAGTGGACATTGAAACTTACGTTCTCTTGGCATTTCTTTAAACCAGGACTTCTTCGCTTGCGCAATTTCCTCTTTAGTCATTGGTTTAAGACTTTCCTTGTCATACAGACTCTTAGATCTTTTCTTCAACATGTCTTCATTTAACTGTTTGTACATCTCCTCAAAAGTTGGAAAACTATCTGTGTTCTGACCGACGTACTTCTCAGCTTCATCTTTTTCATCATCAGAAGACCAATCTTCAACTATAACCCTGTTATATTCATCAGCATCATATCTACATTTGTAATGATACTCATTCGGCTCAAACATATTCACATTCAGAACTTGTTCTTCAAAATCAAAATCGAATGATTCTGCATCAACATCAATCATCTTTGCAAGAACTTCTTTAGAATAGTTATGCACGTATTCGCCCTCTTCGACGTTGTGTTCTAGCATCAGAATCAACGGCTTTGTAGGAACTGCAGCCATAGGCATAGCTGTAATAGCGTTTGACATATCAACATCATCCTTTTGTTCCCCTGTTCGCTCCCCTGAGTTTGATCTTCCATTTGATTTGATTCATCGTCCAGTAACGAGGAAAAGTCAAACTCATCAGTAAATTTAGCATCAACCACCTTTAGACCGACTCCACCCTGTTCATCATCATTATTACCATCATCGTTGTCAGAGTCATCAGTATCGTTTGCCTGATCATCATCATCGTCTTTATCTTCAGCTTCATCATCGTCTTTTGTTTCTGTTTCTGTTTCTGTAGCGATTACAGACTCCGAAGCTTTAGCAGGCTCTTTCTCAGTTTCTGTAATCTCTGGCATGTATTCAACAACATTCTTTCTTTTTCCATGTTCTGCCAGTTCTTTATCAGCTTTTTCCTTGGCTTCCTGCAGATCTATTCTTGCATGTTCAGCATCAAAATCAATACCAAGACTATTTGTCAGAACTTTCTGCAGTCTAGAGAATCTTCGATCATTCAACCCCTTTTCCAATCGTAATTCTGCTAATTCTTTCATCAATCTTTCGTTTGCGTCTTGTAAACTTTCAATTAGGGCCTTTAGATACCCTCGATCACCTTCTAAAAACTTGACTTTGTCAGACAAAATCTCTTTCTCTACTTCGCTCTGCTTTATCAACTTCTCTAACTCAGCTTTCTCAGTCTCGTTTTTAGCAACTTTGTCTTCCAACACTTTCACACGCTTCTCTAACTCATCAACGTCTAATTCTGGAAAGAAATCATTTAAGTCTTGAAGATCCACTGGCACATTCGGAATATCTCCAAATAACTTTGATTTCGGAGTAGTCTTTGGCGTTGTAGTCTTTGTTGGAGTAGACTTTGGTGTAGCATGAATAACATTCTCAGGTTGTGATCCTGATGGATGCTCTTGAGAATCAAAGATCGGAATATCTAACAATATAGTCTCAGGAGGTTCTTGTGTAACTCCAGGACGTTTTGATTCAGCTCTGATAATAACAGGAGGATCTTGTGTAGAAGGTTCTTGTGGGACTCCTTTCTCCTGTGCACCAGAAGGTTCTTGTGGGACTTCTAGGCTTTCTTCGTGATTCTGCCCTTCGCACTTGGAGAACAAGGTGTTTTAACTTGAACATCTTTTGCTGTCGATTTTTGACACTTTGTTCTTTTCTTCAGCCTTTCTTCATCTGACTCTTTCTCTATTTCAGGCTCGTAATCGGCATCACATTTAGTTAATCTTTCTTTTTCAACTTCGGCATCAACAATCTTTTGCCTTTTCTCCAGAGAATCATCTGATTCTTCATCTTTGTCAGAAGTAGCCGATATAACATCATCGTTTTGAGTATCAGTCTCTGTTTCTTGACTTTCAATATTAACAGCAGCACTAGAGCCAGCCTCGCGTTGAACATTTTCAGGCTCGTTTTCGTCTATAAGCATAGTGTCAGCTTTCTTAGATACACTTTTCTTTTTCTTTTTGACTTCATCCTTTAAAAACCATTTGTTGCGTGCTTTCGGCTTGAACGTCGCAAACCATTCCTTTTCAGCATTTAACTCTTTTTCGTCACCACTACCATCAACAGGTGCAAAATACTTCTCATCTTTCATAGCCCCAAACAGTGGCTTTGCAACAGGTGTTGAATCCTGCTTCTGAAACTTGATCAATTTCTTCACGGTAGTTTCATCAAGATGACTAAAGTATAAGATGTCATTTGGATCACGTGCAATGTCTGTAAACTTCTCATCAATGAGCATCCGTACGAATCTTAGATACAAACACAATCTAACATCTTCCAAATTCTTTGACATGTGTGTAAAAACGAGCTTTGAATAGTTGTACGGCTTCTTCAAGATCAACGCCGTAGCCATGCAAGCCATATAGTCTTGGACGTCATCGAGACCTGCTTTCCGATGGCTGAATGTATGAATAATTGCATGCATGAGAAGCTTGTATGGGTTTGTAACTTCCCTTTTCTTCAACGTAGGCTTGTTCACGCTCCCTTTGTAGCCATTCAGTAAAAACATCCACGCACCATCTTCTCGTCAAAAAAATAGATCATCTTTATCATCGTTGAACTGTAAGATCCTTCTGATAACTTCTTCAGTGATCGTAATATTTTTATCTTCGTTACCGACTTGAACGACTGACCTAATAGTCTTCTTGTCTTCACTCAATGAAGAATTCATCCAAAAATGATAAATATGCGATCGATAAGACACCGTTCTTTCCTGATAGCACGATGCATCAGAATATTCTTCAAGAACTTCAAAATACTAATAAACTCCTTTAACGATGGACATAGCGTCTTGTCAAGCGTAATACAGGTATTATGAAACTTGGAATAATCGATAGTGATTACCCGCGCTGGAACTGGAACCTGAAAAAACGACCAAAACATTTAGCACGCATTTCAAGAAAAGTTACAAATTATTCAACATATTACATCAAGTTCGTTTGAACTTGACATGCACAATTCACACAATTTTAAGCAATTTCGCCCGAACATGTATCAAATACATGTTCCTTTACAAAATCACAAGTTCGGGCGAACTTATTATTGAGCATTACAATTTTATTCCATAAGTTCCGTCGAACTTATCCAAACATTTTACATTTTTCAATTTTCTTTTAAGTTCGGTCGAACTTGGGGTTTGAAGATAGTTTTATTGTTAAGGGGGCAAGTTCGGCCGGACTTGATGAACAAGTTCGGGCGAACTTGTCATCTTCTCCACCAATCCTACAACAACCAATTCATATCAATCTGGTCAAATCCAACACATATTCAATGTCGTTTTATGTGAGTGATCATCATTTTAAGTTCAATTAATCCATAAGAACCCTAGATTTACCAGTTTAAACAATTTCAGATTTAAACTAGTTCAAAGTTCATCAATTCATGGTCCAATGGATGATATCTCACCTCAGCCATTGCTATAGATGTGCTAATCACCTAAAGCAAATAAAATTTCGGTAGCACAACGACTCAAACTTAACAATTTTGCAGATTTCTCTAAATCGCCTCAAGTTCGTTCTGAGTTAAAGACCAGTGATAATGAAGTTCGGCCGAACTTACAATCCTTTTATAGCATAGCAAGTTCGGGCGACCTTCTAAGCCCAAGCTTTGAAAGCCCATTGCAAGTTCGGGCGACCTTCTAAGCCCAAGCTTTGAAAGCCCATTGCAAGTTCGGGCGAGCTTACAATATCTCAATAACTTCCCAAACAAGTTCGGTCGAACTTGTTTCAATCTTGATTTCTAAACTTTTAAGCAAGTTCGGCTGAACTTGCCTAAACTAAGTTTAAATTTTTCAAGATTTTGCAATTAAGTCCCTGAGCTTTTCAGCTTTTACCAGTTTTGAAAATCCACTCAGTTGACCAAGTCCAAGTTAATGACCTTGGTTAACTTGATTTGTCTGCCAAGTCCAAGTTAATGACCTCGGTTCGACCCGTTATGAGCAAACTGTTGGTATTCTCAATTTTAAAGTTTCAAATTAATGAACTTTTAATCGTTTTGGCTTTTCAGATTTAACAGATTAGCTCCTAGCCCGTTGTCACTTAGATTTCCATCAGTTTTGCACTTTTCCAGACTTCGATGTTCCGTTCTCCAACATTGGCTTGTTGAAAAATAACTCAGAAACAAAATCTTTTTGTCTTTTTGGAAGTTTATGCTAAAACACACTGAAAATCTTTTTGAATTTAATCTGAAAATCAAATTGAACTATGTACAAATATATTTACAATAATTACAGACATATTTTTGTGAATTCATGTCTAAGGATCATATCAGTTGTTTGAGACATATCACCAGTACCGTTGACCTTTATCTTACATTAAGTTTTAAACTTGTTTACCTAGATTGTCGATATGTTTGTCCACTTAAACTTTGACACATTTCTGAATTGTTCCAAGATATCTTAGGTATGAATTATGAGACTTGACTTAACCGTGTTTCCCACTTCTAGAATATGGAATCCAGATTCCCTAGATTTCATCTTACAGGTGAATATAGCATAATTGATATCTGTATCTGGGATAATGCGAAGCCTTGAGAGCTCAGGTTAATACCACCGTATCGACAAAGAGATGAAGGCTCGACTTTAGGTGTGTTCCATTTAAGGAATCTTTTCAGCACTGCAAATGATTAGATCTTTCGATTCTTTTCAAGTTTTGCATGCAGTTTTAGGGGTTTATAGCAAAAGTATTATAGAAGTTCTAGGCTATTGCTTCCGCAAAATCAGAAGAACTTGTATAATACCCCAGATATCAACTATCTATAAAGACCTCGTATCTCAGAATCAGGCAATCTTTCAATCGAAATTTCAGAGTACTAAGTCCATATATCCAAGATGTGTTAATCCACAAATTTAAGCAGTTGTGAAATTTAGTTTATATCCCAGAAACAATTTACTGAACGTGTTAAGCCTATCGACACATCCACATTAAGACTTTTTATTACTTTTTAAACTTTCCATTTCTTTAGCGTACTGTGATAGTCCACTGATGTACTATCATTTCCTTTGTGACACTTATTCTTTATGTCTTTTTTGATGTTTTTGTATTTTTAAAATTTTCATATGTGTTTTTTTTTATTTTCCCAAACCTTACTCCTCCTAGAACCAAAAACATCTTTTTGTATTTTAGATTTTTTAAGAAAATACTAAACCTATGAACTAACAAACCAATGTGGATTACGCGAACTCATCATCTGATCCATATTCAATCTCCGGTTCCGCACCTGTCAACAAATTTTTAATACCGTTAAGCCTCATTAGATATTTAAATCGTGTTAATGGAAAAGCTTTGGTATAAAAATCATCTTTTTGCTCGTCGGTGTGGATTTTTTCTATTTGTACCAACTTCTTTTCGTAGCAGTCACGAATGAAGTGGTAATGAATTTCTATGTGTTTAGTTCGGGAGTGGTGAACAAGATTTTTAGTGATGTCAATAGCTGCCTTGTTATCTACGTATAAAGGCGTATCAAGAAGTGCAATCCAAAGTCCCTCATCTATTGTTGAATCTAAAGGATTTGTGAACAACAGCTGGAAGCAGAAGTGTATTCCGCTTCACAAGTTGATAGAGAGACCGTGGTTTGTTTCTTGCATTGCCACGTTACCAAACGAGTTCCGAAGAACTGGCAACCAGCCGTTGTAGATTTAGAATTCAGCTTGTCCACCCCGAAGTCTGATTCAGTGTATCCCGTCAGATCAAAGTTATCGTTCTTTGGATACCACAAGCCGGCGCTTGGACATCCCTTCAAGTAACGGAATATTCTTTTGACCATCTGCACGTGTGACACTCGAGGACTGGATTGATATCTAGCGCGTAGACAGGTAGGATACATGATATCTGGGCGAGATGTCGTCAGATACATGAGAGATCCTATCATCGACCGATAGAGCGTATCATCTACTTTGGTTCCAGTTTCGTCGATGCAAATCCCATGGTTCAGCGCCAGCGGAGTCGAAAGCGGCTTCGAGCTATCCATTTCAAACTTCTTGAGAATATCGTGAACATACTTCGTTTGATGAATGAATATGCTGTCTGATAACTGATCCACCTGTAATCCGAGAAAGAATTTCATTTCGCCCATGGAGGACATCTCGAATTTCTTCTTCATGATCTTTTCGAACTCTTTGCAAAGACTATCATCCGTTGAACCAAAGATGATATCATCCGCATAGATTTGTACGATGAGTAGGTGATTTCCGACTTCCTTGGTAAATAATGTACTATCCACTATGCCTCTCGTAAAGCCGTTTCCAACTAGATGTTGCGATAACTTCTTGTACCAAGCTCTCGGGGCTTGGTGTAAACCGTATAAGGCTTTGTCTAGGAGATAAGCTTTGTTCTTGTTCAGCAGATCGACGAACCCCGGTGGTTGGCCGACGTACACTTGTTCGCGTAGCTTACCATAGAGAAATGCGGATTTCACATCTAACTGGTACAACTTAAAACCTTTCCAAGCTGCGAACGCAAGGAAAATGTGGATTGACTCTAATCGTGCAACCGGTGCATAAACTTCCGTATAGCCAATTCCTTCTTGTTGGTGGAAACCTTTGACAACCAACCGAGCTTTGTTTCTGACTATCACACCCCGATCATCCCTTTTACACTTGAAGACCCACTTTGTGTCTATAGCTTTCTGCTTCGGTGGTAAATCGACAAGCTTCCAGACTCCCAGTTTCTCAAACTGTAGCATTCCTCTTGTATTGCTATCACCCAGTTCTCGTCACCCAGAGCTTCATTCACAGTCTTTGGCTCTATTTGAGATATGAAACATGAATAATAGCAGTAGTCTTGAGTTGGAGCAACTCGGGTGTAAACAACTTAGTGCTTTGTTGATTTGACTTCTCGTTCGCATACCAGTTTGAAATTCACCAATAATATTCGTTGAAGGATGATAAGAATACGATCGTGGCATTTCTTCACTAGGAACCAACCGAGCTTTGCTGATTTATCACACTCAGATCAACTATCATTCAACATTAGGAGCACTAGATGAAGCTTCGTTCTGATTGCTCAGGCCTGCATATTGATTCAACATGTTGGATATCTGCTCAGATTCTTCATCCGATGAGGATTCTCCATCAGCATCAAATGTCGGTGCTTCATCAGAGTCAGAATTCTGATTCTGGGGCATATTTGGCACCGTTGTTGCATTTTCTGGTTCAGAGGAGACATTCGATGGAGTCATAGTATGTGTTGCTTCTCTTCAGAAACATTTTCAACTTGAACACTACTATTACTCGGACCTGCTCCAGAAGACGAAGTAGAACCATTAGTGGGTTGATTAACCACATTTGGCCTACTAATATGTTCTTGATTCGCCGACTGTTGAACATAACAAAGCGCTGCGAGTTCTTCATCAGACGGTTCTTCTAGCAAGACGAATGACTTCCACAGATCTTGATAATTAAACAACCACGCGTCGCCTTTCCTCTGAATAGGAGTTGTATACTGGACACAATCAACGTGTTGTGCTTCAATTACCTGTCTCAAAGAAGGAACATATACTCTTCTTAGCGGACTAGCATACCCGACAAAGAAACCTTCAAGCGATTTGGCGCCGAACTTACCATCTTGATCAATTACTGTACATGGTGCACCAAATGGCTCTAGATATTTCAAATTTGGGTTCCTTCGGTTAATCATCTCAAAACATGTCTTTTTAGTCGGTTTGACAGTTGAGACCCTGTTTAGTGTGTAGCAAGCCGTAGCAACCGCCTCACTCCAGAAGCTAACAGGAAGTTTCGAGTCTGCAAGCATGGTTCTTGCTGTTTCGATCAAAGTTCTGTTCTTCCTCTAGCTACGCCGTTTTGTTGTGGAGTATAAGGTGCACTGAATTCGTGCAGAATTCCTTTGGCGTTGCAAAACTCTTTCATCTTGTTGTTCTTGAATTCCGCGCCGTTGTCACTGCAAATACGTCTGACAGGGAGATGATATAGATTTTCGAGCTTCTTGAAGAGAATCACCAGATTGTCGAACGTTTCATCTTTAGACTCTTGAAATATACCCACGAATATCGAGAATAATCATCTGTGACGACTAAGTAGTATAGGTCTCCTGAAATACTTTGGACGTTCACTGGACCAAATAAATCCATGTGAAGACGTTCAAGCGGCAGCTTTATAGAATTCAGAATCTTCTTCGGATGCGACTTTTTGATCTGCTTCCCCTTTTTACATTCTAGGCAGTGATCAGTCATATGGAAGCTTCGAAGATTCACCCCCTCAATCGTTATGAACCAGAAAATTCATTTTTCGTAGATGAATGTGCCCCATTGTTCTATGCCAAAGAATAGAATCTTTCTCCGTAGCTTTCGTTACAAAACATTGGGCCGATTTAGATGATGTGGTAGCGACACCCGTATCCAGCACATATAAATCGTTTTCGCGTGGGGGCGCGCATGAGAATCCAGTCATCAGGAATCTTAAAACCCGGCTTCAGAATGATACACTCTTTGTCATTGAAATGTACCGTGAACTGTTTATCACAAATCTGCGAGATGCTCAGAAGATTGTTCTCAAGCTCAGCAATGTAGCTCACACGATCAAATGATACAACGCCATTGGAAAGTTTTCCTTCGGCGATGATCCTTCCACCTTGATTACCGGCAAAACCAACATATCTGCCATTTATAGATTTTATGTCGAAGAGAATAGCTTTCATCCCTGTCATGTGCCTTCACGCTCCACTATCCAGAATCCACTTTGAAAGAACGGATCTCTGGAGCCCCTGCACACATTATCATTCAGTTAAAAAGCGCGACCCAAGCCTTCTTGGGTCTTAGGTTTGGGATAAAAGCTGCGTAATCATCCTCAAAATCTCCATCTGAGCCTCCACTGTCATTTACATTTTCAAAGTTAACTTTCTTTTTACCTTTTGAAGATTTGATACCAATTGAAGATTTGACAGTTTCAGGTTTATTTTCAGATTTAGATTCTTTGCTATTACCAGTCTTAACAAGCTCAGACTTGGTAATTTCAGATGTTGATGACTTCTTTTTAGCAATCCAGGCTTGTGATTTTATGTTTGCCTTTTTTTATGTAAAACCTTGATTCATTTGCCTTGGAAGTTTCACCTTTTTTGAAAGTTGAGTTTTCAAATTTAGTTTTAGGTTTAATTTCAAGTTTTGATTAATTTCTTTTCAGAATAGTGACAAGTTTTACAAACTCTGGTTGCTTAGGTTTTACAACATCTGAACTTTCTTTCCTTCGAAGATAGACCGGCTTTGATTTCGGACACTTGCTTGCAATATGACCAATTTCATTGCACTTGAAGCAAGTCTGATCATCATGGACATGTCCACTAGTGGGTTTTACACCACTTGTGGCTTTAGCCTTATCTTGAAGTTCCTTTTCTTTCTTAAACTCATCGTTTGATTGCTTCCAATCAAACTTTCCTCTTGAACCGTGCTTGTCCCATAAATGAATGTCATGTTTTTATCTTTGTATTCGTGAAATGGTGACTTTTTCTTAATCAGTTCATCATTCTCCTCTAAACCCAACCCAGCTCTCCGGTTTTCCGGATGATCACCACCATTTCTCTGGTAGTTATTGTAATTTCTTTTGGGTTTAGAATAGAATTTCTTTTCATTCTTCTCCAGATCCTATGATGTAACTTCAACCAGTTTGAACAGTTTATCAAGTTGTTCTTCTTATTCCGAATCGGGAAACTGTCATCAAAGTATAGTCTATTAGATTCCTTAACTTTGTACATGACAACATTAGGATCATCACATAGGCCATATTCTGATGATGTATCGTCATCTTCGAATTTTGTGTCAGAACTGTTCGAACACGAGGTGGCGCTCTCAAAGCTGCCATCATCAGAATCATTCAAAACGTTTTCAACCACATTTTTAACCACATCATTACTGTCATCATCTGATGTAGTATAGATTACATCAATGTTCTCCGGAAACTCATTCTTCTTTTCAAATATAACTAAATGTTGAGTGCCTTATCCATCCCATCAACAGTTTTGCGACATTATTTTTCACATAGGGGTGGTGGAACATTGGTGTATTCTCTACCATTTTTATTTTTAGACTTTTTATCATTTCCTTCCGACGAAATCGTGGGAAGAATATGATCGATGACATAAGCGTTAGTGGTGTAACTTCTCAAAAGTTGTTGAACACGTTCTGTTTCTATTTTCATATCCTTGAGTTGTTGTTTGGTTTCAGCAATGGTGTTAATGTATACATTTATTTCTTTTTGTTTATCCATTACTGTCCCTTTTAACATCCTCACAGTGTCGTGTTGTTCTATATTGCTTTTGTCGAGCCTGCCATAATCATCTTTCATTTTGTCATACGCTTCTTTCATTGTACGATAGTCATATTTAAAATGTTCATTATGCATATTGAGTTCAGCGATGATTTGTGATTTTTCGGCGCATTTTGCACACGACTCGGTGCATTTTGTGCAAGGTTTTTCAACCTCCACAACTTGCACTTTAACAACTTCCTTTTCGACTACCTTTACCTCTGGACCTACCTTGGTTAGATTTGCCATCATAGCTTTGTTGGCAATGTCCGTGAAGTTTTCAGCATTCATTTCTTGAGTAACATCAGTGACTTCTTCAACTATCGATTTCTCCTCAACCACTTGCTCCTGAGAATTTCCGTCAAAGTTACCTGCAAAACAAGAAGTTGAGTTAGGAGATAAAATGCTTTGTGTCTTCCTGTGAAGATAAGTCTCCTCTTCTTCCTGTTGTTGCAGATACTGTTCTAGTAAAGCATTCTCCAGAGATGCGTCCTCAGCAGATGTATCTTCGACAATCTCAGCCATCAAAGCAACTCCTGTCTTCTTAGCAATATAAGAATTCCAATTAAAACCATCATCTTTGTTGGTAGCAACCATCGCCTTCTCGCTATTGTTGGATGGTTTTTCTTGAATATCAACTTGAGTCTTCTTTGGAAATGACTTATACTGAAGAGCCTTCTTGTAATAATCACTTCCACTTCCGAACGGACTTTGGTTGCCGCTTGCTTCAGGATTTTTATATTCTCTCTTGAAATGCCCCTTTTGTTGGTATCTAAAACAAGTGACCTTTGATTTGTCGAACCCTAACTTGTTGCTTGAATTTCCGATATCTCGGCCTGTGAGTGCAACAAACTTTGTCACCCTTCGAATGATAGAAGCCAAAGACATTTGATATCCATCAGCTCAAGTTCTTCTTCGTCCACCTGATCATAATCCTCGGCAGTCATCTCATGATTACCAATCTTCCCAGCAACAAGACATTCATAAGATTCTAACACTGTGGCGAGAATGCCATGTGTTGTTTGGCAACTTGTTCAGAAACGACGTTGTTTAGATTAACAGCAATGTTGCACTTGTACACATTTGGATCAGAATTCGATTGATTATTCTGATTTACTTGATTCTGATAAGAAGAATTTGAACCCGTGCTTGAATCCGAAGAACTCTGCGGACTTTGATCATATTGTGAATATGATATTTTGATTCTGTGGCGAATGATTCAAAGAATTCATATTCGCACTGAATGCTGTCTGAATCTTTGGGCTTGTAATGCTGTTTTGAGCTCCGTTCTTGTAGTATAGACCGACATTTTGACGATGTTAGCATTCTTCGAGTTTGCAATCTTTAGAAGTTCCATCTCATGACCTTCGAGTTTGTCGATGAATGTAGCCAGCTTGAAGAATTCCTAGTTTGGACTTTCTTTCAATACCATGAGATAGGTAGTCCATTCTCCGTCAGGTAACGCATCTGCAAGCTTATCAATATACTCCGGTTCTGTCTTCTCAAGACCGTGTCTCCTCATTTGAACTTTCAGATGACAAAAACGTTCGATCATCTGTTTCATGGTCTTGCCCTTCATCATAGTAAATATTTCAAACTCCTTCATAATAAAAGCCTTCTTGCTCTATATCATTTCTGCACTACCCTGGTATTTGTTCTTCAACGATAACCAGAGTTCTCTCACAGTTGTGTATTCAGGCAATAAGATCAAAATATCCTCTTTAACAGACTGTTGAATAAGGCTAATCATTTTCTTCTTAGCGATATATTCTTCCTTCTGTTGCGAAGAATACTTGTACGTCTCTAGAACTTGCTGAGTTTCGTCTAACGGAACGACATATCCTCGTTCTATTGCCACCCAGCTTTGGAAATGCATGGCCTAAACCCAGTAACTGAACTTCTCCTTCCATCCCTCGTATTCGTCCATACTCATTAACTTCAGAGGTTTAACGGACGTGCCCATTTTGTTGTCGAGGTTAACTTGATGTATCACATTGACATTGAATGTACCACTCTTGACATGAACGCTCTCTGTAGATCATCCATCGCGAATATCGAAACACGTACGCTGAAAACACGTTCAAACTTTGAAAAATATTAGACTTACTACAAGTTCGGTCGAACTTGCAGTGGAAGAATGAGAATTTTAGTTTTAAACAAGTTCGATCGAACTTGTTGTGACTTAATTTGAAAATAATCCCCGAGTTAAGTTCGAGCGAACTTATGGTTGAATTTTGAAGAAAAAACTTGCAAATTCAAGCGAACTTGATATAAATTTCAATGAAATTTATCAAGTTCGAGCGAACTTGATGAAAATCAAAGAAAATAATACAAGTTCGAGCGGACTTATCAAAATTTTTCTCAAAAACCCTCAAGTTCGAGCGAACTTGATTAAAAATCACTCAGAAAGTGGATTTTTAAGTCAAGTTCGAGCGAACTTGGCTTATAAGTTCGATCAACATGACTTTTGAAAACATGATTTTTTCAACAATTTGGCATCAATTCGTTTGATTTTGATCTCCAAACTCTCAGGGGTTTATCTATGATGTATTTAACATGACATATTCAAATTTGGACAGAGTTTGCCTGTAAATTCTTCATTTTTAGTGTAAAAGTTAAGAAAAATAGAAGAATGGAGTAGAATAAGAGTTGTTCTTGTCTTGATATCAATCAAATCAGGTATCTAGCTCTGATACCACTTGTAGGACCGATCCTTATAGCATAGGAACCTAGATTTGATATTTAATGTCCATCATGGCGGAAACAATATGACATGATTACCAAATAACAAGAATTACTCAGTTAAACATCAATTTTATTGATAAACTTCAAGTTTCCAAATTGACAGAGCTTCACTACACATAGCACCAAAAGTTACAAATGAGAGAATCAAGCTATCTATTTATAGAAGCACAAGTCCGCTGGTGAGAGACTAAGTTCGGGCGAACTTGCTAAGGCAAGTTCGGCCGAACTTGACATCAACAACACCATGACCAGCGAACTTGGCATATAAACACTTCAATACTACGTTTTGCTAGCCTATTCACATCTAATCTATACAGACTCGATATAAGACTAAGACATAGACATTCTGCACCAACAGCAACTAAGGCGCAGTCGAATCCCTATCGTGAAGGTTCGATGGGAATGAAAACGTGGCACCGAGTTTACTTGGGAACTCGAGAGTGATATGAAGACTAAGTACCCGCATCTCTTCGTTGCATCTTCCTAAATTTCGGGACGAAATTTCCTAAAGGAGGGGAGACTGTAGCGCCTCGCATTTTCCAAACTTTCCATTTATAGCATGCTCGTGTTGTAATTCTATTTTTGGAAACTATTGTATTTGTATTCTCCATTTCGTTGTAATCTTTGTAATCGAGACTTGAATCGTAATGGAATAAACATGTTTATCCTCATACTTGTTATACACAAATCATACTTGTTCATACAATACTTACACATGATACACATACTCGAATACGTGATATATTTTATAATACGCGACATTCATACATGATACATACTTTATACACAATGTGAATACTCGATCTCGATCAATACATACATATGCATACATCATGACATGTTACATGAGCTTGTGATAGCTTATAATACTTAACATGTCCATGAAATACCTTAAATAAGCATTAAAACCCGCCACCCTTGAGTTAAATAACAAAAATCCAATTTTTAACCCGGCTAAGGTCCTTACGGACCGCAAGGGTATCCCCTTACGGTTCGTAAGACCATCTGGGCAGGACATAATTGTTTGGCTTGCGGTTTTGCACGGATCCACACACCCACCTCTCCTCCAATCACCTCTAAACCCACATTAAACACCTCTAAACCAACCCTGATCATCCTCCTATACATACAACACTCCTACAAGCCATTTGACACTTTCACAACCCTCTAATCCTTCCTAATTCACCCTCAAATCATCTCAAGAACACTCATAATCAGAATTTTCAAGCAGATTGTACCACCTTCACCTTCACAAAGTGAGCATAACTTGCTCAAAACTTGTTCTTTTTGCTTGAATCTTTCTTCTAATTACTTGGACAAACTTTGGGTTTGAATCCTAGGGTTCTCCATGGAGAATCCAGACCTGGAAATGCACCCAAAGTGTCCTAAACTTTCTGTTATGATTTTAACTCTTTCAAACCTTGTTTAAACTTATCAAACTTGAGTCTAACTCATCTCAAACCTATGTCCTAATGCTTACAACACTTCTTGTGGTTGGTTAGGCTTAAAAACAAGGTTGAGACATTCAAACAAGAGGATTTATCCTCACAATAATTCCGTTTTCATAGTGCTTCAAGCTCACAAGTGGTGCAAGTTCATAACTTGTTCATGTGTGTCCACCTTGGTTAAGCTTTGGCTATCCTAAACTTTGAGACCACACATCACTTGATGATTTTCATCATTATCTCAAGTAGTTTGCTAGTTCCGAAGTGTCATAACCCCGCCTAGCCATTGACGTGTGTCAATGTGTGCTCTCCGGGTTGTATTCACTTGGCTACTTGATATCATGGTGACACACCTTACATTCTTGTCATTTACATTCTTGTTCTACTACCCTCCTTGTTACCTAGGGTGACTTGTGTAGTGGTGAACATCATAAGAGGTTCCAAAGTGGATGGTTAATCCTCCAACCTCCTACTTGACTTACATGATACTTAGAGGTACAAAGTGGATGGTTCATCCTTCCACCTCCTACATGATTATATAACTATATATCTTTGGAATATAATATAATCCCAAGAACCGAACCCTTGATAATAACTAAATAATCATCTATCGAGCTATTAAGTTTTGTCACTAAAGTATGTAGTTCCTTGTCACGATTCTAATAGGTCTCGAACCTATGAAACCATACCAAACCCATTCAGGTTGTCATAGTGTCAAGAACAAGTGCTATATCCTAGTGATTATTTTCATACATAATACTTTATCCTTATTTTCGTAATCTTGCTCGAATAATCTGAATCTTCCGTTACACTCATAACTAATACCTATGTTCTTCTTGTAGAAGGACAAGGTGCCAAACTCTAAACATCACAACAAAGCTCCCAGGGTTATTTAAGTGGAACACTTAGCAAAACCGTTAGTACACTCGACCCATTTACGTTTTATCACTTTTGGGTTGTAACATGTTTCCATATCAAAATACACTATCACGAACTTATGCTTTTACGTGCTCAATCCTTATACATGAATACTTGTTATGCTTAGATACATGCTAGATTATACATGCTTAATCATTAACTTAGCTAGCACAACTTATCATATATAGCGCTATAGGAGTAGCACGGCGCCCGTCGGGGTTATGTTAAGATTATCATACTCATCTTAGTCTTGTCGCTTTTGTGATAAGGGAAGCTCGATCTCGTTAAAACTTTTGCGGAAACTCGGGGTTGATCTAGTGTTGCATGATTAGTATATACTTTGCTTAGAATTACCATGTGGATTCGAGTGATACATTTTATACTTATGCTATGTATCACCAAACTTGTGTACTCGCCTTTGCTTTTGCATTGAACTCGTATTTTTAACATGTTACAGGTTGATGAAGATGTTGCCATGAAATTGGAGTAGTGATGATGCTTAGATACACATATAGACGTTAGGTTTATAAATGTTGTATCAAATTTTCCCTTTGCTATTGTTGTATTTTGAAATTCCTTGTAATGTATGACAATTTTACTAAATAAAATCATGTTTAATTAAATATTGTCGCAATTAGTATTTATGAGCAATGAGCAATCTATTTCGTCCCTCCTCGATGTTTTCACCATCGGTTGGGGTGTGACTACTACCGTCGTTTCATCTCCAACTTTTCCAAAATCGCCGTACCTCCCACCTCCTTAACCAAAAAGATAAACCTTTTGTTTGGGTCCCAAACAAGATGAATCTTTCCAAACTCTCAAGAGTATGCTTTGCGATGCTCCTATCCTATCCCTTCCCAATAGAAACGACGATTCCGTTGTTTATTTTGATGCTTCAAATCAATGTCTTGGTTGTGTTCTTATGCAACGAGGCAAAGTCGTCGCCTGTGCTTCAAGGCAACTCAAAATCCACGAAAAGAACTACACCACCCATGATCTCAAAAACGGTGCATTTGTTTTTGCTCTAAAGATTTGGATACACTATTTTTATGGTACCAAATATGTGGTCTTCACCGACCGTAAAAGTCTCTAACACATCTTTAACCAAAAGGAACTCAACGTGCAACAAAGACGATGGGTTGAATTGTTGAACGACTACGACTGTGAAATTCACTACCATCCTAGCTAAACAAACGTCTTGGCCGACGCTCTTAATCGAAAGGGTCACATGAAGGCTCTTAGCATTCGTGTAATCGAACGCCTTCGTTGTTTGCAAATCCAAACCGATGTCCAATCTCGTATACGCGAGGCACAATACTTGTCCGTCAATGAAAACAATTTGTATGACGAGATGCAGTGTGGTGCCACAAGTCAACTCGAGTCTAAACCTAATGAGATTCTTCAGTATCGCGACCGTATTTGGGTTCCAAACCGTGATAACCTCCGTGCTCTTTTAATGAACAAAACGCATAAATCAGGTGTTCCTTCATCCTGGTGCAGACAAAATGTATCAAGATTTTCGTACTTATTGGTAGTCAGGCATGAAAAAGGATATTGCTCTCTTTGTGGCAAAGTGCTTCACTTGCTCTAAGGTAAAGACCGAACACCAACGTCCTTCGGGTTTACTCGAACAACTCGGAATCCCTATGTGGAAATGAGAGAACATTTCTATGGATTTTATCACCAAGCTCCCATGAAAATCTTCCGGTCATGATAGTATTTGTGTAATCATTGATCGGTTGACCACATCGGCCAATTTTCTCCCCATTCGTGAAGATTATGGAGTTGAGAAATTGGCTTGTATCTACACCAGGTAATCATTAGTCTTCATGGTGTTCTTTTCGACATCATCTTCAATCGCGATAGTTACTTCACCTCTCGTTTTTGGGAATCATTTCAAGCAGCTTTGGGCACTCAGCTAAATCTTAGTACGACATTCCATCCTCAAACTGACGGTCAGATGGAACGTACTATCCAAACTCTTGAGGATATGCTTCATTCTTGTGTCATCGATTTCGGTGGCAATTGGGATGTACATTTACCTTTGGTTGAACTCTTGTACAGCAATAGCTACCACCCTAATATCAAACTGGCACCTTTTAAAGCTCTTTATGGTTTCGTTCGCCTATTTGTTGGCACGAAATCAGCGAGACACAAATCACCAGTCCCAAGTTTATACAAGAGACAACGAATAAAATCTTACAAATCCATGACAACTTACTTGCCACAAGAAGCCGTTAAAAGAGTTATGCCGACAAACGACGGAAGCCTTTGGCGTTCAGTGCCAGTGATCTCGTACTTCTCAAGGTATCTCCTTGGTAAAGAGTAGTACATTTTGTAAGAAAGGAAAACTTACTCCTCGTTATGTAGGTCCTTTCAAGATTCTCGAGAAAATTGGAAGAGTGGCTTATCGACTCGTTTTACCGCAAGAGCTTAACAACTAGATTTTTCAAAAAAACCAGATTTTAATCAAGTCAAATTCACATTTATAAATTTCGAACCAATATATATTGTGTGACATTTATTTTTATAAATACATATATATCTTTTTATTTATTTTACATATATTAAATATTATTAGTTTTTCAATCGTAATTCAGTTTAGTGGAGTTTAACTCGAATTCTGTTTAACGAAATTCAAACCAGAATAACCACATTTTAAATTAACCTAAAAACCAATTCAATGAACATCTCTACATTCATCCCACCCATCTTCCTAAACTAGCTTCATCCAATTAGTTAGGTTGGTTAGCTATACGTGCTTAGTTTTACTTGCAAATAATAATACATATATCGTAAGTTAGGTTGTTTATGATCAAATTATATTTAAACATTTTCTAATAAATTTTCCTAGTATATAATCTTATATGATCATGTCACTAGTAATATTGGTATAGGTAGCCTATTAGAATATATCTATTAAAACAGTCATATAGTTTAGAAAATTTTTCTCACTATGCCTCACCTAGTCGTTCGAGATTTTCAAACATGCTTTGTGAGAAGTTATCTGGATTACTGTACCATTGACTTAAATAAGGGTTCATAGCCAATGGAAGTGCATTTTACCATCTAATTAATTCATGACTCAACCCCTAAAAAATACCATAGCTAGAGACTGTTTATACAGAATGACAACAATGGATCTGTAGAAGATGGATCGGGACTCAAATGGGCATTTCTTAGTAAAATCGGTGAGGCAAAGATTTGTGGAATCGGTTAACGGGAATTCTGTGCTCAAATGGAACAAATGGCTCTCTTCTAAAGTAAATATTTTTTATTGGAGAGTAGGTTTGAATAAGTTATCTATGTTGGTGGGTTGCAAAAGAGAAACATGGTAACTTGCTCTGCTATGTGCCGTTGTGTGATGAAGTCTCGAAAACAGTAGCCCAAATTTATTTTCATCATGCTTTGTTGGGTCCATTTTGTGGGAAAAGGTTTGTAGTTGTTGTGATATTCCCCCAATATGTGTCTTTTCGACCCAAGATCTATTGATGTTGCATGAGATATTCATTCTACTGAGCTTATGAAGCAAGTGGTCCAAGCTATCATCTTGGTTTTTGATAGAGCCTTTTGTAGTAAGCAAACACTCTAAGAACAAAAAGAGAACAAGAGATTTTTTGGGATAATTTTCTGAGTTATTTTTTCCAATGCAATTGCAAAATTTAAACATGCAGGGAACCTAAGGTTTATCACCCATGTTTCTTATTTCATGGACATCATGCACCACTACCTAATGCACTAACTAAACATGACAATGAAATTAACTAACATGGAAACGTTTCGCAACTTCAATCATCCAATATGACGAGCCTCTTAGTTTGTCTTTTGGGCCTACCTTCAGTGTTGGACTCCATTAAGGCTTGGCCGACTGACAGGCCAGCCTGGTCCGTAAAAGTTTCATGCTGGTGTGTATGAAGGAGTCGCAATGATATGATTTTTTTCAAGGAAATCCATCTCGATAGGAAGGCTGATAAATGAGGTGTAAACGTTGAGCAACTTATGGGTCAAGAGCAGGCCAAATGCAATCACTGGAGTGGAATGATTGGAGTTGTTTTAATCTCCCGTTTTGTTAGTTTTGATTTGCATGTATTGGTTTAGTATATGTTGCTTTGTTTGTTATTTCCTTTTAAACTAGCTCCTGGCTAGTTTTATTTTTTTAATGCAAAACGCCGCCTTCCTAAAAAAGATATTGACACCACTGGAGGGGAAATAGTTCAAAGAACTATTAAAGTTTTTTTAATTAGGTTGAGTGTATCTTCTTGTGGTGCATCAATATTTTTTGTGAACAAATAAATATGGTAGCTAACTGATGTTTTAGTTACATTTAGCTAAAGAAGATAACTAACCAAATACTAATACCCATGCCACGTATTAATGAACTTTTTGACCAACTTCTAGGTGCTAAGATTTTCCAAAAGATACATGAGGTTGGAACCATCAACCACCAGTAAGAGAGAATTATGTTTATAACATGATTTTCCTATTCATATGACCGTTAGAAGTTCATTGGTTATTCCAATCAATCACAACGCTCCAACTTTTTTATATATAGGATGAGTATGGGGTACATTTTTAGTATTTTTTAATGACATCTTGGCCTATTAATAACCAAGGATAACATAGGATCGTTCAGGCACATTACTTGAAATCTTACGATAAAATAAGTTATATGGAAAGTCTTGGGAGTGTGCCTTTTTTACTAAACAAAGATCATTCATGGGATACGTCACATCAACTAATAATATTACTATGGATTCTTCATAGAGATGACAAAAAAACCCAAACCCTAAAACATCTGAAAACTGAGATTGGGTATGAGATTGAAAATGAATAAAGTTGTTGTAACGTTTCGAATTTTCATTCTTTTCCATTTTTAATGTAATTTGTATTTTCATTTTAATCCCATGTAATTCGAGACTTAATCATAATGGAACTCATATATTATATTATTTTTTTCCAGATTATACATGCATAATACATAAACAATCACGTATACGCGTTTTATTTCAAAACTAAATAATACAGCGAGATTATATTTTCTTTGGAATATTTTTCATACGTAAATTATTTTTATACATGCTTGCATATACCTTAAAACTCTAAAAAATATGATTAACTATGAGTTTTGAGCACCTAATAACCAACCAAACAACTGAAGGACCAAAATGAAATTTCTGGACTTTCCAAGCGTCCTTGCGGACTGTATACCTTACCCCTTAGGGTCGCAAGGGAACGGTCTGGCAGAAGGTTTTGTCAACTCACGATTTTGAATTTTTCCCTCCTTTTAACTCCCAATCAGCTTCTGTAAAACCCCAAACCCTACTCCCACTTATAAATACCATCCCCTACTACCATCTAAACACTTTCATCACTTCCAAACACTCTATAATCTTCAAGAATATCAACTTTGGTCAGAAAGTTCTAAGTCCAAAACAGTGAGTTTTGGCCACTTTCTTACACTTTTCTTCTTGTTTTCTCTTCGCGGACTTCGTGATCCTAGATATGGAGGGCTGACGACAATGTGCATGTCATTCTTGGACGTCCATTCTTCGTACTGCAAAGGCAGTCATTGATGTCTTTGACAAAAAAAATCACTATTTGTGTAGGAGATGAGAACGTCACATTTGATGTCGCCAAGTCTATTAGGAATTCAAGGGGTCCGGGTGAGTCGGTTTTCTCTATTGGTGCTTATGAAGTTGAGAAAGATAAGGAGAAGGTAGAGGATAAGGTTGAAGAGGATGTGTTGTCATGGGAGGATGAGTTTCTAGGAAAGTTAGAAGGTTTACCAGGTTATGAGGAAGTAGGAGAGTTTGGTCCTCTAGGTGATATAGGGTATTTGGAAGCCTTGCTTGAAGGTAAACCGACAAAGGTGATTGAACCCACACTAGATGAAGAAACTCAGTGTGGGGGTCAACCTGTGGAAGTGTTAGAGGAGGAGATAGGTTTGTTTGATCTTAGGTTAGGAGAGGTGAGTGAAACTCAGTGTAGCGATGGTTTTGTGGTTAGTAATTCATGATTAAAACATCCCATGAATGAGTTTAGGTTAAGCGAGAAAGACGGTGAGGTTTTGAGAGAGAAGGGTAGTGAATCGAGTGTTTTTGTAGGCGGCCCGAGTGTTAGCCTCAGGGGAGAGCTAGATATTCATAATCCCCTATAAGTTAAGTAGAGATTAGAGGTTTTGGATTAGAACCCAAGCGTAGAGTTTGTATAGCATAGAGAGTCGTGGTTTTTCAGTAGTTTTTGTATTTTTTTCGGTTTGTGCTTTGTTTTTTAGTCTTTTTGCAGGGACACGTAAGCAATATGGAGTGGAGAATACAAAGAAACAAGGTTGCAAGTAAGCCCCACTGAAAATTTGGCTTAAAAGGGGTTTTGGACAAAGTATGGATCAAAGCAAGAAAAAAATTCTAAGGCAAGGAAAGTTGGCAAAATAAAATAACTTTTTTGTGAAAACCATTGTCTCGCGCTCTGCGACAAGAGTGGGTTGAAATCGTCGCATGACGTGGTGACCTAAAGGTCCAATGAAGGTCATAGGTATTCTAGCGCCACGCGAAAACGAGGTAAGAAACCTGTCGCACGAAGCGGCATGGTGGTTTTCTAGCAAAAATTTGTTTTTTTTTGTCCAGTTTGGTCAGTTTCTCGTACCCGGCAAGTTTACGGTATGCGTTTCCCTGTATGTTGTAGTCATGTTTTCTGTACTTTGAGTCTAAGTTAGTATTTTTGAGTCGGGTTGCTTGGTTTTGTTTTGCTTTGTTTGAGCACGTTTAGATTTTTTTGTCCGTGCTCAATCTCCATTCAGACGGGATTTCTTTGAGCCTTTATCCTGATGTAAAGGGCAGCTCGGTTTACTGGTTCACGGTCGCAAAGGAAATACTATACGACCGTTCGTTGGATTATAAACAAGCACAACCGCCACTGATAGTCATCCTAACCCACAAAGTCTTTTCCAACTCTCTCTTTGTATATTAATTTTAGATTTTTTTTTGTTGCTTTCCATCCAATTGAGGACAATGTGAGATTTAAGTGTGGGGATGGAAACTATGTCTTTCTAGGTTAGTTTGAGTCCAAATATTTTAAACAAAAAAAGAAAAAGAAAAAAAGGTTTAAAAAAATCCAAAAATAATTTTTTTTAAGAAAATGTCTCTGATTTTGAAGTTTGCATTATTAAAAGTATGAATAATGATAGGAAAATTCAGGTGCTTGGTTTTCAAATATTATATATATTAGAAGATAAATTAATCGAAAACCTGTCCTACTTGGGATTTGTGGGTGGGCTCAGCCGGTAGATAGGTTTGTTTGAGCTAATACACTTAATCATGTAAGGATACCTTGTGGGTTTTCATCTAGGAGGAACAGGGAAACCGAAACCGCCAATAATAGTATAAGAAATGCCATTATAAGTTCAAATTGTTAATTTTTTTATCAAAAGGAAAAAAAAAATGTGACCAATTAAATAAATGTGCTAGATAAAAATAACGAGACCTATGGAATTTCCCTTGGGGATGGTGACTCTTATCAAACTCCCTCTAGGTTAAGTTAGAAAAAAAACACTAGCTTATGCTATTTCTCTCGGGTTGGTGACTCAGGTTGAAAGAACCTTTGAGTTAGGTATAAATATGTCTAGTACTCATTGTAACTCCATTTGAAAAAAAAAGAGAGAAAATTGGATGTTAAATTCTTTTGGTTTTGCATAAAACGGTTAGGAAGAGTCCATTGATTGTTCCTTTTGTTTCATAAGATTGAGTCGGGATTAGGATGAATTGTGGCTTTCGTAGTGTGAGACCCTAGGTTGATTAACCTACCTGAACTAAAATTTACATGATAAGGTGCTTGAAAACCAGTGTTGGTTTTAAGTGGACAAGTATATTCGCAGTCGCGGTTAACACATTATTAGATCGGAAAGTTAAGTAACCTATTTTTTGAAACCAAATTTAAACCTGATTGTGATTCCATAGCCTAATTCTTTTTTAAGGACGAAACAGAGGTAAGGGTGGGGTTATTGATGTATTCCAAAATACATATGTTTCTATTGTACAGTTTGTATAGTTTTCGCATCGGTTTATGTCGTTGTGTGACGATTTTGTATGATACTGAGTCATTTGTGTTTTGTAGGGTTCCTGAGGAAATAGGAAGCTAAAACGAGCATAATTGAAAAAACCGAGCCTCTGGACATAATGTAGTTGATTGGGAGTTGAAGAAAATAAATTTGCTGATAAACCCCCTGTCGCGTGACGCGAGAGCATGTAATTCCCCAAGAAATGACCTTTATGCCCCTGAGTTGAAGTCATATTAAGCAAATAGTGCCATCGTGTGACATGTTCTTGTCACGCTAAAAAAGAGGCCCAACCCCCATTCCTGCCGTGTGACGCGACAAGCTTCCAGATCGAGGAAAAACGTTATGGGCCAGCAGATTGTATTTTTAACCTAAATACGATTCATTATGGGAGATATCATTACTCTGGACAAAGACGAGCTGAAGAAGGACGACTTTGAAGCACGAGAAGGTTCGGGTTAAAGATTTGAAGAGGTTGAACTTAGATTGCTCGGGTGTCATCATTCGGTTTCCTCGTTTCTCTTGTTTGGAACCATGATTGTTGAACCTAGTTTGACTTTTGTACATGTTTTCAAGATGATTGTCAACTAAACATCTTGTTACTACCTAGGTTTAAGATGATTATTTGTGTGTGATTTGGTTTTTCTTTCGGTTTATGGTAACGAATTTGATGGATTATTACTTTAATAAACTATCTTGATCATGAAGTTAGATGTTATGCATGCTTATTACTAATTTAAATCCTTTCGTAAGTTCCACTTGCATTTTTGTGATGGTCTATCATGTATGAATGCTAGTTAGGTTACCTATTGTGTGTTTATGATTAGTTTACGGTTAATTTTATGCGTTTTCCGTATGAACTATGTTTGAGGTTTTAGAGGTTTTGAGTGTTCTGCCTAGTCTAATACCTGTGAGGTGAAAATTAGTTAGGTTTGTCTTCGTTATTAGACGGTTAGGTATTGATTTTGTGTGAGCGGGTCTTCCTTACTTGTCTTTTGATAGTAGCTTACTTAAGTTTGATGAATTTTTCGTAGAGTTCCCCTTTATACTTTAGAGTACATTGAGATTATCGCGCTGGGAGGTAGACCGTATTTTGGGTAATCTAGTATAGTTGGATTTGTTGTGAGGCTATTCGACTAACCAGTGAATTTAACAGCTTTTAGGGTTCTCTTAGTTGACATCCTTGAGAAGGGTCGAGGATACTCTAGGATTTCCTATTAGTTTAGTATCATAGATCTCGGATCCATCTTAGTTACAATTACCGATAGAAAACCATGATTCATAAATAGGATTCCAACCCTAGGTAGTGCTTTCCCATCATCTGATCTCGTCTCTAGTAAAGTTCATGTCTTCTCAGCTTTAGTTAATTCTTAACTAATTGTATTAGGTTGTCAGAAACCCCTACTTCAAAAAATAATAACAATTAAGTCGAGTCAGTATAGATAAGTAATCGAGTCTAGAATACATTTTCAATAGAATCTAATGGGTTTGATATTCGGACTTACTTTAGCTATCCTAGTTTCGGTCAGTAATTTAGTTTTTAGAGAGTCTAGAGTATTACTTAGTGTCTAATTTAGGGTTAATTAAGTTAGATTAATTAAACTACTAGAAGCACATCAAGTTTTTGGCCCCATTGCTTGGGACTCTTAGGTGATTGCGTTTATTAGCTTTGATACACTTATTTGCAATATCTGTGCTACGTGTCTTTATTGTTTTGTTTTAAGTCAGTCTAGTCCATTCTCTCACCATTATTGTTTTGTTTGCAGTATATGCCACATCTCCTCTCGCAGGAACCGCCGCCAAGACCACCACCGTCGGATAATTTTGCGCTCACGGTTTTTGAACCAAAGGTTAGTGTTTCTTCTTCGAGCTCTGCCCTTTTTGACTCTACTCCACAATCTAACCCACCTTTCTTTGACTTTACTACAACTCTTCACCATATTCAGACTACTGTGTGGGGATGTGATGGAGAGTGTGAAAACTTGGTGTTAAAGTATATTAGATTACGTGTTTTTTTACCGTTTATGCGATTACACGCTCTGAATATGTTAACTCTGCAAGTTTGTGAATTTTTAGGTTAATCGCATAATTCGGTCAAGAGTTTAGTGACGAAGCGGAACGCTCATGAATGGCAACTGTAGCTTATGGTACCGAACGGGAGTTGTTTCGGGTCAAAAGATAGCTTGGAAATACAAGAAACGCGAAAGAATGAAGTTCAGGGGGCGTTTGGTATTTATGTGAAAGTTGAAATCAAGTTAAGGAGGGATGACGTAGCCTACGGTTAATTAAACCGTAGCTTACAGTCGTTAGAAATCAACAAAAGTGAATCCAGCTGCTTCTGAACGAAAATTACGGTCAAAGTACGTAACCGACGGTTGGAAGATGATAAGTTATAAGGCAACAACATGCATAAACCGTAGCCTACGGTATTAATCCGTAGGTTACGGTTGAGAATGTGGCAGCGCACATTTACTCTCGGGTGGCAATTAAAAATGAGGTGGTTCGAAACCCTAGGAGGCACATGCGACGGCAGACTTGGGTGGATAGCATTAACTTCATCCTAATATTAATTATTGTAGGAGAATTGGAACAAGAGGGACATCACGTGGCTTTGGGGAAATATCAAATCATCCATCATCATCGATTTTTGGCAGACTAGAGGGTTTTGGTGGGACACAAAAGTCAACATCCAGAACATCATCATCACCTCTAGACATCACGTGGGGATTTTTGATATCGATGAACTCAATATAATTTGGATTCATTAAAAAAGTGGGCTACCTTTTTGGATGATTGTGGGAGGAACAAAGGATAATATTCACATTAGAATATTATTATTTTCATCACATCAATTAAATCGAAGATGGTTTCAAGCGTGATTCGAGTTGTTAACAATCAATCAACCACAATCAGCGGCTACTTTTCTAGTGGTTTTCTCTAGGTGAAGGACTTTTGTAAGTTAATAGATTTTATGTGTTTAACCTAGTTTGTGAACATTGGTAATCTAAGCACTCGATGCGTTTTACCTTTGGATTTGATTGATTAGTTGTAACGATTGATTTTATTTAAACTTTATTTCTAATTCATTCAATTCCCATGAGTTCTAGTAATTGGGATATATCTGATAGGGAGCAGGGTTGGTAATTTCAGTTGATTGCTTACATGATAACATTCCGTTGTTTTACAATCGAAGTAAGTAGTCTTTAGATAATCACAACTTGTTAATTAGATTACACAATCATGTCTATGTGACTGTCACGAGTAAACATATAATTGACATTGCTTTGAATCTGAAATCCGGAGGAACCATTGTTTCTCCAATTGATTACAACTTTGTTTTCTTACTAATATTTAGTTAATCACACAACCAAACAAACAGATTTTTCATTATTGCAATTAGTTTAATAGTTCTTAATTCACAACACTTCCCACAGTACTCCTTTGGTTCGATACCCGACTTACTCTATCTACGTAGTTTATTTCGGTTTTTGCATGACACTAACGACAGTCATCAACTTTACTCCAACTCTTCACCATATTCTTCTCCACAATCTAGTCCACCACCCACACGCCCACTAATGGCCAACCGTAGAACCATTCACCAACAATCCACCGAGGGTTTCAATGGAATTAATTCTTCCATCACATGCCCACCAATCGATAATGCCAACTCTTGGTAGATTCCCTCATACATCATGACCACGATTACCACTTCTTGCCAATTTCATGGTCGTGATGATGAGGATGCACCCGCTCACATAACCTGCCTTACCCGCATTTGTGGCACCTTCAAGCTTCAAGGTGCCAATGATGTTGCCCTATTCCTTCAGTTGTTCCCATTTTCTCTTACTGTACGAGCCGTCGCTTGGCTCGATTCGTAGTCTGCTGGTACATTCGCCATTTGGGCAGCTCTTCGTGAAGGATTCTTAAAAAATATACTTTCCACCCTCAAAAGTATCTAGGCTAAGGGACCAAATCGATTCGTTCCGGATGGAACTCCATGAGACGTATTTCCTTCATGGGGAGCGCTGCAAAAATATGCTAGCCAAATGCTCTCAACATGGCCTTTCCGATTGGGCTTTTGTACAGAAATTCTACAATGGTCTCGCTTATGAGACCAAGGCTCGTTTTGACACGTCTTAAGGAGGCCACCTATTGGGAAAGAAGAGTGTGGCCGAATGCAATTATATTTTTGAGAGTTTTGCCCATTCTAAGTACTAGCAGTGGTCAGCCAACAGGAATTCCATTCTTGCACCTAGTGCACCCGCATCTACGCGGGGTATTCACCAAGTCACCTTGGATACTCAGGTGGCAGTCACTCTCGAGAATTTGTCCAGATAGGTAAAAGAGTTAAAAGCAAAAGTTAACAAATGTGAGGTGTGTCAGGGAGGTCATGGTACGTTAGAGTGTCTTCTCATGAGTCAAGAGCAGGTAGAGTATGTGGGAGGTCAGAAACAAGGTCCACCCAACCAGTTCGAGAATTCTCATAACTCAGTTTGGAGAAATCGAAACAACAACTAGCGATCTTCCGCCACTCCCCCTGGTTTCCATTCAAATCAAAATCATAGCTAGGGGCGAGGTCAGTTTTCTGGTCAAGGTCCAGGTAGTAACTCAGGTTGGGGAAGTGATAGTGAGTTGAGTAGAATCTAGAGTTTGTTGACACAGTTGGTCACTAAGGATGCCATTACTTAGAAAACTTTAGCAGATCATGACATCCTCCTCAAAAATCAACACTCTGCATTCTTAAACCTTCAGCATTACATAGGTGATATCGCTAGGCGATTAGATGAAAGGGCACCGGGCCAATTTTCTGGATATACTCAAACAGACCCGGCTGCTCAACTAAAAGCAGTTTTCACCCGTAGTGGTAGGCTAGGAGATGTAGTTAGGTCACCGATTCAGGAAGAATAAGAGGAACTCGTTGACGACTCAGAGTAGACAGTCCCCATTGATAGATAATTCTCGTGTTTCATATCCTGGATGCCTTAAACATCAAAAATATGTTAAGGATTATGGACACTTCCTAGATATGTTCAAACAGTTGAAAAAAAAATCTTCCATTTATGGAAGCCCTCCAGCATATGCCCAAATATGCAAAGTTTCTGAAAGATTTGAAACAAAAAGAATAAGTTGAGGGGCTTTTTGATGTTGCCTTGAACTGAGAATGTTCTGCGGTGGTCATAAATAAACTACCGGAGAAACTGCCTGATCCGGGAGTTTTCACAATCCCGTGTCTGTTTGGTAGTGACGTTTGAAGCTACGCGTTGGTGGATCTAGGTGCTAGCATAAATCTGATGCCCTATGCAATTTCGAGAAGCTAGGCCTAGGTGAGTTGAGCCGGACGCGCATGGCAATCTCTCTTGCCGACCTATCGGTCAAATATCCGCAGGGAATTGTGAAAAACTTGCTCGTAAAAGTTCACATATTCATTTTCCCCATGGACTTTGTGATTCTAGATATCGAGGCTGACGACAATGTGCCTATCACTCTTGTACGACCGTCCGTGCGTACTGCAAAAGCAGTCATTGATGTCTTTAATGGGCAAATCACTCTTCGTGTAGGATACGAGAACGTCACATTCGATGTTGCCAAGTCTATTAGGAATTTGAGGGGTTTGGCTGAGTCTGTTTTCTCTATGGGTGCTTGTGAAGTTGAAAAAGATAAGGAGAATGTAGAAGATAAGGTTGAAGAGGATGTGTTATCGTGGGAGGATGAGTTTGCAGGAGAGTTAGAAGGTTTACAGGGTTATGATGAAGTAAGAGAGTTTGATCCTGTAGGTGATATAGTGTATTTAGAAGCCTTGCTTGAAGGTAAACCGACTGTGGTTTAAACATCCCATGATTGAGCTTAGGTTGAGCAAGAAAGATGGTGAGGTTTTGAGAGAGAAGGGTAGTGAATCGAGTGCTCTTGTAGGAGGCTTGAGTGTTAGCCTCAGGGGTGAGCTGGATTAGAGGTTTTGGGTTAGAACCCAAGTGTAGAGTTTGTATAGGTTAGAGAGTCGTAGTTTTTCGGTCTTTTTAGGTAGTTTTTGTAGTTTTTTTGTTTGTGCTTTGTTTTTTAGTCTTTTTGCAGGGATACGTAAGCAATATGGAGTGGAGAACATGAAGAAACAAGGTTCCAAGTAAGCCCCATTGAAAATCTGGCTTAAAAGGGGTTTTGGACGAACTTAGGATCAAATCAAGAAAACATTCTAAGGCATGGAAAGCTGGAAAAATAGAATAACTATTTGTGAAAACCGTTGTCTCGCGCTGCGTGACATGAGTAGGTTAAAGCTGTCGCGTGACGTGACAACTTTAAGGTCAAACGAAGGTCAAAGGTATTCTAGCGCAACGTGACAGCAAGATAAGAACCCGTTGCGCGACGCGTCATGGTGGTATTCAGCCCAGATATGTTTTTTTGTCTAGTTTGGTCAGTTTCTTGCACCCGACATGTTTACGTTACGCGTTTCCCTGTATTTTTTAGTGTATTTTCTATACCTTAGAGTGTAAGTTAGTAGTTTTGAGTTGGGGTTTTCTTGTCGAGTCGGTATTGCTCGGGTTTTGTTTTGCTTTGTTTGTGCATGTTTGGATTTTTTTCGTCCGTACTCAATCTCCATTCGGACGGGATTTCTTCGAGCCTTTATGCTGATGTAAAGGGAAGGCCTGTTTACCAGTTCACGATCGCGAAGGAAATGCTATTGGATCGTTCGTTGGATTACAAACAAGAACAACTCGCACTCTCATCCTGGCTAGCTAAGTCTTTTCCAACTCCTTCTTCCTATATTATTTTTGGACTTTTATTTCTTTTTTTTTTGTTGTTTTCCATCTATATTGAGGACACTGTGAGATTTAAGTGTGGGGATTACCCCATATTGTAGGGTGGATCTCGAAAGATATGAAAGATCCCCCTCCAAGCCGTACATACGACTTTCATCGAATACGGCTTTCCGTAGAATTCTATATGTATCTATGAGATCGAGTATGGAATTCAGTTTACTCACTTTAAATTGAGTATCCGTTTCCCTCCTTTTCCTGCTAGGATTGGAAGACTTGACGTCATCCTCACCTTCCTCCGGCTTATCACCGGCAGTCTGTTCAGGGTTCCAAACTCAATGATGGCAACTAAACACGAGGGTTGCGCTCGTTGCGGGACTTAACCCAACACCTTACGGCACGAGCTGACGACAGCCATGCACCACCTGTGTCCGCGTTCCCGAAGGCACCCCTCTCTTTCAAGAGGTCCTTTTTGTAGTGACGAATCCTGTATGTGTTCCTAATAAAAGGAATTTGTCCATTTTTCGGGGTCTCAAAGGAGGACACGTTTCTAGGTTAGTTTGAGTCGAATTTAAAAAAAAATTGAAAAAAAAGTTTAAAAATCCAGAAATGAAAAAAATTGAAAATGAAATCGAGAAAGTGCCCCATATTTTGAAGTTTGCATTACTAAAAATATGAAAAATGATAGGTAAAGTCAGGTGTTTGGTTTTCAAATATTAAATATATATATATATATATATATATATATATATAAATTGATCGAAAACGTGTCTAACTTGGGATTTGTTGGTAGGCCAGCCGGTAGATATGTTCCTTTGAGCTAATACACTTAATCATGTTAGGATACGTTGTGGGTTTTCATCCAGGAGAATGAGGAAACCGAAACTGCCAATAATAGTATAAGTAATGTCGTTATAAGTTAAACCTGTTAGAATTTTTTGTCAAAAGAAATAATTGCGATCCATTAAATAAATGAGCTAGATAAAAATAACGAGGCCTATGGAATTTCCCTTGGGGATGGTGACTCTAGTTGAAACTCCTTCTAGGTTAAGTTAGAAAAAAAATACCAAAGCTTGTGCGGTTTCTCTCGGGGATGGTGACTCTGGTTGAAAGAACCTCTGAGTTAGGTATAAATATGTTTAGTACTCATTGTAACTCCAATTGAAAAAAAAAAGAGAAAATTTGATGTTAAATTCTATTGGTTTTGCATAAAACGGTTAGGAAGAGTCCATTGATTGTTCCTTTTGTTTCATAAGCTTGAGTCGGGATTAGGATGATTTGTGGCTTCCGTAGTGTGAGACCTAAGGTTGATTAACCTACCTGAACTAAAATTTACATGATAAGGTGCTTGAAAACCGTTGTTGGATTTTAGTGGACAAGTATATTCGCAATCGCGGTTAACAAGTTATTAGATCTGAAAGTTTAAGTAATGTAAGTTTTGAAACTAAATCTAAACACGTTTATGATTCCATAGCCTCATTCTTTTTCATGGACGAAATAGAGGCGAGTGTGGGGTTATTGATGTATTGCAAAATACGTACGTTTCCGTTGTACAGTTTGTACATTTTCACATTGTTTTGTGTCGTTGTGTGATGGTTTTGTATTATACCGAGTCATTTGTGTTTTGCAGGGTTCCAGAGGAAATAGGAAGCTAAAATGAGCATAATTGAAGAAAACGGAGCCTCTAGACACGCTGTAGTTGATTTGGAGTTGAAAAAAAATAAAATTTGCTAAACACCCTGTCGCATTTGTTGCCTTTTTAGGGTGATTTGCTGACTGGGAGTCATTTGTTTGCCTTTTTAGGGTGACATTGTCGATTCCATCCTTCAAACCCACTCAGTCGCATTTGGTGAATTTCTTCGCAATTCGTGAGTTCATACTTGACCCTTTTACGCTTCAAACACTATTTAGGCTGCAACACGAATCCGCACTAAAACACACATACATGAAAATCTATTTAAACATTCAATCCATATACATGCTTAATAGTTATGCTTATTGTGATTTCATGCTAGATTAATCTTATGCGTAGCTATCATTAACTTTGCAAGCCTCCCTTAACATGTATAACGCTAATGGATTAGCACACTACCCATTTTATGGATCCATTTTTAATTTATTCGTGACGGTCTTATTTTCTTCGGCGGTAAGAGTACGCTAGTGCCAAACTTTGGATTGATATTTTGGCTATTGCATGCTAGTATGTTTCATGATTTAGTATACTTTAATCATGTGGGTTTGAGACTCATTCTTATATATATGCTATGTAACCAAACTAGTATGCTCACCGACAAAATTTGTGTTGACGGATATTTTATACATGTTGCAGAAACATATTTGATGATGATACTACAAGAAAACTACTTATGGTGGATTTGGATACTCCCCAAATTTACTTATGCGTTGTTTTAGTTATGAAATTTCCAGTTGTGCTTCTCTTATTTTAACAATGTAATGTTTGACTCATTGAAATGAATTTTTGAATCTTATTTATTATAGCAAATTTAGTGTTATGATGTCTTTGAGCAATCTATTACGTCTCGCCTTGATGTGTTCGCCATCGGTTGGGGTGTGACGGTTGTGGCATCGGATACATTATGGTATTAGGCGATACCCAATCTTATTACTAGAAACCATATACCCATAAATTTTCAATTTTATTTTTATTTCTTTCTCGTAATACTTGTCTAGTAATGTTTCATTTTAGTGAGTTCATTATGTGAAAATGAACATCTTTCGCATGTATTTGTGGATTTTATTTAGATTTTGTATGCTTTGAGATATAGACTTATTTTGGGGATTTTATACATTCATGAGATTTACACATTTAATAATATTACATACATTTTACGGTGATAATGATAGTATGTAATTTATCATATTTTTACTCTATTGTGATTAAAAACATAATATCATATAAGAAATAGAACGGTAAAAAAAGAAATGCACTTAAAAATCTCAGCAAGTGTGTATTTTTTTTAACAAACTAACGGGTATACCAATACCACATGCATGCCTAATACTTGACAAGTAATTACTAGACAAATACCTGACGGGTTGGACCGCGTGTGAGACATAGTTTTATGACCAGATATAAGATTGAGACTATCGTGCCGTCCCATTGTTATCCTTAAGTTCCTTTTAAGGCTAGCAAGAAGTGCCCAAGATCCCACTATGCCCGAAGTCATGAGCTTTTAAGATTGACGAGTTCTCAACGATAGTTTATGGAAACCCTTAGGGGAGGCTGGTTAGAAGAAATTGATAGTATCTATGTGTTTATGTTGATGTATATGTCTATTTCCTACGTCTACAAGTCGTGTCTGTAATAGGTTTAACTGTCAGATTCTGATTTTGTGTTTTGTAAAGTTACCTCCGTACGAGGGTACATGTTCGTACGAAGATAGTCTAGTTTTCTCCATTCGAAGGTAATGATGTTTAGTCCATATGGAGGTAGAACGACTATAAATAGGTGTTAAGGCTTTGAGTTGTAGTGTATATTTTGCGGATCAGACGGTGAAGCTTTGTCCGTGTGTTTTCTGAATTATATACGTTTGAACATCAAATGAAAACAAATAATTTGGTAATCTTGATATTGTCACCTAATCTAAAATTGGATTCTGTACAATAATAGACTAGGTTAACATATTTAGACCTGAGCTATCTTTGGATCAAGTGGTATAAGATCTTGGAGGTCAAATCTGGAGACAATCAACAAGATTCAGCAATCGAAGACTTCTCTTCTACTTTTTTTTCTTATTTTTGATCATTTCTCACACAATTAACGGTCAAAATGGACTGAATTTTTCAAGGAATACATAAAATATGTTTTTAACAAACCCTTGGAAAAATTGGACCTAAAATCAATCAGAATCATGATCAAATCGACGAAAAACGAGAAAACTTGAATTTTCATCTTCGCACGAAGTTACTAAGTTCGTACGAACTAATACCTTCGTACGAATGTAACGTTTCAGAATTAAAACTATACCTTCGTACAAAGATAGATTTCAAGTGTTTGTGTTTCATTACCTTCGCACGGACATAACCCAAAATTGTTTGTTTTGTGACTAGTTCGTACAAGGGTACCTCCGCACAAAGTCTTCTTGGCACATAAGCTTATCTTCGCACCTAACATCTTCGCACAAATTTTTTTGACCAAATTGAGAAGGAATTCTAGAACGCTTTCGCTACTACAATCCCCACGTTGGTCATTCAAAATATAAATCTGGATAACGAAATGGGGACGATGACGGAGCTGCCAAAGCTCATGAACATGGAAGATTATAAGGGTTGGCATGAACGGTTTTGAAAACTAGGTTCAGGCGAACTATTTAGAATGTTGGTATTCAATTGAAGAAAATATACCGCTCCCATAGGAGAGAATGGCTTGAGAAAAGTATAATTCAGTTCACTCCGACAGAAAAGGAGAAATTTGTAAGAGAAAAGAAGATGTTAAACATTTTGCAACAAGCGATAAAAGAGGACATTTTCACGCTTCTACAACACCAAGGAGATGCACAATTGTTTGGAATGCGTTGAAAGTGAAATTCCAAGGCAGTTTACAAATGATCAAGAGTAAAAAGGCCTTAATCAAGAAAGAATTCGATATATTCACGGCCTTAAAAGGTTAAACAATGAAACAGCCTGTTGAAAGGTACTGCCATTTGGTTGTGGAGATGAAGCGGTTGAATATTCAAAAGGAAATGAAGAGTTGGTTGACAAGTTAGCCGACGCATTACAAGAGGGAGAATGGTTGACTTACTTAATGATTTAAAAGAATAATCAAGAGTATAGTGGCATGAATCTAAGTAAGTTCATTGAAAAACTCGAAGGGCATGAGCTAGAACTTCGAAAAATGGCTAAAATGAAGAGTGCCAATATCCAACAAGATGTGGATCTTTACTTCAAAGGTAGCAGTGTGGCCAACACTCAGAGCCTGAAGATTCAAACCGCGTTCAGTGTATACAATTCATCAAGTACTTCTTCAAACAGTCCAAACAGTGGAAATGGATTCTCATCATATCCAAATGTCGAGCCGAATACTCCGAGTCCTCAATCATCTCAAAGCTCGAATAATTGTAACAGCCAGAACAGTCAAAACAACTCCAATCAACATATCCTACAGTGCAATATTTCAGTAAATCTTCAAAACGCTCAAGACTTTACCGAGACAACAGCTAAACAACACATGGCATTACTTGCTTCAGTCTTGGAGTCTTACGATAGTTTAGTTGTAGGAAGGATCAGAAATCCCAATATGATGAAAAAGGATTACGATCAAATTGATCCAGAGGAGTTAGAGCTAACTGATATAAAATGGTGTATGGCGAGTATAGTTCGAAGGGCTCAAAGATTTATGGAAATTGCTAGGAGAAACAGTCTCGAAGAACCTGAATCAAAGCTGGGTTTTGATAAATCCAAAGTAACCTGTTTCAAGTGCAAAGAAAAGGGCCATTTTAAGAGAGAGTGTCCGAATAGAGAAGTCATGGGAATCAAAATCCTTTCGGTGATGATTATTATAAAAAGCAATATATCACAAGACTTCCCAACAACCTCAGAATACATCAAGACTCGTTCAAATTGAGGATGGTTCGGCAATTGAAAGACAAGGCTCTGGTCGTCACATAGGAAGATAAAGGTTTTAATTGGAACAACTACATTCCTAAGATCGAAAGTCTTGCACTTTTAACCAGAACCAGCTGTGGAAGAAGTGATTGTGGAAGAAGTCAGTAGTGAAGACTGTGCTGAGATCAAATTCGATGAAACTCCAGACAATTCTGATGATTATTATGATCCTAGAGCATCTGAAAAAGATATTTTTCATAGTGCTTTTAAATCAATCATACCTCCTAACGTATTTAATTCTTTTGCAGGATTCTTCGGTGAACAATGAAGTTATCAAAGCATGCAATGCGAAGAAGAAACAAAACAGCCTGTAGAAGAAATTATAGACGTAACCAAAAAGATGAATGCTGAAAATCTCAACGAGATAGCCAAGAAAGCCAAGATGGCACAGTTAAAAGAGGTATTTGAAATATCTGAGGAAGTTCAGGAAGTTGTGGTTGAGTCAATCAAAGAAGATGTCAAGGTTGAGAAGATAGAAACAGAAAAGCAATGCACAAAGTCCCTAGAGCCGTGCAAAGCTTGTTTTGAAAATATGAAAATTTAAAGAACTGAAAAAACACACAGATAACCTAATAAGCGATTTAAAAGAAACAAAACAAGCTTATGCTAAATGAGCAGAACTATTAACCAATCCCGTGATGCGAGTAGAGAAGATAATGTTACGCTTTCTATGCTCAAAGTGACTATCATGGATAAATAAATTGCAATAAATAATCATATTGACATGATCGCTAAACTAAAAGAAGAGCTAGAAACTATTAGGATCGAAACGAAACGAGTTGATAAGAAGCTGATCAGTTATTCAACAGCATCTTATGTGTTGCATCACATCCTCCTTAAACCAACGAGAAAACATAAAGATGGAGAGGATGTGTATGGTTATCAAAACAAAGGTTTGGGTTATAATCAAGTTCCACCCCCGATGTGGAATAATTATTCAAGGGAAAAGCCCGATGGGGTGAAAAAGGCGCTAAATTTGAAATAGAAAACTAAAAAGAAAGATGAGCTGCCTGAAAAGATCGATATAACCTACACCAAATCTGAAACTGAGTGTGAATCAGAGTTGGTTAAAAATGTTGTTGAACAAGTTTTGGCAAATGATAATGATAGCACTAAGTTTGAGAGTGCTCAATCAAATCTTGAGAAAACAAGTTCAAGTTCACATTCTGAAAATGAAGACTGTTTTCACAAAAATTATATTCCAAAATCAGATAATGGTTTGAATGATGATCCAAACGTTGTCATGTACAAAATGTGTGGATCGGACAAGCTATACTCGGATGATAAGTTTTTGATTCAGAACGTGAACATGAACAAAGTTGAAAAGGTGTTTAAGTTGGTAGAAGTTGAGATGTCTGAGATTGGAAATTTGTCTAAAGAACAAAGACTTTCGAACTTTAGACGTGATAAATCTTACTATGCCAAACCTAAAAGTTCTTACTCAAACAATAACCAGAGAAACTATAATGGTAGGAAAGGGTCGGGTTATGGTAAGAATAGTTACAAAAAGTTTGGTAAAACAAAATTTGTAAAGAAAATGAATTTTTTCTCTGGTACAAGTTCTGAAATTGAGAAAAAATCCAATTTTCAAAACAATCGAATGAAGAATTTTTCAAACAATAGAAACAACGTGAATATGTTGAGAAATCCACTGTTGTAACAGATAGTAGGACGTGTTTTCGATGCAATCAAGTTGTGCATATTGCTAGTCGATGTCCACAAAAGACATCTAAACCTGTTACAGTGTCAAGAAAGCTTCAGAAGATGTAAAACAAAAATCCTCAATGTTTGTTCCAACACAAATTTTAAAACAAAATAATGAATCAAAAAACAAAGAGAAATCAACAAATTTTACAGTTTTAACTGAAAAGGCTGGTGAATCTTCAAACAAAATAGAACTTACATATTCAAAATATTACACCAAAAATGCAATTTTGAAAAATCTAACTTGGGTGATTAAGCAAAAGGAATCTTCTGAAGAAGTTAAAACATTGTTCCAACAGTGATCGATGAAAAGGTTGAACAGAAAGTTGAACAAAAGGGTGATAATGTGTGTGAACCTTGCTTTGTAAACCCACCCAAAACCGGTAAGGCTTGGGTCTTGCTCTTCAAATAATTGTTTAAAGGAGTGTGCAGGGGCTCCCAAGATTCGTTATTTTAAAGTGAATCATGGATAGTGGAGCATCCCGACACATGATGGGGATATTGGCTCTCCTATATGACGTCAAATCTATCCGAGGAGGCTACGTCGGGTTTGCAGGGAACTAGGGAGGTAGAATTGTAGGAGAAGGGATTCTAACTAATGGTGTGGTGTCTTTCGACAAGGTCAACTACACAACAGAGTGGAGAACAACTTACAAAGTATCTCTCAGATTTGTTACAAGAAGTTCACCACGCACTTTACTGATAAAGAATGTCTCATTCTGAAGCATGGTTTCAAAATACCGGAAGAGTGGATCCTAATGCATGCTCCTCGTGAGAATGATCTATATGTCTTAGACATGAGCATTGCAACCACTACTACGAAAATGGCTCAATGTTTCATTTCAAAGGCGATAGAAAAATAGCCAGTTTTATGGCACATAAAGATGGGACACATTCATCTTCGTAAAATGAACTTTCTGGTACACAACGACCTAGTGGATGGTGTCATTTTGAAGAGTTTACGCTTGAATGATAACTGCATCAGCTGTAAGAAAAGCAAGCAACATAAGAAGTCGCATCCGAGGAAACTCCTGAACTCGATAAAGCTGCCACTAGAAAGGCTTCACATGGATTTTTTTGGCCCAGTGAATGTTCATAGTATTTCTGGAGATCTGTATTGCCTCGTTGTTACTGACGACTATTCGAGGATCTCGTGGGTTTTTGTTCCTGGAAAGTAAGGAGGAAACGTTCGACAGTCTGATGATCTTGTTCAGAAAGTTAGAGAATCTGTACCATTTGCCGATCAGACGTATTCGAAGCGACATGGAACATAATTCAAAAATAACAAGATGTTAGAGTTTTGACGACAAAGGAATTCTGCATGAATTCAGTGCACCGTACACCCCACAACAAAACGACGTAGCTGAACGAAAGAATAGAATGCTGATAGAGACTGCACGCACCATGCTCGACGGCTATGTCTGCAAACGAACCGAACGAACACGAACAAGACCTTGTTCGTGTCCGTTTGTTAAGAAACATATGCGTTCGCGAACCATTCACGAACACTTATCGAATGAGATTTTATGTTCGGGTTCGTTTGTTAAGAAAATGAACTTGTTCGTGTTCGTTTGTGTTTGTTTGTTAATTTTAGGCAACGAACAAAAACAAACGTTGACGAACACAAATGAACACAAACTAATGTTCATGAAAACAAACGAAAACAAACAATCATTTATAAACAGAATATATAATACACTGACACTTATTAGATATTTAATTTGTCGGAATTTTAAAGTATTTAAATAAATATAAAAATAAAAAACACTAATGAACTATCAAACACAAACGAACACGTTACCGAACGTTCACAAACACAAACGAACACGTTGAACTTTCACAAACGAACTTCCCGCCGAACAGTTCACAAACTGTGCGCCGAACATTTGGTTCGTTTGCAGCCCTACCACCGACTCAAAACTGCCAATAAGTTTCTGGAGCGAAGTTGTTGCCTCTGCATGCTATACACTTAATCGAGTATTGACGGTCAAGGCACATAAGAAGATGTGTTTCGAGTTGCTTAACCAACAAAAGCCTAATCTAAAGTATTTAGAACCTTTGGGTCTCTGTGTATGGTTATCGACCCGGACGGCAAATTTGGAGCTAAATCGTTAGAAGGGTTCTTTGTGAGGTATGCTAGTCCGCTTAAGAGAGTTTATCTTCCTAGCATCAACCGGGTTATTGAAGCTCAGCATGTAGATTGTCAAAGATACACGTCTTCGACACAAAATTGGGAGATCCTTGGCTGTTTAACTCTGAAAGTCTCTGGAATACCTTTGAGCTGCCAGTTGAACTAACAAACGAGGAACTTGTCGTGCTTTACGAGCAACAACAATCTTTTTTCTCAAGAACAAGTTCCTAGACCAATCGTTGTGACGCAGACACACATTGGCATACATGATGCTGGAAGCTGGTCCAAGCACTCAACATCCTGTATCACATACTACTGGAACAAATGAACCCGAAGTCGAACCAAAAGTGAATGAACCAGCTCCTACTTTTGATCAATCAGACGACTCTGATTTTCAAGTTATGCCACTCACAAAACTCCTTGAAAGGCCAAAACATGAGAATCATACTTGTGCCTTGGGACTTCGATATTCTAGTGATTGGATTTGATCTACTTTGTATTTGGATATCAGAACGATTGTCATTGACCCATTTAATGATTATGCCATTTTGAGTTATGTTCCATTTTAGCATGTTTAAATCCATGACTAAGTTAATTATTCTAAATGTCCGTAGTCAATCATATTTGTGGGAACAAATATGAAGGTAAGACTATTATAAACTTGGATTGGTGGATATTCATGAGATATGAATATAGAGCAAAGTGTTGCTATCAAAGTTCATAGATATTTGTGGGATACAAATATTGGACTGACCCGCTCTCAAATATTACTACATGGAATCTTTGTGATTGATCATAAGTAATTTGGAGTGAAGGCGAATATCATAGTATCCTCTGACCGGAGATACATATTGGGTCTTGAGATTCACCAAATATTATACCTTGACCTAGTTCTTCGTTGTCCGTAACATGACAGTACATAAGGCTAAGATCAGGTGTGGTACAAGGTGATTGTGAGAGACGTATGTAGTCAAGATGGGATTTGTTCCTCTTATTCATTGAGAGTAAGATGTCTAAGGCCTGCTAAAGTTAAATCAACAGATAATGATCACTCTATGTCTCTGGATTCAACATGACATCTGAAACAAAAGGATAAATGATCGATTCACCTAAATCATGTTCAAGTAAGGGACTTGAAGGAGATGAGGTTATTGAATGGCACTTCGTCATACGTATTAGGGGTAGTAAACTGTTGTTAGGCGGTATTTGCTACTTGCATCAATTTTCTATGTATCTTGTGCAAGTGGGAGATTGTTTGAATCCGTATGCCCAAGACACATATTAAATTGATGTGGCTAGTACGTTAAGATCCAAGTCGGGTCATACCCAATAACAAGCTAGACAAACACCTATAATATTTATTTATGATATGATCAAACAAATAAATATTAACACTTAGAAAATTTATAAATTGGTTTTCTAAATAATTGCACTTGAGAAACAAATAAATTACATGGATAATTTATTTTGAGAGAATATTTTATTTTGTTATTTAATGGGTTAAATAACAATTTTAAAAGTTATGAGATGTTGCATAAAGTCTTGTAACATGTTATGTTACAATTTTATAAAAATTATAAAATAAAACAAGACTTAATATTAAAAGAAAATTTTTGATTTTTTTTAAAGGCCATAAGTGGCCGTCCACTTTGGGGCTTCCCAAGGTGGTTTTCCTCCAATGAAATCACATGCAATATCTCATAAAATTACACACAAGATTTGGTGGTCCTCTCACACACACTCTTACACACACACACAAGTTTTCAAGTTTAAGAACTTCCTTTTCTTTCTCTCTAATTTTCGGCCATAGGGAGGTTCCAAGAGAAGTTTTATAAGTGAAAATCCTAGCAATCAAAAGGTGTGTTTTGTTGGAGGCTTGGGGTATGCAAGCTTGAGGTCTTCATCTTTGAAGATTACCATACAAGAATACTCATATTCTTCAAGTCTTTACTCTTTGAAAGGTAGCATTCAAAAACACCCTATGGTTGTGTTTAGATAGCATGCATGTTCTTTTATGGATCCGGGTTTAGGGTTTTACAAAAAATAAGTTTATATCAACGAACTTACATGTTTTAAACTCTATATTTCGCTGAGTTTTTCATTTTATATGGATAAAATGACTTTGATAAACATGTGAAAACCCCAACATTGGTATCAGATCCGCTTATATGAATGCATGCTTAAAAGGATTTAAAATTTTCGGTTTTTGGGTTTGGTTAAAACCCTATGGAAGAAAAATTTTAACCATGGTTCACCTTTTGTTTTTCAAGATATTTCTCTTACATGCATAAAGGTATCTTGAAAATTATGTCAATTTGGATGATTTGTTTGTTTGGACAAAAAACCCACTTTTTCGGTTTCTCTTCATTGGCCAAAAATTTAGGTTATAAAAGGGAACCATTTTGCTCTTGAATCATATACATATATGGATGTATATTTTGGTGTTCATAACAAGCCATGACCTTGTGTTTGGATATGTTGATTGTTTGTGTTTGTGATTTGTATTTAATTATTCAATGGGTTGTAATAATTAAATATCTTTGTTTTTCCATTATAAAGTTATGTAGTTTATTTATTTTCATTTGGTATGTAAGTAAATAGATTAGTTGCATTTCTTTTATTAGAAAATTTTATTGGGATATTTTATGTAAAAGAAGATGCACAAATGTTTTGGTTTGGGTCAAAATATTGGTCCAAATTCATGGTTCTAAATGGGATTTTAGTCCAATAACCAAAACACATATTGGAGGTCCAAAGGAGTTTGGGGCTGAAGATGGAGTCCATTTGGAAGCCCAAAGAAAGTGGAGAAATCACAACACAAGAAGAATACTTGAAGCATTTGGATGCGGGTTCAAGTGGGGGTTCGTCGACACAACACTTGTGTCAAATTTTACCCTTAGAAGAGACCTATTACCACACTTGTTTTGGCTAACAAGTGTTGTCAAAATAGTTGGCTATGATTATGCACCTATTGATTTGTGTTATGCTTGTATGGTTGCTTATTTATGTTGTTTGGATGATATGACGATATGGATGCTTAACAAACTAATAATCAACAACAAGCTTAAAATTGGTTCTTAACGACATCATTAAAAGTGGTTAATAAAATGGTTTTATTAAAAGTTAATGATTTTAATAAGAAAAATGGGTTTTATTATAAGAACCTTGAAATTTGACTAAGGTACCATGAATTTGAATGCATGCAAATGTATGGTACATAAAGTTTTCTAAACTAGAATTTTGAAAACTTAAAACCCCTTTATGAAACAAGTCAAACACCATCATTTTATACAACATCGGATCCCTTGGGAACTCTTTGTGGGATAAAGGTCACCTAACTACATTTGAGGGAACTTTTGTGTTTGAGGTAGGGTTACCATATTTGTGGGATAAAGGTCACCTAACCACTTGTATGTGTAAACTTACATGTGTGTGTAAGAATGACGACTTGATTTTGAAACCATTTGATTAGGGTCACCGACGCATGGCGTACAAAGGTATTGATGGGATTAAACATGCCAACTAAACATAAAGATGGTTAAGTGATCCCATACGACTAGAAGTTGCAAAGGGTTGCAATTGTCAAACGTTGACTACCTTGTTAATTTAAATAATGGGATAAAGGTCACCTAACCAATATTTAAATGTAACGTTGGATTCTAGATTATAATTATTAATTTTCTATGAGACATAAAAGGGTATTAATGATTAAAATTTAATAATATCAAAAATACTAAAATTGTGCTTTGTTAAATTTTGTAGATGGCCGCTAACAATGCAAACACAATTACCCAAACTGTCCGTAACATATCACTAAGAACAATCCTTGAAAAGGATCGTCTCAACCATAACAACTTCATGGATTGGTATCGAAACTTGAGAATCGTTCTCAAGCAAGAGATGATATCCTATGTGTTGGACGATCCTATTCCCGATGAACCTAACGTGGAAGATGAGGATGCCTTTAACGATTGGGTTAAGTATACCGAGGACTCCATGCAAGCCTCTTGCCTCATGTTGGGAACTATGGTTCCCGAAATCAAAAGGATTTTGAACATCATGGGGCGTACGACATGATTACCCAATTGAAGGAAATGTTCCTACAACAAGCAAGGGTAGAACGCTTAGAAACGGTTCAGGCGCTTCATGCATGTCGAATGGAGGAAATCCAATCGGTCTCATCTTATGTCCTTAAGATGAAAAGCCACATTGATCGCCTTGAAAGGCTTAATTGTCCGTCTCTAAAGAGTTGGCAACGGATTTGATCCTGAACTCTTTAACAAAGAAATTTGAAACTTTTGTAATGAACTACAACATGAATGGATGGGACAAGAGCATTAGTGAACTTCATGCAATGCTCAAAACTGCCGAGGCGGGCATGGGTAAAAAGGCTTTACCCGTTCTAACGATCAATGAGGGAGGCAACAAGAAAAGGCCCCACCCCGACTCCAAGGCAATTTTTGCCAAAAGGAAAGGGTACGTCAAAGGGAAGGGGAAGGGAAAGGGAAAGGCTAAAGCGGAACCCACGAAACCAAAAGAAAAGAAGCAAAAGGTTGCCTCGAACGACCCATGCTTTGAGTGTGGAGAGATAGGACATTGAAAAAGAAATTGTCCAACCTATCTCAAGGAGTTGAAAAACAAGAGGGATGTTGGGCAAACCTCAGGTACAATCTTTATGATACATGTTGAGTTTAATGTTTTTTCGTCTAACACATGGGTACTAGATACCGGATGTGGAACTCATATTTGCAATTTGTTGCAGGGGTTCAAAAGAAAAAAAACATTATAAGAAGGGAGGCGCTAGTCTCTTCATGGGCAACAAAGCAAAAGTTGAAGTCGAAGCCCAAGGAGACTATGTGTTGAAGCTTCCAAGTGGTTTGGAAGTGATTTTGAAAAATGTTTTGTATGCTCCTAGTTTGACTAGGAACATTATTTCAGTTCCTTTTTAAGACAATGTGGTTTTAATTTCGAATTTGTTAACCATGACATTTATGTTTCTATGCATGATGTGTTTTACTTTAAAGTTATGCCTTTAAATGGTATTTATGAGTTAGTTCAAGATGACACATCATATGATAGCTCAATGTACCAAGTAACCACCAAGAAACTCAAAACAGATTTGAGTGATTCCTATCTTTGGCATTGTCGCCTTGGACATATAAACAAAAATCGCATGCAAACACTTCGAAAGAATGGTCTTTCGGAAACAAATGTAGATTATTCATTTGATGTATGTGAATCTTGTTTACAAGGCAAAATGACTAAGGCACCCTTTAGTGGTACCTTTGAAAGGGCAAAAGACTTATTAGGTATCATACATTCGGATGTGTCTGGTCCTTTTAAGCCAATGACTAGGAATGGTGAAAGATACTTCATTACTTTTACCGACGACTATAGTCGTTATGGTTATGTGTACTTACGAAGACACAAGGATGAGGCATTTGAAATGTTCAAAGATTTCAAAAGTGAAGTATAAAATCAACTCAAAAAAACAATCAAAGTCCTTCGCATCGATAGAGGAGGTGAATACCTTAGTGATGCTTTTCAAGATCATCTTAGGAGTTGTAGGATCATCTCACAACTTACTCCACCTGGAATACCATAACATAATGGTGTGTTTGAAAGGAGGAATCAAACTCTATTGGATATGGTTCGATCTATGATGGCTAGGAGCACATTGCCTCTATCATTTTGGGGTTACTCTTTGCTTCCGCAGTCCGTATATTAAATATGGCCCTAACCAAGAAAGTGGAAAGGACACCTTTTGAAATATGGTATGGAAAGCCTCCATCATTATCATTCTTAAGGGTGTGGGGTTGTGAAGCTTATGTCAAGCAATACACCCCAAATAAATTGGAAGTCCGATCCACTAGGTGTATCTTTGTAGGATATCCTAAAGATGATATAGGATATTACTTCTACAATCCAACCGAGCAAAAGGTATTTGCTGCTCGAAAGGGTAAGTTCTTAGAAGCTAAGTTCCTTATGGAAGGGACTAGTGGTAGAACGGTGGAACTTGAGGAGGATCAAGAACCACAAGCTGATACACATTTGGTTGATACTAGCACTCAACAATAGGGTGTTGAAAGTGATCAAATGGTTGATCAATACACACAAAACGTTCGCAGATCTGGTAGAATTAGTAATCCAACCAAAATATATGGATTTTTCATGGATGGATGCTACGTGGTAGATTCAGATGAACCTACCACATACCATGATGCAATGTCACAATCCGAATTGTGACAAGTGGCTTGAAGCCATGAATGTAGAGATGCAATCCATGTATGACAACCAAGTATGGGAATTGGTTGTGCCACCTCTTAACTCCAAAGTAGTTGGAAGTAAGTGGGTTTTCAAGAAGAAAACTGATATGCATGGTAACTTGGATACTTATAAAGCTAGACTTGTAGCAAAAGGTTTCACTCAAACTCAAGGGGTTGATTATGATGAGATCTTCTCGCCCATGGCGATGCTAAAGTCAATTAGGATATTATTTTCCATAACTGCACATTATGATTATGAGATTTGGAAAATGGATGTCAAAACGGCTTTCCTCAATGGATATCTTGATGAAGATGTATATATGGTTCAGCCTGAAGGTTTTGTCGATCCAACATATCCTAACAAAGTATGCAAGTTGAAGAAATCAGTCTATGGATTGAAACAAGCATCAAGAAGTTGGAATCATCGTTTTGATGAAGAGATCAAGAAATTTGGTTTTATCAAAAACGGTGATGAAGCTTGTGTGTATAAGAAGGCTAGTGGGAGCATCATCACTTTCCTAGTAATGTATGTCGATGACATTCTACTATTTGAAAATGACATTCCAACCATGGAAGGTCTAAGAACTTGGCTTGGAAGCTGTTTATCTATTAAGGATCTTGGTGAAGCCGCCTATATTTTGGGAATAAAGATCTATAGGGATAGATCAAGACGCTTGATAGGTTTAAACCAAAGTGCATACATTGACAAAATCTTGAAAAGATTCAAGATGGAAAACTCTATGAAAGGTTTGGTACCTATTCAAAAGGAAACGATATTGAATGTGTCTCAATGTCCAAGCTCAAAGGATGAGCAAGAAAGAATGAAAGGAGTTCCATATGCATCTGATATAGGATCCATCATGTATGCAATGATATGCACTAGGCCGGACGTGTCATGCGCTTTAAGCATGACGAGTAGATACCAGCAAAATCTAGGTAACAGTCATTGGATGGCTGTTAAAAGCATATTGAAATACCTTAGAAGGACTAAGGATATATTTCTAATATATGGATCTAGAGAAGAGGAACTCGTTGTAAAGGGTTGCACGGATGCGAGTTTCCAAACTGATCGAGATGGTTCTCGATCACAATCTGGGTACGTCTTCATTTTGAACAGAGCAACAGTCTCTTGGATGAGCTCGAAGCAAGATGTGGTAGCATTGTCCACTACAGAATCAAAATACATCGCTGCTTCATTGGCAGCACAAGAAGCTGCATGGTTGAAGAAATTCATTGCCGACCTAGGAGTAGTCGCTACCATTCAAGACCCCCTAGAGATCTTTTGTGATAATGAGGGTGCGATTGCTCAAATCAAGGAACCTCGTGCACATCAAAAGACTAGACATATAGAGCGGAGATTCAACTACATAAGGGATGAAGTTGAAAAGGAAAAAGATATGTATTCGCAAAGTTCACACCAATCAAAACATTGCGGATCCACTCACGAAACTCCTTGAAAGGCCAAAACATGAGAATCATACTTGTGCCTTGGGACTTCAATATTCTAGTGATTGGATTTGATCTACTTTGTATTTGGATATCGAAACGATTGTCATTTTGACTCATTTAATGATTAAGGCATTTTGAGTTATGTTCCATTTTAGCATGTTTAAATCCATGAATAAGTTAATTATTCTAAATGTCTGTAGTCGATCATATTTTTGGGAACAAATATGAAGGTAAGACTATTATGAGCTTGGATTGGTGGATATTCATCAGATACGAATATAGAGCAAAGTGTTGCTACCAAAGTTCATAGATATTTGTGGGATACAAATATTGGACTGACCCGCTCTCAATTATTACTACATGATATTTGTGGGATACAAATATTGGACTGACCCGCTTTCAAATATTACTACGTGGAATCTTTGTGATTGATCATAAGTAATTTTGAGTAAAGGCGAATATCATAGTATCCTCTGACCTGAGATACATATGGGGTCTTAGATTAACCAAATATTATACCTTGACCTAGTTCTTCGCTGTCCGTAACATGACAGTACATAAGGCTAAGCTCAGGTGTGGTACAAGATGATTGTGAGAGACGTATGTAGTCAAGATGGGATTTGTTCCTCTTATTCGTTGAGAGTAAGATGTCTAAGGCCTGCTAAAATTAAATCAACAGAGAATGATCACTCTATGTCTCTGGATTCAACATGACATCTGAAACAAAATGATAAATGATCGATTCACCTAAATCATGTTCAAGTAAGGGACTTGAAGGAGATAAGGTTATTGAATGGCTCTTTGTCATACGTGTTAGGGGTAGTAAACTGTTGTTAGGCGGTATTTGCTACTTGCATCAATTTTCTATGTATCTTGTGCAAGTGGGAGATTGTTGGAATCTGTATGCCCAAAACACATATTAAATTGATGTGGCTAGTACGTTATGATCCAAGTCGGGTCATACCCAATAACAAGCTAGACAAACACCTATAATATTTATTTATGATATGATCAAACAAATAAATATTAACACTTAGAATATTTAGAAATTGGTTTTCTAAATAATTGCACTTGAGAAACAAATAAATTACATGGATAATTTATTTTGAGAGAATATTTTATTTTGTTATTTAATTGGTTAAATAACAATTTTAAAAGTTATAAGATGTTGCATAAAGTCTTGTAGCATGTAATGTTACAATTTATAAAATTTATAAAATAAAACAAGACTTAAAATTAAAAGAAAAATTTTGAATTTTTTTTTCAAAAGACCATAAGTGGCCATCCACTTTGGGGCTTCCCAAGGTGGTTTTCCACCAATGAAATCACATGCAACATCTCATACAATTACACATAAGATCACACAAGATTATATACAAGATTTGGTGGTTCTCTCTCACACACACATGTTTTCAAGTGCAAGAACTTTCTTTTCTTTCTCTCTAATTTTCGGCCATAGGGAGGTTCCAAAAGAGTTTTATAAGTGAAAATCCTAGCAATCAAATGGTGTGTTTTGTTGGAGGCTTAGGGTATGCAAGCTTGAGGTCTTCATCTTTGAAGATTACCATACAAGAATACTCATATTCTTCAAGTCGTTACTCTTTGAAAGGTAGCATTCTAAAACACCCTATGGTTGTGTTTAGATAGCATGCATGTTCATATATGGATCTGGGTTTTGGGTTTTACAAAAAATAAGTTTTATATCAACGAACTAACATGTTCTAAACTCTTTATTTCGCTGCGTTTTTCATTTTGTAAGGATAAAATGACTTTGATAAACATATGAAAACCCTAACAAAATTAACCAGGGCTTAAGTTGTTTTTATTCATCAGTTGCACCTTTACAAAATCGGTTCTCATTTAATGTTTTATTTGGCAGATTAACTGAAGACGTATAAGGAAGCATTGATCGAAGAAAGCTGGATTAATGCCATGCAGGAAGAATTGTTACAATTTGAAAAGCTGGGCGTTTGGAAGCTTGTAGATCTGCCGGAAGACCGTAAGAAGATAATACAAAGTGGGTATTCAAGTGTAAAAAGGATGATCGTGGGTTATAGTGCGTAAAAAGCTGGACTCGTTGTTCAAGGATTTTGTCGACAAGAGGTAATAGACTTTACTGAAGTTTATGCTCCCATAGCTAGATTAGAAGCAATCCGCATCTTCATTGCATTCGTGTCTTGGAAGGGTTTCAAAGTATACTAATTAGATATTAAGTCTGCATTCTTGTACGACAAGGTGAAAGAGGAGGTTTATGTCGGCTAACCACCGGGGTTCGTCGATCCGATTCATAAAGACAAAGTCTACTTGCTCGATTAGGCGTTGTACGACTTATACCAGGCCCAAGAGCCTGATATGAGACGATGTCACAACATCTCCTGGACAACTGTTTTATGAGAGGAACAATAGATAGCACCCTCTTCACATGGGAAGTGTATGGACACATCCTAATTGTGCAAATTTATGGATGACATAATATTTTGCTCGACGAATGATGCATTGTGCAAAGACTTTGAAAGAGTCATGAAGAAGAAATTTGAGATAAGTTCTATATGGGAGATGAAGTTCTTTTTGGGACATCGGTCGATCAATTGCATGATGGAATCTTCATTCATCAGACGAAGTATGTTAACGACGTGTTGGAGAAATTCAAGATATCTGATGCATCACCAATATCTACCCCATTGGCTCAAAATCATGGGATCGGTCCAGACTCAACTGCAGAGAAGATAGATGAAACTTTATACCGGTCAATGATTAGCTCATTAATGTATCTGACTGCATCACGACAGGATATCATGTACCTAACCTGTCTATGTGCACGCTACCAATCAAGACCCAGAGTATCGCACCTGATAATCGTTAAGAGGATCTTACGAAACCTTAAGGACTGTCCAAGTCTCGGCTTGTGGTACCCTCACACTAACGATTTCAAACTGGAAGGCTACTCCGACTCGACTTTGGCTGCTACAAAATCAATTCCAAATGTACAACTGCCGGATCCTGTTCTTTGACACACGTTTGGTAACATGGCAGTGCAAGAAGTAGACCACAATCGCTCTCTCGACCTGTGAGGTAGAATACGTTTCTGCTTTCAGCTGTTGCTCTCAAATCCTTTGGATTCAGCAACTGATGAGGGACTATGGGTTGTAATTTCTTGATACGCCCATATATGTAGATAACAAAGCTGCCATAGACATAATAAAAAATCTGATTCAACACTCTAAACAAAGCATATAGAAATACGACATCACTTTATCCGTGACTGTCATGAGAAAAAAGTTGATTCATATTGAAAAAATCCACACTGATGAACAAAGAGCAAATTTTTATACAAAACCATTTGACCAAACAAGGTTTAAATATCTTTTGAAATTAAACGGAATGAAAGATTTGTCATCAGGGGGAGTGAAGAGGTTGAAACCGAGATGGATGGTGATTTGAAGTAATCCTTATCGGCTAGTCAATTTTTATTTCTTTAAAAACCAAAAATCCAAAAATATGTTTTTGATTTTAGGGGGAGAAAAGTTTGAGAAAATATAAAAACATATAAAAATTTGAAAATGTATAAAAAAACATGAAAAAGACAAAAAGATATTTCGTGTATAAAAAAGGAAATGATAGTACATCAGTGGACTGTCACAGTATGCTAAAGAAATGTAGTGTCAAAAAGAGTTTAAACAGGTCTCACTGATGATGTGCCTGTAGACTTCGCACATTTAGTAAATTGTTTTCGAGATACAAACATAAAGAAAAACTTCTTAATTAGTGGTTTAACATCTCTAGGATGTATGGTCTTAGTAAAATTTCGTTTGAGAGATTGCCGGATTCTAAGATACTAGGTCTTTATAGATAATTGATATTAGGGGTATTATACAAGTCCTTCTGATTTTGTGTCAGCAATGGCCTAGAACTTGTAATATACTTTTGCTTTTAAAAACCCTAAACTGCATTTATTGAAAGTATCAAAAGATCTGAAAATTGCAATCAAAAGATTCCAAAATATGGAACACCACTTTTAAGTAAAGCCTTCATCTCTTTGACTGTACGGTGGTACTAACCTGAACTCTCAAGGTCTTGCACAACCCAGATACAGATATCAGTTAGATATATTCAGCCGTAAGATGAAATCCCGGGAATCTTGATACGAGAGTATATTCTGAGGTGTGAAACACTGTTAAGTCAAGGTCTAAGACATCTAATTATTGTATCTTGAAACAATTGAGAAATGTGTAGAGGTTGAAGTGGACTAGTATACTCACAACTCACAATCTAAGTGAATCTGTTTAGATCTTAAAGTTTAATCAGATCAACGGTACTAGTGATGAGTCTCAAAAACTAATATGGTCCTCTTACACAAACTCACAAAAATATGTCTATAAATATGTTTGTACATAGCTGTTTCATTTTAGAAAACCCAAAAAGATTTTCGGTGTGTTTTAGCATAAATTTTGGAAAAATCAAAAAGATTTTATTTTCAACTTATTTTTACTGCCAATGAGGAAAGTTGATCTTCAAAGTCTAAAAGGTTTCTAAGCAAAATCTGAAACAACGGGTTGGGAGCTAATCTGAAGTGAATATGAGAAAATGTTTTGAAAAATCACAAGTTCATTAATTTGAAACTTAAGTTTTTTAGAAAAAAATCAGTTTGTTCATAAAGTGTTTAACCAAGTCATTCACTAGGATTTGGTAGGCAAATCAGGTAACCAGGGTTATTAACTTGGACTTGGTTAACTGAGTGGGTTGTTAAAACTGGTAAAATGTTCGAGATATTGAAATTTTTTAATAATAAAGGTTACCTTCGCATGAAGGAACACCCTCGTATGAAGGTAGACATCTATCCTTCGCACGAAGGAAGTCTACCCCCGCACAAAGGTAATTCTGGAAACTATATATGGTTTTCCTTCGTACAAAGATGATCATTCACTATTTACTTCTTCTCCCCATGAGGCTAATGTAACACCCCGATCGCGTAACACAACAACACGCGACGGAAATATCGAGGAGTCACGTTACAAATTGCTCAGCCACAACTGATACTAAATTGTTTCACTATTATTAACATTGTTTTACAATACAAAGAATACATGAAGTTGTCTTTTGATTAAAGAAGTCTAAAGCTCGGATGGATTCCTAAGTGCAGCAAACTTGAATAATTGAAACCTGAAACATATGTGAATAACGAGACATCAACAAACAATGTTGGCGAGTACAAAGTTTTGTTAGCCAAGTTAATGGCAAAAGTTTAGTGTTGCAATACTTCGACAACTACGAGAGTCGTCTATTGAAAATGGAAACTTTAAAGCCGAGGAATTGCAAAAAGATTTGGTATTGCAACACATTAACTTGATTATGAAACTTGTGACAAAATAGTTTTGTATATGGCAACATGATTAATACTAAGTAATTTTTATGCCATTGAAAATTGTACTTTGTTTATTGTAATCGCCTTGAATTTGATCATAAAACTTGTGAGTGTGTTATTAGAAATCCAATCAAAGATTAATAACAACAATATTGAAAACTTGTCATAACTTGCGTGAGTATTATTAGAAATCAAATCAATGATTTAAAATAGTACTTTGGTTATCCTTCTAAGAATCTAACATATAAAAATATGTAAGAGTTCTACAAGGATTTGAATATTCTACTTTGAATCAATCGAACAAAAAATCCTAATGTGATTCGGATAACGCTACAAGAATAATACAATAAGAACACTTATATATAGGAAGTACCAGCGACGTATCCACCATGTTCTTATTGTATTATCTCATTTCGTTAACTAGATCACAACTAATCACAATAACCATATAATCATCGTCAACTTGTCTCATTGTCTTGTCACATACGCCTTAAAGTACACAGAATCCAATAAAGGACTACCAATTAGTACTTTAAACATCCCACGAGTATCTAACTATAAAGATAGATAGATGCATTAGGGATTTTGTTTAGTCACTTGTCTTGTCACATTGTCTTGTCACATACGCATTAACGTACATAGCATCCAATAAAGGACTACCAATTTGTACATTAAACATCCTACAAGAATCTAACTATGAAGATAGATAGATTCTTTAAGGATTTTTGGTTTAGTCACATGTCTTGTCTCATTGTATCACAAAATCCTAAATCCTAATGGTGATTCGGATAAGGCTACAAAGGGTAATACAATAAGAAAACTTATATATAGGAAGTACCAGAGGCGTATCCACCATGTCCTTATTATATTACTCTAGTTTCGTTATCTAAATCACCAAAATCTCTACACATAAACAATGACCATCGTCTTGTAAAGCACTTCTTAGAAATCTTACTATGAAGATAGAAGATTTAAGACTATACTTCAAGTATCCTACAAGAATCAATCTATAAAGATAGACAGATACTATAAGGATTTGTCTCGTGTCCCCAATTGTCATGTCTTGCATAAAAGGAATATTGCACAAAAATGCACTTAGTAAACACATAATTGCCATACATTGTGAAAAATTGATTACACATATGAATCACCCCAAAAACATTTGAAAAACGTAAAAGAGGGGAGCTAAGTACTCGCCTGAGATTGCGTATAGATCTTTTTCAAATGATATAACAATGCTCAAAGGATCAAGAGTTCAAGTGTTGAAGTGGTTCCTAGTGTATCAGATAACTACATGTTATTGCGTCGAAACTTGAAAACGAGACATCGAATAGAAGGTATATGAACCAAACAAGAGTTGGATCTTGTATAATATAACTTATAATATCAAACATTCTGAATTGGAAGCATTTCAAAGTGTTTTGGCTCGTTACGACTTGCTAGGGTCAAAAACGTAACTATGGGTTCGGATGGTTAAATATGTCCTATAACAAGTCTAATATGCCAAAATTAGTTTATATAAGTTGTAAAATCAGTTTCGATGTCAAAACAATGTACTTATATGTTTAAAACTAATTTATGTGCAAAAAGGGCATTTTCGGCATTTTAAGGAATACATAGTCAATACATAGTCGACTTGTCATTTGACTAACCAAACGGTATGACCATATGGCATAACCTCAAAGGGTTATTTACTATAATACTATGGTCATAATAATGGGCTTGGTCGGATCCTAAAGGTGACCAAACGGGTCGGATTTGAAAGTCAAAACGGTGGTCAAGACCGCTCGACTTACGACCCAAAACAAGTACTAAACTAAAAGTGACGAGTTAGACATGTCAAACTTGTCTAACTAAGTTTATAAAACTGATTTGGTATTAAAACAAAATGTTTTGATACCCAAAAATAGTTCCATCGTATAATGCACATTTATCGCATTATTGACCGAAACTTTGACTCGTCACCACAACTAGTAAACGTGTAACTCAGTAGGCATGATCACTAAGGACCATAACCATCATGATTATGATCATATTGAAAAGTTCAATTGGACTTTTTTTTAACCAAATCATGGTCAGAACTGAAAGTCAAACAGAAGTCCAAATGTTTGACTTTTAGCTCATTTAAGCTAAAAGAATTGAACAAGGCATGAATGGAACGCTTACTTACACTCAAAGCAGCCAAGAAATCTTAGGAGAAAGCTTCAAATGGTTGCAACTTCAAAGAAAGGCAGATGAGAGCAAGAATGGATGTTGCAAAAGTTCAAATGTGATGATGAACATGGTATTTATAGAGTTCTTGGATCAACAAGGTCATTACAAGTGTCCACGAGTCATCAAGGGTTTGGATTAGTGTCATAACACTTGTTAGATGCAGGAGAATGGGTGGCAAGTTCGAGTTCTAGGTGTCCAAGAGGTGTATCAAGAAGCTGCCAAGTAGCAGCAACATTCCGCTGAGCTGGGGACCTCTTACGGACAGTAAGAGTTTTTGCCTTACGGTCCGTAAGGCCTTGTAGGGGCTGAAGTTTCCAAAAATGGCAGTTTTGGCCCCTGGACTTATTTTGTCGCGTTTCGTCGTTTCTAACACCCGTCAACCTAATTTAAGATTTATAAGGTTGAATAAGCATAGGAAACTTGAAATATGTCCATAAATGTTTCAGATGTCGGTTAATTCGGTTGTACGGCTGTGTTTTTCGGTTAATTACGACGAACGCTTTAATTAACGCGTAAACGACCGTAATTGCGTAACGAATGATATTTTTGTATTCCAATCATTAAAATGCAGTATTTTAATGATGGAAAAAAATTTTGGATGTACGTACATGTTCCGTATTAAGAAATACGCGAATCGGCGTACTTTCACAGGATTTGCAAAATAGTCCCTGGAGTTACAATAAAGTGTTTTTGCCATACCGAAACCCTCAAAACTTATTTCCAAGTTATGTATAGGGTATTTAAGGCATATTAAGCTTGTGTCATTGTTCCAGAGTGTGCATCACTACGAGAATCGGTAGACTTTCGTAGTTTGTCATAAATAGTCCCTGTGATCGAATAGGCTTGTTTTTGACATACCAAACCCTTCAAAACTTATTTCTAAGTTATGTAAAGGATATTTAGGGTATGTTTAGCCTATGTCCTCATCTTGGCGCGTACGTTACATTAAACGGGTTATGTTTAAGTATCAGTTATTGGAAAGCCTTCAAAGAAAAAGTTTTTGAAAGCCCGAGATTTTTACAAGGGTTACAGATAATTTCAGAGAAAATGTTTTCAATGAGACGAAGTGCTGCCAACTTTATACCTTGTAGTGGTTGATTGGACTTATTTGGACTTTAGTTTGAACGGTTCGGCCTATTTAGACTTAAATCCTAGATCTTGACTAAATGAACTGACAAAAGTCAAAATTGAAACCATAATAGTGTTAATCGGTGATATCAGTATGCTATAATGTTTTCAATTTGAACAAATCATACAAAAATCAAACATGTGAAATTGAGTGTTCATACGGAGTTAGATTACCTCCATACGAAGGTAAAAGAAAGCACTTTCGTACGAATGTGAAAATGGAAAAAAGGTTAAAATACCTCTGTACGAAGTAATTTGTTTTTGGTCAAAAATGTTTTAACATACCTTCGTACAAGGGTACTTATGGTATCTTATATAAAGTACCTCCGTACTTAGCACCTCCGCACAAAAATTGGTTTTTTTTTTTTTAAGTTTCTAATTGTTGATTTAATGTGTTTCTGCAGACGAAATCCACGAATTTTGAACCGAAGCACAGCATATGATGTGTGCTTCATAAATCAATGCCAAAGATGAAACCATTTGAGAAGATTTTAGATTTTATGGATCGTATTAGTATAAAGAAGGCGCTTACGGATCAACACAAAGCGTATAGATCTCATGTTGAACGCTTCTGGGAGCATGCGGAGCTTATTCCTGATCCACCATCTATTCGATCATTCTTCAGGATCAATAATGAAGATAAGGAAGTGTTTATCACCAAAGCACTTATCAGGATAGTTCCAAACTTTAAAGATAAAGATGATGATCCTATAGGATATTCAGAGCACATGGTTAAAGGTTGCTTTTATAGGATGGGCTATGTTGGTCACGTCAATGAAACGAACTTTTCAAAAGCTTATTTAACAAGGCCTTACAAATTCTTCGTTCACTCATTAATTCATGCCTAGGGCATAGGAATGGTGGTTTTGATGTATTGGTTGACTACCAGATGTGCATGATAGTTGTTCTGACTCTAAATCTGCCATACAACTTTGCTAGAATAATCTTTGAGTAGATGAAGGCCAAGTTTACAAAGGAGAAGTTTCTACAATATCCGAGGTTCATGTGAAGATGATGCTTGATGATCAATTCCCAAATCTGGTGAAAGTAGAAATTGATGTGCTACCTCTTGAACACATGACGAATCTGTCATTACATCGCCTAAATCAATACTTTTTTTAGAAGAAAATTCCTTCATGCAAAAAGTTCTTTGGATGTATTAAAGATGAAAACTATGTTGCGCCTCCGAAGGGTAAATGGAGAAAGGATCAGAGTAATTCTGAAAATGAGAGGAAGAATGATTAGAGGGATTTATAGCGAAGAGGAGCATATGGTATGAAAAAGAGGACGGAAAGAAAAAGAAAAAGAAAAAGCAAGAAGCACGAAAGAGAGGTCAAAAGAAAAAAGCTGCACGTACATTGCTTGTGGATGAAAGTAGTGGTAATGAGAATGTAGATGTGAATGATGACGTTATTTCTGCTACTTCAGATCAAGAAAGAGAGCAAATTGAGAAAAGTACTGCAGATACGGCTGAATTGCAGAAGGTACTGAGAAAGGAGCGTTTGAAGGTGGAAATGAGGCTGACTCTCAAGAATCTGAGATTGATAGTGATGTTGATGTTGCAACTAGAATTGCACCAAAAACTTTTGATCCTCGTGCAGCAGCTGATAAAAGGGCTTCAAAGAGAAAGAAAGGTTCAACGAACGATGATGATGAAACTTACATACCTCCGAAAAGAGTTAAAATCAAAGCTACTGATTTGAGCAAGAAATCCAGAGGGTCTCCGTTGGCAAAGAGAGTAAGAAAGAAGTATTTAAAGAAAACAACAACTGGGGTTGAGCCAGTGGTTACAGAAAAGGAGATACCAACAGTAGAAGCTGTAGAAGTTGAAAATGATGTTCCTATTCAAACTCCACGACTGTATCTCAACAATCTCATACTACACCATTTCCACCACAATAGCAACAATCACAACAGCAAATACCTCGACTTTAATCTCTTCCAATAGGATCTGCCAGAGATGCTGAACACATATTTGATGATGATTTCCATTTCCAAATCTAGGAACAATGGGCATAATGAACCTTGATTTTCTCAATAAACAATATGATCAAAAGATAAAGGATCTGGAGAGCAGGGTAAAGTTCTTTGAAGCGAGCACAGATGGAAATAGTGTTAACAAGTCTTATTTCACATAATGAGAGGCTGAGAAAGAGACTAATTGATGTTGAAGCTAACACAAAAGTGAAAGATCGAAAGTTTAATATCTTGTTCAAAGTTCTTGAGAAGAAAACGGGGATAAACTTTGAAGCATAATTTAGTGTGATTAAAATAGATAAAGCTAAAGAAAGGGTTGCTGAAAGGGCTCGAAAGACTGTTACTGAAGCTGAAGCTGCTAATGCGGATAAAGGAAAAAGGAAAGATTGGTGATATTCATATTATTACTCCAGAGCCTGAGAAAGAGACAGAGCCAGAGATAGATATTTTAAAGTTTGTTCTGATTGGTCCCGTTAAAGATGTTCCTTACAATAAAGAGAAAGAACCAGAGAAAGAAAAGGATACAGATAGAAGGGGGTTGATAACAAAGAAGATGATGAAGATGTGGATGTTGATGGGATGGTCATGGTGATGACGACGATGACAACACTCAAGGTGGTACAGGGTTGGTGATATTTCAAGCTAAAATAGCTGATTATTTTGATTATGATGATTTCTTGAATGATGATGCAAATCCAGATGATGACGCGGATCGAAAGGGGGAGACAAAGGATCCTGTAAATGAAAAGGAGCATTCAGGAATCTTCACAAATGTTACTCCTATAACGGCTATTCCTGCAATGACTCACAGAACAATTTATCTTGAGCATGATGTGGAAGAGGGGGAGTATGTGCATAGTTACTCGAAAGAAGATATAGCTAAGATAATGGGAATCGATGAGAATACATTTGAATATGATTTTGAAGAGGAGCTGAACAACATAGATGTCAAAACCGGAAGATTAAATATTTAAATATGTTGAAGAAGTTGATAACTACAACAATGTTGTCGTGGAGGATGATTCGGACGAAGAAATGCTAAAATATTATAGTGATGGAACCGATGACTTCCCAACATTCAAAGAGATGTTTGACGATGAAACAAATGAACTATTGAAATGTAAAATTAACGAAACAGTTATAGATGGTATATCACCAATGGTGGATATATAAGATATCAAAAGAGCCAGGAGGGCATGGCTTAAAAATATACCGAAGGAGAGGAAATTTTGACGACCGTTAGCTTTCTTCACAAGAAATCAAGATAAATCATTGGGAAATATAATAAGCTGGGGTTGGTTACCAGAATTGTATGTGTTTACAATTAAAAGATATTATGGCGTGCAATACTTCGAGTATTTGCAAGATATAAGCACATTGCCATGGTGGGATGTCCAAGAGTTATGCCAGACAAAAAATATTAACTTTCAAATGAAGCCAGCAGATCATAAATTATGGAAATTGATTCGATTTGAAGCTCGTCACAATTTTCCTAACTAGAAGCCTCATTATCCTAAGAAGATTACAAAGATATATCCAGTTTCGTAGTTGCATGATGTTACATTGATGGTTAAAAATCCGCGAGCATTAAAACACATTACCCTGATGAAGTTAGAACAAGATTTCTATAAAGACTTCAGATGGTGGGAGATGGATTCGGAGACAGGGTAAGCAGTGATTGTGTTGAAAACAGATGGTTATGGAGGGCGATTAGAATACTAGACGCGATGTAGCTAGTGAATCTATCTGAGAAAGATATTGAAAAGTTGTTCTACAACAAGATACTGCACCAATGTCAAGATTCAGGGCAAACATTACAGTATCAAAATGTGTTAAGAGTGTGTTATACATATGAAATCAACTATGGGAAATGTGGAATACAAAATGGTGAGAAATTGAACGTGTTGAATTTCTGAGAGATATAAAAAGGAAAGGATCAAGGCAAGGATGGAAAAAGCATCTATTGCGAGATATCAATTCATGTGGTCGCCAAAGACTGACCAAACTCCAATGTCTATATTCGAGCTGAAGAAGAAAAGGGTTAGGAAACACTTCTTTGAGCATTGAAGAATTAAAGTTATGAAGTTTTGAAGACCGATCGAGAATGTGGCAACATCCAAGGGGGAGTTTGTTGATGCATATGTTTATTGACTATGTCTACAAGTCATGTCTTTAATAAGTTTAACTGTTATATTCTGATTTTGTGTTTAAAAAGTTACCTCCGTATGAGGGTACATGTTCGTACGAAGATAGTCTAGTTTACTCCATACGAAGGTAATGATGTTTAGTCCGTACGGAGGTACTGCTCTTAGTCCGCACGATTTTTGTCTACAAATAGGTGTTAGGGCTTTGAGTTATAATGTATGTTTTGCGGATAAGACGGCGAAGCTTTGTATGTGTGGTTTCTGAATTGTAAACGTTTGAACATTGAATGAAAACATATAATTTGGTAATCTCGATATTGTCACCTAATATAAAATTGGATTCCGAACAATAATGGACTAGGTTAACAAATTTAGACCTAAGCTATCTTTGGATAAACGGTCCTCATAGTTTAATATTTTCTAGATGAATAACCAAAAAGGGATTACATGTTTAGAAAGAACGATGATAAATATACACTAGAATACAATCACTGTAATTAAGGAACTATAATTAAAATAAATCTTCTTCTTCTTCTTTTATTCCCCCTCCAGTTGGAGCATGAAAGTCACAAATGCCCAACTTGACAAGAAGAGTTTGAATTTGTTTAGCTCTTAAAGCTTTGGTGAAAATATCGGCTAGCTGCATATTTGTTTTGATATAAGTTAGCTCGATTTCATATAACTCGACCCATTCACGACTGATGTAACAATCTATTTCCAGGTGCTTAGTTCATTCATGAAAAAACCATATTATTAGCAATATGCTTAACGGCTAAGTTGCCACGAAAAAGAGTAGTCGGACTAGTTTTATTAACTCCAAGTTCACATAAGAGCCAACACATCCATAAAATTTCACTTATAGTGATTGCCATAACTCTATATTCGGCTTCAGCGAAAGATCGTGATACAACTAATTGTTTCTTGGATTTCTTGGAGACCGATGTCCCTCCAATAAGCAATAAGTAACCGGTCCTAGACCTCCTAGTGTCGGGATACCCAAGCTGCTCAGAATCTGAATTTGCTACAAGGCCATTCCTCCAGATTTTGGAAGAAGTATGCCTTGTCCCAGAGTAGCTTTCAAGTAACGTAATACTCTGGTAACAATTTCCATATGATTTTGTCGGGGTAGTGACAAACTGACTTAAAACATTCACAGAGTGGGTAATATCAGGTCGAGTCGCTTGTAGGTAAAGTAATCTTTCTAAAAGGCCACAGTACTGACCAACATCAACCCGTTCTTCTTCGCCACATTTGTTGACCTTCAGATTTTGTTCATTGGAAAAGCACTAGGTCGACAACCTTGCATCCCATTGTCTTCAAGGATGTCGAGGACATACTTCCTTTGACTGAGAATTAAACCATCTTAAGTTCAACTACCTCAATGCCTAGGAAATACTTTAGGGTAACAAGATCTTTAATGCTAAATTTGGCATTGAAGGCCTTTGTTTCATCAATCTTGGTGGCACCATGGCCAACGATAATAACATCATCAACATACATAAAGGTTGCCAAAAATGTCTCCTTTACGAAATAGGAAAAGAGAATGATTCGCCTTTGATTGTGTGAAACCAACTTCAAGGAGAGCCTAGAGTAAATTTTTGGTATCAATTTCTAGAGGCTTGTTTTAAGCCATAAAGGGATTTTCTAAGCCGGCAGACTTAATGTACTTTTCCCTTTTCGAACCCTTGAGGAATCTTCACGTAAACTTCCTTGTTCAAATCTCCATATAGGAAGGCGTTATTGACATCATGTTGATGCACTTTGTGTTCGTCACTTGTCGAATAGGCTAGATAGATAGAGCGTGTGTTGAATATTGTATAGGTTAGAATTGAACACACGACCAAAGTACGAACGAGAATAGGTGTAAATGGATTACTTCGTATGAAGTGGGGCAAGTTCGCACGAACTTGTAGTGTCAAGGACAAGTTCGCACGAAGTTCACTTCGTGCGAAGTTGGTCCAAGGCTGTTTTGGTGCGAACTTGTAATGCTATATATAGGTGGTGTGTGTTCATTTGTGTTTAAGTTTTTGCAATCCCTGCGGGAGGTGCTGTCAGATTCTCTACAAGAACTCTGGCAGCCTAACAAGATGTATACTCTTTCGGTATGAATGAATAACATATGACTTCGCTGCATTCTGCTTCTACTCCTTTCTGTAATAACATTCTACTGAAACCGTCATACTATGCACTAACTTCTGTCTAGAACTGCCTAATCAGGACCTTCAATTGGTATCAGAGCTACGGTTATCACCTACGCTCATGAATATTTGGACATTTGGAGGGGTTTTAGACGTAAATCATCAAAAAAAGGACAATCCATGGACAAAAAGTAAAATTAAACGGATAGGATTGTTAGGAAATCATTTTCAACCAGATTTATGGTGGAATCATCTTGAAATTCGAAGAAATAAGGATTCTGGATCGAAAAATGTGAAAAGGCTGGTTTTGGAGGTGTACTTCGTATGAAGTAGTGACCAAGTTCGCACGAACTTGTAATGTAAAGGACAAGTTCGCACGAAGTTGGTGTCGGGTGAACAAGTTCGTACGAAGGCATGGAAAAATTTTGTTGATCGTTTTGATGAGACGAGTGTCCAGAAAAAATTTAGTGATAGAAATTTTTTTCGAGTTTTTAACATCTAATTCGGCATGTTCGGAGACACCGTCTAGAGCTTCAGAGTACAGATTTGGTGATACGGTCACAAAATTTTGAAGATAACGGGAGAGTCACTGATACATGTGCAGAATGTTGATCATTAGGTATTGTGACTAGTAATGGGCCTAAACGTCAAATCCGCATTTGTTAAAAACTAATTTTTCCAGATTTAAGGGGGAATTTCAATGAAAATTTCGGTATGGTCAGAATTTGCAAATATGAGGGGAATAAAAATTTTACGTTATATGAAGATTCTAGCATGTTTGAAATTCGTGACTACTGCAACAGTATCCTTGTGGTTACCGATTGCAGATTATCCAGGAATTGCAAAGGATCTAGATTCATTAGTGATCTCAAGTTGATGTTCACTTTGCGAGCGGGGGGTTACATAACTAAGTCATGGAGGAGTTGTTTATTAGATTCTAAGGTCATGGTTGTGGATTGACACCTGAGTCATGCGTATTTTGCGGGTGCACATACGACTGCCTATCTTTAACTCTGCTTTGCATATGAATTATTGACTGGACTAACCGCCAGGAGATAAGGATGATCTGTAGTTTCAGTTGCCCCTGGGGTACGTGGTACCATGATTGAAGAAGATGATATAATGGATCTTTCAGACAAAGACGTGTACCAGTTGCTGGCGAAAGAGACTATACATTTGGGATTTCGTGATCACAGGAAGTTCCGAATTTTCAGATCAAGATACAGATTGATGCTTAGGGTTAGAGTCCTAATTTTCGGTGAAGGGGTAGTTAGTAGGATTAGCAGCCATTAATACTAGTGAGGAACTGAGGACATTCAAAATGTTCATTGATGATCTTAGGAATTAACGACTAGCTCCGGTGTATCGGATAGTTTCAAAATTACCAAGGAGATCTGAGGTTATTCAAGATATAACTGATGATAACCTTTGGTGGCCATTATTTTTAGTCTTCAAGCAGATGAATCATTCTTCTTGAACTAACCGCTGTTGGATGACGATGTTTGTTGATTAAGTTGCACTGGTCTACAGGAGATAGCTATATATCTGGCATTATGACTGAAGAAGAAGAATGTGATTCTGACTGCGGACGTATGTTTCTCAGATTCGATGTGTTACCAGATGATGTGATTCCGATGAAGATTTGCTGATTGAGCAGATTACCATTTTCCTAATCAATCTTTCAGGAGTACGCTTAACTGCGATTACGGAAATTGGGATTTCAGATTTTCGAGAGTATTCGTTGATTTGAAGTTTTCCGGTGTGGTGATTCGAAGTTTCTATCAATTGCCGGCTGAGTTTTTGATATATTAGGAGTTTGCGGAATAAACTCTCGATGCTACAGTGATTAGTCAAAAACTAAACTCGGATGTGGTTATCGTCGAAACAGAGAAGCGGCTGCATTGATTAGCTTCGGGTTGGTGTGTACTCAAGAAAATTTGTCGGTCAAGCGAATTAGAGGAGATCAGAAATCTGCAAACAAAGTTCTGAACTGGAGTTTTCAGGGGAATTCAATGTTGATATGCAAGCCCGGATCATCAATTAAGGGGGAATTTGTTGACGCGTTTCGACGACATCGACAGACATCTTGATTGAAGTTGAAGAATATTCAAACACGGCTCAGAGATTTGGAGATCAAGATCAAGCTTCGACAGTAAGGAACGAGAATAGGTGTAAATGGGTTACTTCAGTTCGCACGAACTTGTAGTGTCAAGGACGAGTTCGCACGAAGTGAACTTCGTGCGAAGTTGGTCCAAGTCTATTTTGGTGCGAACTTGTAATCCTATATATAGGTGGTGTGTTTTCATTTGTGTTTAAGTTTTTGCAATCCCTACGGGGAGGTGCTGCCGGATTCTCTTCAGGAACTCCGGCTGCCTGACAAGATGTATACTCTTTCAGTATGAATGAATAACATATGACTTCCGCTGCATTCTGCTTCTACTCCTTTCTATAATAACATTCTAACGAAACCGTCATACTATGCACTAACTTCCGTCTAGAACCGCCTGATCAGGACCTTCACATCAAGTTGACATGCTATCCAATTTTTCTTGACCGCGATCGCGAGCAATGTACGAACGGATACTGATTTTTCCATGGGGCCAAAGGTGTCATGAAAATCAATAGCCTCTAATTGAGTAAAGCCTTTTGCTACCAGTCTCGCCTTATACCTCTCCACTTCTTCATATGGTTGGTACTTTATTTTATAGACCCATTTAGAGTCGATAACTTTTTTTTCTTTCGGGAAGCTCTTCAAGAGTCCAAGTACCATTTAACTCGAGAGCCTTTATTTCCTTCTTCATGGCTTTTATCCCATTTTGATCTTGCAAAACTTTGTAAGAAGTCTTTGGATCATCATTTAGTGATAGCCGCGTTATGGGATTTATAGAATTTATTATAAGAGATATAATTTGTCACAGATTGTAACGTCGAGGAGGTCTTGACTATGATTGGGTAATGCATGATCGATGGATGGTGGAAGGCTGACCTCATAATCATCAAGTCATTTAGATCGTACTCGCTCCTTTCTTTCTCTTGTGGGTCTATAGGGATATCGGTCTCAGCATTGAGTTGCGGCCACTGTCATTTGTTTCACCTATCTCACTGTTATTTGCTTCAAAATTTGCAGGCCCATTACTACTAGGCCAATTATCACTTGTATCCATGTTAGGTCGTGGCCCGTCAAGTGTTTGCATGGGGCTGGTCACATTTTGGGTTCTTATGTCATTCAATTGGGCTTCGGTTTTGGTTTCTACAGGTATGACATTTGAACCTTGGCCAATGTGAGGCTCATAGGTTTGATTCTCATTATAATAATAGGTGGAAATCAAAGATTTCCGGTTTCTCAACACATTCGAGCCCTTTGTTAGATTCAGTTGGAAATGTGTTTTCAAAGAAGCGAACATTTCTAGAAATAATTATTTTGTTTTTGTTGATATCGTATATTTTAAAACCCTTGGTTCCTTGAGGATAACCCAAAAAATATTCCCGGCTTCCCCTTTCCTCAAACTCATCCCCATTTGTTTCGGTGATATGATAATCCCGAAACAACCAAAAACTTTTATATGTTCTTAATACAGGTTTTAATTAAAAATAATTTTATAGGGCATCTTATTCCCAATGGTTTTCGATGGTAACCCATTAATTACATGTATGGCTGTTAAGATGCATTATCCCCAAAATCATGAAGTTTTAGCTCAAATTTTAATACCCTTGTGGTCTTGAGCAAGTGGCGATGCTTTCATTCCCGCACACCATTTTTTGTGGTGTGTGTGGACACGTGGTCTCAAGTAAATTTCCTTGTTTAGTATAGAAATCTATCATCCATTGGAGGTAAATTCACCACTGTTGTCACACCGAATTCGTTTGTAAGTTTTGTCAAATCGTGTTTTAAACATTTTATGAAAGTTGATCAAACAGTCACTCGCTTCATGTTTATGCCTTAAAAGGAAAACCGAAACTGAGTGGCTGTAATAATCCAATGTGTAAAAAATAATTTGCACGCGTGAGTGACGAGGAGCGATATTTCCCCCATATATCACAATGTATAAGTTCAAAACAATCTTTTGTTTTAGAACTAGTCGGGAAGGGTAACCTATTATGTTTTGCTTTGGCATACGAATCACAAATGACATCGCTGGTCTATAAAGAATTTTCCTTGTCAAATCGAAGCCAAAAAGTTTCTCCCATGAAGCATATCCTAAGCGTTTATGCTAAAGATCAAAACTGACCGCCATGGTGTTTCTTTTACGTCCCACCATGCTCATCCGATATAGTCCTTCCTTGCATTTACCCAACCCAATCAACCTCCTCATGTTCAAGGTATGCATAACACAAAATTCAGGATAAAATGTTACAGCAAATTGCAAATCTTTTGTCAAATGACTGACAGATAAAATATTGCAAGCAAAACTAGGGATGTCTAAAACATCCTTAATGCGTATTCCGTTAGGTAAGACACTAGACTAGACGAGTTCATTCCAAACATGGGTAGTTTTTAGAGAATTAGTGTAGTCTTGTTGACTTTGTTACTTGGAAGTTGTTTTGGTGACTTAGATGAGTTACAATGCCTATCATTTTTTGAAAAACCTTCAATCCAACTTATCCAACCAATGGGATTTGTGGCAACTTGAAGATGTTCAAGAAATGAGGAAGGATGAACAATGTTTGAAAGAGTTTGTTAAAAACAGAAAATAAACCAACTTTGGAACTCAAAAATGGTGATGTACCAACTTAGTTTGCTAGTAAACTTGTGGTAAAATTCATATAGGTTTTTCAAAGAGGGGGGAAAAGAAAAACATGAAGAAAAAGTGAAGAAACAAGCTCAAAACTCATTGTTTTGAACTTGGATGAATCTGCCCAAACTTGAGAAATGTATAGATTTGAGAGTGTTGGAGAGAGTGTTTGGAGTGTGGAAAATGTTTCGGAGGTGGTAAGGGTTGTATTTATAGTGGGATTAGGGTTCGGGTGTTAAATGAGGTGGTTGTGGGTTGAAAGGAGGGAAATGGAGTCAAAATTCACGAGTTTAAAAAGATTCTGTCAAACCTGGTGTAAATTACACGGCCGTGCGGATCAGGTGCACGATCGTGCGGATAACGACCACATGGTTGTGCACATCAGGTGCACAGTCATACGGATCGCAGTATGCATGGTCATGCGCATCAGTTGTGTAACACCTCGTAAAAACTCGTCCAATAAAATCCTGACACGTGTCCCGCTGATCCTCGTATGTCACGTGTTAACGAGAGGGACTAATCAAGTCGTCATGTTATTATATAACCTCCGAACAATACTTGAAAAGTTAAGGGACCAATAGTGTCAGATTATAAAATTCTGATTTCGGAAGAGGTCTTACGATCCGTAACCATACTGATTTAAAAAGGAGATGGATCAGAGAGGCGGTTACGGACGCAAACCACAATGTCGGACGCAACCACATATGGTTACGGTCCACAACTACTTCAAAACAAGGAGCGCCAGATTTGCCTTACGGACCGTAAGCCATTACCCTTACGGTCCATAAGGGACTGCCAATGGCATATTCTCTGGCAGCTTGCAAGTTTGCCACCTTGCTCGCCATTGCCACCTCTCCTCTGCATTTGCCATGACCAGAGGCATGTGGAATGATCCTTGAAGAGCCCTAACACCTGTCTTGATCCCCATTCATGTCCCTCAACTAGAAATAGGGGAGTTGGTGCACCTTTCTCATTTTCTTTCTAATCTTCCATTGAATTGTTTCCTTGAATTGTTTACGCCTTTTCGGTGCATATTATGGTTTAAAACCATATCTATGAACCAAAACTTGTTACCTATTGATTATGAAACTTATTTTAAATATTTTTACAGTAGGTAGATGTTCTAAACTCATAATCTCAATAAAGCTATCAAAGCTATGTGTGAAATGACCAAAATGCCCCTTCGGGGCATAGTTTGGTTTTAAATATTAAACCACACATATATTTGATTGAATACTTAACAAATACCCAACAAATGGAAGGTGTGCTACTCCTATAGTGTTATACGTGTTAAGGTGGGCTAGCTAGGTAAATGACAAATAGAGTGCATGAATGTTTTCTAGCATGAACAACCTAAGCAAGCATAACAAATAACTGTTTGGTGGATTGAGTGGTTGAATACGATTGATTGTGTGGTTTGTGAATTTTGATTGGTTACTCATGTTACACCCAAAAGTGTATTAGAATGTAAAAAGGGTCAAGTATACTCACGGTTTGCTAAAGCTTCCAAACGGAGTTGATATGAATGGGATGGATGGAACACCAAAGTTACCCTACAATGGAAAACGAAGCTGTGTGAGTTGATGGAGTTTGATTATTAGTTAGAGAATCGGAAATTATTAACTACAACAAGAAAGTATGATATTGTATGAAAATACATCTTGTCTAGACACTCATTTGGACACTAGGTTTTAGTGTGTTTCATAGGTACCAAATCACCCATTAGAACCCAAAGTGAGGAATGAAGAACTAAGAGGATGACACCATAACTCATAACGTTCAACCATGAATTGGTTGAAGTTAGGGTTCAGTTTTGTAAGTATGTTATATATATATGTTGGTATTGTTAGTCATGTATGGAGGGAGGATGAATTCCATCCATTTAACCTCATTATATGGATTCACCAAAGCAAAAAAATCATTAATTTAATTGATGATTTTGGTTGGTCATGAATATGAACAAAATAGAATCTCCTAATTCACCAAGACAGCCAAGTGACTTGACTAGACGAGTGCATTCCAAACATGGGTAGTTTTTAGAGACTTAGTGTAGTCTTGTTGACTTTGTTACTTGGAAGTTGTTTTGGTGACTTAGATGAGATACAATGCCTATCATTTTTGGAAAAACCTTCAATCCAACTTATCCAACCAATGGGATTTGTGGCAACTTGAAGATGTTCAAGAAATGAGGAAGGATGAACATTGTTTGAAAGAGTTTGTTAAAAACAGAAAATAAACCAACTTTGGACCTCAAAAATGGTGATGCACCAACTTAGTTTGATAGTAAACTTGTGGTAAAATTCATATAGGTTTTTCAAAAAGGGAGGAAAAGAAAAACATGAAGAAAAATTGAAGAAACAAACTCAAAACTCATTGTTTTGAACTTGGATGAATCTGCCAAACTTGAGAAATGTATAGATTTGAGAGTGTTGGAGAGAGTGTTTGGAGTGTGGAAAATGTTTAGGAGGTAGTAAGGCTTGTATTTATAGTTGGGATTAGGGTTCGGTTGTTAAATGAGGTGGTTGTGGGTTGAAAGGAGGGAAATGGAGTCAAAATTCACGAGTTTAAAAGCATTTGTCACACCTGGTGTAAATTACACGGCCGTGCGGATCAGGTGCACGATCGTGCGGATAACGACCACATGGTTCTGCACATCAGGTGCACAGTCATGCGGATCGTAGTATGCATGGTCATGCGCATCAGTTGTGTACCACCTCGTAAAAATTTGTCCAATAAAATCCCGACACGTGTCCCGCTGATCCTCGTATGTCACGTGTTAACGAGAGGGACTAATCAAGTCGTCATGTTATTATATAACCTCTGAACAATACTTGAAAAGTTAAGGGACCAATAGTGTCAGATTATAAAATTCTAATTTCGGAAGAGGTCTTACGGTCCGTAACCATACTGATTTAAAAAGGAGATGGATAGAGAGGCGGTTACGGACTGCAACCACATATGGTTACGGTCCACAACTAGTTCAAAACCAGGGGCGCCAGATTTGCCTTACGGACTGTAAGCCATTACCCTTACGGTCCGTAAGGGACTGCCAATGGCAGATTCTCTTGCAGCTTGCAAGTTTGCCACCTTGCTCGCCATTGCCACCTCTCCTCTGCATTTGCCATGACCAGAGACATGTGGAATGATCCTTGAAGAGCCCTAACACCTGTCTTGATCCCCATTCATGTCCCTCAACTATAAATAGGGGCGTTGGTGCACCTTTCTCATTTTCTTTCTAATCTTCCATTGAATTGTTTCCTTGAATTGTATACGCCTTTTCGGTGCATATTATGGTTTAAAACCATATCTATGAACCAAAACTTGTTACCATTGATTATGAAACTTATTTTAGATATTTTTACAGTAGGTAGATGTTCTAAACTCATAATCTCAATTAAGCTATCAAAGCTATGTGTGAAATGACCAAAATACCCCTTCGGGGCATAGTTTGGTTTTAAATATTAAACCACACATATAGTTGATTGAATACTTAACAAATACCCAACAAATGGACGGTGTGCTACTCCTATAGTTTTATACTTGTTAAGGTGGGCTAGCTAAGTAAATGACAAATAGAGTGCATGAATTTTTTCTAGCATGAACAACCTAAGCTGAACAAATAACTGTTTGTTGGATTGAGTGGTTGAATATGATTGATTGTGTGCTTTGTGAATTTTGATAGATTACTCATGTTACACCCAAAAGTGTATTAGAATGTAAAAAGGGTCAAGTATACTCACGGTTTGCTAAAGCTTCCAAACGGAGTTGATATGAATGGGATTGTTGGAACACCAAAGTTACCCTACAATGGAAAAAGAAGGTGTGTGAGTTGATGGAGTTTGATTATGAGTTAGAGAATCGGAAATTATTAACTAAAACAAGAAAGTATGATATTGTATGAAAATACATCTTGTCTAGACACTCATTTGGACACTAGGTTTTAGTGTGTTTTCATGGGTACCAAATCACCCATTAGAACCCAAAGTGAGGAATGAAGAACTAAGAGGATGACACCATAACTCATAACGTTCAACTATGAATTGGTTGAAGTTAGGGTTCAGTTTTGTAAGTATATTATATATATATGTTGGTATTGTTAGTCATGTATGGAGGGAGGATGAATTCCATCCATTTAACCTCATTATATGGATTCACCAAAGCAAAAAAATCATTAATTTAATTGATGATTTTGGTTGGTCATGAATATGAACAAAATAGAATCTCCTAATTCACCAAGACAGCCAAGTAACTTGACTAGACGAGTGCATTCCAAACATGGGTAGTTTTTAGAGACTTAGTGTAGTCTTGTTGACTTTGTTACTTGGAAGTTGTTTTGGTGACTTAGATGAGATACAATGCCTATCATTTTTGGAAAAACCTTCAATCCAACTTATCCAACCAATGGGATTTGTGGCAACTTGAAGATGTTCAAGAAATGAGGAAGGATGAACATTGTTTGAAAGAGTTTGTTAAAAACAGAAAATAAACCAACTTTGGACCTCAAAAATGGTGATGCACCAACTTAGTTTGATAGTAAACTTGTGGTAAAATTCATATAGGTTTTTCAAAGAGGGAGGAAAAGAAAAACATGAAGAAAATTTGAAGAAACAAACTCAAAACTCATTGTTTTGAACTTGGATGAATCTGCCCAAACTTGAGAAATGTATAGATTTGAGAGTGTTGGAGAGAGTGTTTGGAGTGTGGAAAATGTTTAGGAGGTGGTAAGGTTTGTATTTATAGTTGGGATTAGGGTTCGGTTGTTAAATGAGGTGGTTGTGGGTTGAAAGGAGGGAAATGGAGTCAAAATTAACGAGTTTAAAAGCATTCTGTCAGACCTGGTGTAAATTACACGGCCGTGCGGATCAGGTGCACGATCGTGCGATAACTACCACATTGAGAAATGTATAGATTTGAGAGTGTTAGAGTGAGTGTTTGGAGTGTGGAAAATGTTTAGGAGGTGGTAAGGGTTGTATTTGTAGTTGGGATTAGGGTTCGGGTGTTAAATGAGGTGGTTGTGGGTTGAAAGGAGGGAAATGGAGTCAAAATTTACGAGTTTAAAAGCATTCTGTCAGACCTGGTGTAAATTACACGGCCGTGCGGATCAGGTGCACGATCGTGCGGATAACGACCACATGGTTGTGCACATCAGGTGTACAGTCATGCGGATCGCAGTATGCATGGTCATATGCATCAGTTGTGTAACACCTCGTAAAAACTCGTCTAATAAAATCCCGACACGTGTCCCGCTGATCCTCGTATGTCACGTGTTAACGAGAGGGACTAATCAAGTCGTCATGTTATTATATATCCTCTGAACAATACTTGAAAAGTTGAGGGACCAATAGTGTCAGATTATAAAATTCTGATTTCGGAAGAGGTCTTACGGTCCGTAACCATACTGATTTAATAAGGAGATTGATCAGAGAGGTGGTTACGGACCGCAACCACATATGGTTACGGTCCACAACTAGTTCAAAACCAGGGGCGCCAGATTTGCCATACGGACCGTAAGCCATTACCCTTACGGTCCGTAAGGGACTGCCAATGGCAGATTCTCTGGCATCTTGCAAGTTTACCACCTTGCTCGCCATTGCCACCTCTCCTCTGCATTTGCCATGACCAGAGACCTGTGAAATGATCCTTGAAGAGCCCTAACACCTGTCTTGATCCCCATTCATGTCCCTCAACTATAAATAGGGGAGTTGGTGCACCTTTCTCATTTTCTTTCTAATCTTCCATTGAATTGTTTCCTTGAATTGTTTACGCCTTTTCGATGCATATTATGGTTTAAAACCATATCTATGAACCAAAACTTGTTACCTATTGATTATGAAACTTATTTTAAATATTTTTACAGTAGGTAGATGTTCTAAACTCATAATCTCAATTAAGCTATCAAAGCTATGTGTGAAATGACCAAAATACCCCTTCGGGGCATAGTTTGGTTTTAAATATTAAACCACACATATATTTGATTGAATACTTAACAAATACCCAACAAATGGACGGTGTGCTACTCATATAGTGTTATACGTGTTAAGGTGGGCTAGCTAGGTAAATGACAAATAGAGTGCATGAATGTTTTCTAGCATGAACAACCTAAGCATAACAAATAACTGTTTGGTGGATTGAGTGGTTGAATATGATTGATTGTGTGGTTTGTGAATTTTGATTGATTACTCATGTTACACCCAAAAGTGTATTAGAATGTAAAAAGTGTCACACCCCGACCCGCAGCGGAATAAGAGTCGGGGCATAATTGGGTTATCACCAAAGCTTATGATATTTACTAATATGTTTCATATTTATTAAAGTCAAAATTACATTCTCAATAATCCAAACATGTCCATACAAATACAAAGAAAAAATAACCAACTAAACAATCCAAGCTCTAAACCAGTTTATTCTTCTAGGCCAATCCTATGTGTTTCTTGCTGCAGCTGGTTCACCTGTATCATGTGTAAAAATGGGGGGTTTTTGGGTCAACATAAGTTGGCGAGTGAACCTTGTTAGATAAACATTTATTATTGATTTTCTTGTTATTTTATCAAGGAAAAATTGTGCAATAATCATAAGTGAGCAAATGTAAATAATCAAACAGTAGCAATAACAACCACAAACTATAACATACAATAACATACAATAACAAAAATGGGGAACGAACGGCATATGATAAATGTATGTACTGAAAATGATAAATGTCTGTGCGATCAAGGCTCAATCAAACGGAGCCGATCGTATTGCAAGTACTGAAAATGATAAATGTCTGTGCGATCAAGGCTCAATCAAATGGAGCCGATCGTATGTTGGCACGCCAGGTTCACGCTCATAATGTAATGGGGAACATGCTCAACGCTCATAATGTAATGGGGAGCGGCGGCCTATGAAATTGTATGTTATTGTATGTTATAGTTTGTGGTTGACATTGTTACTGATTGATTATTTACATTTGCTCACTTATGATTATGCACAATTTTTCCTTGATAAAATAACAAGAAAATCAATAATAAATGTTTATCTAACAAGGTTCACTCGCCAACTTATGTTGACCCAAAAACCCCCATTTTTACACATGATACAGGTGAACCAGCTGCAGCAAGAAACACATAGGATTGGCCTAGAAGAATAAACTAGTTCAGAGCTTGGATTGTTTAGTTGGCTATTATTCTTTGTATTTGTATGGACATGTTTGGATTATTGAGAATGTAATTTTGACTTAATAAAAATGAAACATATTAGTAAATATCATGAGCTTTGGTGATAACCCAATTATGCCCCGACTCTTATTCCGCTGCGGGTCGGGGTGTGACAGATTGGTATCAGAGCCATGACTATAGGGATATAGGATAGGTTATTAGACCCTTAGAGCCTATGCTATAGTTGATTAGAAATTTTTAAGATTTTTGTGTGTTACATGCCAAATTTCATGATGTTTATATGTTTTATGTTAAATGTTACATTCAATGTTATGCAAGCATGTTCATAAGTATATATTATCATATAATGCCTATCATGAATCATATTCTCATAACATATCATATCCATGAAAGCACACACCACATCATTTTCATGATTGCTTTTACAATGATTTTTGTATTTTCAAATCTCATCAAAGTGAGTTCTCATGACGGGCATGTAGTAACTGGAAGGGTACCAGTACCGGTAGTCGGAACGTCCTGTCTAGGCTGGCATTCGTATAAATCCAAAATAAAGGACCAGTTTGCCTACCTGGGGACTAACGATGAGTGTACGAAGTACCTATTAGGCCAAAGCATGCTATACCAAACGTCGTGTGAGCTAACCCCACTTTGAGTTGTCATTGTGTCTACACCTGGACACATTCCGACCATACATCTCGTAAACATATTTTGTGGTTTGCATTCGGGTGATGCGAGTGTTAAATCGCCAATACTAATGTGAATCCTACCAAGCCAATAGTCACAGGGGCCCACATGACTATACAGGTGAAGGTATGGGGGACATTTGAGGCCCAACATGAGCAAACCCAAGACATCCTATGGATGTAGTTGTATTTTGATATTTATGTTATTTTCATTTTCTTAAAGACACATGACACCTAAAAAGACTCCATAAACTCACAATCTTCTTATGTATTTCCTGTAGATGTCGACTAGACAACAACGAGGGGGTAAAAGATCAGGAAGGTCTCACGAACGCTTGGCCACACAAATCGCGAAACAAATGGCCGCGGTGCTTCCTGACATTGTGGTTCAAGTACAACAAGCTCTCGCCACAAATCCCACTAATCCTCCCCAACAACATGACCAGAACATCGGCAACCCTCCTACCAGCAAGTGCTCATACAAACATTTCAAGTCTTGCGATCCTCCTAAATTTGAAGGGACCGAAGGTGTCACTGCTCTCCTCCACTTGTTTGAGGAAATGGAAAACACCTTCCTCAACTGCGATTGTCCTGAGGATCGCAAGGTTCGATACGCCACCGGGAGACTATTTGGGGTAGCTCTCACCTGGTGGAATACTGAAAAGGGGAAGAGGGGAATTGATGATGCAATGGCCTTAACATGGGAGGAGTTAAGGGAAATCATGACGAGGCGATTCTGTCCTAGAGTGAGATTAAGAAGCTAGAGGACGAATTTCATTCTTTAAAGCAAAAGGAGGGAGATCATACTTCCTACAACAAGAGGTTCTTAGAGTTGAACCAAATGGTCCCTAATTTGTTTACCCCATTTTATCGCTTGATCGAGCATTATATTCGAGGTCTTCCCTCGAAAATTCAAGATTCAGTCCTCAGCACTTCGCCAGCAACACTTGAAGCTGCTATGGAGCTAGCGACTGAACTGACCGAGAATCAAATTCGCAACGGTAAGTTTAAAGAGGAGAAGAAGAAAGCCCCCATTGAGGGCCAAACATCAAACCATTCCATCTCCTCCTCTAAGTTTGCTAACAAGAGGAAGCGTAACACCAAAACTTCGCTGTTACATAAACCAATTTCCCTATTCCTGCTGCACCCATTACCCAAGTTGCCCCTTCACCTGCACCATACAAAAGGCCAAACTCTGGCCCGTTACCAAAATGCAACCGTTGCCAATACCACCACTTTCCCGATCATCCCTGTCAACATTGCACCGGCTGTGGTCGCGCAGTCGTACTGTTCAAACATGTCGCATGCCTCAGCGAATGAACCGCCACCAGCCTTCAACCCAAACCCACCAACAAATAATGGGCCAAGCCAACAACCCCTACTATTACCACCTACCCAACATTTAGCCCAAACATACTACCAACCCAACTATCCCATGGTACAACCTATGCGGGCTTGCTACAATTATGGAGACCCAAGCCATTTTAGAAACACTTGCCAAGGTTGGTGAACATTATTCATGCTCAAGCCCAAGCCAATCCGGTAAATCAAGCGAACCAAGCTCCTCCACCTGCAAGAGGAAGAGCTTTCAACATCAACGCTAATCAGGCTAGAGCTGACGGCAATGTGGTTAACGGTACGTTCCTTATCAATGGTAGATATGCATCCATGTTGTTTGATACTGGCGCGGATAAAAGTTTTGTGTCCTTAGAGTTTGAACCTATCCTAAACCAAAATCGTGATAAGCTCATGGAATCTATAACAATAGAAGTTGCTGACGGGAAACCGGTCTCATTAAACTCTATTATACGCAACTGTACACTCACCTTAAACGACCACGACTTTTCAGTTGACCTTATTCCTATGAAGTTGGGAAGTTTTGATATCATAATTGGTATGGACTGGCTCAGTCAACATCAGGCAGAAGTTGTATGCCGCGAAAAGTTTATACGCATTCCTCTTTCAAACGGTCAGACTCTACGAATCTTTGGAGAAACCTCGTCGAAAGGGCTCAGCTTAATGTCCTGTCTTCAAGCTCAAAAATATCTTCGCAAGAATTATGTCGCGTTTTTAGCTCATATCATCAAAAAGGGAACCATGGAGAAGAAACTTGAAGACATCCCAGTAGTAAAAGATTTCCCGCAAGTTTTTCCTGACGACATTTCAGGACTTCCTCCAGTTAGAGAAGTCGAATTCCGTATTGATCTTATACCTGGTGCACACCAGTTGCAAAGTCTCCTTATAGGTTAGCCCCCTCTGAAATGCAAGAGCTAGCCAGTCAATTGCAAGAGTTGACTGACAAAGGGTTCATACGCCCTAGCTCCTCGCCTTGGGGTGCACCTGTCCTTTTTGTGAAGAAGAAAGATGGATCGTTTCGCATGTGCATCGACTACAGAGAACTCAACAAGTTAACAATCAAGAATCGCTATCCATTACCTCGCATTGATGATCTTCTTGACCAACTTCAAGGTGCCAGCTGCTTTTCAAAAATCGACCTTCGATCTGGTTATCATCAACTCAGAGTACATGAAGAAGACGTCCCAAAGACTGCTTTCCGAACTCGTTATGGTCATTATGAATTCATGGTCATGCCATTTGGTTTAACCAACGCTCCAGCTGTCTTCATGGATCTAATGAACAGAGTCTGCAAACCTTATCTCGATCGTTTTGTTATAGTCTTCATCGACGACATCCTCATTTATTCAAAGTCTAAGTCTGATCATGAGCGACATCTTCGACTCATCCTTACACTTCTAGAGAATGAAAAGCTTTACGCCAAATTTTCCAAATGCGAATTCTGGTTAAAAGAGGTGCAATTTCTCGGACATGTAGTCAATGACAAGGGAATACATGTCGACCCCTCAAAGATCAAAGCGGTACAAGAATGGCAAGCGCCACGTACACCAACTGAAGTAAGATCTTTTCTTGGTTTGGCTGGTTATTATCATCGTTTCATTTCAAACTTCTCTCGCATTGCTGTACCACTCACGGCTTTAACTCATAAGGGAAAACCTTTCATATGGGGACCCAAGCAAGAAGAAGCCTTCCAAACCCTTAAACAAAAACTCTGTGATGACCAATCCTCACACTGCCTGAAGGTTGTGATGATTTCGTGGTTTATTGCGACGCGTCAGGGCAAGGTTTAGGCTGTGTCCTAATGCAAAGAGGAAAGGTTATAGCTTATGCTTCGAGACAACTCAAGACTCATGAGAAGAACTACACCACCCATGACCTAGAACTTGGAGCCGTTGTGTTTGCTCTTAAGATATGGAGACATTATCTCTACGGTACTAAGTGTGAAATATACACTGACCACAAGAGTCTTCTACATATCTTCAATCAAAAGGAGTTAAACATGAGGCAGCGAAGATGGGTCGAACTTCTAAATGACTACGACTGTGAAATTCGGTACCACCCTGGCAAAGCAAATATGGTGGCTGATGCACTCCGTCGAAAGGGTTATGCGAACTCCATTCGTCTTCTATGTTCGCAAATCATATCTAACATTAAAGATCAAATTCGAGAAGCCCAACATGTTTCAGTAACGGAAGATGATGTACGAAAGGAGCTGTCCTGTGGAGCTGAACTTAAAATTGAAACTAAATCTGACGGTATTCTGTACTATCTAGATCGCATATGGATTCCTGACCACAACAATCTTCGTGAAATTCTTATGAATGAGGCTCACAAAACACGATACTCTATACACCCAGGAGCCGATAAGATGTATCAAGACCTTCGATACACCTATTGGTGGCCTGGAATGAAAAAGGATATTGCTGTTTTTGTTTCTAAGTGCCTTACATGTTCCAAGGTGAAAGCTAAACACCAAAGACCCTCAGGACTTCTGGTCCAACCTGAAATACCTGTATGGAAGTGGGAAAACATAACCATGGATTTCATTATCGGGTTACCTCGCACTTCTGGTGGGTATGACACTATATGGGTAATCATTGACCGACTTACAAAATCAGCTCACTTTATTCCTATCCGCGAAGATTTCAAGAACGAAAAGCTAGCTCGTATTTATATCACCGAAATCGTAAGCCGACATGGTGTACCGTTAAGCATTATTGCAGATCGTGATGGTCGTTTCACTTCACGAACATGGCAAGCAGTACAAGCCGCCTTGGGTACGCGATTAGATCTCAGTACCGCTTATCACCCTCAAACTGATGGACAATCTGAACGCACCATTCAAACTCTTGAAGATATGCTTCGAGCATGTGTCATAGACTTCAAGGGAAATTGGGACGCTCATCTACCATTAGTTGAATTTTCGTACAACAACAGCTATCATTCAAGCATCGGTATGGCACCTTTTGAAGCTTTATATGGTCGTAAGTGCCGATCTCCAGTATGTTGGCACGAAATTGGGGAAGCTCAAATCACTGGTCCAGAATTGATTCAAGAAACCACAGACAAGATCCATCAAATTCGAAACAATCTTCGAGCGGCTCAAAGTCATCAAAAGAGTTATGCAGATAAACGACGGAAGCCTTTAGAGTTTAACATTGGTGATCATGTACTTTTAAAAGTATCACCGTGGAAGGGAGTAGTTCGTTTTGGTCAAAAAGGCAAGCTAGCACCACGCTACGTAGGACCTTTCAAGATACTCGAAAGAGTAGGACCTGTAGCATACAAGCTTGATCTACCAGAAGAACTCAACAGGATTCATCCCACATTCCACGTATCAAACTTGAAGAAGTGCCTCGCTGATGAAAACCTCCACATTCCTCTGGAAGATATTCAGATTGATGAATCTATGCATTTTATTGAAAGACCTGTAGAGATCATGGACTTCGGAGAAAAACGTCTACGACGAAGTCGCATTCCAATTGTTAGGGTACGCTGGGAGTCGAAACGGGGACCTGAGTTTACTTGGGAACGTGAAGACTCATTGCGTGAAAAATACCCGCATCTTTTTCCTACTACTACTACTTAAATTTCGGGACGAAATTCCTAAAAGTAGGGGATACTGTAACATTTGTCAAAAACGGGTTTTCCAAACCCGCTCCGTTTTGTAATCGAATATCAAGTTATAAATGTCACGTTGCGTATTTATGGCTATTTTAATTTTTTTTATGATGCATGATTAATAAACAAACTAAACTATAAAAGTTAAAATTGATAAAAAGTAAAAATAAAATAACTAAAAAGAGAATGAGGCTGCCGGGACTCGAACCCGGGTCAGCCGAAAAAGAACTCAAAGCTTTATCACACACACCTATCACCACTCCGCCACTTGTTGTTTTCTGTAAACATTAGGAAACAATTAAATTTTATCATCTATCACAAATTAATCCGGTTACGCCAACTGTAACCGAAATCGGTCACCAAACGTCCAAAAACGTTTGATAATACGCGGTTTACCGATTATAACCGCTACACCGACGTTCTCAATCAAGGTTACCTTGAATGAACTTGAATTCTAGAAGTGAATCGGTTTCTATAACCGAAAACTTTCAATTTCCAGAATTACTTCAATCTTTGTTCTCTCTCACGACCCAAACACACTCGGAAAGCTCTCAATTACATTTCCGCACAATTTTCAGTTCGCCGGAGAATCTAATTGGACTCGACGGACTTTCACCGGAAAACCGTATTCTCCATCAAAACAGTAAGTCTTTCAATTCTTTCGTGGTCAATCAATTGTTAAGCTATTGCTAACCCAAACCTTTCAATCGGAATCAAATTCAGACGTCGTTATCAGATAATTCCTGCTCGCCGGAAAACCTCTGAAAGTTCTTATCTTCCGCTGTAAAACGGTATAGACATTCAAACCTTCTGTTAACTCTTGTTTAGCACTTCAATTCCACAATTAGATAATCAAAATTGTTAAATTGCTCGCTCAGTTGAAGTTCATAAAAACAGAGCCGACGCCTTGCCGGAATTCTGAGACAAATCATTCCTCCGGTATGTTTGCTTCCAACACCGTCTCTGTCATTTCATTTTAGTCTTATGAATGTTGTTAATCGTTTTAAAATAAGAAACAGTTGGGTAAATTGCTGTCTGTAAAAAAATTAGCGAAGAAGATGAACTGTGTTAACACTATAAGGATAATTAAAATCGGTATTTTAAACGGGTTAGACACACAGTCCAGCGGTGGACTGTGTGCAAACAATACGCACACGCCGCGAGTTCGATCCCTGATACACACACCCTCTCTGTAATAAAGATGTTTTATTTTTCTAACTGAACCGGATTACTTACGTTAGTTGTTAAGTATAATAAAAATCTTATTAAAATTATTAATAAAATCCACTCATTTACTATATTTTACGTTATTATTTAGGTTAGTTAAATCTCGTTGTTCAATCCTTTCAACTCGTGCGCATCTCATCATCTCCAACCAAACGCACCCAATGTGAGTGAATCTTTACAAATTCCCCGTTTTAATCACGTTTTTGGGGTGTATCATGTGTCTTACCATTTATTATATTTAAATCATTGTGCATACGTCATATCATGAACAAATGTGTATTCAGCTTGTTTCAACTGTTTGTGTGGTTATTGTTAGATTTAATTTGTTATTTCCAGTACATGCAAGTTCATAGGCCGCCGCTCCCCATTACATTATGAGCGTTGAGCATGTTCCCCATTACATTATGAGCGTGAACCTGGCGTGCCAACATACGATCGGCTCCGTTTGATTGAGCCCTGATCGCACAGACATTTATCATTTTCAGTACATGCAATACGATCGGCTCCGTTTGATTGAGCCTTGATCGCACAGTTTCATTCATGTTATATATTTATGCAAGTTATTATATGTCATTGTATGTTATTGTATGTTATAGTTTGTGGTTGACATTGTTACTGATTGATTATTTACATTTGCTCACTTATGATTATGCACAATTTTTCCTTGATAAAATAACAAGAAAATCAATAATAAATGTTTATCTAACAAGGTTCACTCGCCAACTTATGTTGACCCAAAAACCTCCATTTTTACACATGATACAGGTGAACCAGCTGCAGCAAGAAACACATAGGATTGGCCTAGAAGAATAAACTGGTTTAGAGCTTGGATTGTTTAGTTGGCTATTTTTCTTTGTATTTGTATGGACATGTTTTGATTATTGAGAATGTAATTTTGACTTTAATAAATATGAAACATATTAGTAAATATCATGAGCTTTGGTGATAACCCAATTATGCCCCGACTCTTAATCCGCTGCGGGTCGGGGTGTGACACTACGTGTCTAACCTGAAATAATTCTGTTTTTAATTATATTTATATACTAACTCAGTTTATTCAAAATTCTTTTATGTTCAAAAATGTTTTAAATCATCGAACCGGTGCCGTTAACAGGTCTCGAACACGGGACCTGTGCTTTAACGTTACACACAGTCCACCGCTGGACTGTGTGTCTAACTTGATTAATATACAGATTTTTATTATACTTAACATCTAACAGCGAAAGGATCCGGTTCAGTTAGAAAAACAAAACATTTTTATTACAGAGCATACGTGTGTCAAGGATCGAACTCGCGGCTTGGGTCTCCACAATTGTAGTATGTTTGGGCTAAATGTTGGGTAGGTGGTAATAGTAGGGTTGTTAGGCTTGACCCATTATTTGTTGGTGGGTTTGGGTTGAAGGCTGGTAGCGGTTGTTCGCTGAGGTATGCGACAGGTTTGAACAGTATGACCTGCGCGACCACAGCCGGTGCAATGCTGACAGGGATGATCAGGAAAGTGGTGGTATTAGCAACGGTTGCATTTTGGTAATGGGCCAGAGTATGGTCTTTTGTATGGTGCAGGTGAAGGGGCAACTTAGGTAATGGGTGCGGCAGGAATAGGGAAATTGGTTTGTGTGACAGCGAAGTTTCTGGTGTTACGTTTCCTCTTGTTAGCAAACTTAGAGGAGGAGGTGGAATGGTTTGAAGTTTGGCCCTCAACAGGGCATTCTTCTTCTCCTCTTTAAACTTACCGTTGCGAATTCGATTCTCGGTCAGCTCAGTCGCTAGTTCCATAGCAGCTTCAAGTGTTGCTGGTGAAGTGCTGAGAACTGAATCTTGAATTTTCGAGGGAAGACCTCGAATATAATCCTCAATTAAGCGATAAACTGGGGTAAACAAGTTAGGGACCATTTGGTTCAACTCTAAGAACCTCTTGTTGTAGGAAGTATGATCTCCCTCCTTTTACTTCAAAGAATGAAATTCGTCCTCTGACTTTTTAATTTCACTTCTAGGACAGAATCACCTCGTCATGATTTCCCTTAACTCCTCCCACGTTAAGGCCATTGCATCATCAATTCCCCTCTTACCCTTTTCAGTATTCCACCAGGTAAGAGCTACCCCAAATAGTCTCCCGGTTGCGTATCGTACCTTGCGATCCTCAGGACAATCGCAGTTGAGGAAGGTGTTTTCCATTTCCTCAAACCAGTGGAGGAGAGCAGTGACACCTTCGGTCCCTTCAAATTTAGGAGGATCGCAAGACTTGAAAAGTTTATATGAGCACTTGCTGGTAGGAGGGTTGCCGATGTTCTGGTCATCTTGCTGGGGAGGATTAGTGGGATTTGTGGCGAGAGCCTATTGTACTTGAACCACAATGTCAGGAAGCACCGCGGCCATTTGTTTCGCGATTTGTGCGGCCAAGCGTTCGTGAGGCCTTCCTGATCTTTTACCCCCACGTTGTTGTCTAGCCGACATCTACAGGAACATACATGAGAAGATTGTGAGTTTATGGAGTCTTTTTAGGTGTCATGGGTCTTAAAGAAAATGAAAATAACATAAATATCAATAATGCAACTACATCCATAGGATGTCTTGGGTTTGCTCATGTTGGGCCTCAAATGTCTCCCATACCTTCACCTGTATAGTCATGTGGGCCCCCATGACTATTGGCTTGGTAGGATTCACATTAGTATTGGCGATTTAACACTCGCATCACCCGAATGCAAACCACAAAATATGTTTACGAGATGTATGGTCGGAATGTGTCCAGGTGTAGACACAGTGACAACTCAAAGTGGGGTTAGCTCACACGACGTTTGATATAGCATGCTTTGGCCTAATAGGTACTTCGTACTCTCATCGTTAGTCCCCAGGTAGGCAAACTGGTCCTTTATTTTGGATTTATACGAATGTCAGCCTAGACAGGACGTTCCGACTACCGGTACTTGTACCCTTCCAGTTACTACATGCCCGTCATGAGAACTCACTTTGATGTGATTTGAAAATACAAAAATTGTTGTAAAAACAATCATGATAAGATGTGATGTGTGCTTTCCTTGGTATGATATGTTATGAGAATATGATTCATGATAGGCATTATATACTAATATGTACTTATGAACATGCTTGCATAACATTGAATGTAACATTAAACATAAAACATATAAACATCATGAATTTTGCATGTAACACACAAAAATCTTAAAAATTTCTAATCAACTATAGTATAGGCTCTAAGGGTCTAATAACCTATCCTATATCCTTATAGTCATGGCACTGATACCAATCTGTCACACCCCGAACCGCAGCGGAATAAGAGTCGGGGCATAATTGGGTTATCACCAAAGCTCATGATATTTACTAATATGTTTCGTATTTATTAAAGTCAAAATTACATTCTCAATAATCCAAACATGTCCATACAAATACAAAGAAAAATAACCAACTAAACAATCCAAGCTCTAAACCAGTTTATTCTTCTAGGCCAATCCTATGTGTTTCTTGCTGCAGCTGGTTCACCTGTATCATGTGTAAAAATGGGGGGTTTTAGGGTCAACATAAGTTGGCGAGTGAACCTAGTTAGACAAACATTTATTATTGATTTTCTTGTTATTTTATCAAGGAAAACTTGTGCAATAATCATAAGTGAGCAAATGTACATAATCAAACAGTAGCAATAACAACCACAAACTATAACATACAATAACAAAAATGGGGAACGAACGGCATATGATAAATGTATGTACTGAAAATGATAAATGTCTGTGCGATCAAGGCTCAATCAAACGGAGCCGATCGTATTGCATGTACTGAAAATGATAAATGTCTGTGCGATCAAGGCTCAATCAAACGGAGCCGATCGTATGTTGGCACGCCAGGCTCACGCTCATAATGTAATGGGGAACATGCTCAACGCTCATAATGTAATGGGGAGCGGCGGCCTATGAAATTGCATGTACTGAAAATAATAAATTAAATCTAAACAATAACCACGCAACAGTTGAAACAAGCTGAATACACATTTGTTCATGATATGATGTATGCACAATGATTTAAATATAATAAATGGTAAGACACATGATACACCCCAAAAACGTGATTAAAACGGGGAATTTTGTAGAGATTCACTCACATTGGGTGCGTTTGGTTGGAGATGATGAGATGCGCACGAGTTGGAAGGATTTAACAACGAGGATAGACTAACCTAAATAATAACGGAAGATATAGTAAATGAGTGGATTTTTATTAATAATTTTAATAGGATTTTTTAGATATATTTTTGTGAGTTTAAGACTATTTCTTATCTTTAAAAACATTATTTTTAAGTATTTTTAATTGATTTTTAAATTAAATTAAATAAATAAAAATATGTTGACTTTTGCGTTTGACCGTTGACCATTGACTGTTTGACTGTTTGACCGGTTTATTGTGTAAATGCATGCGCCGGGCAGGACTCGAACCCGATACCTCCCGTTCGCGTGCACGCAGCCCTACCAACTGAGCTACGTGTCTAACCTGAAATAATTCTGTTTTTAATTATATTTATATACTAACTCAGTTTATTCAAAATTCTTTTATTTTAAAAAATGTTTTAAATCATCGAACCGGTGCCGTTAACAGGTCTCGAACCCGGGACCTGTGCTTTAACGTTACACACAGTCCACCGCTGGACTGTGTGTCTAACTTGATTAATATACATATTTTTATTATACTTAACATCTAACGGTGAAAGGATCCGGTTCAGTTAGAAAAACAAAACATTTTTATTACAGAGCATACGTGTGTCAAGGATCGAACTCGCGGCTTGTGATATGTATGTGCACACAGTCCACCGCTGGACTGTGTGTCTAACCCGAGATAATATCCATATTTTATTAAACTTATAATCAAACTATCATCATCTTCTTCGTTACAAAATTACAGTCTGCGATTACTCTATTGTTTCTTGTTTAATTCGATTGACAAACATTCAACAGACTAATATGAAATGGCAGAGACGATATTTAGTAGTAAACATACCGGAGAACGGTTTATCTCAGAATTCCGGCAAGTCGTCGGCTCTGTTTTTATGAACTTCAACTGAGCGGACAAATTAACAGTTTTGATTAGTTAATTGTGGAATTGAAGTACTAAACAAGAGTTAACAGAAGGTTTGAATGTCTATACTGTTTTACAGCGGAAGATGAGAATTTTCAGAGGTTTTCCGGCGAGAGGGAATTATCTGATATCGACGTCTGAAATTGATTCCGAGTGAAGGGTTTGAGTTAGCAATAGCTTAACAACTGATAGGAAATGAAAGAATTAAGAGACTTACTTATTGGATGGAAAACACGGTTTTCCGGCAAAGATCCGGCGAATCCAAATAGCTTCTCCGGCGAACTGAAAGTTGTGCGAAAATACAATTGAAGGTTTGTAGAATGTTTCTGAGTCGCGAGAGGGGATAATGACTGAAGTAATTCAGGAATTGAAAGTTTTCGGTTACTAAAACCGATCCATTCTTGAATTTAAGTTCATTCAAAGCAAACTTGATTGAAGGTGTCGGCGCATCGGTTAAACTCAGTAAACCGCGATCAATCAAACGTCTTTGGACGTTTGGTGACCGATTTCGGTTACAGTTGGCGTAACCGGTTGATTTATGATAGATCATAAAATTTAATTGTTTCCTAGTATTGACAGAAAACAACAAGTGGCGGAGTGGTTATGTGTGGGTGTGTTAAGTCTTTGGAGTTCCTTTCCGGCTGACCCGGGTTCGAGTCCCGGCACCCTCATTTTCTTTTTAATTATTTTATTTTTACTTTTTATCAATTATAACTTTTATAGTTTAGTTTGTTTATTAATTATGCATCATTAAATATTAAAATGGACATAAATACGCAACGAAATATTTATAACTTGATATTCGATTACAAACGGAGCGGGTTTGGAAAAACCCGTTTTTGACAAATGTTACAAAAAGGGTCAAGTATACTCACGGTTTGCTAAAGCTTCCAAACGGAGTTGATATGAATGGGATGGTTGGAACACCAAAGTTACCCTACAATGGAAAACGAAGGTGTGTGAGTTGATGGAGTTTGATTATTAGTTAGAGAATCGGAAATTATTAACTAAAACAAGAAAGTATGATATTGTATGAAAATACATCTTGTCTAGACACTCATTTGGCCACTAGGTTTTAGTGTGTTTTCATGGGTACCAAATCACCCATTAGAACCCAAAGTGAGGAATGAAGAACTAAGAGGATGACACCATAACTCATAACCTTCAACCATGAATTGGTTGAAGTTAGGGTTCAGTTTTGTAAGTATATTACATATATATGTTGGTATTGTTAGTAATGTATGGAGGGAGGATGAATTCCATCTATTAACCTCATTATATGGATTCACCAAAGCAAAAAAACATTAATTTAATTGATGATTTTGGTTGGTCATGAATATGAACAAAATAGAATCTCCTAATTCACCAAGACAGCCAAGTGACTTGACAAGACGAGTGCATTCCAAACATGGGTAGTTTTTTAGAGACTTAGTGTAGTCTTGTTGACTTTGTTACTTGGAAGTTGTTTTGGTGACTTAGATGAGATACAATGCCTATCATTTTTGGAAAAACTTCAATCCAACTTATCCAACAAATGGGATTTGTGGCAACTTGAAGATGTTCAAGAAATGAGGAAGGATGAACAATGTTTGAAAGAGTTTGTTAAAAACAGAAAATAAACCAACTTTGGACCTCAAAAATGGTGATGCACCAACTTAGTTTGATAGTAAACTTGTGGTAAAATTCATATAGGTTTTTCAAAGAGGGAGGAAAAGAAAAACATGGAGAAAAAGTGAAGAAACAAACTCAAAACTCATTGTTTTGAACTTGGATGAATCTGCCCAAACTTGAGAAATGTATAGATTTGAGAGTGGGTTGAAAGGAGGGAAATGGAGTCAAAATTCACGAGTTTAAAAGCATTCTGTCAGACCTGGTGTAAATTACACGGCCGTGCGGATAACGACCACATGGTTGTGCACATCAGGTGCACAGTCATGCGGATCGCAGTATGCATGGTCATGCGATTAGTTGTGTAACGCCTCGTAAAAACTCGTCCAATAAAATCCCGACACGTGTCCCGCTAATCCTCGTATGTCACGTGTTAACAAGAGGGACTAATAAAGTCATCATGTTATTATATAACCTCTAAACAATACTTGAAAAGTTGAGGGACCAATAGTGTCAGATTATAAAATTCTGATTTCGGAAGAGGTCTTACGGTCCGTAACCATACTGATTTAAAAAGGAGATGGATCAAAGAGGCGGTTACGGACCGCAACCACATATGGTTACGGTCCACAACTAGTTCAAAACCAGGGGCGCCAGATTTGCCTTACGGACCGTAAGCCATTACCCTTACGGTCCGCAAGGGACTGCCAATGGCAGATTCTCTTGCAGCTTGCAAGTTTGCCACCTTGCTCGCCATTGCCACCTCTCCTCTGCATTTGCCATGACCAGAGACATGTGGAATGATCCTTGAAGAGCCCTAACACCTGTCTTGATCCCCATTCATGTCCCTCAACTATAAATAGGGGCGTTGGTGCACCTTTCTCATTTCCTTTCTAATCTTCCTTTGAATTGTTTCCTTGAATTGTTTACGCCTTTTCGGTGCATATTATGGTTTAAAACCATATCTATGAACCAAAACTTTACCTATTGATTATGAAACATATTTTAAATATTTTTACAGTAGGTAGATGTTCTAAACTCATAATCTCAATTAAGCTATCAAAGCTATGTGTGAAATGACCAAAATGCCCCTTCGGGGCATAGTTTGGTTTTAAATATTAAATCACACATATATTTAATATCCTACTAATATAAAATCACAAATTTAATATTTTTCCAGAATGATTATGACCATGACATCAGTTTACTTATAATCTCCTTTTATAAATCGTAAAATAACCAAAACGCCCTTTCGAGGCTTAAGTTGATTTTAAAACTTAACGGGCATACATGTTGATATCCTACTGATATTATAAGATGTTTAAAGTATAATAGAATATGGAACTTGTATATCACTCATCCGGTTACCCGGTTTCCCTTATATGCATACGGTTAAGCCTACGTGGCTAGTTTACGTAATTTAACCGAAATGGGTTTAACCTTATCATTTTTACATCAAAATCCAGAATGTTATATGTTTACCCATATTATACAAGTCTTAGTACTTGTTGGGTTTAAACCACATTTTATTCTGGTCATCGCTTAATCTAGCGTATCGTACAGTAACTATCAAACATAAGACTAGCCAGTTCAAGTCTATGACTTAACTAAGGACTCATTAGCATTCTAATTGGTTAATAATACCATCATTCTAGACTAAACGCCTTCCGGTAGATTGTCACATGTACTTACTATTTGACTTACGGCTGAGTTAATTACATCTCGAAGATTTAGCTCAGGTAAATACTTTTAACCTATTTTCCCTATACGGGCTTGGGATACGGTAAATTATTACCGCTCGGTCGGGTATAGGATCATGTTGTTGGATTGTGATTTAACTAAATCTCATAAATCATTTTATTCTGTATTGTCTGATAACTTAAACATTGGGGGTTAACTCGACCGTGTCTGGGATATCCTTAGGCTCACTAGATTGCTAATGGCCACGACCTAAGCACAGGGTATAGGCATACACCCGTCAGATGCAAATTATTATCTGCTCCTTGGGAGTTCATAAGTGGTGTGTCGGTTGATCATGTCTCGGTTTCTGTACTGGGCCCCAAATGTATTGACAGGCTTGTAAAACAGTATACAAGGTCATTTTGAACTATCCCAAGTTATTTATAAAAATGTGCCAAGTACACTTAAACAAATTTTTATAAAGATTTTCAAAATGTGTCGGTTGATTGTATTTACCAGTGAAAACTGATGTATTTTCAAAAAGGTTAAGATACATGTACAACACGTAATAGGCTGGAAGCTACGCAGGCGTTCAACATAGAGGACTTTGCAAACCCTTAGTTGTGCCATAAAGTCTGTTGATCATTTGTACATATTTTACGATTCGCTTGTGGATCTTTATTACAAGTCGTTGTATTTATTATTTTCGAACTTTGAACATTATCGGTTTGTAATAATATTTTAAATCCAAGACTTCCGCTGTGTTGCTCTGTGTTGTTTGGTTATGATTGACTTACGCCACAATACTCCCCACTGGGCCCATCAGGATTTACGTGGAAATCGGGGTGTGACAAGGTTTGTATCAGAGCCAACGTTTGAGGGAATTCAACACTTGTCTTTGGTGTTGATCTCAAACGACACAGTAACACATTCCTTAGACTTCCGAGTCTAGGCTTTGACCTAGGAGTACTCTTTTCATTATTAAGTTAATATTATTGTTTTGGTTTGCATTTTAACTTGTTTTTGGAGCAGGAAAACATGCCGCCAAGAATCAGAGGTCGTAGAAGAGGTGGCAAAGGAAAAGGTCCCATGAGGGGCGGACCTTCTATGATTAGACCGTCGCATATACCAAGCCCAAACCCGTACGAAGGATCAGGGACTCTTCGTCACCCTGGGAGCCGATACGACACTCTATTTCACATGAGTATTCTCCCCCAAACTCGACCACTCCTACCACTCACACATACCCATCACTCCCATCATTCGCACCACTCCCATTCCCATTCCTACCACGGACAATTTAACCCCATTGACTACATTCAATCACCTCCAATTTCACCCCCGGTCGATTCACCTGACAACAATATGCACGAGGATTCTGATCCTGAAATGCCTCTAACTGGATCACCCGGTCACCCAATTGAACTGTCTAGCGGTTCAAATTCTTACGCAGGGACCCCATACCAAGGTCCCGACGAATACCAGCAAAGGTGGGAGCAATATGTTTTCTACAACACCCCTTCCTACCATAACACCCCACCATACCATGCTCCTCAACAAGAACAATATCCTCCTGAGGACATACAAATGGAACCGGTGAACCAACCTCAACCACCCCCCGAACCAGAGCCACGACAAAAACGTGGAGCACGTATGTCAGTACGTGCGGGACAATGGACTGGCTCACTGCCACCATTACCCCCTTCATACCCTACAATTCCCGAGGATCCCCAAATGGGTGGACCCTCCCACACATCACATGTAGTGTAACCAACACCACAACCTGCGGTTAACCCGCTACCACCACCTGTGGCACAACCACCAAACGTGGTACAACCACCACCGGGTTTTGAATACCCAATACCTGCATATCCAGATCCATCTGGATATAATCCTTTTGACCCTTCTGGCATGTCGAATTATATTCATCACACCCACTCACAAGACCCTTACATGGATGCGGTCATCCATAACACTCTTTACCCTTCACATTTTCCTCCATATCCAGCTGTACCTTATCCACTGCAGGGTATCCACCTTATGGATATCAATACCCGGTTTCACCAGAACCGCAACCACCGCCAGCATTAGAGGCTATGAATCAGACCTTGGAGAGAATGAAGGAACTTCAGCGAAAAGCTGAGAAATCCGAGAAGAAAACAAGCAAATTTTTAAAGAGATTTGTGAAGATGGTCAAGGGGAAAAAGGATAAATAAAATCATTATATTTAGTTTATGTATTTTTAGTTTTGCAAAAGTACTTGCGTGGACAAAATTTTGTATTAAAAAGTCCTCCTGTTTAAGGCATCTATGTAATGTTATTTCTTTTAATGAAAACTTTTGGAATTTATTATATATGTATTCTGTTAAATCCTTTGTTCAAGCGATCGTCTCGATATTAATTCAAACTTTATTGGTCCGCTATATGATTCCAAAAGATCTTCTTAATGGTTTACACCAGCCGAGTGATAAGGTCAAACTAATTGGCAAATATGGTAGTTAAGACAATTATTCTGTGTTAACATTCAAGTAATGTTAGCCCTCCTGGCAGTGTGACTTGAGGAACCACTCTTGCTGTCTAGGTAATGGACTGTGTCCAAACCTTATAGCCCTCGTGATCAAATTTGATCCTGGCTAGTATCATCAATACGATGATCATAACATCCATTAGTGATGTATAGCTTACGAGCTATTATTATTAAAAACATCCATTAGTGATGTAGTGCCTACGGGCCATAAATAAAAACATCCATTAGTGGTGTAATGCCTACGGGCCAAAATTAAACATCCATTAGTGGTGTAGTGCCTACAGGCCATGATTAAACATCCATTAGTGATGCAATGCCTATGGGCGATGATTTAGCATCCATTAGTGATGTAATACCTATGGGTTATTAAACAACATCCATTAGATATGTAGTGCTTACAAGCCATATTTTATGTCCATTAGTAACAATGACAGATGTAGTCTACGACTCCCTGTCCAAATCTTTAAAAGTCTCTTGATCAAACGATCATGGCTTATATATCTATATCCCTTGGGATAGGCCTCTGTGCCATAACTTTTATCGTCTTTTATGACAAGGCCATTTGTGCCATATTTTAAGTACTTTATGACAAGCTTACGAGCAACCATAAATAGTCATTATGACAATGACAGATGTGACTGTATGATCCACTGTCCAAAACTGGAGGACTGTGTCCAAATTCAGTTGCCTTAGATGGTCATTTGGAGACCTAGGCAAATTTAACATAACATTAATTTGGAATGTTTTAAATTTAGTAAATTGTGGCATTATGACCACTAGCCCTAAAGGAAAAGGATTTATATATCCATTTTAAAGCCTATGTGGTTTATTAATACCATGGCACATAAATCAACTGCTACGACAACTAACAAATATTAGTTGGTGTTTAGTACCTAGCAGATAAGATGGCTCGTTCAGATGGAGCCAGTAGCCGACGCAACGATGATGATGCAAACAATAATATCGTCATGAGTAAAAATGATCTACAAGCTTTGATTGCTACAGAAGTTGGCAAAGAAATAAAAGATTATGCTGAAAAGCAACAGGAGTCGAGTGCTTCTCACTCCAAACATACATCCAAACACAACTCTAAACATACTACTAAACCGTTCTCAAAGCCTCCTCCCTCGGATAAAAGGGAAAACTCAATACACTCCTCAAATGTGAGGAGTGAGAGGCAAGAACATCAACACAAGACACATACCTACAAGGACGGTTGTTCATACAAATACTTCGTGTCTTGTAAGCCTCGGGATTTCAACAGGGAGAAGGGAGCTATGGAAGCTCTTAGGTGGTTGGATGAGATGGAAACTGTTATTGAAATCAACAGTTGTGCTGATAGGGATGTAGTGAAGTTCGCTACACAGTCATTCAAGGGCGATGCCCGGATTTGGTGGAAGGCTATGGTACAATCAGCCGGCAAAGTATACTTGTATAATCTCAGTTGGTCCAAATTTATGGACTTAGTTAAGGACACCTACTGCTGCCTCACAAGGTGGAAAAGACCGAGTCAGATTTCTTAGATCTTTCTATGAAGAATTTGGATTGTCGAAAGTACATATCCGACTACAATTCCTTGTCAAGACTTGTACCTTACTTGATCACTCTCGAACCTGAACGCATAGCGCATTTCATTGGTGGCCTAGCGCCGGAAATAAAAGGGAATGTTAGGGCTTCAAAGCCAGATACTTATAGGTCTGCTGTGGACCTAGCCCTAACTCTCACTCAGGACCTGCTAAGGCGTAGATCCATTAAATCAGAAAATGACGGAAAAAGAAAGCGGGAGGATGATAACTCCCAGAGGTTTAAGAAGAAAGGAAAGTCTGGGTTCAATAAGAACCACAACAGATCAGATGACAGGTTGCAAAGCCTGGAGGGACAAAGAAAGAAAACGCCCGAGCCTTTCAAATGAACGCCTAGGAAGTTGTCAACGATAATAATGTCACAACGGTACGTTCCTAATCAACAATACTTATGCTAGAGTTCTTTTTTATTCAGGGGCGGATAAGTCATTCGTGGACCATAAGTTTAGTGAATTATTGGACTTGCCCATAAGAACTCTAGACATAACATACGATGTAGAACTCGCCAACGGAACCATTGAAACTGTATCTACGATTCTGGATGGATGTTCCATATCCATCAAGAATCATTCCATTCCTATCTCTCTTCTACCAATGAAATTGACGGGGTTCGATGGAGTTTTAGGTATGGATTGGTTATCTCATAACCAAGCCCACATAGCCTGGGATAAGAAATTCATCGAGATCAGATCCCCACATGGTGACGTACTCACCATCCAAGGAGACCTACACTATGGATCTGCCTGAGAAAGCATCATTGCTTAAGGCATCCAGATGCTTGAAGAGAGGTTGTATCATCTACATGGCACAAGTGACCGTTGATGAGCCGAAGCCGAAGATCAAAGACCTACACATCATCTCTGAGTTTCCAGATGTAGTCCCTGAGGAGTTACCCGGTTTACCTCCTGACAGGCAAGTGGAGTTTAGTATTGACATTTTACCCGGTGCTACACCTGTTGTAAGAGCTCCATACCACCTAGCACCGACAGATTTGAAAGAATTAAGAACCCAGCTCGATGAACTTCTGGAAAGGCTTCATACAGCCTAGTTCATTACCATGGGAAGCTCCGATTTTATTTGTAAAGAAGAGAGACGGATCAATGCGTATGTGCATTGATTACCGCGAGTTGAATAAGATAACAATCAAGAATCGTTACCCGTTGCCCAGGATCGATGACTTATTCGACCAACTTCAAGGAGCAAGCTACTTCTCAAAGATTGACTTAAGGTCGGGATATCATCAATTAAAGGTCAGAATGGAAGATGTTCCGAAGACGGCCTTCAGAACAAGATATGGTCACTACGAGTTCTTAGTGATGCCATTCGGGCTTACGAATGCAATTGCAGCTTTCATGGATCTCATGAACAGGGTCTGCGAACCATATTTGGATAAATTTGTCATTGTCTTCATAGACGAAATACTTATTTACTCTCGTAATCAATCTGACCACGAGAAACACTTAAGGTGCATCTTAGAGTTACTAAGACAAGAAAAGTTGTATGCCAAATTTTCTAAGTGTGAATTCTGGCTTCGCAAAGTCCAATTTCTTGGACATGTTGTCAGTGAACGCGGTATCCAAGTAGAACCCCCTAAGATCGAGGCAATTATGAACTGGGAAGCGCCTAAGACACCAACAGAAATCCGTAGCTTCTTGGGATTAGCTGGCTATTATAGAAGATTTATAGAAAATTTCTCAAGGATAGCTACTCCTTTAACTACATTGACCTGCAAGGATGTTAAGTTTAACTAGGGTCCTAAACAACAAGAAGCCTTTGAGATCTTGAAGCAAAAGTTGAGCAATGCTCCAGTACTGACACTACCAGAAGGTGTTGAAGACTTCAATGTCTATTGTGATGCATCGCACACAGGCATGGGATGTGTGCTTATGCAAAAAGGCAAAGTAATTACATATGCATCACGACAACTAAAATTGCACGAAAGGAATTACACCACCCATGACTTAGAGTTGGGTATCGTGGTATTTGCACTTAAACTTTGGAGACATTATTTATATGGAACTAAGTGTATTATATACACGGATCACAAAAGTCTCCAACACTTGTTTAATAAAAAAGATCTTAATATGCCACAACGCCGGTGGATAGAAACACTTAACGATTACGATTGTGAGATCCGCTACCACCCCGAAAAGGAAAAAGTAGTTGCTGGTGCGCTTAGTCGCAAAGAAAGAGTTAAGCCACTTAGAATTAATGCTAAGAGCATGGAGCTAAAGAGTAGCTTGAATGAAAGGCTATTGAATGTGCAAAAGCAGGCCCTATTAAGCAAATCTTTCAAATGAAGGAGTAGGCGCAACTGTGGATCAGTTGACACCTGGAAGCGATGGAATCCTCAGACTTAATGGACGAATTTAGGTTCCAATTTTTGGAGGACTTAGAGATCTAATCCTCCAAGAAGCGCATAACTCCAAGTACTCTGTTCACCCGGAAGGTGATAAAATGTACCAAAACTTGAAACCTAATTATTGGTGGATGGGTTTAAAGAAATCCATAGCCATCCATGTAGCCAAGTGTTTGACATGTTCGCAAGTTAAAGCTGAACATCAGAAACCGTCATGACTTCTACAACAATTAGAAATTCCCACATGGAATGGGAATGTGTAACTATGGATTTTATCACCAAGTTACCTAAGACCAATCGTGGTAATGACACGATTTGGGTCATCGTGGACAGGTTGACTAAGTCAGCTCATTTCTTGCTAATTAGAGAAACTTACAGTTCCGATAAATTGGCTAAACTTTACGTGGATGAGATTGTATCCCTACACGGCGTACCGGTATCCATTGTATCCAATGGGGATACAAGATATACCACACATTTTTGGAAAAGCTTCCAACAAGCCTTGGGCACACGATTAAATTTTAGTACGGTTTACCATCCGCGGACTGACGGAAAGAGTGAGCGTACTATTCAGACGTTAGAAGACATGCTACGTGCATGCGTGATCGACTTAGGTGGGAGTTGGGATGACCACTTACCCCTAATCGAATTCTCCTACAATAATAGTTATCATACAAGCATTAAGGCTGCTCATTTTGAGGCCTTGTATGGGAGAAAATGTCGAACGCCCATGTGTTAGGCTGAAGTTGGGGAAGCCCAACTAACAGGACCCGAGATAGTCCTAGAGACGACGGATAAGATTATACAAATCCGAGATCGTCTTAAAACTGCCAGGGATAGGCAGAAACGCTATGCAAATAAGAGGCGTAAACCTCTTCAGCTCCAGATAGGGGAAAAAGTTAGGTTGAAGGTATCACCCTGGAAAGGTGTGATGCGCTTCGGAAAGAACGGCAAGTTAAGCCCAAGATACATAGGACCATTCGAGATCATCGAATGCGTCGGGTCAGTAGCGTACAAGCTCAAGTTACTAGAGAGGCTAAGTGGAATTCACAATGTGTTCCACATCTTGAACTTAAAGAAATGTCTAGCCGATGAGTCGCTAGCAATGTCACACAAAGATGTGCAAACTGAGGAAAACATGAGGTTCGTGGAGAAACCAATAATGATTGAAGATCGACATGTTAAAAAGCTCCGGAGAAAGCACGTACCTATTGTAAAGGTCAAGTGGGATGCCTGTCGAGGTCCCGAATACACATGGGAGGTCGAGTCCACTATGCGACAGAAGTACCCCCATCTTTTTTAATAAAATCTCGAGGTCGAGATTTCTTTTAAGGGGGTGAGGATGTAACACCTTGTAAAAACCCGTCCAATAAAATCCCGACACGTGTCCCTGCTGATCCTCGTATGCCACGTGTTAACGAGAGGGACTAATCAGGTCGTCATGTTATTATATAACCTCTGAACGATACTTGAAAAGTCAAGGGACCAATAGTGTCAAATTATAAAATTTTGATTTCTGAAGGGGTCTTACGGACCGTAACCATACTTGGTTACGGACCGTAAGATTCAAAAAGGATATGGATCAGAGAGGCGGTTACGGACCGCAACAACATATGGTTACGGTCCGCAACCAGTTCAAAACCACGGCCGCCAGATTTGGCTTACGGACCGTAAGCCATTACCCTTACGGTTAGTACAGGACTGCCAGTGGCAGATTCTTTGGCAGCTTGCAAGTTTGCCACCTTGCTCGCCATTGCCACCTCTCCTCTGCATTTTCCACGACCAGAGATATGTGGAATGATCCTTGAAGAGCCCTAACGCCTGTCTTGATCCCCATTCATGTCCCTCAACTATAAATAGGGGCTTTGGTGCACCTTTCTCATTTTTTTTCTAATCTTCCCTTGAATTGTTTCCTAGCTTAAGGAGACTTCCTCTGAGTTCAATATTCTCATAGGATCACTTGTAAGTGTTCCTAACTCTTGCTTTTCATTTTTAGGCTTTCTAGCCAAAAGTCAAAGCGTTATCGTAATAACGTTTTGACCTTCGGTTAAGACCATTATGGTCCAGCCATTGTTCTATGCGAACATGGCTACATGATCGTAATAAGGTAGGTGTTAATCCCTCAAGAGGGCACCTCCTGGAAATCACGTTTGCTTGGTCAATTGACGGGTCAAAGTTATGTTTATAAAAAGTCAAAATGGGTCAGATTTTAAATAAATTTGTTTACGATAATGTAGGTGTTATAAAATGTGTTTTATCACTTTAATAACTTGGTAATAATTTTTAGAACATGTGTAAACATGTTCGGCTCGTCAATTCCAGGTTAGGTCGGTTCGCAACCAAAAGTAATGAAGTTTGACTTTTACTTTGACTTTCGATTCTGACCCGAATTAGCAACTTTAGCTACTGATTCTAGGTTGCATTATGACCATTATGTATTGTAGTATACCCCTCTATAGTTATAACACATGGTCATATAGTAATCTGAGTTTATTTTGCAAGTTCCGTTATTATGCCTAAACTTGACTAAAATGCCTTTTTTATATAAAATGAGGTTTTAAACTTAAATGAGCATTCATATGAACTACCTACTGATATGATAAGTAATTTTACTTATTTTGATCTTATGATTCTGGTTATAAACTGAGTTTACAAATAAATCTTGTATTAAGTCCTTAAAATGACGATATTGCCCTTACGGCACTTAAAATGAGTTTTAATCATTTTTAATGAACAAAACCTTTTGATTACTGATGTACTATATTATATAACATATTTTCATCATATAAATATGTTCATAACATCAATTTTCTATTAACATCGATTAAATCGTCATTTAGCAACTTTTACGCCTTTTCGGTGCATAGTATGGTTTAAAACCATATCAATGAACCAAAACTTGTTACCTACTGATTATGAAACTTATTTTAAATATTTTTATAGTAGGTACATGTTCTAAACTCAGAATCTCAATTAAGCTATCAAAGCTATGTGTGAAATGACCAAAATGCCCCTACGGGGCATAGTCTTGTTTTAAATATTAAACCACGCATATATTTGATATTCTACTGATATAACATCACAAATTTAATATTTTTCCATAATGATTATGACCATGACATCAGTTTACTTATAATCTCCTTTTATAAATCGTAAAATGACCAAAACGCCCTTTCGAGGCTTAAGTTGATTTTAAAACCTTAACGGGCATACATGTTGATATCCTACTGATATTATAACATGTTTAAAGTATAATAGCATATGGAACTTGTATATCACTCATCCGGTTACCCGGATTCGCTTATATGCATACGGTTAAGCCTACGTGGCTAGTTTACGTAATTTAACCGAAACGGGTTTAACCTTATCATTTTTACATCAAAATCCAGAATGTTATATGTTTACCCATATTATACAAGTCTTAGTACTTGTTGGGTTTAAACCACATTCTACGTGGAAATAGGGTGTGACAAGATGCATGGCCATGCGCCACCTGCAGAATTTGCAGTTTGACCCCTAGGGTTTGATAATTCCATTATTTTGTGCTAAAAACTCATAATTAAGCATGTTTTGAGTATTTTAAGGGGTATGCAAGTATGTGTAATGTATAAACATATATGAATAATATTCCGAAGATAAAGTAGACTCGGTGTATGTCTCGGTTTTGTATAAAACACGTATTTTATGATTGATTACGTGTCGTGCAAGTATGATTTAAACAAGGTTAATATAAAATACGATTTATATGATGATCAAGTTTTGAATTACAAAATATTGAAGATAGAATATGAATTAAATTAAATGGTAAAATGAAGAAAATACGGAACATTACACTAACCCAACAACCCCTGAGTGAACTAATGCATCAACTATGCCAACCAACCCAACTTTTAAATCAATTACATATTTCCTCTTTTTATTATGAAATTACCCATTTACCCTTTTTGAGGGATTGATTTCAACATTGTTGATAAAGAAATCCCAAAAAACCTGCTTCAAAATTCAAATCATTGCAATTTCCTTTTAATCTATCTAAAAATTTTGCAACCATTATATATATTATATATATATATATATATATATATATATATATATAGGGTAGGGTTCATGCGAGAAACCGCGTGAATCAATGTGAACACAACAATAAAAACCCACTACACCACCACCCAAAACCTAGATACCACCCCACCCCACCCCACACAAAAAAACATAAACCCCCCCCTCACCCAAAAAAACGTACTCACCAAAAACCTAACCCCCCACCCACCCACCAAGCAATATGCTAAAAACTAAACCATAAATTTAAACCCCCAAAAAATCTAAAAAACACATATTTAAAAAAAAATAAAAAATCTCTACTTTTCGTCATCAAAAAATTTTAAAAAAATTATGACGAAAAGTAGCGATTTTTTTATAAAAAAATATTTTAAAAAATAAAAATTTGTGTGTTTTTTAGATTTTTTAGGTAATTTTGATTGTGTTCACATTGGTTCTCGCGGTTCTCGCAATAAAGGATGGTTCCTAACGGATCCTTCTCCTGCATATATAGATAGGACTACGTTCATTTGTGAACAACTTCTTGAGAGTGAACTAAGTGAACTAATCTTGGCCCTTGATCATTTTTTAGCTTAAAAGGATAAAATTGACATTAGCCAAATACTTTTAATTAAAATCCCTTAATTTTCTCATCTCTTAACTCTCCCCCCCCCCCCTCTCTCTATCTCGTTTTTTATTATTTCTCCATTATTTTAATTATAAGAGATTGAAAGGATAATGTTTTTTTAAATAAATTCTTATGTTCTTTTTAAAATTAAATATTAAACCTATTTAAATTATGTTTTTTTACATATGTGTATGCAGGTCAGTAAATACAAGACTTATACCTTATGTATTATTACATCTTGTTCCCACAGGTGGGTATAAACCAGATTAATACACATGTGTATTATTCAAGTGCGTATGTGTATACAAGTCGGTATATACCAGACGTATACACTTGTGTATTATTCAAGTACATGGTGTATACAAGTCGGTATATACCAGACTTATACACCTATGTATTATTACATCTTGTTTCCACTATGTATTTTTTCATTAAACATTGATCTAATACATATATGTATACAGAATGTAATTAAATATTTTCAATCGTGTTCTAGATTGAACAATACTTGATAATTTTTGTAGTTTTTTTTAATTATCAACTATTAAGTTAGATGATTTGTGAGAGAAAAAAGTAGAGAGAATGTAATAAGATTTTCTTTTAATTGGAAAGAGAAATCAGGAGAGAAAAAAATCAATTAATTAAATGGAGAGAAAGATAAAAATACAAATATACCTTTATGTCTATTAAAATACATGTAAGTTACAAAAGATAATTACAATCTTGCCATTAAAGAAAAAATCTTGATTTACAAAATCAATGGTTAGGATAAGTTCATTTTATTCACAAATACACAATTGTTCACTCATGAACCCTACCCTATATATATAGACACCACACACATACACCACACTAAGCCATCATCACTGCTCCTTTTAAAACCGTCACCTTACACTACCGCTCGCCACCGTGAACCAAAAAGAGGTCGCCACAACCGTTTTCCGTACACGCCAACGCCACCGCTGGTTACAGTCACCAACCGCCATCCTTGTTTGCCATAGGTAGAAAAACACCTAAAACCAAACGTTGCGCGTCGTCACCATGGAGATATTCTTTTTCCTTGCTGCGTCCTTCTGATTTAGAGTGTGGGGTTTTCACCGTGGTGTGTTGTAGTGGGTCGCGATTCCTGCAACCTGGTATCCGGTTCAAGTACCAGCGGTAACGACAAAATCGGTGGTGAAATTATGGTGCTCGATAGGAACCAAAATAAATGAATCCACTACATATTGAGGATTAAATCATTCAATGAATGATTTAATTTCAATTATTGAGAGTTTAAAATTTGTTTCATACGAATGGTTTCACCTTGTCCGATGGTTACAAATATGAAAGGGTAATATGTAATGAAAAGCTACGTGTGTATTTTATTTATTTGATTTATATATATATATATATATATATATAATGGAATCATTAATCTGTATGTATTTATTTCATTTTGAAAAACATATACCATTACTTTGATTTTTTTTTCTTAATTGATACCAATTTATTTGTAGTTACTAATAAAATGATTAATATTATAATTATGTATTACTTATAATTATAATATTAACTATAAGTTCATTAATATTAAAATAGCAATTTAATAAGAATAACTTTAACGAAGCGAATAAATATGTAATATGTAAGATTTAGAAAAAAGAAATATATAATTGATTTTATAAGTTGACTAAACATGTAATAAATTATCTAGAGAAAAGATATATATAAATAAAAAAAAAGAAAAAACTTAATAACTTGAGTCTTCACTATTCATTATTGACATCAAGTGAAGAAATAAAAAAAAAACATGGGGTTGTTTGTTTACCTCTTTATAAGGCTCTTGATAGTTCAGACTCTTACTGATTCAGCTGTTTCAGACTGTTTGTTTCGCAAGCACATGTCTGAATAGTTTAGACATTTGCCTTTGAATAGTTAAGCATTATACTAAGTATGAATGACTAAGACCTCTGATCTGAATTGGTGGTCATTTATCTCTGAATGATTAAGCATTATATTTCCTCTTAACTTTTAGCTCTTATACTGATTCAGCACTTAATATTCAGACCTTTTACTGATTAAGCATTTAACCATTTAAAAGTTAGCGAAAGAGTCCGTTGATAACTTGAGTCTTCACTATTCATTATTGACATCAAAGTGAAGTACATTCAAAGCTAGATTTTATCTAGGGACTCTCCCCTTGAGGTCAAACACACTTTTCTCATCATCCCCAAAATGTCCACCAGATTCCCCACTATAAACCCTAATTCACCACAATTTTTCTTCACAATTTTCTCAGTATGTCTCTATCTACACCAATCATCACCAATTCACGAACAATTACCTCTCCTTCACACCTCTCAGACGATTCATCCACCACATACCTATGGCCGTTACCGTCGGAATTCACTTCCAGCAACGAAACCCTAACTGTAAACCCTAATTTATCCATCTCCGCCTCCGGCAACGGCGGAAATTCAGTTACTGTTCGAGACGCCTTTGCGAGATACAAATCGATTATATTTAAGCATGTAGGAAGGTTTAAATTTGGAGGAATTAGCGATTTGGATTATGATGTTGGTAAAGTTAATGTTATTGTTCATTCTAGCGATGAAGAGGTGAGTTTTTGAGCTTTTGATAAGTGTAGTAGCATAATTTAGTAATTTACAGTGAATTGTTATATTTTTTTTTGAACTGCTAATTTCTTTAATCCCCTTCGTCTGTGGTACTTGAACCCAAGACCTTCCCCTTCCCACCTAAGTGTTTTTAAAGGCTTTGCCTTTACCGATGGACCACCACCCCATTGGCAGTGAATTTTTATATGTTTGAATGTGTTTCAGCTACAATTAGGTGTTGATGAGAGTTATACGTTGTTGATTGCGAAGAGTAATGGACTTTCGATTATCGGAGAGGTTACTATTGAGGTAAGTTAGTATGTCTGTATGCGTATGAGTGTATCTGTGATTTGTTATTATATTTTATGTGTTGTTGTTGAATATTATGTACAATGCAGGCGAATACGGTGTATGGCGCATTGCGCGGATTAGAGGTATGGACATAATAGCTGTTTAATTTGCTTTAAACTAGTGGATTGTATCATCTTGTTTCCTTGCATATGTTTGTGCTGTGTTGCAGACTTTTAGCCAGTTATGTGGTTTTGATTATGGAACTAAAACTGTACAAATATACAAAGCTCCATGGTTTATCAAAGATAAACCACGATTTGCGTTTCGCGGGCTTTTACTTGGTATGTCAAAATTCTGTGTGAAGTTAAATGTAAATTGGCCTTGTATCCAAAATAAAACATGAAGATAAATATCAATGTTTGCTGTAGCTGTGCTAGTTTTGTCATAGATATAATCGTGGATGGTGTTTACTTGTTTCACAGATACTTCAAGACACTATTACCCAATTGAGATAATCAAGCAAATAATCGAATCTATGTCATATGCCAAACTTGTAAGATACTCTTTGGATGCTTCAGTATATATATGATCTCAATTACTCGTGTTTCCTATCAGATTCTCCATTTGAATATAACTGCACAAATTCTGATATTGTGAATTTTGTTCAGTAGAATGTTCTGCATTGGCACATCATAGATGAACAGTCCTTTCCTTTAGAAGTACCTGCATATCCAAAGCTATGGAAAGGTGCATACACAAATTGGGAACGGTATACTGTGGAAGATGCTTCTGAAATAGTTAAGTAAGACTCTGTGCCTATCGTTTGTGATTGTTATATGCTTTGTTTATTATTTTTGAAGAAACAATTGCTATCTTAAGTATACAAAAGTAACTGTACCAGTTTTTATGATCTCTTAACCCGCGTGTTACGTTAACATGTAATTTCTGTTTCTTTATTAATATTTGCAAGGCTTCTGTTTTTATTACTAAAAGCTTGTTTGTTGTTTCATGTTTCCATGGTGATGGTTCTGTAAAGCTTTGCGAAGATGAGAGGTACTCTTTCATCTTTTACATCTCTAAATTTCGAATTTGAGAATATTCTCTAATTAGGTTTTTTTATTTGTTTTTTTGTGTGTGTGTTAAAACAGTGCCTATGTATTCATATGTATGCATGTTCATTACTGGTTGCTCGGTTACATAGCATTCTGCATATCTTGATCATCATATGGGGTTTAAAATATAAAAAATCATGAGAAGTTATATATTTTAGGTGAAACAGGGATTTTCTTTAAGTAAAGTAATAAATACGTGATTGAAAGAATTTTTTTATGGCGTTTATTTTTGTTAAATTGGTCCCCTTTCTTGATTACATTTAATTTTTCATGACAGGTATTAATGTTATGGCAGAGATTGATGTTCCTGGTCATGCAGAATCATGGTAAATGAGATTGATAATCAACTTTATTGATTATGCTCTTGATTAAAACATAATGGACTTTATACCACATTTATATAGGATACATTAAACTCTGAATGTTTTTATCACCAGGTTGTTAAGTTACCCATAATGTAAACTCGCTTTAAGTATGCAGTGCTCATTTTTTTCCATAAAAACATTAATTTGAAAATGCGTAATTTTGTTTTAAACTTTTGTTCCAAGTATACTTGTATATTCTACAAAGTTTATTTCTATGATGTAGGCCATATGAGAAAGTAAGAAGCATTGTAAGGCTTAATTAGGCTAATTTCAAGCATGTTCATGAATAGTTGAGGTGCTACGGGTACTTACCCGCATATATTAGTTTAGTAATAATCAATAATCGAGCTGCTTTCCATGCAGGGGTACTGGATATCCTGATCTTTGGCCTTCATCTTCATGTAGAGAACCTCTGGATGTTTCAAAGAACTTCACTTTTGAGGTGCTTTCTGGGATTTTACAAGGTTAAACTCTATAACTGGTTACTTGCCAAACTGTCAAACTCAATACTCATTTGACATCACATTCTCAATTTTGTAGACATGCGCGATATATTTCCTTTTGAGCTCTTTCATCTAGGAGGTGATGAAGTCAATACTGGTTAGTAAATGATGGTGATGATACAATTAAATATAAATAATTTATTTCTTGTCTTACACAATGTGCATTGGTGCAGATTGTTGGAAATACACCCCACATGTGAAGCAATGGTAAAACCGTTATTTTAATTTTCTGATTCCTGTTTTCCCACATGTTGTATTAATGATTTTACTACCTTTTTTAAATCGGTGCACATGTATTTTCATGATTATATATAGGCTTCAAGAGAGGAACATGACAGAAAAGGATGCATATCAGTACTTTGTGATCAAAGGTCAAGAGATAGCTATATCCAAAAACTGGACCCCAGTCAATTGGTATGTCACATGTTTTATTTTTATCCCAAAATCAGTTTTTCATTTTATTTACTACACCCATTGTTCCAAAAGAAAATAACCCCCAAAATACACTTTTCGTGACCATTCAAAATGTATTTAGTTTTCAAGATTTGACTTAGAAGTGATAAGAATTACTTAACATTAAGGCATTAAATAGTTATGGATTGCTATCAAATAGCGCTCATAGCTAGCGCTATGGTCAATAGCGTAACGTAGCACTCATGTGTTTTTATTTGATTTTGGTGCCTCCATAGCTGGCAAATAGGGGGATTTTATTTTTTCTTTTTCTCTGCTTTAATATAAATAGCGGGATTTATAGGTATAAAATAGCAGGATTTTAGGTTTTTTGTTAAGCATACGTATAAAACAGCTTATTTGGATACATAAAATATATCTAAAATTTTCTCCTAGTGGGTCATTAAACATAAAGTAGCGCCCGCTATTTCATCGCTATTGCTACGTAACGTATAGGTGGCTTGTCGCTATTGTCCGCTATTCGCTATGAATAACTATGAATCCATGTAATTAGTAGTCAGGATACATGTGATTTACAGTATTTGACAACCTATTTGACACAGGGAAGAAACGTTCAACACGTTTGCCGAAAAGCTCAATCCAAAGACTGTTGTGCATAACTGGTGAAGTTTCCGATTGGCTTTTTTTTTTCCTATTTTTAATCTAGTTTTTTTGTTAAATTATGTTTACTAAAAGAAGTGGTGTGATATTGGGTCAGGTTGGGCCCAGGTGTTTGTCCAAAGGCGGTTGCACAAGGGTTCAAGTGCATATACAGCAATCAAGGGGTTTGGTACCTCGATCATTTGGATGTCCAATGGGATGGTTTCTATGATGCTGAGCCACTTGAAGGGATAACTGATTCTGCTGAACATAAACTTGTGATTGGTGGAGAAGTTTGCATGTGGAGTGAGACCGCTGATCCTTCAAATGTTCAGCAAACAATATGGCCTCGTGCTGCAGCTGCCGCAGGTATCCTGAACTCTCCTATATCCTCTTTTCTCACAGCTCAGTAAGTTTAATTTGCCTAAGTGGTCTCCTATGATTAACCTTTTAGAGCGGTTATGGACCTCGAAGGAAGCGGCACCGATAAGCAACACATCTGAGACTGCATTAACCAGGCTGCAGTACTTCAGGTGCCTGCTGACTAGGCGTGGTGTTCAAGCTAGCCCTGTAACAACTTCTATGCTCGAAGCCCGCCTTCTGGTCCAGGATCATGCTATGACCAGTAACTCAATATTCACCCCATGTCCTGCTTCCTATAGTTGTATATACTGTCGGTCCGGGCCAAACAGATCCCAGAAAGCCCAACTGTCATGACGCTTGTTCATGACAATCAGGTTGTATTCCCTTTTCCAGTTAATATAACAAATGTGTGTTGTGTGAAACTTGACTTTTCGAGATTATACTTGTGTTTCGTTGTTGTTGTGGGTCATGATGTTGTAGATTGTGTGTTTACTGGACTGGACATGTCCGTCCAAAAAAATGAATGAATTTACATTTTCTTGGATCTTTGAAATTGGAAGTTTCAACCACTAATGTATGGTAAATTAATTTCAAGTCATTCCTAATTATACAATAAAATATAAAGTATCAAAAAGATTCTCTCACAACTATAATATCTGGCCTCTCATACCAAACAACCAAGAGTGTTTGCTTAACCCACAAGAACTAGGGGTGTTCTTTAGGTTTTTTAATCGGGTTTTGGGTTTTTCGGGTCGGGTTTTCAAAGCTAAATATTTAACCCGATAACCAAACCATTATAATTTGGGTTCTTCGGTGTTCGGTTAAATGGTTCGCGTTGGGATCGGGTTTCGGGTTAGAAAATAAACTAGTAGTTTAACAGAAAAGTACAACCTTTGAAATTTTAAAATATCAATATTAGTTATTACCGAACACTATAAAAACGATTTTAAAAAATGTATGCCTCAGAATGGAGGATATCAAATATATGGAATGTATTCTTTATGTTGTGATTTAAAACTTTTAGAAATTAGAGATATGGATAGACTTCGTGACTTAAATTTTTTAGAAGAGGGTGATGTAAAATTTTAGAATTATATGGTTGGCTACATCATGGAATAGGAAAGGTTTAGTAGGTCCTTTTATAAGATATGACTATATCTAGAAAATATGCTAATTGTTTTAAAGCTATTTGGGTTTTTCGGGTTAAACCGATTACCCACTATTCAACACATTAACCAATCCATTGAACTATATTCGGGTTTGGGTTTACAGTTATTCGGTTACGGGTTCTTCAGGTTTTGTCTACTTCGGATAAGATTGACTTCGGTTTCGGGTTGGGTTTCGGGTTTCGGTTAAAAAAGACAGCCCTAACAAGAACAAACAAGAATGACTTTTATACCGTAACATGTGGCCATCGTACCGAAGAATAATGTCTGAATGTCCCCTTTACCCAGCATAGATTTGTTTTTAGGTTGTCTGAGTAACTTCCAGGAGGTCGCTCATCACTAGATTACTCTTTCAAACACAGAGTTGTATTATCTACACGTTGATATTTGATACATGAGATATCTTATGTCTATGTATCTTTCATGAGGACTATGCATATCAGTGTGAGATTTGTGTAATATATCATTACAAAGTAATTATTTTTTTATGATGTAAAGGTCATAGAATAGGTTTTATTTGGTATGGGTGAGGTTTAGGGATGAAAATAATGCGAACAAAGAAGCCTCCAAAAGGTTAATGTTACCCTTTGAACTTGAACTGACCATGGTGATGGTATGAAGTATGATAATAGGAATTTATCATACTATGAATTCATAAGAGAATCTTGTTATGCATCAACTTGGGATTCCGAAAATACCTTTTGTCGAAACTCAAAAGATAAACATGCAACCACACGTTGTTGAACTGTATTCTTGGTGAAAGTTCTTCTAGGCTACTGACATGTCAAAGGAGAATCTCGTGTCATTGGTGGCTTCCATCGAATATGCTACGAGTTCAATTTTAATTAGTATCGCTTACATGAGAATCTTGTTCCTATATTGATCAACTTAAGATTAGTGTAGGGCACCCACCATTGTCTTAAGTTCAGCTTGAGTTGATCAACAAAAGTAAGTGCGGGAACGTTAAAACTCATTTCTTTTGTGATAGCAAAGACTTCTCATCAGTCACAACCTTGACAACAAATTATTGTTTTTTTTTAACATAAAGTTACTGAGAATGAAAAGTACCAACTTATATTATGATATTAAAACACTTAAATTCTATTATAACTTGTGTAGGTAACAAACATGTTGGATATATAAAACTTAAAGGTAGAGCTGGTCTGTTTTGTTAGTTACGTTGTTTCAAAATATTATTCCACTTTTGGAATCCAAATTAGCAATGAACCTAGTGCTGGTGATAAATGTTAAAGAATTTGTTTTTAAGTTTCAATTGTGTGTTATTTCAAAGGCAAGGCGGGTGGCAAAATTGGACATGCCAGGTCGGATGACGAGTCAAAACAGGTTTGGGTTTTGAGCAAATTGAGTTCGGGCCAAAATGGCGCTTTTTAAAAGTAACAATTTAGTTTGCGTCAGAACTCGTTATGATCACAATGGATTCGGTTGAAATGAGCCGAATTAGAATAAGGATGTAGTTTGTTTAGTGTTGCCATTGAACATTTGGGAGTTTCAACAATACACCAGCTAGGAACATCATACAATGATTAAAAAAACTGAAACTTAAATTTAAATAAAATGTGAAGTTAATTTTGTATAATACCAACTTATAGGACTGTTCAAACTTGTACACAACATCCGTTCAACTTTTATGTGATACAGATAGCAATGATAATATGGACATATAATACACAAATGATAGTTGTTTATATATATCATATATTCTCGTGACATTAAAAAGTTGTTGGGACAATTGATATATATATATAGCAAAGGACATAACAAATAATGGACAAGTTGAACAAACTATTTGTTGAACCAAAAGCAATAGAAGGGATGATAATTATTATTTTTTGAAGGAAAATGTTTACTCTCCTATTTTACACCAAGTGAGTTAGCCTCGTATTGGCCGGTGGCCGATGATGATTCATAGATAAATCAATCAGATCAACAACATCATATACATAATTTTCCGTATTCAAGTGAGACAATTCAATGGTAAGTAATGTGTTTCGATTGGGTCTTGAGATGATTTAAAAATTTAATTATTATAATCTAAATCAAATTCCATGGAATAGTTCATGGTTATAAAAATATGGGCTGAAGAATTTGATAGAAATAACCCCTAAAACAAATTGTGCTAAATCAAAACAGTCTTACAAAAATTAAACTTTATTGGATAAATCAAATATGTTGAAATTGGTTATAGGATAAATCAAATATGATGAAACTGTTTATAATTATTAGAATTTATAAATGCCATACTTAAAATATGTCGGTGAAACTGTTATCCTCACCCAATTTCTTCACCGAGCTTCACCAATGAATTTACCCACAGCTGGTATACTCATTGATGGATTAATGTTGGTGAAAGTCCTTTGATTTGTGATGTCTTGAGGTGTTAGAATCTATTATATTTGATTCTTAGGTTGATCGTTGTTAATGTAGCCAAAGTACTTGATCAAAACAATTAGTAAGGACTTAAGAATGGTTCTAGAAAATGCAATTCTCTATTGATCAATCGATTAACATAAAATTTACAATTATCTACGCTATGGGTTGATCCATTCAAATGGATTCACATGGATAAAAGAATAAACTATTAAACATGGATTAAAGTTTGGTGTGTTTATAGTCCTTTTTACTAGATTCTTTTCAACTTGACGTCATCAAGATCCTGCAATATATATTAAAGTAACATGACACATAAAACATTGGTGAGCATACAAGTTTGGCTACTAGCATAAGTATAATTTTTTTTGACGAAATCCACATGACAATAACGTATACTAAGGCATAGCATAACATTAACTAGCATGCATCACCTACTTGTCAACCCAAAGATTTCACTAGTGTAATCTTGTCGTCGCAACGACAAGACCGTTTATGTATTACTTAACATGACCACAAGAATATGGGCGTGTGCTATGTAACATCCGTCAAAAACGGATTTTACCAAACCCGCTCCGTTTATTAACCGAACAATCAGTTAAAAATTTCGGTTGCGAATTTAATGCCCAAAATAATTTTAAACGATACATAATTAATTATTATATGGGAATAAATAATTAGTTTTTGAAAAACTGTTAAAAATAAGTAAATAAAAATAATATGGCCCTGCCGGGTTTCGAACCCGGGTCTGTCAGCCGGGTCAACACAACTTAACACTCAACCCTTTAACCACTGCGCCACTTGTATTCTTTGTTAATTATTAGAATCATTTAATTCATAACATGTTTTTCCGAATTCAAAACCGGCGCCCAAATTTCAGTCGTCGGAAATCCCGGCGATCTCGCGAGATTTGATGGTTTCTTTCATTCTTAAGTAAACTTTAAACCCACATCGGTTATAACCGATGTCTGAGTTCACGACACAAGTTATAACCACCGGAGAAATTCTAACCGACGAATCAAGTCGGAAATCGGACCAAATTCATCGACGACTTGCCTTATAAATACCCCCTCGAACCTCTGCAAGCTTTTTCTCTCAAAACCTCACCCTTTCTCAGCGAAAATTTACTCGCCGGAATATTTCTTCACATCGCCGGAAAACCGAGTCCTTCACTTCTAAGCCTTACTAAATCCCCTGAGCTTATACCGAAGTCACCCACATCCTTTTCAAGCTTTCTGAAGACTCTCTGCTGCAAGACACACGTCGCTGGAAGTGTTTGCTGTCACCGGAGTTTCGCCGGAGAAACAGAGGAGTCCAGTCGGTATACCTTACGCTTAATCCTTCATTCTTTTTATTTAATCTCACATGTAATTAACCATCAGACACTAACGAACATGATTTAATCATCGAACCAGTCGGACTTCCGATTCTGGTTAAAATCAACGAAGAAGACGAGGTTTCTGTAGTGTATAAGTATAATTAAAATCAAGTTATTACTTGGGTTAGACAAACAGTCCAGCGGTGGACTGTGTGCACATTAAACACGTAAACGTCTCGAGTTCGAATCTTGTCTCACGCATGCTTGCCTTAATAAAAATTTCTTTTTGTTAACCGAACCGGAGTCACCGCTGTATATGTTAAGTATAATAATAACCGGAATAATAACCAAGATAGACACACAGTCCAGCGGTGGACTGTGTGTATGTTTAAATCACAGGACACGAGTTCGAGTCCGGGCTACCGCACCGGCCCAAATAATTATTAAACTTTTTATTTAAGACAAAAATGGAAATGTTCAGTTTGTATATAAGTATAATAAAAATCGGTTTATATAACAAGTTAAACCACACAGTCCAGCGGTGGACTGTGTGTTAACCTAAACCACAGGTCCCGGGTTCGAGACCTGTGGAGCGCACCGGTCCGATTCAGTAAAATCTTTTTAGAAATAAATTGATTTTCGGATTAATCTAATTAAATATAAATATAATTAAAAACATAAATATTTCGGGTTAGACACGTAGCTCAGTTGGTAGAGCTGCGTGCACGCGTACGGGGGGTCTCGGGTTCGAGCCTCACTCAGCGCACACTTACACGCATACGAACCGGTCAAACAGTCAAGGTCAACGGTCAAAGGTCAACGGTAAAAAAAGTCAACTTTTTTAATTATTTTTATTTATTTATTTTAATTAAAAATCAATAAAAAATACTTAAAAATAACATTTTTAAGGTTAGAAAATAGCCTTAAACTCACAAAAATACACCCAACAATCCTACTAAAATGGATTAATAAAATCTGTTTACTTACCGAAACATTATGCCATTATCTAGGTTAATTTCACTCGTGGTTAAAACCACTTCGCGTGCATTCAACATCATCAACCGAACGCACCCACTGTGAGTGAATCTTACAACTCCCCCTTTTTAATTACACGTTTTGGGGTGTGTCATGTGTCACAAAATAATTAACTCGTTTATTTAAACTTGTGCCATACCATATCGTGATCTAAACTTAGATTGTTTATCTTGTTGTGATTATGTATTTCAGTTTGTCAACTTATATGAAATTCATTCATTAAGCCCATCAGTTCCTCGTGGGAGACGAGTTGAGCAACGCGTGCCTCAAAAACCAATCCATTATTGTTCATGTGTGTATTATTGAGTTTATATTGTTGTAGTTATGTCTTTCATATTATCATGTTTATGCAATTCATTCATTAGGCCCATCAGTTCCTCGTGAGAGACGAGTTGAGCAATGCGTGCCTCTAAACGACCCATTATTGTTCATGTGTGTATTGGTTAATATTAAATTGATTTATGAATAAGTTTACATCTATTTTTACTCATGTGTGGTTGTGCACTTTATTTCATAATCAATTAAATAAACTTGTTCAAATGTTTTCCATAGGATTCACTCGCCAACTTTTTGTTGATCCAAAAACCCTTTTACACATGATACAGGTGAACAGGATGAAGCAAGGAAAACATAGGAAATGCCTTAGAAGAAAACAAAGAAGCTTAGACTGATGTTTAGGTCATTGATGTAATTATGATTGTAAATTTCCATTAAATTGTATTAATGAATATGAAACGTTAAAATAAATGTCATGAGCTTTGATGATAACCCAATCATGCCCCGATCACCTTTTCCGCTGCGGGTCGGGGTGTGACATGCTACTCCTATAGCGCTATAATTGTTAAGGGGGGCTTACGCAAAGTTAATGACAGTGTATAGTGCTAGAATGGCTTCTAGCATGCATGTATTTTTAGAGTATAAACGTTATAAAGCATGTATTAATGGATTCATTTGTATGAATAATGTAATTGCGTATGTGTGTTTTTGTGAGTTTTAATACGGTATATATATTGCACCCAAAAGTGTGAAAACGGAAAGAGGGTCATGTATACTCACGGTTCGCGTTGAGTTTTCACGAAAGTGAGCCGGACGAGTTTGCCATGGCAAACTTGTGGAAATCAACCACAACACAAACGCACAACTATGAGCTTAGTTGGGAGCATGGTGGGTACAAGATTCCACTAAGTTTCAAGTAAAATATACATAAAATAAAAGGATACATCAAAGCAGAACTTTTATACTACTTTGGACCTCAATCATGGTGAGGTTCCACCTTAGTTTGCCATGGCAAACTTGTGGAAACTTTCCTAGAGGTTTTGCAAGTAGTTTGAAAGAAGAAATGAAGAAGAAAGATGAAGAAAATTGAGTGAAAACTCACTTAGAACACTTAGAGGTTTCTGCCCAAAATGGATAAAATTTTGATGACTTTGGATGCTTGGAGTGATTTGTATGGTGTGTAAAGGTGTTAGGAAGGTGTGGGAGACATATATTTATAGTGGGGGATCAGGGTTTGGGTGGTTCAAAGAAGGTTGGAAGGTGACTGGGGGAGAAAGGAGGTGGAAAAAATGGTGAAATCTGATTGGCTAAAGAAGAGTGGAAGGTGATTGGAGGAGAAAGGAGGTGGAAAAGGGTGAAGGAAGGAGGTGGAAAAACTTTTGGTTTTGCTCATTTTTAATCCCTGCACTTTGTAACCAGGTTATTTTATGCCATTTTCTTGTATTTTAACTTGTTTTTAGGTATTTAAAGTGTATTTTAAGTCTTGGTTTTGCGTATAAACACGTATTTAAAGATTGATTGCGTATATAACACAAATATGAAAGGTAACACGTATATGTATAAAATGAATTTCCATTATGATCAAAGCCTCGGATTACAAGATTGGAAATAAACCACGAATACGACATGATTATAAGTTTCTAAAAATAGAAATACGAATACAACTTTCTAAATAAGAAAAATACAGAAATGCGAAGCGTTACACTATACATATAATACTTTAAAACCAAACCATAATATCAACCAACCCATGGTTGAATGTTATGTGTTTAGGTGGAAATACCCTAGTCCTAGACTTCTTATTTTGGACTTCAAATGGGTGATTAACACTCATGAAACACACACACCAATAATAGTGTCCACAGAAGTGTCTAGGCGGGATATTTATTTTCATACTCGTAAATTTGGCTGACTTTCCAATCTTCAAATCCTTATACTCATAGACTTTTGTTTACCTTTTTAGGGTGACTTTGGTGTTCCATCCTTTAAACTCGCTCGCTCACATTTTCTCAATTTTTCTTCGCAAAACCGTGAGTTCATACTAGACCCTTTTACGCTTTTAACATTATTTGGGTTGCAATATGTATCCATACTAAACACACAAAAAACACACATACAAGCAAACTTATTCACATACTTAATCCTTAAACATGTTTATTTGTTATGCTAATTGTGAATACATGCTAGTTTATTCTTATGCTTAGCTATCTATCATTAACCTTGCAAGCCTCATTTAACATGTATTGCAAAATACATTAGTTTATCATGTTCAGTTTGTATAGTTTTCATTAGTTTTAGCGTTGTTTTCCGTAGAATAGTTAGTCTTTTGATCCAAATGCGTTTTGAAGGTCTTGTGCGCTTAAAACAGCTGGAAAATGAGTAAAACAAGTGAAAGTACGAAAAAGTCAAGTCCTAGAACGAATTGGAAGGCTCGGGAGCTGAAATGAGTCGAAAATACTGGATTTTATGCTTCTGACGGGCCGCGACTTGCTTGTTTAATGTCTCTCACGCCCCGCGAGAGACCCAAAGAATGCTTACGTCATTTTCACAGTCGCGGGCCGCGACCACTTAAGCCAAACCCTCTCGCGCCCCACGAGAGGGTGTTTTCGTCAGATATGTTCAAGCTGGGCAATGGTTTGAGCTGCAGAAACATATACAAAACTATTTATCATCCTAAACCCTAACTTGGCGAATTGAAAACTCTTTGGGCGAAAAGTTGGCATCTTTACCGGTGATTTCGAGCATTCGGAGCTGCTAGTTGAAGAAAGGAAGCTTAGGGAACCATTCGGGTTGCAGTCTTGCCGTTCGAGTGTCCTTACTTTCATATCTTCTTTATACTATGTTTCATACTCTTGAATTTACTTTGTTTTTGATGATTTCCATGACTTTGTTTGGCTAAATCCATTATGCTACCTAGATTGGATGATTGATTGCATAAAGTTTTGATTTTTATTATGGATTTATGAATTATATGGATTGTTTATGAATTGTAGGCGACTCGTTCTATTGATTAGATGTATATGCATGCTTGATAGTGTTTGAATATTGTTTGTTGCTTCGCTTGATTCTTGGTGACGGTCTTTGTCACAAAATAGAGTCTTGTTAGGTTTTAGATTTTGGTGAGTGTCTATATTACGTAATAAATCTTTAATCTTTAGGGTGAAATTGCGCAATTAACCTTAGAAGTAATATTCGGTAATCTTATAAAATCAAGTGTTCTACTAATCGTCAATAGATGTGAGGTGCGAGATTATTGTTAGGTCTAAGTCATTAAACCGTAAGGTAGGAGCTTCGTAGAAGTATACCCTTTTGGCTATTGTCTAACAAGTCTAATCAAGAGTCCATGTTTACCTTAGATTTAGATCCTGTGAAGGAGTGAATCGTGTAAGGTACTTTCATAAATTCATTAGGTGTCTTGTAAGAGAGTCTAGTAACCGGTAGTCTAAACAACCTCTAGGGTGTCACAGCGTGCTCTTGAGAAGGGTTAGGAGTCCTTTAGATATCCCGAAAGGCGCATACTTTATGATCCCGGTTCCATAGTTGACAATTTCCTAGTAAAAATCATTACTAAAAGCAATCAGGCTTCCAGTCTAGGTAGTGTTTTCCACATCAGAGTAAAAGTCTGAAGAAATTCGTTTAGTTAACTTCATTAATTAATCTAGTTTATTTTAATTGCTTTATTAGGAATTTTTAGAAACCCCCCAAACAATTAAACAATTAGTATGTCCGTGTCAATCATAGTCTAGATAGAGTCTTTAACGTAATTAGTAGAGTCTCGCGGGCTTGATATCCAGACTTACTTTAGCTATACTAGAGTCGATCGGTACACTTGCCGGTTAGTAGTTTAGTGCATTTTAGTGAGTCTAGAGTATTACTTAGAGTCTTGAATTAGGTTAATTTAGTTCTTTTTATTAAACTTCTTTTAGCACATCAATCATAGTTAAGTTATTCTTTACATCCTTATTTGCTTCAATGATAAGGTTACAATAGTACCAAACTTTGGATTGATTTTTAGCTATTGCATGCTAGTATGATACGTAATTTAGTATGGTATAAACATGTGGATTTGAGATTTCATTCTTACTTATGTTATGTAACCAAACTAGTATGCTCATCGACATATTTTTATGTTGACGGATATGTTATACATGTTGCAGGAAACGTCTGAGATGTTATCACAAGAAAACTTTTTAGGGTGGATTTAGATACTCACCTAATCTATTTATGCATAATGAAGTTTTTAGTCATGAAATTTCCAATTGTTGTATTTCCTTTTTGAACAATGTAATGTTTGATTTGATTATATGAAAATAAAATTTTGAATCTTAATATATTATCGCAAATTTAGTACTATGATGTCTTTGAACAATCTATTACGTCTCGCATTAATATTTCCGCCAGTGGTTGGAGTGTGACATGTTTAGTTACTTAGGTAAACCCTCGAACCAATTTACAATTAAAATAAAAAATATTTAGCAAGGTAAAAATGTCAAACCGTTTATGACCCATTGACAACTTGATTACAACATGTCAACTCAGTTGACATATTTAGATAAATGGGTTACACTAATCGTCTTTGGGTTACGCACATTTAAGTTTGTCATTAGCGATATATGTAACACAAACAACCATATGATTCATCTTTGGACCGTTGGACATGGCCCAAAGATGCCACATGGAAGTTTTTAGTTGCTTAAATGAAAACTCTGTTATTCAATGTCTCCCATTTAGCAGCTTTGTTCGTTGTGAGTTGGAATAGTTGGGTTCCTAAGAAGATTAACATCTTCATGTGGAAGGCGAAAATGGACCAATTACCAACTCTATTGGCCTAAGCAAGAGAATCATTTAAGTGGTATCGGTAGCTTGTATATTATGTAGTCATTTGTGAGAGACCTTTGAGCATATTCTTACGTCTTGTCATTTTGCCATTTTGTTTTGGCAAAGTGTGGCATTCCCCTAGTTTTTGTTTTTGTGGTTTGTGATTTGATTATGTTACATAAATATTTTTAAACCGGATGGTCGAAAAATGAAAATGCTTTAAGGAATTATATTCATGACCAGTTGGTGCATTTGAAAGGCAAATAATGAAACTATATTCTCTAACATATCGACTCTTATCTCTAAAACCGTTGAGGACATCAAATCTCTTGGGTATCTTTAGATCAAGAATAAATCTCCGTGTAGAAGTCTAGTTTGGAACGACTGGTGTAAATTCATCTTGTAGCTTGTTGTCATTTGCTTCTAGCGTCCTACTAGTTGCATTTTAACACAATTTGCTGTTCCAAAAAAATCCAACGTCAAATCCATTACGACACATTTATAATCAGTCAACCCATTTACCCCATTTAAATAAACTGATTACATGTACCGTGTTAATAGTTACACAGGCTATGTTAGTGCTTACCAAGTCAAGCCGTCAACCCAACACGATAACGTAATACAATAACACTACATTAACTTAAACAAGGACTTATTTTGCAACTAAGACAAACTTTAGGGTCTAAATCGCCTCACCCATCAAACATCTCCATAACAAAAAAAAAGGGTTTTAGATTTTGGGGTTTTTAGTTTTTACATCACCCCCTCTGCCTCTCTCCACCCCCACCATTGTTGCTCAATCTTGTTCACCATGGTTCTATCAAACAAGAAGCTAAAGCAAAAGCTAAGATCCGTACTAGCCCAATCATTAACCCAATCACAGTCACAACCAAACAACCCAATCAAACCGACTCAAACACCCACCAGTCATTCAAATCGCTCTTGAACTCAGTGACCCAGAAGCCCCAATTATCCAAAGAGAGATTAGAAGAGTCAAAAAACCCATCTTTGAAAGAAACCCCAGATCAAGAAAATGATGGTGAAAAGAAAGAAAGTGAGGTGGGTGATGGTGGGTTGAAGAAGAAGAATAATAAGAGGAAGAGGGAGAAAGTGGTTGGAGACAAGGGGTGAGTGATAAAAAAGTGGTGAAGAAAAATATTAAGAAAAAGAAGGTGGTGAAGAAGGATGATGAAGTTTTGAAGAAAGAAAGTGGAGGAAGTGAAGAACAAGATGTCACAGAAGAAGTTCAAGTTCAGACTCATACTCATTCAAGGTATGATTTTTATATGTTTTTTAGATACCCATTTTGTATTTGTTGTTTTGTTTGTAGTTTGCATTAAATTATCTGCAGATTGGGTTTTTTTTTTTTTTGTAGAAGTTGTTAATTCATTATAAGTATTTGCAGATTGTTTTATTTTTTATTAAGTTTATGTAAATGTTTGATTTTGTATGCTAAATTAGTAAACTGATGTGTACCAGTTCCGGACAGAAAATAGAGTAGGAAACCAGAGAGAATTTGGAGATTTTATTGGACTAACTTTATCATTTTTTCTTCATAACCTTTTCTTCAAATTAAACTACCTTATATAGGCTATAAACCAAAAGGAATTGACTAGCACACTATGCAGTTAATGTGGTAAAATATCGGATATCGGTCAAGGATGATATTTGATATATAGGTTATCTCGGTGAGATATCGGTAATTTTAATATAATGCAGATTTTATATATATAGCAATTTCACACTAATAACTCAGTGATATATCGGTTATATCGGTCAAATATCGGTGATATTCGATTATATCGGTCAATATCGCCGATATCATTGGCACCAATATTTTGACCATATTTGAGACTGATATTTTACTAGGGGGCCTATATGACCGATATATCACAGATATTAACTGCATATCTAGCACATGAAGTAAAACCTACTAAACATGGTTGACCCACTGCTAAGAGACTAACACAACTGACTCACTGCTCATGAGACTATTATGTAAAGTAAGCAAACAATGAAAGAGAAATTAATAACTGCAAACTAACAACTATATAGGATAATAGGAGTTTCTTCATGTGCGGTGTGTGTGCATGGCTTCCGGCACGTATCATAAATATGTTTTGGTGTAATTAAAATAGATTACCGCAACAAGTGGAGGTTCATTTGGGAACTTAAAAAAAGCGGGGAACCAGTTCAAACGAATTCCGATTGAACTCATTTAAGAGTTTAACAATAGGGTTTACCTTAAGGAATTACCTTTTAGGGTTTATAGTTTAGCTTTAGGGTTTAACTTAAGGGCTCGACGAGCCGGTTCTAACACCACTAGAATGAGTTCAATTGGAGCTTGTTTGAGTCGGTTCCCCATACTGCAACATCAAACTATAGATCTCTATATATACTTATATAAAACATAGATAGAAGTTATTTAGTTGTGAGCTATTTCATATGGTGGGAGGTTTAAAAGAATTATGTTGAAAAGGCTATGAAACGATGGACATGAGCTCTAATTTGTTATGTGTATTTGGCCTTGAAGGGTGAGTTAACTTTTGACTAAACAGATTAGATATTGTTGATTCGATCATTCAACTATTCCATTTGTTATAAAGTTGGTTCTAAAAAGCGTGAGAGGCGTGCCCAGGCGTTTTCCGATGAGGTGATGGATGTACAAGAGGCACGCCTCTTGTCAGGTGTACATGGGTGGATTTTGTGCACAAGGAGGTTGTACATATAACTTTTTTGGTTATACATAGCTATGCAGTTAATATCGGTGATATCTCGGTGATATATCGGTCCCTTAGTAAAATACCGGTGTCAAATATCGGTACCGATATTATCGGTGATATTGACCGATATAACCGATACATCACTGATATTTGACCGATATATCACCGATTTAGACCGATATAACCGATATATCACTGAGTTATTGGTGTTAAATTGCTATATATATAAATTATGCATTATAATAAAATTACCGATATCCCATTGATATCTCACCGAGATAACATATATCTCAAATATCGGTCCTTGACTGATATCCGATATTTTACTGCATTAACTGCTTAGATACATAGAGGTCTTTGTTATACCAAATCTTATATAGGGTCATACGTATCTAAATTTTGGGTACGTGGTGATAGGAATCTATAAAATATTAAATACCTTGCGTCACACATACGTGATGCCATGGTTTTAAAAAACGGTTCAGGCGAGCGCCTCGAGGCGCGCCTCCAAGTGAAACGCCAAAAAACGATTCTGAGGCGCGCCTCAGGGTTTCTGATATTTGTTTTTGATGTTTTTGACTTTTTGAGTCAATTTCAAGCAATTTATGTCTTTTTTATGTGTGTTTTTGATGATTTGATGAATTTGATGATGAATTTAGTTAGTATTATTATTTTTATAAGATATATAATTTTTATATATATTTTTTAATTCCGCCTCGGGCTTATGCCTCGTGAGGTGAAGGGAAAACGTCTCAAAACTCGTTTCCGTTTTTTTAACCTTGCGTGATGCTGCGCTTTGGCTCCGGGGACCCTATCGTTTTGGTGTGCTTTGTGCTTTTTAAAACCAAGACTATAAATAAACCAATTAAATCTCAACAATTCTATTGATGATGGGTGTTTTATAAAATAGTTGATTGATTTTTATGCTAATTGTTTGATTCAGTAAAGAAGATGAGAGTATTTGTACAAAGATTTATGTTGGAGGCATTCCATACTACTCAACTGTGGATGATATTCAAAGTTTCTTTGAAGGGTGTGGAAGCATTATTGATATAGATTGTCTAAAGTTTCCGGAGACTGGAAAGTTCAATGGAATTGCCATGATAAGTTTTCGGGTAGGATAAAGAGGTGCACTAATTGTCACAAATTTATTATGCTTAGTTTTGTACATTTTGTTGTATTAAGTTATTATTTGTATGATATAACGTCAAGCCACATTCCAATTCTTTTTTTAATTTTTTTTATCACAGACTGAAGCTGCAGCAAAGAGAGCACTAGCGCTTGATGGGTCGGATATGTGAGTGACTCAACTATGTCTTAAGATAATGATTGTTACAGATACAGATGGCAAAATGGGCAGGCCCGATATCATGGTCAAAAGGGGTTTGGTCAAATGCATACTTTTTTGGTGCCGTTCAAGCTGACCCCCAAAAATTGTCTATAATTTTTTTTTCTATTTTGCAAATAATTAGTGTGTCAAGTATGATTACAAAATTTGTGTTATTTCAGTAATAATTAAGTTCGCTAAATAAGAAACTTAGGAGGTTTTTGTTGATTAAAACTATGCTTTGGGTGACTTTAATTCCTTTTGACCCGTTTGCTCGTTTTCTTTTTCGGCTATATTTTTGTTTTTCATTTTACCCATGTGGATGCGACCTGAACCGACCATTCCTAACTCATAAGTGAATGGAGTAGCAGTGTCTACCTGTGGTTACAAGTAATTTAATAATGTGACAAGAACTTTATCTCTTGTTGCAGGGGTGGACTGTCTCTCAAGATTCAACCGTACAAAGCCACCCGAGAGAAAAAAGTTTCGACTTTGCCCCCGCAATGTTAAAGGGCTACAACAGAATCTATGTAGGAAATTTATCATGGGATATGACCGAAGACGAATTAAAGAAGTTTTTCTCAGATTGCACCATATCTTCTGTTCGACTTGGCAAGGACAAAGAAACCGGAGAATTCAAAGGTTTCGCTCACGTGGATTTTGCCGATAGTTTATCCTTAACGATGGCGTTAAAACTAGATCAAAAGTCTCTTTTTGGGAGACCCGTGAGAGTTAGATGTGCGGTCCCACCAAAATCCGCAAACCCTGGTTCGAAAGTGGACCCCACTATCAGCAAAAATGAGGGAAATGTTAATGATGACGTGGCAAGTAAAGCAAAGAGGCAAACATGTTATGATTGTGGTGAAAAGGGTCATCTTTCTTCGTCATGCCCGAACAAAAAGGCTGCTGACGTGGTGCATACAAGTAACATAACTAATGATGTGGCGTTTGATGACGTGGAGGCTGATAACGTTGGTGACGGTAAGCTGAAGAGGAGGACGTGCTACGAGTGTGGTGAAAAGGGTCATCTTTCTTCGTCATGCCCAAACAAAAAGGCTGCTGACGTGGTGCACACAGATAACGGAACTGATGATGTGGCGTTTGACAAATATGAGGAGGTTGATAACGTTAGTGATGGTAAGCTGAAGAGGAGGACATGCTACGAGTGCGGTGAAAAGGGGCATCTTTCTTCATCATGTCCGAAAAACCAAGCTGCTGATGTGGCAAACACGGCTGTGAAACTTTTGCACCTGTGGCGGTCAAAGATAATGAAGAGGTTGAATATAACTCGGTCAATTCTGTTAGTGATGGTAAGTTAAGGAGGAGAACATGCTATGAATGTGGTGAAAGAGGTCATCTGTCGTCGGCATGCCCGAAGAAACAAGCAGCTGATGTGGCGAATTCGATAAAGGAGGTTAATGACATGAAAGTTGAGAAAGCTGACTGACAGTTGTTGGTAAGGAAGTGAGTGATAATGCGGCGAGTTCCGTTAGTGAAGGTAAGCTAAGAAGGAGAACATGCTATGAATGTGGCGAAAGGGGTCATCTATCATCGTTATGCCCTAAGAAACAAACTGCTGAGGTGGCAGATTCAGTAAAGGAAGCTAATGACATGGAAGTTGAGAAAGCTGATGTGGCAGTTGTTGGTAAGGAAATGAGTGATAATGTGGTGAGCTCGATTAGCGAAGGTAAGCTAAGAAGGAGAACATGCTACGAATGTGGTGAAAGGGGTCATCTATCATCGTTATGCCCAAAGAAACAGGCTGCTGACGTGGTGAATCCTGTAAAAGAAGCTAATGACATGGAAGTTGAGGAAGTTAAAACTACGGCCGCTGTTAGTGATGGAAAGCTAAAGAGGAGGAATTGCTACGAGTGCGGTTTAAAGGGTCATGTTTCTTCAATGTGTCCCAACAAATAAAAAAGTGGTTTTACGGCTTAATCAAGTAAGTGGAAAGTTCCTTTTTGTTCCATATATGATCAATGTTGAAACAAGTTCACTTTAGTTAAGTTTACCTTTTTGTCCTTTCTAAACAATGTATACCTTTTTATCTCCATTTTAGATAACTTACTTTAGGCACTCTCACATAGTGACAATATTTATATGACGTGACGTATACCGGTTATTTAGTATAATTTTTATTTTTGAATCTATTAACTATAACCTCCTCGTTTCAAGCTACATTTACTTATTTGTTCATTTCCATGATTAGAACTACGCATTGTTATATGGTTGCATTTGGTCCACAATATCTCCTAGTATTTAGTAGACTTTGCGAAATCAAAAGTTACAGTGTTCTACTTGATCGGCATTAGTAGATTATAAACTTCATAAGCGTTAACTCAGTGATCCCCTCCCCATCATGTTGGTATTCATCATACGATTCTTAGTGTTCGTTTCATGTACATTAATATGCCTTAAAATGAGCTTGAAAGTAAAGTTATTTAATGATCATGTTTCTTGATTGGTTGCAGTTCTTTTGGTTTTATGCTCATTGCAAGTTAGAGCTAGTTTTATGCCAAACTGCCAAAGTCAGTTGTTTTGTTAGACAATATGGATTTCTATATTATCAATATAGATAGCGGCATGTTCAATACATAACCAATTTAAAGTAGAGAGCCATAAGATGTAGTGGGAGGGAGAGAGAAGTAGTTATGCGGTTACATAACGTTTTGTGTATCATAGTTAAAGCAACATGCACATGTTTTATGCGGTTCTCATGTTAAAAAAACAAACAACCTTCTTCTTGCAGACTGCAGAGGTATGGTCCACCTCTTCTTCTACAGATATTTGCAAATGTGGTCCGTAGACTGCAGACATTTTACCTCTTAAAAACAAACAACACCTAAGTTTTTGTTAAAATATCTTATTCATCCATCATCATCATTACAAATGTGCTAGTTGGAAATTTGGAATATTTTTGGGTCCCATTATGTTGTAATAGAATAACCTAATAATTTGCTTTGACTATGTGTTTATATGCAATGACAAACTTTAGCATTTTTCATGGAATGAATAATACTATATAATATGTATGTTGACAACAATGCTAACTTTGACCCATGGATTTTTCCAGGTTTTGTCACGACGTGAAACCTGGACCACGACATGGTCACCATTTTTTTCGATACATACCCGGGGTGGTTAGTAATCTTGACCCGATCCTGCACAGACTGAAACAAAGGTTTGTTTGCAAAACTTGACTTGCACCGATGTTTAGTAGCGGCTAACGTTTGCATGCTACATTTTTCGAAAACTAAGATAACGGAATACATGTTTTTTTTGCTAGTCATCATGTCTTTTTATCGTATAATTGGATTCATAAAATTTGTTTTGACAATGTAGTTGGTTTTATGAGGGAAATAGACATTTCATGCTTCCTGTCCTTATCCTTATCAGTTATCATTATTTGTTTGACAAAAGTCAAATGAAGATCATATGATGATGGCTGAATCTGGTGACTAATGTTTCTGATTGCTATACACTTTGTCATGTTACAATGATTAAGAATCAAAATCGGGTTTTGTCTCGGATTTATCGAAGGTCCGGATCCAATTCGATACCTAATATGTACCACAAAGATTTTGTAACATAACTTTTAAAGGGTGGTGCAGTGGTAAGCACCTGATTCCCTCTAAGAGAGGTCTTAGGTTCAAATCTTGCTTTTGTTGGTTTTTCACCATATCCTCTTGAGCCTACATGTGCAGTGCAAGCTGTTGTTCACATGATCTCGTTGGTTAATCGACTAGGGGTGGATATAGCCTTTGAATCCCGCTACCCCTTGACGCTTTGGTGGTAGTGTAAATTTTATAAATGTTGCCCCTTAACATTACATTTTTTCTAGATCCGCCACTGGTATTGACGTCTTGTGAGTTCACCTGTAATAGGTTCTCATGGTTAAAAAAAGTTAACATGTCAAATTGATTCTAACCATGATTTGTAGTTGATTATATCATTTTGGAATAAATTTGTTAAACATGGATTCATATCAAAGTTAATAGCAAATGTGGTTGTTAGGTACTTGTATTTGATCAATTCATTGAAGTTGACTCTTTTAGAGTCCGAACTTGCGATTTAGGAATGACAATATTATCTTGAATTTGGAAGCATTACATGAATGTAATATAGCTACAAAAATGAAGTTCACGGGGGCAACTTGGGAAATGGGATTATTTGTAATATAGTGAACTCCGGTATTTGAGCCATATGATAAATTTACTTGCATAAATACAACAAAGAAATCATAAGCCTTTGATATAATTATGGAAATATGTTGGCCCCTTGTCCTTCCAATTTTGGACACCTTCCCATCATAACGGGACAAATGAATATTTATTTATTATATGATTTTCCTATATATATTTTATACTATTTGTATTTCTAGGTTAAAAAAATGGGACATGGGTGTTTTTGGGAATTGATATTCATGCACTTTCTAGACTTACTGATGTAGAATCCAAAGTATATTGTACTTCTTTATGTTAAGCTTATTTTTGTATTGTTTCGGGCTTGAAAAAAGGTAAATTGGATTTTCTAACACTAAATGTATTATTATAAACTCAAGATTAAAGAGCCGAGTTAGTGATTTTTTTTTTCAATGGAGACTTAATTTAAATTCCCACTTGTGTCATATTGGGGTGAATATAAGTAATGAAAGATTTGGACTAGGCCTTTTGTGAGGTTGTCCGTTTAATTTCCGAGCCCAATCGGGTTTTCGTCCCACCATGTGTTACGCTAGAGAGTTCTGCTCTTGTGTTGACACAACGACTGTCAAGTGGTAGCCGACGGTATGATTTTCCCAAGGAAAGCCCAAAAAAGCCAAACTTTGAAGCCAACGTGGGCCTGATTAAAACAACATAGTCTGGCCAGAGTAAGACAATACGGGGCTCTCCGATTTGAAAAGTGTGGTAACCTTATACATAAAGTTCATTGTTAAAAAAAAGTATACAAATATTTTGATTAGTAATACGTTTAACAAACTAAAAACTATGGTTTAGAAAACTGAGTACCTTTCCTTGAAGTGTAAGGCTAAATTATACTTAGTTTTATTGTTTAGCTAGGTGCTGATGTGTTTTGGCAATTTTACAAACCTACTCTTAGCAAGTGTTTTCCAACATCCTATGGTTGTTATATAGCCAAATTTGTTACATCTTACATAATAATTATTAGTTAATTAAATAAAGTTGTAACATTCTTGTTTTCAAAACCAAAATAAGCAAATCTTGTGAAACGTGTACTGGTCGTTGCAAATCCTAAGGGATATGATGTGATGGTAAGATGTATTCTCTCTATCAATATAAATGAGGTGGAGACTTAAGATGCTACAAGATGCATGTATATGAGTATTTAGAAGTAGATTAGAAAAGAAGAAAAAAAAGAAGTGATATTTGAGGACCAATGCAAGTTATTTTTTTCTTCTTATGTTAACAACCAATGCAAGTTATCTAATAACCTCCTTTTATATTTGGATATTGATGACGTATGTATACCAAGTCCCTAACTAACAACGTAAGGATAAGTCAAGAAGCCTAAATAAACAATAACAAGCTAAGCATAAATAAAAGCAAGGCCAGAGCAAATAAGGCAACCAGCTCCCGACTAGGAGCTGAACCAGCATGAGGGAGCTGTCGTTACTGTAGCGCCTCGGGAATGGTATAACAAAGGTCAAACTGACTTGACCTTTTACCAAAAGCACAAGCAAAGACCTCGAGACACACAAACCTGTGTGCTAACCATAAAAGGTGTGATATCCCGGGTTTTTCGGATAACTTAAACGTAATACTTGTCAAACTAATTACGTGCTATGTGTATGAACGTGTACGAGTTAAATGAATACGTGATGAGTGTTTGGGTGATTGTGTTAGTTATAAAGTAATTACAGTAGATATGTACACGAACTGAACCGAACCGCGACACGAACCAACTTCGATTCATTGTGACTCTAGGAGTAACAAAGTTTTAAACTTTAACTCAAGTCTTCGGCCAAGATCAAACCCAAACCGAGAGCAAACCTAAACCCTAAACCAAAACACTCTCGGCCGAAATCGAGCCCAAAACCGCGAACTTATTGAGTTCAAACCCAAACCGAACCCACCCAAGCCCTTGGCCGCGAGAACTAGTCCAAACCGTAACCCTCATCTCCCTCTTTGCCTATAAATACAATTCACATGCATGCTTCATTCACATACACAAAAACCCTAAACAAAAACTGCCGTCAGCAGCCTTGTGATCGCGGACAGCTTCCTCCCTCGTTCGTTCCTTCCTCTCGGTCGCAGCAGCACAACCATCGCCATCTTCACCTCCATTCAGTCGCGAGTTCAGTCTTGATACACTCCATCTCGATCACAAACAGCTTAGCCTCATTCCTCGGTCGCGAGATCAGCCTTTCTTTCCTCTCGGCCGCAAGCATCCTTGATCACCGATCTCTTATAGTAATCACGGTTCGTGTACCTTATCTTTAAAAGTCTAGAATTTATCATATGTTGCCAGATCATGTTCGAATATATGTGTTGAATGTAGTGATTGTGTTATTTTGCGGATTGATTATGTTAGATGGAAAGCTTGATGTTTGTTCAAAATCTGGAAAATATAAGCTGTGTTTTGGGTTATAAAAACTAGAGATATTGATTGGGGTTTGCATGGATTTGTTATAGGTATTGATCTAGGATTAGAAAACCGGTTCATGATCGCCTAGGTTAATAATAGGAACGGTTTATGCGAATTTATAATAATGATATGCTGAAACAGTTGCTGAGTAATAGTTACAGCCGACTTCATCTGGCTGTAACTTGGTCATTAGTAGTCGAAAAACGGATTTTCTGATGTCTAGAACGTAGAGATTTGAATAACGAATCTAATGGCGCTGGATTCATAATTTTCTGAAGTCGTTTGATATTTTTAAAGGGCCAAATAAGTTCAGTAACTAAAACTGTGAAAATCCTGAAATTTTGTTAGTTGTTTATCGAGTTGGATTTTAAAATCAGTAGGGAGTTGAGCCATGATTTTTGTACAGCAACTAGGTATGGAAATTTCCGGGCAACTCCAACTGGAATTTTGTTAATTGGACGATCAGTGATTTTTAAAGAAATTCTTCCGTGGACTGCAGTCAGAAAACGGTAAATCTGACTGCAGCCTAGTATATTAATATTTATGGTTAATTGGTAAAGGTTTAGGACTTGGGAAAATTATATAAATTTCTATGGTATAGATGTCACTTACTGTAAAAATATTGGAATTTTTGGAATGTTAGAACTATTTTATAAAAATCCTAGAAAACAGCTGAATTATGAGTGCTAAACTGGAATTTGAGAACTTGTGATTGTGTGCACCAAATTGTGGCATGAATTGGTTTATGGTTATGATAAGTTGTTTTAATCACTAGGATCACATGAGGATACTTGCATGCATGTTTGAGTGTTAGATATGTTGTTTGTGTGTATCACTTTGTGTGTAAATTACGTGTGGAATTTGTATTGGTGTGTTCACACACTAACTTGGAATTAATTAGTTTGTTAGGACGCAACTAGCAGTCCCATCTCTTATAACTTCTTTGCTACACTAACCGAGCAAATAAAGGTGAGTTTACGGCCCCTAACTTTATACGGTTTTTAAACAACAGGGGGAGAAACATGTATACACTCTCAAACTCAATCTCTTTACGTTATACGAATTTAACGTCACATAACTAATCGATAACTAAGTTAATGTTAATGTAATGTTATGGTCACTAAGCAGCTTTATCACTTAAGTCCTCGACAATCTCTCGGATCGTTAGTATTTGGGTTTAATAGCGGGGGAATTATAAGTAGTACTACTGGGTCTGACGAGCCCCATCCGAGCTAGTCGCGCTAGCCGACCGGGTATGGTCAACGGATGAATAATTGGCCTAACATCGCCATGGTCATGTGATAGGCCTGGCAAAACGGAGGCACAACAGTCAGCTTCGATCGCGAACACTTACGTGACATGACTTTAGGTTAGCTACCTATATATGTTAACATTGAACTTAATTACGAATCAACTTAATATTCCGGGTTTGGAATATTGGAAACATCAACTTATTATCCCGGGTTGGGGATAATGGAAACAACAACTTAATATTCCGGGTTTGGAATATTGGAAGCAACAACTTAATATTCCGGGTTTGGAATATTGGAAGCAACAACTTATTATTCCGGGATTGGAATAATGGAACTAATACGTTATTCCGGGTTAGGGATAACGGAGTAAACAAACTATAACCGAACAAACGAATTTATGAAAACCTGTGAACTCACTCATCTTTAATGTTGACACTTGTTTCTTTACATGTTTCTCAGGACGCTAGGAGCTCTAGGTGCACGCACATGCATTGAACAAGACATCTTTTATCGAGTCTTATTTATTAATATTGTTTTGGGATTTTTCATTTGTTTTGGCGTTTGTGTTGGCGCCCGCTTCACTACTTATCTATGCTTCCGCTCAAACTTTAAAAACTGATGCTTCTGCTAAATATTGGTAATATAAAATCTACAACAAGTGATTTTGGAAAACGTATTATCAAATCATATAGAGTCGTTCGACGTACTAGTGTTTTAGATTCTGGTTTGTTCACACGCCTCGCGGTAAAACTCCGCAAGTGGAAATTGAGGGTGTGACAGATTGGTATCAGAGCCACTAGCTATAGAGAACCAGGTTTGCATTAGAAGTAGACCTAAACTATAGCTGAAATCACGACACTAGACTTAGTTTGGCACCGAATTATTATATCTTGTTATGTAAGATATCACAACTGTGTTTGGTAGATCATGCCTTCATAATAAGAAATGAAAACAACTCATAACTAACTACACGACCTAACAGGCAATGTCATCATCCTCATCGTCATCATCGTCCGACAGACTTACGCCACCAAGGGCACCAGGAAAGGCACCAATGGTGGAACCCATACCATCTTATGGCGTGGAGACACGCTCAGCGGCGAGGAAAAGGCTCGCTCTGGGGGAGGAGTCGTCATTACGCCCAACTATTGCTGTACCAGTTGAACCGGTTAATCCTGTAGAAATAGGAATTGACATACTTAGAATCCTGGTGCATACACAACAAAAACAGTTAGAAAGAATGCAGGAAACCATCCTAGCACAAGGGTGGATGATTCGACACCTTACAGGTAAGACCGACTCGCTCGAGGAAGAGCATCGTACGAGTAAGATAGCTCGTAACACCATAGCCAGAGATCTGCGTGCTGAGCAGATAAGAGCCGACTGGCTTGAGGACAGAGTCCTGGAAAATAGTTGGAACATTCAGGAACTGCAAAATCAAGCACTTGCACCAGCACCGGCCCCTCCAGTGCCGGTAGAGGAGGATCCAGAAGAGGATCCAGAGGAGGACCCTGAGGAGGATCCAGAGGAGGATCCGGAGGAGGACCCAGCTGAAGAAGCTGGAAATGCCGCACAGGATGACGGCAACGACAGTGACTTGGGGGATGGAGACGTAGACGACTGACACGTCTCGTTTATTTTATTTGTTTTCCTTCAGTTTATTTTCCCACTTGTGTTTAAACTTGAGACTTTATAGTAAATTTGTATGTTTGATTTGCACTTTTGTAAGACGTTGAAATTTCAGTTAATCAAGTATTTCTTTTGACTATTTAACATATTGAGTTGACATAACTTAATAATTATTAAAGTACGAAGTAGGATAACTATATTGGATATATAGACTTATCGGGGTGTGTTTGTGTTGTGTTTCGAAGATCTAAATGGCGACTGGAAGACGTGGAAACCTTAACTTGACGCCCGAAGAGCTAGCTGCCATGATTCAAGAGCACGTGAACGCAGCTTTAGCGGGTGTTCAGAACCAACCGGCAGGTAACCATTATTAAATTTTCGCGTGAAAATCTAATAGTGAGGCTAGTAAAATTCCTTGCTGACTTCCTGTTCTCTGTCAGCAGGAGGGGGTTTTAACCCATACAAGATGTTCCTTGACGCCAAGCCAAGCAAATTCTCGGGGGCGGAAGGACCCATTGGATTGGTCCGCTGGATCGAAAAATCGGAATCCGTTTTTGAAATGTGCAACTGTCTCGAGGCCAACAAGGTCAAATACGCAGCCTCAACACTGGAAGATGGGGCACTGACATGGTGGAATGCACAAGTCCAAACACGTGGACTTCTAGCTGCGAATGCAATGGCATGGGCTGAGTTCAAGGCCCTAATTAAAGAGGAGTACTGTCCTCGAGACAGAGTGCAACAGTTAGAGCAAGCTTTATGGAACCACAAGATGGTGGGATCGGAAATTGAAGCTTACACCGCGAAACACCATGACTTAGCATTTCTGTGTCCCGATTTGGCCAACACGGTGGAGAAAAGACTCGAGTTCTATCTCGGGGGTTTGGTTCCGGAAATTCAGGTATGGTAATGGCTAGTAACCCCGTAACTGAACATCAAGCAATCCGATTGGCTCACAAACTCACCGATAAGGCGGTGGAACAGAAGAAGCTGCCAGCACGGGGTACAACTGAAGTTGCCCCGGATAACAAAAGAAAGTTTGAAGACTCAACTATTCGACAGTCTTCGTCATCTCATCCGCAGCAAGGGAACCAGAAACGGTTCAATCACTACAACAGCCACCGGGGTCATCAAAATCAGCCCGCCAACAACCACAACAACAACAACAACAACAACAACAACCCGAATGCAAGCGGCTATGCGGGTCGAAAGCCGCAGTGCAACCGCTGCAATCTCCACCATAACGGCCCTTGTGCCGGAAACCGCTGCCAACGATGTGGCAAGGTGGGACATGCGGCAAAGGATTGTCGCGGGGAAATCATGTCCCGACAAAATCAAAATCAGCCCCAGGGTCAGCAGCAGGGTATAAACCGGGGATGCTATCAGTGTGGTAGCACTGCTCACTTCAGAAGAGACTGCCCACAGCTGCGTAATAACAACAATAATGGTGGAAACAACCACAACGACCACAACAACAATAATAACAACAACAACAATGGGAACGGTGGTACAGGAGGTGCCAAAGGTCGTGCATTTACATTGGGCCGCGGGGAGGCCAGAAACGACTCGAACGTGGTCACCGGTAAGTTTCCCCTTAATGAACATTTTGCTTCTGTGCTTTTTGATACGGGTGCGGATAGGAGCTTTATATCTGAGTCTTTTAGGAGGAACCTAAATCTCACGCTTAAACCATTAGAAACCCCTTATGTTATAGAATTAGCCAATGGTAAATCTGTAGATGTGACCCAAATCGTATCCGGCTGTCAACTCAAACTCGCGGGCCACACCTTTACCATTGATCTGATGACAACTACCCTGGGTAGTTTTGAGGTGGTAGTCGGAATGGACTGGCTATCCGACGTCCGGGATGAAGTCCTCTGCTTCGAAAAATCTATCCGTATTCCACTCTCGAACGACGAAATCCTGACGGTACAAGGCGATAAGGCAAGCGCCGTCACCAACATCATCTCTTACATGCAAGCGCAGAAGTATCTTCGGAGAAAGAACACCTTCGCCTTACTCGCACTAATTACCGAACAGCCTAAGGACGAGAAACGTATAGAAGACATCCCTGTCGTCCGTGATTTTTCCGATGTATTCCCAGAAGAACTACCTGGTCTTCCACCACATCGACAATTGGAGTTTGAAATCGAATTGGCAAGCAATGCAACTCCTATCGCCAAGGCTCCATATCGCCTAGCTCCAGCCGAGCTGCAGGAGCTGTCCACCCAACTTCAGGAACTTTTAGAGAAAGGATTTATCCGACCAAGCGTTTCGCCATGGGGAGCTCCAGTCCTTTTTGTCAAGAAAAAGGACGGGACTTTCCGCATGTGCATCGACTATAGGGAATTCAACAAGGTTACCGTCAAGAACCGATACCCGTTACCTCGCATCAACGATCTCTTCGACCAACTTCAAGGGTCAAGCTACTACTCTAAGATTGATTTACGGTCCGTTTACCACCAGCTACGCGTCAGGGAGGAGGATATCGCCAAGACGGCATTTCGCACTCGGTATGGCCATTACGAGTTCTTGGTCATGCCCTCGGTCTCACCAACGCACCCGCAGTATTCATGGACCTCATGAACCGCGTGTGTAAACCATACCTCGACAAATTTGTCATCGTGTTCATCGATGACATACTCATCTACTCCAAAAGTGAAGAAGAGCATGCTGAACATCTACGATTACTTCAACAGGAAAGCTATATGCCAAGCTTTCGAAGTGTGATTTCTGGATCCGGGAAGTTCAGTTTCTCGGGCATGCCGTGAATGAAAAGGATACCACGTAGACCCTGCCAAGATTGAAGCCATCAAAAACTGGGAAGCACCTAAGACACCGACGGAGATCCGCCAATTTTTGGGATTGGCTGGCTACTACAGACGTTTCATCGAGGGGTTTTCGAAGATCGCACAACCGCTTACTACCCTCACCCAGAAAGGCATCAAGTATGCTTGGGGTGACAAGCAAGAAGCAGCATTTCAACTGCTGAAACAGAAACTTTGCAGTGCACCCATTCTGTCCTTGCCGGAAGGGACAGATGATTTTGTAGTGTATTGTGATGCTTCCATTCAGGGATTGGGATACGTACTGATGCAACGCGATAAGGTCATCGCGTATGCGTCGCGACAACTGAAGGTTCACGAGAAAAACTACACGACGCATGACCTGGAATTGGGAGCAGTAGTGTTTGCACTTAAGATTTGGAGACACTACCTCTATGGAACGAAGTGCACAATCTTTACTGACCACAAAAGCCTCCAACACATCTTTGATCAGAAGGAGTTGAACATGCGACAGCGTCGCTGGGTCGAACTCTTGAACGATTATGAGTGTGCCATTCGGTACCACCCGGGTAAAGCTAACGTGGTAGCTGATGCCCTCAGTAGGAAGGAACACTTGAAACCTCGTCGCGTACGAGCACTACAACTCACTATTCATTCGGGGCTACCCGAACAAATACGCGACGCCCAGTTAGAAGCAGTTAAGGAGGAAAACATCAAAGCCGAATCAGTGGGAAAAATGGAGCGCGATTGGGAAGTAAAGCCCAATGGAGCCCGGTATTTTATGAATCGCATATGGGTACCTCTCTACGGAAATCTCAGAGAGCTAGTCATGGACGAAGCTCACAAATCCCGATACTCTGTCCATCCGGGTTCGGATAAGATGTATCAAGACCTTAAAGCTGCGTATTGGTGGCCCAACATGAAAGCCGATATAGCCACCTACGTGAGTAAATGTTTGACTTGTGCAAAAGTCAAGGTGGAGTACCAAAAGCCATCGGGGCTACTCCAACAACCTGAGATCCCAGTGTGGAAATGGGATCAGATCTCAATGGATTTCATCACTAAACTCCCGCGAACCTTGGGTGGTTGCGATACCATCTGGGTGATCGTGGATCGTTTAACTAAGTCCGCACACTTCCTAGCTATTAAAGAAACAGATAAGATGGAGAAGTTGACTCGTGTCTACATTAAGGAAGTAGTTTCTCGGCACGGAGTGCCAACGTCCATCATCTCAGACAGAGATGCTCCCTTCACGTCAAACTTCTGGCAGTCATTCCAGAAAGTGTTGGGAACATGCTTAGATATGAGCACAGCCTATCACCCCCAGACTGATGGTCAAAGCGAAAGGACCATACAGACCGTGGAAGACATGCTTAGGGCATGCGTAGTGGACTTCGGAAATAGTTGGGAAATCCACCTGCCTCTAGTAGAATTCTCATATAACAACAGTTATCATACGAGTATTTTGGCAGCACCGTTTGAGGCATTATACGGTCGTAAATGTAGATCACCGGTCTGCAGGGCAGAAGTCGGTGACAGTCAACTCACAGGCCCTGAGTTAATACTTGAGGCTACTGAAAAGATTGTACAAATCAGAAACCGCATGTCGGCGGCACGAGATCGACAGAAAAGCTACGCTGATCAACGACGCAAACCGCTCGAATTTCAAGTAGGCGACCGCGTCCTACTAAAGGTGTCACCCTGGAAGGGTGTAACCCGCTTTGGAAAACGGGGCAAACTTAACCCACGGTACGTCGGCCCGTTTGTAATCTTGAAACGTATTGGACCCGTAGCTTATCAATTAGACCTTCCTGCCGAACTCAGTGGAGTTCACAACGTATTTCACGTGTCAAATCTGAAGAAGTGTCTATCAGATGAAACTCTAGTTATTCCATTGGATGAGATCCAAGTGGATGAACAATTGCACTTTGTGGAACAGCCTATCGAGATCATGGATCGTGAGATCAAGACTCGAAGGCACAACAAAATTCCGATCGTTAAGATTCGTTGGGACTCTAAACGTGGACCGGAGTTCACGTGGGAAAGAGAGGACCAAATGAAAAGCAAATATCCACATCTCTTCGCAACTGAGCAGCAAACTAACGATACCAGTAACTAAACTTTCGGGACGAAAATTCTTTCAACATGGGGATGATGTGACAACCTGGAAACTTCTCATACTTTCGTGTACTATTGTTAGCTAAATTCTAGTGCATGGCACTTGGAAATCTTTGTGTATGGCACTTGTGAACTTCTTGTAAACGAACTAACTCTTTGTGCGTGGCACTCTATACATGTACGCTACATGCTAAACCGCGTTTACTCAATTTTCGGGACGAAAATTCTTTCAACATGGGGATAATGTGATATCCCGGGTTTTTCGGATAACTTAAACGTAATACTTGTCAAACTAATTACGTGCTATGTGTATGAACGTGTACGAGTTAAATGAATACGTGATGAGTGTTTGGGTGATTGTGTTAGTTATAAAGTAATTACAGTAGATATGTACACGAACTGAACCGAACCGCGACACGAACCAACTTCGATTCATTGTGACTCTAGGAGTAACAAAGTTTTAAACTTTAACTCAAGTCTTCGGCCAAGATCAAACCCAAACCGAGAGCAAACCTAAACCCTAAACCAAAACACTCTCGGCCGAAATCGAGCCCAAAACCGCGAACTTATTGAGTTCAAACCCAAACCGAACCCACCCAAGCCCTTGGCCGCGAGAACTAGTCCAAACCGTAACCCTCATCTCCCTCTTTGCCTATAAATACAATTCACATGCATGCTTCATTCACATACACAAAAACCCTAAACAAAAACTGCCGTCAGCAGCCTTGTGATCGCGGACAGCTTCCTCCCTCGTTCGTTCCTTCCTCTCGGTCGCAGCAGCACAACCATCGCCATCTTCACCTCCATTCAGTCGCGAGTTCAGTCTTGATACACTCCATCTCGATCACAAACAGCTTAGCCTCATTCCTCGGTCGCGAGATCAGCCTTTCTTTCCTCTCGGCCGCAAGCATCCTTGATCACCGATCTCTTATAGTAATCACGGTTCGTGTACCTTATCTTTAAAAGTCTAGAATTTATCATATGTTGCCAGATCATGTTCGAATATATGTGTTGAATGTAGTGATTGTGTTATTTTGCGGATTGATTATGTTAGATGGAAAGCTTGATGTTTGTTCAAAATCTGGAAAATATAAGCTGTGTTTTGGGTTATAAAAACTAGAGATATTGATTGGGGTTTGCATGGATTTGTTATAGGTATTGATCTAGGATTAGAAAACCGGTTCATGATCGCCTAGGTTAATAATAGGAACGGTTTATGCGAATTTATAATAATGATATGCTGAAACAGTTGCTGAGTAATAGTTACAGCCGACTTCATCTGGCTGTAACTTGGTCATTAGTAGTCGAAAAACGGATTTTCTGATGTCTAGAACGTAGAGATTTGAATAACGAATCTAATGGCGCTGGATTCATAATTTTCTGAAGTCGTTTGATATTTTTAAAGGGCCAAATAAGTTCAGTAACTAAAACTGTGAAAATCCTGAAATTTTGTTAGTTGTTTATCGAGTTGGATTTTAAAATCAGTAGGGAGTTGAGCCATGATTTTTGTACAGCAACTAGGTATGGAAATTTCCGGGCAACTCCAACTGGAATTTTGTTAATTGGACGATCAGTGATTTTTAAAGAAATTCTTCCGTGGACTGCAGTCAGAAAACGGTAAATCTGACTGCAGCCTAGTATATTAATATTTATGGTTAATTGGTAAAGGTTTAGGACTTGGGAAAATTATATAAATTTCTATGGTATAGATGTCACTTACTGTAAAAATATTGGAATTTTTGGAATGTTAGAACTATTTTATAAAAATCCTAGAAAACAGCTGAATTATGAGTGCTAAACTGGAATTTGAGAACTTGTGATTGTGTGCACCAAATTGTGGCATGAATTGGTTTATGGTTATGATAAGTTGTTTTAATCACTAGGATCACATGAGGATACTTGCATGCATGTTTGAGTGTTAGATATGTTGTTTGTGTGTATCACTTTGTGTGTAAATTACGTGTGGAATTTGTATTGGTGTGTTCACACACTAACTTGGAATTAATTAGTTTGTTAGGACGCAACTAGCAGTCCCATCTCTTATAACTTCTTTGCTACACTAACCGAGCAAATAAAGGTGAGTTTACGGCCCCTAACTTTATACGGTTTTTAAACAACAGGGGGAGAAACATGTATACACTCTCAAACTCAATCTCTTTACGTTATACGAATTTAACGTCACATAACTAATCGATAACTAAGTTAATGTTAATGTAATGTTATGGTCACTAAGCAGCTTTATCACTTAAGTCCTCGACAATCTCTCGGATCGTTAGTATTTGGGTTTAATAGCGGGGGAATTATAAGTAGTACTACTGGGTCTGACGAGCCCCATCCGAGCTAGTCGCGCTAGCCGACCGGGTATGGTCAACGGATGAATAATTGGCCTAACATCGCCATGGTCATGTGATAGGCCTGGCAAAACGGAGGCACAACAGTCAGCTTCGATCGCGAACACTTACGTGACATGACTTTAGGTTAGCTACCTATATATGTTAACATTGAACTTAATTACGAATCAACTTAATATTCCGGGTTTGGAATATTGGAAACATCAACTTATTATCCCGGGTTGGGGATAATGGAAACAACAACTTAATATTCCGGGTTTGGAATATTGGAAGCAACAACTTAATATTCCGGGTTTGGAATATTGGAAGCAACAACTTAATATTCCGGGTTTGGAATATTGGAAGCAACAACTTAATATTCCGGGTTTGGAATATTGGAAGCAACAACTTATTATTCCGGGATTGGAATAATGGAACTAATACGTTATTCCGGGTTAGGGATAACGGAGTAAACAAACTATAACCGAACAAACGAATTTATGAAAACCTGTGAACTCACTCATCTTTAATGTTGACACTTGTTTCTTTACATGTTTCTCAGGATGCTAGGAGCTCTAGGTGCACGCACATGCATTGAACAAGACATCTTTTATCGAGTCTTATTTATTAATATTGTTTTGGGATTTTTCATTTGTTTTGGCGTTTGTGTTGGCGCCCGCTTCACTACTTATCTATGCTTCCGCTCAAACTTTAAAAACTGATGCTTCTGCTAAATATTGGTAATACAAAATCTACAACAAGTGATTTTGGAAAACGTATTATCAAATCATATAGAGTCGTTCGACGTACTAGTGTTTTAGATTCTGGTTTGTTCACACGCCTCGCGGTAAAACTCCGCAAGTGGAAATTGAGGGTGTGACAAAAGGCAAGGCCTTTCCTGCAAGCAAACAACAGTAAAGAAGATGCTTACCCAATGGGGAAGGCGACAGCTGGTGAAGGGACTTCCTTGGGCATATCACTTGGTCTATAAAAGGAGGGACTTTGAACCAGCCTAAGGTATTCACACTTCACTCTCTCACTCTAAAACTCTTTACTACATTACGCTAAGACTCTTAAGAACCAATCACTGATTCTCACGCTGGAGTCCAAACGCGGGAGGCCACCTCTCGCGTTAAAGCTAACGGTGTTCTTTGTCCGCAGATTCCAGCCAAGGAGCTTCCACCGGAGTCGATCCTAGACCTTCCTCCCCGCCATATCCTTGTTGTTTTAACAAGTGGCGCCCACCGTGGGACTGCGCTACTTAGAACAACCATTGTGGTAGTACAGCCCTGTTCCTAAGTTCTCATTTTCCATATGGCGGGAAGGGATCACCCCCAAAAGGAAGTCTCCGGCAGTTCCTTTTCCCTTCCTGACTCCCCTGTCACACCGCAGATGGGCAGCTCACCCAGTAACACGGACGGAGTAAATGTCGTACCAACTACAGGAGGCACTCAACTGTTCCAGACACCTCCTGCTACACGTGTTGGGCCCTCTTCACCCAGCGAGGTTCTATTTCTGGTAAACACCATGGAAATAACACCGGAAGGGGTATGAAATAACTTCATACAGCTGAGGGAACTGCTGAATAGCTACGTTCATGAAGAACAAACAGTGAGGCTACGCTTGTCTTATGATGAGCCTGAGGTTACGCTTGCACCCATGCCTCCTCCTTTGTGTACTACTACTTCCCCTAGTGTCACTCGAGCTTCCCCAAGTCCTAACACGCATTTTCCTACGGAAGGAATACTTGGGGAAGGGAGCGGTCACTCCAGCTCCCCTTACCAACCTTCCCCAAGATATCCTGAGTACATAGTCGAGCAGCTCCTCCAACAGGCTCAGGTGGTCTCGCCACCTCCGCAAACGACCTTTGCCGAAGCACTCAGGTCCCTGCCGCTGGCCAGTAGAGCTGTGGCCACGTGGTTGTCACCGTTCACCAGTCTTCAGCCAGGTGGCACGCCATATGAGGTTCAAAACCCTCAAATGGCTATACTCTTAGCACAGCTAGGCCAGCAACTCTTAGGCAACCAAGCTTGGCAGAGCGTACAAACTCAGCCAACTGCCCAAGACGTAAGAGGGACAGGAGCTACTAATAACATCCCTTCTATGCCCTACAAACCGAGCTTATTGTCATGCTTCTCTGACGAAATAGCCAACTACATCTTCCAAACCAAGATAAAAATGCCTTCAAACGTCAAAACGTATGACGGAACGGAAGACCCTGAGGATCATTTACATGTCTTTACAGGAGCCGCCACAATAGAGCGATGGAACAATGCAGAGTGCTGCCACATGTTCATGCAGACCCTCATTGGCCCGGCAAGGTTATGGTTTTGTGGGCTCCCGGTCAGGAGCATCACCTCCTTCGATGACTTGTATAAAAGTTTCCTGTCAAACTTTACCCCACAAAAGAAGTGTACAAGGGATGCCACGGTCATGCATCAGATCCAACAAAAAAACCACGAAGACCTTCGAACCTTTGTGGAAAGATTCAAACGAGAAGGTTTGATGTATAGTGGGGCGACCGAAAAAATGAGGGTCTCGGTTTTCATGAATGCCATAAGGCCTAAGAAGTTGCTAAGAAGGTTTCACGAGAACGATCCTCAAACGATGGAGGAAGCCTTTGAGTGAACGGAGTCGTTCCTCAAAGGAGAAGAAGCTTTAGAGAGACAGGCCTCGAAGAAAAGAGAGCATGGTAGCTGGAGAGACCAACCTTCCTCGTCTAAAAGGCCTCGTTTCCAGTCTTTCCCAGAAAGACGACCGTTCAGACCCTACGAGGGAACAAGGTTCGAAGATAAAAGAAGATCCCCTCGCTCGAGTAGAGAAAAAGATAAACATATCTTTACCCTACTCACGAAGACACCCCAAGAGATCATGTCAACAGAGGAGGTCAAATACTCCTTCAAGCCACCTCGACCCCTGGCAAAACCAGCCAACAAGAGAGATTCAACCAAGTTTTGTGCCTTTCATAACGACACAGGGCACCAAACTAATGATTGTTACCAGCTGAAGAAAAGGATCGAGGTGTCGGTTAAGTCGGGGGAGCTGGCTCACCTGGTAAAAGAAATCAAGGAGAAGAAAGAAAGCAAGAAAGAATCGAATGTCAACATGGTGTGGGGGGAAGAGAACCAAGAAGGAAAAAGGAGGAGAATCACCCCTTGGAACCAAGAGGTCATATGTTTCTCCCCAACGAAGTCAAAAGATAGAATGGATCTCCCAATCATTGTAGAAGCAAAATTGGAAGGGAAGGTCATCAATAGGGTGTACATGGATCCCGGGGCAGCATCAAATGTTATGTACCAAAGATGCTTTAGTTAACTCAGTGATGACATAAGATCCCGATTGAAAAGTACATATACAACCCTAAGAAGCTTCACATGGGAAAAAGGTGCAGCCCCTGGGAAAGCTAACCTTGAGCTTGTGCCTCAGGTATGGTGTCCTGGCAAGAACGGAGGAGCTGACATTCATAGGCATGGAAAGATTCCCAACCGATAAAGGCATAGCATCGCTGGTCCCAAAAAAGGAGGCATTGTTAATTGCATCGATGGAAATAGAAGCAGGGGAAGGTAGCGAAGTCAAAGACAGTCCTGACGAGAGCTCCTTCCCAGAACAGAAGATCAGAATAAACAATCACCTCCCAGAAGCTACAAAACAAAGGTTAAAACAACTCCTGAGGGAAAATGTAGGTGTATTCTCTTGGAGCCCAAGCGACATGATAGGAGTACCGAGGCACGTAGCTGAGCATTCATTGAATATTGCCCCAACATACAAACCGGTGACTCAAAGAAAAGAAGCCTGGCTCCCGAACGAAGCCAAGCTGCCTGTCGGGAGGTGGAAAGACTGGTGGAAGCTAACATCTTAAGGGAGGTAAAATACCAGTCCTGGTTAGCTAACCCTGTAATGGTAAAGAAGCCCGATGGATCGTGGAGAATGTGTGTTGATTTTAAGGACTTGAACAAAGCATGTCTAAAGATTTTTATCCCCTACCAGAGATAGATTGGAAGGTGGATTCACTCATCGGGTACAAGTTCAAGTGCTTCCTTGACGCTTATAAAGGGTATCATCAAATCAAAATGGCAAAAAAGGACGAAGAGAAGACGACATTTCACACCAACCAAACGATTTTTTGCTATACCAAAATGCCCTTCGGGTTGAAAAACACCAGAGCCACGTACCAACTGCTCATTGACAAAGCCTTCTCCGAGCAAATCGGAAGGAACATGGAAGCATACGTTGATGACCTAGTGATAAAAAGCAAAAGCGAAGAGGACATGTTACAAGACATCAAAGGAACATTCCACAACCTCAACAAAATCAACATGAAGTTGAACCCAAGAAAATGTTTGTTTGGTTACAAAGAGGGGAGGTTCCTTGGTCATGTGGTAGGGAAGCAAAACATCAAGGCCAATCCAGACAAGGTTCAAGATATCATACAAATGAAATCACCAAAAACAAAGAAGGAAGTCGAAAGCTTGAACGGAAAGATTGCAGCCCTCAAACCGTTCCTCCCTAAGTCGGCAGAAAGGTCACTCCCGTTATTCCGAACATTAAAAAATTGTGCTAATAAGAAAACCTTCGAATGGACGGAGGAAGCTGAACAAGCCTTCTCAGCACTCAAAGAGCTCCTCGCCTCATTACCTGCCATGGCAGCACCATCAAAAGACGAGACAATCACCGTCTACTTGTCTTCAGGTTTAATAAAACACATTCTCTGTCAATATAACGAAAACGAAACAAACACTAATGTGTTTCACTAAAACATGTTATCTCAGGTCAGGAAGCCATAAGTTCCGTGCTTATGGTAGAAAGGGAAGGAAAGCAGATACCAGTATACTTTGTAAGCAAGGCCCTAAAAATGGCAGAAATTAACTACTCTCCGATAGAGAAGCTGGTTCTACCCTTGGTGCATACAACGAAAAGGCTAAGAAGGTATTTCCAAGCTCACCCCATCCAAGTATTGACTGACCAACCACTAAAACCATCCTGGAAAAGCCTGAAGATTCAGGAAGGATGGCCAAGTGGGCAGTGGGATTGGGGGAGCACAATATCGAGTACATACCAAGGAAGGCCTACAAGGGGCAAGTGTTGGCTAACTTTTTAACAAAAATGCCAAGAATCAAGGAGGTTAATGAAGTAGAGGAGGAAAAATGTGAAACGATAGTGGCAGGAAAGTGGACGTTATTCACTGACGGAGCATCCAGTATAGAAGGTTCCGGGGCAGGTCTCATCATAACGGACCCTCACGGAACCGAATACTTATGCACTACGTCTTGACTTTCTTTGCACCAACAATGAGGCAGAATATGAAGCATTGTTAGCCGGCCTCAGAATAGCAAAGGCATTGGTGTGTAAAGAGCTTAAGGCCTTCATCGATTCAAAGCTAGTGGCAAGCCAGGTAAAAGGAGAATACACAACAAGGGAACCATCAATGATATAGTACAAGGAGAAGGTGAAAGCATTGATGGAAAGTTTTGAATCCTGTTCGTTAACCCAAGTGTCTCGAACAAGAAATAAGCAAGCTGATGCCTTGAGCAAGCTGATGATGCCTTGAGCAAGCTGGCTTCCCTGACCTTTGCACACCTAACAAAGAAGGTGTTGGTAGAAGTAATCAAAAAGAAAACACTGGAGGAAGAAGAGGTCAATGATGTAGTCAAAGAAGAGCAAGAATCATGGATGACCCCAATACTAAAATACCTCGAAGAAGGGAAGCTCCCCCCAGGAAGAACCAGAAGTTGTAAGAATCAAGGCAAAAGCTAACCAATATGTAGTGGAGGAAGGGAAGCTTTACAAGAAAGGCTACCTGTCCCCACTGCTAAGGTGTGTCGGTCCCAATCAAAGCACCTACTTGATCAACGAGGTGCATGAAGGAATATGCGGTGCACATGCGGGAGTAAGAACAATAGTGGCGAAGCTAATGAACATGGGCTACTACTGGCCCACGATGCACAAAGACAGAGCTGAAGTCATCCACAAATGCGAATCATGTCAGCTACACGCCCCGATAAACACAAGTCCGAAGCACGACTTAGTTCCCATCTTGGAAGCATGGCCATTTTACAAATGGGGTATGGACATCGTAGGCCCATTCCCCACAACAGCTGGCCAGGTCAAATTCCTCCTAGTAGCGGTAGACTACTTCACCAAATGGCCGGAGGTGAAGCCATTGGCAAAATTCACAGGAAAAAATGTGATAAATTTCGTATGGGAAAACATTGTATGTAGGTTTGGGCTACCGGGGGAGATAGTAACCGACAACGGCAAACAGTTTGCAGAAAAACCATTCAGCACATGGTGCCAAGAATTGCAAATCAAGCAGGTCTTTAGCTCCGTTTGTTACCCACAATCTAATGGGCAAGTAGAAAGGATGAATAGAAGCATCGTAGAAGGGCTGAAGACTTGGCTGGGAAGGTATGGAAAACACTGGGTGGAGGAGCTTCCCAGTGTGTTGTGGGCTATCCAAACACTGGAAAAAACAAGTCACCAAAGAACCCCTTATAGCCTAGTGTACGGCTCTGAACCGGTGATACCAGCAGAGGTTGGGGTACAAACGCTAAGAAGCTCAAGAAGGCAAGAAGCACCCAACGAAACAGAAATCCTGCTAAACCTAGACCTGCTGGAAGAAGCCAGAGAAGCTACCCTAATTCGAGAAGCAAGATACAAGAAAAGGCTAGAAGGTTACTACAACAAAAGAGTCAAAAAAGAAACTTTCAAGCCAGGAGACCTCGTCTTGAGGAATAATGAAGCAAGCAAAATGGAAGACACTGGAAAAATGGGCCCAAAGTGGGAAGGCCCATATGTCGTAAAAGAAGCACATGAGGGAGGCTCCTATAAGCTAGAAACCCGACAAGGCAAGAAGGTCCCGAGACATTGGAACGGGAAGCATTTGAAAAAATTAATAGTGTGAATTGATCATTGTAATGGTTGAATGAATCTGTACTTGGCTGTAATCAGTTTTAATGAAAACACAAATAGCTACTTTTGTTAACAAAAATTATTGTTCTATCCTAAGGGTGAGCTCCTCCAAATCAAGCTCCATGGGATCCGACACTATATCTACCCATGAAAAAGGGATGAGCTCCTAGGCCATACCGCTCAGCGGGGAACAAGGCGCTATACCTTCCCGTATAAAGGGTGAGTACCTAAAACAATACAACTCCATGGATCGAACACACTTAAGAAATAACTCCATGTAAAAGGGTAAGCACCTTACAACAAATGCTTCATAGGAAAATTAAAGTGTGGACTAGAAAAGAGATAGAACACAAAATGCCTCGGTTCTTTGATAGAAGAATGAAGGATAGGTGACTGCAGCACTTAACCAAAATTCGTCTAGAAAAGACATTGCAAAAGGAGAAAAATATCCGTACAATATATCACGAACAAGAAGAAAAAACACAACTACACCAACCATTACACTAACAATACAAAAGCTTCCCACAAGAAACCATAAAGCTATACATACTCCTACAAAAGCAAAACAAAATATTTGAATACACAAAGGGGGATAACAAAAATTAAATCACAAAGTCATAGAACATCATGATCATACCAAAAAGGACTAAAACCCCTAAAAGGGCAGACTAAGTCATAATACATCAAAAGATAACCCATAAAGGGCAAAGTACAACACTTCCTAAACAGGAAGGTTAAACAAAATAAAACATTGAGCCACTAATGCCAACATCAAAACAAAGAAAAGACCATCGCTTCTAGGAAGGTCATCATACAAGCCATCAAGGTCAACATCCCCACCTTCAGGAGCGGAGGAGCTAGCTCCCTTCGGAGATGAGGGTGGGGAACATCAGCAGGAACGGAGGAGGTAGTAGCAGGGTCAGAACTGTGGGTCAATTCAGCCTCTTTAGCAGGGCTTGCTCCCCGGTCTTGAACACCAGATTCAAACAATGACTGTTTCGCGGGGGGAGAAGGCAATAGCTGCCTACAAAGATCCAAGTTCAGACCCTCTGGCTCCAAAGCCTGCAGCTTAGCAATAGGGCGGTTCACCATCTGAGACAAGCTCTCAACATACGGATAGGAAAGAGCCTCCATTCTCCTCACAGCGGCAGCAAAGTCGTTCAAAGAGTCAGGCTTGTAGGAGGGGAGCCCCTCTACAGCTTCCCCACAAGCGATTGCCTCGGAAGCAGCAACAAGGCCTGTAAAACATCCATGAGCCATAGCCTTAGAATAAATACCTGCAAGATGCTTGTTGAACTCCTGGCTGTGTAGAAGAAAAGTCACAAACTGACCAACACCAGACCCAATCAACCATTCCCTATCCTCGGTCAAACTCTTGACCTGCTGCCTCAGCTCTTCAACACCTGCCTCATGAGCAGCACGTTCCTTCCTGAACAATAACCTTTCAGCACCAAACTCAGCTCTCTCTTTAGCCAACTGATTATTGAAGTCAGCCAGCTGCCCGACATATACCTCAACCTTCCTAGCTTCCTCATTCCTTTTAGCTAAAGAAGAGGCAAGCTGCTTCTCAAGATCATTTACCTTAGCTTGATGAGTGGCTAAAAGATCAGAAGATTCCTTAAGCTCGACCTCCTTCTTCGACAAAGCTTCAGTAAGAACAACATTCCGACTAACCGAGTTAGCCCAACGTTCGAGACCGCCAGGAAGGGAGGTTATCAAACGGGCAGCTTGGGTAATGATACGGTAGGCCGAGCCCTCATCGGACAATTGCGAAAGAAGCTCCTTCTCAGCAGGAGGAGTAACATTCCGGATAAGATCGTGGCACACCCTACCACTCTTCAAGGTGTCTGAGATAGTAATCTTCCAACTAGGGAAAAAAATAGCCTGTACCGGCCCCTTCCCTGATTCAACAGACTGATTCCCCTCCAAAGTATCACCCAACTTACCCTTAACCGAGGACTTAGACGCCTCACCCTCACCACTCTTCTCAACATGAATCCCCGCAGATGCCTTATGAACATCTCCCTCGGAGGAAGAACTAGCAAGAGAAATTTTCACCTTCTTCGAAGTCTTAGAAGCCTTGACAGGTTTCTCCGGGAGATTCCTTTTTTTCGTTTAACTTTTGCACAACGGTAGCAAGACGAGGAGAGGAGGCACCAGCTCCCCCACCACTAACAACTGGCTCCTCAGGCACATCGCCTCCCTCAGTGGAAACATCACCTCCCTCACCAACAAGTTCAGAAACCTCCTTCTTAACAACCTTAACCCCAGTAATTGAAGCAATAAGAGTAGCATCATCCTCATCGCCACTATCAACAGATATCGGATCAGAAGATTGGGGAACAGATTTGGAAGCTGACATTCCCCTAGTCAACCGACGGCTGTGGAAGCAAGCTTCTTGGCAGAAGAAGCATCAGAAATAGGCTGCACAGGCACATTATGGAAATCACCACCAGTACGAACATGTTGGGTACGAAGAACAATAGAAGGAGCACCCTCAGCAAGTTCCCTCATCTCAATCTCCACACCAGTAGCATCATTCATCTCAAGAAAATCCAAAGCACTCATCTCTGAAAAAGGTAAACAAGTAAGAAAATTAGAGCAAAATAAAATGATCAAGTTAGTTACAAACATAACATACCCTTTTCATTAAAGAAAAATACGGGTTCACGACGGGATTTAGGCCAATCCTGGCTTATACCCAGCATAACCAGAAGCTCCTCCAGGTAAGCCTTAAGCCTCAAACGATAGGGGGAAGTTTGAGAAGTAATTCTTGGTAACACTTTGAACATCACGCTCTTTCTCATTCAAAGCCTCAGAAACTTCCGAGGAACAATACGAAATGGAAGCAGGTCATGGGAGATAAAGAAGAATTGATTTTTCCTGGCATAAGTATGCCCAACAGTGGAAGTTAGAAGAGAACTCTCACAGCCTTCTCGAGAGTATACCAATCTCCATTCCGGGCAAGCCGGAAGAAACCCTGGAACATCAACAAATCAGGCTCATAACTTAGAGATCGACAGAGTATCTAAAAAAACATGATACGAGCAATGCCTACCGGAGCCAACTAACCCGACGACAACCGGAAATACATAAGAACACTAAGAAATAAATTTGAAAAAGGGTATCTTAGGTTTGGTTGGTCAAGAATACGAGTATAGAAAACCAAAAAACCCTCCGGACATTGATCGGCGGTCATGTCACCAGGAACCCTAATTTCAAGACTAGAATCGATACCGTGATCGAGAACAAACTGCCTAATCTCAAATTCGGTGAGTTTGGAAAACTGAAGAGCAATGTTATTCTTGTTAGAAGCCATGAGGGGAAAAAGAAACATACCAGAAAAAGTATATATCGCCGGAAGAGGCACAATAATATCCGGCTCAAAGGAAACGGTAAAGAACTTGGAAGATTTTTGAATGCAAAAGGGTAAAGGGAATGGTTACTTTATAAATCAAAGAAACACTGATCCCGATTTTAGGGGAGAAATACAAGGTCAGGATGTAACCGCCGGAAACTGTCAGGGGAAGCACTCATCACCTCCTACGGTGTCAAATCAATCGCTTCCTGACAGACGACTAAGGCAAGTGGGCATTAAATGAGGAAGGATTCAAATGGCTAGGGGTAAAACAGACTCCATCAAGGGAGCACAGCTCCCTGACCTAAAGAATAAGGATAGAGATAAGAAAGGAATAGTCTATGTCATAAGTATCGGTACCATAAGAAGATATCAACACTTATGACTGGGGGGCTGATGACGTATGTATACCAAGTCCCTAACTAACAACGTAAGGATAAGTCAAGAAGCCTAAATAAACAATAACCAGCTAAGCATAAATAAAAGCAAGGCCAGAGCAAATAAGGCAACCAGCTCCCGACCAGGAGCTGAACCAGCATGAGGGAGCTGTCGTTACTGTAGCTCCTCGGGAATGGTATAACAAAGGTCAAACTGACTTGACCTTTTACCAAAAGCACAAACAAAGACCTCAAGACACACAAACCTGTGCGCTTACCATAAAAGGCAAGGCCTTTCCTGCAAGCAAACGACACTAAAGAAGATGCTTACCCAATGGGGAAGGCGACAACTGGTGAAGGGACGTCCTTGGGCAGATCACTTTGTATATAAAAGGAGGACTTTGAACCAGCTTAAGGTATTCACACTTCACTCTCTCACTCTAAAACTCTTTACTACATTACGCTAAGACTCTTAAGAACCAATCACTGATTCTCACGCCGGAGTCCAAACGCGGGAGGCCACCTCTCGCGTTAAGGCTAACGGTGTTCTTTGTCCGCAGATTCCAGCCAAGGAGCTTCCAACGGAGTCGATCCTAGACCTTCCTCCCCGCCATATCCTTGTTGTTTTAACATATATCACAACTTGCTTTTATAATTTCAATATAAGGTGGTGACATTTTACAGGAGTGTTAAAAGTTGTTGGATTAGCAGAACCCAAACCCGAAAGTTATGTCAAATGGACAAGATACACACATTCACGGATATGAACACAACCTATTTAATTTGATTTTTTAATTACTTTTAACGTTTTAATATTGTGAAGTTATAAAATTAGAAAAAAATGTCCATAACATAATAATGTCTAAGCTATTAGAATGTATGCTATTTTTTTTAATCTTTTGTCATAGATTACTCAATCATATTAAGTTATGACATAAACAATAATATTAAAAAAGATAGATGTTAAAACAACAAGGATATGGCAGGGAGGAAGGTCTAGGATCGACTCCGGGGAAGCTCCTTGACTGAAATCTGCGGACAAAGAACACCGTTAGCCTTAACGCGAGAGGTGGCCTCCCGCGTTTAGACTCCGGCGTGAGAATCAGTGATTGGTTCTTAAGAGTCTTAGCATAATGTAGTAAATAGTTTTAGAGTGAGAGAGTGAAGTGTGAATACCTTAGGCTGGCTCAAAGTTCTTCCTTTTATAGACCAAGTGATCTGCCCAAGGAAGTCCCCTCGCCAGCTGTCGCCTTCCCCATCGGGTAAGCATCTTCTTTACTTTTGTTTGCTTGCAGGAAAGGCCTTGCCTTTTATGGTAAGTGCACAGGTTTGTGTGTCTCGAGGTCTTTGCTTGTGCTTTTGATAAAAGGTCAAGTCAGTTTGACCTTTGTTATACCATTCCCGAGGTGCCACAGTAACGGCAGCTCCCTCATGCTGGTTCAGCTCCTGGTCAGGAGCTAGTTGCCTTACTTGTTCTAGCCTTACTTTTATTTATGTTTAGTTGGTTATTGTTTATTTGAGCTTCTCGACTTGTCCTTACGTTGTTAGTTAGGGACTTGGTATACATATGTCATCAGCCCCCAGTCATAAGTGTTGGTATCTTCTTATGGTAGAGATACTTATGACTTAGACTATTCTTTTCTAATCTTTTATCTTATTTTTTAGGCCATGGAGCTGAGCTCCCTTGATGGGGTCTGCTTTACCCCTAGCAATTTGGATCCCTCCTCATGTAATGCCCACTTGCCTTAGCCGCCTGTCAGGAAGCGATTGATTTGACACCGCAGCAGGTGATGAGTGGTTCCCCTGACAGTTTCCGGCGGTTACACCATGCCTTATATTTCTCCCCTAAAATCGGGATTAGTGTTTCATTGATCTATAAAGTAACCGTTCCTTTTACCCTTTTTATTCAAAAACCTTCCAAGTTCTTCATTGTTTCCTTTGATCGGATATTTCTGTGTCTTTTCCGGCGATATATATATTTTTTGGTACGTCTTTCTTTCTCCTCATGGCTTCTAACAAGAATGACATTGCTCTTCAGTTTTCAAAACTTACTGAGTCTGAAATTAGGTAGTTTGTTCTTGATCATGGTATCGATTCTATTCTTGAAATTAGAGTTCGTGGCGACTGACCGCCGATCAATGCCCGGAGGGGTTTTTAGTTTTTTATACTCGTATTCTGGATCAACCGAACCTAAGATACCCTTTTTTCCAACTTCTTTCTTAGTGTCCTTAAGTATTTCGGGTTGTCGTTGGGTCAATTAGCTCCGGTAAGCATTGCTCGTATCATGTTCTTTGAGATACTCTGTCGAGCCCTAAGTTATGAGCCTGATTTGTTGATGTTCCGGCGATTCTTCCGGCCTGCCCGGAATGGAGATTGGTATACTCTCGAGAAGGCTCCTTGTGAGAGTTCTCTTCTAACCACCACTGTTGGTCACACTTATGCCTGGAAAAATCAATTCTTCTTTATTTCTCATGACCTGCTTCCCTTTCGTATTGTTCCTCGAAAGTTTTCTGAGGCTTTGAATGAGAAAGAGCTGGATGTGAAAAGTGTTAACCAAGAGTTGCTCCTCAAACTTCGCCCCTATCGTTTAAGGCTTAAGGCCTACCCGGAGGAGCTTCTGGTTATGTTGGGTATAAGCCAAGATTGGCTTGATCATTTTATTTTATTCTAGTTATCTTGCTTGTCTTCTTTTTCCGAGATGAGTGCTTTGGATTTTCTTGAGATGAACGATGCTACTGGTGTGGAAATTGAGATGAGGGAGCTTGCTGAGGGTGCTCCTTCTATTGTTCTTCGTACCCAGCATGTTCGTACTGGTGGTGATTTCCAGAATGTACCTGTGCAGCCTATTGCTGATGCTCCTTCTGCCAAGAAGCTTGCTTCCACAGGTCGTCGGTTGACTAGGGGATGTCAGCTTCCAAATCTGTTCCCCAATCTTCTGATCCGATATTTGTTGATAGTGGTGATGAGGATGACGTAAACCTTATTACTTCAATTACGGGGGTTAAGGTTGTTAAGAAGGAGGCTTTTGAACTTGTTGGTGAGGGAGGTGATGTGTCTGTCGAGGGAGGTAGTGTGCCTGAGGAGCCAATTGTTAGTGGTGAGGAGCTGGTGCCTCTTCTCCTCATCTTGTTGCCGTTGTGCAGAAGTTAAACGAAACAAAGAGGAAACTTCCGGAGAAGCCTGTCAAGGCTTCTAAGACTTCGAAGAAGGTGAAGATTTCTCTTGCTGGTTCCTCCATTGAGGGAGGTGTTTATAAGGATTCTTCAGGGATTCATGAAAAGTGGCGATGGTGAGGCAGCTAAGTCCTCGGTTAAGGGTAAGTTGGGTGATACTTTGGAGGGAAAGCAATCTGCTGAATCAGGGAAGGGGCCTGGTACAAGCTATATTTGTCCCCAGTCGGAAGATTACTACCTTGAAGAGCGATACGGTGTGCCATGATCTTATCCGGAATGTTACTCCTCCTGCTGAGAAGGAGCTGCATTCGCAATTGTCTGATGAGGACTCGGCCTACCGTATCATTACCCAAGCCGCCCGTTTGATAACCTCCCTTCCTGACGGTCTCGAACGCTGGTCTAACTCGGTTAGTCGGAATGTTGATCTTACTGAAGCTTTGTCGAAGAAGGAAGCTGAGCTTAGGGAATCTTCTGATCTTTTAGCCACTCATCAAGCTAAGGTAAATGATATTGAGGAGCAGCTTGCCTCTTCTTTAGCTAAAAGGAATGAGGAAGCTAGGAAAGTTGAGGTATATGCCGGGCAGCTGGCTGATTTCAGTAATCAGTTAGCTAAAGAAAGAGCTGAGTTTGGTGCTGAAAGGTTATTGTTTAGGAAGGAACGTGCTGCTCATGAGGCAGGTGTTGAAGAGCTGAGGCACCAAGTCAAGAGTTTGACCGAGGATAGGGAATGGTTGATTGGGTCTGGTGTTCGTCAGTTTGTGACTTTTCTTCTACACAGCCAGGAGTTCAACAAGCATCTTGCAGGTATTTATTCTACGGCTATGGCTCATGGACGTTTTTCAGGCCTTGTTGCGGCTTCTGAGGCAATCGCTGGTGGGGAAGCTGTAAAGGGGCTCCCCTCCTACAAGCCTGACTCTTTAAATGACTTTGCTGCTGCTGTGAGGAGAATGAAGGCTCTTTCCTATCCGTATGTTGAGAGCTTGTCTCAGATGGTGAACCGCCCTATTGCTGAGCTGCAGGCTTTGGAGCCAGAGGGTATGAACTTGGATCTTTATAGGCAGCTACTGCTTCTCCCCCCCGCGAAACAGTCATTGTTTGAATCTGGTGCTCAAGACCGGGGAGCTAACTCTGCTAAAGAGGTTGAAATGATCCCAGGTTCTGACCATGCTACTACCTCCTCCATTCCTGTTGATGTTCCCCCACCCCCATCTCCCAAGGGAGCTAGTTCCTCCGCTCCTGAAGGTGGGGATATTGACCTTGATGGCTTGTATGGTGACCTTCCTTGAAGCGATGGTATTTTCGATGTTGGCAGTAGTGGCTCAATGTTTTATTTTCTTTAACCTTCCTATTTAGGAAGTGTTGTATTTTGCCCTTTATGGGTTATCTTCTGATGTATTATGACTTAGGCTGCCCCCTTAGGGGTTTTAGGCCTTTTGGTATGTTTACTATGTTTTATGACTTTGTTGTATTTTTAATTTTTTGTTGTCTCCCTTTGTGCATTCCAATATTTTGTTTTGCTTTTGTAGGAATATGTATAGCTTTATGGTTCCTTGTGGGAATCTTAGCCTTTTGTATTGCTAGTGTAATGGTTGCTGTAGTTGTGTTTTTTCTTCTTGTTCGTGATATAGTGTACGAATATTTTATCTTTTTGCAATGTCTTTTCTAGACGAATTTTGGTTAAGTGCTGCAGTCACCTATCCTTCATTCTTCTATCAAAGAACCGATGCATTTTTTTGTGTTCTATCTCTTTTCTAGTCCACACTTTTTATTTTTGTGGTATATTTACATAGGTATCGTTCTTTAATTTTCCTATGAAGCATTTGTTGTAAGGTGCTTACCCTTTTACATGGAGTTATTTCTTAAGTGTGTTCGATCCATGGAGTTGTATTGTTTTAGGTACTCACCCTTTATACGGGAAGGTATAGCGCTTTGTTCCCCGCTAAGCGGTATGGCCTAGGAGCTCATCCCTTTTTCATGGGTAGATATAGTGTCGGATCCCATGGAGCTTGATTTGGAGGAGCTCACCCTTAGGATAGAACAATAATTTTTGTTAACAAAAGTAGCTGTTTATGTTTTCATTAAAACTGATTACAGCCAAGTACAGATTCATTCAACCATTACAATGATCAATTCACACTATGAATTTTTTCAAATGCTTCCCGTTCCAATGTCTCGGGACCTTCTTGCCTTGTGGGGTTTCCAGCTTATAGGAGCCTCCCTCGTGTGCTTCTTTTATAACATATGGGCCTTCCCACTTTGGGACCATTTTTCCAGTGTCTTCCATTTTGCTTGCTTCATTGTTCCTCAGGACGAGGTCTCCTGGCTTGAAGGTTTCTTTTTTGACTCTTTTGTTGTAGTAACCTTCTAGCCTTTTCTTGTATCTTGCTTGTCGAATTAGGGCAGCTTCTCTTATGTTTCCTTGGGCGCTTCTTGCCTTCTTGAACTTCTTAGCGTTTGTACCCCAACCTCTGCTGATATCACCGCTTCGGAGCCATACACCAGGCTATAAGGGGTTCTTTGGTGACTTGTTTTTTCTAACGTTCAGATAGCCCACAGCACGTTGGGGAGCTCCTCCACCCAGTGTTTTCCATACCTTCCCAGCCTGGTCTTCAGCCCTTCTACGATACTTCTATTCATCCTTTCTACTTGCCCATTAGATTGTGGGTAACAAACGGAGCTAAAGACCTGCTTGATTTGCAATTCTTGGCACCATGTGCTGAATGGTTTTTCTGCAAACTGTTTGCTGTTGTCGGTTACTATCTCCCCGGTAGCCAAATCTACATACATTGTTTTCCCATACGAAATTTATCACATTTTTTCCTGTGATTTTTGCCAATGGCTTCACCTCCGGCCATTTGGTGAACTAGTCTACTGCTAGGAGGAATTTGACCTGGCCAGCTGCTGTGGGGAATGGGCCTACGATGTCCATACCCCATTTGTAGAATGGCCATGCTGCCAAGATGGGAACTAAGTCATGTTTCGACTTGTCTTTACTGGAGCATGTAGCTGACATGATTCGCATTTGTGGATGACTTCGGCATGTGCACTGCATATTCCTTCATGCACCTCGTGATCAAGTAGGTGCTTTGATTAGGACCGACACACCTTAGTAGTGGGGACAGGTAGCCTTTCTTGTAAAGCTTCCCTTCCTCCACTACATATTGGTTAGCTTTTGCCTTGATTCTTACAGCTTCTGGCTCTTCCTGGGGGAGCTTCCCTTCTTCGAGGTATTTTTGTATCGGGGTCATCCATGATTCTTGCTCTTCTTTGACTACATCATTGACCTCCTCTTCCTCCACTGTTTTCTTTTTGATTACTTCTACCAACACCTTCTTTGTTAGGTGTGCAAAGGCCAGGGAAGCCAGCTTGCTCAAGGCATCAGCTTGCTTATTTCTTGTTCGAGACACTTGGGTTAATTTCAAAAATTTCCATCAATGCTTTCACCTTCTCCTTGTACTATATCATTGATGGTTCCCTTGCTGTGTATTCTCCTTTTACTTGGCTTGCCACTAGCTTTTAATCGATGAAGGCCTTAAGCTCTTTAACACTCAATGCCTTTGCTATTCTGAGGCCGACTAACAATGCTTCATATTCTGCCTCATTGTTGGTGCAAGGAAAGTCAAGACGTAGTGCATAAGTATATTCGGTTCCGTGAGGGTCTGTTATGATGAGACCTGCCCCGGAACCTTCTATACTGGATGCTCCATCTGTGAATAACGTCCACTTTCCTGCCATTATCGTTTCACATTTTTCCTCCTCTACTTCATTAACCTCCTTTATTTTGGCATTTATGTTAAAAAATCAGCCAGCACTTGCCCCTTGTAGGCCTTCCTTGGTATGTACTCGATATTGTGTTCCCCCAACCCTACTGCCCACTTGGCCATCCTGCCTGAGTCCTCAGGCTTTTCCAGGATGGTTCTCAGCGGTTGATCAGTCAGTACTTGGATGGGGTGAGCTTGGAAATACCTTCTTAGCCTTTTTGCTGTATGGACCAAGGCTAGAACCAGCTTCTCTATTGGAGAGTAGTTAATTTCTGCCATTTTTAGGGCCTTGCTTACAAAGTATACCGGTATCTGCTTCCTTCCCTTTCTACCAGAAGCACGGAGCTTATGGCTTCCTGACCTGTGACAATATATTTTAGTGAAACATTAGTGCTTGTTTCCTTTTGGTTATAGTGACAGGGAAGGTGTCTTATTAAACCTGAAGACAAGTAGATGGTGATTGTCTCGTCTTTTGATGGTGCTGCCATGGCAGGTAATGAGGCGAGGAGATCTTTGAGTGCTGAGAAGGCTTGTTCAGCCTCCTCCGTCCATTCGAAGCTTTTCTTATTAGCACAGTTCTTTAACATTCGGAAGAACGGGAAGGACCTTTCTGCCGACTTAGGGAAGAACCGTTTGAGGGCTGCGATTTTCCCGTTCAAGCTTTCGACTTCCTTCATTGTTTTTGGTGATGTCATTTGTATGATAGCTTGGACCTTTTCTGGATTGGCCTTGATGTTTTGCTTCCCTACCACATGACCAAGGAACCTCCCCTCCTCATACCCAAACGAACATTTGCTTGGGTTCAACTTCATATTGATTTTGTTGAGGTTGTGGAATGTTTCCTTGATGTCTTGTAACATGTCTTCTTCACTCCTGCTTTTTATCACTAGGTCATCAACGTATGCTTCCATGTTCCTTCCGATTTGTTCGGAAAAGGCTTTGTCGATGAGCCGTTGGTACGTGGCTCCGGCGTTTTTTTTAACTCAAAGGGCATTTTGGTATAGCAAAAAATCCCTTGGTTAGTGTGAAATGCCGTCTTCTCTTCGTCTTCTTTTGCCATTTTGATTTGATGATACCCTTTATAAGCGTCAAGGAAGCACTTGAACCTATACCCGGTGAGTGAATCTACTTTCCAATCTATCTCTGGTAGGGGGTAACAATCTTTGGGACATGCCTTGTTCAAGTCCTTAAAATCAACACACATTCTCCACGATCCGTCGGGCTTCTTCACCATTACTGGGGTAGCTAACCAGGATTGGTATTTTACCTCCCTTAAGATGTTAGCTTCAACCAGTTTTTTTCACCTCCCGACAGGCAGCTTGGCTTCGTTCGGGAGCCAGGCTTCTTTTCTTTTGAGTCACTGGTTTGTATGTTGGAGCAATGTTCAGTGAATGTTCAGCTACGTGCCTCGGTACTCCTATCATGTCGCTTGGTCAAGTCAGATCACCGTCCCTGAGGCACAAGCTCAGGGTTAGCTTTCCCAGAGGCTGCACCTTTTCCCATGTGAAGCTTCTTAGGGTTGTATCTGTACTTTTCAATCGGGATCTTGTGTCATCGGAAAGTTGACTAAAGCATCTTTGGTACATAACGTTTGATGCTGCCCCAGGATCCATATACACCCTATTGATGACCTTCCCTTCCAATTCTGCTTCTACAATGATTGGAATATCCATTCTATCTGTTGACTTCGTTGGGGAGAAACTTATGACCTCTAGGTTCCAAGGGGTGATTCTCCTCCTTTTTCCTTCTTGGTTCTCTTCCCCCCACACCATGTTGACATTCGATTCTTTCTTACTCTCTTTTCTCTCCTTGATTTCTTTTACTAGGTGAGCCAGCTCCCCGACTTAACCGCCTCATCGATCCTTTTTTTAAGCTGATAACAATCATTAGTTTGGTGCCCCGTGTTGTTATGAAAGGCACAAAACTTGGTCGAGTCTCTCTTGTTGGCTGGCTTTGCCGAGGGTCGAGGTGGCTTGAAGGAGTATTTGACCTCCTCTGTTGACATGATTTCTTGGGTGTCTTTATGAGTAGGGTAAAGATATGTTTATCTTTTTCTCTACCCGACCGGGGGGACCTTCTTTTATCTTCGAATCTTCTTCCCTCGTAGGGTCTGAATGGTCGTCTTTCGGGGAAAGATGGGAAGCGAGGTCTCTTAGACGAGGAAGGTTGGTCCCTCCAGCTACCATGCTCTCTTTTCTTCGAGGCCTTTCTTTCTAAAGCCTCTTCTCCTTTGAGGAATGACTCTGTTCGCTCAAAGGCTTCCTCCATCGTTTGAGGATTGTTCTCGTGAAACCTTCTTAGCAACTTTTTGGGCCTTATGGCATTCATGAAGCCGAGACCCTCATTTTTTCAGTTGCCCTACTATCATCAAACCTTCTTGTTTGAATCTTTCTACAAAGGTTCGAAGGTCTTCATGATCTTTTTGTTGGATCTGATGCATGACCGTGGCATCCCTTGTACACTTCTTTTGTGGGGTAAAGTTTGACAGGAAACTTTTATACAAGTCATCGAAGGAGGTGATGCTCCTGACCGGGAGCCCACAGAACCATAACCTTGCGGGCCAATGAGAGTCTGCATGAACATGTGGCAGTACTCTGCATTGTTCCATCTTTCTACTGTGGCGGCTCCTGTAAAGACTTGCAAATATCCTCAGGGTCTTCCGTTCTGTCATACGTCTTGACGTTTGAAGGCATTTTTATCTTGGTTTGGAAGATATAGTTGGCTATTTCGTCGGAGAAGCATGACAACGAGCTTGGCTTGTAAGACATGGAAGGGGTGTTATTAGTAGCTCCTGCTCCTCTTATGTCTTGGGCAACCGGATGAGTTTGTAAGCTCTGCCAAGTTTGGTTGCCTAAGAGCTGCTGGCCCAACTGTGCGAGGAGCATAGCCATTTGGGGATTCTGAACATCATATGGCATGTAACCTGGTTGAAGGTTGGTGAATGGCGACAAGCTCGTGGCCACAACTCTGCTAGCTAGTGGTAAGGACCTGAGTGCTTCTGCAAAGGTCGTTTGCGGAGGTGGCGAGACTACCTGAGCCTGTTGAAGGAGCTGCTCGACTGTGTACTCAGGATATCTTGGGGAAGGTTGGCAAGGGGAGCCGGCTCTGACCGCTCCCTTCTCCAAGTGTTCCTTCCGTAGGGAAACGCGTGTTAGGGCTCGGGGAAGCTCGAGTGACACTGAGGGAAGTAGTGGTACACAAAGGAGGAGGCATGGGTGCAAGTGTAACCTCAGGCTCATCATAAGACAAGCGTAACCTCACTCCCTTGGTTTGTTCTTCACGTACGTAGCTATTCAGCAGTTCCCTTAGCTGTATAAAGTTATTTCTTACCCCTTCCGGTTATTTCCATGGTGTTTACCGGAAATAGAACCTCGTTGGGTGAGGAAGGCCCAACACGTGTAGCAGGAGGTGTTTGGAACAGTTGAGTACCTCCTGTAGTCGGTACGACATTTAGTCGTTCGTCCGTGTTGTTTGGTGAGCTGCCCATCCTGGGTGTGGCAGGGGAGTCGGGCAGGGAAAAGGAACTGCCGGAGACTTCTTTTTGGGAGTGATCCTTTCCGACCATATGGAAAATGAGAACTTAGAAACAGGGCTGTACTACCACAATGACTGTTCTAAGTAGCGCAGCCCCACGGTGGGCGCCACTTGTTAAAACAACAAGGATATGGCAGGGAGGAAGGTCTCGGATCGACTCGGGGGAAGCTCCTTGACTGAAATCTGCGAACAAAGAACACCGTTAGCATTAACGCGAGATGTGGCCTCCAGCGTTTGGACTCCGGCGTGAGAATCAGTGATTGGTTCTTCAGAGTCTTAGCATAATGTAGTAAAGAGTTTTAGAGTGAGAGAGTGAAGTGTGAAGACCTTAGGCTGGCTCAAAGTTCTTCCTTTTGTAGACCAAGTGATCTGCCCAAGGAAGTCCCCTCGCCAGCTGTCGCCTTCCCCATTGGGTAAGCATCTTCTTTACTGTTGTTTGCTTGCAGGAAAGACCTTGCCTTTTATGGTAAGTGCACATGTTTGTGTGTCTCGAGGTCTTTGCTTGTGCTTTTGGTAAAAGGTCAAGTCAGTTTGACCTTTGTTATACCATTCCCGAGGTGCTACAGTAACGGCAGCTCCCTCATGCAAGTTCAGCTCCTGGTCGGGAGCTAGTTGCCTTACTTGTTCTAGCCTTACTTTTATTTATGTTTAGTTGGTTATTGTTTATTTGAGCTTCTCGACTTGTCCTTACGTTGTTAGTTAGGGACTCGGTATACATACGTCATCAATAGAAAACTAAACAGGTCAATTAGTCATCAAATAGGTCTATCCGAATACAACTTGCTTAGCTATACATGTTCGCACATATTCCACCCAAATCAATTATATCTAACCAAAACTTTTAAATTTCTTGTTGTGTTAGAAATTCACGTTACTTCTGAATTTGTGAAAACAAAACTCATTATTAGTTTGGATTGGCTCCCTTTCATATTTGCTTTTCATATAGCGAGATAAAAGAATGTTCTGATGTTAAGAATCAAGGTTTAGCCTAAAATCCAATCAAGCTTTAGCCTAAAATCTGGACCGTAAACACCAACTACATATGCATGTATGCACATAGACATCTTATGTCCAACATTTCAAAATGTAACTCAATAAGGACAAGGTGAACATATACATAGCTATAGGGTTGTAAACTAATCAAACGTCTAGTGACCTTCTCATAAAGCTTTCGGTGTTCGTTTAAGTTTATTTCTTTAATTAATGAACAATTATGAACAATATTCTTGTCCATATAATTAAATTAACGAACTGAGCACATGTCTCTTTTCATACAATTTCGTTTGTGAGCATTCATTTTACATATCTATTTACATACATGTTTAGTTAAATAAAGTATCAAGATTATATAAATTAATAATAGAGTAATTACAAAAAAATCGTCCTTTATGTATGCTACTTGTTGCAAATTGTGTCCTTTGTCTTCAATATATACAAGAAAAATACTCGATGTTTGCAAATCCTTGCAAGTTATGTCCTTTAACCTTAACTCAGTTATTTTTATGGTTAAATCTGACCTAGTGTACCCTACATATAGGTATTTTGGTCATTTACTAAAAAAAGAATTTTAATAATTCTAGTATATTAAAACAAAACTAATTCTAGTATATATATATAAGAGCATTCACATCCAACCCCCTAAAAATATACATACATTCCATTAGAAAACAACTCCTATATCTATATATTTTCACTAAAAACAAATATATTTTTTCTCTCTTCTTTTCAATTAAATAATATTTTTATACCTTTATCATTACATTTTCTCTCTTGTTCACTCACAACCATTTTTAATATATATTAAAAAAGTATAGGGGGTGAACAGTAACCCCCAAATATACAAATGAACAATAACATTTTCCCTCTCCCCACTCACAATCATTTTTTATACTTTTTATATTTTAAAAACCCTACACTGATAATTTGGTTCCATGTAAATGCTCTAACTCTCTCTCTCTAAAACACATATACTCTCTCTCAACTCTGTCTTGACTCTCTCTCTAACAGACTGTTTTCACCACCACCATAGCACCACCACCGTTCATCCTTATGCCGCCACCTCAGCTAAATCCTCTCTTGATCTCTCCCTGTGTCTCAACTCTCTATCCTTTAGCCACCTACCCCATCGGCCACCACCACTTACCCCATCACAACCCAATCGCAGAACCCGACCCAATCAGATGCGGTGGACACACCCAATCAATCTCCACGAATCAGAAACACTACCGAGCCTAATCGGAAACACCTGCCGTCATTGTACACACTCCAAACCAAACTCAAATCAAAATCCAAAAATATAAAAACCCAATTCCCTGTACAATCTTTATAACATACAAGGTAATCAAAATCTTAGTTATACTCTATTCGATCAAGCTGTACAATCTTTATAACATACCTGTTAATGAAAACGTGAGTTATACTTGATTCGATCAAACCCACAATCAAAAACCCCTCGATTGTTTGCAAAAAAAATATAGGGCCACAACAACCACCGGTCAAAACCCCCACCACTGATCTACCGTCTAAAAGCCACATCTACCAGATCTTTCTCAGCCACCCATAACCTCCACAAACACCACCGATTATAAATCTCACAGCGATTTGTTGTCTAAAGACCACAATTACTGGATCTATCTCAGCCACCCATAACCGCCACGGATCTGTAGGTGGCCGGCGAAGATTTGAAGGTGGCCGGCGAAACTGATGGTTACTGGTGGGTGCGATGATGGTTAAAAGGATTCAGATGGTGTGGCTATGCGATGGGAGAGGGGGTGGTAGTTAGGGTTTAGAAGGTGGTGGTCGTGCGGTGGGAGGGGTGGTGGTCGTGCGGGGGAGAGGTGGTGGCGGCTAGGAGCATTTTAGAGAGAGATATGAGAAGAAAGGGATCAGTGTGTTTTTTTTCAATTGATTTATTAAAACATTTTACATAAATGGGTGAAAAGACTAATTTACGCTTGTGTGACATGATTTAATCACAAAAAATAATTGAGTTAAGGCTAAAGGACATAACTTGCAAGGGTTTGCAAACAACGAGTATGTTTCTTGTATATATTGAAAACAAAGGACACAGTTTGCAATAAGTAGCATACATAAAGAACGACTTTTGTAATTTACTCTTAATAATATCTTGATATTAATAAATATATATATGAGCTGGATGAGCTAAAATGAATTATGGAATAGGTTTCACTTAAAGAACTTAAAAGCTTGTATTTTTCTGAAAGTCATTTTGATAGTTGATTTAGTATTTGAATAAATAAACTATATAATGATGTTATTTAGAGCATATTATCAAATATAGGCCTAGGTTTTAAGATGTTAGATTTATGTTTTTAAAATTATTTTTACTGATATAAAATATTAACGAACTAATATAAACAAATACAAATAAATTTATCTTCTTAACAAACGAAATCAAACAAAAGAAAATTCAAACTCATTTACAACACTACTTATAGTATAAACTAAAATCAACAATATCATACAACTATTGTTAATAAAAAGAAATTTCAAATTTTAGAGAGTTCCTTAAATAAAATATCCATATTGAAATGGACCCAAAAAATATTACCCCCTAAGTTCTAACGTACACTCAAAAAAGATACATTAAACATTTTAATAATTTAAATTTTGACTCTAGTCTGATAATAAATTATGCTGACAATTTAATTGGTAGCATTCTTAACTTTTACTTTCGTTATCAAACACAATCTACTCATATAATCACCATAGATTCGTACTTAATTTCAGTCATATGATTGGTTATGAGCTAAATGGTAAAACATATGTTTCTATTGATTGAAATGGAGTGGATAGCAACTCTAAGGGTCTGTTTGACATGAGGTAATGGGATAAACGAGAGCTTGGAATGAACAAAGTAATGAAACAGATAATGGAATGAAATAGATCATTCCATTATATTGTAATGTTTGGTTACTCATATGCAAATAGAATAAATCATTACTTTGTACAGTTTCATACACAAAAACAAAATAGGAAGTAACAAAACACAATTTATTAAAAGCGACAAAAATATAATAATAATAATAATAATAATAATAATAATAATAATAATAATAATAATAATAATAATATGTTCATTTCCATTCCTTGAAGGAATGAAAAAACACCACCTTACCAAAGAATGGAAATTCATATATTTGGAAGGAGTTATATTTCTTGTAGAATGCTTCATTCCATTACCAATGACAACTAAACATGGTTTTTTAAGGGTGAACAGAAAACCGAAATAACCGTAACCGAAATAACCGACAAAACCGAACCGAAATAAAAACCGATGATTCGCTTTTCGGGTTCTTAATATCCGAAAATTTCGATTTGGTTTTCGGATAACCATTTTCAATAACCAAAAAAACCAAACCAATTAGTTTCAATCTATATATTTTTATGTTTAAGTTGTTTAAGTCTTTAATTCAATGCTAGCAGAAATTTATTAATTTTATTCTTGAATGTTAAGTATACATTACATGTTTATTTATAATTAAAAAATGATCTATTTATTACCTACAAGAAATTACAAAATTTAATATAAAAATTAAATGATCTTCAAATTATTATAAAACCAAATGCCTTAAATAAAATCTTAGAGAAACATAAAAATAAATTAGAAGGTTCGGTTTATGTACACAATATTAGTTAAAGAGGTAACTATAATAACCTAAATGTAAACATATAAGAAAGATTCTTATATTTAAAATTATACTTTTTAATTTTTGAATCTTACATAATATTGTTTCAAAAACCAAAATAACCGAAAACTCTAACCGAACTGACTTAAAAACCGAAAAACCAAAACAAAAAAACCAAAAACCGACATTTCGGTTTCGGTTTTGATTCTATCCAAAAACCGAATCGAACCGAACCATACACACCTTTTTTCATTCCAAATTCTATTGCGCTTTTAATTACTTTATACCAAACACTCTCCTCTAAGTGTATGATAATCATGGAATTGGAAGTACCCCTAAAACAAAAATTTAAAGCGTCACCTAGTTAAATTGTGAGCATAAATCGTCATCGACTTATAAATTGAACTTTAGATTCTTAAAATAATCCAAATTTTCTTATATGAACAGTAGAAATGCTTGATTCAAGCAACAATTTAATAAAAATGATTATTAATTAATTGTTAATACAAAAAGTAATATAATAATAGTATAGAAGTGGTGTTCAAATTGTTTCAAGTTTGCTTGTGTGTAGAAACAGTAGAATGTTTCCCTCTTCCCCATAAATATAAGCTAACTGAATGTACCCGCCATTCACTTTCACTTTCTCCAACTCTCACCCTCCCTCACATGGCCACCGATCAGACTTTCATCTCCAAAAGGCCCAAGAAGAATGGCAATCGAATCACTACTACTGGAAACATCATGCTCAATGCGCCTCCTGATTCAAGCCCTAACTTCATCACACCTAAATCGTCTCCGGCTGCCGTCGTCATCACACCCAGAAAAGTTCCGGTTCTCTATTATCTCACTCGAAATGGTCACATCGAGCATCCGCATCTTATTGATGTTCCTCCCTCTTCTCTTGATGGTCTATACCTCAGAGGTAACCCCGTTCGTTGTGTTCATAAATGAAAGAAAATAACAAAAAGATAACTAAATTCATAGGATAAGTTCCTCTACAAACAGTCTATCGCACGTATGAAAGATATGAAAAAGTAAAAAGAAAAAAAAACGCGGTGACATTTTCGTAATTATTTTTACTCGTAGAGTAATTATCAAAATTACCCTACAAATGATCTTGAAAGGTAATTTTGATCTTGTAAGGTAATTTTGTAAAATATGCTTGTAGGGTATTAAAATTACTGTACTAGTTTATTAAACAACATACAATTCAAAATTAACCCACAAGATCATTTGTAGAGTAATTATGATACTTTATAAAATTATTGTTGATCAAAATTACCATATAAGATCACAGTAATTATAATACTCTACAAAGATCAAAATTACCTTACAAGATTTTTTGTAGGGTATGAGTAAATAATTACGAAAATGCCACCGCGTTTTTTCAGCAAAACCTTCAGTTCGTACGTTTTGTACGTTAAAGGTATTTGTATTTGATATTTTGCTTAAATTTATAATGTTTTTGTTCATAGATGTTATGAACACCTTGAATTATCACAGAGGAAAAGGAATGGCAAACATGTATTCGTGGTCATTCAAACGGTACACATCATCAAAAACCTAATTTCAAATCAACTTTTTATAAATTCACAATTTAATTATCAAATCTCATGAATCACAACCAGGAGCTACAAAAACGGATACGTATGGCATGATCTATCAGAAGATGACTTAATCGACGTAACAAACGGTCATGATTACGTCCTCAAAGGATCAGAGCTTCTTCAAGCTCAACCACCGGATGAATCAAACCACACCGGCCACGATAGCAGCGGTACAACACCGGCGCCAGTGGCTATTATTAGAAGACGGAATCAATCATGGAGCTCGTTTGATAATCCACAAGAATACATGGTTGTGAAATGCGAATCAAGCAGAGAACTGGCTGCGAATTTTGCGGCCGATGCAGCGACACAGACTGAGGAGCAACGGAGGCGGCGGAATGTCGATGGAGGTATGAAGGAGCAGGTGGCGGTGGCGGTGGAGATGCCGTCTCCGCCGCCTTCGAATTCGAGCTCGGAGGAAGTGAATGGAGCAAGATATGTTGATCGGACGGTGGAGGATCAGCATGGTAGGATGAAGGCTTCACAGGTGCTGATGCAGCTGATTACTTGTGGGGCCCCATCTTCTAGGTTAAAGATGCAAGCAGGGTAATTGTGAAAGGAGCATCAAGGTAAGTGAAAAGCACCGGATCAGTAATAAACTTAAGTGTTTTGTACATCCTGTATCTGTTATGTATGATAATATGTATTTTGTGCTTTTTTTTATGTATTTAAAAACTAAAGTCAACATGTCATGTAGTTTATTAAAACATGTCTTTAAGTTATCGTTGATCATGGGTCAGTTTGGTGTGGTCATTAAGTAAAACCATAATTGATAGGTTTTGTTGTTTAAATTTTGCTATTGATATCAGAGGCGGACCTAGGTTATAGGCTGGGTGGGCGGATGCACCCATTGAAAAGAAAATTTTAGTGTCGCAGAGTAGAGTAGGGTGTACATGGGTCAGTTTCGAGTTCTAACACAAATTCTAAGGTATGGATATTTGAAAACGAACAGTTTTGATTAATCGGTTATTGGCATTGGCTTGGTTTGATTAAGCTAAAAATGATTTTGGGCCAGTGATAGATGCATAAAGAATGAATCTAGCCATTTAAGTTTGAAATTGTTGTTACCCACTGTCCAACTTAATGTTACACATTTGGGCTACATGTTTTGGGCTTTACAATTATTTTAAGACATGTGAGATACTTACCACTTGGTTTATCCCGTTTTAGCTTCAGTGTGGGATAAGACACAGGAAAATATCACCCAAGTTCGTATAAGATGTTTGTAATGGGTTGTCCATCAAATATTGTGGGTGGGCTTTTAGTTTTGGATATTATCAGAGGGTCTTCAAGTGGCCCGTTGCTGATTGTAGATTCTGGAAAACTGTATGACCTCACAAGGCAAGGCACAATATTTGTACTCTTATCTCTATATCTAGGTTACTTAATGAATATGATGAAATAATTGGCTTTGATATTTTATTACATTACTCGTCTATGGTTTACTGTTGTCTAGTCATGGTCATGATATTATATTACATTAGTCTCCTATGGTTTCCTATTTCCAGTCACGGTTATTGCTTCAATGAAACGATGCTTTTGATACGATTTTAGATGTATAAGTATGTGACTGATACTTGTGATTTTGATTTTGATTTGAGGACATATGCAATTAAGGGGGTTTATAAGTGGGATATATTCCATTCTTCCAATAATTTAAACATAACATGTTGAATAGTGCCAATGAGCTAGTGGTGGAGTGGTAAGGGAGAGACTTGGTTTCTCAAGTGACTCAAGTTCAATTCCTTTCCCCAGTATTTAGTTTCTGCAGCACCTGGTGATGATGGGAGACTAGGCGAGTAGGCGGCGATCGCTAGTTCGATCCTTGAACTGAGCAAGTTTTACCTCACCGCACTGTCGTGCCTTCGGGCGAGTGTTCACGGGCTTTGGCCATAGGTGAGGGTTTTCCCCGGTTCGGAAGGCGAGTGTATCCCGAGGTGGTGAATTTTGCCAGTGGCCCATTTAGAGGTTTCGTTAGCCGTTAAAAAAAACATGTTTAATAGATAGGTTGACTTGCTATCCACTTAAATTTAAGGTTTTTAAAGGAAGTTAATTAAGAAATGTTAACTTATAAATTTTGATACTTGTTATTTTTAGTCTCTCTATCAACCATTCACTTTTAGCAAATTACTCATTACATCCTAGTATTCATTCTTCATTTTCTCCATTTAAGCTCATCTTATTTCGAGCTAAACATCATAAACATTACCGTCACCTGTTACTATTGATATTTGCAAATAAACACTAAATTGATCGACATGAAGCATGGCACGAATGCAACCCAATTTTATGTGTATCGGAGTTATGATTTATATCTTAAATACGAATAAATACAAGGCTGTGATCATCTTCATCTACACGTGCTCCTATGTTTCCCATTAACTAAAACGATGAGTTAATATTCTTACACCTCTCTCTCTCTCTCTCTATATATATATATATATATAGAGAGAGAGAGAGAGAGATAGAGTGTAAAAGAATATGAGAATAAGATACAAGGATGTGAGGAAAGAATGTAAGAATAAGATATAGGGGTGTAAGAATAGTGGGATCTGTAAAATATCTTCGATCTAACTTTAAATGTGCACCTACGCTTCTCATTAACTAATATCTTCAACCTAACTTTAAGGACATCTTTTTGGCTTACATAAATCAATTGAAAGCATGTGGCACAATGTCTGTTAAATCTCAAAAAGTTTTTTTTATCAAACCATATACAAACAAAAAGAAAATAATTTACATACCACTATGAAAATGGTGGTGCCGAAGGTGACATGTAGGAATAAAGCCGTCCTGGAGAACTTTAGAAAAAAAAGTTAGGCCTCAGGCAAAAAAAAAAAAAAAAATTGGGCCCAAAAGTGTGGTTAAGGGGGAAAATGAATTAAAACATAAAATATTGGTGGTAATGGCAAGACTTGAACTTGAGAGCTTCACATAATCTTGGGATGGTTTTTCAACAAGAACACCTACACTTTTTTGCATAATAAATGGATGCATATATAAAAATTTATAATTTAGTATATATATAAAATCTTATAAAAACCTTTGGGCCCTTTGAAAATTTGGGGCTCGAGCAACGGCACGGGTTGGCCGGCTCTGTGTAGGAGGTGACAATGGTGGTTAAGCAGGGCCGGTCCAACCATTTTGAAGAACTCAAAACTTGAGGCCCTTCTAGGGTTCCCTAAGCCTGCTAGAACAAGTAGATCGTATCGGGTAACAGGTAATAGCGGATTAAGGTTAGGATTTGAGCCAATTACAAAGATCATATATTTAAGCTATTAGCATGTTAAGTGACCAAAATAGTGAACTCTAGTGACTTCAATAGCCAATGTTATGAAAATAAACCAAGAAACCATCAAAACGGAACCAAACATACCCATAACTTAAACAATACAACAAAGAAACGCATATTGATGTGTTTGATTACAATACGAATGAAATATGGAATAACCTACAAAAAAATAAATATCTAACAATGAGGCTACTGAGATTCGAACACAACTCTGCGCATAATAATGTCTGTAATATATATAATATATACTATAAATTCTATTTTTTTAATCTAAAAATGGAGGCCCCAAAAACTTGCTGGCCCTAAGCCATGGCCATGGTTTGATACAAAGATGGTCCGGCCCTGTGCTTAAGTAGTGGTAGTACTTGGTAGTGACAACAGTTGTGAAGACCACAAAGACGAAGGTGGAAGAGGCTGACGATGACATAATCGTGCCAACAAAGACGGCCGGTAAATGAAGACAACATCAAGCAGCAGTCGGTGACGCTCATCCATTTAAACCTATCATATAATCTCAATGGCCAACGACATCTTTGCCTAGTTACACAATATGTTTATCCATATCAAAATGGCGTGGATTCGAGTTCTACAATAGCCTTTAAACAAATGTAGATGGTAGCACATTATTACTTACCATGTACATTTGATATGTATTATACCAAACCAAAAATAAACATATAACTTGTAAACCATAGATATTATTATCCAAACGTTGACCAAAACAACTAATGGAACCAAACAATAAACCAGATCAAGAACTTAAAAATACAAATAACACAAATTAAACTTAGTAATATGGATCATCTTTCTCCACATAGTAGGCTTCCGGGTTAACCTGCTTAAACTTCTTTCCAACCAAACTGATCCCAAGATAATCTTGCGGATTAACACTCTCACTCTCAGTCTCACCATTTTCTCCGTTATCACTCCGATCTCGTTCAGCAAGGCCAGCGATTGTGGGAGCTTTTGCTTCACTAGCAACCTTGCCGGTGACTTCATTCGCAGATGGGTTATGGGGCCCAAGACCCGTAAAACCCGGTGCACTAGATCGGGTCGGATCCGGGTCACGAGCGCTAAACCCGCCTGTGATTTCATTAGTTGACTTCAATAACGGGCGTATATCTGAGAGTACCGGAGATATGTGAAGGGATTTATCTGGAGCGACCGAGCGTTGACGGTTGTGGTTAACTGGGGTTCGGAGGTTGTAGTTCCAATAGATGGGAAACTGGGAGCTGCTGGCTGGGGTGCGTAGCTGACATGCTGGGTGGGGTCGATGCTGGTAAACGTGAGAATCCACTGGAGGGAGGTGGTGAGTAGTCGTCGGAACTCATTTTTAGTAGTTGGAGATGAAGGTGTTTTGGGAATGGTTGGTGTATAAACGAAGGGAGGTCGAGATATGCCAAAGTCAAAGTCAAAGTCAACGCAACGCGTAGTCTTTGGATATGACAATAGGATTATTTACAAGAAACTTCCTTCAAATTTATGAGGTTTGGGTATATCAACTGGTTAGAGCCAAAATTCTAAATATTAATTATCCTGTTCTATGATGTTTCTGTTCTTTAACAATTTTCGTTCAATTTGCAAACTCTATGTAAGATGTTGTATTAAGTTAGACGACTAATTTGGTTATTTTACATCTAAGGTTATGTGTTACAGTAAGATATGAATGTTGAAAAAAAGTGTTGAAAATATACAATATTCTAATATTTCTTTATATTTTTTATTCGATTCAATATGTTATTTTTTGTTTTTAAATCGTTTTATGTTGTTTTTGTTTCATGTGTTTGGGCTGTTTTTTGGTCTCGCTTTATGAGGAGTTGGGCTGGTCTCTCTTGTTCAAGATGGGCTGCTGTTTGGGCTTAGGGTTGTAGCAGATCCACATTATATAAAGAAGTCAGCTGCTTCTTGTTTACGCAGACAACACCTAACATCTTCTCTGCTCTCTTTCTCTCTCAAGAATCCTTCAAACATTCTAGGGTTTCATTGTTTTGTGAGATTGTGTGTTTTTTGTTGATCTCTTTGATCATCAAATAGAGTAGATCATATGAGATCTGCATAGTTTGAGAGTTGCAGTTTACTGTTTTTACTATTGTTGATTCAGCAATATGTGTTTGACTGAATCTTACTTACATTTGATACAATCTTCTGGTGAATAAAGTTACTTCTTCATCTTGCTACTGTGTTGTGACATGGTATCAGAGCACTAAGGTGTTCTTGGGTTCTTTTCATCTTCCGCTGCGGTACAAGGGTTTCTATCGGTTCTGGTTAGATCATTGAAGGTTGCTGTTGGTTATTGGAGTCTTGGTAGTTCTAATAGGATCTGCCGATTCCAAATCTGCTGGTGCTCATCTTCTTGGAGTCTGTGCGATTGAAACCCTAATTTATAGGTTTTCTTGAGGTCATCTTCCTCCTCTGTGATTTACGAGTTTTGTCTGAGATCTGTTGAGATCTGGTTGTACATGGTAATATTTGGAATCTTGGTAGTCCAGTAGGCTCTGCCAATTCCAGATCTGGTGTTTCTCTGTCGTTGGTGTTCGTGGCTCTCTTGAAGATTGAAACCCTAATTTCTAGGGTTTGGTGATTATTTGCAAGATTCTTGTTGGTCTCTACTGTTAGAGCAAACCAACAAAATATCTGGTCTTCTGTCTTCTCTTCAGACTCTTGTAACCCTAAGTGAAGGTTACAAGTCTGATTGCTGGAGGGAGTTAAACGCTTTGTGAGATTGTTTCATCTATGCTCGTTCTTTCCTTTTTCATTTGTTAGTGTCTTGTGTCTTGACATATAGGTGCCGGGTTTGCAAGACCGGTTCTAGTTTTGTGGGATACAGAGAGGGTACACTATGTTTATTTTTTTTTTGTCTGTCTGGTCTGGTGTGTCTATAGCTTCTTGGATATTGTCTGCGGAGGCACCTTTTGAGTGACGAACCTCTGATCGGACCTCTGTCCTAGTTTCGCTTGTTTTTTTGGTTTAGTGTCTTTTGTTCTTGGTTATTTGTGTTACTTCCTTGTTTGATTCTTTATTGATCATATGGCTGGTGATAATGTTAATACTAATGATATTATTACTTCTACTAGTGCCACTTTGATTAGCAAGATTGATGCTGGTGACCCTCTGTTTCTTCATCCCAGTGACTGTGCTAATTTGACTATAATTAATATTAAACTTAAGGGTACAGAAAACTATAGGGTTTGGTCAAATGCTATGAATCTTGCATTACAGGTTAAGAATAAAATTGGATTTGTTGATGGTACATGTCATAGGTCTACTTCTGATGAGGTTTTGGGTAGACAATGGGATATACGCAATTATATTATTCTTACTTGGATTCTTAACTTTGTGTTTGAAGAACTGTACCTTGGTCATGTTTATTCAAAACTTGCTTCTGATGTATGGAAATACTTAAAGGAAACTTATGATAAAGTAGATGGGTCTGTTGTGTTTAATTTGTATCAGAAGATTAATTCATTTAGTCAAAATGGCATGCCTGTTTCTGAATATTATCATAAGTTGAACTGCATGCGGAAGGAATTGGATCAGTTGCTTGCTTTAACTAATTGTACGCGTGATGAATCTAGACAGTTTAATGATTTTAATCATCTTATTAAGTTGATGTAGTTCTTAATGGGTCTTGATAGTACATACCAGTCAGTGAGAACAAATCTCTTAACTAGAGAAGTTCTTCCTTCTGTTAAGGATGCTTTCTCAATTATTTCAAGGGAAGAGTCTCATCTTACTTCAAAATTTTTTCCTGATAAAACTCTTAATAGTGCTGTTGGTTTTGCAACAGTATATTGATACAAAGAAAAAAGGTATTAGAACTCCTAATCCTAACCTGAAGTGTTCTGCTGCAATAAAACTGGCCATACTATTGAGAAATGTTTTGAACTTGTTGGTTATCCTTCATGGATGGAGTCAAAGTCTGGTGGGAACAAGGGTAGTAGGGTCAGTAATAATGCTGTTGTTGAAAATTCTGATACTACTTCTTCTGCTGTGAGTTCTTTGACTAGTGATCAGATTGCACAATTGCTTAGTCTTCTTCATGATAAGCCTAAAAATGATCCTTCATGCAGTAATTTTGCCGGTAGGTGTAATTCTGTTTACTTTGACAGTAATGTTGATATTATGTCTAACCTACTTGTGAGGCTTATTGTTTTTCAAACTTTATTAATACTGGAAAAAAGGTTGGGTGGATCATTGATTCGGGGCAAATCAACACATGGTAATGAATGACATAGGTCTCATAAATCAAATGGATGTTTCTGAATGTAATATTAAAGTTAAACATCCTAATGGTACTAATGCACTGGTTACTAAAATAGGTGATATAAAATTAAGTGAAAAGGTCATCTTGTATGATGTGTTTGTAGTTCCTGATTATTGTGTTAATCTGGATTCTGTTCATAAACTTGCCAAGGATTGCAATCTTACTGTTTCGTTTGATGAAGATAATTGTTATATATAGGATTCTCGAACAAAGAAAGTCCAGGTGACTGGTAGTCAACTGGATGGTTGGTACTTTTGTGGTGCTTCTGCTGGTTCTGATAAGGTGCGTAGTGCTAGTCTTGATGTTAATCGTTGGCACGCTAGATTAGGATACCCCGCTGATCCTGTTTTGCATGTTTTAAAAGATAAACTTGACATTAGAACTGGTATTAAACTTGAACCTTGTGAAACATGTCATAGAGCTAAGCAACATAGGGAACCGTTTCCCTTAAGTGAACATAAGACCAAAAATTTAGGTGATCTTATTCATTTTGATGGGTGGGGTCCCTACAGGGTTCAAAGTAGGGAAGGTTTTAGATTCTTTCTTACAATTGTTGATGACTATACTCGTGCTGCGTGGGTGTATCTCATGAAAAGTAAAGAAGAAGTGTTTTATAATATTAAAGACTTTTTTTAATATGCTTAAAACTCAGTTTGATAAACATGCAAAAATATTTAGAAGTGATAATGGCACTGAATTCATAAATAAGCAAATGAAAGAGTTTTGTCATAATCATGGTATTATTCATCAAACTTCATGTGTCCACACGCCTCAGCATGGGATATTTGAAAGGAAACATAGACATTTGTTAAATGTTGCTAGGGCTTTATTATTTCAAGCTGGTTTTCCCCTTAAGTTCTGGTCTGAATGTATTCTACCTGCAACATATTTAATTAACAGGACTCCATCATCAGTTTTGAATGGTAGGTCTCCTTGTGAACTTGTGTATGGGTTTACTCCTGTTTTGAGTCAACTTAGAGTTGTTGGGTGTCTTTGTTTTAGCACGGTGTTAAATAATACTGACAAGTTTAATAGTCATGCTGAAAATGTGTTTTGATTGGGTATTCGAATGAAAAGAAGGGGTATAAGCTATAGAGTCTAGATTAAAGAGTGATGTTTTATTCTAGGGATGTCCGGTTTTATGAAATTGTTTTGCTTTTAAAGAAAAGAAAACTTTGCCTGATTCTGATTCTGAAACTACTACGTTGATTTTTTTTTGATTTATTTGATCAAAACAACACCCAAACTTCTAATGTTGACTCTACTTCAATGATGATAACACAAGTAATAATCCTTTAATCTTCAGTCATGACTCTCAGCAACCTAGTTATAACTTAGACAATACTTTAGGCAAGGCTGATTTTCAGCAACCAAGTAGTGATGAGTTAGACACTGGTAGGGCTCTTTAATAATTCTGAGGGAGGTGATTCAGGTCAGCCTAACACTAGTTTAAGGAGGTCTTCTAGGAATGTCAAATTTCCTTCTAAACTTGATGACTTTATTGTTGATGGTAAAGTTAAGTATGGTCTTGAAAAGGTCTTGAATTATGCCAATCTTGATTCTGAAAGTATGTGTTTTGCTTCTGTGCTAAATAAAAGTAATGAACCTAAAAACTATTTTGAAGCTAAATGTGATAACAATTGGGTCATTGCTATGAACGATGAGCTAGAAGCGTTACATAGAAATGACACTTGGGAACTTGTAGATTTGCCGCCTAATAGGAAAGCTATTGGCTATAAATGGATATACAAAATTAAGTATAAGGCTTCTGGTGAGTTAGAAAGGTACAAGGCTAGACTTGTGGCTAAGGGTTTTAGCCAAAAGGAAGGTATAGATTTTTTTTGAAACATTTTCAACTGTTGTGAAAATGGTTACTGTTCGTTGTGTTCTAACTATGGTTGTTAATTTTGGTTGGGATTTATATCAATTGGACATCAATAATGCATTTTTATATGGAAATCTAAATGAAGAAGTCTATATGACTCTTCCTGAAGGTTATAGTTCTAACCATGAAAACAAGGTTTGTAGACTTAAGAAATCTCTTTATGGTCTTAAACAAGCTCCTTGTATGTGGAACGAGAAGCTTGTTAATGTGTACTTGATCTTGGGTTCGAACAAAGTAAGTGTGATCATTCCATGTTTGTTAAAACAAGTAATTCTGTGTTTATTGTTTTACTTGTATACGTGGATGATATTGTCATAACTGGTAGTTGTTCAATGGAGATTGCTAAAATAAAGTCTCTTCTTAAATCTAAATTTTTGATCAAAGATTTAGGAGTGTTAAAGTATTTCCTTGGGATTGAGGTTTTAAAGACCAAGGATGGTTTATGCTTATCCCAAAGAAAGTATTGTCTTGACTTGCTTGCTGAGTTTGGTATGACTGGTTGTAAACCAGTGAATAATCCCATTGAAGCAAATCATGTTTAACTCATTTGCGTGAACAAGATACTAAAGTGTTACCTGATATTTCTGTTTACCAAAAGTTGGTAGGAAAGTTGATCTATCTTTCTCACACTAGGCCTGATATTGCATATTATGTTCATTACCTCAGTCAGTTTATGCATTGTCCTACTAATTCTCATTTCCGAATTGCTTTAAGGCTTTTAAGATATCTTAAAAGTTCTCCTGGGAAAGGTATTTTATTTTCAAAAGAGGATTCGTTGGATCTCAAAGTTTTTGCAGATTCTGATTGGGGTAAATGTATTAACACTAGAAAATCTATAACTGGTTTTTGTGTTTTTCTTGGTAACTCTCTTGTTTCATTGAAAAGCAAAAAGCAGTCCACGATATCGAGATCTTCTGCTGAGGCAGGATATTGTGCTATGTGTGCTGCAACATGTGAAGCTCTTTGGCTTCTTAACATTTTAAATGAACTTAAAATTGATGTTAAGCTTCCTATTTCTTTGTTTTGTGACAATACAGCAGCTATATCCATAGCTGCTAATCCTGTTTTCCACGAGCGTACCAAACATTTTGAAATAGATCTCTATTTTCTAAGAGAAAAGATCACAAAGGGTGTTATTAAGACTATTGGTGTTTCATCTGAGGAGCAAACTGCAGATATATTTACTAAAGGGTTGCTTGTTCAAGCTCATGAAAAGGTTTGTACAAACTTGGGTCTCTTTGATTGTTTTGCATATTGAATTGAGGGGGGGGGGGGTGTTGAAAATATCAATATTCCAATATTCCTTTATATTTTTTATTAAATCAATATGTTATTTTTCTGTTTTAATTCGTTTTAGGTTGTTTTTGTTTCATGTGTTTGGGCTGTTTTTTGGTCTCGCTTTATGAGGAGTTGGGCTGGTCTCTCTTGTTCAAGATGGGCTGCTGTTTGGGCTAAGGGTTGCAGCAGATCCAACATTATATAAAGAAGTCACTGCTTCTTGTTTACGCAGACAACACCTAACATCTTCTCTCTATCTTTCTCTCTCAAGAATCCTTCAAACATTCTAGGGTTTCATTATTTGTGAGATTGTGTGTTTTTTGTTGACTCTTTGATCATCAAATAGAGCAGATCATCATATCGATGATCTGCATAGGTTGAGAGTTGCAGTTTACTGTTTATACTATTGTTGATTCAGCAATCTGTGTTTGACTGAATCTTACTTACATTTGATACAATCTTCTGGTGAATAAAGTTACTTCTTCATCTTGCTACTGTGTTGTTGACAAAAAGTGTTGTCATGTAGGTGTCACGTATGAATGGATGATATGATACTTTGCTTAGGTGTCTTACGATAAGGTGAAATGTGAGATTTAAATTAAACATAATGGATTAAAACATGAAATGTGAACTATAGTGTTACTATTTGGAACATTTGAAAATTTTCAACCATTGTACATTTTCGATCGTTTTCGCATTTAATAAAATTTTATATTTTATTTACGAAATACGTAAACTTACGATCAAGCAAAACGATATTCATGACATTTATGGGACAAATTCAAGTTACACATGCCCTAATACCTTTATATAACCTAAATATTAGGTTAGAAGGATTAAAAATGAAAAAAATGTGATAATACAAGTCCAGGGGCTAAAACTGTCAAAAATCAAAGTTCTGCCCGCCAGAAGGCCTTACAGACCATAAGGGTATGGTTACGAACCATAAGACATGCCCAGTATGTAGAAACTTGTGGGATTGCGATGCCGCAGATTTGCGAAAAATCTAGCCTTTGTGCGATCGAGAAGTGATGAGATGTCATGCCTTGCAAAGGGGTTTAGCGTGTTGAAAATAGTCACAATAATACAAAACGTCTAATAACGTTCAACTCCGCATGGCATTTCTCCACGAGAGTTTATTAGTAAGGCAAAAGCATTATATATAGGAAGTACCAACGGCGTATCCACCATGCTTTAACCACACCGTCTCCTTCCCGTGAATAGATGTTACACTTTGTCGACATGGTTAAGACGCTTATATATAGGAAGTACCAACAGCGTATCCACCACGTTTTAACCACGCTTTTAACGTTATGGCACCATTAGAACTCACCATGATCCCCACGCACCTACCAAGATAATCCCGTGTGCACCCGTGATTAATTTGGTGTTTGCATGATCATCGTAACTTATTCTAAAGGCGCATAGGAGGGGTAAAACATATTATATCGTGATTTATTATATTGTGCTAGTAATAAGATTAGCGTGTGAGCCTAGACTAAGTGTGGTGACGAGAGAGAGAGATGGAGAGAGAGAGAGAGAGAGAGAAGAGAGAGATGTCGTCGTATGTTGAGGCGACATCGAACAATAGAACAATTAATAAGTATATGTACTATTGTTGAAAATGTACCGTTAACAACGTCGTTTTGTGGTGGTCGTTGTTGATGTTGGGGACTCTTGCTTGAGCTGTTGTTGCTATTGGAGCTTCGACTGCTGGGGCTACAGCTGCTGGTGTTGCGGCTATTAGGCAGCGAGCTGAGTCGGTGGTGCTGGAAGTGCTGGTAAAACTTGTTGTCATCGCCCTGTGTGACAGTGGCTGGTGAAGTGACCGAAACATTTGCAATTGTTGCAATAGCGGCAGTTGGCTCCAGCCTGGTGGTGGTATGTACACCTCTGATACATGGGGAGAGTCCCAGTGTACACGCGCCTTGGGTAAGGTGGAACTGTTTGGAGAGGTTCAGGGTTAAGCAGTGCAGTTGCTGAGTAATTGGGACTCGAACTTTTTCTCTTGCGGCTAGGTTTGGCGGTGGCTTGCGGCGATGCGGCGTTGACGGATGGTTTGGCGGTAGCTTGGTTAACCTTCTTGGTGGATTCTTGGAGAAGAATCCAGCCAAGATTCGCTTGTCATTGATCTCTGCGGCCAAATGATAGGTTTCTTCGATGGTAGCCGGTCTTGCAGCTTCGACAAAATCGCCCACACCTTCAGGTAAGGCACGTAGGTACTTCTTGATGGCCTTTTCAGGAGTGTCGACTTGGCTAGGGCAAATAATACTAAGCTGTTTGAACCTTGCTGTGAGGCCGCTGTTGTCACCTTCAACTTGCTTGATATCCCAAAACTCGTTTTCTAGCTTCTGGACTTCGTGGGGAGGACAATACTCTTCTTCATGAGCTCCTTCAGCTAATCCCAGGATAATGCATAAGCTGCATCGTTCCCGCGTTTGTTACGCTCGGCTGTCCACCAATCGAGTGCTCTTGATTGAAATACTCCTGTAGCACACGTGGTACGAAGATGCTCGAGGCACCCACTCTGACGGAGGGTAACCTCGATATCATCGAACCACTGAAACATCTGAGATACACCTTCTTCGCCCGTGAAGGCTATCGGACCACAAGCTTTGAACTGCTTGTAGGAGAAAGTAGACTTTGGTGCATCGGTCTTAGAGTCTTCCGATGTCTGAGAATTGCTGAGGGCTTGAACCTGAGTGATGATTTGAGGAATAACCTTGGCCATTTCTTTGGCCATGAGCGAGGCGATCCACTTATCGGCGGTTCTTCTGGCTTGACGTCGCGAGTTGGAAGTGCTCGAAAACATCTAGACAAAGAGATTTGGAACGAGATTCGATCATAATGGTTTTGAAATTGCGTTGCGATTTAGAGCGTTAAAAAGTTGTTATAGTTGATATTGTAACACGTATTTCTAAGGTACATAGGAAAACACATATTTCCTAGATTCTCACGTATTCACATAAGCACATGTAACCACATATTATATATATATGTATATATATATAAGCGTGAGGACGCGTTTAAGAGAGTTGTTATGATCTAGTTTTGTTGCGAGTTTAACTCTGGTTTTGGATTGCGATGGCTGTCCGAGTTGTGCAGTAAGACGAAAGCGGTAAAAGCGGTAAGCGAAAAGCGACAAATCGAAAACGTTAAAAGTTTAAAATTCGTTTGAAATGTGCACAGAAAACTTGAAAATCGATGATGCGTTAAAGTTTAGGCTAGTAAATTATCGCAGTGTCCGAGGTTTTGCGACGTTCGACTAACCAAAGTGATTCAAAAATTCTCTTGATTTCGGCCACATGCTTTGGCCTTATAGGTAAAATGCTCTCACGGCAGTGCGGCTAACGACATTCACCATTTCGGTTACTACATGCCCTGAATCATCGGAATAATTACGACTCTGGCGAGATTGAAAATCGTTGAGTGGGACAAGTTTAAAGGTTTGGTTTTCACCCCTAACTTAATAACTTCGTATTCCTGATCGTGGTTTCCCTCCGGACCCATCAGGAGGTTTCCACCGGATATCACTCCTAACTTAATGGATAATTTTGTGCTAATCGGAATACGCAGAGTGAATGATTCGTCGAGAGTTCGCGGTTTTCACACCTGATCTCGACAAATAGACTCATTTGTGATGTACGGGTATCTTTGCAGCTTCGTGTGGTGTGTCCAAGTCTTAGGAAAGACTTCGTATAGTATTTTAAGTCCAAAGATAATGTTTTAATCAGATAAGCAAGGAATAAGCACATAGTTTCCTACTATAGACTAGGCAATTTACCTAATTCCCTATAGTTATGGCTCTGATACCAATCTGTCACACCCCAACCGATGGCGGAAACATCTGGATGCGACACTTAGCGACGAGATTGCTCAGGAGAATTTCCACAACGACTGATTGCGACAATATAGATTAATTTCATTTCACGGCAAAACTAATGTCATACAACCGAGTACAAATTGTTCAAATAGGAAATACATTTGATAGATAAAAGTCTAGGCGTGTATCTAAGATAGCCTAATCTTGATTCCAAATAACCTGCGTTTAACCTACAACATACGTTAAAATAATGTCAATACAAAAATGTATTAGCAGGCATACAAGTTTTTAACATAGTAATATAGTAGCTGAAAGCATCACGAATTTCCACATACATAAACATGATACAACATAACATATAAGCAGATTTGACAATTACACATGCTAAGTCCTGTGTAGCAGCGAAGGAGAGGTGTGAAGCCCTTAACTAGACCCCGTCGGGTGCGAGCCAAACTATAGTACCATACTAGCTAAGGTGGAAATTAACAAGTAAAAGTCCTAGCATATATGTATCAAGCATCATGTGTAAATATGTATATTAGATATTCACGTGTGATAAGTCAGTTTCGTACGTGTAGTGTGTTTTTTATGAACGTATGTTACACCCAAAAAGTGTGTTTAAAGCGAAAATGGGTCAAGTATACTCACATTGAGTGCTTAACAGCAAGTCACGAGCGAGATGGGGTGAGGAGAGTGTCGGGTCAGCCTGCGCGTAGGAACATAATTGCATCAGTCTTCCAGAGTGCTGAATGGTTGAACGGAGAGTGGTGCGGGACAAACAAATGGGTCGCACGAGGCTTCACTCACACGAGGCATCACCCTCGTGCGAGGCATCATTCGTACGAGTGACTGCTCGTGCGAGTGACCTGTTTTCGAGTCCAAAATCGAGTGTGTTCGCGTCGTTTCTTCAGGAAATCGAGTGTTCATCCTTCTAGCCTTAGGCCACTGGTTGAACCTTGAGCCGGAGAGGTCTTTAGAGCGAGCTAGTCTCTCGTGGAAACTCAGACTGGGTCGTACGAACCCATAGTGGTTCGTGCGAGCCAGCCTAGTTTGCACAAGTGACTGTTCTTGCGTCTTATTGCAATCGGAACTGAGTTTTCGCCTGAAACAGATGTAGTTTCAAATCCTTTTCATGACGGTTTTAACACCGCTTTGTCCCACTTATGTAGTGAACGAAACATATGTCGGTTTTGTCCGTTTTTGTGTAAAAATCGAGTTTTAAAACAGTTTTCTTAGGATCAACACTTGGTGAGTTTGAAACAACATGGTTTCTAGTCTTGAGCAGCCTAAGCTAACTCACACATACTCGTTTAAGCGTGAATCCGAGGTAGAAATAGAAGGTTTTATGAAAAAGATGAAGATTTTCATAAGCAGAAGAAGTTTAGATGAAATCGGATTCGTGTAAAAATCGTTGTAGAGATCATTGTGATTCGCGTGGAAAGCGTTGTTTCTTACCTGGAAACGGAGGAGAGCGTGTAGAGAGTGTTTCGTGCGAGTGACAGCAAGGTGAGCATGAATGCACGAGTGAGGTTTCGTGCGAGTGAGGTTTCGTTCGAGTGAGGCTTCACTCGTGCGAGTGGTGACTCGTACGAGTGAGTCTGGTTCGTGTGTTGGCTGTTTTTGTTTGGTGACTTCGTTCGTATTAGTTAGTTTAAGTACGTTAAGTCGTTTAGCGATGCGTTAGGCGTTGTGTCACGTAATAATGCGTTAAACCGAGTTTAGCGAGTGAGCGAGCGAGCGAGCGAAGGAGCGTTGCGTGGAGCATTTTAAGTATTAAGCGCTTAAGTAAGATAAAACACGTTTAGTTCCCAAGTTTTACGGGTGTCGCGTTGGTCTGTAAACGAGCGAGTAGTCTTAGGAACATCGCGCGATTATCATAGTGTAAGCGAAGGCATTGTAAGTGAAAGTGTCGTGAAGTGCGATGTATCGTGTTTAATTAAGCGATGTAGTGCGAAATTATGCGATGTAGCGTAGTAAGCGATATAGTTCACATTATGATCCGAATCTCGGGTGCTAGGCGTAACAAGAGTAACGAGCGCGAAACTACGGGTTGTTACAACAATAATCTTATAACAATCCAACATAATTAGGAAACATTTGAGCTTTGCCTACACGATTGAACAAGACATCAACGCAACCTTTGAGTACATAGTCGCCTCCTTTACGTTTTCAAATGTTTTGGGGTGATTCATATGTGCCTACTAGTACGTTTCCCAAAGTTTTCGAAACATTATGGTTTATATATGTATCTATATGCTTTTCCATAGTGTGTGAAACTTGGTGGTGCGTTATCCATAACACGAGTACGTTCATTAACTTTGGCCAAGCCGACCGGTAGTATGTTATGGTACCATAGGACTGACAATCCCGCTACCAAATTTCCCGGGGTTTGTGCGGAAGTTTGGGGAACGACAGAAAATGTGAAACACAATTGATAAACCATTTGGTGGTTTGTCCGACGAGTCAAGGACGATTGGTTTACATAAAACAAGGATGATTGGTTTATACAAACAAGGACAATTAGTTTATACTTTACACAAAATAAGGACGATTGGTTTACATAAAGTCACAAATGGTTTTCAGTTAAAGATATATAAACATACAAAATTTTCTCGTAAATCAATTACTTTTACTTTTACTGTTTTACAAAAGAAACACTTTTGTCAAGATTCATGGCTACAAGGTTTTCTTACTTATACCAACTTTTATAGTTGGTTAAACATATTGCAATACCAAACACATTTAATACATGTTTGATTACAATGTTTTCACTCATCAACTCTAGTAGTCGGACGAGGTATTGCAATACAAATTCAAAGTCATCCATAAAACCTATGTTACCCACCAACTTTCATTGATAAACCTAAAAAACAACTGATACAAAGTCTAAGACCAACAACAAATCTACTGCGATACAAACAAAGAATCATTGAAGAGATCATCTCAACGAATCATAAACCCTAACTCATGAATCTGACATGTGAGATAGGACACCCTAACAGAGAGAAACTATGTGAAAAATGTGAAATATCCGAGAATGAGAAATTCTAACACACTAAACACCTTTTAAACTCGATATATATAAGCTGAGATTAGACACGCCAATCACACCACCTAACTCCTGTCTTGAAGCCCACGAACCAGCCCAACTACTCTTCAAGTCTTCAACCCAGCGATAAATGACTCTAGCTCAGCTCATCAAATAATCCATTTTACACCTCACAAATACAATATAAACAAACACATTAGAATATTAATTAGAATATTAAAACTGACTAACATTAAAAGTATAATTTTTAACTTTTCATTACACATATTATCAACTTTAATAAAAAGCCAGTTAGAATGTCGAGTTTAATGGAAACTATGCAAGCTCAGGTGTTCAGGGTTCCAACAAGATATCAACATTTTCTGCCGGGGTAAGTTGCACAAATCAATTTTTTTTGATCTAGATCGGATTTTAACGGAAACTGTGAAAACTCAGGTGAACCGATAAAGTCGAACAATAGTTAAAATCGGATTGTGAAAATCCGGATCGGATTTGTTTGATGTGAAGGTGGATGAAACTTGATCCTACACACATGGATTGGATTATCCAAAAACGGTTTTTTTTAAATCCGGATTTCAGATTATTTAAGAAAATAAAAAAATATATAAATTAAACTCGAAAAATCATTCGTTATTTTTTTAAAATTGTTTCTATTGTTGATATACCATAATTTCGTTAAAGAAGCATAGAAATATCAATAAGTAAATAAAATAAACTCACCAAAGTTCATCTCTGTAGATTTTTACAAGTAATATAACATAACATGATAAAAATATACCAAATAAGTAATACAAATACAAGATAAACTCAAAAAAAATTATTCAAAATATAAGAAAGAAGATTTTTTAAATCCGGATTGGATACAATGCGAGGAGATCTGGAAAAAGTCTGGTGGGTTGAAATTGTTTTAATTCCGATTGGATCTGGTGGATCCTACCAGATTGTATCTGGTTTCAAAAAAATTTCAAATTTGAATTTTTCGTACACCTCTACTGAAGGAGGTATAACTTTTGTCATTATGTTTATGTTGGGTTGGGTTACGGTACAAACCATATTTATCATACAAACCGTAAGAACAGATCCTAGCACGTAAAAAAAGTTAAATTAGCATATACTAAAATGATACATACATAAAAGTAGCAGTTTTGAATTATATTATCCATTAGAACTCACTACAATCCCCATGCACCTACCAAGATAATCCCGTGTGCACCCGTGATTAATTTGGTGTTTGCATGATCATCGTAACGTATTCTAAAGGCGCATAGTAGGGGTAAAACATATTATATTGATCGGAGTGTCGCACCCCGGTCAAAGATAATACTTATATGCCCGAATTACCCATAACAAATGCGTTAGTGGTAGTAAGGGGGCGATCCACGAAGAGTATATGGATTATGTATGGATTAATCTAATTATGAAGTTGTCACGTTTTATGAAGCTTGCTATTTTGATTAACTTAATTTGTTGGTTGGAAAAGGTGTCGGAATTTTACCAACAATGATTTTGAATGTGATTAATTACTACGATTTTCAAACACAAGTAAACGCAATTACAAATGATGATTTAAATAATAATGAGAAAAAGGGTTCACACCTGGTTTCGGTAATTGCCAACCTAGGGTTTCTACAAGTTTTAGACTCAACTCAATTGCATAACGATTAACGGATTTAGTGTACCGTGACTTAGGTGCCAATAACTATCAACGTTACGAAGAACGGGCAATAATGCACTTTGTAATCACAACACGTTAAACCTAACCAAGACAACGCATAAATACACATAACCATTTCGTAAAGTCATAACTTTATAATCGTTCGACAATTTACGAATACGAAACAAATGCAAACAATTGTCAAAGTTTCAAAAATCAATACAATTTGTCACAAAGTTAAATCAAGAACAATTCAAAACCCTAAATGAAACAACTACCTACACCGGGGTGAAACCAAGGTGATTAGCCGCTTATGGTGAGCGGGCCACGATCAACGATGATTGAGAACTTGATTCTTGACATCTTGGAGCTTTATGATGGAGGGAGATGGTGGTTGGGATTGGTGATGATGTATGAAGGTGATCGGTGGGTGATGATGAATGATTAGGGTTTGGATTGGTGGGTTGATTCGGATGATTTGGATGGATTGGAATGGTGAAAGATGATGTTGGTTGATATTGTGGCTCCAAGAAGGTTTTTTAAACTCCAAGAACTCATAACTCCTCAAAATAGGTCAAAAACCATGTTTTAACCGTCCCCAACTCAACAAACTCAAAAAATTCACGAAACAGATTTAGGAGGCCTGTCGGCGACGGCCTAATGCCCGGTCGGCGACGGCCTGTGTTATGTGCCTTTTCTGCCGATGCTTAAAGCTCCTGTCTACGAAGAATTGGGGCGACGGGAGTATCCACAGTGCGTTGCCGACGGACCAATGTGGCGTCAGCAACGGACCTTCTATACTCAGTTTCTGATTTCTTCGTTTCTTGATTCGGTTGATCCCATTCGCGTTCCGGTGCTCCGTTTGGCTTCCAATTAGCTCCTTAAACTTCACTAGACCTGCAAAAACACAATTCTAATTAAAAGTAGGCTATTCGGAATTAAAAGTTACGTAAAAATATTAACTTAAACCAAAACAAACGCCGGTTTACACCCACGCATCACATCCCCACACTTGTCTTTTGCTTGCCCTCAAGCAAATCTATTTTCACTTTCACGTGGGTCAAATGAAAAATACACTCCCCATTCTTGAGACGTAAGTTAAGGTTTCAAGTCATACCCGGTTAAAGATATTTTGCAATTTCAAGTTATTTAACAACAATGGACTAATCTCATAAAAATGGTTATTCACGATTAACCTCGCCCTCAAAACTCACAAAATATGCATATCCCTCACAATGTTCACTCCACTCAGTTTACAATTTCGCTAGTTTAATGATTTAGCCCTTTTAAAACTGATCACTCAAAACCGAACAGAACATGTACCCATATAGGCTTGCAACTCAATCATTCTCCACCACCAAACACGAACAATAAGCATAAGTTAAAAGGTCTTTCGAGGGTTGTAATAGGGCTAGGCGAAGGGTAGGATATAGGGTATTTGGAAGTGGCTAAGGTGATGAAAACTTGATTTTTATTAGAAACAACTACACTTAACAACTAACCATACATATCAACTACTAGGCAACAACCACTTTCGCCTTTTATTCAATAATCAATACTCATCTTTTTGTATTTTTCTCACAAGTTTCCATTCTTTTTCGCAACATTTTCTGATTGATTTTTTTTCGTAATCGAGTTTTCATCACATGGGTTTAGACAAAAAGGTTTATGGACACGGATATGGGCTAAGTGGGTTGTCAAATGAAAGGGTTAGGATCAAAGTTGGCGACTAGGGGATATGTTTTAGGTAAAGGATAAATAAATGGTTTAAAAGAAAAAGGTTTACCTAATGCCTTAATCATCCTCATGCTCTTGTTCGGTCTATGGTCTCAAATGTATCAAAAGATGCAAGTTCTACGATACAAGACTAATGGTCCACTCAACCAAAGAAACATATATATGCATGATGTATATAAGTAGCTCAAAACCTCACATCTTAAGAGTATGAAATATGATATGCACAATTACAAGTTCCTTAGGCGAATTATTCCAAATAACCACCCGCTAAATACCTTTCATGTTATAATCTTGAAGTCGACAATGACCAAAGACCACATGGGTTGTGTCATCCCTTATCAACTTAGTTACTTGTGCTTTTTAGATTGCTTTAAACAAGGCCCTTTTTGAAAAATTTTCACCCATCCCCACACTTGAGGTAAACATTGTCCTCAATTTGTAGTGATTAAATGAACAGTTCAAAAATCGAAAAACTTTTACTCCCACATGCCCACACTTGAGGTAAACATTGTCCTCAATGTGTAGAAATAGAGCCTTTAAAACGCACAAGGAATGTGACACGACCATTTTCCCCAAAATTTTACCCCGGAAAATGAACTACAAATTACAATCCACTTATTGACTAACTAAAAATCAAAAGTAAAGAGAAACGTACGCACCTGATTTAGCTCATGCCTCGTGTGCTCTTCTTCTTCAATAAATTTGGCCGTCTCATGAACATAGTGTCCTACAATTCTTAACCCTTGTGTAGAAGCATGCTTCTCACAACCATCAAAAATGTTAGTCACCTAGTTCTACCAATTTTATGAGATATTACCAAATCATACGTTAATTACTTTTGATTAATTTGGAAAATAGTTTACGACAACGACAATCCTAACTCACTTTCGTAGGAATCATGGTTGCATTTAGCTTATGCAACAAGCCCTTTTAAACCTTCCGATAGCTCGGAAGGACGAGTAGGTCTCGTGAGGGTTATATAGGGAACACACCCACAACGTTCATTTAACTAAGAAAGCAATAAAACCTATTGAATAAAGAGACTAAAAACAGAAATTACAACAACAACATAAAACATACCTCACCTACCTTGGTAACGCTCGTTTGGATCTTTAGGCGGGTACGGGTTATATGGGAACCCGGTGAGAGACGACATCACCTCTTTCCAATTGTCGAGTGGACCCGATTCCCCTTCAGATGGTGGCGGTGGCTGTATCGGGAAGAAACTTGAGCCCGACATTTCGGGCCAGTGTAGAGATGGGTCGGAGGGTCCTTGAGGCACGGGAATGTCCTCATAATTGTACCATGGTGTATGTTGCTGAAGTGGCAACCCGGCCATCAAATCCCGTTGATGCCTCTCTTGATCATGCAGGATCTTAGCGTTATTGATGGCTATTTGTTGATCTGTGCCGGTCTCCATCCAACGACGATCCTCAAAAGCCTCTTGCTCCCTACGGAGACGATCTTGTTCCTCCTCCCATGCTCTTCTTTGAGCATTCTCTTGAGCCCTTTGTTGCTCCATCAAATCCCATTGGGATTGTTGTTGGGCTTGGAACAACCGATGTTCCTCCCAAAACTGCTCAGCCTTAGCCCTATGGGAAACTTCCTCATTCCAATGGTTTTGGTACTGTGTTTGGAAGCTTTGCTCCCATTGGTGCCTTTCCTCATGGTACCCGCGGTTCTCCCCAATGCCGCAGATACATTATCATAGATACTTTGGTCTCCCGATTGTAATTGCAATGGTCGGGTTTTCTTCGGAGACCACAATCCGAGCCACCTCATTCGAGACCTCTTGGTGGGCTCTTGTGTATCTTTGACGGGGTCTCCTATCAACCCCTGCTCCTCTTCTTCCTCTTCTACACCCATCTGTACATCCCCTTGGGCTTCTTGATCCACAAATTGAAAACTGTTGCCATGCTCATCCTTGACTGTGTACTGGTTCCCAAAACCGAAACATGAAACTTCCAGTGGCGCTTCATTGATGCAAAAGAAATTTGATCAATTGGTTTATCTACCCATAGTGACTCTGCAGGAAACGCGTTTTGTTGCAAAATCATGGCACTGATTATCCTCACGTATGGGATCATCTTTCTGTTGCACGCCTCTCTTGTATCCCATGTATTCATCATGACTATCTGGCGCCACGACAGTTTTGGCGAACCGTATAACAGAGCATGCAAGACCCGACAATCGGGAGCTTTCCCCTTTTCCGCGGTCTCTGAACCACACCATCACGTTTTCCAATGAAATGCCTTGAAGAATCTCTCCTTCCAAAGGCAGATCATTCCTTGATTGTCCCAAACCTCCTGATTTTACCAATACCGCCGCCAACATACCCGGCGGGTCAGCACCATTCATCTTGTTATCTAGAAACTAATGAGTCAAATCGAGCTATTGCAGTTCATATGTTCAAATGACATGATCATTTGGTTTTTGCCAATATCACCTACTAACTGCCACGTGTAGGCGGGCCCATCCTGATTAACAAATCTTAACGTTGACAACCACTCACATACAGCTGCTAAATAGACTCGGGGTGTGATATCCTCACACAATCCAGCACACGTTCCCAACCAAGTTTCTCAAATTTCTGAACAATCCTTATCGCTCTGAATTCCTCCACATTAACAGATCTTTCCGGCACAATTCGCTCTGGCACCAAGGTAGTAACATTCCCTGAAACCATTTCCATTTCCACATTTTAGCTTCTAACTTTTTGTTGTTGAATCGTGAAAGAGGTTTCTTCTTTCGTTGTTCCATGCCGATGCGGTACGACTATTCTTGAACTCTTCCCACGCCCAATCTTGTCGATACAATCTTGCATCCCTTTCTTCGACGCACTCAATTGTTCCCATTTTTGTTGAACATAACTCGAGCCAGAACCGGCTCCCGAGGATGAGCCTTCACCGGAAGTCTTACTGCTCTTCCTTCCAAACATGGCTACAATCACAAACAACAGAAACAATTAGCTAAACCCACGTCAAATACTTCTCAAACTTTGAACATAAACTATGATGTTGACAAAATTTCTGCTTTAGACATAAATTAGCTTTTTTTATCATGTTTACCCCTAAATCCATGTAGGTTTAACAAGATTCAATGTCATATCTATGTTCAACACACAAACAACAAGTGTAATCACATCACTATGGTTGTTGTATGCTCAACACCCACCCAAATCAAATATTCAACCTCACCATCAGGCTATAACATCATAAATCACAATAAACAACCTACTCTTAAACAAAAAGTTAAAAAATTCGGAAGAAATTGACTAACCATATGTTAATCATGCTTAACTTTGAGTAAAAACCATACCTTTGATGTTGTCTAAGCAGGAAGAACTAGAAAAGATGAAAAGCTTGAAGCTTGATGAACTTCTTCAAAAACCCGTAAATTCACGCTCAGAAATCTTGCAAACTAGAAAGAATTACTGAAAACAAAGCTGGGGTTTTGTTCCTCTAAAACTAGGCAAGTTAGGCTAAAGAATCACTCGATTTGGTGGAGAATTGAAGGAGTTATGGAAGATTGAGGGTTAGGGTTCTTAGTTGAAGAAGATGGAGAAGATGAAGTTGAAGGGAGTTGTGGTGGTGATAAATGCAGAGATTTTGTGGTGGATTAAGATTATGAATCAGATGTAGGGTCTTATAGGTCGAATATGTGGTTTAAAAGGCTCTCGGGTCGAGTTTGGTTAACCAAAATTGGATAAGAACCCGAATTTTTACATCAAACCAAAATCAGCGTCGGCTGACAAACCAAGGCCCGTCACCGACGGGCTCTTGGTCCGTCACCGACACCCCCTAAATAATCCCAAAAATTGGCGACGCGTTAACCTCCTATCTACGGACATTTTCACCCGACCACGTCGGCGACGACCTAGTGCCCCGTCACCGACGCAACTCCTATTTCCAATTTTTTTTTTCGAAAATATGAACAAAAATATGAACTTTTTGTAAGGTGAGACTATGCTAGAAAAATTCCTAAAAATTATTAAATATCTTTGTGTGTGACTTTTCGGTTTTAATACTCACTACCAACCTATCGTTTAACGATCCTACCACCCCTCAAATAGTCATATATTGTCCTCAATACACATAAACAAGTTCAAAAACATACCTCATGTCTTCAAAACTCGTTCATTGCTTCCGGAACTTCACATATCTCAAAGAGTTGTTAGATTGAAACAATAAGCATAACTATTTAAAAAATGCAAACAAACAATGAAAAATACACAAAACTCTACAAAATTGCGTTACCGTCTTCTTTTAATCGACCTCATACACTGGAACAGTTGCCAAGAAGCTCACCACTTCCTTGCCATGTTCTACGCTTTCGTTAACATCAAGAAATGGCTTGAGTCTATGACCATTCACCATTTGTCGCGACCCATCCTTTGGATCCTCGATCGTAACATCACCCAATTTTCCTACCCGGGTGATCACATATGGTCCTACCCATTTACTCCGGAGCTTCCAAGGGAAAAACTTGAGTTTAGAATTGTAAAGCCATACCTTTTTGCCCCACCTCAAACTCTTTCTTCTTCAACTTGGCATCATGCGCTCTTTTCATTCCGTCCTTGTATTTGGACGCGCATTCATATGCCATCTCCCGTAGCACCTCTAGCTCGCACAAATTGAGCTTCCTTTCCTTACCTGCATCATCATATTTAACATTAACATCTTTAATTGCCCATAATGATCGATGCACCAATTCGACCGGTAAATGACAGTTTTTACCATAAACTAGTTGGTAAGGAGTTGTGCCAATGGGTGTCTTATGCGCCGTCCGGTAGGCCCATAAGGCATCGTTCAATTTAATTGACCAATCCTTACGGTCCGTCCGTACGGTCTTTTGCAAGATCTGTTTGATCTGCCGATTTGACACCTCCACTTGCCCACTTGTTTGGCGGTGGTAAGGGGTAGCAATTTTATGGTCAACACCATACCGTTTTAATAGTTTGCCAAACCGAAAGTTTTTAAAATGAGATCCTCCATCACTTATAATGACACGCGGAATCCCAAACCTTGCAAATATGTGGGATTGGACAAAACTACAAATGATGGTATGGTCATTCGTCTTGGTAGCTATTGCTTCGAAACGGCCACCAAGATGTACAAGTTACCATAGGAATTGGGAAACGGGCCCATAAAGTCAATACCCCATACATCGAAAATATTAACAATGAGGATTGGCTGCATGGGCATCCGTCCCTTTTTGAAATGCCCCCTAACCTTTGGCAATCAACACTCAACACAATTTTTAGCAAACTCAAATGCATCCTTAAATATAGTTGGCCAATAAGACCACAATTCAACACTTTATGTCCCGTTTTGTGACCACTAAAATGGCCACCACATTCAAATGAGTGCACATGTCTCAACACGCTAGGAATGTCTTCGTCGGCAACACACTTTCGGATTCTCTGATCCGCACACTCTCTCCACAATTCCGGTTCCTCTAACCGGTAATACTTGATTTGAGACAAAAAATGTTGTCTCCTCCGTCGATCCCAATGTTCCGGTAAGTCACTTGTAACAAGATAATTAACAATGTTAGCATACCATGGCAACTTAGATAAACTCAAAATATGCTCATCCGGGAATGACTCATTGATCTCTACAGATGTAGGATCCTCCTCAAAAATCACCCGGGACAAGTGGTCGGCCACCACATTCTCACTTCCCTTTTTGTCCCGGATCTTGAAGTCAAATTCCTGCAACAACAATACCCAACGAATTAGTCTAGGCTTAGCATCCTTCTTTTCCATGGGATACCTTACGGCACTATGATCCGAGTAGATAATCACTTTATTACCCCAAATATAAGCTCTAAACTTATCCAATGCGTATACCACCGCAAGTAGCTCTTTTTCGGTTATCGTGTAATTCAATTGTGCGTCCGAAAGAGTCTTACTTGCGTAGTACACCGCAACGGGTTTCTTGTCAACCCTTTGACCAACACGCCCCAACCGCATAATCACTTGCGTCACAAAAAATTCAAATGGAAGTGACCAATTTGGCGATTTTAAAATTGGGGCTTCAACTAACTTTTGCTTCAAAATGTTAAAGGCTTCTTTACATTTTTCATTAAACTCAAATGAGACGTCTTTTAATAAAAGATTGCATAAAGGTTTTGTAATGTCACTAAATCCCTTAATAAACCTCCTATAAAAACCCGCGTGTCCAAAAAATGACCTAATGCCTTTAACACTCGTGGGGTAGGGTAAAGTAGAAATAACCTTAACTTTTGCCCGGTCTACCTCTATCCCACGACTTGACACCACGTGTCCCAAAACTACCCCCTCTTGAACCATGAAATGGCTCTTCTCCCAACTCAAAACCAAGTTAGTTTCAACACATCTTTTTCGTACTTTTTCAAGTTGGTCTCGACAAGTTTCAAAAGATGACCCAAAAATGGAGAAATCATCCATGAAGATCTCCAAAGACTCCCCCACCATATCCGAGAAGACACTCATCATGCACCTTTGAAAGGTGGCGGGGGCGTTACATAATCCAAACGGCATTCGCGTAAATGCGAATGTGCCGTATGGACACATAAAGGTGGTCTTTTGTTGATCTTCCGGATGAATAGCAATTTGATTGTATCCGGAATATCCATCCAAGAAACAATAAAATTTTTGTCCGGCTAGTTTCTCCACAATTTGGTCAATGAATGGTAAGGGAAAATGATCTTTAGAAGTAGCGTTATTCAACTTCCTATAATCTATACATATAAGCCACCCGGTTACCGGCCGGGTAGCCACCTCCTCACATGCGCCATTTTTTACGACTTGAATACCTGCCTTCTTGGGACGGTTTGTGTAGGACTCACCCACTGGCTATCAGAGATGGGGTAAATGATACCCGCATCGAGCCACTTCAATACCTCTTTCTTGACAACTTCCCGCATATTTGGATTCAACCTCCTTTGTGCATCATGAGTGGGTGTGATGGTGTCATCAGTGATGATCTTGTGCATCACTACCGAGGGACTAATACCCTTCAAATCCACAATGGTCCATCCAATAGCCGCCCTATTAGTGACCAAAATCCCCATCAACTTCTGCTCTTGTTCCTCGGTCAAATTCGAAGCAATTACGACCGGAAGTGTGTTGCCCTCTCCAACATACGCGTACTTGAGATGTTTGGGCAACACCACTCAACTTCCGGAGGCTCTACTAACGACGGCTTCAACTTTGTATCAGTAGTCTCCGATACGCTCTCCACTTGGTGCGTCCATGTCGGTTTTCCCTCTTTAACCGCAAGCACCTCACGTCTATGCTCCTGTTTGTCTCCACCTGTGACCTGTAAACATAGAACACTCCTCCATTGTGTTCTCCTCATCCACGACTGTGTCGCAAAGAGGTATACACTGGTCAATAACATCTGCCATATAGCATTCGTCGTCAACTGAAGGATTCATGAGTCCGAAAAAACATGTAACCTCAACCTACGATTTCCAAATGGTATGTCAACCGTCCCCTTTTTACAATCAATTTGAGTATTCGCGGTTGCAAGGAACGGTCGACCCAATATCACCGTAGGTTGTTTGGTTGGGTCCATGCCACATAATCAAGTAACAAAAAGTCCACCGGATAATAAAAGTCCTCGACTTTCACTATCACATCAGAGACAATCCCACGGGGTAATTTAGGAGTCAAGTCGGCTAACACCACGGTGGTATTTGCCACTTGAAGGGGGCCAAAGTCATATTGGTCATATAAACTACCCGGTAGGATGCTCACGCTAGCACAAAGATCAAGGAGCGCCTGGTGAATTTTTAATCGCCTACTTGGACCGAGATAATGGGTACGCCCGGATCTTGAAGCTTGGGTGGAAGGGCACCCGAAAGGATCGAACTCACATTTTCGGTCAAGTCTAATTTCTTTGGAAATTTATGAGTTCGTTTTTGGGTACAAAATTCTTTTAGGTACTTAGCATAAGTCGGAACTTGTTTGATTGCATCCAAAAGAGGTAAATTGATTTTTACTTGTTTGAAAACTTCTAACAACTCTTCTTGTTGTGGACCTCTTTTGTTCACAATCTTTTTAATGGGTCCCTTCAATGCTTCGGGATAAGGGGCAGTATTACCCTCCACACCCTTTTCCTTAGCAATGGGGACGGATGTGACCACAACGGGTGTTTTGACATCATTTTTAACAACTTCCTTGTTTTGACCCGTTTGACCATCATCACTCTCTTCATCACTCACTTCTTCCATCACCCCTTCAACAAACTGAGATGGTGGAGTTTTGACACCGTTATCAATGACTCGACCACTACGTAAAGAAATTTTATTGATTGGTACTTCACGTGTGTTCTTTCTGGAAGATCCTTGATGTTTTGGATTTACGTGGTATCGCTTGGAAGACTTCCTCCGCTACCTCTCATTTGAGCCATCTCCTCCACTAGTTGGCCCACTTGCTTTGCTAAGGCTTCATGTGATTTGTCTCGAATCTCATTCTCCTTCTTAGACTCTTGCATCATCGAAAGCATCGCATCCATTTTAGCATTCAAGTCACTACCACCCCATTTTGATTTCCCGTACCACTTCCACCGCCACCTTGGTTGTTGTAATTCCTTTGGTACCCACCTTGATAGTTACTATTGTCACGACCTTGGTACCCTTGGTTGTACTTACGTTGATAACCTCTTTGGTTACCCCCTTGACCGTTTTGGAAGGAAGATCCGCCTTGGTTACCCGCATGAAAATTCGGGTTCATTTGGTTTTCGGCGTTCCCGTAACGAAAATTCGGGTGATTTCTCAAACCGGGATGTTAAGTGTTTGAATTCATATCGTTATTCTTGCATTCTCCAAACACTTGATTCACTTCTTCAACCTCTTCGGCTTTCCCCATTTGACATTCACTGGTCTGATGGTCAAGTCCCCCACATCCGTCACAACCTGCGAATTGCACCACATTCACATCCTTTTTCTTCATGCGTGCCAACTCCCGTTCTAAAGTAGCGATTCGATCTTTGGAACTAGAATCAAGATCGGGAAGTGACCGGGAGATAGGGTGCTTCTTAGCTCGGTCAGCCGACTCTTTGGCTTTTGATCTTTTCGCCATCCTCTCGAGGAATTCCCAATCTTCGTCCTCGTGATTGCTTAGTATCGTCCCTTGCTAGTCGACTCGAGATGGTTCCATGTCTCACCATCTAAACCCCGTACAAAGCATTTCACCAACTCAAACTTCTCAATTTGATGATGTGGACACTTTCGAATTAGTTCTTTGTACCTCATGAATGCTTCGTGTAACGGTTCACTCGAAAGTTGGTTAAAAGATCGGATTTCATCCCGAGCATCATCAGTTTTGGACATTGAGTAGTATTCATCCAAGAATGCTTGTTGCATCTCAACTCATGTACTGAATACTATTGGTCGGAAGGGTCAAAAACCATTTCTTTGCCTTGTCTTTCAATGAAAATTGAAATAATCGAAGGCGAATCTCATCTTGTGAAAAGTTTCCCCCTCAATAGTGCTACAAATCGCCGAAAATTCTTGCAAATGCGTGTACGGCTCATCATTTGATCGCCCATTGAAATGCAGAAGAATGTTGATGTAGTTGGGCTTGCAATCGAATACTAATCTTCCTCGAGGTGGTACGATTGGAGAATCATTCTCCGATATCATTGGTCGAAATCGACCATCAACCCCTTGTGGTGGATGTTGGTTGTTGCGGTCGTCATTTCTTAGCGGACCATTCACATCTTAATTAACCGGTGGTCCACGATTTACTCGTCGGTGTTGTGGTTGATTAGCCACACCCACAAACGCGGGAATCCGAATGTTGTTATTGTTTCGATTGTTGTTCGGATGCCTTTGGTGTTGTTCCGGGGTTGGCGATTGTTTTGATAACCGATATCTTGTTTGTACCCACAATCATATTCATTCCCATAACCGTACTCGTCATCCCACTCTTCATTCTCGTAACTTGGAACACTAAATCTAGCATCATCTTGAATGTTGTTCCTTAACTCGTCGTAATTCGGTTCATAATGTTCGCATCATTTGGGTCTACCCACTCGAATTCGGGTTGATTGAAAATTTTTCAGGACCCAAGTTTTGGTTGCGGTTACGGTTGTTAAGGTTGGGTAGAGGGTTTTGGTTTTGAGGTTCGTTTTGTCAAAGTGGGTTGGCTGGTGGGCAGTTGTTGTTGCCCCCCGAGCGATTGTTACGGTTTTGAGGGTTTTGTTGATCCATTGGAACGGTTCCAAAGGACGGTGTGGATGGTGACTTTTGGGTAATTTGATTAGGGGAAAGTGTTGCCTCTAACCGGCTTGCTAAATTTCTCCTTGCCACTTGCTCGATTTCCGGTTCGTAGACTAACAGTGATGTTCGCCCGGAATTCCGTGTACGCATGCACTAGCTGTAATCTGCACAAGTAACACACCCCACGTAACACAAAAGCAAATAAAACAAAAGAAACAAGTACTTAAACAGATAATCACAAATTTTCAAACACAATCCAAAGGCAAAGCGCACTAACTCCCTGGCAACGCGCCAAAATTTGATCGGAGTGTGCACCCCGGTCAAAGATAATACTTTTATGCCCGAATTACCCTTAACAAATGCGTTAGTGGTAGTAAGGGGTCGATCCACGAAGAGTATGTGGATTACGTATGGATTAATCTAATTATGAAGTTGTCACGTTTTATGAAGCTTGCTGTTTTGATTAACTTAATTTGTTGGATTGGAAAAGGTGTCGGAATTTACCAACGATGATTTTGAATGTGATTAATTACTACTATTATTCAAACACAAGTAAACGCAATTGCAAATGATGATTTAAATAATATGAGAAAAAGGGTTCACACCCGGTTTAGGTAATTGCCAACCTAGGGTTTCTACAAGTTTTAGACTCAACTAAATTGCATAACGATTAACGGATTTAGTGTACCGTGACTTAGGTGCCAATAACTATCAACGTTACAAAGAACGGACAAAAATGCACTTTGTAATCACAACAAGTAAAACCTAACCAAGACAACGCATAAATACACATAACATTTCGTAAAGTCATAACTTTATAATTGTTCGACAATTTACGAATACGAAACAAATGCAAACAATTGTCAAAGGTTTCAAAAATCAATACAATTTGTCAAAAAAGTTAAATCAAGAACAATCGAAACCTTAAATTAAACAACTACCTACACCGGGGTGAAACCAAGGTGATTAGCCCTCATGGTGAACGGAACACGATCAACGATGATTAAGAACTTGATTCTTGACATCTTGGAGCTTTATGATACAGGGAGATGGTGGTTGGGATTGGTGATGATGTATGAAGGTGATCGGTGGGTGATGATGAATGATTAGGGTTTGGATTAGTGGGTTGATTCAGATGATTTGGATGGATTGGAATGGTGAAAGATGATGTTGGTTAATGATTGTGGCTCCAAGAAGGTGTTTTAAACTCCAAGAACTCGTAACTCCTCAAAATAGGTCAAAAACCATGTTTTAACCCGTCCCCAACTCAACAAACTCAAAAAACTCGCGAAACAGATTTAGGAGGCCCGTCAGCGACGACCTAATACCCCGTCGGCGACGGCCTGTGTTATGTGCCTTTTTGCCAACGCTTAAAGCTCCTGTCTACGTAGAATTGGGGCACGGGAGTATCCATGGTGCGTCGCCGACGGACCAATGTGGCGTCAGCGACGGACCTTCTAAACTCAGTTTTCTGATTTCTTCGTTTCTTGATTCCGGTTGATCCCATTCGTGTTCCGGTGCTCCGTTTGGCTTCCAATTAGCTTCTTAAACTTCATTAGACCTGCAAAAACACAATTCTAATTAAAAGTAGGCTATTCGGAATTAAAAGTTACGTAAAAACATTAACTTAAACCAAAACAAAAGCCGGTTTACACCCACGCATCATATATCGTAATTTATTATATAGTGCTAATAATAAGATTAGCGTGTGAGACTAGACTAAGTGCGGTGACGAGAGAGAGAGAGAGAGAGATGTTGTCGTATGTTGAGGCGACATCGAAAAAATAGAACAATTAATAAGTATAAGTACTACGTTGAAAATCGTACCGTTAACAACGTCGTTCTGCGCCCGGTCGTTGTTGATATTGGGGACCCTTGCTTGAGCTGTTGTTGTTGTTGGAGCTTCGGTTGCTGGTGCTACAGCTGCTGTTGTTGCGGCTGCTAGGGCGGCGAGCTGAGTCGACGGTGCTGGAAGTGCTGTTAAACTTGTTGTCGTGGCCCTGTGCGGCTGTGGTGGTGAAGTGACCGAAACAGTTGCAATTGTTGCAATAGCGGCAGTTGGCTCCAGCCTGGTGGTGGTATGTACACCTCTGACACAGGGGGAGAGTCCCAGTGTACACGCGCCTTAGGTAAGGTGGACCTGTTTGGAGAGGTTCGGGGTTAAGCAGTGTAGTTGCTGAGCAATTGAGACTCAAACTTTTTCTCTTGCGGCTAGGCTTGGCGGTGGCTTGCGGGGGTGCGCGTCGACGGATGGTTTGGCGGTAGCTTTGGTTAACCTTCTTGGTGGGATTCTTGGAGAAGAATCCAGCCAAGATTTGCTTGTCATTGTTCTCTGCGTCCAAATGATAGGTTTCTTCGATGGTAGCCGGTCTTGCAGCTTCGACAAAATCGCCCACACTCTCAGGTAAGGCACGTAGGTACTTCTTGATGGCCTTTTCAAGAGTGTCGACTTGGCTAGGGCAAATAATGCTAAGCTGTTTGAACCTTGCTCTGAGGCCGATGTTGTCACCTTCAACTTGCTTGATATCCCAAAACTCGTTTTCTAGCTTTTGGACTTTGTGGGGAGGACAATACTCTTCCTTCATGAGCTCCTTCAGCTATCGTTCCCGCGTTTGTTACGCTCGGCTGTCCACCGGTCGAGTGCTCTTGATTGAAATACTCCTGTAGCACACGTGGTACGAAGATGCTTGGGGCACCCACTCTGACGGAGGGTAACCTCGATATCATCGAACCCTGAAACATCTGAGATACACCTTCTTCGCCTGTGAAGGCTATCGGATCACAAGCTTTGAACTGCTTGTAGGAGAAAGTAGACTTTTGTGCATTGGTCTTAGAGTCTTCCGATGTTTGAGAATTGCTGAGGGCTTGAACCTGAGTGATGATTGAGGAATAACCTTGGCCATTTATTTGGCCATGGGCGAGGCAATACTCTTATGGCGGTTCTTCTGGCTTGATGTCGCGAGTTGGAAGTGCTCGAAAACATCTAGACAAAGAGATTTGGAATGAGATTCGATCATAATGGTTTTGAAATTGCGTGGCGATTTATCGCATTAAAAAGTTGTTATAAATTGATATTGTAACACGTATTTCTAAGGTACATAGGAAAACACATATTTCCTAGATTCTCACGTATTTTCTAGGTACATAGGAAAACACATATTTCGTGCTAATCGAATACGCAGAGTGAATGATTCATCGAGAGTTTGCGGTTTTCACACCTAATCTCGACAAATCGACTCATTTGTGATGTACGGGTATCTTTGCAGCTTCATGTGTTGTGTCCAAGTCTTAGAAACGACTTTGTATAGTATTTTAAGTCCAAAGATAATGTTTTAATCGGATAAGCAAGGAATAAGCACATAGTTTCCTACTATAGACTAGGCAATTTACCTAATTCCCTATAGTTATCGCTCTGATACCAATCTGTCACACCCCAACCGATGGCGGAAACATCGGAATGCGGCACTTAGCGACGAGATTGCTTAAAAGATTTCCACAACGAGTAGTTGCGACAACATAGATTAATTTCATTTCACGACAAAACTAATGTCATACAACCAAGTACAAATTGTTCAAATAGGAAATACATTTGATAGATAAAAGTCTAGGCGTGTATCTAAGATAGCCTAAACTTGATTCCAGATAACCTGCGTTTAACCTGCAACATACGTTAAAATAATGTCAATACAAAAATGTATTGGTGGGCATACAAGTTTTTAACATAGTAATATAGTAGATGAAAGCGTCGCGAATTTCCACATACGTAAACATGATACAACACAACATATAAGCAGATTTGACAATTACACATGCTAAGTCCTGTGTAGCAGCGAAGGAGAGGTGTGAAGCCCTTAACTAGACCCCGTCGGGTGCGAGCCAAACTATAGTACCATACTAGCTAAGGTGGAAATTAACAAGTAAAAGTCCTAGCATATATGTATCAAGCATCACGTGTAAATATGTATATTAGATATTCGCGTGTGATAAGTCAGTTTAGTACGTATGAACGTATGTTACACCAAAAAGTGTGTTTAAAGCGAAAAATGGTTCAAGCATACTCACATTGAGTGCTTAAATAGCAAGTCACGAGCGAGATGGGTGAGGAGAGTGTCGGGTTAGCCTGCCCGTAGGAACAGAAGTACATCAGTCTTCCAGAGTGCTGAATGGTTGAACGGGAGTGGTGCGGGACAAACAAATGGGTCGCACGAGGCTTCATTCGCACGAGGCATCACCCTCGTCTGAGTCATCACTCGTACGAGTGATGGCTCATACGAGGCATCACCCTCGTGCGAGACATCATTCGTACGAGCGACTGCTTGTGCGAGTGACCTGTTTTCGAGTCCAAAATCGAGTGTTTTTGTGTCGTTTTTTCGGGAAATCGAGTGTTCATCCTTCCAGCCTTAGGGCACTGATTGAACCTTGAGCCGGAGAGGTCTTTTGAGCGAGCTAGTCTCTCGTGGAAACTCGGACTGGGTCGTACGGACCCATAGTGGTTCGTGCAAGCCAGCCTAGTTTGCACAAGTGACTGTTCTTGCGTCTTCTTGCAACCGGAACCGAGTTTTCGCCTGAAACGGATGTAGTTTCAAATCCTTTTCATTGCGGTTTTAACACCGCTTCGTCCCACTTATGTAGTGAACGAAACATATGTCGGTTTTGTCCGTTTTTGTGTAAAAATCGAGTTTTTAAAACAGTTTTCTTAGGATCAACACCTGGTGAGTTTGAAACAACAAGGTTTCTAGTCTTGAGAAGCCCAAGCTAACTCCAACATACTCGTTTAAGCTGAATCCGAGGTAAAAACAGAAGGTTTTATGAAAAAGATGAAGATTTTCATAAGCAGAAGAAGTTTAGATGAATCGGACTCGTGTAAAAATTGTTGTAGAAATCGTTGTGATTCACGTGGAAAGCGTTGTTTTTACCTGGAAACGGAGGAGAGCGTGTAGAGAGCGTTTCATGCGAGTGACAACAAGGTGAGCATGAATGCACGAGTGAGGTTTCGTGCGAGTGGTGACTCGTACGAGTGAGTCTGGTTTGCGTGTTGGCAGTTTTCATTCGGTGACTTCGTTCGTATTAGTTAGTTTAAGTACGTTAAGTCATTTAGCAATGTGTTAGGCGTTGTGTCGCGTAATAATGCGTTAAACCGAGTTTAGCGAGTGAGCGAGCGAGCGAGCGAAGGAGCGTTGCGTGGAGCGTTTTAAGTATTAAGCGTTTAAGCGAGATAAAACACGTTTTAGTTCCCAAGTTTTATGATGTCGTGTTGGTGTGTAAACGAGCGAGTAGTCTTAGGTACATCGCGCGATTATCATAGTGTAACGAAGGCGTTGTAAGTGAAAGTGTCATGAAGTGCGATGTATCATGTTTAGTTAGGCGATGTAGTGCGAAAGTATGCGATGTAGCGTAGTAAGCGATATAGTTCACATTATGATCCGAATCTCGAGTGCTAGGCGTAACAAGAGTAACGAGCGCGAAAATGCAGGTTGTTACAACTATAATCTTATAACAATCCAACATAATTAGGAAAGACTTGAGCTTTGCCTACACGATTGAACAAGACATCTACGCAACCTTTGAGTACATAGTCGCCTCCTTTACGTTTTCAAATGTTTTGGGGTGATTCATATGTGCCTACTAGTACGTTTCCCAAAGTTTTCAAAACATTATAGTTTATATACGTATCTATATGCTATTCTATAATGTGTGAAACTTGGTGTGCGTTATCTGTAACACGAGTATGTTCATTAACTTTGGCCAAGCCGACCGGTAGTATGTTATGGTACCATAGGACTGACACTCCCGCTACCAAATTTACCGGGTTTGTGGGGAAGTTTGGGAACGACATAAAAGGTGAAACACAATTGAATAAACCATTTGGTGGTTTGTTCGACGAGTCAAGGACGATTGGTTTACACAAAACAAGTGTGACAAGTGTGAAAAATCCCGGTAAGCTTTTCTTGGTACAAGTCCGTGGTAATCGGACGTGATATGTGTATCATGATATTGTTGTGATTATGTATGATACGAATTCTGGAACATGTTACACCGACCATAATAGGAGTATATGCCAAGTAATTACCAAAAACATTACGTTGATGCTATGCGTCACCTACATGGTAAGACAAAGTCGTGAATGAATTGACGACTCTCGGAATACGTATTAGTAAACATGCATGACTGGTGTATTATGCTAAACGATATCTGTTACGTCTTGGGGGAAATCCGAGAGCACGTCATGGTTAATATGACACTATTAAGGACCAACAATGTGAGGTTGGTGTACTTAGCCTTTAACAACGTGTTAAACAGGGACTTGACGTTTAACAGCGCCATTACACATTCGACTGTGATTATTAGGCCAATGGTAGGGCTATTTAAGATTCTGAGTTCCTGAAATATCTTATTTCTGTGCCATAGACCCTGACATAGTATTTGAGGCAAATCGGAAAATGGGCACGCAAAACGAGGAATTTACCGGTGAGGGAAACACCTTTGTTTGAAAGCAATGAAAGACAACCAAACATGCAAGGAACGGTCAATCAAGCCTAAAAACATTTAAGCGACACTAATACGAGGTCATTTGATTAAAACGTAATTGTGCTCGGGTTTTGAGACGGTTATGCTGGATTTTTTAAAACCGAGTGTTTTGACACTAAGAACGCGAAAAACGGAGTCCGTTTCGCAAATCGGAGACGCGTCTGAGACCCGAAGACGAACTTGAACGCGCCATCGAAGATAAACATCATCTTTATACATGAAAAGACAAAGCACGACAAAGCGCGGATGGGGTAGGGGCAACCCACCTATGCCGCCCCCTTTATTTAAAGGTTTTTTTTTCCTTTTTAATCCATTTTTCTTTTAATTTTACACAAAAAATCTGGTCATCTTCACCAATTCTCAGCTGCTCCAGCCATTAACAACTTCAAATCAAAGGTATCAACCTTGGTTCTTATGGTTTTAATCATGTTTTCTTGACTATACATGATCTAGATCATGAAAACCCTTTCTAATCCATGATTTTTGAAGGTTTAAACAAGTTTATGGGCAAATAAGAACACCTTGTGAATTCCCTGGTGTTCTATGGCAGCCATGATCACAAATCTTTTGGTTTTGATACCCTAATCAACACCTATTCGACAAAATCGCATAACTATTCGATTAACCGAAAACAATGAAACAGGGCTTGATTGACATGGGTTATGGCATGGTTGGATTGTTCCTGGTATATAGGTACTGAGAATGGCTCACACACACTTCTGGGCTCAAGAAAAACACTTGGAATCGAAGGAATCGTAGGTATATCACCCTAAACTCGAATCTAGAGTAGGCAGAATATTGTTTAGACCATAACTTGGTCCGTGGGTATTGGATTGAGCTAAAATTTGGTGTAGTGATGTAGGATATTGACAAAAGGACCACGTAAAAGTTTATAATTTGTGGAATTTTCTACAATTTTTGGTGAATGTTTGACTGTTTTACCAAACAAAATTCGGAAAGAAGTACCAAAAAAAGTCAATAAATCACTAAAATTTACATGAACACTAAGGAACATATGAGAAACGTTCTGGAAAGTTTCGGAGTCCATTGGTTGAGTTTTGATTTGGATTAAAAATCCACGTTTTTATGAGTTTTCAGTAGCCAGAAACGCACTGAAACGAAATCGGAAAAATCCCATATTTTTACAGAGAGTTCCTGGACAAATAAGGAAGTTCCAGGAATATTTTTGGAATTTTTGGAACTCGGATGATAAGCAAAATGAATTATTCGGTGGAATACTGTTTTTTAAATGATTTATTTGAGAAGTTAAAATAGCTTTATAAATTCCCAAAATATTTTTCCTTGAATCTATATACTTTTACCGACTTGAACAAAAATTTCTAGAATTTTAAGAAACATGTAGATTAGATGGGATTTTTCGACCTTTAAAACTCTTATTTTAACTAAATTCGGCAGTTTACCGGATAACGAACCTGTCGAAACTGGGAACGGACCAAAACCTATCTTGACTATAATTGGAACACCGGGAGTCTTTTGGGAGGTTCCAGGGTAAGCAGAACACTCTGGGTGTGTTCCACCACCGTTCGGGAAGATCCCCGATGGCGAAAATGGAAACTCAAATTCGGGGGACCTAGAGCCTCCAAACGTCCGGATTTCTTTAATGAATACTTAATCTTTTCTAAATAACAATGTATTGGAACTGTCTAAATCTTAGGGTCGTTATCCGAACACATAAAACAGCCGACTTTGGCTGGCACGCGAACCGGTGCCTGAGAGCCAAACGTGAAACTAATCACACCCTAACATCCATCACCACACCAGGATACTATATGTACAATATGAATTGAAAATACCCACTTAGACCCAAGTTATAGGCATTACCGACCTAGCGACTGATATTAGTAATCACCTGCATGATTGTTGTTAAAGCCGAACCAGCTTACATATACTCCTAGTGCTACCTATGATGCTACTATCCTGTTAGTTTCACTTCCCCGCTTTTAAGTTTGTTTTCCTGTTTTCTGGGGACTTGCATGTTAAAAACTGTGTTGATTACACCAATGTGGGAGTGAGTTTCACTTCCCCACTTTTGAATTATTTTACTGTTTTCTGGGGTAACTTGCATGCTACAAAACTGTGTTAATTGCACCAACTTGTGATGAGATGAATTTTATAACACACGGTCCGGCAAGCTGAAGGTGTCGGTTGTGACACGGTCTGGCAAGCTGAAGGTGCTTGTTATAACACGGTCCGACAAGCTGAAGGTGTTGGTTGTGACACGGTCCGGCGAGCTGAAGGTGCTTGTTGTGACACGATCTGGCGAGCTGAAGGTGTCTGTGTGATAAATCTGTAAACTGTGACTGTGACCAGTGCAATTAAACTTGTTAACACATATTGTTCCACAACAACTAAACTAGTGGAACTCACCAGCAGCGTTTAGTTGACCCTTTTTTAAAACTAACATGCATTTCAGGTAACTTGAGACTGGTGTGATCCGTGTATGTTGTTCAAGACATGTTTTAGGCGAACCCTGATATAGACGCATGTGGCTTAGAAGACTTATGTGGTTCATGGGAACACGCAGTTGTAACATACATGTAGTATGTAATCAACCTTTTGTAAGTAATAAAATGTAGTGTCTTTATAAACCATGTGCTTGTACCAGAGGTGTCTGTTGCATCCCGTATTTTTTTCTTCCGCTGCAAGTCGGGGTGTGACAGAAGATGGTATCAGAGCCATTGGTTATAGAGAATTAGGTGCCTTTAAGGAAACCTTGACTATAACTACAGGCTCGGACCTTAGTGGACATCATTGGAAAAATTAACCTCTACTAAAAGTGGTTAGTGAACACTGTAAAGTATCCTATTTGCAAGTACCAGGATGGCCTTGTGGGAAAAGTGGGTTATTATGGTCTGGAACGTAATAATAGACTTGCTCATACGAGGCAGTGTTGGGAAAGCCGTGGTAATAAACACACTTAAATATGTGGAATGATATATACGTGTACCAAGGTGATAGTGTGTGAATGTTTGTGCGTGAATTGATACATGAATTGGGATTGGTGGATAATGCGTTACTACATATGCCTCCGGGATAGGCAGAAAACTGGTATTACAGTCCATTCCACATTCCTACTGACCACATATTTAATATCCACTAGAGTTGTATCCCTATCACACACACAGTTGTTACTTATACTTTATTATGTGAGAACTCAAGTCTTTATTACGATACATCTCACCAACTCTACCCTTATAGCTACTATAACGATGATTATGTACCAGACTGAGACTTCAATAAGAACATAGATACCCAAATAACGCGCAGGTCGTTCTGATAGACTGGGAGGATGTGTACGGATCCTTGTTCCACTTTTTGTTGCTTCACATTCGATTGTTATACAATCGCAGAGTTCAAACATCTAACAAAACTTTCTCATTCTTGAATCAACGATTCATTTGATTGTCCGCAGGATGCCTCTTCTGCTTACGATATTGGTTTTAGCTTTCACGTCATGTGATACTATGATACTTAGTGGTGTTCTTTAGCACATGTTTTGATATATGTATATCTGAATATGACGATCTCTAGGCTGTGGAAATGGCATGGAGTGCGTGAATAAGTTACCCTTCCCGCTTCATTCGATTCCATGGGGTATAAAATTTTGTGATTATACAGGTTCCTTTGAAACGCCTTGTGTGTGGAACCTTGTTTCGTTGACCGCCGGTTACACCGTGTTCTTTTACGAGTAATGATTGTCTCGGATTTCAGTTGGTTATTCGCGGAAAGTAATAGGAGGCCAGAATATCTCGGTGAACTCACCGGAACATTGATCATGTATATGGGTGTGATGGATACGCTGCGGTACTTCCTATATATAAACACCAGGCTACATTATCAAGGTACCGTTACTCAGGGCATACCAGCTTCATGTTGCGACTCGTTCGGTTCCAAATGGACAATACAGGGTGAGACTTCGACCCTGTTTGATGCGATAAATGATGCCACAGTTGTTGTAACAACGACACCTATATACGTTTGCGGTGGTTTTAAATGAAAGGTAGTTTGGGGGGGGGGTTGACATGTAACGACTTTTGGGTTAATCCGGGAAAGGTCTTTTCTTCAAAATTATAGTACGACTTTCTAGGGGTACTACACCCTGGTAGTAATCTGTACTGAACTATGCGGGTATAGCCGGTAATAGCTTACCCACATCGATTTACCCAATGATTGATTCATGATAGGTAACAATCCTTCTGCCTGTGGTTAGACAATTCATCGTAATTTATTTCGTTTGGCGGGATTTACTCGAACGTATAGTCATATATTTGAAATCACTACGTTGCGACGAACCAACTATGCTTATGTCGCCGACCGTCGTCTATGAAACTATTCAGTTGAAACATATATTTCCTTTAGTAGCTGTTATTCGCTAATGATACAATCTCTAATTCTTAATAAGGACGCGTAATTAGCATCGGCATTGAGAACCCAAGGGGATTTAGGGGTGACATATAAATGGAAAAACCTATTCGGTGTAATCAAAGTTCGGAAAGGAGTTGCGTAGATGTGAATCGGAGTATATTAAGACTCGTGGAAGCAGAAGCATTTTTGCATATCCCTCGTAACCGTTAACACCTCGTATTAACAGGACACTCCTAGGTATACGTTTATTTATAAATATACAACATTATACACGGTCCAATCCAAGTGTCAATTGGGTAGTCTTGGTCGAGGGTGACGTAACCCCCGGGGCGAAATCAGAAAATTATAATCAGGAAATAATTCGAATAATTGCTTCAAATCAATTCAATTCTCTTTACTAACACTATTTGAAAGTGTTGAGGTCTGGTACATATAAATTACTAATTTAATACATCCTATTCTTTTAATCAATGTTCAACCATGCTGCAGTACGTTAGCTTCCTATGGAACTACGACATGTGTTTCGGTGATAGAACCAAATGGCATACAACTTTGAATCCTATCAATTTAATTCAAACTACTACAAGATAAATCCCCAGTAACTCGAAGTAGTAATGAATGAGTAGTACGGAGGACCCATAACGAAGCTACCTCTTAATGAATATTTAATAAACAAAATGACACAAAGCGGATTTTCATCGAACAATTATTTTATGTATATATACATATATCTAATTCGAAGGACGATATTTAAAAGAATCATATAAGATTTTTATATATCAAACGATCCCTTGTTTTCAGCCTCGCATAACTTAGTGAAAATATGTTCTAATGAAAGACGAGATCGCCTTTGAGTAGTATTCGAGTACCGTAATTTGATGATTAACCTATGTGACAACTCTTATTTACATCTTCAAACTCTAGACTACACGGGGTCTTGACCTGAATTCTTTCGGTAACGCTGAGATACTAAGTCTTGAATCAATATCACCCGTATGAGGGTAGTGCATTCATGCTAGAAATCGCATAAGGGGATACACGGTTCTTTGATTCCTTTCGATTAAGGCTTTTCACGTCACGATACCCTACGCTTGTGAGTAACAAAGACTATGCGTTAGACGGTGTTGTTTGTCCTTGTGAGTATACGAGAAATAAATTCTTTAGATCAGGGGAGTATTGTTGAACCACCCCTCTCTTCCTTCGAATGGTTGGTACCTTCAATTGATTTCAGTTTGATCGATTTAAATAAGTATTCGTAAAATACGATGCTACCCAGAAACTCGATTCTTCTTATTTTCGAGTAACGAAAATTCTTGTGTTACTTAAGGAAACAAGAACGAGAGAAATCTTAAGGAAAATACTGTATATATATACATATATACCTGGGTATTCGTACCACGAGTGAAATTCACGATCGGGGGATGATTTTCGGAAGCGGTTGCGCTATCATTTGCGCGATTTCCGCCTCAGTCATTTGTGATGAGCGTTTCGGGGTCATTCTATCATAAAAAATACTTATATACATGTATCAATGTCACATATTCAATCGTCCCATATTACACAATTTCGATGCACGCATGAGTCCACAACATGTATAACCAACATCATTATCATGTATATAATGATATCCGTCATTATACAACTGTTAAATTTGCACTTAAAATTAACCCAAAAAGGGCTAGTGCTTAAATGCGCGGTCAGAATATGTCACCGGAGTGACGTATATACGCCATAATATGAAAAGCACGAACTACCTGCATGAAGGAACAAGGTCAAAACCAAACTCTCTTTGAAATAGGAGTAGTCATGAGTCGTCCGATATAATTGGTGTCTTTTGGTGTGCTGAACCCACCTGGGGGAAAACTAAACCAGAATCTAGTAGTCCCAATCATTCTAGATAAAGTGACTAGTGAATCTTCCGAATACGTCCCTCGGATATCATGGCCATCCAGAGGGGAATTCCTTTGATAAGCACGTATTATATACCTAAAATAGGAATAAGACTTTGACGCTACAACTAATTCTCTTCCAACTTGGAGAATTAGTTAACATACGCTACGAATTGTAGATACCTCGATGTGCGATACCAAGCTAAACTAAATGAACAAGGTGTAAATCGGTGCTTGGTTGGATGCACCGATTGGCTGTGAAATGACATTCATAACCTTTATTCGTGTCCTATCAATTGATGACGGTTTTCATGCAGCCTTTCTTAAAGTTCACTAGAATGGGAAATGATTACTTCTCGTTGTTTCCACTAATATTATCATTATGAAACGTTAGTAGAGCGTGGCTATGTTCCAACCCTGCAGGAGGGACTCCGTTGATGGGGAATCTTGATTCGATGACTCGTTACTTAGTCATCTTTTACAAAATTTCCTGCACGTCTACGGTCAATCTTGAGTCCATAATTGGGAGCATCATGGTGACACTTGTGATCGTTAGATACTCATCACGTCTTAAATATTTCTACGTATTATGGTATCATTCTAGGCATGGTGTTGCTTGAATGAAAGCCACATTGGGTAGACACTCTATCACTCCTGGTATATGGGAATTTTTATACGATTATCACCCGGAGAATCACATCGATGTTATCGAAGTTAATAAACAGTTGTACCACTGCTGGAGCCAAACTCCTGAAAGTTAACATAAACTTGAATTATTATTGTAGAAATTTTATATCTTTACAACATAATCCGGCTATTGGTGAGTAGCTTGGGCACACCATTGATGTAAGTGGGCAGATTCGTTGTTACTCGTGTACATGCCCGCCTTATGGAAACCTTGTGATCTCAAAGCCTTTCTCTTCCTTTTTCTCTACCATAGAATAGAGACTCTCATGGTCGGTTTGTAGTAACCAAAGATAACCACGTACACGACAACAAGGGAAGACTGTCACTCACAACTTGGTGAAACCAAATTTATCCTCTTTATAGAAACATGCGGAGCATGATGCTTACCATTGCGACGTTCGGACGAACCCTGGGAGGGTATCCATACTCCTCCTCTATAGGGGGTGTTCAATAACTATTAACCGAAATCGTAAATGAAACTTATGGTGTATGAATGATGAAGATAATGAATGCGAAGAAAACATAATAATTGCAGTTATCTGCAAGATGAATACGAGACCCTGTTCTACCGTGAGTCGAACAACACTCTCACTTTCAGATTGGAAGTGATGACAAACGTTACTCTTAGCAATAGTAGAAATTGTGGAAGGACAAATTACATAGCTACTATGTAGCCCAATTATCATCTCCGTACGATGATGATACTAAACAAAAAGCGAAAACATACTTGTCTGTCAGATGACTGACACAAATATAAATACTGAGCTTTCCAATGGATTACAAAACGAAATTTCGAGGACAAAATTCTTTTAACCGGGAGAGACTGTGACAACTGTGAAAAATCCCGGTAAACTTTTCTTGGTACAAGTCCGTGGTAATCGGACGTGATATGTGTATCATGATATTTTTGTGATTATGTGTTATGATACGAATTCTGGAACATGTTACACCGACCATAATAGGAGTATATACCAAGTAATTACCAAAAACATTACATTGACGCTATGCGACACCTACATGGTAAGACAAAGTCGTGAATGAATTGACGACTCTTAGAATACGTATTAGTAAACATGCATGACTGGTGTGTTATGCTAAACGATATCTGTTACGTCTTGGGGGAAATCCGAGAGCACGTCATGGTTAATATGACACTATTAAGGACCAACAATGTGAGGTTGGTGTCCTTAGCCTTTAACAACGTGTTAAACAGGGACTTGACGTTTAACAGCGCATTACACATTCGACTATGATTATTAGGCCAATGGTAGGGCTATTTAAGATTCTGAGTTCCCGAAATATCTTAGTTCTGTGCCATAGACCCTGACTTAGGATTTGAGGCAAATCAAAGAATGGGCACACAAAACGAGGAATTTCGTGGTGAGGGAAACGCCTTTGTTTGAAAGCAATGAAAGACAACCAAACATGCAAGGAACGGTGAATCAAGCCTAAAAACATTTAAGCGACACTAATACGGGGTCATTTGATTAAAACGTAATTGTGCCCGGGTTTTGAGACGGTTATGCTCGATTTTTAAAATCGAGTCTTATGACACTAAGAACACGAAAAAGGAGTCCGTTTTGCAAATTGGAGACGCGTCTGAGACCTGAAAACGAACCTGAACGCGCCATCGAAGATATACATCATCTTTTAACACGAAAATACGAAGCACGACAAAGCGCGGGTGGGGTAGGGGCAACCCACCTATGCCGCCCCCCTTTATTTAAAGGTTTTTTTTCCTTTTAATCCATTTTTTCTTTTAATTTTACACCAAAAATCTGGTCATCTTCACCAATTCTCAGCTGCTCCAGCCATTAACAACTTCAAATCAAAGGTATCAACCTTGGTTCTTATGGTTTTAATCATGTTTTCTTGACTATACATGATCTACATCATGAAAACCCTTTCTAATCCTTGATTTTTGAAGGTTTAAACAAGTTTACGGGATTAATAAGAACACCTTGTGAGTTCCCTGGTGTTCTATGGCAGCCATGATCACAAATCTTTTGGTTTTGATACCCTAATCAACACCTATTCGACCAAACCGCATAATTATTCGATTAACCGTAAAACAAAGAAACAAGGCTTGATTGACAGGGTTTTGGCATGGTTGGATTGTTCTTGGTATATAGGTACTGAGTATGGCTCACACACACTTCTGGGCTCAAGAAAACACTTGAATCGAAGAATGGCTAGGTATATCACCCGAAACTCGAATCTAGAGTAGGCAGAATATTGTTTGGACCGTAACTTGGTCCATGGTATTGGATTGAGCTGAAATTTGGTTTGGTGATGTACGTACTAACAGAAAGGTCCACGTAAAATTTTAGAAATTTTGGAATTTTCTACAGTTTTTGGTGAATTTTTTACTGTTTTACCAAACAAAATTCGGAAAAATACAAACGAAGTCAATAAATCAACAAAATTTACATGAACACTAAGGAACATATGGGAAAGGTTCTGGTAAGTTTTGGAGTCCATTAGTTGAGTTTTGATTCAGATTAAAAATCTGCATTTTTATGAGTTTTCTGTAGCCAGAAACGCACTGAAACGAAATCGGAAAAATCCCAAATTTTTACAGGGAGTTCCTGAAAAAATAAGGAAGTTCCAAGAATATTTTTGGAATTTTTGGACCTTGGATGATAAGCACAGTGAATTATTCGGTGGAATACTGTTTTTTAAATGATTTATTTGAGAAGTTAAAATAGCTTTATAAATTCTCAAAATATTTTTCCTTGAATCTATATACTTTTATGACATTCACAAAAATTTCCAGAATTTTAAGAAATATGTAGATTAGATTGGATTTTTCGACCTTTAAAACGCTTATTTTAACTAAATTCGGCAGTTTACCGGACAACGTACCTGCCAAAATGGGGAACGACCAAAACCTATCTTGACTATAATTGGAAGACCAGGAGTCTTTTGGGAGGTTCCAGGGTAAGCAGAACACTCTGGGTGTGTTCCACCACCGTTCGGCAAGATCCTCGACGGCGAAAATGGAAACTCAAATTCGGGGGGCCTAGAGCCTCCAAACGTCCGGATTTCCTTAATGAATACTTAATCTTTTCTAAATAAAAATGTATTGGCACTGCCTAAATCTTAGGGTCGTTATCCGAACACATAAAACAGCCGACTTTTGCTGGCACGCGAACCGGTGCCCGGGAGCCAAACGTGAAACTAATCACACCCTAACATCCATTACCACACCAGGATACTATATGTACCATATGAATTGAAAATACCCACTTGGACCCAAGTTCTAGGCGTTACCGACCTAGCGACTGATATTAGTAATCACTTGCATGATTGCTGTTAAAGCCGAACCAGCTTACATATACTCCTATTGCTACCTGTGATGCTACTATCCTGTGAGTTTCACTTCCCCGCTTTTAATTTGTTTTCCTGTTTTCTGGGGACTTGCATGTTAAAAACTGTGTTGATTACACCAATGTGGAAATGAGTTTCACTTCCCCACTTTTGAATTGTTTTACGGTTTTCTGGGGTGACTTGCGTGTTACAAAACTGTATTAATTGCACCAACTTGTGATGAGATGAATTTTATAACACACGGTCCGGCAAGCTGAAGGTGTCGGTTGTGACACGGTCCGACGAGCTGAAGGTGCTTGTTATAACATGGTCCGGCAAGCTGAAGGTGTCGGTTGTGACACGGTCCGGCGAGCTGAAGGTGCTTGTTGTGACACGATCTAGCGAGCTGAAGGTGTCTGTGTGATAAATATGTAAATTCTGACACGGTCCGGCGACTTATGTGGTTCATGGGAACACACAGTTGTAACATACATGTAGTATGTAATTTGTAAGTAATAAAATGTAGTGTCTTTATAAACAATGTGCTTGTACCAGAGGTGTCTGTTGCATCCCGTATTTTTTCTTCCGCTGCAAGTCGGGGTGTGACAACAAGGATGATTGGTTTATACAAAACAAGGATGATTAGTTTATACTTTAAACAAAATAAGGACGACTGGTTTACATAAAGTCACAAATGGTTTTCAGTTAAAGATATATAAACATACACATTTTTCTCTTAAATCGATTACTTTTACTTATACGGTTTTACAAAAGAAACACTTTTGTCAAGATTCATGGCTACAAGGTTTTCTTACTTATACCAACTTTTATAGCTGGTTAAACATATTGCAATACCAAACACATTTAATACATGTTTGATTACAATGTTTTCACTCATCAACTCTAGTAGTCGGACAAAGTATTGCAATACAATTCAAAGTCATCTATAAAACCTATGTTACCCAGCAACTTTGATTGATAAACCTGAAAAACAACTGATACAAAGTCTAAGACCAACAACAAATCTACTGCGATACAAGCAAAGAATCATTGAAGAGATCATCTCAACGAATCATAAACCCTAACTCATGAATCTGACATGTGAGATAGGACACCCTAACAGAGAGAAACTATGTGAAAATATGTGAAATATCTGAGAATGAGAAATTCTAACACACTAAACACCTTTTAAACTTGATAAATATAAGCTGAGTTGAGATACGCCAATCACACCACCTAAATCCTTTCTTGACGCCCACGAACCAGCCCAACTACTCTTCAAGTCTTCAACCAAGCTATAAATGACTAGCTCAACTCATCAAATAATCCATATTACACCTCACAAATACAATATAAACAAACACATTAGAATATTAACTAGAATATTAAAATTGACTAACACTAAAAGTATAATTTTTAACATTTTCATTACACATATTATCAACTTTAATAAAAAGCCAGTTAGAATGTCGAGTTTAATGGAAACTATGCAAGCTCAGGTGTTCAGGGTTCCAACAAGATATCAACATTTTCTGCCGGGTTAAGTTGCACAAATCATTTTTTTAATCTAGATCGGATTTTAACGGAAACTGTGCAAGCTCAGGTGAACCGATAAAGTCAAACAATAGTTGAAATCGGATTGTGAAAATCCGGATCGGGTTTGTTCGATGTGAAGGTGGATGAAACTTGATCCTACACACATGAATTGGATTATCCAAAAACGGTTTTTTTTTAAATCCGGATTTCAGATTTATTTAAGAAAATAAAAAAATATGTAAATTAAACTCGAAAAATCATTCGTTATTTTTTAAAATTGTTTCTATATTGTTGATATACCATAATTTCGTTAAAGAAGCATAGAAATATCAATAAGTAAATAAAATAAACTCACCAAAGTTCATCTTTGTAGATTTTTACAAGTGATATAACATAACACGATAAAAATATACCAAATAAGTAATACAAATACAAGATAAACTCAAAAAAAATTATTCAAAATATAAGAAAGATTTTTTAAATCCGGATTGGATACAATGCGAGGAGATCTGGAAAAAGTCTGGTGGGTTGAAATTTTTTTAATTCCAATTGGATCTAGTGGATCCTACCAGATTGTATCCGGTTTCAAAAAAAAACAAATTTGAATTTTCCATACACCTATACTGAAGGAGGTATAACTTTTGTCATTATGTTTATGTTGCGTTGGGTTCCGGTACAAACCATATTTATCATACAACCGTAAGAACAGATCCTAGCACTTACAAAGTTAAATTAGCACATACTAAAACGATACATACATAAAAGTAGCAGTTTTGAATTATATTATCCATGGTTGCAAAAGTCGCTAGTCGCTCCCTAGTGGGTTAAGCGAGGAGTTGAGAGTACTCGGCTAGGGGGAGAGTACTCGGAGTACTTGTACATGTTAAATTATAAAGAAATTAGTTTTCGGAACTTAAATGTATGTCAAATAACATAAATTTACTAATATTTATACAAAATGATATTTATTCTTTAATATGATAAACATAGAGATTATGTGTTATTTTTTTAATGTCAAACTCGACCTGAGTTGACCTACCAGAGCCGATTCAAGCCGAGGTTGACCGCGTTTGATCGATTCCGAGTAATTAGGCGGAGTTAAAGAAAGTCGCCTCTGGCAACCTACCTTGTAGCGACTACTCGGTGAGTACCCCGCCTTGTAGACCTTGTTTTATAACTATGTTATTAGCACATAAAATTAATCAAGATAACTGATTTTAGCACATATGTGAATGATATCAGCACTTTTCTTTATAAAAAAAAAAAGATCTAAATAAAGAATTAATTGCTTGTTAGCATTATTATAAGGAATTCAAGATAATTAATATTATTTAGGTTATCATTTTACCATTTATTTATAATTGGTTGGATGCCACATGACACTTTTTGAATGATTCTTACAGTTTGTATACAAAATTTGGTTTGTATTTGATCCTACTCCTATGTTTAGATTATCTAACCCCCTGCTCTTAACCTTGCTTACGTTGTAGTCTCCCAAAGGTCGAAGAATAATATAAGCGGGCGCATGATCAAAGTTTCTTTTAAATGTGAATGTGGTGCTAAATGAAAGGGAATATCAACAGTAGATATTCTGGTACTAAAAGAACAAACTAGCTAGGAAATATTTATAAGAGTAAATGGTTGAACATTACGAGTGGTATTGGATGAACATAATCATCCACCTACTCAACATAGGGAAGGGAATCCATATGCAATGAGAGATTATTTGATAATGAAACTAGTTTGGTGGCTGCAGAGGCAACGTATAACGTGCCGAATCAAACCAGTCTTGCAGCTCGGACCAACATCCGATCCAAAGAGTCGTCCAGCCCTGAAGGAATCTTCATAACTGAGTCTGGGCCCACATCAATTAAAGCCTGATAGTGATTGGTCCGGGAGTAACTAACTCTGTCACGCCAGCTTATCTAAAACTATAAATACTAACTTCCAACTCCAAAAAGGGTAATGCGTACTTTCTCTCTCAACTCCCTCTCACTGACTACTTCTCCAATCTCCCATTACTTATTCTCACGCCCGAGCTTGGTTACAGAGAGGGCCCCCTCCCTGTGATGAGGCTAACGATGTGTTTTTATTCTGATCTGTGCAGGATATCACCTTCTCAGAGACTCCGTTCATCGAATCAACTGTGATGTCGATCCTTGAGTGTTCAGTGGTGTTATCCTCTAGAATTCACTAAGTCTTTTCTTTTCTCTCACCCATCTTTACTAATTCTTATCTCTTCATAATCCAATCGCTTCTCATTTGCCATCTTATGAAGAAATCGCATCCGGAACTTTTCTTCTTTAAACACATCTTTAACCCTTGCTGGATCTATGGTTACTCAAAGTTTGCAGTTGGCTCCGTTGACTGTCAGCTCAGTTGTATCTATGATAGTCACACCACCCACCTCTTCAACAATGTCGAGTTTAATGATGTAACAATACTAAAAACACCTTATAAGGACCCCCGATCGTATCCCCGGACTCGTACGGCATGAACCAACATGAAAAACGAAGAAAACTGATCTGGACGTCCCAGGCGCCATGCGCTAGAATCTCTGGCATCTCCCGCGACGCGCGGAGAGTACTAGGATACGTGGATTCAGATCGCGACATCTGGCGGGTCCATACATGCAACGTAGCCTGTCTAGGCCAAATAGACTGCCCAGTCGCATCGCGTGGGAGTCCCCAGATCCTGGCGCGACGCGCGGGAGAAGCCCATTTGACCTATAAGAAGGCAGGCGTGGGACTGAAGTTGTTGCTCACTTTCGAACGAAAAAGCATTCGTATACTCTCTGTAACCTCCGTTCTTTTAAAACAATACCCCCTAAACCCCTAAACCTGCATAGCATTGCCCCGTTGTAAGTGTTTTAACCCTAATCACTGATTCGATACCATGTTCGATTGATCTAAAACCCAGCAACGGATGCCAATGTGTTTGCCTGTTTATAAGGCTATACTTTGTTAAATACGTTGGGGGTTTTGTCTCACAAGGTATCGTTAAAGTTTAAAATGGGTTATTGCACTAACACGTGTTGCATTATAATTTATTAGGAAACCAGGAATAGCACCAGGAAGCTCTAAAGTTAAAAACCTAAATCCACAAAGTGAGTCATTCTCTCTTTTTATCAAATTGTTTTACAAAATCCTAAATGTTTTCAAGTTGTATTTACAGTGATTAAGTTTTTGTAATCTACAATTACTGCCGGTATGTGGGGTTTTGTATACATTACCGAGTCCAGCGTTGCTATTGGACAACGAGATAGCCAATAGTAATATGACCACCGTCATTGAAAGTGCCATCATGACAAATACTGAATGAGTTGTTGTTAGATAAAAACAATGTAATCACCCTTGATACTGTAAAATATAACAATGTGTCATTTTATAAAATTGAATGAACTCACCGGTATTTTTAACTGACCAAAATGTTTTTAAACGTGTTTAAGGTAACTTACTGTGAAAGTCATAGAAGCCAGCTATGGAGCACTGAAGGCTTAAATAAAGTGGCTATGATTACCTGAATAAATGAAGAACTTATGTTTTTTTGTTAATTTGGGTTTATCCCTATAAAACTTTTAATGGTATATGGGTTTGTCCCATTTGTTTAATATTAAAACTTTGGTGTTTGATATACTCTGAATTTATTTTCCTAACATCGATCCTGATGATATTTTCCGCTGCCAAATTAATAAACACCGGTACCACTTGACTGCTTCGCGGCACCCGCTCCCAGGGTGGGGTCGGGGGTCGTGACAGAAGATGGTATCAGAGCCACTGGTTTAAGCTATTTAGGTGTTCCTCTAATACCTAAACTTAAACATTAATGTTAGGAATTTTGTGTAATTAACTTATGGGTAATATCTGTGAAAATAAACTTCAAAATATATAATTTAATTTCTTTGTTATTTTAACAATTTATAAGTTGCAGCATGAGTGATAAAAGTTTATCAAATTCTTTTCTCCACATGGCTGATTCGGAAATGGAGGAAGGACCATCTGGAGCCACCTCAGGATGCGAAGCCGAAACAGAAGGATCTTTTGTTTTCCGAGCCAAATCAGCTAAAACTTTTCCACCAAAGAAACGCGGATGGTTTAATAAAGAGAAAAGGGAAACACGAAGGAAAAAGAAAAACCAAGAAGCAACTATAACCCTACCAGAAGGACCAGCTCAGATAAATGTCACCACACCACTGTGGGAAGAATTGGATCGGAGATTGGCAAATTGTGATCTTTTCCAACCAGCAGGAGACCAGCTAAACCTGAACTTACTAGCAAACCCTGAACCACCATTTCCACTATTTCAACCAGAGCAGCCCAATAGCACCCATACCAATGTACCCAGAACCTAACCTAGTAAACCAACAGCCAATACCCGCATTCAACCCAGAATAAATCCCTAGGTTTCCTGCATCAGCACCAAATGCCCTGGAATAGTGGATGTCAAATGATTGGACATTCCAAAATTTAATAAATGATCCGTATTTTCCACCAATAGAACCCGAACCCGAGATATACCCACTAATGAACCCTGACCGCGTAGCAGAACTTCGTCACTATGGCGAAGAACTTATAAACGAAGGAACCCGAATACGCACCATAGGAGAGAACCTCGTCTGGAAGTACGCCGAGAGGGATGGACATTTCTAAAAACAACAAACTTAATATATTACTATATATAAATTAAAATTATATATAAATAATATATATATATCATTATATTGATAATAAAACCTATATATAATACATATATATATATAAATATTAATATCAACTATATATAATATATATATATATAAAAAAAATAGTAGAAAGTCGCAATGTTCGACGATTTTGATCAAATGTGTTTGAATATTTTATCTTTCTGTGATATTAATATTTGATAATGTTTGCAATTCAGATGTCGAATGAAGTAAATCAGGAAGTCCAGAATAATAATGATAACGGAAATCAGGTGGATAAAAGTGCTATAGAACATATAGTAGCTCAAGGAATAATTGATGCCATGCCATTTATTATTAATGCTATTAAGAATCTTTCGCTTGAAAACAACATTAATACTATAGGCAGTAAACGTACTCACCCTGAACCTAGTCATCTGCGTCAATGGAGATAACGACATTCTTGTCAAAGCTCCATCTCCTAAACGAAAGAAAACCATCATTTATGTTCTTATAAAGAATTCTTGTCATGTAAACCAATTGGATTCTCTGGTAATGAAGGAGCCATTGCAGCTTTACGCTGGCTAGAAAAGACTGAAGCGGTATTAGCTATTAGTAAATGTGTTGCAGAAGATAAGATAATGTATGCTTCCAATCGTTTCAAAGACGAAGCATTGGAGTGGTGGAATACCATCTGACAATCGAAAGGGAGTGACAAGGCCTATAATATGGAATGGAATAATTTAAGGATATAGTTGAAATGAAATTTTGTCCTCCTCACGAAAAGGAATAGATAGTTAACAAATTCCTAAACCATAAAATGATTGGGGTAAATTGTCGTGAATTTACTACCAAATTCTTTGAATATGCAAGAATAGTACCTACCCTAGCATCCCAAAACCGGTATTAATTTCTCGTTACATATGGGGATTGATTAGCGAAATTCGAGACATAGTCAAAGCACCTAGACCACAAACAATTGAAGAGGCAGTAGAGCTTGCCAACACTTTGACAGATGGACTGATACGCACAAGGAAGAAAATCAGAAAAGGGATTTAGCCCAGAAGATTACCCAGGAACTACGTTCTGGTAATTCCTATTGAAAGAAAGGAGCAGGTGTAACAACTCTCCAAAACACCCCAAATCGGACCATAAACGACGAACCAGACACGCACCACGAGACCCGATACGAAAAACAAAGAAATCTAATCTGGGCGTCCCAGGCGACACGCGCCAAGATCCTGGCATTCCCGCGACGCGCGGGAGACGTCCAGGTGATGTGTCACTGTTTCGCGCCATGTGGCAACCCTAGATCGTTCCGAGGCTGACCTAGCCCTAGCTAGGTGTCTCAGGCGCCACGCGAGGGAGGTCCAAGAATCCCGCGCGACGCGCGAGAGAAGTCAATTTCAGGTATAAATAGAGCAGCGTGGGACTGAAGTCTCTGCTCAAAATCGAACGAAAAATTCGATGGTATACTCTCTCTATCCCCGTTTCTCTGAACAACACCCCCTAAACCTGCGAAGCACTGCCCGCTGTAAGTATCTTAACCCCCGATCACTAATTCACTATCCTACCCGATTTAGGACCAATGCATGTCAAGGCTCTGCCCACTACGTTCTTTGGAATCCTATTTCGTGTTGTATGGACACCCTACCCGATCGATCTAGAATCGCCAACGCATGTCTAGGCTCTGCCTGACAAAGCTCGTTGGAGTTCTGTCGCATGTTGTATGGTTAAAGTGACTTGGGTTAATTTACTAACACATGTGCATTGTATGTTTTAATAGAAATTCCAGGAAGTAATCAAGAATTGTCACCAGGAACTCCGTAGGAACACCTAAGTGTTTAAGGCGAGTATATTCTCTTTTTGTAAATCTTTTTATGAGTCAAAATGTGTTACCAAAACCTCAAATGTTTTAATTATGCTTAACAGTAATTGAGTATATGTATTCTACCATTACTGCCGGTATGTTGGGGTTTTGTATACATTGCTAGTCCACAGTCACGGGAATGTGACAAGAACCGTCACTGTTGGGTGACAGGGCCCAAAGTAATATGACCCACAAGTCAGGATTGACAATACTGATTGAGTAATTATGTAGATATAAACATTGTAAATGCGGATGCTCTCAATAACTGTAAAGTATAAGAACTTGTTTTGATAAAACTGAGATGGATTCGCGGGTATTTCTTGCTGATAAAATGTTTTTAAAACGCGTTTCAGGTAACTTAATGTGAAGCTAACATAAGCCAGCTGGAGAGCACTAAAGGCTTAGAAAAGTGGCTATAAAAGTTAGCTAAATAAAAAGGAGTTTATGTTTTTCATAAACTGGGGTTACCGCTTTACGAATATATTGTAATTGAAACATGGGTTCTCTCCCATTGTTTAATATAAAAGTTTGGTTTTTGGAAACTCTGATATTTATTTCCTAACTACGATCCTGATGTTTGAATTTCCGCTGCCAAATTAATAAACACCGGTACCACCAGCTCTGTGTCTCGCGGCTCTCGCTCCCGGGGTGGGGTCGGGGTTGCGACAGAAGGTGGTATCAGAGCCACTGATTTAAGCCATTTAGGTGTTCTTTTGAAATACCTAAATTTTAAACAAATGTGTTCGAAAATATCCGCGACTTTATATATATATATATATATATATATATATATATATATATAATAATTTTGTGTTATTTTAATAACTTCTTTAGTTTACAGTATGAGTGATCAGGGTACTTCTGACGCTTATCGTCACCTACCTCATTCTCTCATGGATGAAGGAACATCCCAGCCAACCACAGACTACACCGCTGATCCCGAAGATATCTTTGTTTTCAAAGCCAAATCCGCAGAACCTTTTCCCCCTAAAAAGAGAGGTTAGTTTAGTAGAGCCAAAGAAGAGAAGAGGAAAAAACTGAGACAAGCACAACAACAAGCCATAGCAGCTAGAAGTGAGAGAAACACCCAACACCAAGAAGTTAGACCCTTGTGGAAGAAGAATTGGATAGACAACTAGCTAATTTTCACATGTTTGGAAATGTAGGAGGAGAACCTAATTTCAACCAAGTAGCAAATCCAGAACCACCGTTACTTCCCTTATTTCCTAACCAACCCATGAACTTAGAACAGAACCAGGAAAACCAATTTCCAATCCCACCCTTTGACCCTAATGAGATACCTAGAATTCTAGCACAAAACCCTTTAGATCCATGGTGGGCTAACAACTGGGCAATTCAGAACCTGCTAGAAAACCCAATTCCCTATGAAGAACCAATTCCACCTTACCTTGAACCAGTGCCAGCCCCAATACTACCAATGGAACATGTGGAAGAGCTCCGCCAGCTTGGAGATGAACTGGTGGAAGAAGGAAACCGAATTCGCCAAATTGGAGATAAGCTAGTCTGGAAGTATGACGAGCGGGAAATGTAGTTTTAAGGAAGCCATAGCTTAATATATATATATATATATATGTGTGTGTGTGTATTTTGAAAAAAAAAACTAAAACAAATATAAAGTAATATATATATATATATATATATATATCGATGCATAAGTTACTAATGTTTGAATTCCAGTTATGCTTGTAATAGATGCATATATTATATATATATATATATATATATAAAGAGTAAAAGTCGCAATGCTCGATGATTTTGGTTCATTGTGTTGGTGTGATTGTTATTTAATTTATTTCGTGATATTGATACCTGATAAATGTTTATAATTCAGATGTCAGACGAAGTAAATCAGGAAATCCAGAATAACGATAATAACGAGAATCAAATGAATAAAAGTACTATCGAACACATAGTGGCCCAAGGAATCATAGATGTTATTCCCTATACTATCGATACCATTAAAAAGGCAGGAAATAATGATTCCATAAGCAGGCATAAACGTGTACTCCCTGAATCAAATCACAACGTGAATTGAAATCCCGAACTGTTAATCCAAGCTCCATTTCCAAAAAGAAGAAGAACCATCTCATATGGTTGTTCTTATAAAGAATTTTTATCATGCAAAATGATAGAATTCTCTGGCAATGAAGGAGCTATTTCAGCCTTGCGCTGGATAGAAAAGACAGAAGCAGTCCTCAAGATAAGTAAATGTGCAAATGAAGATAAAGTCATGTATGCTTCTAATCTTTTTAAAGATGCAGCTTTAGAGTGGTGGAATACCATTCTTCAGTCCAGATGAGTGACAAGGTTTACAGTATGGAATGGAACAACTTTAAGGAAATAGTTGAAAGGAAATTAGTCCGCCTAATGAAAAAGAGCAGATTGCTAATAATTCCTAAATCATAGAATGACCGGGGTAGATTGCAGAGAATATAGCACCACATTCTTTGAATATGCAAGGATTGTACCAACCCTAGCTTCACATGAACCAGTATTGATCTCCCGTTACATCTGGGGATTAATCAGTAAGATCAGACATGTAGTCCAGGCAACTAGACCACAAACCATAGAAGAGGAAGTAGAATTGGCAAATACCAGAAAAGTTGGTACGTACGCAAGAAGAAAACCAGAAAAGGAACGTAGCTCAAAAGATCACTCAGGAGCTACGTTATGGAAATTCCAACCGTGGGAAGGGGCAAGTTCTTCCTCACCCCCATGTAAGTATTGCAAAAGGAAACATTCAGGGAAATTCTCTACATACTGCATTTCTGCAAATTCCCAAGGCATAAGGAAAAAGACTGCAGAAAGAAAGTTAGCAATAGGCTATGCTACCATTGCGGAAAAGCCGGTCATATTAGAACAAACTGTCCGAAACTAGCTCTAGCGGCAAACAATAAAGCAAAGACAGCCGAAGGACCCAGAAGACTGCCAGAGCGTTCGTGCTGACGCTGAAGAAGCAAAGATGATTCCTCATGTGATTGCCGGTACGTTTTTAGTTAATGATGTTTATGCAAAAGGAATATTTGACTCTAGTGCAAACCAAAGTTTCATCAATACTTCCTTCTGCAATTTTCTTAATCAACCATTAACTAAACTTCACCAAAACTGTCTGGTGGAGACGACAAATGGGTCTTTTATCCAAATAAGCGAAATCCTGCAAGGAGCAAAGATAGGAATTTTAAATCATAATTTTTCTCCTAACCTTTTTCCCATGGATCTAGCCGGATTTGATGTCGTGTTAGGAATGGATTGGTTGGTAGCCAATCAAGCACGAATAGTATGTGATCAAAAGTCTGTAGAAGTAAATGTGGCATCTGGCGAAAGGATCACAATTAAAGGAGATAAGTCGACAAGATCAACAAAGTTCATCTCTGTGATGAAAGCTGCAAGCTATATACGGAAAGGAGGAATAGTGTATATGATTTCCCTAATCATTAACACTAAAGGGAAAGAATTAAAAGATATCCCGTAATATCTGAATTCTCCGATGTATTCCCAAAAGAGTTGCCTGGATTACCGCCAGATTCGAGAGGTTGAATTTAGAATTCACCTAATACCAGGAACGGCACCGATTGCCAAAGCACCTTATCGCCTAGCACCGACGGAGATGCAGGAACTGAAGAAACAACTGGACGAATTACTAGAGAAAGGTTTCATACAACCCAGCTCATCGCCATGGGGAGCACCAGTGTTGTTTGTCAAGAAGAAAGATGGATCTATGCGTATGTGCATTGATTACGGGGAATTGAACAAAGTGACAATAAAAAATCGGTACCCGTTACCAAGAATTGACGATTTGTTTGATCAACTCCAAGGCTCCCGATTCTTTTCTAAGATCGACTTATGCTCAGGATATCATCCATTGAAAGTACATGAAGAGGATATTCCAAAAACTACTTTTAGAATGAGGTACGGTCATTATGAATTTACAGTCATGCCATTCGGTTTAACCAATGCCCCAGCTGCATTTATGGACATGATGAACATGATATGTAAACCATACCTGGATACATTCATAATTGTCTTTATAGATAATATTCTAATTTACTCTAAGAGTAAGGAAGATTACGCAGAGCATTTGCATATACTCCTGTCATTGCTAAGAAAAGAAAAGCTCTATGCGAAATTCTCAAAATGTGAATTCTGGTTACAAGAAGTACAATTTCTTGGACATCTGGTAAACCACGAAGGAATTCATGTGTATCCCACAAAGATCGAAGCAATTACCAAATGGAAGGTCCCAGAATCGCCAACGGAAATAAGGAGCTTTTCTTGGATTGGCAGGATATTATAGACGTTTTATTCAAGATATTTCTAGAATAGCCATCCCGTTAACTAAGCTAACTTGCAAATCGGTTAAGTTTGAATGGGGACCAAAGCAAGAAGAAGCATTTAGGATTTTAAGCAAAAGTTAACCAACGCACCAATACTCGCTTTGCCAGAAGGAAATGAAGACTTCGTAGTTTATTGTGATGCGTCTAAGTTAGGATATAGATGTGTACTGATGCAACGTCAAAAAGTAATTGCTTATGCCTCTAGACAACTTAAAAAGCATGAAGAGAATTATACAACCCATGATCTAGAGTTAGGAGCAATAATTTTTGCCCTTAAGATTTGGAGACACTATCTTTACGGTAGTAAGTTTGTAGTATTCACAGATCATAAGAGTTTAAGATATGTCTTTGGACAAAAGGAATTAAACATGAGACAGAGCGACGGATGGAAATCCTTAGTGATTATGATTGTGATATCCAGTATCATGCAGGAAAAGCTAACGTAGTAGCTGATGCTTTAAGTCGAAAGTATCATGAGAAGCCAAAAAGAGTACCCTCTCTTAGAGTAAACTGCGGATAGATTTAAATGAGCAAATTAAACAGACACGAGAAACAACAATCAAGGACGATGCTGAAGGATTAAAAGGAATGATTAAAGAATTAGAGAAAGGAACAGATGGAATTTGGAGATTCCATAAAAACAGAATTTGGATCCCTATCCAAGGAGACCTACGAAATCGAATACTAGAGGAAGCCCATAAGACTAAGTATACAATGCATCCTGGAAGTGATAAGATGTATAAAGACTTGAGAAAGAATTTATGGTGGATAGGAATGAAGAAGGATGTAGCAAGCTACGTTGCTAAATGTCTAACATGTTCACAGGTTAAAACTGAACATTAGAAACATTCAGGCTTGTTACAACAATTGGAAATGCCCATTTGGAAATGGGAATTGATAGCAATGGACTTTGTTACCAAACTACCCAGGACATGAAAAAGTAATGATACAATCTGGGTGATTGTAGACAGGTTAACCAAATCTGCTCATTTCTTACCGATGAAGGAAACTTTCAGTATGGAACAGCTAGCTAAATGCAAATGAAATAGTTTCATTCATGGAATTCCTATATTTATTATGTCTGACAGGGACAGCTGTTTTACCTCTTATTTTTGGACAAGTTTCCAAAAAGCAATGGGAATTAGACTAAATCTAAGTACAACATATCATCCTTAAACAGACGGTCAAAGTGAAAGGACAATCCAAATAATGGAAGACATGCTTAGAGCCTGTGTAATTGATATTGGAGGAAATTGGGATGAACATTTGCCTTTGATAGAGTTTTCCTACAACAAAAGTTATCATACCAGCATCAGTGCTGCACCATTTGAAGCACTCTACGGACGAAAATGTCGAACTCCAGTATGTTGAGCAGAGATTAGAGAAAAGCAACTATCAGGTCCTGAAATCATGCAAGAAACAACTGACAAAATCATTCAAGTCAAGGAAAGACTGAAAGCGGCCCGAGATCGTCAAAAGAGTTATGCAGATAACAAACGCAAACCTTTGGAATTTCAAGTTGGAGATAAAGTGCTACTAAAAGTCTCACCATGGAAAGGAATTGTAAGATTCGGTAAGAAAGGAAAACTAAGCCCAAGGTATGTTGAACCTTTCAAAATTATCAAACGAATAGGGCCAGTAGCTTATCAGCTACAATTGCCAGAGGAAATGGTAGGAATACATGATGTGTTTCATGTATGCAATCTCAAGAAATGTCTAACAGATGAATCATTGGTGATACCTCTTCAAGATATAGAAGTAAATGAGAAACTTAAATTTGTAGAGAAACCTTTCAGATTGAAGAGAGAAAGATCAAGAATCTCAAGCGCAAGAGATTAGTTCTGGTCAAAGTTACATGGGATTCAAAGAGATGACCAGAATATACATGGGAGCTAGAGTCAGAAATGCAAAGAAAGTATCCACACCTATTCAAGGGAATCTCGAGGACGAGATTTAAAACAAGGTGGGGAGGATGTAACAACTCTCAAAAACACCCTAAATCGGACCATAAACGACGAACCAGACACACACCATGAGACCCGATACGAAAAACGGAGAAATCTGATCTGGGCGTCCCAGGCGACACGTGCCAGGATCCCTAGCATCTCCCACGACACGCGGGAGACGTCTAGGTGACGTGTCACCGTTTCGCGCCATGTGGCAACCCTAGCTCATTACGAGGCTGACCTAGCCCTAGCTAGGTGTCTCAGGCGCCACGCGAGGGAGGTCCATGAATCCCGCGCGACGCGCGACAGAAGTAAATTTGGGTATAAATAGAGCAGTGTGGGACTGAAGTCTGTGCTCAAAATCAAACGAAAAATTCGATGGTATACTCTCTCTATCCCCGTATCTCTGAACAACACCCCCCCTAAACCCCTAAACCTGCGAAGCACTGCCGTTGTAAGTATCTTAACCCTCGATCACTAATTCACTATCCTACCCGATTTAGGACCAACGCATGTCAAGGCTCTACCCGACTACGTTCGTTGGAATCCTATTTCGTGTTGTATGGACACCCTACCCGATTGATATAGAATCGCCAACGCATGTCTAGGCTCTACCTGACTAAGCTCGTTGGAGTTCTGTCGCATGTTGTATGGTTAAAGTGACTTGGGTTAATTTACAAACACATATGCATTGTATGTTTTAATAGAAATTCCATGAAATAATCAAGAATTGTCACCAGGAACTCCGTAGGAATACCTAAGTGTTCAAGGCGAGTACATTCTCTTTTTGTAAATCTTTTTGTGAGTCAAATATGTTACCAAAGCCTTAAATGTTTTAATTATGCTTAACAGTAATTGAGTATATGTATTCTACCATTACTGCTGGTATGTTGGGGTTTTGTATACATTGCTAGTCCACAGTTACGGGAATGTGACAGGAACCGTCACTGTTGGGTGACAGGGCCGAAAGTAATCTGACCCACAAGTCAGAATTGACAGTACTGATTGAGTAATTGTGTAGATATAAACATTGTAAATGCGGATGCTCTCAATAACTGTAAAGTATAAGAAGTTGTTTTGATAAAACTGAGATGGATTCGCGGGTATTTCTTGCTGATAAAATGTTTTTAAAACGCGTTTCAGGTAACTTAATGTGAAGCTAACATAAGCCAGCTGGAGAGCACTGAATGCTTAGAAAAGTGGCTATAAAAGTTACCTAAATAAAAAGGAGTTTATGTTTTTCATAAATTGGGGTTACCCCTCTACGAATGTATTGTAATGGAAACATGGGTTCTATCCCAATGTTTAATAAAAAAGTTTGGTGTTTTGAAACTCTGATATTTATTTCCTAACTACGATCCTGATGTTTTAATTTCCGCTGCCAAATTAATAAACACCGGTACCACCAGCTCTGTGTCTCACGGCTCCCGCTCCCGGGGTGGGGTCGGGGGTTGTGACAGCAGGTTCATCTTCTTCACCTTTCTGTAAGATCTGTAAAAAGAAACATTCAGGAAAATGTACGACATATTGCAATTTCTGCAAGATACCGGGACATAAGGAAGAAGAATGTAGAAGGGAAATGAACACTAAAGTATGCTTTGCGGAGAAACATGTCATATCCGACCAAACTGCCCGAAATTAGCTACAGCAACCAACAACAAGGCAAAGACGACTGAAGGACCTAAGAAGACCGCTAGAGCCTTCGTACTGACAGACAAAGAAGCCGAATTGATTCCCGATGTGATTACCGGTACGTTCCTAGTTCATGATGTCTATGCTAAAGTATTGTTTGACTCTGGCGCAAACCAAAGTTTCATAAATACTACTTTCTGTAAATTTCTCAATCAATCTTTAACTAAACTTCGCCAAGTGTATACGGTAGAAACAGACAACAGAGATTCTGCAATATAAGTTAAATCCTTCAGGAAGGAAGGATAGAACTTTTAGGTCATAAATTCACAGCTAACCTATTACTAATGAACCTAGCCGGATTTGATGTTGTATTAGGAATGGATTGGTTAGTAGCCAATCATGCACGAATCTTGTGTGATCTAAATTTTGTTGAGATTCGTACACCAACAGGAGAAACAATCACAATCCAGGGTGACAAGCTAACAACATCTGCAAAATTTATCTCTGTGATGAAAGCTGCAAGCTACGCTCGAAAAGGAGGAATAGTATATATGATCTCCGCGATCATTAGTACTAAAGGAAAAGAATTAAGATATTTATGTAGTATCGGAGTTCTCAGATGTTTTTCCAGAAGAACTACCAGGATTACCAACCGACCGCGAGGTTGAATTTAGAATTCACCTAATGCCAGGAACTGCACCAATTGCCAAAGCACCCTATCAACTAGCACCAACGGAGATGCTGGAATTGAAGAAGCAACTAGACGAACTACTGGAAAAAGGTTTCATACAACCTAGTTCATCACCTTGGGGAGTGCCTGTGTTATTCGTCCAGAAGAAAGATGGATCGATGCGCATGTGTATTGACTATAGAGAATTGAATAAAGTTACGATTAAAAATCGGTATCCGCTAACAAGAATCGATGATTTATTTGATCAACTTCAAGGAGCTCGATTCTTTTCCAAGATTGATTTACGTTCAGGATATCATCAATTGAAAGTCCAGGAAGAAGACATTCCTAAGACCGCTTTTAGAACTAGACATGGTCATTATGAGTTTACAGTCATGCTATTTGGTCTAACAAATGCTCCAGCAGCATTCATGGACATGATGAATTGAATATGTAACCATACCTGGATAAATTTATGATTGTCTTCATAGACGATATACTTATTTATTCTAAAAGTAAGGAAGAGCATGCTGAACATTTAGGGACACTTCTGACACTGTTAAGAAAGGAAAAGCTTTACGCTAAATTCTCAAAATGTGAATTCTGGTTGCAAGAGGTACAATTTCCTGGACACATAGTTAATTCATGAAGGAATTCATGTAGATCCCACAAAGATCGAGGCTATTACCAAATGTGAATTCCGCTTTTAGAACTAGACGCTTTATTCAAGAATTTTCTAGGATAGCCATTCCATTAACCAAGTTAACCTACAAATCAGCTAAGTTTGAATGGGACCAAAACAGGAGGAAGCTTTCAAGATCCTAAAGCAAAGATTAACTAATGCACCAATCCTTGCCTTGCCAGAAGGAACTGAAGATTTTATAGTATATTGTGAGCATCAAAATTAGGATTTGGATGTGTACTGATGAGCGTCAGAAAGCGATTGCTTATGCCTCAAGACAACTCAAGAAGCATGAAGAAAACTATACCACCCATGATCTGGAGTTGGGAGCGATAATATTTGCCCTCAAGATTTGGAGACATTATCTTTACGGTAGTAAGTTTACTATCTTTACCGATCATAAAAGTTTAAGATATATTTTTAGGCAAAAGGAATTAAACATGAGGCAAAGACATTGGATGGAAATCCTCAGTGATTACGATTGTGATATTCAATATCACGAAGGAAAGGCTAATGTAGTAGCTGATGCTCTAAGTCGAAAGTATCATGAGAAGCCAAAAAGAGTACGTGCTCTCAGATTAAATCTGCAGATAGATTTAATGGGACAATTAAAGAAGACCTAGGAGATAGCTATCACGGATGATTCTGAAGGAATGAAGGGAATGATAAAAGAATTAGAACAAGGAACAGATGGAATATGGAGATTCCATAAGAAACGAATTTGGGTACCTATCCAAGGAAATTAAGAGACAAAATTTTAGAAGAAGCTCATAAATCCACATATACGATGCATCCTGGAAGCAACAAGATGTATCAAGATTTAAAGAAAAGCTATTGGTGGATAGGAATGAAAAGGACATTGCAAGTTATGTTTCTAAGTGTTTAACTTGCTCACAGCTTAAAGCTGAACATCAAAAACCTTCAGGCTTACTCCAGCAATTAGAAATGCCAGTTTGGAAATGGGAATTGATAACAATGGTTTTTGTTACCAAACTACCCAAGACGCGAAAAGGTAACGACACAATCTTGATGATTGTGGATAGACTAACGAAAACTGCACATTTCTTACCCATGAAAGAAACCTTCAGTATGGAACGATTAGCTAAGTTGTATGTAGATGAAATAGTTTCACTACATGGAATCCCTTTATCTATTGTGTCCGAAAAAGATAGTCGATTTACTTCTCATTTTTGGACAAGTTTTCAAAAAGCTATGGGAACTCGATTAAATTTAAGTACAGCTTATCATCCTAAACAGATGGACAAAGTGAAAGGATGATTCAGACACTGGAAGACATGCTTAGAGCTTGTGTGATAGACTTTGGAGAAAGTTGGGACGATCACTTACCATTAATTGAATTTTCTTACAATAAAAGTTATCATACAAGCATTAATGCTGCACCATTTGAAGCACTCTACAGACGAAAATGCCGAACACCTGTATGTTGGGCGGAAATAGGAGAAAAACCATTGTCAGGACCGGAGATTGTACAAGAAACAACTGACAAGATAATTCAAGTCAAGGAAAGACTGAAAACAGCCCGAGATCGCCAAAAGAGTTATGCAGACCATCGTCGAAAGCCATTGGAATTTCAGGTGGGAGATAAAGTATTGCTAAAAATTTCACCTTGGAAGGGAATTGTCAGATTTGTAAATGAGGAAAGTTAAGCCAAGGTATGTTGGACCTTTCAAAATCATCAAACGCATTGGACCAGTAGCTTATCAGCTACATCTACCTGAAGAAATGGCAGGAGTAAATGATGTATTTCATATATGTAACCTAAAGAAATGTCTAGCGATGAATCATTAATAGTACCACTTCAAGATGTAGAGGTAAATGAGAAACTGAAATTTGTTGAAAACATATATAAATTGAAGATAGAAAGATTAAGAACCTCAAGCATAAAAGGCTAATATTTGTCAAAGTAAAATGGGATTCAAGAAGAGGACCAAAATATACATGGGAACTGGAATCAGAGATGAAGCGAAAGTATCCTCATTTGTTTCAGTAAATCTCGAGGACGAGATTCAAAACAAGGTAGGGAGAATGTAACAATACTCAAAAACACCTTATAAGGACCCCCGATCGTATCCCCGAACTCGTACGGCGCGAACCAGCACGAAAAGCGAAGAAAACTGATCTGGGCGTCCCAGACGCCATGCGCCAGAATCTCTGGCATCTCCCGCGACGCGCGGGAGAGTACCAGGACACGTGGATTCAGATCGCGACGTCTGGCGGGTCTATACATTCAATGTAGCCTGTCTAGGCCAAATAGGCTGCCCAGGCGCTCGCGTGGGAGTCCCCCGATCCTGGCGCGACGCGCGGAGAAGCCCATTTGACCTATAAGGAGGCAGGCGTGGGATTGAAGTTGTTGCTCACTTTCGAACGAAAAATGCATTCGTATACTCTCTGTAACCTCCGTTCTTTTAAAACAATGCCCCCTAAACCCCTAAACCTACGTAGCATTGCCCCGTTGTAAGTGTTTTAACCCTAATCACTGATTCGATACCATGTTCGATTGATCTAAAACCCAGCAACGGATGCCAAAGTTTTGCCTGTTTATAAGGCTATACTTTGTTAACTACGTTGGTGGTTTTGACTCACAAGGTATCGTTAAAGTTTAAAATGGGTTATTGCACTAACACGTGTTGCATTATAATTTATTAGGAAACCAGGAATAGCACCAGGAAGCTCTAAAGTTAAAAACCTAAATCCACAAAGTGAGTCATTCTCTCTTTTTACCAAATTGTTTTACAAAACCCTAAATGTTTTCAAGTTGTATTTACAGTGATTAAGTTTTTGTAATCTACAATTACTGCCGGTATGTGGGGTTTTGTATACATTACTGAGTCCAGCATTGCTATTGGACAACGAGATAGTCAATAGTAATATGACCACCGTCATTGAAACTGCCATCATGACAAATACTGAATGAGTTGTTGTTAGATAAAAACAATGTAATTACCATTGATACTGTAAAATATAACAATGTGTCATTTTATAAAATTGAATGAACTCACCGGTATTTTTAACTGACCAAAATGTTTTTAAACGTGTTTAAGGTAACTTACTGTGAAAGTCATAGAAGCCAGCTATGGAGCACTGAAGGCTTAAATAAAGTGGCTATGATTACCTGAATAAATGAAGAACTTGTTTTGTTTGGTTTATCCCTATAAAACATTTTAATGGTATATGGGTTTATCCCATTTGTTTAATATTAAAACTTTGGTGTTTGATAAACTCTGAATTTATTTTCCTAACATTTAATCCTGATGATATTTTCCGCTGCCAAATTAATAAACACATGTACCACTTGAATGCTTCGTGGCACCCGCTCCCAGGGTGGGGTCAAGGGTCGTGACAGAAGATGCCTTCATACAACGTAATTTGGAGCTCCTACGACAGCTTAAGCAAGCAGCAAAGGATGAGATGCTTCAGACCTTACGATCGAATTTATTCGGAGGTTCTTACCCAGGCTCCACCACCATGACGACTGGAATCTTTTCCTTCGAACCATTAGTAAGCTCCACTACTGTTATAACCTCCACGCGTTATATCACTCCCTCGCACGAGTTTATTAACAACACCTACATGGTTTGTTTCGCCAGGGTTCCTTGGGTTTAAACCCCTATGACGAAGAGCTTATTATGCCTGTATCCCCAATTTATATGTCCTCTCTATCAAAATTCACTCCGCGAATCGCAAACGCTTCGTTGCCAGCAAAACTTAAGATGTCGCCATACTTAAAATATTATGATGGTACGTCCGATCCGGACGACCACATATTCTCTTTCGCTGGAACAACTAAAGTCGAGCAATGGCCGGTGCCAGCATGGTGTCATATGTTCGCTCAAACACTCACCGGCTCGGGCAGAGTTTGGTTTGACGGTTTACCAGAGGGTTCGATTAGCCATTTCGAAGATTTCAGGCGTTTGTTCCTTCAGAAATTTTGTCAACAGCGACGCTTCTCTAAAGACACCACAGAGGTCCACCACATTAAACGTCACGACAAGGAGTCCGTTGAAGACTTCTTAGACCGATTTAACAAGGAAAGAATGCAAATCAGCGGAGCCGTGGACCAATTACGAGTACTCGGTTTCTCTCACGGGGTTCGTAACAACCAGTTGGTAGAAAAACTCCATGAGGACCTGCCAAAAACCATGGAAATCCTCATGGAACGAGCACGAGCATTTGTACGGGGAAAGAGTGTCGGTGGGCAGCCGACGAAGCATCAGCCAGAAACGCAAAAGCTCGAATGTCCTCTTGGAAACGAAATACTTCGCCACCAAAGGATCGAAGCTCCAATTGGAGCAGGAATTGGAGCCCATACCATAAATCAGATCGCAACAATACACGACCAAACCACAAACATTTCAGCACGTTCTCCGAGCTATCCAAGTCTCTGAGCGAGATCCAAAGCACAGAATACACCTATTTTCCAACTCCTTCTAAGCCGCGGCCTACGTCGGACAAAAACTCCAAGAAGTTTTATGAGTACCATCGGGATAAGGGGCACACGACCGACGAATGCTGGGCATTAAAACAAGAAATCAAACAAGCTGTCCGATCGGGGAAACTTTCCCATTTAGTAAAAGAAGTTGAAAGAACGCAAAAAGTCAACGGCGGTCAACATTAATTTGAATACCGAACCAAGTATCAATATGATACGGTCCATTGAGCCTTGGGGAACGAAAAGGGCCAGTCAACACATGGCGGCTTGGATGTGCCAGCCAACCAATTTTCCAGCAATCAATCCGGAAGATGCACGAGATGGCCCAATAATCATCTCAGCAATCATTCGCTGGACATTATGTCCGACAAGTGTACGATGACGGAGGCAGTGCATTAGAGATCATGTACATGCGTGTTTCCAACAGCTCGCAGAACAAACAAAACAGAAGCTCATCAAAGTCGCCACTCCGTTGGTAAGTTTCTCCGGTGAAATATTCCAGCCAGTAGGGAAAATTACCCTCCCGGTAATGTTCAGAGAAGATAAAAAGTTCTGAACCGTGCAACTTATGTTTGTGGTAGTGGGATCCAAATCAACCCACAACGTTATACTCGGACGGCCAGGATGCGTGCCCTTGGAGCATTAAGTTCTACCATCCATGGTGCCATAAAATTTCCCACCAAATCAGGGGTAGCCACGATCTATACATAATCCGCTCAGTGTGTTGCCGAAATTCGACAAGCTACAAAGACTTCGGAGCCCCTACTGAGTTGTGGTCAATTAAATCAGAATTCCCCGAATAACAAGTCGCGATCGGAGTGCAACTGCAGATCGCACCAAGAAACTCCTATGGAACTTACTAACCAATTATATTGATGTCTTGCATGGCAACACTTGGATATACAGGGCGTCCCGAGATCAATTGCACAACATCATTTAAACGTAAAAGAGTCGATAAAGGCAATAACGCAAAAAAAGGAGACACATGGCCCCAGATCGAGCCAAAGCGATAGCGAAGGACGTACGAAGTCTTCTGGAAGCAAGAATCATTCGGGAAGTTCGATATCAAACCAAGCTGTCCAATCCGGTGATGGTTCGAAAGAAAGATAATTCATGGAGAATGTGCATTGATTTCACTGATCTAAACAATGCCTACCCGAAGGATTGTTTCCCGCTCCCTAGATCGATGAAAAGATTGATTCCGTTGCCACATTTCGTTTAAAATGCTTCTTAGACGCGTACAAGGAGTACCAACAAATTCAGTTGGCTATCGAAGACGAGGATAAGACGGCCTTTGTAACAAACGAAGGAATATACTGTTTCACCAAAATGCCTTTCGGTCTGAAAAATGCCGGAGCAAAATACCAACCCTTAATGAACAAAGCTTTAAAGATCAAATAGAGCGAAATCATGGAAGTATACGTTGATGACATTGTAATCAAAAGCAATTCAAAATATTATTAAAAGATGTCCTTGAAACCTTCACCCGATTACGAATCATAAATATGAAGTTAAACCCCAAAAAATGTACTTTGGTGTAGAGGAAGGAAAGTTCATAGGAGTCATGGTCGGGTCAAACGGTTTGCAAGCCAACCTGGATAAAATTGATGTTGTGCTCACCATGAAACCACCCACTCCGGTCAAAGAAATTCAATCTCTGAACGGGCGACTTACAGCGCTCCACCGTTTCTTATCCAAAGTCCGGATAGATCCCTACCATTTATGGATGTACTTAGAAAAAGCTTCAAGACAGACTTCAGGTGGTCAGCCGAAGCCGCCGGAGTTTTTGAAGACCTAAAAGCATGTTTAAGCACATTGCTAGCTCTTATAGTTCCAAAGGAAAAAGAGGTACTGACAGTATACTTGGCCGCATCTCAAGGTGCAATTAGCGCCGTCTTGGTAGCACATCGAACCGGGTCTCAAATCCCAATCTATTATGTCAGTCGAACTTTAAAAGATTACGAAACAAGGTATCCCAGTTTAGAAAAGTTGGCTTTAGCCCTCGTACACTGCGGGAGACTACGAAGATATTTCCATGCACACCCAATCGAGGTACGAACGGATCAAAGAATCCAACACGTCCTGTGAAAGCCAGAGGTATCAGATCGAATTTAAAAGTTCAAACAATGAAGCTGAGTATGAAGCTCTAATTGCCGGACTCCGACTTGCTGAAAGAGTCAGGGCCAAGAATATAATTGCGCATGTCAATTCGTTATTCGTAGCAAATCAGGTAAACGGAGAATACGAAGCAAGGGAACCCAGCATGATAAAATACCTAGAGCAAGTCAAGAAAGCAATTGGAGCCTTCGATTCATGCAAAGTCGAGCACCTACCCAAAACCGGAAAAAAAAGCAGACGCATTAAGCAAATTAGCTTATGTATCATTCAGCCACCTAGCAAAAGAGGTACGAATCAAAGTCTTAAACACACCATCGATAAACGCACCAGAAGTCCTGTAGATTGAGTCCCAGGCCCCCTCATGGATGGCCCCAATCGTGAAGTACTTAGTTCATGACATCCTCCTAGATGACAAAGCTCAGGCCAGGAAGATCCGGATAAATTCTCTGCAATACCAAATGCAAGATGGGCTTTATACCCGAAGACTTTCCTAGGACCACTGTTGAAGTGTCTCGATCCCAAAGAAGCCAATTATATTATAAGAGAAATCCATTATGGGATATGCGGGATCCATGCCGGACCAAAAATGGTGGTAACTAAGATAAAAAATGCAGGTTACTATTGGCCTGGAATGCATGAAAGCGCTGTAAAAGAGCTTCAGCAATGCGAAGAATGTCAACGGACATGCACCAATAAGATGATTCCAGTTACAACTGCTTGTCCTTTCAAAAATGGGGAGTGGATATTGTTGGTACATTCCCAAAATCGAGCGGAAGCGCCCAATACCTTCTAGTGGCCGTTGACTACTTCACTAAATGGGTCAAAGCGAAACCGTTTACGTGATCTCCAGATACAATGTAACCAGATTCTTCGGGGAACAGATTGTATGCCGTTTTGGCCTGCCACTCTACATCATTAGCGATAATGCCAAACAATTTGCAAATAATCCTTTCAAGAGGTGGTGCGAAAATTTGCAAATTACTCAAGCTTCTCATCTGTAGCCCATCTATAGGGAAACAACAAGTGGAACAAATCAATTGGCGAATAGTCGATGGAATTAAACGAAGACTTGGGTCAGAAGGGAAAGGTTGGGCTGATGAACTGCCTAATGTCCTATGGGCACATCAACGATGCACAAAACAAGTAATGGTGAAACTCCATTTAGCCTAACATACGGGACTGAAGCAATCATACTAGCCGAAATCGCTTGCCAAACCAACTGATCAAAGATGAAGAAGAAAACAATAAAGAACTACACTCGAACCTAGATCTTCTAGAAGAACGTAGGCATGCCGCGGCAATTAAAGAAGCTCGATAAAAAAGCTTGAGAAATTCTATAACGCCCGAGCCAAGATCTACAAATTTAAGGTTGACGAGTATGTGCTCCGAAGCAACGAAGCAAGCTAACGGAACCCCCCGGAAAGTTGACACCAACTGGGAGGAGTCGTATAGCATCAAACAAGCCAGCAAAAAAGGTTCTTACATCTTGGAAATCATAGCAGGAGCTCCGGTCCCACGAACTTGGAAAGGAACCCACTTAAAACGTTGTTTTATGTAACTCTTTTTTATCACCATCAAGAAGATCACTATTTCTTTTCCATCAAGCGTCGAGAGGGAATGCCTCGACAATATCTAGAATAAGTCTTTGTATAAGCTTCGAGGGTGTACCTCAGTAGCTAAAAAAGATTGTACGTACTTTCCAGTATTAATAAAGTGATCAAGCATTTGCATGGTGATATAACTGTTAATTATTTAATCTACTGTTAAAAAAATATATAAAGTGCACTACGGGCCTCGTCCCATCCTCGCGCCGATCGAGAAGATTCGTTATTCAAAAAATTAACGAATAGTGCATCTTAGATACACGCAAACCGAACAAACCTATGAGTGTCTGATCTAACATTCCAAGGTTTTTTCTCACTCAAACCTTTTAAAAAAACTTTTTACATATTAATAAGATTATGAATCATTCGCGGCGCGCGATGAGTCTAAATCAATTATGTATCAACAAACATCAAAAGCTAAGTTGAATCATCAGATAGCACGATGATCACCAACAAAGTGAAACCCCAAGTTTGAACAAAATATTACACCACAAATGGTTATACTAAAAACATAAGGCCTAAATAAAGGCCCTAACCCTCCTCGCCTATAACATCGTGTTTGCTCAGCTCTTGAAGCTTCGACAAAGGCTCATTTGCAAGAGTTGCAACCTTGGAGAGACAGGAGATGTTCAGCTTGTCAAACACATCAATAGCAGCATCAAGGGCATCTTTAGCACTGCTCCGTAACATGCTACATCCGAAACTCAACATTCGATGTCTTCGCAGCATGATAACCCTGCTTAATGCCCTCATTTACGCCATAGGCATTGATGGAGTTAGTCAAATCAAAAACCACCTTCGTTAACTCCGGAATCTTGTGCACCAAACGAACCATCCATTGGGCACCCTCAGAAAGGAGCCACTGCTTCGTTAACAACAGCTCGGATACCAACCCGTACAATTCTTGTGTTTCACTTCATAACGGGTTATCAGAACAGTCAATCAAGCCAGGGTATCCTGTTGGCTTTGGAGATCCAATCTCTCGACCTTGCTACCTCATCTCTATCTGCATAAAGAAAAAGGGACTGTTAAACACCACAAGGGTAACGAAAAAAGATCAATCAAAAGAAGATAGACAATTACCATTCTCCATTTTTACAAAGTTGGCAAGCAGTTGGTCATGCGCCTTCTGCATCTCTGATCGTTCGTTCTTCCACTTCGTATCAACATCAGCAAGGTTGGCCTCCGTCTCAGCAAGTTTCAAATTTGCCATCTCCAAATCTTGAAATGCTTTATCTCTTGCTTCGAATGCGGCAAGAGCCAATGAGTTTCAGCAACTTGGCTTTGCAACTTGTTTATGCTAGCATTCAGCGTAGCAATCTTATCCCTCACCTATGGACTTACCCCCTCCCGCTTCTTCAACAGTGATATTTCTTTCTCAAGCTTCCGCAGTTGGATTCAGCCACAACCCATCATCGTCCATACGCTTCAACCATCAAAAAGTTCGATTGAGCATGATTAATCACAAGAGCATTACCAAGTTCGGGGCCGCTCATCTTTCAGCAATGAAGGCGATCAGCAGGTGTAGCAATATGAAACAAGGACATTTTTGCTAAAAGAGCATCGACTACCCTATCCTTCTCAGTAAGCGACCAACCCGGAACGTACTTCTCTGATGCCCCACTCGCATCAATATCCATCGGTTCAACCATGTTCCCTAAACCACAGATAATGAAATTCGATTCGGCTTCATACCATGACGGGGAGGAGGAAGCGCCGTCTCCACCTTCATTATGCCGAGGACTAGGCTAAGACCGTTAGAGGAAGTGAAGCCTGTGATAGCCTTACTAGCACGAATTGGCCAGCCTTTGGGGGGGTGATGATGATCGAACTGCATCAGCATCTTCACTGGCTATCAACTTGGTGTCAGCATGACCAAATGACATCGGACTAGAAGCTTTAAAGGGTTGGTCCCGAGGGGTCTTCCCTCTAGTTAAATGAGCTTATAAGATTTCCAACAGACCTCCCGAAGCCGAAAAACCCGCTCCCGCTTCACTAGCATCCTCCAAAATCTTTACCGAGCGGGATACAGCGTGTTTGGGTTTCGGATCACTTTTAGGGTTCACTTCATGACGACGTTTAAGGGAACCCATCAAAATAAGGGTCGCTTCAACACCTTCATCCAGAATCCCTTCATCTTCAACTGAAAAATGCTCGCTACCGAATAGGACCACCTTACTGGCCGAATCACTCCCTTTCGAACCTGGATCACCAACAGACTTATCCTTTTTCCCTTTATCACCGATCACCATGGGAATATCTTCCGCAGGAGATAAAATCACGACCCCTTCAGTAGGAACTGAGCCCGAGCCTCCTTGACCATCAGTCGGAGTAGGATCACGGACTTGGAACAAGTTTTCATTAACAAGATCGAGATCAGGAGAACCCTGTTTTGTCCTAGTCGCTACGGTCTCAGCTCTCCAACATCAAAAGATTTCAACCTCAAGGCATCCTTCAAACCCATGGCTACGAACAAGAAGAACAAAGTAAACATATAAAAAATAGGTAGAAGCATGATAATACTAACGAACAAGAGGAAAAAGGTTAAATGAAAAATCACATGATGAAAGCAAAAACACCCTATCCATAATATACTAACTCTTTCCGTCCCAACGGAGAGTAGGATGATAATCTGGTTCGGGCCAAATCGTGCTAATTTTCCCCATGACAAGAAGGTGTTCTGGTAACTTTTGAATACGCCCAACTTCTTTGATCAAGGAAGCATATAAAGTTTGATAATACTAAAATCATCCGGAAGGGCTCCGGGAAGCGTAGACCCCTTGAACCTCCATGTCATCTCCGAAGGAATACACCGGTCATCAATAAGAAAAAACCGATCTTTCCAGTCCTTCATGCTCGAAGTAATCCTAGAAAAACATGTTGTGTTCTTATTTCGCACCTCGAACGTGTACCAGCTCCCACTCCGATTCAGTTTATAAAAGGCCCGAAACACATTCAAGTCAGGGTCCGACCCAAGTGCTCGACACACAACTCAAACTGATTCACCTTGGCAAGCCCGAAGGGATTCATTTGGGAGATATGCACTTGATGGAACATCAAGATATCGATTAAAAACTTAGTAAATGGGATTCTATAGTTGCAATATTAAAAAATTTTAGTATATAAAGAGATTTTCCCGGCACCAAAGGGGTAAGTTGGGTATCCTTCTCCGGAAGAACTGGATTAAGAGATCGGGGAATCTGATATTTATCAATAATCCAGTCCAACCCGGACTGAGTTAAAACATTAAAACTAGAATCTAAATTATCCTTGTTTGCCATAAGTGTGAGGAAAGGGATAACGAACCTGATAAAGATAAAACTGGGTAGATCGAAGAATAGCAGAGGAAGATAAAAGGAGGTGAAAAGATAGAAAGGCAGATTGTTACTTTTCTGTTGAGTAAAAACTCTTTTTATAAAAGGGGGGAGGTGAAAAGATAGACGCGACAATCAAGTCACCACCTTAAAAAGGCCAATCGCAGCAAGACACGTCAGCAAAGCCATGTGACAGCTGGCTCCAATAGAAGAAAAAGCTATAGAGACATAGCTGTCACGAAATTAGATGACCGACAGAACCAAATTCAAAATTCAAAAGACTGAAGTACCCGGCCAAGGTTAAAACTTCTACTTAGCCCGTGGCATTGCAAGCAATAGCACAGACTAGGGGGACTTGAAGAGGCAAGTATAATATGCGAACCAAACCAGTCTTGCAGATCGGACCAACAAGCTCTGATCCAAAGAGTCGTCTAGCCCCGAAGGAATCTTCATAACTGACTCTGGGGCCCACATCAATTAAAGCCTGATAGTGATTGGTCCGGGCATAACTAACTCTACTACGTCAGCTTATCTAAAACTATAAATATTACACTTCCAACTCCAAAAAGGGTAATGTGTACTTTCTCTCTCAACTCTCTCTCACTGACTACTTCTTCAATCTTCCATTACTTATTCTCACGCCGAGCTTGGTCACAGAGAGGCCCTCCTCCCTATGACGAGGCTAACGGTGTGTTTTTATTCTGATCTGTGCAGGATATCACCTACTCTGAGACTTTGTTCATCGAATCAACTGTGGTGTCGATCCTTGAGTCTTCAGTGGAAAAGCTCTCAAGGAAAAATAATGCGGTCACAACACATTGTATCAACAGTACAGGACCAGAACCTGCAAAATGAGGTCATGCTAGTTAGAGGGTATACAATATGCATGCGCAAATATACGTAATACAAAACAAGACAATATAGAACTACGATGCAGCGTTTTTGGACGATTTTACATATTCTGATTGCTATGTTTATAACCATCGTGTAAATGGCTTATCTAATGAGTTTGAGGAGTTGTTATTCGTTCATGCATCGTCATCGTAGGTATGGTTTGCATTTCCTCCGTTCTCCTTGTGACGCCCATGCCGGGCCAATTTTCAAAGGAAATGCCTTGTAACGGCTAATTATTTACTTTATTTATAAATAAACACAATTCACCCCACTTTTCAAACCAATCCAACCCAATCTCTCTCTTTTTTATAAAATTCTTCATCTTTTATAAAAAGTTAGCTGGATCCATACAATCAAAACAAACCGAATACAATCAAAACAACCCAAACCCAAACGTTTTCTCGATACCCGACTCTTATCCAATGATGGATCCGAGTTGGTCGGCATCGCAATTCTCTTTTTCGGGTTTCCAACAAAGCCCCAATGCTTTCAGACAAATCAACCAAATGCAACAAATGAAATCGTTACAACAAATGTTAATGCGAAACCCGTTTAACTCGCAATTTCAATCGCAACCATAACCTTCACCGCCACCGGTAGAAGATGAGGCTGAAGAATATGTGCCGGAGACGTAACCCCAAACCTCCAAATGAAAAAAAAGGGAAGGAAATGGCGCGTCTAGTCGGTGATCAACCTTCGAAACTGAAGGAGAAACCATGATCAAAAATCGAGGAAGAGGCATTAGCTAAGTGGTGGATTAATAGGTTAAAATTCCCAATTGTTAGTATGCAATAAATATATAAATTCTAAACTTTTTAATATATAAATTTTATTAGATTTACCTACTAATCGTCCAAGTGGGTGGAGTGAGGAAAACGTTTTTAAAGAGGCGATGCGTAGATACGAAGATGAGCATATGCAGGTTTTCCCACATGTCTAGGCATGGGAAGTTATAAAGAACAATAAGAAGTGGGCGCCGGTTCCAAACGAGGTTGCAAGCGCTAAACGAACGAAAACCTCGGAGACTGAAAGTTATAGTGCGGGGGGCTCGGATGCACGATGTCAGATAAATATAAACGACGAGCTGGAATTCGACGTGGAAGAGAATGTAATTTGAGAGGAGGTATGTACCCTGTAAGGGACAAAGCCAAAAGGGCAGCGACTGCAAAAAAACAAGCCTCGTCAGGGGGCAATTCGAAAATGGACGAGTAGATGGCCCAGTTCAAAGTGTACACCGAGGTCACAACCCAAACGGTAAAAGTGAAGGAACGTGAAGTGGACGAACGAGTTGTAACATCCGTAAAAAAAAAACGGGTTTCCAAAACCCGCTTCGTTTATTAACCGAATAGTCAGTCATAATTTTCGTCGCGTATATATTGGTTATTTTAATTTTAAACGATACATAATTAATTAACATGGTTAGAATTTTAAAACATAATTAATAAATAATAAAAATAAGAGAATAAAAAAATATTTGAGGCTGCCGGGTTTCGAACCCGGGTCAGCCGGTTCAACAAGTAAACAACACACCACTCCGCCACACGCTAACTTTGGAATAATACTGAAAACAATTAACACTTAAATTAAAACTCGAATTCAAAAACCGGGTATCAGCGCGGCGGAACTCGCGATCACCGGAAAATCCGGCAATCCGCGAGTTCAGCCATTCTCCTTTTGACTAAAACACTGTAACCGTCGACGACATCGGTTATAACCGATGTCTAGCCCCAATTATAGTCGTAACCGCCGGAAATCTTAAATACTCGGTTTTGAAAACTGAAATCTGGCAGCTTCTGTCAATCTATAAATACCATGTGTATTTCTCTCAAACCTGCCCCACTTGCACAACTTTCACTCTCTCTACAAGTCGCTATTCATCAAGAAACACCTCGCCGGAAAACCGAACCCATTTCATCTCTTCTGTCTTACTCTAAAAAAAGACTTCTAGAGTTCAGACAGAAAGCACCACACTCACCTCAAACTTCTGATAGAGCCTCTGTCGCAAGATAAACTTCGCCGGAGTTAACCTCAGCCGCCGGAACTTCATCGGAGATCACAACTGTTCGGTACAGCACCTTTAATCCTTTCTGTTTAAATTATTTTGTTAAATGTTTTGATCAATCAACTAATTCAATAAAAAATTTCGATTAAACAGTCGGGTGGATTCTCTGGTTTTATAAATCGAAGAAGACGAAGTTTTGAAATGTGTATAAATATAATAAAAACCGGAATAATAACCAGGTTAGACACACAGTCCAGTGGTGGACTGTGTTCAAACATAACGTACACGTCCCGGGTTCGAGTCTATTGTGTTCCGATCCACTGAAATATATACCTTTTTATAAAAACCAAATCTTGAAGCACGTGCAAAGTGTATAAATATAATATAAATTCTGTCTATAACAGGTTAGACACCCAGCCCAGTTGGTTGGGCTGGGTGCAAGTTAAGTCGATGGTCACAGGTTCGATCCCCGCTAAGCCAGCCGGTCAGATGATATTCAAAAACCTTTTTAATTAAATAAAATTCTGAATAATCCAAATAGTATATAAATATAATTAAAATCAGAAATATTTCGGGTTAGACACGTAGCTCAGTTGGTAGAGCTGCGTGCACGCGTACGGGAGGTCACGAGTTCGAACCTCACTCAGCGCACATAATAAACACAATCAGACCGGTCAACGGTCAACATTTTTTTTATTATTTATTTAATAAGAAAATTATTTAAAAATACTTAAAAATAATATTTTTAAAGTTAGAAAATGTCCTTAAACTCACAAAAATAAATCTAGAAATCCTATTAAGGTTATGAATTAAAATTATGAATCTCAAATAAAATCCATTTATTTATCGAACCATTATGTTATTATTTAGGTTAGTTTCTCTCGTGGTTAAATCCAAATTCGAGCGCATTCATCATCAATCCAAGAAACGCAACCACTGTGAGTGAATTCTTACAAACTCCCCTTTTTATTCATGTTTGGGGTGTATCATGTGTCGCTTAAATTAATTCGCTTATTCAAACTCGTGCCATTACCATTATGTGATCGAAACTTATAATGTAAATATTGTTTGTTGTAATGTATGTCTACATATTGTCCAGTTACGTTCAAATCATTCATTAGGCCCATCAGTTCCTCGTGGGAGACGAGTTTAACAACGCGTGCCTCAAAATCAATCATTTGGTGTATGTGTGTGCAATAATTAAATTATGTGTTTTATGATTAAATTTACATCTACGTTTACTCATATGTGGTTATGCACTTTATTTTATAATCGATACAATAAACACGTTTAAATGTTTTCATAGGATTCACTCGCCAACTTTTTGTTGACCCAAAAACCATTTTTACACATGATACAGGTAGACAGGTTGAAGCAAGGAATACTAGGAAATTGCCTTAGAAGAAAAATAATGAAGACTTGAAAAATGTATAGAACATGTTGTACTAGTATGATTGATTGTAATAATTCTCCTTTAAAAGAAATAATAAATATGAAACATTATAATAAATGTCATAAGCTTTGATGAAAACCCAATCATGCCCCGATCACCATTTCCGCTGCGGGTCGGGGTGTGACACGAGTAAGGTTGAAGCAAGATGCGGCAGAACTAGAGAAATGAAAGATAATGACAACCTATATCAACACGTATCCGGAAGAAGACCGTCACATTTTGCGTAAAATGAAAGAAAAGATCTCCAAAAAATGGAATTTTTAGGATTTATAATTTTTAGCAATCTAGTATTTTTTTTAGTTAAGGTTTTTTTTAGTTACGTTATTTTTCTAAAATTTATGTAATTTTTTTATTATGTAATGTTTTTATTTTATAAGTTATGTAATGTTTTAAAAATGTTGATTTAAAAAAAAGTAAAATAAAATAAAAAAAGGGAGGAGGGGGTTATGACATGGAATATATTCAATGAATGGAAATACGCACATAAATTTTCTAATCACACATAAAAAAACAAACAAATCATACAATTTAAGCCAGTATATGGACAGGGGCGGGTCTACAACCACCGAGGAGGTTCCCAAGAACCCATTCGGTTTGTAATTTATATTGGAAAGTCATAAAGAAACTGCTGTAGGAACCTTTAGATATTTTGTATGGGAACCTCTTAGCAAGTGTGTGTTCTGGTAAACCGGTAAGGCGCTTGGGAAATGTTGGTTGAGGTCCCTAGTTCAGCTCTAAGCAGGGAGCTTTTTATCTTTTTTTTAGTGTTTTTTTCCTTATGCTGTGTGAGGCAATCAACAATGTCAGACATTTATCACTATACCACAGGGCTTTTTATCTTTTTTTAGTGACGTTAGGATATCTCAAAATCTAATTGTATATAAAATGTGAATTAGTGGTTTAAACCAAATTGCATGATCATGTTTGTTCTTGATCAGTTTTCATCACTTGATGAGAAAATGTTTATTTCTTGATTAAAATTGAACGTGTGGATGAAATCAAAGCATATGGGATTGGCAAGTTGTTCCAAATAGCGACAACCCAGTTGAGTGACGAGTTTCCCGAACCACGAAAGGCTGCTTGTGCACTACGTTGGAGCTGCAAATCACATTTGAAAAGTCCCATGTTTTGGTACGTTGGAGCCATCGGTACATTCTTGGGAGTTGTTTTGTGAATCTACTTTGTCGAAGTTAAGGACACAAGTCGTCCTTCGTGTGACTAGTGTGAAACGTTTTCAAAACATGAAACCTTACCGACCTGAACCTTTTCAAACGTTTCCATTATTGCATCGTATTTTTATTATGTGATAAACCTTACCCGACTTGAACGTCGAACTGACCCGAATTCTTTTATCCCGGACATATAAAATTAGAACAATTAAAAAAGTGAACCCCTCGGAAAAAATTCCTGGATCCGCCACTAAGTATGGATCATCTTTCTCCACGTAGTATGCTTCCGGGTTGACCGGCCAGCTTAAACTTCTTTCCAAACAAACTGATTCCAACAAGGTCTTGCGGATTAACGGGCTCTAGCTCATCAGATTCTTCTTTGTTACTTGGTTCTCGTTCCACAAGGTCGGAGATCGTGGGCTGCCGTGCCTCACAAGCAACCTCACCAACAACGTCGTTTGTTCGCAGATGGGTTATGGCGTCCGAGACCCGTAAACCCCGGTGCTTGACCACTGGAAGGGGCACGAGTGCTTGTAATTTCATTAGTTGACTTCACCACGGGACGTATTTTCGCTTGTACCGGAGGTACATTGGCGAGTTGACTAGTCTTTTTATATTTGAACAAACGAATTGTTTACGAAACTTCTTTGAAACCTATATATTCCGTTTATGATTAAAAAGAAAAAGAAGAAAGAAAAACACGTTATAAACTTATAGTGTGCATCAATATTTGACTTGGTACATGGTGGGATACACGTTATAAACCATTCATTACTCCATGACAAAATGAAAAACTATGTGTGATGAGAGATTTATATGATGTCTCCCGGGAGTTTCGCCCAAGAGAGAGATCGAGTTCAAGATCAACTAAATTCCTAGAGCTAAGCAAATGGTTAAGACTCCGTACCACTTGATAAGTGGTTCATATGTCAAGACAATAGAACTACAACACATTGTCTTTTGATGCTTTTGCATTCTGATTGTTGTGTTTATGACCATCGTGTAAATGGTTCATCTAATGAGTTAGAGCACTAACCTGATTGGAGATATTCCATGCATCCCCTCATGTGTTAATATCATATATAATTAACATACAAGGTTGACACAACTTACATACCATGTGGCCCGTATAGCATGTTAGGAGCGACCTCTGTTCATTTTTGTTTATTTTACTAAACAAACGAAATTTCCTGTTCGTGTTCTTTGTTTAATAAACGAATGAACACAAACGAACTTTTCCGCCGTACGGTTCACGAACTGTTCGCCGAACGTTTGATTCGTTTGCAGCCCTACATATAGATATTATCCAAACTTTAACCAAAACAATAATCATCAGTGTCAAACAATAAAACAGATCCAGCATTTAAAAGAAATTAATGGAAGAAATACAATGAATGGATATACAAAATACGAACATTCTATTATCATAATTAAACAAACAAATTAAAATCAGTAGTATGGTTCATCTTTATCCACGTAGTATGCTTCCGGGTTAACCTGCTTGAACTTCTTCCCGACCAAACTGATACCTACATAGTCTTGCGGATTAAACGCATTCCGGCTCATCGGATTCTTCTTTGTTACTCGGTTCTCGTTCCACAAGGTCGGAGATCGTGGGCTGTGGTGCTTCACTAGCAACCTCACCAACGACGTCGTTCGCAGACGGGTTATGATGCCCAAGACCCGTTAAACCCGGTGCTTGACCACTGGAACGGATCCAAGCCGACCCAGGAGTGCTAGTAACTTCATTACTTGACTTCACCCCGGACGTATATCTGCTTGTACCGGAGGTAAGGTGATGAGTTGACTAGTTGCGGACAACTGAGGTTAAGACTGTCGATTAAGAACAGATGATGAGATGGTCGGAGCAGGTGGCTGGGGTGCGTAGCTGACGTGGTTGGTGGTGTCGATGCTCGCGGAACGTGAGAATACAGCGGAGGGAGCTGGTAAACCGCTGTAACTCATTTTTAGCAGGAGAAGAAGGATTTCCGGTGGGGTTGTGGTGTGACGAGTTTAGAAGGTGTGTGTATATATATTTTTAGAAGGTGTGTGTATTATTTTAGAGTGTGTGTATAACTGTATGTATTTTTTTATTTATTTTTTGGTGAGAGTGGGTGTGATGAATTTAAAAGGTGTGTGTATCAGTATATATAATTTTTTTTCCGGTGAGAGTAAGGTGTGATGAATTTAGAAAGTGTGCGATATATAGGGGAGACATGGAACTTAATGTCAACCCACCGCGTTTTTTTTTTTATATTAATCAGTGAATTAATCATTTACAAGAAACTTTCTTTAAAAATAAATCATTTACAGGAACTTTCTTGAAAATTATATATTCAAGATTAAACCAACAATGAAAACACGTCATAGACTTATACTTGTGCATAAATATTTGACTTGGTATTAGATGGATAGCAGGGGCGAACTCACGAATTATTTATTGGGTGTGCAGATACGGTGTTCAATCATATTTTCAAAGAGTGCCGTCGGAATTTTTTACCTGAAATACACACTAATTTTTTAGAAAAAATATGTAATCGACCTTAACCAAAGAGTGGGTGCACCCTAGTGGATACATGTCATAATTTATAATGTCAAACAAAGATACCTAGAGAATCCCTAGACAATTGGTATAATTTTGAGAACTTAATCTATTGACTAAATCATTCGAATGACGGTGTTTGGAGATGATTTGGAAACATCATCTTATTTATATTATTGTGAGCTATGGATTTCAAGATTATATGATACAATTATTAAACACATATTATAGGCTTTTTTATACTATATCATAAAAATAAATATTTTATTTCTGTTAATTTAACTATCATATTGCTATATTATTTTTTAATTAAAAAAATTAACATGTACGTGATAGCCAATTTTGTGTTCTTCGTCGCATCATGCAGGCATCCCTCAAATATATACATATAGTTTTGTTATAAATAATAGATTTATATATAATTTTATAAAAGTTATATTATTATTAAATTAAACTTTTGTTGATTCCTATATTTTAAGTTGAATATATATATATATATATATATATATATATATTATATATATATATATATATTATATTATATATATATATATAGGGGAAGGATAATGAGAAAACTAGTTTAAATGATAAAACCAAAAAACTTTAAAAAAATAAAAAATAAAAAAAGCATATAATGCACATGCGCAACATAAACATATAATACATATGTGTAGTACACATATAGTGCACATGTGCAGTAAAAGTTTTTTTGAAAAAAGTTTTTTTTATACATAAAATGCAGCGATTTTTTATAAAAAAAATGTAAAAAAAAATTGTATGTTTTTTATGCTTTTTTTTTTTGCTTTTTTTAGTTAGTTTTAGTTTTCTTATTTATATCTAGTTTTCTCATAATCCTCTCCCTATATATATATATATAGATATATATATATAATATATATATATATTGGAATGTTCAAATGAGAAGAAATTCTTTGTAGAAGAAAAAAAGAAGAACTTTCATTCAATAGAAATGTTTCATTTGACTTAATTTAATGTTTGTATTTAATGTTACTATAAGGTTAAATTGGTAAACTTACAAATATAATTAATTTGTAGTCTTGTTTTTTAATAACTAATATATTAAATATGTAACTTATTTTTAAATATATATTTTATCAAAAAAATAAAAATAAAAATCCGTTTATAGTGTAGGATAAAATAAAGGTGTGTAGGATAACTTACGAGTTGTGTATGATAAATTTCAATATGTGTAGGCTAAATTTTGAAATGCGTATGATAACTTTTGATGTGTGTAGGTAAAACATTTTAGTGTGAAGGATTGTTGCTAGGATCTAAGTTTTAACTAGTTGTGATTTTTGTTTCAAAAATGGAAAGTGAAAGTAGAAATCAGAGTATAATGCAACGGAAATAGATGGAAAACTTTTATCACAACTAATGGTCGTTTGTTTTGATCATCATGCTCTCAAACTTATAGTGTTTGCATGTGAATTACAAACTCCCCTTTAGCCCAATAAGAACGTTTGAATAGTACAGAAATGCAGAGAAGGTGATAAATGAATGATCTTTTGATAAATAATAAAACAATACACAATGATCAACTATTTATACTAACACTTCCAACCTCTGAGCATTTTGATGACGTCAGGGTTGATAGTGATAGATAACAAAATAAACTAACTACAAACACTGATGACCTAAACACTGATCAGTGCATAAGCACTGTTATGTTGAATAAAGAAATAATATAACTAAACTCTACTGGATACCTGTCACACCCCAACCGATGGCGGAAACATCGGGCGCGGCACTAGGTGAACCAGATTATCTCATGAGAAATTCCATAACACTATTTAAGCGACAATATTTAAATGTCAACATCCCATACTATTAACATATAATCCTCAAACAATATTACAAAATATCAAATATCTCATAAAACAAAGTTAGGTTCGATCTTACCTAGATTTTTATTACATAATTTTCTAAAGCAAAAAACCTAAATCTAAGCATCCAAAGCAACATCCTCAACCTGCCACATGTGTTAAAATAAAACGTCAATACAATTAAGTAAGGGTGAGCATACAGGTTTGCGTACATAATGGATATAAAAGCGTTTAGCATACACCGCATGACATACGTAACAGTTGTGAACTATGTATCTACTTAGATTCGAGCAAACCAACAAACCGCGATTGATCGAGGCATGCGAACAAGCGTTCACATCCTAAAAGAGAAAATAATGCGAAATAAAATGCGAGCCTTAACAACCCCGGGCCTCCGGGTGGCGGGACAACCTCTAGTATACTATCATGTTAAGGGTGACGTACTAGCAATCAAGTAACACATAAAGTTCAGCAGATTTCACGTAAAGTCATGTATAAGCGGGATGTCGAATAAGCATTTGAGTTGTGTGATGTGTTTTGATATACGAACATATGTGACACCCAAAAGTGCGTTTAAGCGTAAAAGGGTTCAAGTATACTCACAGTCGGTGCGTTTTTGGGAAATGAGACAGGATCTAAGAAGAGTTGCTAGAGTGCCGGATCAGCCTGTAAGCGAACAGAAGTGCATCAGTCTTCTGAATTGCTGAAACGGTTAACGGGTGAAGGAGCAGTAGACAAGTTCGGGCGAACTTGTACCTTTGGGTACAAGTTCGGGCGAACTTGACTTACTAACTTACTGAATGTATAAGTTCAGGCGAACTTGTCATGTTTCCTGAGAAACTAGACAAGTTTGGGCGAACTTGTCCTGCTTGATGAAGGGGCGTACAAGTTCGGGCGAACTTGTCCTGATTCTTTGGAAGTACAAGTTCGGGCGAACTTGTGTGATTTCTGACAAATGTTGATCAAGTTCGGGCGAACTTGGTCACCAATCTGGTGACAAGTTCAAGCGAACTTGACTGTTTTGACATCCAAATTGTGCGTTTTCGCGTCGTTCGCTGAGGAAATTGAGTGTCCATCCCTCCAACCTTAGGATACTGAGCAAAACCTAGGCTGAAGAGGTCTTTTGGGGCGAGTTTTAGCCATTTTACAGAAACTCAGACTAATCCGGGCAAACTTGAATGTTCGAACGATTTAGTCCATTTTGTGCAAAGTGATGATTTCGTCCTTGTGCTTCTGGATCTGAGATCTAGCTTGACAACGCCTCGTCCCCTTCAAAGTGAACGAAACATAAGTCATTTAGTCCGAATATGGTGTGAAAATCGATGTTTAAAAGGTTTTACTCAGATCTAAGCATAGATCTGAGTGAAAAACAGAAGTTTTGCATAAAAAGATGAAGATTTTCGTAAACATAAGAGATTTGATGAAAACGAAGGCAAAGGCTTGTGCAAAATCATTGTAAAACATTGTTGTAGCTTGAAAACGGGTGGAATCTTACTTAGAACACGAGAGGTTTCGGTTTAGGGAGATCCGGGCGAACTTGCATCAAGTTCAAATAAGAAGAGGAGCTGGGTATTTATAGATGAGGTGAGAATGTGAGCTGGAACATCAAGTTCGGGCGAACTTGTATCAAGTTCGGGCGAACTTGTTACAAGTTCGAGCGAACTTGTGTGTTTCTTGCTTTATGAGACAAGTCCGGGCGGACTTGTTAGATTCTGGTGAGTTGGGAGACAAGTCCGGGTGGACTTGTAGTTTCTGAAGGTGTATGAGGCTCAGACAAGTTCGGGCGAACTTGTGATATACAAGTTCGGCCGAACTTGACCTAGTGGCCAAGTTTTGTTTGATTATTTCGCGTTACGAGTTCGTTCAGTGATTCGGTTCATATTAGTTAGTTATATTAAGCGTTTTAGCAAAGCGTTAAGTGTTATATTACCATTGATTTGAGAGAGAGCGAGTTAGCGTGAGCGTGCGAGCGATTTAGCGATAGTTAAAACAATAACAAAAATAAATAAATATAACATACATTAAAAAATAATTCTACATAATTAACTGCGTTTTGCGATGCGATGAGATAAGCGATCCAATGGCACAAGTGTTTATTAAACAATAACACACTTGACTCGTATAGTAGCATAATTAGTTGTGATTGCATTGAATTAGATATTAATAAGCGATTAAATGCAATGTAGATGTGATAAAACATAATTCCGTTAACATAACTTTTCATAATCCAAATCTCGGAGTACAATTGGTTGAGATAAACAAAATAAACGGAAATAAATAACAGCGAAAATTTGGAGTTGTTACAGTCTCCCATACTTTAGGAAATTTCGTCCCGAAATTTAAGTAGTGGTCATAACACAAAGAGATGCGGATATTTAGCCTACATGTCACTTTCCAATTCCCAAGTGAACTCGGCACTACGTTTGCTTTCCCATCGAACCTTTACGATATGTATGCGAGAGTGCCATAATTTCTTGGTTTCTCGGTCCATGATTTCGACAGGCTTTTCTACGAAATGGAGAGTCTCGTTTATTTGCAAGTCCTCGAGGGGGACGTAGAGATTTTCTTCAGCTAGGCATTTCTTGAGGTTCGACACGTGGAAAGTCGGATGGACGTTGTTAAGTTCCACCGGTAGTTCGAGACGATAGGCTACTTTACCGATCCTTTCCAGAATCTTAAAGGGATCAACGTATCGAGGCGCTAGCTTTCCTTTCTTCCCGAAGTGGAACACTCCCTTCCAAGGTGCAACCTTTAGGAGAACGTGATCTCCCACTTCGAACTGTAGGGCTTGCGGCGTTTATTGGCGTAACTCTTTTGACGACTCCGAGCTTTCAAGAGTTTGTCTCTGATCTGGAGGATCTTATCTGTCGTTTCTTAATTGGTTTCTCGGTCCATGATTTCGACAGGCTTTTCTACGAAATGGAGAGTCTCGTTTATTTGCAAGTCCTCGAGGGGGACGTAGAGATTTTCTTCAGCTAGGCATTTCTTGAGGTTCGACACGTGGAAAGTCGGATGGACGTTGTTAAGTTCCACCGGTAGTTCGAGACGATAGGCTACTTTACCGATCCTTTCCAGAATCTTAAAGGGATCAACGTATCGAGGCGCTAGCTTTCCTTTCTTCCCGAAGTGGAACACTCCCTTCCAAGGTGCAACCTTTAGGAGAACGTGATCTCCCACTTCGAACTGTAGGGCTTGCGGCGTTTATTGGCGTAACTCTTTTGACGACTCCGAGCTTTCAAGAGTTTGTCTCTGATCTGGAGGATCTTATCTGTCGTTTCTTAAATCAGCTCTGGACCGGTGATTTGTGCTTCTCCGATCTCGTGCCATGCAATAGGCGATCAACATTTTCTTCCATACAACGCTCAAAAGGAGCCATTTGAATGCTAATGTGATAACTATTATGGTACGAGAATTCAATTAAAGGTAAATGCGTATCCTAATTACCACCAAAATCTATGATACACGCACGAAGCATGTCTTCGAGGGTGCGGATCGTGCACTCAGTCTGACCGTCGGTTTGAGGGTGGAAAGTGGTACTGAGATTGCGAGTAGTACCGAGAGCGGATTGAAAAGTCTCCCAGAGACGTGAGGTAAAGCGATCGTTGCGGTCAGAGATGATGTCACGAGGCGTCCCGTGTCGACATATGACTTCGTCGGTATAGATTCAGGCTAATCGTTCGACTTTAAAGTCTTCTCGTATAGCAATGAAGTGCGCAGATTTGGTAAGACGATCAAAGATAACCCAAATGCTATCGTGACCAGAGGATGTGCGAGGAAGTTTCGTAATAAAGTCCATAGCTATGGCCTCCCATTTCCACATCGGGATTTCGGGTTGTTCAAGCAAGCCAGAGGGCCTTTGATGTTCGGCTTTAACCTTTGAGCAGGTTAAGCACTTCGAGACGTATGCGGCGATATCCTTTTTCACGCCCGGCCACCAGTACCTAGGATGAAGGTCCTGGTACATTTTGTCGGCTCTAGGATGAATGGAGTATCGAGATTTATGAGCTTCGGTCATTAGCAATTCACGAAGGTCATTACGACTGGGAATCCAAATACGACCGAGATAGTAATAGATACCATTAGGTTTAACAAGGCTGGGTTTTGGCACCACATTTCATTTCTTCCTCCAGGGTATTCTCGGTAAAACAAGCGAACTGAGTGGAGCGAATCATGATTTCGAGATCATTCAAAGCTTGAGAGTCACGAATACTACACACATAGCTTCGTCAACTAAGAGCATCGGCTACAACGTTTGCTTTGCCGGGATGGTAGCGTATCTCGCAATCGTAGTCGTTGAGAAGTTCAACCCATCGGCGTTGGTGCATATTCAGTTCCTTTTGATTGAAGATATGTTGTAAGCTCTTATGGTCGGTGAAGACCGTACACTTAGTACCGTAAAGGGGTAGTGTCGCCATGTCTTTAATGCAAAAACAACTGCACCGAGTTCGAGATCATGGATTGTGTAGTTCTTCTCGTGGATCTTGAGTTGTCGAGACGCATACGCGATAACCTTGTCTCGTTGCATGAGAACACAACCAAGACCAAGATTAGAGGCATCGCAGTAAACAATGAAATCATCGTTTCCGTCGGGAAGAGCGAGTACGGGAGAATTGCATAGCATCCGCTTGAGAGTTTGAAAGGCTTCCTCTTGCTTGAATCCCAAACGAAAGGTTTATCCTTATGAGTTAAAGCGGTAAGCGGAACGGCGATTTTCGAGAAGTCGGTGATGAATCGACGGTAGTAACCCGCCAATCCAAGAAATGAACGGATTTCGGAAGCATTCTTTGGCATAATCCAACTCTTGACAGCTTCAATCTTGGCAGGGTCGACATGAATTCCTTGACTATTAACGATGTGGCCGAGAAATTGGACTTCTTCGAGCCAGAATTCACATTTAGAGAACTTAGCATAAAGAAGATTTCCTTGGAGAAGTTCGAGAACTAAACGGAGATGGCTCGCGTGTTCGTCTCTCGACTTCGAATAGATAAGGATGTCATCGATAAACACAATGACGAAACGATCTAGGAAAGCTTTACACACGGTTCATCAAATCCATGAAGACCACGGGTGCATTGGTAAGACCAAAAGGCATGACCACGAATTCGAAATGGCCATAACGAGTGCGAAAGGTGGTTTTCGGAATGTCTTCTTCCAACATGCGTAACTGATGATAACCAGAACGTAAATCGATCTTGGAAAAACAAGTAGCACCTTGAAGCTGATCAAATAAGTCGTCGATTCGGGAAGAGGGTAGCGGTTCTTTATCGTGAGTTTGTTAAGTTCACGATAATCAATGCACATTCGGAACGTCCCATCTTTCTTTTTCACGAAAAGAACGGGTGCGCCCCAAAGCGAAGTGCTCGGGCGTATGAAACTTTTATCAAGAAGCTCTTGAAGTTGGCTTGATAGCTCGCGCATTTCGGATTGTACGAGACGATAGGGAGCTTTAGCAACGGGAGTAGTACCGGGAATCAAATCGATACGGAATTCAACATCTCAAGTAGGGGGTAAACGGGGTAAATCGTCAGGAAAAACTTTAAGAAATTCACAAACAACGGGGACATCCTTCCAGGTTTTCTTTTCTTTCTCCGGGTTTACGATATGGGCTAGGAAGGCAATGCATTGCTTTCGCAGATGCTTGCTCGCTTGAGTACATGACATAAACATCAACTTCTTTAAGGGAGTTTCGCCATAGACATGTAGTTGATCACCGTTTGTGAGAGGGAAGCGAATCATCTTATCGAAGCATACAACTTCAGCATGATTTTCACGAAGAAAATCCATGACTACTATGATATCGAAGCATAATTGCATAGGTATGAGATTGTTCGAGAAGACCTGGTTGTTGAGATCGAGAGTACAACCACGCAGGATGGAGTTAACGGTAACGGTTCTTTTGGTGGCGACTCGACATCGAAAGTCTTTGGGAGTTTAACGCGTTTACATTTTAAAACCTTTTCAAATTCTAACGATACAAAACAATTATCGGCACCAGTATCAAATAAACATGAAGCATAAATACCACTGACAAGGAACATACCGTTGACAACATTGTTATCGTTCTGAGCCTGGGAATGATTGAGGTTAAAGGCTCGTCCACGTGCAGCCTGTTGTTGCTGCCGAGGCTGTGGTGGTGGCTGCTGCTGAGGCTGAGGCTAAGGCTGCTGTTGCTGCGGCTCTTGTTTGATAGCTCTGTTGGGGCAGACGTTGCTGAAGTGATTCGGGTCTCCACATGTATAGCAAACACGGGCCTTTGGGGCTGGCGCTTGCTGCTGGTACTGCTGCTGATTAGCCTGAGGAGTGCGAGGGGGAGCTGGTAAAGCTGGTGTTGCTGGGGCCTGAGGAGCTGATTGACGTGGGCCTGAACGGAAACTGACAGTAAAGTGGCCGTAAATGTTGCAGTTGGTGCAGAAGCGACTGTTGCCTCCAACTGCATGATGATAAGTGCACTTCGAGCATAGAGGATGAGGGCCAGTATACGCACGCTTTGCCGGCGGTGCATTTGGTGCTGCAGACTGAAGCGGCTGCGGGTTTTGCGATGCGGTAAGGGCAAAGTTCTTGCTCGAGTTTTCCCTTTTACGACCTCGGCAGATAGCCTTTGACTCTCGAGGCTGATCGGTAGGAGCTGCTGATTCGATGATGGCCTGGTTTGCGACCTTGCTGTTCTTGAAATAACCAGACTGAACCCGTTTGTCATTGATCTCTGCGGCTAGATGGTAGGTCTCCTCAATAGTAGCAGGGCGTGCTGCTTGAACAAAGTCAGTGACGTAGTCTGGCAGAGCGTTGAGGTACTTCTTGATTGCTTTCTCGGTCGTGTCCACTTGACCGGGACAGATAATGCTTAACTGCTTGAATCGGGCCGTTAAACCAGCATTGTCGGGTCCGTCTTGCTTAATTCCCCAGAACTCGTTTTCCAACTTCTGGATTTCATGAGGTGGGCAGAACTCTTTGATCATTAGCTCCTTAAGATCTTCCCACGCGAGAGAGTAGGCTTCGTCGTTACCGCGCCTGTTGCGCTCGGCGGTCCACCAGTCTAGCGCCCTTGACTGAAAGACTCAGTGGCGTTAACAGTGCGGAGATTTTCAGGGCATCCTCTTTGCCTGAAGGTGACTTCAATAGAACCAATGAAACAATGAATTCGCCAGTGAATGCTGCATGACCGCAGGCTTTAAACTGCTTGAAGCTGAAGTGGGATTTGGGCGCGTCGGCTTTCGAGTCCACATAGGAGTTGCTGCTGGCAGCTTGGATCTCGCTGACGATTTGATGGATCACTTTGGCCATTTCCTTGGCCACTAGTGATGCAATGCGCTTGTCAGCTTGGCATGCGCTGGTGGTTCCTCCTGGTGTGCGATCCCATAGAAGACATCTACATTTGAAGGATTCGATTGGGTGAGATTTGATTATGATAGGTTTATGTTCAAAAGTTTATATTATTATTATTATTATTATACAATTAAGGCATAAAACACATAGGCACGTATCCACATAAGCATGTAAGCACATAAGCACGTAAACACATAAGCATATAGGCATGTAAGCACGTCTTTGTACCTAAATCTTCGAACTAATTCATGCGTAGCGCGTACGAGATGCGATATAATAGCGTAATAAGCGAGTACAGCTGTGTATGAGACGCGAATGGCCTCATGAACGTAAGCGGGTTGAGCGATTAGTTTGGTTGATGAATCAATTAGCGTTTTAGATTTCGATAGCTGTGCGAGTTGTGCATATATTGATGGAGCGTAAAAGTGATAAATCAGAGAATCGATAAAGCGAGAAATCGAATAAGTGTAAAATCCATAAATTCAAACTCATAAATAATGAATAAGTTCGATGATGCGTAAAATCGACGATTATAGGCTTAAATCAATTGGGAGCGTCCTGGGTTTTGAGACAGTGACTACCCAAAGTGGTTCGAAGATTCTCTGAGTTCGGACACACGATTTGGCCTAATAGATAAATACTCTCGCCGTACAACGGTTAATGGCATTTATCCTTCCAGTTAGTCGTGTTCCGAGTCATCAAAATAATTGAGACGTTGGTGAGATTGAAAATTGAGGAGTAAGTTAGTTATTAAGATGCGGGTTTCACCCCTAACTTAAACAACATCATTCCTAGTTGTGGATATGCTCACCGATCAGGTCGGGAGTTCCACTAGATAGAAATGGAGATTCTCGTCGAGGTTCGGATATCACTCCTAACTCAACGAAAATATCTCGTGCGAGAGAATGCGCGGAGTGAATGATCTTATCGAGAGTTCTTGATTTTCACACCTATTCTCGATTTGATCACTCGTCTTGTGTGATACGAGCGTTCTTCGGCATGTGTTGTGGTTGCTTTAGGAAAAGCAATGTTTAAAAGTTCGTGTCGAAGGATTCTGGTCAAGTTCGGGCGAACCTGGCATCTGTCTGATGTCAAGTTCGGGCGAACTTGCTCATTATCAAGCGAACTTTTTGAGGTTGAGGGGGGGGGGGACAGGCAAGTTCGAGCGAACTTGGTCAAGTCCGGGCGAACTTGATCAAGTTCGGGCGAACATGATTAATTTCGAGCGAACTTGTCCCCCAAGTTCGGGCGGACTTGGCGGACTTGTCTGTTCGTATTAGTTTTCAGCGTTTAATCGATGCGTAACGGTCTGATTTGGTATCCTAACTATAGTCTAAGGCAAACATGGCAATTCTACCTAACTTTCCCTATAGTTATGGCTCTGATACCAATCTGTCACACCCCAACCGATGGCGGAAACATCGGGGTGCGGCACTAGGCGAACCAGATTGTCTCATGAGAAATTCCATAACATTATTTAAGCGACAATATTTAAACGTCAACATCCATACGATTAACATAAACGTCAATATTACCTGATTGGAGATATTCGATGCATCCCCTCGTGTGTTAATATCATATATAATTAACATACAAGGTTGACACAACTTACATACCATGTGACCCGTATAGCATGTCAGGAGCGACCTCTGTTCATTTTTGTTCATTTAACTAAACGAAAAAAATTTCCTGTTCGTGTTTGTTTGTTTAATAAACGAACGAACACAAATGAACTTCCGCCGAACGGTTCATGAACGTTCGCCTAAGGTTTGATTCGTTTGCAGCCCTACATATAGATATTATCCAAACTTTAACCAAAACAATAATCATCAATGTCAAACAATAAAACAGATCCAACATTTAAAAGAAATTAATGGAAGAAATACAATGAATGGATAAACAAAATACGAACATTCTATGATCACAATTAAACAAACAAATTAAAATCAGTATTATGGTTCATCTTTCTCCACGTAGTATGCTTCCGGGTTAACCTGCTTGAACTTCTTCCCGACCAAACTGATACCTACATAGTCTTGCGGATTAACGGGTTCCGGCTCATCGGATTCTTCTTTGTTACTCGGTTCTCGTTCCACAAGGTCGGAGATCGTGGGCTGTGGTGCTTCACTAGCAACCTCACCAACGACGTCGTTCGCAACGGGTTATGGTGCCCAAGACCCGTTAAACCCGGTGCTTGAACACTGGAACGGATCCAAGCCGACCCAGGAGTGCTAGTAACTTCATTACTTGACTTCACCACCGGACGTATATCTGCTTATACCGGAGGTAAGGTGACGAGTTGACTAGTTGCGGACAACTGAGATTCAGACTATCAATTAAGAACAGATGATGAGATGGTCGGAGCAGGTAGCTGGGGTGCGTAACTGACGTGCTTCATGGGATCGATGCTGGCGGAACGTGAGAATATAGCTGAGGGAGCTGGTAAGCGACTGTAACTCATTTTTAGCAGGAGAAGAAGGATTTCCAGTGGGGTTGTGGTGTGACGAGTTTAAAAGGTGTGTGTATATATATTTTTTTCCGGTGGTAGTGGGGTGTGCCGAATTTATAAAGTGTGTGTATATATATATCTTTTTTTTCCGGTAGGAGTGGGGTGTGATGAATTTAGAAGGTGTGCGGATATATATAGGGGAGTCAAGGAAGTTAATGTCAACGCGTAGTCTTTTTATATTAACAAAAAAATGAATAATTTACAAGAAACTTCCTTTCAAAATAAATTATTTACAAGAAACTTCCTTGGGTTTATGATTAAACAAACAAGAAAAACACTTCTTTGACTTATGTTGAATACATATAAGTTAGGGAAATTTACGAAAATGGCCAAGACCAATTTAATTTACGAAAATGGCCACCACATGCGTCTTGGAGTGGCGCATTACGTATTCAAATGCGCGGGATGCGTCTACTCAATAAAATATATACACGTGGCGGCAGACTTCTCCAATGCGTTAGGCAGACTCTTCCAAGGAGTCAGACAGACTCTTCCAATGCGTCGGGCAGACTCTTCCAAGGGTCGGGCAGACTCTTCCAAGAAAATACACGTGGAAGAGTCTGAAAGACGCATTGAAAGAGTCTGCCCGACCCCTTGGAAGAGTCTGCCGCCACGTGTCCATTTTTTATTGGGTAGACGCATCCCATGGTTGAAAGACGCCTCCCGCGCATTTGAATCCGTAATGCGCCGCTCCAAGGACGCATGAAGTGGCCATTTTCGTAAATTAAATCTGGTCTTGGCCATTTTTGTAAATTCCCCTGTAAGTTATACCATAATTTATAACTTTTATATAATTAAAAATCTAGATACATTTTCAATATAGTTGCAACTTTGCTTTAGTTTTATAAGTTGTAGATCCTTAAATATTTTTCTTATAAATTTTATTATTATAAAAAGATTAGGATTAAAAATAATCGTACAATGTAGTGATGATGTAACAATCTTTTTTTTTTTTTTTGGTGTTTTTGGGTATCCTCATTAAATGAGATTTTAGTGTCTTTGAAGAATGTTTGTTTTTTCTGATGTGACAACAGACATGATTTTAGATGTTTTGTTGGGGTTTATTATTGGAGATGTTTTAAACCTAAACTCTAAACACTAAAAAGCAAAATCTAAGAGAAAAACTATACTTATATGAAGGGTTAGATGGAATTTTTATGAGTTTTCGCAATATGGAGAAGTTTTTAAATGACCATTCCCCAATACATACACACATAAACATATTTAACTTCATAAACTATACACACATAAACATATTTAACTTCATAAACTATAAACTTTCTACGAATATTTTTTTTTCTTAAACTAGTGTTGGTAGAACTATTTACCAAAACAGTATTCTTTGTTTATTTTGTATGTGTCTTTTCTTTTTTAACTAACATAATAAACTTCTTTTTTATATTTCTATTAAATTATTAATCTGTTTTTTTATTCTTTGAATATTTATATTTTTCTCAAACAATCCCATATCTTTTTATTTTTTATTTTTCTATCAACTCCTTACACTTTTTACACTTTTTAGCAGTAATTCTTTTTTTTAATCAACACTCCATAAATGAATCGAACAATCAGTGAACCATTTGTGGCATGAAGTTCGTTTACATTCGTAGACACATGTTTTATTCGTTCGGTTACATACGTGACCATTCGCTTATTTTTGGAGATAGAGCATGGGCCTTGGAATTTTAGTTTGCTTTGAGCCCACAAAACAATTAAGCCGCCCCTGATATGGATTACGATGACATGTTAACCAAACTAAAATTTAAGATGGATTACGATGACATGTTAACCAAACTAAAATTTAAGATCTGTAATTGGTTATTTGTATAAGTTGACTCATTGTTTTTTGGTGTAGACTCTGTACATAGTAAAAATAGTTCTTTGGTTTGTTAAATCTGTTGAATATTTGTTCATCGTTTTGTGTTATATGTTTGATGACATTGTTGTAACTTATTGTAAATAAAAAGCTATAAACAAGCACATATTTTAAGGTTTAAAATCCATTGATTAAAAACCTTGATATTCTCATATGTTTTTTAGGTGTAGAGGTCTTAGAATCATATTTAGCTAACTAAACTTAAATTTAAAATCTGGCTATTTGTATAAGTAGACTCATTGTTTGTTGGTTTAAACTATATATATATACATAGTAAAAGTAATTATCTTTGGTTAATTAAATCTGTTAAATATGTGTTAATTGATGTGGCATTAATTACACGTATTTTTAGTGCTTAATTACCCCCTAATGGTAACACCCGAATCGCGTAATACAACAAGACGCGACGGAAATATCAGGGAGTCACGTTACAAATTGCTCAGCCACAACTGGTACTAAATTGTTTCATCACTATTACATTTATTTACAATACAAAGAATACATGTAATTGTCTTCTGTTTAAAGAAGTCTAAAGCCCGGATGCATTCCTAAGTGTAGCATGCTTGAATAATCGTCAACCTGAAACATATGTGAAAAAGAGACGTCAACAAACAATGTTGGCAAGCACATAGTTTTGTTGGCCAAATAAATGGCAAAAGGTTTTGTATTGCAATTTTTTGACAACTACGAGAATTGCCAATTGTAACGACTCGTTTTAGCCAAGGAATGGCGAAAAGTTAGCTTTGCAATACATTAACTTGATTATGAAACTTGTGACAAAAGAGTTTTGAGTATGACATTATGATCATTACTAAATAATGTTCTTTGTGACCATATTGAAATCGTCCATAAACTTGTAAGTATGTAATTAAAATCCAGTCAAGGATTTCGATAACTATATTGTAATTAGTCATAAATCGTGTGAGTATTAATCGAAATCAATCAATGATTTAATATAATACTAAATATCCTTCTAAAAATCGATCATACAAATCATGAAAGGATTCTTTAAGGATTTGGATATCGAACATTGAAATCAGTCGTACACAAAATCCTAAAGTGACTCGAATAACGCTACAAGAGTAATGCAATAAGAAACACTTATATATAGGAAGTACCAGTGGCGTATCCACCATGTTCTTAGGTATTACACTTGTTTCGTTATCCTAATCACAACTAACCACATAAACACATAATCGTCACTTGTCACTTGTCTTGTCAACTTGTATCACATATACGCATTAAAGTACGGAGAATCCAATCAAAGCCTACCAATTAGTACCTTAAACATTCCACACATATCTAACTATAAAGATAGGTAGACATAATAGGAAATAAGCCTTGTCAATTGTCTTGTAACTGTATCATAAAATCATAATCCTAATGGTGATTTGGATAAGGCTACGAAGGGTAATACAATAAGCACACTTATATATAGGAAGTACCAGCGGCGTATCCACCATGTTCTTATTATATTACTCTAGTTTCGTTATCTAAATCACCAACAATTCTACACATAAACCAATTGTTCATTGTTTCATTGGTCATCGTTCATCGTTCATTGTTCATCGTTCATTGTTCATTGTTCATCGTTCATTGTCATTGTTCATTGTTCATCGTTCATCGTTCATTGTTCCTCGTAAAGTACTTCTTAGAAATCTTACTATAAAGATAGAAAGATTTAAGAGCGTACTTCAGACATCCTTTGAGAATCTAACTATGAAGATAGAAAGATTTTACAAGGATATAGGCCCTAAAAGACCTCTTTAAATATCGTACCATCAATCGTCATGTTGCATAATCGGAAATAACACACAAAAAGCACTTAGTAAACATATACATGCCATACGTTTAAGAAAAATTGATTACACATATGAATCACCCCAAAAAATTTGTAAAACATAAAAGAGGGGAGCGATGTACTCGCCTGGGATAGCGTATAGATCTTGTTCAAATGATATAACAAAGCTCAAAGGGGAGTTCAAGTGTTGAAGCGGTTCCTAGTGTATCAGATAAATATAATGTTAGTGTCGAAACTTGAAAACGAGAAATCGGATAGAATGAAGGATATAAACCAAACAAGAGTTGGATCTTGTATAATATGGTTCATATTACCTAACATTCTGATTTGGAAGTATTTCAAAAGGTTTTGGCTTGATACGGCTCGCTATAGTGGTTTACGCCACTTTAACGGGTCATAAATGTAACTAGGGGTTCGGATGGTAAAATATGTCCTATAACAAGTCTAATATGTCAAAACCAGTTTATTTAAGTTGTGAAATCATTTTAGATGTCAAAATAATGTTCGTATATGTTTAAAACTAATTTATGTGTAAAAAGGGCATTTTCGGCATTTTAAAGAATACATAGTCGACTTGTCATTTCACTATCCAAATGGTATGACCATAAGGTATAACCTCAGAGAGTTATTCCCTATGATAGTATTGTCATAATAATGGTTTTGGTCGGATCCTAAAGTTGACCAAATGGGTCAGATTTGATAGTCAAAGCGATGGTCAAACCGCTAGGCTTTTTGACTCTAAATAGGCATTTTAACAAAGGCGAATAATTTGACATGTTGCGACATGTCTAAATAAGTTTATAAAAGTATTTTGGCATCAAAACAACCTGTTTTGATACCCAAAAACAGATCCGTTGCAAAAATCGCATTTTAACCGAAACTTTGACTTGTCAAAATAACAAGAAATGGTGGGAATCAGTAGGCCTTATTTTTAGGGATCATAACCACCTTGATTACCATCATATTGCAAGTTTCAATTGAGCAACATCTTGATCAATTCATGATCAAAACTAAAAGTCAAACAGAAAGTCAAACTGTTTGATTTTTAGTTCATGTAAGCTATAATAATTGAACAAGACATGAAGGAACACTTACAAACACAAAGAATTGATCAAAGATCACCAGAGAAAGCTCCAAGGTGGTTGCAATTCGGATCTATAGCTGATTTGAGTATGAAGGTGATCAAAGAGTTCAAGAATGGACATGAGTTTGGTATTTATAATGATCCAAAGATCACCAAATCATGACAAGTGTTGGGAAAGGTGTTTAGGCATGGATTAGTGTCCCATTATGTGTCCAAAGCAGAAGAGAAGTGGCAAAATTCGTGTGCTTAGTGTCCTCAATTGAACAGTTGTTGCCAGCTATTTTCTATTTTAAATTTTCTGTGTCTGATAGCTTCTCGCGGGCCGCCAGTCGTTTAGGCTTAGGGACTCGCGCCCCGCCAGAAGGTCAGAATTTCAGAATTGGCAGAAATGGTCCCTGCAGCCTCTAAACTTGTTTTTCGACGCGTTTTGGCACTTTTAACACCTGTCAACCCAATTTTTAAGCTTTGTAAGGACAATAAAGTATAGGAAACTTGAAATATGTCCAAAAATGTTCCAGAGGTCAGTTCGTTTGATCGTACGGTCGCGGTTTTCGGTTAATTACGACGAAAAGCGTAACGAATGCGTGTATGACCGTAAATGCGTAATGAATGGAATTTTTGGATTCAAAACACTAAAATATGATATTTCAATGATTAAAATAATTTTGGATGTCCGTACATGTTTCGGATAGCGATTTACGCATAAAGGCATAGTTTCGCAAAATTTGCAAAATAGCCCCTGAAGTTACAAAAGTGTGATTTTGCCATAACGAAGACCTCAAAACTTATTTCTAAGTTATGTGAAGGATATTTAAGGTATGTTAGGCTTGTGTTCTTGTTCCGGAGTGTGCGTCGCTGTGAGAATCGGCAGACTTTCGCAGTTTGTTGTAATTAGTCCATGTGATCAAATAAGCTTTTTTTGACACATCAAACCCTCCAAAACTTATTTCTAAGTTATTAAAGGTTATTTAGGGTGTTTTAAGCTTGTTTCATTGTCTCGGAGTATACGACGTGTTAAACGGCCTTCGTTGGCGTACCGGTTTACGGTTTCGCTTATAGAAGTTGTATAGGAATTTGAAATCGATCAAGGACTGAATATGTGAATTTGTTTTTGAAATAAACTCGTTTTGAATCTGTAAAATGATTAAAATGTCTCAGGTGTCACACTAATTCCAAGTACTTTTATGACCTTTTAGTTGAAAATCCTACCTAAATCGTTCCTATTTTACAAATACAAATTTCTAAGGTCTTGGAATGAAAAGAAGTGAAAAATAAACATAAACGAAGCAATATGCCAAGGAAATCATAGGCATAGCCGTACCAGGCTATGGGCATGGCCGTGGACAATACCTAGGAGGAAAAAGTCAATAAGTCAACCTAAAATGATCAACAAAAGTCCTCGATATGTGGGGGCACGGCCGTGCACATCAAGGAAGCTTGTGCGTAGCTAAAGACAAATCATGAAAGCTTCGAGATCCGACGAGAATGATACATGTCCAAGCTCAGTTAGGACAGCTATCCATGCACGGATGTGCACCCGTAGGCACGCCCGTGCCCATAACGAAATTCCCAACAGAATGTACCGGAAAAAGACAAGAAGGATTACTGTCAGGCAAAGGACTAGGCACACCGGTGCTTAGACTAGCACGCTCGTGTGTGTCTGGATACAGTTTTCAGGAGACGGTAGTTATGTGTGGCCATGCATCATTTGGGCATGGCCATGCCCATTCTACAGGAGATTAGGTTGATGAAGCTTCCTATATGAGACAAAAAGCAAGGAGACAAAAGGGGACAACAGTACATACAAGGACAAGGCTTGTCTCCCCAAGCATAAGACACGCTTGGCCACCAAGCAAAAATTCCACTATAAATAGAGGCCTTGGGTTCACCATTTCTCCTCCCTTCTCCCCTGGAATCCTAGAATTCCTTCCCCTAAAGGGAGCTCTATGCCCCTAAACTCACCCCTTAGAATTTAGGGATTACTCCACAAAATTACTTGTATTAAATTAGTTTGAGAGAGAAAGAGAACTTTAATCAATAACCCTCCTTAAAGTTGTTTGATCTTATTATACTTGATGCATCATGATCCACTCTATGATCATTGTTTGTAGACAAGTTATAGCCATTCTTGGCTAAACCCTTTGTGTTTCTTGGATAGTAAATGAAGCTTGGTATGAATTAAATGTTTAACTGTAACACCCCGAATTTCCAACCAAATCCTGGTGGGCCTGGGTAGGGAGTATCGTGACATAAGATTGGTATCGTCATAGTCAAACAATCACAATAGCACAGCGGAAGTCTTGGATTTAAAATAATATTACAAACGTAAATGTTCCAAATGTTCAGAATAAAAATACAGATGTTTGTAACAAAGATCCACAACCGGATCGAATAATGTACAAGGCGATTATATAATCAGACTCTAGGCTTCAATGCAAGGGGTTGCAAAATCCTATCAAGCATTTACTGAGCAGCTTCCAGCCTATTTACGTACTTTGCAACATGCGCTTCGTCTTTTGATAATACGGCAATTTTTACTGGTAAATACAAATAACTGACACATTTTGAAAATATTTCAAAATCATTTTCATGTACACAATGGCACATATATTTTCATTAATAGCTTGGGACAAACTATTTCTCATGTTATCAGTATTACATGTTTGTCAATACATATGGGGCCTAGAAACTATGCCGAGATCATGATTAACCGACACGCCACTTTAATACCCTTATTGGGCAAACCCATATTAGGTTATAAGAACATTTTATCATAGCAATATCATATTTCAGGTGTATGCCTACACCCTGTGCTTAAGTCGTGGCCAGTTGCAATTAACTGAGCCGAGGATATCCGGGCACGGTCGCATTAACCCCTAATGTTTAAGTTATCAAGCAAAATGAATTAAAACGGGTTATTTGAATTCTCGACACATAGGACATTGATCCCATACCCGACCATGCGGTAATAATATACCGTATCTCAAACCCGTTGAGAAAAAATAGGTTAAGAGTATTTACCTGGCTTTAACAAATCTTACTATGCAAGAATTATAATAGACACAACCGTAAACAACAAACTAGCTCGGTTGAAATTTATTGGAAGACCCTAGTCTGGAATGAATGGTATTATTAACCAATTAGAATGTCAACGGGTCCTATATAAGTCATAGACTTTGATTGATTAACTTAAATTAATGAAAACGTTAAGATACGCTTGATTAAACGATGACCGGAATAGAATGTGGTTTAACCCAACAAGTACAAGGACTTGTATAATATGGGTAACCAATATACATTCTGGAATTTGAAATATAAATGATAAGATTTGAACCTTTTCGGTAAACTTACGTAAACGGACTACATAAGCTTAACCGTGGCATATAAGCGATACGGGGAACCGGATGAGTCATAAACAAGTTTCATATGCCATTATACTTTAAATAAGTTGAAACATCAGTGGGTTATCAACTTATATGCCCGTGAAGGTTTTAAAATCAAATTGTGCCTCATAAGGGGATTTAGTCATTATGCGATGTATTAAAGAACTTGCGTACAAACTGATGTTATAACCATGTTCATTCGTAAAAAAATATTAATTCATGATATAATATCAGTATATAATCAAACATATGTGAGTTATATAAATTTAGACCAAACTTTGCACCGAATGAGCATTTTGGTCATTCACGCATCGTTTGAGGATTTATTCAGAAATCTGAGTTATGATCATGTACCTACTGTGAAAACATTTTAAATAAGTTTTAATATCAGTAGGTATCAAGTTTTAGTTAATAGGTATGGTTTATAACCATACTATGCGCCAAAAGGGCGTTTTGGTAATAGAATAATGACATTTACGACTTTCAATCAAAACTCAGATTATGATCAGTTTAATAACATCAAAATATTTTAATTACATTAACATATCAGTACATAAGTCATTTGCAAGTTCGTTATTGATGAAAACCTTATTTCTTGCAAAAAGGCATTTCGTTCAAAGTTAGGCATAATGTAAGAACTTGTATAAGAACTCAGAATATGAGTATGATCTTGTAGTATAATATCATAGGGTTATCCTACATTATATTATGATCATTATACAGCTCTAATTCAGTAGCTATCTTAGCTAAATCAGGTCAGAATCAAAAGTCAAAACAGAAGTCAAACTTCGCGACTTTCGGTTGCGAATCGATACTAAAACTGGAACACGGGCTGAACATGTTCATATATGTTCCAATATTACTTACCAACTTATTTAAGTGTCAAAACATGTGTCTAAACATTTATAAGTTCATTTTATAAGCTTTCCAGAAAACGACGTTTTGACTTTTAATTAAACATAACTTTGACCCGTCATTTGACCTACTTAACTTGATTTCCAGGAGGTGCCCTTTTGAGGGATTATCACCTACCTCATTACGATCACGTAGCCATGTCCAATGCGAACAATGGATAGACCATAATGGTCTTAACCGAAAGTCAAAGCAAAAGTCAATTTGCTCGACTTTCGGCTAATAACTTATCATAGAAATGAAAGAGCTGGAAAGGAACACTTACAAGTGATCCTTGGAATGTTTATAACTCAGAGGATGCTCCTTTAGGATTATGAACTTCCAGATTAGAGAGTAGAGAAGATCAACAAGAAATGAGAAAGTTGCTTAAGTGATCAAGGCCCTATTATAGTTGAGGAACTTGAATGGAAATCAAGACAGGTGTTAGAGGTAATTTAGGATCACTCCAAGTGTCCATGGTTGTGGCATAAGCTGAGGAAAGGTGGCAATGTGCGAGATATGTGGCACAAGGGCAGAACGCCTTGGCCTCCAAATGTTTGTGCCACTCGCAGTCTCTTACGGACCGTATGGCTAAGTGCTTACGGTCCGTAAGCCACTTAGCGCGCCCCCGGTTTTGAATTCGTTACGGACCGTAAGGGTTATGACTTGCGGTCCGTAACCGCCTCTCTGTAACAAACATTGTTCCCTCCTTACGGTCCGTAACCACTCATGGTTACGATCCGTAAGAGTCATTCGGAGACCAAAAGTTTTTCAAGATGACATGTTTGGTCCCTTGACAACCCTACTTTCATAAATTGGCAGAATTAGTCCCTCTCATCCAAATTATTAGGCATATTTGAGAGTGGACTTGACACGTGTCATCATATGATTCGACACAAATTTCGTGGTGTTACATCCTCACCCCCTTAAAAGAATCTTGTCCTCAAGATTTTATTTAAAAAGACAGAGATACTTTTGTCGCATATTGGAATCAACTTCCCATGTATACTCGGGGCCTCGACGGGCATCCCATTTAACCTTCACAAATGGTATCTTCTTCTTTCGACGCTTCTTAACTTGTCGATCCTCGATCAATATCGGTTTCTCAATAAACCTCAGGTTTTCATCAATCTGCACGTCATGGTGCGACATTGCTAGCGATTCATCAGCTAGACATTTCTTTAAATTGCATATGTGGAACACATCATGGATTCCATTGAGTTCCTCTGGTAGCTTAAGTTTATAAGCTACAGAACCGACACATTCCATAATTTCGAATGGTCCAATGTATCTCAGGCTCAACTTGCCCTTCTTTCCAAATATCATTACACCCTTCCGGGGTGATACTTTTAACATGACTTTGTCCCCTATTTGGAACTGAAGAGGTTTACGCCTCTTGTCAGCATAACTCTTCTGCCTATCCCTCAGCTTTGAGACAATCACGGATTTGTATAATCTTCTCCATGGTCTCCAGGACAATCTTAGGTCCTGATAGTTGGGCTTCCCCAACTTATGCCCAGCAAACGGGCGTTCTGCATTTTCTCCCATACAAGGTTTCAAATGGAGCGGCCTTGATGCTAGTATGATAATTGTTGTTATAGGAGAATTCTATAAGGGGTAAGTGATCATCCCAACTACCTCCCAAATCAATAACACATGCTATCAGCATGTCTTCCAATGTTTGAATGGTACGTTCACTCTGTCCATTAGTCTGTGGATGGTAAGCCGTACTGAAATTTAATCTCGTGCCTAATGATTGCTAGAAACTTTTCCAGAATGAGAAGTGTATCTAGTATATCTATCAGATACGATAGATACTGGCACGCCATGTAGGGACACAATCTCATCCACATATAACTTAGCCAACTTGTCGGAGCTATACGTCTCCTTTATGGGTAAGAAATGTGCTGACTTTGTCAGTCTATCAACGATGACCCAAATCGTGTCATTGCCATGTTTGGTCTTTGGTAACTTAGTGATTAAATCCATAGTTACCATCTCCCATTTCCATGTGGGAATTTCTACTTGTTGTAGCAGTTCTGACGGTTTCTGATGTTCAGCTTTAATTTGCGAACATGTCAGACATTTAGCTACATAAGTGGCTGTGGATTTCTTCATACCCATCCACCAATAATTCTTTTTAAAATTCTGGTACATTTTGTCACCGTACAGAATATTTATAGTTATGAGCTTCCTGGAGAATCAGATTTCTGAGTCCTCCAAAGATGGGAACCCATATACGATTATTAAATCTCAGGATTTCATCTTTCCCTGGTGTTAACGGTTCAACAGTTCCACCTAGTTCCTCATTGGGAACATTTGCCTCTACTAAAGCTTGCTTCTTAGCATCTAATAGTTTCTCGTTCAGACCAGTATGTAGCTTAATGCTTTTGGCGTTAACCCTTATAGGTTTAACTCTTTCTTTGCGACTCAATGCATCGGCAACTACATTTGCTTTACCGGGATGGTAATGAATCTCACATTCGTAATCGTTTAAGGTCTCCATCCAACGGCGTTGTCGCATGTTCAAATCTTTCTGATTAAACAGATGCTGGAGACTTTTGTGGTCAGTGTATATAACACACTTTGTGCCGTATAAATAGTGTCTCCACAACTTTAGTGCAAATACAACGGCACCCAATTCCAAATCATGGGTAGTGTAATTCTTTTCGTGCACTTTGAGTTGTCGAGATGCATATGCAATCACCTTGCCTCTTTGCATGAGTACACAACCTATACTTGTGTGCGAGGCATCACAGTATATGACGAAATCCTCAATACCCTCATGTAGAGTTAACACAGGAGCATTGCTCAGCTTGTGCTTCAGAATCTCAAAAGATTCTTGTTGGTTGGGACCCCAGGCATACTTGACATTCTTACGCGTCAAATTAGTTAAAGGAGTGGCTACACGAGAAAAGTTCTCAATGAACCTTCTATAATAACCAGCAGTCCTAAGAAACTACGAATCTCAGATGGAGTCTTAGGTACTTCAAGTCAAGCTTCAATCTTGGCAGGATCCACTTGGATACCATGCTCACTAACCACATGCCCAAGGAATTGGACTTCTCGAAGCCAGAATTCGCATTTGGAGAATTTAGCATAAAGTTTCTCTTGCCTTAAAAGTTCTAGGAAACACCGTAGATGTTTCTCATGATTAGCTTGATTACGAGAATAGATACGTATGTCGTTTCTGAAGACAATGACAAACTTATCCAAATACGGCTTGTATACTCTATTCATGAGATCCATGAATGTTGCAGGTGCATTAGTGAGCCCAAAAGGCATCACTAGGAATTCATAATGGTCGTATCTCGTCCTAAAAGCAGTCTTTGGAACATCTTCATTCCTGACCTTTAATTGATGATAACCCGACCTCAAGTCGATCTTAGAAAAATAACTGGCTCCTTGTAGTTGGTCGAACAAGTCGTCGATCCTGGGCGGCAGATAATGATTCTTGATCGTTATCGTGTTAAGCTTGCGATAGTCAATGCACATCCGCATTGAACCGTCTTTCTTTTGACGAACAGAATAGGAGCTCCCCAGGGCGAGGAACTCGGCTGAATAAAGCCTTTCTCCAAAAGCTCATCTAATTGTGCCCTCGGTTCTTTCATCTCAATTGGTGCTAACCAGTATGAAGCTCTAGCTACAGGAGCGGCCCCAGGTAAAATGTCGATCCTAAACTCGACCTGTCTCTCCGGGGGTAGACCGGGTAAATCTTCAGGGAATACATCTAGATACTCCAAAATAATTAGTATGTCCTCGATTTTTGGCTTTGGTTCTTCAATAGTTAATTGTGCCATGTAGATGACACAACCTATTTTCATACACTTGGATGCCTTAAGCAGAGATGCTTTCTCAGGCAAACCATAGTGTAGGTCTCTATGGATGGTAATCATTTCACCAGATGAGGTTTTAATCTCGATAAGTTTCTTATCGTAGGCAATGCGGGCTTGGTTATGAGATAACCAATCCATGCCTAAAACTATATCGAACCCCGTCAAATTCATTAAAAAAGAGAAATGGGAATAGAATGATTCTTAATGGATATAACACATCCATCAATTGTGGAGGCTACTTCTATACTACCATCAGCCATTCTAACTTCGTTTGTTATATCTAAGGCTCTAATGGGTAGGTTTAATAGTTTACTAAACTTATGATCAATAAAGGATTTATCAGCTCCGGAATCAAACAAAACTTTAGCAAATACATCATTTACGAGAAACGTAACTGTAATGACGTTTGTATACTTAACTGCCTCCTTTGCAGTTAGCTGGAAGGCTCTAGCATTGGTCTTCTATGCCTCTCCAGGTTTAGCAGTATTTTCAGTATTGCGCTTAGGGCAGTTAGTTTTTATGTGGCCCTTTTCACCTCATCCAAAGCAAACTGCATTCTTCAAATCCCTACATTCATGGGATTTATGCCCAGTCCTCTTGTAGACACCACACTGCTTTGAGTGTTGGTTAGTCCGACACTGTCCCTAGTGTTGTCTCCCATAATTTTTGCACCTGGTGTTTCATCAGACCTATTCTGGTTCTTATGGAACCCAAACTTTTCCTTCTTTGACTTCTGGAAGTGATCATCCTCGCGCTTCCTCTTCCCATCATTCTCACTCTTGAGCAATCTCAATCTCACTTCATCCTGAGTGAGAGAAAGGGATAGGTCCACAGCAGACCTAAAAGTATAGGGCATTGATGCCTTCACCGTTCCTTTGATTTCTGGTGCCAAACCACCAATACAGCGTGCTATGCGCTTGGGTTCTGGAGATATCAGATATGGAACCAATCTGGATAGTGAGTTGTAGTCGGACATGTACTTCCGACAATCCAGATTCTTCATGGTAAGAGACAAAAATCTGACTCTACCTTCTCCACCTCATGCAGTGGACAATAAGTCTCCCTAATCAGGTCCACAAACTTGGACCACTCCATATTATACAGGGCTACTTTCCATGTTGACTGAATCATGGCCTTCCGCCATGTCAGGGCATCGCCCTTAAATGATTGATAGACAAACTTAACCACATCCTTATCAGCACACCAGCTGATATCAACCACTGTTTCCACTTCATGGCATCGATGGCTCCCTTCTCTCCCGTGAAATCTCGGGGTTTGCAAGATACAACATATTTGTATGAACACCCGTCTTTAATCGTCCGGGTTCTTTCTTTCTTATCATGTCTAGGTTCACTCCTCACACTTGATGAGTAAACTGAACTCTCCTTACGAGCTGATGAATGTGGAATTGATAAAGGCTTGGAACGAGTAGCACTTGGTTCCTTATATTAGCTATGAACGCATTCAAAGCCTTGCCGACCTCTACGGCAATCATAGCCTGGAGATTAACTCCCTTGCTATTGCGATTGGTATTCGCATTAACTTCATCATTGCATCTGTTGTTGGCCTCATCAGAATTTGCCATGTTGTATGCTTGGTACTAAACACCAAAAATAATGTTTGCTTAATTGCAAGGCAATAATTAGTCATCGAAATTTTTTGATGACTTATAGTTTGTTAGCCATGGTATTATTAACCATATAGGCTATAAGTCTTGGATATATAATTCTTCATCTTTTAAATCAATGTGCACAATGTCACAGCTGTCAGACTTTAACATTTCAAATGGATGTTAGATAAATTATCAAAGTACAATTTGCCTAGGTCTCATAGGACCATCAAGGGCAAAACTAAATTTGGACATAGTCCATAAGTTGGTAGATAGTGGATCATAAAGTCAAACTGTCATTGTCATAATGACAATTATAAATAGCTCATAGACTCGTCACAAAGGACATTGAAATATGGCACATTGTCCTGTCATGAAGGACATGAAAATATAGCACACTGGCTTGTCACAAGGACATTTAGAATAAGCCTTTAAGCCTTAAACATAGTTCATTACCTTTGGAAAGGAGTCATAAGACTACAATTGTCGTCATAATCGATGATATACTATAGTCCGTAGGCAAACTGATTGACATCACATAGGGTGTTAAATTTAAAAATCATCACACTGATGATATTAGTCACGATCTTATTGATCATATAGACTATGAGGCTTGAGCATAGCCCACCATCTTGGACAGGGAACCATAAGGTACAACTGTCGTTGTCTCAATGGACATTAAAATATAGCCCGCAGGCAATTCATCACTATGGATGTTATAACATAGCCCGTAAGCAATTCATCATTATAGATGTTAAAATATGATCACCATATTGATGATATTAGCCAGGATCAAATTTGATCACATAGGCTATAAGGCTTGGACGCAGTCCACTACCCAGACGACTAGTGTGGTTTCTCATGTCACACTATCAGGAGTATTAACATTACTCAAATGTTAACACATAATAATTATCTTAATGGTTGAATAATAAAAGTCATGATCGCATTTGATCATTATGACTTTAAGGCTTGAACATTGTTCACCACCTCTAGATAGAAGGGCTTTACTTCCTTAACTATCATGATAGAAGGGTTATTCTTCCTTAACTATCTTTTATAATTTCCAAATAATATGGACATTGCCAATTGGCTTGTCAAAACCATTAAGAGGATCTTTTGGAATTATATAGCAAATCGATAAAATTCGAATTAAAGTCGAGACAATCGCTTGAAAAGGATATAACGAATACATATATATAAATAGTTCCAACTTTTCATTAAACGGTTAGAATATTACAAAATTTCCTTAAACAAGATTTTAAGATAATTCAAACTAATTGTCCACGCAGGGACTAAAAGAAACATACTTGCCCACGCAGAGACTTTTGAAATTTAAATACAATACAAAATAAATGAAAGTATTTGTTCGTCTCTCCTTCCTCTTACTAGCTTGGTGAGCTTTTTGAAGAACTTATTTGTCTTCTTCTCCGTCTTTTCAGTCTGACACTGAATTTGTTCCGCTCGTTCCAAAACATGATTTATAACATTAAGTTACAGCGGTGGTTGGGGTTGCGGAGCAACAGGATATGGGTACCTATAACTTGGGTATCGTATTGGATAAGTAGGTGGAAAAGGAGATGGGTATATTGTGTTATGCATGAATGCTTGCATGTAAGGGTCATAGGATGGCGCCTGATAGTTTTAGTCCATCGGTGTAGACTTATCTGGATATGTAGGAATTGGGTTATATAAACCCGATGGTGGTGGTTGAACGAAGGTTTGTGGTGTCAAATCAACCACAGGTACAGTATTCGAGGGTCCACCCATTTGTGGGTCCTCGGGAATAGTAGGGTAGGTTTGGGGCAATGGTGGTAGCGAGCCTGACCATTATCCCATGCACACTGACAAGCGTGCTCCACGCTTTCTTCTTGGTGGTTCAGGGGGTGGTTGAGGTTGTTCCACCAGTTCCATTTTGCACATCTCCTTGTGGAGATGGCAGATTGGGTATTGGAGAATGGTAAGAAGGTGTGTTGGCAAAAGTGAATTGGTTCCAATACTGGTCCCATTCGTTAGGACCTTGGTATGGTGATCCTGCATATGATGTGGAACCACTCGAGATCTCAATGGGGTGCATATGTGCCCCGATGGTGGCATCTCCGGATCTGAGTCTTCGTCCGGCTCGTTGGGTTGGTCCAACTGATTTTGATCAGCTGGAGGTGTGTTAAGGTAGTGGTTTGGGTCGAATGACCCATGAAATGAATGGGAATGAGAATGATGGGAATGATAGTTGGGGAGATTGGTGAGAATGATGTGAGTGGTGTGAATGATGAGAACTAGGAGGTGAATAATCATGAGAGACAGAATGTCGTGCTGGTTGCGAGGAGAAAAATTTCCCGAATCTTGGTAAGGATTCGAGTGTTGCAAATGAGGAGGTGCTTGTCTAGATGGTCCTCCCCTCTCGGACCTTTTCCTTTTCCTCTGTATCTTGGCGGCATTTTCCTGTTTCCATATCAAATCAAACAATAATAATAACTTAATAATGATGTGAGTAATCCTAGGTCATTGCCTAGACTCGGAAGTCTAAGAAATATGCTATTGTGTCGTTTGAGATCAAACACAAAAGACTAGTGTTGAATTCTCTCAAACGTTGGCTCTGATACCAACCTTTCGCACCCCGAATTTCCAACCAAATCCCGATGGGCTCGGGTGGGAGTATCGTGATGTGAGATTGGTATCGTCATAGTCAAACAAGCACAAATAGCACAGTGGAAGTCTTGGATTTAAAAATTATTACAAAAGTAAATGTTCCAATGTACAAAATAATAATACAGACATTTGTAACAAAGATCCACAGGCGGATTGAATAATATAAAAGCCGATTATATAATCAGACTCTAGGCTTCAATGCAAGGAGTTGCAAATTCCTATTAAGCATTTATCGAGCAGCTTCCAGTCTATTTGCGTACTTTGCAACCTGCGCTTAGTCTTTTGAAAATACGTCAGTTTTCACCGGTATATACAAATAACCGACACATTTTGAAAATATTTCAAAACAATTTTCATGTACGCAATGGACAATATATTTTCATTAATAACTTGGGACAAACTATTTCTCATGTTATCAGTATTACATGCTTGTCAATACATATGGGCCAGAAACTATGCCGAGATCATGATTAACCGACACGCCACTTTAATACCCTTATTGGGAAAACCCATTTTAGGTTATAAAAACATTTTATCATAGCATTATCATCTTTCAGGTGTATGCCTACACCCTGTGCTTAAGTCGTGGCCAGTTGCAATTAACTGAGCCGAGGATATCCAGGGCACGGTCGCATTAACCCCTAATGTTTAAGTTATCAAGCCAAATGAATTAAAACGGGTTATTTGAATTCTCGACACATAGGACATTGATCCCATACCCGACCATGCGGTAATAATATACCGTATCCCAAGCCCGTAGAGGGAAAATAGGTTAAGAGTATTTACCTGGCTTTAACAAATCTTACTATGCAAGAATTATAATAGACACAACCGTAAACAACAAACTAGCTCGGTTGAAATTTATTGGAAGACCCTAGTCTGGAATGAATGGTATTATTAACCAATTAGAATGTCAACGGGTCCTATATAAGTCATAGACTTTGATCGATTAACTTAAATTAATGAAAACGGTACGATACGCTTGATTAAACGATGACCGGAATAGAATGTGGTTTAACCCAATAAGTACAAGGACTTGTATAATATGGGTAACCAATATACATTCTGGAATTTGAAATATAAATGATAAGATTTGACCCGTTTTGGTAAACTTACGTAAACGGACTACATAAGCTTAACCGTGCGCATATAAGCGATACCGGGGAACCGGATGAGTCATAAACAAGTTTCATATGCCATTATACTTTAAATAAGTTGAAACATCAGTGGGTTATCAACTTATATGCCCGTGAAGGTTTTAAAATCAAACTGTGCCTCATAAGGGCGTTTTAGTCATTATGAGATGTATTAAAAGAACTTGCGTATAAACTGATGTTATGACCATGTTCATTCTGTAAAAAAATATTATATTCATGATATAATATCAGTATATAATCAAACATATGTGAGTTATATGATTTTAGACCAAACTTTGCACCGAATGCGCATTTTGGTCATTCTACGCATCGTTTGAGGATTTATTCAGAAATCTGAGTTATGATCATGTACCTACTGTGGAAAACATTTTAAATAAGTTTTAATATCAGTAGGTATCAAGTTTTAGTTAATAGGTATGGTTTAAAACCATACTATGCGCCAAAAGAGCGTTTTGGTAATAAAATAATGACATTTACGACTTTCAATCAAAACTCAGATTATGATCAGTTTAATAACATCAAAAATATTTTAATTACATTAACATATCAGTACATAAGTCATTTGCAAGTTCGTTATTGATGAAAACCTTATTTCTTGCAAAAAGGGCATTTCGTTCAAAGTTAGGCATAATGTAAGAACTTGTATAAGAACTCGGAATATGAGTATGATCTTGTAGTATAATATCATAGGGTTATCCTACATTATATTATGATCATAATACAGCTCTAATTCAGTAGTTATCTTAGCTAAATCGGGTCAGAATCAAAAGTCAAAGCAGAAGTCAAACTTTGCGACTTTTGGTTGCGAATCGACACTAAAACTGGAAATGACGTGCTGAACATGTTCATACATGTTCCAACATTACTTACCAATTCATTAAGTGTCAAAATATGTTTCTAAACATTTATAAGTTTTCCGAAAAACGGCGTTTTGACTTTTAATTAAACATAACTTTGACCCGTCATTTGACGTACTTAACGTGATTTCCAGGAGGTGCCCTTTTGAGGGATTATCACCTACCTCATTACGATCACGTAGCCATGTCCAATGCGAACAATGGATGGATCATAATGGTCTTAACCAAAAGTCATAGCAAAATTCAATTTGCTCGACTTTCGGCTAATAACTTATCCTAGAAAATGAAAGAGCTGGAAAGGAACACTTACAAGTGATCCTTGGAATGTTTATCACTCAGAGGAGGCTCCTTTAGGATTAGGAACTTCCAGATTAGAGAGTAGAGAAGATCAAAAAGAAATGAGCAAGTTGTTCAAGTGATCAAGGCCCCTATTTATAGTTGAGGAGCTTGATGGAGATCAAGACAGGTGTTAGAGGTGATTTAGGATCACTCCAAGTGTCCATGGTTGTGGCAAAAGCTGAGGAAAGGTGGCAATGTGCGAGATATGTGGCACAAGGGCAAAAATCCTTGGCCTCCAAAACAAAACTACCACTGGCAGTCCCTTACAGACCGTATGGCTAAGTGCTTACGGTACGTAAGCCACTTAGCGCGCCCCTGGTTTTGAATTCGTTACGGAACGTAAGGGTTTTCCTTATTGGTCCGTAACCGCTTGTCTGTAACAAACATAGTTCTCTCCTTACGGTCCGTAACCACTCATGGTTACGGTCCAATCCGTAAGAGTCATTCAGAGGGCAAAAGCTTGGCATGATGACATGTTTGGTCCCTTGACAACCCTAGTTTCATAAATTGGCAGAATTAGCCTCTCTCGTCCAAATTATTAGGCATATTTGAGAGTGCACTTGACACGTGTCATCATATGATTCGCCACAAATTTTCGAGGTGTTACATTAACCTTTGGCAAAGTGGTGTGTTGTATCTTTAATAATTCCTTCTACTCTTCTTCTGTAATGAGCCTGCGAATGATTTTGGTCTTTGATCTTGTGTGAGTTCTTGTCACCCCTGACCTGCAGCAGATTAGGTAACCGGGACATGATGATTGTTCATAGCTCATGGCAGCTAGTTAAATATTATTAATGATCAAATTATAATAGTCACAAAACAAATAACAATTCAAATAATCCTTCAAACCAAAACATGAATAAAATAATACGATTTATTCTCTAACACATCATCTCTAAGTGTCATCATCAACTCTTCAAACTAGTTCACATGTGTCATGTGTAAAAACAAAAATTGGGTCAACATAAGTTGGTGAGTAAATCTATTGTTTAAATAAAACTGTTTTTTGTTTATTTGTTACAAATGTTAACATGCGATTCAACGGTAATTAAATGATAAAAAAATAATATCAATAATTAAATCAAACACAGCCAAACAACCAACATGATAATGTGAAACTGCGATAATTATGGTAAATGTGATAAACATAATAAAACGGAAATGCGAGACTCAAGCTGACCAACGAGCGAATCCAAATGTGGTGGTGATACTAAGCTCTAACCCATGGCCGTAAGGAACCTAGTCAGCCGATGGATCCTTGTGAATAATGATTAGTGATAATAAATAGTGATAATGGTTAGCAAAATGGACAATGAACAAATAACAACTACCACATAATTACAACAGTTGAGCCTTACATATATTTGAATAATGAAAACTTGAAGTAATGAATAAATGTGTTAATGACACACGACACACCCCAAAAACATTTAATTGTAAAAATGGGAATTAGGAAGATCTACTCACGGGTTACGTTTTGTGATTCCTTAGAACAAGCGCACGAATGAAAGTGAAAAACTCCAAGTGACGAAACTACCCTAAAATACAAAATACTAAATCAAATAAAAGTATAACCAAAACTAAATCTATAATTTGGGGATTTTGTATAAACTAATTATATTAAATTTAACCAGTTCAATTTAGTTGTAAAGTACATGTCTTGTGTCACCATGGTTTCCTAGATCTTGGTTTGATCCGGATGAGATCAATAATCAGCATCACTTGGAAGGTTAGGAGCTTTCCCGACAAACTATTTTTACAAATGAAAATCGATTTCTTTTTATTGTAAAACATCAATTCAATATAATTAGAATTTTAATAAGATAAATTTGAAATTTATATTTTCTAGAAAAATACAAGTAACATTATAAAGTTTATTTTTAATAATTAACATATATTAAATTAGTTTATGATTATAATATTATTAAAATATAAAATAAATTCGAAACATGACCGAAAATTCTCAAAATTTACAAGTATTATTTAGTTATGATTGTGAACAATAAACTATCGTCAATTAAATTAAAAGCACCAAATTTAATTAAACTAAAGAGCACTAACAATTATGACCGGATCTAAGATGCCCTCTATCACTGGGTTTTGTAGGTCTCGAAAAATTATGCGAAATAGGCTCAAGAATTACCTCAATTGACTAAGAATTGATGGAGATATAAGAACTTGAAGTTACAAGCCCTAGAATCATTCTTGATTAAATTCGCAAGTTGTAAAGGTTTTTTGCACGAATTGGAGACTAGGGTTTGCGTTTTAGAGATGGAGAAATCGTTCGGGCTAGGGTTGTTATGGTATTTGAATTTGATTATATAGGAAATGTGTATTGTCACACCCCGACCCGCAACGGATATGGTACAGGGCATGATGATTGTCCATAGCTTATGGCACTATTATAAGTTTAGATATTTAAAGTCATCAAATTAAATTTGTCACACATAATCATATAAAACATTTAACATAATTCCTATATTATTCAAAAGATAAATAGTTATGAACAAAGGTCCAATTTATTACTAAGGCATCTCTTACATGTCTTTTCCTTCACTCAATCTCCTACTAGTATACCTGCATCATGCTTAAAAGGTTTTGGATCAACAACATGTTGGTGAATAGATCTAGATTTTGAATAAAATGTTTTGTTTTATTATTTGATTTATTTTACTTAGAAAACTTCTAAAAATATATTTAACATGCAATTTCATGTGTTGTAGAAACATCCATAATCACCATACCATAACTTCAATCAACAAATCCCCACACTCACAATATAGATATAATAGAAGCAATAAGAGTCAAAGACTATAGCATGCACTAGTCTCAAGCCCCGAAGAGCGAGTCTAATACTTGTGGCGATACTAGGCTACAACCCATGGCAGTGGAGAACCTAATCAGCCAGGTGGATCCACGCGAAACCTATGACACAAAGCGAGTAAACACATAGATACATGTATATGCAACAATATATACTAGAACTAATAGAAACAATGAACGCGATACACATAGTGACATATTGACCTTGCATGTTATTTAATCAAATAAAAAACAATGGTGATCTTGACACATGATACACCCTAAAAAGTTTAAGTGATAAAAGGGGAATAAGATAGATCTACTCACTAGTTGCGAATATATGATCCACAAGAATGCACCGCACGAAAAGAGATGGTTTATATCTAAATAATAACGAAAAGGGATGGTTCATATCCAAATAACCGAGATACCAAACGAAAGGACAATATTTAAATTTTTAGCAAATTGGGTTCTCCTATTTGAGGCTTAAATGATTTTTCAATATAATAGATAAATCAATATTTATATAAATAGTCATGATTAATAATATAATAATAAGTTTTTATTATGCTATTATAATCTTTAAAGGCTACAAATTTTGATTAATTAATAAAATTTATCTAACAAATTAGACTTCATGACTATCACATGTTTTAATTTAAAATAATAAATTTATAATGAAATTTTAATTATTTAACACTTCCATAAATCTTTTAATAAAATGATTATTTAAAACTATGGAAAAATATATAAAATTTCCAATACAATTATATAATCTATAAAAATCAGTAAAAATATTTATAGAATTTATTTGTGAAAATCTTGTATTTATAAATAATTAAAACATGTATAAATCCAAATTATATTCATGAACTCCCAAAAATTAAGTAAAACTTCTCTTAAAAATTCCATAATGCTTATATAATCTGAAATAATCAATAAAAATATTTATTTAATTTTTTTAAGATTATCTTGTATTTTTATTTGATTTATCTTTTGATTAAAACATAAATAATTCACCAAAATTCCAACTGATATCTAAAAACTCCAAGATTTACAAAAAAAATATATACTAATATGATATATAACAGTATTCTACCCTCAATTTTATCAAAACACAAGTCGAAACCTAAAAGCCCCAAATTCTATGAACAAAGAACCCTAATTTCAACAATAATTAAATTCAAATAAAATAAGCCTTCTATCAATGAAATTGATAGAGGTCTTTCATAGAGGATGAAAAATAGATGATACTAGGCTTTGGAATCACTTGAAAAGGATAAGAATTGAGGGAGATATTGTCACTTGAAGTTTGGAACCCGAGAATGTTCTTCATATTGATTCGTGATGTGTAGTTGATGAAATGAGAAAATTTCAGTGGTGTTTTGCATAGTTTGATAAGGGCTTCAAGAGGTATAAGTTTCATAACCCAATTTTATGATTTTGACCAAAAAAATTCGTGTTCTTGATAGATAGTAATGGTGATAAAATGTGAATTTGATTGGCAAGATTTGGATGTATTCGGAACGATTTGGTGGTACTCACCATCACTCATCATTAAAACAAGTTCAATGGGATTGGTAGGGAGTCAAATCATTGTTTCAAACGTATAAACAAGCTAAGTCAAAGGGTTACGGTTCGCTGCTATGATCAGCGATGATGATGATGATGTTTTTCTTTGGGTCACAAACCAGATATTTATATAAATCGGGTTGCCATTGAACATAAAAAGGCGTTGTGGCCGAGTGGTTTTGCGCGTTACATTGTTAAGTGTGCCGGGTTCGATTTCCACCTACTACGTTTCTTTCTCTCTTTTTTTAGGGATGTGAAAGGTATGTTCTCTTTTTTTAGGGACGTGAAGGGCCTTTTTAAGTATAAGGTGTAACGAGGTTGTAACACAACACTAGTCAGTGGTTGTGCATGTTGTTGTTAAACATGGTGGTCGGGGTTCGAGTCCCGTCTCACCCCGTTTTCCTCCTTTTTTTCACTTTTACCAAGTTCAAATAAATTACATTTTGGCCCCTCATGTTTAACTGCTTTGTTTAACAGGATTTCTCTTATAACACTAAGTTAATACACTTCCTTTATAAAACTACCTAAGTTACTAACAAAGTTAGCCCACTTTATATAGTTAATACTAACTGACTTAACTAGGTTTACTAACCTACTTAGATAACTTGTTTTATTTTGTAGTTTTCATTAATTACAAAAACAATCCCTTAACTTGTAACTTTGATATTTTGGCAGTTATAACCACAATTTCAACATTAAAAACAAAAATAAAGATTCATAAATCTACATGATAATCCGATTATTTACTATTTTTTACTATATTTAAACTAAACATAATTCTCTCTCTCTCTCACACACACACACACAAGCACATATATATACTATCTTTTTAGTTTCGAATATCGGATAATCCATTTATCCGAAGTTTTTAGAAATCAATAACCGAATCTGAAAATTCAGATTATTCGGTTTTCAGATATTCTAAATTTTAGATATTTCGGATACCGATTTTCGGATATTTCGGATTCGATTTTAGATCCGGGTTTTATTTAACACCCCTAACAATTAACACATAGTTTCCAAGTACACATTAATGTTATCCCACATAACTTCAAGTATTTGAAAATATAATATTTTTACTCCCAAAATGACTCCCAAATGTATATCTCTTGATGATGTTATTATTACTAGAAAAATACATGTTTTTATCCTAACATACAAAGCTAGGGTGACCACAAAGTGCTCACGAGAGTCAACCAAAAAAACAATCAAACACTCATATGTCTGAAAAAAAAACATGTTTACATAGTGTTTAATCCCGCGTTTTAATAGTTGTTTGTTGTAAGTATTGCTTAGAATGGATTCAATGATTTCCAGGCCAGAGTTGGAGATTACTAAAGTTACGCAGAAGGCAGGCCCAATCCATATGTTTATGGGCCATGAACAAGAGTGCGGACTAGGAGTCATAGGCTCTAAGTTAGTGCACCGACCTAAAGATTGCAAACCCTGGAGAGAGAAGGAGACACATGGCAAGTTAACAGGCCGTGAACGGGTTTTGTTTACGGGTCGTAACCCACCCAAGCTACACATGGACTGTATTTAAGGAATAAGATGTCGTTGAAACCCAGAGAAGTGATGAACGCAGAAGAGAATCGCGAAAGATGGTTTATTGAAGAACAAGGATTCAAGATCAGATCATTAAAAGGAAGATTCAAAGGAGAATAGCGTACAGGAGGTCGAGAATCCTTACTGAGTTAGACCCTTCATATTATCAATTTCCTTTTGATTTCAGTCATGTATTCATTGAATTTAATAGTTATGCTTGTTACAAGAGTTGCGCGCCATGTGTTGCTCCTACATCCATTCTAACCGTTTTCACACTTTGTACCGTTTTCCCCTGATCTTGTTTCTATATATATACAGGGTGGGGTTCGGTTACAAAGTCCAAATCTCCTAAAAAGTGTGCAAAGTCATAAAACACCGTAATTTTAGCCCTAAAACACACCCAAAGGCCAAAAATAACAGAGTGAAGATTATTAAAATACTATATTCAAACCCTAACAGTCTATAAAAAAACTCCAAACACACCATCGTAGAACTATGAATATAAAACACAACATCATAATCAACATAAAACACATAATGTTAGTCATTGGATAATCAAAGGCTTATCATCCAAAACACAAAACAAAACCACAAATATGTTTTAGTAATCTTTATTATGTTATTTGGTGGGTTTTGAGTGTGTTTTATGGTTGACATTATGGTGTTTTATGACTTTTTACATTTTTTAGGAATTTTGGCCTTAACTTACGATGCGTACGCGATGAAAATATAACATGCGGATTTTAGGTTATAACATGCAGAATTTAGTTATAACATGCGGATTTTATGACTAACACCTGATGTTTTATCACGTGCGGATTTTAGGCTATAACATGCGGATTTTATGACTACCACCTGATGTTTTATAACATGCAGGTTTATGGTTTTTGAGGTTTATAACGTGCGAAATTCTCACCGCGTACGCTCGTACGTTAAGGCCAATTTACAGTACACTTTTTTCTATCTCTCTCTATATGTGTGTGTGTGTGTGTAGGATTCGGTTCAAGGAGGAACCACTACCACTTGTGAGAACCATGAGAACTCCTCTCATCCAATACAATTTTAACACATCACCTATAATCAATTTAATTCAAAAGGGTATTGTAGTTTATTTCTCTCAATGTCACATCATCTCCCTCTTATCTTTAAAACACATCACATTATTATTTATATGTCTGACATAACAATATATCTCTCCTTTCATCTCTTTTATACTTTTTATATTTAAAATTAGGAAAAAAATATCTTAGGTTTTGAATTCAAACACCAAAAATATTATGTAATTTAGAAAATATAAAAAATGATATCTATTTTTTTTACTCTATTTTCCCTAATTATGACATAATATACTTTATAAAATGCAAGATATATTTATCTTATATGTTTATTAGAAAATACAAAATTATCGAAAATGATATCTCTTTCTTGCTGCACTATTTCCTCTAGTTCTAACATAATTTTGTTTTATAAAATGCAAGATATTGTTTTCTTATATGTTTACTGATAATTTCTACTTCATTCGTTAAAGTTTGATAACTTTGCACTACAGCGTAAAAAAAAGTTTTAACGTGCGTAAAAAAGTTTTGACAACGTGCGTAAAAAGGTTTTGGCAACGTACGTAAAAAAGTTGACAACGTGCGTAAACATTTACACGAACTGGGAATGAGAACACCACTATGTAAAAAAATAAATAAATAAATTTTTTTGACAACGTGCGTAAAAAAAAATTTACAACCCTAATCGCCGACCTGAGCTTGTAAAAACGGAAGGCGTAAAATAGTTTTTACGTACGTTTGAAAAACATTTTACGTAAGTTGTCGAATGTAAAATATTTTTTGCGCACGGTGTCGAATGAAAAAAAAAGAGTTTTAAGCCCCTTGTCGTCGGTCCGAGCTCCTCTAACCGTCACGCGTAAATCTATTTTTCAAACATATGTAAAAACGGCACGCTTAAATTTTTAGTTTTTACGTACATTTGAAAAGTTGTTTCTGGTACGTTTTTGAACTTTAAAAAAATCGCGCAAGGTATCGAATGTAAAAAAATGTTTTTTTTTGTTAAACACGATAAAAAAATGTTTTTCTACACCCTTGATTGTCGGCCCGAGCTCCTCTAAACGTTTGTGGAATGTAAACACTCTGTTTTTTTTTTCTTTGATTTTCGTAGGTGTTGGGGTTTTTACGTTCAAATGACAAGGATAACGAACAAAAAATAAAGATCAAGATAAAAGATTGAAGTCGTTTTCTTTTTATGCATGTAGTGTAATTTTTTTGTATAAAAAAATCATGTATTATAATTAATTCTTTTTTAAATAGATAAACGTAATTAATGTTGACATGCTATGATGTTTGATTGTTAGTATGACAACTTGACATGAATAGTAAATAAGTCAATTTTTCCAAAATATCCTTCTTGTAGAATTTATTATTTTTTAATCAATACATGAGAGATCTAGGGTGGATAATGGTTTCTACAGTTCTCGCATCTAAGAGCATTCACATGCATTCTATCATATTTTTACTTTATATTACACTAAAAAAACACTACATTTTCTCTATCATTTTCAATTAAATAATATTTTTATATCTTTCTCATTACCTTTTCTTTCTCCTCCACTTACAACCACTTTCAAAATATATTAAAAAATTATAGAGGGTGAATAGTGTCCCCTCAAATATACAGATAAACAGTAATATTTTCTCTCTCCTCCACTCACAACCACTTTTTATACTCTTTATATTATAAAAACTCCACTCACACAATTTGGTTGAGTGGATGTGAATGCTCTAAAGGTGGTTCCTATTTACCCCTCATCCCTACACACACACACACATATATATATATATATATGGAAAGGATAGAAAAAAACCTACCTGAGTTAAGTAAACTTAAGAAAACCTTATGTAACATTTTTTTATTTTTTTAAATAGGGAATGTAAGTTACATGTTAATGAACGTTTTGTAACAAAAAAAAAATAGCTCCAAGTGGATTTTTTTTTTAAAAATTTAAAAAGTCAGTTTTTAGCATTTTTTTTGTAACACTGAATTTAAAAAAAAAATTAAAACCATTCGGCGCTTTTTGTTTTTTGTTTTTTTTGTTACAAAAAGCTCATTAACATGTAACTTACATTCACTAATTTTTTTACAAAAAAAAAATTGTTACAGAAGGTGTTCTTGAGTTTTCTTAACTTAAGTGGGTTTTCTCTCTATAGTTTCCCTATATATATATATATATTATATATAATATATATATAAATATAATATTATACGTGTGTGTGTTTAGGTTCCTGTAAAAATGACATTTTTTCGTAAGAATTGTAAGAATACATAAGAATTGACATGTAGATATTATGTTTTTTGGTTGTTTTAGCAAGGAAAAACACAAATCATAACAATTTAAGACATAATGCAATGAATTATAGGCTTAAAACATCATGCCAAAAACATTATTTAGTGTGTTTTTAGTGTTAGGCGGTGTGTTTTAGTTGTGTTTTAAATTTCATGCATATAATACACTGCATTTTGTTTAAAATTGTTATGTTTGTTGTTTTTTTGTCAAAATAACCCAAACATGATTTCTAAGTCCAAAACATGATGCCTATATGTCAATTCATATGCTTTTCTCACACTTCTTACAGAAAGTGTTCTTTTTACAGGAACCTCACCTTAGTTGCGAAAACTTATAGTACTCTGAATTCTTGTGCGAATTTTGCCACCATTTTTTACACACACAAATTAAAATGTTACAAACACTGCTGTAAAAAATATTACATAGAAGTTTTCATTTTAATTGGGTTCTACGCTCATCAAGCCAACAAATTAGGGGTTGCTAAACGGTTTATGCCTGTGTTAGCGGGTCCATCCCGACACAAATCCGAACCTGAAGGCAGTGTTGACATACGAACCCAAATACAACGGGACTGTGTAGGTTGAAATGAACAGGACTTGTTTAACCCAAACTTTTGAGCTTTTATTGAGTTATAAACTTATTTTACATTTACAAATTAACAACAAACAGTACAAATATATGTAAAACTTTTGCACATAAAGTATCTTAGATCGACTTCTTTGTAAATTTTAAAAATTTTAACTTATTAATAACTAGATTGTTGCCATATGCCGCGCGTTGCGGTGACGACACTTGGTAGCACATTATATGATACGTTAACCATATGAAAACGCAGGTTTTGACATATTTGATCGAAAACATTGTAGTTACAAAAGAAGCGGAATTGAACCCAAATTGGTTCATTTAGTGAGGCTTCTACCTAACCACTATACAACCCTTACATTTACATAAAGACTTAGCGTCATCAAAAAGTCCGATAACTCAAATTTATACCGTCGAATTAAAACATCTTGCATTTGACCCGATTCGTTTCCGAATGTACACTAAATAAGCATGAAAACGTATTATATTTGACCAAACTCGTTTTGGAAAAAAAATATGTCGATACGTGAATTTATATCCTTAACATTGAAACGTGAATTTATACTGACACGTACATTAAAAAGTCAAAACATAGATCAACCGAAAAACATACCTCAAAATAAGCATGACAAAGCATTATAAAGAATATAATACCGGGGGTATATTTTAAAAGTTAGAACTTAAGAAATGAACATTATAACTTATAACCTGACTTGTTCCTGACAACGTTTACGTCAATACATGAATTTATACTGATAATAAATAAAAATAATCATTTAATAGGTAAATTTAAAAAGTTAAAACTTAAGAAATGAACACAATAATTTATAACCTGACTTGTGTTCGACAACGTTTACGTCAATGCATAAATCTATACCGATACATAAATCAAAATAATCATGTGATAAAATAGTTCTTTTTTTTTAATTTCAATCTAAAGAATAGAGTACCGAGGGTAAATTTTAAAAAGTTAGAACTTAATAAATGAAAATAATAATTTATAAAGTTTTTGGAAAAGTTTTCTAAAGTTTAAGGTTTATTTTTGTCAATTAAGAAAGCTTAGGATGCCTTTGTGTTATTTGTCATTTTTTTTGTTACTAAAATGAAATTGTCATTTGTTTGTCGGTTTCTAAAATGAAGATGAAAGTTTATGTCAGATTTTTTTGTTTCGAAAATGAAATTGACATCATTTGTTAGGTTTCCAAAAGGCAAATGAAAGGTCGGCTACATGACCTACCTTTCATTTTATGGATATATAAATACACATATACAAAGGAGTATAAAAATAAAAAGTGTAAGATGAAATTATAAAGTGACAAATGTCCATAATCTTGTCTATAAAAGAAAAAGAACATGTACATACAAAAACCTAAAATCCTAAACCCCTCACCCACCCAAACCTAACCCCCCTCGCCCCCCAAAAAAAAAAAAAAAAAAAAAACTAAACCTCACCAAAAAATGCTCTCAAAACCTAAACCACTCCCTCCCAACCCAAGCTAAATGCTAAAAACTGAACTCCCAAAAAACTAAAAAGCACAATTTTTTTTAATAATTTTTTAGTGTCGAGAAAGTAGCGATTATTTTAATAGAATATTTTAAAAATTGTGTTCGTTTATTTTTTAAGTATTTTTTATTGTGTTCACATTGGAGAATATTCATAGAATATTCCTTCTTACCCTTCTTACAATAAGAGTTCTTTGTATTTGATATTTCTCATAAATACACAACCAGTTTAAAATTTAATCGATAGCATAAAAACATTGTTTTCATAAAATTTAAAGCGTGAACGAGTTAAACCGATCAACCCTTAATCCCACCAGATTACCAGAAAACACCCGTTTAGCCAAACTTGTGCTCAGGTGAAACCTGTAAAAGATTCGCATGACACATTTGGAAATAATGCAACAAATACATCAAATCAATCATAGCACTCGCAAGAAAACTCATTTTGCTAAACGAGAAAGGTACCGAAATACTAAAATGACTTCAGAAAAAAATAAACCACTTGATTGTATTTCCTGAAGACAAGTGTAGCCATTTGCATAGACTCCCTATATGTGAAGTTTGACTTTTCCTGGTCAACAACAACCAGTCTTCAAGTAACATGATATTTAGCCACTAATTTCTATCTATTAACCACAACACAGCTATAACCACTGTCAAAGTTTTATACCTTTTCCTCCAGCCATTTCAACTACTGCATTTGCCTGATTAGTAGTATCATCATATAACCTGCGATACGATTCCCATAGCCTCAATGAAAATGGGTAAACCGATAACGCCCTTTTGTGAAAACTCTCCAAAATTGACCTGAAACCCGCCACGTTTTTTAACAAACCAGCTGCCTCAACCCATACAGACTCAGGTGCAACCGGGACCGCTTGACACAGAGAATCGATCAGCTGCGTACTCGCCCAGAAAGATACGCTGGCATTTGCCTCAGATTGGTTCTTGCAGATTGAAAGTGCTAGCACGTAATTCGTGGGCCTCGTTTCCATCACAGCTTCAGCTAGATAAATAACATCTGTTGGTCTTTCAGAAGCTTCAAACGGTAAGAGAGACGGGCCAAAACATGATTCAAGAACTAGATTCAACAAGGATGAATCGGAAGAAACCGGACACAATAGATTGTTAATGAATTTTTGAACTTTTGGATTCCCGATGCTTTTGATGAAGCTTCTAGAGAGTGAATCAGGAGCTGGTAAAGCACGGGGGTCCATAAGGTAACGGTTCAACATGTTCAAGAAACTGACAAAACGGGCTTTCTCGAAACCGAAATCCTTTTTGAGCAAAAGCATCGCATGCTCTTTCACAATATGGTTGTAATCATCAGAAGAAGCAAGTTCAAACACCTGCTCGGTGGCAATACGGGATTCTGTATGATCGTTTTGCAACTGTTTGTGTAGTGAGAGATTAAGCAGCCCGAATACAATATCGGTCTGGGTCAAACTAGACATCCATGCACTCACACTCAAAATCCCGGGCTCAGAAAAATAAGTTTCGGAAATAGAACAAAACCATCGTTCCATTATCTCTTTTCCCAAATCAACGTTTCCCGTCTCAAGGGCATATCCGGCATATTGGTTCCAAATACATTGTATACCATGTTCTCCAACCCAATTACTTAAAGCCTCTTCAAATGCAGCAAATGTTAACTCAGTTGAGTCAAACCCTTTGACCCGAATTGATAAAAGAACAAGTTCCGAGCAGGATGGATATAACCCAAGATACTTTTCCAACAGGTCCTTGCAAGAATCAATTCCTTTAACGACAGCTGTACATCTGACGTGATTAAGAGCAAACGTTGTGCTGATATAGCTGTCCTATGGCTATCAATATACTCGGGGGCGAGCTCTAGCAGGGTGATCGCTTGCTGTTTTTCAACATCTGTTAACTGAACGGAATGCCATTCTATTTTGGATAATTCTTTCGGACATTCGAATTGTTTGATAATGGTATCGGGTAATCTTTTATACAATAGCAGGTACATGGAACAAAGCCATAAGACGCACCTGTCGGGAATTGTTAAGGATTTCTGAATATCGGGCAAAGATGGTGCATGGGGATCAGTGGGCATGTTTGTAGAGGATAACAGCCCGTACACTTGCTGGATAGCATTGTTGACTTCACCAGACGAGCATAAGCAATTTATCATTTGTAAAAGGAGATCTAAGATGCACTCACTATCGAGCTTCAGATCGCGATTAGGAGTAGATGTGTGACGACATAGTCCAGATATCGCAGTATTATACCCAAGCAATCTATCGTCGAGCTTTTCCCGACTATTGATGAACATCAGCCAAAGTTCATAAGATGATTCATTGTGTTCAATCTGGATACAAAAACCAATATGTTTTAATTAAAGTAAAGAACATTGATGAAATTAAACTAAAAAAGGGGAGAACACCCTAACAAAAAGCCTGTCACTGTAAAAATATGGACAAAGAGTAGGGGGTATAAAAGCTCGAATCAAGCCGAGCTTAAATGAGCCGCAAGCTCAAGCTCAAGCCTAATTTGAAGCTTTTTCTAATAAACGAGCGCAAGCCCGAGCTACATATACCAAGCTTGACTAGACTTGCAGCCTAAACGAGCCAATTATTATATAAATATGATAATTGTCATGTAATTTAAAAAATATTTAAGCATATACTAATGGTAAGATTAACTAAACAATATACGGTTATAAAACTATAATTATAAACACACAACTATTATATGTATATAAATAAAATAATAAATAGATAGATAATAAACGAGCCAAGATCGAGTTTGGAATATAAAGTCCTTAACAAGCCAAGCATGAGCTCTGTTTTGTCAAAATGCGTTCAGGTTAAAACAGGCGACTCGTGCATATGGCTCCGAACGGGTCAAGTTGACCTGCAACACTTTTTGATAATCTTTATGTATCTTTAAATAATTAATGTACTATAAATGATCAAAAACTATTCTATTAAAACAATATACTGATTTGATGTAATCATACAATGTTGAAAAGTGGAGAAAAAAGCAATGCACATACCGCATAACGAAACATGTCATCTTTTCCGATTGACTTTTGATTGCTATAGAAAATGTGTAAATATACAATCCAGATAAGTACAGATGTAGGATGTTCCTCAAGGGCTCGCGCAAGAACTATAAGACACTGCAAATTTTTTGTTGAACATTAAAAATATTATATCCAGAATATAACAATAATAAATGTAAGAGGCGCTAACATCGCAATTACCTCTGTACGTCCCTTCTGCTTGCTAACCTCTCTACTGAGATTATGAAAAGCCGTTTCAAGGCGTTGATAGATACCATCCATATGTTCATCTTTCAGACCCTATACAAACATAACGCTTATATATATGTTAAAACATAGAAAACAAAGGGAACGTCAAATATGAACACGTAGGCTGACCTCTTTGACATTTTGACCATGAAAATATGATGATTGTCTATTCCAAACCCCATGGACCTCAATGCGTGTTTCAGGACCATGTAGACATCGTTCATCAGAGTTCGGATCTGCAAGTATAGAACTTGAAACAACTAAGAAAGCACTAAAAGACTTTTTCCAACGGTGTTCTATGGTTGGGAGCTACTAGATACTTGTATGGATGTGAATCAGCTTTCAAACTGTCTAAGCAAACCAGATAAGTAGGTGGAGCCAAACAAAGGGACCCACGATCTGCAACAATAACGTCACATTGAAACATTAGAGCAAACAAAAAAACGGTTTGAAAAGAAAAGGCAGGGAGCTCATAGTTCATAGTTTCGTACCATTGCTGTTAGAATCAATGTTTTTGGATGAGTAATCTCTGACATGTTGCCAAGGACACTCATCATCGTTGCATTTACCTCGTAATTCAAACATGCATAGAGGCCAAAAGGGGTTGATCGGTAAGTTGTTAGAATAGGAACCAACTTCACTGACATAAAGGTCCAATAATTCAGTAGGTTGGCCCCCACAAACACCATTAACAACTTTCTTCTCACCAACAATGTCGTCAGTGTGAATCTGTGTTTTTTCAGTGTGTGACTGCGTAGAACCAACCGTAGCTGTGAACTTTACATGACCAAAAGAGCTCTTCAGAACTGGTTCAGCCAAAAAAGATCCATAATCAACAGGATCCTTCTCTGACATCACAATATCTTCTTATTGCAATAAAAAAAAGTTAGGAATTATAAACAATGACTAAAACATGAGCGCCAGAACCAGAATACTAAGAAACAGAAACAAAATGTACCTCCGATATCATAAATGTGTTCTTTCTCTGGCTCAGAAGATGGTATGCTTTCAGAATCTTCCATTATTTCCCCGTCCTCTTTTTCAACACTAGCAGTACCCGATTCATTCTTCTTAGGCTTTCTATTTCCTAATCTTGCAAACAGTTGAGACCTCAGTGTTGCTTCTAGAAGCAATGAGTCCTCATTGGTGTCAATGGTAATTGAATTATTATTTACTTCGTTATTCCTTTCGCTGCATATTCCTTCCACATGACTATCTAAGCTTGAATCACCAGCTTTGAGCCCAAAAGCAGATGTCTGTTCATGTCCATCCTCAGCTAAAATATTATTACTATTACTGTTATTCGCATGAAGTGAAGACCTACATCGTTTGTTTTTCCTTCCTCCTCAGGCTCTGATCCACTAGTATTAGGTTCAGGTTCATCGCACTCATTCTGCACTTGATGATGTGAAACGTCATTTTCTGACATGTTAGTTATAGAGTTCACATTAGCATCGGTATGATGCTGATGTGACATGTTTGACCAGAACATATTCGAGTCTTCCATCACATGAGACCGAAGATTAGCAGAAAACAAGTTTCTTTTATGATAGAGATAGGAACATCTACTATTAGCTTCAGCTAAATCCCTCTGAGCCTTGCGGTAAGCTTTTAAAGCATTTCTTTCTTCGATTTCGCATTTGCGTCTATGCTCTTGTGCTTCGTCCAGCTCCTTATCTTGCAATTCCTCGAGTTCCAATAGTGATTTGATGTCCATCTCGCCAGTTGTCGCACCAAAATGACTCCAAAAGCTTGAATTCATCAGAGAACCCTTCATGGGTTGACAAGAAAGTAGTTGCTCATAGTCAGGTCAATACATTGTTGCATAAAAAGGCATTTTAAGGTTTCATAATTTGCAAGTAGTTAAGTGAGATGGTAGCTAAAAGACAGAAATAGAAATGGAATTAATTAAGTTAATAAGCTAACGCCATTATCAGTATGTGTTTGATCATGTTATTTAAACCCTAGTAATCTAGAAAAAAGATTGAACAGATCTTGAAACAAATCAGAAAGCCCATGTATATAGATGTTGAACCCTGTGTTGAATGTGACATGACCTGGAATCTAGCGGTATCTAAAACCTACAGAGATTTAACAAATTTGGACAAACAAAAACGAACAGATATAATCTATAATTCAGCAATTCAACAAAATTAACAAAAAAGATTACGAGGCGGATGGCGGTGAGCTGAGAATTAGGGTTTCAGAAACTTTCCCCAACTTGGTGACAAGTGCAAAGACCGTGATCTGTCTAACACACACACACACCTCTTTATGAAAGCAAATATTCGCTCTCTAAATGGAACCAAATATCTCTTTTATTTGAATTCTCCGCCAAATTTAGAGAGCTGGAACGGGAGGTGAGGGAAATGATTTTGATTCTTTTTTATCTTTTTTCACATTTCAGCCTCTTATCAAATAAGAGAAAAATAATTAATTCCTTTTTATTGGATTTCTTTTCTCCAGATCAAACGCTCCCTTATAGCCTTAATGACCACTTTATTAGGCTTGAGAAAGAAAATTAATTGATTCCTTTTTGTTTTTCTTTTTCCATTTTTCCGTTTAACATTTAGTTTAATATTTTTTTCTCTAATAATAATAATATCCAAAAAATCTAAACACACAGTTTTGATTAAACTATTTTTTTGTCTACATTTCATATAAACTTTACTGAAAACCAACTTGTATCCAAAAATATAGTTTTTTTAACCTACGTTGGAATTTAATGTGGAGTGAATTGTAACAAAAGTCCTTCAAAGGGAAATGCTATAGTTAAATAAATATGAAAAACAAAAAAAAGCAATACAAGTTAAAATTGAATCCACTATCTCAAATAGCGATTTCAACTCTTTCCAATTTCAGCCCTTTGAATTCACTATTTGAGACATCGTAGACCCTAGATTAATTAAAAGAAGAAACAAAGACCCATGTGTGCAATGGGGCTTAGAAAAAAACTCCAATTTTTACAACAAAAAAAATCCATGCCAATTCCCAAGATATGAAATTGCCTAGGGGTTGCATTGTAAGTTGTAACTCCAGCTTAACTATATAATAGAATTGAATACGGAGGCTAAGAATTTGGATTATTATAATTAGGTATGTGCAAAAAACGCTCTTGATACCTTGAATCCAGAACCAGACTGATTTAAATTTAAAAAAAAATACATAAATAATCACCATTCAAAAGGCAAGTAATCTTATTCTATGTTCTTTTATTTAGGTGTGTGCTTGTTTGAGATTTATAAATCCTGTTTTCATGCTTCCCAGCTATTGTATGCAGGAAAAATCAAAGACACCAATGTGCTTCAATTATCCAACAGATTTTACCAATAAGATACAGACTATTCCAATCAAACGCACACAAACACTTTGGTACAAAATCCCTTGCAATATATATTTCACATCCAGGTTCAATATAAAGATGAACGTCGAACAAATCTTACCTATAGGCCTATCACATAACAGATAGTAGGACAAATGGAAAGTACGAATGATTTCTTGATTTCTTGTATTCAGTATCTTCACATCCTTTTGCCATTATTAATATTCCTTTCGTTTTTTATTTTATTTGTATAATTCTAATTATCTAGTGTGTTTTCTCAAGCGACTAATGTTGGTATACGTTCTTGAGTGTTTAATATGCAGGGGGTAAATTAGGATCCGGATCATCATAAGTCATAACATAGAAACTAATTTTGTCTATAATGGCACAATATTAAGCGTGCCCTAACTGCGTCAAAATAAACCTTTTAAAAAATATCTATCACATATAGCTTTGTGTTGATATGATTGCAAGTGCCATGCTATCTATCTTTCCACCACACAAATTTAGAAACTAATTTCTTAAAAATATTTTTATTATAACTTACATAACAAACTGCACGTTAGATGCATTTCTAGCTTAAATTTAGTTAACCAATAATCATTGTACCTGTCTAGGTGGAGAAGGTTTATCAGTTTTAACCATTAAATGTGATGAAGACTCCCCGAGATTTGTGATCCCGTTATGCTGCCTGCAATTGCTGATTATGCCACTACCTACACAGCCAACAGGTGCCTTGTGTTATGCCCCCTATAGTAATGACAAACACAAACTTAGCATAAATAAACAATTAATTAATAACTTTCTCCGAACCTAATGGTAGATTCTTGATGTCACGATTTTTTACTTCCTTTATCTGCTGCTGCATTGTACTGGACTGCCCTGGCCCACCTAGTATTTCTTTGTCACAATTGTTACCGTCATTTTGACCAGCAGAAATCGTAACTCCAGCTGCTGCTGTTGACTCTGGAGGAGGCTTATCATTTTGACCAACAGAAATTGCAACTCCAGCTGCTACTGTTGAATCTGAAGGAGGCCTATCATGTTGACCAGCAGAAACTACAACATTTCTAGGTGGTTCACTAACTTTAAGACGTTTCTTTTCTGGCTCCTTTGGTTCAACAACCCACGCGTTCGGTAATATTTCTGCTCTTAACGGCAATATGTTTCATATTCATATCCGGGACGTTCTTTTTTGAACTTGAAGCTACCTCCTTATCAGGTTTGCCAGCTTTACTCTTTAACTCATTTTCACGAATTGCAATCAATTGCCTTAAATCTTGGAGTTTATTGCTGTTGATATGAATGTTTTGACCAAATTTAATTATGCTAGGGGGATTAGACTTTTTAAGATGACTTTTTACCCCAACAAATGTGCTTCCACTGTTCTTGAATTTGGTTCCATTCACTTTGTTCACCGATGAGACAAATGTGCGACTGGTGGATAATTTTTTGGGACTCTTGGTGTTAGTTTTGGAAGTTTGTTGCACCATCTGTGATCGTGAAGTCACCATTGAGGTAGGAAACTTTCTATTCTCCAAGTGCCACGTGTCATCTCATCAGATTCCATTGTGCTTCCGTTCTTGCATTCTTCGGAGTCGCTACCACTGTCATCATCTGAGAAACTAATCACAAATGGTACTCGATTCTTCTCTGTACCTTTACGTTTGTTTGGATGCACGGTTCTTGAAGTTACAGCAGGTTTATGAATCGGCGCAAATACCCCTATTAAGTATGCAAGAAAGATTAAAGCAGACGCCCCTATTTATCAGCATTTTCACTGAAAGGGTAACTTTTAACAAACATGTGAGGTAAAAAGAGTGCAAAACCATCATATTTGACTTGATAACATTGCTTCAAGAAGCTTATGAGTCCACGCCTACTACTTGCACGAAAGTTATGTCATTATGAAAATTTTATGAACGGAAGTGCTAAGAAAGGTATTGAGTAGTGTTTAATTTTTAAACATGTTCTGATTCAAAATAGATATGAACAGGGTCATAGATTATATGCACGTATTACTTAGCACATAGCACAAGAATCTTCATAAAATTAGAAATTACTAGTAAAGATGAAGGTAAAAGTCGTATGTCTATTTTCCGTACAAGTTTGATTATTGTTTATGTGGTCCATTGGCTTTTCTAATGACCGTAAATAGAAACTTCTGCCAAGCTGATTAGCTTTATCCTCTTGTATCTTCTTTTAAATACTATTAAAAGCTCTCAAAGAAACATTTCGAATATCTTTTATATCTCCTTTTAAATAGTATATATATTCATTTATGCGTTTCTTCATGTCTAACCTGAATTTGTGTGAGTGAATATGGCATGTCTTACGGAAGATTAATGACCATGCTAGAATAGCCTAAAAATGAGTCTGTTTTATAGACTTTTTAAAGAAACCTACTTTAAATGACTAGTCCAACCTACCCTTATCAGCAACACTCGTACCCTTGTTCAATGGAGCTGCTGGAACAATGGTTCCAACAGTGAACCGAGAACCTGCAAATTCCTGAAAGTAACTCATTGTATTAGCATCAGAAAGAAAAATGCAAGTTCCACTCACAATACTGTTTCCCAATACAAAACAACTGAAACGGTTTTAAATTTATTACATTCGCGCCTGTAAAGAGAAATGCACCAAACGTATGACGTTAAAACAAAGATCAAGTAAATAACTACTAAATGAGTATAAAACATAGTCACCTAATTCGCGGTTCGCTCTGGTTCGGGTTCGCGATTCGCTAGATAGGATGAATTCACTACGAAGGGGGGTAGGTTCATTTCGGTACGATCCGGTACGGTGTTACCATTGAGTCCCGTTCGGTACACAATTTAAAACAGAAATTACTAAATTCATAAATCCAAATAACCAAAATCCAATATTCATATTACCAAACAGAAAACATAAACATATATACCCCAACCTTATCACTTTTTCCACAATAAAGAAAAAACAAAACCTAAAACCCTAAAAATGTTTTAACAGCCGCGCACACAAACTATTTCTCTTTTTATTTCTTTCTTCTTGGCTAAACAACAAAAAAACCTTAATATTTCTATCACACCAGCTGCTCCTTTTTCACATTACCAGCCACTACACCTCTTCTTCTTTGTTTCAATCAAACATATTCGAATAGCAGACCAAGATCAACGAGCAAACAGATCGAATTGCTTAATTAGAACGCTGAATTGAACCCTAAATTCGCGAATTGGAACCGTGTATGGTATAAAACTTAATCAAATTCTCCGTACCTGATCAAATCGGAGTGCCGAACCTTATTAAATTGAACACTGTACCGAAGCAAATTGGATTGCCGGACCATACCGTTCTGGATTGATAGCGACTGGCGATTGGGTACACCACAATCCAATGCGTGGATCGTGGCTACCCTAGCGATTTAGGTAACTATGGTATAAAATACCCCAACCAACATAAATATGAGCGGATGCATCTACCGGCACGTATATTGGATGCAATCGTGTAATTTGACTGAAATAACTTATACAATCTAGGACTCCAGACTGCTCACTTCAGCTACAGAAGCCTATAAATCCTTCAACATATATACTAACAACCGACCAATAATACCACGTATGCATCATAGTTTCATATCCATAAGGACTTCAATACGAGTACCAAATATAACCACAAATTAAGCGAAACAACTGAAACATGCTATTGTAACACCAAAATTATTAAAAATAAGATAGTCCTAAATACATCTAGGTAAACAATGTTCTTATAAATCTGACTATAATGTTACTAAACTGCTTGATTAAGCTTCTTATAAACCTATATAAACCTAAAACAACTGTTATATATGCACAACACAAATAAAAACAAACAGGTAAAACCCTAACCAACTTAAAACCCTAAACAAAACAACCAAAACACTGTCAAACATATACACAACCGCAACTCCTACGATACGAACACAACCACGATTTTATGCTTTGACACAAACCCTACCATGAATTCCGTCATAATTACAGATAAAATCGCGTTAAATAACACATTTACAACGACCGATTCAACACAAATTGAGTAATAAACATATAGATACAGAAATTGAGTGAAATAGGCTAGGGCTTTACACACGTACGTCGTTTTCCGACGCAGAAAGTTCGCCTTCTTCTCTTGTTTTCGATGAATTGGCGATCGTCTTTGCATCGGTAGCGTGATTAGATGTCGCCGGAGGAGGTGGAATCACAGTGGTGGTTTCCTCCATGAATCAATTGCTTGTTGAAATGTATGCAATTGACGGTTGTTTTGTACGGCCACACACCAGGCTCGTGATTCATGAACCGTATATACCGTTTACGGTCGGTATTTTTCTAATTAAAACCGGGTAAGTTTTTAGGACAGAACTGAACCGGCTGGTCAGACTAGAGATCGTAGGCTCGGGCAATCCTATTCAGGATATCATAATCGTGTTGATGGTGGCTGACCGGGGACCCATAATGGGGGTTGACCCAGAGAACCGGGGTTGAAGCGGAAATCTATTATAACCAGTTTGGAACCAATATAACACGTAGGTTTTCAAGTGGCTTATATTCCTTGTCTTAAACCGATTAAACTCAACCTAAACCAGGATACATTGATCAATAAACCGACAAAACTTGAACCGGTTTTGACTAACCGAGACCGATTTACGGTTTGAACCTGATTTGTACACGTGTATAATTGCATATACTATTTACTAGTAATTTTGTATTTTATATAAATAAATTATATGTTAAATTGTTTTCTTATTTATTAAGAAAGAATTTTAATCCCTTTAATGGTTTGGTCTCAAATATTTGCGTTATAAACAAAAATATATATTTATAAATAAATAAATATTATATTTTAAGAGAATCGATAATGTGATGACTCACGAACCCTCTAACTTCACCGTCGTTAAGGTTACATTCTTTCCTCCGTCTCTGCTCCCTCTCACATTCTTGAGTGTGACAACATGTAGCAATGAACTTCACTCGAGAAACTATGTCGTAAAGACGGCTCAACTATTTGAAGGGGCTCAAAGCCAAGTAAACATAGAGATTTTTTGTTTCCAAAATTGGTCTATTCAAAAAGGTTGGGTCACAAAACAAACAATTAATAAAGATAAATCTTTAAGGAACCGAGTTAACCATATACATATGTGATACTTTTAATGGGGTAAGGATATTGTTTTACCAAAGATATAGAAAATATAATTTATCACACTTGATCCACAATCTGATACCAAATGGCGTAGCTTATTGTCGTCTACCTTCTGTTTTGATGTAACTTGACAAGTTTTAGTTAAATATATGACTAATTTATCTTAAAAAAAGGCAGCATACAACTCAAATTTCATATCTGGAGATAGCATCAATGTTTAAAAAAATCGGTTTAAACCGGCTGATTGTACCGTTTATAACCAGTAATCGTCTAGTACACTCGGTTAAAGCGTCTGATACACCCGGTTGAACCGTTTCTAAACCCAACTCGGTACAGTATAAAACCCGGATTTTTAAAACATTGGATAGCATACAAAATAAAGTAAGAATACAGCTTACTTTAAGTAGTCATAATAACTCTAGTATCCAAGTGCAAGAAACAAAATTCATATGTAATAATCTTTAGGAGAACATTAGATACAAGAAAAGCAATTCATATACATTTATTTCTTATCCAAGACAAAAAAAATATATGAAACTCAAGTTGAAAATCCTTATAACAAGTCAACAAAGGTAGTTGAAATGAAATTTTGGAATTTTAAAGTTTAGCATTACCATTTGTAGTTCTTCAAGTCAACATGAGCAATCAACATGTTATGAGCAATTAGCATATGTGTTCTCCAGTTTCTTGCATAATGAAAACAATTAAAAGTAAGCATGCTAAATTAGTAACAAACCAAAGGCTTAAAATAAAATCAAATCGAAGATCTCGTCAAAATTAAAGAATGTTTACCTTGAGATGACGTTGCTTTTTTTCCTAACATTGGCAACAAAGCGTTACCAATTAAGGTTGTCAATGACGACGGTTGCGGCCCACTAGCCATATCAAGATAAAATAATGAAAGGCGAATTAGGTTTTATGATTGTGAATGAAGTAGGGTATCATGTTTACATAATTATATTATTGGACCGCTAAAAAAGTTAGACATTTTTTGGCCCATGGGGCCTGTCCAAAGAACGAAAACATGCAAGCATTTAAAAAGTATGGTTTGTTGTAATTAAAATCCAAAACTCCACTGCCACAACATAGAATACTTATCACTAAACTATATCAAGATTATGAGTCAAAGAATCACATTACATATATACTTTCCTTAAAAATGAGCACAAAAACCTTGGGGGGTCAAAACCCCAACTTATTTTCATATAAAGGTTAGTCGATGTCATCATTCACCTCTCACCACCACCAAAGCTCCACATAAGCCACAATCGACGCCAAGGATCCACTATGCGAGTAGTCTAACTTGAAGTTAAGGGTTGGTTATGTTTACATATATGGAGGGATGAGATCATGAGAAAACTAAAAACTCCCAAAAAAGACTTAAATACACACCCAAAAAAGGAATTCTAAACATTTTTGGTTGTAAATCTAGCATTTTTAAGAATAAAAAAATAACAGGAAAAAAAAAAAACTAAATCAGCAACAACACCCACCGACACCCTCCAACACACAACGAACTAAAAAAAAAAAAACTAAACCCGAACATAAACCCCCAAAAAACTTAACTCTAAAAGCTAAACTAAACCCAAAACCTAAACCTTAAGGCTAAATAGTTTTGCATATGTGCAATACTATAATAGTAGTATTGAAAAAGGTACGGCACGTTAAAAAAATTATGCCGAAAAAATATGCTTGAATATACTCGAACAAAAGATAAAAAAATTGTAATCTTATGGTACAATTTTAAAAAAATAATAATAACATACGAAGATATAGAAATGTTTGAAAAGTTATATATATAGGTTTAGTATCCTGTAAAAAAGATTAAATTTGTGAGAAGGATAAAAAAGAATATGGAGAGGACACATGTCCTTATTTATTTTATTAGCTGAAGGGTAGGAAAGCAATTTAATAAATAAACCTAATTAAAGATAAAATTCAAAAACTCACATGCAATGCACATGCAAGTTATCCCGTCTTTTTTAAACGGCAATAACTTTTGATACGTAACTTTAAAAAACAATACACCATAAAAACAAGTGTTTTTTAATCTTTAATATGAGTACTATATTGCTACTTATATAGAGAAAAAAATTATGTTTCAATATGATGTTTTAGTCCATGGTGTTTTGTCTATGTTGTCTATGTTTTAGTCCATGGTGTTTTGTCTATGTTGTCTATGTTTTAGTCCATGGTGTTTTGTCTATATTTATTTTGGAAATAAATAATCCCACATTTTCAAATTTGGCCAATAATAATCCCAAGTCAGTTATTAGCCGATAATAATCTGAAATCATCCATTTTTTTGTAAAATAGTCCGCCGTTAAAATAGCTTAACGGAGTTAAGTTTTTTTCCGAATTACAAACCGATGTTTTAGGCGTTTGGATCAGAACGAGGATACGAGTTGATTGATGTAAAACTTACCTCGAAATACTGCCCCAACTCACGAAAACGATGTTTCAATTCGGGTTTTAAACTTCCAATTAACAAAAATCAAGCCATTTCGAGCACAATTTCGAGGTAAGTTTTACATCAGTCGACTGTATCTCGTTCTGATCAAAAGCCCTAAAACATCAGTTTGTAATTCGGAAAAAAACTTAACTTCGTTAAGCTATTTTAACGGCGGACTATTTTACAAAAAAAATGGACGAGTTCGGATTATTATCAGCTAATAACTGACTTGGGATTATTATCGGCCAAAGTTGAAAAGGTGGGATTATTTATTTCCAACTTGCCTATATATTTTTCCAATTTTGTCTCTCCTTCATTAAAAAATCTTATTTCCTCATTAATGGAGGAGTTCTAGAACGAAAACTTACCTTAGATGTGAAAATTAAGAAAAACCCTTTGTAAAAGTTATGTAACATATCGTTTTTTTTTTAAGTTAGGGCATGTAATATACATATTTTCGAACATTTTGAGCAAAAATAAAACCCATAAGGCACCGAGTAGTTTAGGGAAGTTTTCCATAACTCCCTCGGGAGTGAGCTCCATCATGTCTGAAACTTCGACAAGATTCTCAAGAGACTGATGAGCCACCTCATCTCCAAGGATCTGTGACATTCCCTTCTGCTAACTCCCTCGGGAGTGAGCTCCATCATGTTTGAAACTTCGACAAGATTCTCAAGAGACTGCGGAGCTACCTCATCTATAGGGATCTGTTGGTTTTCGCTAGACATTCCCTTCTGCTAAAAAAGAAAACAACAAATGAAACTGAGCACAATACACTCTTCAAGTAGCTAAACTGAAGCACGCCCCATGGTGGGCGCCACTTGTTGATACAGCGATTATACGGTTGAGATTAAGTATAGTTTATTGATAATATAAAGCACATAACCTTGAGAGATCCAAGGTTAAGCAGTATGATTACAAGGATGATTGCAGTCTATAACCAGGGGATTTTAAGTGAATACAAGAAGTATTAGGAATACAAGGGGAAGTAAGGAGGAGAGGATAAAGCTATAGTACTAACTCTCTATCTTTGATCTTGTGTGTCTTCTGAAGTTCTCTTAGGCTCGTATTTATAGTGCTCTGAAGGCCTTCCTCTTCTTCCGAGCCCAACCGGTGACATTTCTAAAGAGGAGAGCTAGCAAGCGACTTTCTTCCCCCTCAAGGCTCTTGTCTCTCCAAATAGTCCTTATTTGGTAATCCTTTGACTTCCCTTTCTGCAGAAAGAGACCATTCACCTTTTGTCTTTGAATGTGCATATATCTCCTTTGACTTATTTAACAGGTTTGATTTATGGAATAATGACATTCTTCGATTGTTATGCCATAGACCTGCTTGTTAGCGTCAAGGAGAGGTCCACTCCTGCTGCATGTTTGGGGGAGTAATGCTTTGTTATTTGTAGTTATTAGGGAAGGAAGTGAACATGGGCCCATGCTCGTCTTCAAGGTACAAGTTGAGAATGCGTGAACGATAGAAAAATCACGAAAGTAGCCATATCTGACATAGTTATGACATACTGGCTCTTGGTCACGTATCAACCTTTTAGTGTCGTATCAGACTATGTTTCTTTTAATGCATAGCTGATTGTATCATCTATATGACTACGAATTGCTTATCGTCCTTTTAGGTACGTATCATCAGGAACCCTAAAGAAATATGAACCAGAAACACCAAAATATGGATAGTTCGCGAGTTAGTTTCACAAATTATTAGAGATGGGCATAATAACCGGTTCAACCAAAACCGACCTGGAACTTGTTCCAATTCTTACCCGGCTTAGAAGAACCGGTTCTGGGTTCAAAAAAACCTGTCGGTTCTGACCTGGTTCCACATTTTATAAATATATGGTTTCTACCCGGTTCCTACCGAAACCGGTTCCTCCGTACCCAAATCAGAACTGGTGCATTAAAGTCCGAAACCAATTCCTGACCGTTACCAACCATGAATTAATGAGTTTACTGCCTTGGAATCGATTCCGAGCCATTGGAATCGATTCCTGGCCGTTGGAACCGATTCTTAACAATATAAATAGTAAACCATACTCATTTGTTCATCACACAATCTTTATCTTTTTCTTGATTCTTTTTCTACTCAATATTCAATAAGCTCTATTCTACTATGGCATCCAAGAATTCCAAAACCACAAATTCTCAACCCGTCAACAATGGTCCTCAATTCGCTCCATATATTGTTGGGACACACAATGTGGAGGTATGGAGTAATTGGGACTTGGTCGAAATGAGTGACGGTTCACAAAAGGCTCAATGTAAGCATTGTGGGTCTTTGTTAAGCAAGGACTCCAATTCAACATTGCGAAGCATGTTAAGAAGTATTTTTGATCTTTAAAAGAAGTAGCACCGGGTCAAGTTCAACTATCGAAAGATGGTTCGATATTCCGATACGATCATATGTTAGCTCGGGATAGGATGGCTAAGTTGGTGATTCAACAAACATTGCCTTTTGGACACTTCGACAACCCTCATTTAACTAAGCTTATTAGGGAGACGCTTCAACCACACAACAAACATGTAAATCATCGTACTTTAAAACGCCATTTTTTAAAATTTAAAAACTAGTGTTAACTTAACTAGTGATGTGTGGTCGGCTCCACATGGTTTACCGAAATCGTACATTTGTGTCACCGCTCATTGAGTTGATCCCGATACGTCGCAAATGATGAAGTGTACGATTACGTTTGACGAGTTTCCTTCTCCTCATACCGGAGAAAATATTTAAAAATTATAATGCCACAATCATTAAATATTGTTTAGAGGATATAATATTTTCAATATCATTTGATAATGCTTCAAGCAACACATTGGCTGTAACAACCCGATCTTTCGGATTGTTATCCGAATTCTGTTACTATCGCTAATTTCGTTTATTTTCCGTTTAAAACCAGTTTGTACTCTGAGATTATTATAATGATTTACAATTATTATAAAACGCATATCATATCGCTTATTTATCGCATTTAAATTGCTTAATACTCGCAACTCTCAACGTAAACTCAAACCGCGGTTAATTATGTTACATTATGTTATTTATGTGTTATGTGTGCTTTATGATTTATGGTTGTACTCGCTATCACAACGCTCTCACTCGTACCAGTCGCTTAATCGCATTATTTTATTATCTCAACGCTTAACACCTCGCTAAAACACTTACAAAACCATCCGATACGAATCGAATCGCCAAACGAGCACCTAACGAACAAATAACGAACAAAACTTAGCCACCAGGCCAAGTTCGACCGAAGTTGGCACCCCAACTTCGCCCGAACTTGGCCAGTGATGCACAAATGAGGAATTTCACCAAAACTTTACCAAACCAAGGGAAATAGGCCAAGTTCGCCCGACTTGTGACAAGTTCGCCCGAACTTGATGACTGCCCTCTTGTTTCCTTTTCCCCTATAAATACCTAGCACCTCCATTCATGCTCTCCTTGCTGCAACTTCGCTCCAAAGCTCCCAAAACCGACTCTCCTTGTTTTCTAAGTAAAAACCACTTGTTTTATGCAAACTATAACGTTTTCCATTACGATTTTACACAAGGATTACCTTCGTTTTCATCAAAACCTCTCTGTTTATGAAAATCTTCATCATTTTATATAAAACTTCTTGTTTTAGCTTAGATCTACACTCAAATGGATTTGTTTGACTTAGCCTTGGCTCTCCAAGCTAGAAATCTTGATGATTTCGACTCACCGAGTGTTAGATCTGAGAAAACTATTCAAAGTATTGATTTTTACACAAGATACGGACTAGGTGACGTATGTTTCGTTCACTATGAAGTGGAACGAGGCGTTGTCAAGCAAAATCTCAGATCTGGAAGCATAAGGACGATGTCATCACTTTATACGAACTGGACTAACCCGTACGAACCGACAAGTTCGCCCGGATTAGCCCGAGTTCCTGTAAAATGGCTAAAACTCGCTCCAAAAGACCTCTCCAGCCTATGTTTTGCTCAGTAGCTCAAGGTTGAAGGATGGACACTCGATTTCCTCAGCAAACGACGCGAAAACGCAAGATTTTTGGACCAAAACGGACAAGTTCGCTCTAAAAAGGTCAAGTTCGCTCGAAGTTGTCACCCAGATTGGTGACCAACTTCGCCCGAACTTGTACAATCTCCAAGAAACCAGACAACTTCGCGAACTTGAACAACTTTTAAGGAAGCCTGTCAAGTTCGCCCGAACTTGTACCCATTTCAGAAGAGAAGGTACCAAGTTCGCCCGAACTTCTACATTCCAGAGAATCTCAGCACAACTTCACGCGAAGTTGGCTGACCTGTTGAACCGTTTCAGCACTTCAGAAGACTGATGCACTTCTGTTCGCGTTTACAGGCTGATCCTGGTGCTCCTTTCAATCCACAGCAGTTCGTGTTTCTCCGTTGAGCACCGACTGTGAATATACTTGAACCCTTTTTTGCTTTAACGCACTTTTGGGTGTTACATACGTCTTTATATCAAAACACGCTACACACAACGCCAAATCTTTTAACGTTAGCCGCTCTCGCATGTTATACGTGAATCGCTGAATGTTTGTTTGCTATGTGTGAATAATGAGGACTTGTAGACCACACTTAGCAACGATAGTACTATAGTTTGGACTCAGCACCCGATTGGTTCGGGGGTTGTAAGTCTCACAAATTTACTTTACGTGCGTGTTCGCTATTGTGGACACGTATTGCGCATACTCACATCACAGTCGTGTTGGTTAGCATGTATCATTATTGTTAGCTTACTTAGATTCACTTTCTCTGCGTATTCATGTTTGTTATGCGTAAACGCTTTATCACTATTATTATGCTATTAAACCTGTATGCTCACCTTTACTTTATTGTATTGACTTTTATTTTAACGTATGTGACAGGTTAATGATTCTACGCTGCAATGGATTTAGGGTTTATCTTAGAAACACGCATAATAGAATTCTAGATTATCGAACTATGTTCGTTTGAGGGATTTGATATTTGTAATAACTGATTGAGGATTTTATGTTTGACTGTATGGGAAATCGGACCTTTTAAATATTATCGCTTAATTAGTTGTTATGGATTCTCTTGAGCAATCCGGTTCGCCTAGTGTTGCGCCCCGATGATTCCGCCATCGATTGGGGTGTGACAGATTGGTATTAGAGCCATAACTATAGGGAATTAGGTAGAATTGCCATGTTTGACCTAGTCTATAGTTTAAGTACCAAATTAGACCGCTCTTCGACTTAAATGCTTAAACTACTTGTCATAAATGCTTACATGCCCTTCCTAAGGCTAACACAATTTACACGCTTGAAAACGCTCGTATAACACAAACGAATGATTGTGTCGGGATTAGGTGTGAAAACCAAGAACTCTCGATAAGATCACTCACTCCGCGTACCATTTACTGCACGCGATTCTTTCGTTAAGTTAGGAGTGATATCCACATCTTGACGAAGATCTCCACCTCTATTTCAGTGGAACTCCCGACGCGTTCGGTGAAAACCACAAACATGGAACGAAGTTGTTAAGTTAGGGGTGAAACCCGCACATAATAACTAATTCCATTCCTCGATTTTCAATCTCACCAAAGCCTCGACTATTTCGATGACTCAGGGCACGACGTAACTGGAAGGATGAATGTCGTTAACCGTTGTATGGCAAGAGCATTTGTCTATTAGGCCAAATCGTGTGCCCGAACTCAGAGAATTTTCGAACCACTTTGGGTAGTCGCTGTCTCAAAACCCAGGACGCTCCAAATTGTTTTAAGCCTGCAATCGCCGATTTTACGCATTATCGAGTTTTATTATTAATTATGTGTTTAAATTTTGTGGATTTTACGCTTTATCGATTTCTCGTTTTATCGCTTTTGCTTTACGAAGATATGCACAACTCGCACAACTCTCGTAATCTAAACGCTAATTAATCACAAATCAAACTAAAACGCTCAACTCTTTTACACGAATGTCCTCATACGCGGCCTTACTCGCTTATAACGCTCATACGACTCGCTTCTCATAACGTGCTACGCAAGTTTTAGTGAAGGAGAATACGTGCAAAATATGTGCTTACGTGATTATGTGCTTACGTGCTTATGTGCTATACGTGCTTACGTGTTTTGTGCCTTATGTGAATAATAATAATAATAATATAATAATAATAATAATAATATAATAATAATAATAATAATAATAAAAATAATAATAATAAGTATATGTTGTAAAACGAAAGTTTTAAACAAAAAACCCATTATAATCAAATCTCGTCTAAAAATCCCTGCGTGTCATTTTACAGAATCTCTTAATCGCAATGGCATCCATGGGATCTCACACTCGCCGTACTGCTCAACGCAACAACACCGACAAACGCATCCCCTCTCTCGTGGCCAAGGATATGGCAAAGGTGATTCCTCAGATTGTCAGTGAGATCCAAGCTGTCAGCAGCAATTCATCCGTCGATTCCAAGAATGATGCTTCGAAATCTCGATTCAGTTTAAGCAGTTTAAAGCCTACGGTCCTGCAGCATTCACAGGCGAAGACGGACCAACCAAGTTGTTTCACTGGTTCGACTCGATCGAGGTCACCTTCCGGTAAAGCGGATGCCCTGAAAATCTCCGCACTGTCAACGCCACTAGAGTCTTTCAGTTAAGGGCACTTGACTGGTGGACTGCCGAGCGCAACAGGCGCGGTAACGACGAAGCTTACTCCCTCGCGTGGGAAGAACTCAAGGAGCTCATGATTAAGGAATTTTGTCCTCCCCACGAAATCCAGAAGTTGGAAAATGAATTTCGGGGTATCAAACAAAACGGTGGAGACAATGCTGGTCTCACCGCTCGCTTCAAGCAGCTCAGCCTCATCTGCCCAGGTCAGGTGGATACTACCGAGAAAGTTATCAAGAAGTATCTCCGCGCTCTCCCCGACTGTGTTGCCGACTTTGTTCAAGCAGCTAGGCCCACTACTATCGAAGAGACTTACCAACTCGCAGCTGAGATTAACGACAAACGAGTCTTGGCTGGAGCTTTCAAAGTCTCAACTAAGAACCTCAGCCAAGCTACTGTTGAGCCAAGCACCGATACCGCTCCATCTCAAGCCCCCAAGTCAAACTATCAGAACCGCAAGCGAAAGGGTAACAACAAGAACTGCGCAATGGTTCCAGCACCAAACTCCCAATCTCGCTAAGCTGCTACTCCCAACGCACCCGCTGCTAAGCGTGCGTACACTAGACCTCACTCTCTGTGCTCCAAGTGCACATACCATCATGCGGTTGGAGGAAACTGCCGCTTTTTGCGCCAACTGCAACATCTACGGTCACTTCACGGCGCACTGCCCCATTGGTCCACGTCAGCAAGCTCCTCCCGCTCTCACAGCACTGCCAACCCCTCTCAATGTTGCACCTCTCAACCATGCAAGCACAGCAGTTCAGGCACGTGCTTGCTACACATGTGGTGACCCAACATTTCAGCAATGTATGCCCGAATCATGCCATGAAACAAGAACCGCAGCAGCAGCCTCAGCAACAACCACCACAGCCGCAGCAGCAGCAACAACCACAGGCTGTGTGTGGAAGGGCTTTCAACATCAATCACCGCTAGGCTCAGAATGACAACAATGTTGTCAATGGTACGTTCCTCATTAATGGTATTTATGCTTCTTGTTTGTTTGATACGGGAGTCGATAACTGTTTTGTATCGTTAGAATTCGAAAAACTTTTAAAATGTAAACGCGCTAACCTCCCAAGTACCTTCGTCGTCGAAATCGCCACCAGAAGAACCGTTACCGTTAACTCTGTTCTACGTGATTGTACTCTCGAACTAAACAATCACAACTTCTCGATCGACCTCATACCTATGCAATTAGGTAGTTTTTGATGTCATAGTAGGCATGGATTTTCTTCGCGAAAATCGTGCTAAAGTAGTTTGTTTCGATAAAATGATTCGCTTTCCTCTTCCAAACGGTGATCAACTGCATGTTTACGGTGAAACACCCTCAAAGAAGTTGATGCTTTTATCATGTACCCAAGCGAGCAAGTATTTGCGCAAGCAATGCGTTGCTTTTCTAGCCCACATCGTGAACCCGGAAAAGGAAAAGAACACCTTGAAAGACATACCTATTGTTTGTGAATTCCCTAATGTTTTTCCCGACGATTTACCAGGTTTACCCACTACTCGTGATGTCGAGTTTCGTATCGATCTAATCTCCAGTGCTACACCTGTCGCTAAAGCTCCCTATCGCATTGCACCATCAGAAATGCGCGAGCTATCTAGCCAACTTCAAGAGCTTCTTGATAAAGGCTTTATACGCCCGAGCACTTCACCTTGTGGCGCACCCGTTCTTTTTGTGAAAAAGAAAGATGGGACGTTCCGAATGTGCATTGATTATCATGAACTTAACAAGCTCACGATAAAGAACCGCTACCCTCTTCCTCGAATCGATGATTTATTTGACCAACTCCAAGGTGCTACTTGTTTTTTGAAGACTGATTTACATTCTGGATATCACCAGCTACGTGTACATGAGCAAGACGTTTCAAAAACCGTCTTTCGTACTCGCTATGGCCATTTTGAATTCGTGGTCATGCCTTTTGGACTTACAAACGTGCCTGCGGTTTTCATGGATTTGATGAACCGTGTGTGCAAAGCCTTTTTGGATCATTTCGTCATTGTTTTCATCGATGATATTCTTATTTACTCGAAGTCGAGAGCCGAACATGCGCGAAATATTCGTTTAGTTCTCGAACTTCTCCAAGGAAACCGTCTCTACGCCAAATTCTCCAAGTGTGAATTTTGGCTAAATGAAGTCCAATTTCTCGGTCACGTCATCAATGATCAAGGAATCCACGTCGATCCTGCCAAAATTGAAGCTTTAAAAAGTTGGAATACTCCGAAGAATCCATCCGAAATCCGTTCTTTTCTTGGACTGGCAGGTTACTACTGCCAATTCATCGCCGACTTATCAAAAATCGCCGTTCCTCTTACCTCTTTGACTCATAAGGATAAACTTTTTGTTTGGGGTTCCGAACAGGAGGAAGCCTTTCAGACTCTCAAGCGTATGCTTTGCGACGCTCCCGTTCTCGCACTTCTCGACGGAGACCACGATTTTGTTGTTTATTGCGATGCCTCTAACCTAGGTCTCGGTTGTGTTCTCATGCAACGAGACAAGGTTATCGTGTATGCGTCTCGACAACTCAAAATCCACGAGAAGAACTACACAACCCACGATCTCGAACTCGATGCAGTTATTTTTGCATTAAAGATATGGCGACACTACCTTTATGGTACAAAGTGTATGGTCTTCACCGACCACAAGAGCTTACAACACATCTTTAACCAGAAAGAACTAAACATGTGCCAATGCAGATGGGTTGAACTTCTCAACGACTATGATTGTGAGATAAGCTACCATCCCGGCAAAGCAAACATCGTAGCCGATGCCCTCAGTCGACGAAGCTATGTGTATAGCATTCATGACGATCAAACCCAGAGTAAACTCGAAACCCTTATTCACGAAACCCAGCACGCATGTTTCATTGAGAACACTTTGTTCGAGGAAATGAAATGTGGTGCCGAAACCCAGCTGGAAAACAAGTCTAACGGGATCTATTATTTTCTGAATCGCATTTGGATCCCTAGCCACCATAACCTTCGAGAGTTACTAATGACCGAAGCCCATAAGTCTCGATATTCCATCCATCCTGGTGCCGACAAGATGTAAGAGGACCTCTGTTTCTAGGTATTGGTGGCCGGGCATGAAAAAGGATAACGCTCTGTACGTTTCGAAATGCTTAACTTGTGCGAAAGTTAAAGCCAAACATCAACGCCCCTCTGGCTTACTCGAACAGCCCGACATCCCAGTATGGAAATGGGAGAGTATAGCTATGGATTTTGTTACGAAACTCCCTCGCACCTCTTCTGGTCACGATAGCATTTGGGTTATCGTTGATCGCCTTACGAAAGCTGCTCATTTTAGTGCCATACGAGAAGACTATAAGGTAGAACGATTAGCACGAATCTATACCGATGAAGTCATTTGTTAACATGGGACGCCTCGTGACATCATCTCTGATCGTGACGGTCGCTTTACTTCGCGTCTCTGGGAGACTTTCCAATCCGCATTCGGTACTAAGCTTAACCTTAGTACTGCGGTCCATCCTCAAACCGACGGTCAGACCGAGCGCATGATTCGCACCCTTGAAGACATGCTTCGATCGTGTGTTATAGATTTCGGTGGTAATTGGGATACGCATTTAGCTTTAATAGAATTTTCGTACAATAACAGTTATCATACTAGTATTCAAATGGCACCTTTTGAGGCATTATACGGTAGAAAATGTCGATCGCCTATTGTATGGCACGAGATGGGAGACGTTCAGATCACTGGTCCCGAACTAATACAAGAAACGACAGACAAGATTATCCAAATCAGAGACAATCTCTTGAAAGCTCGAAGTCGTCAAAAGAGTTACGCCGATAAATGCCGCAAGCCCCTACACTTCTAAGTGGGAGATCACGTTCTCTTAAAAGTTTCACTTTGGAAAGGAGTGATCCGTTTCGGACAGAAAGGGAAACTAGCACCACGATACATGGGTCCCTTTAAGATTCTGGAAAGAATTGGTAAAGTGGCCTACCGACTCGAATTACCGAAAGAACTCAACAACATACATCCGACCTTCCATGCCTCAAACCTCAAAAAGTGTTTAGCCAAAGGAAATCTTTATGTGCCACTTGAATATTTGCAAATAAACGAGAAGCTGCACTTCGTGAGAAGCAAGTAGAAATCATGGATTGAGAGATCAAGAAACTCTGACGCTCTCGCATTCCTATTGTGAAAATACGATGGGGGGGCAAGCGCGGCGCCGAGTTCACTTTGGAACTCGAAAGTGATATGAAAGCTAAATATCCTCATCTCTTCGTTACGACCGCCACTTGAATTTCGGGACGATATTCCCTAAAGGAGGGAGACTGTAACAACCCGATCTTTCGGATTGTTATCCGAATTCCGTTACTAATGTTAATTCCGTTTATTTTTCGTCTAAACCCGTTTGTACTCTGAGATTTATTATAATGGTTTACAATTATTATAAAACGCATATTATATCGCTTATTTATCGCATTTAAATCGCTTAATACTCGCAACTCTCAACGCAAACTCAAACCGCGGTTAATTATGTTACATTATGTTATTTATGTGTTATGTGGGCTTTATGATTTATGGTTGTACTCGCAATCACAACGCTCTCACTCGCACAAATCGCTTAATCGCATTATTTTATTATCTCAACGCTTAACACCTCACTAAAACACTTAACAAAACCATCTGATACGAATCGAATCGCCAAACGAGCACCTAACGAACAAATAAGGAACAAAACTTCGCCACCAAGCCAAGTTCGGCCGAAGTTAGCACCCCAACTTCGCCCGAACTTGGCCAGTGATACACAAATGAAGAATTTCACCCAAACTTGACCAAACCAAGGGAAATAGGCCATGTTCGGCCGAACTTGTGACAAGTTCACCCGAACTTATGACAAGTTAGCCCGAACTTGATGACTGCCCTCTTGTTTCCTCTTCACCTATAAATACCCAGCACCTCCATTCATACTCTCCTTGCTGCAACTTCGCTCCAGAGCTCCCAAAACCGACTCTCCTTGTTTTTCTAAGAAAGAACCACTCGTTTTATACAAACTACAACGTTTTCCACTACGATTGTACACAAAGATTACTTCGTTTTCATCAAAACCTCTCTGTTTATGAAAATCTTCATCTTTTTCTATAAACTTCTTGTTTTAGCTTAGATCTACACTCAAATGGGTTTGTTGGACATAGCCTTGGCTCTCCAAGCTAGAAATTGTGATGATTTCATGTAACGCCCTGCGTTTTCACACTTTCTATATTTAGCAAGTCTTGTTGTACTTTCCATTTTGGGAAACTTTCTATTTTCAGAAACCTTGTACTTTCATCATCTTTCAATTTTTGTAATCCGAGACCTTGATCGTAATGAAACTCATATTTTATACACACTTGTTGTACTTACAATTTAATCAACTTTTATACGCAATTGATACTTATTATACGTGCAAACATTCGTACATGCATTCGCGATATTCAATTTATACTTACACACATTCATTATACTCGAAAACATGTTAAATATCAAAGATTAGGCATTAAATGGTGAATTTTAGGAAGTTTGGGGGCCAAAATGAAAGAAATCAAACTTCAAAAGGAAACCGTGGGCGCCGTCATACGCTACGCCTACCCCATTGAGGCGTCGCGCTACGCCACGGCCCCCAATCCGGAGGAAATTTGTTTCAGCTGCGGGATTGGGCTATTTTGTGTGTTTTGTTGAGTTTGTTTTGTGCTTCTTGCAATTAATACTCAACTACACCCAACCCTAATCACCCCCTATAAAATCCAAGACTCCTCCACACTTCCTCCACTTTGCGAACACTCTAATCTCTCTCTCAAACACACTAAATCCAGCTGAGAAATATAGCAAGGCAGATTCACTACAAGTTGCAAAACTGAGCATAACTCACTCGATTCTTAACCAAATCCTTCCATTCTTTTCCCCACTTTCTTGGTTTGACCTTGTGCACATCTCCAATGGTTTTCCATGGAAAATCAGACTCTGGAATGTCATGAAAAAGGCTCCAAAGTGGACTGTTTTTACTTTACATCTTCAAACTTTTATAAAACTTGTACAACTTGAGTCAAACTCATCTCAAACCTATGTCCGAATGCTTACAGCACTATTTGTGGTTGGTTAGGCTTAAAAACAAGGTTGAGACATGCCAAACTAGAGGTGAAGACCTCACAAACTTTCTGTTTTCAACTTGGGTTTACACCTACAAGTAGTGTCCAAGTTCGACTTGTGCATGTGTGATGATGGTCTAGCCTTGGCAACCCATCTTGAATCCACACGCTACTTGATGTTTTACATTAGATTAGTTGTTTGATTCTTGTAAGTGCATGACCCTCCTTGTGTTTGTAACACAAGTGTAGCGGTGAACATTCGAGGTGCCTAAATGGAAGCATGTTCTTCCTACCTCCTACATGAAATCCATGATACTAGAGGTACCTAAATGGAGACTTTATTCTCCTACCTCATGCTTGATTTATATGTTATATGTACCCTATAATCTAAATATATATAACCATGTAACAAAGACTTAAAATACCTTATTAGTTACTTGTTAAGAAACTAGCTACACTATCTAAGGACCATGCACATGTTAACGACTCTAATGGATCTACGAATCCATGAAAACACACCAAACCCTTGAGGTTTCTATAGTGTCAAGAACAAGTGTCATGAGTACAAAGATGATTATTTTCATAATATTATTTTCTCGTTATTTTAAATTCCAAATTTATGATCTTCCGTTAATTCCCAAAACTCATACACCTTTGCTTCTTCGTGTAGAAGGATAAGGTGCTCCAAGATAATCAACCCAACCACTCTCGGAACTCAAGTCGGATAAGCTTGAAAAACCGTGAGTATACTCGATCCCTTTTTCCTATTTTCACACTTTGGGTGCAACATGTACAAAATTCACAAACTACACTAAACTTGTTTACACTGGTTACTCTATCCATTATACATGAAACTTGTTTATATTCTACATTATCGCATGCTAGGTTAGACTTGTTTTATATGCTCATTAACTTAGCTATCCTACCTTAACAAATATAGCGCTATAGGATTAACGCACCGCCCGTAAACTAGTGGTTTTGTTAAGTAAACTATGTTACACCCTCATTATTTCGATGATGAATGGGTAATCAAAATTGCATTAGACTATGGATTGACATATAATTTCACATGTTTAGCATGCTCAATTTTACTTATTACAATGTTGCCATGTTGGATATGAGACAAAATTTTATTCTTTATTATGCTATGTATCAAACTTGTATGCTTGCCAATTTTTGTTGATATATATTATTTTAATACATGTTGCAGGACATTAAGTTGATGCCATGGAAGAAACACGATTAGGGTGGATTAGATACACGCCCAATTTTAGATTATGTATTTCGTTTATGTTTGTTTTTTTTTGGAACTTGTTGTATTTTATTTCGAAACAATGTATTACCGTTGGCATTAATGAAATTTGAGTTATTAAATATTGTCGCAAAGTGTGTTATGACGTTTTGATCAATTTATTCGTCTCATCCAGATGTTTCCGCCATCGGTTGGGGTGTGACAGATTGGTATCAGTGCCATAACTATAGGGAATTAGGAAAATTGCCATGCTCTTGACCTAGTCTATAGTCTAAGTGTCCAAATTTTTTACCATTCTTTTTTCATGCTTAAAATGTTAATTCTTCCTACTTTGCTTCCATCTCTTCTTTTGTCTTGAATATACAATGTGTCTTTCCTAAGACGCTTACACAAATTACACATTTGAAGACACTCATGTAACATCAACGAGACAATTTGCACCAAGATAGGCCCAATGGCCTGCAATTTTGGTGAAATCTCTCAATCCGCGTAATCTATTTGCATGAAGTTACGCCATCAAGTTAGGAGTGATATCCACATCTTGATGGGAACTTCCATTTCAAACTCTAGTGGACCCTTATCAACGAGTCAGAATTCACTCCTCGTTTGGTAAGTACCAACCACGTTTAGGGTACGATGTTATCAAGTTAGGGATGAAACCCGCACCTTGTTAACTAGTCCCATTCCTCGATTTTCAATCTCTCCAAAGTCTCGAATTTTTCGATCAACTACAGACATGTAGTAACTGGAAGGGTGAATACCGTTAATCGCTTCTCGATGAGAGTATTCTACCTATTAGGCCAAAACATGTTCTCTAACTCGAAAGGATCTTCGATTCACTTTGGAATAGTCGATGTTTCTCTACCCGAAACATTCCAATGTTTTATTGAGCCTATCTTTTATGTCAATTCAAGTTTAATGTGTTTTATACTTGAACGTTGTTAGCTTCGTTTCATTTACACAAGTTGCACTTATCTCGCAATCTCAAACAATAATAATCCTTCGTAAACAAACTAAATTTGCAATCTTTCAGGTCAATATTTATGATTATGCTATGTGGATTCTTGTTATGCTTTGTGAACTACTTGAAACTTATGTTTTACATGACATGATACATGCTAAAATTTTACACATTATCTTTTTCCAAACATTATGATCAAGTCTTATCCTATCTTACCAATCTTGTAGATGTCTTCCAATCGTTTCTCCAACTCCAAGAAGAACTCAAAGTCAAGCTCTAGCAAGAATAAATTGCTTGCGTTCATGGCTAAGCAAATGGCTCAAGTCATTCCCGACATTATGAGCAAGGTTACCGCTACTGCCGCCAATTCGTCTGTCAACTCCAAAGCTGACCAGCCTAAGCCTACCTCTTTCAACTACAAGCATTTCATCGCTTACAACCCTAAGCCATTCACTGGCAATGAGGGTGTTACCGCTATGCTCGAATGGTTCGAGAGCATTGAGGTGACATTCATTAACATTGATTGTCCCGAGCACCTAAAAACCCGAAGCGCAATGGGCGTCTTCCAATCTCGAGCACTCGAGTGGTGGACAAGCGAGCGTAACATCCGCTCGAACGAAGAAGCCTATGCCCTCCCTTGGATCGAGGTAAGGGAAATGATGATGTTGGAGTTTTGTCCTCCACATGAACAAGAAAAGCTTGAGGATGAGTTTTGGAACCTCAGGCAAGTTGCTAACGATAACCTTGGTTACACCACCCGCTTCAAACAGTTGAGCATCATCATACCCCACCTCGTGAACACGCCTGCACGTGCCATCAAGAAATACCTTAACGGCCTTCCTCCTGCCATTCGTGACGCTATTCAAGCCTCGAGACCTGACAACATCGAGTTATGCTACCGTTTAGCTGCTGAAATCAATGATAATCGCGTGCGTGATAAGACCAAAACCTCCGCCAAGTCTGCCCACCAAGCCACCACTGAACCCACTGAACCCACACCATCAAAATCCTAGTCGCAAAACGGCAATGGCAAGAAACAAAAGTTTCAAAACCAGAGTTGTAACGCGATCACGCCACCTGTAAACCCAAATCCCCCATAAGAACCTGCAAGAAAACCATATGTTGGGTCTCATCCCAAATGCACCACATGCCATCACCATCACCCAACCAACATTCCCTATCGCCATTATACCAACTGTAACCAATTTGGGCATACGACTGCAATATGCCGTAATGGACCAAATCCTCAAGCTAACTAAAACTAGCAGCCTCAAAACCAGAATCGTTAGAATCCTGCCAATAAGGCCAGAACCTGCTACAAATTTGGTGACCCGAATCACCTACGTCCTCAATATCCTCAACTCAACCACGAACAACAGCAACAACCGCGTGGTCGCGCTTTTAACCTCAACGCAAACCAAGCGCGCAACGACAATGAAGCCGTAAACGGTACGTTTCTTGTTAATAAGCTTTACGCTTCGATACTGTTTGATGTCACACCCCAACCGATGGCGGAAACATCGGGGCGCGTCACTAGGCGAACCAAATTGTCTCACGAGAAATTCCATAACATTATTTAAGTGATAATATTCAAAAGCTAATATCCCATACTATTAACATAAAATCCTCAAACAATATTACAAAATATCCATATCTCATAAAACAAATTCATGTTCGATCTTCCCTAGATTTTATTACATGATTTCTAAGCAAAACCTAAATCTAAGCATTCAAAGCTAATGTCCTCAACCTGCCACATATGTTAAAATAAAACATCAATACAATTAAGTAAAGGTGAGCATACAAGTTTTGCGTACATAATAGATATAAAAGTGTTTAGCATCACCGCATGACATACGTAATAGTTGTCAATTATGTAACTACTCAGATTCAAGTAAACCAACAAACTGCGATTGATCGAGGCATGCAAACAAGTGTTTGTATCCTAAAAGAGAAAATTAAATGAGAAATGAAAATGCGAGCCTTAACAACCCCGGGCCTCCGGGTGGCGGGTCAACCTCTAGTATACTATCATGTTAAGGGTGGCGTACAAGCAATCAAGCAATACATACAATTCAGCAGATTTCACGTAAAGTCATGTATAAGCGGGATGTCGAATAAGCATTTGAGTTGTGTGATGTGTTTTGATATACGAACATATGTGACACCCAAAAGTGCGTTTAAGCGTAAAAGGGTTCAAGTATACTCACAGTTGGTGCGTTTCGGGAGAGATGAGGGATCTGAGAAGAGTTGCGGAGAGTGCCGGATCAGCCTGTAAGCGAACAGAAGTGCATCAGTCTTCTGAATTGCTGAAACGGTTAACGGGTGAGAGAACAGTAGACAAGTTCGGGCGAACTTGTACTTGAAAGTACAAGTTCGGGCGAACTTGTATAACTGAACTTACTGAGTAAACAAGTTCGGGCGAACTTTTTTGGTTTCCTAGGAAACTAGACAAGTTCGAGCGAACTTGTCCCATTTAGATAAAAGTTCGGGCAAACTTCTTATTTCCTTGGAAATCAGTACAAGTTCGGGTGAACTTGTGGTATCTGTTGAAGTGTTGGTCAAGTTTGGGCGAACTTGGTCACCATTCTGGTGACAAGTTCTTGCGAACTTGATGTAATCCGAGCGAACTTGACTGTTTTGGCATCCAAATTGTGCATTTTCGCGTCGTTTGCTGAGGAAATCGAGGGCTACTGAGCAAAACCAAGGCTGAAGAGGTCTTTTGGAGTGAGTTTAACTATTTTACAGAAACTCGGACTAATCCGGGCGAACTTGAAGGTTCGAACGGATTAGTCCAGTTTGTGCAAAATGACATTTTCGTCCTTGTGCTTCCGGATCTGAGAGCTAGCTTGACAACGCCTCGTTCCACTTCAAAGTGAACGAAACATACGTCGTTTAGTCCGAATATTGTGTAAACATCAAGGTTTTAAAGGTTTTGCTCAGATATAAGCATAGATTTGAGTGAAAAGTAGAAGTTTTGCATAAAAAGATGAAGATTTTCGTAAACAGAAGAGATTTGATGAAAACGAAGGCAAAGCCTTGTGCAAAATCGTTGTAAAACGTTGTTATAGTCATAATGGGTTGAATCTTACTTAGAAAACAAAGGGTTTCGGTTTTGGGGAGCTCCAGGCGAATTTGCAGCAAGTTCAAATGAAAAGAGGAGCTGAGTATTTATAGGTGAGGTGAGAATGTGAGGGCAGACATCAAGTTCGGGCGAACTTGTGTGCTTCTTGAGTTTCAGGAGACAAGTCCGAGCGGACTTGTAGTTTATGAAGGGTTATTGGGCTCAGACAAGTTCGGGCAAACTTGTGATATACAAGTTCGGCCGAACTTGACCTATGGGCCAAGTTTTGTTCGATTATTTTGCGTTACGAGTTCGTTTGATGATTCGGTTTGTATTAGATAGTTATATTAAGCGTCTTAGCAAAGCGTTAAGGGTCATATTTTCATTGATTTGAGAGAGAGCGAGTTACGTGAGCGTGCGAGCGATTTAGCAATATTTAAACCATAACATAAACAAATATAACACACATAAAACATAATTCCACATAATTAACTGCGTTTTGCGATGCGATGAGATAAGCGATGCGATGGCACAAGTGTTTGTTAAACAATAACACACTCGGCTCGTATAGTAGCATAATTAGTTGTGATTGCGTTGAATTATCGATAAAGAAGCGATTAAATGCGATATAGATATGATGAAATGTAATTCCATTAACATAACTTTTCATAATCCAAATCTCAGAGTACAATTGATAAATATAACAAAATACACAAAAAGAAATTGAATAACAACGAAAATTGGAGTTGTTACAGTATCCCCTACTTTAGGAAATTTCGTCCCGAAATTTAAGTAGTGGTCATAACAAAGAGATGCGGGTACTTAGCCTTCATGTCACTTTCCAATTCCCAAGTGAACTCGGCACCGTGTTTGCCTTCCCATCGGACCTTCACGATAGGTATGCGAGAGCGTTGTAATTCTTGGTTTCTCGGTCCATGATTTCGACAGGCTTTTCCACGAAATGCAGAGTCTCGTTTATTTGCAAGTCCTCGAGAGGGACGTGGAGATTTTCTTCAGCTAGGCAATTCTTGAGGTTCAACACGTGGAAAGTCGGATGTACGTTGTTAAGTTCCACCGGTAGTTCGAGTTGATAGGCTACTTTGTCGATTCTTTCCAGAATCTTAAAGGGTCCTACGTATCGTGGCACTAGCTTTCCTTTCTCCCTGAAGCGGATCACTCCTTTCCAAGGTGCAACCTTTAAGAGAAGTGATCTCCCACTTTGAACTGTAGGGGCTTGCGGCGTTTATCGACACTCTTTTGACGACTCCGAGCTTTCAAGAGATTGTCTCTGATCTGGACGATTTTGTCTGTCGTTTCCTGAATCAGCTCGGGACCGGTGATTTGTGCTTCGCCGATCTCGCGCCATGCAATAGGCGATCGCCACTTTCTTCCATAAAGTGCCTCAAAAGGAGCCATTTGGATGCTGGTGTGATAACTATTATTGTATGAGAATTCAATTAAAGGTAGCGTATCCCAATTACCACCGAAATCTATGATGCACGCACGAAGCATGTCTTCGAGGGTGCGGATCGTGCGCTTGGTCTGACCGTCGGTTTGAGGGTGGAAAGCGGTACTGAGATTAAGAGTAGTACCAAGAGCGGATTGAAAAGTCTCCCAGAGACGTGGTCAGAGATGATGTCACGAGGCATCCCGTGTCGACAAATGACTTCGTCAGTATAGATTCGGGCTAATCGTTCGACCTTAAAGTCTTCTCGTATAGCAATAAAGTGCGCAGATTTGGTAAGACGATCAACGATAACCTAAATGCTATCGTGACCAGAGGAAGTGCGAGGAAGTTTCGTAATGAAGTCCATAGCTATACTCTCCCACTTCACATCGGGATTTTGGGTTGTTCGAGCAAGCCAGAGGGCCTTTGATGTTCGGCTGTAACCTTTGAACAAGTTAAGCACTTTGAGACGTAAACGGCGATATTCTTTTTCATGCCCGGCCACCAGTACTTAGGACGAAGGTCCTGGTACATATTGTCGGCTCCGGGATGAATGGAGTATCGGGATTTATGAGCTTCGGTCATTAACAGTTCACGGAGATTATCACGGCTGGGAATCCAAATGCGATCGAGATAGTAATAAATACCATTGGGTTTAACAACGAGTTGAGTTTCGGCACCACATTTCATTTCTTCCTCTAGGGTATTCTCGTTAAAACAAGTGAACTGGGCGGAGCGGATCATGATTTCGAGATCATTCAAAGCTTGAGAGTCACGAACACTACACACATAGCTTCGTCGACTTAGAGCATCGGCTACGACATTTGCTTTGCCAGGATGATAGCGTATCTCGCAATCGTAACCGTTGAGAAGTTCAACCCATCTGCGTTGGCGCATGTTCAGTTTCTTTTGATTGAAGATATGTTGTAAGCTCTTATGGTCGATGAAGACCGTACACTTAATACCGTAAAGGTAGTGTCGCCATATCTTTAATGCAAAAAAAACTGCACCGAGTTCGAGATCATGGGTTGTGTAGTTCTTCTTGTGGATCTTGAGTTGTCGAGACGCATACGCGATAACCTTGTCTCGTTGCATGAGAACACAACCGAGACCAAGATTTGAGGCACCGCAATAAACAACAAAATTGTCGCTTCCGTTGGGCAGGGCGAGTACAGGAGCATTGCATAGCATATACTTGAGAGTTTGAAAAGCTTCCTCTTGTTTGGAATCCCAAACGAAAGGTTTGTCTTTATGGGTTAAAACGGTAAGCGGAACAACGATTTTTGAAAAGTCGGCGATGAATCGACGGTAGTAGCCCGCCAATCCAAGAAATGAACGGATTTTAGAAGCATTCTTCGGTGTAATCCAACTCTTGACAGCTTCAATCTTTGTAGGGTTGACGTGAATTCCTTGACTATTAATGATGTGGCCGAGAAATTAGACTTCTTCGAGCCAGAATTCAGATTTCGAGAACTTAGCATAAAGGCGATTACCTTGGAGAAGTTCGAGGACTAAATGGAGATGGCGCGCGTGTTCGTCTCTCGACTTCGAATAGATGAGGATGTCATCGATAAACACAATGATGAAACGATCTAAGAAAGCTTTACACACACGGTTCATCAAATCCATGAAAACCGCGGGTGCATTTGTAAGACCAAAGGGCATGGCCACGAATTCAAAATGGCCATAACGAGTACGAAAGGCGGTTTTTGGAATGTCTTCTTCAAGTACACGCAATTGATGATAACCGGAACGTAAATCGATCTTGGAAAAACAAGTAGCACCTTGAAGCTGATCGAATAAGTCGTCGATTTGGGGAAGAGGATAGCGGTTCTTTATCGTGAGTTTGTTAAGTTCACGATAATTGATGCACATTCGGAACGTCCCATCTTTCTTTTTCACAAAAAGAACGGGTGCGCCCCAAGGTGAAGTGCTCGGGCGTATGAAGACTTTATCAAGAAGCTCTTGAAGTTGGCTAGATAGCTCGCGTATTTCAGATGGTGCGAGGCGATAGGGAGCTTTTGCAACGGGAGTAGCACCGGGAATCAAAACGATACGGAATTCAACATCTCGAGTAGGGGGTAAGCCGGGTAAATCGTCGGGGAAAACTTGGTAAAACTCACAAACAACGGGTACATCTTTCCAGGTTTTCTTTTCTTTCTCCAGGTTCATGATGTGGGCTAGGAAGGTAACGCATTGTTGCGCAGATGCTTGCTCGCTTGAGTATATGACATAAGCATCAACTTCTTTGAGGGAGTTTCACCATAGACATGTAGCTGATCACCGTTTTAGAGAGGGAAGTGAATCATCTTATCGAAGCATACAACTTCAGCATGATTTTCACGAAGAAAATCCATGCCTACTATGATATCGAAGCTACCTAACTGCATAGGTATGAGATTGATCGAGAAGACATGCTTGTTGAGATCGAGAGTACAACCACGTAGGACAGAGGTGACGATAATGGTTTTTCCGGTGGCGACTTCCACATCGAAAGTCTTTGGGAGTTTAGCGCGCTTACATTTTAAAACCTTTTCGAATTCTAACGATACAAAACAATTATCGGCACCAATATCAAATAAACATGAAGCATAAATACCATTGACAAGGAACATACCATTGACAACATTGTTGTCGTTCTGAGCCTGGCGATGATTGAGGTTAAAGGCTCATCCACGTGCAGCCTGTTGTTGCGGTTGAGGCTGTAGTGGTGGCTCGATTAGGGCAGACATTGCTGAAGTGGTTTGGGTCCCCACATGTTAGCAAGAACGGGCTTTTGGGGCTGGCGCTTGTTGCTAGTACTGCTGTTGATTTGCCTGAGGAGTGCGAGGGGGAGCTGGTAGAGCTGGTGCTACAGGGGCCTGAGGAGCTGATTGACGTGGGCCTGAACGGCAACTGACAGTAAAGTGGCCGTAGATGTTGCAGTTGGTATAGAAACGGCAATTGCCTCCAACCACATGGTGATAAGTGCATTTTAAGCACAAAGGATGACGGCCAGTATACGCTCGCTTTGCCGACGGTGCGTTTGGTGCTGCGGACTAGAGTGGCTGAGGTTTTTGCGGAGCGGTAAGGGCAAAGTTCTTACTCGGTTTTTCCCTTTTGCGACCACGGCGACTGTTCTTTGACTCTCGAGACTGATCGGTAGGAGCTGTTGATTCGGTGATGGCCTGATTTGCGACCTTGCTGCTCTTGAAATAACCAGACAGAACCCGTTTGTCATTGATATCTGCGGCTAGCTGTTAAGTCTCCTCAATAGTAGCAGGGCGTGCTGCTTGAACAAAGTCAGCAACGCAGTCGGGCAGAGCGTTGAGATACTTCTTGATTGCTTTCTCGGCCGTGTCCACTTTACTAGGACACATAATGCCCAGCTGTTTGAAACGAGCTGTTAGACCAGCATTGTCGGGTCCGTCTTGCTTAATTCCCCAAAATTCGTTCTCCAACTTCTGGATTTCATAGGGAGGACAGAAATCCTTGATCATGATTTCCTTGAGTTCCTCCCAGGTGAGTCCGTAGGCTTCATCGTTTCCCCTTCTGTTACGCTTCGCGGTCCACCAGTCGAGAGCCCTGGACTGGAAAACACCGGTAGCATTAATAGTACAAAGGGGTTCGGGACACCCACTCTGGTGAAATGTGACCTCGATGGCATCAAACCAGTGGAACATAGCACTCGGTCTTTCAGTGCCAGAGAAAGTAAGGGGTCCACAAGCTTTGAAACTGCTTAAAGCTGAAGGATGTCTTAGGCGTGTCGGCTTTGGAATCGACTAATGAGTTGCTGCTGGCGGCATCAATCTCGCTGACGATCTGGGGGATAACTTTAGCCATTTGCTTGGCTACCAGAGAAGCAATGTGCTTATCAGCATTGTTGCGCTGGATGTTCCTCCGTGTGTGAGATCCCATAGAAGACATCTACACAAAGGATTTGATTGGATGAGATTTGATTATGATAGATTTATGTTCAAAAGTTTATTATTATTATTATACAGTTAAGGCATATAACACATAGACACGTATCCACATAAGCACGTAAGCACATAAGCACATAATCACGTAGGCACATAATCACATAAGCACATATTTTGCACGTATTCATCTTCAAACTAAAACATGCGTAGCGCGTATGAGATGCGATATAATAGCGTAAATAGCGAGTAGAGCTGCGTATGAGACACACGTATGTCCTCATGAGCGTAAGCGAGTTAAGCGATTAGTTTGGTTGGTGAATTAATTAGAGTTTTAGATTACGAGAGCTATGTGAGTAGTGCATATATCGATGGAGCGTAAGAGCGATAAATCGAGAAATCGAATAAGCGTAAAAATCCATAAATTTAAACACAAATAATAAATAAACTCGATGATGCGTAAAATTGACGATTATAGGCTTAAATCAATTTGGAGCGTCCTGGGTTTTGAGATGACAACTATCCAAAGTGATTCAAAGATTCTCTGAGTTCGGACACACGATTTGGCCTAATAAACAAATGCTCTCGCCGTACAACGGTTAACGGCATTTATCCTTCCAGTTACATCGTGTTCCGAATCATTGAAATAATCGAGGCTTTGGTGAGAGCGAAAATCGAGGAGTGGAACTAGTTATTAAGATGCGGGTTTCACCCCTATCTTAACAACATCATTCCTAGTTGTGGTTATGCTCACCGATCAAATCGGGAGTTCCACTAGATAGATATGGAGATTTTCGTCGAGGTTTGGATATCACACCTAACTCAACGAAGATATCTCGTGCGATTGAGATTGCGTGGAGTGAATGACCTTATCGAGAGTTCTTGGTTTTCACACCTATTCTCGACTTGATCATTCGGTTTGTGTGATACGAGCACTCTTCAGCGTGTGTTGTGGTTGCTTTAGGAAAAGCAATGTTTAGAAGTTCGTGTCGAAGGATTCTGGTCAAGTTCAGGCGAACTTGGCATCAGTCTGATGTCAAGTTCGGGCTAACTTGGCATCACCCAAGCGAACTTGTTGTTTGTTGAGGGGGGGGGGACAGACAAGTTCGAGCGAACTTGGTCAAGTCCGGCCGAACTTGATCAATTTCAAGCGAACTTGTCCCCCAAGTTCGGGCGGACTTGTCTTGTATGAGTTTTCGGCGTTAATTGATGCGTAACAGTCTGATTTGGTATCCTAACTATAGTCTAAGCCTAACATGGCAATTCTACCTAAATTTCCCTATATTTATGGCTCTGATACCAATCTGTCACACCCCAACCGATGGCGGAAACATCGGGGCGTGGCACTAGGCGAACCAGATTGTCTCACGAGAAATTCCATAACATTATTTAAGCGATAATATTCAAAAGCTAATATCCCATACTATTAACATAAAATCCTCAAACAATATTAGAAAATATCCATATCTCATAAAACAAATTCAGGTTCGATCTTCCCTAGATTTTATTACATGATTTCTAAGCAAAACCTAAATATAAGCATCCAAAGCTAATGTCCTCAACCTGCCACTTATGTTAAAATAAAACATCAATACAATTAAGTAAAGGTGAGCACACAGGTTTTGCGTACATAATAGATATAAAAGCGTTTAGCATACACTGCATGACATACGTAATAGTTGTGATTTATGTAACTACTCATATTCAAGTAAACTAACAAACCGTGATTGATCGAGGCATGCAAACAAGTGTTCACATCCTAAAAAAGAAAACTAAATGAGAAATGAAAATGCGAGCCTTAACAACCCCGGGCCTCCGGGTGGCGGGTCAACCTCTAGTATACTACATGTTAAGGGTGGCGTACAAGCAATCAAGCAATACATACAATTCAGCAGATTTCACGTAAAGTCGTGTATAAGCGGGATGTCGAATAAGCATTTGAGTTGTGTGATGTGTTTTGATACGAACATATGTGACACCCAAAAGTGCGTTTAAGCGTAAAAGGGTTCAAGTATACTCACAGTTGGTGCGTTTCGGGAGAGATGAGGGATCTGAGAAGAGTTGCGGAGAGTGTCGGATCAGCCTGTAAGTGAACAGAAGTGCATCAGTCTTCTGAATTGCTGAAACGGTAAACGGGTGAGAGAACAGTAGACAAGTTCGGATGAACTTGTATAACTGAACTTACTGAGTGAACAAGTTTGGGCGAACTTGTTTGGTTTCCTAGGAAACGAGACAATTTCGAGCGAACTTGTCCCTTTTATTGAGGGAGGATACAAGTTCGGGCGAACTTGCGTTTTGCGATGCGATGAGATAAGCAATATGATGGCACAAGTGTTTCTTAAACAATAACACACTCGGCTTGTATAGTAGCATAATTAGTTGTGATTGCATTGAATTATCAATAAACAAGCGATTAAATGCGATATAGATGTGATGAAATGTAATTCTATTAACATAACTTTTCATAATCCAAATCTCGGAGTACAATTGATAAATATAACAAAATACTCAAAAAGAAATTTAATAACAACGAAAATTGGAGTTGTTACATTTGATACTGGTGCGGACAAAAGCTTTGTGTCCATTGAATTTGAATCTTTGTTAAATTGTACACGCTCTAAGCTACCCAAGTCGTTTTCCATCGAAGTTGCCAATGGCAAATCCATTATGGTTGATTCCGTCCTTCTCGATTGTCTTCTCACCCTCAACGAGCACACTTTCCCTATCAATCTAACACCCATGCAATTGGGTAGTTTCGATGTCATAGTAGGCATGGATTGGCTTCATAAGAACTATGCCGAAATTGCTTGTCACGAGAAATACGTTCGTTTACCTCTTCCATCTGGTGATACTTTGCACGTCTGTGGAGACCGACCTTCAAGAGGACTGAAACTGATGTCCTGCACACAAGCGAATAAATATTTACGCAAACAGTACTTTGCCTTTTTAGCCCACGTGGTAGAAGAAAAAGGCAAGGGAAAAAGCGTAATGATGTTCCAGTGGTGCACAACTTCCCTAACGTCTTTCCTGAAGATCTTCCCGGTCCTCCTCCACCTCGAGCTGTTGATTTTCGCATCGATCTTATACCTGGTTCGAAACCTGTTCCCAAAGCCCCTTACCGTCTTGCACCTTCCGAGATGCAAGAATTATCTTTGCAACTTCAAGAACTCCTCGACAAAGGCTTCATACGCCCAAGTACCTCACCATGGGGTGCTCCTGTGCTGTTCGTAAAGAAGAAAGATGGTTCGTTTCGCATATCTATTGATTATCGTGAGCTTAACAAACTCACCATCAAAAATCGTTATCCTCTCCCACGTATCGATGATCTCTTCGACCAGCTTCATGGCGCAACTTGCTTCTCAAAAATCGATTTGTGATCAGGTTATCACCAACTTCGTGTTCTCGAAGAGGACATTCCTAAGACCGCATTTCGCACCCGCTATGGACATTACGAGTTCGTGATTATGCCATTCGGCTTGACCAACTCACCCGCTGTATTCATGGATCTTATGAATCGCGTTTGCAAACCCTATTTGGATCGTTTCGTCATCGTCTTCATTGATGATACTCTCATCTATTCTAAATCTCAAGCCGATCACGAACTACACTTACGTCTCATCCTTGAGCTCTTACGTGTTCAATGTCTTTACGCAAAGTTTTCCAAGTGCGAGTTCTGGATCAAAGAAGTCCAATCCCTTAGACAGTTTGTTAGTGAAAAGGGAATCAATGTTGATCCTTCCAATATCGAGGCAGTGAAGAATTGGACCGTGCCTAAAAATCCTTCCGAGATCCGTTCCTTCTTGGGATTGGCGGGTTATAACCTCCGATTCATCTCGAACTTTTCAAAAATCACTGTCCCTCTCACCTCGTTACTCAAAAAAAGAAACCTTTTGCTTGGGGTCCTGAGCAAGAGGAATCCTTTCAAACTCTCAAGAACTTGCTTTGTAACGCTCCTATTCTCGCTCTCCCTGGTGGGAATGATGATTCGTGGTGTATTGCTATGCCTCGAATCGTGGCCTTGGTTGCGTTCTCATGCAATGAGACAAGGTCATCGCTTATGCCTCTCGTCAGCTCAAAATACATGAGAAAAACTATACTACCACGATCTCGAGCTTAGCGCAGTTGTTTTTTGCGTTAAAGATTTGGCGACACTACCTATTGGTACGAAGTGTGTGGTTTTCACTGACCATAAGAGCCTACAGCACATCTTTAACGAGAAAGAACTAAACATGCGACAACGACGTTGGGTGGAATTGCTTAACGACTACGACTGCGAGATTCGCTACCATCCGGGTAAAGTAAATGTCGTGACCGATGCCCTTAGTCGTAAGACTCATGTTAGTAGCATTCGTTGTTTTCAAGTTTCTAGCGCCCTTCACACTTGCATTCGTGAGGTTCAATACTCGTCAGCCAACAAAGGTAGTCTAATCGACGAAATTCGTGGTGCTTCTATCGACCAATTGGTGACCAAATCGGATGGACTTCAATACTACCTTGATCGCATCTGGGTACCAGATCGTGATAATCTTCGTGAGCTCATTATGAACGAGGCACACAAATCCAAGTACTCGATTCATCCTGGTGCTGATAAGATGTACCATAATCTATGTACATCCTATTGGTGGCCTAGTATGAAGAGATACATTGTCGCGTACGTTTCAAATGCCTCACTTGCTCAAAGGTCAAAGCTGAGCATCAGTGTCCTTCTAGTTTACTCGAACAACCTGAGATCCCTGTTTGGAAATGGGATAGCATTGCTATGGACTTCATCACCAAACTTCCTCGTACACCTTCTGGTCATGATAGCATTTGGGTAATCATCGATCATTTGACCAAGTCAGCTCATTTCCTTCCTATTCGTGAAGACTTCAAAGTTGAGAAACTTGCTCGAATCTAAACTGATGAAATCATATGTCGTCATGGTATACCCATTGACATCATCTCTGACCGTGATGGTCATTTCACTTCCCGCCTTTGGCAAACTTTTCAGTCCGCTATGGGTACTCATTTGAATCTCAATACAGCCTTTCATCCCCAGACAGATGGACATACTGAACGTACTATCCAAACCTTAGAGGACATGCTACGATCTTGTGTCATCGACTTTGGTGGTAGTTGGGATGTACATTTACCATTGATTGAATTCTCGTACAACAATAGCTACCATTCCATTATTCAAGTGGCTCTGTTCGAAGCCTTGTATGGTCGCAAATGCCGATATCCCCTTAGCTGGCATGAGATTGGTGACAAATAAATTACCGGCCCTGAGATCATACAACAAACAACGGATAAGATCCTTCAAATCTGTGACAATTTACTCAAGGCTTGAATTCGACAAAAGAGCTATGCTGACAAAAGACGAAATCCTTTGGAATTTAGAGTGGATGACCATGTACTCCTCAAAGTATCTCCTTGGAAAGGAATAGTTCGATTTGGTAAAAAAGGGAAAACTTGCCCCTCGCTACGTCGTCCTTTCAAGATACTCGAGAGGATTGGCAAGGTGGCTTATTGACTTGATTTACCCGAAGAGCTCAACAATGTTCATCCTGTCTTCCATGTTTCAAACCTCAAGAAGTGCTTAGCTGAAGAAGGACTTCAAGTTCCGCTCGAAGATCTTCAAATCAACGAAGCATTGCATTTTGTGGAAAAAAACCGGTCGAAATCATGGACCGAGGAGCCAAGCAATTGAGGTGCAGTCGAATTCCAATCGTCAAGGTTCGATGGGAAGGTAAACGTGGCGCTGAGTTTACTTGGGAGCTCGAAAGTGATATGAAGACTAAGTATCCGCATTTGTTCGTTGCATCTTCCTAAATTTCGGGATGAAATTTCCTAAAGGAGGGGAGACTGTAACGCCCTGCGTTTTCACACTTTCTATATTTAGCAAGTCTTGTTGTACTTTCCATTTTGGGAAACTTCCTATTTCAGAAACCTTGTACTTTCATCATCTTTCAATTTTTGTAATCCGAGACCTTGATCGTAATGAAACTCATATTTTATACACACTTGTTGTACTTACAATTTAATCAACTTTTATACGCAATTGATACTTATTATACGTGCAAACATTCGTACATGCATTCGCGATATTCAATTTATACTTACAAACATTCATTATAATCGAAAACATGTTAAATATAAAGATTAGGCATAAAGTGTGAATTTTAGGAAGTTTGCGGGCCAAAATGAAAGAAATCAAACTTCAAATGGTACCAGGGGCGCCGTCGTACACTACGCCTACCCCCTTGAGGCGTCACGCTACGCCACGGCCCCCCAATGCACCTAAAGTTTGTTTTAGATGTGGGATTGGGCTCTTTTTGTGTGTTTTGTTGAGTTTGTTTTGTGCTTTTTGCAATTAATACTCAACTACACCCAACCCTAATCACCCCCTAAAAAATCCAAGCCTTGTCCACACTTCCTCCACTTTGCAAACACTCTAATCTCTCTCTCAAACACTCTAAATCCAGGTGAGAAATCAGTAGCAAGGCAGATTCACTACAAGTTGCAAAAGTGAGCATAACTCACTCGATTCTTAACCAAATCCTTCCATTCTTTTTCCCACTTGCTTGGTTTGACCTTGTGCACATCTCCAATGGTTTTCCATGGAAAATCAGACTCTGGAATGTCACGAAAAGGCTCTAAGGTGGACATTTTTACTTTACATCTTCAAACTTTTATAAAACTTATACAACTTGAGTCTAACTCATCTCAAACCTATGTCCGAATGCTTACAACACTATTTGTGGTTAGTTAGGCTTAAAAACAATGTTGAGACATGCAAACTAGAGGTGAAGACCTCACAAACTTTCTGTTTTCAACTTGGGTTTACACCTACAAGTAGTGTCCAAGTTCAACTTGTGCATATATGATGATGGTCTAGCCTTGGCAACCCATCTTGAATCCACACGCTACTTGATGTTTTACATTAGATTAGTTGTTTAATTCTTGTAAGTTCATCACCCTCCTTGTGTTTGTAACACAAGTGTAGTGGTGAACATCCGAGGTGCCTAAACGGAAGCATGTTCTTCCTACCTCCTACATGAAATCCATGATACTAGAGGTACCTAAATGGAGACTTTATTCTCCTACCTCATGCTTAATTTATATGTTATCTGTACCCTATAATCTAATATATATATATTATATATATATATATATAATATATATATATATATATATATATATATATAATAACCATGTAATAAAGACTTAATAATAACTCATTAGTTACTTGTTAAGAAACTCGCTACACCATCTAAGGACCATGCACTTGTTAACGACTCTAATGGATCTACGAATCCATGAAAACACACCAAACCCTTGAGGTTTCTATAGTGTCAAGAACAAGTCTCATGAGTACAAAGATGATTATTTTCATAATATTATTTTCACGTTATTTTAAATTCCAAATTTATAATCTTCCGTTAATTCCCAAAACTCATACACCTTTGCTTCTTCGTGTAGAAGGATAAGGTGCTCCAAGATAATCAACCCAACCACTCTCGGAATTCAAGTCGGATAAGCTTGCAAAACCGTGAGTATACTCGATCCCTTTTTCCTATTTTCACACTTTGGGTGCAACATGTACAAAATTCACAAACTACACTAAACTTGTTTACACTATTTACTTTATCCATTATACATGAAACTTGTTTATATGCTACATTATCGCATGCTAGGTTAGACTTGTGTTATATGCTCATTAACTTAGCTAGCCTCCGTTAAACTAGTGGTTTTGTTAAGTAAACTATGTTACACCCTCATTGTTTCGATGATGAATGGGTAATCAAAATTGCGTTAGACTATGGATTGACATATAATTTCACATGTTCAGCATGCTCAAGGTTGGATGGATGGACACTCGGTTTTGAAACAATGTATTACCTTTGGCATTAATGAAATTTGAGTTATTAAATATTGTCGCAAAGTAGTGTTATGACGTTTTGAGCAATTTGTTCGTCTCATCCGATGTTTCCGCCATCGGTTGGGGTGTGACATTTCGACTCACCGAGTGTTAGATCTGAGAAACTATTCAAAGTATTGATTTTTACACAAGATACGGACTAGGTGGCATATGTTTCGTTCACTATGAAGTGGAACGAGGCGTTGTCAAGCAAAATCTCAGATCCGGAAGCACAAGGACGATGCCGTCACTTTATACGAACTGGACTAACCCGTACGAACCGACAAGTTCGCCCTGGTTAGCCCGAGTTCCTGTAAAATGGCTAAAACTCGCTCCAAAAGACCTCTCCAGCCTATGTTTTGCTCAGTAGCTCAAGGTTGGAGGGATGAACACTCGATTTCCTCAGCAAACGATGCGAAAACGCAAGATTTTTGGACCAAAACAGACAAGTTTGCTCTAAAAAGATCAAGTTCACTCGAAGTTGTCACCAGATTGGTGACCAACTTCGCCCGAACTTGTACAATCTCCAAGAAACCAGACAACTTCGCCCGAACTTGTACAACTTTTAAGGAAGCATGTCAAGTTTGCCCGAACTTGTACCCATTTCAGAAAAGAAGGTTCCAAGTTCGCCCGAACTTGTACATTCCAGAGAATCTCAGCACAACTTCGCCCGAAGTTGGCTAACCTCTTGAATCCTGTTACAAGTTCGACCGAACTTGTCTACTGCCTCTACACGTTTCGACCGTTTCAGCACTTCGAAAGACTGATGCACTTCTGTTCGCGTTTACAGGCTAATCCCGGCGCTCCATTCAATCACAGCAGTTCGTGTTTCTTCGCTGAGCACTGACTGTGAGTATACTGTACCCTTTTTCACTTTAACGCACTTTTGGGTGTTACATACGTCTCTATATCAAACATGCTACACACAACACTAAACTCTTTTAATGCTAGCCGCTCTGCATGTTATACGTGAATCGCTAAATGTTTGTTTTCTATGTGTGAATAATGAGGACTTTTAGACGACCCTTAGCAACGATAGTACTATAGTTTGGACTCAGCACCCTATTGGTTCGGGGTTGTTAAGGCTCGCAAATTTACTTTACGTGCGTGTGCGCTATTGCGGACACGTATCGCGCATACTCACATCGCAATCGTGTTGGTTAGCATGTATCATTATTGTTAGCTTACTTAGATTCACTTTCTCTACGTATTCATATTGGTTATGCGTAAACGCTTTATCACTATTATTATGCTATTAAACCTGTATGCTCACCTTTATTTTATTGTATTGACTTTTATTTTAACGTATGTGACAGGTTGATGATTCTACGCTGCAATGGATTTAGGGTTTATCTTAGAAACACGCATAATAGAATTCTAGATTATCGAACTATTTTGTTTGAGGGATTTGATATTTGTAATAACTGATTGGGAATTTTATGTTTGATTGTATGGGAAATCGGACCTTTTAAATATTATCGCTTAATTAGTTGTTATGGATTCTCTTGAGCAATCTGGTACGCCTAGTGCCGCGCCCCGATGATTCCGCCATCGGTTGGGGTGTGACATTGGCGATCGATAAATTAAATTTAAAGTACAAACCTGTTGTTGATGGGCCATTTTATCACACACATTGTGTTGCACATATTATTAATTTAGTTGTGCAAACCGGGCTCCATGATAAATTTGTTTCGGATTTTAATAAAGCTTTAGAGTTATGCAAATGATGTTTTCAAAAGTGGAAAAGAAAGATATCAAGATTATAAAAAAATTTATAAAAATGTCAATCAAAAAATTATTGGACCTAATTGGGACGTACTGACTCGATGAAATTCAACATGTCATATGTTTGAAATGGCTTTAAAACAAATGGGCACTTTAAAAGCTTTTCATACAATACTTAGTAATGACTACCAAGTGGACCCTTTTCCAGACATGGCTTGGGGAAATATTGAAACACTATGTAGTTTTTTAAAAGTCTTCAGAACCTCAACAACTAACATTTCTGATATTTATTATCCTACTAGTTCTATAGTTCTTTCCGAATTATATTTGATAACAACCAACTTTAAAAATTTTGAAAATTCAGGTGACATGTTGAGGAACATGGTGAAACCAATGATTGAAAATTTTTAAAAATATTTTTTGGATTTACCACCCGTTATTCTATGTGCCGCCGCTTTAAATCCAATTTTAAATGTCACGGGTGTTGAAGCTATGATTGAGGAAATATATGACAAGTTGGATATGCATGAGGAGGATCCTAGATTAAAAGAAAAATCAAAAAATTATTCAAAACTTGTTTATCTAAGGTTTATGATCATTGTTTAAAGAAATATGGGGAAAAACATACTACTAATTTGTTTGAGCCTCGGTCGTCCGCCTCTAGTAGTACGACTACTGTTGGAGACCCAATCATAACCATGTTGAATGTCGTTGGCTAAACAACAAAGGGTAACGCCCCATCAAGTGAACCCGGTAGATATAAAGACACTATTTATTCCCGTACTATGACCGCCGAAGAATATAAAAACTTTGATATTTTGTCATGGTGGAAATCAAAAGAATCGGAATTCTCGATTCTAGCCACCATGGCTCGTGATATACTAACGGTCCAAGCTTCCACGGTAGCTTCGGAAAGTGTGTTTTCTAGTAGTGGCATGGTATTGTCCATTCGAAGAACAAGACTAACACCGGAATCGTTAGAGATGGCAATTTGCCTAAAGGATCATTTGGATGTCGTGGACCGTATTCAAGATAAGACAAGTCTAGAAGATGAAATGGAATTAGAGAACAAGATTATTGATGAAGAGGAGGAAGACGAAGTAGAGACTAATGATTCCGAAGACGATTGTACCGAAGTACCCGCACCAAAGCGAGCCGCAAGTCAAAATGTCGCACCCGCCACAACTAAACGGTCAAAGAAATAAATGTAATTTGTTAGGACCGGTTATAAAATGTAATTTATAAAAAAACTTATAAAAAAAACTGGTTACTAATGTTTCTTTTTTTATTCCAAGTATTATTATTTGTTTTTTTAGTATTTTAAGTTATTATTAATGTGAGCTTTTTTTAATAACCAGTTACAGTGTTACATAAAACTACAAGGTACAAACCGAAACATAAATATTTATTAATAATCGGTTACATAACAACTACAACATAAATATTTTTAAACCAAAGTTAAAATTAAAATCTTACATTACATAAAACACTAAACATAACTAAACCGGTTACATAAAACAGACTAAACATTGGAAGAACTGGTTCCGGAAGCTTCACTCGTTTCATTTTTTTTCGCCTTTGTAACCGGACAATGACGATCGATGTGTTTCTTGAGCGTGGAGTTGGTCGTAGCCTTCATGAACTTCCCACAAGCTTTGCACCTTGCCATCTCGTGGCTATCGGACATCAAACACAAGTCAAAGTGCTTCCAAATTGCGGGGTTTCGTTTGTCCAAAACCATCACAACGTCGTCGTGGCACGCCATTTGATCTTCGAAAATAGGGATATAAAGGTGTATGTGTTGTTTGTTTGAAGTGGATACATGAAATGAAAGGTGAAGATGGTTATTTATACTTGAAACCGGTTATAATATGCATTAATCGGTTTCCAACGACATTATAGCCATTGGAACCAGTTCCTACAGTACATTCTTTGAATTACCGACAGAACCGGTTCTTTACAGGAACTGGTTCCAACCCTACCCGAAATCGGTTACACCCGGTTCTAGTTTTAATAGTTAATAACCGGGTAAGATACTGGAACCGGTTACACCAAGAACCGATTCCAGGTATAAAAAGGAACTGATTATGCCCATCTCTACATATTATCATTATTCCTTAATAAAAGATGAGTTTCGGTGATACATGACTAAAAGGGTAGCACACGACTATTCATCACGTATTTACATATGCATTAATGGAAGCACGATCCAGTAAGCCAAAAAACGGATGATGCGCAACCAGCTGTTATGTATGTCATAGTTATGATGTGATTTTTGTCACACGTGACCATGGAGGTAGACCTGGCAAACGGGTCGGTTCGGGTCGGGTAGGGTCATGGTTCAAAACGGGTCAATTACAAAAAAGGGTTGTTTTGGTTTGGTCAAAACGGGTTTCGGGTCGGGTCGGGTTGGGTTGGTTAAAAAATGCCTCTTTTAAAAAAAAATATTGTACATCAATGGGCAATTTTGTCAGGTTGAAACGGGTCCGGGTCGGCTATGTGACTTGAACCTTTTCTGCAGGAATTATGATAGTGCAGGGGTGTGTAGATATGAAACATCAACCTCTGCTGCAGATAAATCCTACATGATACTAAAAAAAAGAGAGATTGTACATCTTGGCTCTTTTGTTGCAAGTGCATGAAACATCAACCTATTCTGCAGATATGAGTTTTGAAATTATAATCATATACAGTTCATCAAGTACATATAAAAAATGAGCATAATATGAATGTGATTATGCAGCCCAACCCATTTGTAGTTAGCAATAAATAAATAAAAAAAACAATTATATAATTGGTTCAGTAGCATAATTGTTACCTCTATTCATCACACGACCCTCACGGCAAACATTTTGCGATTGATAACAACGCATTATCCAAACAAGCGCGACAAGAATTCGGATTTTTTTAGAAATCGAAAAAAACCGAAACCGGTTTTTCCCCACACAAGAATAACCGGTTCGGTTAAAAACCAGACCGATTAAAAAAAAACTGATTTGTACACCTCTACACCTACCCACCTTTTATTCACCCTCGCAACTCTCTCCATACCCAGCTTCTCTCCCTCCACCAGCAGTCTCAAGTTTCTCCGACGACACCACCACCCTCATCAGATCCTTATGACCCCACACCTGCAACCAAAGCCACCAGAACAGTAGATGAAAAAGGGTCCACATACACATTGTAAAAACAACGGGGATCAGATGGGCGGTAGACCAAGGTAAATGGTGGCGTCGTCGGCTATTGTAAATGTGAACGGTGACCGGACGCTCGTGGTGGTGACTTTTGACGTGGTATCGTGTCGATAGGAAATCACCCATTCTGAAATTTCTAACCCGTTCTTGAACTTGGTTCTTTTAATTCAACCCATACAACCCTTTATCAGTTTAAGAAATAACCCGTTCTAACCCGTACTCAAACCTGCGTCATTTAATTAAACCCATTCTAACCCGTTCTTTAATATCTCCATATCCAGAAGGACCCGGCAGGTCATCAAAACGACCCATATGGACCCAAAGTTAGGTCCCGGGTTGGGTTTGCCAGGCATACATGGAGGTATAAAACACCATACAAATGGCTACTTTCATGATTTTCTCCTATCTTTTTATGTGTGAATTGCATTCGTGAATTTCTCTAATTTTTTTACATGTAAAGTGCATTCTATGATTGTACCGCGTATCACAACAATGTAGAATAGCGACCGCGGATGAACAATGAGCCGGTTTATTATAAATATGAAAATTCCAATTAGAGCGATAAATTCGTTATAACTTCACAAATACGTCTAGGCTCCGATGGTACTTTGACTCCGTGATGCTTTCTCTTTCTTCTTTGAAACTTTCTTCTCAGTCGTGGGCCCATTTTCGGCTTCTTCAACTGTTTCAATCCTAGCAAAGATGGGGGTAGGTGGAGCCATCACCTGACCGCCCTTTAGCCCACCCCATTTTGTATCACTCTGCAAATTGTATTTTTAGAACACAAAACCTTTTTAAACCATATTTTTCAGCAAATAAAAATTATTACAGAAATAATTCCAATTTTGTAATCATATTAGTTCAGAGGAGTATACCCATGTGGCAGCATGGAACTGTTGGTCGGTGTAGCCAAGTTGACGATAAATTCTAAGACATAAGTTTGGTGTAATGGGCGACAATGCAACCGCGATAATCCTCACTGCTTCTAATATAAGCACGAGATCCTGCATTAGGATAATCGATGAGAATACAGAGAATGAACAAGTTAATACATATCTTTGGGTCAGATCTGTACACCATGAAAAAGTCCATGTGATGAACATATGTTGATATCGAAAGTTCTTGAAATTAAGAAAGATTGAGGATACCTTTGCAGCAGAATCAAAAGATTCACCTCCTTGTTTAAAAAAAGGACCACGGTGCACGTGCATCAATGTATAGATTGCCAGCATTACCGATTTCCATCACACTCTCACAAGCAGATGATAGTTGGAGACTTTCGTACTGAACCTTTGCCTTTTCAACCTATACAATGAAACAAATCCACTTAACTAAAAAATAACTTAATATTACCTAATTGCCCTTGGTGATCATGAAGAATAATGAAACTAATTTGGGTCTACAAAAATGTCCTAATTTTTGTCACATTTGAACGGTATTTCAGAAATTTAGTTAGTAGTCAACCTATGCAATTTTAAAATAAGTAGTTCGAAAATTTATGTTATGATTCTTACCAGCTTTTCTACAGTATCCTTGAATTCAATACCTTCAGCTGCATCACTCGAATCAGCAACCAAAGTTGATTGGCAGTTCTTTTTCAAAAGTCCAAGTGTACGATTAAGAAGATTTCCTACATGGCATTATTAATAATCAAAATGATTAAATTTCATAAATGTAGCAAAATGGACAGGCCGAGCGGGTTGGGTAAAGAGTCAAAATGAGCTTGGGTCAAACGGGTTAACATGTAAATAATGCGTTAAATATGAATAGAACAATATTCTAATATTACAAATAAAACAAAATACCGATTGTATTGGCGAGATGTGCGTTGACAATATTGATGAAGCGTTCCTCGGAGTAATCCCCGTCATTTCCAAATTCAACCTCTCTGAGAAAGAAGTACCTGACGGCATCAGGCCCAAATCTTTGCACTAACTCGTTTGGTTCAAGGGTATTCCCAAGTGACTTTCCCATCTTCATACCATCCTAAAATTTTACAAATAAAACCATTGATGCATGAAATGAAAGCATATATATATGAGCTTAGTGCTCATTTCATGTCTTATAACGCAGTGATTTTTAAGAGAAATCAGATCTTAATTTTTTTTTAACTATTACAAGCTATTAACATGCGTTTAATGGCTAAATAGTAAGTAAATACCTTTGTCAGGAAACCATGGCCAAAAACAGTATTGGGAAGGCTCAGTCCAGCGGACATTAACATAGCCGGCCAGTAAACTGCATGAAAACCCCAATATATCCTGAAGAAAATATGCATAGTGTTAGTAGAGGTGGTGATTTTGACCTGTAACCGAACACACCCATTTGACCACTTTTGCGACTTTCGTCCAAAGATTCGCCTTTCCGCATCTGGATCCAAAAGGTTTAAAATCTTGCCATTTTCATCCGACTCGTTAATTCCATCCATTTTTTAACGTTAAGCCAGGGGTATTTTCGTCCTTTTACCTATTTGTTAATGTTTATAAGAAAGTCATAACTAGAAAGTCAACAGAAGTGTATCTTTATTTCTTAATCATAGTTATCAAAGGCACTAGGCGCACTCAAGGCGCACATGCTTCGCCTAGGGCCTAGACGCAAAGCGCAAAAAAAGCGAGGGCCTGAGAAAAAAAAAAGCGCACCTAAATTAAAAATATATATATTAATATATTATATATTATAATAAAATGTAATGGATGAGTTAACGAGTCGGATGAAAATGGCAAGATTTCAAACTTTTTGGATCCAGATGCGGAAAAACAAACCTTTGGACCAAAGTCGGAAAAGTGGCCAAACCTCAGGGACGAAAATGGCATTTTACTCTATAAAAAACAAGTAGCATTTTAGAACTTTGACTAATTGCTTTGTTCCATATCTATACGGCCCAATAATACCTTGCCAATCAAGTGCAGCGAAGCAGGCCAACCGGATGAAATTGCAGTTTGTAAACTAGGTTGCTCCTGGTCATCCGACAATGCCGATATATAACTGCACAAAGACAACATAAATGATAAAAGCTTTAATAAACGTTTTCCATAAGAAAAAATATTACAAAAAACCATAAACATTAAAACAATATCCTTAAAAAAAATGCATAGGAAAAAAAAAGTAAATATACCCTAGCAAGGCATCAAACCAAACATATATGGTTTGTTTCGGGTCGTTAGGAACTCTAATACCCCAATCCACTGAAGCTCGGGAAATAGAAAAATCTTTCAGTCCGGTTTTCATCCAATTTTGAACCTAAATTAGTTTTAGCATCAGTCATGCTACATTTCATTAAGTGGCAATTACACGCATCAATAAAATATTATCCCACCTCATTTAAACGATACAATGGTTGTACAAAATCGGGATTGTGCTCTAAAATATCTTCCAACTTTTTCTGATATTTTGACAGTGCAAAGAAGTAATTGTCTTCTTTCCTCGAGACGCACGGCTTTAGGTGCATTGGACAACAATTGTTTTCAAGCAGTTCTTTTTCATCCTGTGGATGTTATATAAACAGATAATATATAAATAGTTGCATCAATAATTTTATAATAATATAAATTCTCAATTAAATGATAGGTTGTTTGCACTGAAAACACATGTCGGGCTACTTTCAACCCGTTTGACTAGTTTCTTTTTTAGTTAAACTATTTGCTTTGACCCGTTTGAGATAGAACATGAACCGAATCAACCCATATTATAAACAGATCAGTTTATTTACCTTGTATTCCTCACAATTGACACAGTATAGTCCTTCATAATCAGCTCGATAAATATCGCCATTAGCAAGAACCTTCAAATAGAATTCTTCCACAATAGCTTCATGCTTTGGGTCAGTTGTGCGAATAAACTTGTCGTAAGATATATCTAGCTGAAATATAAATGTAAGAAAAAAAAGCACACGATTATGAATTATAATTGAAGAATATATTAGCCATTAGGAAACACGTGATTTTAAACAAATGCGATTTACATCTTTCCACAACGCTCTATAAGATTGTGAAATTGCGTCACAATGGTCATTTGGGGTGGAGCCAGCTGCAGCGGCAGCAGTAGCTATTTTCTCTCCGTGTTCATCTGTGCCTGTGATGAATATAACCTTCTTTCCGATAAGCCTCTGGTGTTAGAAACAATAGTCAGAACACAAAGTAACTTATCTAGATTATATGTCGATTTTGCATAATTTTGAATTACTAATAAGAAGTTTATGTGGTTCTCTTTTTGATATTTGGATTGATAATAAGTTGAAGAATTAGGAAATTTATTTACAAAGAAGGTTACGAAATGTGAAAGAATGCATTACACTCATGTCTTGATTCATCATATGGATACAAAGGCCACCCAAAAGATATGACAAGCAAAGCCCCGAAGGCAAGAAATCTATTACAAATCTAAACCCTCCTCCTAAAAATCCTTAACCTTAATACTACGCATCCACAAACTTCCATCATGGACCATTTCCTCAGAGAGGGTCCGTCGTGAAAGTTTCTAAGTGTATGTTTATATGAAAGCATGTAGTCCTTAACATCCTAATTCATGAAGAAAGTACAGTTATTGTTACTAATTGCATGCTAAAACATGTCTTACATAATCATCAAGATTCAAACTTTATCACCAAAGATAGTTTCTTTGCAACACCTCAAAACTTATCTACAATTTGACTTTATAAAGTCAACGTGCAAAGCCCTAAAACCAGTCAACAATTTAGGGGTTTTGAAACAGAGACGACAACGCTTAAAACATTCGATACAAAAAGGCAGAAAAATTAATAATTAAACGAATGAATTACCAAACAAGTTAAACCTGAAAGCGAGCAATAGCATCGGCGGCAATGGTGGAATATGCACTGCCCATGTGAGGAGGGGCATTGACGTAATAAAGCGGGGTGGTGAGGACAAATGGGTCTTCTTTTGTAGGGCTACTGCAAGTGCAGTATAAAGCAGTCCGTGATCTTCTGGATGTAGATAACGATGGTGAGAACCATTTGATGTGGGTTTTGTTGATGGATTTAGGAAAGAAGAAGAAGGTGGTGAAGGTGGTTGTATGAGATTGAAGGGAGTGATGCACCCTTGCCGCCATATCCTCTCTGTTCAGTTCAGCTGAGGACTGTACGGTGTTTGAATCAGAGCTTTGGGTTTTGGCCTTGGGGATAGGCTGCTAAAATGCATACTTCATCCAGTAATTTTTTTAGTGTGGAGTGTTTTAACAGCCGGGCCGGTTGGACCGGTCGGACCGCGAACCTTGGCTTACGCCGGTCCGGTTAGGGTACTAGAGCCGCTTGAAAGGTGGCCGGCCGGTTTGCCCGGTGGCCGGAGGTCGAACCGAACCGGTGACCTTGAACAGAAGTTTAGTATTAACGAGAGGAGTCACCGGAAATCGGGGGGAGATGAAAGAGGTGGTCACCGGAAATTCGAGATTAGACTAGAGGGGTACTCACCTAAAAGTCGATGGAGAGAGAGGAGGAGGTATTCTGATTGAGTGATTGGTGCTAAAACTAGGGCAACATATGTTATCTGTTTCCTTCTTGTTTTTAGTTTACAGTCCATTACAAACTTTTTCTTTATCCTCTTGTTACCTATTTATTGTTAGTTATTTACTTTTACTTGTTTTTCTTTTTCTTTTTCTTTTTATTAATTACTATTAGTTATTTACTTTTACTTGTATTTTTTTTCTTTTTATTAATATATAAATAATCACCGTTTTTCTTTACAAAACATGTTTTATTATCGGGTGTTTGTTTCATTATCATTATTTATTTTAAGTTTTCTAAAAAGTTAATTTAATATTGAATTAGAGTGAATTTTAAATTGTCTTTTATCTTTATACCATTTTTCAAGCGGTGTCCTTTGTGTTTAAAAATGACGACTTTTGTAAATGTTCAAAATGTTGCTTGTTATGTCCTTTAGGCTTAACCCAGTTATTTTTTTTGTTAAATCAGATCACGTGCAATGCACATGACATGAGGGTAGAATTATCTTTTTACCATATTCTTTAAAAAAGATGTAAAAAGAAAAAATATTATATATATTTTTCTCTCTCTCTAAATAAATAGCCACTCTCTATCTCTTTACTCATTCTCTGTTAAACCACCTCCTTCCAACACCACCGTCACCAACATCCAACACCACCACAAATCTGATCTGACCAAGTATATCAACAATAATAATATTCTAAAAACACCATATGAAATTCTTTGTTTCTTTTCACAATTGCCCTAAATTAAGAAACCCCATATGCTGTCTCTAGAATTACGACCAGAAAACAGAGTTTTCTAAGGAAATGGAGAAGAATAGTAACTGGGTTTCCATCAAATCAGAGGTTGGGGGTGAGTATGTGAAAGAAGTGGAGGCTGTTGTGAAAGCTGTTCATGTTGCTTGTTTGCTTTGCCAGATAGTTCAAGAAGATTTGATATTTAATGGAGATGTTGAGAATGTTCAAGCTAAACATGATAATTCCCCTGTTACAATTGTTGGCAGTGTAAAATTCATTTATGTTGAATTGAATTTAATATTCTGAATAATTGTGTGAAAAATTGTTTAACCCATTAGGGTTAGGGTTCGGTGGCTACGATGGTAGTGTGGGCGGCTGTTGGTGGTGGTTTTTGATGGTTGATGGAGGCGATTGTTGGTGGTGGTGGTGGGATAGGGGTAGAGAGAGAGGGGGGAGATAGAGAGAGATGTAGGCATTTGTTTGTGGGGCAGTGGTGCGCGGCAGTTGATGGTCATCGGCAGATCTGGGGCGTTGGCAGGTGGTGCGGTAGGTGTGGTTAGGAGTGGTGCCGTGGCAGGTGGTGTTGTGTGTGTGGTTGGGAGTGGTGCGGCGGGTGGTGCGATGGCAAATGGGGCTGTGGAGAACAATGATGGTGTTGAGAGTGGTGGTGGTGGATGGTAGTTGTTGGTGGTGGAAAAATAGAGAGTAGGGTAGAGAGAGGGGTAGGGTGTGCACGGTTCGTTTCGGTTTTTAGGTAAAATCAAAACCGTAATCGAAATGTCCGTTTTTGGTTTTTAAAAAACCGTTCGGTTTCGGTTTTTTTTACGTCGGTTCGGTTCGAATTTTCGGTTATTTCGGTTTTTGGAACAAAATTATGTAAGATTCAAAAATAAAAGGTATAATTTATAGTATAACAATCTTTTTATATGTTTACATTTAATTAATATTGTTTTCATAAACTAACATTCTAATTTATTTTTATGTTTTCTTCAAAGTTTTTATTAAGGCATTTTCTTTTATAATAATTTGAAGATCATTTAATTTTTATATTAAATTTTGTTATTTTTTATAGGTAATAAATAAAGCATTTTAATTATAAATAAACATGTAATGTTTTTATTGTAAACACTTAACATTCAATAATAAAATTAATATTTTCTACTAGCATTGCTTAAACACTTAAATAATTTAAATTAAACATATAAATATATGGATTGTAACTAATTAGTTCGGCTCGGTTTTTTCGGTTATTGAAGATGTTTATCCGAAAACTGAACCGAAATTTTTGGTTATTAAAAATCCAAAAACCGAACTCGTTTTTTGTTTCGATTCAGTTTTTTTCGGTTCAGTTATTCGGTTATTCGGTCACGGTTCGATTATTTCGGTTTTCTTGCTCACCCCTAGAGGGGGGAATGCTTGTTCTGTATTACAAAAAACATATACATATATAATTTATGTATAATATATTATATTATATAAATTTCTTGAATTTGTTTGTTTTTGTTTTATTCTTAATCAAAATATTATATATATATATATATATATATATGTGTGTGTGTGTGTGTGTGTGTGGTGGTAAAAAGACTAAATTACTCTTGAGTGATCTGATTAACAAAAAAAAGAGTTAATTACTGTTTTCATCCCCGTGGTTTGTCAAATATCACTATTTCAGTCCATTAGTTTAAAAATTGCGATTTCAGTCCCTATGGTTTCACTTTCGTAACCATTTCAGTCCACCTCGCAACCATTTCAGTCCCTATACTTACAGAATAAATGGATTGAAGTGGTTACGAAAGTGAAACCACATGGACTGAAATGGTTACGAAAGTGAAGCCACAGGGACTGAAATCGTAATTTTTAAACTAATGGACTGAAATAGTGATTTTTGACAAAAACAGGGACGAAAACAGTAATTAACTCACAAAAAAATCTAACTTGGGTTAGGCCTAAAGGACATAACGTGCAACATTTTGAAACATTAAGTACAAAAGTCGTCAATTTTAAACACAAAGGACACCGCTTGAAAAATGGTATAAAGAAAAGGACAAAATTTGAAATTCACTCATTGAATTATATTATTACAATATATTAATATTTTGTAAAACTATTATTACATTACAGGTTCTTTATTCCGGTTCGACTCCGACCGGTTCGACCAGTGAACCTGTAAGACATCTGGTTCGATCAACGATCCGGTTATAAAAACTTTTCATCTTTTATGTTAGTATTAGACTCTAGAAATTTCATTTAACTTCGGCGAACTTCTTTTTTCACTTTAGTCTGTGTTTACATGTGTTTTGAAATCACTACGAATGCGTTATGCGCAAAACCACTGACAAGAATAAAAAGAAAATGTTGAAAAAAAAACAGTATAAGACAACCGAAAGAAAATCAACCAAAAAAGTTTTATGGTAATGATGTTGTTCGTATGAAACCCATGGTCAGAGATGAGTAAATGGTATTGGGTACCGGTACCGAATTTCCAGAACCGAAAGATTTTAAGTCAATTCGGTACCAACTTTTGGCCGTTCTGGTACCAGTTTGCTATCGGTTTTTACCTTCATATACCTATATCGCAACCGGTATTATCGGTACCAGTACCAATTTAGTATCGGACCATCGGTTGGCACCAAGCTCATCCCTAGCCCTGAAACTAAAAAGAAGAAAAAAATTAAAAGTTGAAGAAAATCAATAAAAAAAGTCGTACGATACCGTTGGTGTTTGTACGGTACCTGTGATCAGGGATGAGCAAATGGTATTGGTTAGGAGTGCCGAATTTCCCGAACTAAAAACTTTCAATATCAATTCGGTACCGACTTTTGATGTTTTCTGTACCAGGAGGGTGCCGGTTTTTACCTTCATGTACCGAGACCGAACTGGATCGTATCGCGGTACCGGTATTTTGATAAAAGATGGATAAATGAAAAAAAACTTGTCACGTGGCAAGCTTTGAATGGAGAATGTACTATTCATTACTATTCACAAGCTTGTCTTTTTAATATATAGGGTAATTTAAAAGTTGTCGTCACAATCTTTTGTTTATAAAACTCATAATATCTTAGTTACTTTAGCATTAATCATGTTACAATTTTAAATTAAGTATGGCATGTGTATTGCACATGAGGATAATTTGATCGTTTTATCCATGTATTTAAAAACGTATATTAACAATAAAACAATGAAAAAATAAACATCATATTCTCTCTCTAAACACCATCTCTTTTCCTCTCTAATCCCAAACACCCCTAAATCCCAAATTCTCATATAATACTTCTAACAAATCAGTTCCTAGTTTCACACGTATCAGAGTATAACTACTCTCAAAAAGATCCCACAATCTCATGCACAAGCTCATTCTTAGGCGCAAGTATAGCCCTATCGCTAAAGTAGTTATGATCAATGAAGTTTTCCAAAATTGAATGATAAAAAAATCAATTAGGCTAGAAATTGGGTCAGACGTGTCGTTAGTTAGAAGATAAGGTGGTATTTCAATTGTTCTTTCTCCATCATTAGGACCGCCAACATTTCCCTCACCCACATCCAAAAGCCATTTAGCAAAATTATTTAGCTCTTGAATATCCGATGTAGATCTTCCAACGGTTAACCTCATGCTTCTAGTTAACCTTAGCAAGTTACATTTTCTCCATAGATACGCCAAACATAATGAGGCATTCATAATGTAACTTAAGTTCTACACATATCTACCACATAATATGCAACACGTTAACACTTAGGGCTGTTTGTTTACCTCTTAATGTGTCACACCCCAATCAATGGCTGAAACATCGGAGTGAGACGAAAACGAGATTGCAAGAGACATCATAACGCTAATGGTGACAGTATTTGATTAAACCATAATTTTCATTTCATAAGATAATTGTCAAGTACATCATTGGAAGCAAAATACAACAATTAAACATTACAACAACGAAACAAAATACAACATAAGCTAATCTAGTAAGTTTAGAATGAGTTTCTAAAGTATTCCTACTAGCTTTCATCATCCATATCCTCTTCAACCTGTAACATGTTTAAAATACGAGTTCAATGCAAAAGCAAAGGCGATTACACAAGTTTGGTGAATACATAGCATACGTATAAAATGTATAACTCGAATCCACATGGTAATTGTAAGCAAAGTATATACAAATCATGCAATTCTAGATCAAACCCCGAGTTTCCACAAAAGTTTACGAGATCGAGCTTCCCTCGTCGCAAAAGCAACGAGACTAATTTGAGCATGATAATCTTAACATATCCCCGACGGGTGGCGTGCTACTCCTATAGCACTATATATGATAAGTTGGGCTAGCTAAGTAAATGATAGAGCATGTATAATTCTAGCATGTATCTAAGCATAACAAGCATCATGTATTAAGGATTGAGTATGTAAAAGAATGAATTTGTGATAAGTGTAATTTGATAAGTAAACATGTTACAACCCAAAAGTGAGAAAGCAGTAAATGGGTCGAGTGTACTCACAGTTTTGCTAAAGTGTTCCACTTAGAGAAATCCCGCGAGCTTGTTGTGATTAGGGTTTGGCACCTTGTCCTTCTACAAGAAGAACGTACGTATGAGTTTGAGTTTTAATGGAAGATTTGGATTATCGAGCATGATTACGGAAATAAGAATAAAGTATCATGGTATGAAAATAATCACTAAGGTATAATACTTGTTCTAGACACTATGATAACCTGAATGGGTTTGATGTGATTTCATAGGTTCGAGACCTATTAGAATCGTGACAAGGAAACTACACTTTAGTGATAAAACTTATTAACTTGATAGGTGATTATTTAGTCATTATCAAGGGTTCAGTTTGGATATTTTATATAGTCCATAGATTTATATATAGTTATATAGTCGTGTAGGAGGTGGGAGGATGAACCATCCATTTTGGAACCTCTTGGTGTCATGTAAATATCCATTTTGGAACCTCTTGGTGTCATGTAAATCAAGTAGGAGGTGGGAGGATTAACCATCCACTTTGGAACCTCAATTGGATTCACCACTACACAAGTGTCATAGACACAAGGAGGGTCATGAACATGTACAAGAATAAGAATGAATACATACATTATTATACACTAAGTAGCCAAGTAAGCCACAACCCAGTGAGCCGGCGTCGACACACGTCGAATGCTAGATGGGGTTGTGTTACTTTCAATTAGCAAGCTACTTAGGATGAATGGGAAAAACATCAAGTGTTGTGTGGACTTAGTTGTAGGATAGCCCAAGTTAACCCTATTGTCACACTAACCTTAAGTTCTTGACTTGGCAACACTTGTGAGCTTAAAGCTCTTCAAAAACAGAAAGTTTAGGGTGTCTAAACAGCCCTTAGTTCATGTAAACAAACTTGGTTTGGCTTTACTAACCAGAAACTTGGTTAGGAGCTCAAGAACACAAAGTTGTATAAGGTAAAACATAAGTTTATAAAAGTTTGAAATCAAACAGAAAGTTTGGAGCCCTTTATGTGAATATCCAGGTCTGGATTCTCCAAGGAGAACCCGTGGACTCAAACCTAGGGTTAATCCAAGTATGTAGGATAAAGAATGGAGCAATTTCGTTAAGAAATGAGCAAGTTATGCTCACTTTAGTGAATGAGGTACAATCTGCCCGAATTCTGATGTTGCAAGTGTTCTTGAGATGATTTGAGAGTGGTTTAGGAAGGATTTGAGAGTTATGAAAGTGGAAAATGGCTTGGATTAGTGGAGGTATTTATAAGGGAGAGTTAGGAGGTTGTTGGAGGTGTTTAAAGGTGCATTAGAGGTGATTGGATGAGGTTTGGTTGTGTGGATCCGTGCTAAATCGTGAGTTTGAAACAATTTTGCCCGCCAGATACCTCATGCGGACCATATAGGTTTCCCCATGCGGTCCGTATGGGACCTGTCCAGGCACAAAATTTTATTTTTGTTGTTTAGCTTAATTGTGACGGGTTACAAGCTAATCTAAAGTATTTTATGATTATGTAAAGCATTATAATTATAAGTAGCATGTCACATTGTATATGTAAGTATAGAATGATCGAGATCGAGTATAAACACCACGTATTATGTATGTATCAAGTATAACATCGTGTATTGCAAGTATGCCACATTTTTTAGTATTTGCATCATGTATAAGTGTATATGAGTATGTATAACAAGTATAGGGACAAAATGTATATTTTCATTATGATTCAAGTCTCGATTACAACGATTACAACGAAATGAAGAACACGAATACAATGGTTTCCAAAAATAGAAATACAAGACTAGCTTTCTAAGTATGGAAAGTATGAAAAAGCGATGCGTTACATAATGAGTCTCTTAATGGTTCAGCATTAATGGTTCAGACTGTTTGTTTCGTGAGCAAATGTCTGAACGGTTTAGACATTTGCCTCTGAATGGTTAAGCATTATACTAAGTCTGAAAATTAAGACCTTTCATCTGAATTGGTCAGACATTTGCCTCTAAACGGGTTAAGAATTATACTAGCTCTTAATGGTTCAGACCTCTTAATGGTTCAGCACTTAATGGTTCAGACCTCTTACTGGTTCAACACTTAACCATTCAAAAGTTGCCAAACAGCCCCTTAGTTATCAGTTTGTGTGGGTATGTGCATGTGTTCATCTCATAGCATGCAGTACGTTTATTGGTACTCGTTTAGGTTTTAAACAATGTTAACACCTTGTAGTAACACACAATTACGCTTAAGGATGAGATTGGTACCATACCCGTACCAGTACCGAAAATACAGGTACCAAATTTGAACAAAACTGGGTACCAAATACCATACCAAATATATAGGTACGGACGGGTACGAGTACTGGTACTGGTACGGGTATTTTCGGTACAATACCCGCTTTCGTACCATTTTGTTTTTATAGACTTTTTGAGCACTCGTACGGGTTCTAAATAGGTAAAATTAACATGAAGTACCAATATAGTACGAGTATCATATATGTAAAATTGGTACGAGTACCAATATGATACGGGTACCATATAGGTAAAATCAATACAAGTACTAATAAATACCATAATATGAAATAAAACATAATAAAAAAAACTTTTAAATGTCTATATAAAATTCGGTACCAGTACACATTTTTACCCGTACCCCTTCTCGTACCAATACCAAAAGTACCGAATACCAAATTCAATAAAACTGGTTACTGATACATGTACCAAATACCCAAAATCGGTACGAGTATGAGTACGGGTATTTGGGAAAAAAGCCCATCCCTAATTACACTTATAAGCATCTACATAAATTTTCAGCAGTTTTACTTTCACAGCAGTCTTTGAGTTGTTTTCCAGAATTTGTTTAAAATAGCAAACGTACTCGAAAAATTATGATATTTTTACGAGACATGTCATTTAGTCCACTATGACTTGTATAATTTTCTAATGACTTGATTATTCACAGAAAAATTATTTAGCACACATAGGTCTGATTCGTCACATTCTGCCGACAGTTTACGGCAAAATCTATTTAAAAATCCTCCTTAACTCTTTTCATGAAATTCCAGTTGGAGAATATCTTTACCTCATAAGAATACCTATTGCAAAAATTCCAAGTATTTTCTCCAAACCTAGACCAAGTTATGACATTTGTAATAGACTGCAAATTCTGCCAGAAAACGTAGCCTGGACCTTTGACACAGAAAAATTATTTGACTGACTTAATTTTGTCAAAAAATTGTGAATCCAGTGGCGTTTGAAGCGTATTTCAAAATACTACATTTTAGACTCAAGAAGTACATGATTTCGTTCAGTTTTGACTCGGTTACAATCAACACAAGTTGCTGACAGAAGCTGTTTTATCACCCAACTTCTAAAAACGGATTTTATAGTTTTGTTATTATACTTTTTGATCAAAACAACATGTATCTCCACATATTGCAGGTCATAATCATATATTTGAGATTATACATCACATATACATCAAGAATCAATTAAGGTTATCAATATTCATACCAAGATCATGTTAAAATCAAAACCCTAGTAATTATATATATACATATGCGATCACATCACACCATCCATGCATGATTTCTAGCAATCCTAATCTACAAGCATCATCATATATCATCAAGAACATGATTACTTCAGAAAACAGAAAACTTAGCCATACGTATTCTAGTAACCAAAATCAAGAACAAGATGAAGCTATATTACCGAAATCAATGACTGATTGCACTCGAGCTTGGTTCTTTGTTCTTGACCGAATAGAGAGAGAGGTATACGAGTGAGAGAGATGTACCTAAGGCAGAATTCGAATTAAGGTTTAGGTTAATAGGTTGCATGATACGTTTTTTTTAAATAAAACAAGAGAAGGTGTGGGGCAGGCGACATGGGGCTTGGGTTGAGGTTTGGTTTGGGTTAAAAGTTATAAACCGATCAAATGTGTTAATTGCTTTGGGCCACTGTTCGGTTTAAACGTGGCGAGTTTCGCAATATTTAAAATTCGTGTTTTATAACTCGTATTACACATTATTTACTAACCCGCTAAATTATGAAATACAACGGGTCGGTATATACCTGAAGTTACGAGGTGTCACAGTGTCTATATATATAAATAAGACACTATAACAAAAAATGTGTTAAGTAAGAAAAACAAATATATTTTTACTTGTTCATGTTTAAATCTATACGAATCGATGGTACACAATGAACGAATAATTAATTAAATAGTATTTTCTGAGTATAACAACTGTAATACATGGCAACCCATTAAGTAAAACAACAATAATTACAATAATAAAACATTAAGCTTTACAACAAAGTATTAATAAAACATTTCTATTAAAGGTTAATGATGGTAAAAAAAAATTTATGAGCGTTGGCAACATTTATAAAAATAAAAACAGAAAATTACAATCCAAACATGTAAGAATTAAGAATTTTGGTGTATTGAATCAATTATGTTGTCTAACATAACAGTGAACACAATAAGAACAATTATTAACAAAACATGAAGTTAACAAAAAATCGTGAAACTAGCCAAATTTGAAGAGTGAATCACGAGCAGAACCATACCATGAGACTTATGTTAAGCGAGGAGGATGAAGTGTTTATATAAGAAATGTTATAGTGTAAATAGATTCCAATAATGTAAACCAAAATACTTTACAAAATCAGTTAAGATTTTTATGTTATGCAAGATCTTTTTATTTTAATTAGGTATGATATAAATCGAAGTATTACTTAGTCCGTTGATTATTTCACAATTGACTTTATTAATTACGATATTACATAAATGGAAACATATATAAATTCAAATAATTGTGAATTAGGTTAATTACATTAAAATAGACATTTCCAAATATATTTGATTATTGCCTATATTAAAGATTAATTTAAGGAATCAAAGTTTTGTTACATGATTAGTGTTGATGATTGATCTCTCCTACGAAGTTTAAGGGGGTGTTTGGCTAAGCTTTTCAACACCTTCTTATAACTTATTGACTTTTACAAAAAGCTAATAAGGAGAAAAAGTGTTTGACAAAATCATAAGCACTTTTTAAAATGACCTTTTGTATAGGGAGGAAAAGTTTTTTGCAAAATCAGTAAGGAGTGACTTTTTGAAGCTTATTGACTTATTGGCTTTTCCCACCCTATAAGCTAATCAAATCACTTTTTTAAAACTCTCTTTAAAAAGTCAAAAGTCAATAAATATTTTTAACAAAAAATCTATTTTAAGTTAAATAATCTTAGCCAAACAAGCCCTAAAACCAATATAGGAATTTAACCAATATGATTAAAAAGTAAAAAATGGTAAGCAACATACATTACTTTGATAAGTCGTATATTATATCTATCTCAAACCGAGGTGTCAGTGGTATTTTCATAGCCAACCCCCAAGTTTTCACCGTATTGTAATTCAAGTCCCATGCATTGAGTGTTTTTAATTAATCTGCTACCACTCTTCTTTCTTATCATAAGAAACAAGAAACCATGGATCATTCACATGACCTGTAATAGAAATCTCAATCTTCTCACACACGTAATAGAATTAAGAGATAGAGATTCCATACAACCCCTACATTTTTTATATTGACAAATGAATCCAACAAGATAACATGAACCTCATCTCATGCAAGTTTATACCTAAACTTTTTTTAAGGAAACGAGTCAACTCAAATATAATACATTTTCATGCTTATTTTATTTACGTTTTCAGTTGGTTTACGTTTCGACATAAATTTTGTACCAACCGGAGCGTGGTTAAATATATTAAGTTTTCATTCAACAGTATAAATTCGAGATACTCCACGTCTCGACGCTTAGCAACGCAAGACGAGTAAAATTACAATTATATTATTATTATTATTATTATTATACTAAAAACCATATTCGTTGATGTTTACACCTCTCGCCTTTATTCCTTTCACTTTTGCAAATCACTCATGGTTATCCCTTAGTGTGAATGTGTTTTATTTTTTCCTTTTATGGTTTTTATCTTTTAAAGCTATAATAAGTATCTTTTGATTACACATGTGAGTTACTTCTCTATACATTCTTTATATTTTTTTTGTATGTTAAATTATAACTGTACGATATTAATTCAAGTACTTTACGTTTTAATTCAAACACAATGTATGTATATGTTACATTGAGTTAAATCGGGTATGTCGAAACATGCATTTTCATATGGTTAACGCATGACATAACGTTTGGACTAATCCATCTGATATTTGCAATGATCCGCGGGCATCGCCCACGGGTCATATTACTAGTTAGATATGAATATATTGTTTGTTATAAGAAATAAAAAAAACTATTATACGACAATCAATTTCTATCACGATACATTGGGCTTAATTTATGATTTTTTTTAATTCTTGAATAATTTTCTCATTTATAAATTAATAATTACATTGAGATAGAAGGTAAACGGACAACAAGCTGCGCCGCTACCCTTTCTGAATAGCAAAACTAAGTCTTTTAGAAACTACATCCATAGATCTCGGGGTCATAACATTACTGTGCATGAATTAGTTAGTACAATACACAATAAAATTAAGATTTATGTATGAACACTGGTTATCAAGAATTATTAAAAGTTTGTTTGAAAACATTTCATAAATATCGATTGTATAATTTCAGACATCGAATATAAATGAGAAATCTATATTAGAATTATTATGAATTAATTAGTACAATACACAATAAAAATAAGATTTATGTATGAACACTGGTTATTGTTGATACATCATGTCTATTGTCTAGGTCTTGGATCGAGTTTGTACGATTAAGGCTTGAATTGTTAGATTTTATATAGTATTTATGTGTATGTACACAAGTTCGGCCGAACTTGTGTGATGAATAGATCAAGTTCGCCCGAACTTGATCTAGACATCCTCACTTTGCCCGAACTTGTAGGTCTATATATAGGCTGTCTAGGTTCTTTCATTGTAATGACTTTGCAACTTTGACGGCGAAACTCTGTCGGTTTGGAATTCACATTGTAATACTTTTGGACATTAATAAACCGATATTTAAACAGTAAATCTTGTGTATTCGATTAACAAATCATATAATTTCCGCTTAGGTTGGACTTTAGATACAAATTAGGTTCCTAAGCAGTGGAGGAGCGATCCTAACAAGTGGTATCATAGTTTGATTTTGAATCTTTGATCAACGACGATGTGAACATGGAAGATGATCAAAGTAAGGGGGAGCATACAAAGCAGACTGGGCCACAAGATGTTGATGTTTTTGACGCAATAGTTGCTATGCCTGTTGCTGCTGTTCATGAAAAGCCTTTGATGATTATGTTGGATCCGAGTATAGAAGAAGGGGAGTTTGTGCTTAATTACACCAAAGAAGAATTAGCCAAAATGTTTGAAGTTGATGCTGATTCGTTTGAATTTGATTTTGAAGAAGAATTGGTGAACATCAAAATGTTTGAACCAAAAGAGTATGTTTACAAGCGTGTAGCAGAAGCTGATGATTATGATCGTGTGATATTTGAAGATTCTTCTGATAATGAAACTGAAAAGTATTCTAATATCAATACTGTCAGTTTTTCGACGATTGAAGAACTTATGAGTCAGATTGATGTGAATCTGTTGAAACAAAAGATTGATGAAGTGGTAAAGGAAGGTAATATTCCTAAACGCTGTACGAAAGAACTGATTGCCGAAGCAAAGAAGTCGTGGTTCAAAGATATGCCGAAAGAAAGAAAGTTCAAGCGACCACTGCGTTCTTTACACGTGACAGAGACAAATCTCTGGGAGATATTCTGAGTTGGGGTTGGATAAGAGAACTTGATGTATATACTATCAAAAGAGAGTTTGGGGTGCAGTACTTCAGACATTGACAGATATAAAGACGTTACCATTTTAGGATGTTGAAGAGTTGGTACAGACGAGAAACATCAGTCTTCAAATAAAATTCAACGAACAACGTCTCTGGAGGGTTATAAAGTTTTAAGCGTCAAGGGGTTTTGAATTGTGGAAGCCATTTATACCGAAGCGCATAATAAAGATTGATAGGAAAACGGGGAAAAAGATGTTACTTTGGTGATGAAATGTCTAAGAGCAATGAAGAACATGCCACTAAAGCCTATTGAACAAGATTTTCATCCTTATTTCTTGTGGTGGCAAATGGATCCTGAAACTAGTGAAGCTGTGATTGTGCTACGAGCTGACGATTCATGGGATATCACAAAGGAAAAAGATCCGGAATGCATTGAACGTAGAAGGATTTGGGGTTTGTGGAGAACTATTCGTATACTAGACCCGTGTGGCTAGTTAACTGTTCAAAAGAAGATGTGAAATGTTTGTTCTTCAACAAGAATATGTTTCAAAAAACGTGAAGAAGTTCAAGCAAAACAATACCAAGGTGTGATCAACGTATGCTATGCACATGGTATTAACTCTGGCCATATGTGGGAATCAAGATGGAGATAGTTAGAAGGAGAAGAGTTTTTGAAAGAGGAAAGGCGACTCGAGGAGATACACAAAAGGGGTAGAGAGTCAAGGCTCAGAAGATTTCAGTTCATGAAATGGGCGCCTCCTACTGACCAAACGCCTATTCCTAAGCAAGAGCGATGACGTAAACCATACAAGAATTTCTTCGGAAGGTGTTGAAGATTGAAGACTGATCAAGACTGCGACAATATCCAAGGGGGAGTTTGTTGATACATGATGTCTATTGTCTAGGTCTTGGATCGAGTCTGTACGATTAGGGCTTGAATTGTTAGATTTTATAAAGTATTTATGTGTATGTACACAAGGTCGGCCGAACTTGTGTGATGAATAGATCAAGTTGCCCGAACTTGATCTAGACATCCTCACTTTGCCCGAACTTGTAGGTCTATATATAGGCTGTCTAGGTTCTTTCATTGTAACGACTTTGCAACTTTGACGGCGAAGCTCTGTCGGTTTGGAAATCACATTGTAATACTTTTGGACATTAATAAACCGATCTTTAAACAGTAAATCTTGTGTATTCGATTAACAAGTCACATAATTTCCGCTTATGTTGGACTTTAGATACAAATTAGGTTCCTAAGCAGTGGGGAGCAATCCTAACAGTTATCAAGAATTATTATAAATTTATTTGAAAACATTTCATAAATATCTCGATTGTATAATTCCATATATCGAATATAAATGAGCAATCTACATTAGAATTATTAGTTAAATTTGAGTCAACTATAATAACCTAAAATTTTATTAATTATTAAACATGTATAATTGAATGGAAATATAATGTATTATACACTTATATTGTGTTAAATCATTTTAAAATACAATTCACATATTCATGTAAACTAACATATTAAAACAAAGTCATTTATGTATTTTTAAAAGGAAACAAAATCATTCATATATATCGAAATATGCAAAAAAAAGTCCACTACTAGAAAAATGGCAATTTTCAACGCCCCTTTCCGTTACAAATTCTGATTTGTTACGATTCGCAACAAAACTTGATGTTGGAAAAAGCCCCGTTGAAAACCATTTACAACGCATTTACTACACTATTTCCTTATTTTATTAATAAATTTGTGACGCATTTGCAAAAAATATTTGGAAAAAAAATGCAACGCATTTGTAACGGAATGCTTGAAAAATTGCAACACATTTGTAACGGAATGTTTAAAATTGCACACATTTGTAACGGAATGTTTAAAATTGCAACCCATTTGTAACGATAACATAATTCTTTTGTTTTGTTTACAAAAATTAAGTTTTGGTTACAAATGCGTTGAAAACGGCGTTAAAAATTTCAATTTTTCTAGTAATGGTCAAACCGTGATTTCAATCAAACAATAAAAAACGAAAAATATTATTGAAATTAAAGTAACCAACAATTATTCAAAATGGGAAAACTCCTAAATTCAAATGTATGTCGCGACTAATTCTCGACACTGGAAATATAAACACTTTATTCTGCACGTCCTACGTGGTCTTCAAGTTCTTATGAGTTGTATTATCATGGATACTGGAGACTCCGCCAAAAACGTAAACATCAACTAGTTTACGTTTAGTCGTTTTGCATTCAGGAATTGTAACGTAGATGTTGACCTTCCTTCATTAGCATGAGAACTTTCATCGAAAACATTGATCTCAAGCTCAGGACTTCTTCTGCCTGAAGCTCCTACAAGAATAAATGAAAAAAATAAAAAAAATTAGAAACAACACCGATGCTAAAATAATAATTTAATTTTAATGTAATGATTGAACAACGATATGATATCACGAGAATATGAGAAACATGTTGAGCATGCCGCAACACAAACTCGAAAGGCCATTTTTTACAAACACATCTAAAGCGACCAACTATTTTCATAGGAAGCCTGGTTAGAATTTCAAAGAGTGTCATTTCAAATGCTAAATCTTCCATGCTATGAACTACAGTCCAAGAATAACAACATATAATGATGAAAACAAAAAAGAATCAACTTAATCGATATCCATACATGGAAAAGATATATGTGTAAAAAATATGAATTTTGAACAATACGTTCCTGAATAAAAGATAAACTCTAAATGAAAACGTTTGATTTTTTAAATGAAGCCAATATTGTGACAATTTATAGATACCGAAAATTTAATGTTTTTGTTAATATAAAAGGATATTCCAATCACGGTAATTGTATATTCTTTTTGAAATGTTTATTTTTTATTACGTCAAACAAACGAATTCTTAGGTAATATATGTTTTTCATGGATATTATTTTTGATATTAAAGAAAGATTTGCAATAAAAATTTTAATATCGAATATTTGTTCCAAAACTAGGTTGGTGATTTGTTTAACAAAAGAATGTAATTTAAGTTATAATATTAAAAAATCAATTTAATTAGTTAAATATGATAATTGTTATGTTGAAACAATTTTATATACAAATTTTATTAGCTTCGTAAGGTGTATGGTAAGATATACAGATAATTATAATAAATACCATCTTTACAAAAGTGCTAAATTATGTAAGTGGATAGGTTATGCAGATCCGATCTAATTTCATTCTTGTATATAATGAACCACATAAACCATATAAATACCAGGTTACAAAATTGCGAAATTAACAAAGTATATAAAAATACTAATACGCTTCAACAGGAGTTGATCATTATTAATTATAGGTTTGCTACAGAGATTTAGATATTTTATATATGTCAACAAACAACGTAAACTACTACGAATATCTATACTAAGATGTTTTGTACCATACCAACAATTTACATAAAAACCATAAACTAAAGCAACATGATCAAAACCATTCCATGCAAAACAACCAACAAATTATTCAACTTACACATTAACACATCACTTCCATTATCAAAACATACATAGACATCTTTTTTAAACCGGCTGGACGTCTGTTAGGATGACCTTTTCCTGTGAAGTAACATAAGTGAAGTGCAGCATGTCCCTAAATTTCAAACTATTATCGGCCATGAACTTCCGTCAACCCTCCATCGTGTAACGTAATGCACCACCGTTTGTTTTCGTCTTCATGTCACCTCCACATGTTGAGTCATGTTTTGAACATTCAACGAATGTAGCTTATCCGCAAGCCCTATCTATTTACAACTTCAACAGGAAGATGCTACATGTGTCGTATGCAACAAATAATAATCAAACACAACATAATATAACTTGTTCATTTTTTAAAGAAAAATATCATTCCAGCCTATAGCCCTCTTTCCGAACAAAGTTATAAAACTCAGTATCTTCAACATCCGTAGACTGTTTTCTTGGCTTCTTTGTAATTTTCTTTGTTTGTTTAATAGTTTCAACCATCTTACCAGCTTTCTTCGCCTTGTTGATCGAGTAGACATACAGATGTGAGTTAAAAGTGTGTGTAGAATATGTGTTACAAATGAAGTTTATACAATATATATGAATATATAAAATTTTATTCATACCACATGCTTATTAGCCGATATGTTGTTGCTGAAACGTCCGATGTTTTAACATTTAAAGTGCTCTCAAATCCCTTTCTGATTTTTTTGTTTATGTTTGACATCTCAGCAATTAGTTTGCCTTTTTTCTTAACCTTTTATGAGAAATGATGTTAATATCCAATTAATGTGAGAAATTTATATGATGTACACTTACATCTTCTGTTGTGTTCAATTGTGAAACCATACGCTTCTTCGGCGTGCATTAAACATATGCTTCATCCGTTTGGGTGACTTCAAAGCTTGTGCTGGTATGGTAGTTGCTATCTTATCCTGAATATTATACTCATGGTTAATATCACACTAACACAAAAACATTACAATAAACATTCAAATTAAAGGTCTTTACAATACTATACTGTTTTTAATAGTTGATGACGTACCTCACTGACGGATACTTCTTCATCTTCACTCGAAATTTCATCATTCTCGTAGATGTCGTATTAAAAAATGTTGGGATAATTAATAATATGGAGATATGATTAAAGAATGACGTAATATTGATTCATACGTACCTTGAATACCTTTTTGTAGAAAGAAGCTTAGAATATCTCAATAATATTATCTCGTCGGATTCATCTTCCTTCGTCAGAAAAATCTCAGTTTCATTTCGATAAAGTACTTGTTAAAAGGTTGATTGAAAGATACTGAATTGATGTATATTTCTGTATATTTCGTTACAGCGAAAGGTATACAATTTATAAACAAGAAACGATAATCTAAATATGGTAGATGAGCTCTGTTTACGGCTGGATTGCTAGCTGTTACTAGCTGTCTTTGACCCTCTTAATTTGGGAGATGATGCTTGACTGATCCCGTAATCCTTTTATATCTTTTATTTTTAACACTTCCCCTCAAGTTGAATAGTCGGATTTCCAAAATTCAACTTGCCCAAGCAATCGCTGAAAATTTTCCCGTTAACCGCCTTTGTTAGAATGTCAGCGAGCTGATCCTTTGATCGAACAAACGGTAGTTCAATCGTACCATCTTCCAATTTTTCTTTGATGAAGTTCCTATCAACTTCTACGTGTTTAGTTCGATCATGTTGTACTGGGTTTTCTGAAATCTGAATTGCAGCTTTATTATCACACATAATCTTACTTGTTTCTTTTGACGGAAAACCAATCTCAGCTAAGAGTCTTCGCATCCACATGGCTTCTGTTAAACCTCGAGCTATACCTCTAAATTCAGCTTCTGCGCTTGAAAGAGCAACCACCTTTTGTTTTTTACTTCTCCAAGTAACAAGATTCCCTCCAACTAACGTGAAGCAGCCTGTTGTTGACCTCCGGTTTCCCTTGTCTCCTACCCAGTCTGCATCAGTATAGATTTGAACATTTAGGTGTCCATGTGATTGAAACAGGACTCCATGACCCACTGTTCCTTTGAGATATCTAATAATTCTCCAAACTGCTTCCATATGGGACTGTTGAGGTTGGTGCATGAACTGACTTACTAACCCTACAGCATAGGCAATGTCTGGACGAGTATGTGAGAGATATATTAGTTTTCCCACCAGCCGTTGGTATCTTTCTTTATTTGCTAACTTTGCTCCTTCCTCCATATAAAGCTTTTGGTTTACACTCATAGGAGTGTCTGCTGGTTTGCAATCGATCATTCCAATCTCTGCCAATAAGTCTAAGACATACTTCTTCTGACTGATGAAAATTCCTTGTTTTGATCTTAGTACTTCAATTCCAAGGAAATACTTAAGTCTGCCCAAATCTTTCATTTCAAATTCAGCAAACAAGTTTTCTTTTAGTTTTACCATTTCTTCGTTATCGTTCCCTGTAATGATCATATCATCTACATAGATAATTAGGCAGGTTATGAATTTTCCTCTTTTTTTTAGAAACAAAGTATGATCGGCATTACTCTGTTTGTATCCAAACTTTTTCATAGCTACCGTAAATCTGCCAAACCAAGCCCGGGGAGATTGCTTCAAACCATAAAGAGACTTCTTCAGACGGCAAACTTCTCCAGTTTTGAAATCTTTTGTGAATCCTGGAGGAGCATCCATAAATACTTCTTCATCTAGGTCCCCGTGTAAAAAAGCATTTTTTACATCAAACTGTTGAAGTGGCCACTCTTCATTTGCAGCTATCGAAAAAAGAACTCTAATTGTGTTCATTTTTGCAACCGGGGAGAATGTTTCAGCATAGTCAATCCCATGTGTCTGGGTATACCCTTTTGCTACCAGTCGGGCTTTATATCTTTCAATTGTACCATCTGGTTTATACTTAACCGTATAGACCCAACGACACCCCAGGATTTCTTTCCCAACGGGAGAGTACACTTTTCCCAAGTATTGTTCTTGATTAGGGCTTCCATTTCTGTTTTCATTGCTTCCTTCCAATGTTTAGATTTTAAGGCTTGATCCACGTTTGTAGGAGTTTCTTCGGAATAAACGGATGAGATAAATGCTTTGGCTTCCTTAGTGAAGTTTCCATTAGCCACACTAGCTATAGGATAACTAGATCTTCTTGGTTCTTTTTCAGGAGAATACCGTTTCGGAGGAACCCCTCTGTTTGTTCTAGGGGGTAACACATATCTTGATGGTGGTTCTTCTTGTCTGGATTCATCTGCCTGCAAATTTTCAGGTTGTGCTGTGGCAGTTTCATGGTTAGAAGTATTGGTATCCTCGGAGTCATTAGAAACTTCAAAAATACCACCAGACTGAATAGGATGAGTATTACTTACCTCGGACACCAGGTTAGGAGGAACATTAGGACCGTCAGTGGCACTGAAACTGGACTCTGGTGACTCTGTAGTTGGTACATGGGGAACATATTTCAACCAGCTTAGTGTGTCTAAACATTCCTTCTCCCCCTGACCACTGAGTTGGGAATTGTAGTAATACTCGGTTTCAAGAAAGTCACAGTTTATTGTGGTGTTGGATTATAACATCTGTATCCCTTTTGATTCATTCCATACCCAACAAAGACACATTTTTCAGCACAAGGGTCAAGTTTGGTTCGATCTGATTTAGGTATGTGAACAAAGGCAGTACATCCAAAGATTCGTGGTTGAAGAGTAAGAACTGAGGGTAGTTTGAAGAATTTTGAAAGGGTGTGTAACGGAGTGTTAAGTTTTAGGATATTTGTTGGGAGTCGGTTGAGAAGATAGGTAGCGGTAGCAAGGGCTTCAGGCCAAAAATATTTCGGGACCTGGGATTCAATTAGGAGAGCTCGTGTCATTTCCAGCAAAATGCGATTTTTCCTTTCGGCGACACCATTTTGTTCTGGAGTGTTTGGGCATGTAGTTTGGTGGATTATTCCCTTGTCTTGGAAAAACAATTTAAACGAGGTATTAACAAACTCACCGCCATTATCGGATCGGAATATTTGGATGTTTGTTTGAAATTGGGTTTGGATCATGGCGTAAAACATAGTGAATTTTTCAAAGACTTCGGATTTGTTTTTCAAAAAATAAACCCAGGTCATTCGGGTACAATCATCAACGAACATCACAAAGTAACGAAGTTTTGCCCCCCAAGAACTGGGGCAGGACCCCATACGTCAGAATGGATTAATGAAAATGGCAAAGCAGTCTTAGTATTATTGGGTTTAAAAGTTTTTCTGTGGCTCTTTGCCAAAACGCATGTTTCACAATGTGACATAGTATTAACTAGAAATAGTTTGGGAAATAAGATATGCAAATAACTTGTAGAATGATGACCTAATCTTCGGTGCCATAGCCAAGCTTCTCGTTCCGATGTCCCATGAGTCAACATCACAGCACCACTTTGAGTCACCTCATCCACATAATACAACCCTTGATTTTCAGTGCCACGCCCAATGATCACTCCCGTCCTGATATCCTGTAAAATACAAAACGTAGGGTACATTAGGACAATACAGTTGAGTTCTTTTGTGACATGGCTGATGGAAAGCAGCTTATGTGATAACGAGGGAACATAAAGACAATTAGAGATTTTTATTGTGGGTGAAATCTCAATAGTCCCTCCCGATTTTACATCCATTATTCCTCCGTTTGCCGTTTGAATATGTGTTTTTTCTGGTTTGGTTGTTGAAATAATATCCGACAGCTCATAAGTCATCGTGTCGGTCGCGCCACAATCAAAGATCCATAGTTTTTGTTTTTTATTATTTACTTGGGCCATATTAGCATTTCCCTCATTTCTAGGGACTAAATATGACATGTTTGGTTTTTTGTTACGGTTAAAACACCTAGGGTTTGAGGACTGCGCCCCAAACCCGTTACCTGCTGCATCGTCTTCTTCTTCTTCATGTGCACCAGCCATTCCGCCAAAACCAGTTCTGCTCCGACTTCCATCTCCGGTGACGTCTCGGTTGTCGGTGCTGGATGATTTCCCTTTTTCTTTGACTGTAGCCTTTGTGCTCTTCTTATGGCCGTCAGACCACCATTCGGGATACCCGACGAGTTTGAAGCATTGTTCCTGGGTATGTTTTGTCATGCCGCAATGATCGCACTTGAGGTGAGTTTTGTCATCTTTGTTACCTGATCCGGTTCTTTTTTCATCGATCCGTCGGTAGCCCTTTGATGCAAGCCCTAACCCTTCGATTTCAGAAGCCATTAGACCCGCTGTGATGCCCTGTGTGTCATTGAGAGGTGTTACCAGAATATTCTGGTGAGCGGCCTCCTTGCGGACAGTGGCGTATGCAGTTTCTACGGTTGGAAGGGGTTCTAACCGGAGTATTTCCCTTTTTATAGGGTCATATTTCCGGTTAAGAGCGTTTAGAAACTGAAACAGTTTCTGTTCAGTCCTGATTTTGTGATATGCTTGGATATCGGTTGGGCAGGTCATAGGGTTTGGGTCAATCCGATCAATTTCTCCCCATACTCCTTGGAGTATAATCCACAATTCTTCAAGGGGAAGATTGTTCTGTTTGATTTCATTCGCCTTAACATGTAGGTTGAAGGTTTGGAGCTTGTCACGTCCACTGCTATATGTTATAGCCAGGGCATCCCACAACGATTTTGCTGTCGGAAATTCGGTTAGATTGCTAGCGAGGGTTGGTTCAATGTTTTGTATGAGCCATGAGAAGACGACTAGGTCGTCTTGTTCCCATTGTTCATATTCTTCGCTGGTTTGGTTTGGTGGATTGGTTTGTAAATGGTTTAAAAAGGCTTTTGATTTACCGCCTATGGCTACCCTCATCATCCGGGTCCATAGAGCATAATTCTGGCTGTTGAGCTTGAGGTTTATTTGAAGGTTATCGGACAATTTTGGGTTCCGATTTTGTGGGTTGAGGCCATTCTTGAGCAGATTGGCGATTTGGATTGACAGATCTTCTCCCAAGTTACCGGCTTCGGCCATGGCAGCTTGGTTGAGAGGATGATTGATTTGGGTAAGGATGGGCAGGGTAAGTGATGAGCAGGACGGTATTAGGACCGTGAACGCTGCTCTGATACCATGTTAAAAGGTTGATTGAAAGATACTGAATTGATGTATATTTCTGTATATTTCGTTACAGCGAAAGGTATACAATTTATAAACAAGAAACGATAATCTAAATATGGTAGATGAGCTCTGTTTACGGCTGGATTGCTAGCTGTTACTAGCTGTCTTTGACCCTCTTAATTTGGGAGATGATGCTTGACTGATCCCGCAATCCTTTTATATCTTTTATTTTTAACAGTACTAACTGAAACACAACATTATCAAATCTCTTGAAGATCATTAAATCGTCACCCTGTATCCTAAGATCATTGCACACTTTCGGCCATCCTTTCGCGAATACATAGCAGTTATGCAACTTAGATGTCTAGACACTCCAATAAGAACCTTTATAAAAATCTGATATGTGCCACTCGGTGGGCGGTTTCCGTAACAGTGTTTAATGAAAGTATCTTCGATTATCTGAGTTGTTTGAAGTATAATATATTATAGATTTAATATGTAACTTCATTCAATTAGTGTGACAATTTTGAAGGTGAAAATGAATTGATTAAAATCAGGAACCGTACCGTAAGACCCAATTTCCATAACGATGTAAAGTGTAATACGATTCACCACAAAAGCCTCTAACAAACAGGAAACTTCAAGCGTATCATCTCCTTTGAAAAGAAACAAAGTTGTCTTTGGTAGATGAAGATCTTTAACAACTGATATCCAACCATCTATCACTGAATTGAATTTATTGTTCTAAGCCTTACAACCCATTTTTACCACTCTCATGAATGATTTCCAAATTCATATGTTCCCAACATTCTCCCCACTTTTTCTTAACAAAGGATAAAGGTACATCATGTATACATTTTTACTGTCACACCCCAACCGATGGCGGAAACATCAGGACGTGGCACTAGGCGAACCAGATTGTCTTATGAGAAATTCCATAACACTATTTAAGTGACAATATTTAAAAGTCAATATCCCATAGTATCAACATATAATCCTTAAACAAGTTACAAAATACCAAGTAATCTCATAAAACAATTTAAGTTCGATCTCCCCTAGATTTTATTACAATGCGTTTCTAAAAGTAAGATCCTAGATCTAATTCAGCAAGATGTTATCAACCTGCCACATATGTTAAAATAAAACGTCAATACAATTAAGTAAAGGCGAGCATACAGGTTTGCGTACACTATAGATATAAAAGCGTTTAGCATACACCGCATGACATACGTAAGAGTTATGAACTGTGTATCTACTAGATTCAAGTAAACCAACAAACCGCGATTGATCGAGGCATGCGAACAAGTGTCCACATCCTAAAGAGAAAATAAATGCGAAATAAAGATGCGAGCCTTAACAACCCCGGGCCTCCGGGTGGCGGGCTAGCTATCATGTTAAGGGTGGCGTACTAGCAATCAAGTAACACATACAATTCAGTAGCTTTCACATATAGTCATGTATAGCGGATTGCGAATAAGAGTTTGAGTTGTGTGATTTGATTTGATATAGAACATATGTGACACCCAAAAGTGCGTTTAAGCGTAAAGAGGTTCAAGTATACTCACAGTTGGTGCGATTTATGAGAGGTATGGGATCTGATGTGGGTTGAGGAGAGCGCCGGAATAGCATGTAAGCGAACAGAAGTGCATCAGTCTTCCGAATTGCTGAAACGGTTGAAACGCGATGGAGCAGAGTACAAATTCGGGCGAAGTTGTACCAATTCCTTGGAATTGGTACAAGTTCGGGCGAACTTGACTGTTTGGACTTACTGGTGGTATATGTTCGGGCGAACTTGTCTGGTCTCCTGAGAAACTGGACAAGTTCGGGCGAACTTGCCCTGATTGTTGAGGTGTGATACAAGTTCGGGCGAACTTGTCCTGATTCCTTGGAATCAGTACAAGTTCAGGCAAACTTGTGTGTTTTCTGTCAAAATTGATCAAGTTCGGGCGAACTTGGTCACCAATCTGGTGACAAGTTCGAGCGAACTTGATGTTTCCTAGCGAACTTGACTGTTTTGGCATCCAATTTGTGTGTTTTCGCGTCGTTTGCTGAGGAAATCGAGTGTCCATCCTCCAACCTTAAGCTACTGAGCAAAACCTAGTCTGCAGAGGTCTTTTGGAGCGAGTTTTAGCTATTTTACAGAAACTCGGACTAATCCGGGCGAACTTGATGGTTCGTACGGGTTAGTCCAGTTTGTGCAAAGTGACGATTTCGTCCTTGTGCTTCCGGATCTGAGATCTTGCTTGACAATGCCTCGTCCCACTTCAAAGTGAACGAAACATATGCTATTTAGTCCTAATTTTGTGTGAAAATCGATGTTTAAAAAAGGGTTTTACTTAGATCTAAGTGAAAAACAGAAGTTTTGTAGAAAAAGATGAAGATTTTCGTAATCAGAATAGTTTTGATGAAATCGAAGGTAAAACCTTGTGCAAAATCGTCGTAAAATGTTGTTGTTGCATGAAAACGGGTTGATTCTTACTTGGAAATCAAAGGTTTTCGGTTTCGGGAGGTTTCGGGCGAACTTGCAGCAAGTTCAAATGAGGAGAGGAGCTGAGTATTTATAGGAGGAGAGAATAGGTGTTTTACTACCAATCACAAGTTTCAGGTTGGGCATAGTATTCATACTGGAAATTATGATCAAGGATTCCTTTATCAACCGCCATCTACCTCAGAGATTCCTCCTGAAACATTTTTCAAATACAAAAGTTCAGTCTCTTCACATGAATTAGTAAATTAGACAAGATTCATTTGCACAGAATAAAAAATCGTGGCTCTATCGTCAGAAATTTTATCATAAATCTGAAATACTTATACAAAAAAATGTGGGAGATATAAATAAGATGCAGGGTAATTTGTCTGCTTGGCTAGTTAAGCGTGCGCTAATTCATAGATCTTTGGGCTTTGATTACCAAGGAATAGAGACTTTACAAATCAAACCGGGGGATTGGCATTCCATTGCTGTCTGAAGTGGGCTGGATACATCAAGTTCGGGCGAACTAGCGAACTTGTTACAAGTTCGAGCGAACTTGATGAATTTCCTTGAATTGGAAGCCAGTTCGGGAGAACTTGGCTTATAAGCTGGGTTCTGATAGACTGAGCAAGTTCGGGCGAACTTGTGATGCACCAGTTCGGCCAAACTTGGCCCATTGGCGAAGTTTCGTTTGTTATTTTCACGTTAAGCGCTCGTTTAGCGATTCGGTTCGTATTAGATAGTTATATTAAACGTTTTAGCAAAACGTTAAGCGTTATATTACCATTGAGTTGAGAGGGAGCGAGTTACGTGAGCGTGCGAGCGTTTTAGCTATAATAAACCGTACATAAACAAACATAACACATATAAAACATAACTCCACATAATTAACTGCGTTTTGCGATGCGATGAGATAAGCGATGCGATGGCACAAGTGGTTATTGTACAACAACACACTCGACTATTAAAGTAACACAGTTACTTGTGATTGCGTTTGAATTAATGTTGGGTTTAATAAACGATTAGATACGATATAGTTGTGACAAAATGTAATTCCATTAACATAAACTTTTCATAAATCAAATCCAGGAATTACAATGAAAGATACAACGGAAATAAAAGGAAAAAGATAACAACGAATTTACGAGTTGTTACAGTCTCCCCTACTTTAGGAAATTTCTTCCCGAAATTTAAGTAGTGGCCGTAACAAAGAGATGTGGATATTTAACTTTCATATCACTTTCCAAGTCCCAAGTGAATTCCGCACCGTGTTTGCCTCCCATCGGACTTTCACAATAGGAATGCGAGAGCGTCGAAGTTTCTTGGTCTCTCGGTCCATGATTTCTACTGGTTTTTCCACGACATGAAGTGTCTCGTTTATTTGTAAATCTTCGAGTGGAACATGCAGATTCTCTTCAGCTAGGTATTTCTTGAGGTTCGAGACGTGGAAAGTCGGATGGACGTTGTTAAGTTCTGCCGGTAGTTCGAGTCGATATGTCACTTTGCCAATTCTTTCAGAATCTTAAAGGGACCCACGTATCGTGGCGCTAGTTTTCCTTTCTTTCCGAAGCGGATCACTCATTTCCAAGGTGCAACCTTTAAGAGAACGTGATCTCCCACTTCGAACTGTAGGGGCTTGGGGTGTTTATCGTCATAACTCTTTTGATGTCTCCGAACTTTCAAGAGATTGTCTCTGATTTGGAGGATTTTGTCTGTCGTTTCTTAAATTAACTCGGGACCGGTGATTTGTGCTTCTCCGATCTCGTGCCATGCAATAAGCGATCGACATTTTCTTCCATACAGTGCCTCAAAAGGAGCCATTTGAATGCTGGTATGATAACTATTATTGTACGAGAATTCAATTAAAGGTAAATGTGTATCTCAATTACCAGTGAAATCTATGATGCACGCACGAAGCATGTCTTCGAGGGTGCGGATCGTGTGTTCAGTCTGACCGTCGGATTGAGTGTGAAAAGCGGTACTGAGGTTAAGCGTAGTACCGAGAGCGGATTGAAAAGTCTCCCAGAGACGTGAGGTAAAGCAACCATCGCGGTCAGAGATGATGTCACGAGGCATCCCATTTCGACATATGACTTCGTCGGTATAGATTCGTGCTAATCGTTCTACCTTAAAGTCTTCTCGTATGGCAATAAAGTGAGCTGACTTAGTAAGACGATCAACGATAACCCAAATGCTATCGTGACCAGAGGAGGTGCGAGGGAGTTTCGTAACAAACTCCATAGCTATACTCTCCCACTTCCACATCGGGATTTCGGTTGTTCAAGCAAACCAGAGGGCCTTTGGTGTTCGGCTTTACCTTTCGAACAAGTTAAGCACTTTGAGACGTATACGGCGATATCCTTTTTCATGCCCGGCCACCAACTTAGGACGAAGGTCCTGGTACATCTTTTCGGCTCCGGGGTGAATGGAGTATCGAGATTTATGAGCTTCGGTCATTAGCAATTCTCGGAGATTATCATGGCTAGGAATCCAAATACGATCGAGATAATAATAAATGCCATTGGGTTTAACTACGAGCTGGGTTTCAGCACCACATTTCATTTCTTCTTGCAGGGTATTCTCATTAAAACAAGCGAACTGGGCGGAACGAATCATAATTTCGAGATTATTCAAAGCTTGAGAGTCACGAACACTATATACATAGCTTCGTCGACTGAGGGCATCGGCTACGACGTTTGCTTTGCCAGGATGGTAGCGTATCTCACAATTGCAGTCGTTGAGAAGTTCAACCCATCTGCGTTGGTGCATATTTAGTTCCTTTTGATGAAAGATATGTTGTAAGCTCTTATGGTCGATGAAGACCGTACACTTAGTACGGTAAAGGTAGTGTCGCCATATCTTCAATGCAAAACAACTGCACCGAGTTTGAGATTGTGGGTTGTGTAATTCTTCTCGTGGATCTTGAGTTGCCGAGATGCATACGCGATAACCTTGTCTCGTTACATGAGAACACACCAAGACCAAGATTAGAGGCATCGCAATAAACAACGAAATCGTCGTTTCCGTCGGGTAAGGTGAGTACGGGAGCGTTGCATAGCATACGCTTGAGGGTTTGATATGTTTCCTCTTGTTTGGAATCCCAAACGAAAGGTTTATCCTTATGAGTTAAAGCAGTAAGCGGAACAATGATTTTAGAAAAGTCGGCGATGAATCGACGGTAGTAACCCGCCAATCCAAGAAAAGAACGGATTTCGGATGCATTCTTCGGCGTAATCCAACTCTTTACAGCTTCTATCTTTGCAGTGTCGACATGAATTCCTTGACTGTTAACGATATGGCTGAGAAATTGGACTTCTTCGAGCCAGAATTCACATTTTGAGAACTTAGCATAAAGACGATTACCTTGGAGAAGTTCGAGAACTAAACGATGGTGGCGCGCGTGTTCGTCTCTCGACTTTGAGTAGATAAGAATGTCATTGATAAATACGATGACGAAACGATCTAAGAAGGCTTTACACACACGGTTCATCAAATCCATGAAGACCGCGGGTGCATTTGTGAGACCGAAAGGCATGACCACGAATTAAAAATGGCCATAACGAGTACGAAAGGCAGTTTTCGGAATATCTTCTTCTATCACGCTTAACTGATGATAATCGGAACGTAAATCGATCTTAGAAAAAAAAGTAGCACCTTGAAGCTGATCAAATAAGTCGTCGATTCGAGGAAGAGGGTAGCGGTTCTTTATCGTGAGTTTGTTAAGTTCACGATAATCGAGGCACATTCGGAACGTCCCATCTTTCTTTTTCACAAAAAGAACGGGTGCGCCCCATGGTGAAGTGCTCGAGCGTATAAAGCCTTTATCAAGAAGCTCTTGTAGTTGGTTAGATAGCTCGCGCATTTCAGATGGTGCAAGGCGATAGGGAGCTTTAGCAACGGGAGTAGCACCGGGAATTAAATTGATACGGAATTCAACATCACGAGTAGGGTGTCACACCCTCAATTTCCACTTGCGGAGTTTTACCGCGAGGCGTGTGAACAAACCAGAATCTGAGACACTAGTAATATCGAACGAACTCTATATGATTTATTTAAAACGTTTTCCAAAAACATTTGTTTACCCATTCATAATTATTTTCAATTTGTCTTAGTTTAGTTTCAAAGTTTAGCGGAAGCATTAGTTTCTAAGTTGTGCGGAAGCATTAAATTAAAGTAAAGTAAAGTAACGGGCGCCAACATAAACGCCAAAAACCAAAAATCCCAAACAATATTTGTAAATGAGACTCGATAAAAATATGTCTTGGTCAATGCAAGTGAGTGCACCTAGCTCTCCTAGCGTCCTGAGAAACATGTAAAGAAACAAGTGTCAACAATAAAGAAGAGTGAGTTCACAGGTTTTTATAAGTTCATTAGTTCGGTTAAAAGTTTGTTTCCCCCGTTATCCCTAACCCGAGATAACGATTTAGTTCCATTATTCCTAACCCGGAATAATAATGTTGGTTCCATTATTCCTAACCCGGAATAATAGTGATGTCGGTTCGTAATTAAGTTCAATGTTAACATGTAGGTAGTGAGCCTAAAGTTACGTCACATAAGTGTTCGCGATCGAAGCTGACTTTTGTGCCTCCGTGTTGCCAGGTCTATCACTGACCATGGCGAAAGTTAGGCCAAATTATTCACCCGTTGACCATACCCGGTCGGCTAGCGCGACTAGCTCGGGTGGGGCTTGTCGGGCCCAGTAGTTCTACTTATAATTTCCCCGCTATCTAACCCAATACTAACGATCCGAGAGTTTGTCGAGGACTTCCGTGATATAGCTGCTTAGTGACCATAACGTACATTAACATTAACTTAGTTACCGAGTAGTTTAACGACGTTAATTTCGCATAACGTAAAAAGATAGACTTATAGAATGTATACATGTTTCTCCCCTTGTTGTTTAAAACCGGATAAAATAGGGGCCGTGAACTCACCTTTAATTGCTCGGTTAGTGTAACACAGAAGTAGCAAATGATGGGACCGCTAATTGCGTCCTAACATGTCAATCGATTTAAAGTTAGTGTGTGAACACACTGATATAAACCCTACGCATAACTAATATACAATGCGGCACGCATAATAACAATTTCGAAAACACAATCATGCATGCAAAGTATCATCATACCAAAATAGTGATCAAACCAACTTGTCATAAACACAAATCAACTCATACAACACTTTGGTACACACATACGCAAGTTATCATGTTTCAGCTTGTACGCTCATAACTAGGCTGTTTTTGAGGATTTTTATAAAATAGTTCCAACGTTCTAAAAATTCCAATTTCTTTACAGGAGATGTCAACTAAACTATAGAATTTTATGTAAAATTTTCAAGTCCTAAAACTTTACCAATTATTTATGAACATTTATATACTAGGCTGCAGTCAGATTCGTTGTTTTCTGACTGCAGTCCACGGGAGAAATTATTGAAAAATCATCGTTCATCCAATTAACAAAATTCCAGTGGGAGTTTTCCGGAAATTTCCGTCTCCAGTTACTGTACAAATTTCGTGACCCAACCCTCTACAGATTATGAGATCCGACTCGATAAACAACTAAAAAATTTTCAGAATTTACGCAGCTTCAGCTGCTGCACTTAAATGACCACTTAAAAATAGCAAACGACCTCAGAAAAATATGAATCCAGCGCCATTAGAAGTCTTTTTCAAAAATATACGTTTTAGGATTCAGAAAATCCACTTTTCGATAAATAATGACCAGGTTACAGCCAATTGAAGTTGGCTGTAAATACCATTCAGCAACCTGTTTTCGACTTTCATCGCAATAGAACACGCTTAAACGATCAAGACTCTAATTAACAATGATCAAGAACAGGTTTATTTGTCATATATCATCATGTACATCAATACCCATGCAAACCCTAATCATATGATATGATTTTTATCACAAAAACGCAGCCTATGATTTTTGTATTCATCCAAACATCACAATCGCAAAAACTCGCACAATCAACCGAACTAAACATAAATCATAACACTTTTCATAACCATGATTCAAACAATACATACAATCATGATCAAGATTTCACAAACCCTAATGTGATTTGCAAAACAATTAAAATCCTAACCTTGATACGATGAAGATTAGCGAACCGGGAACGAGATTGGAATCAATCCGGGTTGAAGGCTTGTGCGATCGAGAGAGGGGGGGGGGGCTGCCGTTGGTTTCTTAGAGCTAGGGTTTGTGTTTCTTTTTTTTTTTTTTTGAAACATAACACCTGCATGTCCCTATTTATATAAAACATGGAAAAGAAGGAGAAAGGGGTGGAGGTGGGCTTGCGACCGCAAAGGGGAGGGGGGGGGGCGGTTTGGGTGAGTAACTTGGGCCTCAAGTTTAGGCTAGTTACTTGGGCCACAAGGAGGTGAGGTCGACACGTTTCGCGGCTCGGTTTGGTTCGGCAATTTACTTAATATTTATTTTTATTTTTGTAACTAATAATCGCGAAATCAAAACGCGATACAATAATTCTACAAACGTAAATCAAAACATGATATAATAATTCTACCAACGTCTTATAACACATAGCACGTAATTCACCCAATGAATTCACAAAGTTAGTGTAGTTATTACGAGCGTGTAATTAAGTTCTCCGAATCAATTTAGCGTAGGAATGAATAACCGTGAAGTAGCGCGTTTAAGATACCTGAAAAGCCGGGATGTCACATTATCCCCATTTTGAAAGAATTTTCGTCCCGAAAATTGAGTAAACACGGTTTAGAATGCAACGCACAAAGATTCAGTTTGATAGCAATGGTACAAGAAATTCCCAGGCTGTCATATCATCCCCATGTTGAAAGAATTTTCGTCCCGAAAATTTAGTTGGTGGTAACATTAGCTTGCTGCTCAGCTGCAAAAAGGTGTGGGTATTTGCTTTTCATTTGGTCCTCTCTTTTCCACGTGAACTCCGGTCCACGCTTAGAATCCCAACGAACCTTGACGATCGGTATCTTGCTGTGCCTTCGAGTCTTGATCTCACGATCCATGATCTCGATAGGTTGTTCCACAAAGTGTAGTTGTTCATCCACTTGAATCTTATCCAATGGAATGACTAGGGTCTCATCTGATAGACACTTCTTCAGATTTGACACGTGAAAAACGTTGTGAACTCCACTGAGTTCGGCAGGAAGGTCTAATTGATAAGCTACGGGCCCGATACGCTTCAAGATCACGAATGGGCCTACGTACTGTGGGTTTAGTTTGCCTCGTTTCCCAAAACAGATTACACCCTTCCAGGGTGATACCTTTAGTAGGACGCGGTCGCCTACTTGAAATTCGAGCGGTTTGCGTCGTTGATCAGCGTAGCTTTTCTGTCGATCTCGTGCTGCTGCCATGCGGTTTCTGATTTGCACAATCTTTTCAGTAGCCTCAAGTATCAACTCAGGACCTGTGAGTTGACTGTCACCGACTTCTGCCCAACAGATCGGTGATCTACATTTGCGACCGTATAATGCCTCAAACGGTGTCGCTTGAATACTCGTATGGTAACTGTTGTTATACGAGAATTCCACTAAAGGCAGATGGATTTCCCAACTGTTCCCAAAGTCTACCACACATGCCCTAAGCATGTCTTCCAAGGTCTGAATAGTCCTTTCACTTTGACCATCCGTCTGAGGGTGATAAGCTGTGCTCATATCTAAGCGTGTGCCCAACGCTTTCTTAAGTGACTGCCAAAAGTTGGACGTGAAACGAGCATCTCTGTCTGAGATGATGGATGTTGGCACTTCGTGCCGAGAAACTACTTCCTTAATGTAGATGCGAGTCAACTTATCCATCTTATCTGTTTCTTTGATCGCTAGAAAGTGTGTGGACTTAGTTAAACGATCCACGATTACCCATATGGTATCGCAACCACCCGGAGTTCGCGGGAGTTTAGTGATAAAGTCCATCGAGATCTGATCCCATTTCCACACTGGGATCTCAGGTTGTTGAAGTAGCCCTGATGGCTTCTAGTATTCCACCTTGACTTTTGCACAAGTCAAACACTTGCTCACGTAGGTGGCTATATCCACTTTCATGTTGGGCCACCAGTACGCGGCTTTAAGGTCTTGATACATCTTATCTGAACCAGGATGGACAGAGTATCGGGATTTGTGAGCTTCGTCCATAAATAGCTTCCTGAGGTCTCCGTAGAGAGGTACCCATATACAATTCATGAAATACCGGGTACCATTGGGTTTTACTTCCCATTCGCGTTCCATCTTTCCCACAGATTCGGCCTTAATGTTTTCTTCCTTAACTGCTTCTAGCTGCGCATTGCGTATCTGCTTGGGTAAACCCGAATGAATGGTGAATTGTAATGCTCGTACCCGACGAGGTTTCAAGTGCTCCTTCCTACTGAGGGCATCAGCTACCACGTTAGCTTTACCCGGGTGATACCGAATGGCACATTCATAATCGTTTAGGAGTTCGACCCAGCGACACTGTCGCATGTTCAACTCCTTCTGGTCAAAGATATGCTGGAGGCTCTTGTGATCTGTGTAGATTGTGCACTTTGTTCCATATAGGTAGTGTCTCCAAATCTTAAGCGCAAACACCACTGCTCCCAATTCCAGGTCATGTGTTGTGTAGTTTTTCTCGTGAACCTTCAATTGTCGGGACGCATACGCGATGACCTTATCACGTTGCATGAGTACGCATCCCAATCCCTGAATGGAAGCGTCACAATATACCACAAAATCATCAGTCCCTTCCGTCAAGGACAGAATGGGTGCACTGCAAAGTTTCTGCTTCAGCAATTGAAATGCCGCTTCCTGCTTGTCACCCCAAGCATACTTAGTGCCTTTCTGGGTGAGAGTGGTAAGCAGTTGCGCGATCTTTGAAAATCCCTTGATGAAATGTCTGTAGTAACCAGCCAAACCCAAAAATTGGCGGATCTCTGTCGGTGTCCTGGGTGCTTCCCAGTTCTTGATAGCATCGATCTTGGCAGGATCAACGTGGATACCCTTTTCATTCACGATATGCCCGAGGAACTGAACTTCCCAAATCCAGAAATCACACTTTGAAAGCTTGGCATATAGTTTCTCCTGTTGAAGTAATTCCAGCAATAATCGTAGATGTTCAGCATGTTCTTCTTCACCCTTAGAGTAGATGAGTATGTCATCGATGAACACAATGACAAACTTGTCGAGATACGGCTTACACACGCGGTTCATGAGGTCCATGAACTCCACGGGTGCGTTGGTGAGACCGAAGGGCATGACCAAGAACTCATAATGGCCATACCGAGTACGAAATGCCGTCTTAGAGATATCCTCCTCCCTGACGCGTAACTGGTGATAACCGGACCGTAGATCAAACTTGGAGTAGTAGCTTGACCCTTGAAGTTGGTCGAAGAGATCGTTGATGCGAGGTAATGGGTATCGGTTCTTGACGGTAACCTTATTGAGTTCCCTGTAGTCGATGCACATGCGGAAGGTCCCGTCCTTCTTTTTGAAAAAAAGGACCGGAGCTCCCCATGGCGAAGTACTGGGTCGGATAAATCCTTTTCCAACAATTCCTGAAGTTGGGTAGACAGCTCTTGCAGCTCTGCTGGAGCTAGGCGGTATGGGGCCTTGGCGATAGAGTTGCATGGTTCGCCAATTCGATTTTAAACTCCACTTGTCGATGTGGTGGAAGACCATGTAACTCCTCTGGAAATACATCAGAAAAGTCACGGACGACGGGGGTATCTTCTATACGCTTCTCGTCCTTAGGCTGCTCGGTGACCAGTGCGAGCAAAGCGAAGGAGTTCTTCCTCCGAAGATACTTCTGAGCTTGCATGTAAGAGATGATGTTTGTGACGGCGCCTGCCTTCTCGCCTTGCACCATCAAGACTTCATCGTTAGAGAGCGGAATACGGATAGATTTCTCGAAGCAGTGGACTTCAGCTCGGACGTCGGATAGCCAGTCCATTCCGGCTACCACGTCAAAACTACCCAGGGTAGTTGTCATCAGATCAATGGTAAAGGTGTGACCCGCGAGTTTAAGTTGGCAGCCGGTTACTAAATGGGTCACATCTACAGATTTACCATCGGCTAGTTCTATGACGTAAGGGGTCTCTAGGGGTTTAGGCGTGAGATTTAGGTTCTTCCTAAAAGACTTAGATATTAAACTCCTATCCGCACCCGTATCAAAAAGTACAGTAGCAAAATGTTCGTTAAGGGGAAACTTACCGGTGACCACGTTCGAGTCGTTTCTAGCCTCTCCGCGGCCTAGCGTGAATGCACGACCTTTGGCACCTCCTGTGCCACCATTTCCATTGTTGTTGTTGTTGTTGTTGTTGTTGTGGTTGTGGTTGTTGTTGTTGTTGTTGTTCCCACCATTGTTGTTGTTACGAAGTTGCGGGCAGTCTCGCTTGAAATGGGTAGTGCTACCGCACTGATAGCACCCCCGGTTAATACCTTGCTGTTGAATCTGGTGCTGATTTTGATTTTGTCGAGACACGATTTCCCCGCGACAATCCCTTGCCGCATGTCCCGTTTTGCCACATCGTTGGCAGCGATTTCCAGCACAAGGGCCGTGATGATGGAGGTTACAACGATTACATTGCGGCTTTCGACCAACATAGCCGCTGGTGTTCTGGGTGTTGCTGGCGGACTGATTGTTGTTGAAATTGTTGAACCGTTTCTGGTTTCCTTGTTGTGGCTGGGCTGACGAAGACTGTCGAGCAGGCGAGTCTTCAAATTTTCTTTTGTTATCAGGGAGTTGCACCCTGAGATGACAACTTCCTTTGTTCCACCGCCTTATCGGTGAGTTTGTGCGCCAACCTGATCGCTTGATGTTCCGTCGCAGGGTTACTAGACATTACCATGCCCTGGATCTCAGGGACCAGACCCCCAAGATAAAACTCAAGTCGTTTTTCAACGGTGTTAGCCAGATCGGGACATAGGAACACCAGATCGTGATGTTTCGCCATGTACGCTTCAATTTCAGATCCTACCATCTTATGGTTCCATAGCGCTTGCTCCAACTGCTGAACTCTGTCCCGTAGACAGTACTCCTCTTTGATTAGGGCCTTAAACTCGGCCCAGCCATTGCGTTTGCAGCAATAAGTCCACGCGTTTGGACTTGTGCGTTCCACCAGGTTAATGCCCCATCTTCCAGCGTTGAGGCAGCATACTTGACCTTATTGGCCTCAAGGAAATTGCACATCTTGAACACCGATTCGGACTTTTCAATCCAACGGACCAGTCCTATGGGTCCTTCTGCACCCGTGAATTTGCTCGGTTTCGCATCGAGGAACATCTTGTAGGGGTTAAGACCCCCTCCTGCTGCTGGTGGGTTTTGAACACCTGCCAGAGCAGCATTCACGTGTTCTTGGATCATTGCGGCTAATTCTTCAGGTGTCATGTTGAGGTTTCCACAACGTCCAGTTGCCATTTCAGATCTTTGTAAGACAACACAAACACACACGGATAAGTATATAGATCCAATATAGTTATCATACTCCAAACTTCAATCATCATACAAGTTATGTCAACCCAACAAATTAAACAATAGAAGGGAACATTCGATTAAATAAATTTCAATGTCTCACAAAATACCAACCAAACATCTCAGTTTAACTATTAAATTTCAAGTTCAAACATAAGTGGAAACAAACAAACTAAAGAAAAACAAAGCGGGAATTGGCGAGACGAGTCAGTCTTCTACGTCTCCATCTCCCAAGTCGCTATCGTTGCCGTCATCCTCTGCGGCGTTTTCAGCTTCAACCGCCGGTTCCTGTTCCGGCTCCTCTTCCTCCGGATCCTCCTCCGGGTCCTCTACTGGCGCTGGAGGGACCGGTGCTGGGGCGGGTACTGGGACAGGTGCTTGATTCTGCTCAAGTTCTTGAATCCTCCAACTGGACTCAAGGACCCTGTATTCGAGCCAGTCAGCCCTCAGCTGCTCAGCACGAAAATCCTTAGCTAAAATGTTGCGAGCTTTCTTATTCTCATATTGCTCTTCCTCGAGCTTTCCAGTTTTACCAGTTAGTTGACGTATCATCCATCCTTGTGCTTCGATAGTCTCCTGCATTCTCTCTAGTTGTTCCTGTTGTTTCCTTATCATATCCCTAAGTAGGTCGTCCCCTACCTCTAACGAATTGACCGATTCGATCGGCATAGCGGTGGTCGGACGGGAGGACGACTCCTCTCCTAGAGCGAGTCTTTTCCTAGCAGCTGAGCATGTCTCCACGCCATGAGGTGGTGAGGGTTCGATCATAGGTGCCTTCCCCGGCACCCTTGGTTGTAGAGGTTTGTCGGATGATGATGATGACATTGCCTGTTGGGTTGTGTAGTTAGTTACGAGTTGCGTTCATCACAATATACATTTATATCTTACATAAAACAGTTGTAGTATAACACATAACAAAATATCACAGTTCGGTGCCAACTAAGTCTAATGTCGTGTAATCAGCTATAGTTTAGGTCTACTTTTAATGCAAACCTGGTTCTCTATAGCCAGAGGCTCTGATACCAATCTGTCACACCCTCAATTTCCACTTGCAAAGTTTTACCGCGAGGCATGTGAACAAACCAGAATCTGAGACACTAGTGATATCGAACGACTCTATATGATTTATTTAAAACGTTTTCCAAAAACATTTGTTTACCCATTCATAATTATTTTCAATTTGTCTTAGTTTAGTTTCAAAGTTTAGCGGAAGCATTAGTTTCTAAGTTGTGCGGAAGCATTAAAGTAAAGTAAAGTAAAGTAATGGGCGCCAACATAAACGCTAAAAACCAAAAATCGCAAACAATATTTGTAAATGAGACTCGATAAAAATATGTCTTGGTCAATTGTAAGTGAGTGCACCTAGCTCTCCTAGCGTCCTGAGAAACATGTAAAGAAACAAGTGTCAACATTAAAGAAGAGTGAGTTCACAGGTTTTTATAAGTTCATTAGTTCGGTTAAAAGTTTGTTTCCCCCGTTATCCCTAACCCGAGATAACGATTTAGTTCCATTATTCCTAACCCGGAATAATAATGTTGGTTCCATTATTCCTAACCCGGAATAATAATGATGTCGGTTCGTAATTAAGTTCAATGTTAACATGTAGGTAGCGAGCCTAAAGTTACGTCAAATAAGTGTTCCCGATCGAAGCTGACTGTTGTGCCTCCGTGTTGCCAGGTCTATCACTGACCATGGCGAAAGTTAGGCCAAATTATTCACCCGTTGACCATACCCGGTCGGCTAGCGCGACTAGCTTGGGGGGGGCTTGTCGGGCCCAGTAGTACTACTTATAATTTCCCCGCTATCTAACCCAATACTAACGATCCGAGAGTTTGTCGACGACTTCCGTGATATAGCTGCTTAGTGACCATAACGTACATTAACATTAACTTAGTTACCGAGTAGTTTAACGACGTTAATTTCGCATAACGTAAAAAGATAGACTTATAGAATGTATACATGTTTCTCCCCCTGTTGTTTAAAACCGGATAAAATAGGGTCCGTGAACTCACCTTTAATTGCTCGGTTAGTGTAACACAGAAGTAGCAAATGATGGGACCGCTAATTGCGTCCTAACATGTCAATCGATTTAAAGTTAGTGTGTGAACACACTGATATAAACCCTACGCATAACTAATATACAATGCGGCACGCATAATAACAATTTCGAAAACACAATCATGCATGCAAAGTATCATCATACCAAAATAGTGATCAAACCAACTTGTCATAAACACAAATCAACTCATACAACACTTTGGTACACACATACGCAAGTTATCATGTTTCAGCTTGTACGCTCATAACTAGGCTGTTTTCAAGGATTTTTATAAAATAGTTCCAACATTCTAAAAATTCCAATTTCTTTACAGCAGATGTCAACTAAACTGTAGAATTTTATGTAAATTTTTCAAGTCCTAAAACTTTACCAATTATTTATGAACATTTATATACTAGGCTGCAGTCAGATTCGTCGTTTTCTGACTGCAGTCCACGGGAGAAATTATTTAAAAATCATCGTTCATCCAATTAACAAAATTCCAGTGGGAGTTTTCCGGAAATTTCCTTCTCCAGTTACTGTACAAATTTCGTGACCCAACCCTCTACAGATTATGAGATCCGACTCGATAAACAACTAACAAATTTTCAGAATTTACGCAGCTTCAGCTGCTGCACTTAAATGACCACTTAAAAATAGAAAACGAACTCAGAAAAATATGAATCCAGCGCCATTAGAAGCGTTTTTAAAAAATATACGTTTGAGGCTTCAGAAAATACACTTTTCGATAAATAATGACCAGGTTACAGCCAATTGAAGTTGGCTGTAAATACCATTCAGCAACCTGTTTTCGACTTTCATCGCAATAGAACACGCTTAAACGATCAAGACTCTAATTAACAATGATCAAGAACAGGTTTATTTGTCATATATCATCATGTACATCAATACCCATGCAAACCCTAATCATATGATATGATTTTTATCACAAAAACGCAGCCTATGATTTTTGTATTCATCCAAACATCACAATCGCAAAAACTCGCACAATCAACCGAACTAAACATAAATCATAACACTTTTCATAACAATGATTCAAACAATACATACAATCATGATCAAGATTTCACAAACCCTAATGTGATTTGCAAAACAATTAAAATCCTAACCTTGATACGATGAAGATTAGCGAACCGGGAACGAGATTGGAATCAATCCGGGTTGAAGGCTTGTGCGATCGAGAGAGGGGGTGGGGGGGGCTGCCGTCGGTTTCTTAGAGCTAGGGTTTGTGTTTCTTTTTTTTGAAACATAACACATGCATGTCCCTATTTATATAAAACAAGGAAAAGAAGGAGAAAGGGTTGGGGTGGGCTTGAAACCGCAAAGGGGGGGGGGGCGGTTTGGGTGAGTAACTTGGGCCCCAAGTTTAGGCTAGTTACTTGGGCCACAAGGAGGTGAGGTCGACACGTTTCGCGGCTCGGTTTGGTTCGGCAATTTACTTAATATTTATTTTTATTTTTGTAACTAATAATCGCGAAATCAAAACGCGATACAATAATTCTACAAACGTAAATCAAAACATGATATAATAATTCTACCAACGTCTTATAACACATAGCACGTAATTCACCCAATGAATTCACAAAGTTAGTGTAGTTATTGCGAGCGTGTAATTAAGTTCTCCGAATCAATTTAGCGTAGGAATGAATAACCGTAAAGTAGCGCGTTTAAGATACCTGAAAAGCCGGGATGTCACATAGGGGGTAAACCGGGTAAATCGTCGGGAAAACTCTAGGAAATTCGCAAACAACGGGTACATCTTTCCAGGTTTTCTTTTCTTTCTCCGGGTTCATGATGTGGGCTAGGAAGGCAACGCATTGCTTTCACAGATGCTTGCTCGCTTGAGTACATGACATAAGCATCAACTTCTTTGAGGGAGTCTCGCCATAGACATGTAGTTGATCACCGTTTGAAAGAGGAAAGCGAATCATTTTATCAAAGCAAACAACTTCAACATGATTTTCACGAAGAAAATCCATGCCTACTATGATATTGAAGCTACCTAATTGCATATGTATGAGATTGATCGAGAAGATGTGGTTGTTGAGATCGAGAGTACAACCACGTAGGACGGAGTTAACAGTAAAGGTTCTTCCAGTGCCGACTTCCACATCGAAAGTCTTTGGGAGTTTAGCGCGTTTACATTTTAAAACTTTTTCGAATTCTAACGATACAAAACAGTTATCGGCACCAGTATCAAATAAACATGAAGCATAAATACCATTAACAAGGAACGTACCATTGACAACATTGTTGTCGTTCTGAGCCTGGCGATGATTAAGATTGAAGGCCCCTTCCACGCGTAGGCTCTGGTTGCTGCTGTTGAGGCTGTGGTGGCTGTGGCTGAGGCTGCTGTTGGGGCTGCTGCTGAGGCTCTTGTTTCATGTCCCTGTTTGGGCAGACATTACTAAAGTCGTTTGGATCACCACATGTGTAGCAAGCACGTTCCTTTAGGGCTGGTGCTTGTGGCTGGAACTGCTGCTGGTTAGCTCGAGGTGTAAGAGGTGGAGCTGGTAGAGCTGGTGTTGCGGGTGCTTGAGGAGCTGGCTGACGGGGACCTGAACGGCAGCTGACGGTAAAGTGGCCGTAAATGTTGCAGTTGGTGCAGAAGCAACAATTGCCTCCAAGCGCATAGTGATAAGTGCATCTCGAGCACAATGGATGAGAACCAGTATACGCACGCTTTGCTGGCGGTGCGTTTGGTGAAGTAGACTGAAGCGGTTGAGGGTTTGGTGGTGCAATAGCTGCACAGTTCTTGCTCGGGTTCTCTCTCTTGCGACCTCGGCGACTGGACTTTGACTCTCGAGACTGATCGGTAGGAGCACTCGGCTCAGTGATAGCTTGGTTCGCGACTTTGCTGTGGTTCTTGAAGTAACCAGCCTAAACACGTTTGTCGTTGATCTCTGCGGCGAGCTAATAAGTTTCCTCAATGGTGACTGGACGCGCGACTTGAAAAAAATCAGCGACGCAATCGGGTAGAGCACGGAGGTATTTCTTGATTGCTTTCTCAGTAGTGTCCACCTGACTGGGACAGATAATACTCAACTGCTTGAATCGTGCTTTGAGGCCAGCGTTGTAGGGACCGTCTTGATTGATATCCCAGAACTCATTATCCAGCTTTTGAACTTCATGAGGAGGACAGATTTCCTTAATCATGACTGCCCTAAGTTCCTCCCAAGTGAGCCCATAAGCTTCGTCGTTCCCGCGTTTGTTACGCGCCGCGGTCCACCAATCAAGAGCCCTCGACTGGAACACGCCGGTAGCGTTGATGGTGCGGAGATGTTCGGGACACCCACTCTGGCGGAATGTGACCTCGATAGAATCGAACCAGTGGAACATAGCACTCGGCCCATCCATGCCGGTGAAACTGAGTGGTCCACATGCCTTGAACTGCTTAAAGTTGAAAGAGGACTTGTGTGCGTCGGCCTTTGAGTCCACTGACGTGTTGCTGCTGGCAGCCTGGATCTCGCTGACGATCTGAGGGATGACTTTAGCCATCTGCTTGGCTACCAGCGAAGAGATGCGCTTATCAGCGTTGTTGCGCTGGATGTTCCTCCACGTGTGCGATCCCATGGAAGACATCTACAAGAAGGATTTGATTGGATGAGATTTGATTATAATAGCTTTATGTTCAATAGTTTATTATTATTATTATTATTATTATTATTATTATTATTATTCAATTAAGGCACAAACACATAAGCACGTATACACGTCAGCACATAAGCACTTAAGCACATAATCACGTAGGCACATAATCACATAAGCACATATTTTGCATGTGTTCATCTTCAAACTAAATCATGCGTAGCACGTATGAGATGCGTTATAATCGCGTAATTAGCGAGTAAAGCTGCGTATGAGGATATTCGCGTAAGGAGGGTTGAGCGTTTTAGTTTGGTTGGTGAATTAATTAGCGTTTTAGATTGCGAGAGCTGTACGAGTTGTGCATATATCGGTAGAGCGTGAAAGTGATAATCGAGAAATCGACAACGCGAGAAATCAAATAAGCGTAAAATCCATAAATTTAAACTCATAAATAATAAATAGACTCGATGATGCGTAAAATCGACGATTGCAGGCTTAAATCAATTGGGAGTGTCCTGGGTTTTGAGACAGCGACTACCCAAAGTGGTTTGAGAATTCTCTGAGTTCGGACACACGATTTTGCCTAATAGACAAATGCTCTCGCCGTACAACGGTTAACGGCATTTATCCTTCCAGTTACGTCATGTTCCGAGTCATCGAAATAATCGAGACTTTGGTGAGATTGAAAATCGAGGAGTGGAACTAGTTATTAAGATGCGGGTTTCACCCCTAACTTAACAACCTCATTCCTGGTTGTGGTTATGCTCACCGAAAAAATCGGGAGTTCCACTAGATAGAAATGAAGATTTTCGTCAAGGTTTGGATATCACTCCTAACTCAACGAATGTATCTCATGCGAGAGAATGCACGGAGTGAATGATCTATCGAGAGTTCTTGTTTCACACCTATTCTCACTTGATCACTCGTTTTGTGTGATACGAGCGTTTTTCACGTGTATTGTGGTAGCTTTAGGAAAAGCATACGTAGTTTAAAAGTCCGTTTTGAATGCAGGTGATCAAATTCGGGCGAAGTTGCTCACTTCGGGCGAACTTGACTTTCAAGAGAACTTGTTTTAAGTTTTGAGAGGGGACAAACAACTTTGAGCGAACTTGGTCAATAACCCACAGGTCCCAGGATCGAAACCTGGCTCTGATACCAATATGTCACACCCCAACCGATGGCGGAAACATCGGGGCGTGGCACTAGGCGAACCAGATTGTCTTATGAGAAATTCCATAACACTATTTAAGCGACAATATTTAAAAGTCAATATCCCATACTATCAACATATAATCCTTAAACAAGTTACAAAATACTATGTAATCTCATAAAACAATTTAAGTTCGATCTCCCCTAGATTTTATTACAATGCGTTTCTAAAAGTAAGATCCTGGATCCAATTCTGCAAGATGTCATCAACGTGCCACATATGTTAAAATAAAACGTCAATACAATTAAGTAAGGGCGAGCATACAGGTTTGCGTACAGTATAGATATAAAAGCGTTTAGCATACACCGCATGACATACGTAAGAGTTGTGAACTGTGTATCTACTAGATTCAAGTAAACCAACAAACCGCGATTGATCGAGGCATGCGAACAAGGGTCCACATCCTTAAGAGAAAATAAATGCGAAATAAACATGCGAGCCTTAACAACCCTGGGCCTCCGGGTGGCGGGTCAACCTCTAGCTAGCTATCATGTTAAGGGTGGCGTACTAGCAATCAAGTAACACATACAATTCAGCAGCTTTCACGTATAGTCATGTATAGCGGATTGCGAATAAGAGTTTGAGTTGTGTGATTTGATTTGATATATAACATATGTGACACCCAAAAGTGCGTTTAAGCGTAAAGGGGTTCAAGTATACTAACAGTTGGTGCGATTTACGAGAGGTATGGGATCTAATGTGAGTTGAGGAGAGCGCCGGAGCAGCATGTAAGTGAACAGAAGTGCATCGGTCTTCCGAATTGCTGAAACGGTCGAAACGTGACAGAGCAGAGTACAAGTTCGGGCGAAGTTGTACCAATTCCTTGGGATTGGTACAAGTTCGGGCGAACTTGACTGTTTGGACTTACTGGTGGTATATGTTCGGGCGAACTTGTCTGGTCTCCTGAGAAACTAGACAAGTTCGGGTGAAATGTGACCTCGATAGAATCGAACCATTGGAACATAGCACTCGGCCCATCCGTGCCGGTGAAACTGAGTGGTCCACATGCCTTGAACTGGTTAAAGTTGAAAGAGGACTTGTGTGCGTCGTCCTTTGAGTCCACTGACGTGTTGCTGCTGGCAGCCTGGATCTCGCTGACGATCTGAGGGATAACTTTAGCCATCTGCTTGGCTACCAGTGAAACGATGCACTTATCAGCGTTTTTGCGCTGGATGTTCCTCCGCGTGTGCGATCCCATGGAAGACATCTACATGAAGTATTTGATTGGATGAGATTTGATTATAATAGGTTTATGTTCAATAGTTTATTATTATTATTATTATTATTAGTATTATTATTATTATTATTATTATTATTATTATTATTATTATTATTCAATTAAGGCACAAACACATAAGCATGTATACACGTCAGCACATAAGCACGTAAGCACATACTCACGTAGGCACATAATCACATAAGCACATATTTTGCACGTGTTCATCTTCAAACTAAATCATGCGTAGCACGTATGAGATGCGATATAATCGCGTAATTAGCGAGTAAAGCTGCGTATGAGGACATTCGCGTAAGGTGGGTTGAGCCTTTTAGTTTGGTTGGTGAATTAATTAGCGTTTTAGATTGCGAGAGCTGTGCTAGTTGTGCATATATCGGTAGAGCGTGAAAGTGATAAATCGAGAAATCGATAACGCGAGAAATCAAATAAGCGTAAAATCCATAAATTTAAACACATAATTAATAAATAGACTCGATGATGCATAAAATCGACGATTGCAGGCTTAAATCAATTGGGAGTGTCCTGGGTTTTGAGACAGCGACTACCCAAAGTGGTTTGAGAATTCTCTGAATTCGGACACACGATTTGGCCTAATAGACAAATGCTCTCGCCGTACAACGGTTAACGGCATTTATCCTTCCAGTTACGCACCAGGGTCAACACTAGTTTTTTCAAAGTAGGGTATTGAGTTTCTAGTCCTGCTAATACCCTGCTAATATAATAAATAGGTGTTTGAACCCCATTATGTTCGACCATCAGTACCGCGCTGACCGCGTGATATGCTGTTGAGATGTACATTTTTAATGTTTCATCGGGGTGACGTCATGTTCCGGGTCATCGAAATAATTGAGACCTTGGTGAGATTGAAAATCGAGGAGTGGAACTAGTTATTAAGATGCGGGTTTCACCCCTAACTTAACAACCTCATTCCTAGTTGTGGTTATGCTCACCGAAAAAATCGGGAGTTCCACTAGATAGAAATGGAGATTTTCGTCAAGGTTTGGATATCACTCCTAACTCAACGAATGTATCTCGTGAGAGAGAATGTACGAAGTGAATGATCTATCGAGAGTTCTTGTTTCACACCTATTCTCGACTTGATCACTCGTTTTGTGTGATACGAGCGTTCTTCACGTGTATTGTGGTAGCTTTAGGAAAAGCATATGTAGTTTAAAAGTCCGTTTGAATGCAGGTGATCAAGTTCTGGCGAAGTTGCTCACTTCGGGCGAACTTGACTTTCAGGAGAACTTGTTTTAAGTTTTGAGAGGGGACAGACAACTTCGAGCGAACTTGGTCAATAACCCACAGGTCCCAGGATCGAAACCTGGCTCTGATACCAATATGTCACACCCCAACCGATGGCGGAACCATCGGGCGTGGCACTAGGCGAACCAGATTGTCTTATGAGAAATTCCATAACACTATTTAAGTGACAATATTTAAAAGTCAATATCCCATAGTATCAACATATAATCCTTAAACAAGTTACAAAATACCAAGTAATCTCATAAAACAATTTAAGTTCGATCTCCCCTAGATTTTATTACAATGCGTTTCTAAAAGTAAGATCCTAGATCTAATTCAGCAAGATGTCATCAACCTCCACATATGTTAAAATAAAATGTCAATACAATTAAGTAAAGGCCAGCATACAGCTTTGCGTACACTATAGATATAAAAGCGTTTAGCATACACCGCATGACATACGTAAGAGTTGTGAACTATGTATCTACTAGATTAAAGTAAACCAACAAACCGCGATTGATCGAGGCATGCGAACAAGGGTCCACATCCTAAAGAGAAAATAAATGCGAAATAAACATGCGGGCCTTAACAACCCCGGGCCTCCGGGTGGCGGGTCAACCTCTAGCTAGCTATCATGTTAAGGGTGGCGTACTAGCAATCAAGTAACACATACAATTCAGCAGCTTTCACGTATAGTCATGTATAGCGGATTGCGAATAAGAGTTTGAGTTGTGTGATTTGATTTAATATAGAACATATGTGACACCAAAATGTGCGTTTAAGCGTAAAGGGGTTCAAGTATACTAACAGTTGGTGCGATTTACGAGAGGTATGGGATCTGATGTGAGTTGAGGAGAGCGCCGGAGCAGCATGTAAGCGAACAGAAGTGCATCAGTCTTCCGAATTGCAGAAACGGTCGAAACGTGACGGAGCAGAGTACAAGTTCAGGGTGAAGTTGTACCAATTCCTTGGAATTGGTACAAGTTCGGGCGAACTTGACTGTTTGGACTTACTGGTGGCACAAGTTCGGGCGAACTTGTCTGGTCTCCTGAGAAACTGGACAAGTTCGGAGGTATTTCTTGATTGCTTTCTCAGTAGTGTCCACCTGACTGGGACAGATAATCTCAACTGCTTGAATCGGGCTGTGAGGCCAGCTTTGTCGGGACCGTCTTGTTTGATATCCCAGAACTCATTCTCCAGCTTTTGAACTTCACGAGGAGGACAAAATTCCTTAATCATGACTGCCCTAAGTTCCTCCCAAGTGAGCCCGTAAGCTTCGTCGTTTCCGAGTTTGTTACACGCCGCGGTCCACCAATCAAGAGCCCTCGACTGGAACACGCCGGTAGCGTTGATGGTGCGGAGATGTTCGGGACACCCACTCTGGCAGAATGTGACCTCGATAGAATCGAACCAGTGGAACATAGCACTCGTCCCATCCGTGCCGGTGAAAGTGAGTGGTCCACATGCCTTGAACTGCTTAAAGTTGAAAGAGGACTTGTGTGCGTCGGCCTTTAGTCCACTGACGTGTTGCTGCTGGCAGCTTGGATCTCGCTGACGATCTGAGGCTGACTTTAGCCATCTGCTTGGCTACCAGCGAAGCGATGCGCTTATCAGCGTTGTTGCGCTGGATGTTCCTCCGCGTGTGCGATCCCATGGAAGACATCTACATGAAGGATTTGATTGGATGAGATTTGATTATAATAGCTTTATGTTCAATAGTTTTATTATTATTATTATATTATTATTATTATTATTATTATTATATTATTATTATTATTATTATTATTATTATTCAATTAAGGCACAAACACATAAGCACGTATACACGTCAGCACATAAGCACATAACATAGCAATATCCATAAGCACATATTTTGCACATGTTCATCTTCAAACTAAATCATACGTAGCACGTATGAGACGCGATATAATCGCGTAATTAGCGAGTAAAGCTGCGTATGAGGACATTCGCGTAAGGAGGGTTGAGCGTTTTAGTTTGGTTGGTGAATTAATTAGCGTTTTAGATTGCGAGAGCTGTGCGAGTTGTGCATATATCGGTAGAGCGTGAAAGTGATAAATCGAGAATCAATAACGCGAGAAATCAAATAAGCGTAAAATCCATAAATTTAAACACATAAATAATAAATAGACTCGTATGATGCGTAAAATCGACAATTGCAGGCTTAAATCAATTGGGAGTGTCCTGGGTTTTGAGACAGCGACTACCCAAAGTGGTTCGAGAATTCTCTGAGTTCGGACACACGATTTGGCCTAATAGACAAATGCTCTCGCCGTACAACGGTTAACGACATTTATCCTTCCAGTTACGTCATGTTCCGAGGCATCGAAATAATCGAGACTTTGGTGAGATTGAAAATCGAGGAGTGGAACTAGTTATTAAGATGCGGGTTTCACCCCAAACTTAACAACCTCATTCCTAGTTGTGGTTATGCTCACCGAAAAAATCGGGAGTTCCACTAGATAGAAATGAAGATTTTCGTCAAGGTTTGGATATCACTCCTAACTCAACGAATGTATCTCATGCGAGAGAATGCACGGAGTGAATGATCTATCGAGAGTTCTTGTTTTCACACCTATTCTCGACTTGATCACTTGTTTTGTGTGATACGAGCGTTCTTCACGTGTATTGTGGTAGCTTTATGAAAAGCATACGTAGTTTAAAAGTCCGTTTTGAATGCAGGTGATCAAGTTCGGGCGAAGTTGCTCACTTCGGGCGAACTTGACTTTCAAGCGAACTTGTTTTAAGTTTTGAGAGGGGACAGACAACTTCGAGCGAACCTCGTCAATAACCACAGGTCCCAGGATCGAAACTGGCTCTGATACCAATATGTCACACCCCAACCGATGGAGGAAACATTGGGGCGTGGCACTAGGCGAACCAGATTGTCTTATGAGAAATTCCATAACACTATTTAAGCGACAATATTTAAAAGTCAATATCCCATACTATCAACAATAATCCTTAAACAAGTTACAAAATACCAAGTAATCTCATAAAACAATTTAAGTTCGATCTCCCCTAGATTTTATTACAATGCGTTTCTAAAAGTAAGATCCTAGATCCAATTCTGCAAAAGGTCATCAACCTGCCACATATGTTAAAATAAAACGTCAATACAATTAAGTAATGGTGAGCATACATGTTTGCGTACAATATAGATATAAAAGCGTTTAGCATACAGCGCCTGACATACGTAAGAGTTGTGAACTATGTATCTACTAGATTCAAGTAAACCAATAAACCGCGATTGATCGAGGCATGCGAACAAGGGTCCACATCCTAAAAAGAAAATAAATGCGAAATAAAAATGCGATGCTTAACAACCCCGGGCCTCCGGGTGGCGGGTCAACCTCTAGCTAGCTATTAGGTTAAGAGTGGCGTACTAGCAATCAAGTAACACATATAATTCAGCAGCTTTCACGTATAGTCATGTATATCGGATTGCGAATAAGAGTTTGAGTTGTGTGATGTGATTTGATATAGAACATATGTGACACCCAAAAGTGCGTTTAAGCGTAAAGGGGTTCAAGTATACTCACAGTTGGTGCAATTTGCGAGAGGTATGTGATCTGATGTGAGTTGAGGGGAGCGCCGGATCAGCCTGTAAGCGAACAGAAGTGCATCAGTCTTCTGAATTGCTGAAACGGTCAAAACGTGACGGAGCAGAGTACAAGTCGGCCGAAGTTGTACCAATTCCTTGGAATTGGTACAAGTTCAGGTGAACTTGACTGTTTGGACTTACTGGTGGCACAAGTTCGGGCGAACTTGTCTGGTCTCCTGAGAAACTGGACAAGTTCGGGCGAACTTGCCCTGATTGTTGAGGTGTGATACAAGTTCGAGCGAACTTGTCCTGATTCCTTGGAATCAGTACAAGTTCAGGCGAACTTGTGTGTTTTCTGTCAAAATTGATCAAGTTCGGGCGAACTTGGTCACCAATCTGGTGACAAGTTCGAGCGAACTTGATGTTTCCGAGCGAACTTGACTGTTTTGGCATCCAATTTTTGTGTTTTCGCGTCGTTTGCTGAGGAAATCGAGTGTCCATCCCTCCAACCTTAAGCTACTGAGCAAAACCTAGGCTGGAGAGGTCTTTTGGAGCGAGTTTTAGTCATTTTACAGAAACGCAGACTAATCCGGGCGAACTTGATGGTTCGTACGGGCATTGTCAAGCAAGATCTCAATTCATTGTGCTTCCGGATCTGAGATCTTGCTTGACAATGCCTCGTCCCACTTCAAAGTGAACGAAGCATATGTCATTTAGTCCGAATTTGTGTGAAAATCGATGTTTAAAAAGGGTTTACTTAGATGTAAGCATAGATCTAAGTGAAAAACAGAAGTTTTGTAGAAAAAGATGAAGATTTTCGTAAACAGAAGAGTTTTGATGAAATCGAAGGTAAAACCTTGTGCAAAATCATTGTAAAACATTGTTGTTGCATGAAAACGGGTTGATTCTTACTTGGAAATCAAAGGTTTTCGATTTCGGGAGGTTTCGGGCGAACTTGCAGCAAGTTCAAATGAGGAGAGAGCTGAGTATTTGTAGGAGGAGAGGAGAAGTGGGCTGGATACATCAAGTTCGGGCGAACTTGTACCAAGTTTGGGCGAACTTGATGAATTTCCTTGATTTGGAAGCCAGTTCGGGCGAACTTGGCTTATAAGCTGGGTTGTGATAGACTGAGCAAGTTCGGGCGAACTTGTGATGCACAAGTTCGGCCGAACTTGGCCCATTAGCTAAGTTTCATTTGTTATTTTCGCGTTAAGCGCTCGTTTGGCGATTCAGTTCGTATTAGATAGTTATATTATGCGTTTTAGCGAAACGTTAAGCGTCATATTACCATTGAGTTGAGAGGGAGCGAGTTACGTGAGCGTGCGGGCGTTTTAGCTATATTAAACCATACATAAACAAACATAACACATATAAAACATAACTCCACATAATTAACTGCGTTTTGATATGCGATGAGATAAGCGATGCGATGGCACAAGTGGTTATTGTACAACAACACACTCGGCTATTAAAGTAACACAGTTACTTGTGATTGCGTTTGAATTAGCGTTGGGTTTAATAAGCGATTAGATGCGATATAGTTGTGACAAAATGTAATTCCATTAACATAAACTTTTCATAAATCAAATCCCGGAATTACAGTGAAAGATACAACAGAAATAAAAGGAAAAATATAACAACGAATTTACGAGTTGTTACATTTACGCATTATGAAAATTAGTAATTATAAGAACTTATAACTACACATTTGAATAAATAAAATGAATACAAGTATCATGATACACGGTATACCAATTTCAATGATTCCGGGTTATCAAGAAATTTCCAAATGTAGAATTCATGATCCAACCTGAAACAATAAAGATTTTAATACTTCCACATCCAAATAATTATTTTTGTAACGTTGACATGTCATATAGTACTAATAATGAATTTTTCTAATATACATTAATCGGTAAAATAGATTGTAATCACTAACCTGCAAAACCCGAACCACATAATGTAAAGACCATACTTTAATTGTTAAATCAGTTATAACATGTTACAACTTGTAAAAGATAATATAGTTTTGGTGGAGTATACCATTATGTAAATAAAAATTCCTAAGATAATAACAGTCCGGGAAAAAAGAAATAACTAATCTCCTTTTTTCCGCATTAAATGACGGTATCTGTTATGTTTTTCAAAAAATCCTAACAACAACATATAATTGCGAATCATCAGTTTCGGAAAAGCCCTAAGATTCGTTCTTAAACTAAAGAGGAACAAAGCATAGATAATCACAAAAAAACCCTGATACAATGTTTATTTAACATGCATTCAGTAAATGATACAAATACAAACCTATATCATCATTCACTTTATATTTGTAACCGTATATAATGGTTTATTTACGATGATTAGACTCAGATAATAGAAAAAAAAGACTAATAGGTAATTACATGTTGAAAGTACATACCTGTTGTTACAAAATTATACAATGAAAACACTTGAAAGAACTTTGATTATCTATTCGCATTAGATTTAGGGTAAACCCTAGCTGAAGACGGTGATGAAGAAATCTTTGGGTGAAGATTTGAGAGGTGATGGTTGTTGATTTGTAGTGATGTTCTAAGTTTACATAAATATTCGTTCCATACAATCAAAGAAATATAATTTGGTTTACAAAAGCAACCCTTACTGCTTTGTAATTTTGTCGTAATCGGAAGAAAGTTTGTACTTAATACATATCTAAGATAACTATTACTTTTAATTAACAAAAACATTTTAATAATTGGATTTTATAATAATTGTTTAAGATGTAACTCATTAGTCAGTTTATAAGCAGTTTATCTTTTAATAAGTGTTAAATATAAATAAGTGTAGCCTTATGTCATATGTATATATGAATAGCTTTTATAATTAGAGGATAAAAAAACTTTAACTTGGTTTTACAATTGTTGACTATATAAGTGTATTAAATTATATTTTAAAGTTTCCAAATCATCAGAATTTTGCATAAACATAATTCATATGTATTACTAAAATACATACGTGTAGAAATAAAAAAAAGAATATGTATATATATACATATATATATATACACATAAACATATTGATTTATCTTTATACGTACGTATTACTAATGTGTTAAAATCCTGTTTGTATAAAATACAATATTATGCTCAGAAATGGTTTAAATGGATGTTAAAGGCGGTTTAACCGGTGTACCGGTGGAATTAACGGCCACGGGTACTACCAAAATGTTGAAGCGCTTATTAAAACATTACATATATGAATATATATAATATATATATGAAATAACGTATATATTTTTATATGTATACATATATAGACATAGAGTTAAAGTAATGAATTTGATAAATATTTGTTTACCTTTATTTACCATAAAGAAAACGTGAATAGATCTTAAGGGAAACATATGTATAGTATTTGACATGTTCCATAGAAATAACTTTCTTGACCACGAACAATGTAGCATTATGGAAATAGTAATAAAGAAAAACATATCTCTTATTTAAATAAATTATCAACCACAATATTTAGTTCAACGCATCAACCGATCGCAAATGTCTAACACGGAAAACCTTGTAAAAAGTTAACAAAACACACATAAAATATCCCAACTTGAAAACAGAAATAATGGATGTTAAAAAATGTTTGAAGTGACAAAAAACTACTTTTCAACTTTGGGAATTAAGAGACTCGCATGGACAACAACATCGTCTTTGCTCCCATTGTCATTATTAGCAACGTTGTCGACGACTGTGAAGAAACCACATCAACATCATAAACATGATCCAAATTGCGGTTTAATTCACTTTCCATCATCGTATCAGAATTAGTCTTCAAAGCATCCAACGGTGTTGTGAAAATGCTTTTGTTAACTTTAGATATAGGAGTTTCATCGTCTCCGGTTCGGGAGATAGAATCCTGTATAATAAAAACATAAAGTATAGAGACCGAGGGTTAAAAGTAGACCGTCATCGAACAATGATTAAAAGGTTAATTATTAAATGAAGAAATGAAAAACCTTTACTGGTATCTCGACAATAAGATTCGAATATGAAAAACCAGCGTAAACAACTTCCTCATCAGCAGGCTGTTTTTAAAATGAAAAACAAAAAAGTAAATAGGGTATTGATAAATTATTTAAATACTTTATAAAATATAAAAGGGTAGTAACGATAAAAGTTATAAAATAACTTGGATAGCATCAAAATGCTTATCTAGCTCGGAGACAATAACTAGGTTATCAATAACTTTGAGACTGAGTAGCCATCTGATTTTCTTCTGAATGTTAAATGAACCTATAGCTATTTTGAATGCAAACTTCCTATTGAGTAAAACGTTTAGTTCCTTTGGGAAGTTTCCTTCATTAGCTAAGTGTTAGTTAAATTAACAGTATAAATCATACACCATACATGAGAATAATCAAAATTCTGTTAAAAATAAAGAACAACAAATAACGCAACAAACAATTAAGTGTAACATACTTCAAAGTTGTTATCTAACAGCTGATCAGCGTTAACCTTCATTAGCTTCGCCACCTCGCATTCAAACAACGTCAAAGTCACAAAACCGGTACAATCTTGGACACGTCAAAGTATATATTTATGTACATGTTAAAAAAAAATAACGTATTATCATAACATGAAAGCATGACTTATTTTTTGCATACCTTGGAACTAAACAAACAGTCCTTGTATAACAAACATCAGTCTTGCATTCCAAGATAACCACCTCATCAAAACCTTCGCTTCCATCTTGCTTCTCTTTACAAATCATTTTGGTTGAAACCTTTTTGTTTCAATTTTTGTAGGCATTATAAAACCATTCATCATTTGATGCAAAACTTTTGATACTCCCAAGAATTATAACAAACTTCTTCTGTGTATACAAAAAATATATAACTGAAATTACAAACCACAATAAAAAACTTATAATTAAAAAATATTATTCTGGATTACCTCGGTTATTGAACTCAAAGATCCAATGGTACTGAACGTAGAGTTTGAAAGATACTCTTGGAAGCTGACTTGACAACCGACAAACTTAATCTAGAATAGAATAGCTGGCAAGAGAAAGTTGGTCCATGAATATCATATCGTCGTAATAAACCTTTCTAGCATTCTTGAAGTCAGCTCTTGTCCATAGTCGAACAATACGGATCCTGATGGTGTAGTCATCGACGGTCAGGTCTACTAAATTCAAAAGGGTGATAGCTGGTTGTTCCATTCTTCGTACAATGTAAAAGAAACATTAGAGTTAAATGCGTGGTTGGTCTCTGTGGTTTGCGAAAATTACAGATTTGGTCCTAATGGTTCACGAATTACACACTTGGTCCCAGTAGTTTCAATTTTTGCACTTGGGTGGTCCTTACCACTAACCTTTGTTAGATTTCTCAGTTAAGTATATGTGAAATTACTATATTACCCTTGAATAATTAAAAAAAAAAAAAAACATAAAGAAGAGTGGCCCACTCATCTTCTTCGTCACTTCCTCTCTCTCTCTTTAAAAAACTCAGCCACCACCACCACCTCTCCTTCACAACCTGCAACCACCACCTCCATCGTATACTACCTCCTTGCCGTCACCTTGGACAACCGCCTCTACCTCAACCGTATACCCACATCCTCCACCTCCACCGTAAACCCACATCTCTCTCTTTCAATGCGAATACAAATTGAAATTTTCTTGTCCTTTCATCTCATCACATGAATCCAAAACTGGAATTTTTGTTCCAATTAAAACCTCTGCTTCTTCATCCTTTGCATAAATACATTATATTAACAAAATTAATAGTAATAATTATTAAAAAAACAAAATAAAGAGTAAAACATTAATACCTGAGCCACCCTCCTCTGTTTCTTGAACTTCTTTAGTATTATCATCTGATGGAATTTGAGTTGATTCAGAAACAGAATGGCTTAAATTCACATGAAAAAACAAGCGAATTCTCGGTTTCTTCGAATTCCATCGAATCCAGCTCAGCTTCGATGAATCCTCTGTTTATTCAGTGACAAAAAGCAATTCTTTTCCTACAACCTCAAGAACAAAATGTGTTTCTTGCTCCTTGAATAACTCCTCGGCTTTCTGAAATTCCCCAAATTCTTGATTTTCATCACCCTCTAAACTATTATGGAAATTTTCGGTTGTTGGGTCGATTAATTCAACTGGGACCAACTGTTTCCACTGTAATCCAACAAGAATTCAAGATCTTGTGTCGGTTTTTCTGTGTCACCGAGACACCATCTCCACAAAAATGTGGTTGATTGAAGGTGACGCCGGAAAAACGTGGTTGGTTGAAGGTGACCTCGGAAGAATGTGAAGGTGGAGGCAATGGGTTGAAGATGACGGCGGAGGTGGTGGGTTGAAGGTGATGGTGGTAGTGGTGGGTTTACGGTGACGGCGGAGGAAGTGGGTATACGGTGGAGGTAGAGGCGGTGGTCCAAGGTGACGGCAGAGGAGGTGAATATACGGTGGAGGTGGTGGTTGCAGGTTGTGAAGGAGAGGTGGTGGTGGTGGCTGAGTTTTTGAATGAGAGAGAGGGGGAGTGATGAAGAAGATGAGTAGTGATCTTTTTATGTTTTTTATTTTTTTAATTATTCAAGGGTACTATAGTAATTTCACATATACTTAACTGAGAAATCTAACACAGGTTAGTGGTAAGGACCACCCGAGTGTAAAAATTAAAACTACTGGGACCAAGTGTGTAATTAGTGAACCATTAGGACCAAGTCTGCAATTTTCACAAACCACAGGGACCAACTAAGCATTTAACTTTGAAACATTAGTTGTCACACCTCAATCGATGGCGGAAACATCGGGATGAGACGAAAACGAGATTGCTCATTGCTCACAACATTATTAAGTGACAATAATTAATTAAACCATATTTCATTTCATAAGAATTGTCAAATACATCAATGTAACAAAACAAAGAACAACATAACATTTGCAAAGTCATAACAAAATTGATACATCGACATTAAACCTAACGTCTAATTTGTGTGTATCTAGTCCTTGCTATATTGTTTTCATAGCATCATCTCCTTCAACCTGTAACATGTTTTAAAATAATGTCAATGCGAAAGCAAAGGCGAGTTCACAAGTTTAGGCATAGCAAACAATCCACATGGCAACCAAATCTATACAAGAGCAATATCAAGGCATGCAATGCTAATAATCAAACCCTTAACGCAATCACGATGTTTTAACATGACCTCACGAATAACACGATGGAGGTGGATGCGTGAATTCCTATAGCGCTAAGCATGTCAAACAAAGGCTAAAAATAGTTAATGACTAAAGCATAGCATAACGAATATCCAAGACAAGCATCAAGTATAAGATTCAAGTTTTCATGTATATGGGATTGTTTGTGTGTTTCATAAAGTTTAAGTGTTCGTGATTTTGTATATGGAAACATGTTACACCCGAAAAGTGTTATAAACAAAAGTGGGTCGAGTGTACTCACGGTTTTGCTAAGTCTTTTCTACACTTGACAATCCGTGAAGACGTTGGTTCGAGGATGACGCCGAATTATCCTACAAGAGGAAACGAGGCGTATGAGTATAGAGTTTCAACGGGAGATTAGGAGTATTCGAGCATGATTAAAAATAAGTTTGATAAAGTATTATGAAACGAAAGTATTCACTAAGATGTAACACTCGTTCTTGACACTATAGTAACTCCTACGAGTTGGATGTGATTTCATAGGTTCGGGACCTATTGAATCGTGACAAGGAATTACATACTTTAGTGTTAAACTTAATAACTTGATAGGTGATTATAAGTTCATTATCAAGGTTTCGGTTTTAGAATTATAATATAGTTATATATATATATATATATAATATATATATCATTATAATCATGTAGGGGGTGGGAGGATGAACCATCCACTTTGTAACCTCTAGTGTCATGTATGTCAAGTATGAGGTGGGAGGTTAAACCATCCACTTTGAACCTCGGATTATGTTCACCACTACACAAGTTACCATTGGTAACAAGGAGGGTACAAGAACTATATACTATACAAGAATGTAAAGACAAGAATGATAAGGTGTCATCTAGATACCAAGTAGCCAAGTATTCAACAACCCGACGAGCACACCAGGACAATCGTCAAGCTTTGTGGGGTTGAGACACTTTAGGTCTAGCAAACTAGTTTGGGATCTTGATGAAAATAATCAAGTGATGTGTGGCCTCAAGTTGGGATAGCCCAAGCTTCCTTGTGGACACACATGAACAAGCATAATAGCTTGCATCACTTGTGAGCTTAATTCTCTTCAAAAACAGAAAGTTTAGGGTGTTAAAACACCCCTTAGTTCATGTTAACAAGCTTGGTTAAGCTTTACTAATCATAAGCTTGATTGTAAGCACAAGAACACAAGTTTGTTGAAGTTAAAACACAAGTTTGATAAAAAGTTTAGACAAAACAGAAAGTTTGTGGACATTTTGGGGCATTTCCAGGTCTAGATTCTCCATAGAGAACCCTAGGAATTCAACCCAAAGTTTATCCAAGAAGTAGGAAAAAGAATGGAGTGATTTCGTTAAGAAATGAGTGAGTTACACTCACTTTAGTGAAGATAAGTAATTCTGCTCGAAAATTCTGATTTTGCAAGGATCTTGAGGTGATTTGAGAGTGATTTAAGAGAGATTAAAGTGTAAAAATGTTTGGATTAGAGGTGGGTTTTATAGGGGAAGGATTAGGTTAAGTTAGGTGAGTTTTAGGTGGGTTATTAATGGTTAAAAGTGGTTTAAACTCAAAAAAATGTCAAAAAACCCGCCCAAAAAGGGCTGTTTGCCTTGCTGGTCGCGATCAGCATCAGCCGAACAAAGCATAAAGGCTTTGCGGCTCTGGTTCTGTTTAGATATTAGGCAGCTGGTGGAGTGGTTAAGGCCTTGGTTGTTGAACCGGGGATCCCAGGTTCGAGTCCCGCGGATTCCGGGTTTTTTTTTTTTATTTTATTTTATTAAATAACTCATTAAATTAGTTTCATAAATGGCAGAAATGGTCCCTGTAGTTCAAGAATTCAAGAATTGCAGTTTGGACCTTGGACTTATTTAAAGAAAGATATATATGTATTAACATATAATCTTAAATGTTAATATAGTTATAAAATAGCATTTTAATTTTTGTAAAAATAAATTAATTAATTTTATTAACTAATTTAATTAATTAATTAATTTAATTAATTAACTTAATTAATTAACTTAAATAATTAACTTAATTAATTAATTTAATTAATTAACATATTTTCGTAACGAATTTAGTTTAATGATTACGAGTTTCACGTTTGAGTCTCGATTACGCATACATACCATGTTTGCAAGTTATCACACGTTTACGATTGAGAGTACCACGAATACGTTTACACGTTTAAAGTATGAACAAGTATAAGTGTAACATGACTATAATTAACATAATAGTGTTAAAATACGAGTTTCTTATTACGATTCAAGTCTCGGTTTTTCACGTTTACAACGAAAGACGAATACCAGATACAACGCTTACTAAAAATAGAAGTACGATACAAAGTTTCCAAATATAAAGCATAGAAACGCGGGGCGTTACAATCTCCCCTCCTTTAGGAAATTTCGTCCCGAAATTTAGGAAGACATAGCGAAGAGATGTGGATACTTAGTCTTCATATCACTTTCAAGTTCCCAAGTGAATTCGGCGCCACGTTTACCTTCCCATAGAACCTTGACAATAGGAATACGACTGCGCCTCAGTTGCTTGGTTCCTCGGTCCATGATTTCGACCGGTTTCTCCACGAAGTGCAAAGTATCATGGATTTGAAGATCTTTGAGTGGAACTTGGAGTCCTTCTTCAGCTAGACACTTTTTCAAATTTGAAACATGAAACACAGGATGCACGTTGCTGAGCGCTTGAGGTAGATCCAGTCGATACGCTACCTTGCCAATCCTTTCGAGAATCTTGAAAGGACCTGTAACATCCGTCAAAAACCGGATTTACCAAACCCGCTTCGTTTATTAACCGAACAATCAGTTAAAAATTTCGTTGCGTATTTAATGCTCAAATTAATTTTAAACGATACATAATTAATAAGTATATTGGAATATATAATTTATATTTGAAAATGTATTAAAAATAGCAAATTAAAAATGAAATGTGAAACCGGGATTCGAACCCGGGTCAGCAGAGTCAACGGGTCAGCAAAGCTTTAACTCCCACACGCTCAACCACTCCGCAGTTGTGTTCTTTAGTAACATACCAAAACAATTAATTCAAATATCACAAACCCGAATTCAAACTGACGCGCCCAATCGCAGTCGTCGAAAATCCCGACGATTTCGCCGAGATTGGACGGTTTCTTCTGATTTAACCGAAGCATTAACCTTAACATCAGCTATAACCGATGTCCAGTCCGCGACATCCGTCATAACCGCCGGAGAAATGATTGACAGACGAATCAAGTGGTAATCGGACTAAATTCATCGATGTTCTTCCCCATAAATACACCCACAAGCCTCTGTTAACTTTTTCGCTCACAACCACACAAATTCTCGACGTAATTTCACTCGCCGGAAAATATCTACAAGTCGCCAGAAAACCGAGACTTCCATATACACGGTAATTACTTCGATTTTTCTGTTTCATTCCATTATTGGGCAAAATTCTAATATCAATCCCCCACCCAGAATCCTTTCCAGACGACGTTGCCGGATTATCTGTTTTCGCCGAAAAACTTCTGAAATTTCAGAAACCTGCTGTTAACCGGTATGATCATTTCAACTTACTGATAATCGTTACCCAGTGGTTCCATATCACATCTAATCCCTCCAAATTGTTGACTAATCCTATCAGCCGAAGCTCACCAAAACAGAGCCGACGATCTTGCCGGACTTCTGAAGAAAGACGAACAGTTCGGTACAATCAATCCTCAAACCTTTTTCTGTTCCTTACATTACGATGGCTCATAATGTTCGTTAAGTTAATTTAACAAATAACAGTCAGTTAATCGATGTCTGTGTTTTGAACGAAGAAGATGAAGTTGGGTATGTTATAAGATTAATTAAAATCGATATTATGAACGGGTTAGACACACAGTCCAGCGGTGGACTGTGTGCAAACAATATGCATAACGTCTCGAGTTCGATCCTGGTCACACACATTCGCTGTAATAAAATGCCTTTTTTTTATGTAAACTGAACCGGGTTAACTCAGTAAGATGTTAAATATAATAATAACCAGAATATTTACCAAGTTAGACACACAGTCCAGCGGTGGACTGTGTGTCAAACTAAACCACAGGTCCCGGGTTCGAGACCTGTGGCGAGCACCGAGCGATACATTAAAATCGTTTTTAAAATAAATGATTTTCGGATTAATTAAATTAGTATATAAATATAATTAAAAACAGAAATATTTCGGGTTAGACACGTAGCTCAGTTGGTAGAGCTGCGTGCACGCGAACGGGAGGTCTCGGGTTCGAGTCCTGCCCGGCGCATACATTTACACAATAAAACCGGTCAACAAGTCAACGGTCAACAAGTCAACGGTCAATGGTCAAAAAGTCAACATTTTTTATTATTTTTATTTATTTATTTTATTTAAAAACCAATTAAAAATACTTAAAAATAACATTTTTAAAGTTAGAAAATAGCCTTAAACTCACAAAAATATATCCAATAATCCTACTAAAAATTGATTAATAAAATCCGCTTATTTACCGAACAATTATGTTATTATCTAGGTTAGTTTCACTTGTGGTTAAATCAAACTTCGTGCGCATTCAACATCATCAACCGAACGCACCCAATGTGAGTGAATCTTACAACTCCCATTTTTAATTACACGTTTTGGGGTGTGTCATGTGTCACTGAAATTAACTCGTTTTTTAAACTCGTGCCATACATATTGTGATCTAAACTTAGAATGTAAATATTGTTTGTAGTTATGTATTACATATTGTCAAGTTGTATGCAAATCATTCATTAGGCCCATCAGTTCGTAGAACAACGCGTGCCTCAAAACTCATTCATTAGGCCCATCAGTTCCTCGTGGGAGACGAGTTGAGCAACGCGTGCCTCAAAACAATCTATTATTGTATGTGTGTGCATTATTTAATAATTATGTGTTTTGTGAATAAGTTTACATCTATATTTACTCATATGTGGTTATGCACTTTATTTTATAATCAATTAAATAAACTTGTTCAAATGTTTTTCATAGGATTCACTCGCCAACTTTTTGTTGATCCAAAAACCATTTTTACACATGATACAGGTGAGCAGGATGAAGCAAGGAAACATAGGAAATGCCTTAGAAGAAAATAATGAAGTCTAGAATGATGTGTAGAAATGATGTAATTATGATTGTATGTTTCACTTTAAATTGTAATAATAAATATGAAACGTTATAATAAATGTCATGAGCTTTGATGATAACCCAATCATGCCCCGATCACCTTTTCCGCTGCGGGTCGGGGTGTGACAGATTGGTATCAGAGCCATGACTATAGGGATATATGATAGGTTATTAGACCCTTAGAGTCTATACTATAGTTGACTAGATTTTAGTTGTTTATGTGGTTACATGCAAACTTATGATATTTATTTGTTTCATATTTATTACATACACAAATGCATGCAAACATTTCCAATATTACATTTTGTGATACATAGTAATTATACTTACAGTCAAACATACATACTTACATACATATTCATCATACATGTTACAATATTCACATATTCAAATCATCTTCATACTTCCATTATTCAAGATTTTGTCGCATTTTTCATTTTTCAAATCTCATCAAAGTGAGTTCTGCGACGGGCATGTAGTAACTGTAAGGGTACAAGTACCGGTAGTCGGAACGTCCTGTCTAGGTTGGCATTCGTATAAATCCATTATAACGGACCAGTTTGCCTACCTGGGGACTAACGATGAGAGTACGAAGGACCTATTAGGCCAAAGCATGCCACACCAAACGTCGTTCGAACTAACCCCAGTTTGAGGTGTCACCGTGTCCACACCTGGATACATTCCGAATATCATATGTTACATACTTATTTCTCGATTTTCTCCGGTTTTAGTGTACGTAACCAGGCAAACACATGCGAACCATATGAAAAACCCAGTAATCATGGGGGCCCACATGATTACGAAGGTGAAGTATGGCGGCATGCAATGCCCAATTACGAGCAAAGCCCAAGACATCCTATGGATGTAGTAGATTTATTATGTTATATTTATTTTATGAATGTTCATTCCTAAATACGACCCATGATCCCAAAAACATCCAACTCATACTCTTGATATGTATTCCTTGTAGATGTCTTCTAGCCTCGCTCGTAGGAAGATGAGAGCAGGAAAAGCCCGCGAGCGCATGGCTGCCCAAATCGCTCAACAAATGGCTGCCGTAATACCCAACATTATAATTCAAGTCCAACAAGCCCTTACCGCTAATCCTGTCAACCAAGAAGATCAAAATGTTATCAACCCTCCCCCAAATACCACTAAATGCACCTACAAGCATTTCAAATCCTGCGACCCTCCAAAATACAAAGGGACTGAAGGTGTCACCGCTCTCCTCCATTGGTTTGAAGAAATGGAGAACACTTTTCTAAATTGCAATTGCCCCGATGATCGCAAAGTGCGATATGCTACTGGTCGTTTATTTGGAATAGCACTTACTTGGTGGAATACAGAGAAGGCCAAACGAGGTGTTGAAGACGCTATGACTTTGACTTGGGAAGAGTTGAAGGAAATCATGACAAGACGGTTTTGCCCAAGGAGCGAAATTAAGAAATTAGAAGATGAGTTTTATTCGTTGAAGCAAAAGGAAGGATACCACACCACATACAACAAAAGATTCCTCGAGTTAAATCAAATGGTTCCCAACTTGTTCACTCCCCTCTACCGTTTGATCGAGCACTACATTCGAGGTCTTCCGTAAAAAATTCAAGACTCTGTAATAAGTACCACACCTGTAACCTTGGAAGCAGCAATGGAGTTAGCTACAGAGCTCACCGAGAACCGCATCCGGAATAAAGACTTCAAGGAGGAGAAGAAGAAGGATAAAGCATCAACTGAAACTTCAAACTCCACCCAAACCGAATCCCCCTCTCAACCCATTTTTAAGAGAAAACGAGATGGGCAACTTTTCGCTGTTACCCAACGTAATCAACCAATTTCACAAGCCATACCCATCCAAGCTATCCCAATCACTCAAGTAGCACCCAACTCAACTTACCCAAATAAGAAACCATACCTTGGACCTCACCCTCGATGTAACACCTGTTTTTATCACCATCCATCTACCTTACCTTGTCGACTATGTGCGAATTGTGGACGCTATGGTCATTTGAGCAAGGCTTGCCGCACCTCTCAAAACCAAATCTCTCCCCCTACTCAAAACATGATCCAAACCTATCAACAACCCCAATACCCCATGTTACCTTATGTTCGAGCTTGTTTTAATTGTGGCGACCCTACTCACTTTAGAAACACGTGCCCTCGATTGGTTAACATCATAAACGCTCAAGCTCAATCAAACTCAGTTAACCAAGCAAATCAAGAAAACCCAACCACTAGGCCACCAGCAAGAGGAAGAGTTTTCAACATCAACTCCAATCTTATTGAAGATAATGACGGCCCAAACGAACCACCCAACTAGTCTCCTTCACCAAAAATCAAGATTCAACTCCAACCGCTTCGTTTTTATGTTTTTCTTTATGTTATCTCAAGCTTTGGTTGATTTTGTTTGTTTATGTTTTAGAGGCACATAGAACCAATCATAACTTACGGATAAAGCCAATGAAAATTTGACAAGAATATGGTGGATACGCCGCTGGTACTTCCTATATATAAGTATTCTTGCCAAAGGATCAGAGGCATTATCTGGCGGTTATGAGAAGTTCCATGTAGAATTTAGTATTGTCTTGATTGAAGTTTGTTTTGTACTCACTGATTTAGCATTTATAGCATCTCATCATTTAAAGAAATTGGATTGTGTTCCATTTCTACATAGACTAACCTCTCCATCATAACAAACGAGAGAGGTACTGTCATCATTCAAACATGTATACTATCAGAATTAAGACTCAAGCTTTGGTTGTTGTGTTTATTTATGTTTTAGAGTCACATAGGACTAATCATAACTTACTGATAAAACCAATGAAAATTTGACGAGAATATGGTGGATACGCCGCTGGTACTTCCTATATATAAGTATTCTTGTCAAAGGATCAGAGGCATTGTCAGGCGGTTATGAGAAGTTACATGTAGGATTTAGTATTGTCTTGGTTGAAATTTGTGTTACATTCACTGATTTAACATTCATATCATCTCATCATTTAAAGAAATTGGATTCTGTTCCATTTCTACATAGACTAACCTCTCCATCATAACAAACGAGAGAGGTACTGTCATCATTCAAACATGTATACTATCAGAATTAGGACTCAGATATTCGTTGTTGTGTTTATTTATGTTCTAGAGTCATATCATAGAACCAATCATAACTTACTGATAAAACCAATGAAAATTTGACGAGAATATGGTGGATACGCCGCTGGTACTTCCTATATATAAGTATTCTTGTCAAAGGATCAGAGGCATTGTCAGGCGGTTATGAGAAGTTCCATGTAGGATTTAGTATTGTCTTGGTTGAAATTTGTGTTACATTCACTGATTTAACATTCATATCATCTCATCATTTAAAGAAATTGGATTGTGTTCCATTTCTACATAGACTAACCTCTCCATCATAACAAACGAGAGAGGTACTGTCATCATTCAAACATGTATACTATCAGAATTAGGACTCAGATATTGGTTGTTGTGTTTATTTATGTTCTAGAGTCACATCATAGAACCAATCATCACTTACTGATAAAACCAATGAAAATTTGACCAGAATATGGTGGATACGCCGCTGGTACTTCCTATATATAAGTATTCTTGAAAAAGGATCAGAGGCATTGTCAGACGGTTATGAGAAGTTCCATGTAGGTTTTAGTATTAGAAGTTTTGTTTTAGGATATAACCTTATCTTTCCAAACATATCAAAACTCTTGCGCATGAAATCATACTTAGTGAATCAACTCCGCTTATCAAAAATTTTACCGTAGGCAACAAAAAGCGATTCCTGTAGTAGGGTACTCAACCCTTACAAGGAACGTTACCGCCTCAAACAAAATTTAAACCCTTACTCCTTCTAAGTATGTAACTGTCAAATTAAACACCATCCTTTTTAGACAAATATGCCACTACTTAAATTTCGAGACGAAATTCCTAAAAAGTAGGGGATACTGTAACATTCGTCAAAAACCGGATTTACCAAACCCGCTTCGTTTATTAACCGAACAATCAGTTAAAAATTTCGTTGCGTATTTAATGCTCAAATTAATTTTAAACGATACATAATTAATAAGTATATTGGAATATATAATTTATATTTGAAAATGTATTAAAAATAGCAAATTAAAAATGAAATGCTGAAACCAGGATTCGAACCCGGGTCAGCAAAGCTTTAACTCCCACACGCTCAACCACTCCGCCACTTGTGTTCTTTAGTAACATACCAAAACAATTAATTCAAATATCACAAACTTGAATTCAAACTGACGCGCCCAATCGCAGTCGTCGGAAATCCCGACGATTTCGCCGAGATTGGACGGTTTCTTCTGATTTAACCGAAGCATTAACCTTAACATCAGTTATAACCGATGTCCAGTCCGCGACATCCGTCATAACCGCCGGAAGAAATTATTGACCGACGAATCAGTCGGTAATCAGGACTAAATTCATCGATGTTCTTCCCTATAAATACACCCACAAGCCTCTGTTAACTTTTCGCTCACAACCACACAAATTCTCGACGTAATTTCACTCGCCGGAAAATATCTACAAGTCGCCGGAAAACCGAGACTTCCATCTACACGGTAATTACCTTCGATTTTTCTGTTTCATTCCATATTGGGCAAAATTCTAATATCAATCCCCCATCCAGAATCCTTTCCAGACGACGTTGCCGGATTATCTGTTTTCGCCGGAAAACTTCTGAAATTTCAGAAACCTGCTGTTAACCGGTATGATCATTTCAACTTACTGATAATCGTTACCCAGTGGTTCCATATCACATCTAATCCCTCCAAATTGTTGACTAATCCTATCAGCCGAAGCTCACCAAAACAGAGCCGACGATCTTGCCGGACTTCTGAAGAAAGACGAACAGTTCGTACAATCAATCCTCAAACCTTTTTCTGTTCCTTACATTACGATGGCTCATAATGTTCGTTAAGTTAATTTAACAAATAACAGTCAGTTAATCGATGTCTGTGTTTTGAACGAAGAAGATGAAGTTGGGTATGTTATAAGATTAATTAAAATCGATATTATGAACGGGTTAGACACACAGTCCAGCGGTGGACTGTGTGCAAACAATATGCATAACGTCTCGAGTTCGATCCTGGTCACACACATTCGCTGTAATAAAATGCCTTTTTTTTATTTAAACTGAACCAGGTTAACTCAGTAAGATGTTAAATATAATAATAACCATGTCAAAACTAACACCAGCGGTCCGGTGTTCGAGACTACCGTGGGCGAGCACGGGAGCGGCATACATTAAAATCGTTTTTAAATAAATGATTTTCGGATTAATTAAATTAGTATATAAAATAATTAAAAACAGAAATATTTCGGGTTAGACACGTAGCTCAGTTGGTAGAGCTGCGTGCACCGAACGGGAGGTCTCGGTTCGAGTCCTGCCCGGCGCATACATTTACACAATAAAACCGGTCAACAAGTTAACAAGTCAACAAGTCAACGGTCAATGGTCAAAAAGTCAACATTTTTTATTATTTTTATTTATTTATTTTATTTAAATCAATTAAAAATACTTAAAAATAACATTTTTAAAGTTAGAAAATAGCCTTAAACTCACAAAATATATCCAATAATCCTACTAAAAATTGATTAATAAAATCCGCTTATTTACCGAACCATTATGTTATTATCTAGGTTAGTTTCACTCGTGGTTAAATCAAACTTCGTGCGCATTCAACATCATCAACCGAACGCACCCAATGTGAGTGAATCTTACAACTCCCCTTTTTAATTACACGTTTTGGGGTGTTGTCATGTGTCACTGAAATTAACTCGTTTATTTAAACTCGTGCCATACCATATTGTGATCTAAACTTAGAATGTAAATATTGTTTGTAGTTATGTATTACATATAGTCAAGTTGTATGCAAATCATTCATTAGGCCCATCAGTTTCGTAGAACAACGCGTGCCTCAAAACTCATTCATTAGGCCCATCAGTTCCTCGTGGAGACGAGTTGAGCAACGCGTGCCTCAAAACAATCTATTATTGTATGTGTGTGCATTATTTAATAATTATGTGTTTTGTGAATAAGTTTACATCTATATTTACTCATATGTGGTTATGCACTTTATTTTATAATCAATTAAATAAACTTGTTCAAATGTTTTTCATAGGATTCACTCGCCAACTTTTTGTTGATCCAAAAACCATTTTTACACATGATACAGGTGAGCAGGATGAAGCAAGGAAACATAGGAAATGCCTTAGAAGAAAATAATGAAGTCTAGAATGATGTGTAGAACATGATGTAATTATGATTGTATGTTTCCCTTTAAATTGTAATAATAAATATGAAATGTTATAATAAATGTCATGAGCTTTGATGATAACCCAATCATGCCCCGATCACCTTTTCCGCTGCGGGTCGGGGTGTGACAGATTGGTATCAGAGCCATGACTATAGGGATATATGATAGGTTATTAGACCCTTAGAGCTTATACTATAGTTGACTAGATTTTAGTTGTTTATGTGGTTACATGCAAACTTATGATATTTATTTGTTTCATATTTATTACATACACAAATGCATGCAAACATTTCCAATATTACATTTTGTGATACATAGTGAATTATACTTACAGTCAAACATACATACTTACATACATATTCATCATACATGTTACAATATTCACATATTCAAATCATCTTCATACTTCCGTTATTCAAGATTTTGTCGCATTTTTCATTTTTCAAATCTCATCAAAGTGAGTTCTGCGACGGGCATGTAGTAACTGTAAGGGTACAAGTACCGGTAGTCGGAACGTCCTGTCTAGGTTGGCATTCGTATAAATCCAATATAACGGACCAGTTTGCCTACCTGGGGACTAACGATGAGAGTACGAAGGACCTATTAGGCCAAAGCATGCCACACCAAACGTCGTTCGAACTAACCCCAGTTTGAGGTGTCACCGTGTCCACACCTGGATACATTCCGAATATCATACGTTACATACTTATTTCTCGATTTTCTCCGGGTTTTAGTGTACGTAACCAGGCAAACACATGCGAACCATATGAAAAACCCGGTAATCATGGGGGCCCACATGATTACGAAGGTGAAGTATGGCGGCATGCAATGCCCAATTACGAGCAAAGCCCAAGACATCCTATGGATGTAGTAGATTTATTATGTTATATTTATTTTATGAATGTTCATTCCTAAATACGACCCATGATCCCAAAAACATCCAACTCATACTCTTGATATGTATTCCTTGTAGATGTCTTCTAGCCTCGCTCGTAGGAAGATGAGAGCAGGAAAATCCCGCGAGCGCATGGCTGCCCAAATCGCTCAACAAATGGCTGCCGTAATACCCAACATTATAATTCAAGTCCAACAAGCCCTTACCGCTAATCCTGTCAACCAAGAAGATCAAAATGTTATCAACCCTCCCCCAAATACCACTAAATGCACCTACAAGCTTTTTAAATCCTGCGACCCTCCAAAATACAAAGGGACTGAAGGTGTCACCGCTCTCCTCCATTGGTTTGAAGAAATGGAGAACACTTTTCTAAATTGCGATTGCCCCGATGATCGCAAAGTGCGATATGCTACTGGTCGTTTATTTGGAATAGCGCTTACTTGGTGGAATACAGAGAAGGCCAAACGAGGTGTTGAAGACGCTATGACTTTGACTTGGGAAGAGTTGAAGGAAATCATGACAAGACGGTTTTGTCCAAGGAGCGAAATCAAGAAATTAGAAGATGAGTTTTATTCGTTGAAGCAAAAGGAAGGAGACCACACCTTTCCAAGGTGCAACCTTGAGAAGTACGTGGTCACCTATGTCGAATTCCAAAGGTTTGCGTCTTCTATCAGCATAGCTCTTTTGTCGGCTTCGAGCTTTGAGCAAGTTATCACGAATCTGTAGGATCTTGTCTGTCGTCTCTTGTATAAGTTCGGGACCGGTGAGTTGTACGTCTCCGATCCCGTGCCAACAAATAGGCGAACATCACTTGCGACCATACAGTGCTTCAAATGGAGCCATTTGAATACTTGCGTGATAGCTGTTGTTGTACGAGAATTCTACCAAGGGTAAGTGCAAATCCCAGTTGCCGCCAAAATCGATTACGCATGATCGAAGCATATCCTCTAGAGTTTGAATAATACGCTCGGTCTGACCGTCAGATTGAGGATGAAAAGCGGTGCTAAGATTCAAACGAGTGCCAAGGGCGGATTGGAAAGTTTGCCAAAGGCGACAAGTGAAACGAGCATCGCGATCAGAAATAATATCAAGTGGAGTACCGTGACGACTAATGATTTCACTCGTGTAGATACGAGCCAATTTCTCGACTTTGTAATCTTCACGAATGGTGAGGAAGTGTGCGGATTTGATCAAACGATCGATGATAACCCAAATGCTGTCATGACCAGACGAGGTACGAGGCAATTTCGTGATGAAATCCATGGCTATGCTCTCCCATTTCCAGACAGGAATTTCTGGTTGTTCGAGCAAACCGGAGGGACGTTGATGTTCTGCCTTGACTTTGGAACACGTAAGGCATTTGGAGACGTAGAGAGCGATATCACATTTCATTCCAGGCCACCAATAGGATGCGCGCAAGTCATGGTACATCTTATCAGCTCCAGGGTGAACGGAGTATCGGGATTTGTGAGCTTCGTCCATCAAAGTAGTCCGAAGATTGAGGCGATCGGGAATCCAAATGCGACTATGGTAGTAAAGAATACCATCAGGCTTAGCTTCGAGTGGGTTTTCAATTCCACAATTCAACTCGTTATCGAGGTTACCCTCGTTAATGACGGCAAAGTGTGCTTGTCGAATCAACTCATTGAGTTTTCCCACGATTTGGTAGCAACGAGCACTCTTAACATGAGTCTTACGACTAAGTGCATCGGCCACGACATTCGCCTTACCAGGGTGGTAGCGGATATCGCAATCGTAGTCGTTTAACAATTCTACCCAACGACGTTGACGCATGTTGAGTTCCTTTTTATCAAAGATGTGTTGGAGGCTCTTATGGTCGGTAAAGACCGTACACTTTGTACCATAAAGGTAGTGTCTCCAAATCTTTAACGCAAAAACAATTGCACCAAGTTCAAGGTCGTGAGTAGTATAGTTTTTCTCATGAATTTTGAGTTGTCTCGACGCGTAAGCAATTACTTTGTCCCGTTGCATGAGAACGCAACCAAGACCCTGGTTAGAGGCATCCCAATATACGACGAAATCGTCGTTCCCATCGGGGAGAGTGAGAATAGGAGCATTACAAAGCATGTCCTTGAGCGTTTGGAAAGATTCCTCTTGTTCGGGACCCCAAACAAAAGGTTTATCTTTTTTAGTCAACGAAGTCAAAGGAACGGCAATCTTTGAGAAGTTCGAGATGAAACGGTGATAATACCCAGCTAGGCCAAGAAACGAACGAATTTCAGAGGGCGACTTAGGTGCAATCCAATTCTTCACAGCTTCTATCTTTGCAGGGTCAACATGAATACCAAGTTCATTGACGGTGTGACCTAAGAATTGAACCTCTTTTAGCCAAAATTCACACTTGGAGAATTTGGCATAAAGACGTTCGGTTTGCAAAAGCTGAAGAATAAGACGCAAATGTCGTCCATGTTCTTCTTTCGTCTTGGAGTAGATTAGGATATCGTCGATGAATACAATGACGAAATGATCGAGAAAAGGCTTACACACACGGTTCATGAGATCCATAAACACTGCAGGAGCGTTGGTCAAACCAAAAGGCATGACCACGAACTCGTAGTGTCCATAACTTGTGCGAAATGCGGTTTTGGGTACATCTTCCTCAGAAACCCGAAGTTGATGATTGCCAGAACGGAGGTCAACCTTTAAAAAGCACTTCGCGCCTTGCAATTGATCGAAGAGATCGTCAATACGAGGAAGTGGGTATCGGTTTTTGACTGTAAGTTTATTGAGCTCACGATAATCAATGCACATCCGAAAAGACCCATCTTTCTTCTTGACGAACAACACGGGAGCGCCCCAAGGGGAAGTTGTCACACCTCGACCCGCAGCGGAAATGGTAGTCGGGGCATGATTGGGTTTTCATCAAAGCTCATGACATTTACTATAAAGTTTCATATTTATTATTTCGTTTTAAAGAAGAACATTACAATAAACATACAAGTACAACATGTTCAAATACATTTTTCATGACTTCATTATTTTTCTTCTAAGGCAATTTCCTATGTGTTCCTTGCTTCAACCTGTCCACCTGTATCATGTGTAAAAATAGGGTTTTGGGTCAACAAGAAGTTGGCGAGTGAATCTTATTTAAATATTTGAAAGGATTAGTTATGTTGGTTATTTGAATAAAATTGTGCATAACCAAATATGAATAAACGTAAATGTAAATTTAATCACAAAACACATAATATCAAACAATGCACAAGCACACACCAAATGATGAACAATGAGATCAATGCTCAATCAAACGGAGCCGATCGAATGAGGCACTTGATGCTCACCTCGTCTCCCACGAGGAACTGATGGGCCTAATGAATGATTTGCACACAACTTGACGAAAATATAAACACACATCACAACCAACAACATAATCACACAATCTCAATTAATGCACAAGCACACACCAAATGATGAACAATGAGGCACCTGATGCTCAACCCGTCTCCAACGAGGAACTGATGGGCCTAATGAATGATTTGCACGCAACTTGACAAAATGTAAACACGCATCACAACAAACAATATTTACATATCGAGTTTAGATCATACAATGGTAATAGCACGAGTTTGAATAATTGAATTAATTAAAGCGACACATGATACACCCCAAAACATGAATAAAAAGGGGAATTTGTAAGAATTCACTCACATGGGTGCATTCTTTGATGACGTTGGATGCGCACGAGTTTTGGGATTTGATCGACGAGGAAAACTAACCTAAAATAATAACGAAATGGTTCGGTAAATAAATGGATTTTATTTGAGATTAATACTTTTAATTCATAATCTTAATAGGATTTTTAGATTTATTTTTGTGAGTTTAAGGACATTTTCTAACTTTAAAAATATTATTTTTAAGTATTTTTAATTGATTTTTAAATTAAATAAATAAATAAAAAGAAATAAAAATTTTGACTTTTTTGACCGTTGACCGTTGACCGGTCGGACTGTGGTTAATTGTGCGCTGAGTGAGGTTCGAACCCGGGACCTCTCGTACGCGTGCACGCAGCTCTACCAACTGAGCTACGTGTCTAACCCGAAATATTCTCTGTTTTAATTATATTTATATACTAATTAAGTTTAAATTTATTTGGTTTTTATTAAAAAGGATTTATATGGCCGAACCGGTTGCAGGGACCCGGAGTCGAACTCGGGTCCTTCGGTTCGTATGCGCACAGCCCAACCAGTTGGGCTGTGTGTCTAATCTGTTTAACTCACGGATTTTATTACTCTTATAAACATACTGTGACTTGTTCTGATTCAGTTCAAAAAATATTGGTTTTATTTCTGAAAGTCGGTACGTTGTGCGATTCGAACTCGTGACGTGTGTGTTGTTTGCGCACACGGTCCACCGCTGGACTGTGTGTCTAACCCGTTTGAATATATAATTTTAATTATACTTATATTCATTCTCGACTTCATCTTCTTCGTTTACAAAAACTCAGATCAGTGAGATCCGACTGTTTTGTTTAATTCGATTATCAAAACTTATAATTGGTTGGAATGTAATAGTTAACGAGATTAAAGAACTGAATGTACCAAAACAGTGCGTTCACTTCAGATTTCCGGCAGGAGTCGTCGGCTCTGATTTGTGACTCTCGGCTGAGTGAAATGTTTGACAGTTTAGTTTCTTGTGTTATGAAATTAAGTTATTGAGTAAGAGATATCAAGAGTTTTTAGATGATTATACCGATCGACAGTGAGACTTTGATGTTTCAGTGAAATTCCGGCGAGTGTGGGATTTCCCGGCAGCGTAGTCTGGGACAGATTCTGGTTGAAGGATTGAAGTTAATATATGTCTAATAATGGATTACAAACAAAAAAGTCGAGAATTTTACCGATTTGAAGTAAGTCTCGGTTTTCCGGTGAAAGTCCGGCGACTGTAAAATATCTCCGGCGACGTGTTTTGAGATGAATTAAGCTTCGGAAACGATCGTGGTTCTGAGCGAAAAGATTCTCAGAGTGTTCAAGAGGGTATTTATAGTGAAAACAGGCTGAATTGAGTCAAGGTCCGCGAGTTAAGATTTCCGTCGGTTATGACGGAAATTGATTGCCGGCAACGGTTATAACCGACGTCGACATCAATTTGAGCGTTTTAGTCAAGACTGATTTGGCCAAAATCGCGGATTGCCAGAATTTCCGGTGATTGCGATTTCCGAGCGCGCGGTGATTCTCTGGTTTGAATCCGGGTTTACTTTAAGTTTTATTTATTTCAGTATTATTCCAAAGTAAAGTGTGTGGCGGAGTGGTGTGTTATGTGTTTTGTTGGAGCGGCTGACCCGGGTTCGAAACCCGGCAGCCCTATTTATTTTTTATTCACTTATTTTTTTATTATTTATTAATTATGGTTTAAAATTCTAACAATGTTTATTAGTTATGTATTGTTTAAAATTAATATGAACATTAAATACGCAACGAAAATTATAACTGAATATTCGATTAATAAACGAAGCGGATTTTGAAAACCCGTTTTTCGACGGATGTTACAGAAGTACTAGGGCGTATAAAGCCTTTATCAAGAAGCTCTTGAAGTTGGCTTGATAGCTCTTGCATCTCTGAGGGTGCTAAACGATAGGGAGCCTTCGCAACAGGAGTTGCGCCAGGAATGAGGTCAATACGAAAATCGACAGCTCGAGGAGGCGGATGACCAGGGAGATCCTCGGGGAAAACAGAAGGGAACTCACAAACGACAGGAACATCACTTATGCTAGGACCTTTTTTCTTTCTTTTTTTCCACAACGTGGGCGAGAAAGGCAAAGTACTCCTTACGCAAGTACTTGTTCGCTTTGATGCACGACATAAGCTTGAGACCCTTAGAAGGTTTCTCACCATAGACGTGTAAAGAGTCACCTTGAGGTAGGGGAAGGCGAATGAATTTCTCAGAACAAACGACTTCAGAACGAACTCGCTTAAGCCAGTCCATGCCTACTATGACGTCAAAGCTACCCATTTGCATAGGTATGAGGTTGATGGAAAACTTATGACCGTTTAAGATTAGGGAGCAACCAGAAAGAACAGAGTCAACGGAGATGGTCTTACCATTAGCGACTTCGAAAGCAAAAGGATTAGGCATTTTAGTTCGTTCGCACTTAAGCAAGGCTTCAAATTCAACGGATACAAAACTTCTATCCGCGCCAGTATCAAACAGACAAGTAGCATAGATATGGTTCACAAGGAACGTACCAGTGATGACATCATTCGAACTTTGGGCTTGAGCTGAGGTGAGAACGAAAGCTCGTCCTTTCGCAGGTTCGGTTTGTTGTTGCTGTTGGTTGTTGGTGCGTTTCGGGCAAACGTTGGCGAAATGGTTAGGATCGCCACAATTGTAGCAGGTTCGACCAGGTGTAGCTTGGGTTTGGCGGTTTGGGTTAGGATTGGGTAAAAGGGCTTGGGTTTGCTGGTTCTGGGGTAGGCGACAGTAGTTGGAGAGGTGTCCCAACCTATTACAGTTGGCACATTTTCGGCATGAGGTGCCAGTAGGGTGATGGTAGTTGCAAGTGGTACACTTGGGGTGAGAGCCAAGGTAACCTTGTCCAGGTTGGTTGGTGTTTTGGGTAGGCGGAGTGACGACAACATTGTTTTGAGAAGAAGCCTTCCGCTTCTTGTTCTTGTTGTGGGGCTTTTTGGCTGGAGGGGTAGTTGATTCGGTGGTGTTGGCAATGGCTTGGTGCGTATGCTTCGTAGGGACCTTGTCGTAGGCCCCCTGAAGGATGCAGTTATGGTTGAGTTGGAGGGTTATGGCATAGGCTTCCTCGAGGGTTTTCGGGTTGGCTGCGGCTACATGGTTCATGATCACCGGTGAGAGGCAACGGATGAGCTTGGCGATTGACTTGGGAACAGTATCGACTTGTCCAGGGCAAATGATACTTAACTGTTTGAAGCGTGCGATCAATCCTTCAGCGTCGCTCCTCTGTTGTGTGAGATTCCAGAACTCGTTTTCAAGTTTCTGGGTCTCGTGGGGAGGACAGAATTGCTCCTTCATGAGCTCCTTAAGCTCTTCCCAAGTCATCGCATGGGCTGCTTCGTTGCCACGCGTGTTTGCTCGATGGTCCACCACTCGAGGGCTCTCTTGCGAAAGACCCCAGTGGCATTAAGGGTTCGGAGTTCCTCAGGGTAACACCGTCCATGCCTGTGAATTCCACTGGTTTACAAGCCCCCTGAAGGAAGATAAGCTCCATTGAATCAAACCAAATGATCATCGCGGTAACACCGTCCATGCCTGTGAATTCCACTGGTTTACAAGCCATGAAATGCTTGAATTGGTAAGATGGTTTGAGGGTATCGGCTTTGGAATCAGCGGATGATTTAGGTGTGGCTTCGGCGTGTATGTGTGGATTTGGCTAACAATGTCGGGTATGATCTTAGCCATTTGCCCGGCCATTTGCTCTGAAACGAGCCCAATCAGTTCTTGCTTCGATATCGAGTCCTCGTTGTTGGATTCCTTCTGGGAATCCGTTTCTTGGACTTCTTGAGGCGGTTCAACTAGTTACGGAAAGGAGGCATCTAGAGGTTGTAAACAAGACAAAAGCATGAGACTTGATTGTAATAAAGAAAATAGGTTTTGCATGCATGAGTATTAATAAATTCACATAAGTTTCAATAAGAAGCATGTGTTCATCAAGTATGGTTCACATAGTTTGCATGAGTTCAACAAGTATAACATATATACTCACGTATGAATACAAATAAAGAGTATAAATTTAGTTTGTTCATGAGGATTAGTATTGTTTTTGATTGCGATAAACGTGCGAGTGTGTAACGGTTTGAAATGAACGAGGTAACAAGCATTAAAACACATAAAATTTGAGTCACATAAAAAAGAATAGGTCGTAAAACATGGGAATGATTAGGGTAGAGATTCGTCGACAATTCCAAAGTGAATCGAAGATCTTTTCGAATTAGAGAAACGTGCTTTGGCCTATAGGTAAAATGCTCTCATCGAGAAGCGACTAACGACATTTTACCCTTCCAGTTACTACACGTCTCTAACCGATCGGAAAATCGAGACTTTGCGAGAGCGAAAATCAAGGAATGGGACTTAATCGACAAGGTGCGGGTTTCACCCCTAACTTGACGATTGTCGTACCCTAAGTGCGGTTGGTACTTACCAAACGAAGAGCAAATTCCGATTCGTTGGTAAGGGTCCACTAGAGTTTTGAGCTGGAAATTTTCCATCAAGGTTTGGATTTCACTCCGAACTTGATGGCATGATTGCGTGCAAAAAGAATAAGTATAGCGGATTGAGAGTCGTTCACCAAATTGCGGTTTTCACACCTATTTTAGTGAAGTCGTTCGTTTATATTACGAGTGTCTTCAAGCGTCCAAACGTGTATTGTGTGAAAGTGTCTTAGGAAGACACCATGTATATGTATTAAGACCAAAAGGAAAGAGAGAAGCAAAGTAGGAAGCATAAAGTTTTAAGCATAATCAAGAATGGTCACAACGGGTACTTAGAACTATAGACTAGGTTGAACATGGCAATTCTACCTAATTCCCTATAGTTATGGCTCTGATACCAATCTGTCACACCCTAACCGATGGCGGAAACATCGGGATGAGACGAAAACGAGATTGCTCATTGCTCACAACATTATTAAGTGTCAATAATTAATTAAACCATATTTCATTTCATAAGAATTGTCAAATACATCAATGTAACAAAACAAAGAACAACATAACATTTGCAAAGTCATAACAAAATTGATACATCGACATTAAACCTAACGTTTAATTTGTGTGTATCTAGTCCTTGCTATATTGTTTTCACAGCATCATCTCCTTCAACCTGTAACATGTTTTAAAATAATGTCAATGCGAAAGCAAAGGCGAGTACACAAGTTTAGGCATAGCATACGTATACGAATAAGTTTAAACAATCCACATGGCAACCAAATCTATACAAGAGCAATATCAAGGCATGCAATACTAATAATCAAACCCTTAACGCAATCACGATGTTTTAACATGACCTCACGAATAACACGATGGAGGTGGATGCGTGAATTCCTATAGCGCTAAGCATGTCAAACAAAGGCTAAAAATAGTTAATGACTAAAGCATAGCATAACGAATATCCAAGACAAGCATCAAGTATAAGATTCAAGTTTTCATGTATATGGGATCATTTATGTGTTTCATAAAGTTTAAGTGTTCGTGATTTTGTATATGGAAACATGTTACACCCGAAAGTGTTATAAACAAAAGTGGGTCGAGTGTACTCACGGTTTTGCTAAGTCTTTTCTACACTTGACAATCTGTGAAGACGTTGGTTCGAGGATGACGCCGAATTATCCTACAAGAGGAAACGAGGCGTATGAGTATAGAGTTTCAACGGGAGATTAGGAGTATTCGAGCATGATTAAAAATAAGTTTGATAAAGTATTATGATATGAAAGTATTCACTAAGATGTAACACTCGTTCTTGACACTATAATAACTCCTACGAGTTGGATGTGATTTCATAGGTTCGGGACCTATTAGAATCGTGACAAGGAATTACATACTTTAGTGTTAACTTAATAACTTGATAGGTGATTATAAGTTCATTATCAAGGTTTCGGTTTTAGAATATATATATATATTATATATATATATTATATATATATTATCATTATAATCATGTAGGAGGTGGGAGGATGAACCATCCACTTTGTAACCTCTAGTGTCATCTATGTCAAGTATGAGGTGGAAGGTTAAACCATCCACTTTGAACCTCGGATTATGTTCACCGCTACATAAGTTACCATTGGTAACAAGGAGGGTAGAAGACTATATACTATACAAGAATGTAAAGACAAGAATGATAAGGTGTCATCTAGATACCAAGTAGCCAAGTATTCAACAACCCGACGAGCACACCAGGACAATCGTCAACGGCTTTGTGGGGTTGAGACACTTTAGGTCTAGTAAACTAGTTTGGGATCTTGATGAAAATAATCAAGTGATGTGTGGTCTCAAGTTGGGATAGCCCAAGCTTCCTTGTGGACACACATGAACAAGCATAATAGCTTACATCACTTGTGAGCTTAATGCTCTTCAAAAACAGAAAGTTTAGGGTGTTAAAACACCCCTTAGTTCATGTTAACAAGCTTGGTTAGGCTTTACTAATCATAAGCTTGATTGTAAGCACAAGAACACAAGTTTGTTGAAGTTAAAACACAAGTTTGATAAAAGTTTAGACAAAACAGAAAGTTTGTGGACATTTTGGGGCATTTCCAGGTCTGGATTCTCCATGGAGAACCCTAGGAATTCAACCCAAAGTTTATCCAAGCAAGTAGGAAAAAGAATGGAGTGATTTCGTTAAGAAATGAGTGTGTTACACTCACTTTAGTGAAGATGAGTAATTCTGCTCGAAAATTCTGATTTTGCAAGGATCTTGAGGTGATTTGAGAGTGATTTAAGAGATATTAAAGTGTAAAAATGTTTGGATTTGAGGTGGGTTTTATAGAGGAAGGATTAGGTTAAGTTAGCTGAGTTTTAGGTGGGTTATTAATGGTTAAAAGTGGTTTAAACTCAAAAAAATGTCAAAAAAACCCGCCCAAAAAGGGTTGTTTGCCTTGCTGGTCGCGATCAGCATCAGCCGAACAAAGCATAAAGGCTTTGCGGCTCTGGTTCTGTTTAGATATTAGGCAGCTGGTGGAGTGGTTAAGGCCTTGGTTGTTGAACCGGGGATCCCGGGTTTGAGTCCCGCGGATTCCGGGTTTTTAGTATTTTTTATTTTATTTTATTTTATTTATTAAATAACTCATTAAATTAGTTTCATAAATGGCAGAAATGGTCCCTGCAGTTCAAGAATTCAAGAATTGCAGTTTAGGCCTTGGACTTATTTAAAGAAAGATATATATGTATTAACATATAATCTTAAATGTTAATATATTTATAAAATAGCATTTTAATTTTTGTAAAAATAAATTAATTAATTTTATTAACTAATTTAATTAATTTAATTAATTAACTTAATTAATTAATTTAATTAATTAATTTAATTAATTAACATATTTTCTTAACGAATTTAGTTTAATGATTACGAGTTTCACGTTTGAGTCTCGATTACGCATACATACCATGTTTGCAAGTTATCACACGTTTACGATTGAGAGTACCACGAATACGTTTACACGTTTAAAGTATGAACAAGTATAAGTGTAACATGACTATAATTAACATAATATTGTTAAAATACGAGTTTCTTATTACGATTCAAGTCTCGGTTTTCCACGTTTACAACGAAAGACAAATACAAGATACAACGCTTACTAAAAATAGAAGTACGATACAAAGTTTCCAAATATAGAAAGCATAGAAACGCGGGGCGTTACATTAGTAACTAACAAAAAAAAATATATAATTAACACATCATTTAAAAGAATATAATATTCTCCATGTGGTACAGAAAGTAGGAAGGTAAAAAAGCCGTCTGAGTTTGTCAATACAAATACGTTGGTATATGCAATTGTTGGAGAATAGACTGATTAGAAATACTTGAGAGTAATGGGAAAGGGGAAACGAGTACTTCTATTCAATGTTTTAAAAACCGGTTTAAACGGCCGGTTGAACCGGTTAAACCGGATGCCAGATGCTTGACCGGCACGAATCATACCGGTAAACTAAGAAAACGGCAAAGAAGTATACCGCCTGTAAATTGGGTTATATCGGTTTGGTTTAAACCGGTATACCGGTACCCGTTCATATCAGGCCAAAGGTCAAAATTTTTAACTTTTTAATTTTTAGGTGCCTAAAAAGGTGACTATTTACCTTCTTAGTTAAAGCGTAAAACTTAGCGTCAATAATTGATCCACATGGATCAAACTTCTTCCTCACTCAAAGATAGAAAATCATTAGGTTTATCAAATTAAGTTTCTCAACCGATCATCCAGGTTTACCTCCTTTTGACTTTTGTTCAATCATTCATGTTGTTAATTGTTATAATGTTTGCTAATTGCTATACAATGGGTATTTAATCATGAACTTTTGGATAATTTTTTATTATAGATTAACTTTTGAAAAAAATTATTATTGAACGATGTAGTTTTGGATTATTTTTTGAGTTGAAATGTATTTTATAGATTTATATGTAACAACTCGCACTTTCATTGTTATCATTTTCCATTAATTTCATTTGTATCCGTCATTGTAATTTGAGATTTGATTAAGGAAATGGTTTACGTTTACTATATGCATTTTGTCACAACTATATTACATCTCAACGTCTAATAAACGCAACGTTGACTCAACACAGTTACGAGTAACTATGTTACCTTAAGAGCCAGTGTGTTGTTGTACAATAATCACTTGTGCCTTCGACATCGCTTATCACATCGCATCGCATCGCAAACACAATTATTTATGTTACATTATGTTATTTAGGTGTTACGTGTGTTTTATGAATTATGGTTGTACTCGCTACCGCAACGCTCTCACTCGCACGAATCGCTTAATCGCATTATTTTAATTATCCAAACGCTTAACGCTTCGCTAAAACGCTTAACATAACTATCTAATACGAACCAAATCCCCAAACGAGCACCCAACGCGAAAATAATGAACAAAACTTCGCCGTCAGGCCAAGTTCGGCAGAACTTGTGTGCCCCAAGTTCATGGTGATCAAATACGAAATCTCCTAAAAAGCTAACAAGTTCGCTCGAACTTGCATATATTCCAGCAGAACTGGCCAAGTTGCCCGACTTGTCCAAGTGAACTTGGTCTCCATCAGCTCCATTTCTCTTCACCTATAAATACCCAGCACCTCCATTCGTTCTCCCCTTGCTGCAAGTTCGCCCGAAAGCTCCCAAAACAGAAAACCCTTGATTTCCAAGTAAGAATCAACCCGTTTTTATACAAACAACAACGTTTTACTACGATATTTGCACAGTTATTACCTTCGTTTTCATCAAATCTCTTCTGTTTATGAAAATCTTCATCTTTTCTACAAAACTTCTTCTTTCACTTAGATCTACACTAAATGAGTGTATTTGGGCTTAGCTTTCGCTTCCCAAGCAAGAAATCTTGATGATTTCGACTCACCAACTGTTAAATCTAAGAAAGAATGTTTAATACATTGATTTTGACACAAAATACGGACTAATGACGTATGTTTCGTTCACTATGAAGTGGAACGAGGTGTTGTCAAGCAAGATCTCAGATCAGGAAGCACAAGGACGATGTCGTCACCTTGCACGAACTGGACTAACCCGTACGAACCATCAAGTTCGCCCGATTAGCCAGAGTTCTTGTAAAATGGCTAAAACTCGCTCCAAAAGACCTCTCCAGCCTATGTTTTGCTCAGTAGCTTAAGGTGGGAGGGATGGACACTCGATTTCCTCAGCAAACGACGCGAAAACGCACGATTTGGTGACCAAAACAGTCAAGTTCGTCCAAAAAGAGCAAGTTCGCTCGAGGTTGTCATCACTTGATGACCAACTTCGGCCGAACATGTCCAATTCTCAAGAAAATCAGTCAAGTTCGCCCGAAGTTTTTGAGTTTCCGAGGAAAACAGACAAGTTTGCCCGAACTTGTACAATCAGTAAGCAAAAATGTCAATTCGCCCGAACTTGTACCTTTTTCTAAGAAAGGATACCAAGTTCGCCCGAACTTGTACTTTACAGAATACTTCAAGCAAGTTCGCCCGAAATTGTCCTTTGCTCCTTCCCGTTTCGACTGTTTCAGCACTTCGGAAGACTGATGCACTTGTGTTCGTGTTTACAGGCTGAACCGGCGCTCCCTTCAATCCAGAACCGCTTCGTGTTTGTTTACCAAACACAAACTGTGAGTATACTTGAACCCCTTTTACGCTTAAACGCACTTTTGGGTGTTACATACGTTCCTATAACAAATTACATCACTCAACTCAAACGCTTACTGCAACCCGCTGATACATGACTATACGTGAAATTTGCTTAATTGTATGTGTTACTTGATTGCTAGTACGCCACCCTTAACATGATAGCTTGCTAGAGGTTGACCCGCCACCCGAAGGCCCGGGGTTGTTAAGGCTCGCATTTTTATTTCGCAATTATTTTCTCTTTAGGACGTGGACACTTGTTCGCGTGCCTCACACTCGTGGTTTGTTGGTTTACTTGAATCTAAGTAGTTACATAGTTCACTTATCTTACGTATGTCATGCGGTGTATGCTAAACGCTTTTATATCTATTATGTACGCAAACCTGTATGCTAACCTTTACTTAATTGTATTGACTTTATTTTAACGTATGTGACAGGTTGATGATTCTCGCTGCAAAGGATTAGGATCTATCTTTATAAACGTAGCTAATAGAAATCTATGGAAGATCGGATTAGATTATTTTAAGAGATTATTTAATATTTGTAACAATTATTTGAGGATTTATTTGATGAAATTAAGGAAGATCAGATGAATTTGTTTAAAGATTATTTGATATTTGTATAATTATGAGATTTTATGTTTGATTAGTATGGGTATTGACGCTTAAATATTATCGCTTAAATAGTTGTTATGGATTCTCTTGAGCAATCGATTCGCCTTAGTGCCACGCCCGATGTTTTCGCCGTCGGTTGGGGTGTGACAGATTGGTATCATAGCCATAACTATAGGAAACTTAGGTAGAACTCCCATGTTTGACAAGTTCGCTGAACAACGCCCGAAATAGTACAAACTGACAACTTCGCTCAAAGTTGGACAAGTTCGCTCGAATTGCCAAGTTCGCCCAAATTGACCAAGTCGCATGAACTTGACCAAGTTCCCCGAAGTTACCCAGTCCCCTCAAAACTCAACAAGTTCACTCGAAGACTGTCAAGTTCGCTCGAAGTTGGTCAACTTCGCCCGAACTTGATCATATACCTTCAAAACAGACTTTTAAATTACGTATGCTTTTCCTAAAGCTACCACAATACACGTGAAGAACGCTCGTATTGCACAAAACGAGTGATCAAGTCGAGATTAGGTGTGAAAACCAAGAACTCTCGATAGGGTCATTCACTCCACGCATCCTCTATCGCACGAGATACCTTCGTTGAGTTAGGAGTGATATCCAAACCTCGACAAAATCTCCATTTCTATCTAGTGGAACTCCCGATTTGATCGGTGAGCATAAGCACAACTAGGAATGAAGTTGTTAAGTTAGAGGTGAAACCCCATCTTAATAACTAGTTCCACTCCTCGATTTTCCATCTCACCAAAGTCTCGACTATTTCGATGACTCGGACACGACGTAACTGAAGGATAAATGTCGTTAACTGTCGTACGGTGAGAGTATTTGTCTATTAGGCCAAATTGTGTGCCCGAACTCAGAGAATTCTCGAACCACTTTGGGTAGTCGTTGTCTCAAAACCCAGGACGCTCCAAATTGATTTAAGCCTCCAATCACCGATTTTTAGCATCATCGAGTTCTATTGTTATGATTTTGTGGATTTTACGCTTATTCGATTTCTCGCTTTATCGATTTATCGCTTTTACGCTCTATCGATATATGCACTACTCGCACAGTCCTCGAAATCTAAAACGCTAATTAATCACCAACCAAACTAAAACGCTCAACTCTCCTACGCGAATGTCTCATACGCGGCCTTACTCGCTTATTACGCTTATATCTTGCATCTCGTATGCACTACGCATGATTTAGATTGAAGATGAATACGTGCAAAATATGTACTTATGTGCTTATGTGCCTACGTGATTATGTGCTTATATGCTTATAAGTTTACATGGATACGTGCTTACGTGCTTTGTGCCTTATTTGAATAATAATAATAGTAATGAAACGCTAACTTCGGAACATAATCCTATGATAATCAAATCTCGCCCAATCAAATCCTTCATGTAGATGTCTTCCGTGGGATCTCACACTAGGAGGAACATCCAGCGCAACAATGCTGACAAGCGTATCGCCTCGCTCGTGGCAAGCAGATGGCTAAGGTCATCCCCCAGATTGTTAGCGAAATTCAGGCTGTCAGCAGCAATTCATCCGTTGATTCTAAAACCGACGCGCCAAAGTCCTCGTTCAGCTTCAAGCAATTCAAAGCGTGCAGACCTCTCACTTTCACCGGCACAGACGGACGAAGCTGCGATGTTCCATTGGTTCGATTCCATTGAGGTCACCTTCCGCCAGAGCGGATGCCCCGAAAATCTCTGCACCATCAATGCTACCGGTGTGTTCCAATCAAGGGTACTTATTGGTGGACCGCAGAGCGCACCAAGCACGGAAATGATGAGGCTTACGAGCTTACGTGGGAGGAACTCAAGGAAATTATGGTGAAAGAATTATGTCCTCCCCATGAAATTCAGAAACTGGAGAACGAATTTTGGGATATCAAGCAAGATGGACCCAACAATGCAGGCCTCACTGCCCGCTTCAAGCAGCTGAGTATCATATGTCCCGGTCAGGTGGACACCACAGAAAAAGCAATCAAAAAGTATCTTCGTGCTCTACCTGACTGTGTTGCTGATTTCGTTCAAGCAGCGCGTACTACTATTATCGAAGAGACTTTTCAGCTTGCAGCCGAGATTAATGACAAACGTGTCCAGGTGGATACTTCGAAAGCAGCAAAGTCACGAATCAAGCTACCATCGAACTGAGTGTTACTACCAAGCCGTCTCAAGAGTCAAAGTCCAATCGCGGAGGTCGCAAAAGAGGGAACCCAAGCAAGAATTGTGCAATGGTTGCACCGTTGAACTCTTAGCCACTTCAAGCTGCTACCCCAAATGCACCACCGGCAAAGCGTGCGTATACTGGTCCTCACCCGCTATGCTCAAAGTGTACCTATCATCACCCAGTTGGAGGCAATTGCCGTTTCTGTACCAACTACAGTATCTACGGCCACTTCACTGTCAGCTGCCGTACTGGCCCTCGTCAACCAGCTCCTCAAGCACCAGCAGCACTACCAGCCCCACCTCGTGCTCCTCAAACCAACCAGCAGCAGCCCCAACAGCATGCACCAGTCCCGAAAGCACGTGCTTGTTTCACTTGTGGTGATCCGAACTACTTTAGTAATGTCTGCCCAAAGAAAGCTGTAAAGCAAGAGCAGCAACAGCAGCCTCAGCCACAGCCACCACAGCCACAGCAGCAGCAACCACACGCTGTGTGTCGAAGAGCCTTCAATCTCAATCACCGCCAGGCTCAGAACGACAACAATGTTGTCAATGGTACGTTCTTTGTTAATGGTGATTTATGCTTCTTGTTTATTTGATACTGGTGCCGATAACTATTTTGTATCGTTAGAATTCGAAAAGCTTTTAATATGTAAACGTGCTAAACTCCCAAAGACTTTCGATGTTGAAGTCGCCACCGGAAGAACCATTACTGTTAACTCCGTCTTACGTGGTTGTACTCTCGATCTCAACAACCACATCTTCTCGATCCATCTCATACCTATGCAATTAGGTAGCTTCGATATCATAGTAGGCATGGATTTCCTTCGTGAAAATCGTGCTGAAGTTGTTTGTTTCGATAAGATGATTCATTTCCCCCTCTCAAATGGTGATCAACTACGTGTTTACGGTGAAACACCCTCAAAGAAGTTGATGCTTCTGTCATGTACCCAAGCAAGCAAGTGTCTGCGAAAGCAATGCGTTGCTTTCCTAGCCCACATCGTGAACCCGGAGAAAGAAAAGAAAACCTGGAAAGACGTACCCGTTGTTTGTGAATTTCCTAAAGTTTTTCCCGATGATTTACCTGGTTTACCCCCTACTCGTGATGTTGAATTTCGTACCGATTTAATTCCCGTGCTACACCTGTCGCTAAAGCACCCTATTTGCCTTGCACCATCCGAAAAGCGCGAACTGTCTAGCCAACTTCAAGAGCTTCTTGATAAAGGCTTTAGACGCCCGAGCACTTCACCTTGGGGCGCACCCGTTCTTTTTGTGAAAAGAAAGATGGGACGTTCCGAATGTGCATCGATTATCGTGAACTTAACAAACTCATGATAAAGAACCGCTACCCTCTTCCTTGAATCGACGATTTGTTTGATCAACTTCAAGGTGCTACTTGTTTCTCTAAGACCGATCTACGTTCCAGTTATCATTAGTTACGTGTGCTAGAAGAAGACATTCCGAAAACCGCCTTTCGTACTCGTTATGGCCATTTTGAATTCGTGGTCATGCCTTTCGGTCTCACAAATGCACCCGCGGTCTTCATGGATTTGATGAACCGTGTGTGTAAAGCCTTCTTAGATCGTTTCGTCATTGTGTTTATCGATGACATCCTTATCTACTCGAAGTCGAGAGCCGAACACGCACGACATCTCCGTTTAGTTCTCGAACTTCTTCATGGAAATCGCCTTTATGCCAAGTTCTCTAAGTGTGAATTCTGGCTCGAAGAAGTCCAATTCCTTGGTCATATCGTTAACAGTCAAGGAATTCACGTCGACCATGCAAAGATAGAAGCTGTAAAGAGTTGGATACGCCGAAGAATGCATCTGAAATCCGTTCTTTCTTGGATTGGCGGGTTACTACCATCGATTGATCGCCGACTATTCTAAATTCTTCGTGCCCCTTACTGCTTTAACTCATAAGGACAAGCCTTTCGTTTGGGATTCCAAACAAGAGGAAGTCTTTCAAACTCTCAAGTGTATGCTATGCAACGCTCCCGTACTCGCTCACCCGACGGAAAACGACGATTTCATTGTTTATTGCGATGCCTCTAACTTAGGTCTTGGTTTTAGTTCTCATGCAAGAGACAAAGTTTCGTGTATGTGTCTCGACAACTCAAAATCCACGAGAAGAACTACATTACCCACGATCTCGAACTCGGTGCAGTTGTTTTTGCATTAAAGATATGGCGACACTACCTTTACGGTACCAAGTGTACGATCTTCACCGACCATAAGAGCTTACAACATGTCTTTAATCAGAAGGATATGAACATGCGCCAACGCAGATGGGTTGAACTTCTCAGCGACTATGATTGTGAGATAGGCTACCATCACGGCAAAGCAAACGTCATAGCCGACGCTCTCAGTCGACGAAGCTATGTGTATAGTGTTCATGACTCTCAAGCTTTGAATAATCTCGAAATTTTGATTCGCGCCGCTCAATTTGCTTGTTTTAATGAGAATACCCTGCAAGAAGAAATGAAATGTGGTGCCGAAACCCAACTCGTAGCTAAACCTAATGGCATTTATTATTATCTCGATGTATTTGGATTCCTAGCCGTGATAACCTTCGAGAGTTGCTAATTACCGAAGCTCATAAATCTCGATACTCCATTCACCCCGGAGCCGACAAGATGTACCAGAACCTTCGTCCTAAGTATTGGTGGCCGGGCATGAAAAGGGATATCACTTTATACGTCTCAAAGTGCTTAACTTTGAATTAACGAACTCAAGGCTTGGTTTGCTCGAACAACCTGAAATCCCGATGTGGAAGTGGGAGAGTATAGCCATGGACTTCGTTAAAAAATTCCCTCGCACCTCCTCTGGTCATGATAGCATTTGGGTTATCGTTGATCGTCTTACTAAATCCGCTCACTTTATTGCCATACGAGAAGACTACAAGGTTGAACGATTAGCACAAATCTATACCGCCGAAGTCATTTGTCGACACGGGATGCCTCGGGGACATCATCTCTGACCGTGATGGTCGCTTTACTTCACGTCTCTGGGAGACTTTTCAATCCGCACTCGGTACTAAGCTTAACCTTAGTACTGCATTGCATCCTCAAACCTACGGTCAGACTGAGCGCACGATCCGCACCCTCGAAGACATGCTTCGTGCGTGCGTCATAGATTTTGGTGGTAATTGGGATGCGCATTTACCTTTATTAGAATTCTCGTACAATAACAGTTGTCATACTAGTATTTAAATGGCACCTTTTGAGGCACTGTACAGAAGAAAATGTCGATCGCCTATTGCATGGCACGAGATGGAGAAGCACAAATCACCAGTCCTAAGTTAATTCAAGAAATGACAACAAATTCTCCAAATCAGAGACATCTCTTGAAAGCTAGGAGTCGCCAAAAGAGTTATGCCGACAAACGCCGCAAGCCCCTACAGTTCGAAATTGGAGATCATGTACTTTTAAAGGTTGCGCCCTGGAAGGGAGTGATCCGATTTGGAAAGAAAGGGAAACTAGCGCCACGATACGTGGGTCCCTTTAAGATTCTGGAAAGAGTTGGCAAAGTGGCCTACCGACTCGAACTACCAGCAGAACTCAACAAGTACATCCGACTTTCCACGTCTCGAACATCAAGAAATGCCTAGCTGAAGAAAATCTTCATGTTCCACTCGAGTATTTGCAAATAAACGAGACTCTTCACTTCATGGAAAAGCCAGTAGAAATCATGGACCAAGAGACCAAGAAACTTCGACGCTCTCGCATTCCTATAGTGAAAGTCCGATGGGAAGGCAAACGCGGTGCCAAGTTCACTTGGGAATTGGAAAGTGATATGAAAGCTAATATCCACATCTCTTTGTTACGGCCACTATTTAAATTTCGAGACGAAATTTCCTAAAGTAGGGGAGACTGTAACAACTCTAATTTCGTTGTTATCATTTTCCATTAATTTCATTTGTATCCGTCATTGTAATTTGAGATTTGATTAAGGAAATGGTTTATGTTTACTAAATGTATTTTGTCACAACTATATTACATCTCAACGTCTAATAAACGCAACGTTGACTCAACACAATTACGAGTAACTATGTTACCTTAAGAGCCGAGTGTGTTGTTGTACAATAACCACTTGTGCCTTCGACAGCGCTTATCACATCGCATCGCAAACGCAATTATTTATGCTACATTATGTTATTTAGGTGTTATGCGTGTTTTATGAATTATGGTTGTACTCGCTACCACAACGCTCTAACTCGCACGAATCGCTTAATCGCATTATTTTAATTATCCAAACGCTTAATGCTTCGCTAAACGCTTAACATAACTATCTAATACGAACCGAATCCCCAAACGAGCACCTAACGCGAAAATAACGAACAAAACTTTGTCGTTAGGCCAAGTTCGGCCGAACTTGTGTGCCCCAAGTTCTCCCGAACATGACCAATGGTGATCAAATAAGAAATCTCCTCAAAAGCTAGCAAGTCCGCTCGAACTTGCACATATTCCAGCAGAACTGGCCAAGTTCGCCCGAACTTGTGCCAAGTTCGCTTGAACATGTGGCAAGTTCGGCCGAACTTGGTCTCCATCAGCTCCATTTCTCTTCACCTATAAATACCCAGCACCTCCATTCGTGCTCCCCTTGCTGCAAGTTCGCCCGAAAGCTCCCAAAACCGAAAACCCTTGATTTCCAAGTAAGAATCAACCCGTTTTTATACAAACAACAACGTTTTACTACGATATTTGCACAAGGATTACCTTCGTTTTCATCAAATCTCTTCTGTTTATGAAAATCTTCATCTTTTTCTACAAAAATTTTTCTTTCACTTAGATCTACACTAAACGAGTGTATTTGGGCTTAGCTTTGGCTTCCCAAGCAAGAAATCTTGATGATTTCGACTCACCAAGTGTTAAATCTAAGAAAAACTGTTTAATACATTGATTTTGACACAAAATACGAACTAATGACGTATGTTTCGTTCACTATGAATTGGAACGAGGCGTTGTCAAGCAAGATCTCAAATCCGGAAGCATAAGGACGATGTCGTCACCTTGCACGAACTGGACTAACCTGTACGAACCATCAAGTTCGCCCGGATTAGCCCGAGTTCTTGTAAAATGGCTAAAACTCGCTCCAAAAGACCTCCCAAGCATATGTTTTGCTCAGTAGCTTAAGGTTGGAAAGGATGGACACTCGATTTACTCAGCAAATGACGCGAAAATGCATGATTTGGTGACCAAAACAGTCAAGTTCACTCCAAAAAGAGCAAGTTCGCTCGAAGGTGCAATCACTTAATGACCAACTTCGGCCGAACTTTTCCAATTCTCAAGAAAATCAGTCAAGTTCGCCCGAACTTGTCCAGTTTCCAAGGAAAACAGACAAGTTCGCCCGAACTTGTACAATCTGTAAGCAAAAATGTCAAGTTCGCCCGAACTTGTACCTTTTTCTAAGAAAAGGGTACCAAGTTCGCCCGAACTTGTACTTTCCAGAATACTTCAAGCAAGTTCGCCCGAACTTGTACCAAATCTTAGAGATTTGGTACAACTTCGCTGGAACTTGTCCTCTGCTCCTTCCCGTTTCGACCGTTTCAGCACTTCGAAAGATTGATGCACTTCTGTTCGCGTTTACAGGATGATCCGGTGCTCCCTTCATCCAGAACCGCTTCGTGTTTGTTTACAAAACACAAACTGTGAGTATACTTGAACCCTTTTACGCTTAAACGCACTTTTGGGTGTTACATACGTTCCTATAAAAAATCACATCACACAACTCAAACGCTTACTCGCAACCCGCAGATACATGACTATACATGAAATATGCTGAATTATATATGTTACTTGATGGCTAGTACGCCACCCTTAACATGATAGCTTGCTAGAGGTTGACCCGCCACCCGGAGGCCCGGGGTTGTTAAGGCTCGCATTTTTATTTCGCATTTATTTTCTCTTTAGGACGTGGACACTTGTTCGCGTGCCTCGCACTCGGGGTTTGTTGGTTTACTTAAATCTAAGTAGTTACATAGTTCACTTCTCTTATGTATGTCATGCGGTGTATGTTAAACGCTTTTATATCTACTATGTATGCAAACATGTATGCTCACCTTTACTTAATTGTATTGACTTTATTTTAACGTATGTGACAGGTTGATGATTCTCGCTGCTAAGGATTAGGATCTATCTTTAGAAACGCACCTAATAGAAATCTAAGGAAGATCAGAGTGAATTATGTTTAAGAGATTATTTGATATTTGTAATAATTATTGAGGATTTTATGTTTGATGGTATGGGATATTGACGCTTAAATATTATCGCTTAAATAGTTGTTATGGATTCTCTTGAGCAATCTGATTCGCCTAGTGCCGTGCCCCGATGTTTCCGCCATCAGTTGGGGTGTGACATTATAGAGTTAATTAGTCAACACGGTTGAACGTCCAGTACAACCCGGTTCAACCGATTGAACCATTTCTGAGTCTAACCCGATACGATTAAAATATCCAGTTTTCAAAACATTGTTTATATTAATATGAGGAAGCTTAATTTAGACAAGGACATTTCTAAATGTTAATTGAAATTTTATATCTTAAAAAAAAAAAGCAAGTCAATCATATTGATATATGATTGAATATTACAAAGAATAACTGATTATTCTATGCTAAATAATTTCCAAAAAAATTATTTCATAGAGTGGATATGAAAAGATATAATATAATGTTTGAATTTACATATGAATAATGAAATAAATATTGTTTTTCGTGTTATAAATTTGTTTGACTTTCCATGTTTAAAAGATACAACTGCCAAAATAAAATTTATGCATAAAAAGACATAGACAAATGTAAAATCTTTTAGATATTTTATGATTTTAATGTAAATAACACCAACGTTTTATAATTATTTGTTATTAATAATCATAAAAAGTACATAATAAGTTAGATAAATATATATAGGGAAAGTGAATATGGGCTTTACTCATCCAAGTTAGATTGTAAACCCATCAAAACTACGTAGTTTTGATTAAAATCAATTAAATACATTTATTTTATTTCTTTTTCATCATTTCATCAATCCAACAATTTCTTAACAACCTCTCTACGACGCATGTGACGATCTGCAACAGGGAAATCGAACTACAGATTTGTAATTAATATTTAGCAATCAATTAATTTTGCAAATTATTGTTTTCTTTCCAACGAGTCACCAGTTTCAAGATCAAGTATTGTTTCCTTTCCAATGAATCCCATAGTAAAAATACATTTGGCAAAGTGATGAATTAAGAAGCTCACCACAGAGAAAATTGAAACACCGTCTCTTTCAAGCATATAACTAGAATTTAGATTAAGTCATGCCTTAATTATCAAGCAACGTTAGATTCTTAACTCAAACTGATATTCGAGTTTCGATAAAACATTTTGTAGTGGTCATGGGCAAGAACTTCAAGGATTGCCTCAAATCCAATTTCGATTTGTAATTAAAACTAATATTCCAGATATTAAAGAAACCATTCATCACGATTCAAAATTAAAAACAGAAAGAACAAAAAATTGATCCCCAATTCTTATTGAGATACATAATTAATTTAGGATTGGTCTATAAATTATAATCAGAATTAAATTTCATTTCTCTTGTCTATGTGATGGTATATTGGAGAAGAAGATGGCCTATGCAAACTATATGTAGAACGGCAAATGGTGAAAATGAAGATGCGAAATTGATGGATAGTAACAGATAATTATTAGGGTTTATATTACTTTTTATTATATCTAATCAAAACTACGTCGTTTTGATGGGTTTCGCATCTAACTTGAATGTGTAACAACCCCATATTCACTTTCTCCAATATATATTCACCAACATACACACAATCACTATTCTCAGCTAGAGTATTCAATAGGATGCGTAATTAAACGTACTTACATTTAAAGGATAATGGTTCCGCACTAACACACTAAAGAAGAATACCTCTGATGTAGATTTTTCGATAACATATGTATACCTGATAAACATAAGAAACCCAATGTAACAAACAACAATTTACAAACTGCAAAATTGATCTTTTGTATAAAAAAATAGAGACATGTACATTACATTCAACACAACCGATCTTTTAAAATCACTTTACACATGGTTTTACTTTACGTCTTTCTTCAAAAGGCTTAAGAGTTTGATGTAACTATTTCTTTCTTCATAAAAAAATATAAAAGATGAAACGATGAAAAAAATAAACAAACATAGTCATAAAATAACAATATAACATATGACAAAGTTGAATGGTATCGTTATCCAAACCAAATTAAATAACATAAAGTTTAACATTTTTTTGTTTATACATAACAATAATACAAAAGATGAAACGATGATAAAAAAAAATAACTAACATAGTCATAAAGCAACTTATATTACATACGACAAAGTTGAATGGTATCGCTATCCAAACCAAATTGATTAACATAAAATTAAACGAATCGAAACATATTCGAACTACCCCTAACATAATCAAAAAACAAAAATAATCGCATTGTTATATTTTCTACCATTATGAGTAAATGGTGAAATGCAAAAGCTTTATTCAAGTTGTGTTCAAGATGTAATTTGATAGCAAAATACTTTTAAACATAGCATTGTTATAGCAATATATAAATAATCAGTTGAAAAATGAAACGTATTATTCAACTTGTTGCCCGTTGGTAATCGTCAAAGCTACACAATTCATATAATAATGAAGTACAAACAGATGCCCATTCTCTAAACCAGCTTGACGCATAAACGTCTAGTAACCTCTAAATGCATACCTAATCTTATCATGTATAGTTTCGGAACGTAGCGACAACGTCTTTGAAAACCCATACTCAGTTACAACAGTCATTTCATCAATATTAGGTAGGTTAACGTTCGCAACAAAATGTTTTGGGGATCGCTACATTAAAGAAAAAGTAAATTGCGAGTATATAAAGTATACTAATAAACATTAATATGCAAGTTAATAGTATTTAAAAACAATAGCAGATGAAGTTTAAACATCAGACACTTACAAAATGATTCATTAAAATCCAGCTCAATTCATACACGCATCCACATCTAACGAGGAATTTATTAGAGCCTCTTAAACCTCCTGTAACGCCCCAAAACTCGAATTTATAATGCGATAGTATACTTTCTTATGTAGGATGTGAAATGTACTAACTAAGTTATATAACCTAGTTAAATACATAAAGATTTTGTACAAAGAAAATGGTGATGTTGGTTGTAAATAACCAAAGGCTCAAAAATTGAAGGACCTAAAGTGAAAAGTGGGTAAAATATATTGAAATTCAGCGATTTATATGGATGTATGTATATGTGTCGACATATAAACACACATATGAAGAAAAAAGGGTTTCTTTCCCAAAAACCTCATAAATTGGTGAAATTGAAGAAGGATTTGAAGCCAAATACTTGCATGATTGAGGAATTCAAACCATCTAATAGTAACAATCATAAGGTATGTTGTAATTCTTGATTTGGTGATTTTGCATGAAGTGGGTTATTGATTAATCCATGAGTTAGTATGAAATTAAGCATGATTATGTGTTAGAATCACCATATAGAACATGTGTTATGCATGATTATGACTAATTCGATGTTTTGAGGTGAAACTCATTTGTGATGGTGAATATGGTGACAAGTATATATCATCCAAGTCCAATTCTTGTACAATGTTAATGTACAACGTTGTGTATGATAGATTCTTGTAGATGAATTGAAAGAAATGTGGTGTTTGATATGTTGATGTTTATGTGTGAATAATACTTGTCGATTAGTAAGAAGATTTGATAAATTACGTATGAACTAGGAAGATTAGGCATGAACTACTTGTACATTATGCTTAGATAGTAGTACGCATACCAAGTGTTTGATGAAAAGCCTAGAATAAGACTATTGTTGAATACGTGATCAAATGAGAAGTAAAGACTTGAATGGGTACGCCACGATATGTCAAACTGAGTTAGGATGCTTAGTTTAGCCTATAAACATGGTTAGACGATTTAAAGTTGAGTTTTGGTCCATAATTTAAAAGATTTTCAAAGCTGATCGGAAGTAATTATTCTTAAGCACATGTTTTGTAATGGTTGTAACGAGACCATAACATCCCCGTTTAGGGTGTATGATAGATGGTTGGAACTCTAGTAGAATGTACTACATTTCATACTTGAACATGAGAAGCTAGTTGTGATGTTTGGCGCATCGAAACAACAAGTTAAGTTGACTATTTAGTTTTGACAGCAAGCTGAACTGTGTCACTTTTATAAGTTGTCTTGATTTTATAAAAATCATAGAAAAATCGTATGATAGTGTATTTAATATGCTTGGAAAGCTCTTTGAATTGTCTATGATTTTTATTTGAACATAAAAGGCTAACAAAATCGTAAGTGGGTCAAAAACGGCAGTAAAACAGCAGCTGTACAAGAATTTTTATAAATAAAAAAGTTAGTTTTGTAAACTTACTAAGGATGAGTGTTTGTATACCTTTTGGATGAACAATATAAGTTGAATCTAATTGTTGTATTGCATCCATTCAAGTGTGTTTTAAGTGTGTAAAAGACTTGCAAACTAGTTCATGCAAATAATTACATAATGGGTCAAAATGGGTTGCTAGTAGATAATCAATTGATTTCGAACTAGTTGTTGAACCGATTACATGTATCGTATGACATCACTAAATATTATGGTTTTATTGATTAAATTCCACATTATGTATTATGACCATTAAATGTTGACTTGAACATAAGCAAGGTGTACGAGCTTAAAAGCCAACGGGTCATGAGGACAACAAGATAGTTAAGATCCTACGGCCAAAGGTAAGCTAGTCTTACTTCTATTTTAAGAATGCATATAAAATTATTAATATGTCTATCTTTAAACCCGTTAGATTGTATCTTTGGTTGTTATGTCTTGAAAGAAAGTAAGAACGGGTCGTTTCGACCCGGTACGAATGTAAGCAAAATTTACTATGTATTAGTAAGTGATTTCCGAACTCGCTTCTTTATATTATAGATGAAGTATGGCATGTTTAAATATAGGGAATCATGAAATAAGGTATAGGTAATGGTAGTACCGAGGTAAATATTGTTGTAGCAAATGTCGTTTGAATCTTCACGATAGAAGTAAACGTGTCAAAATCTAGAAATGATGTGTCGAGAAGTAAAAATTTAATTATCAGGGCATGGGGCATGGGGTTTAGTGTTAAAATGATATGAGGGCTTGATTAATGTCATTTCACGTCTCGAGCTTCGTTAAGCTTCCGAAATGAACCCAAACCACACCGAAGAGTTTGTGCTAGGTGGGGCGGGTATGAAACTCATATATGCGAATGTAAGGGAATGATATAAGTATGTGTGCATAAAATTATGGTCTTAAATGGTATGTTGATAGATAGGAACTATAGAAGGGCATGATTAGGAAATGATGATGAGTGTATGTTTGTATGTGCATGGTTTGTAAATTAGTAAGTTAGGGGTAGGATTAGTAAGTCTAAATGTCATAGAACTTCAAGGTGTATGTAAGGTTTCGATAAAAGAAATGTACACACGCATTTTAGATTTAGTATGTACTAATGAATATGTTTTGTATATTAAGTGGCATAGGTTTCATACGTACAAATATTAATGGTACTAATCAAGTTGCTATAGAGAATGAAATGAAGTGCAGGTACATCATTGTTGGATCTTTGAAGGATTGATACGGAAATGTAAAATTTGAAGTCAGGGTCCGAATGAAATGCATTTAAGAATGGAACGTGTTATGGCTGTTTAATTACGTATTTTTAGATTATGCTTAATGTCACCAAGTACTACTAATGTGAATGTATGTGGTGACCGCAGGTTACACGAATCATTTCTATTAATGACAATGGACAAGCGGGTGAAGATCAAGTCAAAGAACGTGGATTATACAGAAGCGTGGTCACTTGGTTGTAGTCGCATGTTATATTTGAAATATATAATATAAAAGATGAATGATGAAATTCTTTTAACTGAGTTGTCCTTAAATGGTTATTAAGTATGTTAGGACATGTATAATGAAAGGAAATTTTAAGGTTCGTATTTTCCGCTGCCTCTTTATGGTTAAAACATGTTTGGGTCTTATACATCCTTTGCATTAACATGTTGGTTTCCAAGCGATTCAACATCAGAGTTGACATATTAAACGACAAATCCATGATTAGCATCATCAACAGGGTGTACTCGTACATCCATTAATGGTCGACTTTCAACTTCAAAAACATGATGACTTTGAATTTCATTAAGTTCTTCTACTTGTTGATTAGTATCCGCAAAAGTAGGTTCTGGATTAATATACTGCAAATCATCATAGTGGTAAAGTAGAATATTGAAATCACAATAACTGACCAATTCACACACCAACAAAATCCCCTGGTTCCAGAAACAGATCCATTGAAATTTGTGAGAAGTCGACAATAAAGTAATTTTCCCCAAATAGCCGTTTGATCTTAACGTCCAAACACGTTGCTTGACAAAACGTAAAGTGAAATCATAATCCAACGGATCAACATTGAAATAAGTGTCCATGAAGGTCGTTGGCAGCCATTGTAATGAGTATTTTTTAAAGGATAATATAATTTAATAAATGAACACATATGGTAACCAAGAAACTTTAATATGTAAACATGTAAAAAGAATACCAGATTTTTGTTGGAATCTTCATGACATGATAGATCATAGGCTTCACATCTTTTCCATGGTCACGTTTTATATGTTTCATTTTAAAACTTTGGAAATTGACATTTTCAAACACTATGGCATCATTCTCCTCGACTCCAAGCACTATAACAACTGCTAACCAAATGTCACATATACAGTATTCGTTTGACTTTGATTTGACAACAATAGCCCATTTACCACCATCATTTGTTATTTGACACACTGAGCCAACATGATATTTAGGTAGACCCATCATTGAATTATACCACATAGGAAATTGTTGTGTTTGCCAAAGATATATGATAGCAAGTAAGAAAAATATAAATGTTACATACAATATAAATCAAACAATGAGGAAAGTAACTTATGTAATATGTGTCCACCCCAACCGATGGCGGAAACATCAGGGCGTGGCACTAGACGAATCAGATTGCTCGAGAGATTCCATAATAACTATTTACCGAAAATATTTAGACGTCCATTATCCCATACTAATAAACATATAATCCAAAAATAATTATTACAAATATTCAATAATCTCTCAAAACATGTCTAATTCAGTCTCCCCTAGATTTCTAATACATGAGTTTCTAGAGATAGCCCTAATCCAATTCAGCAAATGTCATCAACCTGCCACATATGTTAAAATAAAACGTCAATACAATTAAGTAAGGGCGAGCATACAGGTTTGCGTACATAATAGATATAAACGTGTTTAGCATACACCTCATGACATACGTAAGAGATGTGATCTATGTAACTACTTAGATTCAAGTAAACCAACAAACCGCGAGTGCGAGGCACGCGAACAAGTGTCCACGTCCTAAAGAGAAAATAAATGTGAAATAAAAATGTGAGCCTTAACAACCCCGGGCCTCCGGGTGGCGGGTCAACCTCTACCAAGCTATCATGTTAGGCGTACTAGCAATCAAGTAACACATACAATTCAACAGATTTCACGTATAGTCTTGTATTTGCGGGTTGCGAGTAAGCGTTGAGTTGTGTGATGTGTTTTGATATACGAACATATGTGACACCCAAAAATGTGTTTAAGCGTAAAAGGGTTCAAGTATACTTACAGTTGGTGCGTTTAGAGAGGGTAGTGGGATCTGATGTTAATGGAAAGGAGCGCCGGATCAGCCTGTAAGCGAACAGAAATGCATTAGTCTTCCGAATTGCTGAAACGGTCGAAACGTGAAAGAGCAGAGGACAAGCTCGGGCGAAGTTGTACTAAATCTCTTGGATTTGGTGCAAGTTCGGGCAAACTTGACTGTTTTATCTTACTGGAAGTACAAGTTCGGGCGAACTTGCCTTATTTTGTTGAGGTTGATACAAGTTCGGGCGAACTTGGTTGATTTCTTGGGATTTTTTGGCAAGTTCGGCCGAAGTTGGTCACCAATCTGGTGACAACTTCGAGCGAACTTGCTCTTTTTGGAGCGAACTTGACTGTTTTGGTCACCAAATCATGCGTTTTCACGTCGTTTGCTGAGGAAATCGAGTGTCCATCCCTCCAACCTTAAGACACTGAGTAAAACATAGGCTGGAGAGGTCTTTTGGAGCGAGTTTTAGCCACTTTACAGGAACTCGGGCTAATCCGGGTGAACTTGATGGTTCGTACGGGTTAGTCCAGTTCGTGCAAGGTGACGACATCGTCCTTGTGCTTCCGGATCTGAGATCTTGCTTGACAACGCCTCGTTCCACTTCATAATGAACGAAACATACGTCATTAGTCCGTATTTTGTGTAAAAATCGATGTTTTAAAAGGTTTTACTTAGATCTAACACTTGGTGAGTCGAAATCATAGAGATTTCTAGGTTGGGAGCCGAAGATAAGCCCAAACACACTCGTTTAGTGTAGATCTAAGTGAAAAGCAGAAGTTTTGTAGAAAAAGATGGAGATTTTTCATACACAGAAGAGATTTGATGAAAACGAAGGTAATCCTTGTGCAAAATCATAGTAAAACGTTGTTGTTTGCATGAAAACGTGTTGATACTTAATTGGAAATCAAAGGTTTTCGGTTTTGGGAGCTTTCGGGCGAACTTGCAGCAAGGAGAGCACGAATGGAGGTGTTGGGTATTTATAGGTGAAGAGAAAATGAGCTAATTCGGATCAAGTTCGGCCGAACTTGGCACAAGTTCGGGCGAACTTGGCACAAGTTCGAGCGAACTTGGCACAAGTTCGGGCGAACTTGGCAAGTTTGCTTGAGCTTATGCAAGTTCGAGCGAACTTGCTGACTGATTAATGACTTTGTTGCCTGAACAAGTTCGGGCGAACTTGGGATGCCCAAGTTCGGCCGAACATGGCTTAATGGCTAAGTTTTGATCGTTATTTTCGCGTTAGGTGTTCGTTTGGCGATTCGGTTCGTATTAGATGGTTATGTTAAGCGTTTTAAATAATAAGGTAATGCGATTAAGCGATTCGTGCGAGTGAGAGAGTTGCGATAGCGAGTATAACAAATAATCATAAAACACATATAACACATAAATACATAAAGTAACATAATCAACTGCGTTGCGATGCGATAAGCGATGTCGAAGGCATGAGCGTTTATTAAATAATAATACACTCGGCTCTTGAAGTAACATAGTCACTTGTGATTGCGTTGGATTAGCATTTAATAAGCGATTAGACGAGATATAGTTGTGACAAAATACATTTAATTAACATAAACCATTCCATTAATCAAATCTCAGAATTACATAGATAGATACAACGAAGATAGACGAAAAGAGATAACAACGAAAATTACGAGTTGTTACAATATGTAAGTGACGAAGGATAGGGCAATTAAACAGGTTTATTACCAGCTCAGATCTATATGGGTCCGCCATATGAACTAAAATGCCATGGTCCATATCAATTCAGAGATCAGATGAGTACAAAGGACAAACTATAAACCTAACAAAATTAGGGTTTATGATATGTACCACAAAAACACAATATGAAGAAGAATGAGAACAAACTTTTAGACTATTGAAATTAGGGTTTACGATAATTATAACAACACAATCTGACATGGAAATAAGAACAATCTACTTAAAACACCATAAATCTAAGCATACAAATTCATTAACAATTATATTAACAGATTAAACATCAAAAGTAAGTGTAAAATATGAAGTGATTCTTTGAAATTACTCACCGATTGATTAAGATGTTGCAGAATCGAAAAGTAACAAAAGAAGACGGTATCTTATTTTCGCGATTGAATAATCTGCTTATGCATCTAAAGTTTATAATCGATAAAGGAAACGAATTCATAATTTTGGAGAAAACAATTGCCGCTCAAAAAGAATTATCTCAATAAAGAGCAATGCCACATCATCAATCAAATGGCCTAGATTTTGACATGTGGCTAAGTTGTTTTGCTTTAGTATAAGAGATAGATTTGGATTGGTTATTATACAAGACACTAATTTTGTAGGAAGTGTAGGACATAAATGTATTTTAGGAAGATCCAATATTGTTGACTCATAAACTTATTTCTCTCATGATTTTCAAACGACTATAACCTTTTCATATGATACTATTTAAAAAAAGTAGACCGTATTAACGAGTATTTCATTCTTTTTAACTTGAGTAGGTTATTGCTATAGATTTCTTAATTTAAATTTATTTTACAGAATACGTGATTACACGTTCAATATATATCATTACATTATTACACATTCAATATGATTTGTCATACTTGATGTTATTACACTTATGTTTATTACGCGATTATACATTATAATGAGAACTTAATTGTTCATGCTTTAGTACGTGATAAATCTGTAATATACGACATTATGTTGTTATTATAGGTTGATTGCTTAATATTTTGTATTGCATTTATACTTAATTCATGATTATACCTAAAATATTAGCCTATGTATTATATGTTTGTTTTTTTATTGCAATTATTGTTAGTAGGTAGTTACGTAATCACTTAGTGAGTTTTCATATACATACTATACTGAAATAACGTAATGGGTATTCAAAATCACTTAATCACATAGTAATAATACGTAGTCAACTAATGTTACCTAATGTTATGTAATTACACACCGATACATAATCACGTAATGTTACACTTATTTCATGAATAAAATACATATTATGTAATTACGTACCGGAACATAATCACGCAACGTTACAAAATCACGTAACGTTATAGTTTTTAAAATAAAAAATAAGAAAACTATAGTAATGGCTTACTCAAATTAAAGAGAATGAAATGCTCGTTAATACGGTATAATAAAAAATATTATCGTATGAAAATGTTATAGTCGTTTGAGAAGTGGGTTTATAAGTTACCAATATTGGATCTTACTATTTTGCCCTTTCCCACTTTTTTCCTTCTTTTTAATCTTGTGTGAATTGTAAATTTGGGGACCATTTAATCTCAACTATAGGATTATTTGATCAAAGGCCAAAATCTTCTCTAAAATTTCCTACAATTTGGCTGTCACACCCCGAATAGCAGCAGAAGAAAAAAATAATGGGATGCAACAGACACCTCTTGTTCAAGCACATTGTTTATAAAGATACTAAATTGTCCTTTAACTGTACATCCGATTACATTATTGATTACATACTACATGTATACTACAAGATCATGTTCCCACGAACCATGTTAATCTTCTGATCAGCATGCCCCTTTACATGTATTCTGTCACACCCTGTAATCAGAGTGGTAATCATTGCATTTAATCAAGTAAACAACTAATATGAAAGTAAGATGTTCATCCATATGATTAGTTTAAAACATGTTCACAAACTACAACTTTGTTTACATTGTTAGAAATTTATAACACTAGTTTACAACACATAATTTTTAAAACAACTAAGACTTTGTGTTCCATGTTTCGCATGAGGGCGTGACATGTGAACCAAAGTCTATGCTAAGTGGACGACATCTTATTGCTTGACTTCTTAATCCCATGAAACTTGTTTTTCCAAAGTTGTCCACAGTTTACCTGAAATACATGTTAAACTTAAAAACTCAACAAAAGTTGGTGAATTCATGTGTTTAATTTTGTATCAAATGAATCTTTAAAACATTTGAAATAATGTATTGAAAACCGGGTATGTAAAGCCTTAATGAAATCGTGGATCATAATGTTTTGCAAGGACACTAATATGTGTGCCGACATAGGAGGCAACAAAACCTTAGACGATAAATTGTGTCTGTGACACTCGTTTTGGACACAAAAGCACTCTAACGAACTCTGTTGTGCCGATAAGAGTGGGGCTCACCAAAACCCAATAGATCTATCCCTTTCGTTCCTCTGTACTTGGATATACATTAATGGCCCTTTGATACAATCCTATCGCACATGATCTTATGTTTATTTCATTAACTAGCTTAACCATACCAATTGTAACATGTATCCTTCCCCGAGAGTTTAAAACTATAAAACGTTCAAATAAAATGGGAAACATGAATTCGCTGATTTGCGTCTTATGTAAATCTCTAAGAGATGTCTGGTTCTGCGTTCGTGTCGTAACAACTAGCTTATAAACAAAATGATGAAAACATGAAGATGATGAAAAGATGATGATCCTAAAGCTCCAAGTCTTGAGAAATGCTTCAAATAGCTTCCAACAACTTGCAAATGCCTTTGATCATCATGAAGGAGCAATGCTAATAATAAAATTGGATGTTTATGAATATGAAAAAGATGGTGTTCTTTGAAGATATGAAGGTTTGAAGGTTGGTGAAAAGATGAAGAAAAAGTTGTGAAGTGTTTATGAAATGGATGATATTAGGATCTGAGTTTGACCTGATTGTGTTGTTTTAAACAAATTTGATATAAAATAAGATAAAACATATAAAACTTGCAGCGGAATACGATTTAAAACTTTGTGACACAATCAAATGAGAGATTAGCTTTCATCACACAATGTTTTCATTACTCAAAAGATTGAAATGGTTACAAGTAATTACATGCATGAATCACTAACTCCCCCTCAGTCCGAGCTTCACACAGATTAGATTGTACAAGATAAGGAGTGCGTAGATGAGCTAAATAGAACAGTACATGCACTGTCTATTTATAGTATAAATCCTAACCTCTGAAGCATCTTTGCTGACATCACCCAGACAATGACGTCTAACTAACCTAACAACCTCTAACCACTGCTAATGCTATACTCTGATACATTTACAAAACACTGATGGTTATCCAAATAGGATGCTAACCACTGATGAGCTTAACCACTGATGAAGCTTTATCATATGTTCTTCAAAGGGTGATCAGACCTTTGACTTTCAGCAGAATTTTGACTTCAAGCAGAAGTTTGATCTTCAACAGTCTTTACAACCAGCAGAGCTTAGCACTGAGCAGATGTTAGGGCTATCAGATGTTATGTGCCTTGTCATTGAGGGAAGTTGTGAACCAAAGCACTATTTATTTTGGATCATTTAGACCAGACTAGTTTTGGCATTTTATCATCTGTTCTTTTGTAGGGGTCAATCCCAACAATCTCCCCTAGAACAGATGATGCCAAAACTCTTCTTTATTCATGAACTTTATTCTCTCATCAGTTTTTCCTGATTTGTCTCTTGAACTGTAGTTCAAAATTTAGGGAATTTTCATCATCTTCATCCCTGCACGGTTGAAGTTCCAAAAGATCCTGAAGGTCAGCTACACCCAAGCCTAGTGCATCCTTCCTTGTTATATAATCAACTTTTCCATTGGAATTGAGCAAAGTCAATACATGGGTCTGTTTATCAGACATCCACTTTAGTATTTTTTAGTTCAGTGGGTTTCTTGGGAGAAGTTTTATTTGTGATGAGTTTGGTGAAGTTGGTCTGCTTGATAAGGATGTGGCAGTGATAGTAAGTGGATCCTGATAATCTGATGAAATAGCATCCATTTTTTATTCTTTCATGTTTTCATCTTCCTTCTTTTCATGTATTTTATCCATTTGATGCTCTTTCCTTTGATTGAAGGCTTGGATGTATTCATCTAAGGCAAGATCTGCACTTAAATTGGTTTTCTTGAACTTATTCCAGTCAGGTGCAATCTTCCTTATCTGAGGGTCATTCTTCATTTTTTCACACATGTTTGCTTCTTGTTGAAGAGCTTTGAGAGACCATTCTTCAAATTGATGCTCTTCTTCTTGATATGGTTTGTCTCTAATGATAATTTCTATGAAGTCTCTTCTTAGTTTCTTTTGAATATCAGCATCAGATGATTGAGTTGACCCCTTCTTGTTCAAGTCTTTTACAAAGTCTTCCAGTTTCTTAACTTTACTCAGTGCATGCTGTCGACTTGACAAGTAGACTTCACCTTTCCCTTTACTCTCTTCTTTTGCAATGTTATTGGCTTGTTTGACTTTTAATCTCAGATACTCCTCAATGTTCCTTGGAGCTCTGTAGCCGAAAAGAGATGGGAATGTTCTTTTGGAAGGATTATCCTCTGTGAAGAATTGTAATATTTCATCTTTAACTGCAATCACTTCCAAAGGATAATTTACTGCCAGAGGTATTTGTCTTGTTGGATTACGGCCAGTAGGTGATTGAGTAAGTGGGTTTGATGTTGGTGATGAAGGAGGGATGAAAGGTTCTCGATTGGTTGGAATGAGTGGTGTAGATGTGGCTATATCCTCAGTCACTTTAAATTTTCTTTTTCTTGTATAGACTGAGCTTAGTGAATGAGTTGTTGTGGATGTGTGTGTAATAGGGGTTTGAATTTGAGAAGATATGATAACAGTAGTTTGGCTAACAGCTGATGAAGGAACTGTTGTCTCAACCATTGTTGTTTTAACATCTGTTGTACCTTTTGTAGTCACAACATCTGTTGCAGTGAAGGTTGGTGATGAAGGTGGTGGCATTGTTTTCTGCTTTTTAGCAGGTGATTTGTGAGGTGGGGTTGTTGGTTTAGGTGCAACAGTGGATATAGTACCAGCAGTGGTTTGCTTTTTGAGTTCTTGTGGTGGTGATTTCTTTCTGCTTGGAGTGCCAAGATCCTTTTTAAAAGTCCTTTTTCTTGTATCTTCATCATCTGCTTGAATGTCTAAGGTTTCATTAACTTCCTTTTTCTTTTCTTTGACAGATGTTTCAGCAGAAGTTACCAAGGATTCTTTTGTAGGTTCTGGCTTTTGCTTTGACACATTATCCACAGACTCAGTTTTCTCCCCCTTTTTGGCATCATCTTTTTCGAAGATAGGTGCAGAGGAAGTGCCAGACTTCTTTGGAAGAAATTCTTTGATACCCTTGAGGTCTGCTTGAATTTCTCTACATCTCTCATCAACCAAATCTTTGAGCATTGTTACACGAATTTCATGTTGATGGTCAGCAAGTTGACGTTGTTGTTGAAACAAAGGATATACTTTTTAATTATATCAGCGGTTTGAAGTGCAGAGGATTGAGCAGTGTTTTGAGACTTTGAAGCTTCTAACATCTGTTGCAACATATTTTTTATATCTGCCACTGATGTCTCTATTGTAGTAACTCTCTCCGTCAAATCCTTATATTTTAGATCATCACCTAACTTAATAGGATCATCTGAACTCCTACCAGAAGTGGTAGTTGTATCTATGGTATCATGAACAGAGGTTTCAACCCCTGTTTCAAACATAGATGCCCCTTTTCTTGGTACTAGGGACTTCTTTCTACAGCAGAGGTTTGCTTAACAATCTCAACAGTGGTTGCTATGGTAGCCTCAGTAGAAATTGCCTTCAAGGGAGACTTATTTATGAAACTAGTGTCCAGATGTAAATCAGTGGATTCAACATCTGTAGTAGCTGCTCCCCTTGAACTACCAACAAGAATTTCATGAAATTTGAGTGGTGTAACCTCCTCAACTGTTTGTGGGTTAGTCAATGAAATTTTATCAGACACAACCATTGTAGAGGGTGTATTCTCAGTAATGTGTTGGTGAGAGAGGCTGTTTTGTGTCTGACTTCCAATGACCTCAAACAGATACTTCAGGGTTGATTTAATTTGAGATGTGGGAAGTGAGGTAGAAAGAGAATTTGCCCTGGGAGGAGAGCTATTCAACATACTCTCAAATGAGGGTAATGTCTCGTGTTGTGGATTCCCTTTTCTTACAACATGTTCCTTTTGTGAGGAATCATGAGGAGTTTTGGTTTTGGGTGGAGATCTTTCCAGCTATTGTGAGGAAGTAGCAACAGTGGTTTCTTGTGACTTTTGTGTTGTCACTGGGTTAACTTCTGGGATCTCATCTTCCAGAAGACCTTTTTTGGTGGGCTTGGTGGATTTCTTTTTGGTCTTTTTGGGGGTTTTTGGTGGGGGTTGCACAGCAGTGGTTGTATTGTTGTGGTCACCAAGAGCAGTAGGCTCAGTAGCAGGTGGTTGAGTGTGGGCAGGTTGTTCTGATAAATCTTCCTTTACCACCTCTACTTAGGTTTTTGAAACTTTATCTTGATTAGAAATGCATGTAAAAGTTTCATGACCCATAGCTCCTGCTTGTCTAACTAGGCCAATTTTAGAATCATCTCCAGATAATTGATTTTGAAGATATATGCTTAAAAACCTGGGATGTATCTGTTAGGATCTGAGTTTGAATTACTTGTAGTTTTTGTTTCAAAAATGGAAAATGATTGAGTTTTAAAAGAGATTTGCAGCGGAATAGATGGAAAACTTTTACTACAAGCAATGGTCGTTTGTTTTCATCATCATCATGCTTTCAAGTTGGTAAACTCGCATGTGATTCACAAACTCCCCCTCAGCCTTTGCAATTGAAGTTTGGTAGTAAGAATATGCAGAGAAGATGATATGCGAAAGTTGATCTTTTGATAGACAAGATAAATTGTTACACAAGTTACCTATTTATACTAAACTATCTAACCACTGAGCATCTTTGATGACGTCAGGGTTGATAGTGACAGGAAACTAAATATAACTAACTACAAACATTGCTAACATTAACTATCAGTGCTTAGCACTGTTACATTGATAATCTATCTAATGACTAAGCTCTGATCTCTATCCTCTGATCCTTGTAACTCGGGCAGACCTTTGTAACTATGTGAAGTCAGATGATAGGAGAGCAGTCTTTAGGGAAAGCAGTGTATGTGCAATAGAGGTTGTAACCTCTGATAGTTTAACCAAAGCCCGGATAGTGTTATTTGGCTTTGTATCATCTGTTCCTTTCATAGGGTTCAATCCCAACAATCTCCCCTGGAACAGATGATGCCAAAAACACTTTATTCTTGGTCTTTATTCCTCAGGAAGAATTCTCTTATTTGACCTTTGAATTGAAGTTCAAAGTTAAGAGATTCTATGTCATCAGCATCCTTCTCCAGCTCTAAACATAATAATTCTTGGAAGTCTTCTACTGTAAGCCATAAGCAGCTTGCATGGATAGTTTAGTGGCATTACCATCAGACTTGAGCAGTGTCAATTCATGGGTGTCTTTGTCGACCTTCCACTTTAGAATTTTTAGGTCTGAAGGTTTTCTTGAAGGAGCTTTTATTGCTGAGGATTGAGAAGGAGCTATTTGTGATAAATCTTTAGCCAGTTTGGCACTTGAATCACCAGTTGGATAATCAGTCATGTTCTGTATACCTTCGTTGATAAATGTATCCTCAAACTCTTTGTCAGTCTTTTCAGACATCTCCCGGATGTGGACTTCCTTGTAGTTTTGCACCCAGCAAAGTCACTATCTGAAAAACCTGAAAGCTCAATATTCCCATTAGCTGGATACCAGATACCAAGTGTGGGAGCACCTTTTATGTATCTGAATATCCTTTTTACAACAATAAGATCAGACTTTCTAGGTAATGCCTATGATCTGGCACAAACACATGTTGCAAACATGATGTCTGACCTTGATGCAGTTAGGTACAATAAAGACCCAATCATGCTTCTATAAAGAGTTTGATCAACAAGGTCATCTTTACCATCAATGGTGACTAGCTTGGTGGTTGCCATGGGTGTGCTACATGGTTTACAATCATCCATATCAAACTTTCTAAGCAGTTCTTTCACATACTTGTTTTGATGGATGAATGTACCATTTTGCAATTGTTTAACTTGGAGACCAAGAAAACATTGGAGCTCACCCATTGCACTCATCTCAAACTCTGCTTGCCATGAGTTTTCGAAACTCTTCACACATAGCAGTGCTTGTGGATCCAAAAATGATGTCATCCATATAAATTTGGACAAGCATCAAATCTTTTCCTTTCCATTTTAAGAATAGGGTTTATCTATTTTACCTCTAGTAAACCCTATGGATAAGAGAAAAGTGGGTAGAGTTTCATACCAAGCTCTTGGTGCTTGCTTCAAGCCTTACAATGCTTTGTTGAGCTTGTAGACATGATCAGGATGGAATGCATCTTCAAAACCTGGAGGTTGACAGACATACACCTCTTCTTTGATTTTTCCATACAAAAATGCACTCTTTATATCCATTTGATACACCTTTATGTTGTGAGTTAGCAACAAAAGCTAAGAACAGGCGAATAGCTTCCAACCTTGCTACAGGAGCAAAAGTTTCATCATAGTCTATACCTTCTTCCTGTCTGTAGCCTTGAACCACGAGTCTTGCTTTGTTTTTGACAACAATACCCCTTTCATCAGTTTTGTTCTTGAAGACCCACTTTGTGCCAATTGGACTTACATCTTTTGGCAGTGGCACAAGCTCCCAAACTTGTTGTCTCTTGAACTGAAGAGTTCTTCTTGCATGGCTTCTACCCAGCTGTTGTCTTTCAGTGCCTACTTGGTAACTTGACTGGCTGTGTGAGTGATAGAAAGCCAGCAAAAAGACAAATATTTTGGGATTGGCTCCGTGTGAGCACCCTAGATTTGATGTTGCCAATAACTTGATCTGCTTGATGGCTTTTGAGATAAATCAAATCACCTTGGTATGGAACAAAAGCATTTTGAGGTGATGGCTGCAAATGTGTATCATCTGAGCTAACCTCTACTGGTGAATTTGAAGTATCAGCCGCTGATGGAAATGGAGGTGGTGGTATTGGGGGTATAGAGGTAACATTCTGATGATTTTGTTGCCCAATTGTAGGACTTTTATCAACAGATGTTTGATTTTGTGAACTGGCAGAGGTTTGAGGATCAAACACTGTTGACCCAGAAGTGGCAGAGTTTACACAAGAGCTTGTGGCACCTGATCCTCTGTTGGAAGAATTGACTTTTGTTTGTGGAAGCACACAGTCATATTCTTGATCTTGATCTTCTCCAGATGATTGTGGTGTACCTGTATTGTCTAGCTTGATAGAAACATCAACAAGTGTGAATTTATATCTAAATCAAAAACTCTGCAGGATTTGCTGGGATTTTCAGTGATGAAAGTTCATTGAACTTCACATTCAAAGTTTCTTCAACACATTTGGTCCTAGAGTTAAAAAAACTTTGTAGGCTTTAGCAGTGGTTGAGTATCCCAGAAAGTATCCACAATCAATTTTGGCTGCAAACTTAGATATATAATCTTTTAAGTTCAAAATGAAGCATGGACAACCAAAAACTTTAAAATAGGAAATCAGAGGTTTGATTTTATACAAAATCTCATAGGTAGTCTTTTGATGCCTGGGGTTAACTAAAACTCTGTTTTGGACATAGCAAGCAGTGTTTACAGCCTCTGCCCAGAAAGACAAGGGTAAACCAGAGTCTGCAAGCATAGTTCTTGTTGATTCAATTAAAGTTCTATTTTTCCTTTCAACCATCCCATTTTGCTCTGGAGTTCTTGGAATGCTATATTGTCTAGAAATTCCTTTTGACTCACAAAAAGCATCCAACTCCCTATTTTTAAACTCTGTTCCATTGTCACTCCTAAAGATTTTTACTAGAAGATCAAATTGGGTTTTCTACTTGTTTAACAAAGTTTTGCAAAATGACTGCAGTTTCACCCTTAGATGGAGAAAGAAGGCCCATGTAAACCTAGAGAAATCATCAACTATCACTAGGCAATACCTTTTGTGTTTTAAGCTCATGATTTGCACTGGTCCAAACAAGTCCATGTGTAGCACTTGTAAACACTGGCTTGTTTTGGACTCTTCAATTGATATGAAAGAACTTTTATGTTGTTTTCCTTTTAAGCAGGAAACACAATGTTCATCACAGGAAAATTTCTTGTGAGGCAAACCTCTTACAAGACTTTGTTTTGAGAGTGTGGTGATAGTTTTAAGATTTGTGTGTCCAAGTCTTCGATGCCATAACTCAGTCTCTTTGCTAGAAGCAACTGAGAATAAGCATGTTCCAGACATAGGATTATCTTTTAGCATATCTACCACATACACATTCCCACTTATGTGTGCAGTGAGTTGTGCTTTGCTCTCAGCAATGATTTGATCAATCTTTTTAACAACCTCTGGTCCCATAATTTGACAAGTTTTCTTGGTGAAGAAGGATCCATACCCTCTGTCACTCATTTGTGAGACACTCAGCAGGTTAAATTTCAGATTGTCAATTAAGTTCACATTTTCAAACTTGAGTTTCCCAGCCAGAACCGACCCAGACCCTAAAACCTTTCCCTTTGAGTTATTACCAAAAGATATTTCACCCCCCCCCCCCCCATGAGCCATGAAGTCTTGAGAAGGGCTCTACATCCTGTCATGTGCCTGGAACCTCCACTATCTACATACCATAAGCTATCAAGACAAGTAGAAGGTCCCTTTGTAGCAGCCATGAGAGCACAATCACACTCAACTTCACACACATCAACATTCCATGGGTCAGCATGAGAGTTCTTTTCCTCATCAGCATCATTTTTCTTTTCTTCACTTGAAACCACTGTATCATCACAAACTTGAACTTCATCAGTTTTTGACACTAACTCCATAGATTCAACACCTTCAGCAATTGTCTCTAAGGCCATCAAACAAAATTCTTGTTCAACATCATTTTTGGCCATTAAAGCAAAGTTCTCATCAGTCAAGTCCTCAGGCAAGCTACTCAATTCAACATAACTTTGTGTGAAAAAGCTCTGTTGACCAACCTCTACTGGACTAGTAGTGGTTTGAGCAGGTTGTGTGACAATGGGTGCTTGTTGTACATGCACTTGAGGATGTGATGGTGCCTGAACATATTGAATTTGTGGAGCAATGGATTGAACATAATGCACTGGAACAGTAGTAGCAAGATGTGCAAAGTGGGCAGTGTTTTGAACATGTTGAGCAGGGGTATACTGGGAATAATGAACAGTGTTTTGTGTGTGCTGAGGTCTAAGGCCAGGATGAGTCACTATTGGTCCAGAATTTTGAGACCTGCATTCTCTGGCAAGTGTCCTACCTATTACACTTATAACACTTGACTTTTGATCTATCCAGCCCAACCTTCAACCCCCCATGCAATCCTGGGAATTTCCTACCAATTCTCTTATAGAATTTACTAGCCCTAACACTCAATAGGCCAGTTGGTGCAAAATATCCATTCTTCAAGATCAGAAGGTTCAAAGTGTTGCAAGTCATTCAGCTCAAAGGATAGATTGTCAGAGGTTTGGCTTTCCCCACTAGCAGTGAAAGCATAGTTGGGTGCATATGTTTTAGATCCATAGTTCCCACCAGAAGTAATATCTATATACTGATCATAACTTTGGTCCTTACTGCTGCCAGATCCCTCTTCTTGGCCAAAAAGAGTTGTATTACCCAATGAGTAATCATCAGTCATTTTGCCAGAATCTTGCAACGTCTTTTTCTGGTTTAACTCTCTCTCATAAGTGAGGAGTATCCCATGAAGTTGTGTCAACGACATTTCTTTAAACCCAACAGATTTCCGTGTTATATAAGCTACAGTCTCCCACTTATCTGGTAACGATCTAAGGAAACGACTATTGACAGTCGAATTAGGAAAAACCACGTTAACCAGTCTAAGTTCACTGATGAGACAGCTGTAACGTTCGAATTGTTGTGTTAGAGACTCTCCTTTCAAGTGACAAAACGTTTAACTTCTCTGTTACTTTCTATCACTTCCTCAGTCCCACCGAATTGCTCTTTTAGTGCATCCCATAACTCCTTTGCACTATTGCAATGGAGTAGACCAGCATAAATCTCATTGGTAAGGCCAAAGCAACTATGCTAAATGCCTTAGCATCCAGTTCAATTTTCTGGAAATCCTGCTCCGAAAAGTTTTCAGGATTTTTTGGCACTTGTTTAGTTGGATCCTCTGTGTCACACCCCGACCCGCAGCGGAAAAGGGTGATCGGGCATGATTGGGTTTTCATCAAAGCTCATGACATTTATTATAATGTTTCATATTTATTATTACAATTTTAAAGAAGATCATACAATCAAATCATACAAGTACAACATGTTCTATACATCTTTCTAGACTTCATTATTTTTCTTCTAATGTACTTTCCTATGTGTTCCTTGCTTCATCCTGTCCACCTGTATCATGTGTAAAAAATGGTTTTGGGTCAACAAAAAGTTGGCGAGTGAACCTTGTTAGAAAACATTTATTATTGATTTCTTGTTGTATTTAATATGGAAAAATTGTGCAATAATCATATGTGAGCAAACGTAAATAAACATACAATAACAAACAATAACAAACCACCTTGCATGAGTATATGACATGAATGATAATGTATATGTTGGCAACGTCACATTTCGCTCATAGGTAATGGGGAACGGACGGCCTATGATGATGTATGTGCGATCAAGGCTCAATCAAACGGAGCCGAGCGTATGTTGGCAACGCCTCGTTCACGCTCATAGGTAATGGGGAACGGTTCTGCTCATAGGTAATGGGGAACAGACGGCCTATGATGATGTATGTACTGAAAATGATAAATTTAATCTAAACATTAACCACACAAACAGTTGATACATATTGAATATACATTTGATCATGGAATATGATGGATGCACAAGTGTTTAAATGTAATAAATAATAAGACACATGATACACCCCAAAATGTGATTAAAACGGGGAATTTGTAGAGATTCACTCACAGTGGTTGCGTTTCTTGGATTGATGATGAACGCGCACGAATTTTGGATTTAATCGACAAGGAAATTAACCTAAATAATAACATAATAGTTCGATAAATAAATGGATTTTATTTGAGATTAATAACTTTAATTCATAACCTTAATAGGATTTCTAGATTTATTTTTGTGAGTTTAAGGACACTTTCTAACTTTAAAAACAATATTTTTAAGTATTTTTAATTGATTTTTAAATTAAATAAATAAATAAAAAAATATAAAAATGTTGACTTTTTTTTTGTTGACCGTTTGACTTTGACTGTTTGACCGGTCGGGCCGTGTTTATTATATGCGCTGAGTGAGGTTCGAACTCGTGACCTCTCGTATACGTGCACGCAGCTCTACCAACTGAGCTACGTGTCTAACCAGAAATATTTCTGTTTTTAATTATATTTATATACTACTTAGATTATTCAGAATTTTATTTAATTAAAAAGGTTTTTAAACTAGTCGAACCGGTGCACAATACAAGACTCGAACCCGGGACCTGTTGTTTAACTTTGCACACAGTCCACCGCTGGACTGTGTGTCTAAATTGGTTAAAATACTTGTTTTTATTAATCTTATATACTAACTGAAAGGTTCCGTATTTGGGTTTTATAAAAAGGTTTGAATATTGTGACGAATCGGAACAAGGACAGACTCGAACTCGGGACCATGGCTTGAAGTTTGCACACAGTCCACCACTGGACTATGTGTCTAACCCGGTTTAATAACTTGTTTTAATTATTCTTATAAACATCGTCGACTTCGTCTTCTTCATTCAAAGACTCAGACGACCAATATTCTTCTGTTCTTGTTTAAATCGTTCGACGAACATATTACTAATTGAAATGTAATGGATAAAAAGAGTTAAGGAATCGAATGTACCGATCAGACTGTATTTCTCAGGATTCCGGCAATGGTCGTCGGCTCTGATTTGTGGATTTCGTCTGATTGAATCAATTAACAGTTTTGATCGTTAGTTGTGAAATTGAGTTACTAAACAATGATTATCAGAAGGTTTAAATGATTATACCGATTCACAGCGTGATTTTTGGAAATTCCAGAGGTTTTCCGACGAGTGCAGAATATCCGCAACGTTGTCTGGGACTGATTCTGGTTGATGGATTGAAGTTAGTAATAGTCTAACAATGGATTGAAACCAAAAGAGTCGAGGTATTTACCGTTTTGATGTAAGTCTCTGGTTTTCCGGCGAAAGTTCGGTGATTTCAGAATATCTCCGGCGAGTGAAATTGATTCGAGAAATGGTGCGATTTTGAGCGGAAATGATTTCCAGAGACTTGGGTGTGTATTTATAAGAAAGAATCACGATGAATTGGGTCTGGTTTTAGTCTTGATTCATGGTCAGCCTTTCTCCGGCGTTATGACTGATGTCGCGGGATTAGACATCGGTTATAACTGATGTCGATGTTAATACATACGTTAAGTCAAAGGAAACCGTCGATAATTGGCGAAATCGCCGGTATTTCCGGCGAGAGCGATTTGGGCGCGCTGATGACCAATTTGATTTCGAGATTCATTATATGTATTAATTGTTTCGTTATATCAACAAACAACTCAAGTGGCGGAGTGGTGAGATATGTGTTAGTTATGTCTTCCGGCTGACCCGGGTTCGAAACCCATCAGCCGGTTTTCTTTTTTTTACTTTATTTTCACTTTTTAATAATTATAGTTTTTAAATTCTAAATTGTTTATTAATTATGTATTGTTTAAAATTAAAATAAATCATAAATACGCAACGAAATTTTATAACTGGATGTTCGGTTAATAAACGAAGCGGGTTTTGGAAACCCGTTTTTTTTACGGATGTTACACTCTGTGCTTGGAACCATCGGAACGTGAGGTCCATAAGCAACAGATCTCCAGCAACCAGTGTTTTGCTGAGCAAGGATATGACCATTCGTCGTTGCCAAATGAAATATTCATTTCTTTTGAGCATCGGCGGTTTGAATAAGGATCCAGAGTTGCATCCTGTGTGTTTTGAGACATTTTCAGTTGATTTTACACAGATTTCTGTTTTAAAAACTTTGAATCGTAATAAAACTCTGTTTATCAAGCAAAAACAACCAAACTAATAGCAGAGAGCTGATCTGTTCGAATCAAATCGATTGTTAGATCGAATTTGATGAATCAAGCTCGGATACCAATTGTTAGGATCAGAATTTGAATTACTTGTAATTTTGTTTCAAAAATGGAAAATATTGAGTTTTAAAAGAGATTTGCAGCAGAAATAGATGGAAAACTTTTACTACAAGCAATGGTCATTTGTTTTCGTCATCATCATGCTTTCAAGTTGGTAAACTCGCATGTGATTCACAAACTCTCCCTTAGCCTTTGCAATTGAAGTTTGGTAGTAAGAAAATGCAGAGAAGATGATATGCGAAAGTTGATCTTTTGATAGACAAGATAAACTATTACACAAGTTACCTATTTATACTAAACTATCTAACCATTGAGCATCTTTGATGAAGTCAGGGTTGATAGTGACAGGAAACTAAATGTAACTAACTACAAACACTGCTAATATTAACTATCAGTGCTTAGCACTGTTACATTGATAATCTATCTAATGACTAAGCTCTGATCTCTATCCTCTGATCCTTGTAACTCTGGCAGATCTTTGCAACTTTGTGAAGTCAGATGATAGGAGAGCAGTCTTTAGGGAAAGAAGTGTATGTACAACAGAGGTTGTAACCTCTGATAGTTTAACCAAAGCTCGGATAGTGTTATTTGCTTTGTATCATATGTTCCTTTCATAGGTTCAATCCCAACAGTATCAGAAAAGCCTTTTCTTTTGCAAAATTATTATATTATTAACAATGTCATTGAACAATACTTGGGAAAAATTGAAATCTGAATCAATCAAAATCGCATATCCCAAATATTGCATGTTCAATGGAATTTCATTAAAACCAGTAGTTTTTGCTGAGAGACATGTCAAAATAGTATGAAAGAAAAATCTCATCTCAGCAGGGAAATTTGGTTTGTATATAGTCATACCTTTGAGTTAACCAACATACCCTCTTTCAATAAACTCCGCATGATCTCCCCTAGAGGAAATGTCACTTGATATGACATGTCATTCAATTTAAAGACTTGTGAGATTGATTGTGGAGTGATTTTCACCAGGGTTTTGCCCACTCTTGAGATTATTACATAAGGTACTCCTCCTGTTGAGTGAACCTCAGCATTCGCCCACAATTGTTGGAGTGAACCTTCATAAATTGGGGCTTTTGCTGTCAGCATCTCCTTGAATTTGGACTCCTTTAGCATCCGAATCATTGAATGATATCTCGTATTAGACTTGGTTTCCTCCAAAATGGCAGTGTAATTATGAGGCGTTTTGATTATTAACTTGAATGTCGATGATTCGGGTTTAGATTTTGCTTTTAATTTTGTTTTGGGAGCCATGATTAATGGTTAAAACTATTTCTAGATTTTGAAATCGACACAGTTTGGTGAACCCTCTGTTCTGGATAATACAGGGTTTCTATAGGGTTTCTGAAAAAGTGATGGTGACGTGGCATCTGATGCAATATCTGTCGAATAACATCTGTCCACGTGTAACCTCTGTTGTGTATGGAAGACAGTTGTTTAGCTAAACCATATTTGAAAATTGTTGAACTATCAAAGGATATGGTTAAGCATTGTTTAAGTAAAATGGTCAGTGGATAGCAAACAGTGCCTTTAAGGCAACCAGAGGATACACTTTGGCAGTGGATAGATTTTTCTATTCTAACAGATTTTTATGCTGTTAGTACTTTGAGCAGACTTTGAGGATTTATTGAAAATTTCAATTTTAAACTAGTTTTAGGTTATTTTTAATTTTCAGAAAACATTTTGATGCTATTTACACATGAAATACAAGATAACTTGTTTCAATTCATGTTTAGCATTCCAGACCTAGAGATCAAGTTTCAAGGACAGATGATTCCAATTTTTTTGGTTTCTACATCTCCCAACTGATCTTTAGACTGGACATGTTATAAAGAAATCAAACCCTTTTTATAGCAATCCTCATAAATGATGTCTGATGTCATCAGTGTATGGATATCCTATGATCCCAGTGATTTCCGATGCTGTTTTGATCAACAAGTGTTGAACCAGCAGAGGATGAGCTTTGACAGTTGTTTTGAATATCTGCTGCTCTTGTAGTGAAAAATGTGAGTATTTGTAAAGTTAGTCTGGACAGGCAAAATATGAGATAACCTTTGAACATCAACAGACTTCTTTTGATCCATTATCAAGGAAGAGCAACTTCCTTCGTTCTAAAAATAGATAGGGTTTACTTCCTAGTAGGTTTTGAGCTTTGACTATCTTAAAACAAGTGAAAGCTCAACATGTATTACTTTTAAAAAAATACTGAAAAGAAATAACACATATCCTGATATATATACAAATAATTTTTACTATTAAAAATTAAGTAAAAATTTCTTGATAAATGAATTCAATTTGACCTGATTGATGTTCTAAGTCTTTTCTTTTTAAAAATTCATCAACTTGACATACATCAGTTACCTGAATCTACCTGTAAACAGTGGTTGCACTCAGCTTGTTTGGTAACAGATGTTTGAGCAGAGACAAGAATTTAATTTTGGATTTTCCTTTTGTAGTACTAGCATGTGAGCTCTTAGGTGTTTTACTCTTTTCTTTTGTTACTAAAAGTTTTGAGATAACCACACTTTCCGAGTTTTGTGATTTTTCTTCTATTCCCCTTTTTACCCTTTCCATAGGCAAATGTCGTAACATTCACTGGAAGGCTTTTAAGGAAAGAGTAATCAATCCAGAATCATTTACAGTAATGTTTTGAGAACCTTAGACATTTATGCAAAAATGCTTATGCTAAAATTCTCATTACTTTTGATCTGGTTTTCTAAACGTCAACATATAATCTTTAAAAATTTTCTCATAACTTTTGTTCATCATATAGATCTTGTTCCTAAGATTTAGATTCACCTTAGTCTTTTAAAGACATTAGATGAGTTCTTAGCAACCATCAATCATAGAATCATCACAGATTTTAACACTAATACTCGAAAACGTATATAACGTGATTTGGCTTTTACTCTATTTTCCAACAATTACGATCAACACAGTATCACAAAAATTGAGCTGATCTTTTTACGTCAAATCGATTGTTAGATCGAATTTGACTGACCATGGCTCTTATACCAATTGTTAGGATCTGAGTTTGACCTGATTATGTTGTTTTAAACAAATTTGATATAAAAAAGATAAAACATATAAAACTTGCAGCGGAATACGATTTAAAACTTTGTGACACAATCAAATGAGAGATTAGCTTTCATCACACAATGTTTTCATTACTCAAAAGATTGAAATGGTTACAAGTAATTACATGCATGAATCACTAACTCCCCCTCAGCCCGAGCTTCACACAGATTGGATGGTACAAGATAAGAGTGTGTGTGTGAGCTAAATAGAACAGTACATGCACTGTCTATTTATAGTACAAATCCTAACCTCTGAAGCATCTTTGCTGACATCACCCAGACAATGACATCTAACTAACCTAACAACCTCTAACCACTGCTAATGCTATACTCTGATACATTTACAAAACATTGATGGTTATCCAAATAGGATGCTAACCACTGATGAAGCTTTATCATATGTTCTTCAAAGGGTGATCAGACCTTTGACTTTCAGCAGAATTTTGACTTCAAGCAGAGGTTTGATCTTCAACAGTCTTTACAACCATCAGAGCTTAGCACTGAGCAGCTGTTAGGGCTATCAGATGTTAGGTGCCTTGTCATTGAGGGAAGTTGTGAACCAAAACACTGTTTATTTTGGATCATTTAGACCAGACCTGTTTTGGCATTTTATCATCTGTTCTTTTGTAGGGGTCAAACCCAACAGATGAAGATGGTTTAGTGTGTTGTGTTATAATCTTCTTACATCTAGTCCAAACACTTAGCATGCTTATAAGACTTACAACACACCACAAATAAGTTAGTGGAAAGCCCACTATGGTTTGTTTATATTTTTTCTTATAAAAGTTGTTATTTTTTATAAACTTTGATATTTCAGTTATTGCGTTTTTATAAAACAAGTGTATAAATGGTAAGTTTTATAATGTTCGGTATACTAAATATGTTAACTAGTTCACTAAACTAGCGGTTTTCTTGTTTGGATAACGAATTTGGCTCGTGTTTCATGATTGGGTCAATTACCGGCAAATTTTACCATTTATATGGAAAGGTGTACATATCCATCTTCAAGATATTTTTATGTCCAAAACTTATTAACTAGTTCGTTACACTAGTAAATTTATTATTTTGGTCATAGTTTTTGTACCGATTTTGTTATCGGGTAGTTACCGAATGAGTTTGTGTAGCTAGATTTAAACAATAAAGTTTATATAAGGATTTTTGTTTTGTTTTTGATACCCTATATATGGTTTATGATCAATAACATTTATTTTTGGATTTCGGACGTTTGCTGTATTGTTCTGCGGAGTGTTGTACACTTCTGCAGAATTGCTGAATTTGTCTGCGGGCAAGACAATATAGTGTTTATATAAATTTTCCGGAAAGTATTAATTGTAAGTTGTTCCCAATTAATGTTTTTATGTAAATTTTGTTACGGACAAGTTTTCATGTCTCGTTTTGCCATTTGGACTGTACCGCGACTAGTCCTAGCATGAAAAGTGTGTTCGCATTTCTACCGCTAGTCTAGGACATAATTTTGTACTGTTTTGAATTGTGGGAATTTGTTATCATACTACCTATGATTTTGTACATTTCTAGACTTTTAAGACTTATTTAAATAAAAATCAAGTCGAATATGCGAAAATAAATTATATAATGGTTGTTTAGGTTGTACGGAATTACCGATATTTTGCCGAGTATCACATTCTCCCCCTGTTAAAGAAAATTTCATCTCGAAATTTAAGTTGTGTTATCTGTTGCAAGGACTTTCCCAAACAGGTGAGGTATTTTCTTTTCATTTCTTCTTCCTGTTCCTAACTGAACTAGGTCCACGCTTTGAATTCCAACGGACCTTGACAAGTTTGATACGACTTCTCCTCGTTTTCTAAGTTTTTGAATCCAGAACCTCCGCAGGTTCTTCGATAAAATGGATTTTTTCGTCTATGCGGATTTCGCCCATGGGTATAATAAGTGATTCTCCCGAAAGACACTTTTTGAGATTTGATACGTGAAAAGTGTCGTGGACGTGACTAAGTGTTTCTGGCAATTTCAACTTGTATGCAACAGTTCCAATGTTTGCAAGAATCTCATAATGTCCTATATATCTCGGGTTAAGCTTTCCTTGCTTCCCGAATCTTGCTACGCCTTTCCAAAGCAAGACTTTTAACAACACTTTGTCTCCAACCTTGAAAGATAACGCTTTGCGGCGTTTATCCGTGTAGGTTTTATGTCTGTCCCGAGCCGCCTTAATACGGTCTCGGATTTTGAATATTTTATCAGTAGTCTCCTGGACTAACTCGGGACCAATCATTTGTTTATCACTGACTTCTGCCCAACATAGCGGGGATCGGTACTTACGACCATTTAACGCTTCAAACGGAGCAACTTGAATACTCGTGTGATAATTGTTACTGTATGAGAACTCTACTAAAAGCAAGTAAGTATCCCAATTTCCGCCTAAGTCCATTACACAAGCACGCAACATATCTTCTAAGGTTTGAATCGTGCGTTTACTTTGGTAGTCATTTGAGGATGAAGGTCGTGCTTAGATCTAAGCGGGATCCAAAGGCCTTTTGGAAAGATTGACAAATTCTTGACACAAACGACCATCTCCGTCATAGATTATCGACACAGGTACTCCGTGCCTTGCCACGATCTCCATAAGATATAGTTCAGCTAATTTCCCAGTCTTGTCTTTCTCGCGTATTGGCAAGAAGTGAGCTGACTTGGTTAATCGATCAACAATTACCCGTATCATATCGTCACCAAGGGAAGTTCGGGGTAATTTAGTTATGAAATCCATAGAATTCTGTTCCCATTTCAAGTGGTAATTTCAGGTTGTTGTAACAATCCTGAAGGTTTTCGGCATTCGGCCTTAACTTTAGCGCATGTTAGACATTTTCCAACATAAGTTGCAATATCACATTTGATATTAGGCCACCAATAATATTCTTTAAGATCATAATACATTTTATCTGCTCTGATATGTATCGAGTATTTGGATTTATGGGCCTCATCTAGAATTAAGTCTCGAAGACCGCCAAAAAGAGGAACCCAAATTCTACTTATGTAGTACAAGCCTCCGTTCTCTTTCGGCTCTAGATGTTTTTCCATACCACTAAGCATTTCTGCTTTAAATTTTCCTTCTTTCAGCGCTTCTTGCTGAGCGTCATGAATTCGAGAGGTAAGGTTATTAAGGCATCTGTGACAACGTTCGTCTTCCTGAATGGTACTTGATCTCACAGCCATAGTCATTCAACAGTTCAAGCCAACGCCTTTGGCGCATAGTCAACTCCTTCTGGTTAAATATGTATTGAAGACTTTTGTGATCAGTAAAAATCGTGCACTTTGTATTGTAAAGGTAATAGCGCCAAATCTTTAATGCAAATACAACCGTGCCTAACTCTAGGTCATGTGTGGTATAGTTCTTCTCATGAACTTTTAATTGGCATGATGCATATGCAATGATTTTCTCTCATTGCATCAGTACACATCATAACCTGTGATATGATGCATCACAATAAACTACAAAACTATCCGTGTTGTCCGGGAGTGATAGAATTGGTGCATCACAAAGTTTATCCTTAAGCAGTTGAAAAGTTGCTTCTTTCTTTTCTCCCCAATCAAACTTCTTATATTTTTGAGTGAGGGAAGTTAGCAGTTGAACAACCTTTGTTATTTTGGTCATAGTTTTTGTACCGATTTTGTTATCGGGTAGTTACCGAACGAGTTGTGTAGCTATAAACAATAACGTTTATATAAGGATTTTTGTGTTGTTTTAGATACCATATATATGGTTTATGATAAATAACATTTATTTGGATTTCGGACGTTTGCTGTATTGTTCTGCAGAGTGTGTACACTTCTGCAGAATTGCTGGATTTGTCTACGGCAAGACAATTTAGTGTTTATATAATTTTTCCGGAAAGTATTAATTGTAAGTTGTTCCCAACTAATGTTTTTATGTAAATTTTGCAGCGGACATGTTTTCATGTCTCGTTTTTGCCATTTCAGACTATACCGCGACTAGACCTTGCATGAATAGTTTGTTCGCATTTCTACCACTAGTATAGGATATAGTTTTATGCTGTTTTGAATTGTGGGAATTTATTACCATACTACACTATGATTTTGTACATTCCTAGAATTTTAAGACTTAATTAAATAAAAATCAAGTCGATTATTCGAAAATAAATATTGTAATAGTTGTTTAGGTTGTACAAATTACCGGTATTTTTCCGAGTGTCACGTATTCATCTGTAAAGCAAATCTCATAACTGCAAATGCAGGTATCACACAAGTCTCAAGTTACCTGAAAAACATCTTATAGTTTTGAAAGGTCAACTACAAATAGTTGGCGTGTAAGACCCGTACACGTTTTGACCCGAAAAGACGCAGCGAAATGCGTACCATAAAATTTCTTGCTTTATAAATATACTTTCATACTTGAAAATCATTTAAAACACTTCTCTAGAAGAATTATATCATTTGTTCTTCATTTTGTAAATTAAATATAACATGCTAATAGTAATTACATGACCACCCATTCCGTACAACCCATGTCTCTCTAACTCAATCTTCGATCTCTTGTCCTTCATGATGATAATCCACAATTCTGTACAACTGCACTCACCACATACATTCACATCATTAGTATTTGGTGACATCATTCATAATCCAAATATACGCAATTAAATGACTATTCCACATTCTTCTATTCATGTTGATCCTTTCGATTACCTCTCCTGGTGCAATCTTGCATCCCAACGTCAAATCTTCATAAGGCCAACAATAGTAAACCTGCACTTTCATTTCATTCTCAAGGCACGTGATTAGTAACGTTAATACTCAAACGTATTGAAACCATGTATACATATATAAAAGTCCCATTCTTTTGTGAACAATAACTCCCACTTCGTGCTTACATACCTTCATACATATATCATACACACATACATACCTACATAGATACATACGTGCATACATACATACAATTCTTACATTCCACTAACATTTTCATAAATTATACTACATATCTTAGTCGAAAATATCCATATAAATAAATCTCATACGTATCAACCTACGGCCTTACTCTTTTCTAGTAATGCTTGTCTATGGATTTCATTGCTATCACGTGGGTAAATCCATACCCATACTTATACATACCTCTAGATTTATTTCATACCCTCATATTCTTACGTTCACGCTCATTCTACGTACATACATACATGTATTATACACATACTCCTAAATACATACATACTACATATCTACTTCAATACATACATACATCCATGAAATCACACACTTATATCTGGTCTCCATCGTAAGCTACGGTGGTTACCATAGCTTACGGTGGCATACAAAACAGCTACGGTGACAATCTACTGTCTTACGCTTTGGAGAAATGATCATCAGTACCTACCGTAGCTTACGGTGGCTACCGTAAGCTACGGTAGAGCCCAGTTCAGCTAACCTTTGTTCTTTTTTTTTACATTCGTACACGACCGTCAGACACCAAACTTATTTCTTCTCCGTTTTTCATGCTTCCAATATGTAAAATAATCATATACCAACTATTAAATCTTTCAAACGCTTAAACGCATGACCAAGCTAACTACCACATTACGCCATGTCACTTTCTTTATTCTTGACTCGTTCACTTCTATATATAATTCCAAACATATATAACTTCTTACGATTTACCTCATTAATACATACCTTAGTACTTACTCTTTATCATAATTTTCTCACATGATTTCCTATTTCAACATATCAAAACTTTATTTATAAGATAAGAAGTGATTCCGGAAATCACTTACCTTATGTGTCCATGTTCGAGCTTGTCTTCTTGCCTTCCTTTGACCCGTTAGCCATCCGTGCTTGAGTCCTTGCCAATGTAAATTACTATTCTTTCGTGCCATCATTTTCATAACTTGTTAGTTTGCATGTTCATCCATATTGATAATCATTTCAAATTCTTAGTTGCATTACTTTCATTAGTCAATCATTCACTAACATGCATAGCTCAATTCACTGAAAATAGGCTGTTTTGGGACGTCCGTTTACTGTACTTACGAGCTTGAAAAAAATTACGATCTTTTTATGTGACGTGCTCCTCGGAGGGGTTATCCTTGTGTTAAATTTTCGATAAAAACCGCAGCTTCCGGAGCCCAGAAAGTCGCCTGAGTCGCTCCCAAAAATCCAGAATGTGGATCAGTAAGTTCTGCTTTGTTTTTTTAACATTTCAGGTTTGGCACGACCGTGCACTTTATCGCACGGCCATGCACTATTCGCGAAATCCGAGTGACGTCAGCAGGATAAGGTTGGCGGGCTTATCTTGAAAAAGCGCACGGTCGTGCCAAATTTGGCACGACCGTGCGTGACCGAGAAACACTGGCACTCTGGTCGCACTAACCGTGCGTTCAGAGGAAATAGGTTTGGCACGGTCGTGCCAGATCTCGCACGGCCGTGCGTGTCCGATAAACAGCTTGCACTCTTGGTCGCACTGGCAGTGCGGGTGTTGGTCCGAGAAACAACTTTATGAATGGATTGCCTAAGAAGTTTATCCAAATGGTTAAAAAACAGTAAAAAAATTGCAACAATTATATGGAGAAGAAGATTGAGATAGATAACGGAATATAAAAAAAGGCAGAAGAAGATTGAGATAAATAACGGAATATAAAAAAGGGTTTGTGGAAGATGTAGCCATGAAGATTGGTGGAGCTATTTTTTGTTAGTCGTTTCGATCTAAACATTGAATCTAAATCGGCGTTAAGCCGCAGAGAACATATTAGGAGTATTAAGTAGCGGTTAGTTATTCTAGTAGGTGGTTATATAGTAATAGTAAATTATTAGTCTCTTATATTAGTTAGTGGTGGGTTATTACGTAGTTGGTAGCTGTTTAGTATTTTATCTGGTTTCTATATAAACTCAAATGAATTCAAAATTTAGAAAAGCAAACATCAGTTTCACTATATTAGACTTTCTCCCTCTAGCTTAAACGGGTTGTAGAGTAATGTACCACTATGTATATTTTATTATGACCAATCTTTGTTACTATATTAGACTTATTGCCCTCTAGCTTAAATGAGTTGTAGAGTAATGTACCACTATGTATATTTCATTATGACCAATCTTTGTTGATTCAAGGGAACATGTGTGTTCATGCAAGTTATAGCCATGTCATTTCAATAATTCGAGACACGACACTGCATGGTTCAAATATGTTTTTATTGAAAGTTGGGTGCATCATAGTTAGAATTGTAAAACTTGGAAAAAACATTTAGTCTCACACTTGTACTAGAATGTGACGAAAACATGTCATCAAAGTATCATTGTCCAACAGCATTAATTCCTCGTTGGGTTCATACACAAGTTTAAAAAACAAAAAAAAATAAGGAAAATATACTAAGACCACTAAGGAATTTAGTCAACCAATTTTGAAAACTTGATGTTATTATACATCAAGAAAACTATCAAATGTGTCATATCAACAAGATAACTCTAAAAAATATAAAGGATAAAGTATGTGATTGAGTTATTCGTTACTCGTTATGGACTCTTTTAGTTGATGATAGAGCAATGAGAACGTAAGCTAGTGGTACTCAATCATCATAAGCAATAGGTTCAAAATTTGATGATGAAGCCATTGAATGAGAAACGATATGGAACCATACATCACATAAAAGAACAAAGTAAGAAGAGGTGTGTGCATTATATTATTGCCATACGTGTGTTTCAACCAAGAGTGTGACACATAATCAAATACCAAAATTCGGTGTTTTTACCATTTTCTTTATGATATACTACCCACTACATGATTAATTGACATTTAAAACAAATCATGTCAATTAAGACACGATAAATTACAAAACCTTTAACGCATACATACAATTGTTTACATATTCAAGTTTAATATGAACTAACTTCAAAACTGTTAATAGACATTAACGAACTAGAACAACCATCATATAACTATGACACATTAGTCGGTTACCCCTGATAAAAAAATCCACAACTTGATTTACGGCAGTTAACATAAATAAGCTTAAATAACACATGTAATATAATTTTAAAAACTAGCATTTGTCCACATGAAAAAAAAATCAACACCCTCGATTTGTAGAGGCCCATCATAGTCGAATAATGGCCATATAAACCATACAAGCATAACACCATGTTGGAGATAACAAAAGATGATATAAAGCGACCCATTTAAAATATCCACATAAGAATAAAATAAAAAAGAAAAAGATGAAAAAAAACCAAATTACCCTCATGGAAAAAAAGACTAGTAACAACCTTAAATACGCCCATCGTTAATTCAAACACAATCAACAATTTTTGTGTAGACCAAATATTTTACACATTCATAATAAATATCATTATACTATAAAATTATTTTTATAGGAAAAAAAGATCATGTACAAGAAGCAGTGTGACAACTGTGAAATCCCGGTAAACCCTAATCCTTGCTAATCTATGATAGACAGAACACGATGTGCAAACAATTAGACTTGTGATGATTTTGAGCATAAAAACATGTTAACATATGATTACTAAAACGTACTATATGGACCAGCATTTTTGAGGCTTGTGAAGATTCACCGTAAACCCTAGGTATGGCAACCGTGGAAAAAGCAGGTAAACCTAATTTGTACGTACGACTTACACGAGTAACGAAACGATATTGATAATGACTTGGATGAATCCGGGGTTACATTATGAGTAACACATGAAAAATAATATCTAAACAGTGCGATATTGATACCTCGGCACAGGTTAAACGGAAGCTTTCCGTTTAACGGTCCGCAAACCGTACAATAACGATTTAGATGAAACGGAAGTGTCGTAGACTATCCTAAGGGTACGGAATTACTTAGAATAGTACTTAGAAAATAATATAAGATTTGAGGCCTAAACATGTAGTTGGCACGTTAAACGAGGCAGTTCTGGTTAGCAAAACGCCTTTGATTTTAACGCACACGAAAACAACCAAACATGCATTATACAGTCAATCAAGCCTAAAAACACTTTTAGAAACTAATATAATTTATTTCAAGCAAATACATGAAAGTGTTCGGCTTTTCGTTAAAGACAGGTTCGTAATTTTAAAATTGCGCGCACCAAGCTAGCGGGTCGAATGGCTATTTGAACCATGAGGTACCTTGATAGAGATTTAGTAGCGTAACAGCCCATTTGATCATAATCATAAAACATATTGAATTTGGCCATACTCCGTTTTTAACGAAACTTAGGTCAAAACTTAGAGAAAAATAAGCTCGTCTAAACAGTATATTCATAACTTTATAAAATGCTATATTTTGTCAGTTACACAAGTAATACGAGTGAAGCAGCAAAATTAATTATAAAGTTATAATAATTATAATAATAATATATAAAAATTAATTAATTAAACCGACTTATTGAGTTCTAATCGGGACATAAGGGTAACCCTGTTGACTTTTTCCTCATTTTCTTTTCATTTTCAAAACACCAAAACCTTTCCACAAGCTTTTCCAACCTATTTACTTATGAATTCACAAAAGTACATCAGGATCCATCAAAAAACCCTTGAGGTATAACTTAGTTTCTATGTGTTTTTTGTACTTTTTCATGTTAAAAAGATGATTTTAATAAAAAGAACCATTTTCATCCATGAAACCTTAAAGTTTTTGATGAAATAAGGGGTGTTCTAACATGAGAATATGTAACAAGATCAGACATGGTGTTTGGTGATGCCAAACATAGGATTATGGTACAAAAACATGAAATATTCGACAAGAAACGAACCAATCGGACACAAAAAATAATTTTTCTAAGGCTTGATTGACATGAGTTATTGCATATTTGGATTCTGGATGATGTATAGGTATTGAACATAAGGAGCATCAGTCTTTGGAAGCACAAGGATCGCTTTAAACATCGAGAATCGCTAGGTATAATTTCCAAAAAGCGAATTTAGGGGTGACAAACTTGTTTTTGGCATAACTCTATGCGTGGGTATTGGTTGGACTTGAAATTTGGCAGGTTGATCATACATGGTGAAAATAAGACTCCTAAAATTTTGAGAATTGTTGGAAATTTTAGAATTTTTAGTGAATTTCATTGTATTTAGTATAATTAATTCGGGAAAAATACCATACTGATTCAACAATCACCCAAATTTACAGAGATGTTGGGTGTGGTATGGTATGGGAAGCATTCTAGAAAAATTCGGGGTCCACACAATGAGTTTGAATATACTTCTAAATTGCGTTTTCGCGAAGTTTCGACACCCGGAAACGCGATGTAACGAAGCTGGAAAAATCTCATTTTTTTCCAGGAAGTCCCTGGATACATTGGGACACTTTTGTGAATTTTTGGGAAATATATGGTTAAATATAGTTTTAGAGCAAATTTATTAAAATTGATAAATTAACTTTATAAATTCTGAAAAATTTTTTCCAAAATTCTATATATTTTTACCAATTAATTTAAAAATTTTCAAAATATTAAAAATATATACTTTGAATAATGATTTTTAGAATTAAAATTTCATTGTTTTAAACAAAACCGGGAATTCTAAACGCCTAACGAACCTGCCGGAACCGTAAACTGACCGATGGCTAAATTAACGATAAATTGAACATCTGGAATAATTCCCACCATTCCTGGGTAAATTGGGTAATTCGGGGACATTACACGCTAGTTGGGGAAATCCCCGATGGCGAAAACGAAAACTTAAATTTGAACGAGTTATGCTCGGGTAACGCCCGAACTTCCTTAATGGACAACAAATCATTATAAAATCTGAACAATATCAGGTAGGATCAGTCACTTGCCCGAACATCTAGAACATCTAACCGTGATCGACACGCAAAACGGTGCACGAAAGCCAAACACAATTTTGACACTAAGACAATACCCATCGCCCTACTGTTATAAGTCCCTTATTGGATGAATAATCTCATCCAAACTTAAGATATATCAGCTTACCGACTTGGGAACTTTTTTCGGTTATAAGCCTACCTTACTGACAATAGGATTGGAATAGTTGATACTCTGTGGCACCAACATACTAGGACTATGTTGTTACGTGAGTTTCATTACCTCGCTTCAAACTGTTTTACCTTGGAGTGAAATAAATGTTACATAGTCCATACTTGCACATACATACATGTTGTGATGTGAATTATCTTAGTTATACTAACACACAGAAAGCCCCCTGAAACACAAGTAATAAACAAAAGCCGGTGGATGTGTGAATAGTACTTTTAGTCTGACAAACCCAATTAAGCTGGCAGTCAAGGGTTCTACTGCAATTGCACATGTTTGTGATCACGCTATGTGGTGTTAGACATAGCTACTTGGGGTGGAAAAGTGCTGACAGTGTCGAATGTGGGTCACGACACTTGTGAACATTCAAGGTTTCACTTATGGGCTTAGTATAATTACATCAAATGTACAAAACAGTTAATGTTCAAACTTATTTATGGAACAAACAAAAACAGTGACACTCGCCATGTAACGTCCCAAAACTCGAATGTTTACATTCGCCATATGTTTCCATACGATAAAACATAAAATAAAATGATTAGACTATTTAACCTAGTTAAATAGTTTAGTTAAAGCAAATAAAGAATGAATTTGGGACAATTATAAACAAGTAGCAAACACAAGGGGCTAACTTGGAAAAAAGAATGGAAGTTTTATTAAAAACACCTAAGTATGGTAGTGTGTGTATGTGTACGACCAGAGAGAGGGAGAAGAGAAGAAACCCTATTCAACTCAAGAATGATCCAAATTGATCAAATTAGGATGGAGATTGGAGCCAAATCAGATGCATGAACTTAGATTCTTAATCATCTAGACAAGATTAACATGTGGTAAGTTATAATTTCATGTTTTGGTGATTTTAATGAAGTGGGTTATGTGTAATCCGTGAATGTTTAGTGAAATTGAGCATGAATACTAGATAATATCAACATGTAAAGTTTGTATTGTGCTTAATTTTGTTCATATTGATGATTTGGGTTAGAACCCACTTGTAATTGTGGATGATGAAGTTGGAGAAGATTATGTGTAAATTAGTGTAATGTTAATGTTTGAAGTTATATGTGGTAGGTAATTTTGTTAGATGAATTGATGTAGAACAAAAGATACATTGATATGAGAATGATTTGTGAAGTTTGATTTGTTATGTTAAACTATTAATGAAATAGGAAAGAATGTGCTTAATTTACTTGTACTCTATGCTTTTTTGATGGTACGCACACCACGTGTTTGATGAAATGCATAGGTGAGACTGTTAGAAGAGATTTGATGAAACGGAATCTGTTCAGAAAGTTACAGCCGAATTTAATCGGCTGTAACCGGGCTAAATCTTGTCAAAAGCTAATGTTTATCGAGTTTGTGATGAACTTCCAGGAAAAACCTTTCAAACCCAACTGGAATTGCATTTTTTTGACGAAAATTGAACGTTTTATGAATTTTTCCGTATCAAAGGTTCCGGCTGCGTTTTCTGGCATAATTTGCAGCCCATTACGAATGTCATAACTCAATTTAGGAATTGAGTTATCGTCTCAAATTTTTATTGTAAGTAGCCTCAGGAAGTTAAAAAAATTCCAACTGGAATTATGTCAATCGGATAATCAAGGATTTTTAAATGAATTTTTCGTGGGCTGTAGTCAGAAAGTGACGAATCTGATTGCTGCACATGTGCACTAATACGGAAAAGCCTAAACCACCTAACCCATCCCTCACCAACACCCCCCAAAAACCTAAACCCCCCACCCCCACCCCCCAAAAACCTAATCCACCATCCACCAAAAGCCTAAACCCCCCCCCCCCTCCAAAAAAAAACACCCCCCCCCCCCCCCCAAAAAAAAAAAAACCTAACCCCCCCCCCCCCCTCACACCCAAAAACCTAAAACTAATCCTAAATCTCCAAGAAACCTAACCTTATAAGCTAAGCTAAACTTAAAATATAACTTTAAGCATATAATGCACATGTGCAGTAAAAAAAAAATTTGAAAAAGAGTTTTTTTTTTAATAAAAAGTAGCGATTTTTAATTAAAAATTTGTAAAAAAAATAAAAAAATTGTATGCTTTTTAGGTTTTTTTCATTAGTTTTCAAGTTTTCTTATTTATATCTAGTTTTCTCATGACCATCTCCATATATATATATATAGGGAGAGGATCATGAGAAAACTACTTAAATGTGAGAAAACTAGAAAACTAACTAAAAAAGCAAAAAAACATATAGAACATACAATTTTTTTTACAATTGTTTTATAAAAAACGCTGCTTTTTATGTATAAAAAAACTTTTTATCAAAGAAAAACTTGTACTGCACATGTGCATTATATGCTTTTTTTATTCTTTTAAAGTTTTTTATATAATATATATAGCGATTTTTATTAAAAAATCAAAAAAAATTAATATGTTTTTTTGGCTTTTTTAGTTAGTTTTTTTTGTTTTCTCATTTAAACTAGTTTTCTCATGATCCATCTATATATATAAATATATATATATATATATATATACAAGACCATCAACACGAAAGCCAAAAACCGTAACCGAACTCTTAAAGAGACCGCGGCTTCCTTCCATGGTGCACTAAAGCTAGTTATGAAGTCACAAGTAGGAAAACTAACATATGTAAGAGGCATCCTCTAGTCAACCTTAATAATGTGACATTGATGACTATGTACTTGGACCTTGTGGCGTAATCAAAGAGGCAGTATGCGGTTTCTTGGTTACCGCATAAACATTCTTATGAGACCATGCAAATTAATAGAGCGAACTTGACAAATGTTGTCTTTCCAGATTTGCAGTTCAAGCATTTTCCACATTCACCTAAGTAGAGTGGCATCACCACGTCCCTAGGCTTGACCCGCGTCCCCATGTCTTCTCCAGTGTACTGACCATGTTATATATTGAATCAAAAGGATTAACATGACCATTTTCACTATTAAACTGGGAAAATGTATCTTGAATATACAATAACAAAAACAATTGTAAATTTAGCAACCAAAGCCAAATGTCCCAAGTTCAACGATCAAACCAAAACTCGTCATGAAAAATAGTCGTTAGTTTCTGAAAAAAGTAAAAAAATAAGAGTTAGGTGGAAAATGATCACAAACATAGAGACCACATTAAAAACCAAAAATTCAGAGGTCCTAAACCTTACAATAAAATAAGCACAACGTACAACTAACTCATGCGCAATAAAGGCCTAAAGCCAAAGTTACAAGTGGGTAAAGCCTAAGTATGTTGTAAATTATATATAATATGTTGTCTGTTGGATATCGCTTCAGTTTGTGAAGGCACTGGAACTCAGTATAGTTAATGATAGAAAATAAAAGTTTATTTGCGATGGTTTTGTCACACAAATGTTGTATGACATGATCCAAAAAATAAAGTCATGTTTTATATGGACCAAAAACCATAAGAAAGAACACTGATACTGGTTCTAATAATACCAATCCCGGCAACTAGGGGCAGCAATTCTTGACACGGCCCGCCAACCCGACCCGAAATACGGGTTGCGTTCGGGTTGACCTGTATTAAAAACGGGTCTGGTTCGGGTTGACCAATTAACCTGTTTAACTATTTAGAACTTTTTTATATATTTGTTTTTGTTTCTTTCGTTTCTATTTTTGTTAGTTATAATAATGTTAGTTTTGACACATTATATTATTTATTTGTCACGCTCATATTTAAACAGGTTATCAGTAACCCGCTTAAAACCCAACAACTCGCTTATAAATCGCCAACTTGTATGACTCATTTAGAAATGTGAGTTAAATGGTCAGATTCGGGTTGACCCGAATTTAGATGGGTCGGGTTAGGGTTGAAATCTTTGACCCGAATAATAATATGGGTTGGGTTCGGGTTGAACATTTCAACCTACCAATCCGCCAACCCGCAAATCGTCAACCCATCAACCCGACACGATTGACACCCCTGCCGACAACTATGTTTTCGATCGTTATCGATTTGGTTCTTCACGATAATGGTACTCGCTATTCCAATAAAAAATGAATTTGAATACAACTACGTTTTAAAAGAGTTATATCATAATACCAAAAAAATAACTAAAGGAAAGGCAAATTGGAAATAAACAATTTCACCCAACTCAATTTGGCTGATAATAATCCCAAATTAGTGATTGCCTAATAATAATCCGAACTGGTCAAAAAAAATTTGTAAAATAGTCTGCCGTTAAAATAGCTTAACAGAGTTAAGTTTTTTTTTCTGAATTACAAACCGATGTTTTAGGCCTTTTGATCAGAACGAGGATACGAGTCGATTAATGTAAAACTTACTTCGAATTATTGTAAACTCGTTAAGCTATTTTAACGATGGACTATTTTACAAAAGAAATTGACCAATTTGGATTATTATCGGCCAATAATAACTAACTAGAGACTATTATCGACCAAATTGAGTTAAATGGGATTATTTATTTCCAATTTGCCTAAAGAAAATTGTGTATTCCATTTTGAAAAAAAAAGTAACCAACAAGTGTTGGTACGGAAAAATCAAATTCGTAGAAAAAAGGTCAGTTTTTAATGAATATTGAATTTTCCCTCACAACTCAAGTTTACGTTATTATTATACAATGTTATTTACCATGTATTTTAATATTAATAATAAAAAATTAGTGAGTCACCTACGTATCAAAAACAGGTTCTACATGTCAAAAGCAAATTTACATTATTATAATGGTGTTCTTGTAAATAAATTTAAAATCAAAGATTGTTTGTGATTGTATTTTTGAGTTACCTACATATCAAGTAGTTTATACTTTAGCTAAGAAGTTGTCAAATTATATATATATAATAATAACTAGGATTACTAATTACCAGTAATTAGCTAGACTTTTACTTGTGCCACGCGTTGCGACGGCAACATCACGCTTGCTGCGGCAAGAATTTGGTCGATATCAGTTCGTTTTTATGAATGTATTGATATTATAACGACACTCGGTATAGCAATTGTATAAGAAAACCTAAAAAAGAAAAGTTGACATAGTATTAAAAATTATTTTTATTTAATTATTTTATCAATTTTATTTTATAGAAGATACTTGTTGAATCTCTTTTTTTAGGCTAATGGCATGGCATTGCAAGTCGTCGTAGAAAACGAAAGAGGAAAACCTATAAAATAGAAACCTTAATATACCCAAAAATTTATCAAACGTGTTCGAAGAAAAATTGAATATTAATTAAATATTAAAAGGAAATAGATGTATGCCGAAAGGTCGTAATATATTTATAGGGGGTGTCGATACTTGTTCAATTCGTTATTTTTTTATCAACTAATTATAAAAAGCAAAAATAAAAGAGGCTAAAATCCTTGTGCCCTCATTTTAAAATTTAGGATAATCGAAAAGAGTAATAATCTTCCTATACTAATAAGTGAAAATCTATTTTGTACACGTGTCACGTTCTGATGCTTTCTCATCTTATTTTCTTATTTATCTCTCATAATAAATAATAATAGTAAGTTTAAACAAAATATTAGATAAGAATAAATATTTGTTTTTCTGTAAATAATTTAAAAAAAAATTAAGATAAGGATGAATGTTTGTTTTTATTAAAATCATATTAAATAATAACAATAATAATAATAAGAAATATTAAACACGAATAAATATTTGTTTTTCTATAATTAATTTTAAACAAAAATCTATTATTATGTGTACATATATACGGTGATTAAATTTTTGAAAAAATATGAATAAGAGGTTCCTGTTTGATATATACTTAATAAGTGTATTATTGTCTTTTTTTCACTAGAATCAAATAATTATTCTAGGTCGGGCTTATGCTTCTATCAAATTATAAGTCTTTTTAGACGCATCGCTATAATGGTTTGGAATGCTCATTTTTAAAAGATAAATATTGATGACTGTTTGTGTTATCATATGACATTACATATTATTCAACACGTGCAATATACGAGTTTTTTTATAAATATATCTTTTTTATTATTTATTATATAAAATTCTATTTATACAATCCGTGTAATACACGGGATTCCAACCTAGTTTTATATTGTATTAACTTTCGAAAAAATATTATTATATACATGTAATCAGAGAAGTTGTTAGCTACAGTAAAAATTATATTGATATGTAGGTGACTTACAAACATAATCGTATTTAAACATGTGGAATGTGATATCATTTCATTAATTCATATATATTTTAAATAAAAAACCTGAACTAATATTGTTGTGATTTTCATGAATTTTATATTTATTTAACTAATTATATTTTTTAGGTAATATCTTTATTTTATAATTAAAATGAATAATAAATAGAATTAGTTTTTATGAAATCATATGAGTTTAGTATTTGTGTCGTGTGTATATTTACTAGAAGTCTATAATTAATTAAAAAGTGGAATTTAAAACAGTCCATAAGATTCAACTACAATTAATAAATACAAAATTACGATAAGATGTGGGTTCAACCATATTAACACACCATGAGATCCGACTACAAACGATTTCTCAAACAACTCAACAACTTTGAAAGTATCTAAATGGTTGGAAATGTGATCGCTCATTATTTTCTTTCCAAAAACAATTGTAAAAAAAAAAAGAAGATCCATACACTCAAATAACATTAAAAAACACGGCCTCTGCAACGCGAGAAATTAATTATAGTTATTTAAATAAAACAAAATACAAATTTGAATTGTATTATTATAGTAACTATTAGAAAATATGTTTAATTTTTATATTAGAAGAATGAACATGTCAATCGAAATGATATATTTGTGTTTATATAAAACTAGTTTTTGCCCCGCCTGTGTTGCGGGGCACTAAGCATAAAAGCACAATATATGTCTCCCATAATATGTATGTTTATATTTCGTTTATTTGTACATACTACTCTTAATACGATCTCAAATAAAATATATATCGAGTCAACCAATTAAAATAAAACACTACCATACTTTTTTGCAAAAAAAAAAGCTAAAACGATGGAAAGACTATAGTTTTAAACTACGGGCAAAATTGTAATTTTTTAGAACAAATGTGACAAAAATAAAAATTACACCTAGTCAACTAATTAAAAATAAAACACTACCATAGTTTTGTAAAAAACGATAGCATGACTGTAATTTTACACTGGGGGCAAAATCATAATATGGTTAGGAGAAAAAAAAAACAATACCCATGACAAAACTGTAAATTTAATTGGGGCAAAATCGTAATTTGGCTCGACCAATGGGAAAGTGCGGCGTGACATTATTCCCCTCCATATAGTTTAAACACGCATATAAACAAAGTTAACCAATAAAAAGATTGTTTTTTCTCTAAAAATAGAGGGGCTAAACATATATATTAACGAACTTGAATGTTTAAAAGAAAAAATACAAAAAAGTGACGATATTTACTAAAAATAATAAAAGTAAAGGGACTAAACATGTACACTACTAAACTTAAAACAGAAGGACTAAACACGCATATAAACAAAACTAACCAATAGAAAAATATTTTTTTTAAACAAAAGAGCTAAACACATATATTAGCGAAGATGAAGATTTAAAAGTTAAACAAAAAATAAATTTAGTTAAATAAAAAGGCTAAACACGTATAAAAGGGTGTTAGCACAATTGTCTGGCACTATTCCCTATGCTTATAGTTATAGCGTTATAGGTAACATAGATAATAATATATTTTTTATGACTTCTAAACGAAGTTACTTTGGTGAGAATACTTTAGAATTTTATATGAATGAACCTTGTTGCTTTCATTAGCTATAAGAAATATTGACTTAAAAATTAAAGTGTTGCCACAAAACTTTTTAAGCTTGCAAATTGTGTATGTCATGACACTTCAATTAAGGTGAATTGCATTTCCAAGGCCCAAATAGTCTTAATTGAAGTGTGTATGTCATGACGTTTCAATTGAAGGGCCGGCCCAAACATAAGGGAAAACAAGCTAGGGCTTTGGGTTTAACGCCTCATTCTAAAATCAATTGAAGCGTAGAATGTGTATATTAATCTTGTTTTGACGATGATAAAAAACAATTTGAATGCAGTCTGGTGGAAAAGTTGCTTTCTTTTTCACATAGGCCTGGGTTCGAATCCCAGCCTTGACCACCTATGTCTATATTTTTTTTATTTTCCTATCATATGCATTAAAGGCCTTAAATTTTGAATTCTGTGTAAATTTCAGTAGCCACTGGAAATTTGAAATAAATTTTATTCTTGTTTTTGTCGTCTATTCAAATTTCAATAATAAATTCATTTTATTTTAGTTAAAAGCATTGATTTTTCATCTGTTCAAGTTTTAATAACAAGTTCATGAATATTTTAGCTGCATATTGCTACTTTTATAGTAGAAAATTACTTTTACGAATATGAATTTTGTTTGTGTTAATTATAAAGAACAATAAAAAATGTATGAAAATGTATCAAATTTTAGAGAACGTTTATGTGTAGATGGTTAAACCTATGTTCCTCGTAGACTATATCATATACAGTAAGCGATTTGATTAAAGTAAATAAAAAAGTCTCTAAATACCTGTAAGTTATACCTCTCATACCTTGTTTTTCATGTGCTACAAGTCTTAGACTATCATATTTTTAATAACTTTATTTGACCAAAAAACCACTTAGTTTATAAATTCATTAGTAAGCCCACAATATAAGTGAAAAAAGGGGCTCGGTTTTTTTGTTTCGCTTTAGGCCTCCAAATTGGTTGAGCCGGCTCTGCCTCAAAGATGCCCTGTCCACGTAGTCGTACACGTAAGCGAGTGTGAGGATGGGCCTAAAGGGGGTGTGGAGGATGATCTATATATGTGTGTGTATGTATAGGGGTGTGTATAAAGAAGAAGGGAGAGGACCGGCTTGAACGTCTGAGGGCCGAGGTCACGACGACGACAAACCAAGGGAAATGGTGTGGAGGGGCGGCACCGCTCCTCGACGGGGCTTGGACGTCCTCCATACCGAGTGGTCTAACAAACATTATCTTCACCACCACGAACCTCCACCTCCATCTTAATGAGTTATACATGCCGGCCGCCCATCGACGGCGATTGCGTGTGAGAGCTTTGGCGATTCTGGTCTGCAATATGTGTGGCTGTGGCGGTGGTTGAAGATTTGAACAACCACCCAACATCACCCACCAAACCGCCATATGAAACCCCAAATATACCGCCATACATTTCGTACACATCAGACAACCACCACCTCCATCGCCACACGACCGACGCCACCGCCGTTGACGGACAAGGAAGATGAAAGACCAATAACACACCTGAACCACCTCCGTTGCGACCCGTTTTTCTACCTCCCTTTCTCCCTCCTGCCTTCTTCTCTACTTAGCCTTAATCGTGGATTTCTTCCAAACATTTGTGTTCTTCCGGAGTGTTAATGCTCAGGGGCAAAGCAACCTTATATCAAGGGGTAGCCCCCGCTAGTGTAAAAAAAGATAAAATTTGACTTTTTTCGATTTTACTACCCCTATAGATTTTTTTTTTAAATGATGCCACTATAATTATTTTAAAATGATGATGATATCCTTACGAATTCTCATGAAAAGGATTACCCAACGGCACCAACGATTTTTTATGTATGGAAAAATAGATGTATGAACTAAATATACTATTTAAAAGATATATAATTTTTTTTTTTAAATTTCTGGCCCCTCGAGAGACTAGGCCCTGAGCCGTCAGCCATCTCGCCCCTCCATTGGGTCAACCCTGGTAATAATGCAGTAAGAAAAAGAGACAACTGTAGGGACACATGAAGAAAATGATCAAACATGTTAAATCGAAAAGTTAAAGGGCTAAAGTCGGGTTCATGCATTGAGCACCGACCTTCTATTTTAAGATATAGATAAAATATAATGAATAAAGATCCTATAAAAATAAGCTTATCGTACAAAACGTATTAATAGAGTGAAAAGTAAAAGAAATGTGGTGGTCTTTTCGTAATTATTTTATTTGTAAGGTAATTATCAAAATTACCCTACAAGATCAAAGTTACCTTGCAAAATCATTTATAGAGTAATTATGATATAAAATTATTGTATAAGATCAAAATTGCCATACAAGATCATTTGTAGAGTAATTATGTTACCATACAAGATAAAAGTTACCCTATCAGATTATTTTACAAAATTATCATACAAGATTAAAATTAGCATACAATATCATTTGTAGAGTAATTTTGATAATTACCCTACGAGTATTACGAAAATGCCATCACGGCTTTTTTTTACTTTCCCACTCCATTCATACGTTTAGTACGATAAAATACTTTGTATTTAATCTTTTGTCAATATATAATATTATTATTTGTTACTACTTTTCAAGTATATGTAAGTATGACATTTTATTTATTAAATATTTTGCCAATCACATAATATCTTCATATGCGTGTTTTATTTTATGACTAGTTTTTCCCGGTTCGTATTGCTGGTTAAGTCAAATATTTCTCTCATACGTCTGTTTTTTGGTTACTTGTACACACTACTAATAACACGATTTAAAAAAAATTATTATCGAGTGAACCAATTAAAACAAAACACTACCATACTTTTGCTGAAAAAAACTAAACAATGAAAATACTATAATTTAAACTGGGGCAAAATTGTAATTTTTTAGGATGTGTCAGCAACCGTCTGACACGAATAAAAAATTACATCTAGTCAACCAATTAAAACAAACCACTACCATAGTTTTTTGTAAAAAAAACCCGATCACGTGACTATATTTACACTGAGGGCAAAACCGTAATTTGAAAAGAAAAAATACAAAAACTATGGCAAAACTGTAAATTTGAACTGAGGGCAAAATCGTAATTTGGCTGGGAGGAAAAAAAACAAATGACAAAACTGTAAATTTAAATGGGGCAAAATCGTAATTTGGCTGGACCAATGGGGAAGTGTCAGGTGCCTGGCACAAAAAAAAGTACACCAAAATATTACCATAGTTTTGTCAATAAAAAGCCTAAAACGGTCGCATGATTGTAATTTTACACTGGGGCAAAACCGTAATTTGAAAGGAAAAAAAAAACAAAAACTAATGACAAAACTGTAAATTTGAACTCAGGGTAAAATTGTCACACCCCGACCCGCAGCGAAATAAGAGTCGGGGCATAATTGGGTTATCACCAAAGCTCATGATATTTACTAATATGTTTCATATTTATTAAATTCGAAATTACATCATCAATATTCCAAACATGTTCATACAATTACAAAGAAAGATAATCAACTAAACATTCCAAAGTCTAAACCGGTTTATTCTTCTAAGCCATCCTATATGTTTCTTGCTGCAGCTGGATCACCTGTATCATGTGTAAAATTGGGGTTTTTAGGTCAACATAAGTTGGCGAGTGAACCTTGTTAGAAAACGTTTATTATTGATTTCTTGTTATATTTATTATGGAAAATTGTGCAATAATCATATGTGAACAAACGTAAATAAACATACAATAACAATAACAATAACAATAACGATAACAAACAACCTTGCATGAATATATAACATGAATGACACTGTATATGTTGGCAACGTCACGTTCACGCTCATAGGTAATGGGGAATGGACGGCCTATGTTAAATGTATGTGCGATCAAGGCTCAATCAAACGGAGCCGATCGTATGTTGGCAACGCCTCGTTCACGCTCATAGGTAATGGGGAACAGCTCAACGCTCATAGGTAATGGGGAGCGGCGACCTATGATAATGTATGTACTGAAAATGATAAATTTAATCTAAACAATAACCACACAAACAGTTGATACATATTGAATACACATTTGATCATGGATTTGATGGATGCACAAATGTTTAAATGTAATAAATAATAAGACACATGATACACCCCAAAAACGTGATTAAAACGGGGAATTTGTAGAGATTCACTCACATTGGGTGCGTTCGGTTGAAGATGATGAATGCGCACGAGTTTTGAGGGTTGATCGACGAGGATTAACTAACATAAATAATAACGAAAGGTATGGTAAATGAGTGGATTTTATTAATAATTTTAATATGATTTTTAGATATATTTTTGTGAGTTTAAGGCTATTTTCTATCTTTAAAAACATTATTTTTAAGTATTTTTAATTGATTTTTGAATTAAATAAATAAATAAAAACATAAAAAAATATGTTGACTTTTTTTGGTTGACCGTTGACTTTTTGACTTTGACTTGTTGACCGGTTCGGTCGTTTATATTGTTTGCACTGAGTGAGGTTCGAACTCGTGACCTGCCGTACGCGTGCACGCAGCTCTACCAACTGAGCTACGTGTCTAACCCGAAATATTTATGTTTTTAATTATATTTATATACTTTTTAATTTATTCAAAATTCATTTATTTTCTAAAAAGGATTTTAATCATCGAACCGGCGTGCGTAACAGGTCTCGAACCCGGGACCTGTGGTTTAGTGTTGCACACAGTCCACTACTGGACTGTGTGTCTAACCTGGTTAATATAATGATTTTTATTATACTTAACATCTTCAGTGAGTTAACCCGGTTCGGTTCTTAAAAAAAACATTTTTATTTCCGAGAATAGGGTCGTGATAGGGATCGAACTCGAGACGTGTGTGTATTGTTTGCACACAGTCCACCGCTGGACTGTGTGTCTAACCCGGTTATATATCTTGTTTTAATTATACTTATACATTAACTCGACTTCATCTTCTTCGTTACAATAACACAGACAGCGACTACTCTACTGATCTTGTTTAATTCGATTGACAAACATAAAATTGATTAAAATGAAATGGACAGGGAAGGTTTTTGGGAATGAACATACCGGAAAAATGATCTTTCCCAGAACTCCGGCGAAGTCGTCGGCTCTGTTTTTATGAACTTCTTCTGAGCGGACCAATTAACAGTTTTGATTAGCGAGTTGTGGAATTGAAGTACTAAACAAGAGTTATCAGAAGGTTTAAAAGTTTATACCGTTTCACAGCGAATTCTAGGAATTTTCAGAAGTTTTTCGGCGAGTGATGATTATCCGATATCGTCGCCTGGAACTGATTCTGATTGAAGGGTTTGAGTTAGCAAAAGCCTAACAACTGATAGAAGATAGAAGAATTGAGAAACTTACCGTTTTGATGAGAGACACGGTTTTCCGGCGAAAGTCCGGCGAGTTCAGAAAGCTTTTCCGACGAACAGAAATTATAGTAAAAGTGAAATTAGAGGGTCTGTGAATGTTATTGAGTCGCGAGATGATGATTTTGTTGAAGTAATTCAGGAAGTGAATGTTTTCGGTTATAAAAACCGATCATCACCTGAATTCAAGTTCATTCAAGACTGAATTGATTAAGAATGTCGGTTTATCGGTTATTTTCAGGAATCCGCGATCACTAAAACGTCTTGGACGGTTGGAAGCCGATATCGGTTTCAGTTTGGCGCAATAGGTTGATTCACGGATGTACATATGTTTTAATTGTTTCCTAGAATCCACAAAGACATCAAGTGGCGGAGTGGTTATATGTTTGATGTTTAAGGTTTCCGGCTGAACCGGGTTTGAAACCCGGCAGCCCTTTTTCATTTTTAACTGTTTTAATTTTATTTTTTAACAATTTTAATTTCCATAATCTAAAATGTTTATTAGTTATGTATTGTTTAAAATTAAAATAGGCATTAAATGAACAACAAAAATATCAAACTGATTATTCGACTAATAAACGAAGCGGGTTTTGAAAACCCGTTTTTCGACAAATGTTACAAAAATCATAATTTGGCTGAAGAAAAAAACAAAACAGATGAAAAACTGTAAATTTAAATGGGGATTACGAGTGGACCAATGGAGAAGGTGTCAGACAGTTTACTGACACTATTCTTCTCTATTCCCCTTGATGTATTTTGTAGTTATAGATATGTATTTTTTAGTTATATTACTGACATTATTCCTCTTGATGTATTTTGTAGTTGCCTTTTTTAGTTATATTACTGACATTATTCCTCTTGATGTATTTTGTAGTTACCTTGATGTATTTTGTAGTAATAGATATGTGTTTTTTAGTTTTATTACTGATATTATTCCTCTTGATGTATTTTGTAGTTACCTTGATGTATTTTGTAGTTATAGATATGTATTTTTTTAGTTTTATTACTGACATTATTCCTCTTGATCGTATTTTGTAGTTATAGATAATTTTTTAGTTATATTACTGACACTATTCCTCTTGATCGTATTTTGGAGTTAAACAGCCTGACACAAAAAAAAAAAGTACCCCAAAATATTACTATAGTTTTGTCAAAAAAAAAAAAATCTAAAACGGTCGCATGATTGTAATTTTACACTGGGGCAAAACCGTAATTTGAAAGGAAAAAAAAACAAAAACTATAGCAAAACTGTAAATTTAAACTCATGGCAAAATCATAATTTGGCTGGGAGAAAAAAACAAAACCGATGAAAAACTGTAAATTTAAACGGGGATTACGAGTAGACCAATGGAGAAGTGTCAGACAGCTTACTGACACTATTCTTCTCTATTCCCCTTGATGTATTTTGTAGTTATAGATATGTATTTTTTAGTTATATTACTGACGTTATTCCTGTTGATGTATTTTGTAGTTACCTTTTTTAGTTATATTACTGACATTATTCCTCTTGATGTATTTTGTAGTTACCTTGATGTATTTTGTAGTTATAGATATGTATTTTTAAGTTGTATTACTGACATTATTCCTCTTGATCGTATTTTGTAGTTATAGATAATTTTTTAGTTATATTACCGACACTATTCCTCTTGATCGTATTTTATAGTTAAAGATAATGTATTTTGTAGTTATAGATATGTATTTTTTTAGTTTTATTACTGACATTATTCCTCTTGATCGTATTTTGTAGTTATAGATAATTTTTTAGTTATATTACTGACACTATTCCTCTTGATCGTATTTTGTAGTTAAAGATAATTGATTGTATTTTGTAGTCATAGATAATAGTTACATTTAAACATAAAAAAAAACTAAAAAAAACTAGTATAATAACATAAACAAATAGCTCACAGTAGTTTATACATTAAAAAAAGTTACTTTTGTAGACTTACTGAGGGCCTGAGACCACTTGGGATATATACAATTAAATTAAACTATTGGTTTTTACCTTTATATAACGGTACCGTAACTGGTATTTTCGGTGTCAGCACCGATTCAGTATTGGTTGGCACCAAGTTCATCCCTACCCTTGAAACTAAAGAAAAGAAATCACTAAAAGTTGAAGAAAATCAACAAAAAAAAGTTGAAACATACCATGGCGTTATAGCATAGTGACATCTTGGGAGTATGATAAAACTTAAGGAACATAAGGTCTTGGGTTCGATTCACACAAGGGGGTTTTCCCAGTTTTATTGGATTTCCTTTTGAATTAGTGTATAGACATTATAGCCTAGTGGAGATGGATATGATCGGATGGTTCTGCTGGTGGTACGATGATACTTTAGTAGTACGTTAGTGATCGAAATTTTTCGACTCTCAGCGTACCCTAACTATTGGAATACGACTCCGTCTCAAACGTTTTTCTCCGAAGTCCATGATCTCTACTGGTCTTTCAATGAAATGCATAGATTCATCGATCTGAATATCTTCCAGGGGAATATGGAGGTTTTCATCGGCGAGGCATTTCTTCAGGTTTGATACGTGGAATGTGGGGTGAATTCTGTTGAGTTCTTCTGGTAGATCAAGCTTGTATGCTACAGGTCCTACTCTTTCGAGTATCTTGAAAGGACCTATGTAGCGTGGTGCTAGCTTGCCCTTCTGGCCAAAACGAACTACTCCCTTCCACGGTGATACTTTTAAAAGTACATGATCACCAATGTTAAACTCCAAAGGCTTTCGTCGTTATCTGCATAACTCTTTTGACGACTGTGAGCCGCTAGAAGATTGTTTCGAATTTGATGGATCTTGTCTGTGGTTTCTTGAATCAATTCTGGACCGGTGATTTGAGCTTCCCCAATTTCGTGCCAACATACTGGAGATCGGCACTTACGACCATATAAGGCTTCGAAAGGTGCCATGCCGATACTTGAATGATAACTGTTGTTGTACGAAAATTCAACTAATGGTAGATGAGCGTCCCAATTTCCCTTGAAGTCTATGACACATGCTCGAAGCATATCTTCAAGAGTTTGGATGGTGCGTTCAGATTGTCCATCAGTTTGAGGATGATAAGCGGTACTGAGGTCTAATCGTGTACCCAAAGCGGTTTGTACGGCTTGCCATGTTCGTGAAGTGAAACGACCATCACGATCTGAAATAATGCTTAACGGTACACCATGACGGCTTACGATTTCGCTGATGTAGATACGAGCTAACTTCTCGTTCTTGAAATCTTCGCGGATCGGAATAAAGTGAGCTGATTTTGTAAGACGATCAATGATTACCCATATAGTGTCATACCCACCAGAAGTGCGAGGTAACCCGGTAATGAAGTCCATGGTTATGTTTTCCCACTTCCATACAGGTATTTCAGGTTGGACCAGAAGTCCTGAGGGTCTTTGATGTTCAGCTTTTACTTTGGAATATGTAAGGCACTTGGAAACAAAAACAGCAATATCCTTTTTCATTCCAGGCCACCAGTAGGTGTATCGAAGGTCTTGATACATCTTGTCGGCTCCTGGGTGTATAGAGTATCGTGTTTTGTGTGCCTCATTCATAAGGAATTCACGAAGGTTGTTGTGGTCAGGAATCCATATGCGATCTAGATAGTACAGAATATCGTCGGATTTAGTTTCAATTTTAAGTTCAGCTCCACAGGACAGCTCCTTTCGTACGTCGTCTTCCGTTACTGAAACATGTTGGGCTTCTCGAATTTGATCTTTGATGTCGGTTATGATTTGCGAACATAGAAAACGAATGGAGTTCGCATAACCCTTTCGACTGAGTGCATCGGCCACCACATTTGCCTTGCCAGGATGATACCGAATTTCACAGTCGTAGTCATTAAGAAGTTCGACCCATCTTCGTTGCCTCATGTTTAACTCCTTTTGATTGAAGATATATTGAAGACTCTTGTGGGCAGCGTATATTTCACACTTAGTACCGTAGAGATAATGTCTCCATATCTTAAGAGCGAACACAACGGCTCCAAGTTCTAGGTCGTGGGTGGTGTAGTTCTTCTCATGAGTTTTGAGTTGTCTAGAAGCATAAGCTATCACCTTTCCTCTTTGCATTAGAACACAGCCTAGTCCTTGCCCTGACGCGTCGCAATAAACCACGAAGTCATCACAACCTTCAGGAAGAGTGAGGATAGGTGCGTCACAGAGTTTTTGTTTAAGGGTTTGGAAGGCTTCTTCTTGTTTGGGTCCCCATATGAAGGGTTTTCCTTTATGAGTTAAAGCCGTGAGCGGTACAGCAATACGAGAGAAATTTGCAATGAAACGGCGATAATAACCAGCCAAACCAAGAAATGATCTTACTTCGGTAGGTGTACGTGGCGCTTGCCATTCTTGTACTGCTTTAATCTTTGAAGGGTCGACATGTATTCCCTTGTCGTTGACGACATGTCCAAGGAATTGTACCTCTTTTAACCAGAATTCGCATTTGGAGAATTTGGCGTAGAGCTTTTCATTCTCTAAGAGTGTAAGGATGAGTCGAAGGTGTCGTTCATGATCAGACTTAGACTTTGAGTAAATGAGGATGTCGTCGATGAAGACTATAACAAAGCGATCGAGATAGGGTTTGCAGACTCTGTTCATTAGATCCATGAAGACAGCTGGAGCGTTGGTTAGACCAAACGGCATGACCATGAATTCATAATGACCATAACGAGTTCGGAAAGCGGTCTTTGGGACGTCTTCTTCATGTACTCTGAGTTGATGATAACCAGAACGAAGGTCAATTTTTGAAAAACAGCTGGCGCCTTGAAGTTGGTCAAGAAGATCATCGATGCGAGGTAATGGGTAGCGGTTCTTGACCGTTAACTTGTTGAGTTCTCTGTAGTCGATGCACATGCGAAACGTTCCATCTTTCTTCTTCACAAAAAGGACAGGTGCACCCCAGGGCGAGGAGCTAGGACGTATGAATCCTTTGTCCGTCAACTCTTGCAATTGACTGGCTAGCTCTTGCATTTCGGATGGGGCTAACCTATAAGGAGATTTTGCAACTGGTGTAGCTCCAGGTACAAGATCAATGCGGAATTCGACTTCTCTCACGGGAGGAAGTCCTGAAATGTCGTCAGGAAAAACTTGCGGAAAATCTTTTACTACTGGGATGTCTTCAAGTTTCTTCTCCTTGGTTCCCTTTCTGACGACATGAGTTAGAAATGCGACATAATTCTTGCGGAGATATTTTCGGGCTTGAAGACAGGACATTAATTTGAGCCCTTTCGAAGGGGTTTCTCCAAAGATTCGTAGAGTCTGACCGTTTGTAAGAGGAATGCGTATAAACTTTTCGCGGCATACAACTTCAGCATGATGTTGGCTGAGCCAGTCCATACCAATTATAATGTCGAAACTTCCCAACTTCATAGGAATGAGGTCAACTGGAAAATCATGATCGTTTAGGGTGAGAGTACAAATGCGTATAATAGAGTTTAATGAGACCGGTTTTCCGTCAGCAACTTCTACCGTTATGGATTCTATGAGTTTATCACGAGTCTGGTTGAGGATGGGTTCAAATTCTAAGGACACAAAACTTTTATCCGCGCCAGTATCAAATAACATGGATGCATAACTACCATTGATGAGAAACGTACCGTTAACCACATTGTTGTCAGCCCTAGCTTGATTGGCGTTGATGTTAAAAGCTCTTCCTCTTGCAGGTGGAGGAGCTTGATTAGCCTGGTTTACTGGATTAGCTTGGGCTTGGGCATGGATAATATTCACTAAACGTGGGCAGGTGTTTCTGAAATGGTTCGGGTCTCCACAGTTGTAACAAGCCCGCATAGGTTGCACCATGGGATAGTTGGGTTGGTAGTAGGATTGGGCTATATGTTGGGTAGCTGGTAGTAGTAGAGGTTGTTGGGCTTGACCCACTATCTGATGGTGGGTTTGGGTTGAGGGCTGGTGGCGGTTCGTTCGCTGAGGTACGCGACAGGTTTGAATGGTGTGACCTGCGCGACCACAGCCGGTGCAATGTTGGCAGGGATGATCAGGAAAATGATGGTATTGGCAACGGTTGCATTTTGGGTATGGGCCGGAGTATGGCCTTTTATATGGTGCAGGTGAGGGGGCAACTTGGGTAATGGGTGCAGCAGGGATGGGGAAATTCGTTTGTGTGACCGCAAAGTTTCTGGTGTTACGTTTCCTCTTGTTAGCAAACTTTGAGGATGAGGTGGAATGGTTTGAAGTTTGGCCCTCAACGGGGGCTTTCTTTTTCTTATCTTTAAATTTACCGTTGCGAATTCGATTCTCGGTAAGCTCGGTAGCTAGTTCCATAGCAGCTTCAAGTGTTGCAGGCGAAGTGCTGAGAACTGAGTCTTGAATTTTCGAGGGAAGGCCTCGAATATAATGTTCGACTAAGCGGTAAACTGGGGTGAACAAGTTAGGGACCATTTGGTTAAACTCTAAAAACCTCTTGCTGTAGGAAGTATGATCTCCCTCTTTTTGCTTCAACGAATGAAATTCATCCTCTAACTTTTTGATCTCGCTTCTAGGACAGAAACGTCTCGTCATGATTTCCCTTAACTCCTCCCACGTTAAGGCCATTGCGTCTTCGACTCCTCTCTTCCCCTTTTCAGTATTCCACCAGGTAAGAGCTACCCCAAATAGCCTCCCGGTTGCGTAACGTACCTTGCGATCCTCGGGACAATCGCAGTTGAGGAAAGTGTTTTCCATTTCCTCAAACCAGTGGAGGAGAGCAGTGACACCTTCGGTCCCTTCAAATTTCGGAGGATCGCAAGACTTGAAATGTTTATATGAGCACTTTTTGGAAGGAGGGTTGCCGATATTCTGGTCTTCTTGCTGGGGAGGATTGATGGGATTTGTGGCGAGAGCTTGTTGTACTTGAACTACAATGTCAGGAAGCACCGCGGCCATTTGTTTTGCGATTTGAGTGGCCAAGCGTTCGTGTGACCTTCCTGATCTTCTACCCCCTCGTTGTTGCCTAGCCGACATCTACAGGAATATACATAAGAAGATTGTGAGTTTATGGAGTCTTTTTAGGTGTCATGTGTCTTAAAAAAAAATAACATAAACATCAATAATGCAACTACATCCATAGGATGTCTTGGGTTTGCTCATGTTGGGCCTCAAATGTCCCCCACACCTTCACCTGTATAGTCATGTGGGCCCCCATGACTATTGGCTTAGTAGGATTCACATTGGTATTGGCGGTTTAACACTCGCATCATCCGAATGAAAACCATGAAATATGTTTACGAGATGTATGGTCGGAAGGTGTCCAGGTGTAGACACAATGACAACTCAAAGTGGGGTTAGCTCACACGACGTTTGGTATAGCATGCTTTGGCCTAATAGGTCTTTCGTACTCTCATCGTTAGTCCCCAGGTAGGCAAACTGGTCCTTTATTTTGGATTTATACGAATGCCAAGCCTAGACAGGACGTTCCGACTACCGGTACTTGTACCCTTCCAGTTACTACATGCCCGTCATGAGAATTCACTTTGATGTGATTTGAAAATACAAAAATCATTGCAAAAAAAATCATATGAATTGTGAGGTGTGTGCTCCCATGGATATGATATGTTAGGAGAATATGATTTATGGTAAGCATTGTATAATAGTATGTATTTATGAACATGCTTACATAACATTGAATGTAACAATAAACATAAGCATATAAACATCATGAATTTTGCATGTAACACACAAACAATTTAAAAATTCTAATCAACTATAGTATAGGCTCTAAGGGTCTAATAACCAATCCTATATCCCTATAGTCATGGCTCTGATACCAATCTGTCACACCCCGACCCGCAACAGAATAAGAGTCGGGGCATAATTGGGTTATCACCAAAGCTCATGATATTTACTAATATGTTTCATATTTATTAAATTCGAAATTACATCCTCGATATTCTAAACATGTTCGTACAATTACAAAGAAAGATAATCAACTAAACATTCCAAAGTCTAAACCGGTTTATTCTTCTAAGCCATCCTATATGTTTCTTGCTGCAGCTGGATCACCTGTATCATGTGTAAAAATGGGGGTTTTTGGGTCAACATAAGTTGGCGAGTGAACCTTGTTAGAAAACATTTATTATTGATTTCTTGTTATATTTATTATGGAAAATTGTGCAATAATCATATGTGAACAAACGTAAATAAACATACAATAACAATAACAATAACAATAACGATAACAAACAACCTTGCATGAATATATAACATGAATGACACTGTATATGTTGGCAACGTCACGTTCACGCTCGTAGGTAATTGGGGACGGACGGCCTATGTTAAATGTATGTGCGATCAAGGCTCAATCAAACGGAGCCGATCGTATGTTGGCAACGCCTCGTTCACGCTCATAGGTAATGGGGAACAGCTCAACGCTCATAGGTAATGGGGAGCGGCGGCCTATGATAATGTATGTACTGAAAATGATAAATTTAATCTAAACAATAACCACACAAACAGTTGATACATATTGAATACACATTTGATCATGGATATGATGGATGCACAAATGTTTAAATGTAATAAATAATAAGACACATGATACACCCCAAAAACGTGATTAAAACGGGGAATTTGTAGAGATTCACTCACATTGGGTGCGTTCGGTTGAAGATGATGAATGCGCACGAGTTTAGAGGGTTGATCGACGAGGATTAACTAACATAAATAATAACGAAAGGTATGGTAAATGAGTGGATTTTATTAATAATTTTAATAGGATTTTTAGATATATTTTTGTGAGTTTAAGGCTATTTTCTATCTTTAAAAACATTATTTTTAAGTATTTTTAATTGATTTTTGAATTAAATAAATAAATAAAAACATAAAAAAATATGTTGACTTTTTTTGGGTTGACCGTTGACGTTTTGACTTGTTGACCGGTTCGGTCGTTTATATTGTTTGCACTGAGTGAGGTTCGAACTCGTGACCTGCCGTACGCGTGCACGCAGCTCTACCAACTGAGCTACGTGTCTAACCCGAAATATTTCTGTTTTTAATTATATCTATATACTGTTTTAATTTATTCAAAATTCATTTATTTTCTAAAAAGGATTTTAATCATCGAACCGGCGTGCGTAACATGTCTCGAACCCGGGACCTGTGGTTTAGTGTTGCACACAGTCCACCGCTGGACTGTGTGTCTAACCTGGTTAATATATTGAGTTTTATTATACTTAACATCTTCAGTGAGTTAACCCGGTTCGGTTCTTAAAAAAACATTTTTATTTCCGAGAATAGGGTCGTGATAGGGATCGAACTCGAGACGTGTGTGTATTGTTTTCACACAGTCCACTGCTGGACTGTGTGTCTAACCCGGTTATATATCTTGTTTTAATTATACTTATACATTAACTCGACTTCATCTTCTTCGTTACAATAACACAGACAGCGACTACTCTACTGATCTTGTTTAATTCGATTGACAAACATAAAATTGATTAAAATGAAATGGACAGGGAAGGTTTTTGGGAATGAACATACCGGAAAAATGATCTTTCTCAGAACTCCGGCGAAGTCGTCGGCTCTGTTTTTATGAACTTCTTCTGAGCGGACCAATTAACAGTTTTGATTAGCGAGTTGTGGAATTGAAGTACTAAAACAAGAGTTATCAGAAGGTTTAAAAGTTTATACCGTTTCACAGCGAATTCTAGGAATTTTCAGAAGTTTTCCGGCGAGTGATGATTATCCGATATCGTCGCCTGGAACTGATTCTGATTGAAGGGTTTGAAGTTAGCAAAAGCCTAACAACTGATAGAAGATAGAAGAATTGAGAAACTTACCGTTTTGATGAGAGACACGGTTTTCCGGCGAAAGTCCGGCGAGTTCAGAAAGCTTTTCCGACGAACAGAAATTATAGTAAAAGTGAAATTAGAGGGTCTGTGAATGTTATTGAGTCGCGAGATGATGATTTTGTTGAAGTAATTCAGGAAGTGAATGTTTTCGGTTATAAAAACCGATCATCACCTGAATTCAAGTTCATTCAAGACTGAATTGATTAAGAATGTCGGTTTATCGGTTATTTTCAGGAATCCGCGATCACTCAAACGTCTTGGACGGTTGGAAGCCGATATCGGTTTCAGTTTGGCGCAATAGGTTGATTCACGGTTGTACATATGTTTTAATTGTTTCCTAGAATCCACAAAGACATCAAGTGGCGGAGTGGTTATATGTTTGATGTTTAAGGTTTCCGGCTGAACCGGGTTTGAAACCCAGCAGCCCTTTTTCATTTTTAACTGTTTTAATTTTATTTTTTAACAATTTTAATTTCCATAATCTAAAATGTTTATTAGTTATGTATTGTTTAAAAATAAAATAGGCATTAAATGAACAACAAAAATATCAAACTGATTATTCGACTAATAAACGAAGCGGGTTTTGAAAACCCGTTTTTCGACAAATGTTACAAAAATCATAATTTGGCTGGGAGAAAAAAACAAAACCGATGAAAAACTGTAAATTTAAATGGGGATTACGAGTGGACCAATGGAGAAGGTGTCAGACAGTTTACTGACACTATTCTTCTCTATTCCCCTTGATGTATTTTGTAGTTATAGATATGTATTTTTTAGTTATATTACTGACATTATTCCTCTTGATGTATTTTGTAGTTGCCTTTTTTAGTTATATTACTGACATTATTCCTCTTGATGTATTTTGTAGTTACCTTGATGTATTTTGTAGTTATAGATATGTGTTTTTTAGTTTTATTACTGATATTATTCCTCTTGATGTATTTTGTAGTTACCTTGATGTATTTTGTAGTTATAGATATGTATTTTTTTAGTTTTATTACTGACATTATTCCTCTTGATTGTATTTTGTAGTTATAGATAATTTTTTAGTTATATTACTGACACTATTCCTCTTGATCGTATTTTGGAGTTAAACAGCCTGACACAAAAAAAAAGTACACGAAAATATTACTATAGTTTTGTCAAAAAAAAAAAACCTAAAACGGTCGCATGATTGTAATTTTACACTGGGGCAAAACCGTAATTTGAAAGGAAAAAAACAAAAACTATGGCAAAACTGTAAATTTAAACTCAGGGCAAAATCATAATTTGGCTGGGAGAAAAAAACAAAACCGATGAAAAACTGTAAATTTAAACGGGGATTACGAGTAGACCAATGGAGAAGTGTCAGACAGCTTACTAACACTATTCTTCTCTATTCCCCTTGATGTATTTTGTAGTTATAGATATGTATTTTTTAGTTATATTACTGACGTTATTCCTGTTGATGTATTTTGTAGTTACCTTTTTTAGTTATATTACTGACATTATTCCTCTTGATGTATTTTGTAGTTACCTTGATGTATTTTGTAGTTATAGATATGTATTTTTAAGTTGTATTACTGACATTATTCCTCTTGATCGTATTTTGTAGTTACCTTGATGTACTTTGTAGTTATAGATATGTATTTTTTTAGTTTTATTACTGACATTATTCCTCTTGATCGTATTTTGTAGTTATAGATAATTTTTTAGTTATATTACTGACACTATTCCTCTTGATCGTATTTTGGAGTTAAACAGCCTGACACAAAAAAAAAAGTACACGAAAATATTACTATAGTTTTGTCAAAAAAAAAAAACCTAAAACGGTCGCATGATTGTAATTTTACACTGGGGCAAAACCGTAATTTGAAAGGAAAAAAAACAAAAACTATGGCAAAACTGTAAATTTAAACTCATGGCAAAATCATAATTTGGCTGGGAGAAAAAAAACAAAACCGATGAAAAACTGTAAATTTAAACGGGGATTACGAGTAGACCAATGGAGAAGTGTCAGACAGCTTACTGACACTATTCTTCTCTATTCCCCTTGATGTATTTTGTAGTTATAGATATGTATTTTTTAGTTATATTACTGACGTTATTTCTGTTGATGTATTTTGTAGTTACCTTTTTTAGTTATATTACTGACATTATTCCTCTTGATGTATTTTGTAGTTACCTTGATGTATTTTGTAGTTATAGATATGTATTTTTAAGTTGTATTACTGACATTATTCCTCTTGATCGTATTTTGTAGTTATAGATAATTTTTTAGTTATATTACCGACACTATTCCTCTTGATCGTATTTTATAGTTAAAGATAATGTATTTTGTAGTTATAGATATGTATTTTTTAGTTTTATTACTGACATTATTCCTCTTGATCGTATTTTGTAGTTATAGATAATTTTTTAGTTATATTACTGACACTATTCCTCTTGATCGTATTTTGTAGTTAAAGATAATTGATTGTATTTTGTAGTCATAGATAATAGTTACATTTAAACATAAAAAAAACTAAAAAAAACTAGTATAATAACATAAACAAATAGCTCACAGTAGTTTATACATTAAAAAAAGTTACTTTTGTAGACTTACTGAGGGCCTGAGACCACTTGGGATATATACAATTAAATTAAACTATTGGTTTTTACCTTTATATAACGGTACCGTAACTGGTATTTTCGGTGTCAGCACCGATTCAGTATTGGTTGGCACCAAGTTCATCCCTACCCTTGAAACTAAAGAAAAGAAATCACTAAAAGTTGAAGAAAATCAACAAAAAAAAGTTGAAACATACCATGGCGTTATAGCATAGTGACATCTTGGGAGTATGATAAAACTTAAGGAACATAAGGTCTTGGGTTCGATTCATACAAGGGGGTTTTCCCAGATTTATTGGATTTCCTTTTGACTTAGTGTATAGACATTATAGCCTAGTGGCAATGGATATGATCGGATGGTTCTGCTGGTGGTACGATGATACTTTAATAGTACGTTAGTGATCGAAATTTTTCGTTAAAAAAACAATCAAAATAAAACATAAAAGAAAGAAAAAAAAACCTTGTCACACGGCTAATTTTGAATGGTGTTGACATTATTCCTAAGGTTTGAAATTTAATATGTAGGTAATTAAAACAAGGTTAATTTGTACAAAAAAAAGTTATATATTATGTATTTGAAAGTAATTAAAAAATAATACATTAAAGACAGTTTACAAGAAGATTGAATGTTACACCACTTTCCAAAGTTGAGCAGTACAAGTAGTTGATTGAGGACAGGAGGAGGTTGCTAAGGTAGAGAGAGACGACCGATCTATGTTGCATGCACCAATCGCCATGATTATGGTGGGCAGGGGCGGACCTAGGTTATGAGTAGGGTGGGCGGCCGCACCCTTGAAGAAAATATTTTATGTGTAATTTTTAAGCAAAAATCTCGATCGCCCCCTTAAAAATTTGTATTCACCCCCTTGAACTTGGACATAAAGATGTGAAAAAAAAAGGAAAAAGGAAAAAAAAATTTGTTCACCGGAAATTGTAGAGGTGGGTGCTAGGTTTGTGCAAATGAAGAAGAAAGGAAATAAGTCAAGATGGTAATGGTTTTTTACGTGGTTTTTAACATGGACCCAGTTTTTCGGTAAAAGGAATCTTACATCAAAATAAGTAACTATTCATTTATACTTGTATTTTGAACTTTTTCAAGTACCTATATTTTGTTTACCATTTTTAATTTAACTTATAAAGGTGTATGAGATTTGCTTTTACTTTTATTTTATTAGATAATTTTATATTTGGCTTCGTATATTTATTTATAGTTATTTGATTAAGTTTAACTTTTGTTTAATTATGTGTTATAACTTTTGTTGTCGTTATCATAAATAAACATTTTCTAAAGGTTATAACCAAACATTGGTGTTTCATACAAACTTTAATATCAATGACAATTTAAGAAAATTTAATATAAAAATGAGATTGTTCTTTCCCATTATTAAACCAGTAAATTATTATTTGTTTAGCATTTGAGAGGATTAAAAGTAAGGTGAAAATACATAAAGGAACGTTTTATAAGTACTAAAATGAAGCTTTACAAAAATTTCAAGATGTGTTATCTTAGTAGTTTTAATTACCAACTAAGGTATTGAATTGTATAAGTTATAAGTGAGTCCAATCACCGATGTAATTATGTGAAATCCATGTTAAATACTTAAATTTAAAGTGAATATGTGTTCCTGATACATGTTATTGACTTGAATGTGAATCATGGTAAGAATTTTCGTTTCCGATCTGACCTGAACCAGAAAAAATATTATGTATAAAACACATAAGACCCCTAAAAAATTTCAGCACCCCATAAAAAAAATTTCTGGAACCGCTACTATGGTGGCGCTTTATGATATTTTAACTTTAGTTTGACTTTGAAGTTGGACGTCATTTAGGAGGGATGTCTTATGACCAAAGTTGTTAAGAACAGGGACTTTACCCCTACCCTACCGGTTCAGTTCAGATGCTTTGAATTGACGACCGGCCAATTTTGATGAGTGACCTGGTTTAGTGGTTGGATCGATTTTGAGTACTATCTTTTTAGATTATAAGGTTTGAAATTAATATACATGAAAGCTTGTTTGTCAGCTATTAAAAAGAATATATGTGTTATATTTTGGGTAAGTAATTTAATATACTTGGTTAGGGAAGAAGAAGAGGTGGAACCAATCAGGTTATTTATTTTTTATTATAATGTATTGGACTGAAATGACCAAATTACCCTATGTGCTAAGCACATGAGGTGTTTTAACTGAGATACTTAACTGATGTTAGGGCTAGGAACCAAGCGAGTTCATTTTTGACAAGTTTTGGTACCACACGTGTAATTAGTAAATCACTAGGACCAAATATGCAATTTTTGCAAGCCACAGGGACCAACCAAGCATTTAACTCTAATTTAAATACTCTCACAACTCCTTTATCAAAAAATGTTTTTCATAAATAATAAAATTTGAACTTGGGACATCTCATACTAATAACCAATTAGTAAGCAGTAAAAATAAATTTAATTGTCTACTCTTAATTATTTTATTTTATTCGTTTATCTTTCATATAATAAAAACTTCAAATAATGTCACATGACATTCTTTCCATACACCTCACAATTTTAATTATTTTATTTAACAACGATACATAGCCGAAACAGAGGCTAAAAGAAGTAGAGAAAGGCGGTGTTCTTAGTGGTACAAACGGCTATTTGGGTTATATGGAAGAGCCGGAATGAATTGATTTTCATAAATAAGCCAGCCTGTTTCAGGAGGATAAAGGAAGAAATAAAGTTTCTCAACTATCTATGGCTGAAAAACCGGGTAAAGGTTACGTGTCTAACATGAGAGATGTGGTGTAACTTTAATTTAGTTGGCTTGAGGGTCTGATTGTCCTTATTTCTATGTAATGTTGGTGTAATATGACTAATTAATAATTAGTTGTTTTTTGAATAATATTTTTTGGTTGGCCTTAAAAAAAAGTATTTTCATATATTTTATTTAATCCTTATCCTTATTGAATTTTTTTGAACCATACCTTATGGAAATAATTAACATATATTTTTTTTAACTTCATTTAGCAAAAACCGGCCAACCTAGCAAAAAAACACAGGACCACACGAAACCAACTACAACATATACAAAGGAAATTTACACCAATCTTTCTAAATAATATTACGATGTTTAGATTTACATTTTAACCATAGAAAAACCTAAGGTCCTAACTTCCCCAAAAATCTCATTGCTATAGCCTTTGCCGTTAGAAAAAAAATCTTAGTGTTTCTATCTTTCCAGATGCACCAACATGTCACAATAACGAGCCCACAAACAATCTCCTTAGCCTTTTTATCCCGCCGCATCCTTTATGAAGTTCAAGCAAATCCCTGAAAGAAAAGGCGAAAATAGGAGGAAGCTTGGCTCAAACACTCAACCGGTTCCACACCCGCAACGAAATCTCACATGCAATAAATATATGACCCACAGATTCTTGGACATCTCCGCAGAGAGCACAAACATCCGTCTCAACTATGATATTTCTTCTCACCAAAGCTTGCCTTGTCAGAATACGGTCCAGATTCGCCCGCCAAACAAAGGTATTACACTTTGAAGGCAATACTAGCCACAACATTTATCTAATTCATTACGGTTAGTTATTATATATTTACGAACATCTCACTGAATTGTAGCGTAGCCTTTAAACTTTATTATACCTATTTAAAAACGGTAAAAACTTTATTATACCTATTTAAAAACGATAAAAAAAAATTACATGAAGCCTTTGAGTTCATTTAAGCATCTTTATAACATATAAAGAAGAAATTGAGCTTTATATATAGAATTTCTAGACCATTATGTATGAATTTCCGATTAATTTGACTTATGGATGTTGAGCTTTAATAACGATATCTTTAGCATCGTTGTGATTAATTAGATTGCGATAATATTATCTAACCTAACACTAAATAAAATAAAGCAAAGTGAAATTTTATAACACGTGTAAATTATAAATCTCTAAGCTAATAATAAATAAAAACAAAGTAAATGTTATGATAAGTAAATAGTACATTAAAGATCATTTTTTTTATAAAAAACATATCTTGACGATTTATGTCTTAATCGATTACATTATATATATTCAAGCCGTGTAACACACGTGTTTTTTGAAGATGTAACTTTTTTATTAGTTAGTATATAAAATCATATTTATTCAACCCATAAACACATAGATTTTAAGTTACATGGAACATATATATGATTTTAAAATTAAAATTAACCCAATAAGTAATAACCTATGTATCGAAGTTGACTTGTTGAACCACATAGTGAGCTAGCCTCTATATAACAACTTCTTATTCTTGTTATTAGTATTTATAGTAAACTAGTAAAATCACCCCGCGCGTTGTAGCGAGAAATTAGTCGGTGAGTTTGATTCGAAATTAGTAGGTGACAGTTTGATTCATAACATTATTTTGCAAGGTAACGCATGCATGATGCTTGCTTTTAAAGTCAACTTACATTGTATTAACGTAGTAAATTAACATATTGAAAGAAAAGTTTGTTCTCAGTGCATAGAAAAAACAACACTACATTTACATCTATCAAAGAATAACACTTTCAAATTTATTAATATACAACTTCTAAAAACTATTGCTTTATTGTTTTTGACTTTTATGGTGTTTGATACATATTAAATTATTTACTAATTTAAAATGAGAGAAATTTTCTTTTGTCAATCTCGTTTATTTCAAAAAATATGTGAAATATCAATATAAAGATGATATCTATAACTAAATGATATTAAAGTAAAGTATCATGTACCAAGTAATGCCATATAAATTAATTATCGATAATGAATAAAAAACATAAGTTATATTACGTTATTATTTACATAAATGATACTTTAATTATCGATATAAGATTTATAATGAATAAAAAACATAAATGATATATTAACAATGGTTCATGCCAGTTAACTCATGTACTCTCAGTATTGTATCAAAATAGATATTGTTTTGTTTCTTTAATATTTTTCATCTTCTTCACTATGAGCATTAACATTCTGGGAATCAAAATCTGTGTGTGGGGTTTTTAAAATATAAAGAGTATAAAATATGGTTATGAGTAGAGGAGAGAGAAAATGTTACTGTTCATCTGTATATTTGGGGGACACTGTTCACCCCCTATACTTTTTTAATATATATTGAAAGTGATTGTGGGTGAAGGAGAGAGAAAATGTAATGATAAAGGATAAAAATATTATTTAATTGAAAATAAGAGAGGAAAAATATTTGTTTTAATGAAAATATATTGATATAAGAGTTGTTTTCTAGTGAAATGTATGTATATTTTTAGAGAGCTGGATGTGAATACTCTAAAACTTCAAAATAAATGATACAGAGCTTATTATCAGCAAGAAACCATTCATGTTGTTATTTCTCTCTCTCACTTTTACTTTTGCGCTCTTTTTATTTAACGTAATCTTCTCTTTACAAACACAACCACCACAAATATCAAAAAGTTCCAACTAATTTGATAACCATTATTCTTTTTTCTTTGTCTTCCCCAAATCAGTTCATTAAAGGAAAAAAAGAAAACAATAAAACTAATCAACTCAGATCGTCATTCCCTTTGCAAAACAAAGAGGCTCAGATACATAGTTCGTCATCGCCAACAAAGAACGGCTCAACGCCCCCACGGCTGCAACCGGAGTTGCCAGGCCACCATCATCGCCGGTTAAAACCCTCAACTAAGAAACCCACACAAAAACCACTCGCCATCACAACCGGCGGTCGAGACGGCCGGTGTAAAGTTGGTGGTGGTTTTTAGAGAGAGAAAGAAGAGAGCAGAGAGACACAGCCCCGATCGACCACCGGTTACCACACCTCTCACCCGACCTGTTTACCTTCGAAATCTCTTTCAAGATTTCTTAAGAGAGAAGAAAGGGAGTCTGCTGTTAGAGGGAGGGATAAAAGAGTATGTTTGCTGGTGGTTCAAAGATTTCCGACCGAAGTTCTTCGACAGTGAGCTAACCAGTAACCGCTCACTTTCTCTGTCCTCCTCTCCTTGTTTCTCTCACATCCCTGTATATGTTGCAAGTGTGCAAAATGAGGGTTTTAAGCTGGAATTAAAGTTGAAAGATACAACATAGGTGGCAAAAAGAGAGGATAGTTAAAATGTATGTGGCAAGAAAAGAGAAAGGATGCATCAAAAATTTAGCTACAGTATACACACAAACATAAGTTTGATATTTAAAATATATTATAATATTGTAACTGATATATATATTTATTATTTACCCAATCATTGCTCAATCACCAGTTATGAGATTAGCATGATTATAGGCTAGTCACAAATCACTGTGTTGTATATATTCTGTTTGATGGAGTCAAAGAAAAGCAAGGAAAACATTCTGCCAAACCTCCTAAACTAACATGGTATCAGAGCTCCTCTTTCTCTATTTTTTTTTCTTTCGATCATGTTCCTCTCTCATTGCTACAAACTGCCAGCAATACCACCTTTATTCATATCAATTCAATCCCATGGATCCCAAAAACCACCCCGCTATAACTGTATCTAACATCAAGAATTTTATCCCAATCACCCTTGAAATGGAGACTACCCAATACGCCTCATGGGCGGAACTCTTCAAAATCCATTGTCGCGCTTTTCAAGTTCTCGATCATCTCTCACCTTGTCCAGATGACCCACCCACGGCTGCCGCCAAAGAGGCCGACAAGGACAAGGACAAACCGTCCGCCTCCAAAACCGATGACGTATGAGATCGTCTTAATGCTTCAATGGATCTATGGCACCATTTCTAATGATCTTCTAAGTACAATTATCCGCCCGACTCCACCGCTTGTTATGCTTGGACGGCTTTGAAAAGCATTTTTCATGACAATCAAGTAACACGTGCCGTATTGTTGCAAAAGAAATTTGCTAACATCAAACTCCACTCCTTTACGACGATGACGTCTTATTTTCAAGAAGTGAAAATGCTTTCGGATCAATTGGCCAATGTTGGTTCACCAGTCAACGAACAAACCCTCGTCATTCAACTTCTGTCCGGTCTCAATGAAGCCTACGGAAGTGCCGCCACCATTCTCCAAAATAAGGTTCCATTTCCTACCCTCTAAGAAGCTCGCTCTCAATTGATCCTTGAAGAAACTACCAAGGCAAACCGAATTTCCAATGATACCGCTTTTCACACATCTCACCAACAAAATACTTCCAACCCAAATACATCTACCCAACCTACTTATAATCAAAAACAGAAACCGAGGTAGGGTCCGAACTCGTGGTCGTGGAAGAGGCAGAACCTCAACAACACAATATCCCCAATACCCTCCTTCACCACAGCCGCCATCCCACTATCCACAATATGGAGCCCACCCTCAACAACCTACTACCAAACTAATCACCCACCATACTGGCCCCAAACAAATAATAGTTATTGGGCCGCACCACCTTGCCCATACCCCACCACCTCACCTTCCTGGCCCAACACCCCAAACCCAAATCAAGGCATCTTGGGCCCTCGACCTAAGCAGGCCTATACCGCAACCGAACCGGCCCACATACCAACTGAACTAGGCCAAGCTTTTAACAGTTTTACGGTAAACCCGCCCGATCAAAATTAGTATATGGATACTGCGCCATAGGTATAATGACTAACAACTCTAGTGTTCTTACTTCATGTTTCAATAAGGTTTATAACCGAAACATTTCTGTCGGTGATGGCACCAATATTTGAGTCTATGCAATTGGAAATCATACCCTTCAACACCCTTTTCCTAAATTCAAATTAAATATATTCTTTTTGCACCTAAACTTGTTAAAAATCCAATTTCCTACCACCTACAAAAATGTTTCAATCGAATTTGACCCCTTTGGTTTTGATGTTAAGGATCTCCATACACGGACGCCCCTCATTCGATGTGATAGCACCGGTGACCTCTACCCTCTCACCCTCCCTTCAAGATCACAAGCTCAAGCTTCTTATGCACCGGTCTCTACATTTTTAGCCGTGTCTCAAGATACTTGGCATCGCCGTCTTGAACATCCTGGCAATAATATTTTGTGTTATTTAAAACCTTATTTGTCTTCATTTTCCAATAATGTTAAACATTCTAATATTTGCGAACCGTGTGTGTTTGGGAAACAAATTAAATTCCGATTTCATGATTCTAATACTTGCACTTATTTACCTTTTGACATAGTACATAGTGACTTATGGAAATCGCCGTTTCTTTCCTCAACAGGATGTCAGTACTATCTTCTTCTTCTTGATGACAAAACCGATTTTCTTTGGACCTATGCTCTCACATCTAAATCCCAAGTATTTTCTAAATTTCTAAAATTTCACAAATTAATTTCCACCCAATTTCACACTTCTATTAAATGTTTTCAATGCGATAATGGACGTGAATATAATAATAGCTCATTCCAGAATTTTTGCACATCTAATGGAATGACATTTCGTTTCTCTTGCCCTTACACATCATCCCAAAATGGTAAAGAGGCACGTAAAATACGATCTATTAACAACATCACGCGAACCATTCTATCCCACTCATCCATGCCTCAAAATTTTTGGCACCACGCCCTTGAACACGCCACCTATCTTCTCAACATATATGTAACGCCTCGCGTTTTCCATACTTTCTATTTATAGCAAGCTCGTGTTGTAATTCTTTTTTTTTTGGAAACCATTGTATTCGTATTCTTCATTTTGTTGTAATCGAGACTTGAATCATAATGAAAATTATACATTTTGTCCCTATATTTGTTATACATACTCATACATACTTATACTTGATACTCAAACTCAAAACGTGACATACTTGTGAATACGTGACGTTTATACTTGATGCATACTTAATACGTGATGTTTATACTCGATCTCGATCATTTTATACATATATATACTTGGTGACATGGTACTTATGCTTATAATGCTTTATTAGTTCATAAATACCTTGAATTAACACTTAAACCCGTCACCTTATGACAAAACAACAAAAAATGAAACTTGTGTCCCGGCCCGGTCCTTGCGGACTGCAAGGGGACACCCTTACGGTAGAGGTGTACAAAAAACCGGTTTTAGAACCGAAACCGGAAAAAAAACCGAAACCGGTTTTTTTTTAACCAGTTTCTTTACAACCGGTTAGTAACCGAAACCGAACCGCCGGTTGTAGACCGGTTATGGTTTTTTGCCTTCGAAACCGGTTAATAACGAAACCGATTACAAAAAACCGGTTTTAACCGGTAAAAAACCGGTTTTTTTTAGGTTAAACCGGTTAAAAACCGGCCCTAACCGGTTTGATCGGTTATTAGTTTGAGTAAAAAAACGGGTTAGTAACCGGAACCGTTTATACAAAAAACCGGTTTTTTATTTTGATGAGAAAAACCGGTTCGGTTAATAACCGAAACCGGTTTTCGAAAAAAACCGATTTGTACACCTCTACCTTACGGTCCGTAAGGGTGTCTGGGAGGGACAGCTTGTTTCAAAATCGCGGATTATGCACGAATCCACTTAATCCATCTCCCCCAATCACCTTAAACCCACTTAAAACACCTCCCAACTAACGCAACCTTCTCCCCTATAAATACAACACTCCTCCAAGCCATTTTACATTTTCGCAACCCTTAATCCTTCCTAAATCACTTCTAAATCACTCCAAATCTTTGCAACATCATAATTTCGGGTATATTCATACCTTCACACAAAAGTGAGCACAACTTGCTCAAATCTTGTCCGTTTCACTTGATTCTTCTTTCTAAATACTTGGATAAAATTTAGGTTTGAATCCTAGGGTTCTCCATGGAGAATCCAGACCTGGAAATGCACCTAAAGTGTCCAAAACTTTCTGTTGTGTTTTAAACTCTTTCAAAACTTGTTTAAACTTATCAAACTTGAGTCTAACTCATCTCAAATCTATGTCCTAATGCTTACAACACTACTTGTGGTTGGTTAGGCTTAAAAACAAGGTTGAGACATTCAAAATAGAGGATTTATCCCCACAAATATTCTATTTTCATGGAGCTTTAAGCTCACAAGTGATGCAAGTTCATGAATTGTTCATGTGTGTCCACCTTGGTTAGCTTGGGTTATCCTAACTTTGAGACCACACATCACTTGATGATTTTCACCATTATCCCAAGTTAGTTTGCTAGATGTAAAGTGATACAATCCCCGACTAGCCTTCGACTTGTGTCGACGTCGGCTCCCCGGGTTGTAGCTCACTTGGCTACTTGGTATAGTACATACTTACATTCTTGTTATTCATATTGTTATTCATATTGTTCTTGACCCTCCTTGTGTCTATGACACTTGTGTAGTGGTGAATCCAATCGAGGTTCCAAAGTGGATGGTTAATCCTCCCACCTCCTACTTGGCTTACATGACACCAAGAGGTTCCAAAGTGGATGGTTCATCCTCCCACCTCCAACATGACTATATATCTATATGTAAATCTATGGACTATATAATGTAACAAAACCGAACCCTTGATAATGACTAAATAATCACCTACCAAGTTAATAAGTTTTATCACTAAAGTGTGTAGTTCCTTGTCACGATTCTAATAGGTCTCGAACCTATGATATCACATCAAACCCATTTGGGTTCTCATAGTGTCAAGAACAAGTGCTATACCTTAGTGATTATTTTCATACTATAATACTTTACTCTCATTTCCTTTAAATCTTGCTCGAATAATCCGAATCTTCCGTTACACTCATAACTAATACCTATGTTCTTCTTGTAGAAGGACAAGGTGCCAAACCCTAATGACAACCAGCTCGCGGGATTTCTCTAAGTGGAACACTTTAGCAAAACCGTGAGTACACTCGACCCATACCTTTTATCACTTTTGGGTTGTAACATGTTTCCGTATCAAAATACACTATCACAAACTTATGCTTTTAAATGCTCAATCCTTATACATGAATTCTTGTTATGCTTAGATACATGCTAGATTATACATTCTTGATCATTAACTTAGCTAGCCCAAACTTGACATGTATAGCGCTATAGGAGTAGCACACCACCCGTCGGGGTTATATTAAGATTATCATACTCATTTTAGTCTTGTCGCTTTCGTGACAAGGGAAGCTCGATCTCGTAAAACTTTTTGTGGAAAATCGGGGTTTGATCTAGTATTGCATGGTTAGTATATACTTTGCTTACAATTACCATGTGGATTCGAGTTATACCTTTTTATACTTATACTATGTATACCAAACTTGTGTATTCGCCTTTGCTTTTGCATTGAACTCGTATTTTAAACATGTTACAGCTTGACGAAGATGATGCCATGAAATTGGAGTAGTGTTGATGACTAGATACACACATAGACGTTAGGTTTATAATTGTTGTATCAAATTTTGCCTTGATTATTATTGTATTTGAATTTCCATGCATTGTACTCAAATATTTTACTTATGAAATGAAATCCGGTTTAATTAAATATTGTCGCAATTAGTATTTATGAGCAATGAGCAATCTCTTTCGTCCTGCCTCGATGTTTCCGCCATCGGTTGGGGTGTGACAGATTGGTATCAGAGCCATAACTATAGGGAATTAGGTAGAATTGCCATGTTCGACCTAGTCTATAGTTTGAAGTGTCCATTTTTACCATTCCTATGCTATGCTTAAAACTTTATTCTTCCTTCATTGCTTCTTCCTTTCTTTTGGTCTTAAAAACTTACATAACGTCTTCCCTAAGACGTTTACACAATTAAACTTGAAGACACTCATGATGCAAACGAGACGATTTGCACCAAAATAGGTCCAATGACTTACAATTTTTGGTGAAATCCCTAATTCCGTGTATTCGATTTTCACGAAGTCATACCATCAAGTTAGGAGTGATATCCACATCTTGATGGAAGACTTCCATTTCATACTCTAGTGGATCTTACAAACGAGTCGGAATATGCTCCTCGTTTAGTAAGAAACAACCACACTTAGGGTACGAAATTGTTAAGTTAGGGGTGAAACCCGCACCTTGTCGATTAAGTCCCGTTCCTCGATTTTCAATTTCGCCAAAGTCTCGAAATTTCGATCGACTAGGGACATGTAGTAACGGGAAGGGTAAAATGCCGTTAATCGCTTCTCGACGAGAGCGTTTTACCTATTAAGCCAAAGCATGTTCCCTAACTCGAAAGATTACGAATCACTTTGGAATAGTCGACGTTTCTCTACCCGAAACAATCCCATGTTTTATTGAGCCAATCTTTTATGTTATCTCAATTTTTATGTGATTTTATACTTGTTACCTTATTCATTTCGAACCATTACACAACTCACACGTTTATCGCAATAAAAAACAATACTAATTCTCGTGAACACACTAAATTTATACTCTTATTTCGCATTCATACGTGATTATACATGCTATAACTTGATACATTCATGCAAACTTTGTGAAGCATACTTGATGAACCCATGCAATCTTATGTGAACCATACTTGAACCTTATACATGCTTATACATGCAGAAATTGTTTTTTTTTTCATATTATGATCAAGTCTCATCCCTTTCTTCTATGTTGAACCTCTAGATAAATTCTCCTAACTCATCCAAGAAATCCAATAGGTCCAAAAGGGATCCAAAAACAACAACAATGAGGACTCCATCTCCAAACAAGACCTCGTTGGCCTTGTCGCTGAAACAAATGGCCCGTGTCATCCCCGATATTGTTAGCCAACTTCAAACATCCACACCGAAGCCACACCTAAACCCTCCACCGATTCGAAGACCGAAACCCCCAAAACGTCCTACCAATTCAAGCATTTCATGGCTTGTAAACCAGTTGAGTTCACTGGCATGGACGGTGTCACCGCCATGATCAATTGGTTTGACCCTATGGAACTTACCTTTCTTCAGGGCGGGTGTCGTGATGAACTTCGAACCCTCAACGCTACCGGGGTATTTCACTAGAGAGCCCTCGAGTGGTGGTCTACTGAATGTAACAAGCGTGGCAACGAAGCAGCCCACACTCTACCTTGGGACGAGCTTAAGCAGCTCATGAGGGATCAGTTTTATCCTCCCCACGAGACCCAGAAGCTCGAAACGAATTCTAGAATCTCACACAGCAAGGGAGCGACGCTGAGGGACTGATCGCACGCTTCAAACAGTTAAGTATCATATGTCCTGGACAGGTGGATACGGTTCCGAAGGCGATAGCTAAGATCATTCGTTCGCTTTCGCCTGTGATCATGAATCACGTAGCCGCCACAAACCCAAGAACCCTCGATGAAACCTTTAGCATAACCATTCAGCTTAACCATAATTGCATCCTTCAAGGGGCCTACGACAAGGTTCCTACGAAGCATGCGCACCAAGCCACCACCAATACTACCACCACAACCGAATCGCCCCCCCCCCCCCAAGCCAAAAAGAACAACAACAGGAACAAGAAGCTGAAGGCTTCTGTTCAAAACAACGCGGTCGTCACTCCACCTGCCCCTACACCTCTAAATGTCATCTCCACTACCCAAAACAACGATCCATCCAAACAAAACTACACCGGCACTTGGCCTAGGTGTGATCGTTGCACCTACCACCATCTCCCTTCCACCCCGTGTCGAAAGTGCGCTAACCGTAACAGGATAGGGCATCTTTCTAGCCATTGTCGCCAACCCCAAAGCAACCAAGCCATTGTCCCTAACCCTAACCCAACCCAACCGCAACGACAAAATGCTCCTGTGCGATCATGTTACAAGTGTGGCGATCTTTCTCATCTTGCCAATGTTTGCCCTCTCCTCAACCAACAGCATCAGCAGCAGCAGCAGCAGCAGCCTGAGCCTGCAAAAGGACGAGCTTTCATGCTTACCTCCGCTCAAGCCCAAAGCTCTAACGACGTTATCACTGGTACGTTCCTTGTGAACCATTTTATGCTAAATGCTTATTTGATACTGGTGCCGATAGAAGCTTTGTATCTCTAGAATTTCAATCCTTGCTTAAGTGCAAACGATCTAAATTGCCTAATCCTTTCGCGGTCGATGTCGCTAATTCTGTTCTTTCTGGTTGCTCTTTGATCCTTAACGATCATACGTTCTCCATCGATCTCATTCCCATGCAATGGGTAGTTTTGATATCATAGTAGGCATGGATTGGCTTAGGCGAGTTCGTGCTGAAGTTGTTTGTTCCAAAAAGTTCATACGTCTTCCTCTTCCTCAAGGTGATTCTCTGCACGTCTATGGCGAGAAACCTTCTAAAGGTCTCAAGCTGATGTCGTGCATCAAAGCGAACAAGTACTTGCGTAAGGAGTACTTTGCCTTTCTCGCCCACGTTGTTGAAAAGAAAGACAACGGTCCTAGCATAAGTGATGTTCCTGTCGTTTGCGACTTTCCTTCTGTTTTCCCTGAGGATCTTCCTGGTCCTCTGCCTCCTTGAGCTTCCGATTTTCGCATTGATCTTATCCCTGGCGCAACTCCTGTTGCGAAAGCTCCTATCGATTAGCACCCTCGGAAATGCAAGAGCTATCGAGCCAGCTTCAAGAACTCCTTGATAAAGGCTTTATACGCCCTGGTACTTCTCCTTGGGGCGTTTCCGTCCTCTTTGTCAAAAAGAAATATGGATCATTCCGCATGTGTATTGACTATCGTGAGCTCAACAAGCTCACAGTCAAGAACCGCTATCCACTTCCTCGTATTGACGATCGCTTCGATCAATTGCAAGGCGCGACATGCTTTTCAAAGATCGATCTCCGTTTTGGTTATCATCAACTTCCAGTTCTCGTAGAAGATGTGCCTAAAACCGCTTTTCGCACTCGATATGGACATTACGAGTTCGTGGTCATGCCTTTTGGTTTAACCAACGCACCCACCGTTTTCATGGATCTCATGAATCGTGTGTGTAAACCTTTTCTTGATCATTTCGTCATTGTATTCATCAACGATATCCTAATCTACTCCAAGACGAAAGAAGAGCATGGACGACATTTGCGTCTCATTCTTCAGCTTTTGCAAACCGAACGTCTTTATGCCAAATTCTCCAAGTTTGAATTTTGGCTAAAAGAGGTTCAATTCTTAGGTCACACCATCAATGAACTCGGTATTTATGTTGACCCTACAAAGATAGAATTGTGAAGAATTGGATTGCACCTAAGTCGCCCTCTGAAATTCGTTCGTTTCTTGGCCTAGCTGGGTACTATCGCCGTTTCATCTCGAACTTCTAAAAGATTGTCATTCCTTTGACTTCGTTGACTCAAAAAGATAAACCTTTTGTTTGGGGTCCCGAACAAGAGGAATCTTTCCAAACACTCAAGGACATGCTTTGTAATGCTCCTATTCTCACTCTCCCCGATGGGAACGACGATTTCGTTAAGGATCAAAGAGCAACCAGAACGAACAGAATCAACGGAGATGGTTTTACCATTAGCGACTTTGACCGCGAAAGGATTAGGCAATTTAGATCGTTCGCACTTAAGCAAGGGTTCAAATTCTAGAGATACAAAGCTTCTATCGGCACAAGTATCAAATAGGCATGTAGCATAAATATGGTTCACTAGGAACGTACCAGTGATGACGTCGTTAGAGCTTTGGGCTTGAGCGAAGGTAAGCATGAAAGCTCATCCTTTTGCAGGCTCAGGCTGCTGTTGCTGCTGATGCTGTTGGTTGAGGAGAGGGCAAACATTGGCAAGATGAGTGAGATCGCCACACTTGTAACATGCTCGCACAGGAGCATTTTGTCGTTGCAGTTGGGTTTGGTTCGGCTTAGGGTTAGGGACAATGGCTTGGTTTCTTTAGGGTTATCGACAATGGCTAGAAATATGCCCCATCCTATTACAGTTGGCGCACTTTCGACACGGGGTGGAAGGGAGATGGTGTTAGGTGCAACGATCACACCTAGGCCAAGTGCCGGTGTAGTTTCGTTTGGATGGATCGTTGTTTTGGGTAGTGGAGATGGCATTTAGAGGTGTAGGGGCAGGCGGAGTGACGACCGCGTTGTTTTGAACAGAAGCCTTCCGCTTCTTGGTCCTCCGCCTGTTTTCCCTGAGGAAAAGAAAGACAAAGGTCCTAGCATAAGTGATGTTCCTGTCGTTTACGAGTTTCTTTCTGTTTTCCCTGAGGATCTTCCTGGTCCTCTGCCTCCTCGAGCTGTCAATTTTCGCATTGATCTTATACATGGCGCAACTCCTGTTGCGAAAGCTCCCTATCGATTAGCACCCTCGGAAATGCAAGAGCTATCGAGCCAGATTCAAGAACTCCTTGATAAAGGCTTTATACGCCCTAGTACTTCTCCTTGGGGCGCTTCCGTCCTCTTCATCAAAAAGAAAGATGGATCATTCCGCATGTGTATTGACTATCATGAGCTCAACAAGCTCACAGTCAAGAACCGCTATCCACTTCCTCGTATTGACGATCGCTTCGATCAATTGCAAGGCGCGACATGCTTTTCTAAGATCGATCTCCGTTCTGGTTATCATCAACTTCCAGTTCTCGAAGAAGATGTGCCTAAAACCGCTTTTCGCACTCGATATGGACATTACGAGTTCGTGGTCATGCCTTTTGGTTTGGCCAACGCACCCACCGTTTTCATGGATCTCATGAATCGTGTGTGTAAACCTTTTCTCGATCATTTCGTCATTGTATTCATTAACGATATCCTAATCTAATCCAAGACGAGAGAAGAGCATGGACGACATTTGCGTCTCATTCTTCAGCTTTTGCAAACCGAACGTCTTTATGCCAAATTCTCCAAGTTTGAATTTTGGCTAAAAGAGGTTCAATTCTTAGGTCACACCGTCAATGAACTCGGTATTTATGTTGACCCTGCAAAGATAGAAGTTGTGAAGAATTGGATTGCACCTAAGTCACCCTCTGAAATTCATTCGTTTCTTGGCCTAGCTGGATACTATCGTCGTTTCATCTCGAACTTCTAAAAGATTGTCATTCCTTTGACTTCGTTGACTCAAAAAGATAAACCTTTTGTTTGGGGTCCCGAACAAGAGGAATCTTTCCAAACACTCAAGGACATGCTTTGTAATGCTCCTATTCTCACTCTCCCCGATGGGAACGACGATTTCGTCGTGTATTGCGATGCCTCTAACCAGGGTCTTGGTTGCGTTCTCATGCAATGAGACAAAGTAATCGCTTACGCGTCGAGACAGCTCAAAATTCATGAGAAAAACTACACTACCCACGAACTTGAACTAGGTGCAGTTGTTTTTGCATTAAAGATTTCGCGACACTACCTTTATGGTACAAAGTGTACGGTCTTCACCGACCATAAGAGCCTACAACACATCTTTGATCAAAAGGAGCTCAACATGCGTCAACGCCGATGGGTAGAGTTGTTAAACGACTACGACTGCTACATTCGCTACCATCCTGGTAAAGCGAATGTTGTAGCCGATGCACTTAGTCGTAAGACTCATGTTATGAGCGCTTGTTGCTACTAAACCGTGGGAAGACTTCACCAACTCATTTGTGACGCGCAATGTTCAGCCATAAACGAGGGTAACCTCGAAACCGAGTTGAATACCGGTACCCTTAAACACTCGAGAACAAGCACGATGGTATCCTCTATTTCAACCATCGTATGTGGATTCCTGATTGTGGCACCCTTCGTACCACTCTGATGGATGAAGCTTATAAATCCCGATACTCCGTTCATCCTGGTGCCGACAAAATGTATCATGATCTTCGCACAACTTATTGGTGGCCTGGGATGAAGCGTGATATCGCTCTTTACGTATCCAAATGCCTTACGTGTTCCAAAGTCAAGGCAGAACATCAACGTCCCTCTGGTTTGCTCGAACAACCAGAAGTCCCTCTCTGGAAATAGGAGAGCATTGCCATGGATTTTATCACCAAATTGCCTCGTACTTCGTCTGGTCATGACAGCATCTGGGTTATCATAGACCGATTGATCAAGTCCACTCATTTCCTCACCATTCGTGAAGATTACAAAGTCGAGAAATTGGCTCGTATCTACACCGATGCTCGTTTCACCTCTCGCCTTTGGCAAACATTTCAATCCGCCCTTGGCACTCTTCTTAACCTTAGCACCGCTTTTCATCCTCAATCTGATGGTCAAACTGAGCATACCATCCAAACTTTGGTGGATATGCTTCGTTCTTGCGTAATCGATTTTGGCGGCAATTAGAATTCGCACTTACCCTTGGTTGAATTCTTGTACAACAATAGTTATCACACTAGTATTCAAATGGCTCCATTTGAACCATTGTATAGTCGTAAGTGTCGTATACCTATTTGTTGGCACGAGATTGGAGATGTTCAGATCACCGGTCCTGAATTAATACAAGAGACGACGGACAAAATCCTACAAATCCGTGATAACCTCCTCAAAGCTCGAAGTCGTCAAAAGAGTTACGCAGACAAGAGACGCAAACCTTTGGAATTTAATGTTGGTGATCAGGTACTTCTCAAGGTATCCCCTTGGAAGGGTGTTGTTCGCTTTGTTAAGAAAGGCAAACTCGCTCCTCGCTACGTGGGTCCTTTCAAGATCTTGGAAAGGATTGGCAAGGTAGCATATCTACTGGACCTACCGCAAGCGCTCAACAATGTTCATCCAGTTTTTCATGTTTCCAACCTAAAGAAATGTCTAGCCGAATAAGGACTTCAAGTTACACTCGAAGATCTTCAAATCAATGAGACATTGCACTTTGTGGAAAAACCAGTCGAAATCATGGACCGAGGAGTCAAACAACTAAGGCGCAGTCGAATCCCATCGTCAAGGTTCGATGGGAAAGAAAACGTGGCGCCGAGTTACTTGGGAACTCGAGAGTGACATGAAGACTAAGTATCCGCATCTCTTCGTTGCATCTTCCTAAGTTTCGGGATGAAATTTCCTAAAAGAGGGGAGATTGTAACGCCACGCATTTTCCATACTTTCTATTTGTAGCAAGCTCGTGTTGTAATTCTTTTTTTTGGAAACCATTGTATTCGTATTCTTCATTTTGTTGTAATCGTTGTAATCGAGACTTGAATCATAATGGAAATTATACATTTTGTCCCTAACTTGTTATACATACTTATACTTGATACTATACATAAAAACATGACATACTTGTGAATACATGACATTTATACTTGATGCATACTTAATACGAGATGTTTATACTCGATCTGGATCATTTATACATATATATACTTGGTGACATGGTACTTATGCTTATAATGGTTTATTAGTTCATAAAATACCTTGAATTAACACTTAAACCCGTCACCTTATGACAAAACAACAAAAAATGAAACTTGTGTCCCGGCCCGGTCCGTAAGGGTGTCTGGGAGGGACAGCTTGTTTCAAAACCGCGGATTATGCACGAATCCCACTTAATCCATCTCCCCAATCACCTTAACCCTCTTAAAACACCTCCCAACTAACGCAACCTTCTCCCCTATAAATACAACACTCCTCCAAGCCATTTTACACTTTCACAACCCTCTAATCCTTCCTAAATCACTTCTAAATCACTCCAAATCTTTGCAACATCATAATTTCGGGTATATTCATACCTTCACACAAAAGTGAGCACAACTTGCTCAAATCTTGTCCGTTTTACTTGATTCTTCTTTCTAAATACTTGGATAAAATTTAGGTTTGAATCCTAGGGTTCTCCATGGAGAATCCAGACCTGGAAATGCACCTAAAGTGTCCAAAACTTTCTGTTGTGTTTTAAACTCTTTCAAAACTTGTTTAAACTTATCAAACTTGAGTCTAACTCATCTCAAACCTATGTCTTAATGCTTACAACACTACTTGTGGTTGGTTAGGCTTAAAAACAAGGTTGAGACATTCAAACTAGAGGATTTATCCCCACAAATATTCTGTTTTCATGGAGCTATAAGCTCACAAGTGATGCAAGTTCATGAACTTGTTCATGTGTGTCCACCTTGGTTAGCTTGGGCTATCCTAACTTTGAGACCACAATATGATTTTCACCATTATCCCAAGTTAGTTTGCTAGTTGTAAAGTGACACAACCCCGCCTAGCCTTCGACTTGTGTCGACGTCGGCTCCCCGGGTTGTAGCTCACTTGGCTACTTGGTATAGTGAACATACTTACAGTCTTGTTATTCATATTGTTATTCATATTGTTCTTGACCCTCCTTGTGTCTATGACACTTGTGTAGTGGTGAATCCAATCGAGGTTCCAAAGTGGATGGTTAAATCCTCCCACCTCCTACTTGACTTACATGACACCAAGAGGTTCCAAAGTGGATGGTTCATCCTCCCACCTCCTACATGACTATATATCTATATGTAAATCTATGGACTATATAATGTAACAAAACCGAACCCTTGATAATGACTAAATAATCACCTATCAAGTTAATAAGTTTTATCACTAAAGTGTGTAGTTCCTTGTCACGATTCTAATAGGTCTGGAACCCATGAAATCACATCAAACCCATTCGGGTTCTCATAGTGTCAAGAACAAGTGCTATACCTTAGTAATTATTTTCATACTATAATACTTTACTCTCATTCCTTTTAAATCTTGCTCGAATAATCCGAATCTTCTGTCACACTCATAACTAATACCTATGTTCTTCTTGTAGAAGGACAAGGTGCCAAACCCAAATCACAACAAGCTCGCGGGATTTCTCTAAGTGGAACACTTTAGCAAAACCGTGAGTACACTCGACGCATTTACCTTTTATCACTTTCGGGTTGTAACATGTTTCCATATCAAAATACACTATCACAAACTTATGCTTTTAAATTCTCAATCCTTATACATGAATACTTGTTATACTTAGATACTTGCTAGATTATTGATGCTTGATCATTAACTTAGCTAGCCCAAACTTGACATGTATACCGCTATAGGAGTAGCACACCACCCATCGGGGTTATGTTAAGATTATCATACTCATTTTAGTCTTGTCGCTTTCGTGACAAGGGAAGCTCGATCTCGTAAAACTTTTTGTGGAAACTCGGGGTTTGATCTAATGTTGCATGATTAGTATATACTTTGCTTACAATTACCATGTGGATTCGAGTTGCCTTTTTATACTTATACTATGTATCACCAAACTTGTGTATTCGCCTTTGCTTTTGCATTGAACTCGTATTTTAAACATGTTACAGGTTAACGAAGATGATACCATGAAATTGGAGTAGTGTTGATGACTAGATACACACACAGACGTTAGGTTTATAATTATTGTATCAAATTTTGCCTTGATTATTATTGTATTTGAATTTCCATGCATTGTACTCAAATATTTTACTTATGAAATGAAATCCAGTTTAATTAAATATTGTCGCAATTAGTATTTATGAGCAATGAGCAATCTCTTTCGTCCCGCCTCGATGTTTCCGCCATCGGTTGGGGTGTGACAATATTACCCACCAAAGTCTTGCATCACTCAACTCCCACTTCTAATCTTTACCATAGACAACCCACATATGAACACTTACGCATTTTTTGGTGCCTATGCTATCCTCTTCTACCTTCTCCCTCCATCCACAAACTCGCCGATCGCTTCACCCCATGTGTTTTCCTTAGTTATCCTTCTAACCATAGTGGATACAAATGTTATATCTCATTTCCAAACAAACTATGATTTCTCGTGATGTTTTTGATGAAAATAATTTTCCCTTCAAAAACCCCACCCCAATTCCTAGTTCATATGATTTTCTATCCACAGACCCCCACCCACTTCTTTGGTCTGACCCCACCATCCCAACCACTCACATACCCACTGACCAATCCTAAAATAATAACTCACCACCTCAAAACTCTCATTCACAAAATCCCTTGCAAACATCTCCATCTCTTTCCACCATCTCCTCTGACCTCCCACCTCAGTCTCCATCTTCCATACCAACTTCACTAAATAACCATCAATCATTTCCCACACCCTCAAGCACCCAACAGAACACTATCCCAGACTCTCCGATCTCACCACCACCTCAGGTTATCCCGCCACCACTTCCTATAATCCCACCACCACCTCTTGCCCAACCACAACAAACCGTCACAACCCGCTCCATGTCGGGTATTCACAAACCAAACAACATTTCAACCTCAACACCTCCTCCTCTCCTCTCATCTCTCCTATCCCTAACAATCCATCCGAAGCTTTATCCAATCCTGACTGGAAAAATGCCATGACCGACGAGTTTCGGGCCCTTATTGAAAACAAGACGTGGGAACTAGTACCAAAAAGACCCGACATGAATATAGTCCGTAGTATGTTGGTTTTTCGACACAAAAAGAATGCGGACGGGACTCTTGAACAATATAAAGCTCGTCTCGTTTGTGACAGACGCTCTCAACAGGTAGGTGTCGATTGCGGGGAAACATTTAGCCTGGTTGTCAAACTGGCAACAATTCGAACGTCCTCACACTTGCATTATGTAACTCATGGCCAATCACCAACTGGATGTGAAAAATGCTTTCCTTCATGGCCATCTTCAAGAGACCGTCTTCATACACCAACATATAGGGTTCAGAGATGCAAATTATCCACAACATGTGTGCCTACTTAAAATCTTTGTACGGCCTTAAATAAGCACCGCGTGCATGGTACCAACATTTCGCCGAGTATGTTTCAAAATGGGATTTCGACATAGCCAATGTGACCACTTATTATTCATCTTCAATGAAGATGTTCACACGGCATTCATTTTACTCTACGTGGATGACATTTTATTGATCACATCATCCGATGCACTACGTGAACGATTTATGACTATGCTTTCTACCGAGTTCGCCATGAAGGATCTCGGTCTTCTTAGCTACTTTCTTGGAATCTAAGTGACACAACACAAGAACTCTTTATTTTTATCACAAGAGAAATATGCAAAAGAAATCCTTGAAAGAGCCGATTTAGCAAACTGTCATCCGGCTACCACACCGGTAAACACCCAACAAAAGTTGAGTAGTCACTCGGGAACGCCTTTAGAGAACATCACTGAATTCCGAAGCCTCGCAGGTGCCTTGCAATTTCTTACATTCACTTGTCCCGACATCTCATATGTCGTTCAACAAATATGTCTTCATATACACGCCCCAACAACTACTCATATGCATGCTTTGAAACATATACTTAGATACATCCAAGGAACCATCACATATGGTCTTCACTTACACCCCTCTCCAACCGCTTCTCTCATCGCCTATACGGACGCGGATGGGGAGGTTGTCCCGACACCCGCCGCTCAACATCGGGTATTGTGTTTACATGGGTGATAATCTTCTTTCATCGTCTTCCAAACGACAACCCACTTTATCTCGCTCAAGTGCCGAAGCCGAGTACCGCGGTATGGCAAACGTGGTTTCAGAGGTTTGTTGGCTACAAAACCTCCTCCTCGGGTTGCATCAACCGCCCAAACACACCACTTTGGTCTATTGCGATAACGTTAGTGCTATTTATCTCGCCGGTAATCCCGTTTAACACCAACGGACAAAACATATCGAAATGGACATCCACTTCGTTCGTGAAAAAGTCTCCAAAGGTCAAGTACGTGTTCTTCACGTCCCTTCGCGATATCAAATAGCTGATGTGTTCACTAAAGGACTACCAAAAGTGCTTTTCGACGATTTCCGAGACAGTCTCAACATCTGTGAACCTCCCGTCTCGACTACGGGGGAGTATTAGTATTTATAGTAAATATTGTAATTGATATATATTTAATTATTTACCCAATCATTGCTCAATCACCAGTTATAAGATTAGCATGATTATAGGCTAGTCACGAATCACTTTGCTGTATATATTCTGTTTGATGGAGTCAATGAAAAGCAAGGAAAACATTTTGCCAAACCTCCTAAACTAACACTTATCAAAATTAAACTTAACTAGAAGATTGACCCGCGCACGTTGTGTCGCGGCCAACGAAATTGACATGTTGATCAGATTCACATTTACAATGTGTTAAAGATGTTTTTGTCGATTAAGTCTCTATTATTATCTTATACAAATAAGTAATTCACCAAATAAGCTCAATACAATTAATGGTATCATAATTACTACGCTACATGACTTGTATCCATATAAATAACCTATCGTATTAAGCCCCCTCCCCCCCCCCCCGTTGCGATGGGGCGTAAAACCGTAACAAATAGCACCAATGCCACACTATAGCCAACGACCACCAACATTGAAGTTGCGATGTCTTAACGTGGAGAAATTAGACCGACATATAAAACACAAAAAATAATAACTAACTCGATTTAGGACTCGCGTGTTGTGAGGAACTTATTAAACAGGAAAAAATAGACGAAGTAAATACACTGCACCACACCCAACTCGAAAAATTTAGAACGAAGGTTATAACAAAACGTAAAATCGTTAAACCACACACATACATTGTGCCGTGTTAACTCGCAAAATTTAGAACTAATACGTAAAAGGAAAAATTTTGAAAAAATATGAAAAAATCAGGGATCAAAGTTGAAAGTAAAAAAGTTGTGAGGTTAAACTGGAAAAACTAAAAACTTTTGAGTTAAAACTAAAAACAAGTAGTTTTGTGTTTAAAGTAAAATATCATTTTTTTTTAAACCTCCAAAATATAAGGTACAACACTTAATGCCTTAATTTGTTATTAATTTATATTATGTAAATTTTAATTTTAGTTTATTCGTCTAATAGTAATAAACCTATACTAAAACAATACATTAATTTTCTACTACACCATCAAAGCGAATCTATGTATCGAAACATCGTTTGTCTCCATATTCTTATTCCTTTACACTTTCCTATTTTCACTAGCCAGGAACACTTTTTAGTCACCAAACGTGTCAGCCCCAGATCTTTTCTTTCCAATTTAATTTTAATATTATATATACATCAATAATGTTTCACTCTTAGAAATGGTCAAACTTCCTAGTAACACTGATTGTTAAATACTAAAGTTAATTGTAATCATTTTAAATAATTTATCATCTTAAACAACGCCGTTATAATATTGTAAAATTCTAAAATAAATATTTAAATGTCGACCACTAACTAAAGCGGTTGTTTTGACACTTAAAATTATAATTTTAAAAACTTTATCCCTATTTTAAACGTATATGTTAGTTATAATATGAATTTTATTTTAAATATGTAATGTTTTCAAATGCTAGGATTATATTCGTATGTCGTCTCATTATACATATATCCTAAAATAATATTTATATCAAAGTATTTATTATATCATTAATATGCATAGTAGAATTTAATTATAATTAATCAGTCACAACCATATAACTTACAAGTTAGTGTTAGTAACACTTACATGCTTATCATTATTATTTTTTTATTTTTTGTGTTACCGTTTTACAGCTATTTGTGTGTCTGTGTGTGTATATATATATAGGGGCGAGTTAACGTACAATGGGGCTTATTGTACGATGGTACGCGAGTCTTTAAAACATGCGATTTCTGTTTTTTCCATGCGATTTCATCTTCAAAACCACCTCCATGCGAAAATGTTAACCCATGCGATTTCACTACAAATTTACTAACATGCGATTTTGCTAGATTCTAAACACGCGCTTTTTTATACAACATGCGAAATCACGTATCGTACCATCGTACGATAAACCCAATTGTATCTTACACTTTTCCTATATATATATATATAGAGAGAGAGAGAGAGAGATTCATTATAGTGACTTATAAGAGAAGTGAACTCTTAGAAACTTATATTTAGATAGCTGAAAATTTAACTTTTGTTTTTTACTATCCTAACTATTTTATGTAATAAGTCTTTCACTTATAAGGATTTTATACAAATTAATAATTTACACTTTTTTAAAATTCAATCAGTGTAATAAACAGGTATCTAAGCTAGTATAACCAACATAACACTATACTATAGTATTTTAATTATTACATGTAATATTTGAATCTCTCACTGACTTTTGAGTTCGTCTCCGACAAATGAACATGTAGTGTGGTGAGGAGTTGAAAACATTATTTAAGACCAATACTCAGGATCCTTTGTGGATTAGGAGTTGGTGAGGAGTTGAAAACATTATTTAACACCAATACTTAAGATCCTTTGTGGATTAGGTTATGGGGTGTGGGGCTCGTCCCGGCTAGCGGGCTCCGACTAGGGCTGGCTTCACCGCCCCTCTCAGGTTCGTCCCGTTCTCATCGTCCTCCTCAAGCCCATGGTGACGGTCCTCCAACACACACACACATACAAAGGGGCTCATCCCCACACCTTAGGCTCATCCTCACGATGTTTAATTGATGGATCATCTTAAGGGGCTACCCTCCTCCACACCCATTAGCCTTAGGAAGATGGCTATTGTATTTGTGGTAAACACTTTGGTTGAGATCGGATCGGAGACTAGACCCAGACTCGGTTTTAGGGCTGGCAGCCCGGCCAGACGCCAAGTCCCAAAGGGTTTATGAGGCCTGACAAAATTTCAAGGCCTAAATTTTTAAGAGAGCACCATTATGTTAAATGTTTAATAAATGAGTTCAATAACAGAAAATGAAGCTAGTTCAATGATTAAGACACTCAAATTTTAAAACCAAGGTCACAGGTTCTAATCACCTCCCTTGCATTTTAATTTAAACAATTTTCAACTATTAGTCCCCTGCATTTTTATTTATCAATTCACTCAATTAATTAACTAGTTTGATTTTGTTAACAAGATGAGTATATTTGTTAATGTTTTGGTTATTTTCTTGAGTTCATGAGTTCAAACCCCATTATTAACTTTTTTTAGTCAATGATTTTATAACGATTCATTTTCTAAAAACAATATTAATGTTTTATGAAGTGAGATTACGCGACATGCTATGCCTTAAAACATCACTAATTTGAATCACATACTTATATATACATGGGTGTACAAATATATTTTATCAGACTACACCACTTTTGGTTTGTTTTGTTTATTTTGTAACAATCATCACCGTATTATGGTTTCTTGATATATAACTAATAAGTTTATATTATAAAAAGGGGGCCCAATTTTTTTGTTTCGTCCTAGGCCCAAATTTTCTTTATCATTCTCGGAGACAGCCCTGACTAGATCGTTACAGGATTGGTCGGTTTTGATACGAACAGCCGTTTGTCAGACCTTTATTTGCCGTTGCAATGCATATGTTGGGCTGTAAGAGTTTCGGCCTTTATAATAATTTTTTTTCTGGGTCGCAACACTTTATGTATAATGAATGATACCAGGGCTTAACAGTTCTAGTCCATTTTTTATAAAACAGACTCCTTGTTTGGGCTCAAACAGTTTTTATTGGGCCTAATATTAGAACATTATGTGAGCTGTGTGCGTAAAGTGTAAATTGTACAAGCGTACTACTACTAGCTATCATATTATCAATACATTAATTAATTATTAATTATTATTATTCTTATTTATTATTATTATTATTTTATTATTAAATTATTAATTATTAAATTATTAAATTTTGAGCGATTTGAATAGTATTTTTAATATAAAAAAGGAATAGTGCCAGGCAGCTGGTCCGGCACTCTCCCATAGGACCAGCCGTTTGCCTGACACGCTCTCATTAAACCATCCTTTATTTATTTGTTAACACTGTAAAACTACGGGATTGCCCCCGAAATAGTGCCAGGCAGCAGGCCTGACACTCTCCTATTAGACCAACCTTTTATTATTTATTTACGTTGTATAATTACGGGTTTGCCACCGCTTTAAAATTACGATTTTGCCCTCTGCTAAAAATAAAACTACGCTTTTGGTCCCAGCCAAAAATAACGATTTTGCACACGACTCAAAATTACAATTTCGCCATCAACTCAAAATTACGTTTTCACCCCTGTTCAAATGAAACAAAATTTTTCTCGCCCCCACCTTAAAATTATTATATTTCCCCGTTTAAAAAATTATGATTTCGCCCGCAATTAAAAATTACGGTTTTGCCCTTGTTCAAAATAAAATTACGCTTTCCGCTCCAACTCAAAATTACGATTATGCCCTTGGTTCAAAATAAAAATATGGTTTTGCCTCCGGCCTAAAATTACGGTTGTGCCTTTAGGTTAAATTTACATTACTGCCTTGCCCTAGGTTCAAAAGTACAAATTCGCGTTTACACTTTTACCCCTGGTTTCAATTTCCGGTACCGCCATCACTTTACAAATGGTATCAAAGCTAGAGGCCGAGCAGATGTGCCAGCGAGGACATTGGCTCCCTAAGAGAGGTGGAGATGTAAATTCCAAATCGGTTTAGGCTGACAATCAAACCATTCTTATAAAAGTATAGAAACCTTTTCAACCTAAATACATTTTGCTTTTTACACCAGTGAAAGATATAACTTTCCATTAGTTAAAAATAACAGTATTGCCATTATTTTAGTTTTTTTTAGCAAAACTATAAAAGTGTTATGTTTTTATTCGTTGACTCGATTTAATTGTAATCCGTGTCAATGAGCTGTCTAACACTCGCTCATTATTCGGCCATCGCCCCGCAACACGGGCGGGGCATCTAACTAGTTTATATTAAAAACTGCTATCATCTTAATATTAAAAACTTCAAATTAATCAAACACAACAAACTATTTAATCCACATCAATCAAGACCAAATAATTCCAATATTCCTTATCATCACAAAACTAGAAAAATATCAAATATTGGTCTCAAAACTAGAAAAATATCAAATATTGGTCACAAAACTAGAAAAAATATCAAATATTGGTATCTTATAAGTTATATATTAAAAAATGCTTATATTGAAAGTATAATAAGAAAGAATATTCCTTTGACTATATTTTTAACACAAGATTTAAATCTAGAGTGTCTAGTAGAAGATTATCTACCATGTTTGTGCTACATATACGCTCAGTCGTAAATTTTTTTTGCTTTATATACATCTCTTACAATCAATCTACAGTGTCTAGTAGAAGATTATCTACCATGTTTGTGCTACATATACGCTCAGTCGTAATTTTTTTTTGCTTTATATACATCTCTTACAATCAAATTTATGAAAGATATTGCACGTTACAAAATTACCATAAACATAATTTTAAATCAAAAGTGTAATCCTGAACAACAAAAATGACACTCCTCGTGAGTGATCTACGTAGCCATGAAACATACAAAATTGGCATGTTGGAAATTTGTCAGCAACCCTGTTTAGAGCAATACATATCACTTCCTTGTCACAAATCACATAGACGACGTTGTAACAGCCCGTCCTACCCGTCCAAATTAGAAAATATGTGAACATGAAGCAACATAACTAGTACACCATATAGAGTAATGATGTGAAGATGATTTATTGAAATTACAATTCTAGAAAACCGTTTTATGTAAGGTCATAATCACACCTAAAGAGATACAATCTCTAAAGTTTGGAACACACCATGTGGGTGACAATAACAACCCATAAACTTTAAAGACATCCCTCTCAAGTTGAGGTGTTTCTACAACTCTAAACTTGTAAGTCAATGTCCATAATCATACTAGATTGAGATGACATAGAATAGAACTCATAAAGGAACCGCAGACGAGGATGTCAAATATTAGTCTCCTAACGGCTGACAAAAAGGATGTGCCCATATAGGGCCCATCCCAACATGTTATGCTCAATATAGGGTACCCTCTATAGCTATTGGATCGGCCTCAATATGAGGGTATCATCTACAACTAAAGACGTGTAATGAATAAATACATTTCCGTAGGCATGGTGCAATGTCTAAGCTTTAAGCAAGAATGAGGAAGCTAAAAGTAAATAAAGACTTCCATTTTGGAAAGAATGAAAGTAAGGTGGTTTTAACTATTTGGGATATAGATGTAGAATTTAAGGGTTCACGTGAGTTTGTTGTATAAATATATTTTGAATTCAAAATTAAAAAAAACAAAACTACAATTTATATTATTCTTTATGTAAAAAGTTGTCACAAATTTGCATCCAATTCTAAAGTTGTAAATTAGCCTTCTTGGCCTTGACTTGGAGGGAGTATAAACATTTTTGTAACTCTTTAGACCGTGGCATGCGCGTCGGGGGGCGGGGAAGCCAATCAACGCCGCTTCAGCCACACCGGGTCAGCGTGGGTTGCGGTGTTGCCCCGCTGACGTGGCTATGAAGCCTAGCGTGGGACGGGGGAGAGAGATACGTGGATGGCTGAGATTGGCTAGGGAAATTATATAAATTGTCAATATATATAGGGGATGGATCATGACTAGTTTAAATGAGAAAACAAAAAAAACTAACTAAAAAGACCCCAAAAAATATATCAATTTTTTGAGTTTTTTATTAAAAATCGCTCAAAAAATATATAAAAAACTATTTTTTTCAAAAAAAAAAAAAAGGGTTGCACTGCACGTTTGCACTAATACGAAAAAGCCTAAACCACCTAACCCACTCCCCACCGACATCCCCAAAAACCTAAACCCCCCACCCCACCCCACCCAAAAACCTAAATCCACCCAAAAACCTACCCCCCCCAAAAAAAAAAAAAAAAAAAAACTAAAACTAAATCGTAAAAATAAACCCCAACAAAGCCTAAACCTCCCACCCCGCACCCCTCAAAAAAAACCTAAACCCCCTACCCACAACCCCAAAAACCTCAACCCCCCTCCCCCCCCCCCCCCCCCGCACCCCCCAAAAACCTAAACCCCCCACCCCCACCCCTAAAAAAAACCTAAACCCCCCACCCCGCACCCCTAAAAACCTAAACCCTAAACCCCTCCGCACCTCCCAAAAACCTAAAACCCTCCCTCACACCAAAAAACCTAATGATAATCCTAAATCTTCAAAAAACCTAACCCTAAAAGCTAAACTATACTAAAAAACTAACTTTAACATATGCAACATATACATATAATGTACATGTGCAGTACAAGTTTTGTTTTTTGAATTTTTTTATATATAAGTAAAAAAACTGTATGTTTTTACCACAAATTATTAGTTCGGTTTCATAACTATCCCAACTTTGCCTCCGTATGTACTAAAAATCTTCATGCAAAGCTAATTCCTTTTAATTCATTTCTTGTTCCAAGCTAAAAGAAAGAAAATGGATAAAAAAACATGCAAATTTTCAATATGCTAGCGATGAATAACAAAAAAAAAATTGAATCAGGAATTCAAGATCAACTACCTGCTTTAACGACATTGGGAATGCGATCAATCCACATTGCTCAGTAGATTTTGAACCACCTTAGGGTCACACAACATCCCTACTATGGCATAATCTATTGCGACTTGTTCCAACGCGGTTTTTTAGTTTTCTAATTTATATCTAGTTTTCTCATGATACTCTCCATATATATATATATATATATATATATATATATATATATATATATATATATATATATATATATATATATATATATATATATATATATATACAGGGTTAGGATTATGTGAGAAGCACTAGGCTAATTGATAAACTTGAGAAACATTCTGTACCACACATTTTCCCAAAGCTTTTTATAATATACACATATGTATAGTTTAAAATTGACTATATACATATACGCATATTGAATTATACACATATGTATATAGTCAATTTTAAACTATACATATGTGTATATTACGAAAAGCTTAGAGAAAATGTGTGGTCCAGATTGCATCTCAAGTTTCTCAATTAGCATAGTGCTTCTCACATGATCCTAACCCTATATTATACACATATGTATATAGTCAATTTTAAACTATACATATGTGTATATGGTCCAGATTGCTTCTCAAGTTTCTCAATTAGAGTGGACTTCTCTTATGATCCCTCTACCTATATATATATATATATATAGGTAGAGGATCCTGTAAAAAAGGCCCAAAGTGTGAGAAGGGTAAAAAAAAATCTAAAGCATTAGATCTTTAATCTAATGGTTGAGATCTTGATGACAATCTTGTAAATAGTATAACAATTAAAATAATTAATTTTCTAGATTAAGGGTATAAAGGGAAAATTAACATTTTTAATTTTAGAAAGTCACATGCAATCCACATGCAAGTTCCCCTTTTATTTTTTAAACGGCAATAACTTTTTACACGTAATTCGTTTTTTTAAAAAAATTACACCATAATAACGAGTGTTTTTTAATCTTTAATATGAATACCATATTACTATACTTATATACAGAAAAAAAATTACGTTCAATCGAATGTTTCAGTTAATGGTTTTTTGTTTTAGTTCATGGTGTTATATAATTATTGAATAATGTTATATACTTATTGAATGGTGTTATATATGTGTTGAATGGTGTTATATAATTATTGAATGGTGTATATACTTATTGAATGTGTTACATAATTATTGAATGATGTTATATATGCGCTGAATGCTTGTTGCAATGTTATTCGTAGTTTTTTATAGAGATCTTTAAAATAGTGTTATATACTTATTGAATGGTGTTATATACTTATTGAAGGGTGTTATATAATTATTGAATGGTGTTATATACGTGCTGAATGATGTTTGCAGTGTTATTCGGTATTCCTATAAATTAGGGTGGCGGTTTATGGAAGGTTTTGAATTAATTAAATCAACGATAAAATTACTTGATTACCCTTTTCAATTAATTTAGATCTAATGGCTGAGATTCTTTCTTACCTTTCTTACACTTTTGGTCTTTTTTACAATAACCTTACCCTATATATATACATATACATATATATATATATATAGGGATGGATAATGAGAAAACTAGTTTAAATGAGAAAATAAAAAACTAACTAAAAAAGCCAAAAAAACATATATTTTTTTTTGGTTTTTTTTATTAAAATTCGCTATGTATATTATATAAAAAGTAAACATTTTGTGAGTTGTGAGTTGTTGAAGCATAAAAAGTAAACATTTTGTGAGTTGTGAGAAAGTAAAAGGGTTTTGATAATCTACTCTCTTATATGCTGTTTTGTTGACTTTCTAGGGGGCGATGATGACTCAGGAGAATATAGTAGCACTGTTTTTTGACTGTTATCCCAGGAATTGGGACTAATGATGTCTACTTGGAATATTTACCATTGGCTCACATATTGGAATTGGCTGCTAAGGTAACATCATATACATATATACTCAATATATATGGTAAACTACCTAAATAGAAACCAGAATATATATATATTAATAAATGAGATGATTTAGGTCATATGGTGTGTGATGGTAGAGCTCTTTTGCTGATGTGACATATTATCGGGGAGCTTTGGCTGATTTTGTGAGGGAATGAATTTAGCTATTCTGGAGGCGGGATCCGTTTTCAATTCGGGTCAGTATCTGGATTCGGGTCTCGTATTAAACATGCTTCTTCCCTTGCACGAACCCTAATTTTGATATCCATTTTTCTGGTCGTTTCACTCCGACGCTCAATGAAGACGTCAATCATTCATCACCGCGAACCCTAATCGCATTAGCAATCACTTCTCTTTTTTACAAAACCCAGTTTCCTAATCCTCTTCTTGTGACAAGCAATTCCAAAACAATCGAAACAAAGGTGTCTTGCACATCATCAAGAATTCTTCACTACAAGGTGAGTTTATCTTACAATTATGTTGATTTCTTTTTAGTTTTCTCACGAATTCGATTTTGAGATTAGGGTTTATTTTTTTGTTCAAATTATGTTACTTTACAAATCAGTTCAGATTAGGGTTGTTTTTTGGACATCGATTTGTTTTTTCCTCTCAATTGCAATGAGGTTAATGAGGTGTAGCCGTTCCCTGCTCTCGAGATACTCTGTGCTCTTCTTCGTCATTCATTGTTCAAAGATTCAGACTCTACAATCATCTAACAGAAGGTATGTTTTTAGTTTCATTCCTCTATGATTTTTATTGTTACTCTGATTTTCTATGTTAGACACATCATTTATTCGATTCCAATTCAGATTCAGCGCAAATCGCTATGTGTTATAAACCTGTATGTAACAATACTAAAAATTGGTGCCATGGATGTTACGGTTTGATGTTAATGACATGTCTGAAGATGCAAGACAAGATGTAGAGGAATCCTTGATTCATATTCACCAATAAATTGTAAGTGCTAATCTTAACCCTTTTCCTTTTCGTATTGTTATTGTATATTGGATTCTTGATTCTGATGTTATTAATGTATTATTTGTTGGATCTTTATTTTTTATTTCACCAGCTTTGAGATCCTTTGTCCATTGAAAATTCATGTCCTCATTTCTTCCATTGTTTCAGAAATATTGCCAATTATCTATAGATTTTAGAAGTTAACACATGTATCTTTCGGTTCCTATTAATTTCATCTTTATAGTATTTCAAGGCAGTGGGAACCAAGGTATATGACACATCTTTCAAGTTTCTTTGCCTTTTACCACATACATCTTCCGTTCTTGAACTAATATAAAGTTGGGTGCTGATGAATATACTTCTGTCATATTAATATAGCCTTTAAGCTACATGCTGAAGAAATTGGGCGTTGGTTCACAAAAAAATGATCATATATTTGAACTCATTAGGATTCTACAAACGGAAGAAGTTTTTGCGTTCATTTTATAAAAACAATATATACAGAAATTATGAGAAGTAATGTTTCTACTCATTTTTTTGTTAAAAAGTATAGGGTTGCCGGTGTGTTATGTTTTTATTATTAATTTGCTTTATTTGGGAACATTTACTTCCGCAACTTCTCTATCCATGCTATCCAGAGAAGTGAGAAACTTAATTCCATTTCTTTTTGTTTTGGCGGACTCTCTATTAAGGTCGTTTTTTTGTGGTGGATAATTGGATATAAATTCCGATCCCTAAAAAAATGTCAGTCGTATACCTCTCATTAAATCTCTGTTTCAGTTTCGAATTACCAGCGACTCACCACCGCCGTAAGGTAACTCTGGTGACTGCACAAGAGTTTTTTTCATTCGAAGCAAGGTATAGGTAAGCTTTTGTTTTCATTTGATATCCAACTTTCATAACTAAAAAACACATAACAGTCTCAATTTCCTTCTGTTAGGTCTCGATTTCATGGTACAAATGAAGGTCATTTATACCCGTTTGGACCATGTCTTCTTGAGCAGAAAGAAAGAAAACATGGGACGAGAAGAATGAGGAAACCACAGCTGAGGCTGTGAAGCAGCTTGAAGAGTTTTGACAAGGATATTCCTACTATTTCATATTTTAGTATCTGATAAATGTTGTGCAAGTTTAATTGCATATAAATATTGTGCAAGTTTAATTGCATATGAGAAAAGCAGGTAAAAATTGCATCAGCCTTCAGCCATACCTGTGGAATGACTTTTTTTTTACAATCAACCATACTTGTGGATAAAATTGAATTTGATTGTGTGGAATGACTTTTTTTTACCATCAACAATTATGCAAATCAAAGCATAATCTAATAAGATTTTGTTTAAAACATAATCTTGGTTATGATTTTGGTGGGTTGAAATTGTTGTTACCCAAATAATAATTTAATGAGATTTTGTATGTAGGGGTGAGCATTCTCTGAGAACCGACCGACCCGAAAACCAAGAATATAAAATAAAGAACTAAAAGAATGGTCCATATGAATGAAGTCGGGTATCTGTCCCAAATGAAAGCCGATCATCATACCCGAGACCGACTATCAATCATTCAAGTTCAATCAAGAATACTTTAATTACATTCGAGATTATGGCTATCATCTTTTGGATTTCAAGGTATGTGAACCTGCAACTTTAGTATGCTTCAAACAAAGATGATATCTTGAATTCGCCATTTTTTGGGATTGAATTGAACATTATCATATTCTTCATTTTGTTATTTTTATTTATTAAGATTGAACTGAATTGAAATTATATTCTTCATTTTTACATTGTTTTAATACACGTATACAAGTTGTTCGGTGAAATTCCTGTCAGTATGTGTACTTGAAGAAGCTTTAGAAGCCGACTCGATTGAAAAAATATGTCAAAAGGCCAGTTATAACCTTCATAATAAAAAGTAGCATATTTGCAGCATCCAATCTGCCGATTTCGTGCTCGAACAAAGGATTCAGTGGTGTCTCTCTTTGATTCACTCTCAAAAAATGATTTTAAGTACGGTTTATTTACTATTGTTTCATTGTTTTGTTGTTAGTTATTCATCGTTTAATCTTTTCTTATTAATAGTTCGTTTGTGTGATTTATTTTTTGCGATGCAATGAACCTTAATTTTTGCGTTACAAGGATCTTTTGTAACCAGCTTTGTTGAATTGTTATCACGCTTCTTTAAATCCCAATTTACGGAACTGTTAAACTGCTCCTCTCTACTGGTAAGAAATCACTAAATTATATGGTTACTATTGAATTTTGTTTCAGTAAAGTTAGATCTTGACATTCTTTTGATTATGTTTGTTGATCTGCAATGTTGTTTGTGATTTGTGCTTTTAGGCTTCATAATATGGTTGTTATCAACGGTGTATGAAGCTGAGTATGGTATTTATGACGATGCATTAAGGTACACTTTTTTGTCGTTCAAATGTTCTGTAGGTTCTATTGGAGTTTAAATTTAGTTCTTGATTTTGATATTTGATATTTTTGTTCTTTCAAGTTTTGTGTGATCATCCAATGAATAAAAAAGAAATAATAAAGAACCTTCTCAAATTTTGCACAATCTTCTCCCGATTTCATCAGATTACTCAAATTAAGGTTAAATCGTAGTAAGATTTCCCTATCCTTTTGAAGCTTTTGATTTTATCAAACTGGTATTAGTGATTTTTCTTTACATTATGTGAATTCATATTAAATAGTTCAAAAGGAACCACATTTTTACCTAATGATTTTGCTCATTCTGTTTGCTTTCTCGATAATCGCAACGGCCATCAGGTTGCCATTGGAAAAGCTTAACTTCCCCTATGATGACTCCATTGGTACCAGATGGACAATATTGATAGCCGATCTAAAGATTCTGGCTACTGGAATTACAAGCATCAGGCGCTTTGTTAATGAAAATGATATCAAATGATTAGGTTATGAATTACTATCAATTTATTGTCAGCGTTTGTCATATGTTGATTAGATATTTCAAATTTATGGATTGATTTTCTGATTGTGTTAACTAATATGATGTTAGGATATGGTACTCCAAAGGGTTTCCAAGTAAAGGCCTACGAGTTTTTTAGATCGAAAAATATCGATCGTATACATATTGCTACAATACAGGTTAGGGATGAGCTCGGTACCGACCGGTACCGAAAGTACCGGTACCGAAAATCCTCAAAAATGGGTACCGGTACCGAATATACCCGGTTCGGTACGGTTCGGTATTTGTGGGTAAAAACGGTAAATACCGGTACCGAACCGGTACCGTACCGGACTGGTACCGAAAATGTACCGGTTTGGTAAATTCGGTACCGGTACTGGTACCGGGTCCATTTTGCTTATCCTTGATACAGGTTGTGTTTCATAACCTAAATTGCTCAATCTCATTTACATTGTTATAATTATAATTGTTTATACATCAATTCTTAATTTGTTTATGAACTGCTACAATGTAGGATGTTTTAAGTGACAATATGATTCACTCCTAACTATTTAAACATCAGCAGACTGCTCTCTCAGGAATTCAGATTTGGTTAATAATCCATTTTATAGACATACAATTTCCAGCGTAACAACTTTTCAGTTTATTACAGGTAGATCATTGTAAATTTCCAGCGCAAACAGTAATGAAACCTCATATTAATTAAAGCGAGAAAAAGAACAGGGAAAAAGCTGCAACCTAGGCCTGGGTATAGTAAGTGCTCTAATTTCACCTTTTCTTATTCAAATAGTGATTGTAAATTTGATTATAGAAGCTCATTTCAATTTTCAATTTTAATTTTAATTTTGTGCATCAGGGTATCGAATATAAAGAGAGTGTAATGAGGCATGAAGATGATCTATTGAGGTACACCATTGTTTTATACATCAATGAGATGCTATTTTTTTTCCTTTAGCATATGCAGTTGGGTATTCTTATTATGTCATCTGCAGTTGGGTGATATATTTACTTTTTAGTTTACATGATTGATCGTCAATGTTGACCTTTTTGACATGCTATTTATGCTGGTGTAGACCTCAAAAATAGCAAGAAGTTATGACCCGGTTACTTAAGCCTTTGAGCCATCAGTGGACTCAACTCGATTGGCAAAATGCATATTTCTATGATCCTACAGGTTTGGTTAAACTGCGTGGAAAGACAATTAACGTGGTCATTATTCCACACTTTATATAATACGAATTAGAAACATGATCATGCATTATGCTCATGTGCTGTAGGGTGTTGTATTTGCTGCTTCTTTTGTGTTCAGTTTTCTTATTTAACGCCTGTGTATACCATTTACAGTTGTCTTCCCATCGCTTCCTTTTACTACTTTTCACAATCAGACAATAAAGAGAGAAAGGTTAAAACTTAAGAGAGAGATGGAGAGAACCGACGAGAGAGGGTGGGGCGACTGGTCACGCTTCCGCAACAATGACTGAGGTAAAGTTTGCTTAAATTGATAGAGAGAAGCTTTGTTGACGGTACTGGTGGGAGAAAATTTGAGAATCTACAAACTGGTGAGTATGAATAGGAGACATTTGAACAAGTCTTGGATCGTGTTTGCAACTTTTCATCTGGACTTATTCAGCTTGGTCATGATCCCGATACTCGGATAACTATTTTTTTATACACAAGGAGAACGGTTAATTGCATTCTAGGTAGATGATGTATTATTGTTATAACATTATATATATTTGGTATATATGAATACCACTTAGAAGTCTCTTGTGGTTTCAGGGGTGCTTTCGTCCTGTAGTAAGTAGTAACCATATATGCATCTTTGGGTGATGATGCCTTGATTCACTATCTTAATGAGGTGGAAACACCTAACACTCATCAGTATTTTATGTTTTTGGTTTTATTGTGCCTCATATGAATAATTCTAATGGAATATTTTTTCTACAGAAGTATCGAGACCCTGATCTGTACGAAAAAAGGGGTTATCGAGCCTGGAAATTGTGACAAATATCATTTACTTTGCAAGTGATAACATGGAAGCTTTAGATAATATAGGTGATTGGAAAATTTCTTCTTTTTCTAAAGAGAAAATGGGACGGAATAGTCCAGTTAAACGAGACTACCTATTAAGAAAGGCATGACAGTCATCATGTATACAAGTGGCAACATGGACTTACCAAAGGTATGATAACGCCTTTATTTTCTTATGTATTAACTCATATGGGGTTTGGATTTGCCTTGCCTTGCCTTGGGAACTATTTATATGTGCAGTAATAAGTGTTGAACGTTTGGATAAAAAGATTATACTCCTGATTATCTGATTATTTGCGGGTCACCTAATCAATTTTCAATCATTAGTTTCATATCAGCTACAAATAAAAGGATTTTTATGATCCTTCACCCTTACGGCTATGGGTGCAACTGATATTCTTAACCATTTTCGAGTTGTGAGTTGTTGAAGCATAAAAAGTAAACATTTTGTGAGTTGTGAGAAAATAAAAGGGTTTTGATAATCTACTCTCTTATATGCTGCTTTGTTGACTTTCTAGGGGGCGATGATGACTCAGGAGAATATAGTAGCAACTGTTGTTGCTGTTTTTTGACTGTTATCCCAGGAATTGGGACTAATGATGTCTACTTGGCATATTTACCATTGGCTCACTATTGGAATTGGCTGCTAAGGTAACATCATATACATATATTCTCAATATATATATGGTAAACTACCTAAATAGAAACCAACTTGTATTTTCCCGATTGTAGTAACTATCATTACTTTTAGCTGCAAAACAGAAATCAATTTACAATTCATTACATATTATATCAACAATCTCATTTTACATGGACGATGACCAGTAAAATGCTAATGTTGCACTGGTTATGCCATATGTAAAAAAGTCCTTATGTCAATATAATAACGAGAAGAAATTAGTTCCCAAGTTTGAAAAAAAGATGTTTTGAACTTATATACACGTTATAAGATGTCATGTTAGTAGTTTTTGAAAAGTCAGCAATAATTGATTTATTAGCGTTTGAACAGCTTGCTGGCGCTACAGCTAATAATATAATGTTATTGGGTTGCTAAAATCATAATAAAGTATAAAGTTTGTTTTTATGTTGTGCAATTTTGCCTATTTTGCAAACCACTTGCAATTCTTTCATAGCTTTTATGTTATGTTTTGTGCAGATTATGATGATAAGTGCAGGTCAACTTGATTAGTTATGGGTTAGCATTGACTTTAACAACACTCCAATAGAATAAAAAAAGGAACCATGGGAGATGCTTCTGCTTTAAACCCAACTAAAATGGTATCGGTTCCAGCTATTTTAAATGGTGTAGTAAAAAAAGGTATGTATTAGACTTGTATAAAAAAAGTAAATTATATTTTTCACCTTCTTGATGTTTATCGGTAATTCCATCTTTTTAGGTTGAGGGCATATGGTTGGTCAAATCACACGATCAACACCCCGCCCCCTCATGTGGTTTGGCATTTTGGGGTATTCGTGGTTTGTAATACATATAAAGCTATGAAAGATCACAAATAAGATAACATCCAAAGCAGTTACAGAAACCTTACCACCATACTTTGGTTGACTATATTGTTTTCCATTACATCTTAACACACTTCACTAACAGTACATGTCATGCTTGATCTTTTTTCAGAGAACATGAAGCCGTTGCGGATTCAAAGGCCTACTCACATTTTGATACACTTATTCAAGTCAACTATTGCCATTTTATTTAAGACAAAATCTTCACCATGCAATAATGCTATTATATTTATTAATTTTTAGGTCAACCACGGCCGATTAGGACGTCTATTCTTCTGCAACAAGTGAGGTGCTGGTAATATTTTCTATTTCTTTTGAGTGTGAATGACTGTACAAGCCTACAAGGTGTTGCAGGTGGGTTGGGTAACAAGTCAAAACGGATCGAGCACTTTAACTAAAAACACTATATTGTTATTTTTTTATAAAATGTATAAATGATTACAATTCTTTGTTATTATGAAACCTAGATCATTACTATAATAATTTGAACTTTTGTCATATTAAAACCGTTTGGAAGGTTTTATGCGTTTTGGTATGTATTGGATGGCTTATGCATACTTTATCCAGTTACATTTTGAGTTAAGTTACATCCTTTTTATACTTAGGCAGGATAGGAGTTAACAAGTCACTAAAAGTAATGATGTTTTTCAAATTGATCATGACTCAACATTGAATAAAACGGGTGCATACATATGCGGCTATGATTGGTCGACTTTTTCACTTATAGCTTTTGCAGCGATTCCCCGTTCATGAAAGCTTACTGTGATTAACATTATTCTTGCTTACTATGAGTAACACCATTCTTGCCAAAAAGGCCTTCGGCCCAGTGGCATTAGTAAATTCCCCCAACCAATTGGTGATGGTTCAAATCCCATTGTGAGTAGTTATGTGGATTTTTGATGGCGTAGAATTTTAGATTGTGTGTCGCGTTCTTAAAAAAATTACATTGTTCATGATTTTGATTTGGCGAATATATGTGCAAATATGCATGCTTCTATTTTTGATTGACATACATGTCATTAATGACATCTTAATATGATTGTAGAAGTGGCAAAATGTGCGATTGTATTCTGATCCTATGCATCTCTTTAGCTTGTGGATTGTTGAGTAATGGTGCAGAACATTGACAAAAACAGGGCTCTATGTGTATAAAACAAAAAAATTGGTATGTGTTTTTCATTTAGTTCAACTTTGACAGCTCATTGACTCTTTTGACAACTACACGATAATAACTAAACTATTTGAATTAAATATTTTAGAAGTGTGGTAAATTTTGTAATACTTTTATCCCATTTAAACTTGTTTGACCAGTTGAAGAGGTTTATTGTTTTTATGTAGATTTGGAGCTCATGTTGGAAGGAAGTCAAAAACCAGTTGTGTTAGGTTGAAAACCAGGTGGAAGGCACCGAGAAAGTTTTCCAGTAAAATGTGGTATTAATAATAATAATGTAAACGAATATGATCAAGTTTGTTTTTTTATCTTATATTTGATAATTATTTTAAATTTTATAGACGTTAACGTTTAATTAATATACCTTATTTTGTCACGCATTACTAATTTTTTAAAATATATAAGTATTTTTACTGGCTTACTCATTGACTTTTGACCCAACTTGCTACCTTATGATGTGTCAAACAAATTATATCTATTGAGCTAAAAAATGTACTAGAAATGGCATGTTTAGTTATTTACTCTTTTCATTTTATCAATAATCAAAATTCGCAACATTCAAATGTCTATGATTATTGGGATAATACAATTTCAAAAAGTAAAACAATAATCAAAATTCGCCAAACATTCAAATGTCTATATTATCAGGATAATACAATTTCAAAAAGTAAAACAAACACTGTGTTCCACAACATGATTAACTAGAGTTAATTATCTATCAAGAATAACTTTTAGTTTGATTTTCCTTGTGGTCATTATACTTTTTTATAAGTTGAATACATCGACTGTTAAATGTTTTATTTTCTTACAATATTTTATAAACCCTGTTGAATAAAAAATAGTTTAATTCAAAATAGTATCGTGACAAACTGATACCGACATCATTACCAGTATTTATAAACAGAACCGGTACCGATATTAGTTTTTATGATCGATACCAGTATTGTTATTGTTGTTTTGTTTTAGATTTATATAAATTAATTTTTTTTACCCGTGAGTATTCACGGGTGATAACCTAGTATTATTATAAATGTCGTGATACTTCGCAAGAAAGTGGGAAAGGCGGGAGGAGGAGAGAAGAGGTAGAGAGAGAATTGTCATATTCTAAATTTGAGAATTAACCAACACAAAAGTCGTAACATTCGATTAGAAGTTCAAGAGTATTAGTACTAACAAAGATTAAAAATAGATGAACATGTCAAAAAATGTTGTTGCAAGTAGGTATTGAGTTAAGGAACAAGTAAAAACAAAGCCTTAAACCTCAAAGCATTTGCTTGATGAACATCTTATATCTGGCACACTTGATAACTTTATGATTACACTTCGTTTTTTATGTGTTAAATTCAAGATTATCCTTGCAATGTTAAAATATGTGTACAATCATTTGGTAATGTTAAACCATCACAATTCATACATTTTTTGAGGTCAGACGACGTAAGGTTGGGTTTGGGTTTGTTTGGCATTCTAGGCCTCATGTTGTTGTTAAGGGACGAGGTCGGATGGTTAATATATATAGGGTTAGGATCATGTGAGAAGCACTAGGCTAATTGAGAAACTTGTGAAGCATTCTGGACCACATATTTTCTCTAAACTTTTCGTAATATACATATATGTATAGTTCAATATATATATGTGTATAATTCAATATACATATATGTATATAGTGGATTTTAAACTATACGTACGTGTATATTAGAAAGCTTAGAGAAATGTGTGGTCTAGAATGCTTCTCAAGTTTCGCAAATAGGGTGGACTTCTCTTAGGATCCATACCACACATATATATATATATATATATATGATGATGATGATGATGATGATAACCCATAGGAAATCATTTAGTATTTTCTTGGGATAGATTTTTTGTCACAAGTTTTATATACTTGTCAATACAATTAGGTACCAGAAATCTATGCCATTATGTGATCATGGTACACACCACCTTTGATATAACGTCTTTCGGGAGTATGTCTACTACCCTACGCATATTTTATATGACCATTCCTAGTTGATGAGTCGGGACGTCTGGACAGAGTACCATTACCCCCAGTGTTTAACGCTATTCAAGCAATATGGATTAAACCGGATTCTTATATTTATGAAAGCATTTGTCCATTTATATAATACCCGCTCCAAGTGGCTAATGCCATATCTCAAGTTTTCAAATAAAAATATGCTACCTTTGCTTAAACAAACGGTTAAATAAGTTCTTGAAGCAAAGCCATAATCAAATTGTATATCCTAGGCATGATTATCTGGAAGGCTCTATAGTCCAGAATGAAACAGATTTATATATTCCTTAGAATGTTCAGAGTCATTTGGTAAGTTATAGTACTTGACCTGTTACTTAGAATTTTATTCGGTTTCGTTGGATTAAGCGTTGACCGGTTAGAATGTGGTTTATACCTTTCCGAGTGTGAAGTCTCGTTGGATACGGGCTATTTAACCAAACATCTGATTTGGAATGATTTTGAATGGTTTAAACCCAATTCGACTAATTTATATTATATATATTAAACTAGCCATTTGCGTAAACGCGACATCGGATGGTCGAATGGGTCAATGACAAGTACGTTATGTCAAAACATCATATAATCAGTTTTGAGGTCAGATTATGTGCCTTGTAGTTTTTAAAACCATTTTTACGTTGTACGGGGCATTTTTGAAATTTTTAAAAGTATATATAGTTGACTTGTCGATTTACCCTTCAAATGGTCTGACCATAAGGTATAACCTCAGAGGGTTATTCCCTATAATATAATGGTCACAAAACATGCCTTGATTGGGTTTCAAACACATGATTGATTTATCCACAAATGGAGCACCTAGATATTGACTCACAGATGTTGTTTCCTCTGTTAATATCATATGCTTTTAACTTAAAACAGTCTTTTGTCACATGATTTTTCTTTCCACAAAATTCACACAACAGTTCTGTGGTCTTATCTTTCCCGGTACCCTTATCCTTCTTTTCCATCAACAGATGTTTTAACATCTGTTTAAGAGTTGGTAACATAAATGATTTTTATCTTGGGTGGCTTAAGACCATCTGGGTTAGTGAAATCAATTGGTTTGAAATTTTTAAGAACATCACATTCATCTGACCAAGTAGGTTCAAATGCTATATTTTTTTCTTTTAGACTAAATGGAGCCTTGTGGCTTTTCAAGAATTATCTTCTTGCCACTAGGTTCAAGGATCTTGATTTCTTCACCAGTGGATGTGGTTGGTATGACTTCAACCATTTCTGTGTCAATGGAAGTGTTGGTAAGTTGTTCTTGATCATATTTTCTGAACCCAACACCAAACTTCACATTGCTTTTTCTTTGTTTTTCCAAAAGCATCTCACAACCATTATATGATTCAACCTATCTTTCATAGGTGATTTGTGTGGATTCCAACTCCTTTTTACATTTTTGATATTTTTCTATCATTGTTTGGAGTTGGTCCTTAGTTGTGGTTGCTTCATGCTTGAGACTTGCTTATTTCAAGGTCTTTCTCAACAATTCTTGTTTTGAAATCTCTTTTTTAAATTTTCAAGAATTATTTCACTGATTTGAACCTATTCTCCTAAGTTTTCATCTACCTCTTTAATGTTAGCAAATGGTATGATACATTTGTTAGAGCATAACTCTTTGAGAGTTTGAGGTGATACCTTAGAGGCAGCCATTTGAACTTGATCCACACTAATGCATCCAGTGGAACTTTTGGGATGGTCTTTCTCAATCCTTCTGCATGTTCCTAGTCACAAACATATGTTTGACCTGGGTTATCAGCAATTTCCTCAACAATACTTTCACCAACAGTTGTTTGAACTTGATCTTCTTCACTTGATATATGTTAAAGTGCCATCAAACAAAATTTTGTATGTTCATCACAATCATTTGCCATGAAAGCAAAATTTTCATCAGTTAGGTTTTCTAGCAAGCTGCTTGTTAGCATCTGAGTTTTAATTGATTGTAATTGTTTTAAAAGATGGTAAATGAAGGAAGGTAAAACAAAGTGAATTGCAGCGGAAATAGAAAACATTGTATTACAATCAATGGAAGATTGTTTTCATCATCATGCTTTCAAACTTATAGTTTTGCATGTGAATCACAAACTCCCCCTCAGCCTTTTATAAACTAAGTTTGATAGTACGGAAATGTAGAGAAGATGATTGGTGAATGATATTTTCAAATAGATAGATGGAATTGTACTGTTCTATTTATACAAGATATCCAACCTCTGAGCATCTTTGATGACGTAGGGGTTGATAGTGACTGCTAACAACTAAAACTAACCCTAACCACTGATTAACCTATCATCTGCTTATTACAAAATAGTGTTACATTAAAACACTGATAAACATAAACACTGATGACCCAAACTCTGTTGTCTTCATCAGACCTTGGCTTTATTCTTACTCAGAGCTTGGTGTCATCAGACCTTAGCTTCAACAATACTTGTATAGAAGACTTTAGCTTCATTAGAGGGTTGGGCCAGAGTTTAGAAACTCTGTTATAATTGGATCAATCAAATGATGATGTTTTGGCTTTATATCATCTGTTCCTTTAATAGGGTTCGATCCCAATAATCTCCCCCTAGAACAGATGATGCCAAAACCCATATTTATTGTTGATCTTTATTTCTCAACATGAACTCTCATTTTTAGCCTTTGAACTGTAATTCAAATTAAGAGATTCAATATCATCTTCATCCTTTTCGAGCTCTAGATTCATCAGATCTTGGAGGTCTTCTGCATTTAACCCATGTGCATCCTCCTTTCTTATCTTGGTAGGATCACCATTTGATTTGAGCAGAGTCAATTCGTGAGTGTCTTTGTTGACCTTCCACTTTAGAATTTTTGGATCAGATGGCTTTCTAGGATGGCTCTTTATTGTTGAGAATGATGGTTGAATTTGATGAGCAATTTTTGATAGTCTTTCTCAGCATGTCACTTGCATTATCACTGTGAAATTGGGCTTGATTCATGATGCCCTCTTTAAGAAAGGTATGTTCAAACCTTTTCTTATCTTCCTCAGACATCTCCCTTTGCCTTTTTCTTTGATTTAAGGCAAGGATGGATGGGGTAGATGTTGATGAAGATTTTTGGATAGGTTGGGTCTGATGAACTATAACCACTGATGCTGAGTAGTTTGGCTTCTTTGGCACTGTTGGATCTTTCTTTCTCAGCTCTTCCAAACCTTTACAAGCTTCCACAACCTTAACCTATAACCATCTTGTAATTTGATTCTTTGTGCCATAATTTGCAGCAATCAACTCTTCTTTCATCCTCCTGAGTTTCAAAGCTTTATCAGGCACATTTTTCTTGAATTTGTTCCAGTCTGGAGGAGTGGGCTTTTTGTTAGGATCTTTCAACATTTCTTACATCCTTTCCACCTCTTATTTCAAATCACTCATAGACCAATGTTAGAACTGTGCCCTTGTTGCCTTGTATTGCTTGTTATCCATGATGTGATCAATGTAGTCTTTTCTCAGGCTTTCATCATCCTTTCTCAGATAATCTCTTGCACAGGTCTTTTGAGAAATCTTAAAGTCTTCTGACCTTGCTCAGTTTACATTGCATGTAATTTTGAACTTCTCTATCACTTCTTCCCTTTGTCTCCCTTTTAGTTACATCCTCTGCTTGTTTGGCCTTCAATAGCATGATTTGATCTCTTCTTTGACAACAGTAGAAGGATTTGATCTCTTCTTTGACAAGAGGTAGATCTCGTGGGAATTGAGCGGTGAGAGGAAGTACTGGTGGTGGTTTCACTGTGATTTGAGATGATGTTTATGTTTGAAGAGTAGCAGAGGTTGTGGTCAGTGGTTGTGAGGATAATGGAAGTGGTGAAGGAATGATATTCTCATAATTTATAACATTTGTTGTCTTCCTTCTCTTCAAAATGAGTTTTGGTGATGGTGGTTGGTTGGGAATTCTTGTGGGGTAGGTATTTGGTGAGTGGTGGTTGGAAGGTGATTAGAGCAGTGGATGGTGTAACATCTGTTGTAACCACTGCTGTATCAACAATTGATGACACAACAGGTGTTATAACATCTGCTGGTGCTAATGATGATGGTGGTGTGCTTTTAGACTTGTCAGTGGTTTTGGAAGGGGTGGATGTTGGTTGGTTAACCTTATTGGTTGACTTTCTTCTTTGCTTTGAAGTAGCAAGCTCTTCCTTTTCCATCAGAGTAGTCTTTTCTTTTTCAAATCTATCTGCACCTTGGTCTCCAACCTGTCTTTTCTCTTTTGCTTTTACTCAGCAAAGAAGTTGAGGGTCTCATCAATTTTCTTTGACCCATCTAGCTTTGGGATTTCAACAACTAATTTAGCCTTAGGACCAGGCTTTAGCTTTATCCCTTCGTTTTCTTTCTCCCCCTTTTTGGCATCAGCTGTGTCAACAAGTATCACTGTAGGAGGAGAAGTGCCAGTGGTTTGAAGCAAATGAGCTTTGATGGCTTTAATGTCTGCAAGAGTGTCTTGTATCTTGCATCAACCATATGTTGAAATTGTTGCATGTGCTGCTCATGTTGAAGATCAACATGTTGTCTTTGTTGTTGAAGTAGAGGAAATAAGAGTTGCCACAGCTCAGCAGTGGTTGATGATGATGTAGTAGTGGATTGACTTTTGGAAGTTTGTAACATCTGTTGCATCATATTTTGATATCAGCAACAGATGATTCAATACTTGATACTCTCTCCGTCAATTCTTTGTATCTTAGCTCATCACCTAACTTAATAGGATCATCTGAACTCCTACCTTGGTAGCTTAATCTGTGTTATCATCAGCAGAAGTTACCTTCTAAGCTTCAGATACAGATGCCCCTTTTTCTTGGAACTGGGGACTTCCCACATGAACAGAGGTTACCTTGGTAGCCTCAGTAGTGGTTGCCTTCAAGAGTCTTATAGATGTAACCACTGTCCAAATGAGAACATGGGAGTTCTGCAATTGTAGTGATTGCTCTACTTGAATTATCACCAAAGGTTACATGTAACCCAAGGGATGTGGCCTCCTCAGCTGTTGATGGGATAACAAAGATAGAGGCATCAGACTCGGTCACTTGTTGGAGTATGTTCTCAGTGATAGGTTGGTGAGAAGAACCGATTTGTGTCTGATCCATATCTATTGCTTTCAACAGAGGTATAATAGTTGGTGGAAGATTTGTTGGTGAAGGTTGTGGAGTAGAAAACGACATTGCCATGAGAGAGGGGCTGTGGAAGATAGAGCCAAGTGGATCTAGAGCTTCATAGATAGGTGTCCCTGTGCTTTCAACTTTTCCTTTTGTGAGGAATCAAGAGGAGTGTGGTCTAAGGGTGTAGATCTTTCTAACATCTCCTTTGAGGAAGTAGCAGCAGTGTTTTCAGGTGACTTTTGTGTTGTCACTGGGTTAACCTCTAGGATCTCATCTTCCAGAGGACCCTTTTTGGTTTTTGGTTTGGTGGACTTTTTGGATTTGGATTTTGGTTTCTTTTTGGAAATGACTGGTGTGGGTTCAAAGCACTGGTTGTAGTACTTTGATCACCAGGAGCAGTGGGCTCAGTAGCATTGGGTTGAGCTTGTGTTGTTTGTTCTAAAATTTTCTCAGTCCCCTCTACTTGTGTTTTTGAAACATTTGATTGGTTGGTGATGGAGTAAAAGTTTCATGTGTTAGGCTACCATGAGGAGTCACACACATTGTTTAACAACATCACCAACTTTCTTTTGAAGATAAGCACTTAAAAATCTAGGGTGCATAAGAAAAGCAGAGCGACTCTTTTTGATGTTGTCAATGTTTGTCACCAAGTCATTGAAAAGTACTTGGGAAAAGTTAAAATCAGGTTTTGTCAAAATTGCATATCCCAAGTACTGCATGTTTAAAGGTATCTCATTAAAAGCAGTTGACTTGGCCGACACACATGTCAACAATGTGTGAAAGAAAATTTTCGTTTCAGCAGGAAACTTAGGTTTATAGATGGTTTTACCTGTAAGTTGACCTTCATACCTCTTTCAATGAATTCGTTGTGTAGAGCAGGGATTGGAAAAGAAGTAGCATGATTTAGATCATTTAAACCAAAGACCTCTGAAATGGAAGCAAGGGTTACTTCAAAAAGTGTTTTCCCACAGTGGAAACAATGCCATAAGGTTTTTTCTTTGTGTGATGAACTTCGGCATTTGCCCAGAATTGACGTAGTGACTCTTGATAGATTGGGGCAGTGATTTCCATGATTTCTTTGTATTTGGACTCTTTTAAGGCTTTCATCATAGCATGATATTCCCTATTTGAGTCAGTTTCTTCAAGAATGGCGGTATAATTGTGAGGTGTTTTGATGATAAGAGTTATGGTGATTGTGTCGAAGAAAGAACAGTTGCGAAGAAGAAGATTTGAGAGAAAACCGCTTTTTGAAATTTGAATTCGATACGGCAGAGTAAAAAACTCTGATTGGGATAAAATAGGGTTTTGTAAAGTGAAAAAGTGATGATGACGTGGCAAAAATCTGACGGCTATCATCTGTCCACGTGTATCCTCTGATAGTGAATGGAAGATAGGTGTTAAAAGAAACACTGTTGTGTGTCAACAGTGGATGGGAACAGTGCTTTGATTTACACTATCAGTGGATAAGGTCAACACAGTGGTTTGACCAACCAGAGGATACACTTTTGACAGTGAATAGATTTTCAAGCCTATCAGTGGTTTCAATAAAGCAGTGGATAGAACAGACTTTTGAGATTTATTGAAAACTTTAATTTTGAACTATTTTTAAGGATGGAGTTTTGATTTTCTGAAAAAATTTTATTGCTATTTACACATGGAAGACAAAAACCTTGCTTTTTAATCCATGTTTAGCATTCCAATCCTAGAGATCAGACTTTCAAAGGTTGATGTATCTATGCTTTGGTTAGAACATCTGCCAGTTGATCTTTAGTATGGACATGTTGTAAGGAAATCAAACATTTTTCATAGAAATCTCTCACAAAGTGATGTCTGATGTCAATATGCTTTGTTGTGGAGTGAGAAACTGGATTTTTAATGGTGTTTTCTCCTCTTTGACTGTCTATCTTGAGAGGAGTCTTTAAGGCAGTTACACCAAAATCCAGCAGTTCGTTCTAAAACCACAAGAGTTGAGCAGTGCAACTTGCAGCAACAATGTATTCTGCCTCAGTAGTGGATGTGGATACCGCAACTTGCTTTTTATTTTGCCAAGACACTAGGCAATCACCTAGGAACTGAACTCCTCCTGATGTGGACTTCCTTGTTGTTTGGAAACCAGCAAAATCATTGTATCTGAATAACCTGAAAGCTCAATGTTTCCATTATCAGGATACCAGATACCAAGTGTGGGAGCACCTTTTATGTATCTGAATATCCTTTTCACAACAATTAAGTTTGACTTTCTAGGTGCTGACTGGGATCTGGCACAAACACATGTAGAAAACATGATGTCTGGCCTAGAAGCAGTTAGCTACTATAAAGACCCAATCATACTTCTGTAGAGAGTTTGATCAACCAAGTCATCTTTGTCATCAATAATGACAAGCTTTGAGGTTCCATGGGTGTGCTACAAGGTTTACAGTCATTCATATCAAATTTGTTAAGCAGTCCTTTGACATACTTATTTGATGAATGAAAGTGCCATTGTGCATTTGTTTAATTTGAAGACCAATAAAACATTGTAACTCACCCATTGTACTCATTTCAAACTCTGCTGCCATGAGTTTTCTAAACTCTTCACACATGGCAGTGCATGTGGATCCAAAAATGATGTCATCCACATAAATTTAGACAAGCATTAGATCTTTTTCTTTCCATTTCAAAAATAAGGTTTTATCAATTTTACCTCTTGAAAATCCAATGCATAAGAGAAAAGTGGATAGTGTTTAATACCAGGCTCTGGGTGCTTGTTTTAGACCATACAGTGCTTTGTTGAGCTTGTACACATGATCAGGATGAAATGCATCTTCAAATCCAGGAGGTTGACACACATACACTTCTTCCTTGATCTTTCCATACAAGAATGCACTTTTTATGTCTATTTGAAACACTTTGATATTGTGGTTGGTAGCAAAGGCTAAGAACAATCTGATGGTTTCATCATAGTCAATGCCTTCTTCTTGTCTGTAACCTTGAACCACGAGCCTTGCTTTATTCTTGACAACAACACCCCTTTCATCAGTTTTGTTTTTGAAGACCCACTTTGTGCCAATTGGACATACATCCTTAGGCAGTGGTACAAGCTCCCAAACTTGTTGTCTTTTGAACGGTAGAAGCTCCTCTTGCAAAAACAAGAAGACAGAAGCTAACCACGGGGCCGTGCCCAGCCATGCATGGGGTGTGGTCAACCTTTACACTTAAAGACAAAACCTGCAGAAGCTTCTACGCCCACCACGAGGCCGTGCCCAGCTCGCCATGGGGCGTGGTCAACTCTAAGATTTGCAGAATCTTGATAGTACATGCAAAGAGTTGACCACGAGGCCGTGCCTAGAAGACACGAGGTCATGTGGGTCCCTCGGCTGACAACTGCAATTAATGAAGGAAGAGAAGAAGCCGGCCACGTGCCGTGCCCGCTGGACACGGGGTCATGGCTAGGGTACTGTTCTGACTATAAATAGGGGTGCTTGGTTCAGTTCAAAGGCATCCCTTGGCAAACCACTTCTCTCTCACTTTGCCACCATTCCATCACCACTACAACACCAACACCCACCACCATCATCCATCTATCATCTTTAGAGTGTGTAGTAGTCCCGGGATCCAAGATTGATAGTAAGAGTTCTTGTCAAACAAAGGCCATGCTTGGCTAATCTCTTACATCACTTGGTGAAGACAAATCTTTAATGTATTACTTTTGATTTTTAATCTTTCGGCACTTTTTAATTGGGTATGTATTAATGACTTTAATAACTAGTTTCTTATGTTAAAAGTGAATTTTCCTAACCATTTCTTCATGATGTCATTGATTTGCTCATTCGTGTCTTTACGGTCTATATAAAGCGTGTTAACTACTTGGAAGGGGGTTAGAAGGGTGGTTTGGTAAAGTTCTTGTCTCGTTCAGTGTATAGATTCTGCAAGGACTTGGTTCAAGCTTACTAGGACCTCCTTCAATGCCCCACGGTATTGGATGGCAGGGGGTGCGAATAGCGTGAACCCCTTATATGTAAACTACTATTAAAACTTTAAAGCGGCTTCTTGGGATTGTATCTCTGCTGACTCAAACCACTAAGCCGAGAGTAACGTCACCTTCAAAATAGGGGCCTACTACTTTTCACTTTAATAACTTATTTAATTATCTTTCAGTATTCCAACCGTTTGGGATTGTATCCCTGCTGACTCAAACCATTGGTTGAGGGTAACGTCACCTTTCAAAAGAGGGGCCCTACTACTTTAACTAAGATAATCTCTTGAAAGTCCGAAAGTGCGAAAATCATCAAAGGGTATATTAAAGAGGAGTTGGATCCAAGTGATTCTATCTTGTCTATTTGTCTTTTATTTTATTTATCTTTTTATTTCTAGATTTATTTCTATGTTTAAAAACTTTTATCCAAAAAAATTTGTAACGATTAGACGTTGAGGATAAACCGGTATTAAAAGCTCTTGTGTCCTTGGACGACCTCGGTATCTTACCACCGCTATACTACGCACACGGTGGGTGCACTTGCTCAAGTGTGTTTAGTGTTAGTATAATATCGTGTTTTATAAATTTAAAACTTGACTAACGCATAAAACAAACTCAAAATATTAATAAAATCATATCACCTTCACGCACACCAAGTTTTTGGCGTCGTTGCGGGGACACAAGGATTTAAGAAAGCTTAAAATCGACGGTCTAATCAATTTTTTTTTCAAAACTGCATGCTCGTTTTTAAGTTTTTAGGGATTTTTAACATAACAGTAAGCTGAACACACACCCGCCATGTGCGTTTTGATCCTTCCTCCGATGGTTTTTTGTACTTTGGCCCCTCGGAGTTTTTAGTTGGAGAGCGGTTACGACGAAAAGAGAAGCAAGTGGAAAAAAAGACGTCATCGGATTTTTCTTTGAGAACTGGTCGACTCTTACAGAGTTACAGGAGCAAGAAGGGAAGGGTGTGGAGAAGATGTACGGATAATATGGATAATATGAAGGACATTTTGGTCATTACACTTTAAAAAGAAAAGTCTTTTGAGTAAAAAGAAAAGTCTTTTGAGTCAAATAGCAGTAAATGTATTCCACCCTTTCTCTCTGCAAATCTTTTTGTTTTTAGATATATAGTGTAATAATAAAAAATAATAACTAAAAATCTAACGTAAGTGTTTAGTACTTTAGTTCTAACTTTGTTTTTTAGTTTATTAGTATATTTTAGTTTAATATAATTTGTCAAGATTAGATTTATTGTTCTTTACATTTTTCATTTTCTCATGTGCATAAATAGATATGTTCCAGTACAAATAATATTTTTTCTTTGTTAAAACTGTGAGAAATTTTTTTCTCAATAATATTTTTTTCTTTCATAGAAACTGTGAGAAACAAAGTCTTATTTAAATATAACGCTTTTTATTGTAAATTTTTCAAAGTGTTAAAATATATGCCACTATTAATAAAGCACTTAGTTATTTTCAAATAACATTTTGGTTCTCATCGTTTTTACATAAAGTAAGGTTTGTATTTGATCCTAAAATTATACCAGTGACGAAACTAGCCCAAATATTTAAGGGTATCCAATTTTTTACTTTTATTTTTAGATCAGGGTGTCCTTTGTATAACAGAGATGAAGTTGAGAGTTATTTTTACACTAAGGAAACGGAGTTAAGGGTATTTTTACACTACGGAAACGGGGTTGAGTGGTAGCACAAGCATTCTAACTCCGCCCCTACTCATACTAGCATATGTAAATATACATTATGACCCCCGGTCAAAAGTTTCTGGTTCCGCCACTGCCATCAAGCATTGACCAATCAGAAGCAAAACACCCTACTAATTCAATTAGGGGCCGACAAAAGGTATGTCAATCTTGACCAATCCATAAAATACCCATTCGGAAATGACGACCCCTTTATTGAAGATGAAGATGAACCACCCGATGAGGAAGAAGAATTTGACCAACTTTTCAAAGAAGAGGACGCCGTTGAACAAACTTTTTTGGTTCTCGACCAAAATAACGAGCAATTGAAATAAGAGTCTCTTAAAGACACGCCACTTGAGCTCAAAGAACCCAAAAAGGTTTGGAATATGATTTTCTAGACAAACATGGTAAGTTACCGGTAATTATTTCTTCTAAGTTAAATAATATAGAAAAAGAAAAATTAATTAAACTTTTGAAAAAAATAAAAACGCGATTGCCTAGAAGCTTGTAGATATAAAAGGAATAAGCCCTTTCATGTGCATGCACAAAAGTTTAATGGAAGATGACTATAAATCGATACAACCATAGCGTGGAGTAAATCCAAATGTCCAAGAAGTGGTTAAAAATGAAGTCATCAAACTACTTGATTCGGACTCATCTATTCAATTTCCGATAGCCCTTGGGTGAGTCACGTTCAAGTAGTACCAAAGAAAGGAGGAATGACGGTGGTAACTAATGAAAAAAATGAATCAATACCAACAATGATGGTCACCGGATGGAGAGTTTGTATAGACTATCGTAGGTTAAATGAGGCAACGAGGAAAGACCATTCCCTTTACCTTTCATTGATCAAATGCTAGAAAGATTATCCGGTCATAAATTTTATTGTTCTTTAGATGGTTTTTTAGGATATTTTCAAATACCGCTAGCTCCAGAAGACCAAGAAAAAACAACTTTTACATGTCCCTATGGAACCTTCGTTTATCGACGGATGCCTTTTGGTCTATGTAATGCCTCCGCAACTTTACAATGTTGTATGGTGGCCATCTTCCATGATATGATAGAGAAAACCATGGAAGTTTTCATGGATGACTTTTCCATCTTTGGAGATTCATATAACCAATGCCTCGATAACTTGAACGAATGTTATCCTGATGTGAGGAAACTAACCTCGCCCTTAATTGGGAAAAATGCCATTTCATGGTAACTGAGGGAATAGTACTCAGTCATAAAATTTCAATGAAGGAATGGAGGTTGATCGGGCAAAAATAGACACCATCTCTCGATTACCGCCTCCATCCTCCGTTAGAGCCATAAGAAGTTTCTAGGGCATGCCGGATTTTATAGACGATTTATCAAAGATTTTTTGAAAATTTCAAGACCTCTAAACAAAATTACTTGAAAAAGATGCACCATTTATCTTTGACAAGGATTGCAACCAAGCATTTTAACACTAAAAGAAATGCTAGTCAATGCACCAATCATGATAGCGCCTGATTGGATATTACCCTTCGAAATATGTGCGATGCAAGTGACTTTGCGGTTGGAGCAGTCTTGGGACAACAAAAGATAAGCATTTCACCAAATATACTATGCTAGTAAAACTCTTAATGATGCACAAGAAAATTATACCACAACCGAAAAAGAGTTACTAGCGGTAGTATTTGCCTTTGATAAATTTGTTCTTATCTTGTTCTTTCTAAAACAATAGTTTATACAGACCATGCAACCATTCGTTATGTTTAAAAAACAGGATGTCAAGCCACGATTAATCAGATGGATTCTATTCCTCCAAGAATTTGACATAGAAATAAAAGACAAAAGAGGAGTTGAAACACTGCTGTCGATCATCTATCTCGCTTGGAAGATCCAGCTTTGGAGGCAACTAGGGACGAACTCATCAACGAAAAGTTCCCAAACGGAGTCTTTATAAATGGTCGAATACCGAGAAGAACCATGGTACGCTGACTACGCCAACTACTTAGCTAGTGGGATAGTAGTAAAAGGATGGTCGCATCATCAAAGAAAAAAATTCTTTGCAGATGTAAAGCATTATTTTTGGGAAGATCCATATCTTTTTAAAATTTGTGCCGAACTTATCCGACGATGCCTACATGGTAACGAAGCAAGAAAATTCTTCGCCATTGTTACGAGGGTCCATACGCGGGACACCATTTATAAAGACACACAAAGCCTTGTCAAGACGTGTTGATGCATGCCAACGATCAGGTAATATTTCTTCCAAAACCGAAATGCCACGAAATGGTATTCTCGTTTGTGAAATTCTTGATGTGTGGGGATTAGACTTTATGGGACTTTTTCCACCATCAAAAGGAAACAAATATATACTTGTGGCTGTGGATTACTTATCTAAATGGGCCGAAGCCGAAACTCTTCAACAAATGATGGAAGAGTCATGGTAAGATTCTTGAAACGACTATTTTCTCGTTTGATACTCCAAAAGCATTAATAAGTGATAGAGGCACTCATTTGTAATCATCAACTTGAAATTTTTTAATAAGATATGAGGTCTATCACCGAATCTCAACCGCATATCATCCTCAAACAAACGGGCAAGCCAAGTAACCAATCGAGGCTTAAAACGAATACTAGAAAAAACCGTAGGATTAAATAAAAAAGAATGGGCCGATAAATTAGACGACGCTTTATGGGCTTTTCGAACGGCTTTTAAAACAACAATTGGTACCACCTCATATAAGCTAGTCTATGGAAAAAGTTTTCATTTGCCAATAGAAATAGCACATAGGGCCTACTGGGCATTAAAAAGCGTAAACTTAGACCACGAAACCGCCGGTAAAAATCGATTTCATCAATTAACGAACTCGACGAATTGAGAAATCACGCATACTCTAACTCTGAAATTTATAAGGAAAGTATAAAAAATTTACACGACAAAAATATTAAGCCTAATGAATTTCAAGAAGGAGATCAAGTGCTTTGTTTAATTCACGACTTCGATTATTTCTCGGGAAACTAAAATCTAAATGGTCCGGACCTTTTTCCATCACCCATGTCTTTCCACACGGTGCAATCGAGATTAAGTCTCAAAACGGTATCCCATTTAAAGTCAATGGACAACGGCTTAAGCCATACCAAGGTTTCATTGAGGATGAAGAGGAAGAGATTTCACTACAATTAAGTGAGGTATGATCCGACAAAGGTTTGTGTATATATGTAAATTAACATCATATCTTGCAGGTAATAAACACGGGAAAGCTTCGAAATAGGTAAGTTAACTAAGGAAACCTCTCTTCGGGAAAACGGTCGCTCACACGAACACAATATATATATATATATATATAATAGCGCACACGGGGCCGTGGTCAGTGCGCAGAGGGTATAAACCCCTTTCTCCTTTCATTTCTTCATTTCACCACGACCCGTTTCCCCGAAAAACCTCTGGTTCCTCTACGATTTTCCTGCCTTTTCAACGTTTTCACTTCGTTCAACAACCAAATCAAACCCTAAATTTTTGATTAGATCTAGTAATAATAGTTTGCATGAATGTTGTACAGAGTAAATCAACAACTATTGTTCATAGAACCGCCCGATTCCAAGTATATAGCATGAACCCTTGTTTTTGAACCGAAAAAGTTAAAATAGATGGGGAAAACGGTTTGTTTTTGGAAAACGGCACTTGGGGTTTCATTTTCGGGGAAAACCGCACCTACTCAACATATTTTCAACTTTTTGAGACCGGGTCGAAATTTGGGTTTTTGCAGAAACAATGGTCTGACCACGGGGCGTGGCCAGAAAACAAAGTTGAACACGGCGCGTGGTCAGTGACCACGGGGCCGTGTCCAGCTTCCTGTTTTCATATTTTCCCGACATCTAATCATAACACACTGATTGTTTTATGGTTTTTGTTATGCAGCAATGGCCAACAAATTTCTCAAGTTTAAGACATCAAAATGGGAGTATCAAAACCGCTTTGAAATTCTTCAAACTAGGCCAGAAGAGGCACCAAGACAAACATGTTATGAAACCTTAGAATCCTGGGTCAAAGAGGTCGGTATAAAATGCTAGTCACGGGTCCGTTTCGAACCGCTCTTGGCACCAAACTCCACTCCATCCACGAGTATAATTTGTAGTTCTATAGCACGTTCAAATTCAATGCCAAGGCAGACCAATTCGATTCTGACGCAATTGAGTTTAGTTGTGCTGGGCAGCTGTTTCCCATCTCCATGGACCAATTCGGTGTAAACATTGGTCTTTACACCAAGGATGAGTCAGTTGAGGAAGAGTCCACGGGTGGTCTCCGCGAAATCCCAACCAACATGTGCCAAACTGCCTGGACTCAACTTGGAGACGGAGCATACGATCCAAGCATCACCAAGAGTACACAGCTGTGGGACCCACTTTACCGCTACATTCATCGGGTCCTAAGAAACTTCCTCAGTCAGTGGCGTGATAACTCGGGTGTGGTGAATCTCCGTGACCTCACTTACCTCTACTGCATCCACAACCGTCTACCCCTTGATGTCACCTACTTGCTCCTCAAGAACATGCATCTAAACCAAATAGCCTCTCCTCCCACGCCAATCTTCTTCGAAGGGTAGATCTATAAGTTGTCCAAGAATTATGTCCACCGCGTCCCGAAATCTTTCACCCAAGGTGTGAAGTCCAAGAAGGTCGATCTAGCCCAATGTCGGGCCATGGGATTCATCCAAGACATGGATGACGGGACTGTCCGCTTCCAGAATGCCCAGGGAAACACGTGGGCCCCGGACGAAGTCCTAGCCCTCCAAGACGAGCCCAACCATCCTCCTCCACAATACCACGACTACCAAACGGGTTCTGCCTCTCAAGGAGCCGGTTTTCCTAATTTTCAAAGTTTGAGTGACCTTTTGCAGGAAAACCTACTATGCACCTGAAACACCTACAACGTGGCCAACAACACCAACACCCGGATTGGAGCGTTGGAACGTTCCATCGCCGCTATGCAAGAGAATATATCACATATATCCGAGGACATATGGTGTATCGTGATGATGACGAGGATGACAAGGACGAGGACATGGACTAGGTGGTGACAATGACGGTGGTGCAGTAGTAACAGTTGCGACTTCAGGTTAACTCTCTTCCCTCCATGAACAATTTGTCGGACTGCGTGCCGAGGTTTAAACAATTTACTCTCCTAAACAACTTTCATTTTCTGCACTTTATTTATTTTATTTTTTTATATTTGTGGTGTTGATGGATCTAAAACAATCGTGATCTAGGACTTGGTACTGTGTTGTGCTTTGTGTGGTATGATATTGGTAAAATAGGTACATGAGGCTTAAACGCACTAGACATTAGTGCCATATGAGCCCGGAAACGAGATGCAAAACTCAGAACCCTAAAATTCAGCATTTGTAGACTGTCACCACGGGGCCGTGACCAATGACCACGCCCCAGTGTCCAGCCCCCTGACCTGCTGCTTTTTCTGCATAATTCTGACCACGGGTCGTGGTCACCAGGCACACCCCGTGGTCAGCATTCTGTAAGTTTCGATACTGCAATCTGACCACGAGGCCGTGGTCAGCAAGCACAGGCCCGTGGCCAGGTGCCCAGTATCATAAAAACTTGTTTTTAAACGCACTTTTATACATTCGAATCAACCAGAAAACTTATTTTTGAACACATTGAGGACAAAATTTAAGTGTGGGCGGAAGCTAAAATCTTGAACTTTTCAAGTCCTAATAACAAGCCTTACACAAAACTCGTATTGGAACCGCTAATCACCCCAAATCTTTTCAAAAAAATATTTCATTTTTTACTTGTCTTGGTGTAAATTGGGAATAACAATATCTAAAAAGGATTTGTTTTTACAAATTTACAACCGATAGTGTCGTGATAAAAAGAACTTAACAAGAAAATTATAAAAAAGGCATAACAAATATTTTTAAAATTTGATTATATATGTTCACACTATCAACCCATTTCCACAATAAGTAAGTTTTGAGCCTTTATTGAGCATTCATGCATACATCCTTAAACTAAATGCTCATTTTTCATTTCTTGTGTGAATAGCCTCTTGGTTCTTACAACTCTAGAACTTGCCAAGACGATACATTCCCGGTCCTTACCCACTTAAACCCAAGTAAGTAATGATGGAGGCATTAGGACTAACCCATTTTTATTCAACACCATTATTTTCCTTCTTTTTACTCCCCTACCAAAAATCCCCCTAGTTAACCCTTTTTGAGCCTAAACCTTTTCATTTCAAAAAACCATATCACAAACACCCATTACCCATTAAAGCCCTTTTTCTTTCAAATCCTTTTGTTTTGATAAAAGCTCGGTTATCTTGTGATGAATATATATATATATATATATATTATAAGAGAGAGAGAGAGAGAGAGAGAAAAAAATATAGTTCTTTCAATAACCAAACAAGTTCCTCAAAAATCTTGTTTGAATATGCTTAATTTCAATAAACGTCACAAAAACAAAAAGTTTTTACGACAACCGACGCTTTACACCTTTTAGCCAATTTACTAACTTCTAACCCAAAAATCACCTACCCTTAGCCAAAGCCTTACCCTTTCAAAAATCCTCTTGATATTTACAAAGGTGTATAGTTAAAGAGGATGAGGTTTGATCGTTTGGCAAGCATATGGTAGAAGTAAGTTCCATACCGGAATCGAGTGTTATCACAAAAATACATCTTCGGCCGAGTGTTGAGTGATCTCCCGTGAGGTACGTGAACTTGTATATAAAAAAATAGAATTTAAAAAGGCATGTTATGCCCAAATAAATAATTTTCTTAAAAAGTTCAAAATAAATCATGACGAATAGGATTGTAAATAAAATAAAAAAAAACTTAATAAAAGATCTTGGATTCCCGACACTCAAAGACAAGCCTCAAAACTTCTTCTCTACCTACTCCATTTGGGTGTGTAAGCCACATTTAAAGAGTTTTGCTTGAGGACAAGCAAAGATTCAAGTGTGGGGATATTTGATATGTATAAAATGCAACACAGAAATTACAGCAAATAAGGCATAAAACTAACATTTTTTTAGTACTAACGTTGGAAAAAGCACGTTTCTTTGTTACATTTGAATTTACAGGACCAAATAAGCTTAAAAGAACAAAAGAAGAAAATAAGCAGACATAACCAACATAAATAAAAGAAAAAGGAATAACATGACATGCCCGACCCCTCAGCAACACCCCAAACAAAAACAAGAAGACAGAAGCTAACCACGGGGCCGTGCCCAGCCAGGCATGGGGTGTGGTCAGCCTTTACACTTAAAGACAAAACCTGTAGAAGCTTCTACGCCCACCACGGGGCCATGCCCAGCTCGCCATGGGGCGTGGTCAACTCTAAGATTTGCAGAATCTTGATAGTACAGCAAAGAGTTGACCACGGGGCCGTGTCCAGAAGACACGAGGTCGTATGGGGCCCTCGGCTGGCAGCTGCAATTAATGAAGGAAGAGAAGAAACTGGCCACGGGCCGTGCCCGCTGGACACGGGGCACTGGCCAGGGTATTGTTCTGACTATAAATAGGGGTGCTTGGTTCACTTCAAAGGCATCCCTTGGCAAACCACTTCTCTCTCACTTTGCCACCATTCCACCACCACTACAGCACCAACACCCACCACCATCATCCATCTATCATCTTTAGAGTGTGTAGTAGTCCCGGGATCCAAGATTGATAGTAAGAGTTCTTGTCAAACAAAGGCCATGCTTGGCTAATCTCTTACATCACTTGGTGAAGACAAATCTTTAATGTATTACTTTTGATTTTTAATCTTTCGGCAATTTTTAATTGGGTATGTATTAATGACTTTAATAACTAGTTTCTTATGTTAAAAGTGAATTTTTCTAACCATTTCTTCATGATGTTATTGATTTGCTCATTCGTGTCTTTACCGTCTATATAAAGCGCGTTAACTACATGGAAGAGGGGTAGAAGAGTGGTTTGGTAAAGTTCTTGTCTCGTTCAGTGTATAGATCCTGCGAGGACTTGGTTCAAGCTTACTAGGACCTCCTTCAGTGCCCCACGGGTATTGGATGGCGGGGGTGCGAATAGCTTGAACCCCTCATATATAAACTACTATTAAAACTTTAAACCGGCTTCTTGGGATTGTATCCCTGCTGACTCAAACCACTTATCCGAGGGTAACGTCACCTTCAAAAGAGGGGCCTACTACTTTTCGCAATAATAACTCATTTAATTATCTTTCAATATTCCAACCCTTTGGGATTGTATCCCTGCTGACTCAAACCACTAGGTTGAGGGTAACGTCACCTTCAAAAGAGGGGCCTACTACTTTAACTAAGATAATCTTTTCAGAAGTCCGAAAGTGTGAAAATCATCATAGGGTACATTAAAGAGGAGTTGGATCCAAGTGATTCTATCTTGTCTATTTGTCTTTTATTTTATTTATCTTTTTATTTTTAGATTTATTTCTATGTTTAAAAACTTTTATCCAAAAAAAATTGTAACGATTAGACGTTGAGGATAAACCGGTATTAAAGCTCTTGTGTCCTTGGACGACCTCGGTATCTTACCAACGCTATACTACGCTCACGATGGGTGCACTTGCCCAAGTGTGTGCTTAGTGTTAGTATAATATCGTGTTTTATAAATTTAAAACTTGACTAACGCGTAAAACGAACTCAAAATATTAATAAAATCATATCACGCTTCACGCACACCAATTCAATTAAGGTTCTATTTTTCCTTTCAACCAACCCATTTTGTTCTGGAGTTCTTGGAATGCTATATTGTCTAACAATTCCTTTTAACTCACAAAAAGCATCCAACTCCAAATTCCTAAACTCCGTCCCATTGTCACTTCTAAAATTTTTTACTGGAAGGTCAAATTGCTTTTCAACTTGTTTTACAAAATTTTGCAAAATGACAGTAGTTTCATCTTTAGAGTGCATGAAAAATGTCCATGTAAACCTTGAAAAATCATCTACAATGACCAGACAATATCTTCTCTTTGTGAGACTCATAATTTTTACAGGGCTAAACAGATCCATGTGCAACAATTGTAAGCACTGGGTTGTTTTGGACGCTTTAATGGACTTGTAAGAACTTTTATGTTGTTTGCCTTTTAAATTGGAAACACAATTTTCTTCACAAGTAAATTGTTTTGGAGGTAAACCTCTGACAAGACATTGTTTTGGGAGAGTGGTGATAGTTTTCAGATTTGTATGTCCAAGTCTTCTATGCTATAACTCTGTCTCTTTGCTAGAAGCAACTGGGAACAGGCATGCATTGGACGTTGGATTATCCTTCAACATATCAACCACATACACATTGCCACTCCTATGAGCAACAATTTGTGCTTTGCTCTCAGCAATGATTTGAGCAAGCTTTTTAAAAACCTCTGCTCCTACAATTTGACATGTTTTCCTTGTAAAGAAGGATCCATATCCTTTGTCACTCATTTGTGAGATACTAAGCAAGTTGAATTTCAGATTAACAATGAGATTAACATGCTCAAATTTTAGCTTCCCTGCTTGAATAGGTCCTGAGCCCAACACCTTCCATTTAGAATTGTTACCAAAAGACATATCACCCCCTCCATGAGCCATGAAGTCTTTGAGAAGGGTCTACATCTTGTCATGTGCCTGGAGCCTCCACTATCTACATACCATAAACTATCAAGGCAAGTAGAAGCTCCCTGCACATAAGTGAACAAATGGTTTAGGTGGGTCTCCAAATCCAGAATGGCTTTAGATGGAGTCACAGATTGTCCAATCTCAAATTCAGGAATATGGACAGTGGTTTGATTTGGTCTTTGTAACCACTGTTGTTAACCATTTCCTATCAGATGTTGGTAACCATGAGGATGCCTATTGACTCTTGGCTTTGAGGGTTTTTTGTAACCCTCATAACTAAGAGGAACCTTTTGATAAATTGGTTGGCCATATGCTCTTGGATACCTGTTTGCAGGTGGTGCATCTTTCACTTGTACCTCTCTGGGAACAAAGGTTTTATTTAGTGCTTTTGTAGCAGAGGTTTCAACAGGTTCAAAAGTCTGCTTAGATTTATTTCTAGCAGAGCTTGAACTTTGACTCTCAAGAGCTTTTGATTTAATCTCTTTTACCTTTGTGTCATAGGTTTGAAGATAAAACACACTCTTGGGTCATGTGGTTTGTTCTACCACAAATGATACATTTTGAAGAATTTGGGATCACACAAGTTTTGTTTATGTCATAAGCTTTTAACATAAAACAGTTTTCAGTGACATGATTTCTTTTCTCACAAAAGTTACAAAACAAAATTTTGACATTTTCTTTCTTCTTCCCTTTTTTCAGACTTCTTTTCAGCAGACGTTGTAACATCTGCTGGAAGATCCTTTATGGGGATTATCCTTGCTTTTGGTGCCTTGACACCATCAATGGTTGAGAAGTCCATTGACTTTGTCACACCCCGACCCGCAGCGGAAATAAGAGTCGGGGCATAATTGGGTTATCACCAAAGCACATGACATTTACTATTATGTTTCATAATTAATGAAGTCAAAGTTACATTTTCAAACATCCAAACATGTTCATCCAATACAAAGGAAAATAACCAAACATAGCAATCCCAATACTAAATCGTTTTATTCTTCTAATCCAGGTCCTATGTGTTCCTAGCTGCTGCTGGTTCACCTGTATCATGTGTAAAATGGGAGTTTTTGGGTCAACATAAGTTGGCGAGTGAACCTTATTAGATAAACATTTGATAATGATTTTATGGTTAGTTTATCAATGAAATATTGTGCATAATCATAAAAGAGCAATGTAAGTAGTCAAGCATTGGCAAATAGCAGTTACAATTATAACACTTGATAGCATACATGAACATACCAATATCATACGATAACTAACATAAATGAACTGTGCGATCAAGGCTCAATCAAACGGAGCCGATCGTATTGCATGAACTGGAAATGTAAATTGAACTGTGCGATCAAGGCTCAATCAAACGGAGCCGATCGTATTGCATGTACTGAAATGTAAAATTAACTGTGCGATCAAGGCTCAATCAAACGGAGCCGATCGTATTGCATGAACTGAAATGTAAATTGAAATGACCGATCAAGGCTCAATCAAACGGAGCCGATCGTTGCGGGCACGCCAGGTTCAACCGCATAATAAAATGGGGAACAGGCTCAAACCTCATAATTAAATGGGGAGCGGCGGCCTCGGCAATTGCATGTACTGAAATAATAATTTGCATCCAATAATAACTACTTAACAGCAACAAACTAAATACACATGTCATGATATGATGTATGCACAATAGTTTAGTTATAATATGTATATAAACGAAGACACATGATACACCCAAAAAACGTGATTAAAACGGGGAATTTGAAAGGTTCACTCACCTTGGGTGCGTTGAATTGGAGATGGTGAGATGCGCACGATTTAGATAAGCGAGTTGACGAGGAATACTAACCTAAATAATAATGGAAAAATATATTAAGTGGATGGATGTTATTAAGGATTTTAATGAAATTTTTAGATATATTTTTATGAGTTTATGGCTATTTTCTATCTTTAAAAATGTTATTTTTAAGTATTTTTAATTGATTTTTAAATTAAATTAAATAATTAAATATATAAAAAAAATATTATTTTTTAGTGTTGAGCGTTGACTGTTGACCGTTGACCGGTTCGGTCAGCGGTTAATTCTGCGCCGGGTGGGATTCGAACCGGCGACCTTCCGTTCGCGCGCACGTAGCTCTACCAACTGAGCTACGTGACTAACCCGTTATAAACTCGGTTTTAATTATATTTATATACTTATTTGAATTAACCGAAAATTTCTTTATTTGCAAAAACGTTTTAATTCAATTGGACCGGTGCTCGTGACAAGATTCGAACGCGCGACGTGAAGTTAATGTTGCACACAGTCCACCGCTGGACTGTGTGTCTAACCCGGTTATATTCTTGGTTTTTATTATACTTAACAACTATCTGTTTTAAACCCGGTTTAGTTCTGGATTAAAAAGGAATGTTATTACACAAAGCGTGCGCGTAGCAAGGATCGAACTCGGGACGTGTATAGTCGTTGTTTGCACACAGTCCACCGCTGGACTGTGTGTCTAACCCGTTTATAATCCGGATTTTAATTACTCTTATGTCATTATTGAATTCATCTTCTTCATTACGAACACAGACCTTACTCAAACATCCGATTCGTGATTAATCTAGTTAATAAACATGATGACTAGCTTGAATGTACTAAACCGAACAGTTTGGGGAAAGAAGATACCGAACAGGTTGTCTTCCTCAGAGAGTCCGACGAGAATTTGACGGCTCTGTTTTTGAACCTTCGGCTGAGAGGGTCTATCAACAGAATTAAGGGATTAGATATGAAATTGAACTAGTGTGTATTGATTATCAGTACGTTTGAATGTGCATACCGATAACTAACGAGTTTCCGGCAATTCCAGAAATTTTCCGGCGAACACAGAAAATCCAGCAAAGTCGTCTGTGGTTGATTTTGAGTGATGGGTTAATGTTAGTAAAGTTCTAACAATAGATTGAAATCGTAAAGGAGGAGTATTTTACCGGTTTGTGTTGAATACTGTTTTTCGGCGACTTTTGCAGAGAATTCCGGCGAACTGTTTTAGGTGCTCAGATGATTTGAAAATGCGACGAAAAGGAATTGGAGGATTGTTGTGGTAGTTCTGAATCGCGAGAATGGACTGAAACTTGAGTTATCCAGGGATTTGATGAACTTTCGGTTTCAAATACCGAAAATGATGAAGCTTTAAGTTCATTCAATTCTGACTTAATTAGAAACCGTCGTGCATCGGTTATAACTGAAATTGTGAGGTAAACAATGGATTGGACGATTGGTTTGCCGATTATCGGTTTTCAGATGGCATCATCGGTTAAATCGAGTTTGTGTATAAGTTCCATTTGCTTTCCTAGTGTTAACAGAAAACACGTTGTGGCGGAGTGGTTTAGGGAATGGATGTTAAGTCGTTTGAGCGACTCAGCTGACCCGGGTTCGAGTCCCGGCAGCTTCAAATATTTTTTATTTGTTTTATTTTAACTTTTTATCAAATATAATTTTTATAGTTTAGTTTATTTATTAATTATGTATCGTTTTAACTCAAAATAACCATAAATAATTAATGCACTTTCATAACTTGGTACTTGATTACAAAACGGAGCGGGTTTTGGAGACCCGATTTTTACAAATACACTTGAAGTTTTCTAAAATGTCACATTCATCTGACCATGTGGGTTTAAATTTATATTTCTAAACTTCCTCAAAAGTTGAGGATCCCTCATGTTCCAAAATGATTTTGTTTCCATTTTTATCAATGACTTTTATCTCCTCACCAGCCAAGTTCTTTGGAACAATTTCAACCATCTCAGATTCATTTTTAGCAACATTTTCAGAAACTTGGTCATTTTTCTTGAAACCAATGCCAAATTTTATGTTACTTTTGATTTGATTTTCTAACATGACTTCATAACCTTTGCAAGATTCTACCCATTTTTCACAAGTGATCTAGGTAGATTCTAATTCCTTTTTGCAAACTTGATATTTATCTATCATAGTTTGGAGTTGATCTTCGGTTATGCTTGCTTCATGCTTTAGACTGCTGATTTCAGAATCTTTGTTAACCAACTTTGTTTTCAACTCTTTTGTGAGTTTTTCAAAATTTAGTTCATCTTCCAAAATTTTGTTTTTAATATTTTCATTCACCTTTTTTTATGTTTGCAAAAGCTATTATGCATTTTTCAGAACATAGATCTTTGAGGATCTGAGGCGATACCTTAGAAGCAGTCATAAGAGCACAGTCATAATCATCTTCACACACCTTGGTATCCCATGGATCAGATAGAGAGTCCTTTTCTTCATCAACAATTTCTTTTGAAACCACTGTTTCATCATGACCTTTAAACTCATCAGATTTAGACACTAATTCCACAGATTCATCACCTTCAACAATTGTCTCTAAAGCCATTAAGCAAAATTCATTTTCCAAATCATTTTTGGCTATAAGAGCAAAGTTTTCATCAGTTGAATCCTCAGGCAAACCACTCCAGTCAACAAAGCCTTGTGTGAAAATGCTCTGTTGGTTAACCTCTGCCGGAGCAGTGGTTTGAGTAGTTTGAGTGACATGAGGTGCAGGTTGCACATGCACTTGAGGAGGAGGGCATGGACATACCGAATTTATGGAACAGTGGTTTGAACATAATCCACTTGAACATGGCAGCACTGTGTGCATAATGAGCAGTGTTTTGCACTTGATGAGCAAGGGTATATTGGGAATACTGAGCAGTGCTTTGTGTGTGTTGAGGTCTTGAACTAGGGTGTGTAACAATGGGTCCAGAATTTTGACATCTACACTCCCTATCAAAGTGTCCTAACCTGTTACACTTATAACACTTGATTTTTGATTTATCCAGCCCAACCTTCAACCCCCCCCCCTTATGTAACCCTAGGAATTTTCTACCAGTTCTCTTGTAAAATTTACTAGCTCTAACACTTAATAGAGCCAATTGATACAAAATGTCCATTTTTCTAAATCGGTTGGTTCAAAGTGTTGAAGATCATTCAACCCAAAGGAAAGGTTGTCAGAGGTTTGGCTTTCCCCACTTGCAATAAATGCATAGTTGGGTGAGTAAGAATCAGATTTAAAGTTCCCTCCAGAAGTTATGTCAATAAAATGATCATAACCCTGATCCTTATCACTGCCAGATCCCTCTTCTTGGCCTAACAGTACTGTGTTACTAAAAGTATAACCATCAGCAACTTTGCCTGATTCTTGCAACTTCTTTTTCTGGTTTAACTCTCTCTCATACGTGAGGAGTTGACCATGAAGTTGGGTAAGATTCATTTCTTTAAACCCGATAGATGTTCGTGTCACGAAAGCTATTGTGTCCCACTTATCTGGTAACGATATTAAGAAACGACTATTGACAGTCGAATTAGGAAATTCCACGTTAACCAGCTTAAGCTCGCTTATGAGACAACTAAATCGCTCGAACTGTTGGGTTAGAGACTCACCTTTGACATGACAAGAAGTTTCGTATTGTTGATTCAGAACTTCTCTATTGTTTTCGATCACTTCCTCAGTTCTACCGAATTACTCTTCTAGTGCATCCCACAACTCCTTAGCACTATTATAGTGGAGTAGTCCAGCATAGATTTTGTTAGGTAAGGCAGAAGCAACAATGCTTAACGCCTTAGCATCTAACTCTATTTTCTGGAAATCCTGCTCGGAGTAGTTTTCAGGATTTTTTGGCACTTGTTTATCAGGGTCCTCTGTACTTTGAACCAATGGAACATGTAGTCCAAATACAACAGTCCTCCAGCAACCAATGTTTTGCTGACCTAAAATGTGACTCATCCGAGCTGCCATATGTAATATTCGTTACGAACCAGCATCAAAGGTTTAAACATAGATCCAGTATTGGAATCCGGTGTGTTTTAAGACATTTCTGAATTGTTTTAAACAGATTTTGTTTTAAAAACTTTAAACGTAATAAAACTCTGTTTTCCATTGAAAAAAATCAAACTAATTAGCAGGGAGAGCTGATCTTTTAAATCAATTTGATAGTTAATCAAATTTTGATTGACCCAGCTCTAATACCAATTGTTAGGATCCAGTTTTAATTGATTGTAATTGTTTTAAAAGATGGTAAATGAAGGAAGGTAAAACATAGTGAATTGCAGCGGAGATAGAAAAAATTGTATTACAATCAATGGAAGATTGTTTTCATCATCATGCTTTTAAACTTATAGTTTTGCATTTGAATCACAAACTCCCCCTCAGCCTTTTATAACTAAGTTTGATAGTACAGAAATGTAGAGAAGATGATTGATGAATGATCTTTTCAAATAGATAGATGGAACAGTACAATGTACTGTTCTATTTATACAAGATATCTAACCTCTGAGCATCTTTGATGACGTCAGGGTTGATAGTGACTGCTAACAACTAAAACTAACCCTAACCACTGATTAACCTATCATATGCTTATTACAAAATACTGTTACATTAAAACACTGATAAACATAAACACTGATAACCCTAAACTCTGTTGTCTTATCAGACCTTGGCTTTATTCTTCATTAGAGCTTGGTGTCATCAGACCTTAGCTTCAACAATACTTGTATAGCAGATTTTAGCTTCATCAGAGGGTTGGGTCAGAGTTTAGAAACTCTGTTATAACCGATCAATCATCTGATGATTTCTTACCCTAAGTGCGGTTGTTTCTTACTAAACGAGGATATATTCTGACTCGTTTGTAAGATCCATTAGAGTATGAAATGGAAGTTTCCATCAAGGTGTGGATATCACTCCTAACTTGATGGTATAACTTCGTGAAAATCTAATACGCGGAATGAGGAATTTCACCAAAAATTATAAGTCATTGGACTTATCTTGGTGCAAATCGCCTTGCATCACGAGTGTCTTCAAGACTTCAAGTTATTGTGTAAACGTCTTAGGAAAAACATTATGTAAGTTTTAAGACCAAAGAAAGGAAGGAGCAATGAGGAAGAATAGAGTTTTAAGCATGATGTAGGAATGGTTAAAACGGGACACTTAAACTATAGACTAGGTCGAACATCGAAATTCTACCTAATTCCCTATAGTTATGGACTCTGATAACAATCTGTCACACCCCAACCGATGGCGGAAACATCGAGGCTGGACGAAAGAATTGCTCATTGCTCACAATACTAATTGCGACAATATTTAAGTAAACCGGATTTCATTTCATAAGTAAAATATTCAAGTACAATACATGGAAATTCAAATACAACAATAATCAAGGCAAAATTTGATACAACAATTATAAATGAAGGTCCGTGATCAGGCGGTTCAAGACGGAAGTTAATGCATAAACGTATGTAACAGATTCGGTAGAAAGTTATTAAGAATGGAGTAGAAGTAGAATGCAACGAAAGTCTTCATTCATACCGAAAGAGTATACATCTTTATAAGTCCAACTGCCGGAGTTCCTGGAGAGAATCCGGCAGCACCTCCCCGTAGGGATGGCAAAAACTCAAATGACAAATGAACACACACCACCTATTTATAGGGAAACAACCAAGTTCGCTTGACATGTGCATATGAGGTCAAGTTTGGGCGAACTTGTCTATCATATGACAAGTTTGGCCGAACTTGTCTGCCACATGTCAAGTTCGAGCGAACTTGACCTACACAGGTCAAGTTAGGAGTGAACTTGTTCCCTTTACACTGAAAACTCCGTATTTCGGTCGTGTGTTCGATTCTAACCTTACAATACTCAAAACACACACTTAATCTAGCCTATTCGACAAGTAACGAACACAATAGTGCATCAACAATAAACCTAACGTCTATGGGTGTATCTAGTCATCAACACTACTCTAATTTCATGGCATCATCTTCATCAACCTGTAACATGTTTTAAAATAGAGTTCAATGCAAAAGCAAAGGCGAGTACACAAGTTTGGTGAATACATAGCATAGGTATAAAATGTATAACTCGAATCCACATGGTAATTGTAAGCAAAGACTATACTAATCATGCACTACTAGATCAAACCCGAGTTTCCACAAAAGTTTACGAGATCGAGCTTCCCTCATCGCAAAAGCGACAAGGCTAAAATGAGCATGATAATCTTAACATAACCCGACGGGTGGTGTGCTACTCCTATAGCGCTATATATGTCAAGTTGGGCTAGCTAAGTTAATGATCAAGCATGTATAATTCTAGCATGTATCTAAGATAGCAAGCATCATGTATTAAGGATTGAGTATGTAAAGTATGAATTTGTGATAAGTAAACATGTTACAACCCAAAAGTGAGAAAGCGGTAAATGGGTCGAGCGTACTCACGGTTTTGCTAAAGTGTTCCACTAAAAGAATCCTGCGAGTTTGTTGTGATTAGGGTTTGGCACCTTGTCCTTCTACAAGAAGAACATAGGTATGAGTATGAGTTTTAACGGAAGATTCGGATTATCGCGCATGATTACGGAATAAAGAATAATAAAGTATTAAGATGTATATAAATAGTCACTAGGTATAGCACTCGTTTGACACTAGATAACCATATGGTTTGATGTGATTTCATAGGTTCGGGACCTATTAGAATTGTAATGAGGAACTACACACTTTAGTGATAAAACTTATTAACTTGATAGGTGATTATGTATTCATTATCAAGGTTTCGGTTTGGTATATTATATAGTCCATAGGTTTATATATAGTTATATAGTCATGTAGGAGTTGGGAGGATGAACCATCCACTTTGGAACCTCTTGGTGTCATGTAAGTCAAGTAGGAGGTGGGAGGATTAACCATCCACTTTGGAACCTCGATTCGATTCACCACTACACAAGTGTCATAGACACAAGGAGGTCATGAACATAGATACATAAACTACCTAAAATAAAGAATTCTTCACTAAAGCTTCATATCAACCGATTAAGTAAACTAGGGTCATGTATCCCGTACATACTTCATCGGGGACGTGACGTAGCCTTGTTACTCTATGAAGGTCGAATAGGCCTTAGTGGTATAGGAAATCATCAAGTGTTGTGTGGACTTTTATGTAGGATAGCCCAAGCTAACCTTGTAGTCTCACTAACATCAAGTTCAAGACTTGGCAACACTTGTGAGCTAAAAGCTCTTTGAAAACAAAAATTTTAGGGTGTTAGAACAGCCCTTAGTTCATATAAACAAGCTTGGTTAGGCTTCCTTAATCATAAGTGTGATTAGGAGCACAAGAACTCAAGTTTGTTGAAGGCAAAACCTAAGTTTTAAAAAGATTTGTTCAAAACGGAAAGTTTGGAGCCCTTTTCGGGGAACTTCCAGGTGTGGATTCTCCAAGGAGAGACCATGTAATCATACCCAAGGTTAATCCAAGTAAGTAGGAAAAAGAATCAAGTAAATCGGCCAAGAAATGAATGAGTTATGCTCACTTTTGTAAGAGGTGTTGAATCTGCTCGAACTCTTGATTTCAGCCGCGGTTTGGAGTGTTTGAGAGTGAATGGGGAGTGTTTAGAAAGTGAAAAATGCTTGGAGGAGGGTTGGGTTATATAGGGTATGGATTAGGGTTTCATTGGGTTGGGCTTTGGGAGTGTTTAGTGGGCATTATGGCTTGAAACAAGACCAAACACACCCTTAAAAGTGGGCTGCCATTTTTTTTCTAATTAAATGTTATTAATTGGTTAATTTGTTACCTTTTAATGGGTTATGAACTTGTAATAAGGTGTGGCATGATATTCCTAATGTTTGGTTATTATAACTTAAGGTTTTATAAGCAAAAATAATATGTTTTGAAAAGATTAATCTAGACTAACACTTAACAAGTTTGTAACACATAATGAAGTGTCAAATAAGTGTAACTCTCGCGATTGAATGATTATAATTTCCGTGATTGAATAACCAAGTATCGTGTATGAATGAAATTCTTTAAGAATTACGATTACACGAGAATTGTTTACGAGTTAATTTATGATACGAAGTATGTTAATAAACGTGTGTATCAATCGATGTATATTCCACATAAAGAATTAATTTCATTTGATCAAAGTCTCGAATTTACAATGATTCAAGATGAGATACGATTACAAAGGAAAGAGTTTCCGAAAATAGAAATATGATACAATCTTTCTAAAAAACGGAAAGCTGCGAAAAACGAGGCGTTACAATCTCCCCTCCTTTAGGAAATTTCGTCCCGAAATTTAGGAAGATGCAACGAAAAGATGCGGATACTTTGCCTTCATATCACTTTCCAGTTCCCAAGTGAATTCGGCGCCACGTTTACCTTCCCATCGAACCTTAACGATAGGAATTCGACTGCGCCTCAATTGTTTGATTCCTCGGTCCATGATTTCGATTGGTTTTCCCATGAAGTGCAATGTCTTGTTGATTTGAAGATCTTCGAGTGGAACTTGAAGTCCTTCTTCAGTTAGACATTCTTGAGATTTGAAACATAGAAGACAGGATGAACGTTGGTGAGTTCTTGAGGTAGATCCAGTTGATACGCGACCTTGCCAATCCTTTCGATAATCTTGAAAGGACCTATGTAGCAAGGAGCGAGTTTGCCTTTTTTTTTTTACCAAATCGAACAACACCTTTCCAAGGGGATACCTTGAGAAGTACGTTATCACCTATGTTGAATTCCAGAGGCTTGCGTCTTTTGTCAGCATAACTCTTTTGTCGGCTTCGAGCTTTGAGAAGAATATCACGAATTTGTAGGATCTTCTCCAATCTCGTGCCAACAAATAGGTGAACGTCACTTACGACCATATAATGCTTCAAATGGAGCCATTTGAATACAGGCGTGATAACTATTATTGTACGAGAATTCTACCAAAGGTAAGTGCGAATCCCAATTGTCGCCAAAATCGATTATGCAAGAACGAAGCATATCCTCCAAAGTTTGGATTGTATGCTCGGTTTGACCATCAGACTGAGGATGAAAAGCGGTGCTGAGGTTAAGATGAGTGCCAAGGGCAGATTGAAACGTTTGCCAAAGGCGAGAGGTGAAACGAGCGTCGCGATCAGAGGTAATATCGAGTGGAGTACCATGATGACTTCATCCGTGTAGATACGAGCCAATTTCTCGACTTTGTAATCTTCACGAATGGCGAGGAAGTGAGTGGATTTGGTCAATCGGTCAATGATAACCCAGATGCTGTCATGACCAAATGAAGTACGAGGTAATTTGGTGATAATATCCATGGCAATGCTCTCCCATTTCCAGACAGGGACTTCTGGTTGTTCAAGCAAACCAGAGGGACGTTGATGTTCAGCCTTGACTTTGAACACGTAAGACACTTTGACACATAAAGGGAAATATATTTCTTCATCCTAGGCCACCAATAAGATGCTCGAAGATCATGATACATCTTGTCAGCGCCAGGATGAATGGAGTATAAGGATTTGTGGGCTTTGTCCATCAAGGTGTTTCGAAGGTTGAGACGATCGGGAAACCAAATGCGACCATGGTAGTAAAGGATACCATTGGGCTTAGCTTTGAGTGGGTTTTTGACTCCACAATTCAATTCGTTATCGAGGTTACCCTCGTTAATAACGGCAAATTGTGCTTGGCGAACTAACTCGTTGAGTTTTCCCATCGATTTGGTAGCAACGGGCACTCTTAACTTGAGTCTTACGACTGAGTGCATCGGCCACAACATTCGTTTTACCAGGGTGGTAGTGAATATCGCAGTCGTAGTCGTTTAGCAATTCTACCCACCGACGTTGACGCATGTTGAGTTCCTTTTGATCGAAGATATGTTGGAGGCTCTTGTGGTTGGTGAAGACCGTACACTTTGTACCATAAAGGTAGTGTCGCCAAATCTTTAATGCAAAAATAACTGCACCAAGTTCAAGGTCGTGCGTAGTATAGTTTTTCTCATGAATTTTGAGTTGTCTCGATGCGTAGGCGATGGCTTTGTCCCGTTGCATAAGAACGCAACCAAGACCTTGGTTTAAAGCATCACAATACACGATGAAATCGTCGTTTCCATCGGGGAGTGTAAGGAAATAGCATTACAAAGCATGTCCTTGAGGGTTTGAAAAGATCCTCTTGTTCGGACCCCAAACAAAAGGTTTATCTTTTTGGGTCAAAGACGTTAAAGGGACGACGATTTTAGAGAAGTTTGACATGAAGCGACGATAATATCCAGCTAAGCCAAGAAATGAACGAATTTCAGAAGGCGATTAGGTGCAATCCCAATTCTTCACAACTTCTACCTTTGCGGGGTCAACATGTATACCGAGTTCATTGACGGTGTGACCAAGGAACTGAACCTTTTTAGCCAAAAATCACACTTGGAGAATTTGGCGTAAAGATGTTCGGTATGCAAAAGCTGAAGGATAAGTTGCAAATGTCGCCCATGTTCTTCTTTCGTCTTGGAGTAGATGAGAATATCGTTAATGAATACGATTACAAAGCGATTGAGAAAAGGCTTACGCACGCGGTTCATGAGATCCATGAACACTGTAGGCGCGATAATCAAACCGAAAGGCATGACCACGAACTCGTAGTGCCCATAACGTGTGTGGAATGTAGTTTTAGGTACATCTTCTTCGAGAACTCGAAGTTGATGATAGCCAGAACGAAGGTCGATTTTCGAGAAACAAGTCGCACCTTGAAGTTGATCAAAGAGGTCGTCGATACGAGGAAGTGGATATCGGTTTTTGACTGTAAGTTTGTTGAGTTCGCGATAGTTAATACACATCCGAAAGGATCCATCTTTCTTCTTGACGAATAGAATGGATGCGCCCCAAGGAGAAGTGCTAGGGCGTATAAAGCCTTTATCAAGAAGCTCTTGAAGTTGGCTTGATAGCTCTTGCATTTCTGAGGGTGCTAAACGATAGGGAGCCTTCGCAACAGGAGTTGCGCCAGGGATGAGGTCAATACGAAAATCAACAGATCGAGGAGGCGGAGGACTAGGAAGATCCTCAGGAAAAACATCGGGAAATTGACAAACGATGGGGACATCACTTATGATTGGGCCTTTGTCTTTCTTCTCCACAACGGGGTAAGAAAGGCAAAGTACTACTTATGTAAGTACTTGTTCGCTTGGATACACGACATTAGCTTAAGACCTTTGGAAGGTTTCTCACCATAGATGTGTAATGAATCATTGTTAGGAATGGGAAGGCGAATGAACTTTTTGGAACAAACAACTTCAGCACGAACTCGCCTAAGCCAATCCATGCCTACTATGATATCGAAGCTTTCCAACTGCATGGGAATGAGGTCAATCGAAAACGTATGATCATTAAGATTCAAGGAGCAATTAGAAAGGACGGAATCAACGGTGATGGATTTCCCGTTAGCGACTTCGATAGTGAAAGGATTAGGCAATTTGGAACGTTCGCACTTAAGTAAAGGTTCAAGTTCGATAGACACACAACTTTTATCGGCACCAGTATCAAATAGACATGAAGCACAAATATGGTTGACAAGGAACGTACCAGTAATGAGGTCATTGGAGTTTTGAGCCTGTGCAGAGGTAAGCATGAAGGTTCGTCCTTTAGCAGGCTGAGGCTGCTGCTGCTGTTGAAGTTGAGGCTGCTGGTTGAGTAGAGGACAAACATTGGCGAGATGATTGAGATCGCCACATTTGTAACATGCTCGCAAGGAGTATTCTGACGTTGGGGTTAAGGTTGGTCTGGGTTAGGGTTAGGCATGATGGCTTGATTGTTTTGGGGTTGGCGACAATGGCTAGCGAATGCCCCATCCTGTTACAGTTGGCGCATTTTCGACAAGGGGTGGATGGGAGATGGTGGTATGTGTACCGTTCACATTTAGGCCAAGTACCAGTGTAGTTTCGTTTGGGTGGCTCAGCGTTTTGGGTAGAGGAGACAACGTTTAGTGGTGAAGGGGCAAGCGGAGTAACGACCGCGTTGTTCCGAACAGAAGCCTTCCGCTTCTTTTACTGTTGTTTTGTTTCTTGGCTTGGGAGGGAGGTGATTCGGTAGTGGTGGTGGCTTGGTGTGCATGCTTTGTGGAGACCTTGTCGTAGGCCCCATGATGAATGCAATTGTGGTTCATTTCAATCGTGATGCTATAAGCATCTTCGAGGGTTTTAGGGCTAGCGGCGGCGACATGGTTTGTTAGTACAGTTGAGAGGCAGTGAATGAGTTTGGCGATAGCCTTGGGTACGGTATCCATTTGCCCAGGGCAAAGGATACTCCATTGTTTGAAGCGCGCGATCAGTCCTTCGGTGTCGCTCCCTTGTTGAGTGAGATTCCAGAATTCGTTTTCGAGTTTCTGGGTCTCGTGAGGAGGACAAAACTGATCCTTCATGAGCTGCCTTAGCTCTTCCCAAGGTAACGCGTGGGCTGCTTCATTGCCACGCTTGTTTCTTTTGGTGGTCCACCACTCGAGGGCTCTCTCACGAAAGACCCCTGTGGCGTTCAAGGTTTGGAGCTCATCAGGGCATCCGCTTTGCAAAAAGGTGAGTTTGATCGCGTCGAACCAGTTCATCATCGGGGTAGCGCCATAATTACCAGTGAATTCCATGGGCTTACAAGCCATGAACTGTTTGAACTGGAACGTTGCTTTGGGAGGGTCCACCTTTGAGTCAACGGAGGACTTGAGAGTTTCATGGATGGTTTGGATTTGGCTTAGATGTTTGTGATAATCTTAGCCATCTGTTTAGCCATTTGTTCAGCTACTAACCCTACTAATTCCTGCTTGGAGATAGAGTCTCCTTGGTTGTTTGAACCCCTCTTGGAGCCCTTGGATTTCTTGGAAGAACTTGGAGAAGACATCTAGGGTTGAAATAGAAAGGAAAAAGGATGAGACTTGATCATAATGTAAGAAAACAAGTTTTGCATGTATAAGCATGGATAATTCACGTATGTTGCATGTATGTAGCGAGTATTTAATGAGTAATCAACAAGTGTAGTCACGTATGAAAGCGTATAAAGAGCGTAAATTTAGTTTGTTCTCGAGGATTATTATTGTTTTTTATTGCGTGAGGTGTGCGAATTTGTGTAACGGTTCAAAACGAATAAGGTAACAAGTATAAAATCACATAAAAATTGAGATAACATAAAAGATTGGCTCAATAAAACATGGGATTGTTTCGAGTAGAGAAACATCGACTATTCCAAAGTGATTAGTAAGATCTTTTGAGTTAGGGAACATGCTTTGGCCTAATAGGTAAAACGCTCTCGTCGAGAAGCGATTAACGGCATTTTACCCTTCCAGTTACTACATGTCCCTAGTCGATCGAAAATTCGAGACTTTAGCGAGATTGAAAATCGAGGAATGGGACTTAATCGACAAGGTGCGGGTTTCACCCCTAACTTGACGATTCGTACCCTAAGTGTGGTTGTTTCTTACTAAACGAGGAGTCGTTTGTAAGATCCACTAGAGTATGAAATGGAAGTTTCCATCAAGGTGTGGATATCACTCCTAACTTGATGGTATAACTTCGTGGAAATCAAATACACAGAATGAGGGATTTCACCAAAAATTGTAAGTCATTGGACCTATCTTGGTGCAATCGCCTCGTTTGCATCACGAGTGTCTTAAGTCTTCAAGTGTATTGTGTAAACGTCTTAGGAAAGACATTATGTAAGTTTTAACACCAAAAGAAAGGAAGGAGCAATGAGGAAGTATAAAGTTTTAAGCATGATGTAGGAATGGTCAAAACGGGACACTTAAGCTATAGACTAGGTCGAACATGTCAATTCTACCTAATTCCCTATAGTTATGGCTCTGATAACAATCTGTCACACCCCAACCGATGGCGGAAACATCAAGGCGGGACGAAAGAGATTGCTCATTGCTCATAATACTAATTGCAACAATATTTAATTAAATCGGATTTCATTTCATAAGTAAAATATTCGAGTACAATACATGGAAATTCAAATATAACAATAATCAAGGCAAAATTTGATACAACAATTATAAACCTAACGTCTATATGTGTATCTAGTCATCAACACTACTCCAATTTCATGGCATTAACTTCATCAACCTGTAACATGTTTTAAAATAGAGTTCAATGCAAAAGCAAAGGCGAGTACACAAGTTTGGTGAATACATAGCATAGGTATAAAATGTATAACTCAAATCCACATGGTAATTGTAAGCAAAGACTATACTAATCATGCACTACTAGATCAAACCCGAGTTTTCACAAAAGTTTACGAGATCGAGCTTCCCTCGTCGCAAAAGCGACAAGGCTAAAATGAGTATGATAATCTTAACATAACCCCGACGGGTGGTGTGCTACTCCTATAGCGCTATATATGTCAAGTTGGGCTAGCTAAGTTAATGATCAAGCATGTATAATTCTAGCATGTATCTAAGCATAACAAGCATCATGTATTAAGGATTGAGTATGTAAAAGCATAAATTTGTGATAAGTGTATTTTTATAAGTAAACATGTTACAACCCAAAAGTGAGAAAGCGGTAAATGGGTCGAGGGTACTCACAGTTTTGCTAAAGTATTCCACTTAGAGAATCCCGCGAGCTTGTTGTGATTAGGGTTTGGCACCTTGTCTTTTCTACAAGAAGAACATAGGTATGAGTATGAGTTTTAACGGAAGATTCGGATTATCGAGCATGATTACGGAATAAAGAATAATAAAGTATTAAAATATATAAAATAGTCACTAGGTATAGCACTCGTTTTTGACACTATGATAACCCATATGGGTTTGATGTGATTTCATAGGTTCAGGACCTATTAGAATCGTAACGAGGAACTACACACTTTAGTGATAAAACTTATTAACTTGATAGGTGATTATGTATTCATTATCAAGGTTTCGGTTTGGTATATTATATAGTCCATAGGTTTATATATAGTTATATAGTCATGTAGGAGGTGGGAGGATGAACCATCCACTTTGGAACCTCTTGGTGTCATGTAAGTCAAGTAGGAGGTGGGAGGATTAACCATCCACTTTGGAACCCCGATTGGATTCACCACTACGCAAGTGTCATAGACACAAAGAGGGTCATGAAAATAGAATTACATAAACTACATAAAATAAAGAATTCTTCACTAAAGCTTCATATCAACTGAGTAAGCAAATAGGGTCGTGCATCCCGTACATCCTTCATCGGGGATGTGGCGTAGCCTTGTTACTCTATGAAAGTCGAATAGGCCTTAGTGGTATAGGAAATCATCAATTGTTGTGTGGACTTTTATGTAGGATAGCCCAAGCTAACCTTGTAGTCTCACTAACATCAAGTTCAAGACTTGGCAACACTTGTGAGCTAAAAGCTCTTTGAAAACAAAAATTTTAGGGTGTTAGAACAGCCCTTAGTTCATATAAACAAGCTTGGTTAGGCTTCCTTAATCATAAGTGTGATTAGGAGCACAAGAACTCAAGTTTGTTGAAGGTAAAACCGTAAGTTTTAAAAAGATTTGTTCAAAACAGAAAGTTTGGAGCCCTTTTCGGGGAACTTCCAGGTCTGAATTCTCCAAGGAGAGACCATGGAATCATACCCAAGGTTAATACAAGTAAGTAGGAAAAAGAATAAAGTAAATCGGCCAAGAAATGAGTGAGTTATGCTCACTTTTGTAAGAGGTGTTGAATCTGCTTGAACTCTTGATTTCAGCCGCGATTTGGAATGTTTGAGAGTGAATGGGGAGTGTTTAGAAAGTGAAAAATGCTTGGAGGAGGGTTGGATTATATAGGGGATGGATTAGGGTTTCATTGGGTTGGGCTTTGGGAGTGTTTAGTGGGCATTAAGGCTTGAAACAAGCCCAAACACACCCTTAAAAGTGGGCTGCCATTTTTTTTGCTAATTAAAGGTTATTAATTGGTTAATTTGTTACCTTTTAATTGGGTTATGAACTTGTAATAAGGTGTGGCATGATATTCCCAATGTTTGGTTATTATAACCTAAGGTTTTATAAGCAAAAATAACATGTTTTGAAAAGATTAATCTAGACTAACACTTAACAAGTTTGTAACACAAAACGAAGTTTCAAATAAGTGTAACTCTCGCGATTGAATGATTATAATTTCCGTGATTGAATAACCAAGTATCTTGTATGAATGAAATGCTTTAAGAATTACAATTACACGAGAACTGTTTACGAGTTAATTTATGATACGAAGTATGTTAATAAACGTGTGTATCAATCGATGTATAAACATGTATAAGTAATGTATATTCCACATAAAAATTAATTTCATTACGATCAAAGTCTCGAATTTACAATGATTCAAGATGAGATACGATTACAAAGGAAAGAGTTTCCGAAAAAGAAATATGATACAATATTTCTTAAAAACGGAAAGCTGCGAAAAGCGAGGTGTTGCATATGTGTTCACCATTTGCTTTGTATGAAACTTGTTGGTTTGCTTCAACGTGTGCATTCATTAATTTCTGCCAAACCGTCAGGTAGTAGATTAAGCGCTATAGGTGTGAGACATTCCACTTCATTTGTTTGTTTTGCTTATTTGCTTTTTGGGAAGTGGAGGATGATAGAATCTGTTAAACATGTCAGCTTAGGTTTGAATGTACCACCGTGACCCATACTCGTTAAATGCAATATGCTTAGTGTTCTACATGTGCCATATGAATTGTAAATAAAATATTTTGTTACATGATTTACTATAAAACTTATGTTGCTCGCCAGCTTTTTAGCTGACCCATGTTTTTCTCACCCATGTTTTTCTCACATATGTTTCAGGTGGTAACAATTGATGATGATTTGCAAGCTTTCTATCACTTAGGAGCATGGAACTTTTTGCCTTAGTTAAACTTTAAACAATTATTATGTCTTGTTTTGGACAAATTGTTTCGTTGTTTGTTTGGTTTGGTTGTTGAACATGAATTTGACTTAATATTATATTTGAACTTTAATTAGCGCGATGTGTCTTTGAGCATCCTATCATACGTGGCGCCCCGACGTTTCCGTCTTCGGTTGGGGTGTTACAGATTGGTATCAGAGCCTAGGTTATAGGGAATTAGGTTATTAGAATGTTTTGACCTGGACTATAACCTTCATATGACACCAAACGTGAGTTATCTCATGTACCTTATGTTTTGTAATATCTTGGTTGTCTTAATCCTTACCCCTGGTTTTGCTATACCCTAGTTTCTTGATTTTCTACATGTTACTAAATCATCATCTATCGTTAGATGATTTAATTTCTTATCTTTAGGCTTAATACCTTAAAACATTTTAAAATCTCGTCAACGTCTTAGTTTCAGACAATTATTATGTGAACCAAAATATTTTGATTACTCAATTTTTTTATTTATTTAAAAAAATAATAATTACAACCCTCGTGTCGTTACTTTACCATGTTATCTTTTGTGATATGCCTTTATTTGAATTTTTTTTATACTTATGCCATGACATCTCACAACACTTTGCGCACCCCTATTATGTTCTCAATTTCTTTTGAAATGCCATTTGGTGTTTACTCTCGCTCATGCCTTAAAATTTCTGTTGATTGGATGAATCTTTTTAATGTGTTCCTATATAACTAGTTATCTACAATTTATTTTATCTAACTGATTTGATTAGAAAGTTTTATATTAAAAGTATTTTTGGTTCTTTAAAGATGAGGGATAATTGATAAATTGGTACTAATTAGATAAATAAATTACACACTTATCAATTTATCTTAAAGTGTATATGGTCAAGAAAACTCCTAACTATCCAAGCGATGATGGTCTCTGATCTCATCTGAATATTTTAGATCTAGGAAAACTTGGTAAAACAAGACACGTACCTTGTGGATAATAAACCTATAAACAACTAGTTATTTTTTTGTGACATTTGGTTAAATACCATAAAATTGTAATTATTTAATAAGTCCTCGTGAATATGTTTAAATACTTGTTTTCAATATTAGTTATTAATATAAACCAATTGCTTTTTTTTAATCATTGGTAAGCAAATTACAACATCTAAACCCTAGACTTCTCAAGTCTTAAATCTAAAGAAAAAAAATAATCATAATAAAATCATTTTTCCCACCCACCCTACTTTATAGAAGCTCATAACAATTATCTATTGAACATAACTTCTTTTAAAACAAGTTGCAACCCTGTTTTCCTATACCTAAAAAAATAAATTGTCAACTAATACAAATATCAATATTTGTCACCTCATTCTACCTGATTTTCTTTTGAAAACTTGTGTGCCCAAAATTTACTCCTGTTTTACTAAACTTGTACTTATACAAATACCGTTGAAATCCCTTGACTCTTATGAACTTTCAAAGTTCAACAAACTCAACTTATTGTGTCTTTTTACAACTAGCATATAAACATTTAACCTTACACATTCATTTTTCCAAATATCTTGAACACCTCTTGACTATTCTTTTTTTTTTCGTAGTAGTATCTTTATCTGAAAAATATGTATTTACTGTATAAAATAATCTCGAATTTCCCTTATCATCTTTATGTCATATGCACACCCATTTGATTACTCGTGCGTGAAAATATGTGTATCCGATCCTAGCAGTTTTGTTTCTTACAAGTCTAAACTACTATTGTGCTTCCCATTATACGCAATCGTACTTGGCATGACTACACGTTCCTTATCGACCCTACCCTGTATGAACATGATCTTTACGAAACTCATGTTGTTTGTGTGTCGTGTTACCAATCTGATGCAAAACTCATGTTGCACGTGTTGCTTGTGTTGTTGGTGAGGTGTTGTTTATGTTGTAGCAAAACTTGTGAAGTTGAGTTAGTGGTGTCCGTTGCCAAACTAGTGTCGGCTTTGTCATTGTTGTTGTTGTGGTTGTCATTGCCTTCAACATTTGTTTCTTTAAACTTATTTATCCATTTGATTTGTATTGCTATGAAACTCGTGTTGTTATAAAACTTGTATTGCTATGAACTCGTTCTACGTCATTGTTGTTGTTGTTGTTATTGTGGTTGTCATTGCCTTCAATGTTTGTATCCTTAAACTTATTATCCATTTTATATGTACTGCTATGAACTCGTGTTGTTAAAAACTTGTATTGCTATGAACTCGTTTTCTACGTCATTGTGTTGTTATTGTGGTTGTCATTGCCTTCAATGTTTGTATCCTTAAACTTATTAATCCATTTTATATGTACTGCTATGAAACTCGTGTTGTTATAAAACTTGTATTGCTATGAACTCGTTTGTCTACGAAACCTTTGTTTCCATAAACTCATTTACCTATGAAACCTGTGTTGATATGAAAGCTTTGACCTATGTAACTAGTTCTACCATGAACTTTTAATCTATGAAAAAGTACTGCTAATGAGCAACGATTGATAATTATGATTGCTATAAACATATTAGATAACTATTATGAACTTATCTTAACTGTGATTGTTACGTTGAACTATGATTGAAATACTAAACTAGGTTGTTATATTAACTATGGCTACTATAAGACCTATTTAACTTAACCGACCGTGAGTATAAATACTATGAACTTGCTGATTTTTGGGACTTGGTGTTGAAACTTATTTAGTTGAGAACTCGATTTGTCCTTAGCTCAAATGTCGAAGGAATGTGGTTCCTTGTACCTACACTATAATCTAGGAGTTTTTATGTTTGTATAATTTTTGTCCCCCACATTACAAGATGAACTATGTGGACTATGCAATGAATCGAGTAATTGCGGTACACACGTAATTATAAAATTCGGTGCATGGAATTCATAGTGAGTTTTGTCGTGTGTTGTAGTATAGAGCCTATAGTTATCTAGGATAACGAGATGAATGCAATATGGTAGGGGCATGGGGGATACGCCGATAGTACTTTCTACATATAAGTGTTCCTATTATATTATAAAAAATAGCGTTATTCGAGTCACTTAAGTCACTTAAAATTCTTAACCTTGACCAATGTTAGTAGGAGCTATTATCTAGTGCTATCTTATGTGCATGATGAACCACATTTAAAACAAATTCTAAACAACCACTTGCCACCATTCTAACTTCAAATGATGCATCCCATTATTGTGAACCAAAGTACACATCAATTCCATGGACGAATGGTCATTACTTATTGTTTAAAATTCTCCTGAAACGGACTTTTTCGTGCTCAAACCACTTTTACCTCTCAAAAACCAACGATATAAATCATTACTTTTACATTACACCCTTTCAAATATTTGCAACCATATCCAACAGACTTTTACGTTTAAATTTCGGGACGAAATTTCTTACAGTTGGGGAGACCGTAACAACCATGATCTTCCAGCTTTGTCAATGTTTTCTGGTTTGTTTTCACCGAATTTGCACCACCATTTATTATTATATTATTATTATTATATTTATTATTATTATATGAGTTTTAAATAGATTCTATAAAAGCTTCTTGTAGTTTTGGAAAGATATTTTTTGAGTAAAAAAAAGTTTGGGTTATTATTGCAATATACTCGAAACTTGAGGGACCATCAGAGACATGATCCGAAACTCTTTATCAAAGAGGAAACAGCCTCATTCTTCTTCGCTGTTCCGTTTTCGGCAATTCCGGACTTCCCGAGGAATCTTAAATTCAGCGATATGGTGCATATTTTGTTCCCTTTTCGATCTGGTAACAACCACAACACATACCAAACATAATTTGTCTCAAATAAAATTTTAAACAAAACAATCAATCCGACCGGATCTCTTCCTTTCTGTCGGTTGAATGTTGTGTGTGTGTATATATATATACGAGATCGCAGAAAACCCTATTCGAACCTTTACACCACGTTAATTTCACGAACAAAACTCCTCTGCAACGTTGGACCCTCGCCAGATCGTTCAAGACTCCGGCCAACCTTCATCCTTTCATACACTACGCTGAGTTTTGCCGTCACCGCGTCAATCAACTATTCGGTAAGCTCCGCCATTTACTCGGTTGTTCCTCGTTAAAAAGCTCACAATTTGACTCACCTTCTTTGATTCTTAAGATGTCTCCGTTTATTCCAACGACGACCGTTGTTTTGATCCTTGGTTCGGTTGGTTTATTTGATTGATTGGTAGCTCTTAAATTTTGATTCGTTGCCGGAGACTAAAGGATCGTTTAATAAAAATATGGTTTGCAAAAGACTTACTATATACTTCAATACAAAAGAGATTGGGTTGTTTTTTTTTTTTTTCGATTTTCCGTACTAGATATAGGTATATAAAGATGTCTATTAGGATGTGTGTGCCTATGGTTTGTTGAGTATGAGAATTGTGCTAATTGAAAAACACCACAACTGTCATTACTCCTGTGCATGAGTACCCCTTTGCTAATTAGATTTAACTAGCAATGCAATAAATTAATTTTCACATTACTGATCGTTCGTTTTTAAAGCATAGGTAATACAACTTAGTAGCTTTCTCAGTTTCCATTTGTCAATAGTTTCGGGACTTTTCAACATATACAAAAATTATTTAAGAACCTTTGAAATTATGTAATACCAACATTGTTATTATAAAATACTACATTTGTTTATGTTATTATTATTAAACACATGACAGTGATAAAGAAAAAAAAATAAGGACCTCTTAACCAATTTTACACTTAATATTTCTTTGTTTTTAGCTTTGAAAATAAAGTCTATTAAATTTTCATTTTGAATCCTACGTGTTTAAAGAAAATAAGTGATTTGTCAAGTGGGTTAAACAATAACAAACTAATTCAATGTATTTTCTATTTATTTATTTGTCAAGTGATTGATATTCATGAAATCTACTAACCCGTATTAAGTTTGATTATATATTAGAAAATGATCCAGATAAAAAAAAAGGTTTCATTTTGTTTTCCTAAATATCTGATTTAACTAACGAGCTACATATTTTATAATTGAGAGTGGTTAATAAAGAATAAAGTCCTCGTCGCCGGAACACCAATAAGACAGTCATGCTTCTCAAACTTAATTTGAAATTCTAATTAGCCTATAGGTTCACGCCATTCGTTGAGGCAGACCTGTACGGCCATGCCTTGCTCTACTTACTAAAATAAGAATATTACTTTGGGACTCCTCCAACGCCTGCGTTATAAACAACTTCATGAGATTCTTTGCTAGCTAAGGTGAGTATATAGTTCCCCTTTTTACCTCTTTTTGGGATGAAACATATGTTGCATTAAATTTTGCTTAAACGTTTATGCAATTCATCACTTTATGGCTTATGTGTTCACCATTTGCTTTGTATGAAACTTGTTGGTTTGCTTCAACGTGTGCATTCATTAATTTTGGCCAAACCGTCCGGTAGTATATTATAGCGCTATAGGTGTGACGACCTATCTCCACTTCCATTTGGTTTTACTTATTTTACACATTTTGCTTATTTGCTTTTTGGGAAGTGGAGGATGATAGAATCTGTTAAACATGTCAGCTTAGGTTTGAATGTACCACCCGTGACCCATACTCGTTAAATGCAATATGCTTAGTGTTTTAATGTGCCATATGAATTGTAAATAAAATATTTTGTTACATGATTTACTATAAAACCTATGTTGCTCACCAGCTTTTTAGCTGACCCATGTTTTTCTCACATATGTTTCAGGTGGTAACAATTGATGATGATTTGCAAGCTTTCTATCACTTAGGATCATGGAACTTTTTGCCTTAGTTAAACTTTAAACGATTATTATGTCTTGTTTTGGACAAATTGTTTCGTTGTTTGTTTGGTTTGGTTGTTGAACATGAATTTGACTTAATATTATATTTGAACTTTAATTAGTGCCATGTGTCTTTGAGCATCCTATCATTTCCGTCTTCGGTTGGGGTGTTACAAGGAGCTTTCCTTGAAACTAAGTCAGTGTCATGTCTTTGAAGTCAGGGGATGTTCTCATCACTATAGCAATAATGTCCCACTTCTCAGGGAGAGATCTTAGAAATCGGTTACCTAAAGTTGATTTAGAAAATTCTTTATTAACCAGCTTTAATTCACTGATTAGACATGAAAAACGTTCAAATTGTTGTGTCAATGATTCTCCTTTGACATGAGTGAAAGTTTCGTATTGTTGGTTAAGGATTTCTCGAGTGTTCTCGATAACGTCCTCTGTTCCACCAAATTGCTCTTTTAGTGCATCCCATAACTCTTTGGCACTTTTACAATGCAACAGGCCATCATAGATATCATTCGACAGATCCATAGCCACGATGCTAAAGGCTTTGGCATCTAGCTCGATTTTTTGATAATCCTGCTCTGATTAATTCTCCGGCTTATTTGGCTCAAACATATTGGAGTTTCGGCACTAGGTACCATTGGAATGTGAGGTCCGAATACAACGGACTTACAACACCCTATATTTTGCTGAGCAAGTATATGACCTATCCTATGTTACCAGATGTTAAAATTGGATCTGACAAGTATAGATGATTTAATACAGAAGTTGGTATTATGGGGATCATTTTGTGCCATTTTCTTTTTTTCTTTTAGAGAAAAACAGAGTATGTGATAGACACTTTTAAGTTATTCACTTTACAACTCTGAGCTACGAACATTATTGGATCTTTGTTGAGCTGATCTTTGTATGTTAAACTGATTGTGAAATCAAATTTAACGTGACTAAGCTCTGATACCAATTGTTAAGTATGAGTTTTCAAGGTTTGTGATAAACAACGATTAAGCTAAAAAAATTGTATTGTAAATAAAGATAAGTACTCACAAACGAGAAATCATCATCGACATTTATTTTTCATTAATCATAAGATTCAAATGTTTTACAGAATGATTAACTCTACAGACTCCCCTTCAGACTAATCATTATAACAATTCTGTTTGTACAAAAGAAAAGGTGTTGTGTAGGGATGAATAGATCTCTAAAAGGTGAGATCTATTTGTACTAAGTACGAAAGCTCTGTTTGTGATTGGCTGACATCACCCGGATAGTGACATCTAACATTCCTAACAAAAAAGATTCCACAGATGTTACAACAGACTTTAGGTCTTCAACAGACCTTGTTTCTCCATAAATAGTGGTTCCAAGGCTTTGAACAGATGTTTGCTTGTCTTCAACAGATGCTATGATTTAGGTGTTCAAGATTCACTATCTTGGGGGGAATCTGGTTCAAATTTCTATTATTTCTTGATCACTTGATCATATTTTGGCTTTTGAATATCATTTGTACTTTTGTAGGTTCAACATTATGTACGGACATTTTATGTATTACTGAATGATCTGATTAGTATCTAGCTAGGACACTAAAAAATGTGACAACATGAGTCTATAACCAAACCAAGATGACAACTGCGCCCACAAATCGAACCACAAAATCAAGAACATTCTTGATTGGCAATTACAAGCACATCTCGTGATGATTGGAGCGACCAATCAAAAATGGGGGTGTCAACCCAATAGATCTATTCGAGAATTCTATAACTATAAACATAGCCAAGCTCAAATAACCCATGAACACATACAAATCACATATCATATCTATAACTAGCATACTTGTAAATGAACATTGCATGCCCCCCCCCCCCCCCCCGAAATTATAAAACAATAAAAAGGGTTCGTGAAACTCCCATGGATTCCGTGTACATGCTAACAAATAAAATTAAGTCTGAGAAATGAAACTCAACTTACATGTGTCCTAAAGTATATAAGACAATAATGGTCTAATACTGTCTACATGGCAAGTTGATTACCCAACTTATTAGACTCAATGAGATGTTTATCCTTATGAAAAATATTTAACTTAACGAGCAGCTGGTGATTAATTATCCAATTATTTACAGTTATATATATATATATATATATATATATATATATATATATATATTAATAATACATAATTTCATATGACACCGGGATCCCATCCCGAAACCTTGTTTAACAATCTGTGTCAACGCGCGACCAATTAATTATATTTATTCTTAAAATGAATATATACTTTTCAAACACGATACATAGTTGGAAAAGTAATATATCTTATATTATTTTTTTTTATCAAAACCGTTGGATTACACGAACATCACCACACATATACACATCGTATATCATCAACTTATAAATTTAACCAATGTTGGGATCTCATCCCAAAATATCATTTGAAAACTCGTACCGTCACATATCACATGTCTGGATCGTTTAATAAATATATATTCTAAAAATATATTTATTATTTGGAAATTTTCAATATCCATCGTATATCAAAATCGACTAAGTATCCATATTTATATTTAGATAAACATATACTTATTGAAAACTCATCAAGATAGTGTGGAAACAATACATTTTATATCACAACACTATCACATATTCACATATTGATCACTTAGCAACCCAAAAATATATATATACAATCATATATATATGGGTAGGTTCATTTGTGAACAACCCCTTTGATTGTGAACTCTAGTGAACTAATCCTAGCACTTGATTATCCATACATAAGTGTAAATCAATAATCAGGATTTGTTCACTCAGTTCACCAATATACTAGTATTCACTCTAGAACCCCACTCTCTCTCTCTATATATATATATATCATATTCTCAACCAAGATAATCTAATCATGCATTAAAAATATATATTTTCATAAAATATATATCTGCATCATTTTCTTGAAAATTCACATGTAACATTTATTATCATGCGGCAAGTCTATTTTCACATAAAATCACACGAACAATTTTGTCTAATCACAAGAATCACAACAATTTCGTCTAACACGTGAATCACAACAAACTCGGTTAACACGTGAATCACCACAATGTCGTCTAACACACGAATCACTATAATTTCGTCTAACACATGAATCTCAACAATTTTGTCTAACACATGAATCACAACAATTTCGTCTAACACGTGAATCACAACAATTTCGTCTAACACAATAATCACATATCCATCATGATAATAATCACATTCATCAAACAAATATATTTTACCAACTTAGTCTTTCCATATACCTATTCACATAATTGTCTACAGTTCTATTGTTTTCAAGTAAGTTTACCGAATAGTTGTTTACTCGATTTTCTAGAAATTATTATCCAACAATTTTTACTCTTAGACTTTAAAAATATATATATTGTACTTAAAATATTTTCTAAGTCCAGATTATATAAAATTTTAACAAATGTATCACATACTTGGATTTTGATAAAAAAATACCGTTTTTCACATAAAATGATAGATTTTTCACCAAACTATACTTACATGTTTAGAAACTTTAGTCGACATTAAATCACCAAGTCTTATTTCTAACATCATAACATAGTAATTATCACTTACTTAACATGTAACATAATCATATCATAAAATCAGCAAGCTTAGCATTTTTCATACGAAATTACATACTTTACCACACCAACCTTGCTATTTTTCATATGTTATCATTTTCACCATTTCCTATAATAAAAATAACTATTTTTAGATGTCTATAGTCTATTTTGAACATTTTCATAGCATCAAACAAAAATCCACCAAATTCATCATCCTAACATAACAAGATCAATACTCATGCATTTTCAACAATCTAAGCAACATATCTAATTTCACCATGATCATCATCCAAAAATTTCACCATGTTCATCCATCAACATAGTCACTTTCATTCTTGTTAAGATCAATCCCATGAAAAAAACAATCAACATCACAAAATTTAATATTCATCCATGCATGATCAAGATTTTACCAACATTCCAAAATCAACAATTTTCCACCATCATGCATACATATCCGTCCATATATATACACACTCATTTTTAAAACATAATCAACTAACATATGATTATCCAAGCAATACCCGTAATTATTTTATCAAAGACATCATCAATCTATTGTTTTTATCATACTTTCAAGAATCAAAACATACACCTACACACACATATATATACATACAACTCTCTCTCTCTCTCTTACACACACACACAATATATATAATATACAAGACACATTTTTAAACCCATTTCATCCATTGTTTCTTTTGTTTTAGAAAAACATATTAAAACATCTCATTAGGTGATTCATCTTGTACATTTATAACACATAAACCTAAATTAACAAGAAAAGGGATTAAAGATTACCACTAGCACTAAGCTAGGTGATTCTCTTGGGTTTTGAGGTTCTAGCTCCAAGTTATGCTCCAATCCTTTCAAAAGCACCTCAAAACATGAAGATTGAAGCTTGATTTTTGTGGTTTTGTTGAACAAAAATGGAAGATGGTTTTGTGTGTGTGTGATCGTGAGATATAGAGAGAAAGAAAGGAATTGTGATTATTCAAAATCAGAAGGAAAGAGAATAATAGTAAATCTTGGGAACATCTTATTGCAAACCCAAGTTCCCAAGACATGCAAAGGAGTCTTACAAGCTACAACAACATGATAAGGGGTACGGGGGTGGGGTTGCAGCTGAATTGGGAGGAAAGAGAAAGGTAATCATGTGTGGTTTTTTAGTGTAGTGTGTTGGAGTGTTCTACTTAGGTGTTTAGGGTGTAATGAGGGTTAAACAAAACTTAATTAGGGAGCTTTATGTAGTTCTAATCCCTTTTATATTGATCAATATACTAGACAGTGTTAAGTAAATAATTACACATAGTCTAATGTTAATATTGGTGCAGAAATGTTAATTAGTGAATAAATTAACAATAACATGCGAAAACTGAACAAATTTTTTTGGTTTTCACACAATTTTACACCGAATCACGTAATAATGCCAATAATTTAATGGTCCAGGCATATTGGAACAGTTTAGATATTAAAATTCACCGGGTGATCACCAACGTTCGTTTCGTATATTTTTACCGCTACGCGATATCGTAATAACTAACATTTATTGAATGCAAACCCATGCATATAAATGGGTCTTGCTAGACTTCTATAGACTCAATTAATCATGATTAAGTCTAAATGTATGAAATTTATGTAAAACATGTTTCATTACATGTACAGATAATCTCTCAGATGCATCGGTTGTCACACGTAGTACAACATATTGCATATGTATAATATCATGAGTAACCTATATTAGTAAAAAAAGTATAACATACCCACCCACATACCCTCTATATATGGAGAAATTTATATATGCTAAAGTTTTAACATCGACATGAGTGTCAAAGATATATGTGAAGAGATCTCAGGTACTCCAATCCTGTTGATTAATTGTATGATGTCCACCAAGAGTTTAAAAAATAATAAGCGATGCAATGTATGTATACATTATACTGTGCAATATTATTACAGAGGATGAAGATTATGCTATATCTTAAGGCTGAAGCCACACCATAATTTGAACATAACCTGAATCAATAGTGAATGAAATGGTGAAACTAATCGTGCACTTCAATCTCATTTGATTTATTACACATAGACGTTTGGACGTAAACGACAAATGATCCCAAAAGTGAATGACAATATTGTAAAAAAAGTTGTTTTGGATGAAACTGACAAACATGCCTAAACCTCGGGGACAATTTTGACAATTTACTCTTTTAAAAATTTCTCCGGTTTTATAATTCATGAATATAGGTTTACATTTTAAGTATATTTCTAATATTAAACAAATTAAAAATAAATGTAAAGGTGATGTTAATTATCTATTATCTATTATATTATATTATATTATATTAATTTACAAAATGGTTTTGTGTGTAACTTTTACTATTCAACTTTGTACAAGTGTTCATTGCTTTATGTACTAATGTGTAAAGCATACTTGAATTTCTTTTTGTTTTTATTTTTTATCATGTAATTTGAATTCATATAATTGTTAAATATCCATCACATGGTGTTACATATTGTTTTCTATACTTTTCTACCAAAAAGTGTACATAGTTGTGTTATTGTAATGACATCTTTCTATCATTCATCAACGTTTCACGTCAATTTTTTTGGTTTCACGGTTTCGTCATTACATGTGAGTCCTAAAAATAATTTTATATTTTGAAATTTCTAAATACATGTTTGATGTGATAGGAAGTATATATTATTATACAATAGATAAAGATCATGTACAAGAGAAAATTCTTGTATGAAGTGTAGGAGACAAGCTCAACCATTAATCTTCAAAGATCAATGGCTTAAAAAAGGCAGTGACATTTTCGTAAATATAAGGTTAAAAGAATTGAATAAACAAATAGAGAAAGGGTATTCTGGTTCTTTCTCACTTGAACTCTTCCCCTCTTGATTTTCAAACGGATATAACTTTTTCATACGTTAATTTTTTTAACAAAAATTACATCGTATTAACGAGCATTTCATTCTCTTTAATTCGGGCAACATGTTGCTATAGTTTTCATAAAAAAATTACATTATTTTGAATACTCATTACGTGATTTTGACAACTGATGTATTGCAAAATACATCTATTTATTCAAGTCAGTATGGATAGGTGGATCCTGCACCCGAGTTTCAGGTTTATGGTCATGGTGGTGGTGATGATGATAGTGATGACGAGGAGATGGAGGAGGAGGAGGAGAGCAATGACGAGGATTGCAGCAATTGGAGTTAAATGGAGTATTTTTTTAGTTTATTTTTCTTATTATGTTATTTTAATCTTTAATCTGGTCTGTATGTTATTTTGAATAATTTTAAACGGTTAGTAGGGATGGGGTTGGTTGCTTGGTTTGTGTTGGATGATGTTTGTAGACACTTTATCTATCTATGCTATGTTGCTATGTTTATTTTGCTTTGATAGGTATTGTGTGTTTTTGCCGCTTTCGTACGCGTGTGAGAGGTTAGGAATTGTTTGCTGAGTGTGTTCAGATTGGCGGGCATATATGGAATTGACTGGCACATTGACAGTCTCGCATATCAGCTAAGTCGTTTCACTTGTATATTTTGTATATTCTATTTATTTAGTTTTTTTTAGTTTTTATTTTAGTAGTAGTTGGTTAGTTTTGAGTCGTATTCTCTTTCTAGCATTAGAGACAATGCAATTCCTAAGTGTGGGGATGCGATAGATAGTGTAAATATGAGTCGCAGAGTTGGTTTAGCCGTTAAAAAAATGGAAAATACAAAAAAATTGGAAAAATCCAAAAAAAATAAAAATAGAAAATGTCCTTCGTTTAAAGAAGTTGGCAAAATAAAAACAGAAAATGATAGAAAAGTCGGTTGTGTTCGGGTTTTAAATAATAATAATAATATAATAATAATAATAATAATAATAATAATAATAAAATATGAGTAAAGCGAACTTGTCTAACTTGGGATGTGTGAGTAGGCCCGACTTGGTTCTAGGTTCCTTTGATCTTAATACATTTAAACGTTAGTTTGCTAGTGGGTGCTCATCTAGGAAAAGTAGATAGCCGAAACCGCCAATAAGAGTATAAGGAATGCGGTTATAACCTAAAATTGTTAGAATTTAAATAGAATAATTGAGCTAGATGGAAATAAAAGACGATGCTTATGTAATCTTCGTTGGAGATGGTGACTCTGAATTAGATTTCCTCTAGGATAAGTTGAATAAAATGCTAAAAATTACCGACACTTACATTGTCGCTCTCGGGGATGGTGACTCTAGTTGAGACGACCTCTGGGTTAGGTAAAGCAAAAGTCTAGTGCTCAAAGAAAAAAGGAAAAAAAAAGAAGAAAAGAAGTGAAAAAAAGTTGATTTTAAATTCTCTTAATTTGGAATAAAACGGTTAGGAAATGAGTCGAATGATTCGTTCATTTTGTTCTATAAGCATGAGGCGGGATTAGGTGAAAAGAAGCTTCTAGCGTGAGACCCTAGGTAGATTGACCATACTTGAACTAAATTTGCATGATAAGGGCTTGGAACCGAGCAAGGGTTTAAGAGGATAAATATACTTGCAATAGCGGTTAACACAAGTTTTTAATATTAATGAATAATTTAATTTTTTGAACTCGAATATTTTCGACTATGATTCCGTTGCATAATTCTTTTTCAGGGATGAAAAAAGAGTAAGTGCGGAGATATTTGATGTATTGCAAAATACATCTATTTATTGTGTAGAGTTTGTATATATTCCGTATCATTTTATTTCGTTTTCGTCATTAGGATAGTTTCTTTTGATAGTTTGTTATTATGCAGGTCCCGATGATGAATAGAGTAGAAAACTGTAAAATTGGCTTAAAGGAAGTTAACAGTGGGAATCGGGACGAGTCGAAGCTGAACAGGAAAGTAAAACGGAGAAGTCTGGCAAAACATGGCCGTCGCGTCGCGCGACCTTAAGAAGGAGAGGCTACGCGTAATGCGTAGCCATTAAGTTATTGTTTTCTGAGAGCTACACGCCACGTCATGCGGAGCTGTTATTGAAGACCCGTCGCGTAGCGCGATGGGGTTGTTGTGTTGATACAAATTGTTATTTGTAACGCCCGGTTTTTACATACTTTCCTTATTTAGAAACTCGTGTTGTAATTTCTATTTTCGGAAACTTTGTAATCTTGTATTCGTTCTTCGTTGTAATCATTGTAATCTGAGACTTGCATCATAATGAAAACACATATTTTATCCTTATTCGTGTTATACATATTCATACGTTTATGCTTGATACTTGGAAACGTGACAAACTCGCAATTACGTGACATCATACTTCATACTAGACTTATACATGATGCTTATACTTAATCTTATTCGTTTCATACATGTGTGATCATTGGTACTGCTCCATATGCCTAGAAACCTTTAGGTGTTCATAAAGCATCAATATATAACATTTAGACATGTTCCAAACCATTAAATCAACAAATAAGAAATTCAATTTTGCCCGAAGGCCTTGCGAACGTATGGTCCCCCCCTTACGGTCCGTAAGGGGGTCTGGCGGGCAGTTTGTTTGAATCAGCCGCGGGTTTGCACGAAATCCCAATACAAACTCCTACCCAATCACCTCTAAACCTCCATTAATAACCTCCTATCAATCCAAAACTCTTCCTATTAATACCAAGCTTCTCCAAGCAATTTCACACTTTTAACACTCTCAAATCTTTCTCAAAACACTCCATAATCTCTGAAATATCAAGAACTTTGGCAGATTCATCCATCTTTACAAAAGTGAGCATAACTTGCTCATTTCTTAACCTTTTTGCTTGATTCTTCTTTCATAACAATTGGATTAACCTTGGGTTTGATTCCACAGATTCTCCTTGGAGAATCCAGAACTGGAAGTTCACCTAAAGGGCTCCAAACTTTCTATTATGAACTAAAACTCTTAAAACTTTATTTTACCTCCAACAACCTTGAGTTCTCATGCTCCTAATCAAGTTCATGATTAGTGAACCCTAACCAAGCTTGTTTACATGTAATAAGGGTGTTCTAACACCCTAAACTTTCTTTTTTACATGAGCTTTAAGCTACAAGTGTTGCCAAGTCTTGAACTTGAAGCTAGTGTGACTACAAGGTTAGCTTGGGCTATCCTACATCCAAGTCCACACAACACTTGATGTTTTCTCATTCCATCTTAAGTAGCTTGCTAGTTGAAAGTGACACAACCCCGTCTAGCCTTCGACTTGTGTCGATGCCGGCTCACCGAGTTGTATCTTACTTGGCTACTTAGTATAGCATGTAATTGATTATTCTTGTTCTTGACCCTCCTTGTTGTCTATGACAACTTTTGTAGTGGTGAACTTACATGAGGTTCCTAAATGGATGGTTATACCACCTACCTCCTACATGAATTCTATGACATCCTTGTGGACTTATGATATACCTATAACAATTATAATCTATATAATATATACTTGAAACTGAAACCTTGATGATGACTAAATAATCATATTCAAGTTACTAAGTTTAATCACCTAAGTGTTTAGTTTCTCGTTATGATTCTAATAGTGTTAACCTGTGAAAACATATTAACCTTTATGGGTTCTCATAGTGTCAAAAACAAGTGCTAGACGTTGGTGAATACTTTCGTACACATTATTTTGTTATGCTTATTCCAAATTCTGAATCTTCCATCAACATCCAATACTCACACCTACGTTTTCCTCTTGTAAGGATAACTCAGTGTCCTCCCGCAACCAAACAACTCTTCACGAAATCGTCAAGTCGGAAAGCTTGCAAAACCGTGAGTACACTCGACCCACTTTTGTTTATATCACTTTTGGGTGTAACATGTTTACTTTATACAAAATCACTAAACTTATGCTTTATACCATGCACGAAACAATCCAATATACATAAACGCTTTGATAAATTACTTGATGCTTATATTTGGACCATTCTTATGTAATACCATAGTCATTAGCTTATCTTAAGCCTCCATTTGACATGTATAGCGCTATAGGAGTAAGGATCACCCACTCGTGAACAAGAGGTCATGTTAAACTATCATTATTTCGCGTAAGCAAGAGGTTTGACTAGAAATATTGCATGCCATGTATAATGCTCTTGTAATAAACTTAGTTGCCATGTGGATTCGTTTTAAACCTTACTCGTATACATATTCTTATGCTTAAACTCGTGTACTCCCTTTTCTTTTGCATTGAGCTTTATTTTAAACATGTTACAGGTTGAGAAGGATGATGCTATGAAATCGAAGTAGCGTTGATGCTAGATATACACATAGACATTTTAGGTTTATTAATGTTGTATCAAATTTTGTACTTGTTGTTATGTTTATTTGAAATTTCCATGTATTGTAATGACAATTTACATATGAAATGAAATTTGGTTTAAATTAATTATTGTCACTATTAGCGTTGTGAGCAATGAGCAGTCTATTTCGTCCAGACTCGATGTTTCCGCCATCGGTTGGGGTGTGACATTATTATTGTTGGATTCTTGCTGAAATCATATATTCATCATTATCTTCAAGAGTTGACCTAGTTACGAATCCAGGCGATCTTAGGGTGAATTCAGCAGCAAAGTTGCAGTTTTTCGGATCGTTTGAAGCACGGGAATCATCGACTGAATCAGGAAGCGTAGGATTGAAGTTTATTCGGGTTTTATCTCCTAGTTTTCATTATTTTCTCATTTCTTATACGTTGTTCAATGAATTCTTGTTTAAGGACTTGTGCTTTAACGTTCTTTATTATGTTTTCTGGCTAAACTTCTTGTTTCTACCTAGGTTAGGATGATTGTTTAACAAAGATTGGATTTTTATTCGGTTTCTATCATGTCTATGGATTTTCTTAAAAAATAAAGAACGTTGGAATCTTTAATTTGGTGTATATGCGTATCTTGTTTTGATTATTAATTATTTACTTGTTTCACATGACCCTCGGTGAATGTCTTTCATAGAATAGGTTTGTGTTGATTGTTCGAGTTTTATCGGTTCGGGTGATATTTGGGTGAATTGGAAAATAACCTTAGAAACATTAATTAAAAGGTAATTAGAACTTTGTATTCTGCTAGTCTTGTCGCTGAGAGGCTCGAGGTTATTATTAGGTCTCGGTTTGATATATAGCTAGGATTAGGTTTTGAGAGAAATCGGTCTTAGTTCCCTAATCATATTCATGTCTATTAAATCAAGTTAAAACCCTTAGTTGCCTTAGACTTTAGCGCTGAGAGGTAGATTGTCGTATGAAGGCACTTTTAAAGAGGTTAGATAACTGAGAGGAAGTCTAACCAATCGGTGTTCGTAACTGCCTGTAGAGTTTCATAGGTTTCTTCCTGAGAATGGCCGGGAGGTCTTAGTCATTATTTCTTAGGGTTTAGCACACAAAGATCCCGGTTCCATACCACGATAGTTCTGATAGAAATCCATTCCAAGTTAAATAGGATTCCAGGCTAGGTAGTCGTTAATCATCACTGAATTCAACCTTCGTCTTTAGTCGTATCTTATTTAGTTTTAATTAAATCGTAATTTTAGAATTTTTTGTAACCCCCCCCAAATTTAATAAAAAGGTTCAGTGTCGTGTCTGTTTCTGTTTAGATCTTGATAATTTAGCTAACGTAATTAACTAGAGTCTCGTGGGTTCGATATCCGGACTTACTTGTCGTTCAGTAGTTTAGTGTGTCTTAGCGAGTCTAGAGTATGACTTTGAGTCTAGACCTAGGTTAATTTAGTTGTTTTTATTAAACTACTTTTAGCACATCAAGTTTTTGGCGTCGTTGCCGGGGACTCTATGGCAATTGCGTTAATTACTTTGCTTGGACTTATTTGACATCTTATATGTGCTACTTGTGTTTGAGTCGTAGGAGTCTAGATGGTTATAGTTTATTTCATATTTTTTTGTATCAAGACGTTTTTAGTGTCTTCTTACTTGTTATTTGTTGGTTTTTGTAGTGGATGCCCCATACAAGATCACAAGGACCACCTAGCTTTTGTAATGGATGCCAACATACAAGTCTTCCTTTTCCTCTTCTACACCTAAGGTAAGTTCTTCTTCATGTTTTGCCCCTTCTGACTCTTCTCTTCCATCTAAACCACCTAGCTTTGACTTCACCCTAAAGTCGTCACCCCACAATTCCACACCACCCTCCCATCCTCAAAGTCCACCACCCGTTGTCCAAATAGTAAACAACCAAACTGTTTACCAACAAGCCACCATCGGTTTCACCAGTGCGAACTCACCCATCACCATTCCACCTATTACAAATGAAAAGTCTTGGCAAAACCCTTCGTATATCATGACCGCTATCACTAATTCTTGTCAATTCCACTATCGTAATGACGAGGACGCGCCAGCTCACATCAACCGCCTCACTCGCATCTGTAGCACCTTCAACCTTGAAGGTTCCGGGAATGACACTCGCTTTCTTCAAGTCTTCCCCTTCTTCTTAGCCGGTCGAGCCACCGTTTGGCTCGACTCTCAGCTGGCCGATACCTTTACCACTTGGGCCGACCTTCGAGATGCTTTTCTATAAAAATATTTTCCACCCGCTAAAGCATCTCGTCTTCGCGATCAGATCCATTCGTTCCGGATGGAGCCTGGCAAGCCTTACCACCTAGTATGGGAGCGTTTCCAAACTCTAGTATCTCGTTGCTCCCAACATGGTTTGTCTGACTGGGCACTTGTAGAAAAGTTCTACAATGGTATCTGTTAGGATATGAGTTTAATTAGTTGTGAAAGTTTGTAAGAAATAATGAATGAAGATAAAACATAGTGATTTGCAGCGGAATTTAGAAAACTTTTGTATCACAACTAATGGAAGATTGTTTTCATCATCATGCTTTCAACAATATGTTTGCATGTGAATTACAACTCCCCCTCAGCCTTTTAACACAAGTGTTTGTTCGTACACAATGTAAGAAAGATGACTGGATAAATATGGAAATGATCTTTTCAATAGATAATAGAACAATACAATAGCACTGTCTATTTATAGTACAAGCAAACCGCTGAGCATCAAATGATGACATCAGCATTGAAAACGACAGCTAACAAATATAACTAACTATAAACACTGCTAAGCCTAAACCCTGCTATACAGACACTGTTACATTGGTAAAGCACTGACAAAAGAGAAACACTGATGAGGCAACCCACTGATGGTCATCAGCAGACCTTTGCATCTCTTTTGTCTTATAGTCTTCATCAGGGCTTGTATAGCAGATCTTTGGCTTGAGCAATGGTTAGTAGGAAAATTTGTAAACTCTGTTATTTCTGGATCAACATCTGATAGATATGTTGGCTTTCAATTATCTGTTCCTTTATAAAGGGTTCAATCCCAACAATCTCTCCTTGGAACAGATGATGCCAAAACTAACTTTATTGTTGATCTTTATTTCTCATCAAAAGTTACCTTATCTGACCTTTGAATTGGAGTTCAAAGTCTAGGGCAACTAAATCTTCAATGTCCCTTTCAAGTTCAAGGTTCAGAAGATCTTGGAGGTATTTAGCACACAGACCATATGCTGCCTCCATTGTAATACATTGAACTTTGCCATCAGATCTGACCAAGGTCAATTCGTGGGTGTCTTTGTTTGAACTCCACTTTTGAATTTTTGGATATGTTGGCTTTCTTGGGCAAATTTTTATTGAAGATGAGTTTGGTGATGAAGGTCTGCTAACAAGCTTTAACAGTGTATCTCTCAGTTGGTCACTTGTAGCAATAGTGTGGTAAAGGAGTTGACATTTCAAAGCTTCTTTTCTGGTTTCTTCATATCTTAGTTGATCTTCTTCTTCCATCTGCCTTTGTCTTTTTGGGCGATTCAAGGCAACCGTGGATAGGCCAGAGGATGTAGATGCTCTTTTAAGACATGGGTCTGTTTTGAAGCAGTGGTTGTGAGAGCAATGGTTGTGGTTGGATAGTTTGGCTTTCTTGGAACATTTGGATCTTTCAATCTAAGTTTTTCAGACACTTTGTAAGTGTCTAGCACCTTTGATTCAGACCACCTTGCAATTTTTTTGGCTGTACCATATTGAGCAGCCACCAGTTCTTCTTCCATTCTTTTTATCTTCAAAACTTGAGCTTGATCAACAAACTTTGCTCTTTTCCAATTAGGTGGAGTTGCCTATAGAGCTGGATTTTTGAGCAATATCTGAATCCTTTCAACCTCTTCTTGAAGGTCTTCTGCAGACCAATTCTTGAATTGAGCTCTGGTTGCCTTATATGGTCTATGTATCATGATGTGTTTAAGAAGATCTTGTCTTAAATCGGGATCAACTTTGGTTGCCTTTTATGATCTTGTTTTGCAGAGATCTTTAGCAAAATCTTCAATGTGCCTAACCTTTTCAAGTTGTAGCCGCATTGCATTTTGAAGATTTCTCTCATATTTTCCTTTGTTCTCTTCCTTTTCAATTTGTTCAACTTGGCTGACTTTCAACTTAAGATACTCTTCCAAATTGCTTGGCTTTCTATACCCAAGAAGAGAAGGAAATTCCTTTTTAAACGATCTTCTATGTCATAGAATGATTCTATCTTTTTTCTTACAGCAGGCACTTCAAGTGGGTATTAGGCAGCCAGTGGTAGAAATGATGTTGACAAGTGAGCATCGGGAAAGGGATGTGACTTGGGTGGAGGTGGTGTGATTTCTGATGGAAGAGAAGTGGTTGTTGATGGAAGTAATGAAGTGGTCAGTGGTTGTGATGACAAAGGCATTGGTGATGGAATCACTTTGTCATCATCAACAACAGAAGTTTTTCTTCTGCGTTTAAAAATGATTTGAGGTGATGGTGGAGGTGTGGGAAATTTTGGTGGTGTGTCTAGTGGGTGAGTTGAAGTGGGAAAAGTGATCATGACAAAGGTTTGAGAAAGATCTGCTGTAACGTCTGTTGTATCACCAACTGTTGACACAACAGTAGTTACAACATCTGCTGGAGCAGGTTTTGATGTTATGGCTTGTGGTGGTGAACTTGATTTGAATTGGGCAGAAGATACCACTAGAATTGCTTCACCAGTGGTTTTAGAATGGGTGGATATTGGTTTCCTTGCTTTTCTAGCTAGTCTCTTCTTTCTTGAAGAACCAATGTCTTATTTTTCCTTTTGTTGATCTAATTTTTGTTTAACATAGCTTTTGCTCTTTGCCCTTTGATTTTTCAACCTTTTCTGCTTATCCTCATCAATCATTTCAGTCTCTCTATTCAGAGATTCATCAATTTCTTTTCAAGGAATAGTAGCAGATGCTGCAGTAGTGGTTTCAGGCTTTTTTGGTTTTGCCTTGGGATCAGGTTCCAATTTCCTCAAGGAGTCTCTCTCCTCCTTTTTGGCATCATCCACAACTTCTTCTTGAAAGATTGGAGTAGGGGCAGTGCGAGAAGTTTTCAATAGATGGTCTTTAATGACTTTTATCTCAACTTGGGTATCTTTGTACCTAGCTTTAACCATTTCCCTGATCAGCTTCATGTGTGTGTTGGTTGGATTTCTGCCAAACTTCTTTGAGCTATAATGATTGGTTGCACTATATTCCAGAGCTCATCAGCAGTTTGAGGTGTAGAGGAGGAAGATTGTGATTGACTACGCAGGAGTTGTTGCATCATGCTTTTAAGATCACCAATAGAAGATTCCATGGATGTCATCCACTCCATCAATTCTTTGTATCTTAGCTCATCACCTAATTTAATAGGATCATCTAAACTCCTACCAGTAGTAGTTGTATCTGAGACTTCAATAGAAATAAATCCCATACCATCAGAACCAGATGCCCCTTTTTCTTGGTTCCGAGACTTCCAACTAGAGCGGAGGTTACAGTTGGAACCTCAACAATTGTTGCCTTCAAGGAAGTCTTAGGTATGTAACCACTGTCCAATTGAGAAATATGAAGTTCTGCAATTGTAGTGGTTGTTTCACTTGAAATATCACCAAAGGTTACTTGTAACCCAAGGGATGTAGCCTGCTCAGTCACTTTTTGAGGTGAACTCTCATGAAGGTGGTTGAGAGGGACTGATTTGTGTCTGAACAATGTCAAGTGCTTTCAACAGAGGTAAGATAGTTGGTGGAAGTTGTGTTGGAGAGGGATGTGGAGTAGAAAGTGACATTGCCTTGGGAGATGGGATGTGGAAGATAGAATCAAGTGATCCCATTGCTTCATATTGTGGTGTCCCTGTGCTTACAACTTGATCCTTTTGTGAGGATACAAGAGGAGGTAGGCTAATAGGTTGAGATCTTTCTTCCAACTGCTGTCAGGAAGTAGCAGCAGTGGTGTCACACCCTCAATTTCCACTTGCGGAGTTTTACCGCGAGGCGTATGAACAAACCAGAATCTGAGACACTAGTAACGTCGAACGACTCTATATGATTCATTAATACGTTTTCCAAAATCATTTGTTTAACCATTCATAGTTAATTTTAGATTGCCTTAGTTTGGTTTCAATGTTTAGCGGAAGCATTAGTTTCTAAAGTTGAGCGGAAGCATTAAAGTAAAGTAAAGGAACGGGCGCCAACACAAACGCCAAAACTAAAGAAAAACCCAAACAATATTCGTAAATGAGACTCGATAAAAAAAAGATGTCTTGATCAATGCAAGTGAGTGCACCTAGAGCTCCTAGCATCCTGAGAAACATGTAAAGAAACAAGTGTCAACATTAAAGATGAGTGAGTTCACAGGTTTTCAAAAGTTCATTTGTTCGATTATAAGCTTGTTTCCCCCGTTATCCCTTACCCGGGATAACGATTTAGTTCCATTATTCCCAACCCGGAATAATACTGATGGTTCCATTATTCCTTACCTGGAATAATAATGATGTTCCAATTATTCCTAGCCCGGAATAATAAAGTTGTTGGTTCCATTATCCCTAACCCGGAATAATATTGTTGATTCGTAATTAAGTTCAATGTTAACATGTAGGTAGCGAGCCTAAAGTTATGTCACGTAAGTGTTCGCGATCGAAGCTGACTGTTGTGCCTCCGTGTTGCCAGGCCTATCACTGACCATGGCGAAGTTAGCCCAAATTATTCACCCGTTGACCATACCCGGTCGGCTAGCGCGACTAGCTCGGGTGGGGCTTGTCGGGCCCAGTAGTACTACTTATAATTTCCCCGCTATCTAACCCAATACTAACGATCCGAGAGATTGTCGAGGACTTGTGTGATATAGCTGCTTAGTGACCATAACGTACATTAACATTAACTTAGTTACCGAATAGTTTAATGACGTTAATTTCGTATAACGTAGAGAGATAGAGTTGTAGAGTGTATACATGTTTCTCCCCCTGTTGTTTAAAACCGGATAAAATTAGGGGCCGTAAACTCACCTTTAGTTGCTCGGTTAGTGTAACACAGAAGTAGCAAATGATGGGACCGTTAATTGCGTCCTAACAAGTCAATTGATTTAAAGTTAGTGTGTGAACACACTAATACAAACCCTACACGTAATTAACACACAATGCGGTACACACAATAACAAATCCTAACACTCAATCATGCATGCAAGTATCATCATACCAACCTAGTGATCAAAACAATTTATCATGAACACAATCCAATCCATGCAACACTTTGGTACACACATTCGCAAGTCATCAAGTTTCAGCTTATATACTCATAATTAGGCTGTTTTCGAGGATTTTTATAAAATAGTTCCAACGTTCCAAAAATTCCAATTATTTTACAGAAGGTGATAACTATACTGTAGAATTTTATATAAATTTTTCAAGTCCTAACACTTTACCAATTATTCATAAATATTAATATACTAGGCTGCAGTCAGATTCGTTGCTTTCTGACTGCAGTCCACGGGAGAATTTATTTAAAAATCACCGTTCATCCAATTAACAAAATTCCAGTGGGAGTTTCCCGGAAATTTCCATATCTAGTTTCTGTACAATTTTCGTGATTCGACTCTCTACAGATTATTAGATCCGATTCAATAAACAACTAACAAATTTTCAACATTTTCACAGCTTCAGTTACTGCACTTAATTTGCCACTTAAAAATACCAAACGACTTCAGAAAAATATGAATCGAGTGCCATTAGAAGCGTTTTTCAAAACTCTACGTTTTAGACTTCAGAAATTCCGTTTTTCGATAAATAATAACCAAGTTACAGCCAGTTGAAGTTGGCTGTAAACACCATTCAGCATCCTGATTTCAGCATTTTATCGCAATATAACACGCTTAAGCAACCGATATGTTAAATATAAACGATCAAGAACAGATTTTACCAATCATATATCATCATATACATCATACCCATGCCAACCCTAATCGCAATATATGGTTTTTATCACAAAAATGCAGCCTAATGATCCTTGATTCCACTAATCATCATAATCGCAAACTAGCATAATTTATCGAACTAAACATCATACACCTTAATAATAATGAATCTACCACTACATTCAAGCATGATCAAGAGTTTATAATCCTAGTATGACTTTGCAAACAATGATAAACCCTAACTTTTAACACCAAAGATCAATGAACCGAGAACTAGATGGGAGCCGATTCGGATATTGGAGAGAGTTGCGACCGAGAGGGAGAGTGGGCAGGCTGCTGTCGCGACCGAGAGAAGTGTAGCAAGGCTACCGTCGGCTCTTTCTTGATTAGGGTTTGTGTGTGTTTGCAACTCTCATGCATGCTATCTATTTATAGTGTAAGGGAGGAAAGAAAGAAAAGAAGGGTTTGGGCGATTAGCTTGCGGCCGCAAAGGGGTTTGGGTGGGGCGGTTTGGGTTTAAAACTTGATCCCCAAGTTTTGGTTAACTCCTTGGGTCGCAAGGAAATGAGGCCGGCTCGTGTCGCGGCTCGGTTCGATTCGTCTATATATTTACTATATCTTTTATAAATAATCACCATGAAATCAAAACATAACATAATCACTCACCAAGCTTATAAGCGTCTAATACACATAGCACGTAATTCACTTGATAAGTTCACAAAGTTAGCATAATTATTTCGAGCGTGTAAATTAAATCTCCGAATCAATTTAGCGTAGGGATGAATAACCATGAAGTAGTGCGTTTAAGATATCTGAAAAACCGGGATGTCACATTATCACCATGTTGAAAGAATTTTCGTCCCGAAAATTGAGTAAACGCGGTTTAGAATGCAACATACAGGTTTAGAGTGCCACGCACAAAGATTTAGTTCATTAACAATGGTACAAGAAATTACAAGAAATTCCCAGGTTGTCACATCATCCCCATGTTGAAAGAATTTTCGTCCCGAAAATTTAGTTTGTGGTATCATTAACTTGTTGCTCAGCTGCAAAGAGGTGTGGGTATTTGCTTTTCATTTGGTCCTCTCTTTCCCACGTGAACTCCGGTCCACGCTTAGAGTCCCAACGAACCTTGACGATTGGAATCTTGCTGTGCCTTCGAGTCTTGATCTCACAATCCATGATCTCGATAGGTTGTTCCACAAAGTGCAGTTGTTCATCCACTTGAATCTCATCCAATGGAATGACTAGGGTTTCATCTGATAGACACTTCTTCAGATTTGACAAGTGAAAAATGTTGTGAACTCCACTGAGTTCGGAAGGAAGGTCTAATTGATAAGCTACGGGTCTGATACGTTTCAACATCACAAACGGGCCTACGTACCGTGGGTTTAGTTTTCCTCGTTTCCCAAAACGGATTACACCCTTCCAGGGTGACACCTTCAGTAGGACGCGGTCGCCTACTTGAAATTCGAGTGGTTTGCGTCGTTGATCAGCGTAGCTTTTCTGTCGATCTCGTGCCGCCGCCATGCGGTTTCTGATTTGTACAATCTTTTCAGTAGCCTCAAGTATCAACTCAGGGCCTGTGATTTGACTGTCACCGACTTCTGCCCAACAGACCGGTGATCTACATTTACGATCGTATAATGCCTCAAACGGTGCTGCCGATATACTCGTATGGTAACTGTTGTTATACGAGAATTCCACTAAAGGCAGATGGATTTCCCAACTATTCCCGAAGTCTACCACGCATGCCCTAAGCATGTCTTCCAAGGTCTGTATGGTCCTTTCGCTTTGACCATCAGTCTGAGGGTGATAAGCTGTGCTCATATCCAAGCGTGTACCCAACGCTTTCTGAAGTGACTGCCAAAAGTTGGACGTAAAACGAGCATCTCTGTCTGAGATGATGGACGTTGGCACTCCGTGCTGAGAAACTACTTCCTTAATGTAGATGCGAGTCAACTTCTCCATCTTATCTGTTTCTTTAATAGCTTGGAAGTGTGCGGACTTAGTTAAACGATCCACAATCACCCAGATGGTATCGCAACCACCCAAAGTTCGTGGGAGTTTATTGATGAAGTCCATCGAGATCTGATCCCATTTCCACACCGGGATCTCAGGTTGTTGAAGTAGCCCCGATGGCTTCTGATACTCTACCTTGACTTTTACACAAGTCAAACACTTGCTCACGTAGGTGGCTATATCAGCTTTCATGTTGGGCCACCAATACGCAGCTTTAAGGTCTTGATACATCTTATCCGAACCAGGATGGACAGAGTATCGGGATTTGTGAGCTTCGTCCATGACTAGCTTTCTAAGGTCTCCGTAGAGAGGTACCCATATACGATTCATGAAATACCGGGCTCCATTGGGTTTTACTTCCCAATCGCGTTCCATTTTTCCCACCGATTCGGCCTTGATGTTTTCTTCCTTAACTGCTTCTAACTGCGCGTCGCGTATCTATTCGGGTAACCCCGAATGAATGGTGAACTGTAGTGCTCGTACCCGACGAGGTTTCAAGTGCTCCTTCCTACTGAGGGCATCAGCTACCACGTTAGCTTTACCCGGGTGATACCGAATGGCACATTCATAATCGTTCAAGAGTTCGACCCAGCGACACTGTCGCATGTTCAACTCCTTCTGGTCGAAGATGTGTTGGATGCTCTTGTGATCTGTATGCATTGTGCACTTTGTTCCATATAGGTAGTGTCTCCAAATCTTAAGCGCAAATACCACTGCTCCCAATTCCAGGTCATGTGTTGTGTAGTTTTTCTCGTGAACCTTCAATTGTCGGGACGCATACGCGATGACCTTGTCACGTTGCATGAGTACGCACCCAATCCTTGAATGGAAGCATCACAATATACTACAAAATCATCTGTCCCTTCCGGCAAGGACAGAATGGGTGCACTGCAAAGCTTCTGCTTCAGCAATTGAAATGCCGCTTCCTGCTTGTCACCCCAAGCATACTTGATGCCTTTCTGAGTGAGGGTGGTAAGCGGTTGCGCGATCTTTGAAAATCCCTCTATGAAAGGTCTGTAGCAACCCGCCAAACCCAAAAATTGGCGGATCTCTGTCGGTGTCCTGGGTGCTTCCCAGTTCTTGATAGCATCGATCTTGGCGGGATCGACGTGGATACCCTTTTCATTCCCAATATGCCCGAGGAACTGAACTTCCCGAATCCAGAAATCACACTTTGGAAGCTTGGTATATAGTTTCTCCTGTTGAAGTAATTCCAGTAGTAATCGTAGATGTTCAGCATGTTCTTCTTCACCTTTAGAGTAGATGAGTATGTCATCGTTGAACACAATGACAAACTTGTCGAGATACGGTTTACACACACGGTTCATGAGGTCCATGAACACCGCGGGTGCGTTGGTGAGACCGAAGAGCATGACCAAGAACTCATAATGGCCATACCGAGTACGAAATGCCGTCTTAGCGATATCCTCCCCCTGACGCGTAGTTGGTGATAACCGGACCGTAGATCAATCTTGGAGTAGTAGCTTGACCCTTGAAGTTGGTCGAAGAGATCGTCGATGCGAGGTAATGGGTATCGGTTCTTGACAGTAACCTTATTGAGTTCCCTGTAGTCGATGCACATGCGGAAGGTCCCGTCCTTCTTCTTGACAAAAAGGACTGGAGCTCCCCATGGCGAAGTACTAGGTCGGATAAATCCTTTTTCTAACAGTTCCTGAAGTTGGGTAGACAGCTCTTGCAGCTCGGCTGGAGCTAGGCGGTATGGGGCCTTGGCGATAGGAGTTGCATGGTTCGCCAATTCAATTTCAAACTCCACTTGTCGATGTGGTGGAAGACCAGGTAACTCCTCTGGAAATACATCGGAAAATCACGGACGACGGGGATGTCTTCTATACGTTTCTTGTCCTTAGGCTGTTCGGTAACCAGTGCGAGCAAAGCAAAGGAGTTCTTCCTCCGAAGATACTTCTGTGCTTGTATGTAGGAGATAATGTTTGTGACGGCGCCTGCCTTCTCGCCTTGCACCGTCAAGATTTCGTCATTAGAGAGCGGAATACGGATAGATTTCTCGAAACAGAGAACTTCAGCTCGGACGTCGGATAACCAATCCATTCCGACTACCACGTCAAAACTACCTAGGGTAGTTGTCATCAGATCAATGATAAAGGTGTGACCCACGAGTTTGAGTTGACAGCCGGATACTATATGGGTCACATCTACAGATTTACCATCGGCTAGTTCTATGACGTAAGGGGCCTCTAGAGGTTTGGGCGTGAGATTTAGGTTCTTCCTAAAGGACTCAGATATAAAACTCCTATCTGCACCCGTATCAAAAAGCACAGTAGCAAAATGTTCATTAAGGGGAAACTTACCGGTGACCACGTTCGAGTCGTTTCTGGCCTCTCCGCGGCCCAGCGTAAATGCACGCCCTTTGGCACCTCCTGTGCCACCGTTTCCATTGTTGTTGTTGTTGTGGTTATTGTGGTTGTGGTTGTTCCCACCATTGTTGTTGTTGTTACGAAGCTGTGGGCAGTCTCGTTTGAAGTGGGCAGTGCTACCACACTGATAACACCCCGGTTGATACCCTGCTGCTGACCCTGGGGTTGATTTTGATTTTGTCGGGACATGATTTCCCCGCGACAATCCTTTGCCGCGTGTCCCACTTTGCCACATCGTTGGCAGCGATTCCCGGCACAAGGGCCGTGATGATGAAGACTACAACGATTGCACTGCGGCTTTCGACCTACATAGCCGCTTGTGTTCTGGTTGTTGTTGGCGGGCTGATTATTTTGACCCCGGTGGCTGTTGAAATTATTGAATCGTTTCTGGTTCCCCTGTTGTTGCTGGGATGACGAAGACTGTCGAGCAGACGAGTCTTAAAACTTTCTTTTATTATCAGGGGCAACTTCAGTCGTACCCCGAGTTGGCAACTTCTTTTGTTCCACCACCTTATCGGTGAGTTTGTGCGCCAACCGGATTGCTTGATGCTCAGTTGCAGGGTTACTAGCCATTACCATACCCTGGATCTCGGGGACCAGACCCCCAAGGTAAAACTCGAGTCGTTTCTCCACGGTGTTGGCCAGATCGGGACATAGAAATACCAGGTCATGATGTTTCGCTGTGTATGCTTCAATTTCAGATCCCACCATCTTGTGGTTCCATAATGTTTGCTCCAATTGTTGAACCCTGTCTCGCGGACAGTACTCCTCTTTGATTAGGGCCTTAAACTCGGCCCAGGCCATTGCATTTGCAGCAATAAGTCCACGCGTTTGGACTTGTGCATTCCACCAAGTTAGTGCCCCATCCTCCAACGTTGAGGCAGCATACTTGACTTTGTTGGCCTCCAGACAATTGCACATTTCGAACACTCAATCCAGCGGACCAGTCCTATGGGTCCTTCTGCCCCCGTGAATTTGCTCGGCTTCGCATCGAGAAACATCTTGTAGGGGTTAAGACCCCCTCCTGCTGACAGAGGACAGGTAATCAGCAAGGAATTTTACTAGCCCAACTATTAGATTTTCCCATGAAAATTTAATAATGGTTACCTGCCGGTTGGTTTTGAACACCCGCTAGAGCTGCATTCACGTGCTCTTGGATCATTGCGGCTAATTCTTCGGGCCATGTTGAGGTTTCCGCGACGTCCAGTTGCCATTTTAGATCTTCGTAAGACAACATAAACACATAACGATAAGTCTATATCTCCAATATAGTTATCCTATGCCATACTTAAATAATTCCTCATATTATGTCAACCCAAATAAATTAAACAGTCAAAAGAAATATTCCACAAAATTTCAACGTCTTACAAAATGCCAACCAAACATATCAGTTTACTATAAAATCTCAAGTTTAAACATAAGTAGGAAAATAAATAGACCGAAGGAAAGCAATTAAAATAAGCGAGACGTGTCAGTCTTCTACGTCTCCATCCCCCAAATCGCTATCGTTGCCGTCATCCTTCGCGGTGTTTTCAGCTTCTACAGCTGGGTCTTCCTCCGGATCCTCCTCTGGATCCTCCTCTTCTTCCTCTACCGGCATTGGAGGGGCCGGTGCTGGTGCGGGTACTGGTACAGGTGCCTGATTCTGTTCTAGTTCTTGAATTCTCCAGCTAGACTCAAGAACTCTGTCTTCGAGCCAGTCAGCCCTTAGCTGCTCAGCACGAAGATCTCTTCCTCGAGCGATCCAGTCTTACCTGTTAATTGTCGTATCATCCATCCCTGTGCTAGGATGGTTTCATGCATTCTTTCTAATTGTTCTTGTTGTTTTCTTATCATATCTCTTAGTAGGTCGTTCCCTACTTCTAACGAGTTAACCGGTTCGACCGGCACAGTGATGGTCGGGTGTGAGGACAACTCCTCCCCTAGAGCGAGCCTTTTTCTCGCAGCTAAGCGTGTCTCCACGCCATGAGGTGGTGAGGGTTCCATCATAGGTGCCTTTCCCGGCGCCCTTGGTTGCGAAAGTTTGTCGGATGATGATGATGATGACATTGCCTGTTGGTTGCGTAGTTAGTAACGAGTTGCATTCATTTCTATTATGCATTCATATTTTACATAACACAGTTGTGGTACATCACATAACAAGATATAACAGTTCGGTGCCAAACTACGTCTAGTGTCGTGTAATCAGCTATAGTTTAGGTCTACTTTTAATGCAAACCTGGTTCTCTATAGCTAGAGGCTCTGATACCAATCTGTCACACCCTCAATTTCCACTTGCGGAGTTTTACCGCGAGGCGTGTGAACAAACCAGAATCTGAGACACTAGTAACGTCGAACGACTCTATATGATTCATTAATACGTTTTCCAAAATCATTTGTTTAACCATTCATAGTTAATTTTAGATTGCCTTAGTTTGGTTTCAATGTTTAGCGGAAGCATTAGTTTCTAAAGTTGAGCGGAAGCATTAAAGTAAAGTAAAGGAACGGGCGCCAACACAAACGCCAAAACTAAAGAAAAACCCAAACAATATTCGTAAATGAGACTCGATAAAAAAAGATGTCTTGATCAATGCAAGTGAGTGCACCTAGAGCTCCTAGCGTCCTGAAAAACTGTAAAGAAACAAGTGTCAACATTAAAGATGAGTGAGTTCACAGGTTTTCAAAAGTTCATTTGTTCGATTATAAGCTTGTTTCCCCCGTTATCCCTTACCCGGGATAACGATTTAGTTCCATTATTCCCAACCCGGAATAATACTGATGGTTCCATTATTCCTTACATGGAATAATAATGATATTCCAATTATTCCTAGCCCGGAATAATAAAGTTGTTGGTTCCATTATCCCTAACCCGGAATAATATTGTTGATTCGTAATTAAGTTCAATGTTAACATGTAGGTAGCGAGCCTAAAGTTATGTCTCGTAAGTGTTCGCGATTGAAGCTGACTGTTGTGCCTCCGTGTTGCCAGGCCTATCACTGACCATGGCGAAGTTATGCCAAATTATTCACCCGTTGACCATACCCAGTCGGCTAGCGCGACTAGCTCGGGTGGGGCTTGTCGGGCCCAGTAGTACTACTTATAATTTCCCCGCTATCTAACCCAATACTAACGATCCGAGAGATTGTCGAGGACTTGTGTGATATAGCTGCTTAGTGACCATAACGTACATTAACATTAACTTAGTTACCGAATAGTTTAATGACGTTAATTTCGTATAACGTAGAGAGATAGAGTTGTAGAGTGTATACATGTTTCTCCCCCTGTTGTTTAAAACCGGATAAAATTAGGGGCCGTGAACTCACCTTTAGTTGCTCGGTTAGTGTAACACAGAAGTAGCAAATGATGGGACTGTTAATTGCGTCCTAACAAGTCAATTGATTTAAAGTTAGTGTGTGAACACACTAATACAAACCCTACACGTAATTAACACACAATGCGGTACACACAATAACAAATCCTAACACTCAATCATGCATGCAAGTATCATCATACCAACCTAGTGATCAAAACAATTTATCATGAACACAATCCAATCCATGCAACACTTTGGTACACACATTCGCAAGTCATCAAGTTTCAGCTTATATACTCATAATTAGGCTGTTTTCGAGGATTTTTATAAAATAGTTCCAACGTTCCAAAAATTCCAATTATTTTACAGAAGGTGATAACTATACTGTAGAATTTTATATAAATTTTTCAAGTCCTAACACTTTACCAATTATTCATAAATATTAATATACTAGGCTGCAGTCAGATTCGTCGCTTTCTGACTGCAGTCCACGGGAGAATTTATTTAAAAATCACCGTTCATCCAATTAACAAAATTCCAGTGGGAGTTTCCCGGAAATTTCCATATCTAGTTTCTGTACAATTTTCGTGATTCGACTCTCTACAGATTATTAGATCCGATTCAATAAACAACTAACAAATTTTCAGCATTTTCACAGCTTCAGTTACTGCACTTAATTTGCCACTTAAAAATACCAAACGACATCAGAAAAATATGAATCCAGTGCCATTAGAAGCGTTTTTCAAAAATCTACGTTTTAGACTTCAGAAATTCCGTTTTTCGATAAATAATAACCAAGTTACAGCCAGTTGAAGTTGGCTGTAAACACCATTCAGCATCCTGATTTCAGCATTTTATCGCAATATAACACACTTAAGCAACCCATATGTTAAATATAAACGATCAAGAACAGATTTTACCAATCATATATCATCATATACATCATACCCATGCAAACCCTAATCGCAATATATGGTTTTTATCACAAAAATGCAGCCTAATGATCCTTGATTCCACTAATCATCATAATTGCAAACTAGCATAATTTATCGAACTAAACATCATACACCTTAATAATAATGAATCTACCACTACATTCAAGCATGATCAAGAGTTTATAATCCTAGTATGACTTTGCAAACAATGATAAACCCTAACCTTTAACACCAAAGATCAATGAACCGAGAACTAGATGGGAGCCGATTCGGATATTGGAGAGAGTTGCGACCGAGAGGGAGAGTGGGCAGGCTGCTGTCGCGACCGAGAGAAGTGTAGCAAGGCTGCCGTCGGCTGTTTCTTAATTAGGGTTTGTGTGTGTTTGCAACTCTCATGCATGCTATCTATTTATAGTGTAAGGGAGGAAAGAAAGAAAAGAAGGGTTTGGGCGATTAGCTTGCGGCCGCAAAGGGGTTTGGGTGGGGCGGTTTGGGTTTAAAACTTGATCCCCAAGTTTTGGTTAACTCCTTGGGTCGCAAGGAAATGAGGCCGGCTCGTGTCGCGGCTCGGTTCGATTCGTCTATATATTTACTATATCTTTTATAAATAATCACCATGAAATCAAAACATAACATAATCACTCACCAAGCTTATAAGCGTCTAATACACATAGCACGTAATTCACTTGATAAGTTCACAAAGTTAGCATAATTATTTCGAGCATGTAAATTAAATCTCCGAATCAATTTAGCGTAGGGATGAATAACCGTGAAGTAGTGCGTTTAAGATATCTGAAAAACCAGGATGTCACAAGTGGTTTCATATGACATTTGTGTTGTCACAGGCATCTCTGGGATCTCATCTTCCAGAGTAACCTTTTTGGGTTTTGTGTTGGTGGGCTTTTTGGATTTTGAGGGTTTCTTTTTGGAGATAGCTGGTGTGGGTTTCAAAGCAGTGGTTGTAGTGCTATGATCACCAGGAGCAGTGGGCTCAGCAGTAGTGGGTGGATCTTGTGATGTTTGTGCATCTAAATTTTGCTCCTCCCATTCTGTTTGTGTTTTCAAAACCAATGATTGATTTATTATTCTTGTAAAGGTTTCATGGGTGAGGCTGCCAATAGGGCTAATAACACCTTTAGTAGCATCCTTTTTACAGAGTTGAGATTAAATGTAAACACTCAACAACCTTGGATGCATGAGAAAAGCTTTACGCTTTTTAATGTTTTTGTAGTTTGTCCCAATTCATTGAACAATACTTGGGAGAAGTTAAAATCAGATTTTGTTAAAATGGCATAACCCAAGTACAGTATTGTGAGTCCCAAATCTGATACGGATCACAGTAGTTTGATTGTTAACACACAAACACCAATAGATTAGGTGTTTGAATGTATAAAGATAAGGAAAATCAAAGATGAAGATGAAGATTCTTGTTTTGGATGAAACTACAAGTGTTGTATATTGACTCCCAACTGATAATAACGATTTAAGCACCTGGATATATGGATTAAGCACAAGAACAATCACAAAGAAATCACCAAAATGCTAGCCCAAGAACCTTGGTGCTAGGGTTTCATTAAGCAACATATATATAGGTACTGACCATCCAGCGTAATTAATAAATACGCTAGAAGATTAAATACACTGGACAGTACAAAGATTCCAAAATTACACTTTTAGTCCCTGAACTATCTAAAACATTGTAAACTAACATAAAACTATCCAAAACCTAGTTTAGTCAAGTATCAACAATCTCAAAAGTTCCAACAATATCCCCCTAGATCGTTGTGTACTTGACCGTTCTTCATTCATGAGTTTTCGGTTCTGGATTTGTTGCAGCTTGTTCCGCAGTCTGTTCAGGTGGTGCTTCGGTAGAAGATGGTTGGTTAATAGCAGCTTCACTGATTGGTTGGTCCTCCATAGTGACTTCATATGTGGGTGAAGTCGGAGGTGGTGGAATGATAACTGGAATGTTGGATTCTAGTGATGATCCTTTGGGTGAGATGATGATGATTGCTCCTCCGATGTCTTTCGAGCATCTTTCTTTTTTGCTTAGCCTGACCATTATCTCCATCATTTCTTTCTTTCGATCTCTGGCTCTTTCAACTGCTCGTTGGAACAACATGCCTTCCTCTAGATACTCGTTGCCTGCTCTGACGTGTATCTTGTTGCTGTATAGAACGTTCAAATCAGACAAGCAAAACATGAACACGTCCATCGGATCGAAAATTCTAATGTCTTCGTTTGTGTTGGATCGAATAACAACTTCACCAGTTTGACTATCATAGAACCATTTCTTGAAGTTGGTGAGCGTGACAGGTTGCTCCGGAGGAATCTTCACCATGGTAACCACTTTTGCTGGATTTATGACCCATGTAACTCTTCCCTTACCAGTGATTGGGTCTTTGGTGGTTTTGAAACTCTTCTTCGCGGGCGTTGAGGTTTAAAGATTGTGAATCCATGTGTGCACTCTTAGAAGCAATCTTTCAAAATCACCACCGCTACTGCTATTGGCGGGATGGATCATGTTGTGCTTGCTCAATTCTTTGATATCCCAAGTGGGTAAGCTTTGCATATCTTTTCCATTTCGGAAGTATTGGATCACGCCTCCTCTACGCTTCACGATGAACCACCTGGTCCGATTATCATATTTCAATCTTATAATACGGTTTGTTGCCTCGGTTTTCTCAACAGTAATGACTTGATAGAACTCTGGAAACTTGGCTCTTTCTTTCTTGAACCACTCAGTGTGCTGAGGAGCAAATTCATCTCCTTTATCTGTTTCATATACAACATCCTCCTCTAAACCCCATTCAAAGAATTTTTCAAGCTTCTCAAGCCTATCAATTTATTTTTCATCACTTTCACCGTCAACGTTTACATCTACAGCCGAATCGAGATGCTTCTTCTTCTTTTCTACAAGTTCAGTCTTTCGTTTTTACTTTCTTTCTCTGAAATCAAAGTTGAAGATGTCTTCACTTGAATATCTTGGTTCCCGATTAGCGGTTGTGTACAAATCTTGCACTAACTCATGCAGCTCTCTAACCCTTCTTGCTGAAATCTGATGAAATCTGTTTGCTTCTCACTAGCTTTTTGCACTTTTTTTTGTATGCCTTGAGGACCAGTGGCTGCCTTTCCTGTCTGTACATCCAATGGTGCAACATTACCCATTCATCAGTCTTTAATTATGTGATCTGTCTTCCGGTTGGTAACTGAAACTTGTACAAATTTCCATCATGGGGTAGGATTTCATGTTGATCGTTGATAAGCAGTTGAACAAATTTTGGATACGTGGCCCATGTTACTTTGTTGGCATTGTCAACCATGCAGTAGAAGATCAACCCGGATATGTTGAAGGGTTGGTGTGTGCACTAAATAAGCATATATGCCGACCATTCCAAGTTCAAACCATCATACCTGACTTTCCTCTAAAATCTTCAACATAACTCATTCCACTGAAGCCTTCCTGTGACATCCCGGTTTTTCGGATAACTTAAACGCACTACTTCACGGTTATGGATTCAGAGATTTGAATTTGCACGCTCGAAATAATTACGATAATTATTTCGTGAACTTGTCAAACTAATTACGTGCTATGTGTATAAACGTTTGTGAGTTGGTGAATATGGATGTTCGATTACGTGATTTGTTTTAGTTACGAAATATATATATAATAAATATATAAACGAATCGAGCCGAACCGCGACACAAGCCGGCCTCTTTTCTTGCGACTCAAGGAACCAAACTTGGGGACCAAGTTTTAAACCCAAACCGACCCACCCAAGTCCCTTCGGCCGCGAGAACACACCCAAACCGCAACCCATTCCCTTTTCCCTTTCATCCCTTGCGCCTATATATACAAACACACATGCATGCTTTGCTTCACAAAACCAAAACACAAAAACCCTAGTATCTAAAGAAGCCGACGGCAGCCTTGCTACACTCCCCTCGGTCGCGAGATCAGCCCCTTTCTTTTCTCCCGGTCGCAGCAGCCCTCGCCATCTTCATCCTCGGTCGCGATTCTATTTGATCATCGGTTCCTCATCTCACTCACGGCTCATTGATCTTGTTATTAAAGGTTAGGATTATCATTGTTTGCAAGATTACATTCGGATTTATATGTTTGAATGTAGTGATATGATTAGCCGATTAAATTATGATGTTGTTCGAAATCTGGAAACATAGGCTGTGTTTTGTCGATAAAAACTGGAGATTATGATTAGGGTTTGCATGGATATGATATATGTATTGATATATGATTGGAAAAATCAGTTCTTGATCGCCTAGGTTCATTGTATCGAGGGTTTAAGCTAGTTAGTTGTGATAGAGTGCTGAATCAGGCTGCTGAATGATGGTTACAGCCGACTTCAACTGGCTGTAACTCGGTCATTAGTTGTCAAAAAACGGATTTTCTGAAGTCTAAAATGTAGAGATTTGAATAACGAATCTAATGGCGCTGGATTCATATTTTTCTGAAGCGTTTGATATTTTTAAGTGGCCAATGAAGTTCAGTAACTAAAGCTATGAAAATCCTGAAATTTTGTTAATTGTTTATCGAGTTGGATTTTATAATCTGTAGGGAGTCAAATCATGAAATTGTTACAGCAACTAGATATGGAAATTTCCGGGTAACTCCCCCTGGAATTTTGTTAATTGGACGATAAGTTATTTTTAAATAAATTCTTCCGTGGACTGCAGTCAGAAAGTGACGAATCTGACTGCAGCCTAGTATATTAATATTTATGGATAATTGGTAAAGTATTAGGACTTGAAAAATTTATATAAATTTCTACAGTATAATTGTCACCTGCTATAAAATAATTGGAATTTTTGGAACGTTGGAACTATTATATAAAAATCCTCGAAAACAGTCGAATTATGAGCATGTAAGCTGAAACTTGATAACTTGTGAATGTGTGCACCAAAGTGTTGCATGGATTGGATTATGTTCATGATAAATTGTTTTGATTACTATGTTCACATAAGGATACTTGCATGCATGTTTGAGTGTTAGGAATTTTGATTGTCTGTATCACTTTGTGCGTAAATTATCTGTAGAATTTGTATTAGTGTGTTCACATACTGACTTGGAATCAATTGGTTTGTTAGGACGCAATTAGCGGTCCCATCATTTGCAACTTCTGTGTGACACTAACCGAGCAACTAAAGGTGAGTTCACGGCCCCTAATTTTATCCGGTTTTAAACAACAGGGGGAGAAACATGTATACACTCTTCAAACTCAATCTCTTTACGTTATACGAAATTAACGTCACATAACTATTCGGTAACTAAGTTAATGTTAATGTAACGTTATGGTCACTAAGCAGCTATATCACATAAGTCCTCGACAATCTCTCGGATCGTTAGTATTGGGTTTAAATAGCGGGGAAATTATAAGTAGTACTACTGGGCCCGACAAGCCCCATCCGAGCTAGTCGCGCTAGCCGACCGGGTATGGTCAACGGGTGAATAATTTGGCCTAACTTCGCCATGGTCAGTGATAGGCCTGGCAACACGGAGGCACAACAGTCAGCTTCGATCGCGAACACTTACGTGACATAACTTTAGGCTAGCTACCTATATATGTTAACATTGAACTTAATTACGAATCAACTATATTATCCCGGCTTGGGGATAATGGAAACAACAACTATATTATCCCGGGTTAGGGATAATGGAAACAACAACTTTATTATTCCGGGTTTGGAATAATGGAACCAACATCATTATTATTCCGGTTAAGGAATAATGGAACTACCGGTATTATTCCGGGTTGGGAATAATGGAACTAAATCGTTATCCTGGGTTAGGGATAACGGGGGAAACAAACACATAACTGAACAAACGAATTTATGAAAACCTGTGAACTCACTCATCTTTAATGTTGACACTTGTTTCTTTACATGTTTCTCAGGACGCTAGGAGCTCTAGGTGCACTCACTTGCATTGATCAAGACATATTTTATCGAGTCTCATTTACAAACATTGTTTTGGGTTTTTCTTTGGTTTTGGCGTTTATGTTGGCGCCCGTTCCGTTACTTTACTTTATGCTTCCGCTCAGCTTTAAAAACTAATGCTTCCGCTAAACATTGGTAACTAACTAAGATAATATAAAAATCTACGATGAATGGTTAAACAAATGATTTTTGGAAAACGTATTGCTAAATCATATAGAGTCGTTCGACGTACTAGTGTTTCAGATTCTGGTTTGTTCACACGCCTCGCGGTAAAACTCCGCAAGTGGAAATTGAGGGTGTGACACTTCCAGAATATCATCCTTACTCAGCCTCATTGGATCTATGGAATTATCTCCGAGACTTAGCACTTTTCGAACTCATTCTTCCGTCATAGTCACGTGCTTGTTTCAAACCGTTGCAGTGACAGTTTTTACTCTGTTTATCGTGCTAACTTATGCGGTTCTCTAGAACTCTTCTGTGTGTATCCGATAGATTATCGGATTCGCTTGGGCAACATAGCTTATCTTGCTTATGGATATCCAATCCATAACGTCCTCAAAATCTTCTTCTGGCAGAAGTAGTGTGTTTGGTTGATTGTGCTTCTTTGTTCCATCCCATCCTATTTGTTTCGTCATTTCTGAAACAAGGAAAAGAGCCATGTGAGATCTGGATATCAAAACCTAATGGTTAGTTTGTTAAGATATTTACAAAATATATACGTAAAAGTGAAATTAAAATAAAAGAAAAGTTATAAATACGCGGATAAAAGTGCTGAAATCAAAATATTTGCGCTGACTATACTAGTTAAAAACGCTGTATTTACGAGATATAACTATACTAGTTAAACTTTCTCAAAAAACGTGCCCTTTTTTTGAACCGAGGGACCTCCTTTTTCGCATTTTTCTTTTGTTTGAAACTCCGTGATGATCCTGCAAAAGATCATACTGATAAAACTTGTCAGTTAATTATTTTAAATTGTGAATAATCGAGGCACACGAAAAATTGTCAGTATGTTTGTCCTCTTAAATCCATGCATCCTTCTTTCAACATGCTTTCGGTGAGCTTTTTATCATGTTGTGGTAATATTGAGAAAAATTGCAATGGCCCCCACTCCAGCTAGATGATTAGAATATCATGCTCGCGAGTCCCATGTCAGGACATACCCCTGCGATCAAGGTATGCACAAAGGTTCCTCATAACAGGTGAGTATACCGAGTTCATTCGTTTGAAAGATACAAGATGAGCGCAATGGTGAACAGGTATGCACTTTCGTGCAGTCAAAGAGACCAGTTGTAGTACTGACCAGGGTTAGGCAGATACCTCGTTGTGGTACGATTACTTTTGAATGGCCCGCTAAATTTGAGCTTTTTTAATTGTAGGGTTTTTGGCCTCTAGGACTCTTTTTGTAAAGATGTCATAATCGTGTTTAGGTCTGCATATTTCTGGATGCAACAGGAGAGCGACTATGATATACCCGAATGACAAACGATATAAAAACCCGAAATCTCAGATTTTGGCAATCTATCAACGCAAGATTTAAGACCATTAAGCCATATGCCGCAACGTGTTACCTGCAAGATGCACAATACTGTGGGTATCCAGAATTCTTGTGTGAGCTTTATCTTTTGTCGCCTAATCGCAGTTTACTCAAAAGTATTGCTGAATCTACTGACACGTCGTTGCTTGGTACCCCGATCTTCCTTGTTTAGTATCTCAAATTTCTTTTCTTTTCTGTTTCAGAAACAAACAAAGTGTTAGCAGTTTTCTATCATTTCTTTAACAGTTGTCAGACAGAAGATCAAAACTTTTATAATTAATTTTCTGGAAATCTTCCCCCCAAAATTTTATCTTCGACTGTCCATTGCTTGAAAAATGAAATTTTATTTTTGCAGAAAATCTTTTTGTTGGGCACGATTTAAGATACTCGTTTATTTAGGAAAGCGTTTTTTTTGTTGTTTTTTGTTTTTTAACAAAACGATAGAGTATGTACAATCGGTTATCCCAATAAAGCTCATTTCCACTCAAGGAAATTAATCATTTTCAACCAGGTTACCAACTAGTTGAAACTAGTTTTATCGGAGGCTTTTGTGAAGATGTCGGCTTTCTGTTGCGAGGAGCTGAGCATTCAGGCTTGAGTAAAACGCATTCTGCATCGTTGAATAGACCTGATATTTCTATGTCACAAACTTTGATACACTCATAAGATTGTAGCACAATTCTGGAGCATAGTTAACATCTTCTAGAGTAATTGCATCTTAGATGACTTCTCCAAGTCCGACTATCTTTTCTCTTTTTTCATCTCCGGCAAACGATGCAAAGTCACCATGGATAAATCAGATATTCTTCAGTAGTTCCTTTAGTCCGGTCATAGGCCTTGAGCATCCACTATCCACTTGCCAGATGTATTCTATGAGCATTCGAAGCCATTTTGCAGTTTATTCTATTATCAACACAAACAAAAATATATACAAGTTAGTTAGATTTCGTGTAGGACCGATCCTCGATGCTAAGGAACCTAAATTTGATATTAACGTCCATAATAGCGGAAATATTATGTCGTGTTTACCAATAGACAAGAATTAATCAGTTTAACATCATTTTATTGATCAAACGTCAAGAGTACAAACTGACAGAGCTTCGCCTCAAAATGCCAAAGTTACAAATGAGGAACACTAGCTAGCTATTTATAGAGTCTCAAGTTCGCCTGAGGAGAGGTGTAAGTTCGCCCGAACTTGCCTTAGCAAGTTGGCCGAACTTGACTCAACATGCAACTCATGAGCGAGCTTGACACATTAAAACATAAATACTACTTTCAGCTAGCCTATTCAGCTCTATTCTATACAGACTCGATATAAGACTAAGACATGGACATTATGCACCAACAAACTCCCCCTTGGATATCTCTTCGTCTTGTATAGTCTTCAAAACTCTGTCTTCATAATATACTTTAACGCACACGACCGAAGAAGTTCTTAAACGGCTTCTTTCGTCGCTCTTGCTTAGGATCCAGCGTCTGGTCTGTAGGAGGCACCTTGTTCATATACTGAAATCTTCTAATACTTGCCTTCCTAGTTTTCTCATGAATAGCTTCGAGACGCTTTTCCTCTTTCAGGAATTCAATTCTTTCTAGATCCCTCCACTTTGTCTGCCACATCTTCCCTGAATTTACTTCTCTTGCATAGCAAACATTCACAACTTTCTGATACTGCATAGCTTGTACCTTCTCACGTTCTTCAAATACAATCTTGCTATAGAACAAGGTTTTGGATATCTTCTCTGGAACAGTTAACAAGCCACATAGGATCTAGAATCCTGATCGTTCTCCATAATCCTCTCATGCCCTGAAATCCCAATATTTCAACCCTTTCCTTCGCAATATCCAAGAGTTCTTCGAATCGTAACACAATAACAGCTTCACATGTGGTTGGATCTATCTGCCACCACTTGAACAATGGATAGAAGTTTTGTTCAATCGCATCAATGGCATGTTTCTCCTTGCCCTAGGTCGCTTCATTATCAGTTATGTCTTTCTCGTCTGTTTTCTTGTTAGTCTTGATTTCGGCGACATGGAATGAATGGCTTCCAATATCTAAATCCTTTCACTGCTTCATACTTTATCAACTTCCACAATAACTGATCAATCACTTTCATGTGATATGTAACATTAATGGTCTGAACCAGCTCTTCCACATCCCAATATGGTAATGTCTTAAAATCAGCAAGATACTTGAAGTATTGCACTCCAAATTCTCTTTTGATTGCATATACATTAAGTTCCTTGAACCAACCCCAACTTAAGATATCCCCCAATGACACGTCTTTGTCTCTGTAAAGAATGCTAGAGGATGTCGAAACTTACGTTCGCGCGGCATCTCTTTAAACCAAGACTTTTTCGCTTGAGCAATTTCTTCTTTTGTCATCGACTTTGGTACTTTACCTTCTCGAACTGATTCTTCAATCTTTTATTTAAGCATATCTTCGTCTAATTGCTTGTACATCTCCTCAAATGTAGGAAAACTATCTGTATTAGGACCGACATACTTCGCAGTTTGATCTGTCTCATCATCAGAAGACCAATCTTCCACAATCACTCTAATATACTCGTCAGCTTCAAATCTTCTAACATACTGATAATCATTCGGCTCAAAAGTGTTCACATTCAACACGTCCTCTTCAAAATCAAATTCTAGATCTTCAGCATCAGCTTCAACTAACTTTGCAAGATCTTCCTTAGTATAATTGTGCACATACTCGCCTTCCTCCACGTTTGTTCAAGCATCAACAATAAAGGCTTCGTGGGTACTGCAGCAACTGGCTTTGTGGTGCACCTGGTGTTCGTCACTTGTCGAATAGGCTAGATAGAGCGTGTGTTGAATATTGTATAGGTTAGAATCAAACACACAACCGAAATACAGAGATTTCAGTGTAAAAGGGATCAAGTTCGTCCGAACTTGACCTGTATTAGTCAAGTTCGCTCGAACTTGATGTGCCTTAGTCAAGTTCCCGAATTGTCCAGTGAAGGACAAGTTCGCCCGAACTTGACCATAGCACATACGGGGAACTTGTCTCCCTATATATGTGTGTGTTCATTTGTCATTTAAAGTTTTTGGCATCCCTACGGGGAGGTGCTGCCGGATTTCTCCAGGAACTCCGGCAGCTGGACTTATAAAGATGTATACTCTTTCGGTATGAATGAAGGCTTCTGCTGCATTCTACTTCTACTCCATTCTTAATAACATTCTACCGAATCGGTTTACGTTTATCCACTAACTTCCATATAGAACCGCTTGATCATGGACCTTCAATTGGTATCAGAGCTACGGTTATCACCTACGCTCATGAATTTGGACATTTATGGACATTAGAAGGGGTTTTAGACGTAAATCATCAAATAAACATACAATCCACAGACAAAATCTAAAATTGAACGGATAGGATTGTTAGAATACCATTTTCGACCAGATCTATGGTGGAATCATCTTGAAAAAGGGCTGATTTGGGGGACCAAGTTCGCCCGAACTTGACAAGGATTTTCATGATTTTTCATCAAGTTCGCCCGAACTTGACTGATTTTCATTGAAATTAAGCATTAGTTCGCCGTACTTGTCTATTTCATGCAAGTTCGCCCAAACTTGGAAGTGGCAACCAAGTTCGCCCAAACTTGTCTCAAACCGACTAAGTTCGACCGAACTTGTCACATAGTGACCAAGTTCGCCCGAACTTGTCACACAAGTTCGCCCGAACTTACCAGGGAGCATAAAAAAAGCATTGAAAAAAATTTATTGCTCGGTTTGATGAGACGGTTGTCCAGAAAAAATTTGGTGATAGAATTTTTTCGAAATTTTAACGTCCGATACTGACTATTCGGGGACACCGTTGGAGGCCTTAGAGAGAGGCTGAGATGATGAGGATAGAGATGGTTGTAGATGAGAGGGTAGTCATTGATACCAAAGCACTTTGGTGATCATTAGGGTTGAAGACTACCGATGGGCCTTAAAGTAAATTCCGCATTTGTTAAATACTGAAAATTCCGGATTTGAGAGGAAATTTTAGTGAAAACATTGGTATGGTCAGAATTTGCAAAAATGAGGGGGAATAAAATTTTTCATCTTATGAAGATTCTGCCATTTTTGAAATTCATGACACTGCAACAGTATTCAGGTGGTTTCCGACTACAGATTAACCGGGAAATACAGAGATTTGAGATTCATTTGTAAATTGATCAGTTGATGTCTAGTTTGAAAGTAGGTGGTTACATAACTGAGTCTTGGAGGATTTGTTTATCAGATTCTGCGGTCATGGTTGTGGATTGACACCTGAGTCGCGCGTATGGTTTAGAAGCACACACGATTGCCTATCTTTAACTCTGCTTTGCACATGAATTATTGACTGGACTAACCGCCTAGAGATAAGGATGCTTTGTAGTTTCAGTTGCCCCGGGTTGTACGCGGTACCATGATTAAGGAAGATGATTTATGGGATCGGATCTTCAAGACAAAGAAGTGTACCGGTTGCTGACGAAAGAGATTATCCATTTGGGATTATGTGATCACAGGAAGTTCTGATTATTCAGATCATGATACAGATTGATGCTTAAGTGTTAGAGTCCTGATCTCCGTTAATGGAACAGTTAGCTGGATTAGCAGTCATTGGTACCAGTGAGGAATTGAAAACGTTCAAAACGTTTGGTGATGATCTTAGGAATTAGTGACTAGCTCCGAAGACGGATGGTTTCAAAATTACCAAGGAAATCTGATGATAACCTTTGGTGGCCATTATTTTTAGTCTTCAAGCATATGAATCATTCTTCTCTTTGGACTAACCGCCGTTGGATGATGATGTTTTGTGATTAAGTGGCGCTGGTTTACCGGAGATAGCTATATATCTAACATTGTGACTGAAGAAGAAGAATGTGATTTTGATCGCAGGCGAATGTTTCTCAGAGTCGAAGTGTTACCAGATTATTTGGTTCCGATGAAGATTTGCTGATTGAAAAAGATTACCGTTTTGCTGATTGAAAAGATTACCGTTTTGCTGATCTGGAGTGATTACGGAAATCGGGATTTCAGATTATTGCGGGTAAACATTTATTTGAAGTTTACCAGTGTGGTAATTCGAAGTTTCTATCAATTGTCAGTTGAGTTTTTGAAGATCGGAAGATCGAGCATGGGAGATATGCGCTAAAACTGAACGCGGATGTGGTTAAAGTTGAAATGGAGAAGCTGTATTGATGAGCTTCAAATTGGTGTCTATTCAAGATAATCTGTCGGTCAAGCAAATTAGAGGAGGTTGGAAACTATGCAACAAATATCTGAACTTGAGATTTCAGGGGGAATTACATGTTGATAATGCAAATCCGAATCATCAATTAAGGGGGAATTTGTTGACGCGTTTCGACGACATCGGCAGATACCTTGATTGAAGTTGCATAATATTCAAACACGCTCAAATTTGAAAACCAAGATTCGACAGTAACGAACAAGGGGCATCATTTTCGGTTCTACGGATGACAGTCTATGCAAAGAGTTTGAAGAGATTATGAAGAAGAAATTTGAGATGTCCTCGATGGGCGAAATGAAGTTCTTCTTAGGTCTTCAAGTGGATCAGCTTCCAGATAGGATATTCATTCATCTGACTAAGTATGTTCACGGCATTCTCAAAAAGTTTGAAATGGATTATTCGAAGCCGCTTTCAACACCGCTGGCACTGAACCATGGGATTTGCTTAGACGAGACGGGAACAAAAGTTGATGAAACACTGTATCGATCGATGATAGGTTCATTGATGTATCTAACGGCATCGCGCCCAGACATCATGTATCCTACATGCTTATGTGCGAGATATCAGTCAAGTCCTCGAATGTCACACTTGCAGATAGTTAAGCGAATCTTCCGTTACTTGAAAGGTTGCCCAAGCACCGGCCTGTGGTACCCCAAGAACGACACTTTTGATCTCACTGGATACGCTGACTCGACTTCGGAGTGGACAAACTGAACTCGAAATCTACAACTGCAGGAAGCCAGTTCATTGGCACACGTTTGGTAACGTCGCAGTGTAAGAAACAGACCACGGTCTCTCTCTCAACCTGTGAAGCGGAATACATTTCTGCTTCCAGCTGTTGCTCTCAAATCCTCTGGATTCAGCAACAGATAAGGGATTATGGTCTGCAGTTTCTTGAGCGCCTTTATTTGTAGATAACAAAGCAGCCATCGATATAACTAAAAACCCATTTCATTACTCACGTACAAAACACATTGAAATTCGATACCATTTCATTCGTGACTGTTACGAAAAGAAATTGGTTCGAATAGAAAAAATCCACACCGACGAACAAAGGGCTGATTTTTATACCAAAGCATTTCCAGTAACAAGATTTAAATATCTAATGCGGCTTAACGGTATTAAAAATTTGCTTACAGGTGCGGAAGCTGAGGTTAAATACGGATCGGATGACGAGTTCACGTGATCCACATTGGTTTGTATGGTTTGTATATATCTTTCTAGTTTAGTATTTCTAAAAATATAAAATCCAAAAATATGTTTTTGATTTTAGGGGGAGAAATATACAAAAACATATGAAAAATTTCAAAAATGTACAAAAACATTGAAAAAGATAAAAAGAATTCGGTGTCACAAAAAGGAAATGATAGTACATCAGTGAACTATCACAGTATGCTAAAGAAATGTAAGTTTAAAAGTGATAAACGAGTCTTACTGTGGATGTGTCGATAGGCTTAACACGTCCAGTAAACTGTTTTCGAGATATAAACTAAATTTAGCAATTGCTTAATCTTGTGGATTAACACATCTTGGATATATGGACTTAGTACTCCGAAATTTCGTTTGGGAGGTTGCCTGATTCTGAGATACAAGGTCTTTATAGATAGTTAACATTTGGGGTATTATACAAGTTCTTCTGGTTTTGCGGAAGCAATAGCGTAGAACTTCTATAATACTTTCGCTATAAACCCCAAACTGCATGCAAACTTGAAAAGTATCAGAAGATCTAAATTCATTTGCAGTGCTAAAAAGATTCCTTAAGTGGAACACACCTTAAAGACGAGCCTTCATCTCTTTGTCTGTACGGTAGTACTAACCTGAGCTCTCAAGGTCTCGCATTACCCAGATACAGATATCAATTACGCTATATTCACCTGTAAGATGAAACCTAGGGAATCTTGATACGGGAGTATATTCAAGAAGTGGGAACCACAGATAAGTCAAGTTTCATAATTCATACCTTAACATATCTTGAAACAGTTGAGAAATGTGGTAAAGTTTAAGTGGACAAACATATCGACAATCTAGGTAAACGAGTTTAAAGCTTAAAGTCATCTAAAGGTCAACGGTACTGGTGATATGTCTCAATTAACTGATATGATCCTTTAGACACGATATCATAAAAATATGTCTGTAAATATGTTTTTACATAGTTTACGTTGTTTTGTATATAGTTTATCAGCTTTACAGATTAAAACCAAAAAGATTTTCAGTGTGTTTTAGCATAAACTTACAAAAATGCAAAAATATTTTGTTTCTACATTGTTTTCAGCAAACCAATGTTGGAGAACGAGTCTTCGAAGTCTGGTAAGATGCTTGAACTGGTGGGAATCTGTTTGACAACGGACTGGGAGCTAATCTGTAAAATCTGAAAAGTCAAAAAAATAAAAAGTTCATTAATTTGAAACTTTGATTTTGAAAATATCAACAGTTTGTTCGTAACGGGTCAAACCGGGGTCATTAACCATGACTCGGCAGACAAATTGGTTAACCATGGTCATTAGCTTGGACTTGGTCAACTGAGTGGATTTTCATAACTGAAAAAAGGTCGGAAAGTTAAGGGTTAAAATGTAAAATTGAAAAAAGTTTGAATCTGTGGTTTGGCAAGTTCGGCCGAACTTGCTAAACAGAATCATGTTTAACAAAACAGCAAGTTCGACCGAACTTGATAATTAATGACTGGTTTGTTATAACTTCGCCCGGACCTGTTGGGCTTTGTTATTTGGGCTTCTCAAGTTCGCCTGAACTTGCCAGGGTATAAGTACCTAAGCAAGTTCGGCCGAACTCATTTGTGCAGGTATTAGACTCTGAGCGAACTTAAGCTGTTCGAAAGATTTGAGAGATTTTGACAAAACATACCGTTACTCTGCCCGATTTTCGTTTGTTTTTGGTGATTGGCACACCATTTACAATGACAGAGGTATTGATTTGGATTTTGAACCATGTTTGGACCTTAATCGAACGAAACAAGATCTGAAACCTTTAAAAATGTTATATCTAGGTGTTTAATGATAAAATTGATCTTAAAATTTTGATTAACACTTAAAACCGACCATAAAGTTGTTATGAATTGATCAGTTTGTCAAGATTTGAAATTGCAGGTTTGATGTTTGAAGGAGATGACAAGTTTGGCCGAACTTGTTATCAAGTTCGACCGAACTTGCTATCAAATTTGTATAAAATGCTTAAACCTGAAGTTCGACCGAACTTCTTTAAAAGATGAATTAAAATTGTACTAGAAGTTCGCCCGAACTTAGTTTTTGAAATTTGAACGTGTTTATTACATGTTCGGGCGAACTTGACTAATCCACAATGTTATAACACACAATCAAGTTCGCTCGAACTTGAAGAAAATGTTAGAAAAATTTTGAAATTTTTTCTCGATATGCGTACTAATTGTTTTGCGTCGTTTTCCAGGCTCAAGTTCCAGCGCGTGCAATCTCGATAGAGTTTTCTAAGACGCACAACACTTGTATTACGCTCGACAAAATGATATGTCCATCTTTGAAAGAGTACGAGAGTATTTTGAAGTTTTTGAAGAAAGTCCTATTCATCGGGCTATCACGGAACGCACAGTGTCTTACAGATCTCATACTTTCTATTTCTGGACGAACGCGAGTCTTAGTGATGATCAGAAGATGATTAATTCATCAGTGCAAGTTGGAAGTGAAGTAAAGAAGATTTCTGTGACTGAAGATGATATTCGACGGATTCTGCAATTCAATGATAACAAAGACGATCCGATATTCTTGGACGAGAAGATGGTCTGTGGTTGTTTCTTTAGAATGGGATACAAGGGAAGCGTGAACAAGCCGACATTAAAGAAAGGGGAAGTGCCAAATCCCTACAAGCTTCTCATGCACGCTATTATTCACACATTTAGTAGGCGGGATTAGACGACGTTCAAGATTACTTGGCCTGTATGGCAACGACACTGATTCTGAAAATGCCGTTCAACTTTTCGAAGCTTTTTTTTTACACACATGTCGAAGAACATGGAGGATTCGAGGGTTTGTCTATATCCAAGGTTCGTGCAAATGCTGATAGATGAGAAATTCACGAACATAGCACGGGATCCAAATGATGTGCTTTATCTAGTTCGCCTTGATGAAACGACTGTGAAGAAGCTAATCAAGTTTCAGAAACAAGCATCAGCTCCTGTTGCAAACCCAGTTTTCGGGGCAATAGTTAATGAGAATTATGTGGCACCGCCTGATAATAGATGGAGAAACGATGGCAGTGGCGATGAGAAAGAGCTTAACGCAAAGAAAGAATGGTTTGAAGATTTCAAACCAAAGTCTCGAAGTGAATGGTTTTTAAAAGCAGAAGCTGATAAGCCAAAGAAGAAACGAGCAGCAAAGAAAGTTGATACAATGCTCATAGACGAAGATGAACCTGAGAATGTTTAAGCGAAGCAGGTTCTAGTGCAGCAGTAGTTGTTGAGAGTCAAGAGACTGAGAAAGCAACATAGGATGATGTTATATCTGCTACTTCTGAACAAGATGATGATTCTGACGAAGAACTTGTGAAAGAACCTGAAAAGACAGCAACAGAAATAGCAGCAGAAAAATAAAAAAAAATGGATGTTGATTTCGATCCAAATCAAGAGAAAGATTCTGATGAGGAAAGACCAAAGAAAAGGCTAAACGTGTAAAGTCTGCAACTATTTCTTCGACAAAGACTACAGGGTCTCCTCAAACAAAGGGCAAGAAAAAGAAGAAAGTTCAAAAAGTTGTTAGCAAAAGATACAAAGGAAAATTGAAGAGCGCAGAAGTGACACAAGAACCTTATGGCGCACAGGAGAAGGAGCCACACAAGAACCTCGAACACAAGAACCTCTGTTGTTATTCTTGCTGAGACTGAACGTCAAGGAGTTACACAAGAACCTCCTGTGACTAGATTGCTTGAAGTACCGGTTATTCAATCACCTGTTGCTCCAACGACTTCAAATCTTGAAAGTTCTACTCCAAGGAAGTCTACACCAAAGGCTGCTACCCCAAAGTCAACACCAAAATCTTCAGGGCCTAATATTTTTGGTGATATGCATAGTGATCCAATTAGTCTGCAAGATCTAAATGATTTCTTTCCAGAGACGAACGTTGAACTTCTGGAAAAACGTGTGAAGGTGTTAGAAGAGAAAGTGGCTAAGAATGAGGAGGAGAAAGGAGAGCTTATTCAAAAGATGAATCAAAGCAATGTTTAGAAAGAGATATTGGACAACAAAGTGAAGGTGTTAGAGAATGAACGAGAATATTTCAAGCCATTGATCGAGAGTTTGCAAGATGCAAATGAAAAGTTTCAAACAGAGATTGCAGATCTAAAGTCAATCCAAGCACTAAATGATCAAAGATTATCCAGGATGTAGAAAGTTTTATCTAACTCTCAGGGGATGATTTCATCAAAGAGTATGATCGTCTGGATCAACAAGAAGCTAAAGAACGATCTGAAAAAGAGTTAGTTGCAAGTGGTAAAGGTAAAGGAGTTGAAGGTGAAGCTCCTACTTCTTCTGAAGCTGCAGATGTGATTAAAGCTTCTGAGTCCGATATTCCAAAGGTTGACGAATCTGTCAAGCCTTCTGATCCTATAGTTGCTTCTGAAAAGGATGATGAAGAAGCTGAAAAGGAGGATAAAGATGATGAAGAAAAAGATGATTCAGAATATCGAAGATTGGAATGTTGCAGACGATGACGATGATGATGATCAGGGTGGTGTTGGTATAAAATTAATGAAGCAAAAGTGTCAGGAGCATTTGATTTCTCTTCGCTTATGGATGACGAACAGAATGGAAAAATAAAAGTGAGGGGGAGTCAGGGCAAAAAGGGTCATCTGATGATATTAATCTGTTAAACGTTGAAAGATTTGTTAAGACAGTTCCTGCAGTACCCACGGAACCTTTATTGTTAATGCTTGAACATAACATGGAGGAAGGTGAGTTTATACACAAATATACTAAGGAAGATCTTGCAAAGTTAGTTGAAGTTGATGCTGCAGATTTAGAGTTTGATTTCGAAGAAGTTGTATTGAATGTTAACACATTTGATCCAAACGACTATCAGTATCTTAGAAGATTTGAGGCTGATGAGTACAATAGAGTGATCGTTGAAGATTGGTCTTCTGATGATGAGACAGACCAAACTGCAAAGTACGTCGGTCCTAATTCTAAAGTTTTCCTACTTTTGAGGGAAAATGTATAAGCAGTTAGACGAAGATATGCTGAAAGGAAAGATTGAAGAATCTTTGCGTGAAGGAAAAGTACCAAAGCCAATGACAAAGAAGAAATTGCTCAAGCGAAGAAGTCCTGGTTTAAAGAGATGCCTCGCGAACGTAAATTTCGACGTCCTCTAGCATTCTTTACCAGAGACAAAGACGTTTCTTTGGGAGATATCTTGAGTTGGGGTTGGTTCAAGGAGCTGAATGTTTATGCAATCAAGAGGGAATTTGGAGTGCAATACTTCAAATATCTTGCTGATTTCAAGACATTACCTTATTGGGATGTGGAAGAGTTAGTTCAGACATTTAACGTTAATACCACATGAAGATGATTGATCAGTTGCTATGGAAATTGATCAAGTTTAAGCGGTTAAAGGATTCAGATATTGGAAGCCATTTATTCTGGTCGCCGACTCAAGACAAACAAAAAGACGGGTGAAAAAGACATTACGTTGATAATGAAGCGACCAAGGGCAATGAGAAACATGCCACTGATGCCGATTGAGCAAGACTTCTATCCATTGTTCAAGTGGTGGCAGATAGATCCATCGACTTGTGAACAGTTATTGTTTTGAAGTTTGAAGAACACTTGGATATTTCAAAGGAAAGAGTTCAGGTATTGGGATATCAGGGTATGAGGGGGTTATGGAGGACAATCAGGATTCTTGATCCTATGTGGTTGGTTAACTGCTCAAGAGAAGATATTAAAACCTTGTTTTACAACAAGATCGTATTTGAAGAACGTGAAAAGGTACAAGCGATGCAGTTTCAGAAAGTGGTTAATGTTTGCTATGCGCACAAAGTTAATTCAGGAAAGATGTGGCAAACAAAGTGGAGAGATCTAGAAAGAGTAGAGTTTTTGAAAGAGGAGAAGCGTCTTGAAGCAATTCATGAGAGAACAAGAAAGGCAAGTATTAGGAGATTTCAGCATTTGAACAAAGTGCCTCCTACGGATCAGACGCCAGATCCTAAGCAAGAACGACGAAAGAAGCCATACAAGAACTTCTTCGGTCGTGTGTGTTTACGTTTATATGAAGACAGAGTTTTGGAGACTGATACAAGACGAAGACTATATCCAAGGGGGAGTCTGTTGGTACATAATGTCTATGTCTATGTCTTAGTCTTATATCGAGTCTGTATAGAATAGAGCTGAATAGACTTGTCATGTATAGACAAGTCCGGCCAACTTGCAGTAGCAAGTTCGGGCGAACTTGGGTCTCTCATGAGCGGACTTGATGTTCTATAAATAGCTAGCTAGTGCTCCTCATTTGTAACTTTGGCATTTTGGAGGCGAAGCTCTGTCAGTTTGTACTCTTGATGTTTGATCAATAAAACTGATGTTAAACTGATTAATTCTTGTCTATTGGTAAACACGACATAATATTTCCGCTATTATGGACGTTAAATATCAAATTTAGGTTCCGTAGCATCGAGGATTGGTCCTACAAGTGGTATCAGAGCTAGAACAGCCTGATTTGATAGTATCAAGACAAGGACACTTCTATTTCATCTCCATTCTTCTATTTTTCTTAACTTTTTCATCAAAAAAGAAGAACTCACGGTCAAAATCTTTTCAATTTTGAATATATCATGTAAATTACAACAAATATAAATCCTTGAAAGATTGGAGACCAAATTCAACCAAATTGATGTCAAAATTTTGAAAAAACTATGTTTGACAAAAACATTTTGATCGAACTTGTTAACCAAGTTCGGCCGAACTTGTGCTAAAACACACTTTTTCAGTGATTTTTTACCAAGTTCGCTCGAACTTGAGTGAATTTTAAGGATTTTGAGTGAAGTTCGCTCGAAGTTGTAAAAGTTTCATTGATTTTCTATAAAGTTCGATCGAACTTGATAAAAATTCAAGAAATTTTACTAAGTTCGCCCGAACTTACCTTATTTTCATCAAATTTCATGTGTAAGTTTGCTCGAAGTTAATTCAAAAGGTGTTTGTCAAAACTGTCATAAGTTCGACCGAACTTAAAGGAAATTTTTCAATACAAAAATCACAAGTTCGACCGAACTTGTGATCAAAACTGAGAATTCTTCATTCCTACTACAAGTTCGACCGAACTTGTAGTTGAACTAATTGTTTCAAAGTTTTCAAGTGTTTTCAGTGTATACATCTCGGTATTCACGATGGATGATATTCAAAGAGCTTTTATGTCTGGAGCCAGTTCGTCAAATGCCAACGTGATCCATCAAGTCAATCTTGATAACGAAATCGGTATGACTATTAAACCGCCCAAGCTAATGAGCATGGACGAGTATGAAGCATGGAAGGAGAAATTTACATATTGGGTTCAAGCCATGACCTTCGCAGGCTGGGTGTCGATTGAAAGAGGTTACACTATTCCGGTAGATGAACATCAACAAGTTCTTGAAAAGTACAATTACTCGACGGTACAGAAAGAGGAATACATTGCTGAGTAAAAAGATGACCAGTCTTATCCAACAATCCGTCAAAGAAGATATTCTCGTCTTGCTACCGGAATATACAACTGCAAGAGATCTCTGGCTCTCGCTTCAAAAGAAGTATCAAGGAAGCGCGGAGATGATCAAGAGCAAGAAAGTGCTCATTATGAAAGAGTTCGATATCTTCAACATGCTGAAGGGTGAGACCATGAAGCAGATGATTGAACGCTTCTGTCATCTTAAAGTCCAAATGCGAAGACACGGTCTTGAGAAGACGGAACAAGAATACATCGACAAGCTTGCAGACGCTATACCAGATGGAGAGTGGACTACTTATCTGATGGTTCTGAAGGAAAGCGAAAAATGGGAATTCTTCTAATTGTCAACATTTATCGATAAACTCGAAGGCCATGAAATGGAACTTCTGAAGATTGCAAAGACAAAGAACGCTAGTGTTGTTCAAGACATTGGTTTGTACTACAAGAATGGAATGCAAGATAACATTTCAAGCCCAAAGATTCAGACAACATTCAACGCAAGTGTGAATTCTTCGAACAATTCACAGCAGAATCAGAACCAATCATATCCTCAATATGATCAGAGTCCGCAGTCTTCATTTTCAAGTACTGGTTCAAATTCATCTTATCAAAGTCAAGCAAATCAGAATCAACAAACAAATTCTGATTCGAATGTATACAAGTGCAACATCGTAGTGAATTTGAACAATGTTGTTTCGGAACAAGTCGCTAAACAGCATATGTCGCTTCTTGCCACTGGTCTGGAGTCATACGAAAGTCTTGTATCCGATAAAATTGGAAATCCCGAAATGACGGCAGAAGATTATGACTAAGTGGATGAAGAAGAACTCGAGTTGATGGATATTAAGTGGAGTTTAGCTTCGATTATCCGAAGGGTTACCAAGTTTGTTGCGTTAACAGGCCGAGACATCGGAAATTCTGGCAATAAACTGGGTTTCGACAAGACAAAATGACGTGCTTCAGATGTCGCCAAAAGGGACATTTTAAGAGAGAGTGTAAAAACCCTGAAGCAACGGGAAATCAAAGTCCATTCGGAGGAGGAAATGAGTATTACAAGAAGTCACTTCAGTACAAGCCTTGCCCGAAGAAGACTCAGGTTGAAATCCAAGAGAAACCAAACAGTAGCAACACTGAGAAAGCTATGGTGGCATCAAACGAAGATGATGGTTTCGACTGGAATTCTTATATCGGTAAAAGACCGGAGTTGCGTTAATGGGTGAAATTGTTGAAGATACATCTGAAGAAGAAGCAGCGGCTATGGAGAATATTCTACTCGAACAATATCTGTAACAACAACGTGAAGAAGAGGAGTATATCCACATGCAGAAGCAATGAATATTATCACCTAACTCATGTGATAATTTTGCAGGTCATTTTGATGGAAGATCTCAGGAACAAGTTGCCGAGGAGGAATCAACTGCTAAAGCAATCATTGATGTTACTCAGGAAATGAATTTCGAAAACCTCAAGGACATTGCCGACAAAGCCTTGATGGCAAATCTAACCAAGGTAGGTCCAGAGGTAAATGAAGTTGTCAAAGTACAAATTGTAGAGGTTGAGAAACCTTGTACAAAATGTACCGAACCATGTTCTGAATGTGCCGAAAAATCAAAGATCATCGCTGAAAACAATGTGCATAATGAACTTTTGAAATATGATTATCGCACAATGAAGGAAGCGTATGACAAAATGAAAAATGATTATGGTAGGCTCGATAGAAATAATATCGAAAAACATGATACAATAAGGATGTTGAAAGGAACAGTAATGGATAAGCAAAAAGCGATTAATATCTATATTAATGCCATTGCTGAAACTAAGCAACAACTTCAGGACATGAAAATTGAAACAGAGCGTGTTCAACAACTTTTGAGAAGTTACACTTGTAATGCATATGTCATTGATCACATCCTTCTGACAATTCCATCGGAAGAGAAACCTAAAAAGAAAATTGGTAAAGAATACAACAATGTTCCTCCACCCCTATGCGAGAAGTATTGTCGCAAATCCGCTGATGGGATGGATAAGGCACTCAATATTGAGTTGTTATCTGAAAAGAAAACTGAGTTGCCAGAGAACATTGATGTAATCTATACTAAAACAGATGATGACAATGCTGTGGTTAAAAAGGTTGTTGAAAATGTTTTGAACGATTCTGATGAAGGCAACTTTAAAAGCGCCGATTCGAGTTCAAAGAATTCTGTTTCATAGTCCAAAGATGAGGATACATCATCGTAGAATGATCTATGTGATGATCCTAATGTTGTAATGTACAAGATTAAGGAATCTGATAGATTATACTTTGATGACAGTTTTCCGATTCAGAACGTGAAGGAAGAATTGTTAGACAAATTCTTTAAACTCGTGGAAGTCACATCAGATGATTTGGTAATCAATGAAAAGAAATTTTATTCCAAACCTAAAAGAAACAATTACCGAAGGAATGGTGGTGATCATCCGGAAAAAAGAGCTGGGTTGGGATTAGAGGAATCAGATGAACCTAAAAAGAAAGTGTCACCATTTCATGAATATAAGAATAAAAACATAAATTTTGTAAATGGAACGAACACAGTTCATGAGGAAAGTTTATTCGGGACACAATCAAACGATGAGTTCAAGAAACAGAAAGAACTTCGAGATAAAGCCAAAATTGCAAATGTTGCCAAAACAAGTGGTGTAAAACCTACTAAAGGTCATCCTCATGATTCTCGGACTTGTTTCAAGTGCAACGAAATTGGTCATATTGCATGCCAATGTCCGAAATCAAAGCCGGCTTATCTTCGAAGGAAAGAAAGTTCAAATGTTGTGAAACCGAAGCAACCATAGTTTGGGCAGATAAGAATTCTAAAAAGAAATGTTAACAAAGATGAAATGAAACAAGTTTTTGAAAAGAAATTTGAGAATTCAACTTTCAAAAAAGGTGAATCTTCAAAAGCTAATGAAACAAGTTTTACATCAAGAAGGATAACATAAAATCTCAAGCCTGGATTGCAAAGAAACGGTCAACAACATCTGAGATCACTAAGTCTGAGCTTGTTAAGACTAGTGATAGCATGAAAGAACCGAAATCTGAAATCATAATTGAAACCACATCAGAAATTGTCAAAACTATAAGTGGTAACAATTAAAAAGATAAAAAGACAGTAAAGTTTTCAAACATGAACATCATAGAAAATTCAGATGATGAATGTGAATTTGATTATACAGAAGAGTGTGGATTCGATTATGCTGATGAGTGTGAGTTTGATTTTGACGATGGTTATCCAATTCAACCCAAGACCAAAAAGGCTTGGGTCTCGCTTTTTAAATAGATTGTTGAAATGTGCAGGGGCTCCAGAGATCCGTACTTTCTAAGTGGATTTTGGATAGTGGAGCGTCCAGGCATATGACGGGAATGAAAGCGTTGCTATTCGACTTTAAAAGCTATCAATGGTGGATATGTTGGATTTGCGGGTAACCAGGGTGGAAGGATAGTCGCCGAGGGAAAACTCTCCAATGGCGTAGTTTCATTCGATCGCGTGAATTATATTGCAGAGTTGGAATATAATCTTCTGAGCATATCGCAGATTTGTGACAAGAAGTTCACGGTGCATTTCAACGACAAATAGTGTATTATCTTGAAGCCGGGATTCAAAATTCCAAATGAGTGGATTCTGATGCGAGCACCTCGAGAGAATGATCTGTATGTTTTTGATATGGGCGTCGCTGCCACTTCATCAAAATCAGCACAATGTTTTGTGACAAAGGCTACTGAAAAGGATTCTATTCTTTGGCATTGTAAAATGGGGCATATTCATTTGCAAAAAATGAATTACTTGGTTCATAATGATCTTGTAGATGGTGTAAATCTTCGGAGCTTTCATATGTCTGATCACTGCTTAGAATGCAAAAAGGTAAAGCAGATCAAGAAATCTCATCCGAAGAAAATTCTAAACTCAATCAAGTTGCCCTTAGAACGTCTCCACATGGATTTATTTGGTCATGTAAATGTTCGAAGCATCTCAGGAGATTTTTATTGCTTGGTCATGACAGATGACTATTCGAGATATTCGTGGGTATTCTTTCAGGAATTATAAGACGAAATGTTCGAGAACTTGGTTATTCTATTCAAGAAACTCGAGAATCTTTATCATCTACCGGTCAGACGCATTAGAAGTGACAACAGCACAGAGTTTAAGAATAACAAAATGAAGGAATTCTGCAACGCAAAAGGGATTCTGCAAGAGTTTAGTGCTCCGTATACTCCACAGCAAAACGGAGTAGCTGAACGGAAGAACAGAACTTTGATTGAAACTGCGAGAACCATGCTTGCAGATTGTAAATTTAGAGACAGCTTCTGGAGTGAAGCGGTTGCTGACGGCTTGCTACACGCTAAACAGAGTTCTCACTGTCAAACCAACAAAGAAACATGTTTTGAGATGATAAACTGATGGAAGCCAAATTTGAAGTTCTTAGAACCATTCGGTGCGCCATGTACCGTAATAGACCAAGATGGCAAATTCGGGGCTAAATCTCTTGAAGGTTTCTTTGTCGGATATGTGAGTCCGTTAATAAGAGTATATGTTCCTTCGTTTAGAAAGGTTATTGAAGCACAACACGTGGATTGTTTCAATTATATGGATCCTATTCAAAGGAGAGGTGACGCGTGGCTGTTTAACTATCAAGACCTTTGGAAGTCATTCGACTTGCCTGAAGAACCGTCTGACGAAGAAGTTGCAGCATTATACTATCTTCACCAGTCAGTGAATCAAGATCAAATCATTAGACCAATTATGGTTAATCAACCCACGTTGATTCTTCATCTTCCGGATCAGGTCCAAGCAAGCAGTGGTGTTCAAGTTGAAAACACTTCTGAAGCAGAAATAACACCTGCTACACCTCCAGAAAATGCTTCTAATGAACCAGAAAACACAACAGTGCCCAGTACGCCTCAGAATCAGAATTCTGATTCAGATGAAGCACCGACATTTAATGCTGATGATGAAACTTATCGGATGAAGAAGTTGAGCAGATATCTAACTTGTTGAATCAATCTGATAGTCTGAGAAATCAGAACGAAGCTTCATCAAGTACTCCTAATGTTGATGTGAACAGTGATCTAGTTGTTTCAAATCAACAAAGCTAAGTTGATGTTCCAACAGAAGAAATGCCGCGATCATATTCGTACCATCCTTCAAAATATCATAGGAGAACTACAAATTGGTGTGCGTACACGAAATCAAATCAACAAAGCACTTAGTTGTTTCTACACCCGAGTTCACCAACTGAGAATTACTGCTACTACTCATGTTTCATTTCTCAAATAGAGCCAAAGACAGTTAATGAGGCTCTGACAGACGAGAATTGGGTGATAGCAATGCAAGAGGAACTTTTACAGTTCGAGATGTTGGGTGTTTGGAAGCTTGTAGACTTGCCACCGAAGCAGAAAGCTATTGATACAAAGTGGGTCTTCAAGTGTAAAAGAGACGAGAGAGGGGGTTATAGTCAGAAACAAAGCTCGGCTGGTAGTCAAGGGATTCCACCAACAGGAAGATATTGATTACACGGAGGTATACGCACCGGTTGCGATATTAGAATCTATCCGCATTTTCCTAGCGTTCGCAGCTTGGAAAGGATTTAAGGTGTACCAGTTGGATGTAAAATCTGCATTTCTCTATGGTAAACTTCGTGAACAAGTGTATGTCAGCCAACCACCGGGTTTGTCGATTCACTGAACAAGAACAAAGCATATCTCCTGACAAAGCTTTGTACGGTTTACACCAAGCCCGAGAGCTTGGTACGAGTCGTTATCGCAACATCTCGTTGGAAATGGCTTCACGAGAGGCACAGTGGACATCACTTTGTTTACCAGAGAAGTTGGATTGCATCTGATAATAGTACAAATCTATGTGGACGACATCATTTTCGGTTCTACGGATGACAGTCTGTGCAAAGAGTTTGAAAAGATTATGAAGAAGAAATTTGAGATGTCCTCGATGGCGAAATGAAGTTCTTCTTAGGTCTTCAAGTGGATCAGCTTCCAGACAAGATATTCATCATCAGACTAAGTATGTTCACGACATTCTCAAAAAGTTTGAAATGGATTCTTCGAAGCCGCTTTCAACACCCTGGCACTGAACCATGGGATTTGCGTAGACGAGACGGGAACGAAAGTTGATGAAACATTGTATCGATCGATGATAGGTTCATTGATGTATCTAACGGCATCGCGCCCGGACATCATGTATCCTACATGCTTATGTGCGAGATATCAGTCAAGTCCTCGAATGTCACACTTGCAGATAGTCAAGCGAATCTTCCGTTACTTGAAAGGTTGCCCAAGCACCGGCCTGTGGTACCCCAAGAACGACAATCTTGATCTCATTGGATGCGCTGACTCGGACTTCGGAGTGGACAAACTGAACTTGAAATCTACAACTACAGGATGCCAGTTCTTTTGCACACGTTTGGTAACGTGGTAGTGTAAGTAACAGACCACGGTCTCTCTCTCAACCTGTGAAGCGGAATACGCTTCTCCTTCCAGTTGTTGCTCTCAAATCCTCTGGATTCAGCAACAGATGAGGGATTATGGTCTGCAGTTTCTTGACACGCCTTTATTTGTAGATTACAAAGCAGCCATCGATATAACTAAAAATCCGGTTCATCACTCACGTACAAAACACATTGAAATTCGATACCATTTCATTTCTGACTGTTACGAAAATAAATTGGTTCGAATAGAAAAAATCCACAACGACGAACAAAGGGCTGATTTTTATACCAAAGCATTTCCATTAACAAGATTTAAATATCTAATACGGCTTAACGGTATTAAAAATTTGCTTACGGGTACGGAAGCTGAGGTTGAATACGGATCGGATGACGAATTCACGTGATCTACATTGGTTTGTATGGTTTGTATATATCTTTCTAGTTTAGTATTTCTAAAAATCTAAAATCCAAAAATATGTTTTTGAGTTTATGGGGAGATATATTTGGGAAAATACAAAAACATATGAAAAATTTCAAAAATGTACAAAAACATTGAAAAAGACAAAAAGAATTCGGTGTCACAAAAAGGAAATGATAGTACATCAGTGGACTATCACAGTATGCTAAAGAAATGTAAAGTTTAAAAGTGATAAACGAGTCTTACTATGGATGTGTCGATAGGCTTAACACGTTCAACAAACTGTTTTCGAGATATAAACTAAATTTACCAACTGCTTAATCTTGTGGATTAACACATCTTGGATATATGGACCTAATACTCCTAAATGTCGTTTGAGAGGTTGCTTGATTCTGAGATACAAGGTCTTTATAGATAGTTGATATCTGGGGTATTATACAAGTTCTTCTGATTTTGCGGAAGCAATAGCCGAGAACTTCTATAATACTTTCGCTATAAACCCCAAACTGCATGCAAACTTGAAGAGTATCGGAAGATCTAAATTCATTTGTAGTGCTAAAAAGATTCCTAAAGTGGAACACACCTTAAAGACGAGCCTTCATCTCTTTGTCTGTACGGTAGTACTAACCTGAGCTCTCAAGGTCTCGCATTACCCAGATACAGATATCAATTACGCTATACTCACCTGTAAGATGAAACCTAGGGAATCTTGATACAGGAGTATATTCAAGAAGTGGGAACCACAGATAAGTCAAGTTTCATAATTCATACCTTGACATATCTTGAAACAGTTGAGAAATGTGGTAAAGTTTAAGTGGACAAACATGCAATCTAGGTAAACGAGTTTAAAGCTTAAAGTCATCTAAAGGTCAACGGTACTGGTGATATGTCTTAATTAACTGATATGATCCTTTAGAAACGAATTCACAAAAATATGTCTGTAAATATGTTTGTACATAGTTTACATTGTCCTGTAAATAGTTTACCAGCTTTACAGATTAAAACCAAAAAGATTTTCAGTGTGTTTTATCATAAACTTACAAAAATACAAAAAGATTTTGTTTCTACATTGTTTTCAGCAAACCAATGTTGGAGAACGAGTCTTCGAAGTCTGGTAAGCTGCTAGAACTGGTGGGAATCTCTTTGACAACAGGCTGGGAGCTAATCTGTAAAATCTAAAAAGTCAAAAAAATAAAAAGTTCATTAATTTGAAACTTTGATTTTGAAAATATCAACAGTTTGTTCGTAACGGGTCAAACTGGGGTCATTAACTTGGACTCGGCAGACAAATTGGTTAACCAAGGTCATTAGCTTGGACTTGGTCAACTGAGTGGATTTTCATAACTGATAAAAAGCTGGAAAGTTCAGGGGTTAAAATGTAAAATTGGAAAAAGTTTGAATTTGTGGTTTGGCAAGTTCGACCGAACTTGCTAAACAGAATCATGTTTAACAAAACAGCAAGTTCGACCGAACTTGCTAATTAATGGCTGGTTTGTTATAAGTTCGCCCGGACTTGTTGGGCTTTGTTATTTGGGCTTCTCAAGTTCGCCCAAACTTGCCACGGTATAAGTACCTAAGCAAGTTTGGCCGAACTCATTTGTGCAAGTATTAGACTCTGAGCGAACTTAAGCTGTTTGAGAGATTTGAGAGATTTTGACAAAAACATACCGTTACTCTGCCCGATTTTCGTTTGTTTTTGGTGATTGGCACACCATTTACAATGACAGAGGTATTGATTTGGATTTTGAACCATGTTTGGACCTTAATCGAACGAAACAAGATCTGAAACCTTTAAAAATGTTAGATCTTGGTGTTTAATGATAAAATTGATCTTAAAATTTTGATTAACACTTAAAACCGACCATAAAGTTGTTATGAATTGATCAGTTTGTCAAGATTTGAAATTACAGGTTTGATGTTTGAAGGAGACGACAAGTTCGGCCGAACTTATTATAAAGTTCGACTGAACTTGCTATCAAATTTTTATAAAATGCTTAAACCTGAAGTTCGACCGAACTTCTTTAAAAGATGAATTAAAATTATACTGGAAGTTCGCCCGAACTTAGTTTTTGAAATTTGAACATGTATATTACATGTTCGGGCGAACTTGACTAATCCACAATGTTATAACACTCAATCAAGTTCGCCCGAACTTGAAGAAAATGTTAGAAAAAGTTTGAAATTTTTTCTCGATATACGTATTAATTGTTTTGCGTCGTTTTCCAGGCTCAAGTTCCAGCGCGTGCAATCTCGATAGAGTTTTCTAAGACGCACAACACTTGTATTACGCTCGACAAAACGATATGTCCATCTTTGAAAGAGTATGATAGTATTTTGAAGTTTTTGGAAGAAAGTCCTATTCATCGGGCTATCACGTATGCACAGTGTCTTACAGATCTCATACTTTCCATTTCTGGACGAACACGAGTCTTAGTGATGATCAGAAGATGATTAATTCATCAGTGCAAGTTGGAAGTGAAGTAAAGAACATTTCTGTGACTGAAGATGATATTCGACGGATTCTGCAATTCAACGATAACAAAGACGATCCGATGTTCTTGGACGAGAAGATGGTCCGTGGTTGTTTCTTTAGAATGGGATACAAGGGAAGCGTGAACAAGCCGACATTAAAGAAAGGGGAAGTGCCAAATCCCTACAAGCTTCTCATGCACGCTATTATTCACACATTTAGTCATTGCAAGGCGGGATTAGACGACGTTCAAGATTACTTGGCCTGTATGGCAACGACATTGATTCTGAAAAAGCCGTTCAACTTTCGAAGCTTTTTTTTACACACATGTTGAAGAACATGGAGGATTCGAGGCTTTGTCTATATCCAAGGTTCGTGCAAATGCTGATAGATGAGAAATTCATGAACATTGCACGGGATCCAAATGATGTGCTTTATCTAGTTCGCCTTGATGAAACGACTGTGAAGAAGCTAATCAAGTTTCAGAAACAAGCATCAGCTCCTGTTGCAAAGCCAGTTTTCGGGGCAATAGTTAATGAGAATTATGTGGCACCGCCTGATAATAGATGGAGAAACGATGGCAGTGGCGATGAGAAAGAGCTTAACGCAAAGAAAGAATGGTTTAAAGATTTCAAACCAAAGTCTCGAAGTGAATGGTTTTTAAAAGCAGAAGCTGATAAGCCAAAGAAGAAACGAGCAGCAAAGAAAGTTGATACAATGCTCATAAACGAAGATGAACCTGAGAATGTTCAAGGCGAAGCAGGTTCTAGTGCAGCAGTAGTTGTTGAGAGTCAAGAGACTGAGAAAGCAACACAGGATGATGTTATATCTGCTACTTCTGAACAAGATGATGATTCTGACGAAGAACCTGTGAAAGAACCTGAAAAGACAGCAACAGAAATAGCAGCAGAAAAAGAAAAAGAAATGGATGTTGATTTCGATCCAAATCAAGAGAAAGATTCTGATGAGGAAAGACCAAAGAAAAGGCTAAACGTGTAGAGTCTGCAACTATTTCTTCGACAAAGACTACAGGGTCTCCTCAAACAAAGGGCAAAAAAAAAAGAAGAAAGTTCAAAAGGTTGTTAGCAAAAGATACAAAGGAAAATTGAAGAGCGCAGAAGTGACACAAGAACCTTATGGCACACAGGAGACAGGAGCCACACAAGAACCTCCTACACAAGAACCTCCTGTTGTTATTCCTGCTGAGACTGAACGTCAACGAGTTACACAAGAACCTCATGTGACTGGATTGCTTGAAGTTCCGGTTATTCAATCACCTGTTGCTCCAACGACTTCAAATCTTGAAAGTTCTACTCCAAGGAAGTCTACACCAAAGGCTGCTACCCCAAAGTCAACACCAAAATCTTCAGGGCCTAATATTTTTGGTGATATGCATAGTGATCCAATTAGTCTGCAAGATCTAAACGATTTCTTTCCAGAGACGAACGTTGAACTTCTGATAAAACGTGTGAAGGTGTTAGAAGAGAAAGTGGCTAAGAATGGGGAGGAGAAAGTAGAGCTTATTAAAAAGATGAATCAAAGCAATGTTGAGAAAGAGATATTGGACGACAAAGTGAAGGTGTTAGAGAATGAACGAGAATATTTCAAGGCATTGATCGAGAGTTTGCAAGATGCAATTGAAAAGCTTCAAACAGAGATTGCAGATCTAAAGTCAATCCAAGCACTAAATGATCAAAGATTTTCCAGGATGCAGAAAGTTTTATCTAACTCTCCGGGGATTGATTTCATCAAAGAGTATGATCGTCTGGATCAACAAGAAGCTAAAGAACGATCTGAAAAAGAGTTAGCTGCGAGTGGTAAAGGTAAAGGAGTTGAAGGTGAAGCTCCTACTTCTTCTGAAGCTGCAGATGTGATTAAAGCTTCTGAGTCCGATATTCCAAAGGTTGACGAATCTGTCAAGCCTTCTGATCCTATAGTTGCTTCTGAAAAGGATGATGAAGAAGCTGAAAAGGAGGATAAAGATGATGAAGAAAAAGATGATTCAGAATACGACGATTGGAATGTTGCAGACGATGACGATAATGATGATCAGGGTGGTGTTGGTATAAAAATTAATGAAGCAAAAGTGTCAGGAGAATTTGATTTCTCTTCGCTTATGGATGACGAACAGAATGGAAAAATAAAAGTCAGGGGAGTCAGGGTAAAAAGGGTCATCTGATGATATTGATCTGTTAAACGTTGAAAGATTTGTTAAGACAGTTGCGGCAGTACCCACGAAACCTTTATTGTTAATGCATGAACATAACGATGGAGGAAGGTGAGTTTATACACAAATATACTAAGGAAGATCTTGCAAAGTTAGTTGAAGTTGATGCTGCAGATCTAGAGTTTGATTTCAAGAAGATGTATTGAATGTTAACACATTTGATCCAAACGACTATCGTATGTTAGAAGATTTGAGGCTGATGAGTACAATCGAGTGATCTTGAAGATTGGTATTCTGATGATGAGACAGACAAACTACAAAGTACGTCAGTCCAAATTCTGAAAGTTTTCCTACTTTTGAGGAGATGTATAAGCAGTTAGACGAAGATATGCTGAAAGAAAAGATTGAAGAATCTTTGCGTGAAGGAAAAGTACCAAAGCCAATGACTAAAGAAGAAATTGCTCAAGCGAAGAAGTCCTGGTTTAAAGAGATGCCTCGCAAACGTAAATTTCGACGTCCTCTAGCATTCTTTACAGAGTAAAGACGTTTCTTTGGGAGATATCTTAGTTGGGGTGGTTCAAGGAGCTGAACGTTTATGCAATCAAGAGGGAATTTGGAGTGCAATACTTCAAATATCTTGCTGATTTCAAGACATTACCTTATTGGGATGTGGAAGAGTTAGTTCAGACATTTAACGTTACATACCACATGAAGATGATTGATCAGTTGTTGTGAAATTGATCAAGTTTAAGTGGTTAAAGGATTCAGATATTGGAAGTCATTTATTCATGGTCGCCGAATCAAGATAAACAAAAAGACGGGTGAAAAAGAATTACGTTGATAATGAAGCGACCAAGGGCAATGAGAAACATGCCACTGATGCCGATTGAGCAAGACTTCTATCCATTGTTCAAGTGGTGGCAGATAGATCCATCGACTTGTGAACAGTTTATTGTTTTGAAGTTTGAAGAACACTTGGATATTTCAAAGAAAAGAGTTGAGGTATTGGGATATAGGGTATGAGGGGGTTATGGAGGACAATCAGGATTCTTGATCCTATTTGGTTGGTTAACTGCTCAAGAGAAGATATTAAAACCTTGTTTTACAACAAGATCGTATTTGAAGAACGTGAAAAGGTACAAGCGATGCAGTTTCAGAAAGTGGTTAATGTTTGCTATGCGCACGAAGTAACTTAGGAAAGATGTGGCAAACAAAGTGGAGAGATCTAGAAAGAGTAGAGTTTTGAAAGAGGAGAAACGTCTGAAGCAATTCATGAGAGAACAAGAAAGGCAGTATTAGGAGATTACAGCATTTGAACAAGTGCCTCCTACGAATTCAGACGCCAGATCCTAAGCAAGAACGCGAAAGAAGCCGTACAAGAACTTCTTCGGTCGTGTGCTGTTAACTTTTATATGAAGACAGAGTTTTGGAGACTGATACAAGATGAAACTATATCCAATGGGGAGTCTATTGTACATAATGTCTATGTCTTAGTCTTATATCGAGTCTGTATAGAATAGAGTTGAATAGGCTAGCTGTACGAAGTATTTATATTTGTTTTAGTCAAATTCGCTCATAACTTGTCATGTATAGACAAGTCCGGCCGAACTTGCAGTAGCGTTTCGGGCGAACTTGGGTCTCTCATGAGCGGGCTTGATGTTCTATAAATAGCTAACTAGTGCTCCTCATTTGAAACTTTGGCATTTTGGAGGCGAAGCTCTGTCAGTTTGTACTCTTGACGTTTGATCAATAAAACTGATGTTAAACTGATTAATTCTTGTCTCTTGGTAAACACGACGTAATATTTCCGCCATTATGGACGTTAGATATCAAATTTAGGTTCCTTAGCATCGAGGATCTGTCCTACAGGCTTCACAAATCTTTCAACATCAACAGATCAATTTCATCAGATGGCCTTTCTACCCTGACTCCCCCTCACTTTTATCATCCATTCTGTTTGATTCGTCATCCATTAGCAAAGTAAAATCAAATTCACTTGAGACTTTAGCTTCAGTAATTTTCAGATCAACACCACCCTAATCATCATCATCGTCATCGTCAGCAACATTCCAATCTCATACTCAGAATCATCCTTTTATCATCTTCCTTATCCTCTTTTTTCTGCTTTTCGTCGTCTTTTCCTTCAGAAGCTTTAACAGGATCAGAAGGCTTGACAGATTCGTCAACCTTTGAATATCATACTCAGAAGCTATAACAACATTCTCTTCAACAGATTTCTCTGCAGCTTCAGAAGACTTAGGAGTTTCACCTTCAACCCCTTTACCTTTACCACTCTCAGCTAACTCTTTCTCAGATTGTTTTTAGCTTCTTGTTGATCCAGACGATCATATTCTTTGATGAAATCAATTCCCAGAGAGTTAGATAAAACTTTCTGCATCCTGGAGAATCTTTGATCATTTAGTGCTTGGATTGACTTTAACTTGTAATTTCTGTCTGCAGCTTTTCATTTGCATCCTGCAAACTTTCGATTGGAGCTTTGAAGTATTCACGTTCATTTTCTAACACTTTCACTTTATCGTCCAACATCTCTTTCTCAACTGCTCTTTGATTCATCTTCTGAATAAGCTCAGCCTTCTCTCCTCATTCTTTGTCACTTTTTCTTCTAACACCTTCACACGCTTTTCCAAAAGTTCAACGTTCGTCTCTGGAAAAAAATCATTTAGATCTTGAAGACCAATCGGATCATTATGCATATCACCAAACATATTAGGCCCTAAAGATTTTGGTGTTGACTTTGGAGTAGCAACCTTTGGTGTAGACTCCTTGGAGTAGAACTTTCAAGATTTGAAGTCGTTGGAGCAACCGTGATTGAATAACAGGAACTTCTAATAAACCAGACACAGGAGGTTCTTGTGTAGCTCCTGGCCTTCCAGCTTCACTTGAAACAATAACAGGAGGTTCTTGTGTAGAAGGTTCTTGTGTGCTTCTTCCTCCTATGCGCCAGAAGGTTCTTGTGTAACTTCTGCGCTTTTAACTTTCCTCTATACCGTTTACTTACAGCCTTTTGAACTTTCTTTGATTTCCTCTTACCTTTTGTTTGAGGAGACCCTGTAGTCTTTGTCGAAGAAATAGTTGCAGACTTTACACGTTTTGCTTTTTTCTTGGCCTCTCTTCATCAGACTCTTTTTCCTGATTTGGATCAAGTCAGCATCCATTTCTTTTTCTTTTTTAGCTCTAATTTCAGCCTTTGATTTTTCTGGCTCTTTCACTGGAGTTTTTTCAGAACCAATCATTGTTATCTGAAGTAGCTGAAATAACATCATTTTGCATTACTTTCTCATCTTTAGCTTTTGATAATGACTGCTGCACTCGAACCAGCTTCAGTTTGAACATTTTCTGGTTCATCTTCATCGACGAGCATTGTTTCAACTTTCTTTGCAGCTCGTTTCTTCTTTGACTTTTCCACTTTGGCCTTTAAGAACCATTCACTTCGAGATTTCATTTTGAAATCTTTAAACCACTCTTTTTCAGCATTCAGCTCTTTTTCGTCACCACTACCATCTTTCCTCCATTTATTATCAGAAGGCGCAATGTAATTTGAATCTTTGATAGCTCCGAAAACTGGCTTTGCAACAGGAGCTGAAGCTTGCTTCTGGAATTTTAATAGCTTCTTCACAGTTGTTTCATCAAGGTGGCTTAGATAGAGCACATCATTCAGATCACGTTCAATATTAGTGAACTTCTATCTATTAGCATATGCACGCACCTCGGATACAAACATAGCCTCGAATCCTCCATATTCTTTGACATATGAGTAAAAACAAGCTAGAAAACTTGAACGACTTCTTCAGAATCAGTGCATTGCCATACAGGCCAAATAATCTTGCACGTCGTCAAGACCCGCCTTTCGGTGACTAAAAGTATGAATGATCGCATGCATAAGAAGCTTGTAGGGGTTTGGCACCTCCCCTTTCTTCAACGTTGGCTTATTCACGCTCCCCTTTATATCCCATTCGAAAGAAACAACCTCTAACCATCTTCTCGTCCAAGATATCGGATCATCTTTATCATCGTTGAACTGTAGGATCCGTCGAATATCATCTTCAGTCAGAGTGATCTTCTTTACTTCATTCCAACTTGCACCGATGAAATAATCGTCTTCTGATCATCACTAAGACTCGCGTTCATCCATAAATGATACGTGTGACTTCTATAAGATACTGTACGCTCCGTTATAGCTCGATGAATAGGGCTTTCCTTCAAGAACTTCAAAATACTCTCGTATTCCTTCAAAGATGACATATTGTCTTGTCGAGCGTAATACAAGTATTGTGAGATTTAGAAAACTCGATTGCAATTACCCTCGCTACTTCTTGAGCCTGAAAAATGACGCAAAACAATTAGCACGCTTATCGAGAAAAAATTTCAAATTTTTCTAACACTTTTATCAAGTTCGGGCGAACTTGATGAGTGTTATAACAATCCGCTTTTAACAAGTTCGCCCGAACATGTAAAGACAACATGTTCAAAATTCAAGTGTAAGTTCGGGCGAACTTTATACTCATAACACTTTTTCAGATTTCAATCAACCCAAGTTCGGGCGAACTTCCATAAAAAATTTTCAAATCAGTTTATATGTGAAGTTCGGTCGAACATGCTTTTAGTTCTCTTTATTCAGGTTTTATTAACAAGTTCGGTCGAACTTGATAACAAGTTCAGCCGAACTTGTTATCTTCTTCACTACCAAAACCTGTTAATTAAACATCAACTATTTCAAACAAATTCAAGACAGTTCCATGGTCGGTTTTAAGTATTAATCTTGATTTTAAGTTCGATTTAGTCCAAACCAACCTAGATCTAACAAATTTTAACATCTTAGATCTGTAATTTAAAATTCGAGTTCAAAATACGGTCCAATGTTCAAATCTATACCTCGGTCATTGTAGTTGGTGTGCCAATCACCAAAAACAAATCAAATTTGGGCAGAGTAACGGTACAAACAAGCCAATTTCTCAAGATCGCTCAACAATATCAAGTTTCTCAAGGTTTTGTTTTTGCAGAAGTGAGTTCAGCCGAACTTGCTTAGGTATTTATACCTAGGTAAGTTCGGGCGAACTTACAAAGCCCAAGATGTGAGCCCACTAGAAGTCCGGGCGAACTTGATGTTTTGAACAAATCAGCCATAAGTTGCAAGTTCGCTCGAACTTGCTGTTTTGTTAAACTTGATTCAGTTTAGCAAGTTCGACCGAACTTGCCAAACACAAATTTAATCTTTTCTTAAATTTTACAATTAACCCCTGAACTTTCCAACTTTTACCAGTTTTGAAAATCCACTCAGTTGACCAAGTCCAAGCTAATGACCTTGGTTAAACGATTTGTCTGCCGAGTCCAGTTAATGACCCCGGTTTGACCCGTTACGAACAAATTGTTGATATTTTCAAAATCAAATTTCAAATTAATGAACTTTTTATCATTTTGGCTTTTTAGATTTTACAGATTAGCTCCCAGCCCGTTGTTAAAGAGATTCCCACCAGTTCTAGCATCTTACCAGACTTCGAAGACTCGTTCTCCAACATTGGTTTGCTGAAAACAATGTAGAAATAAAATCTTTTTGTATTTTTGTAAGTTTATGATAAAACACACTGAAAATCTTTTTGGTTTTAATCTGTAAAGCTAATAAACTATTTACAGGACAATGTAAACTATGTACAAACATATTTACAGACATATTTTTGTGAATTCGTGTCTAAAGGATCATATCAGTTAATTGAGACATATCACCAGTACCATTGGCCTTTAGATGACTTTAAGCTTTAAACTCGTTTACCTAGATTGTCAATATGTTTGTCCTCTTAAACTTTACCACGTTTCTCAACTGTTTCAAGATATGTTAAGGTAAGATTTATGAAACTTGACTTATCTGTGGTTCCCACTTCTTGAATATACTCTCGTATCAAGATTCCCTAGATTTCATCTTACATGTGAATATAGCGTAATTGATATCTGTATCTGGGTTATGCAAGACCTTGAGAGGTCAGGTTAGTACTACCGTACAGACAAAGAGATGAAGGCTTGTCTTTAGGTATGTTCCACTTAAGGAATCTTTTCAGCACTGCAAATGATTAGATCTTTCGATACTTTTCAATATTGCATGCAGTTTTTGGGTTTATAGCGAAAGTATTATATAAGTTCTAGGCTATTGCTTCTGCAAAATCAGAAGAACTTGTATAATACCCCAGATATCAACTATCTATAAAGACCTCGTATCTCAGAATCAGGCAATCTCTCAAACAAAATTTCAGAGTACTAAGTCCATATATCCAAGATGAGTTAATCCCACAAGATTAAGCAGTTGCTAAATTTAGTTTATATCTCGAAAATAGTTTACTGGACGTGTTAAGCCTATCGACACATCCACAGTAAGACTTGTTTACTACCTTTAAACTTTCCATTTCTTTAGCATACTGTGATAGTCCGCTAATGTACTATCATTTCCTTTTTGTGACACCGAATTCTTTTTGTCTTTTTCAATGTTTTTGTACATTTTTGAAATTTTCATATATTTTTGTATTTTCCCAAATATTTCTCCCCCTAAAATCAAAAATATATTTTTGGATTTAGATTTTTAAGAAATACTAAACTAGAAAGATATTTACAAACCATACAAACCAATGCGGATTACGTGAATTCGTCATCCGATCCGTATTCAACCTCAACTTCCGCACCTGTAAGCAAATTTTTAATATCGTTAAGCCGCATTAGATATTTAAATCTTGTTATGGAAATGCTTTGGTATAAAAATCAGCCCTTTGTTCGTCGGTGTGGATTTTTTCTATTCAAACCAATTTCTTTTCGTAACAGTCACGAATGAAACGGTATCGAATTTCAATGTGTTTTGTAGCTGAGAGATGAACCGGATTTTTAGTTATATTGATGGCTGCTTTGTTATCTACAAATAAAGGCGTGTCAAGAAACTGCATACCATAATCCCTCATCTATTTGCTGAATCCAGAGGATTTGTGAACAACAGCTGGAAGCAGAAATGTATTCCGCTTCACAGGTTGAGAGAGAGACCGTGGTTGTTTCTTACACTGCCACGTTACCAAACGCGTGCCAAAGAACTGGTATCCTGCAGTTGTAGATTTTGAGTTCAGCTTGTCCACTCCGAAGTCTGAGTCAGCATAACCCGTTAAGTCGAAATTGTCATTTTTAGGATACCATAAGCCCGTGCTAGGACATCCCTTTAAGTAACGGAAGATTCGCTTGACTATCTACATGTGTGACATTCGAGGACTTGACTGATATCTCGCACATAAACAAGTAAGATGCATGATGTCTGGGTGAGATGCCGTCAGATACATCAGTGAACTATCATCGATCGATACAATGTTTCATCAACTTTTGTTCCCATCTCGTCTACGCAAATCCCATGGTTCAATGCCAGCAGTGTTGAAAGCGGCTTTGAGCTATCCATTTCAAACTTTTTGAGAATGTCATGAACATACTTAGTCTGATGAATGAATATCCCGTCTGGAAGCTGATCCACTTGAAGACCTAAGAAAAACTTCATTTCGCCCATCGAGGACATTTCGAATTTCTTCTTCATTATCTTTTCAAACTCTTTGCACAGACTGTCATCCGTAGAACCGAAAATGATATCATCCACATAGATTTGTAAAATTATCAGATGCGATCCAACTTCTCTGGTAAACAAAGTGTTGTCCACTGTGCCTCATGTAAAGCCATTTCCTACGAGATGTTGCGATAACGTCTCGTACCAAGCTCTCGGGGCTTGGTGTAGTCCGTACAAGGCTTTATCCAGGAGATATGCTTTGTTCTTGTTCATTGGATCGACGAAACCCGGTGGTTGGCCGACGTACACTTGTTCACGAAGTTTACCGTAGAGAAATGCAGATTTTACATCCAACCGGTACACCTTAAATCCTTTCCAAGCTCGAACGCTAGGAAAATGCGGATAGATTCCAATATGCAACCGGTGCGTATACCTCCTGTAATCAATACCTTCCTGCTGGTGGAATCCCTTGACAACTAGCCGAGCTTTGTTTCTGACTATTACACCCTGATCGTCTCTTTTACACTTGAAGACCCACTTTGTATCAATAGCTTTCTGCTTCGGTGGCAAGTCTACAAGCTTCCAAACACCCAACTTCTCGAACTGTAAAAGTTCTTCTTGCATGCTATCACCCAATTCTCGTCTACCAGAGCCTCATTTACTGTCTTTGGCTCTATTTGAGAAATGAAACATGAGTAGTAGCAGTAATTATGAGTTGGTGCAACTCGGGTGTAGAAATAACTAAGTGGTTTCTTGATTTGGCTTCATGTACGCACACCAGTTTGTAGTTCTCCTATAGTATTCGTTGAAGGATGGTATGAATATGATCGCGGCATTTCTTCTGTTGGAACATCAACTAAGTTTTGCTGATTTGAAACAATCAGATCACTGTTCTTATCAACATTAGGAGTACTTGATGAAGCTTCGTTCTGATTTCTCGGACTAGCAGATTGATTCAACATGTAAAAACTCTCAACTTTCATCCGATGAAGTTTCACCATCAGCATCAAATGTTGGTGCTTCATCTGAGTCAGAATTCTGATTCTGAGGCATGCTAGGACTTGATGTTGTAGTTCCTGGTTCATTAGAAACATTCACTAAAGGTGTAACAGGTGTTGCTTCTGCTTCAGAAATATTTTCAACTTGAACACCACTGCTATTACTTGGACCTGCTCCGGAAGATGAAGAATCCAATGTGGGTTGATTAACCACAATTGGTCTAATGATTTGTTCTTGATTCGCCGACTGTTGAAGATAGTATAACGCTGCAACTTCTTCTTCAGGCGGTTCTTCCGGCAAGTCGAATGACTTCCAAAGGTCTTGGTAGTTAAACAGCCATGCATCACCTCTCCTTTGAATAGGATCCGTATAGTTAAAACAATCCACGTGCTGTGCTTCAATAACCTTTCTCAAAGAAGGAACATATACTCTTCTTAACGGACTTGCATATCCGAAAAGAAACCTTCAAGAGATTTAGCTCCGAATTTGCCATCTTGATCGATTACAGTACATGGCGCACCAAATGGTTCTAAGAATTTCAAATTTGGCTTCCGTCGGTTTATCATCTCAAAACATGTTTTCTTTGTTGGTTTGACAGTGAGAACTCTGTTTAGCGTGTAGCAAGCCGCAGCAACCGCTTCTACTCCAGAAGTTGTCTCTAAATTTACAATCTGCAAGCATGATTCTCGCAGTTTCAATCAAAGTTCGTTCTTCCGTTCAGCTACTCTGTTTTACTGTGGAGTATAGGGAGCACTAAACTCGTGCAGAATCCCTTTAGCGTTGCAGAATTCCTTCATTTTGTTATTCTTAAACTCTGTGTGTCGTCACTTCTAATGCGTCTTGACCGGCAGATGATAAAAATTCTTGAGTTTCTTGAATAGAATTACCAAGTTCTCGAACGTTTCGTCTTTTGATTCCTGAAAGAATACCCACGAATATCTCGAATAGTCATCTGTCATGACAAAGCAATATAAGTCTCCTGCGATGCTTCGAACATTTACAGGACCAAATAAGTCCATGTGGAGACGTTCTAATGCAACTTGATTGAGTTCAGAATTTTCTTCGGATGAGATTTCTTGATCTGCTTTCCCTTTTTACATACTAAACAGTGATCAACATATGAAAACTCCGAAGATTTACACCCTCTACAAGATCATTATGAACCAAAAATTCATTTTTCGCAAATGAATATGCCCTATCTTATGATACCAAAGAATAGAATCCTTTTCAGTAGCCTTTGTCACAAAACATTGCGCTGATTTTCATAAAGTGGTAGAGACGCCCATATCAAGAACATATAGATCATTCTCACTGGTGCTCGCATCAGAATCCACTCATCTGGTATTTTGAATCCTGGCTTCAAGATAATACATTCTTTGTCGTTGAAATGCAAAGTGAACTTCTTGTCGCAAATCTGCGATATGCTCAGAAGATTATTCTCCAACTCTGCAATATAATTCACGCGATCGAATGAAACAATACCATTGGAGAGTTTTCCCTCGGCGACTATTCTTCCACCCTGGTTACCCGCAAATCCAACATATCCACCATTGATAGCTTTAAAGTCGAATAGCAACGCTTTCATTCCCGTCATATGCCTGGATGCTCCACTATCCAGAATCCACTTGGAAAGTACAGATCTCTGGAGCCCCTGCACATTTCAATAATTGTTAAACAGCGCGACCCAAGCCTTTTTGGTCTTGGGTTGAATTAGATAACCATCATCGTAATCAAACTCACATTCATCAGCATAATCAAATTCAAATTCATCATCTGAATTTTTATGTGTATTGATACTTTCTTGTTATCTTCAAACTGTTACCACTTGTAGATTTGACAATATTAGTTTCAATTTTAGATTTTGATTCTTTCGTGTTATCAGTCTTTACATGCTCATGACTTAATAACATTGGATGTTGTTGACCAGTTTCTTTGCAATCCAGGCTTGAGATTTGATGTTAGCCTTTTTGATGTAAAACTTGTTTTCATTTGTTTTTGAAGACTCACCCTTTTCGAAAATTGAATTCTCAATTTTCTTTTCAAAAACTTGTTTCATTTCATCTTTGTTAACATTCCTTTTTAGAATTCTTATTTGCCCAAACTCTGGTTGTTCGGTTTCACAACATTTGAACTTTCTTTCCTTCAAAGATAAGCCGGCTTTGATTTTGGACATTGCGTGCAATATGACCAATTTCGTTACACTTGAAACAAGTCCGAGAATCATGTGGATGTCCTTTAGTGGGTTTTACACCACTTGTTTTGGCACCACTTGCAATTTTGGCTTTATCTCGAAGTTTGTTTCTTAAACTCAGCATTTGATTGTTTGCCAATCAAACTTTCCTCATGAACCGTGTTCGTCCCATATACAAAATTCATGTTTTTATTCTTATATTCATGAAATGGTGACGTTTTCTTTTTAGGTTCATCTAATTCTTCTAAACCCAACCCAACTCTCCGGTTTTCCGGATGATCACCACCATTCCTTCGGTAGTTATTTCTTTTAGGTTTGAAATAGAATTTTCTTTCATTGATCTCCAGATCATCTGATGTGAATTCCACGAGTTTAAAGAATTTGTCTAACAACTCTTCATTCACGTTCTGAATCAGAAAACTATCATCAAAGTATAATCTATCAGATTCCTTAATCTTGTACATTACAACATTAGAATCATCACATAGATCATTCTCCGATGATGTATCGTCATCTTCGGATTGTGAATCAGAATTCTTTGAACTCGCGTCAGCGCTTTTAAAGCTGCCTTCATCAGAATCATTTAGAAAATTTTCAACCACTTTCATAACCACAGCATTGTCATCATCCTTTTAAGTATCGATTACATCAATGTTCTCTGGCAACTCAGTTTTCTTTTCAGATAACAACTCAATGTTGAGTGCCTTATCCATCCCATCAGCGGATTTGCGACAATACTTCTCGCATAGGGGTGGAGGAACATTGTTGTATTCTTTACCAATTTTCTTTTTAGGTTTCTCTTCCGATGGAATTGTCGGAAGGATGTGATCAATGACATATGCGTTACAAGTATAACTTCTCAACAGTTGTTGAACACGTTCTGTTTCAATTTTCATGTCCTAGAGTTGTTGCTTAGTTTCAGCAATGGTGTTAATATAGATATTAATCGCTTTTTATTTATCCATTACTGTCCCTTTTAGCATCCTCACAGTATCGTGTTGTTCGACATTGTTTCGATCGAGCCTGCCATAATCATCTTTCATTTTGTCATACGCTTCTTTCATTGTGCGATAATCGTATTTTAAAAGTTCATTATGCACATTGATTTCAGCGATGATCTTTAATTTTTTGGCACATTCGATACATGGTTTAGTACATTTTGTACAAGGTTTCTCAACCTCTACAAATTCTACTTTGACACTTTCATTTACCTCTGAACCTACCTTGGTTAGATTTGCCATTAAAGCTCTATCGGTAATATCCTTGAGGTTTTTTGGCATTCACTTCTTGAAACATCAATGACTTCTTCAGCAATAGACTTCTCCTCAGCAACTTGTTCCTGAGAACTTCCATCAAAGTGACCTGCAAAACTATCACAAGAGTTAGGAGATAAAATTTCTTGTTTCTGCATGTGGATATACTCCTCTTCTTCTTGTTGTTGATGTAGATACTGTTCCAGTAAAATATTCTCTAAAGCTGTTGCGTCTTCAGCAGATATATCTTCAACTATTTGTGCCATCAATGCAACTCCGGTCCTTTTACCGATATAAGAATTCCAGTCGAAACCGTCATCTTCGTTTGATGCAACCATAGCTTTCTCAGTGTTGCTACTATTTGGCTTCTCTTGGATTTCAACCTGAGTCTTCTTCGGGAAAGGCTTGTACTGAAGTGACTTCTTATAATACTCGTTGCCTCCTCCGAAAGGACTTTGATTGCCCGTTGCTTCAGGATTTTTGCATTCTCTCTTGAAAGGCCCTTTCTGTCGGCATCTGAAGCACGTAACTTTCGTTTTGTCGAAGCCCAACTAGTTGCTAGAATTACCGATATCTCGGCCTGTTAGAGCAATGAACTTTGTGACTCTTCGGATGATAGATGCTAAACACCACTTGATATCCATTAACTCAAGTTCTTCTTCGTCCACCTGATCGTAGTCTTCGGCGGTCATCTCGGGATTGCCAATTTTCCCTGCTACAAGACTTTCATACAATTCTAGAACAATGGCGAGAAGTGCCATGTGTTGCTTAGCAGTTTGCTCAGAAACAATATTATTCAAATTAACAGCGATGTTACATTTGAATACATTCGGATCAGAATTTGTTTGTTGGTTCTGATTTGCTTGACTCTGATAAGACGAATTTGAACCAGTACTTGAGAATGAAGACTGTGGACTTTGATCATATTGAGGATATGACTGGTTCTGATTCTGCTGCGAATTGTTAGAAGAATTCAAACTTGCGTTGAATGCTGTCTGAATCTTTGGGCTTGAAATGTTGTCTTGCATTCCAGTTTTATAATACAGACCAACATCTTGAACAACATTAGCATTCTTCGACTTTGCAATCTTCAGAAGTTCCATTTCGTGACCTTCTAATTTGTCGATGAATGTTGACAGCTTGAAAAATTCCCAAATTGCACTTTCTTTCAGAACCATTAGGTAAGTAGTCCATTCTCCATCTGGTAGAGCGTCTGCAAGCTTGTCGATGTACTCTTGTTCTGTCTTCTCAAGACCATGTCTTCGCATTTGGACTTTAAGATGACAGAAGCATTCAATCATCTGCTTCATGGTCTCACCCTTTAGAATGTTGAAGATATCGAACTCTTTCATGATGAGCGCTTTCTTGCTTTTGATCATCTCCGCGCTTCCTTGATACTTCTTTTGAAGTGAGAGCCAGAGATCTCTTGCAGTTGTGTATTCCGGTTGCAAGACGAGAATATCTTCTTTAACAGATTGTTGGATAAGACTGATCATCTTTTTCTCAGCAATGTATTCTTCTTTCTGTGTCGTGGAGTACTTTCTCCGGAACTTGCTGATGTTCGTCCAACGAAACTGTATAACCTCTCTTGATCGACACCCAGCCTAGGAAGTGCATGGCTTGAACCCGATATGTAAATTTCTCTTTCCATCCTCTATACTCGTCCATGCTCATTAGCTTTGGCGGTTTAACAGTCGTGCCCATCTCCTTGTCAAGATTGACTTGTTGGATCACATTGGCATTTGATGAACTAGCTACGGACATATAAGCTCTTTGAATATCATCCATTGTGAATAATGAGACGTGTACACTGAAAACACTTAAAAACTTTTAAAAATGTTAGTTCTACTACAAGTTCGGTCGAACTTGTAGTGGAAATGAAGAATTCTTGAAATTTATCACAAGTTCGGTCGAACTTGTGATTTCAAATTTGAAAAGATTTTTCTTGAACTTTGATCGAACTTGCAGAATAAGATTTGATAACAATCTTGTGAGTTCGGGCGAACTTATCTTGAATTTCCTTGATATTACCCAAGTTCGGTCGAACTTGATATAAAATCAATGAAAAACTGGTAACTTCGAGCGAACTTGACAAAGATTTCTTCAAAAACACCTCAAGTTCGGGCGAACTTGGTAAAAAATCACTGAAAAAGTGAGTTTTTAGCACAAGTTTGGCCGAACTTAGTTAACAAGTTCGATGAACATTGTTTTGTCAAACATGGTTTTTTCAAAATTTTGACATCAATTCGATTGATTTTGGTCTTCAATCTTTCAAGGGTTTATCTTTGTTGTATTTTACATGAATTCTTCATTTTTTGAAAAGATTTTGACCGTGAATTCTTCATTTTTTGAAAAAGTAATGAAAAATAGAACAATGGAGATGAAATAGAAGTGTTCTTGTCTTGATTACTATCAAATCAGGCTGTTCTAGCTCTGATACCACTTGTAGGACCGATCCTCGATGCTAAGGAATCTAAATTTGATATCTAACGTCTATAATAGCGGAAATATTATGTCGTGTTTAACAATAGACAAGAATTAATCAGTTTAACATTAGTTTTATTGATCAAACGTCAAGAGTACAAACTGACAGAGCTTCCCCTCCAAAATGCCAAAGTTACAAATGAGCAACACTAGCTAGCTATTTATAGAGTCTCAAGTTCGCCTGAGGAGAGGTGTAAGTTCGCCTGAACTTGCCTTAGCAAGTTCGGCCGAACTTGACTCAACATGCAACTCATGAGCGAACTTGACTCATTAAAACATAAATACTACTTTCAGCTAGCCTATTCAGCTCTATTCTATACAGACTCGATATAAGACTAAGACATGGACATTATGCACCAACATTTCGGAACCCAAACTTGCTTCAATTTTAATCTATCATGATTTTGGACGACAATTTCTTCTTTTCTTTTCCAAAAACATGTTGTATTAACTAGGTTTTTGACTGATTTCTTAAAGTTATCAAATTGCTCTGTGAAACTTTTAACAAAATTTTGTTGGGGTTCAGAAAATTTCTTGCTTTTGCAATGTTTTGCCATGTGTCCTAAATGATCACAGCGAAAACATCGTTTACATTTTGCTCTATTCTTTTTGGAAGATGACGCGTGGGAAGATGATGTATGTGATAAGAGTCTTGAGCTGCTTGAAGCATTGTCTGATGATGGAGTGCAGCTTGAACTGCTGATTTTCTTCATTTTCTTGTCAAGACGACTTTCATCCAAAAGGCAATCTTCATCATTCTCGTTGTTTGATGAAGAAGTTGATTCTTGTTTTTACTTGAATTGTCTGATTCTTGATCTTCACTCAAACTTTCTTCACCACTTTCAAAAATTGTTGTGTTGGAGTCTTCACTGCTGCTGACTTGATTTGATTCCTTATCAGACTCTAATGTACCTGTATATGATGGAACAAACTCGGGAATTTTCTCTATAAGGAACTTTCCGAATCTGTTTTGCTTCAATTCTGTTTTGCACACCATTTTCATCACAAAAAGCGAATTTCAAATCCATGCATTCAACCACTACATTATCATGGTTGCGGGTCATAGATTTAGGCACATGCCTGTTACAGTCATCCCGAATATAAGTATCATTTATTTTACCAGAGTTCCATGCGAACCAGTAGTATAACTGTTGCCTGAATACCCTATTCCTATTTTTGTGCCACCACTATCCTTATCGCACACAACCTCCTCATGCTCAATCACATCTGCATTGCTTTCAGAAACATTAGTAATTTTATCATTTTCACAATCGATACTTTGAGCAATTAAATCAGTTTTTTCAATTAAATCATTTTCTGGATGAGGAGTCGGCATGGGTACATAGTATTTGCTGTGTGGAGGTGGAAAGATTTTTCTTTCATTTCCCAGCTTGTCTTTGTACCCAATGCTGTCTTTTACGTATGTCGATCGTTGGCTATCTTTAATATCAACCAGTGCCTTTTTGCTTACGTTCCACTTATCAATGGTGAGTTGCAGTTTAGTTTTTTTTTTCAGAATTTTCTAACCTTTTAGCTTGATCGTTGAAAATAAAATCTTTCTTAAAAGCAACTCCTTTAAAGATTGCATTTCAGTTAAACTTTAGTTCAACTTTCTCTGATATGCAGCTTCGTTCAGTTTCATTTCTTTATTTACTCGTAAAACTTTTTCTTTTTCTTTAATAAGGTCACGGTTGAGCGATTTGTAATGAGCCACAACGTTCATACAAGGTTTTGAGCACAACACAATTTCGCTTTGAATTCATAGGGGATGCTATTTACTAAGTCTTTTTCTTCCATTTTCTTTGGCGGATGCTTCTTCAGGAATCTTTTCTTCTATCTTTTCACTTGTTGCACTGCTACCTTCTTCCTCCTTCATTGCTTGAGCATCGCCGGCCACAGTAGTTTTCTCGTTAGACTGTGGAGCCTTTGCAGAGTTTGTGGAAGCATTAAAGTATAATGCACTAGAAGCCTGGGAGTTTGAACCACCTGAGGTTATGGGGGCAAGTAATGCCATGTTCTTGGGAACAACAGCAACAGTGAATTGGACAGATTTTTAAGAGTATCCGACCTGATTCATTTCTCTCTTAAGCACGTCCATTTCAAAGGGGGCCTTTAATGTGTTAATCAGATCCGAGAGAGTAACTGGAGTTGTACTGCACAAGAAGTGTCTTTTGAACATCATACATTATAAGCTCCATTCTTTTGGAAGAGGGTCCAAAAGCTTCTTGATTGAAGCATAGTTGACAACGAGATTACCAACTTTCTTCATTTTTGTTAACACATTCAGAAAACGGCCGATATGATCTGACAGACTTTCTCCATCAATACTTCCGAACATGTCATATTCTTTCTGAACAAGATCTTGGGTTCCAGTATTGGTTTCAAGTTCAACTTGTTCAATGCGGGTTAACTGATTTAGAAACATTTTGATTCGATTTTAAATTCAGTTTATTAACAGCAAGATAATTACGCAGGTTAAACTAGAACTGGTCACAAATACTCTGCTAAGTGCGCTGATATACGTTACTAGACTTAATTACACTATGTAATTACGTTGGTCAATCAGTTCTAAAACCGATCAGTCAAATGCGCTCAAGAATTCATTTTCGCTGGTCTGAGCGACAATTAGACCAGCGACAAAACCAATTACGCTGACAGATCACACACACAAAAAGACTTGGCTAAAAATGCCGAACACCGTGATAAAATCGCAAAAGATTTATACCACTGACACCGAAGTCGCCTTCGGATAAATACACTGCCTTCAAAGTAAATATGCCACCTTCAAGATAAATACATTGCCTTTAAAATTAAATACTTTGCCTTCAAAATAAATACGCCACCTTCAAGATAAATATGTTGCCTTCAAAATTAAATACACCGCCTTCAAAATAAATACCACCTTCAAGATAAATACGTCGCCTTCAAAATAAATACGCCACCTTCAAGATAAATACGCTGCCTTCAAAATTAAATACGCTATCTTGGAGGTAGGGTTTCATTAAGCAACATATATATAGGTACTGACCATCCGGTGTAATTAATAAATACGCTAGAAGATTAAATACTCTGGACAGTACAAAGATTCCCAAAATTACACTTTCAGTCCCTGAACTATCTAAAATATTGTAAACTAACATAAAACTATCCAAAACCTAGTTTAGTCAAGTATCAACAATCTCAAAAGTTCCAACATGTATGTTCAATGGTATTGCATTAAAAGCAGTTGTTTTGGCAGACAAACAAACCAACAAAGTATGGAAAAAGAATTTCATTTCAGTAAGGAAATTAGGTTTGTAGATGTTTTACCTGCAAGCTGACCTTCATATCCCATTCAATGAATTCATCTTGAAGCTCCTTTATGGTGAAGGTAGTTGGGTGTTCTAGGTCATTTAGACCAAACACAGTGGAGATGGTTGGTGGTGAGATTTGTATAAGTGATTCACCAACTTTTGAAGTGATGCCATAGGCTACATTTTTCTGAGTTTGAACCTCAGCATTAGCCCAGAACTGACGAAGTGTATCAAGATAGATTGGAGCTTTGATTTCCATGATACTCTTGTAGTTTGATTCTTTCAAAATTTTGATCATGGCATGATATGCCTCATTTGTGTCGGTTTCTTCAAGAATGGGAGTGTAGTTGTGCGGGGTTCTGATGATGAGAGTCATGGTGAATGGTTTGAAGAAGTAAGCATTTGTGAAGAAGAGAGGGTAATGGAAACCGCTTTGAGAAATTTTGAATTCAATACGGCGAGTAAAACTCTTTTTGGATAAAACATGGTTTATAAAGAGAAAAGGTGAATGCTGACGTGGCAGCAGTTTCAAAAGATTTCATGGCTAACATTTGTCCAAGTGTAACCTCTAATAATAATGGAAGACAGTTGTTTAGGAAACCACTGTTATACAACAACAGTGGATGGGAACAGTGTTGATTTTAACACTATCAGAGGATAGATATCAGAGATTTGAGTCAACACAGAGGTTTGACCAGACAGTGGATGGAAGCAATAAACCAGAGGATACACTTTTATCAGTGGATGGATTTTTAGCCAGTGGTTATTAACAGACATTTGAGATTTATTGAAAATTTTCAATTTTAAGTTATTTTTAAGGATGGAATTTTGATTTTCTGAAAACATTTTGATGCTATTTACACCAGAAATCTAGAAATTTGTTTTCAATCCATGTTTAGCATTCCAATCCTAGAGATCAGACTTTCAAAGGTGGATGTGTCTAATGCTTTTGTTAGAACATCTGCCAGTTGATTTTTAGTTGGAACATGATGCAGAGAAGTCCAACCTTTTTCATAGCAATCTCTCACAAAGTGATTTTAGATGTCAATGTGCTTTGTTGTGGAATGAGAGACTGGATTTTTAATGATATTTTCAGCTTCTTGACTATCTAACTTGAGAGGAGTCTTTAGAGCAGTTACACCAAAATCCAGTAATTGATTTTGAAACCACAGGAGTTGAGCAGTGCAACTTGCAGCAGCAATATATTCAGCTTCAACAGTGGATGTGGACACTGCAACTTGCTTTTTGCTTTGCTAGGACACTAGACAATCACCTAGGAACTGAACTCCCCCTGATGTGGACTTCCTTGTGGTGTGACAACCAGCAAAATAACTGTCTGAGTAACCTGAAAGCTCAATGTTTCCATTAGCAGGATACCATATACCAAGTGTAGGAGCACCTTTTTTGTATCTGAGTATCCTCTTTACAACAATAAGATTAGACTTTCTAGGTGCTGACTGGGATCTGGCACAGACACATGTAGCAAACATGATGTCTGGCTTAGAAGCAGTTAGGTACAATAAAGACCCAATCATGCTTCTATAAAGAGTTTGATCAACCAAATCATATTTGTCATCAACAGCTGCAAGCTTGAGGTTGCCATGGGTGTGCTACATGGTTTACAGTAATTCATATCAAATTTGGTAAGCAGTTCTTTGACATACTTACTTTGATGAATGAATGTTCCATTGTGCAACTGTTTTACTTGGAGACCAAGAAAACCATGGAGCTCACCCATTGCACTCATTTCAAACTTTGCTGCCATGAGCTGTCGAAACTCTTCACACATGGCAGTGCATGTGGATCCAAAAATGATGTCATCCAATAAATTTGGACAAGCATCAAATCTTTTCCTCTTTATTTCAAAAATAATGTTTTATCAATTCTACCTCTTATGAAACCAATGGATAAGAGAAAAGTGGAAACAGTTTCATACCAGGCTCTTGATGCTTGTTTCATGCCACATAAAGCTTTATTAAGCTTGTAGACATGATCTGGATAAAATGCATCTTCAAAACCTGGAGGTTGACAGACATACACCTCTTCTTTGATTTTTCCATACAAAAATACACTCTTTATATCCATTTGATACACCTTTATGTTGTGGTTAGCAGCAAAAGCTAAGAACATGCGAATAGCTTCCAACCTTGCTACAGGAGAAAAAGTTTCATCATAGTCTATACCTTCTTCCTGTCTGTAGCCTTGAACCACGAGCCTTGCTTTGTTTTTGACAACAATACCCCTTTCATCAGTTTTGTTCTTGAAGACCCACTTTGTGCCAATTGGACTTACATCTTTTGGCAGTGGCACAAGCTCCCAAACTTGTTATATCTTGAACTGAAGGAGTTCTTATTGCATGGCTTCTACCCAGCTGTTGTCTTTTAGTGCCTCTTGGTACTTGACTGGCTGTGTGAGTGATAGAAAGCCAGCTAAAAGACAAATGTTTTGGGATTGACTTCTTGTGAGCACCCCATCATTGATGTTGCCAATGATTTGATCAGATGGATGACTTTTAAGGTAGATTAGATCTCCCTTGTATGAAATGATGGCATTTTGAGGTGAAGGCTGCAGATGGAATCATCTGAGCTAATATTTGTTGGCAATTTTGAAGAGCCAACATCTGTCTGAAATCGAGGTGGAGGTATAGAGGGATGGGTGTGAATGTATGTTGATTTTTGTTCACAGAAAATGGACTTTTATCAACAGTAGTTTGGATTTATGAGCTGGCAGAGGTTTGTGGATCAACAACTTTTGAGCCAGCAATGGCAGAGTTTTCACAGTTGTTAGTAACAGCTGCTCCTCTGATGGATGGATTGACTTTGAATTGTGGAAACACATTGTCATATCCATAATCTTGATTGGAAAACTATGATGTACCTGCAGGGTTAGTCTTGATAGACACATCTTCAAATTTTAATTTGTCTAGGTCAAACAATTCAGCAGGTTTTGCTAGGATTTACAATGAAGAAAGTTCATTGAATTTTACATTCAAAGTTTCTTCAACACACTTGGTCCTTGAGTTAAAAACTCTGTAGAATTTAGCAGTGGTTGAGTATCCCAGAAAATAACCACAATCTACTTTGGCTGCAAATTTTGAGATAGAATCTTTTAAGTTTAAAATGAAGCATGGGCAGCCAAAGATTTTGAAATATGAGATCAGAGGTTTGATTTTTGTATATAATTTCATAGGCGTCTTTTGATGCCTGGGATTAATCAAAACTCTGTTCTGTACATAGCAAGTAGTGTTTACAGCCTCTGCCCAAAAAGACAAAGGTAAACCTGAGTTTGCAAGCATTGTTCTGGAAGATTCAATTAAAGTCCTGTTTTTCCTTTCAACCATCCCATTTTGTTCTGGTGTCCTTGGGATGCTATATTGTCTAACAAATCCCTTTTGACACACGGAAAGCATCCAACTCCTTATTCCTACACTCTGTCCCATTGTCACTTCTAAAAACTTATACTGTTAGGTTAAATTGCTTTTCAACTTGTTTAACAAAATTTTGCAAAATGCCAGCAGTGTCATCTTTAGAGTGCATGAAAAATGTCCATATGAACCTTGAAAAATCATCTACAATGACAAGACCGTATCTTTTCTTTTTGAGACTCATGATTTTTACAGGGCCAAACAAATCATGTGCAACAATTGCAAGCACTGGCTTGTCTTGGACTCTTCAATTGACTTGTATGAGCTTTTATATTGTTTGCCTTTTAAACAGGAAACACAATGTGCATCACAAGTAAATTGTGTTGAGGGTAAACCTCTAACCAGATTTTGTTTGGAGAGTGTGGAGATAGTTTTCAGATTTGTGTATCCAAGTGTTCTATGCCATAATTCTGAGTCTTTTCTTGAAGCAACTGAGAACAGACATGCATTGGACATTGGATTATCCTCAACATTTCCACCACATACACATTGCCACTCCTTGAGCAACAAGTTGAGCTTTATTCTCAGCAATGATTAATCAATCCTTTAACTACTTCTGGTCCTACAATTTACATATTTTCTTTGTAACGAAGGATCCATATCCTTTGTCACTCATATGTGAGACACTCAGTAAGTTAAATTTCAGATTGTCAATGAGATTAACATGTTCAGATTTGAGTTTCCCAGCCTAAACAGCCCCTAACCCCAACACCTTCCCCTTTGAATTGTTACCAAAAGATATATCGCCCCATTCATGAGCCATGAAGTCTTTGAGAAGGGCTCTACATCCTGTCATGTGCCTGGAGCTTCCACTATTTACATACCATAAATTGTCAAGGCAAGTAGAAGCTCCCTGCACATTAGTAAACAATTAGTTTAGGTGGGTCCAAAGCCAAAATTGCTTTGGATGGGGTCACATATTGTCCAATCTCAAATTCAGGAAGATGGACAGTGGTTTGATCAGATCTTTGTAACCATTGTTGTGAGCAATTTTCTATCAGACGTTGGTAACCATGAGGATGTATGTTGACTCTTGGTTTTGAGGGCCTTTTGTAACCCTCATAACTAAGAGGTACCTTTAATACACAGGTTGGCCATATCCTCTTGGATACATGTTTACAGGTGGTGCATTTTTACTTGCATCTCTATGGGAATAGAGGTTTTCTTCAAAGCTTTAGTAACAGATGTTTGGACTGGTTCAAAAGTCTGTTTAGATTTTTCTCTAACATAACTAGATTTGACACCCTTAAATGTGTTGGATTTATATTCTTTTCTTTTAACATCAAAGTTTTGAAGATAAACACATTCTTGAGTTCTGTGATTTGTTTTGCCACAAATGATGCACGTTGAAGAATCAGGTATTACACTTGTTTTATTGATATCATAAGCTTTTAGAAGAAAACAGTTTTGAGTGACATGATTCTTCTATTCACAAAAGTCATAGAACAAGTTTTGACCTTTTCTTTCTTCTTCCCTTTCTCAGACTTCTTTTCAGCAGATGTTGTAACATCTGCTGGAAGATCTTTGATGGGAATAACTCTTACTTTTGGTGTTTTAACACCATCAATGGTTGAAATCCATTGGCTTGAAGTTTTCAAGAGTGTCACACTCATCAGACCATGTGGTTTTGAATTGATATTTCTCAACTTCCTCAAATGATGAGAATCCCTCATGTTTCTCCAAAACAATTTTGTTTCCATTTTTATCAGTGACCTTGATTTCTTCACCAGCCAAGTTTGTTGGAACAATTTCTACCACACCAGACTCGTTTACATTAACATTTTCAGATTCTTTGTCATTTTTCCTGAATCCTATGCCAAATATTATGTTACTTTTGATCTGATTTTCAAGCATGACATCATAACCTTTTCATTATTCTACCCATTTTTCACAAGTAATCTAGGTAGATTCCAACTCATTTTTACATCTTTGATATTTGCTAAAATGGGTGGCAAGAGTATAGTGCTAGTTATGTTGTGAGCAATTTCCTATCAGACGTTGGTAACCATGAGGATGTATGTTGACTCTTGGGTTTGAGGGCCTTTTGTAACCCTCATAACTAAGAGGTACCTTTTAATACATAGGTTGGCCATATCCTCTTGGGTACATGTTTACAGGTGGTGCATTTTTTACTTGCATCTCTATGGGAATAGAGATTTTCTTCAAATCTTTAGTAACAGATGTTTGGACTGATTCAAAAGTCTGTTTAGATTTTTCTCTAACATAACTAGATTTGACACCCTTAAATGTGTTGGATTTATATTCTTTTCTTTAACATCAAAGTTTTGAAGATAAACAAATTCTTGAGTTCTGTGATTTGTTTTGCCACAAATGATGCACGTTGAAGAATCAGGTATTACACTTGTTTTATTGATATCATAAGATTTAGAAGAAAACAGTTTTGAGTGACATGATTCTTCTATTCACAAAAGTCATAGAACAAGTTTTGACCTTTTCTTTCTTCTTCCTTTTCTCAGACTTCTTTTCAGCAGATGTTGTAACATTTGCTGGAAGATCTTTGATGGGAATAACTCTTACTTTTGGTGTTTTAACACCATCAATGGTTGAAAATCCATTGGCTTGAAGTTATCAAGAGTGTCACACTCATCAGACCATGTGGTTTTGAATTGATATTTCTCAACTTCCTCAAATGATGAGAATCCCTCATGTTTCTCCAAAACAATTTTGTTTCCATTTTTATTAGTGACCTTGATTTCTTCACCAGCCAAGTTTGTTGGAACAATTTCTACCACACCAGACTCGTTTACATTAACATTTTCAGATTCTTTGTCATTTTTCCTGAATCCTATGCCAAATATTATGTTACTTTTGATCTGATTTTCAAGCATGACTTCATAACCTTTTCATTATTCTACCCATTTTTCACAAGTGATCTAGGTAGATTCCAACTCATTTTTACATCTTTGATATTTCTCTATCATAGTTTGGAGTTGGTCCTTGGTTTATGCTTGCTTCATGTTTTAGACTGCTGATTTCATATTCTTTTTTAAACAATTTTGTTTTCAACGCCTTTGAGAGTTTTTCAAAATGTTCATCATCTAAAATTTTGTTTCTAAGATTTTCATTCACCTCTTTTTTGTTACCAAAAGCAATTATGCATTTATCTAAACATGGATCTTTAAGGATCTGGGGAGATACCTTAGCAGCAGCCATCATGGCACAATCACAACCACCTTCACACACACTAGCATCCCATGGGTCAGACAGAGGTTTAACATCTTCATCAGCATTTTCTTTTATAACAACTGTTTCATCATGAAAATCAGACACATCAGACTTAGACACCACTTCCTCATATTCATCACCTTGAACTATTGTATCTAGTGTCATAAAGAAAAAAATCATTTTGTTTCAAATCAGTGTGGGTCACTAGAGCAAAGTTTTCATCAGTTAACTCCTCAGGTAAGCTACTCCAATCAACAAAGCCATGAGTGAAAAAGCTCTGTTGATTAACATCTACCGGAGCAGTGGTTTGAGTAACTTTAGTGACTTGAGGTGCAGGTTGCACATGCACTTGAGGAGCTGGTGCTTGAATATACTGAATATGTGGAACAGTGGTTTGAACATAGTGCACAGGAACAGTGGTGGCAGGGTGTGCAAAATGAGCAGTGTTTTACATATGAGGAGCAAGGGTATATTGGGAATAATGAGCAGTGCTTTGTATGTGTTGATGTCTAGGGCTAGGATGTGTCACAATAGGTCTAGATGTTTGAGATCTACATTCCTTAGCAAGGTGTCCTAGCCTATTACACTTATAGCATTTGATCTTGGATTTATCCAGCCCAACTTTTAACCCCCATGCAACCATGGGAACTTTCTACCAGTTCTTTTATAAAACTTACTAGCCCTAACACTCAATTGGGCCAACTGGTGCAAAATATCCATTTCCTCTAGATCTGAAGGTTCAAAGTGTTGAAGATTATTCAATTCAAAGGATAAGTTATCAGAAGTTTGGCTTTCCCCATTAGCAGCAAATGCATTGTTGGGTGAGTAAGAATAAGAGTTGAAATTACCACCAGAGGTTATATCAATGAATGATCATAACCCTGATCCTTACTACTGCTAGAGGCTTCTTCTTGGCCTAGAAGTTTTGTGCGACCAAATTTATAGTCATCGGCCACTTTGCCAGAATCTTGTAGCTTCTTTTTCTGGTTCATCTCTCTCTCATATGTGAGGAGCCTACCATGAAGCTGTGTAAGACTCATTTCTTTAAACCCAACAGAATTACGAGTTACAAAAGCTATCGTGTCCCACTTTTCTAGTAATGATCTAAGGAAACGACTATTTAAAGTCGAGTTAGGAAATTCAACATTAACCAGCTTAAGTTCACTTATGAGATAGCTAAATCTCTCAAACTGTTGGGTTAGAGACTCTCCTTTGACATGACAAAATGTTTCATATTGTTGATTTATGACTTCTCTGTTGTTTTCTATTACTTCCTCATTCCCACCGAATTGCTCCTTCAAGGCATCCTATAACTCCTTTGCATTGTTGCAATGCAACAGGCCAGCATAGATTTCGTTAGGCAAAGATGAAGCAACAATGCTAAAAGCCTTAGCATCTAACTCAATTTTTTGAAAATCCTGGTCGGAGTAATTATTAGGATTTTTAGGCACTTGAATTTTAGGGTCCTCTGTACTTGGAACCGTGGGAACATGAGGTCCAAATACAACTGACCTCCAGCAATCGGTGTTTTGCTGAGCAACAATATGACCCATCCGACGTTGCCAGATGTAATACTCATTTCTGACAAGCATCAAAGGCTTAAACATGCAACCAGTGTTGTTGGAATCATGTGTGTTTTGTGACATTTTGGTTGTTTACAAACAAATTTTGTTTAAAAACTTTGAAACGTAAATAAACTCTGTTTTCCAATGAAAACAAACAAACAAATTAGCAGGGAGAGCTGATCTGTTCAAAACAAATTGATTGTTAAGTCAAATTTGATTGATCTACCTCTGATACCAATTATTAGGATCTAAGTTTAATTAGTTGTGAAAGTTTGTAAGATGAAATAATGAATGAAGATAAAACAGAATGATTTACAGCGGAATTTAGAATACTTTTGTATCACAACTAATGGAAGATTGTTTTCATTATCATGCTTTCAACAATATGTTTGCATGTGAATTACAACTCCCCCTCAGCCTTTTAACACATGTGTTTGTTCGTACAGAATGTAAGAAAGATGATTGGATAAATATGGAAATGATCTTTTGGATAGATAATAGAACAATACAACAGCACTGTCTATTTATAGTACAAGCAAACCGTTGAGCATCAAATGATAACATCAGCATTGAAAATGACAGCTAACAAATATAACTAACTATAAACACTGCTAAGCCTAAACAATGCTATACAGATACTGTTACATTGATAAAGCACTGAAAAAAGAGAAACACTGATGAAGCAACCCACTGATGGTCTTCAGCGGACCTTTGCATCTCTTTTATCTTTTAGTCTTCATCAGGGCTTGTACAGCAGATCTTTGGCTTGGGCAATGGTTAGCAGGAAAACTTATAAACTCTGTTATTTCTGGATCAACATCTGATAGAGATTTTGGCTTTCAATCATCTGTTCCTTTGTAAAGGGTTCAATCCCAACAGTCTCACCCCTGAAACCCGTGCCCGGTTCGACACTTCTGCAGGAGTGCAGCTAATGGGTAAGAAAATCGTAACTGAGTGCAATGACCTTTTTGAGAGTTTCGCCCATACTGGTGTTGACTATCGCGCTACCGGCATGAATTCAATTCCTGTTTCGAGTCCTACCTCGGCCGATCGAGGAGTACACCAAGTTAGCTTGGAAACATCAGTAGCCGCTACGATAGAAAACCTTAGGAGAGATATGACCAAAGAAAATCAAGAGTTAAGGGCTAAGGGAGATACATGTGAGGGATGTAGAGGGGGTCATAATACCGTAGATTGTCCACGCTCACTAATGAGCAAGTAGATTTCATCACAGGTGGAAATAGAGCCCCAACGAATCCCTTTAATAATAATAACAATAATTTCAACTCGAATTCGCGTAATAATAATAATAACACGTTCCATTCTTCCGGTAACCCCTGGTTTCCAAACAGGTCAAACTCAAGCTAGGGGCCAGAGTCAATTCTATAGTGGGGGTTCAAATAGGCAGGGTTATTTAGGGAGTTCAGGTTCAGGGGGTCAGTTTAATAGTGGGGGTTTAAACCAAGAGGGTCAGACTAGGAGTGGGGTTCAGAGGGTAGTTTGGAAAGGATTGAGGGACTTCTTGCTCAATTAGTAGTTAGGGACCAAACCACCCAGAAAACGTTAGAGGAGCACGCCACCCTTCTTAAAAACAACCACTCTAACTTCTTAGATCTTCAGAGGCAGATCGGGGATCTTGCTCGATCGTTGCAAGAAAGACCCCCTGGTCAAGTTTCGGGGAATACCAAACCAAGCCCGTTCGGTCAACTGAAAACCATCTCAACCCGTAGTGGTAGAACCTTAGGAGAGGTAGGTAGCCCTGAGCTAGTGGTAGAGGAAATAGAGGAACCCGTGGATAAAGAGATAGATATGGAGACTCCCGTTAAGGTGCAAATTAGGCTAGACCCAACAAGTACCGCACACACCGAGGAACCTCAAAGTAGGAAGAGTGTAGAGAAACGACCCACAACCACTGGTCCATCACCACTCATTGATCTTCCCCACGTCCCATATCCCTCCCGCCTTAAGAATCAGACATATTCTAACGAATACGGGAAATTCCTCGAAATCTTCAAGCAGTTAAAAATCAATCTTCCGTTCATAGAAGCCCTTCAATCCATGCCTAAATATGCAAAAATATTTAAAGGATCTTCTAAAATGTTAAGATAGGTTATGAGAACTTTCCAACATCCCTTTGAGTGGGGGGGGGGTGTTCCGTCGTAGTCTTGAACAAGGTTCTGGAAAAACTAATGGATCCGATCATTTTCACTATCCCATCTCTCTTCGGGAGTGACACCGAGTGTACCGGCACATCCAAGGATCCGATCCGATCCTTTTCACCATCCCAACATACCGGCAACATCTTATCCAAGGATGAAAAGCCCCAAAATCCCATCCAAGTTCTTGAAGTTTTTGAGATTAGGGGCATTGATTTCATGGGACCATTCTCGTCTTCTAGTGGGAATAGGTACATCCTTGTGGCCATTGACTACGTCTCTAAGTGGGTTGAAGCTCAAGCTTTGCCTATTAATGATGCCCGAGTGGTGAGATTTCTTAAGAAGCTATTCACACGATTCGGTGTTCCTAAAGCCATCATAAGTGACCGTGGCACCCACTTTTGCAATGCCACAATGGAGAAGGCATTAGCACACTATGGTGTCACTCATTGTCTTTCCACCGCATATCACCTGCAAACTAGTGGTCAAGTAGAGAATACAAACCGCGGGGTGAAGCGAATCTTAGAGAAAACGGTAGGGAAGAGTAGGAAGGATTGTTCGGAGAAGCTAGATGATGCGTTGTGGGCCTTTCGAACCGCCTACAATACACCTTTAGGGACTACTCCTTTCATGATCGTATATGGCAAGCTTGCCACCTTCCGGTTCAACTAGAGCACCGAGCGTTTTGGGCTCTTAAAACGGTCAACTTAGATCTCACTGAAGCCGCTAAAGGTTCTTTCAAATTCATAAATTAGAAGCACTTAGGGATGCCGCGTACGAACGCTCTTGGAGTATCAAAGAAAAGACGAAGGCATTGCATGATAGGAGGTTGCGTAATTTGAAATACTTTCAAGTAGGTGACAAGGTACTTTTATTTAACTAGAGGTTGAAGGTGTTTGGTGGAAAGTTGAAATCTAGATGGTCCGGACGGTACATGGTGAAGGAAATGTTTTCGTATGGAACCGTTGAGTTGTTCGATGAAGTCAATGGAGGTCCGTGGAAAGTAAACGGCCATAGATTGAAACATTACTTAGGAGGTCCTATTGATACCACCGTGGAGGAAGAAATTCCTCTTGCGGACCCACCTAGCATCATCGTTTAGAGCATTAAGAGAAATCTCAAGTGTAGAGTTTGTACCGTTTGTATTTTAAGTCGTTTTGAGTATTTTCCGTTGCTAACGGTTATTTTTCGATAGATTTTCGGTCTTTGTTTTGTGTTTTTGAGTCATTTGCAGGAATTCATTACCGAGGATGTGCAGAAATTGCAAAGAAAACAGAGTTCCAGGTAAGTCCCAGTGTTAGAAAATACTTGGGAATGGTTTTTGGGAGGTTTGGGTAAGTTCCAAATTTTTTTTAAGGCGTTAATGCCTCAAATCCACGATTTCTGTGAAAAATGGGGGTTCGCTTCGCGCGATGAGTAACACAAGGGGTCTACGCGTAGTGTCTAGCCCCAGTTCAATAACAGAAAAATTATGACACGCCATGCTACGCAACGTTCATCTGTTTCTACCTCCGCGTCACGCGACTCCCTTTTGAACCCCCACTTTTCTGAACCACCCCAACGTGTCACGCGTAGGCCAAACCATTTCCCTGTCGCGTCACGCGACGCCCCGGGGACCATTTAAAAACCACCAGCTTCTCCATTCTTCCCAAAACCTTCTCCAAACCCTAACTCGTGAACCCAGTGACGAAAACCTCCATTAACAGCCATATCCACCACCAAACTTCACTATTTTACTCCCAAATCAAACCCACATCACCCATTTCACTTCCCCATCCTTATTCACCATCAATTTCATCCAATTCACCGTGAAATCCACTTAAACACGTGCTTCTCTTGCTGCACTTATAAAGTTGAAATTTTTATATGAATCTTCTCGAATCCGGTATGTTTTCTTGTTAAATTTTGTACTTTTTCGTTTATTAGGTCGTTTTTTTTAGTTTAGTCTTGCATGTTTAGGTGTCGGTTTCTATCGGGACAGTTTTAAGGTCTAGTTTAGTTTAGATTTTGGTGTTTAATGGTTGCGGGAGGCAAGGTTTGGGTGTGTTTTGGATAGGAGATTGATAGGTTCTCACTACATTAACGTAAAGAGGCAAACTTGTGTATTGAATTTAACCGGTTAAAACCTCCTTTTATTAGGGAATTTTTCGACTTAAATTCTTACTTGTCACACTAAAGCTTTAAACTTTACGCAAGTTTGGACTCAATGTCTGGTTTGGTAGGCACTTGGCTCTTAATTAGGACAACTAAAGTGCCAGGAGGGGTAGTGTACATTGAGTCTTGTATTTTGAGTCGTTTTCGTTTTAGTTTCTTGGTCTTGGGTTTACTTATATGCGCGTACAGGTACAAAACACTTCGCTCATACTCAATCTCCATTCGAGCGAAGCTGTTTATAACTTATGTTTTTGTAAACGGTAACCCATTTTTTGTGGAATTAGCCGCGAATGGAATGCTATACAGCAATTTCCAATTTTTATAAAACCTTTCAAAAATCCAAAAAAAATTAAAAATTAAAAATACCAAAAATAGTTTGTGATTACTGACTTTCTGCTTGTTTTACTTTGTTTGAACTTTGTTTTTGCAGATATGTTAGGTGAAGGAAGTTCCAGTGGTGCACGAAGAAGGGGACCTCCAAAACGCCCACGTGGGGTCCCGGTTCAGCAATTTCCAATTTTTATAAAACCTTTCAAAAATCCAAAAAAATTAAAAATTAAAAATACCAAAAATAGTTTGTGATTACTGACTTTCCTCTTGTTTTACTTTGTTTGAACTTTGTTTTTGCAGATATGTTAGGTGAAGGAAGTTCCAGTGGTGCACGAAGAAGGGGACCTCCAAAACGCCCACGTGGGGTCCCGGTTCAGCAGCAGCCCCAACCTGACCCGAGACGTAGTCGCATTCGGTATGAGGGTCAGTAATGGGTTAACATAGCCCGAATCCACTAAGGCGAGAGCATCCACTTCTACAGTTTGAGGTTAACACCAAAGAGTGGGTGAAACTCCACAAAATCATCAATACTGAACTTTTTGAGCACCGAACTATAGATTGGGAGTGGTTAGCTCAGATGGGTGCTCGACAGATGGTTGAGCAGTTGTTAGGTGCGAGAGTGCGGGCTATGGTTGACTGTTACTGGCCATAGTATGATGAGTTGGTAGTCGAATTTCATTCCACATTTCAGCAGAAGGAATGTGCTTTTGCTGAAAATGACGCAATGTCATTCAGTCTTGGGAGGATGGTTCATGAGATGTCCATCCGCAGTTCGCTGTTGCTTTTGGTTTTTATACGGCTGCGGAGGTAGTGACTCAAGAGTTTGTGACTGGGATGAGGGGTGTTTATGTGAATCAGAAGGAGTTGTGTTTTGGCAGCGATGAGTTATCTAGATTCTGGAGTACCATTGTTGATCGTCCATTTGCGAAGACTAATCTGATATCATCTGTTCGAGACCCGATCTATAGGTATATTCTGAAGGTGTTTTCTACCACTCTGGTTGGTAGGAAGTCGGGGGAGAACAAAGCAAACTGGATTGATTTGTTTTTGCAGATGTGTTTGGTTGAGGAGCGGAACATAAATTGAGCAAGTGTTTTAGCATGGTCATTTAACTGGGCATGTAGGGGAGGTCATCGAGCTGCTCTTGATATGGGTCCTGTTATTACTAGGCTAGCGGAGCATTTGAGGGTATTTGAGAAATACAGTCTCGAGACTTTGCACCCGGGTCCGGGTTCGAAGCACTTTGTGGTTAAGGATTTGCAGCTAGCAGGTATACTTACTCTGACCAAGCCTATCACATGGCTTGATGCTAGGCAGAGGCCTCAGGTTATGCCACTAGTGGGTTATCCGGTTGATCACGTGATGCAGAGTATCTATCCGACAGCTCGTCAGAGCCGCGCCAGAGACAGGAGATCCCGGCACCCCAGTATCCTAGGAGACAGACACCACCAGATCCGCTCATATTGTCATCTTTATATGATCGTATGGATCAAGGATTTGGCAGGATTGATTTCAGGCAGGACAGACAGGATAATGCATTGAGGTACATGATGAGTCGTATGAGCATTAATGTCCCGGATTTCTTTCAGCCGCATTTTGAGCCAGGTCCGATGCCGATGCCTTCGCCGGTTGATTCGTTTAGTGCAGGTAGTTCAGGTCAGTATGGATATGTGGATCCTGCACCTGAGTTCCAGGTTTATGGTCAAGGTGGTGGTGATGATGATAGTGATAACGAGGAGATGGAGGAGGAGGAGAGCGATGTCGAGGACTAGTGTGGGGATTGCAGCAGTTGGAGCTAAATGGAGTATCTTTTTACAATATATTTCTTTTTATGTTGTTTTAATCTTTAATCTGGTCTGTATGTTATTTTGAATATTTTTAAACAGTTGGTAGGGATGGGATTGGTTTTCTTGGTTTATGTTGGATTATGTTTGTAGACACTTTATCAATTTATGCAATGTTTATTTTGCTTTGATAGGTATGGTATGTTTTTGCCGCTTCCGTACGCGTGTGAGAGGTTAGGAATTGTTTGCTGAGCGTGTTCGGATTGGAGGGCATATGTGAAATTGACTGGCACATTGACAGTTTCGCATATCAGCTAAGTCGTTTCACTTGTATATTTTGTACATTCTATTTTATTTACTTTTTATTTTTAGTAGTAGTTGGTTAGTTTTGAGTCGTATTCTCATTCTTGCATTAGGGACAATACAATTCTTAAGTGTGGGGATGGGATACATAGTGTAAATATGAGTCGCAGAGTTGGTTTAGTCGTTAAAAAATTGGAAAATACAAAAAAAATTAAAAATTCTAAAATCCATTAAAAATTTTGGAAAATAGAAAATGTCCTTCGTTTAAAGAAGTTTGCAAAATAAAAATGAAAAATGATAGAAAAGTCGGTTGTGTTCGGGTTTTAAATAATAATAATATGAGTAAAGCAAACTTGTGTCTAACTTGGGATGTGTGAGTAGGCCCGACTTGGTTCTAGGTTCCTTTGATCTTAATACATTTAAATGTTAGTTTGCTAGTGGGTGCTCATCTAGGAAAAGTAGATAGCCGAAACCGCCAATAAGAGTATAAAGAATGCCATTATAAGCTAAAATTGTTAGAATTTTATTATATGAAAAAATAGAATAATTGAGCTAGATGGAAATAAAAGACGATGCCTATATAATCTTCGTTAGGGATGATGACTCTGACTTAGATTTCCTCTAGGATAAGTTGAATAAAATGCTAAAAATTACCAATGCTAACATTGTCACTCTCGAGGATGGTGACTCTGGTTGGGACGGCCTCTGGGTTAGGTAAAGAAAAAATCTAGTGCTCAAAGAAAAAAGGGAAAAAAGAAGAAAAGAAGTGAGAAAAAATTGATTTTAAATTCTCTTGATTTTGGTATAAAACGGTTAGGTAATGGGTCGAATGGTTCGTTCCTTTTGTTCTATAATCTTGAGGCGGGATTAGGTGAAAAGCGACTTCTAGCATGAGACCCTAGGTAGATTGACCATAATTGAACTAAATTTGAATGATAAGGGCTTGGAATCGGGCAAGGGTTTAAGAGGATAAATATACTTGCAATCGCGGTTAACACAAGTTTTTAATATTAATGAATAATTTAAGTTTTTGAACTCGAATATTTTCCGACTACGATTTTGTTGCATAATTCTTTTTCGGGGATAAAAAAGAGTAGTTGTGGGATATTTGATGTATTGCAAAATACATCTATTTAATGTGTAGAGTTTGTATATATTTCGTATCGTTTTGTTTCGTTTTCGTTGTTAGGATAGTTTATTTTGATAGTTTGTTATTATGCAGGTCACGGATGATGAAAAAAGCAGAAAACGGGTAAAATTGGCTTAAAGGAAGTTAACAGTGGGAATCGGGACGAGTCGAAGCTGAACAGGAACGCAAAACGGAGAATTCTTGCAAAACATGGTCGTCGCGTTGCGCGACACCTAAGAAGGAGAGGCTACGCGTAACGCGTAGCCGATAAATTGTTGTTTTCTGAGAGCTACACGCCGCGTCACGCGGAGCTATTACTGAAGACCCGTCGCGTAGCGCGACAGGGTTGTTTGTCGAGACAAATTGTTATAGTTGCTGGATTCTTGTTGAAATTATATATATTCATCATTATTTTCAAGAGTTGACCTAGTTACGAATCCAGGAGATCTAAGGGTGAATTCAGCAGCAAAGTTGCAGTTTTTCGGATCGTTTAAAGCACGGGAATCATCCGACTGAAGCAGGAAGCGTAGGATTGAAGTTTATTCAGGTTTTATCTCCTGCTTTTCATTATTTTCTCATTTCTTATACTTTGTTCAATGAATTCTTGTTTAAAGACTTGTGCTTTGACGTTCTTAATTATGTTTTCTGGCTAAACTTCTTGTTACTACCTAGGTTAGGATGATTGTTTAACAAAGATTGGATTTTATTCGGTTTCTATCATGTTTATGGATTTTCTTAAAAAGTAAAGAACTTTGGAATCTTTAATTTGGTGTATGAGCATATTTTGTTTTAATTATTAATTATTTACTTGTTTCACATGAGCCTTGGTGTAACATTCGTCGAAAAACGGGTTTTTCAAAACCCGCTTCGTTTATTAATCAAATATTCAGTTATGATTTTTCGTTGCGTATTTATTTCTTAAATAAATTTTAAACAATACATAATTAATAAATATATTAGAATTTAAAAACCATAATCTATAATTAATAATAAAAAGTGAATAAAAAATAAATAGGAGAAGCCGGGATTCGAACCCGGGTCTCGCCTATAACCAAACGCACTTCACACCACTTCGCCACACGCATTTATCTGTTAAGACTCTAAACTAAACAAAATTAATACAAGTCTTGAAATTTAGTTCCTGAACACCCGCCCAATGTGACGGCACCCAGTCAACCGGAAATCACCAAGATTTCCGTTACTCTTCAATTGATCACGAAACCGACTCTCAATCATGCATCTAGACTCAAATCGAGTCAAACCGCGTTCAATCCGTTAGGCAGACAACTTGCGCGTAGCCGAATTAAACCGAAAGTTTCAAAAACTGAAATTCGACCTCTGCGATCCTTTTCAACTATAAATAGAGGGCTTAGGGAACCCATTCGACTGCACAAACACTCTCCCTAACATCGTACCAACCTTTATTCATCAGAAAGTTATGCCAGAAAAACTCGCAACTTGTCGGAACCTCGCCGGAAAACCGAATCTATTCCATTATTGCCTTACTCTATAAATAGGACTTCTAGAGATTCGACAGAAGTCACCCACACTCACCTCAAACTCCCTGTAAAGCATCTGTCGCAAGTCAAGCTTCGCCGGAAAAATTAGAACTCGCCGGAGTTGGTCACCGGGATCATCAAAGTTCTGTTCTCCAGTGGGTATGAACCTTTAAAACCTTTTTATGTTCATATTTAATTCCGTTAGTTCGTAAACCAGTAACCAGAATTGATTAGATATAGGTAACAGTCGGATTTTTGTTTCTGGGTAATGTTTAGGAAGAAGATGAAGTTTGCCCAGAAAATAAGTATATTTAAACATGATGTTTTAACCAGGTTAGACACACAGTCCAGCGGTGGACTGTGTGCAATTATAAAGCATACATCCCGGGTTTGAGTTCTGTTTGTGTTCCGATCCACTGAAATAACATACCCTTTTTATAAAAGCCAAATCCTAAAGCATGTGATAAGTGTATAAATATAATAAAAACCGGAATAATAAACAGGTTAGACACACAGTCCAGTGGTGGACTGTGTGCAAAAACATTAAGCACGTCACGGGTTCGATTCCAGACTCTCACATCGGTTCGACAGATTAAATCCTTTTTAAAAATCGAATAATTTCTGAATAATCTAAATAGTATATAAATATAATTAAAATCAGAAATATTTCGGGTTAAACACGTAGCTCAGTTGGTAGAGCTGCGTGCACGTATACGAGAGGTCCCGAGTTCGAACCTCACTCAGCGCATATAAAAACACAGTCCGACCGGTCAACGGTCAACGGTCAAAAAGTCAACCTTTTTATTTTCTTTTTATTTATTTATTTAATTGGAAAATTAATTAAAAATACTTAAAAATAATATTTTTAAAGTTAGAAAATTTCCTTAAACACACAAAAATAAATCTAACAATCTCATTAAGAGCACTAATTAAAAATATTAATCTCAAATAAAGTTTATTTATTTACCGAATCATTTCGTTATTATTTAGGTTAGTTTTTTCCCTCGTCGGTTGAATCATAATATTCGTGCGCGTTCATCGTCATCAAGGAACGCACCCACTGTGAGTGAACCCTTACAAATTCCCCTTTTTATTCATGTTTTGGGGTGTATCATGTGTCGCTTTAATTATTTCGTTTATTCAACCTCGTGCCATTACCATTATATGACCTAAACTTATGATGTAAATATTGTTTGTTGTGATACGTGTTTACATTTTGTCAAGTTGCGTGCAAATCATTCATTAGGCCCATCAGTTCCTCGTGGGAGACAAGTTGAACATCGCGTGCCTCATTAGATCGGCTCTGTTTGATTGAGCCTTGATCTCATTGTTCATCATTTGGTGTGTGTGCTTGTGCATTGTTTGATATTATGTGTTTTGTGATTAAATTTACATTTACGTTTATTCATATTTGGTTATGCACAATTTTATTCAAATAACCAACATAACTAATCCTTTCAAATATTTAAATAAGATTCACTCGCCAACTTTTTGTTGACTCAAAACCCTATTTTTACACATGATACAGGTGGACAGGTTGAAGCAAGGAACACATAGGAAATTGCCTTAGAAGAAAAATAATGAAGTCATGAAAAATGTTTTTGAACATGTTGTACTTGTATGTTTATTGTAACTTCTTCTTTAAAGAGAAATAATAAATATGAAACTTTATAGTAAATGTCATGAGCTTTGATGAAAACCCAATCATGCCCCGACTACCATTTCCGCTGCGGGTCAGGGTGTGACACTTGGTGAATGTCTTTCATAGAATAGGTTTGTGTTGATTGTTTGAGTCTTTGAGGGTTCGGGTAATCTTTGGGTGAATTGGCCAATAACCTTAGAAACGGTAATTAAAAGGTAACTGGAACTTGGTATTCTGCTAGTCTTGTTGCTGAAAGGCTCGAGGTTATTAATAGGTCTCGGTTTGATATATAGCTAGATTAGGTTTTGAAAGAAATCGGTGTTAGTTCCTTAATCATATTCGTGTCTATTAAATCAAGTTAAAATCCCTTAGTTGCCTTAGACTTTCGCGTTGAGAGGTAGATTGTCCTATTAAGGCACTTTTAAAGAAGTTAGATAACTGAGAGGAAGTTTAATCAACCGATGTTCGTAACAGCCCTGTAGAGTTTCACAGGTTTCTTCCTGAGAATGGTCGGGAGGTCTTAGTCATTATTTCTTAGGGTTTAACACACAAAGATCCTGGTTCCATACCACGATAGTTCTGATAGAAATCCATTTCAAGTTAAATAGGATTCCAGCCTAGGTAGTCATTAATCATCACTGAATTCAACCTTCGTCTTTAATCGTATCTTATTTAGTTTTAATTAAATCATAATTTTAGGTATTTTAGTACCCCCCCCCCCCCCGCCCCCAATATAATAAAAATGGTCAGTGTCGTACGTGTCTGTGTCCGTTTAGGTCTAGATAATTTAGTTAACATAATTAAATAGAGTCTCGTGGGTTCGATATTTGGATTTACTTAACTATACTAGAGTCGATCGGTGCACTTGCCATTCAGTAGTTTAGTGTGTCTTAGTAAGTCTAGAGTATTACTTTGAGTCTAGATTTAGGTTAGTTTAGTTGTTTTTATTAAACTACTTTTAGCACATCAAATACGCAGCACATGACTACGTGATTTCATTATAGAATGTGAAACTACACTAAGTGATTACGTAATTACGTAACAATAGTTGATTATGTATTACTAAGTGACTACGTGATTTTGAATACCCATTTCGTGATTACGTGATTTCATTATAGTATTTTATGTGAAACACACTGAGTGATTACGGTATAACCATAATTGTAATAACAATAGTTATAACAAATCATATTGAATGTGTAATCACGTAATGGATTTATATTGAAAGTGTAATCACGTAATGGTTTATGTTGAATGTGTAATCACGTAATGGGTATTCAAAATCACATAGTTATGTGCTGGGTATTCAAAATCATGTAATCACATAATGAACTAATGAGTATTCAAAATCTTGTAATTTTTTTAAGAAAACTACAGCAATAGGCTGCTCGAATTAAAGAGAATGAAATGCTCGTTAATACGATATAATAGTTTTTAAAAATTATTAACGTATGAAAAAGTTAATAGGTGTTTGAAAACAAAGGGGAAGTTGTTCTCTTGATAAATGACTAAATTACCCTTGCTCCCAATTATACCTGTCATCCTCTAGTTGTTGTCAGGTATACTTCGTACGAAATTTGTGTCTTGTACATGATCCAATCTCTATACAATTACTTTGGTCCACGTGGTTCACCTAAATTACGTATACAATTATGGCCCGCTGCAATGCACAAGTCCTCAGCTAGTATTGTAACTTTAAGATTTTATCGTAAAAGATGAACTATCCGAGAAAGAATATGTGATTTTGTAGGATCCAAGATTTATGATCGCAGTGATTTTGTAGGATCCATAGATTTATGATCGCACACTTCCAGAGTTCCAGGCACAGCACAACTTCTTCCATTTAAGATGCTAAGTACTTTAATCAACATATTAGTTAGTAATTAGAGTTTTTCTTTGTTGATTTGGAAATAAAATGAGCCGAATGGTAGATGAGACTAACAAAATATAATTATGTACAATTACTTCTTTAAAAAAGTGTGTGAATTAAAAATTAATATTTATCATAAGATCGCTAAAGTTGTTTATTCTCAAACCATTAATTTAGATTTTTAAAATTTTCTTACACGGTGTATCATTTTCTATTTTGATGCAATAATTATCGAAGGTTACCTCTCAAAAAGATTCTATACATTTAAATAAAAAATATTAAAAAAATAGATTATTTATTTAATAAAAGTATATAAATAACAATGTGATCTAAAATGGGTAGGTGTAGTGGGACGAAGGTGGAGATATGATGACGGACATACCTCCTTAAACATAAAGGCAAGATTGACAACCAGTGACTGGAAAAGAAAGTTATGTATCTGGCTGTAAGCATCTTTATATATTTTATAAACTTTATTATAATTTGTTTCTTTATTTATTTTCGTAAATATAGATTCGTACATTGATGCATTGATACAGGAGGGTTGTTGGTGTGGTGAAAGAAATAGGGTATTATTTTTTTATGTGTCACGAATTTAATCTAGGATATGTAAAATGAACCTAAACTCGAACTCAATAACTTAATTTAAAAGTTGAAACATAATAAACATGTAATGAAACATATGCTTAGGTATGAGATTGTGTATGTGATTAGGTTATAAAGATATGGTGAGTCATAAACGAGTATGACATTTGATGATATCTGACATGATTACTCAAATATATACCTATTTACTCAATAAATACATGTAAGCATTTTATTTGTATTTTTTCTATTTTCTTATGTAGTGAAGTAATAAAATAATCCACTAACTTTTTAGAATTTATATTTTAATATTATTGGTTGATAAAAATATTTGAAAACTATAATATAAATAATTTAGAATAATATGAAATGTGCTTTGTAATCTAAATAATTTTAAATAAATTAACGTGTATACTTGATATATGAGAGACAGCAATGATGTTCTCATCTACTATGATTATCTAACAGTTCAAATACAGTTGATATAGTTGAATAACAATCGGGTACCCTAACATGGTATTGGTTCGAGTATGCGATAAGGTTTCATAATCGGATTAGAGACTAATATTTAGAAATAAATCTCTAACTCTGTCTATAATTACACTAAAAACTACTTTTCTCTCTTATTTCAATTAAATAATATTTTTTATATTTTTATCATTAGTTTTCCTCTCTTCTTCACTCACAACCACTTTAAAAAAATATTAAAAATTATGGATGTGAACGGTATCTCCTTCAAATTTACTAATAAACAATATTTTTTATCTCTCCTCCACTCATAAACAATTACAATCACTCTAAAAAATATAGAGGTTACACTCAAATTAAACCTTTTCTTAAAAAAAACCCCAATTTTTTAGAACTTAACTCATTTTATTTAAAAAAAATCCCTTTCTATTAACTTTTCTTAAAAGGATTTGAAAAAAAAAATCAATAGCATCTCAAGACTCAAATGGATAGAAAAGATATCAGAATAGTCACCTTTAGTTAGAAAGAATGAAGTATCTTACATAAACAATCACAATAAATTTAATAAAATCTAAACTTTCCTTCATCATTATTATAAAGAGAAAATAGGATATTAGTAAAAGATTAAATTACCTTCACTCTTCTTGTTTTATTATAACAAGTTTCGTGTGTAAATTAAAGAATTATAGTCAAATGTATACATATGTAGATACTTATAATATATAAATAAGCATACATTTATGTGTATATGCCTGTATAGTTCAATTATTACATGACCGACTAATCACATACCCTTCAAATCCTATGCATAAATTTACACAGTTTATTATAGGATTTGATCTCCTAACCTGACTATTTGAAAGGACACCTTATTTCCACACACTAATACCCGCTCGGCTACAAATCTTTAGGCATCAACTGTATTACACAACCATAATGTATTGTAATAGTCATGTTAGAATTTTAGGGGAAAACACAAATGAGTAAATATTGCCAATGTCTTCTCACATTATTTATAGTTTTTTAACAATAAACTAACTTACTTCTAAATTTACAGGAATTACTTATATATGCACCTCTTACAGGATTTGAAGCATCCATCTTTCAAATAGAAAGGACATGCACCATACCACTAGATATGCGTATTATTTGTAGTTCTTCGTTTAACTAAGACTATCGGGTGTGGGGATCGGCTTCGGGCTGTCGAGCCCCATCGAGCTCCGTCCACACCGCTCCCCACCCGGATCATCCCGTCTTCAACGTCTTCCTCTTGCCAGGTTCGACGGGCCTCCTTGCTTTATCCAACACAGACACATATACATACATATGTATGGATATACAAAGGAGCTCATCACCAAATCCTTAACCTATCTCTTGGGGCTCATTCCCCACACCCGATGACGTGGTCGCCTATATAGCGGATCATTTCAAAGGACTACTCTCCTTCATACCCTGTAGTCTAACAATAATAATAAAACTTAATTATTATTAATAAAGCTTAATTATTTCAAAAGCAATAATTAATGACAGGTATATATTAATTCATACAACACATGAGAGTTGAATCAATCATGATTTTCCAAATGTGAAATCTTTGTGGCCACACCACTGTCATAATGACCTTCCAATTGCATTGACTTAATCTCCATTTCAAAATGTTTGATGTTACTGAATTTATTTTATTATTATATAAACATAATCATAATATTAAAAAAAATGATGAACTGGATTTTTATAAAATTAAATTATTTGTTGAGAGTACAGTATTAGAACGACGAGAGTGTTATATGTTTGATTTTACCAAAGCATTTACGAATTTCATCATTTTACAAGTCGCTTCCGGCACAAAGAAGACGTTAGCGACGATCGTTGATGTTTGAAATGTGGGCCCCTTCAAATGCTACTTTACCTTTATAAAAAATAAAAATAAAAAAAAAACCTACCCAATACCACTATATATTTAACCTTAACCTACTAGTTTTTACACACAACCTCAACGTTCCCTCTATTTTTATAACCCAATCTCCCTAAATCTTAAAAAAATATGGATTCCTATAACCAAAATAATCCCAACTCAAATTCGTTCCCGTTCTCGTCACCCAGCTACACTCCCCTCATGGAAAACTCTTTTAGTGTTTAGTTTGTTTTAAATGTTTAGTTTTTTAATGTAACTTTAGGTTTTATTTAAATGTAACTTTTTTATTTTTATTTACTTTGTTTTAATTATTAAATAAATAATAATAATAATAATAATAATAATAAAAGGGGGTGAGGACCATCCTCCACACCCTTGGGTAGTCTCCAAGGGGATGGTCCATCACCTCATATGACGTGGCGGATAGTCCCCAAAGGGACTACCTAAACCACACCCCATGGTTTTAAGATAGTATTATTACTACCATAAATCAGTATTTTCTAAATCTTAATGTAATTTTTACAAGTTAGTTCGAAAGCAAACCGGTAAAATTGGAACATTATAGACGAGGTTAAGTCTTTAGGATTTCTCTGGCTTAATAGTGGATTCAAAAAATTAAGGATTTTATGTATAATTGCTGTAAATTTGTATTTATGTAATCTTGTTTACGGCTGCCTTGGTTTGAGGTTTGACGTTTTCTAATAAAGTTTACTTTAAAAAAAATCTGAAAATGTGTTGCAGAGATACATTATTGGATCACGGATTTAATATTTGAACACAATCCTCTTATATTCATCCATGAAAAATCCATGACTAATTAGTGGAGATTATCACGGGCTCGGCTTGATTATTATCAAACAAACTCGGTATACAAAGTTTGAGCTTGAGGTTATTTATTAAACGAGCTTCGATCAAGGTTTGGCTTATTTAAACTCTACTCGATTTGAGTTTTCATAAACCAATCTCTAAGTAATTTTAGAACAACTTGATTTATTTATATCCTATTGTCACCCCTGCATTCTTCATATTCGATTGCTTAACTTCCCTTATACCACCTAAGAGCATTCAAATTGTATCTTATACTCTATCTCTATAATTACACTAAAATACTATATTTTCTTTCAACTTTTCAATTTAATAATATTTTTATATTCTTATCTATCTTTACTCTTTCATCCACTCACAACCACTTTCAAAAAATATTAAAAAATACAGAAGTGAACAGTATCAATATCTCCTCTAAATTTACTGACGAAGAGTAACTTTTTCTTCTTTTTTCTCTTCACCACTTACAACAATCTACAATCACTCTCACAAATATATAGATTAAACTTACATAAATATGAAGGATCTATTGTTAATGCTCTTAGTTTTGTAGTATCTACTCAAAAGATACACATACCAAATATTTCTACAATTTATTTTCTTAACATCGATGTAACAATCGAAGTTTAAAGGCTAGCGGTGTGCAAAAAACTGAATTAACCAACTCATAACCGATTTATCTGATAAAATCAAACCGAAAAAACCAGACCAAATCAAAAACCAATGGGTCTATTAATGTTTTTTTTAAACCGAAAGTAACGGGTCGATTATGGTTACCAATGTTTTCATACCCATCATAACTGAACCGAACCAACATATAGTAAAATCTTTATTGGATATTGGCCTTTTACCATTTTCTAATATTTGATGATTTTGGTTAAACGTTTGTTAGAATTTATGAGTTATATTATATCATTTTGGTTGAATGTTTGTTTGAATTTATCATTTATATCATATCGTTTTGTTTGAATATTTGGTAACAATCGGTATTAATATTATAGATTATAGTATTCTTTGATACTACTTTAATACATTAATATATATATACGAAAGTGCAATAACAATTTATTTCATTGATAAAAAATTTGAGTTATTTTTAGCCAGACGTAAATTCATGGTTAACCGACCTATAACCGACCGCTATAACCATCAAAAATTATTAACCATCATCGCCATAACCGATTGGTTGTGGTTAGATTATCCATTAACTGACATTACGATCATGATTATGGTTTTTGACCAAGACCGACCTATATACACTCCTATTAAAGACTAATAATAAAAGTAAGATGCTTAACAATAATAAAGAACCAAGGGGATAGATTGGACAAAAACTTGAATTGTATAAAAGTTATGAACCAAATGATTATTAAGAGATTTAATTATTAAAATTAGATAAGCAAAAACTTAAAAGTTTATAAATAAGCGAAAGATACACATTTAGTTGATATATAAACACCTTGGTTTAAAAAAAAACTAAATGATGTTTTTATTTATTATCTTTATTGGTAAATTAGATTTTAATAATCAAAATCATAACATTTTGATTGATAATATGGTTTAAACTAACAATTTAACTGTTAACACTTTTATCTTTTATCTTTATTGCAAGTGCAATCCCACTCCAAGGCTATCTAGTGTGGTTCCGTAAGAAGTCAAGACGGAATCGATGCCACGAGGGTGACATGGGTTGAGGCAGAAGGTGAGAGATGGTGGTGTGGGGTTTCCAGCGGGTGGGTGGTTGAAGAGGAGAAGAAACAAAGAAGAAGTATGAGTGCTGTATGAGTAGGGCTGTGCAACAATTCAGAGCCGAATCGAACCGATTACCGTTAAATGCTAAATAGAAGAACCCAAACCGGACCGTATTTTAACAGTTCCGTTTCGGTTTGGAACCAGGCTAAACGTTTTCATGTAACCGGTTCTAGCCGAAACCGGTTATCAATTAAATCCTAAAATTAAAAATGAAATTAAAAAAATAAAACAATAAAACCATTTAAAACACAAAATGTTGGACCTACAAAAGAACAAATGATATTCAAAAGCCAAAACATGACCGAAGGATCAAGAAATAAACAACAGCTTTAACCAGACTCCTCCCAAAGATAGTGAATCTTGAACACTAATCATAACATATGTTGAAGACATGGTAACAACTGTTGAAGCCTTAGAAACCACTGTTGAAGAAGAGCCAAACACTGATCAAAGACCAAAGTGTTGTTGAAGCAAAGATCTGTCGAAGAAGAACAAACATCTGTTCAGGACAAACAAATGTTTGATATGAAGCAACAACGGGTTGAAGATCAACGTTTTCATCAATGTAACAGTATTTTGCTTTGTAACAGTTGTTTAGTATATTAGATCAGATGTTAGATTCCCACAGATGTTTAGTATGACTAGTGGCTCTGTGGTGATGGCGACAGTTTGTATGGTTCAACAATGTGCAGATCTAGTATAATTTCTTCTTTTGGTTTCATGTTCCAGATCTGCAAGAAACATGTGTTGTTTGGGGTTGTTTGAAACTGTGGGGTTGTCTGATGTGGTAGGGGTGGCGATTGGGGTGCTTGAAAGAATACAAAATCAAAGAAACGAATGATGTTTGGGGATGGAAAATAGAAAGTGCGATGGCTAACAACCCACCACATACATGTGGTACTTATGGGTGGTGATGTAGAAAGAGAAAGAAAGAGTGTCTATGAGAGAGAGAGAGAAAGAGATGCGTTCTGGTTTTGGTAGGATAAATGTAGATGAAGAAGATAGGGGGTGGGACCATGGGTGGAGGTAGAAGATGAATAAGGAATTATAAGGGAGAAGAAATAAGGTGTGAAAAGACATAAATACCCTCTAAAGAGGTTCACATGATATGACTTAACGTTTACAATTAATCAGGTTAGTGCTAAAGAACCTAGGGTATAATGTTTTTAATAAAGAAATGATTGTGACTATAATTATTAAAGTTAAAAAGTATTCATTGCAATCTGATACAAACATAGAGGACGAAAAATGTAATTTACTCTTTAGACTATAATAATCAAAGGGTGGGAGTTGGCTACAAATTTCATTTTTCCTACAAAGTGTACAAAGTCACAAAACACCACAATTTTAGCCATAAAACACACTCAAAACCCACAAATAACAAAGTGAAGATTACGAAAGTCATATTTGTAGGTTTTGTGTTGTGTTTTGGATGATAAGGCTTTAATTTTCGAATGACTAACATTAGTGTGTTTTATGTTGATTATCATGTTGTGTTTTATATTCATAGTTCTATGTTGGTGTGTTTGAAGTTTTTATGGACCATTAGGGTTTGGAAATTGTATTTTAGTGGTCTTCACTCTGTTATTTGTGGATTTTGAGTGTGTATTATGGCTAAATTGTGGTGTTTAATGACTTTGTACACTTTGTAGCCGAACCTCAACATCTATCTATTATACTAAAGAAATACAACTTTGGCCATTTGATTGATGATGTGGCATTGCTAACAAGCCAGAGAATTAGAAAATGAGCGGTATTTTGTTTTCTCCTGTTTTTCTTACACGCCCCATCTCTCCTTTTCTCTCTTCATTAATGAGATCCTTTCCTTCTTCAATTGTATTTCAACTAAAAATCCCTAGTTGTATTGCCATCGACACCGGTCTGTTCTTCGGCTACCTTGCTGTTGCTTCGACGACCTTCAATCTCTTCCAGGAATACAAATGCTTCAATTGTATTGCGGTTTTCTGACAGTTAAGGTTCATGTGTCGTTTCGTTGATTGTAGTTTTGAATCTGAACGATTGTGTAGCCCTTTTTGTGTTCTAAACGTGAAATCTGAATTTGATTTTGAGTTAACGATTGTTAACCCTAGGTATCTTCATCCCCAATTGCGATTGTAAGCAACCGGTAACAGTTTTGATTTTCAGTCTTAAGGAGTACAGATATCTTTATCTTGACAGAGTGGCGATCTAGGGTTTTGTTTGGCAGTCTATCAACCAGTTTTTTAATCACTTTTGCAATTCTTTTATTCTGTTGCAGGTGTTTTGTTTAAGGAACAGCCGAAGGTGGTGGAGGGAGAGGATGGGATGAAGGAGGCGGAAAAGTTACCGGCAGGAGACTGGAATAACAAAATTGGTGAAAGGGTTGTGTATCAACTAAAATCAAACCTGAAATTGTAGAACAATGGTATAGTTGTTACATGTGTGATTTGGTGTATATGTGTTTGTTCAATTTTTTTCACGATTTATTTTGCACCAACTCATACTAATAATCTTTGTAGGATAATGTCAGATGTGCTCCAACTCATCTTAACAGTTTTTGTAGGATAATGTTAATGTGTAGGATTTCTATCGAGTTAACTTTTTGTTGGCGTAAATGAAAATGTTGTATCTATTTTTTCTTTGCGTATGTAACAGGTGCTGGAAAAATCCATATGATGTGTTCATTATAAAGTTTTACATTTGCCTGGTGCTTAGGTAATCACTAAATCCTCTCCAATACACTTATTTGAAAAACAAATCTTGTTTTATTATGTTTTTTATAGCAACTTTTAGTTATGTGTTGTATCGTAAATGGACCAGGAGAGATGGCTATTGTTGTTTTCGTATATGTCGGTGATTCTCCTTGAAAGATAGAGCTTTATGTTGGAATGGTACATGACTCTTTTTTTTTTTTTTTTTTCGAAAAGAGGAAACGGGCCAACCAAGTTAAAAGTCTTCTAAGTTGTATTTATAAATTTATATCATGTTTGTTAGAAAGGTACATTACTCTTTTTTTTTTGTTCAAATAATTAGGTACTCAAACTTCAAGGTCGAGGTCTCTATTTTCACTAATTTATTCTTATTATTATATTTAATCTACTTCTTTTATTTATCCTAATATGTGGTTTTTATTAGACGTTGGCATGGCTTTTAGATGCCCTAATCTTGAAAACTATGATGCAAAAGTGGGGTCTGTGCAATGCTATTGTTACAGGTATGTATTGTGGATTTGTGGTTATTATTTTCTTAGCATTTAGAGAAAAGTCAAGTAGGGGGTTTGTGATAACATCTACGGGTATTCATCAGTTTGGATATTGATTTATTTAATTTTTGAATTTTTTGGACCTAAACTAAACCGAAGCGATCCGAATTAGAAATGTGTCAACTAATCAGACCGAATATAACCTATTAGCATTTCTTTAGGTGTAGTTTGTAGTGTTTCTTACTGCCTTTTGTTTGTTTGTTTTGTGGTTGAAGTACTTTGGTGAATAAATTTAGGAAGAAAAGTTCGCTTCCCAACGTCGATCACAATGTCACATGGGTGGAGAGATGCAGTAGAGAAATGCTTATGCAACTTCTTTGTATAATTAACCTGCAGAATGTAATGCAAGACCTGTTGGTGATGTCGAAGATGTTGTGATGGCAAGATGGCTCCAGTCTGTAGGTGTACAACATCTGGCTCACGGTTTGCGTTTAATGGAGTTGACCAACGTCTGCTACCTAATCTTCTCATACAGGTATGTTTGATTCTTTTGCGTATTTTTAACTGAAATTAGTGTCCATTTTGAATCTGTAATTCACTTACAACGTTGCCTCTTACGATCTGGGTCTCGACCGTTTTACGAAATTTAATTGTATAAACTCTACTAATCTGAAAGTCAGCTTGCTACTGCCAAAAGATGTAAGTCCAATTGGCACAAAGTGGGTCTTCAAGAACAAAACTGATGAAAGGGTTATTGTTGTCAAAAACAAAGCAAGGCTCGTGGCTCAAGGCTACAGACAGAAAGAAGGTATAGACTATGATGAAACTTTTGCTCCTGTAGCAAGGTTGGAAGCTATTCGCATGTTCTTAGCTTTTGCTGCTAACCACAACATAAAGGTGTATCAAATGGATATAAAGAGTGCATTTTTGTATGGAAAAATCAAAGAAGAGGTGTATGTCTGTCAACCTCCAGGTTTTGAAGATGCATTCCATCATGATCATGTCTACAAGCTCAACAAAGCATTGTATGGCTTGAAGCAAGCACCAAGAGCCTGGTATGAAACTCCATCCACTTTCCTCTTATCCATAGGGTTTACTAGAGGTAAAATAGATAAAACCCTATTCTTAAAATGGAAAGGAAAAAATTTGATGCTTGTCCAAATTTATGTGGATGACATCATTTTTGGATCCACAAGCATTGCTATGTGTGAAGAGTTTCAAAAACTCATGGCAGCAAGTTTGAGATGAATGCAATGGGTGAGCTCCAATGTTTTCTTGGTCTCCAAGTTAAACAATTGCAAAATGGTACATTTATCCATCAAAACAAGTATGTGAAAGAACTGCTTAAAAAGTTTGATATGGATGATTGTAAACCATGTAGCACACCCATTGTCACACCCTGACCCGCAGCGGAAATGGTAGTCGGGGCATGATTGGGTTTTCATCAAAGCTCATGACATTTACTATAAAGTTTCATATTTATTATTTCTTTTTAAAGAAGAAATTACAATAAACATACAAGCACAACATGTTCAAATACATTTTTCATGACTTCTTAATTTTTCTTCTAAGGCAATTTCCTATGTGTTCCTTGCTTCAACCTGTCCACCTGTATCATGTGTAAAAATAGGGTTTTGGGTTAACAAAAGTTGGCGAGTGAATCTTATGAAAACATTTGAACGAATTTGTTATATTGGTTATAAAAAGGTGCATAACCACATATGATTATACGTATATGTAAATTTAATCACAAAACACATAATATCAATTAATGCACACGCACACACCAAATGATGAACAATGAGATCAAGGCTCAATCAAACGGAGCCGATCTAATGAGGCACGCGATGCTCGACTCGTCTCCAACGAGGAACTGATGGGCTTAATGAATGATTTGCACGTAACTTGACAAAATGTAAACACACATCACAACAAACAACATTTACATCACACATTTACATCATATAATGGTAATAGCACAATTGTTTGAATAAACGAAATATGTAAATGACACATGATACACCCCAAAACATGAATAAAAAGGGGAATTTATAAGGATTCACTCACGGTGGGTGCGTTGCCTTGGTTGATGAAGAGTACGCACGAATTTAAGATTTAGCCGACGAAGTAAACTAACCTAAATAATAACGTAACAATTCGATAAATAAATAAAAGTTAATATTTCAATTTAATACTCTTTATTTGGTGCTTAGATTATTTTTATGTTATTGGGATTTTAATCTTATTAAAATTGAGAATATTAAAATAGGAGAAGTGTTTACTTTAATAAATTAAATAAAATAAATAAAAAAATAATATAATAAAAAAAGTTTTGGGCCTTGTCAGGCCTGACATAACCTGACCGGTTCGCATGGGTGAATAGGCAGCGTGGACGGGATTCGAACTCGTGACCTCTTGTACGTGTGCACGCAGCTCTTCCAACTGAGCTACGTGTCTAACCCGAAAGGAATCCTATTAATTCCTCTTATACACTTGTTAGGTGAAACCAGAATTTACTTTATCATTTAAAAATTTAATTTAACAAACCGTGAGTAAGGCATGAATCGAACCCGCGACCTCAGCACCATTGTGCACCCAGCCCTACCAACTGGGCTGGGTGTCTAACCCGGTTATAATCCAGTTTTTAAAATATAAATATACTAATAGTATTTCATCTTCTTCCCCAACTATAAAAGAAAACCCGACTGATAAAAAGAACTTCCAAAATCTGATTAAGCAAATACATAGTTATACACAAGTGGTTCAGAGTTTGTACCGAGGTCGTTAGATTTCTCCGGTGATTGGACAGGGGTTCCGGCGGCGACTTCAACGGCAGCAACAAACAGGGATTTGGAATGAGGTGAGGTATGAGCGAGTTGGTTTGGATAATTAGGGTCGGTATTTATAGAGTTACAACACCATGCCTTTAATTATTTCAGTTTCAAGATTGTTAATGACTATGCTTTGGGTTTCGGTTTCGAGACTAAAATTATGTATCCATGATTTGCTAACGGTTAGATTCCTTAATGCTCAAAGTTTGCGAATTGATTAGTCGTGAAAAGAAACGGTTTTGGCAAGATTTAAATTTGTGTTGAACCAGGGCGGTTATGGTTCTGGATGAGCGATTCTTCAGGATGATACGTTCGGTATATCCCATAAGATTTAAATGTTTCCTTAGTCCAGCACATATGTGTGTGCAGTGTAGTGGTATAGGTTGTGTGTGTGGTCATAAATGACCCGGGTTCGATCCCTAGTTCCCCTTTTTTTTTAAATTTTGTTTTGTTATAATTGATTTTCTCTAGATTTAATTCACTTATTATTATTATTATTATTATTATTATTATTATTATTATTATTATTATTATTATTATTGTCATTATTATTATTTAATTTCGTCATAACAAATTAAATAATACAACTAAATAAATATGCGACGAACTTCGAATAAATATTTGATTCTTAAACGGAGCGGGTTTTGAAACCCGTTTTACGACGAATGTTACACCCATGGCAATCACCAAGCTAGTCACCATTGATGGTAAAGATGACCTTGTTGATCAAACTCTTTATAGAAGCATGATTGGGTCTTTATTATACCTAACTGCATCAAGGCCAGACATCATGTTTGCAACAGGTGTGTGTGCCAGATCAGATCACAGGCATTACCTAGAAAGTCTGATCTTATTGCTGTAAAAAGGATATTCAGATACATAAAAAGTGCTCCCACACTTGGTATCTGGTATCCAGCTAATGGGAATATTGAGCTTTCAGGTTTTTCAGATAGTGACTTTGCTGGGTGCAAGACTACAAGGAAGTCCACATCAGGAGGATGTCAATTCCTAGGTGATTGTCTAGTGTCTTGGCAAAGCAAAAAGCAGGTTGCAGTTTCAACATCCACTGCTGAGGCAGAGTATATTGTTGCTGCTAGCTGCACTACTCAACTCCAGTGGCTTCAAAACTAGTTGCTGGATTTTGGTGTAACTGCACTAAAGACTCCACTCAGATTGGACAGTCAAGCTACTGAAAACATCATTAAAAATCCAGTTTCTCATTCAACTACAAAACACATTGACATCAGACATTACTTTGTGAGAGATTGCTATGAAAAGGGTTTGATTTCATTGCATCATGTCCATACTTCAGATCAGTTAGCAGATGTTTTAACCAAGGCATTGGATACATCTACCTTTGAAAACTTGATCTCAAGAATTGGAATGCTAAACATGAATTAAAAACATGTTTTCTTGTAAATCCATGAAACATAGCATCAAAATGTGTTTAGAAAATCAAAAACTCATCCTTAAAAATAGTTACAGTTGAAATTTTTTAATAATCTTTAAAAGTCTGCTTATAACAACTGTTTGCTCAAAACCTCTGATAGGCTATCTTATCCATTGTTAAAGTGTATCCTCTGACTTCCATTTTTACCACTTGTTCAAAAATACTGATAGCGTTAAAAATCAATACGTTTCTCATCAAAGGTTACACGTGGCCAGATGTTAGCCATCAGATCTTGCATCAGATGCCACGTCATGTTCACTTTTTCAAAACGCTATAAAACCCCTGTTTTGTCCCTCACCAGTGTTTACCCTAAACTGTGTCGATTTCAAAAATCTCAAAACCGTTTTTCTCTCTAACACAATGGCTCCCAAATCAAAATCTTCGAAGAAATCCACACAAGCACTTCCACCCTTCACTCTCATAATCAAAACCCCACATAATTACACTGCCATACTTGAAGCAAACGACGCAAATACTCGCTATCATCCAATGATTTGAATTTTGCAAAAGTCGAAATTCAAGCACATGTTAGAAGTCAAAGCCCCAATTTACATTGATTCTCTTTGTGACTTCTGGAATAATGCTAAGGTTCACTCAACTATTGCTGGCGTTCCTTATACAATAATCTCAAGAGTAGGGGGAGTGTTGATGCAAATTAGCCCCCAATCGATCTCTCAAGTTTTCAAGTTAAATGACATGGAACACCCAGTGTCATTTCCCCAAAATGAGATCCAAACAGAGTTTCTGGAAAGAGGTTATGTAGGCCAGATGAAAGGTATGACCATCTTTAAACCTAACTTTCCTGCTGAGATGAGATTTTTCTTTCACACAATTTTGTCTCTCAGCAAAAACCCTGCTTTTAATGAAATTCCATTGAACATGCAATATCTGGGGTATGAAATTTTAACTGACATAGATTTTAACTATTCCCAGATACTGTTCAATGATCTTGTGAATAATTTTCAAAATATTGCAAAAAGAAAAGCTTTTTTGATTCATCCACGTTTTCTGAGTGTTTACTTACAAGATCAAATCAAAGGTCCTGAAAGTAAAAAGGCGTTGTGACTAAACCAGGCTGCCTCACTCATGAAACCTTCACCAGAATAACAAACCAAGATAAAGTTGCGAAAACACAAGTAGAGGAGGCTGAGCAAGTTTTACCTGAACAAAATGTTCAAACTCAACCTCCTGCTACTAAGCCCATTGCTTTTGGTGATCAGGGCACCACAACCGCTGCTCTGAAGCCCACACCAAAAATCCTCAAAAAGAAAACCAAAACACTTACCAAAAAGCCCACCAAACCCAAAAAGGGTCCTCTGGAAGATGAGATCCCAGAGGTTAACCCAGTGACAGCACCAAAGTCACAAACCACTGCTGCTACTTCTTCACATAGATGGTTCAAAGATCTCCAACCGGCTTTGAAACTCCTCCTTCTTCCTCACAAAAGGAAAAAGGTTGTAGACACAGGGACACCAAATTACGAAGCTCTAGATCTTTGATTCTATCTTCCACAGCCCCTCTCCCAGGGCACTGTCTGTCACACCCCGACCCGCATCGGAAAAGGTGATCGGGGCATGATTGGGTTATCATCAAAGCTCATGACATTTATTTTATAACGTTTCGTATTTATTATTACAATTTTAAGGGAAACATACAATCATAATTACATCATGTTCTACACATCATTCTAGACTTCATTATTTTCTTCTAAGGCATTTCCTATGTTTTCCTTGCTTCATCCTGTTCACCTGTATCATGTGTAAAAATGGTTTTTGGGTCAACAAAAAGTTGGCGAGTGAATCCTATGAAAAACATTTAAACAAGTTTATTGAATTGATTATAAATAAAGTGCGTAACCTCATATGAGTAAATATAGATGTAAACTTATTCACAAATCACTTAATATTAAATAATGCACACACATACAATAATAGATTGTTTTGAGGCACGTGTTGCTCAACTCGTCTCCCACGAGGAACTGATGGGCCTAATGAATGAGTTTTGAGGCACGCGTTGTTCTACGAACTGATGGGCCTAATGAATGAGTTTTAAGGCATGCGTTGTTCAACTCGTCTCTCACGAGGAACTGATGGGCCTAACAAATAATTTGCATACAACTTGACAATATGTAATACATAACTACAAACAATATTTACATTCTAGGTTGGACTCATAATATGGTATGGCACGAGTTTGAATAAATGAATTAGTTTTAGTGACACATGATACACCCCAAAACGTGTAATTAAAAAGGGGAGTTGTAAGATTCACTCACATTGGGTGCGTTCGGTTGATGATGTTGAATGCGCACGAAGTTGGATTTAACCACGAGTGAAACTAACCTAGATAATAACATAATGGTTCGGTAAATAAGCGGATTTTATTAATCAATTTTAGTAGGATTATTGGATATATTTTTGTGAGTTTAAGGCTATTTTCTAACTTTAAAAATGTTATTTTTAAGTATTTTTAATTTAAATAAATAAATAAAAGTAATAAAAAATGTTGATTTTTGACTGTTGACCATTGACTTGTTGACCGTTGACCGTTGACTTGTTGACTTGTTGACCGGTTCGGTCGTGTATATGTATGCGCTGGGTGAGGCTCGAACCCGAGACCTCCCGTACGCGTGCACGCAGCTCTACCAACTGAGCTACGTGTCTAACCCGAAATATTTCTGTTTTTAATTATATTTATATACTAATTAGATTAATCCGAAAATCATTTATTTAAAAACGATTTAATTGCATAATTCGGTGCTCGCCACAGGTCTCGAACCCGGGACCTGTGGTTTAGTTTGGCACACAGTCCACCGCTGGACTGTGTGTCTAACTTGGTAAATATTCTGGTTTTTATTACACTTATATACAAACTAGATAAATTCATTTATGTCCTTATATAAAAAGTTTGATAATTGCCAGAACCGGTGCGGTAGCCTGGACTCGAACCCGCGACGTATGATTTAAACTCGCACACAGTCCACCACTGGACTGTGTGTCTATCTTGGTTATTATTCCGGTTTTCATTAAACTTAACATCTATTTGCAAGTGGATCCGGTTCAGTTTAAAAAAAGGAACATTTTTATTAAAGCGAGTGTTCGTGTGTCAAGGATCGAACTCGGGACGTATGCGTGTTTATTTGCACACAGTCCACCGCTGGACTGTGTGTCTAACCCGAGATATAACTTGATTTAAATTAAATGTATATATAACCGAAAACTTCATCTTCTTCGTTAATCTTAACCCAGAACCAATGTCCGACTGTTTCGACAATTTAATCAATTTCTTTAGTAAGTTGTAATTAGCTACATATGAGATTAATAAAAACGAGAGAGATTAGGTGTAAGATATACCGAACAGAGATCCCCTGTTTCGCCGGCGAGTTTCCGATGACAGCAGGTTATTCCGGCGACATGTATCTTGCGGCAGAGGTTCTTCAAGAAGTTTGAGGTGAGTGTGGGTGACTTCGGTATGAGCTCTAGATGTTCTGTTTTTAGAGTAAGGCACAGAGGTGAAGGGGTTCGGTTTTCCGGCAAGTTGCAGAAAGTTTCCGGCGAGTGAAATTACGTCGAGAATTTGTGTGATTGCGAGCGAAACAGTTATCAGAAGCTTGTGGGTGTATTTATAGGGAAGAATATCGATGAATTTAGTCCGATTACCGTCTTGATTCGTCGGTCAATAATTTCTTCGGCGGTTATGACTGATGTCGCGGACTGGACATCGGTTATAACTGATGTAATAGTTATTATACGCGTTAAGTCACAAGAAACCGATGGTGTAGGGCGAAATCGTCGGGATTTCCGACGACTGCGAATTGGGCGCGACTTAGACTGGATTTGATTTCTGTGTTTCATTATTTGAATTAATTGTTTCGATATGTTATCAAATAACCAAAGTGGCGGAGTGGTTGGATTAGTGAGAGTTAAGACTTGTGGATTCCCGGCTGACCCGGGTTTGAAACCCGGCATCAGCAATATATTTTTATTTCATTATTTTTAATGAATTTTCAATTATAAATTTTATATTCTAATACAATTATTAATTATGCATCGTTTAAAATTAATTTGAGCATTAAATTCGCAACGAAATTTTTAACTGGTTGTTCGGTTAATAAACGAAGCGGGTTTGGTAAATCCGATTTTTAACGGATGTTACAGTATCCCCCACTTTTAGAAATTTCGTCCCGAAATTTAAGTAATGGCATGTTTGTCTCAAAAGGATGGTGTTTAGTTTGACATTACATACTTAGAAAGGAGTGAGAGTTTAAATTTTTTGTTTGAGGCGGTAACGTTCCTTGTAAGGGTTGAGTACCCTGCTACAGGAATCGCTTTTTGATGCCTAAGTTAATGAATATTGATAAACAGAGTTGATTGACTAAATATGATATCATGCGTAAGAGTTTTGATATGTTTGGAAAGATAAGGTTATATCCTAAAACAAAACTTCTAATACTAAAACCTACATGGAACTTCTCATAACCGCCTGACAATGCCTCTGATCCTTTGGCAAGAATACTTATATATAGGAAGTACCTGCGGCATATCCACCATATTCTTGTCAAATTTTCATTGGTTTTATCAGTAAGTTATGATTGGTTCTATGAATGTTACTCTAGAACATAAATAAACACAACAACCAATATCTGAGTCCCAATTCTGATAGCATACATGTTTGAATGGTGACAGTTCCTCTCTCGTTTGTTATCATGGAGAGGTTAGTTTATGTAGAAATATAACACAATCCAATTTCTTTAAATGATGAGATGATATGAATGCTAAATCAGTGAGTATAACACAAACTTCAACCAAGACAATACTAAATCCTACATGGAACTTCTCATAACCGCCTGATAATGCCTCTGATCCTTTGACAAGAATACTTATATATAGGAAGTACCAGCGGCGTATCCACCATATTCTTGTCAAATTTTCATTGGTTTTCTCAGTAAGTTATGATTGGTTCTATGATGTGACTCTAGAACATAATTAAACATAACAACCAATATCTGAGTCCCAATTCTAATAGTATACATGTTTGAATGGTGACACAATCCAATTTCTTTAAATGATGAGATGATATGAATGCTAAATCAGTGAGTATAACACAAATTTCAACCAAGACAATACTAAATCCTACATGGAACTTCTCATAACCGCCTGATAATGCCTCTGATCCTTTGGCAAGAATACTTATATATAGGAAGTACCAGTGCGTATCCACCATATTCTCGTCAAATTTTCATTAGTTTTATCAGTAAGTTATGATTAGTCCTATGTGACTCTAAAACATAAACAAACACCACAACTAAAGCTTGAGTCTTAATTCTGATAGTATACATGTTTGAATGATGACAGTACCTCTCTCGTTTGTTATGATGGAGAGGTTAGTCTATGTAGAAATGGAACACAATCCAATTTCTTTAAATGATGAGATGCTATAAATGCTAAATCAGTGAGTACAAAACAAACTTCAATCAAGACAATACTAAATCTTACATGGAACTTCTCATAACCGCCTGATAATGCCTCTGATCCTTTGACAAGAATACTTATATATAGGAAGTACCAGCGGCGTATCCACCATATTCTCGTCAAATTTTCATTGGTTTTATCAGTAAGTTATGATTAGTCCTATGTGACTCTAAAACATAAACAAACACCGCAACCAAAGCTTGAGTCTTAATTCTGATAGTATACATGTTTGAATGATGACAGTACCTCTCTCGTTTGTTATGATGGAGAGGTTAGTCTATGTAGAAATGGAACACAATCCAATTTCTTTAAATGATGTGATGATATGAATGCTAAATCAGTGAGTATAAAACAAACTTTAACCAAGACATTACTAAATCCTACATGGAACTTCTCATAACCGCCTGATAATGCCTCTGATCCTTTGGCAAGAATACTTATATATAGGAAGTATCAGCGGCGTATCCACCATATTCTTGTCAAATTTTCATTGGCTTTATCCGTAAGTTATGATTAGTTCTATGTGACTCTAAAACATAAACAAACACAATCAACCAAAGCTTGAGTCTTAATTCTGATAGTATACATGTTTGAATGATGACAGTACCTCTCTCGTTTGTTATGATGGAGAGGTTAGTCCATGTAGAAGTGAGACACAGCTCAACTTCTTTAAATGATGACACTATGATATGTCGTGAGGTATGATGATATGAATGTTAAATCAATGAGTATAAAAACAAAACTGAAATAGTAATTCGCATTAAGATCCTTGGATAAATTTCCAATATATGAAAGTTGAGATAACATAAAGAAAAAACGTAAAAACGAAGCGGTTGGAGTTGAATCTTGATTTTTGGTGAAGGAGACCAGTTGGGTGGTTGGTTTGGAACGTCATTATCTTCAACAGGATTGGCGTTGATGTTGAAAACTCTTCCTCTTGCTGGTGGCCTAGTGATTAGGTTTCCTTGATTTGCTTGGTTAACTGGGTTTGCTTGAGCTTGGGCGTTTATGATGTTAACCAATCGAGGGCACGTGTTTCTATAATGGGTAGGGTCGCCACAATTAAAACAAGCTCGAACATAAGGTAACATGGGGTATTGGGGTTGTTGATATGTTTGGATCATGTTTTGAGTAGGGGGTGAGATTTGGTTTTGAGGGGTGCGGCAAACCTTGCTCAAATGACCATAGCGTCCACAATTCGCACATAGTCGACAAGGTAAGGTAGACGGATGGTGATAAAAACAGGTGTTACATTGAGGGTGAGGTCCAAGGTAAGGTTTCTTATTTGGGTAAGTTGAGTTGGGTGCTACTTGAGTGATTGGGATAGCTTGGAGGGGTACGGCTTGTGAGGCTGGTTGATTGCGTTGGGTGACAGCGAAAAGTTGCCCATCTCGTTTTCTCTTAGAAATGGGTTGAGAAGGGGATTCGGTTTGGGTGGAGTTTGAGGTTTCAGTCGATGCTTTATCCTTCTTCTTCTCCTCCTTGAAGTTTTTGTTCCGTATGTGGTTCTCGGTGAGCTCTGTAGCTAACTCCATTGCTGCTTCCAAAGTTGCAGGATTTGAAATGCTTGAAGGTGCATTTAGTGGTATTTGGGGGAGGGGTTGATAACATTTTGATCCTCTTGATTGATTGGGTTGTCGGGATCAGCGGTAAGGGCTTGTTGAACTTGAACTACGATGTTGGGTATTATGGCAGCCATTTGTTGAGCGATTTGGGCAACCATGCGCTCGCGGGCTTTTCCTGATCTCACCTTTCCACGAGCGAGGCTAGAAGACATCTACTAGGAATACATATCAAGAGTATGAGTTGGATTTTTTAGGGATCATGTGTCGTATTTAGGAATGAACATTCATAAAATAAATATAACATAATAAATCTACCACATCCATAGGATGTCTTGGGCTTTGCTCGTAATTGGGCATTGCATGCCGCCATACTTCACCTTCGTAATCATGTGGGCCCCCATGATTACCGGGTTTTTCATATGGTTCGCATGTGTTAGCCTGGTTACGTACACTAAAACCCGGAGAAAATCGAGAAATATGTAACGTATGATATTCGGAATGTGTCCAGGTGTGGACACGGTGACACCTCAAAGTGGGGTTAGTTCGACGACGTTTGGTGTGGCATGCTTTGGCCTAATAGGTCCTTCGCACTCTCATCGTTAGTCCCCAGGTAGGCAAACTGGTCCGTTATATTGGATTTATACGAATGCCAACCTGGACAGGACGTTCCGACTACCGGTACTTGTACCCTTACAGTTACTACATGCCCGTCGCAGAACTTACTTTGATGAGATTTGAAAAATGAAAAATGCGACAAAATCTTGAATAATGGAAGTATGAAGATGATTTGAATATGTGCACATTGAAATATGTATGATGAATGTGTATGTAAGTATGTATGTTTGACTGTAAGTATAATTCACTATGTATCACAAAATGTAATATGGGAAATGTTTGCATGTATTTGTGTATGTAATAAATATGAAGCAAATAAATATCATAAGTTTGCATGTAACCACATAAACAATTAAAATCTAGTCAACTATAGTATAGGCTCTAAGGGTCTAATAACTTATCCTATATCCCTATAGTCAAAAGCTCTGATACCAATCTGTCACACCCCGACCCGCAGCGGAAAAGGTGATCGGGGCATGATTGGGTTATCATCAAAGCTCATGACATTTATTATAACGTTTCATATTTATTATTACAATTTTAAGGGAAACATACAATCATAATTACATCATGTTCTACACATCATTCTAGACTTCATTATTTTCTTCTAAGGCATTTCCTATGTTCCTTGCTTCATCCTGTTCACCTGTATCATGTGTAAAAATGGTTTTTGAGTCAACAAAAAGTTGGCGAGTGAATCCTATGAAAAACATTCAAAACAAGTTTATTGAATTGATTATAAATAAAGTGCGTAACCTCATATGAGTAAATATAGATGTAAACTTATTCACAAATCACTTAATATTAAATAATGCACACACATACAATAATAGATTGTTTTGAGGCACGCGTTGCTCAACTCGTCTCCCACGAGGAACTGATGGGCCTAATGAATGAGTTTTGAGGCACGCGTTGTTCTACGAACTGATGGGCCTAATGAATGAGTTTTAAGGCACGCGTTGTTCAACTCGTCTCTCACGAGGAACTGAGCCTAACAAATAATTTGCATACAACTTGACAATATGTAATACATAACTACAAACAATATTTACATTCTAGGTTGGACTCATAATATGGTATGGCACGAGTTTGAATAAATGAATTAGTTTTAGTGACACATGATACACCCCAAAACGTGTAATTAAAAAGGGGAGTTGTAAGATTCACTCACATTGGGTGCGTTCGGTTGATGATGTTGAATGCGCACGAAGTTGGATTTAACCACGAGTGAAACTAACCTAGATAATAACATAATGGTTCGGTAAATAAGCGGATTTTATTAATCAATTTTAGTAGGATTATTGGATATATTTTTGTGAGTTTAAGGCTCTTTTCTAACTTTAAAAATGTTATTTTTAAGTATTTTTAATTTAAATAAATAAATAAAAGTAATAAAAAAAATGTTGATTTTTGACTGTTGACCATTGACTTGTTGACCGTTGACCATTTACTTGTTGACTTGTTGACCGGTTCGGTCGTGTATATGTATGCGCTGGGTGAGGCTCGAACCCGAGACCTCCCGTACGCGTGCACGCAGCTCTACCAACTGAGCTACGTGTCTAACCCGAAATATTTCTGTTTTTAATTATATTTATATACTAATTAGATTAATCCGAAAATCATTTATTTAAAAACGATTTAATTGCATAATTCGGTGCTCGCCACAGGTCTCGAACCCGGGACCTGTGGTTTAGTTTGGCACACAGTCCACCGCTGGACTGTGTGTCTAACTTGGTAAATATTCTGGTTTTTATTACACTTATATACAAACTAGATAAATTCATTTATGTCCTTATATAAAAAGTTTGATAATTGCCAGAACCGGTGCGGTAGCCTGGACTCGAACCCGCGACGTATGATTTAAACTCGCACACAGTCCACCACTGGACTGTGTGTCTATCTTGGTTATTATTCCGGTTTTCATTTAAACTTAACATTTATTTGCAAGTGGATCCGGTTCAATTTAAAAAAAGGAACATTTTTATTAAAGCGAGTGTGCGTGTGTCAAGGATCGAACTCGGGACGTATGCGTGTTTATTTGCACACAGTCCACCGCTGGACTGTGTGTCTAACCCGAGATATAACTTGATTTAAATTAAATTTATATATAACCGAAAACTTCATCTTATTCGTTAATCTTAACCCAGAACCAATGTCCGACTGTTTCGACAATTTAATCAATTTCTTTAGTAAGTTGTAATTAGCTACATATGAGATTAATAAAAACGCGAGAGATTAGGTGTAAGATATACCGAACAGAGATCCCCTGTTTCGCCGGCGAGTTTCCGATGACAGCAGGTTATTCCGGCGACGTGTATCTTGCGGCAGAGGTTCTTCAAGAAGTTTGAGGTGAGTGTGGGTGACTTCGGTATGAGCTCTAGATGTTCTGTTTTTAGAGTAAGGCACAGAGGTGAAGGGGTTCGGTTTTCCGGCGAGTTGCAGAAAGTTTCCGGCGAGTGAAATTACGTCGAGAATTTGTGTGATTGCGAGCGAAAAAGTTATCAGAAGCTTGTGGGTGTATTTATAGGGAAGAACATCGATGAATTTAGTCCGATTACCGTCTTGATTCGTCGGTCAATAATTTCTCCGGCGGTTATGACTGATGTCGCGGACTGGACATCGGTTATAACTAATGTAATAGTTATTATACGCGTTAAGTCACAAGAAACCGACGGTGTAGGGCGAAATCGTCGGGATTTCCGACGACTGCGAATTGGGCGCGACTTGGACTGGATTTGATTTCTGTGTTTCATTATTTGAATTAATTGTTTCGATGTGTTATCAAATAACCAAAGTGGCGGAGTGGTTGGATTAGTGAGAGTTAAGACTTGTGGATTCCCGGCTGACCCGGGTTCGAAACCCGGCATCAGCAATATATTTTTATTTCATTATTTTTAATGAATTTTCAATTATAAATTTTATATTCTAATACAATTATTAATTATGCATCGTTTAAAATTAATTTGAGCATTAAATTCGCAACGAAATTTTTAACTGGTTGTTCGGTTAATAAACGAAGCGGGTTTGGTAAATCCGGTTTTTTAACGGATGTTACACTGTCGCTTTCTACACAGCCACCTTCACCAATGACTACACTTCCACCTACTATGTTACCATTGCTGAATGCAATTGAATTAGACTAGACACAAACCAGCACTTCTCAACAACCTATTACTGAGAATATACTTCATCAAGAAGCTGGGTCTGACTCTTTATTCATTGCTAGCCCATCAACACATGAAGAGGCTACATCCCTTGGGTTACATGTAACCTTTGGTGATAGTTCAACTCAATCAGCCACTACAATTGCTGAACTCCCAAGTTCTCGGTTGGACAGTGGTTTCATTAATAAGACTTGGTTGAAGGCAACCACTGTTGAGGCAACAACTGTTACCTCTGTTGTGGGAAGTCCCCAGTTCCAAGACAAAGGGGCATCTATGGTTGAAGTTGGTACTAAAACCACTGCTAATGATACCATAGATACAACTACCTTTTCAGGTAGGAGTTCAGATGATCCTATTAAATTAGGTGATGAGCTAAAAAACCAGGATTTGACGGAGAGAGTGACAAAGATAGAAAACTCTGTTGATGAAATCAAAAGTTTACTGAAGCAGATGATAGCTACAAAAAGTCAACCCTCTGTTCTATCCACTGCTGATCTCAAAGAAGCTCTTAACCCTCTGTTTCAACATCAACAACATTATTTGGATCTACAACACAAGCACCAAATGAATGATGTTAGAAACACGGTTGAATCAAGGTATCAAGACACTCCAGTAGACATTAAAGCCATCAAAGCTCATCTACTCACAACCACTGGCCATGCACCTCCAACGGTTATCTTTGTTACAACAGATGAAGCCAAAAAAGGGGAGAAACCTTTGGGAAACAAAAAGCTGAAAATAGATGATGATAAGGCCAGACCTACATTAAATATTCCAAGGCCTGATGGTTCAAAGAAGAAAGATTTAACTGATGAAATGGTGGCCAAGGCAAGGGCTAGTCACAAGAAGACAGTGATCAAGGAGACCAGGTGTTGGTTGAGAAAAAGATTGAATAGCAAAAAGAAAAAGGAGAGGTTGGTACTTCATCAAAGAGGATACCTGCTAGAAAAGCCAGGCAACCAACATCCACACCTCCTAAAACTAAGACTGCAACCAATCAAATCATTAAAAACTCTGCCTCTCAAAAACCTATCACATCTTCAAAACCACAACCTACATCAACAAAAGCAAATGTTACAACACCTGTTGTGTCAACATCTGTTGATACAGCAGAGGTTGCAACAGATGCAACTCTATCCACTGCCATGAACACATTTCCCACATCAACTCATCCATTATCCACACCACCTAAGATCCCACTACCACCATCACCCACTCTACGGTTCAAAAGGAGAAAAATCACAAAAGTGATCAATGATGATGAGATTCATGCACCTCTTCCACTATCATCACAACCAATGACCTCCACATCAGTGATTACAACATCTTCAACTCTTGAAGTTACTCCTGCAGCAAAGTTGTATCCTCTTGATTTACCACCAGTCAGGAAAGAGATCCTAAGTTTCTTTTCAGAGGATGACCCTGACAAAAGAACAATCCTATCCCTTGATGGCTATCCAAGACTTGCAAATGTTGATGATTACCTGGAATTGAAACGAAAGCAAGCAGAGGATATTTCCAAAAGAGAAACAGCTGGTAAAGGTGATAGAGAAATACAGATTACCATGTCCTTTCAACTAAGTAAAGCCAACATCTTACAAAACTTTGTCAAGAACCTGAGCAACCAGTTGTCAGAAAGGGGAGATAAGCTGCTCAAAAGTGAACTTATTGAGTATATCATGGAGAAGAAGATGTATAAGGCAACAAGGGCACAGTTCAGGATTGGAGCATAGATGAGCTAAGAGATGAAATCAACAGAATGCAAGAAATGTTGAAAGACCCTCTCAAAAAGCCAACTCCTCCCAACTGGGATTTATACAAGAAAGATATGCCTGAAAAGACTTAAAGTTGAAGAGAATGAACAATGAACTAATTCAGAATCATTATGGTTCAAAGAACCAAGTGTTGAGATGGGGTGAGGTCAGGGTGTAGACACTTACAAAAAGTTGGAAGAAAGGAGGAAAAGGATCCATCCATGCCTCCTAAACCTGATTATTCAAAAGAAGATGCTATTCTCAAAGCCCAACTCTCCAAAAAGTCCAGCACAACATCTGCCCTTTCCACACTTGCCCTGTTACACAGAAAAAGGCAAGGGGAGATGTCTCTAAAGACTGACAAAGAGTTTGAGGACACATTTATCAAAGAAGTATACAAACATGATTGATTATCCAACAATGATTCAAGTGCCAAGCTGGCTAAAGATTTGTCACAAATAGCTCCTTCACAATCCTCAGCAATAAAAGCTCCTTCAAGAAAACCTTCAGACCCAAAAATTCTAAAGTGGAAGGTCGACAAAGACACCCATGAATTGACATTGCTCAAGTCTGATGGCAATGCCACTAAACTATCCATGGAAGCTGCTTATGGGCTTACAATAGAAGACTTCCAAGAATTATTATGTTTAGAGCTGGAGAAGGATGCTGATGACATAGAATCTCTTAACTTTGAACTTCAATTCAAAGGTCAAATAAGAGAATTCTTCCTGAGCAATAAAGACCAAGAATAAAGTGTTTTTGGCATCATCTGTTCCAGGGGAGATTGTTGGGATTGAACCCTATGAAAGAAACAGATGATACAAAGCCAAATAACACTATCCGAGCCTTGGTTAAACTATTAGAGGTTACAACCTCTGTTGTACATACACTGCTTTCCCTAAAGACTGCTCTCCTATCATCTGACTTCACAAAGTTGCAAAGGTCTACCAGAGTTACAAGGATCAGAGGATAGAGATCAGAGTTTAGTCATTAGTTAGATAATCAATGTAACAATGCTAAGCACTGATAGTTAGTATTAGCAGCGTTTGTAGTTAGTTCCATTTAGTTTCCTGTCACTATCAACCCTGACGTCATCAAAGATGCTCAGTGGTTAGATAGTTTAGTATAAATAGGTAACTTGTGTAACAGTTTAACTTGTCTATCAAAAGATCAACTTTCGCATTTCATCTTCTCTGCATTTTCTTACTACCAAACTTCAATTGCAAAGGCTGAGGGGGAATTTGTGAATCACATGCAAGTTTACCAACTTGAAAGCATGTTGATAATGAAAACAAACGACCATTGCTTGTAGTAAAAGTTTTCCATCTATTTCCGCTGCAAATCTCTTTTAAAACTCAATCATTTTCCATTTCTGAAACAAAAACTACAAGTAATTCAAACTCAGATCCTAACATATACCCTTCATCACAGCAGGTGCAACAGTCCTTTGCTTAAGTGCTAACTAATTCTAACAATCAAACTCAAACCAACAAGAAAAAGAGAAATCATCCGGGCGATATATACATAAGTTTTTATACTTCTTTTGAGAAAGAGTTTGTTTGATTGTATAATTCATTTTTTTATTTTAATTATTATTTGTTTAATGTATTATAATTAAGTCTAACTTTTACTCTAGGCATGTTTACTTAATCCTGTTATTGTTGTTTGCTAACTTTTACCTTCCCATATATAACAAATTTCGTATATATCCAACAAAAAACTACAAATATCATATATACCCAATTTTGATTACAATTTAATAAATGGTCATTCTACCCCTTTATATTATATATGTTTATACCCTAATATTTTATTTTTATTTAGAATTTCATCCCCAGTTAGAGGTCCTTCTCGACCGGAGAAATGACAGAAAACCACCACAGTGTATTATCAAGCAGAAATGAAATGAACTAAACGACGACAAAGAATCAGGTTTGCTCACAACATGTTATGTTTAGCAATCATGTTCTACCTACTGTGTTTTAAATTTTTAATACGTGATTTGTGCATTACCTCGAAGTAGCAATTGCGATTATTGGCGACAGAAAATTTGACTTTTAGTTGAATATGCAGTAACGTATGTAGAGAAGAAGAGTTCGATGAAGACGTAGAAGGGAGGAACGAGAGTCGAGATAAGGAAGAGGAAGAGAATATTGTGGTGGTAGAGTGGTCGGTCGGTGACGGTGAGTGGTAGCAGAGGAATTGAACCAGACGTGTTTCGGCGATGGTGAGTAGCGGCCAATAACGATGGTCGCTACTAAAAACAATTAAAACAATTCATTAATTTGTTGGTATATGTATATCTATAATACAATTCATTAATTTGAGAATATATATATATAGATAGATACATATATATATGTATACTGTTAATATATGTATAGTCCTAAACCACCACGACCATCTCCATCTCTGGCCAATCTGAACGTGGAGATGGTGTGCACAAGCCGGCAAAAACCGACAAGGGTCGCCAACCTCTGGCCAATCTGAACGTTAATGATTTTGTTCAAGATGGAGCCCAAATTGCGCTTCAGGGTAAAGGTATGCAAACTCCCCATACTCCCTCTCGTATCCACCCGTCGTCATCTTCCACATTTTTGGGTAAGGTTGTGTTTAAACCCCTAATTTTGAAATTGGGGTTTGTGATAATGGTGATGGTTGATGGTGGTTGTTGTAAAGATGGTGGTGGTGCATGTGTTGCCGGGAGGGTTGGGGTGGTGGTGAGACTGTGGTGGTGGTGGTGATGATGGCAGAGATGGAGATGGTCGTGGTGGTTTAGGACTATACATATATTAACAGTATACATATATTATATATATATTAACAAATTAATGAATTGTATTATAGATATACATATACTAACAAATTAATGAATTGTTTTAATTGTTTTTAGTTTATTTATTTTAATGTATTTTTAGTACGTAAAATGACCAAATTTCCCTCGTGTATATAGAGTTAACTGAAAATTTTAACTGGGTTAGTGTTAAAGGACCTAAGGTGTAACGAGTTTTGCAAATAAAGGATTGTAACTGTAATTATTGAAGTTAAAGGCTATCCGTTGCAATATAGTACAAACATAATGACGAAAAGTGTAATTTACCCTAAATAAAAAATATGTTTGAGGTAAGGTTGATTTTGTAGGAAGGTTTAGCAGACCTAATCTAACAAATAATATTTGATTAGTTCAACATATATATTTAGAGGTCAAAAATTAAGATAAATATTTTAAACTAAGAAATGTTGATAGTAACTAAATGAAATTGCTTTCCTTATTTTATTTTATCTCGAGTAGCTAAGACTTAAGTTTAGTTATCAGAAGAAGTTATGTCTCAAGTGAAGGCATCTAATGCCAATCCTCCCTCATAACGAGTAATGTCGGCGGTATTAATCAAAGGATAAGGATGTTCCAAAAGCAGTCTTAAGGAAAGTTAGCCTACTATGCCAAGGCAAGGGAAGAACTGATTGGACAATTAATAAGAGAATGAATTTCATGCCGAGTCAGCTGACGAGAAAGTTGCTTAACTATTTATTAATTTTCTTTATAATATTTACTTTATGAATTCTTTTCTTTATTATTTCTTTTTTGAGTTAATTACTGTTTTCGTCCCTGTGGTTTGTTAAAAATCACTATTTCAGTCCATTAATTTAAAAATTACGATTTCAGTCCCTGTGGTTTCACTCTCGTAACCATTTCAGTCCATGTGGTTTCATTTTCGTAACCATTTCAATCCATTTATTCTGTAATTATAGGACTGAAATGGTTGCGAGGTGGACTGAAATGGTTACGAAAGTGAAACCACAGGGACTGAAATCGCAATTTTTAAACTAATGGACTGAAATAGTGATTTTTGACAAACCATAGAGACGAAAACAGTAATTAACTCTTCTTTTTTTCAATGTTTCTATTATTATTTTTGCTTATTTAATAATTTAAATCTTATTGACTTAACCCCGTGTAAGACATAGGGTTCTAATATAGTATAATCATATAACCTTTTAGTTTAGTTTAGTAACTTATATACTAACATAGTTTATGTGAACGTCACAAAATTTGTAAAAAGTTATCCACATTTTCATGGGTTTTCCTAGATCACACATTCTTCAAAAGGTATTTCTTTTCATATTTTAAAACTATATGGTTATTTTATAAGACGAGTACAAAAACCATAAATTACAAAAAGACGATTAAATTCATCAGTGTATTAGATAATGGATTTAATATATGGTGAAAAAAGATGGACCGGAAAAAAAATTAAACGGACAAGAAAAAAAAATGCATATTAATTTTTAATAAATAAACAAATAAATAACATTAAATAAATTCATAAATAAAATTTGAATAAATAACAAAATGAGTGGAGAACCGGAACGAGACGGGGGCCCATGCCAACCAAGACGTGTGATCCACCTCGTACATCAATGATCATAACAAATCAACGGTCCAGATCAAACCTCTCTCTTGATATAAGTCTTTTACATTTCTTACTTCTTTCTCATACTCTTCCTCTCATCTCTCACCATTGTTGCACTCATTTTCTTCAGGTATTATTATTCATCATTCATCCATTTTTATTCACATTTTACAACTACATTATCTCATAGTTCTATATTCTTCTGGATTTTTTGCATTTTTGGATTCAGATTGATTGTTGTTAGGGCTAATCGATGAAGTTGACTAAATTTTGTGTGATTATTGCAATGATTTGTGGTTGTTGTAATAGATTTGTAGGTTTTGATGATCGGATGTGTGAATTGCGAAGTGATTTACGGTTAATTAGGTTTAGAGTATGATTTTTTCGTAATCATTCACTCATTCAGTCATTTGTGTTAGGTTTTTGATGATCTGGAACTCGAAGCGTGTAGAAATGAAGTGTTTACTGTAGATTAACTGTTTTTAATGATTGAATATGTGAATTCTGAAGTGATTTACAGTTAATTAAGTTTAGAGTATGATTTTCGTAATGATATTCGCTCATTTGTGTTAGGTTTTCGATGATCTGGAACCCGAAGCGTGTATGATTGAATTGTTTGTTATAGATTAACTGTTTTTGACGATTGAGTATGTGAACTGTGAAATGATTTACAGTTTATTTGGTTTAGAGTATGATTTGCTAGCGGTTAGGGGGTGTTAGCTAACGACCGTATCACTCATTTGTGTTAGGTTTTCGATGATTTGGGTCTCGAAGCATGTAGAATTGAGTATGTAAATTTGAAGTAAACTACGGTTGATTAGGTTTAGAGTATGATTTGCTACTGGTTAGGTAGTGTTTATGTTTATTAGTGACTGTAATTATATGTGCTAATTTGTTGATAATCTGGAAGTTAAAGTGTATAATGTTGAGTGACGGTGTTTGAAAACTTTACTTTAGGATCAGCTGTTTTCGACAATCGGAATTTGTATATTTTTGCATGTGTAAAAGAACAGATCGAGGTGATTTGAAAATGAACAGATCATGTTTACTGTTTGCTGTAATAGATTTGAGGTTTTTGATGATTGAGTATGTGAAGACTGAAATGATTTCTAGTTGTTTAGAATTTGAATTTGCAACTGGTTACTGGTTAGGTAGTGTTCACTTATGATAGTAATTATTTGTTATGATTAAGTTTTTGATAATCTGGACCTCAAAGCGTATAGGGTATTTGTGTATTCTTGTGTAGATCAGATTGCGTAGATTCAAAGTTAGTAGATTTTTTTTATTGTTTCATGGTTTGATTCATATTGGATTTGATATGATATATTTTTCATATTTGGTTGTTCTAAGTAGTGACTCTCGTTACAGTTTTTGATCAAAGATGGCAGAAAGTGAAGATATTCAGCCACTCGTGTGCGATAATGGAACTGGAATGGTTAAGGTATGTTACTTTAACATTCAAGCACCTTGAAAAGTTGAAAGAATTTAGAATAACTGTGTCTTTTAGTAACTGAAAGTCAGATCTCTTTATATAGATAGATTACAATGATGATAATGATAAAACGTCAATAACTATCCTAATAGTCAAACTTGATATAGAATTGTGAGTAACAAACAAACTTAAATATAAATGGTAAACTAAATAATGCTGACTATAATAATGGATAATAAACTCAACTAACACACCTACAACTATGAATTAGCTAAAGTGAATGTGCTATTACAGGCTGGATTCGCAGGAGACGATGCACCAAGGGCTGTGTTCCCTAGTATCGTAGGTCGTCCCCGACACACCGGTGTGATGGTTGGAATGGGCCAGAAAGATGCATATGTCGGAGACGAAGCTCAATCAAAGAGAGGTATTTTGACTTTAAAGTACCCGATCGAACACGGTATTGTCAGCAACTGGGATGATATGGAGAAGATCTGGCATCACACTTTCTACAACGAGCTTCGTGTTGCTCCAGAAGAACACCCTGTTCTTCTAACCGAAGCACCGTTGAACCCTAAAGCCAATCGTGAGAAGATGACTCAAATCATGTTCGAGACATTCAACACCCCTGCCATGTATGTTGCCATTCAAGCTGTTCTTTCTCTCTACGCCAGTGGTCGTACAACCGGTAATCTTTCTTTTCTGAGCTCTTTAATTTAACCAAAAACCGTTTTTGATAACTAGTTTGGATCGACAAGATTGTTTTGTTGTGTCGTGCAGGTATCGTTCTTGATTCAGGGGACGGTGTGAGTCACACAGTCCCTATTTACGAGGGGTATGCCCTGCCACATGCCATCCTCCGATTGGATCTAGCTGGACGTGATCTAACCGATGCGTTGATGAAGATTCTTACAGAACGTGGTTATATGTTCACTACAACAGCAGAACGGGAAATTGTGAGAGACATGAAGGAAAAACTGGCTTACATAGCCCTTGATTACGAACAAGAGCTTGAAATCGCAAACTCAGGGTCTACTGTGGAGAAGAACTACGAGTTACCCGATGGACAGGTCATCACTATCGGTGCTGAGCGGTTCAGGTGCCCGGAGGTTCTGTTCCAGCCATCTATGATCGGAATGGAAGCTGCGGGTATTCATGAGACTACTTATAACTCGATTATGAAGTGTGATGTGGATATTAGGAAAGATTTGTATGGTAATATTGTACTCAGTGGGGGTCCACCATGTTTCCGGGTATTGCTGATAGGATGAGTAAGGAAATTACCGCCTTAGCTCCGTCAAGCATGAAGATTAAGGTTGTCGCTCCCCCTGAGCGGAAGTACAGTGTCTGGATTGGAGGGTCTATCCTCGCATCTCTTAGCACCTTCCAGCAGGTACGGTTTCCAACATTTAGGTATTGTTATTTTTACGAAAAAAATATGATTAACCGTCAAAAATTACTAGTATGGCTCTATTTGTTGATACTAGTGGTGGAACAATGAAGGGTCAAATGCAATTTTAAAAGTTATTATATTTTGAAAATAACATGATTTTTCAAATAAAATGAATTTAGAGGCTTTGTAGATTAAAGTGAGACTTTGGGTGACTTTTGATTTGATTTACATCTTTCCAATCAACTATTATTAATGGTTTGATCCATTGTTGAGAACAACATAATCTGAAACGATGATCTTCAAGATTTCTAATTTTGGACATTTTGCTTGTAAATGCAGATGTGGATTGCCAAGGCTGAGTATGACGAGTCTGGCCCGTCAATTGTGCACAGAAAATGTTTCTGATCTGTGCATTTCAGATGTTTTAAAGACGATCAGTTTGCAACGTTTACTTTTAACGTTCTTTTTCCGTGTTTTTTCTTACATATTACGTTGTTTTCTAAGAGTTTGGTAATGACATTGAGTATGCTGCAAAGACGAGTATTGTACGTTCCACAATTCTTTTATTTTAATCGCGTTTTGAAACTTTATAAGTTGTTTTCTCTCCTTATGTTTATTGTTACTTTTATAATGAAAGGAGGTGAAACACATGATTGTGGCATTGCTTTAAGATACATGATTGAAAAGGTGAACTCCAACTTTTGTGGATGATGAAATGTTGCATTTTGCTTTAAGTTTTGATGAAATGATGGCATATGTTGTGTAGTTGTCAGGTGTTTCAAAATAATTTAAACGAAAGGTATGCCAGCTTGTAGCTTCCTTTAACTTTACAACTGTTATTAATCAGATATCCAGATCCAACCCTATATCAACTTTATTTCTTATCGCGTTTTGGTCCAACTTTTATTGATACTTAAAGCCATGTGGTCCATGACCTTATTTCGCTTATCAACTTATACTCGTGTGCCATCTTCGAACGTTTTGCATGTGGACACAAATCCAAGTCCCACGCAAACTTGTGTCACATACACTTCACTTTTTTTGCGTATCAAACAAGCGTGGCAATGCAACTTTTGTTGGAGGACAAATCCAAGAGAAATTCGTACTTGTTTTGATTCATTTTTTGTCCTATGACAGATTTGATTTGGTGTCTTAGAGCATGAATTTGGTCTTGATCTTGATGGTCATTTTTGTAACTAAGAGACATTTGCGATCTTGATTACTGATATTCAAAAACTCTAAGGTCCATGTGTGAGCAAGTGATCCAATTGGCTCTTTATCAAACTTTCACAATCTAAAACACCATCAAATTTTATTGAGAAATTGTCCTTTGACGCAAAAACCCCCTTTATTTTGCGAAGAAAATCAACATTTCTTGGATAGTCATCAACTACGAAGGCCGCATGTGATATCGATCGGATATATAGAACGTGTGCTTGGTGGACATGAATCTCCATTCTTTACTTCTTCGGTCAATCTTAATATCATATACACACTAAAGCTTGCGCAGTGAACCAAAATGTCTCAATCCCTTTTGCCTTTGATATATTCGGCTCCTGTAACAAACACTGGTATCAACAACAATCTAACACAGAACCCAAGAAATCAACAGAACAAGATTGTTTGTACAAGAACTAGCCTACCAAACTGACTTCTCTCAACTCTCAGAGATTATCAAAATGATAATCTCTACGAACTACACTCAGATCAACACTATAAACTTTGATTATTGAGAATCAAAGCATTTACAATGAACGAACCCTAATTCGCCTAGAGAAAGAAAGGAAAGGAAGTCTCTGGAAGAGAAAGAAAAAATATCTTGCATAACTGACTGAACCACTTTAACACAGCCTTTTAAATTGACCCGCAACCACATTATCCGGGTTGTTATAACAACCCGGCCTTCAGTCTTTATGCACATATCTGATCCTTCCATGCAGCCAAAAGATGCCCAGCTACCACCAGCTTCAGCCCATTAACTCGCAAGCCCAGTAGCCCAGCAACTCAGTATATACAAACATACAAAAAAAATGTATTATATCAAAAATAATAAATAACCTGAATGATATTAAATTGAAACATTACCTTATATTTTTAACAGCTCTCTAGCCCCATAATCTATCCACTTTTTGACCAGGGTCCAACGGGTCATCCACAACAATTGTTCAACCCAAGGGGCAGGGGTTTGTCTTTGGAAGGTTAGGGTTTGCAATACAGAAAGGGATGGCGGTGCAGCCTGTTACCTGTCTACTTTCTGTTTTGATGTAACTTGGCAAGTTTTTTATATACATCTAAAATGGTAAAATGAAAACAGAGAGACAAGTAACGCGTAGCAGAAAAACCCATTTTCAAAATTGCAAAACAAGCTCACAGTTCTGCGGATATAACATCTATTAAGGCCATTCGCAAGGTCTCGATTTTCTCTTTAAAAAGAAAGAAGCTTGCTTCTTGAGTTAATGGACCGAAGGAGACTAATAAAGATAGCTAAATGATGATGTTACGTTTTAGCTAATTGTGTCTTTTAAGCTAAGTTTGGTCAAACTTTATGCAAAATTTATGTTTCTTTTTATGCTCTTAACTTCTACCACTACCAATGATTTTGAGTGGACAATAACTCTTCTATTAGATACACATATTAATAGAAAATTTATTCGGTTAAAGGGTCGGAATGGATCTTTTTCACCGTGTATAGACCGATGAGAGAGAGAGTCTATTCTATTTTGAGTATTTTCATATACGTACCAATAAAATTTCATGTTTGTTCAATGTTTATAGTTAACAAATATATAACTTTAACCCCGGGTGCTTATGCACAAAAAGGAAAAGAAACATTATACAACATGAAGAGTTTGGTTGCGCAACGATTTATGTATAGGTGCATATTAACCTACATTTTTAAAAAAAAAGGTAATAAATTGCACACACCTTAACCATAAATCATTAAATCAAACATATAATGCAGCAGGGGTGGCAAAGAGCAGGTAGTACACGTTTAATGTTGTGTCATTTTTAGTTTAGGTCAAAATGGATTGATTAGATATCTAGAATGGAGTGGATTTTAAATACAAAGGAGATAAATAATGTTAAAAAAAACATTTTTTTTTGTCTTGAGTTAAAAGAAAATTTATCAATGAAAAAAATAAATTAAACCCGGAATAAACCTCAAGGGCAGAAAGCATAACTAATACTTTAAAATTTCAAAGCAAGGACAAAACTGTGTTAGCCTGACCTGACCCATTATGAACCATAAATTCTTATACTGTTATTCCCTATTTCGAGCCGTTTGGATATGTTGTTTCGTCCAAATAATCTCAAAATATTAACTGAAGGCCCAAATTGCGACTTATACATAAGATATAGCACGAGTAGTAAGGTTGACTATGTCATTCTAACCAATATTGGTTAAAAGCTTCCGTGCAGCAGTCCTAGCAAACATCTTAAAGCAACAATGTCATGGAGGGATAGCGGCGCAGCTTGTTGCCTGCTTACCATCTATCTCGATGTAAATTCATAATTTTAATAACGTGGTGAGCTAACAAGTACAAACTCGTTAGTTTGAAAATGGTCTATTTTTATGGATTAAACGGGCCAGGTGGGGTAGAGTCGACTCAAAACACATCGTTGTTCATCATTAGAAGAAAACATCATAACCATTTGATATGCTCATTTTTTCTTCCAAAAATAATTTATTAACATAATAATCTATCTAAATCACTGAAAAACAAGGATTAGGAGATCGTATTCATTAGACACAGACTTTGGAGACTTCGTTTGACTCACTTGACACGTGAGATGTTCCTCTTTCAACCTTACAGTTTTTTATTTGACCCATTTGAGATTAAATACAACCTCGGTATCACCTGCTCTAGAACCGTAAGACTCACAAAAAAAATATATTAAGTGATAGAGTTAAATGCCATTTTAGTTCCTGTGGTTTGAGCCATTTTGCAAGTTTAGTCCAAAGGTTTCAATTTTCCCCTATGGGTCTAAAAAGTTTTACCGTTGCCATTTAGTCCACTGAGTTGTCTTTATCCATTTTTTCTGTTAACCAGAAGGGTAATTCGGTCATTTTTATATGTAATTTTGTTAACTAGAAGGGCAATTCGGCCATATAAAATGATCGAATTACCCTTCTGGTTAACTGAAAAAATGGATGAAGTCAACCCAGTGGACTAAAATGGGAACGGTGAAACCTTTTTGGACCCAAGGGGAAAAATGAAACCTTTGGACTAAACTGGCAAAATGACCCAAACCACAGGGACTAAAATGGCATTTAACTCTTAGTGAAGCATCTGCCCGTCTAGCTCAGTTTGTAGAGCGCAAGGCTCTTAACCTTGTGGTCGTGGGTTCGAGCCCCACCGTGGGCGCTTTTTTTAATTCACAGCACATTCTGTTTGTTGTAAGTTTTAACCTTGTTTGACATTGCATATTTTTGACAGGATCTTTATACATTTTTATTCATTACAAATACAATAATCCAGTTTTTGGAAATGCTTTAATATAGTTTTTTGATATACGCTAGTAAAAATTAGTTTTTAATTTATGTTAGGTAGAAGATTAAGAACATAGAAACAATATAATCTAGTTTTTGTCCCCTATTAGGATAAGTAGAAAGTTAGTGACCTATCGAGCCGGGGTCTCACTGGAAGCAGTCTCTCTATTCCTACGAGGTAGAGGTAAGACTGTCACATCTTACCCTTCTCAGACCCTACCTTAGCTTGCTATTGGTGGAATTTACTGAGTATGATGATGATTAGGGGTGTGAATTTCTGACACGACCCGAAAACCCGACACGAACCTAACACGAAATTCGCGGGTTTAGGTTTCGTCTAAACGGGTTCGGGTCAGTTTCGGGTTGAACCCGCGAACCCGTTTAGGTTAACGGGTCAGGTTCGGGTCAACCTGGTCGGGTTGGCGGGTTGACCCGTTTAACACATTTATACTATATTGTATTTTTTATAATATATTTTATGTCATAAACTAAATGGGGCGTGTATTTTATGTCATGATTATAACTTACAAAGAGAAATTAACATAGATTTTATAATTTAAATATGATAATATTATATACATTTGCGTTTTTTTAAGTAATTTTTAATTTTAATATATTAATTTCAGAATAAAAATTAAAAAATTCAGGTTAAACGGGTCGTGTTCGGGTCAACCCACGAAACTTCGGGTCGTGTTCGGTTCATATATATGATACGATTTTCGGGTTCGGGTTCGGGTTCATGTAAAATTTTCGGGTTCGGGTCGGGTTGAACCGCCAACCCGCGAACACGACCCGTTTAGCACCCCTAATATGATGATGATGATGATGATGATGATGATGAGAAAGTTAGTGACCTAAGTTTCAGCATCTTCTTGATACACATCACCATCGATGAAACTTTGTGTGTTTTATAGAGGGTAGACGACAATGGCGGAACCAAAACCTTTTACCTGAGAGCTCGTAAGTTCTATTCTCTACTCGTTACAACTAATTTTGAGGACCGTGGTTAGTGAACTCTTGACCCCCTGGTTCCGCTCCGAAGGTACATGAATTCAAGGAGACTTATTATCCTTTGAATTGTTTTCGTCCCAAACTGATTCAAAACTTGCATTATGTTGACTTGAAATTCGAACAACTTTAAATGCCTTAGCGGACCTATCTTCTTCCTTACTGAATATTACACAAGATTCTCCAGCATTCGCAATGAAAATTGTAGTTATCTTGATGTAGAGTAGTTCATATTTACGGGTCGAAAATTTTTAAATATTTTTTAGAAAGGGGTAACTTTGTAGAATAGTAACCAAGTTTTAAACGTGTTCCAATTAGGTCACTCAAGTTTCAAAAGTTTCTAATCAGGTCACTCAACATTCATTTTTTATTAAAATTAAGGGTTTTTTCATTCATTTCATAGGTAACCATGGTGATGTGAATTTTTGTTTCTTTTTTCCCTTTCATTTGATGCTAACGTCCAGTGATGACGTGGGTTTTAACTTGTTTTTTTCAATTTTTAATGTAATTAAAGTGTTTTTATTTTTAATAAATAAAATTTCATATATTAATATAATCCGACCTAGCATCTTATGCTTAATTTTTCTCTTGACACATGGAAAAAAGGACATGACTCGATTTGAATATTAAGTTATCTAATTGAGACAAAACGATACGAGTGACCTAATTAGAACACTTTTGAAACTTGGTTACTATTTGTGACATTTTCCATTTTAGAAACTATCTATAAATGAAACGGGTTTGCAAAATAATACACGGAAACTTACTTGCTAAAAACATCCCATTTTTGGACTTCAACCAAAGCGCATAGAGGGCTCTACGGACATCACGTCGCTTAAGGTAGTAAACGGTTTCATCTTCCACACAAACATCAACCTCTCGGCTTGTTGAAACGACAACATAATTTCATGATCATTAATCATTACGATGTTCTATGTGTGTGTGATGGTGAAAGTTTGTAAAAGATTTGTTGGTATTATTATAAAGAAGAAAGCAATTATTTTTTAACTTAAAACAAGTTTATAAGATTATGCAATTATTGTTATTAGTATTTTTTTTATTTTTTTTACCGTTCTGGTGAACTCAATTCCGGTACTTTATGGATGTATAATCAACATGACTGTCCTAGATGCATTTTGACACTTTGACTTAATAAAGTCAAATCTTGTACTTTCTAGATGTATAATCAACAATTCAGCATAACCATCCTAATTGATTAGCCCTCAATTTTATCCAATTTATAGTAGTTGTAACACAACTCAATCTTCTGTAACATTTTTCTTAATTTCGTAAATTTTCTGTTACAGAAAATCCGCTTAACATGGAAGCCGCCTTAGTATGTTGCACTACTCAATCTGGCTGGTTAACTATTGTAACATTGAACAATAATAATGAATTTAAAACATTAAGAATTGAGTTAAATGCATGGTTGGTCCTTGCAGTTTGCAGATATTGCAGAGTTGGTCCCAGTGCTTCAATAATTACAAAGTTAGTCCCAGTCGTTTCAACATGTATATATTGGGTCTGTATGTGTCGAACAAGAATCAGTAATCATAATCAAAGTTTCTCAAATCTTGTTCTTTCAATTCTTTATTCACTCTTGATTACCAACAGATTCCATAACTACCTCGGCTACATTACGTCCATGTCGCCTTTCTGTCAACAGCCGTTAGCCAAATTTTGGCAGCTTTTTTTTTCAGTGGGTGGGATGCAATTAAAGGGTGGTAATGGTTATGGATAATTTGGATGGACATGATTGAAATGAATTATGGTCTATAATTTATATAATCTTGTGCCAACGGGTTTGAAAAAATAAAAATAAAAATTCAACTTACATAAACACACCCTTTCCTTTCAAACTATAGTTATAAAAATATTTTTTAAAAGCTAACTGTTAGTGATTTTATGCTTTTAAATATTTAAAAATTAAGTTTAATTAACTTTAAGTATTTAAAAATTTTCAAAAGAATAGTTATTACTAATTTTATGCTTTTATATATATTTAAAAAATAGATTTTTGTATTTTGAAGTTTGTATTTTAAATGTATAAAAAGTTTAGCTGTTTTTTTATAGTTTATATTAATTTTTACATTTTGTTAAATTTCTATTTTATTATATTTATTGATTTTTTTAATTTTTAATATGTTTCGATTGTAACTTGTAACTTGTAAGAGTTACGAGGATTCTAAGATCACACGGAGTGGGCGTGGGGTTGGAGGCGGGGGATTTTTCATCGACGTGGAAGACATTGTTGTGGTGACATGGCACGATTTGGTTGAGTGTGGGTTATAGCCGTTGCCCCAATGATTTTTTAATACTTTTAAAAAAAATTAACTCCTATTTAATATTTTCGATACTTGTTGACGCTAAGCTTATCCAGTCTGTTATAAAAAAGATCTTTAAACTTAAGAATAATATGAAAATGTATTCTAACTTAAAATGTAAAGAATATTTTTTTATGATATTAAAACACTAAAAGTGTTAAAAAACTATATATATTGTAAACATATTAAAAATACTATTAACCTATTCTACCATTTTTTAACCTTCAAAATCTCTCAACTTTCATCTCATTTCTCACAAAAATCTCTCCAATTTCATCTCATTTCTCTCTTTAAAATGGCAACGAGTTCATCGAACGAAGAACAGGACATTGCGTTGTGTGAATCTTGGATCACCAAAATTACCGACAACGCGCCTCCCTTACCGCGCATCCGTTTTAGGAACAAATTTTCCAACAATTTTGTACGCATAAGGGACCCGGATCATGGACGCACTTTGTTCACATTTAGGAGTATTTGTATGAGTAGTTTGAGATTTGTGATGCTTGTCAACGCTTTGGAAAATGATGATGGTGAGCTCACCGAAGACGACGTCATCCAAGTCGTCCTCGTTGACCACAGGCACAGTACGGCCGTGACTTCAACCACGTTTAAGCGTGGCAAATAATAAGATTTTTTAGTTAAGTATGTCTCGGTTTAACGTTTAATTTTAATTATGTAATGTTTTTTTAGTTTCGTTTTTTTAACTTATGTAATGTTTTTTTTATTACTGTTATTTCTTTAATTAGTATTAATGTTTTTCTAATTTAATAGATTGGTTATTAATTTAAGTATAAAATAATAATAAAAAGTGTATGACACGTGTCACGCCACCCTTTTTGCACCATGACCACTTTTCTGACACGTGCTGACGTGGTTACCACATATCGCATAACACTCACTTTTTATATACTCCCACTCTGTATAGTCTGAGCTTTCGCAGAAGGGCAATTTTGAGGACATGGTACAATATAATGACACGCGGTAGTTTTTGTTAAATAAAATCGGGTGATTTTATTTATACTCAACTTTTTGCTATTTATAACAAGTGATATGAGATTAATAAATTCAAATTTGTGTTTTTATTTTATAACTTCTTATATACATTTTTTATTAAAAAAGAAATAGTATTGTGATGTGCTTATTTTTATCTACGTTTTTATTTAAATTTTATAAAAAACTAAATATAAATTTTTTAACAACTTTTATTTGATACGGCTCTGGTTTTTATAAAATTTATATCAAAACGTAGATAAAAATAAGCAAATTGCAAAACCATGTTCGTTTTTTAATAATACATTATATATCGGAAGTTATAAAAGAAAAACACAAAATTGAATTTATTAACGTCACATCAGTTGATGAAAATAACAAAAAAGTTGAGTGTAAATCGTAGAACCTAATTATACCTAGTTAAGTTTAGGATTTATTTTGTGTAATTTAGCGGGTGTAAGAGTAGTCTCATCCACTCCATCAAATGAACCCCAATCTTTAAAATATAAAAAACCCTTCTAAAAACCCACTCCAACATGTCCATTATATCTATACCCTAACCTTAAATGTTAAAAGGAAAAAAAAAAGCTACAGTAACTTTTTATGCACAAAAAGCTACTGTACCCTCTCCATTACCTCTTATCCCATCTTCTCCCGCCCTCTCCTTCTACACATCGACTACCGACAACAAAATCAACAAATTCCCACTTCATAGGTTCAGATTTGTAAACGTGGAGGGTTTCGATTTGTAAACATAGGCTTCTATTAGAAACTAGGTTTTCGATTTGAAAAGGATTTTGCTATCAGTGAAAGTATCAACGGATTCATCCTTCACATCTCCATCCCTCTGCTTTAGTAAGCCTTTTTTATTTAATCTTTTTTGGATTTTAAGTTTTGGGTCTTAATTCATGAAGTGTATAAAACTCAGGTTTTAGATTTCACTAAAGAACTAGACAAACAAGTATGATACTTCCTCTATTTTGTGCTTCTGTATACAATGATTGTAGAGTTTGTCACTTGAATTTGATTGTGGAGTTTATAGAAAACATGTTTGTTAGCAGTTAGCACAAGGATATTTTGGGACCATTTATTAATATTAGGGGTGTTCCCGCCGGTAAACGATGATTACTTGTTGACAGTTTTGTTTCACTACTTATTTTTTAGCGTTTTTTGATGATAAAAACATTCAGTTTTTTTGCTGAAAACCAGTAAAATCCAATCCAAAAACCTGCAGAAACGCTGTTGCGTGCAGTGCTGAAAAACGATGCAGAACGCTGCCTTTTTTTGACGTTTTTCGCTGAAAAACGACACTTTTGTGGCGTTTATAATAGTTTTTGACTTATAACATGTATGATGACAGGTTGAGTTAATTACATGTTTGATCACATAGTTCGTACATTCTTTCGCAAGTTGTTGACATACCTATCTTCTGAAGATGATAGCGATGATGATCTTGATGAGGATGTCGAAGAACAATGTACTCGCCGACGTCGTAAGTTTATGCAACACAATCATATTCAAGGACATGAGCGTTTATATCGTGATTATTTTGCAGAAAATCCGGTATATCCCTCGAATCTATTTCAACAGAGATTTTGGATAAGTCGTCCTCTATTTCTCTGTATTCTAAATGAGGTAGTGGCTAACGAGCCATACTTTGTCCAAAGAAGAGATAATATAGGAAGACTCAGTTTATCTTCTATGCAAAAGATAACGATGACACTTAGAATGTTGGCCTATGGGGTTAGTGCTGATTTTATGGATGAATACATACGCATCGGTGAAAGCACTGCAATGGAGAGTCTCAAAAAATTCTGTGAGATGATAGTAAGTATTTTCAGCTGAATATCTACAGTCACCAAACACCAATGATATTACCTGATTACTTGTTGTTGCGGACCAATGAGGATTCCCTGGAATGCTCAAAAGCATTGACTGCATGCATTGGAAGTGGAAAAATTGTCCCAGAGCTTAAAAATGTATGTACTCTGGCCACATTCATGAACCTACTATTATTTTGGAGGTGGTTGCTTCATATGGCATGCATTTTTTGGTATGCCCGGTTCACATAACGACATTAATGTGTTAAAGAGATCTTATATTTTCACGGAACTTGCACAAGAACGTGTTCCTCTAGTCAATTACACAGTCAACGGTCACGACTATACTATGGGCTATTACCTTGCAGATGGTATTTATCCTAAGTGGCAAGCTTTTGTAAAGACGATTCCATCACCAAGAGGGAACAAGAATAAGCATTTAGAAGAATATGCAAGAAAAGATGTCGAGCGAGCATTTGGTGTACTTCAACAACGATTTGCAATCGTTCGAGGACCTTCATGAATGTTCAAAGTGATGGTCCTAACAAATATAATGAAATCATGTGTTATTCTTCATAATATGATTACTGAAGATGGACCAGGTGAGTTGGAGCATATTTGATACTTGTATCTGACCAGTATGCTTTATATGCCCAGCCAGATCAACCTGTTTTTTTCTTCCTTCCCACTAGGACGCTGAAACCGAACCCGATAACCTCTATAAGCCCGACCCGATTATTATTCACTCGTTACTTGACGTTTGGCCTTTGGTTTTGTGACTTTGTCCCATGTAACTCGTCTTTATGGAGAATAGCGATATACATCATAAAAACGTTTCATTTCAACATGTAACCGCTCAATTTAATTCGTATATTATCACCATTTATGAACACAAGAACATCAAAATGGGTTTTACTCAAATCATACAATTTTCCCTCAAAACTGGTACCATTCGAATCTCTAACTAAAACCATGCAAAACCCCACTGAAAGTTTTTGTATTTCATCAACCAAAATCTCGTGAATTTAATCGAAGAACAATCTAGGGCTCGTATCTTCAACGCACGATATCTCCTTCAATTCTAAACCTTTTCAGGTGATTCCAAAGCCTAACATGCTTATTTTTTTATGCTTTCAAAACCCTACTATCCATTTCTGTGATACAAGGACAATTAGACTCGAATTTAATTTTAGATGAAATTAGGGTTCTTCATAAATAGAATTTGGGGCTTTTAGGTTTAGACTTATGATGAAATTGATGGTAGAATATTATTATATATCATATTAGCATATTGTTTGCAAAGTTTGGGAATTTAGACTTCAATTTTGGAATTTTGGTGAATTATTTATGTTTTAATCACTAAATAAATTAAATAAAAATATAAGAATATCAAATAAATTCATTAAATATTTTTAATGGTTATTTCAGATTATATAAACAATAGGTAATTTCATAAAACGTTTCTATAATTTTTGGGAATCTATAAATTTAAATTGGATTTATTATGGTTTATATACATTCTAATCACTTAAAAATACAAGATTATCGCAAATAGATTTCATAAATATTTTTATTATTCCTACTGATTATCTAATTGTAATAGAACTTTTATAGACTATTCCTATAATTTTTGGTAACTATTATGCAATTAAAGAATTGGTGAAAATTGTTATACAAATAATTCTTATTATAAAATTATTAATTTTAAATTAATATATGTAATAATCATTAAATCTATTATATATGATAATTAGATGTTTTTGATGAGTTTATTTAGTTATAGGTTTTTTTGAATATTTGAAAACCATTAAGATGCTAATTTTATGATTTTGCCATTTTTATAGATTCTAGAATCATATAATTATTAATTGGGTTATTTTGGTTGCATAAATATAATTTAATTCTAAGTCTCCAAATAGGAGAACCTAATTTCCTTAAATTATTAGGTTATCCGTTCGTTTAATATGTCGGTTATTTACAATACGGTTATTATCTTAGATTTCAATATTCCAGTTCGTGTTGTAATTCTCGTGGAACGTTTCTTTGCAACCTGTGAGTTGATTCGAATCCTTATTCCCATTTTTGTCATTAAATCTTTTGGGTGTATTTCACGTCTACTTTAAATTTATTTATTTCTATTTTTAACATGCTCTTCGATGTGTCGCTATATGTCCCATGTTGCTATGTATCATTGTTTCTCAATATGTTTACTCACTTTGTGTCATAGGTTTCGCGTGGATCTATCTAGCTGACCGGTTCCCCACGGCCATGGGTCGAACTCGGTATCGCCATCATTGTTTCACAGATTCGCCTTTCGGGGCTTGAATCTCTATGTGCTTATGGTTACTAATATTGTTATGTTTGTGTTGCTTATGAGATATGTGTTAAATTCTTGTTATATTGAATGACCTAGTTTCACATTAGATAATGCATGTTATAAAATAAGGTCTTCAAATAATAATAAAACAAGAACCTTTTTAAATAAAAACCGAATCTATTCACCAACATGTTTGTTGACCCAAAACTCTTTTACGCGTGATACAGGTACACAAGGGTGGACGGATTTTGAGTTGAAGACATGTAGGATTGCCTTAGTAATAAACTGGCTATGTTGCTTTTATTTATTTGATTTTGTAAGTTGGTATTAATATTTGAATTATATGTTATGTGTGACAATTTAATAATGATGCTTTAAATACTTCAACTTTTAAATAGTTGTTATAAGCTTTGAGCAATCAATCATGTCCCGTACCATTCCGCTGTGAGTCGGGGTAGAACAGAGTATGATCAACTTGACGATAATCTCCCTGTATTTTCACGCACTTATACAACTGAGTTTATGGACTTCATCCAACGCCGTCTTCATATTAGAGATAGCTCGGCACATCATCAGCTTTAAGAAGACCTAATTGAGCATCAATGGCTACTCTATTCCCAATAATAAATGATGTCGCGTTATATTAGATTGTTTTGTGAATGTTATGAGTTGGATTTATAAATATGTTATGTGATGATTATTAGGCTTAGGGGTTAGGCTAGGGGGTGTGGCCTCGCGCCACCCCGCCACATCACCAAAAATGGCGCCCTCTAGCGCCCTACCCCACCCCATGCCCGCCATTGAGGGGGCGCTATGGCATCCCCGCCAGCATGCCCTAATGGCCATTTTAACGCCAATCATGTGGGACCCGTTCCTTTTCCACCAATCAGATTTCCTTCTTTTTTGATTGCCTTTTTCTTTCTTTTTTATATTGTTTAAAAGGGGCGTTAATTCATTGCAAGGATGTTAAAGGAAGGGGCTTTAAAGCCCCCGTATTAGGTGACATCTACGTGACACTGATGTGACGTGATAAAGCCCCTAGGGGCTTTGTATCACACCCTACAACCTAAGAATTATTTATGTATGAAAAGAACTTATTAGCTGAACTTTTGTTTAAGTTTGCAGCTGTTTGAATAATTGGCTTGTAATGTGTTATCATATTAAAGCATTGTTGTTGTTCCATTAAGGTTGTATTTGTTGTTATTGTTCCTTTTAAGTTTACATCTAGTTTACTTTGGAATTCAATATTTGGGTGCTTTGGAATTGGTTTATCAAAATATGGTAATTAGGTTTCTTTCAAGAAGGTTATGTGATCCATGATTTTCTAGTTAATTCAAGTAATGGAACCATAATCAAATAGAACAGTGAAGAGAAAATGCATATAAAAATTATTAGAAATTAATTTTAAAAGTAAAATATAATAAAACAAAATAGTAAGTGGTTAACATTGTAAATGAAAGAAAGATAAAGAACTAATAAAAAGAGAACATAGAAATAAATATAAAGGATAGGATGTTAAAGGTTTTTAAAATAAAAAGTAAATTTTAAAAATAGTGATTTTTAGTTAAATTAAAGGATTAAAGATGATGAAATAAATGTGAATGCTCTAAACATTGCCATTAAAAAAGAGTCATGCATAGTTAATGTGATTGGCTAGCCATACTACCCAATGGTCATCCGATTTTAGTACCTACAAAAATGCTGACACTTGAAATCAAGATATATATTGGACATTATAACATTTAGTTGTTGATTAGAACAACTAGATTAAAATCCTGTGCATCACACGGGTTGAATTATAAAAATGGAAAACAACTGTTTATAATTATACAACTTGATAACTACACAATCAATACTGATAATTACGCAAGCCATGCTTAATTATGTATATGCATTTGTGTAATAAGGGTCAGGATATACTAGGAAGTTTCTATGGGTAGGAAGGATAGGAAGTAATCTTGACCATCTATTTAGTAATCAATAGCTAAGATTAAATGGGTGGAATGAAGGAAGAAAATGAAGCGCGTGAGTTTGTTGAGGGGCATTGTAGTCAATCCAAGGTAATAGTTTCTCTCTCCTCCAATTCTCCCGCCCCTCATTTTTTAAACGTTAATAACTCATTCATACGACATTATTTTTTTATAAAAATTGCACCACAAAAACGAGCGTTTTTTTATCTTTAAAACGAGCACACTATTGCTATACTTTTGAAAAAAAGTTTTCGATAACCCAGATGCGTAAAACGCAATGAAAAAAAAAACAGAATTTTTTTCATTAATGGACTAAAAATCACAAAATAAAGTGTTTTTTCTAACAGGCAATGGACAAAAAACACAAAAGAAAATGTTTTTTTATCTAAAAAGCAATGAATTAAAACACAAAACAAAGTTTATTTCTAAAACGTAATTGACTAATATAAAAGAAAGTGTACTTTCTAAAACCCAATGGACTAAAATCACAAAAGAAAAGTGTCTTTTGTAAACGCAATGGACAAAAAACTGTGTATTTCATTACTTTGTAAAACGCAATAGACAAAAAACACAAAAAATGTGTTTTTTCATTCTTTTGTAAAACACAATGGATAAAAAATAGTGGTTTTTTCATTTTATTTGTAAAACGCAATTGACAAAAAACACCCAAAAATGTGTTTTTTCATTCTTTTGTAAAACGCAATAGATAAAAAACTGTGTTTTTCATTATTTTGTAAAACGCAATAGACCAAAAAACTAAAAAATGTGTTTTTTCATTCTTTTGTAAAACGCAATAGACAAAAAACTGTGTTTTTTCATTATTTTGTAAAATGCAATGGACAAAAAACACACAAAAAGTATGTTTTTTCATTATTTTGTAAAACACAATGGATAAAAAACACCAAAAAAATGTGTTTTTTCATTCTTTTGTAAAACGCTATGGATAAAAAACAGTGTTTTTTCATTATTTTGTAAAACGCAATGGAAAAAAACACCAAAAAGATGTGTTTTTTCATTTTTTTGTAAAATACAATTTTAAATGAAAGTTTAAACTGAAAGATGTTTTGTAATTTTTCTTTGAGACATTTTGTCAAACACCTGGTGTGCAACTTTTTATTAATGATTTCTCAATGAAATTGGAACTAATGATGTTGTCCATACGCATGAATAAATCAAGAGAAAGAGTAGAACCAGAGATATATTCACTTTGAATACAAAATGTTTAAGAAATTTGAGAAGAAGAGTACCTTTTTTAACAGAAATCTCGTGTCCCATCGCATTATGTTAAATTTGACAGAGTGGTGAGGTTGGGGAGACGATTCTGGTGGTGGTGGGCGATGGAGTGACGACGGTGGTTGTGGTGGTGGTGATGGTGGTGGTGGTGGTGGGATGAGATGTATCTTGAAAGAAAATGACATACTAGGTTTTTGTTATAGAACTGGGTTTTTATCTTAGGGTTGTTTGACTAAAATGCCCTTCCAGTATTTTTTTATCTTTGACACGTGTCACTCTATCATTTCTTCCTATCCTTCCTAGCTAAAACAAACTTCCTATTTGATCCTTCCCATGTGTAATAATACATTATTACCCGATTTATAATAATCATTATGCAACTTATATGAATATAGTGTAACCTATTTATAATTATGCCTATACATAATTAAGTATGTTATACGCGTTGCACATCGACTATAAAAGAATTTTTTTTAAAGTCTAGCAAGACTATACTCAAACTAAAGAGGATAAAATGCTCAATTTTATCTTGATTTATTTTAAATAATGTCAATCATATTATTGATAATTGTAAAGAAATTTAAAAAAACCATAATAATTGAACGTATGAGAATACATATAATATAATAATTGAACGTATGAAATACATATAATATAATAATTATGAGAATACATATAGTGGAGATACGTGATATTAGTTGAAATCATTTATTATAAAAAGAATAAGGACATAGCTTGGGCTAACAAAATTTAATAATAATAATAATAAGTTGAAATTTTTTCAAAATGTTATAATAATTTTGGATGCATAAGATTAGTTCACGTGGTACGATTAGTCACCTAGTGGAGGGTTCAAATGAGAAGAAATTTTTTGTAAGAAGAAAAAAAAAGAAATTTCAACCAATGGAAATGCTTCATTAGACTTCATTTAACATTTGCACTTAATGTAACTATAAAGGTATATTGGTAAACTTACATACATCATTAATTGGTAGTTTCATCTTTAGTAACTAACTATATTAAATTTGTAACTTATATTTAAGATATATATTTTTCTCAAAAAAATAAAAATAACATTCATTTATAGTGTATGATAAATTCGAGGTGTGTAGGATAAATTACGAGTTGTGTAGGATAAATTTCAATATGTGTAGAATAAATTTCGAAATGTGTAGGATAACTTTTGATGTGTGTGGGCAAAAAAAATTAGTGTGGAGGATAATAGTCTTTATGACTAATTAATTAGTCAAACATAATAATAAATGAGATGAGAAAAAAATATTTAATATTTTACAATTGTACCCTTTTTTTTTTTCTTCTCAATAAAATTTTCTTCTCAAATGAACCTTCCCCTAGTTACCTATTTGTTATATAAACTTAGTGTCAAATATGACTTATTCGATGAGCTCGATTTACTCTTACGTAACTGACATAATTAAGACCATCTCAACTTGTGTGAATCTATTTAGGATATCTTAACCAAACAATAAATAAAGGACGATTTCAATTAAAAAAAGACTAAATATTGGGAAACTCATGAAGTTATTGAAAAAATAAAAATCATCTTAAATTTAATAAGCTTTTATGCGTTTTTTTGTTATAATTTTTTTTGAACGGCTAATTTTTTTAATCCTATGTCGTGTGAGGGACTTAAACCCAAGACCTTCCCCTTCTCAACGTATGTGTTTTTAAAGGCTTTGCCTTTGCCATGTGTTTTAAAGGTTTTTTTTTGTTATAATAGTTGCCCTTCAAACAAAATTGTCTATCAATTATTAGATTAATTAATTATAACGTATATTAATTTTATGATATTTTGATACTAGATTATAGACCCGTGTATTACACGGTTTGGGGATAAAAATTATATAACTTAATAATACACGACTCAGATAGGTGTCATATTTACTTTTCTAATCAAATATCGCAAATATATGGTAACCATACCGTATTTTACCATACCATATATACTATGGTAACCATTTCATTTGCTTAATTATGTGATTTTATTTGTCTTTCTAAATTATTTTGCACGTTTCTAATTTTTTTTGAGCTCACAAAAACATTCTTATACATATATCTAACCATTTTAAATAAGTCGTCCATGATATAAAAATTATGTTCTCATCTTACTCTCCAATCTATTATGGAGTTGCTAAGCCAATGTAGATACATGTTTACTTTATGCTAATACTACTCTTTTTTTCACATAGCTTGGCTTTGTTATGATTTGATTTGATTCTGGTTATATTTTCGTTATATATAACTTTTAGATATTATTTTAACTTTTTCTAAGTACATTTTATTTTTTCTCAGATATAAATAACCATAACATCAAAGTGGTTAATTATGAAATTACATTGACCATTTATTAAGATTTAGATGAAGTTACGGCCAGAAGTAAAGTTCCATGATTTGTTGCCTCCATTGTTGCTCAAGTTGCATGGTTGTAAATAATTTAGCTATGTAAATTTGTGCATACATTATTAACTTATATAACTTTAATCCTCAAACCCGTGTAGTGTAATACACAAGTTTATAACCCGTATAATTAACAGTAAAAATTTTAATAAAACTTTTATCGAACATAGATTAAAATAAATACATTGAACACTTACTCAGAATTTTGTAAAAGTTGTTAAAAAGGAAAAATAAATTAATGTGATCTTGGAACTTTTAAATATAAAAAAGTTAAAAACATATAAATTAACAATAATAGTAAATCACACAAATAAGTTTCCTAATTTAAATTTACTTACGTACATTTGATTCCCCACATTCGTTTAATTACTAATTTATATAATAGCATAATATTTTTAATATGTATTTATTTGGAATCTTATATTAATAGTTAGATATTATACTATTATATATTATTAATAGTATTAAGCCTTGCATTGAGCGGTTGTCGTAAAACTGTGTCAAGTAGTACCAATGTTATACCACTGTCAGCGACCACCAACACTGAAAAAGCTTGTAAAAAAATAAATAAAAACGGAATAAAATAACGCCGAGAGAAAAGCAGACTTAAAATCTTTGAATTACACTCATTGTAGAGAAATTAAACCGAAACGTAAAACATAGAAAAAATAACCAAGTCAATCTAGGACTCGTGCGTTGTGACGAACTTGTCAAACGGAGAAAAATAGATTTGTTGCGACGGGCCAGTCAAATGAGAAAATATACGAAAAATGTTGAACCCCACACGCACGTTGCGATTCGTTGCAAAATTTAGAACGAAACGAAAAAACTTAGGAAAGGTGAAAAGTATGGTGGACCAAAATTAAAAATAAAAAAGAGTTAGGGTTAAATTGCAAAAGATGAAAAGTTTTGGATTAAAAGTAAAAAAACAAAGGGTCTAAATTGCAAAAGAAAAGTTTTAGGTCAGAAATGAAAAAAGAAAAAAAAAACCCTATACATGAGATATAAAACCATAAATTACAAAAAAAAAGTTTCAAATTTTATTTTTGTAAAACTTGAATAAACTCTTATATATTATATACTAATAGAGTAAACTCTAGTTAATAGTTAAATACTTGTTTATCATCTGCATAATACACGATATGTTTTAATTTAATTTTTATTCTTTGATTATTAATTCTTTTCTTATTAGTTCAAGATATATTAATTATTTGTTAAAGTATAATATTATTAAAGGATTGAAGGAGAAAATGCCATGTGATATTCGTTGAAGTTATTTATTAATCTTAGATAAAAATAAGGATAAAGATAATGATATATATATATATATATAGGACGATGGGTAAAATAGAACCATTTGAGTTGTGAGAACCGTAGGAACCAATATAAGTCATTGATCAAAAGTGTTTTAATGTATGAAATTAAAAGACAATAAAGTAGTTGTAATTATTGTACTTTAATTAATGAGTTTTTGTTTTTAGTGGGATAAGGGTAAACTAGTATTTTTACTAAGTTATTTAATGATTGATAATTAAAGTTGTAATCATTGTGCTTTAATTAACTGTATGTGATTTAATTAATGTTATTTTTGAATCACCCAGTAAGAAAATTATTTTACGTAGGGGTTCATACTTTTTCTGTGCGCTGGTTTTTAAAATTTTTACGCGCGGGTTCAGACTTTTTTTACGCGCGAGTTCAAACTTTTTTTACACCTGATTTTAAACTTTTTTACGCGCCGTTTTAAATTTTTACGCGCGATTTAAATTTTTTTACGCCCCGGTTTTAAACTGTCTTTACGCGCGATTTTAAACTTTTTTTACGCGTCGGTTTAGAACTTTTTTAACGTGCCGGTTTAAAATTTTCTTTGCGCCCGGTTTTAATTTTTTTTTACGCGCGGGTTCAAACTTTTTTACGCGCCATTTTAGAAACTTTTTTTACACGCGCTTTCAAATTTTTTTACGTGCCGGTGTAAAAGTTTTTTTACACGCGGTTTTAAACTTTTTTTAGGTGCTGGTTTTAAACTTTTTTATCGCGCGAGTTTAAACTTTTTTACACGTCGTTTTAAACTTTAAAACAATTTTTTTACAAAAAAAAAACAATTTTTTATGTGTTTAAACTTTTGGGGAATTGGCCTGTAATAATCCCACCTAGACCTTATTAGTCATTAATAATCCAACCTCAGAATATTCCCCCAACTACTCCCACCTTTCACCTATTTTTCCTATAATGGTCCTCCGTTAAAAAAACTTAATGGAGTTAAGTTTTTTTTTTTCCAAATTACAAAATATATTTTTTTAGGGCTTTTGACCAGAACGATGATACAAGTCCATTGATGTAAAACTTACTTCGAAATGGTGTTCTGTCACACCCTGACCCGCAGCGGAATAAAAGACGGGGCATGATTGGGTTATCACCAAAGCTCATGATATTTACTAAGAAGTTTCAATTTATTAAAATTCAAATTATAATTTAAATAACCAACAAACAAAATTCATACAAATAAAATAAAAATCTAAATGTTTGTTCCAACGCAATAACTTGTTTATTCTTCTAGACCATCCTAAGTGTTTCTTTCCTCAACTTGATCACCTGTATCATGTGTAAAACAGAGGAGATTTTTGGGTCAACAAAAGTTGGCGAGTGAACCTTGATAAAACATTTTAAATAATTCCTTATTTTGTTTATTAAAGAAAATTGTGCATAAATCACATGTGAGCAAATATATATATGTAACCAATCGCAAATCACATTGAATGAATATATATGACATGAATGATGATGTATCTGAGATCAAGGCTCAATCAAACGGATCTGATCTAATAGGGCACCTGATGCTCAACCCGTATCCCACGAGGAACTGATGGGCCTAATGAAATGAGTGCACTGAAATGATAAATGAAATCCACATATAAACCACACCACAACCAATTCACATTTGATCACAAAATGATATAAGCACAAGTGTTTAAATAAAATAAAGGAATGGTACGACACATGATACACCCCAAAACGTGATTAAAACGGGGAATTTGTAGAGATTCACTCACAGTGGGTGCGGTCTTTGCTTGATGATGGATGCGCACGAGTTGAGAATTTGACCGACGAAAGAATACTAACCTAAAATAATAATGCGGTAATTCAATAAATATAACAAAATTAATATTTTGACTTAATACTTTTTGTTTGATTTTTAGGTTATTTTTATGATATTGATTGAGATTTTTTTTTAAACTACAAAACCGTGTCTTTAAGTGTTTTTAATTAGTTTTTAAGCAAAATATATATATGTAAAAATAATATAAGATAAAATAATAATTAATAAAAAAAACTTGTCAGACCTGACAGGGGAGGGGGGATCTGACCGGTTCATGCATGATATTGGTAACGTGCGGTGGGACTCGAACTCGTGACCTCTCGGTTGCGTGCACGCAGCTCTTCCAACTGAGCTACGTGTCTAACCCGTTGGATTCCTGTTTTAGTTATTTTTATACACTAGTTAGCTTTATCCAGAAATTATTTAATTTTAAAAAGAATTTTAATTATTGAATCGGGGAGGGTTACGAGTCTCGAACCCGCGATCACACCAACAACTTGCACCCAGCCCAACCAACTGGGCGGGTGTCTAACCCTTAATAAACGGAATTTCTTTTATATTTATACACATACTGAAACGAATCTGATTAGGCTTGTTTAAAAAGGAACATTTTATTTCAGGAAAACCGGTGTTGTACTAGGCTCGAACTCAGACATGCATGCTAATTATGCACACAGTCCACCACTGGACTGTGTGTCTAACCCAATTAAAAACCCGATTTTAATTAAGTATATATTCAACTCAAACTTCATCTTCTTTATCAAAACAACCCAGAACTCTAAACCAGACTGTTAACCCACATAATTTTGATTCCCAGTTTTAAACAAATACATATAAACAGTGTTGAAGAAGGTTGAATGTTTGTACCGATTGGGCGAGTGCTAGACCTTTCGGTTTAACTCCGAACAGAACTTCGGTTGATTTCTGATGTTGAAGAAACTTCCGGCGATGCAACAATTAAACGCAGAGAGGGGTGCAGTGAATTATGAGATTCCAGGCGAAAGACTGAGCGAGTTTTTCAACACTGTATGCCCTTTATTTATAGATATCGCAAGGGAAAATTTCGGAAATCGATTAAAAGATTTCCGTTATGATTGGATATCCTCCATGATTGGTAACAGAAACATGATTGGGGTTTCAGTTTCTGTTTTGAAGATAACCGCCATTTCTTCGGATTGAAGGCTACAATCTGCCGTGATTTTGGGCGGTGAAACGTGAACTAGTTTAAATCTGGATTTAGTATAAAGTTTATTTGCGTCGGGTTAATCTCACAAATGTGAGTGTAGACCAGTGGTGTTTTGGAACGTGCGAGTATGCGGGGGAACCCGGGTTCAATTCCGGTGCCCCGTCTTTTTTTTTATTATTTAGTTATATAAAATTTAATTATTTTTCTTTTATTGATTATTAATTAAGTATGTATTTTATTTATAAATATTGGTTATAAACTAAATAAATTAATTAATACCAATAAATGCATAATGAATAATTACTTGAGACTTCAAACGGAGCGAGTTTTTGAAACCCGTTTTACACGAATGTTACAGTATCCCCTACTTTTAGAAATTTCGCACGAAATTTAAGTAGTAACTGCTACTGGAAAAAGATGCGGGTATTTCTCGCGTATTGAGTCTTCACGTTCCCAAGTAAACTCAGGCCCTGTTTTGACTCCCAACGCACCCTGACGATCGGAATACGACTTCGCCTTAAACGCTTTTCACCGAAATCCATGATTTCCACTGGTCTTTCAACGAAGTGCATTGATTCATCGACTTGAATGTCCTCTAAAGGGACATGGAGGTTTTCGTCGGCGAGACACTTTTTCAAGTTTGATACATGGAACATGGGATGAATTCTGTTAAGCTCTTCTGGTAGTTCAAGCTTGTAGGCTACAGACCTACTCTTTCGAGTATCTTTAAAGGTCCTACGTAGCGTGGTGCTAGCTTTCCCTTCTGGCCAAAACGAACCACTCCCTTCCATGGTGATACTTTCAAAAGTACTTGATCTCCAACACAAAACTCCAAGGGCTTTCGTCGTGTGTCAGCATAACTCTTTTGACGACTCTGAGCCGCCAGAAGATTGTTTCGAATTTAAAGGATTTTGTCGGTTGTTTCTTGAATCAATTCAGGTTCGGTGATCTGCGCTTCACCAATTTCGTGCCAACATACTGGAGATCGGCATTTACGACCGTATAAAGCTTCAAAAGGAGCCATGCCGATACTTGAATGGTAGCTTATTGTTGTACGAAAACTCGACTAACGGTAGATGAGTGTCCCAGTTCCCTTTGAAGTCTATGACACATGCTCGAAGCATGTCTTCAAGGGTTTGAATGGTGCGTTCAGATTGACCATCAGTATGAGGGTGAAAGGCAGTACTGAGGTCTAACCGTGTACCCAAAGCGGTTTGTACGGCTCGCCATGTTCGTGAAGTGAAACGACCATCGCGGTCTGAAATGATGCTTAACGGTACACCATGACGGCTTACGATCTCGCTGATGTAGATACGAGCTAACTTCTCGTTCTTGAAGTCCTCGCGAATCGGAATGAAGTGAGATGATTTTGTAAGACGGTCGATTATTACCCATATGGTGTCATACCCACTGGAGGTGCGAGGTAACCCGGTAATGAAGTCCATGGTTATGTTTTCCACTTCCATACAGGTATTTCGGGTTGGACTAGAAGTCCTGAAGGTCTTTGATGTTCAGCTTTTACTTTGGAACATGTAAGGCACTTGAAACAAAAACAGCGATATCTTTCTTCTAGCCAGGCCACCAGTAGTGTATCGTAGGTCTTGATACATCTTATCGGCTCCTGGGTGTACAGAGTATCGTGTTTTGTGTGCCTCATTCATGAGGAAATCACGAAGGTTGTCGCGATCGGGAATCCATATGCGGTTTAAATAATGTAGAATACCATCGGATTTGGTTTCAATCTTGAGTTCAGCTCCACATGACAGCTCATCGCGCACGTCATTTTCTGTTACAGAGATATGTTGAGCTGCCCGGATTCGATCTTTGATATCGGTTATGATTTGTGAACATAGAAGATGAATAGAGTTCGCATATCCCTTTCGACTGAGCGCATCGGCCACCACGTTTGCCTTGCCAGGATGGTACCGAATCTCGCAGTCGTAATCGTTTAGAAGTTCGACCCATCTTCGTTGCCTCATATTCAACTCTTTCTGGTTGAAGATATGTTGGAGACTCTTGTGGTCAGTGTATATTTCACACTTGGTACCGTAGAGGTAATGTCTCCATATCTTGAGAGCGAACACGACGGCTCCAAGTTCCAGGTCGTGGGTGGTGTAATTCTTCTCATGAACTTTGAGTTGCCTAGAGGCATAGGCTATCCTTTTTCCTCTTTGCATAATACACAGCCTATCCTTGCTCTGATGCGTCGCAACAAACCACAAAGTCATCGCAACCCTCAGGGAGTGTAAGGATAGGTGCGTCACAAAGCCTTTGCTTTAAAGTTTGGAAGGCCTCCTCTTGCTTAGGTCACCAAATGAAGGGTTTTCCTTTGTGAGTCAAGGCCGTGAGCGGAACGGCGATACGGAAAAATTGGCAATGAAGCGTCGGTAGTAACCAGCCAAGCCAAGAAATGACCTAACTTCGGTAGGGGTACGTGGCGCTTGCCATTCCTGTAATGCCTTGATTTTCGAAGGATCGACATGAATCCCTTTTTTATTGACGACATGACCAAGGAATTGTACTTCTCCTAACCAGAATTCGCATTTTGAGAACTTAGCGTAAAGCCTTTCAGTCCTTAAGAGTGTAAGAATGAGTCGAAGGTGTCGCTCATGATCGGATTTTGACTTGGAGTAGATAAGAATGTCGTCGATGAAGACTATGACGAAACGGTTGAGATAGGGTTTGCATACCCTGTTCATTAAATCCATGAAGACAGCGGGGGCGTTGTTAAACCGACGGGCATAACCATGAACTCGTAATGACCATAACGAGTTCGGAAGGCAGTTTTTGGAATATCTTCTTCGCGCACTCTAAGCTGATGATAACCAGAACGAAGGTCGATTTTGGAAAAACAGGTGGCGCCTTGAAGTTGGTCTAGAAGGTCATCAATACGAGGCAGTGGATAGCGATTCTTAACCGTTAACTTGTTGAGTTCTCTATAATCAATGCACATGCGAAACGTTCCATCTTTCTTCTTCACAAAAAGAACAGGCGCACCCCAAGGCGATGAGCTAGGACGTATGAATCCTTTGTCAGTCAGCTCTTACAGTTGACTGGCCAACTCTTGCATTTCATGGGGCTAACCTATAAGGAGATTTTGCGACCGGTGTAGCGCCAGGCACACGATCGATTCGAAATTCGACTTCTCTCACAGGAGGAAGTCCTGAAACGTCGTCGGGAAAAACTTGCGGGAATTCTTTCACAATTGGAATATCTTCGAGCTTCCTCTCCTTGCCTTCTTTCTTGACGACGTGAGCTAGAAATGCGACGTAATTCTTGCGAAGATAACTTCGGGCTTGAAGGCAGGACATCAATCTGAGCCCTTTCGAAGGAGTTTCCCCAAAGATGAGTAGTGTCTGACCGTCAGCGAGAGGAATACGAATGAATTTTTCATGGCATACCACTTCAGCGTGATGCTGGCTGAGCCAGTCCATGCCGACGATAAACATCGAAACTTCCCAATTTCATAGGAATGAGATAAATTGAAAAATCGTGATCATTTAGGGTGAGAGTACAATCGCGTATAATAGAATGTAATGAAGTGGTTTTCCATCAGCAACTTCCACCGTCAGAGACTCAACGAGATTAACACGAGGTTGATCGAGGATAGATTCGAATTTAAAGACACAAAGCTCTTATCCGCACCAGTATCGAATAATATGGATGCATATCTACCATTGATGAGAAACGTACCGTTGACCACATTGTTGTCAGCCCTGGCTTGGTTGGCGTTGATATTGAAAGCTCTTCCTCTAGCAGGTGGAGGAGCTTGGTTAGCTTGGTTTACCGGGTTTGCTTGAGCTTGGGCATGGATAATGTTCACCAGGCATGGGCAAGTGTTCCTGAAGTGGTTTGGGTCCCCACAATTGAAACAAGCTCGCATGGATTGCATCATGGGGTAGTTGGGTTGGTAGTAAGGTTGGGCTGCGAGTTGTGCAGGTGGTAGAAGTAAGGGTTGTTGGGCTTGGCCCACCATTTGATTTTGGGTTTGGGTTGGAGGTTGACTGCGGTTCATTCGCTGAAGTGTACGGCAGGTTTGGATGGTGTGACCCGCACGGCTACACTTGTGCAATGCTGGCAGGGGTTTTCAGGAGGGTGATGGTATTGACAACGGTTACACTTTGGTGTGGGCCAGTGTATGGTCTTTTGAATGGCGCGGCTGGAGGGGCAACTTGGGTGATTGGGGCAGCAGTGATGGGAGGGTTGGTTTGGGTGACGGCAAAGTTCTTGCCATTTCGCTTCCTCTTACCAGCAAACTTCGAGGATGAACCTGGGTGGTTTGGAATTGGGGGCTCAATGGGTGTTTTCTTCTTCTCATCTTTGAATTTGCCGTTTCGAATGCGATTTTCAGTGAGTTCCGTAGCTAACTCCATTGCGGCTTCAAGTGTTGCAGGCGGAGTGCTTAAAACTGAATCTTGGATTTTCGAGGGGAGGCCTCGAATGTAGTGTTCGACTAAGCGGTATAAGGGGGTGAACAGATTGGGGATCATCTGGTTCAACTCGAGAAATCTCTTATTATATGAAGTGTGGTCTCCTTCCTTTTGTTTCAATGCGTGAAACTCGTCTTCTAGCTTTTTGATTTTGCTTCTTGGACAGAAGCGTCTCGTCATGATTTCCCTTAACTCTTCCCATGTTAAGGCCATGGCATCTTCAACACCTCGCTTACCCTTTTCCGTGTTCCACCATGTAAGGGCTACCCCAAACAGTCTTCCAGTCGCTTAACGTACCTTACGGTCCTCGGGACAGTCGCAATTGAGAAAGGTGTTTTCCATATCCTCAAACCAGTGAAGGAGAGCGGTGACACCTTCAGTCCCTTCATATTTTGGGGGATCGCAGGACTTGAAGTGTTTGTAGGTGCATTTGGGGGTTTTGGGAGGAGGGTTGGCGACGTTTTGGTCTTCTTGGTTGGGAGGGTTGATGGGATTAGCGGTGAGGGCTTGTTGAACTTGTAGCACGATGTCAGGAAGCACTGCGGCCTTTTGTTTAGCAATTTGCGTGACCCAGCGTTCGTCTGACTTTCCTGACCTTTACTTCCACGTAATTGCCTAGCCGACATCTACAGGAACATATGTAGGAAGATTGTGAGTTCAAGAATTTCCTAGGTGTCATGTGTCGTAAAAGAGAATAAACATAACTGAAAATAATTTAACTACATCCATAGGATGTCTTGGGTTTGCTCATGTTTGGGCCTCCAAGTTCCCCCATACCATTGCCTGTGTAGTCATGTGGCCCCCATGACTATTGGGCTTGGTAGGATTCACATTGGTGTCGGCGGGTTAACACTTGCACCACCCGAATGAAAATCGTAAAACATTATTGCGAGATGTATGGTCGGAGGGTGTCCAGGTGTAGACACAATGACAACTCAAAGTGGGGTTAGCTCACACGACGTTTGGTATAGCATGCTTTGGCCTAATAGGTCCTTCGTATTCTCATCGTTAGTCCCCAGGTAGGCAAACTGGTCCTTTATTTTGGATTTATACGAATGCCAAGCCTCGACAGGACGTTCCAACTACCGGTACTCGTACCCTTCCAGTTACTACATGCTCGTCGTGAAAACTCACTTTGATGTGGTTTGAAAAATACAAAAACATTGCAAAAATCATGGAAATCGTGAGGTGTGTGCTTTCATAGATATGACATGTTATGAGGATATGAACTATGATGAGCATTGCATATTAACATCTACTTGTAAGAGTGCTTGCATAATATTGGGTGTGAAAATAAACATGAAACATATAAACATCATGAATTTTGCATGTAACACATAAACAATTAAAATTTAATCAACTATAGTATAGGCTCTAAGGGTCTAATAACCTATCCTATATCCCTATAGTCACAAGCTCTGATACCAATCTGTCACACCCCGACCCGCAGCGGAATAAAAGACGGGGCATGATTGGGTTATCACCAAAGCTCATGATATTTACTAAGAAGTTTCATATTTATTAAAATTCAAATTACAATTTAAATATCCAACAAACAAAATTCATACAAATAAAATAAAAATCTAAATGTTTATTCCAATGCAATAACTTGTTTATTCTTCTAGGCCATCCTAAGTGTTTCTTTCCTCAACTTGATCACCTGTATCATGTGTAAAACAGAGGAGATTTTTGGGTCAACAAAAGTTGGCGAGTGAACATTGATAAAACATTTTAAATAATTGTTTATTTTGTTTATTAAAGAAAATTGTGCATAAATCACATGTGAGCAAATATATATATGTAACCAGTCACAAATCACATTGAATGAATATATATGACATGAATGATGATGTATCTGAGATCAAGGCTCAATCAAACGAGCCGATCTAATGAGGCACCTGATGCTCAACCCGTATCCCACAGGAACTGATGGGCCTAATGAAATGAGTGCACTGAAATGATAAATGAAATCCACATATAAACCACACCACAACCAATTCACATTTGATCACAAAATGATATAAGCACAAGTGTTTAAATAAAATAAAGGAATTGTACGACACATGATAACCCCAAAACGTGATTAAAACGGGAATTTGTAGAGATTCACTCACAGTGGGTGCGGTCTTTGCTTGATGATGGATGCGCACGAGTTGAAAATTTGACCGACGAAAAAATACTAACCTAAAATAATAATGCGGTAATTCGATAAATATAACAAAATTAATATCTTGACTTAATACTTTTTGTTTGATTTTTAGGTTATTTTTATGATATTGATTAGATTTTTTTTAAAACTACAAAACCGTGTCTTTAAGTGTTTTTAATTAGTTTTTAAGCAAAATATATATATGTAAAAATAATATAAGATAAAATAATAATTAATAAAAAAAACTTGTCAGACCTGACAAGGGGGGGGGGGGTCTGACCGGTTCATGCATGATATTGGTAACGTGGGGTGGGACTCGTACTCGTGACCTCTCGGTTGCGTGCACGCAGCTCTTCCAACTGAGCTACGTGTCTAACCCGTTGGATTCTCTATTTTAATTATTTTTCTACACTAGTTAGCTTTATCCAGAAATTATTTAATTTTAAAAAGAATTTTAATTATTGAATCGGGGAGGGTTACGAGTCTCGAACCCGCGATCACACCAACAACTTGCACCCAGCCTAACCAACTGGGCTGGGTGTCTAACCCACAATAAACTGAATTTCTTTTATATTTATACACATACGAAACAAATCTGATTAGGCTTGTTTAAAAAGGAACATTTTATTTCAGGAAAACCGGTGTTGCACTAGGCTCGAACTCGGACATGCATGCTAATTATGCACACAGTCCACCACTGGACTGTGTGTCTAACCCAATAAAAACCCATTTTAATTAAGTATATATTCAACTCAAACTTCATCTTCTTTATCAAAACAACCCAGAACTCTAAACCGACTGTTTAACCCACATAATTTTGATTCCCGTTTTAAACAAATACATATAAACAGTATTGAAGAAGGTTGAATGTTTGTACTGATTGGGCGAGGTGCTAGACCTTTCGGTTTAACTCCGAACAGAACTCCGGTTGATTTCTGATGTTGACAGAAACTTCCGGCGATACAACAATTAAACGCAGAGAGGGGTGCAGTGAATTGTGAGATTCCAGGCGAAAGACTGAGCGAGTTTTTCAACACTGTATGCCCTCTATTTATAGATATCGCAAGGGAAAATTTCAAAAATCGATTAAAAGATTTCCGTTATGATTGGATGTCCTCCATGATTGGTAACGGAAACATGATTGGGGTTTCGGTTTCTGTTTTGAAGATAACCGCCATTTTCTTTCGGATTGAAGGCTACAATCTGCCGTGATTTTGGGCGGTGAAACGTGAACTGGTTTGAATCTGGATTTAGTATAAAATTTATTTGCGTCGGGTTAATCTCACAAATGTGAGTGTAGACCAGTGTGTTTTGGAACGTGCGAGTATGCGGGGAACCCGGGTTCAATTCCGGTGCCCCGTCTTTTCTTTTTATTATTTAGTTATATAAAATTTAATTATTTTTCTTTTATTGATTATTAATTAAGTATGTATTTTATTTATAAATATTGGTTATAAACTAAATAAATTAATTAATACCAATAAATGCATAATGAATAATTACTTGAGACTTCAAACGGAGCGGGTTTTTGAAACCCGTTTTACACGAATGTTACATGTTCCAGGTGAGTTGATTTTGGTTAATTGGAAATTTAAACATCCGAATTGAAGCGCCGTTTTCATCGTTTGGAGCACCGTTTCGAGACAAGTTTTACATCAATGGAATCGTATCGTCGTTCTAATCAAAAGCCCTAAAAAATCTGTTTGTAATTTGGAAAAAAGCTTAACTCCGATAAGTTTTTTTAACGGGGACCATTGTAGGAAAAATATGTGAAAGTGGGACTGGTGGGGGGAATATTTTGAGGTGGGATTATTAATGCCAATAAGGTTTAGGTGAGATTATACAGGCCAATTTCCCTAAACTTTTTTACAAAAAAATAAAAAATATATTACGGCAAACAAAAATATTTTTATTTTTACAAATACTTTTTTACAATTTTTTTTACGCCAAACATCTTTTTACGCCCCGACACCCCGATTTCGGGTCTACGAAATTTGAGGATCTTATCAAACGAACTCACCCAAAAATCACGATTCAATAGATGTCTCATGTTGATTTTTAAATAGAAAAGAGAGAAAAGATGTGACATGTTGAGTTTTAAATAGAAGAGATAGAAAAAATGTGACATGTTGACTTTTAAATATAAGAGAGAGAAAAGATGTGACATGGAAGTAAAAGACTAAAATACCTTTTTGATTTAACTTGGTTATGAGTGATGTGTAAATATGATATTGGATGGTAGAAGTTCTCATGGTTCTCGCAACTGGATTGGTTCTCTCTTAAACCGAATCCTATATATATATATTAGTTATTAATACTAAAAAATATATTAATTAAACAAATATATATGAAACTTATGAGGTTAAAGGAGTGAATTTCACGTGACATTATTTTGAAGTATTTTATTATAAGTAATATAAGTTAGATTAAAGATAAATTATACAAACAGAGATAAAGATATATTATAAGACCACCGTTCAAAATTAATATATCGGAAGAAGATATACTATTAAATCTATTAATTATTTATATTTATATTTACAAATCCATAAACAGAGATAATAATATATAAAAAAGAGATTAAGATATATTTTCCATTGTTTTCAAAACTAAATCTTTTTTTATAGTTTAAGAGTTATTATCAACGATGCAAGTAACAAATCGTTTTGATAAAAATAGATATTAAAAGTTATTTAATTTTTATATATTGAGGATATTAATTTTATAATATCTTGATATATGATTTTGATGATTAACAGATAACCTTGTTATTAAAACACACCATCAATCATAACAGTAATATATATTCTTTTAATTTTAATGTTATTATATTTAAGAAGAGATAAGTGAATTTTTTTTAATATAAATATTTAACAAGTAATTAGATGCTGACACGTGGTATTTTTAAAGTATTTTATTATAATAGGGATACTTAGGATCATGACACTGGTTCATTTAAAAGAAGTTACAAACCATAAATTAAAATGCAAACACACCATAAATCAAAGTACACACCTTAAATTAAAATACAAGCTGACCATTTAGAAGCCCTTAAACAAACACAAATCCAAGTGGTCTTATTCACTTTTCCATCTTCAGAAGACGAACCAACAACTTCACGATTCCATGAGATATGATAGCCCATGAACAATCGAAACTCAAACACTCATAGCATTCACGAAACAAGACTTGATATTATCTTTTAGTTCTTCATTAACATTTTTTAACATATCATTGTATTTGTATAGTGTTTCCATTACTCGTGCCAGGTTGATCACACGCAGTTTAAGAGCCATAGGAATGCCTTTACATATAAGCAATTCACGATTCATATCTTTCCATGCATCGTCTACTCTTTGTTTGAACAAATCATACACGACCTCCTCGGTGACATCATGTTCCCTCATATAGCATTCGACACTTGACCCAACATGCTTCCTTTTTTGCTCCTCCTACAGGTTTTTTTAGTTGTGGTTATCCCATGGTTTTCTTTCGAGTAAATTGTCAAAATCGTTCATGAGGTTTGGGCATATTTACCGGTTTCATCCAAAACAACTTTTTTGTATCATATTGCCCTTCACTTTTGAGTTTTTTTTTGTCATTTTCATTCAAACGTCCAATTTTAGTTATTTTTTCTAGTAGATGTTTGGATGAAAATGCAAAAAATCCCAAACCTTAGGGACAATTTTGGCAAAAAAGTTCGGATGATTGGATGAAAATGACAAATTAGCCCAAAAGTGAAGAGTAATATGATACAAAAAAGTTGTTTGGATGAAACTGACAAACGTGCCTAAACCTCGGACGATTTTGGCAATTTACTCTTTTCTTTGTTATTCCGTATAGCTAGGCGATCCAAATCATCCTTTAATTAAAAGAATTCAGATTTTATAAAGAAAAATCAAACAAATTCCGGCGGAGGACCCTATATGACCCCCATGTTCCGCCCCTGTTAATTTGTTCATGAATTTTACTATCTTAACATGGTTACTTGCGAATAAAGATCAAAGTTGTATATACCTTATGACCAACGATGTCATCCATAATCCTATTATTTACAGATGAAGCTTGAACAAGAGGAGGGTTGCTAAGAGCCCATGTGAATGACTCTTCTCTGACAATATCACCCATGCCAACAAAACTTGAGGCTGTAAGCATTTTGTAGCTACAACTTATGAATGAAACTGATTCATGCTCCATCAATGTTGGTACATACCCATCATTTATCCATTTTGCTTCGATCATGTAATATCTATTCAACTCTTTCATCTGCATACGAGAAATGACAGATCCAATTAAGTTTTATCTTGATCACCACATATATATATAAATATAAATAACATTACACATTACATAAAGAAACTTAAACTGACCGACTCTTTGGCATAGTGAACTTGATATGCTTTTCCTTCGCTTGCCATGATTTCCTCTATTTCACCATAACAATCCAAGAGTATTTTGTATGTTAGCTTCATATAATCCGGAAGTGCATCGATGCATGCATATGACCACCTATAGATAATGTACATGGATTATGCGTTATGGTCATCGAGTGCATGTTAGTGTGTACATACCTTTGAACTGCTTCGGTGAAGATCTCAAGTTCTTCATAAGTACCGTAAGAATCATAAGTGTCATCTAAAATTGTTGCCATTTTTATCACTTTTGTTAAGATAGTTCTGGAACGAGAATACTTAGGCTCAAAGTATACACCTACTATCCAGAAAAAAGGATTCAACCAATCTGTCTCTTATATAATGTAGATTCTTTGGGGGATCAAAACTTTTCCACCACCTAGAATAATTTAAAATGTAAACACTAAAAAATGAACACCATTACAAAATTGTATTAATAAGTAGAACAATGTACAAATCAGATCTCGTTTAATTATGATAACTAGATTATTGATATGAGAAAAGGGTAAATAAACATACTTGGAAAGTTGGCTAAGCTCTTTTTTATGCAAATATTGAAGTCGGTTAAAATCCAGCTTTGCGAGTCTTAGTAGGGATTCATTATGTGAGTCTTGTTGTTCATAGAAAGGTATGTATCGCAATGTGTCAAGTCTTGGCAGCCTTTTCCATATGGGTCGCTCTAGTGCTTCCTGTATGTGCGTCGAAAGAGAAAGACTACAATTCCATGGAAGGGGATCTTTTATTATTTTTTCAAGTTGGATTTTCGTAAAGAAAAGAGCCTCATCAAGTATAACTTCACCACATACGCACATATATGCTGCATCATATAACTCAAGCAAGCCTTGAACGTCGGTGGTCAAGGATTCCTTAAAAGATCCCTCATTGTTCTTGTATTTGTTAAAAATATCTGATTTCGTTCGTATAAAACTCGTTAACTTCTTTTGTATTTTGATTAGTTAATTAATCGATTTTATATGCGCGCACTTACCACATGAGACATAAAATCCTTGTTGTCGGAGGAGTCGAAACCAAAGGGAAATACTACCACCATTCCAATCATCACCATATATATTGTAAATATGTCCCAAGGCTTGCTCGATCTCTTGTTCAAAGCAATAGGCTATGCCAAGGCGTTGGATATCATTGACTAGTTTCAACAAGTTAGTATGTTTGATCGGATCATCCAAGGCTGCAAGTATTTCTTTCCTCACTTCTTCTTTCAAGCTTTCGATTATTTGTTCTGTCGTTGCTTCCTCTTCTTGCTAAATTTTGTGGTCGTGAAATCAAAGAGAATGGATTATTTACAAATTCCAATATAATAGAGTTAGGGGTTGTTTGTTTAGCTCTTAATGCGGCGTTTAATGGTTCAGTACTTAATAGTTCAGACTGTTTGTTTCGTGAGCAGATGTCTGAATGGTTCAGACATTTGCCTTTGAATGGTTAAGCATAATATTGTGTCTGAATGGTTAAGACCACTAATCTGAATTAGTCATACATTTGCCTCCAAACAGTTAAACATTATATTGACTCTTAAGGGTTTAGACCTCTTATTAGTTAAGCACTTAACCATTAAGAAGTTAACAAACAATACCTTAATATAACAAAGACCAATATACTTTGAAGAAAGTCCCTTACCCATTCTATATAACAAACCTAGGTAAAAAAAATTGGGATACCCCCGAACTTTTCTTTTAGATCCGTTACTGCTTATATACATATGTGAATACACTATATTCAAACATATAGTGCATTTGTTGTGGATACATGTAAACACTCATGCATTCGCAGTGAACAGTTGTATGCAACAATAAACCCACCATTCAACATGGTAATATTTTATTAATTAACGTATACACACATTGTATTCACTAGATATAGTATATTCATTGGTGCATACACGTAAACACCATTAAGTAAATTATAATAAACTATATATAGTGTATTTGTCGGTAAAACACTAATAGGAACTATGGTATACGTAAGAGTGAATCAAGTTATAACGTGTTTTTACTTAATTACAAACACGTCACAACTTAAAATTTTCTTTATCGAACACAGATTACACCTAAATAATAGTTATACATAATAAAAGCTAAATTGCTCAAGTTTATTTAACATTGATATACACACACGCACAACTTTGTTGTCGGATATGCTTGATGTTTTTTTTGTATATAACTAGAAATAAGAACCGCGCGCGTTGCGGCGCGGGTCTCACAAATATCGAATGAATTAGTCCAAACGTCATGTGATGCACTAACCATATGAAAACACGTGTTTCGACGTATCTGATTGAACTCAACGTAACCTATATAAGCATTGCGATTAGATCAAAACATAAAGTAAATCATATTTATACCATACAAGCATAACATATTATCTGTGACCTCAAGTCATACATAGAAAACGTAACGGATATAACAGAAAAACTGACACGTATAATCAAAATAAATTAATTAGAACTTATAAAAAAGGGAAAAAATAAACCACAATTTGACTCCACTCAAATCAAAACAAAATTTACAAAACATTCATAAAATAATCATGAAAACATATTATATTTGACCTGAATTGTTTTCTAAAAAAGTTGACGTCGAAACATACACCAACTCGAATTTATACCGAAGCGTACACAAAAATATTCTCGTAAAATGTTTTTTTTAAAGAAAACGTATTATATTTAAACTGACTCGTTTCCAGAAAAAGTTTACTTCGAAATGTAGAGCAAATCAAATTTATACAGACACGTATATAAAAATATGCACGAAAAAAATAAGTTTATCTTAAGTAAAGGAGGTATAGCGGTAAACTCGAAACAAATTATTAGTAAAAAAAGCTAATAGGCTAAATACTTTGTAAAATCGTACCAAGTTGCATTAATGTCACACCATTGTCAGCGACCACCAACATCAGAAGAGCTCGTACAAATAAAATAACTAAAAAAGTAAAAAATAACATCGAATGGAAAATAGACGTAAAATCATTGAATCATGCACGCCTGTTGCAGCGTGTTGATGCGAAGAAATTAGACATAAAGTAAAATGTAAAAAAAATAACTAAGTTGATTTAGGACCCGCGCGATGCGACGAAGTTGTCAAACGAAGAAAAATAGACGCGTTGCAATTGGCCTGTTAAACGGGAAAAAACAGATGAAAAACGTAGAACCCCACATGCAAGTTACAACGTGTTAACTTACAAAATTTAAACCGAAAAGTAAAATGAAAAAACTTGCGAAAGATGAAAAGCATGGGGTAGAAAATTAAAATAAAAAAGTGTTGGGGTTAAATTAAAATATGAAAAGTTTTGTGTTAAAAGTAAAAAAGTTAAGAGGGTTAAAATCAAAACCTAAAAACTTTTAGGTTAAAAGTTAAAAATACAAAATTTATTTAAAAAACCCCAATGCACATCTTACTACAACATTAAGCAAGAACATGTTGGTAATTTATAGTAGGAAATTGAAAAATCAAGTGAATTTATTCATATTTTTAGAAGTGGGGAGTGAGATACAATTATGTGTACGTCTGTACAATTTTCTTTTATTTTTAGATTTATAAACAGTAAAGTTATAAATTGTTAGATTGGTTTATGTAGTGTATATACACACCACACACGTGTGTGAGTGTGTTTTAGAATTATAAATAACACCAAATATTGCAATAACATACATAATAAAATAAATTATATATTTTTTTCAAAGTTAATTCTTTTAAAATACAAGAAAATCACGAAATTTATTCGTCCCTTAGAGTTCTATTATCTACTTGACCCCGTCAATAACTTGATTATATTAATTTGAAATTACTTTTCCTTTAAATATGATATCTATTTACTTAGTTTAACAGAGAAAAAAGAACAGAAAAACTACTCACTGTCTTGAAAACATATAAACTAGCGGGCGGTCCATGTACATACCTCTTGTAGTCGAGAAACTGATCTCCCCAAAGACTCGGATGAAAGTTTGCTAGGGGGCGAACAGCCTCAATTTGTTTATTTTCCATGTTACAAGGATTCTTTTCTGATGATTATCTAGCTGGGTTAGTTAAGGAGGGATGCTATAGAGTTGTGAAAGCGACAATTAATTAATTTATTACTTAATTAAAACACGCTACATTGGTCATGCTCATGGGTCATTTTTTAATGTGATGTTACATACAAATGTGCAGTTAAACATAATAATACATAAATAATTAATAATTAAATATTAAATTAATTAAATTAAATTAAATATTAAACTACATATACATATCCCATGTTGGGGAATAGTTTTGTTGTGACATTGGTTAAAAGTGGACGTAACCTTTATTTTTATTTTTTATTTTATAACTTAGAATTTTTGTTGTGGGATTAGCCAAAAGTGATGGAAAGCTACTACTTTGGTTTTTTTCTTTTTTTTTTAACTTAGCATATAATAATATTATCTATAATTATTAAAGGAAGATCGAAGCTGCCTGTCTCAGTTTAAAATTTTGATTTTGCTCTCAGTTCAGAACAAAAATTTCGTTTTTCCTCAGTTCAAAATAAAATTATGGTTTTGCCCATAGCTATGGTCCTGTCAAATTACGATTTTATCCCCAGTTTAATATTACGATTTCGCCTCAGTTCAAAATAAAGTTTCCCTTTTGCCCCCAGCTCAAAATTACGATTTTACCCTCAGTTATAAATTATGATTTTGCCCTCGGTTCAAAATAAAAATTACTGTTTTGCCTTCAGTTCAAAATATCATTTTGCCTCCATTTCAAATTATGATTTTACCCCAGTTCAAAATTGCAGTCTTGCCATCGTTTTGTTTTTTAGCAAAACTATGATAGTATTTTACTTTACTTGGTTGACTCAGTGTAGTTTTTATTCGTGCGCAGCAGACTCGCTAATTGGTCATAACAAATTATTGTTTTGCCCTAGCTCTAAATTACATACTTGCCATCATTTTTTTTGCAAAACTATGGTAGTGTTTTGGTTTAATTGGTTGATTCGATGTGTCTTTTTTCGAGACCGTGTTATAAGTAGCATGTATAAGTAACCGAAATACAACAGTACATGTTATTAAACTAAGAAATATTCGGTTTAAACGCCCCGCAACGCTGACGGCGCATAACACTAGTAACCTATAATAAGTAGAAGGATGACCACTACCATGCTGCTACATGGCACATGGTCATTGGTCATTTTATTAATTTTTTTTGTTTTTAATAAGTTTTTATTTTTTTTATCTTTACCCTTCAACATTTAGTATTGGCACTTACAATCCTTTAACTTTATAAAAACATTATGCTATTTTTTACGTGTTTATATTTCAGCGCCACCGCAACGCGCGATAACATTTTTAACTTTAAAAAAAACATTTTTTCTTATTTTTATGTACGTGTCGGTTTAAGTTCAACTTTTTTTTTACCTTTTCAGTTAATTTACGTTTTGGCATAAATTTGGTTTTACAACAAGTGGGGTCAAAGATAATACCTTTTAGTTATAATTTATAAATTGGACTTACTTTACGTTTCGGCGCCACCACAACGTGCGGTATCGTTCTTAACTTAAAAAAAACATATTTTTTCTTATTATTTTGATACATGTCGGTATAAGTTCAAATTGGTGTTTGATGTAACTTTTCTTTCGCAAATAAATGGGGCCACATTTAATGCGTTTCCGTGCTTATTTTTATGTACATCATCAGTTTATCTAGGTTTCAACGTAACTTTTGTTCTGAAATGATTCGGATCTTTACTATACAAATCCGAGTTACTTTACATTTGAACCCGTTGTAACGCGTGAGGAAATTTACTAGTTTGACAATATAGGGCTAGCTCATTTGCTAAAAAACTTTTGTCTTTTAATGGATTTATTGGATTTAATCCCAAAAAAGAATTAAATTAAGATTTGTTATCATTCAACCAAAAAAGAATCATATTTTATTTTTAATAGCTTCATGTCGGCTCTAAATATACCAATAGTTAGTTGCACGGCATTGTGTTTATATTACACTTAGGCTCTAAATATACCAGCAAATTTTTCGCGAGTCGAAAAATTTAATCTACATTATCACAAAGTGTATAAATAATATAAATACAAAAGTAAATATTACATAAATTACTTGTTGACAAAGTGAAAATATAGTTAAAATGCATTTAAGTATAATAGATTTTTTTTTTACTTTTATTAAAAATTAAAGTGTCTCGAGACTAACAACAGTTACTCTTTCTCAGAGCCATCTAGAATTTCTGGCTACGACCATCATTATAGATCTGCAAATTAAAAGACAAATATTAAATAACATCAAAAGGTAACTAAGCTCCCAGTGGAAGACATGCTCACAAAAAGTATAAAAAATTTAAAAAATATTAACAACTGAATTTAACCAATGCATTCGACCACAATTTAAAATTGGGAAAATACAATAGGGGACAAGAAACCCTCAATTATTCGCGCTCTTGCTACGGTTAAACAATCTTCTTCGGATAATTCGTCTAATCCAAGAATAGCTATAATATCTTGAAGTTCTTTGTAACGTTGTAAAGTTTGCTTAACCTGTTGTGCAGTTTCATAATGTTCGTCACCAACGATCCGGGGTTGTAGCATAGTTGACGTTGAATATAAAGGATCTACTGCTGGATAGATACCTTTGGCGGCTAATCCTCTTGATAGTACGGTCATAGCATCTAAATAGTGCAAATGTCGTAGCAGGAGCAGGGTCGGTCAAATCATCCGCAGGTAGATAAACAACTTGAATAGAAGTTATGGACCCTTCTTTGGTAGAAGTAATTCTTTCTTGTAAAGAACCCATTTCGGTATTAAGGGTAGGTTGATAACCCACAGCGGAAGGCATTCTACCCAACAAGGCGGATACTTCAGATCCTGCTTGGACAAAACGGAAGATATTGTCAACAAATAAAAGAACGTCTTGTTCATTAACATCTTGGAAATATTCCGCCATAGTTAGGGCAGTCAAACCAACTCTCATACGAGCCCCGGCGGTTCGTTTATTTGACCGTAAACTAGAGCCACTTTTGATTCTCAATATTTTGTTCATTAATGACTCCAGATTCTTTCATTTCCATGTAAAGATCATTTCCTTCATGAGTCCGTTCACCGACTCCGCCAAATACAGATACGCCTCCGTGAACTTGGCAATATTGTTAATCAATTCCATAATGAGTACTGTTTTACCCACGCCAGCTCCCCCGAATAGTCCGATTTTTCCTCCACGCGATAAGGGGCTAAAAGATCTACTACTTTAATTCCGGTTTCAAAATAGATAAGTTTGTATCTAACTGTATAAAGTTTTTGAGTTTTCCAAATAATCAAATCATATATTAATTTGGTATTCACACACTCATTTTACAATCTATACTAATTTCAGAAAGATAATCATCTTCAACTTTCAAATATAAATTAAAATTAAAAAAACTTTTTTGGAAGATGCCTACCATGTTAAAATCCATAATCTTTGTATTAATAGGAATAAATGTTACAACTGTCATTCCTACAAAATATGTTCGGTTACATGATAGGCTATATGTTACTACCGACTTAAACATATGTTGAATTCATACATAAATGGTTAAAACTTGTTTTCAACAATATCTAAACCTTGTTGAGCATAAGTATGGAGCGTAAAGGCTTCAATAGTGTGTTTTGATGAAAATGCCATTGAAAGTCACCTAATTGACTTAATATGCCGATTTGTCATTTTTTTCCTTTTTAGAAAGGGGACTCTTTAATATGTGTCCATTGCATGCATAACTTGTTTTGACCCAAGTTTTTTTTTCCGAACTCGTCTAGCTTAGAACCTATTTAGGCTGGGCTCAATTTGACCCGACACCCAATCCAACATGTCCACTTTGCCAAGCATATATATATTCTAGCTGGAAAATTGAAAAACTAATACTAACAAATCAAAGGCAGGCCTATCCAAATGACCCCTTCATCTTTCGGACCGGTTGGGTCCCAAACGAAACCATAGTTTGTATAAAATTTTAGCATTATATAGTTTGGAAAATATATATATTAAACATCATTTCAAATTGAAAAAAAAAGTTTGGACCAGTAATTGATTTCTTTGGATAATGTGAGATGAGAATAATTTCCTATCTCTATAGCCAATAACTGAAATAGAAAGTACTGGTACCTTTAGTCCATGAAATGAAAACTCACATCCTTGTTTATAAAACCATGTCATAACTCTGCAATTCAATGATTAAATCATGTGATTACGTCTAATTATACAAAAAAGATACATGAAAAGATCCATTTTTAATTAAAAATGTTACCTCAATGCTTGTGTAATGAGCATAAAGATCTCCAACATATTCCCCAACATCAAGTATATTTCTCGTGTTCAAATATTAATATCAACAAATGGTTCTTAAATTTAACTTACTTAAATTATAAGAATTTACCTGTTTATAACTTTTTTATTCAGGGGCTCAACCAATTTTTATTGATTTTGATATTACTGACGATACCTATATTAAAAAAAACCCTGAATGCGAAAATGAATAAAAACGATAGTGTAAAAAATATATATTTACCTGTTAAGGTTTTATTCAGGTTTAAAGGTAAAAAATGGTAGTATTTAAAAAAAATGGTAATCAAAACAAATACATAAACATAGTTTGAAAAAATGATAATCAAAACTATAAAAAAATGAAAAAAAATTGATATAACCTTAGAAAAATTCAATAAGAATAGATTGAAATTACGACAGAGGAACATCAAATGATTCTGATATCATTTGAAACCTCCAGAATTGAACACCTACAATATATGAGTAAAATATAAATATATAAGATATTGAAATAGTTATAATGATTTGAGTAAAAAATAACATATTCAAATATTTAATTAAGGAAAGAAAATTTAAATTCAAATTTGAAATCCTAATATACTAATTATTAAATAAAAAATAAAATGAGTTTTATATAAATTAATAACTTGATTAGTTATTAATCTATGCGGTAAAATTAGAAGTTAGTAAAAGAATAACTGGATTAGTCTTAAATTAAGAAGTTAACAAATGATAATTACAAATTAAAAAACAACTGAAATTGATTTAGAAATCCGCCGTAAATAAACGTATTTAAAATTTCAAATTTGAAAAAATATACAAAACTGAATATAGTAATAATTTAGACAATGGTTAACAAATTTAAGATTCAAATTGTTCAATAGAATAATCTATGCTTTAATTTGTTCCACAATTATATACCTCCATAATTAAATCTTTTATAGTCAACAATAAACAAATAAATAAGTTTCGGTTATAAGGTTATTAAAATAGGAAGTTAATGAATTATAATTACAAACTAAATAGTCCATAAATAAACATAATTCAAATTTTAAAATTTACAAAGTATACATAACCTAATATGGTAACTATTTAGTTAATGCAATAAATATACAATAATCTTTTACAAAATAGAAAATCTAATTATAACATACAATAATCTTTTACAAACATAGATAAAAATTTGAAAAATCTAAGACATAAATATTGTTATTGTTATTATTATATAGCATAAAAATATAATTATTTACATATAGATAAAAAATTATATATAATCCAAATAACAATTCTGTTTAGTACTAAATAGTATCAACTAAAATCATGAAAAAAATAGTCTACATAAAATTTTATCAAATACCATCATCTTCAAATCTGATTTTAAAGTCAATACAAAAAACTTTAAATATTTCAAAAAATGAGTCGATCTTAAACGTTAATATAACACATAAAAGAAAGAACATATACAAAATACATAAAAAAAATACCTGAAGAAAGAACATATACAAAATACATAAAAAGATACCTGAATTGATGATGAAGTTTTTTGGTGATGAACAGGATGCGAATGAACATATATCTAAAGAAGTGATGCTAAACGAAAAAAAAAAACACAGAATTAATACAATGTTAACCAAAAAACATGAAATTAATGAAAGAAAAACATACTTTTATTGAGATTGAAGAATCGGAGTGAAAAGAATCATGTATCATATAGATCGAGTTTTAATGATTAGAATTAACGAAAAAACAAAAGATAAATAGCTTCGATTAACATATAAAAGTAAATAAACACCAAAAGAATCAACTTACCATAAATTAAAATTGTAGAATCTCCGTGAACATCAACCACATTGCACATGCATCGATAAATAGGATTTACAAAGCAATAACAAAAACAAAATCAAAGCAAACATCAATATCTTCGTCTACTTAATAGACTTCACAAAGGTTACGCTTAACTTCACCAGAGAAAATGATAATTTCTAGTTACTTTGGATAACATTATATATAGGCATTGAATTGTCTCCGGTATAAGACACAACATCCAAAAACAAATACATAAACATATTTTTAAAAAATGGTCATCAAAACTATAAAAATAATATTTGATATAACCTTAGAATAAGTTTCGGTTATAAGGTTATTAAATTAGTAAGTTAATGAATAATAATTACAAATTAAATCGTCCATAAATAAACATATTTCAAATTTCAAAATTTAAAAAATATACATAACTTAATATGGTAATTATTTAGTCAATGCAATAAATATACAATACTCTTTTACGAAATAGAAAATCTAATTGTAACATACAATAATCTTTCACAAACACAATTTTTTTTTGAAAAATTTAAACGTAAATATTGTTATTGTTATTGTTATTATTATATAGCATAAAAGTATAATTATTTACGTATAGATAACAAACAATAAATAATCCAAATAACAAATCTGTTTAGTACTAAATACTATCAACTAAAATCATGAAAAAAATAGAATATATAATTTTTTTATCAAATACCATCATCTTCAAATATGTTTTTAAAGTCAATACCAAAAACTTCAAATATTTCAAAAAATTGAGTCGATCTTGAACGTTAATATAACGCATCAAAGAAAGAAATTATATAAAACACATAGAAAGATACCTGAATTGATGATGAAGTTTTTTGGTGATGAACAGGATGCAGATAAAAATATATCTAAAAAGTGATATTAACCGGAAAAAAACACATAACTAATACAATGTTAACAATAAAACATGAAATTAATGAAAGAAAATCATACCTTTTATTGAGATTGAAGAATTAGAGTGATAAGAACTACGTATCATATAGATCGAGTTTTAATTATTAGAATTTAACGAAAAAACAAAAGATCAATAACATCAATTAACATACTGAAGTAATAAACATCAAAAGAATCAACATACCTTAAATTAAGATTGTAGAATTTCATGAACATCAACCACATTGATTAAACTCTAAAATCTAAGCGAATCTATATCGATTGATTTAGGGTTTCTGATTAAAGGAAAGAGAAGAAGCCACACGTTTTAGAAAACCCCAATTACTCTCAAATCCCGATTAGAATACCTGCTAGGTTTACATACCCGATGGATTGTATTGTCTAGATTGTAGATGATTCAATCAGAAGGAAACGTCGTCATCTTATGATCTTGTGAAACTGATGGAGAATCTTGGCGGTGGCGATAGGAGGGATAGAGAGAGTTGCAGCTTTGTTTTTCAGGGTTTGTGGATGAGTAAAAAGCAAGCGTGTGAAGGAAGAATGAGAAAAAAAAAGAAATATAAAGGATCCATTAACTCTGACCCGATTATAATTTGGATCCCGTGTCTTATTCTCAACACAATATTGTGTCTTCCCTCCCCAAATCACCTTCTACTCTACCATAACATGCCCCATCAGCAAAAAAGCTCCACCATCACATGCCACATGGCTCAAATCATTTCATTTATTAATATATATAGATTATTAATTTTAATTTGAACCTAATAGGTTGTCTGCGTGATACAGGTAATATTATCGAGACTCTTTTAAAGAGTACTATTATTGTTATTACTATATTTGTTAATTATATACCTAAGTATTTAAATAAGATAATACTTAATATAAGTAGTCTTTAGTTATAAAAATATAAATATTAAATATAAATTTACATCTTAATCTGAAGTATTGTAAATAAGATATTAATTAATTTATTTAATTAAATTATCTCATGTTAAGCGTGAGCCGGTTAAGACAATATAGTCCGGCCGAAGTGGGGCAACAGGACTCTCCAAATTGGGAAGTGCGGTGGCCCAACACCAAAGAAAGTTGCTGTTCCAAAATAAAATTTCTAACATATTAATTAGGGGAAGTTTATTAAATAGGGAAAACTTAGAAATGATTGCATATAACATTTCTTTATGTTTCGAAAGTTATAACATGCGTCTTAAAATTTTGTGAAATTACCATGTTGTCTATAAAAATGATATATATAAATAACGAAGGAACTTTTTAGAAAAAAAAGAAAGGGTATAATGGTAAAACATAAATTACTTTAACCTATTTCACGTTAATTATTCGCTCTCTAAGTAAATAGTAAAAGTAATTTATTATGTCATAAAGTAGCGTACACATATAAAAAATTATCCTACATATATTGTACACGTATTATGACAACCAGCTACTTCGGGTTAACACCCAAACAAATGTTAATCATGTTTTCAAAATTTTTAATTGCATTTTGTACTTAATTTGAATAATTGGGTCTTCACTAGTCTAGCAAAGCCCTTTTCAAAGTTCGAGTCGTACTTTTGGTAATTTTTAAAAATTAGCAGTATGCGTTTACCCTTTTAACGAACCGATGTCAGATAGATAATTCACGCGTGATAGATACAAGTATTGTGACAACCCTTGTTTAGTCATGTTATTATTTCTACAATTAGATTATGTGCAATAATTTATGTGATTTATATAGACTTAGTTTAGCGTTAACTAAGTCATACAACGTGTAGGCACAATTTTAGTATGTTCAACAGAGAATACTACCACCATTGAACACATTAGTGCTAATTCAATTTAAAACGATCAACTTCCAAAATAAAAAAAACGGTGATATACAAACTATATATTAACAAAACCCTAATTTGACGAACGCGTTGAATTTTATCGAATTCTACTATATCTACGGGTTATATAATTTGTATGAATTATAAAAGTGATTATTTATATAAACAATATGTTATGGCATGGAAAAATTAGTATCTAATGTATTAAAAACAAACAACACTTAGCCTAGTGTTTATGCATGCTTAAAATGCCCTAAAATTCTACTATTATATATAAACAATGTATTGTTTTTTATAAAAATACACCGATATATTAACCAAATCAGGTTTGGTAACCAATTTATCTAGTCATATGAAGGATAAGAACAAGGCTTATCACTTAAAACATGTGTTAAATAAGAAAGGAATCAAACCATATGAATACTTACAATTAGTACAAGCTACACCATTAAGTCTTGTACCCAAGACCATCATAACTCCCACCACACCACTCTCTTTCTCACGTCTCTCTCTCTCTCTCTTTCTGTAAACCGAAACAAGCAAGAACACACACACACACACACACTCAAACAACACTTCAAAGTTCTCCAAAAACTCTCTCAAGAAACTCTAAGTAATCTTCATCTCTCTTTATCTTTCAAAGGTAATATTTCGACGATTGATATATCCTCAAACTTCCAAGTCATGAAAGAACTTCGGAATGCTTCAAAACTTCAAAGAAAACATACATGGAGGAGACTTTAATATGAAGGAATCTATATTTATGTTTGATGATCTTGGTGTTTTAGTGGCAAATATGTAAGAGCATGTCGTGATAGAGGAATCATCTACAATACATGCAGATATGTAGAGATGTTCCTTAATTATTCACCAAAAAACATGAAAAACATTTCAACACACTAAAACTAACAAGTATTCTATATCACATCTTGCAAGATAGTTATTATTTTTGAAAGATTCTCGAACCAATATCACCATTAAGTTGTTAGGGTCAATTAATAAACTTCAATAAGTTGATGAACAAAGTACAAGAACAAAAGATGTATAGAATAAACTTGAAATATGTACTAGGTTACAAGATATGTTAAAAAGAGCCCAGATTTATCATGTTTTGATGAATCCACTTATTTTGTACTTAAACAAGGTTAATACAGTGGTTTTATAAGGAAAATTGATTAAAAACCTGTTGGAAATGAAGAAACAAAAATCAATACCGAAAAATCGAAATGAACGCCCTAAGGGTCAAAACCCTAGCTACGAGTTTAAAAAAATTCTAAAGTTTTTACAATAGACTTGGGATGTCAAAAGAAGGTTGTCGACCAAAAATCAGATTTTTCTGAGGTGTCTAGCTTTTTACAGTAACTTTTACTAGTTATAATAAACTTAAAAACCAATAATTAAGTTAAAATAACTTTGGGAGCTATAGTTTTGAATAATGGCTATAATTACATTTTAAAGACTTTTATTTACATTTCTCAACAAAAATACAATAAATATTAAAAATAATATTTTTTATGAACTCATAAGGTCAAAAGTTATTTTTTTTGGGATTTTTTGTTTTAAATTATTTGGGCACTGGAAGTATTGTAGTGAATTTAAGGTTTTACATGTATTTAAAATAACTTTTATTTCGAAACCAACATCTATAAATTATAGAAATAAAACCCTACATATTTTTAAGTTCAAAATGGTCTATTTTATTGTTCCAAAACATTTTTGACAATAATCCAAAGGTTTAGGGCCATTTTGACCAAAAAACGGTAAAATCGACAAGTGTGACAGGAACATAACCAACAAGCCCGAAACTTGCCACATTTCCACAAAACATTTATTCAGATTACAAGATTGATTTAGTTTAATGTGTTAATGACATGAATACTTAGAAAATTAAAAGTATAAAGAATATTCAAAACCTCAGTTTTAAGGATACACGTTAAATAATTTTTTTTACAAACGAACACCAACTATTAACCTCATCAACACTATATATACTTGTTTTAGGGGTATAATTCCTAGTCATGTGTCACTCGAATTAATTACGAGGTCTTATTAGTGTCTATCTCTTTGTAGAAACCAGAGAGTGCACACACGCTTAGCCGACCTCTGCGGGTAGAAGCAATAACATGAATGATGTGAGTTCATGACCCCTTTTCACTTGTTTTATACTTCAGCGGAGAAACATGCTTAGTTTTTAATTAACATGAAATGTTCTTATTGCTTCATAAATGGTTTTTCATACTCATACAAACATGTTTAGTTACATGATCACACAAGATATCCATATGATTGGAGATAAAAGGAACTTAGTTTATGATTAACAATTCAAATGACATGAAATGAACTTAGATTATGATGAACTATTCAAGTGACATGAAACATGCTAACTGCATCATGGATAGATTTCCGTACTTATATGTACCTATTAATCAATAGAGACCCATAAGGTGATAATACTAAAGTTGATCTTAACTATATTACTTACATGAGATGTAACAGTTACCATGGAAAGTCCTCTATTTGGTATAAATCTATTTGGGTTGGCATCCCTTCTTGGATAGTAACGCTAACCTATCCAGAATGGGAAATGGATGCATAATATCTATAACGTATTATGTGTTTGTGGTAAACACTGGGTTGTGGCAAAAATATTGTCAAGGTTTTATTATATGACTCATGGTAATTATAATATTATTCCGCCTTGCTAGCTTAACAATAAGATCTAGGATATATGTATCTATTGTATGAAATGATCAAAAACCGTTAGAAACCATTAAGGTTATAGTTGACGAAGTTGTAGAGACATAGGTGTCATGTGTTACATTGATCTGCAGGCCTAGAAAAAAAAAGAAATAGGTATTATGTCTTTCGCTGATTCATATGCTAATTTATTTGAATATACATGTGTTATGTGTTTCGTGGTAAGAATACCAAGTCTTCAAAAACATATTTATTGACAAGTATGGCTAGTTGTTAGAAACTGAGTTTCTTTGTTTGTAAACAAGTATTGATTATCACAATAATATTCACAAATTGGGAGTTATCATCTTCGATTGTTTTCAATGAATATTAATGATTCAAAAGTTTTACAACTTGATTGACTCTACAAACTCCCCCTCTGCTGATCACACAAACAAATCAGTTCGTACAAGAGAAAATGTGATGGTGTGTGATAAATAAATCACTAACAGGTGTAATATATTTATAAAAGTACAAAAGCTCTGTTATGAGATCATCTGATGTCACACTGATAGTGACATCTAACATTCCTAACAGAAAAGATTCCTCAGATGTTGCAACATCTGAGCAAATCCTATCATCTGATCTAGGCTATACTAAAACATTGATGAAATAAGTACTGTTACAATGAGAAAAAACTGTCTTAACTATCATCTGTTGCAGTTGTCCAAACATCTGTTTGGCCTAATAGATGCTTGGTCTTCTTCAGACATTGGCTTGATCAAGGCTTTGGTTGTACTCTTGAACAACCGTTCCAAGTCTTGAATAGATGTTAGCCATGCCTCTGAACAGATGTCCTGAATAGGTGTTCAAGATTCACTATCTTTGGGAAAGAGTTTGGTTCAATCTTTTGCTTATTTCTTGATGTCACACCCGATTTCCACGTGTATTCCGGAGGGCCCGGTGGGGAGTATCATGACGTACAGTTGATATCATCATAACCAATTACAACACAGAGCAACACAGTGGAATACTTGGAGTAAAATATAAACTATTACAAACCATAGAGTGTCCAGAGTTCGAAACACAAATATACAAACATATACATGGCTTGTAATAAGATCCACATGCGGACCAAAAATATACATAAACAAAATGATAACAGACTCTACAAGCACTTCTACAAGGTCGCAACTCCTTAGTATAATTGCCCCGCAGCTCCTGGCCTATTACGTACTTGTACCTGTAACTCGAACTTTGAAAATACGTCAGTTTACACTGGTAATACATTCAACAGGCTCATTTTGAAAATATTTTCGAAATGGTTTTAGGTGCACTAGGCACGTTTTATAAATAAGTTGGGACAGTACAGTTGACCTTGTATACAGATTTACATGTCCATCTTTTACATATGGGGCCCAATACAGAACCCGAGACATGATCGACTGACACACCACTACTGAACGTCGACACAGAAAGCAGATAATAATAATAATAGCAGTTACAGATGTATGCCTGCACCAATGCTTAAGTTGTGGCCACTAACACTTTAGTGAGCCAAGGATATCCCAGACTGGTCAAGCCTACCCCCAATGTTTGAGTTTCAGACAATACAGATTAAAACCGGGTTATGTGTTTTAGTTAATTATCACAACTGGATAAAACATGATTTCCATGCCCGACCAGGCGGTAATAGTTTACCGTATCCCAAGCCCGTATAGGAAAATAAGTTAAATGTATTTACCTGAGCTAAGTCTTCAGAAAATCACAACTCAGCCGCAAATCAAGATAACAAGTACCGGAACAATCTACCGCAGAGGCGTTTAGTCTGGAGTGATGGTATTATTAACCAAATTAGAGTGCTAACAGGTCCTTAATTAAGTCTTAGACTTGAACCAGCTAGTCTTACGTTAAAATAAATACGGTACGATACGCTAGATTAAGCGGTGACCGGAAGAGAAGGTTAATTGGACCCGACAAATATTAAGACTGTATAATATGGGTATACCAATAACATTCTAGATTTTGATAAAAAATTGACAAGGTTAACCCGTTTTGGATAAATTATGTAAACTAGTTACGTATGCTTAATCGAAAGAGTGGAAGCGAAACCGGGTAACCGAGAAGTCATAAACAAGTTCTACATGCCATTATGTTTAAAATATGTTATGATATCAGTAGGATATCAATAAGTTTGTCCGAAAGGATTTTAAATCCGAATTCCGCCACATAAGGGCATTCTGGTCATTTTAAGGCTTATAAAGGGTTTTAAAACATTACTGATGTCAGGATCATAATTATTCAGTAAAAAGATATATTTTGTGATTTTATATCAGTAGGATACCAAGTCTACGTGTTTTTGATAGTTTTAAACCAAACTATGTCCCGTAGGGGCATTTTGGTAATTTCACACATAGCTTTGAATTCATAATTGGGATTCTGAGTTTGGGACTTGTACTTACTGTAAAAATATTGAAAATGAGTTTATAAATCAGGAGGTATCAAGTCTTAGCCCGTGGTTATGGTTTTAAACCATACTATGTGCCGAAAGTGCGATAAAGTCGATAAATGCCGTTTAATTCGATGTTTAATGTAAACTGACGTTATGATCAGTTTTAAATTACCAAAATATGTTATTTAACATCTTACAACACTAGGTATTAGATTTTGTGCCCAAAAGTCTAGTTAAAACCAAATTGTCGTAAAAAGGGTAGTTTAGTCATTTAACGACATTTTACGAATCTCTAGCACCAACTCAGGTCATAAACTGTTTTAACATCCCAACATAACCTACTCATGATATTACATCAGTATATAAAAGGTTTCATGGAAGAAATTATGTTTTAACTTTCTAAAATGCCGAAAAGGGCATTTTAGTCCTTTTGACGCTTTATGAATCATATTCGATAAAAATGCCGTTTATGATCAGATTCTTGACATCAAAATAACTTAATAAAATTTAGAAATCAGTCGATAACTCATTTGTATGGTGTTTAGTGTTTAAAATCTTGATTTTATACCGAAAAGGACCTTTTTGCAAAGTTTAGGCAAATTAAGCGGAACTTGTATAAAACGCAGATTATAAAGGGACCATGTCGTATAACTTTAAGAGGTTATTCTACACTATAATATGGTCCTAAAAACAACTTAAGGTCAGTAGTCTAAGCATCTAAATCGGGTCAGAACTGAAAGTCAAAGCAGAAGTCAAATCTTGCGACTTTCGGTTGCAAACCGATTCTAGACCGAGACTTGTCGAGTCAAATCAGTTTATACATGTTTCAATACTTATTTTTATGTTGTTTATGCTTCAAAACATATTTTATAACATCTATATACTTAGTTATGCATTTTTATTAAATATGGTCAGTTTGACTTTCGTTGACTTTTACTTTGATTCGTTAATTGGTCAAGAATTCGTGGTAATCAGGAGATGCCCTCTTGAGGGATTAACACCTACCTTATTACGATCATGTAGCCACTTTCGTTATGATCAATGGTTGGACCATCATGGTCTTAGCTCAAAGTCAAGGCGTAGTTACGACGAGACTTTGACATTAGCTTAAATCCTAATGAAAAAGACTTAGCACGAATTTGAACACTTACACAAGGTCCAGATGATGCTAAGAGCAGTAAGGAATGCTTGAGAATGGCCAGGAACTTCTCTTTGATGAACTTGGTGAGTTAAGGTGCATGAATGATGTTGCAACTCACAAGAATGCTCATCTTAAGAGTTAGGGAGGAGCTAGGAGGAGTTGCCAGGCGTTATAGGACGTCAACAAGTGTCCCAAGTCATGGCAACATGCAAAGAAGGGTGGCAATGGCGAAAAATGTGGCAGCACATGAGGCTGCCACATTTTTGGTCGCTGGCGACCCCTTGTGGACTGTATGGCTTCGGCCTTGCGGTCCGCAACGACCTTCCAAAAATGAAACTTTGGCATTTTTGCCACTTTATCCCCTCGACTTCCATCTTTCACATTTTGAGGTTATAATATATCATTTTAACGACTTTGGTCCCTCCTGTTTTACCATACGACATACGAGGAATACCGGGACACGTGTCGGAACTTAATTGGACGTAAAAACACGTAGTGTTACATCCTCACCCCCTTAAAGTAAATCTCGACCTCGAGATTTTAATTAAATAAATATGGGTATTTTTGCCGCATAACGGACTCAACTTCCCAATATATTCGGGACTTCTACGAGCGTCCCATTTAACCTTTACAATCGGCACTGCTTCCTGCGGAGCTTCTTAACTTGTCGTTCTTCAATCGCCACGGGTTTCTCAATGAACCGCAGGTTTTTATCAATTTGCACGTCTTCGTGTGGCTTATCCAACGATTCATCCGCCAGACACTTCTTCAAGTTGGAAATGTGGAATACATCATGGATTCTACTGAGTTTTTTCGGCAGTTTCAACTTATATGCCACAGATCCAATACGTTCGATAATCTCGAACGGTCCGATGTACCTTGGGCTTAATTTGCCCTTCTTTCCGAAGCGCATAACGCCTTTCCAAGGCGACACCTTCAATAAAACCTTGTCCCCTACTTGGAACTGTAGAGGTTTACGCCTCTTATCCGCATAGCTCTTTTGCAGATGCCTTGCAGCCTTAAGACGATCACGAATTTGCAAAATTTTGTCTGTCGTCTCTAGGACAATTTCTGGTCCTGTTAATTGGGCTTCTTCAACTTCAGCCCAGCAAACGGGCATTCTACACTTTCTCCCATATAGTGCCTCAAATGGAGCTGCCTGAATGCTTGCGTGATAACTATTATTATAGGAGAACTCGACTAGAGGCAAGTGTTTGTCCCAACTCCCTCCTAGATCGATTACACACGCGCGCAACATGTCTTCCAATGTTTGTATAAGACGTTCACTTTGTCCGTCTGTCTGCGGGTGGTATGTCGTACTAAAATTCAGTCGCGTGCCCAAGGCCTGTTGAAAACTTTTCCAAAAGTGTGAAGTATACCTCGTGTCTCTATCGAACACAATGGATACCGACACGTCGTGTAAGGATACGATCTCATCCACATAAAGTTATGCCAATTATCGGAACTATAGGTTTCTTTAATGGGTAAGAAATGAGCCGACTTGGTCAACCTGTCCATGATAACCCATATCGTGTCATTTCCGCGATTTGTTTTCGGTAACTTGGTAATGAAATCCATAGTTACACATTCCCATTTCCACATGGGGATTTCTAGCAGCTGCAGTAGTCTCGACGGTTTCTGATGTTCGACCTTAACTTGCGAACACATTAAGCAATTTAACTACATAAGCAGCTATGGATTTCTTCAGCCCCGCCCACCAATAGTTGGGCCTCAAATCTTTGTACATTTTATCACTACCAGGGTGAACAGAGTATTTCAGGAGATCTATACTGCTTGGTCATCACAGATGATTATTCTCGATATTCGTGGGTATTCTTTCAAGAGTCTAAAGATGAAACATTCGACAATCTGGTGATTCTCTTCAAGAAGCTCGAAAATCTATATCATCTCCCTGTCAGACGTATTCGCAGTGACAACGCACGAAATTCAAAACAACAGATGAAAGAGTTTTGCAACGCCAAAGGAATTATGCACGAATTCAGTGCACCTTATACTCCACAACAAAATGGCGTAGCTGAGAGGAAGAATAGAAATTTGATTGAAACAGCAAGAACCATGCTTGCAGACTCCAAACTTCCTGTTAGCTTTTTGAGTGAGGCGATTGCAGCGGCTTGCTACACTTTAAACAAAGTTTTAACTGTCAAACTGACTAAAAAGACATGTTTTGAAATGATCAACCGAAGGAAACCAAACTTGAAATATCTAGAGCCATTTGGAGCACCATGTACAATGATCGATTAAGATGGTAAATTTGGTGCTAAATCGCTTGAAGGTTTCTTTGTCGGATATGCTAGTCCGCTAAGAAGAGTTTATGTTCCCTCTTTGAGAAGGGTGATCGAAGCACAACACGTTGATTGCTTTCGGTACACAACTCCTATTTAGAGAAAAGGGCACGCATGGTTGTTTAATTACCAAGATTTGTGGAAGTCATTCGATTTGTCGGAGGAACCGTCTGATGAAGAACTTGCAGCGCTTTATTATCTTCAACAGTCGGCAAACCAAGAACATATTATTAGGCCAATTATGGTTATCAACCCACGTTGGATACTTCATCTTCTGGTGCAGGTCCGAGTAATAGTGGTGTTCCAGTTGAACAAGTTTCTGAAGCCGAAGCAACACCTACTACAAATCCAACAAATGTTTCCACTGAACCAGGAAATACAACAACAGAGCCCAATATGCCTCAGAATCAGAATTTCGACTCTGATGAAGCACTGACTTACGATGATGATGGAGAAGAATCCTTTTCAGATGAAGAATCCGTGCAGATAACAAATATGTTGAATCAATCTACTGGCCTGAGCAATCAAAATGAAGCTACATCGAGTACTCCTAATGTTGAATTGATCGTTGATCTGAATATTACAAATCAGCAAAGCTCGGTTGATGTTCCTAGTAAAGAAATGCCATGATCTTATTCTTATCATCCTTCAACGAATATTATTGGTGAATTATAAACTGGTGTGTGAACGAGAAGTCAAATCAACAAACCACTTAGTTATTTCTATACCCGAGTTGCACCAACTCAAGACTACTGCTATTATTCATGTTTCATATCTCAAATAGAGCCAAAGACTGTAAATGAAGCTCTGGGTGACGAGAACTGGGTGATAGCGATGCAAGAGGAATTGTTACAGTTTGAGAAACTGGGAGTCTGGAGGCTTGTCGACTTACCACCTAAGCAGAAAGCTATAGACACGAAGTGGGTCTTCAAGTGTAAAAGGGATGATCGGGGTGTGATTGTCAGAAACAAAGCTCGGTTGGTTGTCAAAGGTTTCCACCAGCAAGAGGGTATTGACTACACATAAGTTTATACACCGGTTGCACGATTAGAGTCAATTCGTATTTTCCTTGCATTCGCAGCTTGGAAAGGTTTTAAGGTGTACCAGTTAGATGTGAAATCCGCATTTCTCTATGGTAAGCTTCGCGAACAAGTGTACGTCGGCCAACCACCGGGTGCGTCCATCCACTGAACAAGAACAAAGCTTATCTTCTAGACAAAGCCTTATACGGTTTACACCAAGCCCCAAGAGCTTGGTACGAGACGTTATCTCAACATCTCGTTGGAAATGGCTTTACAAGAGGCACAGTGGATAGTACATTGTTTACCAGAGAAGTCAGAAGTCATCTAATCATTGTACAAATCTATGTGGATGATATCATCTTTGGTTCAATGGATGATAGTCTTTGCAAAGAGTTCGAAAAGATCATGAAGAAAAAATTCGAGATGTCCTCCATGGGTGAAATGAAATTCTTTCTCGGATTACAGGTGGATCAGTTACCAGACGGCATATTCATTTATCAAACAAAGTATGTTCACGATATTCTCAAGAAGTTTGAAATGGATAGCTCGAAGCCACTTTCGACTCCGCTGGCACTGAACCATGGGATTTCCATTGACGAGACTGGAACCAAAGTGGATGATACGCTCTATCGGTCGATGATAGGATCTTTGATGTATCTGACGGCATCTCGCCTAAATATCATGTATCCTACCTGCCTTTGCCCGAGATATCAGTCTAGTCCTCGAGTGTCACACATGCAGATAGTCAAAAGAATATTCCGTTACTTGAAGGGATGTCCAAGCACCGACTTGTGGTATCCTAAGAACAACAATTTTGATCTAACGGGATACGCTGACTCGGACTTCGGGGTGGACAAGCTGAATTCTAAATCTACAACGGCTGGTTGCCAGTTCTTCGGAACTCGTTTGGTAACGTGGCAATGTAAGAAACAAACCACGGTCTCTCTGTCAACTTGTGAAGCGGAATACATTTCTGCTTCCAACTGTTGTTCACAAATCCTTTGGATTCAACAACAGATGAGGGACTTTGGATTGCAATTTCTTGATACGCCTTTATATGTAGATAACAAGGCAGCTATCGACATCACTAAAAATCATGTTCACCACTCCCGAACTAAACACATAGAAATTCGTTACCACTGCATTTGTGACTGCTACGAAAAGAAGTTGGTGCGAATAGAAAAAATCCACACCGACGAGCAAAGAGCTGATTTTTATACCAAAGTTTTTCCATTAACACGATTAATATCTAATGAGGCTTAACGGTATTAAAAAATTTGTTGACCGGTGTGGAGGCGGAGGTTGAATATGGATCAGATGACGAGTTCGTGTGATCCACATTGGTTTGTTTAGTTTCTAGTTTTAGTAGTTTCTTAAAAATCTAAAATACAAAAATATGTTTTTGATTTTAGGGGGAGAAAGGTTTGGGAAATATAAAAACATATGAAAAATTCAAAAATACAAAAACGTCGAAAAAGACAAAAAGAATAAGTGTCACAAAGGAAATGATAGTACATCAGTAGGACTATCACAGTACGCTAAAGAAATGGAAAGTTTAAAAAGTAATAAACAAGTCTTACTGTGGATGTGTCGATAGGCTTAACAAGTTCAGTAGATTGTTTCCGGGATATAAACTAAATTTCACAACTGCTTAAACTTGTGGATTAACACATCTTGGATATATGGACTTAGTACTCCGAAATTTCGATTGAAGGATTGCCTGATTCTGAGATACGAGGTCTTTATAGATAGTTGATATGTGAGGTATTATACAAGATCTTCTGATTTTGCGAAAGCAATAGCCTAGAACTTCTGTAATACTTTTGCTATAAACCCCTAAAACTGCATGCAAAACATGAAAAGAATCGAAAGATCTAATCATTTGCAGTGCTGAAAAGATTCCTTAAATGGAACACACCTAAAGTCGAGCCTTCATCTCTTTGTCGATACGGTGGGATTAACCTAAGCTCTCAAGGCTTCGCATTAACCCAGATACAGATATGAATTACGCTATATTCACCTGTAAGATGAAATCTAGGGAATCTAGATTCGGGAGTATATTCTAGAAGTGGAACCACGGTTAAGTCAAGTTTTCATAATTCATACCTAAGATATCTTGGAACAACTGAGAAATGTGTCAAAGTTTAAGTGGAAAACATATCGACAATCTAGGTAAACAAGTTTAAAACTTAATGTCAGATAAAGGTCAACAGTACTGGTGATATGTCTCAAGCAACTGATATGATCCTTAGACACCAATTCACAAAAATATGTCTGTAAATATTGTAAATATGTCTGTACATAGTTCAATTTGATTTTCAGATTAAATCCAAAAAGATTTTCCGTGTGTTTTAGCATAAACTTTCAAAAATACAAAAAGATTTTGTTTCTGCGTTATTTTCAACAAGCCAATGTTGGAGAATGGAACATCGAAGTTGGAAACTGGTGGAAATCTAAGTGACAACGGGCTGGGAGCTAATCTGTTAAATCTGAAAAAGCCAAAACGATCAAAAGTTCATTAATTTGAAACTTTAAAATTGAGAAAATCAACAGTTTGCTCATAACGCGTTGAACCGAGGTCATTAACTTGGACTCGACAGACAAATCAGTTAACCAAGGTCATTAACATGGACTTGGTCAACTGAGTGGATTTTCAGAACTGGTAAATGGTGAATAGTTCAGGGACTTAATTGCAAAATCTTGGAAAATTTAAACTTGGTATAGGCAAGTTCGGCCGAACTTGCTTAAAAGTTCTAAAATCAAGATTGAAAGAAGTTCGACCGAACTTGTTTGGGAAATAGTTGAGATATAGTAAGTTCGCCCGAACTTGCAATGGGCCTTTTTAAAACTTGGGCTTACAAGTTCGCCCGAACTTGCTATGCAGAAAAGGTTTGCAAGTTCGACCAAACTTCATTATCTGTCGTTCTTGAAAGACTGAGCGGACTTGAGGCGATTTAGGGAGATTTGCAAAATTGTTAAGTTTGAGTCATTGTGCTGCCGAATTTTAATTGTTTGTGGTGATTTGCACATCACTCTCAATGGCAGCGGTATAATTTGGACTTTTGAACCGTGATTTATTTATATTTGAACATGATTGAGATCTGAATGTGTAAAACATGTAGATGTAGGAATTAAATGGACAAATTGGACATGAATTTGTAATAAACAACATAAAACGACCATGTGTTTGAATTTGATTTAATCAGATTGAACAAAATAAGTTGTGCAGGTTTGGTTGGAGGAGATGACAAGTTCGTCCGAACTTGTTATCAAGTTCGCCCGAACTTGCTAAATAAAAAAATAATCTGATCTTAAACACAAGTTCGACCGAACTTAGGTATTAAATCTGAAAATAATAAAATGCCTTGGTAAGTTCGCTCGAACTTAGAAAATGAAAGTTTGAAATGTCTAACCACAAGTTCGCCCAAACTTGTGTTATATTGTTGAACATGTTTTGTGACATGTTCGGGCGAACTTGACATAACCTGTTTATTATTGTGACATCAAGTTCGCCCTAACTTGATGTAATTTGTTGAAAAATTTGTAACTTTTTCTTGAAATGCATGCTAAATGTTTTGCGTCGATTTTCAGGTTCCAGTTCCAGCGCGGGTAATCACGATCGATTATCCAAGTTTCATAATACCTGTATTACACTTGACAAGACGCTATCAGTATGATAGTATTTTGAAGTTCTTGAAGAATATTCTGATACGTCGTGCTATCACGGAAAGAACATGTCTTATCGATTGCATATTTATCATTTTTGGATGAATGCATCATTAAGTGAAGACAAGAAGACTATTAGCTCAGTCGTTCAAGTCGGTAACAAGGATAAAGATATTACCGCACTGAAGAAGATATAAGAAGGATCTTACAGTTCAACGATGATAAAGATGATCCGGTTTTTCTTGATGAGACGATGGTACGTGGTTGTTTTTACCGAATGGGCTACAAAGGGAGCGTGAACAAGCCTTCCAAACCCCTATAAGCTTCTGATGCACTAATTATTCATACATTCAGCCATCGGAAAGCAGGATTAGATGACATCCAAGACTATATGGCTTGCATGGTTACGACATTGATCTTGAAGAAGCCGTACAACTATTCAAAGCTCGTTTTTACTCACATGTTGTATCCAAGATTTGTGCAAATGCTCATTGATGAGAAGTTTACAGACATTGCACGTGATCCAAATGACATCTTATACTTTAGTCATCTTGATGAAACTACCGTGAAGAAATTGATCAAGTTTCAGAAGCAGGATTCAACACCTGTTGCAAAGCCATTGTTTGGGGCTATGAAAGATGAAAAATATGTTGCACCTGCTGGAAACAAGTGGAGGAATGATGGTAGTGGTGACGAAAAAGAGTTAAATGCTAAAAAGGAATGGTTTGTGACGTTCAAGCCGAAAGCACGCACCGAATGGTTTTTAAAGGCTGAAGTTGAAAGAAAAAGAAACGTGCATCTAAGAAAGCTGACACTATGCTAATCGATGATGATGAGCCTGAAAATGTGCAAACAGAGGCTGGATCTAGTGCGGCAGTTGTGATTGAGAGTCAAGAGGTTGAAAAGACTACTCAGGAAGATGATGTAATATCTGCAACTTCTGAGAATGATAACGATAGTGATGATTCGTTGGAGAAGGCCACAAAGAAGTCAATAGTTTAGAAAGAGGCCGAGAAAATCAAAGAAACAAATGTAGACTATGAGCCTGAGCATGAGAAAGAATCTGATGAGGAGAGACCAAAGAAGAAAACTAAACGAGTAAAGTCTTCTACAACTGATATATCTACGAAGACTACTGGTTCTCCTAAGACGAAAGGAAATAAAGCAAAGAAAGCTAAGAGCAGACGTTATATCGGAAAGCCAAAGAGCGCATAAGTCACACAAGAACCTTCTGGTGCAAAATCTACAGGAGCAACACAAGAACCTCCTGCGGCAACAACATTACAATTATATGCTGTTCAAGAAACTATGATACAGACAGGAGTCACACAAGAACCTCCAGAGTCTGAATTGCTCGAGATTCCGATTATTCAATCTCCAGTTCCTTCAACAACTGCTACTCATCCTGGAAGCTCAACTCCCAAAGCATCTACACCAAAAAGTACTCCGAAATCGGCGCCAAAGACTACTCCAAAATCGAAGCTATTTGGTGATATTCCGAATGAACCGATAGATATTCAAGATCTGAATGATTTCTTCCCAGAATCAGACGTCGATGTTCTCGAAAAGCGTGTTAAGATTTTGGAAGACAAAGTTGCTAAGAACGAAACAGAGAAAGGTGAGTTAGAGAAGCTGGTGAAGCAGAGTGAAGTTGAAAAAGAGATTCAGTCTGATAAAGTCAAGATCTTAGAAGGCGATAGAGGATACTTAAAGGCCCTAATTGAAATCTTGCAAGATGCGAACGAAAGATTACAGAATGAGATTGTAGAGTTAAAGTCTGAAAGAGATATGAATGATCGTAGGTTCAACAGACTTTAGAAAGTTTTGACGAACAATTTGGAAATTGATTTTGCAGCAGAATATGCTAGAATGGATCTGCAAGAAGCGAAAGAGAAGGCAGAGAAAGTGATAGCTGCACGGGGTAAAGGCAAGAATGTTATTGATAGTATGCCTGAAGTTACTGCTCATGTGATAGAGTCTGCTAAAGCTTCAGAGTCTAGTGTGGTTGTTCCTGAAACAGAATCAGAAAAGAAAGACGACGATGAAGCTGAAGATAAATAAGATGATGATGATGACGCAGATGATACAAAAGACGACTCTGACAATGATGGTGGTAATGATGATGATGATCAGGATGGAGTCGGTATGAAAACTGTTGATGCAAAAGTGACTGATGAGTTTGATTTTACTTCGTTGCTGAATGATGAATCAAATCAAATGGAAGATCAATCTCAGGGGGAGCAGACAGGGGAAAATGAGCAAAAAGATGATGTTGATATGTCTGTTGCTATTACTACTGCGATTCCTGTTGCTGCAGTTCCTATAAAGCCTCTGATTCTAATGCTCGAACACAATGTCGAAGAGGGCGAATACGTGCATAACTATTCTAAAGAAGATCTAGCAAAGAGGATCGATGTTGATAATCATTCTACTTTGATTTTGGAGATCAAGATCAAGCTTCGACAGTAACGAACAAGGGGGAATCTGTTGATGCATTTTGTGTTCGTCACTTGTCGAATAGGCTAGATTGAGCGTGTGTTGAATATTGTATAGGTTAGAATTGAACACACGACCAAAATACGGAGCGAATAGTGAAATTGGGAACAAGTTCGCCCGAACTTGACCTGTGAAGGTCAAGTTCGCCCGAACTTGACATGTGAGGTCAAGTTCGCCCGACTTGACATGTAATGGTCAAGTTCGCCTGAACTTGTCCATACACACTCTGGGCGAACTTGTTACCCTATATATAGGCGTGTTGTTCATTTGTCATTTAAGTTTTTGGCATCCCTACGGGGAGGTGCTGCCGGATTCTCTCCAGGAACTCCAGCAGCTGGACTTAAAGATGTATACTCTTTCGGCATGAATGAAGACTTCCGCTGCATTCTATTTCTACTCCATTCTTAATAACATTCTACCGAATCTACTTTGTACGTTTACACACTAACTTCCGTCTAGAACCGCCTGATCACGGACCTTCATCTTGGAGGATCAAATCCCTAAGTCCTCCAAAGACTGGAATCCAAATTCCTCCACAGAATCTAAGGATTCCGTCACTTTCCGGCGTGAGTTGTTCCACAACTTTACCTAATTCTTCACTCGGAAGATTCGCCTCTAACAAGGCTTGTTTCTGCGCATCTAAAATCTTCTCATTCAAGTTATTCCTTACTTCCATTGTTTTGGCGTTAACCCGAATGGGTTTAACCCTTTCCTTGTGACTTAAGACATTGGCAACCACATTTTCCTTGCATGGGTGATAACGGATCTCACAATCATAATGGTTAAGCGTTTCCATCCATCGTCATTGTCGCATGTTCAAATCTTTCTGGTTGAATAGATGTTGGAGACTTTTATGATCGGTGTATATAATACACTTTGTCCCATACAAATAGTGTCTCCATAGTTTGAGTGCAAACCCCACGGCGCCTAACTCCAAATCATGTGTGGTGTAGATTCTTTCATGCACCTTCAGTTGTCTTGAAGCATAAGCGATCACTTTTCCTCTTTGCATGAGCACACATCCCATGCTTGTGTGATGCATCACAATAGACCACAAAGTCTTCAATTCCTTCAGGTAAAGCTAGTACGGGAGCATTGCTCAGCCTTTGTTTCAAAACTTCAAAAGCTTCCTGCTGTTTCGGACCCCAACTGAACTTAACATCCTTACGGGTCAAAGTAGTCAATGGCGTAGAGATTCTTGAGAAATTTTCTATAAATCTTCTTTAGTAACCTGCTAAACCCAAGAAGCTACGAATTTCAGACAGTGTCTTAGGCGCTTGCCAGTTCATGATAGCTTCAATCTTTGCGGGATCTACTTGGATTCTACGTTCACTGACAACATGTCCTAGGAATTGGACTTCTCATAACAAAATTCACACTTTGAAAACTCCCCATAGAGCTTCTATCATTTTAACAATTCCAATATGCACCTCAAATGTTTCTCATGGTCAGCTTGACTACGAGAATAGATAAGTATGTCGTCTATGAAGACAATGACAAACTTATTCAAGTACGGTTTGCAAACCTTATTCATCAAATCCATAAAGGTTGCAGGTGCATTCGTGAGCCCAAAAGGCATCAATAAGAACTCATAGTGTCCATACCTTGTTTTAGAGGCCGTCTTCGGAACATCTTCTGTACGAACCTTGAGTTGATGATATCCAGACCTTAAATCAATCTTTGAGAAGTAACTTGCTCCTTGGAGTTGATCGAATAGATAATCGATCCTGGGTAATGGGTAGCGATTCTTGGATGGTTAACTTGTTCAACTCACGGTAATCAATGCACATTCGCATTGACCCATCTTTCTTCTTTACGAACAAAATTGGAGCTCCCCAAGGTGAAGAGCTTGGTTGAATAAAACCCCTTTCTAGAAGTTCTTCAAGTTGTGTCTTTAATTCTTTCATTTATGTTGGTTCTAAACGATACGGAGCTCTAGCGACAGGAGCTGTTTGGGTATAATATCAATTCTGAATTCACTTGCCTGTCCGGGGGTAAACCAGGCAAGTCTTCGGGGAAAACGTCTGAGAACTCAGAAATGATGGGCAGTTCTTCAATCTTCGGCTTCGGCGCGTCTATAGTTAATAGTGCCATGTAGATGACACAATTCTTCTTTACACACTTCGATGTTTTAAGTAATGAAGTCTTCTCTGGTAATCCGTAGTGTGAATCTCCTTGAATAGTAAGCACATCACCGGTTGGGGATTTGATTTCAATAAGTTTCTTGTTGCAGGCTATATGGGGTTGGTTACTATACAACCAATCCATACCAAGAACTACATCAAATCCGGCCAATTTCATTGGCAAGAGTGAAACAGGAATGGAATGATTCTTAATGGATATGGAACATCCATCTAGAATAGTAGAAGCAGTTTCTAGTGTTCCATCGCGAGTTCTACATCATAAGTTATGTCTAGAGTTCTTATGGGCAGATTTAGTAAGGCATTAAACTTATGATCTACATAAGATTTATCGGCCCCTGAATTAAAAAGAACTCTAGCATAAACATCATTAATAAGGAACGTACATGTTATCACATTGTCATCTTTGACTGCTTCCTTCGTCGCTCATTTAAAGGCACAGCTTTTCCTTTCTTCGTTCCCTCGTCCTTAACAGCATCGTCTTTCTTATATTTAGGGCAGTTGGGTTTGATGTGCCCTTTTTCACCACAGTTGTAACATGTGACTTCTTTTATATCCTTGCAATCTAGGGCCTTGTGCCCCATCTTATTACAAATACCACAGGGTTTGGACTGAGAGTCATCTCGACACAACCCAAAGTGTCGTCGGTTGCATTTCTTACACTTGGGTCTATCATCAGACCTCTGATGATTCCTGTTGGATCAAACCTCCGGTTTTTTGTTCGACCGATGATTTCAGTCATCCTCTCTCTTTCTCTTCCCCTCTGCTTCAGAATTTATGGACCGGTGTCTTTTCAGGTCCTGGGTAAGTGTAAAGCCAACTCTGCTGTAGATCTAAAAGTTTCTGGCCTTGAAGCTCTAACATTCCCTTTGATTTCTGGTTCCAGTCCACCAATAAAACGCATGATGCGTTCAGATTCAGGGGTGATCAGGTAAGGTACCAATCTCGACATGGAGTTGTAGTCAGACAAATACTTCCTATAGTTTAATTTCTTCATTTGTAACCCCAGAAAATCTGTTTCAATCTTTTCCACCTCGTGAGGTGGGCAGTAGGTTTCCTTGATCAAATCTACAAACTTGTTCCAGCTCAAGTTGTATAGATACACCTTCCCAGCAGACTGTATCCTTGCCTTCCACCAAGTCAGGGCATCGCTTTTAAAAGATTGCGCAACATATTTTACTACGTCCTTCTCAACGCATCCACTTATCTCTACTACCGATTCAATCTCATCCAACCATCTAAGGGTTTCAACTGCCCCTTCTTCTCCGGTAAAATCATGAGGTTTACAAGATGCGAAGTATTTATACGAGCATCCATCTTTCAAGAAATTGGTCTTCTTCTGATATTTTTCCCTCTCTCTCCTCACATTCGAGGAGTGTTTGGAATGTTCCTTCTTTTCTGAAGGAGGCTTTGAGAATTGCTTGGTGGTATGCTTGGTGGTGTGCTTGACGAGTGTTTAGAATGTGAAGCACTCGATTCTAATTGTTTTTCAGCGTGATTCTTTATTGCCTTGTCGACTTCCGTGGCAATAAGTGCTTGAAGATCTCCTTTGGTTATAACGATGTTCTCATTCACGTCATCGTCTTTCCTTTGACTGTTAACTTCATTTGAATCTGCCATCTTGTCTGATAAAGCTACAATAATAATGATATAAGTTTTAATTAGTCATACATGCTTATGACTTGTATTATATTGTGGGGCATGGTATAATTAAACCATGTAAGTTTGTAAAGTTTACGGGGATGATTAATATAGCACAAACGGCATGTCACAAAGGACAAAACAAGAATAGCACTAAAGACTTGTCATAAGGACTCTAATAATATGAGTCATGACCTTACAAAGATCATAAAACTTGAGGTTTGAACGAAATCTATTACCTCGAGACAGGAGTCATAGACTACATCTGTCGTTGTCACTAATGGATAAGGATATAACCTGTTGGCAGTACATCACTAATGGATGTTACAAGTAGCACATCACTAATGGATGTGTAATAAATGGGCCGCATGTATTACACCACTAATGGGTATTTAAATAATATCATTATTGCATAGACGATACTAAGCCAGGATCAATATGATCACATAGGCTTATTATAATTTGGACATAGTCCATAATCTTGACACTTTTAAAGATATTAACTTTTTAGAATAAATCTTAAAATGGTTTAAGAAACTAGTCTAGATCAGGAAGACTAGGAGGCTTAGAACGTTAGTTCACCACCTCTGGATAGAAGGGAATCTCAACCTTAACTATCTTGGTAAAGTACCATATAATTCAATCTACCGTTTTGCCATTATATGGGACCTAATCACTTGGCGGGTATGAAACCATTAAGATGATCTTTTGGAATATATAGCAGATCATAAATTTCGAATTAAAACCGAGACGATTGCTTGAACAACTGGTGCAAAGGAACACATATAATAAAATTCCAAAATTCCATTAATGATAAAAGTGCGATACAATAGTGTCCATAAATAGGACTTTAAATAAAGGAAAAATTGTCCTCGTAGGGACTATACTGAAATAATTAAAATGTCCACGCATGGACAACATTAAATAAAATGAAATGTCCACACAGGGACTTCTTGGAAAAATAATATTACATAATCAAAATACAAGAGTTGAGTCACCCTTTTTCCCTTTTATCAGCCTCACAAATCTCTTCAGATACTTTTTGTTTTTCTTTTCCGATTTCTCGGTTTTCCACTGAAATTCTTTTATCTGCTCCAACGTTTCTTGCATAGCCCTAACATTGGTGCTTGAGGTTGAGGCTGTTGAGGCTGCGGTTGTAGCGCACCCGAATGTTGGTATACATATGGCGGAGGTCCACCGGAAGGATGGTATCCATAAAGGGATATCCACCCGCTGAATATGGCACAGAAGAATATGGTGGAAAAGGAGAAGGGAAAAGATCGTTGTGTGCTGCTGCTTCAATGTAGGATCCTGTGATGGTGCCTGGTGAATATAATTTGGCAACCTAGAAGAAGAAACGAAAGGGTTATATCCAGATGAATTTGGATATGAAGGGATTGGGTTTTCAAAACCCGAAGGTGGTAGAGGTGGTAGTTGGGTCGAAGGCCCAACATTGGATTGCGGTGATTGAGGCAAAGGCTCAACGGCTGGTTGTGAAAAGTGTTCCACAAATGGTGAAGTATGGGAGAGTCCACCCATTTGTGGGTCCTCGGGAATAATAGGGTAAGGGTTAGGAGAGAGTGACCCTACTCTTGGTCCTAGGCGCTCAGACATGCGCGCCCCATGTCTCCTTGGTGGTTGTGGCACGAGCGGTGGTTGCGGTTGCTCCACCGGTTGGAATTGCACTTCCTCATGCGGAGGTAGTTCCGGTTGAGGAGTATGGTAGGAGGTGTGCTGTGGTAGGATGGGGTGTTATAGAAGACGTATTGTCCCCATCTCTCCATAAAGTCATCGGGGTAGTGTTGAGGAGTTCCAGCATATGAATTTGAACCGTTGGATAGTTCAATCGAGTGCCCCATTGACCCTGTTTGAGGCATTTTCGGGTCAGAATCTTCCTCCATAGGTTCAGGAGAGTCTTCGGGAGGAGTAATAGATGGTGAAAGTAGACGGATGTCGGTGTTATAATTTTGCTGAAAAGAATGGAAATAGAGAATGATGGGAGTGGTGGCTATGGTGAGAGTGATGAGAGTCTGGCGGTCGCGAATATTCATGGGAGATAGAATGATGGTACCGCTCCCATGGTGATGAAACACCCGATCCTTCGTACCGGTTAAAATTGTGGATATTGGAGGGTCCTTGGCCTGATGACCTACCTCGCATTAGGCACTTTCCTTTAGCTCCGCGTGAGAACTTGGGCGGCATGGTCCTGCTCCAAGACAAGTTAAAACAAAACAAAGCAAGAAATAATATTAAAATAAGGTAATGAACAATCCTAGGTCATAGCCTAGACTCGAGAGTCTAAGGAATGTGTTACTGTGTCGTTTGAGATCAAACACTAATGACTAGTGTCGAATTCCCTCAAACCTTGGCTCTGATACTAACCTGTCACACCCTGATTTCCATGTGTATTCCGGTGGGCCCGGTGGGGAGTATTGTGACGTACAGTTGATATCATCATAACCAATTACAACACAGAGCAACACAGCAGAAGGCTTGGAGTAAAATATAAACTATTACAAACCATAGAGTGTCCAGAGTTCGAAACACAAATATATAAACATATACATGGCTTGTAATAAGATCCACAGGCAGACTGAAAATATACATACACAAAATGATAACAGACTCTACAGGCACTTCTACAAGGTCGCAACTGTCACACCCTCAATTTTCACTTGCGGAGTTTTACCACGAGGCGTGTGAACAAACCAGAATCTGAAACACTAGTACGTCGAACGACTCTACATGATTTGATTATACGTTTCTCAAAAATCATTTGTTGTTAATTTTATATTACCAATATTTAGCATGAGTATCAGTTTTTAAAGTTTGAGAGGAAGCATAAATAAGTAATGATGCGGGCGCCAACACAAACGCCAAAACAAATGAAAAAAAATCCCAAAGCAATATTAATAAATAAGACTCGATAAAGATGTCTTGTTCAATGCATGTGCGTGCACCTAGAGCTCCTAGCGTCCTGAGAAACATGTAAAGAAACAAGTGTCAACATTAAAGATGAGTGAGTTCACAGGTTTTCATAAATTCGTTTGTTCGGTTATAGTTTGTTTACTCCGTTATCCCCAACCCGGGATAACATATCAGTTCCATTATTCCAATCCCGGAATAACAAGTTGTTGCTTCCAATATTCCCAACCCGGAATATTAAGTTGTTGTTTCCATTATCCCCAACCCGGGATAATAAGTTGATGTTTCCAATATTCCAAACCCGGAATATTAAGTTGTTCCGTAATTAAGTTCAATATTAATGTATATAGGTAGCTAGCCTAAAGTCATGTCACGTAAGAGTTCGCGATCGAAGCTGACTGTTGTGCCTCCGTTTTGCCAGGCCTATCACATGACCATGGCGGTGTTAGGCCAATTATTCACCCGTTGACCATACCAGGTCGGCTAGCGCGACTAGCTCGGATGGGGCTTGTCGGGCCCAGTAGTACTACTTATAATTCCCCCGCTATTTAACCCAAATACTAACGATCCGAGGAGATTGTCGAGGACTTAAGTGATAAAGCTGCTTAGTGACCATAACATTACATTAACATTAACTTAGTTACCGTATAGTTATGTGACGTTAAATTCGTATAACGTAAAGAGATTGAGTTTGAGAGTGTATACATGTTTCTCCCCCTGTTGTTTAAAAACCGGATAAAGTTAGGGGCCGTGAACTCACCTTTATTTGCTCGGTTAGTGTAGCAAAGATGTTATAAGAGATGGGACCGCTAGTTGCGTCCTAACAAACCAATTAATTACACGTCAGTGTGAAATCACACCAATACAAATTCCACACGCAATTTACTCACAAAGTGATACACACAAACAACATATCTAACACTCAAACATGCATGCAAGTATTCTCATGTGATCATAGAAATCAAACAACTTATCATGAACATATTCCAAATCCATACAACACTTTATGCATACAATCACAAGTTATCAACTTTCTGCTTAACACTCAATTATTCAGCTGTTTTCTAGGATTTTTATAAAATAGTTCTAACATTCCAAAAATTCCCATATTTTTACAGTAGGTGACATTTATACCATAGAAATTTATATAATTTTTCCAAGTCCTAAATCTTTACCAATTAGCCATAAATATTAATTCATTAAGCTGCAGTCAGATTTACCGCTTTCTGACTGCAGTCCACGGAAGAATTTATTTAAAAATCACTGATCGTCCGATTAACAAAATTCCAGTTGGAGTTGCCCGGAAATTCTATACCTAGTTGCTGTACAAAAATCATGACTCAACACCCTACTGATTTTAAAATCCAACTTGATAAACAACCAACAAAATTCCAGAATTTTAACAGCTTTAGCTACTGAACTTGTTTAGCCCTTTAAAAATATCAAACGACTTCAGAAAATTATGAATCCAGCGCCATTAGATTCCTTATTCAAATCTCTACGTTTTAGACATCAGAAAATCCGTTTTTCGACAACTAACGACCAAGTTACAGCCAGATGAAATCGGCTGTAACTTTCACTCAGCATCCTGTTTCAGCATGTTATTATTATAAACTCGTGTAATCCCGTTCATGCGATTAATCTAGGCGATCGAGAACTGATTTTTAATCATAGACTAATACTAGTAACCTATCCATACAAACTCTAGTTCTTACTTCTAGTTATTATAACCAAAACATACTTGTAACTTGTGATTTCCGAAAACAATTCTGCATGTGAACAATGATCAAATCAGCCGATTACTTAACAGCACTTATACTCCGAAACTATACCATCATGCAGTCTGTGAACAGCAACAATCAACACACATATATTCGAAACAACTAATCATTCAAGCATATGTCCGAGACAACAAATCATTCAAGCATACGTCCGAGACAACGAATCATTCAAGCATGCATATATATCCGAAACAACTAGACATTCAAGCATGCATATTTATCCGAAACAACTAGACATTCAAGCATGCATATTTATCGGAGACAATACAATCATACGATCCGAACACAACAAAGTCACACACATGTATCCGAATATGGTCTTGTATCATATGATAAGGTAAACGAACCGTGATTAAGCTAAGGAATCCGGTGATCAAAGATTGCTTGCAACCGAGAGATCCGTGACCGAGAAAAGGATGTTGTTCGCGATCAATGGAGCAAGAGTGAGGCAGTTTGCGGTCGGAGAAGATGAAAGGCTTGGCTGCTGCTTGCTGCGACCGAGAGGGTGGAGAGGGTAAGGCAGCCGACGGCTATTTTCTTCAACTAGGGTTTGTGAATTGTGAAGGAGTATGTATGGGTATTGTATATATAAGCGCAACAATGATAGGGTTTACGGTTTGGTTTGGGGTTTATGGCCGAGGGCTTGGGTGAGTTAGTTTAGTTTGGATGTAGTCTCGCGGCCAAGTACTCGGGTGGATTCGGTTTGGGTTTGAACTCGCGGCTTTTGAACTTGATCTCGGCCGAGAGTGTTTTGGTTTAGGGTTTAGGTTTGCTCTTGGTTTGGTTTCGATCTTGGCCGAGGACTTGATTTGGTTTGATCTTATGGCCGAGGGACTTGACTTGAGCTAAAGTTTAAAACTTGTTACTCCTAGAGTCACGATGAATCGAAGTTGGTTCACGTCGCGGTTCGGTTTAGTTCGTGTACATTTCTACAGTAATTATTCTATAACTAAAATTCACACAACACACAACACGTATTTAATCCATGCACGTTTAATACTTAGCACATATATTATTCGACAAGTGTCACGTGTAATTTATCCGAAAAACCCGGGATATCACATTATCCCCATGTTGAAAGGATTTTCGTCCCGAAAATTGAGTAAACGCGGTTTAGCATGTAACGTACATGTTTAGAGTGTCACGCACAAAGAGTTAGTTCGTTTATAATGGTACGCAACGTTACAAGAACTTCCCAAGTGTCATACACAAAGATTTCCAAGTGCCATGCACGAGAATTTAGTCAACAATAGTACACGAAAGTATGAGAAAATTTCCAGGTTGTCACATCATCCCCATGTTGAAAGAATTTTCGTCCCGAAAATTTAGGTACTGGTATCGTTAGTTTGCTGCTCAGTTGCAAAGAGATGTGGGTATTTGCTTTTCATTTGGTCCTCTCTTTCCCACGTGAACTCCGGTCCACGCTTAGAGTCCCAACGAACTTTAACGATTGGAATCTTGCTGTGCCTTCGAGTCTTGATCTCACGATCCATGATCTCAATAGGCTTTTCCACGAAGTGTAGTTGTTCATCCACTTGGATCTCATCCAATGGAATAACTAAAGTTTCATCTGATAGACACTTCTTCAGATTTGACACGTGAAATACGTTGTGAACTCCACTGAGTTCGGCAGGGAGGTCTAATTAGTATGCTACGGGTCCGATTCGTTTTAAGATTACAAACGGGCCTACGTACCGTGGGTTAAGTTTGCCCCGTTTTCCAAAGCGGATTACACCCTTCCAGGGTGACACCTTTAGTAGGACGCGATCGCCTACTTGAAATTCGAGCGGTTTGCGTCGTTGATCAGCGTAGCTTTTCTGTCGATCTTGTGCCGCCGCCATGCGGTTTCTGATTTGTACAATCTTTTCAGTAGCCTCAAGTATTAGCTCAGGGCCTGTGAGTTGACTGTCACCGACTTCTGCCCAGCAGACCGGTGATCTACATTTACGACCGTATAATGCCTCAAACGGTGCTGCCGAAATACTCGTGTGATAGCTGTTGTTATATGAGAATTCTACTAGAGGCAGGTGAATTTCCCAATTATTTCCGAAGTCCACTACGCATGCCCTAAGCATGTCTTCCAAGGTCTGTATGGTCCTTTCGCTTTGACCATCAGTCTGAGGGTGATAAGCTGTGCTCATATCCAAGCGGGTTCCCAACGCTTTCTGGAGTGACCGCCAGAAGTTTGACGTGAAGCGAGCATCTCTGTCTGAGATGATGGACGTTGGCACACCGTGCCGAGAAACTACTTCCTTAATGTAGATGCGAGTCAACTTCTCCATCTTATCTGTTTCTTTAATAGCTAGGAAGTGTGCGGACTTAGTTAAACGATCCACGATCACCCAGATGGTATCGCAACCACCCAAGGTTCGCGGGAGTTTAGTGATGAAATCCATTGAGATCTGATCCCACTTCCACACTGGGATCTCAGGTTGTTGGAGTAGCCCCGATGGCTTTTGATACTCCACCTTGACTTTTGCACAAGTCAAACATTTACTCACGTAGGTGGCTATATCGGTTTCATGTTGGGCCACCAATACGCAACTTTAATGTCTTGATACATCTTATCCGAACCCGGATGGACAGAGTATCGAGATTTGTGAGCTTCGTCCATGACTAGCTCTCTAAGGTTTCCGTAGAGAGGTACCCATATGCGATTCATGAAATGCCGGGCTCCATTGGGCTTTACTTCCCAATCACGTTCCATTTTTCCCACTGATTCGGCTTTGATGTTTTCCTCCTTAACTGCTTCTAACTGGGCGTCGCGTATTTGATCGGGTAGCCCCGAATGAATAGTGAGTTGTAGTGCTCGTACACGACGAGGTTTCAAGTGTTCTTTCCTACTGAGGGCACCAGCTACCACGTTAGCTTTACCCGGGTGATACCGAATGGCACACTCATAATCGTTCAAGAGTTCGACCCAGCGACGCTGTCGCATGTTCAGCTCCTTCTGATCAAAGATGTGTTGAAGGCTTTTGTGGTCAGTAAAGATTGTGCACTTCGTTCCATAGAGGTAGTGTCTCCAAATCTTAAGTGCAAACACTACTGCTCCCAATTCCAGGTCATGCGTTGTGTAGTTTTTCTCGTGGACCTTCAGCTGTCGCGACGCATACGCGATGACCTTATCGCGTTGCATGAGTACGCATCCCAATCCCTGAATGGAAGCATCACAATACACTACGAAGTCATCTGTCCCTTCCGGCAAGGACAGAATGGGTGCACTGCAAAGTTTCTGCTTCAGCAATTGAAATGCTGCTTCTTGTTTTTCACCCCAAGCATACTTGATGCCTTTCTGGGTAAGGGTAGTGAGCGGTTGTGCAATCTTTGAAAACCCCTCGATGAAGCGTCTGTAGTAACCAGCCAATCCTAAGAATTGGCGGATCTCCGTCGGTGTCTTAGGTGCTTCCCAGTTTTTGATGGCTTCAATCTTGGCAGGGTTTACGTGGATACCCTTTTCATTCACGACGTGCCCGAGAAACTGAACTTCCCGGATCCAGAAATCACACTTCGAGAGCTTGGCATATAGCTTTTCCTGTTGAAGTAATCCTAGTAGTAATCGCAGATGCTCAGCATGCTCTTCTTCACTTTTGGAGTAGATGAGTATGTCATCGATGAACACAATAACAAATTTGTCGAGGTATGGTTTACACACGCGGTTCATGAGGTCCATGAACACCGCAGGTGCGTTAGTAAGACCGAATGGCATGACCAAAAACTCGTAATGGCCATACCGAGTGCGAAATGCTGTCTTAGCGATATCCTCCTCCCTGACGCGTAGCTGATGATAACCGGACCGTAAATCAATCTTAGAGTAGTAACTTGACCCTTGCAGTTGGTCGAATAGGTCGTCGATGCGAGGTAACGGGTATCGGTTCTTGACCGTAACCTTGTTGAGTTCCCTATAGTCGATGCACATGCGGAATGTCCCGTCCTTCTTCTTGACAAACAGGACTGGAGCTCCCCATGGCGAAACGCTTGGTCGGATAAATCCTTTTTCTAGCAGCTCTTGAAGTTGGGTAGACAGCTCCTGCAGCTCGGCTGGAGCTAGGCGGTATGGAGCCTTGGCGATAGGAGTTGCATTGCTTGCCAATTCGATTTCAAACTCCAATTGTCGATGTGGTGGAAGACCAGGTAGTTCTTCTGGGAATACATCGGAAAAATCACGGACGACAGGGATGTCTTCCATACGTTTCTCGTCCTTAGGCTGTTCGGTAATTAGTGCGAGTAAAGCGAAGGAATTCTTTTTCCGAAGATACTTCTGCGCTTGCATAAATGAGATAATGTTGGTGACGGCGCTTGCCTTGTCGCCTTGTACCGTCAGGATTTCGTCGTTCGTGAGTGGGATACAGATAGACTTTTCGAAACAGAGAACTTCAGCCCGGACGTCGGATAGCCAGTCCATTCCGACTACCACGTCAAAACTACCCAGGGTAGTTGTCATCAGATCAATGGTAAAAGTGTGGCCCGCGAGTTTGAGTTGACAGCCGGATACGGTTTGGGTCACATCTACCGATTTACCATTGGCTAATTCTATCACATAAGGGGTCTCTAATGGTTTAAGCGTGAGATTTAGGTTCTTCCTAAAAGACTCAGATATAAAACTCCTATCCGCACCCGTATCAAAAAGCACAGTAGCAAAATGTTCATTAAGGGGAAACTTACCGGTGATCACGTTCGTGTCGTTTCTGGCCTCTCCGCGGCCCAATGTAAATGCGCGACCCTTGGCACCTCCTGTGCCACCGTTCCCATTATTGTTGTTGTTATTATTGTTGCGGTTGTTGTGGTTGTTTCCACCATTATTGTTGTTGTTGCGCAACTGTGGGCAGTCTTTTCTGAAATGAGCAGTGCTACCACACTGATAGCATCCCCGGTTTATACCCTGCTGCTGACCTTGGGGCTGGTTCTGATTTTGTCGGGACATGATTTCCCCACGACAATCCTTTGCTGCATGTCCCATCTTGCCACATCTTTGGCAGCGACTTCCGGCACAAGGGCCGTTATGGTGGAGATTACAGCGGTTGCACTGCGGCTTTCGGCCCGCATAGCCGCTTGCATTCGGGTTGTTGATATTGTTGTTGTTGTTGTTGTTGTTGTTGGCGAGATGATTTTGATGACCCCTGTGGCTGTGGTAATGATTGAACCGTTTCTGGTTCCCTTGCTGCGGATGTGATGACGAAGACTGTCGAACAGTGGAGTCTTCAAATTTTCTTTTGTTATCTGGGGCAACTTCAGTTGTACCCCGTGCTGGCAGTTTCTTCTGTTCCACCGCTTTATCGGTGAGTTTGTGAGCCAATCGGATTGCTTGATGTTCAGTTACAGGGTTACTAGACATCACCATACCCTGAATTTCCGGAACCAGACCCCCGAGATAGAACTCGAGTCTTTTCTCCACCGTGTTGGCCAAATCGGGACACAGAAATACTAAGTCATGATGTTTTGCAGTGTAAGCTTCATTTCCGATCCCACCATCTTGTGGTTCCATAGAGCTTGCTCCAATTGTTGCACTCTGTCTCGTGGACAGTACTCCTCTTTAATCAGGGTCTTGAACTCAGTCCATGCCATTGCATTTGCAGCTAACAGTCCACGTGTTTGGACTTGGGCATTCCACCATGTCAGTGCCCCATCTTCCAGCGTTGAGGCTGCGTATTTGACCTTGTTTGCCTCTAGGCAGTTGCACATTTCAAAAACGGATTCTGATTTTTCGATCCAGCGGACCAATCCAATGGGTCCTTCCGCCCCCGAGAATTTGCTAGGCTTTGCGTCAAGGAACATCTTATAGGGGTTAAAGCCCCCTCCTGCTGACAGAGAACAGGAAGTCAGCAAGGAACTTTACTAGCCTCACTATTAGATTTCCACGCGAAAATTTAATAATGGTTACCTGCCGGCTGGTTCTGAACACCCGCTAAAGCTGCGTTCACATGCTCCTGAATCATGGCAGCTAGCTCTTCGGGCGTCAAGTTAAGGTTTCCACGTCTTCCAGTCGCCATTTAGATCTTCGAAACACAACACAAACACACCCCGATAAGTCTATATATCCAATATAGCTACTCTACTTCGTACTTTAATAATTAGTAAGTTATGTCAACTCAATATGTTAAATAATCAAAAGAAATACTTGATTAATTGAAATTTCAACGTCTTACAAAAGTGCAAATCACACATACGAATTCACTATAAAGTCTCAAGTTTAAACACAAGTGGGAAAATAAATAAACTGAAGGAAAACAAATATAAACGAGACGTGTCAGTCGTCTACATCTCCATTCCCCAAGTCACTGTCGTTGCCGTCATCCTGTGCGGCATTTCCAGCTTCTTCAGCCTGGGTCCTCCTCCGGATCCTCTTCAGGTTCCTCCTCTGGATCCTCTTCTGGATCCTCCTCTACCGGCACTGGAGGGGCCTGTGCTGGTGCAAGTGCTTGATTTTGCAGTTCCTGAATGTTCCAACTATTTTCCAGGACTCTTTCCTCAAGCCAGTCAGCTCTTATCTGCTCAGCACGCAGATCTCTGGCTATGGTGTTACGAGCTATCTTACTCGTACGATGCTCTTCCTCGAGCGAGTCGGTCTTTCCTGTAAGGTGTCGGATCATCCATCCTTGTGCTAAGATGGTTTCCTGCATTCTTTCCAACTGTTTTTGTTGTGTATGCACTAGGATTCTAAGCATGTCAATTCCTATTTCTACAGGATTAACCGGTTCAACCGGTACAGCAATAGTTGGGCGTAACGACGACTCCTCCCCCAGAGCGAGCCTCTTCCTCGCCGCTGAGCGTGTCTCTACGCCATAAGGTAGTATGGGTTCCACCATTGGTGCCTTTCCTGATGCCCTTGGTGGTGTAAGTCTGTCGGACGATGATGACGATGAGGATGATGACATTTCCTGTTAGGTCGTGTAGTTAGTTATGAGTTGTTTTCATTCCTTATCATGAAGGCATAATCTACCAAACACAGTTGTGGTATATTCCATAACAAGATATAATAATTCGGTGCCAAACTAAGTCTAGTGTCGTGATATCAGCTATAGTTTAGGTCTACTTCTAATGCAAACCTGGTTCTCTATAGCTAGTGGCTCTGATACCAATCTGTCACACCCTCAATTTTCACTTGCGGAGTTTTACCGCGAGGCGTGTGAACAAACCAGAATCTGAAACACTAGTACGTCGAACGACTCTACATGATTTGATTATACGTTTCTCAAAAATCATTTGTTGTTAATTTTATATTACCAATATTTAGCATGAGTATCAGTTTTTAAAGTTTGAGCGGAAGCATAAATAAGTAATGATGCGGGCGCCAACACAAACGCCAAAACAAATGAAAAAAAAAATCCCAAAGCAATATTAATAAATAAGACTCGATAAAGATGTCTTGTTCAATGCATGTGCGTGCACCTAGAGCTCCTAGCGTCCTGAGAAACATGTAAAGAAACAAGTGTCAACATTAAAGATGAGTGAGTTCACAGGTTTTCATAAATTCGTTTGTTCGGTTATAGTTTGTTTACTCCGTTATCCCCAACCCGGAATAACATATCAGTTCCATTATTCCAATCCCGGAATAACAAGTTGTTGCTTCCAATATTCCCAACCCGGAATATTAAGTTGTTGTTTCCATTATCCCCAACCCGGGATAATAAGTTGATGTTTCCAATATTCCAAACCCGGAATATTAAGTTGTTGTTTCCATTATCCCCAACCCGGGATAATAAGTTGATGTTTCCAATATTCCAAACCCGGAATATTAAGTTGTTCCGTAATTAAGTTCAATATTAATGTATATAGGTAGCTAGCCTAAAGTCATGTCACGTAAGAGTTCGCGATCGAAGCTGACTGTTGTGCCTCCGTTTTGCCAGGCCTATCACATGACCATGGCGGTGTTAGGCCAATTATTCACCCGTTGACCATACCAGGTCGGCTAGCGCGACTAGCTCGGATGGGGCTTGTCGGGCCCAGTAGTACTACTTATAATTCCCCCGCTATTTAACCCAAATACTAACGATCCGAGGAGATTGTCGAGGACTTAAGTGATAAAGCTGCTTAGTGACCATAACATTACATTAACATTAACTTAGTTACCGTATAGTTATGTGACGTTAAATTCGTATAACGTAAAGAGATTGAGTTTGAGAGTGTATACATGTTTCTCCCCCTGTTGTTTAAAAACCGGATAAAGTTAGGGGCCGTGAACTCACCTTTATTTGCTCGGTTAGTGTAGCAAAGATGTTATAAGAGATGGGACCGCTAGTTGCGTCCTAACAAACCAATTAATTACACGTCAGTGTGAAATCACACCAATACAAATTCCACACGCAATTTACTCACAAAGTGATACACACAAACAACATATCTAACACTCAAACATGCATGCAAGTATTCTCATGTGATCATAGAAATCAAACAACTTATCATGAACATATTCCAAATCCATACAACACTTTATGCATACAATCACAAGTTATCAACTTTCTGCTTAACACTCAATTATTCAGCTGTTTTCTAGGATTTTTATAAAATAGTTCTAACATTCCAAAAATTCCCATATTTTTACAGTAGGTGACATTTATACCATAGAAATTTATATAATTTTTCCAAGTCCTAAATCTTTACCAATTAGCCATAAATATTAATTCATTAAGCTGCAGTCAGATTTACCGCTTTCTGACTGCAGTCCACGGAAGAATTTATTTAAAAATCACTGATCGTCCGATTAACAAAATTCCAGTTGGACTTGCCCGGAAATTCTATACCTAGTTGCTGTACAAAAATCATGACTCAACTCCCTACTGATTTTAAAATCCAACTTGATAAACAACCAACAAAATTCCAGAATTTTAACAGCTTTAGCTACTGAACTTGTTTAGCCCTTTAAAAATATCAAACGACTTCAGAAAATTATGAATCCAGCGCCATTAGATTCCTTATTCAAATCTCTACGTTTTAGACATCAGAAAATCCGTTTTTCGACAACTAACGACCAAGTTACAGCCAGATGAAATCGGCTGTAACTTTCACTCAGCATCCTGTTTCAGCATGTTATTATTATAAACTCGTGTAATCCCGTTCATGCGATTAATCTAGGCGATCGAGAACTGATTTTTAATCATAGACTAATACTAGTAACCTATCCATACAAACTCTAGTTCTTACTTCTAGTTATTATAACCAAAACATACTTGTAACTTGTGATTTCCGAAAACAATTCTGCATGTGAACAATGATCAAATCAGCCGATTACTTAACAGCACTTATACTCCGAAACTATACCATCATGCAGTCTGTGAACAGCAACAATCAACACACATATATTCGAAACAACTAATCATTCAAGCATATGTCCGAGACAACAAATCATTCAAGCATACGTCCGAGACAACGAATCATTCAAGCATGCATATATATCCGAAACAACTAGACATTCAAGCATGCATATTTATCCGAAACAACTAGACATTCAAGCATGCATATTTATCGGAGACAATACAATCATACGATCCGAACACAACAAAGTCACACACATGTATCCGAATATGGTCTTGTATCATATGATAAGGTAAACGAACCGTGATTAAGCTAAGGAATCCGGTGATCAAAGATTGCTTGCAACCGAGAGATCCGTGACCGAGAAAAGGATGTTGTTCGCGATCAATGGAGCAAGAGTGAGGCAGTTTGCGGTCGGAGAAGATGAAAGGCTTGGCTGCTGCTTGCTGCGACCGAGAGGGTGGAGAGGGTAAGGCAGCCGACGGCTATTTTCTTCAACTAGGGTTTGTGAATTGTGAAGGAGTATGTATGGGTATTGTATATATAAGCGCAACAATGATAGGGTTTACGGTTTGGTTTGGGGTTTATGGCCGAGGGCTTGGGTGAGTTAGTTTAGTTTGGATGTAGTCTCGCGGCCAAGTACTCGGGTGGATTCGGTTTGGGTTTGAACTCGCGGCTTTTGAACTTGATCTCGGCCGAGAGTGTTTTGGTTTAGGGTTTAGGTTTGCTCTTGGTTTGGTTTCGATCTTGGCCGAGGACTTGATTTGGTTTGATCTTATGGCCGAGGGACTTGACTTGAGCTAAAGTTTAAAACTTGTTACTCCTAGAGTCACGATGAATCGAAGTTGGTTCACGTCGCGGTTCGGTTTAGTTCGTGTACATTTCTACAGTAATTATTCTATAACTAAAATTCACACAACACACAACACGTATTTAATCCATGCACGTTTAATACTTAGCACATATATTATTCGACAAGTGTCACGTGTAATTTATCCGAAAAACCCGGGATATCACAGCAACTCCTTATTATAATTGCCTCCCAGCTCCCGGCCTATTACGTACTTGTACCTGTAACTCGATCTTTGAAAATACGTCAGTTTACACTGGTAAATATAATCAACCAACTCATTTTGAAAATATTTTGAAATGGTTTAGGTGCACTAGGCACGTTTTATAAATAACTTGGGACAGTACAATTGACCTTGCATACAGATTTACATGTCCGTCTTTTACATATGGGGCCCAGTACAGAAACCGAGACATGATCGACTGACACACCACTTCTGAACTTCCACACAGAAAGCATATAATAATAATAATAATAATAATAATAATAATAATAATAATAATAATAATAATAATAATAATAATAATAATAATAATAATAATAATAATAATAATAATAGCAGTTACTGATGTATGCCTACACCAATGCTTAAGTTGTGGCCACTAACACTTTAGTGAGCCAAGGATATCCAAGACACGGTCAAGCCCACCCTTAATGTTTGCGTTTCAGACAATACATATTAAAACAGGGTTATGTATTTTAGTACTGGATAAAACATGATTTCCATACCCGACCAAGCGGTAATAGTTTACCGTATCCCAAGTCGCCCGTATAGGGAAAATAAGTTAAATGTATTTACCTGAGCTAAATCTTCAGAAAGTCACAACTCAGCCGCAAATCAAGATAACAAGTACAGGCACAATCTACCGTGGAGGCGTTTAGTCTGGAGTGATGGTATTATTAACCAAATTAGAACGCTAACGGGCCCTTAATTAAGTCTTAAAGTTGAATCGGCTAGTCTAACGTTAAAATAAATAGGATACGATACGCTAGATTAAGCGGTGACCGGAACAGAATGTTAATTGGACCCGACAAGTATTAAGACTTGTATAATATGGGTATACCAATAACATTCTGGATTTTGATAAGAAATTGACAAGGTTAAACCCGTTTTGGATAAATTACTTAAATTAGTTACGTATGTTTAACCGAAAGCGTGGAAGCGAAAAGGTAACCGAGAGAGTCTTAAACAAGTTCCACATGCTATTATGTTTAAATATGTTATGATATCAGTAGGATATCAATAAGTTTGTCCGAAAGGATTTTAAATCCGAATTCTGCCACATAAGGGCATTTTGGTCATTTTAAGGCTTATAATAGGTTTAAAACATTACCGATGTCAGGATTATAATTATTCAGTAAAAACATATATTGTGATGTTATATCAGTAGGATATCTAGTCTATGTGTTTTTGATAGTTTTAAACCAAACTATGTCCCGTAGGGGCATTTTGGTAATTTCACACATAACTTTGAAGTCATAATTGGGATTCTGAGTTTGGGACTTGTACTTACTGTAAAAATATTGAAAATGAGTTTATAAATCAGTAGGTATCAAGTCTTAGCCCGTAGTTATGGTTTTAAACCATACTATGTGTCGAAAGTGCGATATGATAAATGTCGTTTAATTCGATGTTTAATGTAAACAGAGGTTATGATTAGCTTTAAATTACCAAAATATGTTATTTAACATGTTACAACAGTAGGTATTAGATTTTGTGCCCAAAAGTCTAGTTAAAACCAAATTGTCGTAAAAAGGGTAGTTTAGTCATTTAACGACATTTTACGAATCTCTAGCATCAACTCAGGTCATAAACTGTTTTAACATCCCAACATAACCTACTCATGATATTACATTAGCATATAAAAGGTTTCAAGAAATAAATTATGTTTTAACTTTCTAAAATGCCGAAAAGGGCATTTTAGTCCTTTTGACGCTTGATGAATCATATTCGATAAAAATGCAGTTTATGATCAGATTCTTGACATCAAAATAACTTAATAGATTTTAGAAATCAGTCAATAACTCATTTGTATGGTGTTTAGTGTTTAAAACCTTGATTTATACCGAAAAGGACCTTTTTGCCAAGTTTAGGCAAATTAAGCAGAACTTGTATAAAAGGCAGAGTATAAAGGGACCATGTAGTATAACTTTAAAAGGTTATTCTACACTATAATATGGTCCTAAAAACAACTTAAGGTCAGTGTCTAAGCATCTAAATCGGGTCAGAACTGAAAGTCAAAGCATAAGTCAAATCCTGCGACTTTCGGTTGTAAACCGATTCTAGACCGAGACTTGTCGAGTCAAATCAGTTTATACATGTTTCAATACTTATTTTTATGTTGTTTATGCTTCAAAACATATTTTATAACATCTATATACTTAGTTATGCAATTATATTAAATCTGGCCAGTTTGACTTTCGTTGACTTTTACTTTGACTCGTCAATTGGTCAAGAATTCATGGTAATCAGGAGATGCCTTCTTAAGGGATTAACACCTAGCTTATTACGATCACGTAGCCACTTTCGTTATGATCAGGCTGGACCATCATGGTCTTAGCTCAAAGTCAAGGCGTAATTACGACGAGACTTTGACATTAGCTTAAATCCTAATGCAAAAGACTTGGCACAAATTTGAACACTTACACAAGGTCTAGATGATGCTAAGAGCAGTAAGGAATGCTTGAGAATGGCCAGGAACTTCTCTTTGATGAACTTAGTGAGTTAAGGTGCATGAATGATGTTGCAACTCACAAGAATGCTCATCTTAAGAGTTAGGGAAGAGCTAGGAGGAGTTGCCAGGTGTTATAAGACGTCAACAAGTGTCCCAAGTCGTGGCAACATGCAAAGAAGGGTGGCAATGGCGAAAAATGTGGCAGCATATGAGGCTGCCACATTTTTGGTCGCTGGTGACCCCTTGCGGACCGTATGGCTTTAGCCTTGCGGTCCGCAAGGCCTCCTGGCGCCCACAGAATCAAATATGGTTGGGGACCGTATGGATTCGGCCTTGCGGTCCGCAACCGCCTTCCAAAAAATGAAACTTTGGCATTTTTGCCACTTTAGCCCCTCGACTTCCATCTTTCACATTTTAAGGTTATAATATATCATTTTAACGACTTTGGTCCCTCCTGTTTTACCATACGGCAAAAAAGGATTACCGGGACACGTGTCGGAACTTAATTGGACGTAAAAACACGTAGTGTTACACTTGATCAGTAGATCAAATCTATTTAACACTAGTTTTTTAAGATATGTTAACCTTATCGTTTCAAAAGACGAGTCTGTTGAATTTACAAAGATATGTCCTTTATTCATTTTTAATAACGATCTTTTCAAAACAGATAAGGAACACGATTTCCATCATGTCAAATAAAACCTGTGAACTCATGAAGTTTTAAGCATGTTTTCAGGTAACGTTTAGTTATGGCATAGTTGGAAATATGCGAAATGTTCGGAACCTTAGAAGTATAAGACCTTGACATGTTTAAGATTGACTTTTAGATTGAAAAACTACCTAGAATATGCGTAGATGACTTGGCATTCAACATTCCTCAAGCCTTAGTTATATATTCCGTTGCATAGGTAACGGTACCAAGAAGTCACTACCAACTCCAGTTTTAGCGGACAAGTATATTATGTATGTATATATGTATATATATATGTGTGTGTGTGTATATATATATTATTGGATTACTACTTAGACGATCGAGCACAAAATTTATACGAACACATCCGTTACGCGATGGTGAGAACACACAAGTAAGCGACATTGAGTTAAAAATATCAAAATTTACATATCTCGCCGCATAGGTAATGAAACCAAAAAGTTGCGCCCAACTCTAATTTTAGTGGTATGACAAGTATATTGTGTGTGTGTATATAATCGTATTACTACTTAAATGATCGAGCATGCAATTTATAAGAACACAACCATTACGCGATGGTGAGAACACTCAAGTAAGAGGCACCAGGTCAAAAAAATCGAAAGTCGTGATTTATAATCATAATAAATATTTTCAATATTTATTTCTTTATTTTGAACATTCATTTCTCTATTTTGAATTTTAATAGTTCATGATAAATTTGAATCATTAACATGATGAAAACCGAGAGCGAATAGTTGTATATGATTTAAACGCACACCGTGTATGTGTGCGTAGTTTAATCTCTTTTCGACAAATTATATTATTTTATTGTGAAAATGATTATTTTATATTATAAATAATTTATTACGAAATTCACATACGAAAAAAAGTCCGAAAGGAAGAACAGGTCGAACGCATAACAATATGTACGCGATGCAGGGTTTGAAGCCCACTCCAAAAATCCACCTATAAGTACCTAAACTATCTTCCTTCATTCATTTCCAGCTACTCACTCTGTCTCTGTCTCTCTCTCTCTCTAACCCACCCCTCACTCCTCTCCCCCTCTCTAAGAGAACCGACTAACGACGGTGGCGGAGACGGTGGTTTTTCGATGCGTAAACTAGATTTTCCTACCAATCTTGACGCTTAAACCTCTTGGTGACGTTTCTTTTTGCTAAAACAAAGTAGTGGGTAAGATGTATGCTTTTCGGTGAAGTCGTTTTTGAGTTTTCTTATCGGTGATTGGTAGATAGTGTGTTTTTATGCTTTCGTGTACAGTTTTATGAAGATTCGTGCTCTTGCGAAATTCCGGCGACTTCTGGCGTAGCTCTGGTGAAGGTTATAGCTGTCAATTTTCGATATTTTTCATGGTCCTTATGATCCATAGAGTCTATATAAACATTTCACTGTGAAATAAAAATATTTTCAGAACACGTTTTCGGATTCTAGCCACGATTGTCGCGGGTCACGGCGAAGACCTCTTGATGTTTAGGAGCGGATTTTGTTGATTCGTGGAAGTTGGGTCAATCGGAAAAGTTTGGAGAACTTGGTCTACTAGGGTCAAAGCGGGTCAATGCATAGGTCGAGGCAAATATACAGATTGTTTACCTTTGTACACACGCGCACACACTTATGTAGGGTGGGGTTCAGCTACAAAGTCTAAAACTCCTAAAAAGTATACAAGGTTACAAAACACCATAATCCCAACCATAAAACACAGGCAAAACCCACAAATAGTAGATTGAAGATTACTAAAAACCATATTCAGACCCTAATGGTCCATAACACTTTAAACACACTATCATAAAACTATGAACATAAAACACCGCATGATAATCAACATAAAAACCATAATGTTATTTATTCGATAATCAGAGCCTTATCACCTAAAATACAAAACAATACACACACATATATGGTGTTTTAGTATAGTAATCTTGACTCTATTATTTGTGTGTTTTAGGTGTATTTTATGGTTGACATTATGGTGTTTTATGACTTTTTACACTTTTTAGGAGTTTTGGACTTGGTTGCCAACTGCTATTCTATATGTTAACTCACACGTGAGATGAAACGAAACAAAGCAATTGGTGCGATATAGAACGTTATGACATTAGTTTGGATTTTTGGTAAAGGGATAATATATCACATCCATAATACATAGGACATTCGTAAATAAAAGCATATATGTGTGTGTATTTTCAATGCCATGGCGATTATTAAAGTTTTTATAGTTAACCACGAACTATTATTCGGACGGATAATAGCGCCTTATATTGGACACTTATTTTTGGGATACATATATATAGACGACTTGTGTTGTCGAGTTTGTTAAAAAACATAAGAGACTATCGAATTTTCATAAAACTAATTTTGCCGTATTAGAATTAAACTCATTAAAAATAAATATATAATTTTATGTGTATATATTTATTCGTATTTTTTAGCAAGTAAGGATTTGGGACACATAATACTTTATACTTATGAACCCGATGATGGTTTTCACACGATTAGTTTAAATTACGCGATATTGAACATCTTATTATATTTATATTTTATATAAATATATATTCTTGAGAAACTAATCCAAGTCACCATCGTTTCGTCGAGTTTAGTTATCTCAAAGCAGGACTAGCTTGTTGGATGAACTATCTTTATAGCCGACTTGTAAGCTAGGGTTTGTATGTTGGGTCTTAAGGTGTCCTTTACTTGTAGTAGAGCACAATAAGGTTGGTTATCTCAAGGTTCGAGCTTTATTGGCTAGCACTTTCACGGTTAAATTTTATGTGAGTTTCACAGGCCCTCTTTGTTGTTATACACATTTATTCGGAAAAAGCACGACAATCTTTGGGAACGAAGACAACATTATGAACATCCGTTTGGAGCCACGCAACCATCACAAATAGTCATTGGGAGGGACACAAACAGGTGTACTCGAACATTGCGACCAATCATTGGGAGTGACGCAAACATTGAAAACAGTCGTTGGGAATAATGTGAACATTGATATGTGTTTATATGTATGGCAAACTTATTGTCAGATCCTTTGACAAACATATTGGCAAACGATTCGGCAAACTTATTTGCAAACATATTTGCAAACATATTTGCAAACTTCTTGGCAAACATATCAACGAACATGACAACATTTTAACAACATGATGTATTTTGAATTCTTATTGCTCATGAAACTTGTACTTCTGTAACACATAAACCCGTGAACTCACCAACATTATGTTGACATTTTTAAACATGTTTTTCTCATGTATTATTTAGGGCAATGACATGGTTGGAATAGGTGGAACATTAATATTGGAAATCCTAGAGGATGCATAGCTGGAAAGGCATTCAACACTTATTAAGTCTTAGCTATTTACTTTCTGTTGCGTTGTATTGCTACCAATCGTTACCCCCACCCCGGTTGTGCGGGTGTGACGCATTGGTTTCAGAGCCATAGGTTTCTTTAGTGATACCTAGGCTGTAACGTTGATCTCATTAGGGACCAAGACTACTAAGGGGCTGTTTGTTTAGCTCTTAATGGTTCAGACCTCTTACTAGTTCAACACTTAATGGTACAAAGTGTTTGTTTACTGAGAAGATGTCTGAATGGTCAGACATTTACCTCTGAATGGTTAAGCATTATACTAAGTCTGAATTGTTAAGACCTCTAATCTGAATTTGTCATACATTTGCCTCTGAACAGTTAAGCATTAGACTGGCTCTTAATGGTTCAGACCTCTTACTGGTTCAGCACTTAACCATTCAGAAGTTGCCAAACAGCCCGTAAGACTTTAATCTCATTAAGAACACCTAGAACTTAATCATGAGAATTCCAACAGTTACCTGGTAACTTGGTTAGCTTTAGCGTATTCGATTATACTAGCTTAGCCTTGCTACATTGATATGTAAAACAATTTATTTTTGGTGATCATGACTTTTGAAACAGTTTCAAACATTGTCTGAAGAACATTTGGGAATTTTGTATCGAATACCTTTTAGTATTTTTACTTTAAGTCCATTAGAGGTCGTCCGATATAAACAGTGACTGTGAACTCGGGTGTAAATATTATTTACTTTATAAACCCGAACATGAGCCTTATTAGTATATATGGATACAAGTATAGGTTGTGACACGAAACATTATCTATATAAATACAGTTCATCGAGTCAAAGCTTTTTATGAAACAAAACGCGTATACACGTCGAGCTTAGTTGGGTGGATGGGTTGCACCAGAGTACAAGTGGTTTAGGACATATATATGGAGTCTCGCATCTCGAATTCGAAGCGAAAGTACTTCATCAAAATTGATTGCAATTTGAATTGTCGTAACCTTGGCACCTAGTTTGCTGATGATGCTACTTGTGTTGAAGCATTGTTCTAGAAAGGTTCAGTGGAGAAGAATTAGGTGGCACACGTGACTAGTATCGAATACATATATTTATATGGAAACAATGTACACCTATATAACCCATAACAGAAGAATACTTGTTGGGATTGAACCTTTTATAAAGGAACAGATGATAGAAAGCCAAAATACTCTATCCGCGGTTTGGTCAATACTATCAGACTTTAGATCATCTGATCTGTAACATTAGCTAAATTCCCAAAATTTAGATCTTTTATTCAAGTTCGTTTTCATATTTTGGTTTCAAGTTTCGAAGTCGTAAGCCAAAACCAACGTTGTATATTTTCGGTCATTTCCAAAATTAATAAAGTTTCTTATTTTATTCACGCTTTTTTGTAACAAATGTTATACTCGCACTTTCATTCATGCCTTGTTTTCTTATTTCAAAGTGGTGTGACCCAAAGTAACGTTATTCACGACATTCGTGGAATCGAAACCCAAGTCGCACACACTTCACACCTTTTTTTTTCCCAAACAATAAACTATGGGGTCAAAATGTGATAAGGTGAAAGTTCAAGTCAAGGGACTAAAATACAAATAACCTAAACTTACCACATGATGCACCTAGAAAGACACTAATCACTTCACTCTTGGACACTTGTTAACCTCTTATCACATCATAGGACACTAATCAATCCTAAGACACTTGTCTTGTTCATATTTTGCCACCTTTCACCACTTTGCCACACTTATTCTATTGTTGACATATAAGGGGACACTAATCCTCATCTTAGATCACCTTGGGACACTTGTCTTAACCTACTTAAACCCCCCCCCCCCTTCACTATAAATAGAACCACTTGGTCACCATTTTCTTCACACAAACTCAAAATACAAACATATCACTTAAGAAGTCTTGCAAAAATTTGTTCATCCTTCCTTTGAGCTTTCTCTTCTAGTATTTTGAAGAAGTCCCCTAAAGTTAGTAAGTTCCTATCCCATAGCTCTTTCAATAAATAAATAGTTTCGTAGTTTATTTCTGTCCAAACCTTTATTTTTACGCTTAATAAAAATTATAACGGGAACACATAAGTGTTTTTCCTGTTTTGGACAGATTCTGTGTTGTTACTTTAAACATCCGTCACTTGGTCAAAACTTAACCAAACAAAGTAAAATCTTACATTTTGATTAAGTTGGCTGAAATACAATTTCAACGATGTATAATACATCGAAAAACATTTCCGTTTGGACCCTCAACCGTTTAAAACAAAACTGAAGGTCAAAACAGAATGATCTTTAAAGATCAGCGTTTTTAACCATCTTTCGGGTTCCAAACAGAAAATTTTTCTAAATGAAAGTTATAGAACAGACTTTGATTTACTATTCCGGAAATTTTCATAATTTTTCGACAATGTTTACTATTTTAAAGTATTTTACAAAAACAACACAACAAGCTGTCAAATTATTATCTTTAAAAACATTTAAACATCTTCAAAATCTCAGTGTTTCCATAACACACATTCACCCACAAACATCATTCCTAGGAAACACTTGAGCTTTGTAAACACATTCCAATCAGAATATAAGGTTTAACAAACCATATTACACGAGTTCCTCCACTCGTTTGGTTATAAACCTCATTCTATCAAATCTTCCGCTTAAGTCATGTTGTGCACTATTTTTCGTTTTAGGTCTTTCTTCTAAGGATCTTTTAAAGCGTTGTAAACAAGGATACTTTGGAGCTTTTATGCAACCTGTGAGTACATGGTTCCCCTCTTTTATGCTTTTCAAATGTTTTTGGGTGATTCATATGTGCTAAATGTTTTCAAGTTTTCAATACACAAATACTATGGTTTATATTAAACACTACGATTTCAATAATGTGAACGAACTTGTTGGTGCGTTAGTCGAAATACGAATGACATTCATTAGCTATGGCCAAGCCGACCCGTAGTAAGTTATGGTACCATAGGACCTGACAAATCCCGTTATCGGGCTATTCACTGGAATTTGGTGGGTAGTTTGGGGTAACGACCGAATCTGTTATTTTAACAAACCCTTTGGTGGTTTGTTAGTCGATTTAAAGATACCTTTTGGTGGTATAGATGAGTCACACAGGTTTGAATGTGTTTACCAAAACGACCAAAAGTTCTCACAATTAAAACATGGACGATTGACGATTAGTTTATAACAAAGACGAATGGACGATTGGATGATGATTTGTTTTTAACACGACGAGTGATTACACGGTCGAATTGGACGATTGGTTTATGGTAAGTGATTAGATAACGAGACGGGTATAATGTGATAAAAGCATGGTGGATAGGCCGCTGGTACTTCCTATATATAAGTGCTTTTATCATATTACATTCCGTGGCGTTATTTTTGTCACTTGGACGATTATTTTCAAATATGTCACACAACGATGTTTACATGATGGTATAAACCATACAAGTTTTCTATCAAGACGATTTACCAATTGGTTTACAAAAGCAAATGTCCTAGTCAAGATTCATGGCAACGAGGTTTCAAAAATTTTAACCAACGTATTTTAGTTGGTTAATTATATTGCATGACCAAACACTTTTCAATAAAAGGTTTTCACTACTCGACTCTAGTAGTCGTGCGAGGTAATGCAACATGTATACATGCCATGAATCTGACATACTAAAAAAACCTATGTACTCGCCGGTATTTTTATGCTGACTATCTTTTCACATATGTTTCAGGAAATAATGTTTGACGATGGTGATGCATGTTTCACTTAGGATCGAAAGCGGGCCTTAGTATTAATAAAACAAGAAAGACAATTATTATGTTTGTTTAGTTTGTTTCTTTCGTGTTAAATTCCAAGACAATATAACTATATAATCAATGTTTAATATTCGAGAAAACGAAATTTCTAATTACCATGTGTTGTTGAAACAATCTGTTAACGTGACTCCCAAGTGTTTCCGCCGCATGTTGTTTTTACGTGATTTGGGGTGTTACAGGTTGGTATCAGAGCATATGGTTATAGGGAATTAGGTTATTAGTAATACTTTGACCTAGTCTATAACCTTTCTAGGACCCCAACGCGAGTTTACTTGCATTTGGAATTTAAAACACTACCATCACCTATTCTTAGGTGAATACCAAAAACAATACAAAATCACAAATTCATTTCGAAAACCTTTATACAAGAAAATCATATATCCTTAGATGAATCTCTTTTGGCGTTGTGCCTCCCAAAGTTTTCAAAATCTCGTCAAAGTTTGGGTTTTAATAACGTGAACACGTGCAATATGGAAGGGTGGATGCCTGTACCCCGAGTTTTCAGTCTAAGGCTAGATTGTTCGTACAAATTCACTTAATCAGACAAGTCACTCTTACCTGGGAACTCTTGGAGTGAGTGTCCACTTATAGGCTAACGCATGTCTTCTCGATACATTATAAAGACCCAATTACTTTGATCAGTCAACGTGTGTCATTTGTATGTTTTGAGAAACGAACGAATGACCACAATCCTTATGTTTTGTTGATATTTTCAATACTTCTCTTGTTTATCCGAATGTCAATCTCACACATTTCTCATTTTTCTTGTTCCTTTAGAATGCCTCCTAGACGCGATCAAACTCAAGATGCTGCAATAGCAGCCTTAGTCGCTCAACAAATCGCTGCTATACTTCCGAACCTTGTCACTCAGATGAATCAAACAAACAACAATAACAATAACAATGCTCAGTGCAACTATAAGACATTCAGTTTGGCTAAACCGCTTAAATTCTCTGGGTCTGAAGGAGCTACGGGACTCCTACAATGGTTCGAGAGTCTGGAAAGCACATTCCGACATGTTCAATGCCCAAACGAGCGGAAGGCTGAGTTTGCATCTAGTGTCTTTGAAAAAGGGCACTGATATGGTGGAATGGTGTGATGAGAGACCGGGGTGCCGATGTGGTTATGGCTCAAACCTGGGAAGAGCTTCGAGCTCTAATGATGAAGGAGTTCTGTCCTCTTCATGAATTAGGCATTGGAAAGAGAATTTGATGATTTTAAGCAAGATGGTGGAAACACCGTGCTTACACGGATCGATACGAGGAGTTAAGCTTACTGTGCCCCACAATGGTTACCCCACTAGATAAAGCTATTGAGAAGTATATCGTGGTCTGCCCGACCCTGTGCAAGATATTGTTACTGGTAGTAACCCTACCACTGTTCGTCAGGCCATCGATTTGGCTGCAACCCTGACTGAGTCTCAGGTCAGAAAGGGTAAGTTGTTTCGCAAGGGTGACAAGAAACAGGCAGCCAAGACCACCCAAGACAAAGAGAAAGACAAGAAGAAGAAAGCCGAGTCGTCGAGGAAGTCAAGGAAGCGTAACGCTTCCCAAAACTTTGCAGTCATTGCTTAGCCGAATCAAGCCCCACAGAACCAACCAGCACAACCTCCTGCAAGGAGACCATATGCTGGCACCGCACCGCTGTGTAATCGGTGCAATGGTCATCATCAAGCTCATATAGCTTGTCGACAGTGTACATCTTGTGGGAAACTTGGCCACACGGCCAATATCTGTCGAACTGCTCGAATCAAGCTGCACAGAACCCAGTACATCCTCAAGGAAATGCTGCTAGACCTCCATTCCCACCTGGTTCTTGCTACAACTGTGGTGAGATGGGTCACTACATAAACAACTGTCCAAGGCTAGCAAACGCAAATGTCAATCCCGCTCATGGACGAGCATTCAACCTGAATGCTAACGAGGCTCGTGCTGACAATGAAGTTGTCAATGGTACGTTCCTTTTTAACAACCATCATGCTTCTATTCTTTTCGATTCGGGTGCCGATAGAAGTTTTGTGTCATTAGCTTTCGAACCCTTGCTTTCAAAGCCTAGAATTAAACTAGGAAAGCCCATGATAGTCATTTTTTGCTAGTGGTGAACCTCTTGTTCTTGATTATGTTATTCACGATTGCAAGTTGAATCTTAAGAACCATTTGTTTTCTATTGACCTCATACCGATGCAACTTGGAAGCTTTGATATTATCGTAGGAATGGATTGGTCAACCAAATATCATGCTGAAGTTATCTGTTTCGACAAGATTGTTCGTATACCTCTTCCATCTGGCGAAATCCTAGAGGTTCATGGAGAGAAACCCTCAAGTAGTCTAAAACTCATGACCTGTACCCAAGCCTAAAAATACCTACGAAAGAATTACATAGCTTTCTTGGCACATATAATAAAAGAGAAAGGTAAGGGTAAAACTATTCAAGATATTCCCATTTTAGGGGTTATCCTGAGGTATTTCTTGAAGAGCTAACAGGGTTACCCCCAGCACGATAAGTTGAGTTCCGTATTGACCTTGTACCTGGTGCGAACCCCATAGCCAAATCACCTTACCGCCTTGCACCGTCTGAGATGCAAGAGTTATCGAAACAACTCCAAGAGCTTTCTGACAAAGGATTCATTCGTCCGAGTTATTCACCTTGGGGCGGTCTTGTCCTATTTGTGAAAAAGAAGGATGGATCCTTCCACATATGTATCGATTATCGTGAGCTCAACAAGCTCACAATCAAGAATCGATATCCCCTACCTCGCATTGACGATCTCTTTGATCAGCTACAAGGTGCTACTTGCTTTTCAAAGATTGATCTACGTTCTGGGTATCATCAACTTCGCGTGGTCGAAGAAGATATTCCCAAGACTGCTTTTCGCACACGATATGGTCACTATGAGTTCACTGTCATGCCCTTCGGTTTGACAAATGCTCCTGCTACATTCATGGACTTAATGAATCGGGTTTGTAAACCTTATTTAGATAAGTTCATCATTGTATTCATCGACGACATTCTCATTTATTCTAAGTCTCGAGTGTAGCACGAGCAACATCTTCGCCTGACAATGGAACTTCTTAAACGAGAACAACTTTATGCCAAATTTTCCAAATGTCAATTTTGGCTTAAAGAAGTTTAGTTTTTGGGTCATATAGTCAATAAACAAGGTACTCATGTGGATCCTTCCAAAATCACTGCGATTAAGGATTTGAATACACCCACTACTCCCACGGAAGTTCGTTCATTTCTTGGTCTTGCTGGATATTACCAACGATTCATCATGAACTTTGCAAAGATCGCGGTTCCCCTTACTACTTTGACTCAGAAGAATAAGCCTTTTGAGTGGGGACCCAAGCAAGAGTAAGCTTTTCAAACTCTGAAACAAAAACTCTGTGATGCTCCTATTCTATCTTTACCCGATGGCAACGACGATTTCGTTGTCTATTGTGACGCATCAAATCTTGCCCTTGGTTATGTTCTTATGCAACGAGGTAAAGTCATAGCCTACACGTCAAGGTAATTGAAAATCCACGAGAAGAACTACACAACTCATGATCTTGAGTTAGGTGTTGTAGTTTTTGCTCTCAAGATTTGGAGACACTCCCTATACGGTACAAAGTTGTGGTTTTCACAGACCACAAAAGTCTCTAGCATATATTCAATCAAAAGGAGTTGAACATGAGACAACGACGTTGGGTCGAACTCCTAAACGACTACGACTGCGAGATTCGCTACCATCCTGGCAAGGCGAATGTTGTGGCTGATGCTCTTAGTCGTAAGGAACGTGTCAAACTTCATTATGTTTGAATTCAATCTGATATCCAGACACATATCTTCCAAGCTCAACGTACTTGTATTACACAAGGCATGATGGGTAATGAATTACCGCATCAACTTGAGCTTCTACTCGAAACGAAAGACAACGGGTTGCTTTATTTCAAGAATCGTTTATGGATTCCAAGTCAAGACAATCTTCGCATCTTATTGATGGATGAATCTCATAAATCTCATCACTCTATTCATCTTGGCACTGACAAAATGTACAAGGATCTTCGTACTCAGTTTTGGTGGCCGGGTATGAAGACAGACGTTGCCTTGTATGTATCCAAATGCCTAACTTGTCTCAAAGTCAAGGCTGAACATCAACGCCCATCTGGTTTGCTTCAACAACCAGAGATTCCGGTATGGAAGTGGGAGAACAGTGCAATGGATCTCATCACTAAGTTACCGTACACATCTAGAGGTCATGATGCCATTTGGGTAATCATTGATTGTCTAACAAAATCAGCACACTTTATAGCGATTCGTGAAGATTTCTCTGCTGACAAGCTCGCCAAAATCTATGTTGATGAGATTGTGTCTCGTCATGGTGTTCCGTTGAACATTATCTCCGATCGTGATGCTCGATTCTCATCCCATTTTTGGAAGACCATGCAATCTGCCATGGGTACCAAACTCAATCTGAGCACTGATTATCATCCTCAAATAGATGGTCAATCTGAGAGAAGATTCAAATACTGAAGGATATGCTTAGAGCTTGCGTAATCGACTTTGGTGGTAGTTGGGATTCGCATCTACCGTTGGTTGAATTCTTTTACAACAATAGTTATCATGCTAGCATCAACATGGCGCCTTTCGAAGCTCTTTATAGTCGAAAATAGCCTTTCACCTGTCTGTTGGATTGAGATCGTGAAGCCCAGCTTACTGGACCCGAACTCATTCATGACCCAACAGACAAAGTCAAGAAAATTCGCGATAACCTTCTGACAGCTAGAAGCCGTCAAAAGAGTTATGTGGACAAGCGACGCAAGCCCTTAGAATTCCAAGTTGGTGATCACATCCTACTCAAGGTCTCCCTTGGAAAGGAGTGGTCAGATTTGGAAAGAAAGGAAAACTTGCACCACGATACATTGGACCATTTAAGATCGTCGAGAAAAATCGGAAAGGTGGCCTACCGACTTGAGCTACCTCCTAAACTCGGGAATATTCACCCAATCATTCCACGTGTCCAATCTCAAAAAGTTTTTAGCCGATACAAGTCTCCACATTCCACACGATGAAATTCACGTTGATGACACTATGACTTTGTTGAGAAACCTGTGGAGATAATGGACCGTGAAGTCAAGAAACTCAAGCGAAGACGAATACCGATTGTTAAAGTTCGCTGGAATCCAAATGTGGCCCAAAATTTAATTGGGAACGAGAGGATCAAATGAAAGCAAATACCCACATTTGTTTACACAAGTTTCCTCTAATTAAATTTCGGGACGAAATTTCCTAAAGTAGGGGATACTGTAACATTAGCCAAATTCCCAAAATTTAGATCTTTTATTCGAGTTAGTTTTCATAATTTGTTTTCAAGTTTTGAAGTCGTAAGCCAAAACCAAGGTTGTATATTTTCGGTCATTTCCAAAATTAATAAACTTTCATATTTTATTCACGCTTTTTTTGTAACAAATGTCATACTCGCACTTTCATTCATGCCTTGTTTTCTTATTTCAAAGTCCTGTGACCCAAACGAAACGTTATTATGACATTCGCGGAATCGAAACCCAAGTCGCACACACTTCACACCATTTTTTTCCCAAACAATAAACTATGGGGTCAAAATATCATACGGTGAAAGTTCAAGTCAAGGGACTAAAAATACAAATAACCTAAACTTACCACATGATGCCACCTAGCAAGACACTAATCACTTCACTCTTGGACACTTGTTAACCTTTTAGAACATCATAGGACACTAATAAATCCTAAGACATTTGTCTTGTTCATATTTTGCCACCTTTCACCACTTTGTCACACTTATTCTAGTGTTGACATATAAGGGGACACTAATCCTCATCTTAGAACACATTGGGACACTTGTCTTAACCTACTTAACCCCCCTTCACTATAAATAGAACCACTTTGGTCACCATTTTTTTCACACCAACTCAAAATACAAACATATCACTTAAGAAGTTTTGCAAAAATTTGTCCATCCTTCCTTTGAGCTTTCTCTTCTAGTCTTTACCCTAAAGTTAGTAAGTTCCTATCCCATACTCTTTCAATAAAATAGTTTCGTAGTTTATTTCTGTCCAAACCTATATTTTTACGCTTAATAAAAATTATAACGGGAACACATAAGTGTTTTTCCTGTTTTGGACAGATTCTGTGTTGTTACTTTAAACATCCGTCACTTGGTCAAAACTTAACCAAACAAAGTAAAATCTTACATTTTGATTAAGTTGGCTGAAATACGATTTCAACGATGTATAATACATCGCAAAACATTTCCGTTTGGACCCTCAACCGTTTAAAACAAAACTGAAGGTCAAAACAAAATGATCTGTAAAGATCAGCGTTATTAACCATCTTTCGGGTTCCAAACAGATAATTTTTCTATATGAAAGTTATAGAACGGACTTTGATTTACTATTCTAGAAATTTTCATAATTTTTCGACAACGTTTACTATTTTTAAAGTTTTTACAAAAACAACACAACAAGCGGTCAAATTATTATCTTTAAAAACATTTAAACATCTTCAAAATCTCAATGTTTCCATAGACCCACATTCATCCACAAACATCATTCCTAGGAAACACTTGAGCTTTGTAAACACATTCCAATCAGAATATAAGGTTTAACAAACCATATTACACGAGTTCCTCCACTCGTTTGGTTATAAACCTCATTCTATCCAATCTTCCGCTTAAGTCATGTTGTGCACTATTTTCGTTTTAGGTCTTTCTTCTAAGGATCATTTTAAGCGTTGTAAACAAGGATACTTTGGAGCTTTTACGCAATGTGTGAGTACATAGTTCCCCTCTTTTATGATTTTCAAATGTTTTGGGGTGATTCATATGTGCTAAATGTTTTCAAGTTTTCAATACACAAATGCTATGGTTTATATTAAACACTACGATTTCAATCATGTGACCGAACTTGTTGGTGCGTTAGTCGAAATACGAATGACATTCATTACCTATGGCCAAGCCGACTAGTAGTAAGTTATGGTACCATTGGACGGGGCCTTAGTATTAATAAAACAAGAAACACAATTATTATGTTTGTTTAGTTTGTTTCTTTCGTGTTAAATTCCAAGACAATATAACTATATAATCAATGTTTAATATTCGAGAAAACGAAATTTCTAATTACCATGTGTGTTGAAACAATCTGTTAACGTGACTCCCCACGTGTTTCCACCGCGTGTTGTTTTTACGCGATTTGGATGTTACATGATCTCTAAACTCTGCCTTCCAAAAGTCTGATGATAAAAAGCCAAAATACTCTATCCGCGGTTTGGTCAATACTATCACAGTTTAGATCCTCTGATCTCTAAACTCTTCCTTCCAAAAGTCTGATACCTTTGCATCATCTGTTACAACAATTGCCAAAGGTCTGATAGAAGAAAAGGAGCAGAGCTTAGCCATCAGAGTTTAGCTTATTTGTTTTTAATTTCAATGTAACAGTGCTTTTGCAGTAACAGTTGTTAGGAACAGTGTTTCAAGTTATTTATTTTCTTGTTAGATGTCATTATCAACCCTGACGTCATCAAAGATGCTCAGAGGTTAGATAGTTAGTATAAATAGTAGTGTCGATGTAAAAGTAGATTTCGTCTTCTTAAAAAGATCTTTACACCAATCATCTTCTTCCATTTTCTGTACTATCAAACGATTGCAATAGGCTGAGGGGGAGTTTGTGAATCACATGCAAAGTATTCATTCTTGAAGCATGATGATGATGAAAACAAACGACCTTTACTTGTAGTAAAAGTTTTCCATTCTATTCCGCTGCATTTACTTTAAAAATAAATCAAACTCAGATCCTAACAATTGTTATCAGAGCTTTGGTCAATCAAAATTTATTAATATCAATTTGATTTGAAAGATCAGCTCTCCTGCTAATTAGTTTGATCGTTTTACTTGAATACAGAGTTTTATTACGTTCAAAGTTTTTTAAACACAAATTGTTGTAAACAAGCAGAAATGTCTCAAAACACACAAGAATCCAACATTGGATCAATGTTTAAACCACCGATGCTAAAATGAAATGAATATTTTATATGACAGCGTCGGGTGGGTCACATTTTAGCTCAACCGGTTGATCCGTTGTATATGGACCACATGTTCCTATGGTTCCCAGTACAGAGGATCCCAATACTCAAGTGCTAAAAAATCCTGAAAATTACTCCGAGCAGGATTTCCAGAAAATAGAATTGGATGCTAAGGCATTTAGCATTGTTGCATATGCTTTACTCAATGAAATCTATGCTGGATTGCTCCACTGCAATAGTGAAAAGAAGTTATGGAATGCACTGAAAGAGCAATTCGGTGGTACTGAAGAAGTGATCGAAAACAATAGAGAAGTTCTGAATCAACAGTATGAAACATTTTGTCACGTAAAAGGTGAGTCGTTAACACAACAGTTCGAACATTTTAGCTGTCTCATCAGTGAATTGAAACTGGTTAATGTGGAATTTCCTAATTCGACTGTCAATAGTCGTTTCTTAAGATCGTTACCAGAAAAATGGGAGACTGTAGCTTACGTTACTCGAACATCTGTTGGGTTTAAAGAAATGTCCCTCACACAACTTCATGGTCGACTCCTCACTTATGAGAGAGAGTTGAACCGGAAAAAGAAGTTGCAAGAGTCAGGGAAAGCAACAGAAGACTATACCTTGGGTAACACTGCTCTTTATAGTCGTGAAGAGGGTTCTGGCAATGGAAAGGATCAGGGTTATGATCATTTTATTGATATAACCTCTGGAGGAAACTGTAACTTTGATTCTCATCCTCCCAACTATGCTTTTACTGCTAGTGGGGAATGCCAAACCTCTGATAATCTCTCTTTTGAATTAAATGATCTTCAGCATTTTGATCCAAATGACTTAGAAGAAATGGACATTTTACATCAAGTTGCTTTGCTAAGTGTGAGAGCAAGCAGGTTTTACAAAAGAACTGGTAGAAATTATCCAGGGTTGCATGGGGGTCAAAGGTTGGGTTAGACAAATCAAAAATCAAGTGCTGTAAATGTAACAGGCTTGGACACTTTGCCAGAGAATGTAGATCTCAGATTTCGGGACCAATTGTGACACATCCTGGCCCTTGACCTCAGCACACACAAAGCACTGCCCAAAATTCCCAATATACCCTTGTTCATCAAGTGCAAAACACTGCTCACTAAGCACACCCTGCTGCCACTGTTCCTGTGCATTATGTCCAAACCACTGTTCCACAAATTCAGTATGTCCAAACATCAACACCTCAAGTGCATGTGCAAAAAGCACCACAAACTACTCAAACTACTCAAACCACTGCTCCAGCAGAGGTCAACTAGCAAAGCTTTTTCACACAAGGCTTTGTGGATTGGAGTAGCTTGCCTGAGGATTTAACTGATAGAAAACTTTGCTCTTATGGCCAAAAATGATTTACGACATGAAAATTTTTGTTTAATGGCCTTAGAGACAATTGTTAAAGGTGATGAGTCTGTGGAACAGGTATCTAAGTCTGTTGAAAGTCAAAATTGTGATGAAGCAGTGGTTACACCAGTGATTACTGAAAACAATGTTGATGAAGAAAAGAACTCTCTATCTGATCCATGGGATTCAAAGGAAGGTGAAGATGATTGTGATTGTGCTCTTATGGCTGCTTCTAAGGGAGCTTCTACTTGCCTTACAGTTTATGGTATGTAGATAGTGGATGCTTCAGGCACATGACAGGATGTAGAGCCCTTCTCAAAGACTTTTTGGCTCTTGGAGGGGGTGATATATCTTTTGGTAACAATTCAAAAGGGAAGGTGTTGGGTTCAGGGTGTGTCTAGGCTCGGAATCTCAAAGTTGAAAATGTGATTTTAATTAACAATCTAAAATTCAATCTTCTGAGTGTCTCTCGAATGAGTGATAAAGGATATGGTTCCTTCTTAACAAAGAAAACTTGTCAAATTGTAGGACCATAGGTTCTTAAAAGGATTGATCAGATTATTACTGAGAGCAAAGCACAACTTTTTGTTCATAGAAGTGGCAATGTGTATGTGGTTGATATGTTGAACGATAATCCTATGTCTAATACATGCCTGTTCTCAGTTGCATCCAGCAAAGAAACAGAGTTATGGCATAGAAGACTTGCGCACACAAATCTGAAAACAATCACCACTCTCTCTAAAAATTGTCTTGTCAGAGGTTTACCACATAAACAATTTACTTGTGAAGAACATTGTGTTTCCTGTTTAAAAGGTAAACAACATAAAAGTTCTTACAAGTCAATTGAAGAGTCCAAAACAACCCAGTGTTTGCAATTGCTGCACATAGATTCGTTTGGCCCTGTAAAAATCATGAGTTTAATGAAGAAAAGATTTTGTTTAGTCATTGTTGATGATTTTTCAAGGTTTACATGGACCTTTTTTTTACACTCCAAAGATGAACAACTGGTATATTGCAAAATATTGTCAAACAAGTTGAAAAGCAATATGACCTGCCTGTAAATATTTTTAGGAGTGATAATGGGACAGAGTTTAGAAATAAGGAGTTAGATGCCTTCTGTGAGTCAAAAGGGATTGCTAGGCAATTTAGTGTCACAATAACTCTAGAACAAAATGGGGTAGTTGAAAGGAAAAATCGAACTCTTGTTGAATCTGCAAGAACCATGCTAGCACACTCAGGTTTACCCTTGTCTTTTTGGCAGAGGTTGTACACACTGCTTGTTATGTTCAAAACAGAGTTTTGATTAATCCTAGGCATCAAAAGACTGCTTATAAACTGCTTTACAAAATCAAACCTCTGATCTCATATTTCAAAGTTTTTGGTTGTCCTTGTTTTATTTTGAACTTAAAAGATTCCATCTCCAAGTTTGCAGCCAAAGTTGACTGTGGTTATTTTCTGGATACTCAACCACTGCCAATGCCTATAGAGTTTTTAACTCTAGGACCAAGTGTGAGAAACTCTGAATGTTAAGTTCATGAACTTTCATCTTTGAAAATCCCAGAAAATCCTGCTGAATTGTTTGATCTAGATAAATTTACTTTTGAAGATGTGTCTGTCAAGACTAACACTGCAGGTATATAATAGTCATCACCACAAGAGCAAGGATATGGTTGCATTCTTCCAAATTTCAAGATCTGTCATTCAAAGCAGATGTTAGTAACAATGGTGAAAACTCTACTGGTTCAACAGTGGTTAATTCCAATCCTCTGCTAGCTCTCAAAACCAAAACACTGTTGATAAAAATCCATCAAATTTGGATAAAAATCAACAAATATTCACTACTATACCACCCATACCATCACCTCCATTCCAATCAGAGATGGACCATCAAATTCACTAACAGAGGTTAGCTCAATGATACACATTTGCAAGCTTACCTCAAAATGCACTTGTCCCATATTAAGGTGATTTGATCTTCCTCAAAAGTCATCCATTGGATCAAGTTATTGGCAACATAAATGAGGGAGAGCTCACAAGAAGCCAATCCCAAAACATTTGCCTCTTTGCTGGCTTTTTATCACTCATCCAACCTGTCAAGTACCAAGAAGCACTGAAAGACAATAGTTGGGTAGAGGCTATGCAAGAGGAGCTCCTTCAGTTTAGAAGACAACAAGTTTGGAAACTTGTACCATTGCCCAAGGATGTGAGTCCAATTGGCACAAAGTGGATCTTCAAGAACAAAACAGATGAAAGGGGTATTGTTGTCAAGAACAAAGCAAGGCTCGTGGTTCAAGGCTACAGACAGGAAGAAGGCATTGACTATGATGAAACCTTTGCTCCTGTAGCAAGGTTAGAAGCCATCAGACTGTTCTTAGCTTTTGCTGCTAACCACAACATCAAAGTGTTTCCAATGGACATCAAAAGTGTATTCCTGTATGAAAAGATCAAGGAAGAAGTGTATGTGTGTCAACCTCCTGGATTTGAAGATCCATTTCATCCTGATCATGTGTACAGGTTAAACAAAGCACTATATGGTCTTAAACAAGCACCAAGAGCCTGGTATGAAACTCTATCCACTTTTCTCTTATCCATAGGTTTTTCAAGAGGTAAAATTAATAAAACCTTTTTTTAAAATGGAAAGGAAAATGTCCAAATTTATGTGGATGACATTATTTTTGGATCCACATGCACTGCCATGTGTGAAGAGTTCAGAAAACTCATGGCAGCAGAGTTTGAAATGAGTGCAATGGGTGAGTTGCAATGTTTCCTTGTTTACAAGTCAAACAAATGCACAATGACACTTTCATCCATCAAAACAAGTATGTCAAAGAACTGCTTAAAAGGTTTGATATGGATGATTGTAAACCTTCCAGCACACCCATGGCAACTTCAAAGCTGGTCACTATTATTGATAAAGATGACTTGGTTGATCAAACACTCTATAGAAGCATGATTTGGTCTTTATTGTACCTAACTGCTTCCAGGCCAGACATCATGTTTGCAACATGTGTTTGTGCCAGATCCCAGTCACAACCTAGAAAGTCTGATCTATTGCTGTCAAAAGGATATTCAGGTACATAAAAGGTGCTCCCACACTTGGTATCTAGTATCCAGCTAATGGAAATATTGAGCTTTCAGGTTACTCAGATAGTGATTTTGCTGGATGCAAGACAACAAGGAAGTCCACATCAGGAGGTGTCCAATTCCTAGGTGATTGCCTAGTATCTTGGCAAAGTAAAAAGTAAGTTGCAGTTTCCACATCCACCGCTGAGGCAGAATACATTGCTGCTGCAAGTTGCACTGCACAAATCCTGTCGCTTCAAAATCAACTTTTGGATTTTGGTATCACTGCTTTAAAGACTCCTCTCAAAATTGACAGTTAAGCAGCAGAAAATATCATCAAAAATCCTGTCTCTCATTCACAACAAAACACATTGACATCAGACATCACTTTGTGAGGGATTGCTATGTAAAAGGTTTGATTTCTTTACAACATGTCCATACCAAGGATCAGCTAGCAGATGTTCTAACAAAAGCATTGGATACATCTACTTTTGAAAGCTTGATCTCTAGGATTGGAATGCTAAACATGGATTAAAAACAATTTTCCTGGTGATCCATGTGTAAATAGTATCAAAATGTTTTCAGAAAATTAAAACTTCTCCTTAAAAATAGCTTAAAATTGATTTTTTCAATAAATCCTTAAAGTCTGTTGCAAACCACTGATAACATCAAAACACTGGTCGTTTAGTAAAGTCTATCCACTGTCAAAGTGTATCCTTGATTGTGTTAAAACACCGTTCCCATCCACTACCCATATTCTCAACAGTGTTTGACATAACAATTGTCTTCCATGTCAATCAGAGGTTACACGTGGACAAACGTTATTCGTCTGTTGTTTGCTCAGATGACACGTCATCATCACTTTTTCAAAACCCTATAAAAACCCTGTTTTATCCATAACAGAGGTTCACCTTGCCGTATCAAATTCAAAATTCTCAAATCAATTTTTCTCTCAATCATGGCACACAAAGCTAAATCAAAAGCAAAATCTCAACCAGAACCACCTCCTTTTAAGCTCATAATCAAAACTCCTCACAACTATACCACAATTCTTGAGGTAATTGATTCTAACACAAGATATCATTCAATGATAAAAATATTGAAAGAATCAAATTTTTAAACATGTTAACCATCAAAGCCCCTATCTATCAAGATGCACAGCGGCAATTTTGGGCAAACGCAAAGGTTCATTCACAAAAGGATGTTCCTTATGCTATCAAATCAAAAGCGGGCAAAACACTGATGCTTATTAGCCCTCAATCAATTTCTCAAGTTTTTAACTGAATGATATGGCACATCCTATGTCATTCTCTACGAATGAGATGCATGATGAATTTGTGGAAAGAGGTTACATTGGGCAACTCAAAAGTATGACCATCTATAAACCCAATTTTCCTGCTGAGATGAGATTTTTCTTTCACACTCTTCTAACATGTCTCTCAGTAAAGACCATAACTTTAAATGAAATACCATTGAACATTCAGTATCTGGGTTATGCAATTTTAACTGGATCAGATTTTAATTTTTCTCAGATATTGTTCAATGATCTTGTGGCAAATTTTAATAACATTGCAAAAAGGAAAGCTCTTTGGATACATCCATGATTCATGAGTGTTTATCTTCAAAATCAGTTACCTGATGCTGATGTTAAACAAGGCCCTGTTACAAATCCAAGCGGCCTAACTCATGAAACTTTTACTAGAATAACAAATTAAGATAAAGTTTCCAAAACAAAAGTAGAGGAGGCTGAGCAAGCTTTACAAGAACAAGTTGTTCAATCTCAACTTCCTACTACTGAGCCCACTGCTCCTGGTGTTCAGGGCTCTGCAACCACTGCCCTGAAACCCACACCAGCAATCTCTGAAAAGAAACCAAAGAAAATATCCAGAAAACCCACCAAACCCAAAAAGGGCCCTCTAGAAGATGAGATCCCACAGGTTAACCCAGTGATAACACAAAAATCACTTGAAAACACTGCTGCTACTTCTTCACAACAGATGTTAGAATCTCAACCTGGCTTTGAAACTCCTCCTTCTTCCTCACAAAAGGAAAATGTTGTAACACAGGGACACCAAAATAAGAAGCTCTGGATCCACTTGGTTCCATCTTCCACAGCCCCTCTCCCAGGGCAATGTATGTTTCTTCACCACAACATTCACCAACAATATTGCCTTTGCTAAATGCAATTGATCTAGAACAGACATTAACCAGTTCTTCTCAACAACCCATCAATGAGAATATACTTCAACAAGTGACTGGGTCTGGTTCTGTAGGTATTGCTAGCCCATCAGCAAACGAAGAGGATACATACCTTGGTTACATGTAACCCTTGGTGATAGTTCAACAAGAGTAGCTACTACAATTGAGCAACTACCAAGTTTTCAATTGGATAGTGGTTACATGTATAAGACTCTTTTGAAGGCAACTACTATTGAGGCTACCAAGGTAACCTCTGTTCCAATGGGAAGTCCCCAATACCAAGAAAAAGGGGCATCTATGTTTGAAACAGGGGTTAAGACTCTTGTTCATGATAACATAGATATAAATACCTTTTCTGGTAGGAGTTCAGGTGATCCTATTAAATTAGGTGATGATCTAAAATACAAGGATTTGACGGAGAGAATTACCAAAATTGAAAGCTCTATGGATGAAATCAAGGATTTACTGAAGCAGTTGTTAGCTACAGAGAGCCAACCCTCTGTCCTATCCACTGACGACCTCAAAGAATCCTCAAACCCTCTGTTTCAACAACAAAAGTATTTTGCTGATCTTCAACACAAGCATCAGATGCAAGAACTTCGAAACATGGTTGATGCCAGGTATATGGATACAACTGCAGATATCAAGGCAATCAAGTCTCAACTCCTTCAAACCACTGGTACTCCTTCTCCTACAGTTATCTTGGTCAACACCTAATGATGCCAAAAAGGGGGAGATACCTTTAAAGAAAGAAGTGCTAAAGCTTAATGACAAAGATGCACGTCCAATAGTGGTTATCCCTAAGCCAGATGGTTCTAAAAGGATTGATGAAACAGATAACACTTTGCAAGGGAAAAGGAGAATACAAAGAAGAGGGCAATGGTTGAGAGCAGGGCATTGGTGGAGAAAAAGATAGCCCTGCAAAAAGAAAAAGAAAATGTTGTGTCTTCAACAATGAAGATGCCTATTAGAAAAACAAGGCAATCAACATCAACATCCATTCCTTCTAAGACAGCTGCTATCCCAACCATATCTTCTGCTCCCTCAAAAACACTTACACCTCTTTCTTCAAAAGCAATTGATAAACAAATCCCAACAGATGTTACAACAACTATAGTGTCAACATCTGTTGATACAGCAGAGGCTATAACAAATGTTAATCCAACCACTGCTATGGTAACCTTTCCAACTTCCACCATATCTCTACCCACACCCACAAGAATACCACAACCACAATCACCTGATCTCAAGTTCAAGAGGAGAAAACCCACAAATGTTATACTTGATGACAAGATCATCCCTTCTCCTATACCTGTGTCATCAAAACCAGTGTCCACCGCAACAGTCACTAAATTTCCTTCTTCTCAAATTACTAAAGTGCCCATTGCCACTCAATTTCCTCTGGAATTACAAGCTATCAAATCAGAAATCAGATCTTTCTTTTCACAAGAAGATCCAGATAAAAGGGAATTCCCATCTCTGAAAGGTTATCCCAAACCAAGAAACTTGGAAGAATACGAGAAGCTTAAAGTTAAACAAGCTGAAGATATCACCAAGAGGGATACTCAGGGAAAGTCTGACAGAGTAATAAAAATTACTAGCAATTTCAGTTGAGCAAAGTCAGAAGTATAGAAGACTATGCAAGAGACTTATCCAAAAATCTGTCAGAGAGAGAAGACAAAAGCCTTAAAGAAGATTACATCAATCACATCATGGAAACCAAGTTGTATAAGGCTACAAGGGCACAATTCAAAGACTGGTTTGTGAGAGAGTTGGAAGAAGAAGTACAAGAATGCAAGATATGCTAAAAGATTCTCTCAAAAAGCCAACTCCTCCTGATTGGAATAAACACAAGAAGGTGCCTGACAAGAACTTGAAGTTAGGAAGAATGAAGGAAGAGTTGATTGCGAAACTATCGGTCGAAGAACTAAATCATGAGGTGGACAGAGGTTAAAGTGGTTGAAACGTACAAATGGCTTGAGAAAAGAAGAAAAATTGATCCATCATTGCCAAAGAAGCCAGAGTATCCAGCAGAGGATGCAGCTCAATAGACCCAACACTCTTCAAAACCATCTGAAACATCTGCTATATCAATTCTGGCACTGAATCAAAGAAAAAGGCAAAGGGATATGGTAGAAGAAGACAAAAGAGTGTTTGAGCACATAAAGGAAGGGATCCAAAATATGATTGACTTCCATACTGATGAGACAAGTCAAAAGCTTGCAGAAGATCTGTCTCAAATGGCACAACAAACAATTCTACCTACCTCAACAATAACTTTCCATCCTAGAAAGCCATCAGACCCAAAAATTCTAAAGTGGAAAGTTGACAAAAACTCCCACGAATTGACATTGCTCAAGTCTGATGGCAAAGCTACCAAGATGAGAATGGAGGATGCATATGGGCAGTGTGTAGAAGACCTCCAAGAACTTTTGGATCTGGTGCTTGAAAAGGATTATGATGATGAGGAATCTCTGTGTTTTGAATTACAGTTTAAAGGCCAAATCAGAGATCTCCTGTTGAGGAATAAAGACCAAGAATAAAAGGGTTTTTGGCATCATCTGTTCCAGGGGGAAATTGTTGGGATTGAACCCTTTACAAAGGAACAGATGATAAAAAGCCAAAATACTCTATCCACGGTTTGGTCAATACTATCATAGTTTAGATCCTCTGATCTCTAAACTCTTCCTTCCAAAAGTCTGATACCTTTGCATCATCTGTTACAACAATTGCCAAAGGTCTAATAGAAGAAAAAGAGCAGAGCTTAGCCATCAAATTTTAGCTTATTTGTTTATAATTTCAATGTAACAGTGCTTTTGCACTAACAGTTGTTAGGGAACAGTGTTTCTAGTTAGTTATTCTTATTAGATGTCACTATCAACCCTGACGTCATCAAAGATGATCAGAGCTTAGATAGTTAGTATAAATAGTAGTGTCGATGTAACATTACATTTCGTCTTCTTAAAAAGATCTTTACACCAATCATCTTCTTCCATTTTCTGTACTATCAAACGATTGCCATAGGCTGAGGGGAGTTTGTGAATCACATGCAAAGTATACATACTTGAAAGCATGATGATGATGTAAACAAACGACCTTTACTTGTAGTAAAAGTTTTCCATTCTATTCCGCTGCATTTACTTTAAAACTTAAATCAAACTCGGATCCTAACAATACTAGAATGATATAGTAAGTTTACAATTACGTTTCATATCACATAAAGGTGAAATCATAGGTACTTGATAATTCTAAGAAATTCTATTGTAATGACCGATGTATAAAATAATAGTTATTTGCTATTTATGTTGCAGGCATAAGTGTTGTTTTTCCTTTATCATGTCATCTATGACATCGATTTTGCCTTCTAAAAATTCTAATGAGATGATAACCCAATTTAATTTCTTGACGATCTCGCCTCTCGAATTTCGCGGTTCATATGGTTGTCTACACAGACCTGGCCATGACATTGTGATAACCGCAATTTAATAGGTCAAAATCCATACACTTTAAACTGGTCGTGTTTATTTTAATTACGTGCTTTAGACTGAATTTCATTAAATTAGGTCTCATGAAGTCTAGCATAACCCGTTATCTGCATGGAATTTTCATTTTTAGGCATTGGTGATTACCATATCGATTATGCCATGCCTAATCATTTTGTTTTATCAATTTTATTTGAATTTAAACAAAAATAATACATCTTTATTCCTCCCTCTCCCTATTTTCGGCCGAACCCCACCCACACCACAAATTCTCTCTATTTTTCATGCTTAAGCTACATTCATTTGGATTAGGGAGCCTTTCTTGCATCTAGGTGGATTGGAGGATCCTTAGACTGAAGAAACTTACAAGAACATCCATTCTAAGCCATTGAAATAATCTCTAGTCTAGTATTAGTGGTAAGAACACCAAGAACCCTAAATCTTGTTTTATTGATTCTTGATGATTACAAGTATTTTACCTAGCCTTGAGATGTTATAAAAATGATTTTTTTCTATTATTACTTGAAGAATTGTTGGTACATATTTTGTGTGTTCGTCACTGTGCGAATAGGCTAGACAGACGTGTACTAAAGATTGTATAGTTAAATGTTTGAAGTTGTAAAGCTGGGACTCATACCCACGCATGAGTCATACGTGAGTATGAGGCCTTAGCTCATCCGTGCGCATGAGCTCATGCTCATGGATTTGCCTATATATAGGGGCTCATACGTATAGGACCATTCAAGTTTGTGAAATCCCATTTGAGAAGGATTCAAGCTGAAGAGACGTGTTGATCTCTCTCCAGCTTGCCAATGATGTATACACTTTTGGTATTGAATGGAAGCTTTCACTTACGGTTATTATCCCGAAATTTCTACCGAATTAGTTTTATCTTATCCAAGCTGAATAGATGCTTTGTGATCTGATGAAGGTTTGCTGATTGTGGAGTTAACGTTTTACACTGATCAGTCATTCGAGTTGAGTAAAAAGTTGATTATTAAAGACGGAATTTTAGATTTTCATGGGTATTTACTGATTTGAAGTTTACTAAGTTGTTCTCCAATTTTCTATCAATTACTGGATAGGTTTTTAAAATTAGAGGGGATTGAGCTAGAGAGGTATATCAAAAACCGAATGCGGATATGGTTAACGTTGAAATGGAGAAGCTGCATTGATTAGTTTTGAGTTGATGATTATTCGTGAAGATTGCCGTTTAGCAAATGAGATGATTGGGTCAAGAACGTTGCAAACAGAGAACTGGAGTGTGGAATCATTTCAGGGGGATTACATTGGATCAAATGCAAACCTGGAACATCAATCAAGGGGGAATTAGTTAAAGATGTTGATAGCACTTGATTGAAGTTGCAGAATATTCAAACATGGCTCTCATATTTGAAGTTCAAGGTTGAATAGTGAGGTACAAGGAGGAATTTGTTGGTGCATATTTTGTGTGGCCACCACTGTGCAAATAGGCTAGATAGACCATGTATTGAATATTGTAAAACTAAATGTTGAAAATGTAAAGCTAGGACTCATACGCATGCATGAGTCATACGTGCGTATGAGGCCTTAGCTATTTGCCTATATAGAGGGGCCCATACGCATAGGACCATTTAAGTTTGTTAAATCCCATTTGAGAGGGATTCAAGCTGGAGAGATCTGTTAATGCTCTCTCCAGCTTGTCAATGATGTACACTCTTTCGGTATGGAATGGAAGCTTTTACTTATGGTTATTATCCCTAAGTTTCTACCTATTAGTTTTATCTTACCCAGTTTCCGTCTAACCGCATAGGATGCAACGGTCCAGGTTCTAACAGAAATACTTGTATGTATGATTACTGATGATAGAATAATTAAGTGATGATTGTTAATGATAACTGCTTGTTATTTTATGAACGTGATGATTTATACACAAGAGTATGTTATGAGGATGAACTTGATATATGAATATGTTCTTGAGAATATGATGATGATGTGAACATGTAGAGGATAGGAATATTGTTGTAAATATGAAACTTGATTATATGATTCAGATGGATTTGTTAAGAACATAAGTTAAAAATTTGAAATGTTTTTTTTTTAAATTTTTTAAGAAAAATATGTATTTTTTTGTGAAAATATAGAGTATGTACAAATACAAGTATTTAAATAATATAGTATTTTTATTATACAAACAAGTCTTGGATATTGTTAGATTGAAAATGTGTATATTTTTACTTAACAAAATATTTTCTATAAAATAACTATTTTATATTTGAAAACCCTATAATTTCATTCTACGAAAGTATTAACTTTTGCTAATAATTAAGTTGTTGTTTCCTTGATAACTTATGGAAATTTCAGAAAATAATAAAATTAAAACTATAATATATATATATATATATAGGGAAATGATATATAGAAAACTTATTTGTGCTAAGAAAACCTAACAAACCCTATTTATAACCATTGATCAAGATCATCCAATGGCTAATAAATTTTGAAGCTTTATTGAATTAAATTAAAGACAATGATGAGCTTACTAAGAGTACTTGAAGGGTATTTAGGTAAAATCAACAATAACTGTAGTACATTATATATATTATAATATTATAAGATTTGACAATGAGATTTGACATATATAAAGGTAGACCATTTCTCTCTCTCACACACACTATTCAACTCTATCTCTCACACAACTATCTCTCGTTTCTCTTTCTTCTCAAGAAATCAACATCTTTCCCCTATTTCTTCTCAAGAAATCAACAGATTTATTGGATTAATCAAGTCATAAACTACCCCCCAAATCATGAATATTTGAGAGAACATGGCTCAAACGAAGTTGTCATCCATGGAAGTGAATCAGGTTGGAAGATTCTTGTTTCAAAAAGAGAATCAGGTTTGAAGATTGTTGTTTTAGGGAGAGAATCAGGTTTGAATATTATTATTTTAAAGAGAGAATCAATTTTGAAGATTGTTGTTTTATAGAGAGAACGATGGCAAGATGAAGGTTTTAGAGAGAGAAATAACAATCTTCATCATGTTCATCTCAAGCACCAAGAACACACGCATAAGTGTGTGAGAGAGAAGCAGGTTTGAAGATCTTCATCGTGTATATCGAAGGTTCTAAATCTGGTAAGTGTTCTACTAACAACAAGAACACACTTGATTTGTTGGTAAAAAGGTTGTTAATAATTTTTTGTGTGCTCAAAGTGTTATAGTAAAGGGTTAATGTTCATGTATTTTGCAGGTTTTTGTGTTTATGTTAAAATCATTTTTAGTTTTTTTATATTTTCAGTTTGTTGGCCCATAATTTATGAGTTGGGTTTGTTTTAGGTTTTATGCATTGGATTTGTTTTATTTTGTTTTCTGTTTTTTGTTTAAATTGGGCATCCCAATTATTGGTAGATGATTAGTTTGAAAATCCATAATTGTTACAGAAAACGTTTCAAAATTTTGTTGGTTAAATTGTTCTTTTTTATAATTAGTGTTAAATGTTTCAAATTTTTGCTGGCATAACCAGTTACGTATGTTACATTTCTGCCAGCTACATTTTGCTAGTTACATTCTAAACTGTTTGTCCTGTATGTTGTAACATATGTTACCCTGCGGGGCAATATATGTTGTTACACATTTGTTGTGATATGAGTGGATATTGAAATGGTGAATGGTAATTCATGTATCCTCATCTTAGCAAACACTCTTTTGCTGACTACTAATATTTGTGTTTTCCATTTGTTGAGGCAGGACTGGAACCGGGAAGAAACCTAACAAAAGTGTAGTTTACGTTGTTAGAACAAAACGAAAAATCTGCATTGTTGTGTGTGTTAGAAATTTAGTGTCCTTTTTTGTGTAACTTAATTTAGGGAAATTGTGTACGTGTGATGGATATATTGTGTACGTATTTTGTTGCACATGAACTGTAACAATTTATGCATAGTAATACATTTGTAACATATGCTACATGCTTTTTTCTCTAATATATGTAACCTGGGTATACATGTATTGGCTTCTGGTGTAAACATGCAACTACCCTATGTAACATGTCTAACACATACTACATCATTTTTCTCTAACATGTGCAACCTGGCTATACAAGTGCTAGCCTCTGGTGTAGAACATGCAAATACTCTATGTAACATGTGTAACACATGTAAGATCCTGTTTTATCTAAAAATATGTAACAATCGATGTAACATGAGTTACACATAAAGGTAACATGTGTAACCTAGCTATACAAGTGCTTGCCTCTGGTGTAGAACATGCAAATACTCTATGTAACATGTGTAACACATGTAACATCATGTTTTATCTAAAATATGTTACAATCGATGTAACGTGTGTTACACATAAAGGTAACATGTGTAACCTGGCTATATAAGTGTTGGACTTTGGTGTAGATCATGTAACTACACTATGTAACATGTGTAATCTGATTGTACATGTGTTATCCACTTTGGAGTAACAAATGTAAAATATGGAAATTGATAAAAAAAAATGGTGGGAACAATAACTACGTAGGGTAAAACAAACTGTGACAATTTATACACAGTAAAAATATTGATAGCATAGGGGAACCCTTGTCCCATATACAACAAATATACTAGTTAAAAAAGGTGAAATATGTTGCGACATATATTAAATAAAAAACCCACAAAACCCAATTACATATTCAGACCGTAAAAGCAAATTATGTTCATTTCTTGATATCATCATCTTTAACACACCACTTCCTTCATTATATATTCAGATTGTATATAGGTAACATTTCACTACTTACATATGTACCTAGAGTTATTACTAACAATGTTACTTGTAGGTAAAAAAACTACATTAACATATATTTTTAAATTGAACTCAACTTGGTCGCCATAAGTCTTATAGATGGCAAGAACAAAATGGAAGAACTTGTCCGAAATATACATTGGTGAATGTTGAACGATTGCTACTTTAGGCTTTGTTCTTCAATCATCTGCGACTTTGAGGATAAGGAGACACAAGTTAATAAAATTCATATCGTATTTAGGTAACATTGTGCTAGTTACATGTGTAACTAGAGTTGTTTTTAGCAAAGTAACACGTTTAACATGTATACTCATGTGTACCTTTGATGTTGTAACACATATAACAACTATATGTAACATGTGTAAAGTGGCTATACATATGTTACCCTGAGTATAACACATGTTACAAACATGCTTCCTGTATATACGTAGCATTTTGCGAGTTACATATGTACTTGGAATTGTTCTAACAATGTTACAAGTAGATTAAAAACTACATTAATTAACATATATTTTTTACATTGAACCCATCCTGGTCGCCATAAGTCTTATACATGGCAATAACAACATAGGAGGACTTGTCCGAAATGGAAGTACTTGTCCGAAAAAGGTTGTGCGAAACAAAACATCCCAGTTACATTGTGCTAGTTACATGTGTAGCTAGAGTTTTTTTAGCAATGTAACACGTTTGACATGTATACTCATGTTAAAAGTGGTTGTACATATGTTACCCTCTTTATAACACATGTTACAAACATGTGTTACATATATACAACTGCTTTGTTACCAAAGACTGCTTAGATGTGTAACATATGCAACTTAGTTCCGATGTAACACATGAAACAAATGTAGAATGTATTACACCATGACAACAAGTGACTTTTGTTTTGATTACATATTTAAATGGTGTTGAATGTAACAAGTGTCACATAGCTGGTCGTTACATATGTAACACATGTAACGTGGCTATACTTGTGTTACCTCAATAGTGTAACACATGTTACAAACATGTGTTACATATGTGCAGCCCCCTTTGTGTCTAAAAAAGGGCTGGGGTAACTACAAGTAAATTGTGTAACGTTGTTACTACATATGTAGCTAGTTATTCAACAAAAAAAAACACGACTTTTTATTTGTAAAATTAACGAGATATTCCGAATAAATTATGAACACTGTCTCATATACTTCTAGTTACATATATTACTTGTTTACATAAGGTTGCAACATATGTAATTTTACTAAGTTTAAATTGACACCAAAAGGGTTACACATATGTAACACATGTTCATAACATGTGTTACACTATAGGGTAACATATGTATAGCCATGTTACACATGTTACATATACTTGTTACATCAAAAAAAATTGCCTTCACAACAACATCCGTCTTCATCAAAATATGGGCATACTAACAATGAAAATAAAAATGAATTTTGTATCAATAGTTGTAATGCTTCTAAAAATGGCCTTCACAACAACATCCGTTTTCATCCAAAAATGGGCATCAACAATGAAAGGACTTGTCCGAAATATATAATGATGATTGTTGTACGATAGCTACTTTATTGTTTGTTCTTTAATCGCCTGCGAGTCTGAGGAGAAGGAGAGACAAATTACTCAAGTTCAGAACTTATGTAGGTAACATTGTGCTAGTTACACATGTAGTTAAAGTTGTTTTTAGCAATGTAACACGTTTAACATGTATACTCATCTTAAAAGTTGTTGTACATATGTTACACATGTACAACTGCTTTGTTACCAAAGACTGCTTAGATGGGTAACATGTGCAACTTAGCTGTGATGTAACACATGAAACAAATGTAGAATGTAATCCATCGTGACAAGTGACTTTTGTTTTGATTAACATATTTAAATGATGTTGATTCTAAACAAGTGTAACCTATCTTAGAAGTGACTAAATAATAGCAAAATATTTACCTGATAAAAAGTTGGTCAGATCATTCCTTATGTCCAGGTGTGTAACATCGAAAACAAAGATGTCACCTAGCTGGTTGTTACATATTTAACAAAGGGTTGTTGCATATGTAGCTGTCAAAAAAAGTAAAACATGTATCTGTCAATATGTAACATATGTAGCTGGAAACGAATTGTAACATATGTAGATAAATTACCCCAAAATGTAACACATGTTATAAGATATAGGACAAACAGTTTAGAATGCAACTGGTAGAAATGTAACATATGTAGCTCATTATGCCAGCAAAAAAACTTGGCTTTTTATTTCTAAAATAAAATGATATCATAAAAAGTATATCCCCCCTTCCCAAAAAAACATCCAACTAAAGACAATCATTAACTCCAAATCGATGAACAAACATTTTAAAAATTAAGTTAATCTTTGTAAAAGACATATCAATATACTTTGAAGAGAGAAATTAGGCACACAAAAATTTCTTCCTAGTGTTGATTTTAAAAAATCAAAATAAACAAACTAAGTTTTGATTTTAAATCTACCAAACGCCATAAAAAGTATAAATCTAAACAAAATACATAAATAACAAAAGTAAGATCTTTAAACTTGTTTCTCTCTCACACACTTGTGCGTGTGTTCTTTGTGTCAAGATGAACAATATGAAGATTGTAGTTTCTTTCACAAAAAATTTAGCTTTCTCTCTCTAAAACATAAACAAAGATGTGACGAGAGCAACACCTTACTACTTTTCTTTGAGAGCTTCGATGGTGGCTTCGATCTTCAGATCTGGTGGCTTCAAAAGAAAAGGATGAGTACAAGAACACATGGTGGCTTCGATCTTCGATCTTCAGATCTGGTGGCTTCGATCTTCAATATTCAGATCTCGTGGAGAGTAAGCAACAAGATCAGCCACGAAATCTTGTGGGTCGTCCATGAAACACAGAGAAATGGAAGTTGCAGCTTTGAATTGTGTGAAATGAAGAAAGAATAAGAATAAAAGTGAAGGTTGGTGGGGATGAATAAGAATATATGATCTGTACTTTCAATCTTGAAGAAGGTGGAGGTTGGTGGGGTGGTAATCAAGGTTACATGGGGAAGGGACAAAAAGTTGGTGAAAGGTGAGGTTGTACAAGTGTGTAAAATGACATATACACCCTTTAAACATGTGCATGTATTATATTAGATGGATTAATCTAGACCACACAATCCAAGTTTCCAAAGTTTTCTCAATTATATGGGTTTTCCTCATATACTTACATTATATATATATATATATATATATATATATAATATATATATAGGGGATGGGTAAAATGAGAACCATCTTGAGTTGTGAGAACCGTAGGAACCAATATTAGCCATTAATCAAGTTAGTTTTGATGGATGAGATTAAAAGACATTAAAATAATGTAATGATTGTGTTTTTATTAATGACATTTTGTTTTTTAGTGACAAAGGAGCATAATGGTCTTTTTACTAAAGCTTTAATGATTATTGATTTTGTTTTAATTAATAAGATTGTTTTTTAAAAAATTTAAACATGCATTAGTGATTTTCTTTTAATTCTTATATTATTTTTTATTTTAATTCTCAGTTAATTATTTTAAACATGAATTATTAATTTTGTTTTAAACATGTTTTTACGCGCGGCTTTCAGCTTTTTACGCGCGGTTTTTACTTTTTTTCGCGCCACTTTTTAAACTTTTTTAACGCACAGGTTTAAAACTTTTTTGCGCGTAGGTTTTAAGTTATTTTGTGCGCGGCTTAAAACTTTTTTTACCGGCGGTTTTAAACTTTTTTTACGCGCCGATTTAGAACTTTTTTACGTGTCGGTTTAGAACTTTTTTTACGCACCGGTATAAAACTTTTTTTACGTGTGGTTTTAAATTTTTTTTACCGCCGTTATATAACTTTTTTTACGGCGCGGTTTTAAACTTTTTTTACGCACGGTTTTAAACTTTTTTACGCGCCAGAGTGAGTTTATTGCCGGTTACAATAACCGAGCCAGAGTGAGTTTATAACCGGTTACTATTTTTAAATAACATTAAAATTACAAATCAATCGTTCAATAAAATTACCTTTTATATGTATAAAACAATAAACAAAAAAAGACAAAATAGTAGTTTCATTAAAAACAAATAATATTAATATTATGTAGAATAGATTTTTTTACAAAAAAAAACATTTTTTTTAGATTTTAAGAGAGAGAGAGAGAGTAGATATGACATTTTGATAGATGAAAAAGTTTGATAAGACTTCAAAGAGGGAGAGAAGACATGACATTTTAAGTAAATTACCAAAATAAACTTTAAGATTTAAAATAATAGTGTTTAGGTGGCATGATCTGATTGGTGGAGAGTGATTCTCGTGGTTCTTACAACTATAGATGGTTTTCATTTGAACCGATCCCTATATATATATATATATATATATATATATTATCAATGGACGATAAAATTGGGACGTAAGTGTCAAATTGATGTATCGTAATATTTATATGGAATATTCGTAAGTATGTTAGAGTTCACACGTATGTTCGAGTTCACACGATTAGTGATAACAATAAGTATATGTATGTATCTAATGGCACGATGAATATATATTGACAATGTCGAAATGAATATTTGATTTAGTATCTGGAGACATGACTTATGTGTTGGCTTCATAATGGGATTATATGCTTGGACGAATTATGAAATACTTGAAATTATTATGCGAAGACCTATTTTGTGGAAATACAAGAAAAATAATATATAAATATATTATTTTCTTATTACGACGAAAATAAATTATTTTCTTAAAAATAAATGTATTGTTTGTTAATATATATTTAATTGACGACTTACTTGAACGTGTTAAGATACAAACTTATATGTGTACATGGAAGTGAATTCCAAATTAAATAAGTGAAATATATATATACATATATATATATATATATATATATATATATATATATATATATAATCACCAGCGGGTTGTCGAATCAAACGTTTTACAAAATGATAATATCTCATTGAGTCAACTCCTCTTTCTTGTATTTGTTTGGTTTTTGCCGTTAATTTGTTCATTTTGTACGTTTAAGCTCATCTGGTCCTAAAAATCAAAAGTATATAAAAAACACACTTTTTCCAATATTAGTATATAAAAAGGGTTGATTTTATGCCTCATTTTTATATAATTTATATGTTGTATTTTGAATGTATCACAAACACGGAACCTAAACATATCATATTCTTGACAAGATATCGAACCTCCTACTATTGACATAAACAATGTAAATATCAAAAGTTCTATAAATGGGTTGTAATGTAGGCTTTGGCAAAGAGTAGTGTGGAATATATTGGTAAAAATGTCTAAAAATGCAAAAATATTGATCTTATGAAAAACATTTATTTTTGGGACTAAAAGATAAAAAATGTACCACAAGCTTGACGATAATTTTGGCGCTCGACAACTTTTTCAATTTTTTTTCTATTTCTTTTCTTTTCTTTTCTTCAATTCTCTCCATACACAATATTATAAAGTTGAAAATATAACCACAACAAAGTCACGTGGGTGTTTTAATTAAAAGATCATATTTTGCAAAATAGTTAATTACTGTTTTCGTCCCTGTGGTTTGTCAAAAATCATTATTTCAGTCCATTAGTTTAAAATTTGCGATTTCAGTCCATGTGGTTTCACTTTCGTAACCATTTCAGTCCCTGTGGTTTCACTTTCGTAACCACTTCAATCCATTTATTCTGTAAGTACAGGGACTGAAATGGCTGCGAGGTGGACTGAAATGGTTACGAAAGTGAAACCACATGGACTGAAATCGCAATTTTAAACTAATGGACTGAAATAGTGATTTTTGACAAACCAATGATGAAAACAGTAATTAACTCTTTGCATAAAGAAGGATAAATATAATGAATGGAATTTATTAAATAAATATCAAAGTATTAATTAAGGAAATATGATTTATAAACAAAAAGAAAAGAATGACTAAAAAAATAAATGATAAAGAAAATATGATTTAAAGAAATATATATTGAAACTTAAAGATAAATATAATAATAAACTATTATAATATAAAATAATAAATTATTAAAAAGCTATAAATCATTATAAAAATAAAATGATTAAAGGCTTTTGGCTTTTGGGTTGTTCTACAAAAACTTTGAGGGTTGGTGAAAGAAAAGGGAATAGTCTCAAGTTTAGCTAAGTAGGGCAATTGTTTTGAATAGGAAAACAAATGAAAAATAAGGTTAAACAAAGCGCTAAAAAATCTCAATGCCTGTTTCACTTACTTACATGGTTTAGTCTTTCAGATCGGGAAAGAATTACCTTATCAAGTTCTAAATTTTTTAGGAATCATTTGGTTATCACACAAGAAATAAAAGGTGAGCGCTTATAAAACGTATGTATGTGTTGGATGATGCTCAAAATAAAGGCTCAAAATCTCACTAGTGTAGAAAAGGGTAAAATATGAAAGTGTATATACAATCAAATTTAATTAAACTAGTCACACCAATATAAATTTTCTTTTATAGTTCCTTATATCACATCACTTTGGTTTGTAACTTTGAAAACATAATTTATGAAACATGGTTTAAAAAAACAATAGTTAACAAGTTTGAAAATAAAACAAAATTTAAAAATGGATGTTTTAGCGGTTCCACCACAAGTTTTGTGTAAGGCTTTGTTAGGACAAGCGATTCATAATTCTCTCCCCACACTTAAATTGCACATTTTATGTAATGTGCCAAAGTTTATATAATATGGTTACAATATAAAAAGTGTGGTTTAAACAAAAGATAAATTGAACAGACAAAGAGACACGACCTGATGTCTAGAATTCATAAACTTTGAACGTAAAAGACACAACACTAGGTCCTTGACGCACCCTTGTGTCTGTATGGACACGACCCCATGTCAAAGTGCTAGCTATGAAATTTTGACAATTTAAAATGGCACGGGGTGTTAAACTAACTTTGAAATTTTGAAAACATAATTTAATTATTTTAGTTTTGAAAAGAATACTTAACAAGTTTAAAAAGAAAAATAAAATTCTAAAAATGAGGTGTTTTAGCGGTTTCAACGTAACTTTTGTGTAAGGCTTGGTTAGGACAAACAAGTGATTGCCTCCCCACACTTAAATTTCATATTGTCTATAATGTGCCCAAGTTCATACAAAATGGTTACAATATGTAAAAGTGTGGTTTAAACAAAAGATAAAAGTGAACCGACAGGGAGACATGACCTTGTGCATGGAAGGCAAGGCCCAGTGTCTTGACACTAGAAGCTTTGAGAAATAAGACATGGCTCTGGGTCTTTGACACACCCCCGTGTTTATATAGACACGTGTAACACCTTCATATTTTAGATCAAATTCTAGTGTGACACGTGTCTAGAAACCTTTCACATAATTCATAATGTGGAAAGGAAAGATTGAAAATCATTATAATAGTATATATCTGAAGTTGAGAGGTTAATTCTACCTAAAAGGCACTCTTTTATTTCTGGGAGGTCCCTCGCGGACCGTATGAACTTAATGTTACGGTCCACAAGGATTTTCAAAAATTTATGCGCGTCTGGTCCCTTTACAGACCGTAAGGCGTATCCTCTTGCGGTCCGCAAGGGGTGCACTGACAGTAGATTAAGATTTGGCAGCAACCCTGCTGCAAATTAAGCCACCTTGATCCTTCCTTGCCACCATTCATTCTTGGTATGACACATGTCCTACCACTAATTTACTCCTAAGCACACATGGGGACACTTAGCACAACTTTACAACTTCTTGATTAGTATAAATAGGTGAGCAAGTTCACCATTTGAACTTGCACATTCCATTCTTTCTTCCTCTCATTTTTGGAGTTGCTTCTCTTCATAGAGGCCTCCTACCTGAAGTCTAATCTTCAGCATTGAACACTTATAAGTGTTCTCCTTCAGTCCTTTTCAATTCGTATGCTAGTTAATAGTCGATAGTATAGCAAATTGACTTTTGCTTGGAGTTTTGGTTATGACCATTTCGGTCAAGCCAAAGTTTGAATCGAACTTGGCTACGTGATCGTAATAATTAAGGTGTTAATCTCTTGTGATGGCACCCTTTGAATATCACGTTAAGTTAGTAAAATGACAGGCCAAAGTTTTATTAAATAAAAAGTAAAAAATGTAAATTTTGCAAATTACGCTAAATAAGTTTCTAACTATCAAAACCTTAAATTTTGACATCATATTAGTTTATAAAACACATTAGGACATGTCTAATCATGTCCAACTCTTCATTTCTTGTTTAGAGCTCATTTCATAGTCGGAAGTCAAACAATTGACTTTTGTTTTGACTTTCGATTATGACCCGTTTGGTAATGTTCCTGACCTGAATCGTATTTGTTATATGACTATATTATTGTAGGGAATAACCCTATGAGGTTATACTTCTTGTCATGTCATTTGATGGGTTTATTGACGAGCCAACATTATATACTTTTATAAATGTCAAAAATGCCCTTATGGCGTGAAAATGGTTTTAAACCAATGAGGCATATAATCTGACCTTAAGAGTTATTATATAACATTATTAAAAATGTTTTGACATAACGGACTCATCATAGACCTATTAGACTACCTGGTGCAATATTTATGCATACGACTAGTTTAAATAATATTAAATATATAAACTAGTCGAAACAGGTCAAATGATTTTGAAACCATTTCAAATCAGAATGCTTGGTTAAACAACCTGTATCCAATGAGGCCATGCACTCGGACGGGTATAAACAACATTCTATTCGGTTAACGCTTAATTTAGCGAAATCAAGTATTCTAAGTAACCGGTCAAAGTCCAAAGGATATATAATGACTCGTGAACATTCTATAGGATAATATTTCCTTCCATTCTAGGCTATAGAAGCCTCCACTAAATCACACCTGAATTAATAAACTTTGAATACGGCTGTGCTACGAGAACCAAATACAATGTGAGAATGCAACTAGCACAGGCAAATACTATTAGCCTATTTTCTCTGTACGGGCTTGAGATACGGCAAATTTTACGCTTAGTCGGGTATTAAATCATGGGCGAATTGATGCTTAATTTTTAAATAACTCGTTTTAACCCGTTTTGCTTGATAACTTAAACATTGGGGGTTAATGCGAGCGTGTCCTGGATATCCTTGGCTCATTTAATTGCAAGTGGCCACGACCTAGCGCGGGGGTGTCGGCATGCACCTGATAGATGCTAATTCTATCATTCCATTATATATATTTATAGAAAATGTGGCGTGTCGATTAATCATGTATAGGAGTTTAGTTCCGGGCTCCATATGTATTGCCAAGCATGTAAAACTGGTAACAAGAAATATTATCTTATCCCAGGTTATTTTTGAAATGATATACCAAATGGTATCGAAACTTATTTTGAAAAGATTTTCAAAATGTGTCGGTTAATTGTATCTACCAGCGAAAGCTGACGTATTTTTAAAGATTAATCTAAAGGTAGCAAATAACGAAATAGGCTAGATAACGCTTGTCTTAAACTACAGAATTTGCAACTCCATGAAAAGACTCAAGATAGTTTCAAGCCCATTTTATTGGATCCTACCTTTGGGATATCTCTATACTTCCGTTTTGCATTGTGATAACTGCTATCTGATCATCACGCATATACCCCAAGTTTCGAGCCCACCAGGAAATCAGGGTGTGACAAGCTGGTATCGAAACTTTTATTTGAGGGATTTAGACATTAGCCTTTTATGTCTAAGCTCAATTATCACAATCGTAGATTCCTTAGGAAATTCCGAGTCTAGACTTTACAAATAGTTATCGATTTTATAAATACTTTACCAATGCCGTCAAGACGTCGTGGACGAGTAAATAACCTATAGTTGGTCGGACCCAATAACCTCTACTCTTAAGTAGTTCAGAGTTCCATATGGAAAATTATGTTGCTTTGACGATGATAACTCCAATTCGAGGATGCGAAACTCCGACACCGAATACTACTTCTTTTGTTGTTTCCATTGACATACCCCCATACCCAACTAGTAGAACCAACATTTTAGCCAGTTGTATTTTCTCGAATACCCTATATCATTAATCTGAAGATTTATCACATCTGGTAGACGCTCTAGTGATACGTCACTAACTAATTGAACAACAATAACAATAAAAGGTACACGGATGTAGGTGCACTATGGCGTGAGATTCTATTCCTTGATACAACACATTCCCATTCTGGAGGATAATCAAAATAAGGAACCATTTAGCCCGACTCTTGCTAAAAGCCCTACGATCACGAACATTAGAAACTCGATATCTAATTATCCAACCCATCTAGGCATACTAAATTATATTTTATAAACCCGACAAATTTTATTCTAATTACTAACTTATGATCTATACCTAGAGGCTCTCATTCAAACACCCATTTTCCCATTCTTTAAACTACTGGCAACTAGTAGCCTTCCACCTGATCATCTAGAGTATGAAAATGATTTTATTTTAATGTTTTTTACGATCATGATGCCGAACTTTGTATGATAAAAGCACCATATGGTGATTGGTAGTATCTTAGTGTGTACCATAGATTTCTTTCATGCCTAGCCAGTATGAAAGATTCACGCATAGAACCTATAAGTGTCAGGATCTAAGTTCGAATTGATTGCTGTTTTTGTTTCAAATAATGGAAAATGATTGAAAACAGAGACTAAGTGCAGCGGATTAATGGAAAAATTTTACAACAATCAATTGGTCGTTTGTTTTCATCACCATTTTGCTTTTAAGTAATTAAACTATTGTAAGTGATTCACAAACCCCCCCTTAGCCCAATAACGATCGTTTGATAGTAAGAAATAAAGAAGATATGCGAAATTGATCTTTTTAAGAAGACAAGTAAAACTGTTACAATGAGCGCTTATTTATACTAACTATCTAACCACTGATCGTCTTACAATGACGTCATGGTTGATAGTGACAGCTAACAAATGTAACGAACTATAAGCACTGTTAGACTAAAAGTATCAGTGCATATCACTGTTACATTGATTTAACTAAGGCTAGACTAAACACTGCTGGCCAACCTCTGATCTTGTATTCTTCTATCAGCGGTTGGGAGTTTCTTCTGTTAGAGGATAGGAACAATGTTCTTTATTGAAAGCAGTAAAAGCCTATCAGTGGATAGAAACCTCTGATAGCTAGACCAAAGCTCGGATGGTGTGTTTTGACTTTGTATCATATGTTCCTTTCCAAAGGTTCAATCCCCACAATCTCCCCCTGGAACAGATGATGCCAAAAACTCCTTATTCTTGATCTTTATTCCTCAGAAAGAACTCTCTTATTTGACCTTTGAATTGTAGCTCAAAATTAAGAGATTCTAAGTCATCAGCATCCTTCTCAAGTTCTAAACTTAGTAGTTCGTGGAAGTCTTCTACTGTAAGCCCATAAGCAGCTTCCATGGATAGTTTAGTGACCTTACCATCAGACTTGATCAGAGTCAATTCATGGGTGTCTTTGTTGGCCTTCCACTTTAGAATTTTTGGGTCTGAAGGCTTTCTTGAAGGAGCTTTTATTGCTAAGGATAGGAAAGGAGCTACTCTTGTCAGATCTTCGGCTAACTTGGCACTTCTATCATCTGTTGGATAGTCCATCATATTCTTGATTCCTTATTTGATAAACACTTCCTCAAAATCTTTGTCAACCTTCTCAGACAACTCCTCTTGCCTTTTTCGTTTTACCAAAGCAAGTGTGGATTGGACAGTTGTTGAGCTGGGCTTTTTAGAGAGTTGGGCTTTGAGAGCAGCATCTTCTTTGGAATAATCAGGTTTAGGAGGCATTGATGGATCCTTTTTCCTTCTAGCTTCAAGCATTTTGTATGTATCCAACACTCTTATCTCCCCCCATCTCATCACCTGGTTCTTTGACCCATAGTGATTCTGAATTAGCTCTTCCTTCATTCTTCTGAGCTTTAGGGTCTTTTCAGGTACATTCTTCTTGTATTTGTTCCAGTCTGGACATGTAGGTTTGTTGTGAGGATCTTTTGATTGTGCTTCTAAACTTGCATTTTCTTCTTGAAGCTCACTCACAGACCAATCCTTGAACTGTGCTCTTGTAGCAGCATATTTCTTTGTTTCCATGATGTGTGAGATGTAATTTTCTTTCAAGAGTTTATCTTCTGCTTTGGAAATTTTTTTGATAAAGTCTTTGAGAATCTTTCAAGGGATTGGACTTTGCTTAATTGAAACTGGAGTTGATTCTGCACTTCTCTATCACTTTTGCCTTCAGACAACTTCTTAGCAATATCCTCTGCTTGTTTTTCTTTGAGTGCCAGATACTAATCAATATTTGCAGGATTTGGATAACCTTGAAGTGAAGGGAAGTGTCTTTTGCCTGGATCTTCTTCATCATAGAAAGATATGATTTCTTTCTTGACTGCAGGCAAATCAAGAGGAAATGTTATAGCTGCAGGAATTACTTCTTTTGATGGTGCAGATGTTTCGGTTGAAGGAGCAGAGGTTAGATTTAGTATTGTGCAGATGCAAGAGGCAAAGGAGCAGGGATCTTTTCTTCGTTTATGACTTTTATGACTTTTCTCCTCTTAAAACTGATTGATGGTGATGATGGATGGCTTGGAATTCTTGGTGGTGTTGGTAAAGTTTGTGTGGAAGTGGGAAAAGTAATGATGGAAGTGGTTGTGATAACATCTGCTACAACCTCTGCTGTGTCAACAGATATTGGTACAACAGCTGCTGTAACATCTGTTGAGGTGGATATGGGTTTTGTGTGAGAAGATCTGCTTGATTTTGTATTGGCAGAGGTTTTTGTGGTTGGATTGGTAGCATCTTTAGATTTGAGAGGTGTGGATTCTGGTTGTCTTGCTTTTGTAGAAGATCTCCTCTTTGTTAAGGTACCAGTCTCTCCCTTTTCTAACTACTGATCAATCTTTTTCTCAACCAGCACCTTTCCTTCATCATACACAACTTTTATGGGACTTCTTTGCCCTTGCCAAGATATCTTTAGTTAAATCCGGTTTCTTTGAGCCATCTGGCTTAGGGATATTCATTGTAGGCCTTGTCTTTGAGTCATCCATCTTCAACTTTTTGTTACCTAAAGGTTTCTCCCCCCTTTTGGCTTCATCTGGAGTTACAAAAATGACAGCAGGAGGAGATGTACCAGTGGTGGTGAGCAAGTGGGCTTTGATTGCCTTGATATCTGTAGCAGTGTCATTATATCTTGCATCAAACATATTCCTGAGTTCCATCATCTGATGCTTATGTTTTTGTTCCAGGAAATGTTTCTCTTGTTGAAATATAGGATTTATAGCAGATTTGAGCTCAGCAGTGGTTGGAACAGGGGGTTGGCTTTGTATAGTAATCAACTGTTTCAAAAGATCTTTTATTTCATCAACAGTGCTTTCAACCTTGGTAACCCTTTCCGTCAATTCTTGATATTTTAGCTCATCACCTAACTTAATAGGATCATTTGAATTCCTACCAAATGTGGTAGTTGTATCCAAGATATCATGAGCAAGTGGGTTACCACTTGCTTCAATCTTAGATGCCCCTTTGTCTTGGTTCTGGGGACTTCCCACTGGAGCAGAGGTTACCTTAGTAGCCTCAACAGTGGTTGCCTTCAACAAGGTCTTAGCTATGTAACCACTATCCAATTGAGAACTTGGGAGTTCAGCAATTGTAGTGGCTGCCATTGTTGAACTATCACCAAGGGTTACATGTTACCCAAGGGATGTAGCCTCTTCATTTGCTGATGGGCTAGCATTTAGAAATAAATCAGACCCAGCATCTGGTTGAAGTGTATTCTCATTGATGGGTTGTGAGAAGTGCTGGATAATGTCTACTCAATTTATATTGCATTCAGCAAGGGTAACATGGTGGGTGGTAATGATGGTATTGGGGAGAGTAGATGTGTAGAAAGCGACATTGCCCTGGGAGAGGGGCTGTGGAAGATAGAACCAAGTGATCCTAGAGCTTCATAATTGGGTGTCCCTGTGCCTACAACCTGATCCTTTTGTGAGGATACAGAAGGAGTTTCAAAGCCAGTTTGAGATCTTTCTACCATCTGCTGTGAAGAAGTAGCAGCAGTGGTTGGTGACTTTGGTGGTGTCACTGGGTTTACCTCTGGGATCTAATCTTCCATAGAACCCTTTTTGGGTTTGGTGGGTTTTCGGGATGCTCTGGATGGTTTCTTTTTGGAGATTTTAGGTGTGGGTTTCAGAGCAGCGGTTGTGTTGCCCTGATCAGCTAGAGCAGTGGGCTCAGCAGCCGGAGGTTGATCTTGAACATTTTGTTCTTGTAAAATAGGCTCAGGCTCCTCGGCTTCTGTTTTGGAAACTTTATCTTGATTTGTAATTCGTGTGAACGTTTCATGGTTTAGGCTGCCAGCGTTTGTAACTGCGCCTTGTTTACTTGCGTTTGATTTGATTGGTCTTGCAAGTAAACACTCATGAATCTTGGATGTATCAAGAAAGCTTTTTGTTTTGCAATATTTTTAAAATTAGTTACAAGATCATTGAACAGCACATGGGAGAAGTTAAAATCAGAACCAGTTAAAATTGCAAATCCCAGATACTGCATGTTCAATGTAATCTCGTTGAAAACAGTTGTTTTTGCAGAGACACAAGTAAGTTGGGTGTGGAAAAAGAATTTCATCTTTGCTGGAAAATTAGGTTTGAAGATTGTCATACCTTTCAACTATCCGGTGTAACCTCTTTCAGCGAATTCATGTTGCATCTCCCTCAAAGGAAATGATACCGATGTTGCATATCATTTAACATGAAGACTTGGGAGATAGATTGCGGGGTTATTTGTAGTTGTGTGCCACCAACTTTGGAAGTGATTGAATAGGGCTCACCATCAGCGGTTAAATTTACTTTAGCCTTTGCCCAAAATTCTCTTAAAGAATCGATGTAAACTGGGGCTTTGACTTCCAACATGTGTTTGAATTTTGATTCTTTTAGAATCCGGATCATTGGATGATAACGAGTGTTTGCGTCGGTTTCTTCGAGAATAGCAGTATTATAGTGTGGTGTTTTGATGATGAGGACAAATGGGGGTTTTTCTTGTGTCGATTTCTTCTTCGATTTGGTTTTAGGAGCCATGATTGTTGGATGATTTGTGAAAGATAGGCTTTGAAAAATTTGGAATCACACAAGAAAGATGAAACCTCTGTTTGGGGATAGAACATGGTTTTACAGGGTTTTTCAAAAAGTGCACATGACGTGGCGTCTGATGCAACATCTGTCGAATAACATCTGTCCACGTGTAACCTCTATTTGACAATGGAAAACAGTTGTTTTGGCTAACCACTGTTAGAGTGAAACCTATCAGTGGTTGTGACCAATCATAAATACTATCAGAGGTTTGCATCAGTGGATAGATTTTTTTCTAAACAACAGTGTTTTTGTGCTATCAGAGCTTTGAACAGACTTTAAGGATTTTATTGAAAAATTTAATTTTAACTATTTTTAAGGATGAATTTCTGATTTTCTAAAAACCTTTTATTGCTATTTACACATGTATCATAAGAAAATTTTTTTAATCCATATTTAGCATTCCAAACCTAGATATCAAACTGTCAAATATGGAAGCATCAAGTGCTTTTGTCAACACATCAGCTAGTTGATCCTTGGTATAGACATGTTGTAAAGAAATCAGACCTTTTTCATAGCAATCCCTCACAAAATGATGTCTGATGTCAATGTGCTTGGTGGTGGAATGTGATACTGGATTTTTGATGATGTTTTCTGCGGCTTTGACTATCAATTTTGAGAGGAGTCCTCAAGGCAGTCACACCAAAATCCAAGAGTTGGTTTTGAAGCCACAAAATTTGAGCAGTGCAACTTGCAGCAGCTATATACTCTGCTTCAGCAGTGGATGTGGATACTACAACTTGCTTTTTTACTTTGCCAAAACACTAAGCAATCCCCTAGGAATTGGGCTCCTCCAGATGTCGACTTCCTTGTTGTTTTACATCCAGCAAAATCACTATCAGAATATCCTGCAAGCTCATTGTTACCATTATCTGGATACCAGATACCAAGTGTGGGAGCACCTTTTATGTATCTGAATATCCTTTTTATAGCAATAAGATCTTATTTTCTTGGCATTGACTGTGATCTGGCATAGACACATGTGGCAAACATAATATCTGGCCGTGAAGCAGTCAGGTACAATAAAGACCCAATCATGCTTCTATACATAGTTTGATCAACAAGGTCATCTTTGCCATCTATAGTGACTAGCTTGGATGTTGCCATGGTGTGCTGCAAGGTTACAATCATTCATCAATTTCTTAAGTAGTTCTTTCACATACTTATTTTGATGAATGAAAGTGCCTTTTTGCATTTGTTTGACTTGTAAACCAAGGAAACATTGCAACTCACCCATTGCACTCATTTCAAACTCTGCTGCCATGAGTTTTCTGAACTCTTCACACATGGCATTGCATGTGGATCCAAAAATGATGTCATCCACATAAATCTGGACAAGCATCAAATCTTTTCCTTTCCATTTTAAAAATAGAGTTTTGTCAATCCTACCTCTGGTAAAACCAATGGATAAGAGAAAAGTGGATAGAGTTTCATACCGGGCTCTTGGTGCTTGTTTTAGACCATACAGTGCTTTGTTAACCTGTACACACGATCAGGATGGAAGTGATCCTCAAAGCCAGGAGGTTGACAAACATATACTTCTTCCTTGATCTTTCCATACAGGAATGCACTTTTGATGTCCATTTGATACACCTTGATGTTGTGGTTAGCAGCAAAAGCTAAGAACAGGCGAATGGCTTCCAGCCTTGCTACTGGAGCAAAAGTTTCATCATAGTCAATCCCTTCTTCCTGTCTGTAGACTTGAACCACGAGCCTTGCTTTGTTTTTGACAACAATACCCCTTTCATCGGTTTTGTTCTTAAAGACCCACTTTGTGCCGATAGGACTCACGTCTTTTGGCAGTGGTACAAGTTCCCAAACTTGTTGTCTCTTGAATTGTAGGAGCTCTTCTTGCATGGCTTCTACCCAAATGTTGTCTTTCAGTGCCTCTTGGTACTTGACAGGCTGTGTGAGTGATAGAAATCCAGTAAAAAGACAAATGTTTTGGGCTTGGCTTCTTGTGAGAACCCCTCATTGATGTTGCCAATAACTTGATCCAATGGATGGCTTTTGAGGAATATCAAATCACCTTGATATGGGATAATGGCATTTTGAGGTGAAGCTTGCAAATGTGTATCATCTGAGCTATCCTCTGCCGGTGAATTTGATGGTCCAGCCTCCGATTGGAATGGTGGTGGAGGGATTGGTGGTATGGGAGTGAAAGTGTGTTGATTTTCTCCCATTTGTAATGGACTTTCATCAACAGATGTTTGGATTTGAGAGCTGGCTGAGGTTTGAGTATTAACCACTGTTGACCTGGCAGAGTTTTCACCATTGTTACTAACATCTTCTCTTCTGCCTGTAGGATTGATTTTGAAACTTGGAAGAATACAATCATATCCTTGCTCTTCAACAGATGATTGTGGAGTACCTGCAGGGTTAGTCTTGACAGTCACATCTTCAAATGTAAATTTAGATAAATCAAACAATTCAGCAGGTCCATTTGCTGGGATTTTCAAAGATGAGAGTTCATTCAACTTCACATTTAGAGTTTCCTCAACACACTTGGTCCTAGAGTTAAAAACTCTGTAGGCTTTGGTAGTGGTTGAGTATCCAAGAAAATAGCCACAATCAACTTTGGCTGCAAACTTGGATATGAATCCTTGATGTTTAAAATGAAACATGGGCAGCCAAAGAATTTGAAATAGGAGATCAGAGGTTTGATTTTATAGAGTAGTTCATAGGCAGTCTTATGATGCCTAGGGTTTATCAAAACTCTGTTTGGACATAACAAGTAGTGTTTACAACCTCTGCCCAAAAAGACAAGCGTAAACCTGAGTCTGCAAGCATAGTCCTTGCTGATTCAATTAAAGTTCTGTTTTTCCTTTCAACAACCTCATTTTGTTCTGGAGTTCTAGGAATTCTATATTGTCTAACAATTCCTTTTGACTCACAAAAGGCATCCAACTCCTTGTTCCTAAACTCTGTTCTATTATCACTCCTAAATATTTTTACAGGAAAGTCAAATTGCTTTTCAACTTTTTAATAAAGTTTTGCAAAATGTTTGATGTTTCTTCCTTAGAGTGTAAAAAGAAAGTCCATGTGAACCTGGAAAAATCATCAACTACCACCCGGCAATATCTTTTTTTGTTTTAAGCTCATGATTTTTACAGGTCCAAACAAGTCCATATGAAGCAACTGTAAGCACTGACTTGTTTTGGACTCTTCAATTGACTTGTAAGAGCTTTTATGTTGTTTACCTTTTAAACAGGGAACACAATGCTCTTCACAAGTAAATTGTTTTTGGGGTAACCCTCTAACCAGATTTTGTTTTGAGAAAGTGGAGATAGTTTTTAAATTTGTGTATCCTAGTCTTTGATGCCATAGCTCTGTCTCTTTGCTTGAGGCAACTGAGAACAGGCATGCATTTGACATAGGATTATCTTTTAACATATCAACCACATACACATTTCCTACTCTATGAGCAGTCAGCTGTGCTTTGCTCTCTGCAATGATTTGATCAATCCTTTTGACAACCTCTGGCCCTACAATTTGGCAAGTTCTCTTTGTGAAAAAGGAACCATAACCTTTATCACTCATCTGTGAAACACTTAAGAGATTAAATTTTAGATTGTCAATGAGATTCACATTTTCAAACTTGAGTTTTCCTGCTGAAACACATCCTGATCCTAACACCTTTCCTGTTGAATTATTCCCAAAGGATATATCACCCCCTCCATGAGCTTTAAAATCTCTGAGCAGGGCTTTACATCCTGTCATGTGCCTGGAGCCTCCACTATCTACATACCAAAGACTGTCAAGGCAAGTAGAAGCTCCCTGCACATGTTTGAAATAATTAGTTCAGGTGAGTCTCCAAAGCCAAAATGGCTTTGGATGGGGTATCAGGTGGTCCAGAGTCAAGTTCAGACTGATGAGCAGTGGTTGGATCAGACTTTTGTAGCCACTGTTGTGAGCTACCTCCTATCAACTGTTGGTAACCATGAGGATGCCTATTTATCCTTGGCTTAGAAGACTTTTTGTAAGTCTCATAAGTCATAGGCACCTTTTGGTAACTGGGCTGGATTTTGCCTCTTGGAAACTGGTTTGATGGAGGTGCATCTGTTACTTGAATTTCTCTGCGGACAGAGGTTTGATTTAAAGCTTTGGTGACAGATGTTTCACATGATTTAAATTTTTGTTTTGAAATATTTGAGTTTTCTCTTTCTAGAGCTTTTTCTCTAATCTCTTTTACCTTTTGGTGATATGTTTTGAGATAGACACACTCTTGAGTTGGATGATTTGTTTTGTTGCAAATGGTGCATCTAGGAGATTTAGGTATGACACAAGTTTTGTTTATATCATTAGCTTTCAAAAGAAAACAATCTGCTGTATCATGATTTCTCTTTTCACAAAATTTACAAAACAAGTGTTTAACCTTTTCCTTCCTTTTCCTATCAGACTTTTTGAGAGCAGATGATGTAACCCCTGCTAGTAAGTCTTTGATAGGGATCACCAATGATTTTTGTGCTTTTATACCATCAAGAGTTGAAAAGTCCATTGGCTTGAAGTTTTCCAAAATATCACACTCATCTGACCAGGTTGGTTTAAACTGATATTTTTCAATTTCCTTTTCTTTTGGTGAGACCTCTGGTTTTTCAAGAACAATTTTGTTTCCTTCTTTATCAGTGATTTTAATTTCTTCACCAGCCAAATTTGTTGGGACTATTTCAACAAGCTCAGAGTCAATTTTTGCAACATTTTCACAAGTATGGTCATATTCCCTAAAGCCTATACTAAACTTTATGTTGCTCTTGACTTGAGCATCAAGCATAAGCTCATAACCTTTGCAAGACTCTACCCATTTTTCACAAGTGATCTGGGTAGATTCAAGCTCCTGTTTGCAAACCTGGTATTTTTCTACCATGGTTTGGAGCTGGTCTTTGGTATTGCTTGATTCATGCCTTAAGCTACTCATTTCAGAATCTTTTTCACTTAATTTTATTTTTAACTCTTTCACAAGTTTTTCAAATTTAAGTTCATCTTCCAAAATTTTGTTTCTCAGATTTTCATTCATTCACCTGTTTTATGTTTACAAAAGCAATAATGCATTTTTCAGAACATAGATCTTTTAGGATATGAGGTGATACCTTCGAAGCAGCCATAAGAGCACAATCATATTCTTCTTCACACACCTCTATGTCCCATGGGTCAGATAGATTATCTTTTTCAGCCTCAGCAACATTCATTTCAACAACAGGTGTGACTTTTGGTGTAACCACTGCTTCACAACATTCAACAACATCAGATTTTGACTCCTGTTCCACAGACTCATCACCTTCAACTATGGTCTCAAAAGCCATAAAACTGAAGTTTTCTTTTTCAAAATCATTTTTGGCTATGAGAGCAAAGTTTTCATAAGTTAAATCCTCAGGCAAACTACTCCAATCAACAAAACCTTGGGTAAAGAAGCTTTGTTGTGTAACCTCTGCTGGTGCAGCAGTGGTTTGAGTGGTTTGAATGACATGTGGAGTTTGTTGCACATGCACTTGAGGTGGTGCTTGAACATATTGAATCTGTGGAGCAGGGGTTTGGACATAATGGATAGGGACAGTTGTTACAGGACTTGCAAAATGAGCAGTGTTTTGCATTTGATGTGCAGAGGTAAACTGGGAATATTGGACAGTGCTTTAAGGATTGGTGCCAGGATGAGTAACAATTGGTCCTGCAGATTGAGTTCCGCATTCCCTGGCAAAATGTCCCATCCTATTGCACTTGTAACATTTTATCTTTGATTTATCCAACCCAACTTTTAACCCCCCATGCAATCCTGGAAACCTCCTACCAGTTCTTTTGTAAAACTTACTAGCCCTAACACTCAAGAGTGCCAACTGGTGTAGGATGTCCATTTCTTCCAAATCCGTAGGTTCAAAGTCTTGTAAGTCATTCATATCAAAACTCAGATTATCAGAGGTTTGGCTTTCACAATTTGCAGCAAAAGCAAAATTGGGTGTACCGGGATCAGAGTTGAAATTGTTTCCAGAAGTTATGTCAATGTAATGATCAAAACTCTGATCCTTTCCACTACTAGACCCCTCTTGATGACTATAGAGAGCAGTGTTTCCTAGTGTATAGTCATCAGTCACTTTCCCAGACTCTTGAAGCTTCTTTTCTGGTTCAACTCTCTCTCATAAGTGAGAAGTCGACCATGAAGCTGTGTGAGGGTCATTTCTTTATAACCAACAGATGTTCGAGTAACATAAGCTATTATCTCCCATTTTTCTGGTAGTGATCTTAAGAAACGACTATTGATAGTCGAATTAAGAAAGCTCGCATCTACCAGTTTCAATTCGCTTATGAGACAGATAAATCGCTCGAACTGTTGGGTTAGTGACTCACCTTTTATATGACAAAATGTTTCATACTGCTGATTCAAGACTTCTCTATTATTCTCGATCACCTCTTCAGTACCACCGAATTGCTCTTTAAGAGCATCCCATAACTCTTTAGCACTATTACAATGAAGTAATGCCACATAAATCTCATTGGGAAAAGCTGAAGCAACTATGCTGAAAGCCTTAGCATCCAATTCGATTTTAAGGAAATCATGTTTAGAGTAATTTTCAAGTTTTTTAGGACTTGAGTGTGGGGATCCTCTATGCTTGGAACCATGGGAACATGAGGTCCAAACACAACGGATCTCCAACATCCGGTGTTCTGTTGAGCGAGAATATGACCCATTCTATGTTGTTAGATAAAATACTCATTTCGTTACAACATAGGTGGTTTAAACATGGATCCAATATTGGAATCCTGTGTGTTTTGTGCCATTTCTCTTGTTTACAACAGATTTGTGTTTTAAAAACTTTTGTAGTAATAAAACTCTGTATTCAAGCAAAACTTATCAAACAAAATTAGCAACAAAGAGCTGATCTGTTCAAATCAATTTGACGTTTAAATCAAAATCGATTGACCAAGCTCTGATACCAATTGTCAGGATCTAAGTTTGAATTGATTGCTGTTTTTGTTTCAAATAATGGAAAATGATTGAAAACAGAGACTAAGTGCAGCGGATTAATGGAAAACTTTTACAACAATCAATTGGTCGTTTGTTTTCATCACCATCTTGCTTTTAAGTAATTAAACTATTCCAAGTGATTCACAAACTCTCCCTTAGCCCAATAACGATCGTTTGATAGTAAGAAATGAAGAAGATATGCGAAATTGATCTTTTTAAGAAGACAAGTAAAACTGTTACAATGAGCGCCTATTTATACTAACTATCTAACCACTGATCGTCTTACACTGACGTCATGGTTGATAGTGACAGCTAACAAGCATAACGAACTATAAGCACTGCTAGACTGAAGCTATTAGTGCATAGCACTGTTACAATGATTTAACTAAGACTAGACTAAACACTGCTGGCCAACCTCTGATCTTGTATTCTTCTATCAGCGGTTGGGAGTTTCTTCTATCAGAGAATAGGAACAATGTTCTTTATTGAAAGCAGTAAAAGCCTATCAGTGGATAGAAACCTCTGATAGTTGGACCAAAGCTCGGATGATGTGTTTTGACTTTGTATCATCTGTTCCTTTCCAAAGGTTCAATCCCAACAAATAGGTCTCCCAACAATCATATTGTACTAGTATCAATTAAAAGTAAGCATTTAAATTCATATGTTGGCTATATCAGTGTCACAAATAATCATTGATTTATGGAGCCTTTTTCGTTTTATTCCTTCAAATATTGTGAAGGTCACATTTTATTGTTACTAACATATCCAACAAATCTCTTGATTGCTCACAAATAGTCGAAGGCTAAAGCACATACTCCCACCAATGGTAGTGGTTGAGAAGGTGTTGGTAGTGGAAAAATATTTTCCTCACACCCAAAATATATACAAACATAGTCCTACCAATGATAGTGGTTGAGTAGGTGTTAGGTAGTGGAAAAATTTTTCCCTCGCACCAAAATATATATGATAACAGTCTCTGATGACTTATAAATGCTATGAGTGTAACATCCACCAAAACGGACTACCGAAATTCAACCCGTTTTAAAAAAACCAGATCCGAATCATTCACAAAACGATCCTCCGTGTAAATGAATAGGAATTTTTATTTATTTTCTTTCTAGTTGTTATCATAATCATATTAAACATATACATATAACTATTTTAGAGTTTTAAATCTTAAATTAAAACCTAGTTTGATCTGTTATATTCTTTTAAGAGATAGTTAAATAAGTTAGTATTAGTTAGTTAGCCTAGTTATGTATAGTCGTTAGATAATTCAAAGCGTGGGGAACAAAGTGTAAATAGTCAAAAACTTGTGCTAAAGTAAATAAAAACAAAACCTGCAGACCAGGGGATTCGGACCCGGGTCTGCCCGGCCAAAGATGAAATACGCACCAGCTAAACCACTCCACCAAGTCTCTATATCTGGCTAGAACCAGTAGCATATAAATTTTATAATCGTCTTAAATGTTAAAAGCTTGTCGCTCAAAACATGTCGAACCACAATTGCACACAATCAACGATTGCGATGATTTCGATATCCTTTCTTAAAACGCGGTGACAACTGTAAATTAGTCCACCATCTTAATGTGCCAACTCATTTCCAAAGTAAACCAAAATCATAATCCTATAATTCTATTAAACCGAAACCTACAATCACTCAAACGTATTACTAACCCATGTTCTTATATTAACGACACCAAGAGCCCATCATCCCGTTTACCACGCCACTCCTTCACTCACTAGAACCGTGGAAGCAAGTCAGAGACAAACCTGCAGCACACCGGAATACAAGGGCGTCACCGGAACTCGCGGGAAAAGTTACGGGTTTTTGTTTGGTAAAAAATCTTACACGTCTATCTTTTACTACGTTTCTTTTCAACAATCGTTCATTTGGTATAAACACTGAAATTGCAGTTTAATAAGGTGGGGGTTGTCGGGCTGGTTACAGTGAAGAAGATGATAACAGTCGGCGATGTTTAAATAAAATCTAAGCTAAAATAGCTCAGATCATTCGATATAATTTAGTGGATGAGAACAATAAACTATACAGTTAGGGCGCGGGTTCGAGTCCCGACCCTGTTTCTTTGCGGCACATTATTTATTTTTAGTCATAAAACCGATACATGTTTATGTAAAATAGGAGAACGATACAAGACACAAATATAGAGCACAGTCTAGTGGTTTGGGAGTTCGCGATCGGGATAGTGGTCACGGGTTCGAAACCCGTCTCCCTTCATCATAGCTGCAGTTTCCTTTTTCCTTTTTATTAAACCCAGGACATGAAACCACTTAGTTTCTGTATAAGTATTTGACAAACCAAGAAATAAAAAGGATAGACATATAGCCCCTCGGTCGGGCTATGTGTGGACGAAACAGAGGTTGCTGGTTTGAATCCAGGCTGACCCTGTTTTTGTTGTTTTCTTATACTTTTTTTATTTGAGCTTTCTTTTTTTTATTATTTTATTTTTAAACAGAATTATTATTTAATTTCACATTCTGTTAAACAAAATACAAGAAAATCCGATTTATTTAAAAAGCAAATTATTTTCTTAAACCAAGTACTAAATTATTATTTTCCGTTATAATTTAATTAATTCCAACGGTTTACTTAAACGGTTTTATATTATTAAAACTGTATTTTAAAACAACTAATTAACGTAAAGTATTAACTTAAATAAACCAGTTACCAATTTTCATAAATCAAAATTTGTATTCTAAATCAGTTATAATCAAATAATACAATTAGGTTTATTATCAACTCTTTTTTTATTTATTATTTAGTATTTTCCAATCCTTACTCAAGGATTACCCTCATTGTTTCAAGTTTTCCAAATCCCACTCTTGCGCTTATTTCAAAGAATCGCAAGGACGCAAATTGTGAGTGAATATTAAAACTCCCATTTTTATTTTATTTATAAGTTTTGGGGGTGTATCATGTGTCGCATATTTTTATCGCATCCTACAAGTTTAAATACTTGCAATTACCATTATGTGAAGTATCTATGTTATTTGTTGTTTGGTTGTTTATCTTTGGTGCATTTTCATTCATTTTGGATATCACATCATCATAGGCTCGTCTGTTCTTCATTACCTTAGATCTAGCAGCACACCATAATACCGTGCAACATACATTCATTCATTGGCACACCATAGTACCGTGCAACATGCATGCATTTATTGAATCATTTCAGTTGGCTTGTTTATTGTTTGAGGCAGTGTTATGCGTTTGATGTATAACATACAACATGATTACTTACATTAGTTAGTACACGTTTTCCCAATAAATCAAATTTAAACATAATATTTTTTAAATAACAATGAGGTTCACTCACCAACCTTTATTGACCCAAAAACCATTTTTACCCATGATACGGGTGAACAGGTACGAAGAGAAGATTGGACGTAGGATGGGCCTTAGTTAACAAGAAACGGATTAGTGGAATTTAATTGTTATATATCTCTTATGTAATCGATTATTTGGATTGTTTGATATGTGAAAATATAGTTTGGATTAATGATTAATTTAAAACTCGTAATAGCAAGTCATAAGCTCTTTGGATCAACCTAATCGTACCCCAATCACCTATTCCACTATGGGTCGGGGTGTGACAGATTGGTATCAGGGCCATTGACTTTAGGGATATAGGATATGTTATTACACCCTTAGAACCTATACTTTAGTCAACTAGGACTTATGTGCTTATGTGATTTCATGTTTTGTTTAACTTATGATTTGCTATTGTTCACACATTTAAATTCCTTTCATTTCACACACAAATGCATGCAAGCACTCAATGTGTTACTTGATTACGTGATACATGCAATGTATTATAATTATGTCATGAAGTCTACATATATGTTATATCAATCCACTTAAATGTACCATACAAAATTTATAACACCCTTATTTATAAGTTCTCGATTTCCACTAAATTTTCGAAACATTTCCCTCCATTTTCAAAATACTTATTTCATGTTATTCAAACTTTTGTGATGTTTTTGTTTTCAAATCTCATCAAAATGTGACGGGCATGTAGTAACTGGAAGGGTTAAAGGTAGTCGACGTCCTGTCTAGGATTGGCATTTGTATAAATCCAAATTAACGGACCTGTTTGCCTACCTAGGGACTACCGATGAGAGTACGAAGGACCTATTATGCCAAAACATGCCACACCAAACGTCATGTGAACTAACCCCATTTTGAGTTGTTACTGTGTCCACACTAGGATACCCTCCGACTTTCATACGTTACATTCATATTTATTGATTTTCTTCGGGTTTAGTGTAAGTTACCAGGCTAAGACATGCGAACTATACGAAAGCCCGGTAATCATGGGGCCCACATGACTACGAAGGTGAAGTATGGTGGCATGCAAGGCCCAATTACGAGCGAAGCCCAAGAACACTTTAAAAGTGTTGTATTACCATAAGTTATTGTTTTCAAATACACCCCAAAAGTTTTCATTTTATCATATGTTTATATTTTTTCGCATCTCTGCTAGCAAATCCATCAAATATCTCACAACCTCGTTTGCATAAATTCTTGTAGATCTCCTCTAGGCACCTTCGCGGTGGAAAAAGAACCGGAAACTCCGGTAAACGCATGGTTGCCCAATTTCCAAAAAAATGGCTATCGTGATTCCTAACATTGTGATCTAAGTCCAACAAGCCTCGCTGCTAACCAAGTTAACCAAGTCAACCAAGTCGAAGCAAACGTTGTCAATGCTCCCGCAAATACATCCAAGTGTTCCTATAAGCACTTCAAGTCTTATGACCCTCCAAAATATGAGGGAACCGAAGTGGTCATCGCACTCCTTCGATGGTTCGAGGAAATGGAAAGAACCTTCCTAAATTATGTCTGCCCTGACGACCGTAAGGTTCATTATGCTACCGGCCGTCTCATTGGGGTAGCTTTAAGCTGGTGGAACGTCGAAAAGAGCCGAAGAGGGACTGAAGCTGCTGTGGCCTTAACTTAGGAACAGATCAAGGAACTTATGACTAAACAGTTCTACCCAAGGAGTAAGATCAAGAAATTAGAGGATGAATTTTATTTCTTGAAACAAAATGGTGGAGATTATATGGCCTATAACAAGTGATTTCTCGAGATGAACCAGATGGTCCCAAATATGTTCACTCCCCTTTATCGTCTCATTGAACATTACATCACGGGTCTTCCTTCTGGTCTCCAGGATTCCGTGATGAGCATTCTACCCGCAACATTGAAAGCTACAATGGAATTGGCCACCGAACTCACGGAAAACCATATCCGGAATGGAGAATTTGACAAGGAGAGAAATAAGTATTTAACTAACAAGGCCTCAGTAGAAGAGTCAAAGACAACTAGGACTGAATCATCCTCCCGTTCTGATACCAAACGAAAGCATGACGGTAAAAACTACGTCGTCGCCTCGACTAACCCAACTCCACAAGTTGTACCTCTCCAAGCAATCCCAATCACCCAAGTGGCACCCAACCCAACTTACCCAAACAAGAAACCCTACATTGTTCCTCACCCTCAATTCAACACCTGCCACTATCACCACCCACACACCTACCTTGTCGAATTTGCGCCAATTATGGGTTTTATGGTCAATTGAGTAACATTTGTCGTACCCCTCAAACCCAAGCTCCGCCTCCTGCCCAAAATGTGGTCTAAACCTACCAACAGCCAAACTACCCCATGGTACCTTATGTTAGAGCTTGTTTCAATTGTGGGGATCCTACCCACTTAAAAAACACGTGCCGTAGACCGTTAACATCATCAACACTCAAGCCCAAGCAAATCCAGTTAACCAAATGAACCAGGCAAACCCAACACCCCCACCACCAAGAGGTAGAGCCTACAACATCAATGCAAACCCATCTGAGATCAACGACAACGGTGTCAACGATCAACCCAACTAGCCTTCCACCAGGAAGACTCAAGGCTCCACTCCAGTTGTTTACTTTATTTCCATCAATTCCATTGTTTGTTTCGACTATTCAAGTTAACAGTATTTCCAATTTTGGTTATAACGTTTCATGTTAACATTATTTCATCCTTTCAATTAATATCATGCTACGCCAAGTGTTTTCATTACATTTCATACCATGTCATTTTACATCGATTAAATTCATGTCATTTCATGTCATCATACATCACGGTGGACCTCGTCCCATAACTTAAAAAACCAGTACATGAAATAACTTAAAAATATGTTTAAGTAAAATAGGAGAACGATACAAGACATAAAAACAGAGTACAGTCTAGTGGTTTGGGTGTTCAGGATTGGGACAGTGGTCACGGGTTCGAGACCGGGCTCCCTTCATCATCCTTGCATTTTCCTTTTTATTAAAACTAGGACATCAAACCACTTTGTTTCTGTATAAGTATATGACAAACCAAGAAATAAACATGTTAGACACATATCCCAGCGGTAGGGCTATGTGCAGACGAAACAGAGGTCGCCAATTTGAATCTGGGCTGACCATGTTTTTGTTGTTTTCTTTTATTCTTCTTATTTCAACTTTCTTTTTCTTATTATTTTATTTTAAATAGAATTATTATTTAATTTAAAATTATGTTATACAAAATACAAGAAAATCCGATTTATTTAAACACCAAATTATTTTCTTAAACCAATTACTAAATTATTATTAAGTGTAATTTAATTAATTCCAACGGTTTACTTAAACGGTTTTATATTATTAAAACTGTATTTTAAAAACAACTTATTAACGTAAAGTATTAACTTAAATAAACCAGTTATTTTCATAAATCAGAATTTGTATTTTAAATCAGTTATAATCAAATAAATTGTTTTAATACACTTAGGTATATTATCAACTCTTTTTATTTATTTTTATTTATCATTTAGTATTTCCAATCCTTGTTCTAGGATAACCCTCATTGTTTCAAGATTTCCAAATCCCACTCGTGCGCTAATTTCAAGAAATCGCAAGGACGCAAATTGTGAGTAAATCTTACAACTCCCCCTTTTATTTTATTTATACATTTTTGGGGTGTATCGCATATTTTTATCGCATCCTACAAGTTTAAATACGTGCAATTACCATTATGTGAAGTATCTATGTTATGTGTTGTTTGGTTGTTTATCATTTGGTGCATTTTCATTCATTTTGGATATCACATCATCATAGGCTTGTCTATTCTCCATTACCTATGAGCGGAACTTGACGTTGCCAACCATACAAGGTCAGCTCTGTTTGATTGAGCTTAGATCTTGCAGCACACCATAATACCGTGCAACATTCATTGGCACACCATTATACCATGCGATATACATTCCTTCAATGGCACACCATAATACCGTGCAACATGCATACATTTATTGAATCATTTCAGTTGGCTTGTTTATTGTTAGAGGTTGTGTATGAGTTTGATATATGACATACAACATGATTACTTACATTGGTTAACGCACGTTTTCTCAATAAATCAAATTTGAAAGTAATAATTTTTTAAAATAAAAATAAGGTTCATTCACCAACCTTTGTTGACCAAAAACCATTTTTACACATAATACATGTGAATAGGTATGAAGAGAAGATTGGACATAGGATGGGTCTTAGTTAAAAAGAAACGGATTATTGGAATTTAATTGTTATATGTCTCTTATGTAATCGGTTATTTGGATTGTTTGAAATGTGAAACAATAGTTTGGTTTAATATTAATTTAAAACTCGTAATAGCAAGTCATAAGCTCTTTGGATCAACCCAATCGTGCCCTGATCACCTATTCCGCTGCGGGTCGGGGTGTGACAATGAAAGCCAAAACAGAGTCTGTAGGGTTATGACAAATGTGGTCAAATATAAAACTCGCGAGCAATCAAGCAAATATTCCCCTCCCAACTTTACCGGTCCACTAGTACTTACACAAGTGAGACTAGCAGATAGACCATGATAAAATAGAGACTATGTCTAAAAGCACTTATTCCCACAGATGATAGTGGTTGTGAAAGTGTGGCAGTGGAACATTTTCCCTCACACAAAATATATATAAATATTCATGACGACTTATAAGTTCTAAAAAGGTCCAAACTCTCCATATTTAGATATGTTAAAGGAGGGGGATCATCTATGAAAAATAGCCAAAATAAAGTCTCCAATAGCTATTATATAGCCAGTTATGAATATAATACCCTAAACAATCCTGGAGATATATTGCATAAAACCACTAGTTCTTACGAATCCTCAAGTAGGAGTAAGACTAGTAAGTATGACTGTGTCACTAGATAAAAGCCTTAAAATTCTGAGGAGGGGTGTGCGTACAAGTATTTATCTTATATAAACCACAAGACTTCACAGGAAAATTACGAACCCATTAATGCCATGAAATGGCTTGATAAAATGGAAATCATTATGGATGTCAGTGGATATGCTGAGAATGACGTGATCAAATATGCGTCGCTGTTCGTTTATATGGACGCTTAAACATGGTAGAAGACCATGATTAATCTATTAGGAGATTACCCTGTATAATATAGACTGGAATAAGTCTATCAGATTAATTTCTCACCTCCCAAGATTTATAAGCAAGGTCAGCCTTTTTGAAAAACTTACCATGAATAACTTAGATCTTATTGAGTATACCCCAACCATAAATTCTATGTCTAAGTTAGTATGTAATTACCCCTTAATCTAAGCATATCACATGATACATCGGGAGATTGCACCTAAAATTTAAGGGATAGTAAAATCATCCAATACTGTTACTTCCCGTTCATTTGCATATTTGAGCCTCACCTTAACCAAGTATGAGATTCAATTAAGAAAGGGTCGGGGCTGAGTTATAGCCCAAATGGGGAACTGATTTTAGAATCAGACAAGACCCAGTATAAATAAATCGGAATATGAGGTTTATGGAAAAAGAACATTTTTGGGAAATGTTTTCATAAATAACACAAAGGTAGTGGCATATGTAATAGATCTAGCATCACAAGACCCACGAATGCAAGAAGTTTAAGAATACAATCTACCCTCAACATGGAATTTTGGTCCACTTCAACACCAGTTGTCCTGATCCTGACGAAAGTGCCAAGCGGGCAACGCCAAGAAAAGCAATGCCAAAACTTTGACCTAAAATTCATAATCGATGTGCTTTCCATTAGTAATATTCTTGCAAGAATCTTTTTGACTCCGGAACCGATAAGAGTTTTACATATCTTAGTTCTGTAAAATATCATACATACCCTTAAGGATGTTTTGGATCCGTTAAGAATCACTCAAATCCTAATTTAAGCTCTTACATATGATTCTAGTCGAACCTGATGTAGTTTTAGGCATGGACTGGTTATCCCATAACTAGATCCGTATTGCCTGAGATATAAAAATTAATTTGAGATCCCTATCTGGTGATATACTCACGACTTGTGGAGATTGTCACTATGGATTGCCAGAGAAAGCTTTTATGCTTAAGGCATCCAAGAGTCTATAAAGAAAGGCGACATCTACATGACACACGTTGTCACACCCTCAAAATCCACATGCGAAGTTTTACCGCAGGCGTGGACTGACCAAGATCCAGCCATTAATCATGTTGGACGAATAATCTTTAATTCATAAAACCATCACAGTCCACACGATTAGTGATAGTAGTTTAAATTTCCAAAATACAATATATATTGTAGTGGAAAAATATAAGGCAAAACCCATCAAACATTAAAACCACAAGTTTAATGAATGTTCAAAACATACGAACCGCCACTCCGGCCGATTGCAACGCTCGTCCCAAGCTGTATCTACTAACCTACAAAGAATGCAATAGTGTGTCAACATAAAGTTGGCGAGCTCACGGTTTTTGGTAAATCATAAAGTAAGTTCACATGCTAAAGCGTTAAAAACCAAGACTCGGGTAGCTAACCCTCATCAAGCAACTAAACCGCGTAGACTGAAAACTGACGTAGTAAGTTTTTGTGTCCTCCATAAATGTCTATCCGCATTGATGCAAAAGGAAAGGTCAATAGTTCACGCCTAGCTCCCACACGGTGTGAGGTTTGTCGAACCTAATAGCGCTATCAACTAATACCTCGTCTGCCAACCCGGTAAGCTAATCGGTATAATGTGTAGGGACTTTCATGATAGAGCTTGATTTTAGTTAAGAATACTATCCCAATTTAGGGATAATGGTGTTCACAAACTAGGGACGTATGTGTGGCCCCAACCATGGGTGCATGCTTCTAGTAAAGAGTTATGAACTCACCTTCATTTTGTTGGGGTAGATTTAGGTAGAGAAACAAAGAAGATGGTTAACCACGTCCTAGCAATGATCACCATTTAATTCATTAGGGGGTGTTCATACAATTCATGTAATTCCTACACGTATCTAGCAATTAGCATGCGAACAAGTTGTCACGTATTATTTCATCATGTGGTTTTCATGTACATGTTCATAATATAACCTACAACATGTCATACATCATTTATACAATCACTAACCAAGTGGGGACACTTAAAATAACAAACTCGGCTCTCACAAGTTTATCTATCATGCATATCAAATTCACTTAAATAAGGCTTTTTAGGAAGCTCGTTTACCATACTTACGAAGTTGAAAAAAATCATGATCTTTTTATGTAACATGCCTCTCGGAGGGATCGGCCTCGCATAGAATTTTCAAGGTCTAACTCTTTACTAAAAATTCATAAAAAAATCATTTACTAAGCAACAATCAGATTCGTCACTTTCTAACTGTAGCTTACGGAAAAATTTATTTAAAAATCTCCATTTATCCGATTGATGTAATTTCAGTTGAAGATTTTCATGACCTCCTGAAACTACCTACAACAAAAATTTGAGATTATACATCAATTCCTACATTGCATTATGACATTTTTAATGGGCTACAAATTCTGCCAGAAAACACAGCCTGAACCTTCAATGCGGAAAAATTCATAAAACATTAAATTTTCGTTGAAAAAATGCAATTACAGTGGGTTTTGAAAGTTTTCCTAGAAGTTAATCTTAGACTTAAGAAACGTTAGTTTTTGATAGAATTTGACCTGGTTATAGCTGCTTAAAGTCGGCTGTAACATTCTGGACAGATTCTGTTTCATTACCAAACTCCCAAAAACGATTACTTAACAACCCAAACGACTTATGAACCTTAACTACAACAGATTATCACCACAATTCAGGTTATATAACAATTAGTTTATCGAAAATCACCAAATTCAACCCATGAAGAAAACCACCGCAACCCATAATCAATTTTTATCATCTTGCAAATATGATTTCCTAGCAACATAGATTACATGAATCATTATAACATCAAAAACATCAAGCAAAATAGAAAACACAACCATTCTTTTATAAATAACAAGAGTATAACTAAACTAAATGTGTTACCGAACCAAAGGAGTTATGAGGATGGATATAAGCTTGAAATCGAACAAATTGAAGTCTTGTTCTTCGTCGATTGGAGAGGAGCAGAGAGAGAGAGAGAGAAAGAGAGAGCTAGAGATCGATCGTATGGGGGATGAGGGGGGGGACCTAGGGTTTTTTGTTAAAACATATTTCAAACTTTTATTTTGATAAATGACACTTCAAGAAGTTTCAACTCTTGGAAACTTGCATAAAAAGTCATTATTCTAAGTTTATTATTTCCCACATTAGACCTCCAAGTCTCTAGACCTTGAACTTGCATGGAATGTTAATACATTAACTTTATGTTTTATGACAAGAGTAGTCCTTCAAGTTTCAAAACCTTGAAACTTGCATAGGAAGTTAACCGAGATATCTTGTATTGAAAGTTATTCCAAATAACGTTGCGTTATGACGAGATACACCACTCGTGTGTACAAACTATCCAGTTTGCGTAGAAAGTTAACTGCGTTAACTTTAATGTTTGTACGAAACCATACAAAGTTAACCGCGTTAACTTTAATTTTTGTACGAAACCATACCGTATATTATAAGTTGCATGCTTAAAATAGTTACACGTATAAATATTCACAATTCACCCATAATATAAAAGTACGTAAATGTGTTCGGTAATAACCTGAAAATGCGAGTTGTCACACCAGTGACCACTAGATTTCGCAAATCCAAAGATAGAAGATATACTAGTCATCTCCAAATACCCAGATGTATTCCCAGAAGATTTACCTGGATTACCCCAGAAAGGCAAGTCGAGTTAGAATCGACATATTGCCTGGGTCAGCTCCAATAGTTGGAACTCCATATCATTTGGCACCGACGTAGAGGAAGAGATTAAAACCACAACTTGAAGAACTACTAGAGAAAGGTTTCATATAACCTAATTCTTCCTTTTGGGAAGCTCCTATCTTATTTGTCAAGATGAAGTGCGGTTCAATGCGAATGTGCATTGATTACCGTGGGTTGAATAAGATGACGATTCAAGAATCGTTATCCCTTGCCTAGAATTGACGACTTGTTCAATCAATTGCAAGGAGCGAGTTTCTTTTCTAAGATTGATCCTTGATCTCGTTATTCTTAACTAAAGGTCAGGAGTGGAGATGTTCCAAAGATTGTCTTCAGGTCAGGATACGAACATTATGAGTTCCTGATTAAGCCGTTCGGGCTCCCTAATACTCCAAAAGCTTTCATGGATCTCATTAACAAAGTCTGCAAACCTTATCTGGATTTGTTGTCATTGTCTTCATAGACAACATACTTATTTACTCTGGCAATAAAAATAGTCACCAGAAACATCTTAGATGCATTCTTGAGTTACTAAAGCATGAGAAGCTTTATGCAAATTTCTCTAAGTTGAGTTTAGGCTTAGAGAGGTCCAATTCTTTGGACATATGATTAGTGAGGCAGAATTCAAATGGATCAAACAAATATTGAGAACTTCATGGTTTACTATGATGCTTCGTGTCACACCCCAACTGATGGCGGAAACATCGAGGCGGGACGAAATAGATTGCTCTTTGCTCATAAAACTAATTGTGATAATAATTAATTAAACCGAATTTCATTTCCTTCATAAATTGTCATACAATAGAAGAGAAAATTCAAATAACAACATAAACTTGACAAAATTTGATACATCAATATTAAACCTAAACGTCTAAATGTGTATCTATCGTCCTTGCTACTTTGATTTCATAGCATCATCTCCATCAACCTGTAACATGGTTTAAAATAACATTCAATGCAAAAGCAAATGCAAGTACACAAGTTTAAGCATAGATACGTATAAGAATAAGGTTTAAACAAATCCTCATAGCAACTATGATTTTACAGAGCATATATAAGGCATGCAATACTACTAGTCAAACCCTTAACGCAAATACGATATTTTAACATGGCCTCTAGATTTCATGAGGAGGGGGATGTGTTACTTCCTATAGCGCTATACATGTCAAACGAAGGCTAAAATAGTTAATGACTAAGGTATTACATAAAGAATGTCCAAGATATAAGCATCAAGTAATCGATTCAAGTATTCATGGATATAGGATTGGTTGTGCATTTCATAAAGTTTAAGTGTTGTGATTTTTGTATATGGAAACATGTTACACCCAAAAGTGTTATAAACAAAAAGTGGGTCGAGTGTACTCACGGTTTTGCTAAGTCTTCTAACTTGCCAAGTCCATGAAGGTCGTTGTTGATGGGATGAACGCCAAGTTATCCTACAAGAGGAAAACGAAGGCGTATGAGTGTTTTGGGGATGATGATGATGGGATATTCGGTTTTAAGATTCAAAATGTGAAAAAGTATAAGATATGAAAATAGTCACTAAGGTATTAGCACTTATCTTTGACACTATAATAATTCCTAAGGAACTACACACATAGTGACAAGGAACTACACACATAGTGATAACTTATTAACTTGAGAGATGCTTATTTAGTCATTATCAAGGGTTCAGTTTTAAGGATTATTATAGTCCATAACTATAAATATAGTTATATAATCATGTAGGAGGTGGGAGGATGAACCATCCACTTTGGTACTTCTTAGTATCATGTAAATCAAGTAGGAGGTGGGAGGATTAACCATCCATTTTGGAACCTCCTATGATGTTTACCACTACACAAGCCACCATAGGTAACAAGGAGGGTACTAGAACAAGAACATAAAAAAGAATGTAAATGACAAGAATGTAAGGTGTGTCACCATGATACCAAGTAGTCATGTGAAATACAACCCGGAGAGAACACATTACACACGTCAACGTCTAGGCGGGGTTGTGACACTTTAGAACTAGCAAACTTCTTGGGATAATGATGAAAATCATCAAGTGATGTGTGGTATCAAAGTTTAGGATAGCCCAAGCTAACCAAGGTGGACACACATGAACAAGTTCATGAACTTGCATCACTTGTGAGCTTGAAGCTCTACGAAAACTGAATTCATGTGAGGATAAATCCTCTATTTTGAATGTCTCAACCTTGTTTTTAAGCCTAACCAACCACAAGTAGTGTTGTAAGAATTAGGACATAGGTTTGAGATGAGTTTAGCTCAAGTTGGATGAAGATTAACAAGTTTTGAAAAGTTTTAAAAACAAACAGAAAGTTTTGGGACATTTTAGGGGCATTTCCAGGTCTGGATTCTCCATGGAGAACCCTTGGATTCAACCAGAGATTATCTAAGTATTCAGAAAGAAGAATTAAGTTATTTCGTTAAAAAATGAGCAAGTTATGCTCACTTTTGTGCAAGAGGGTGAATCTGCCTGGAAATTCTGATGTTGCAAGTTCTTGAGAGAGTTTTGAAGGTGATTTTGGTGAGATTAGAGATAGTGGAAAAATGCTTGGAGAAGTGTTGGGGATTTATAAGGATGAGTTTAGGGTTGATGGGAAGTGATTAAATGGGGTTAAAGGCTATTGGGTGAAGTGGTTTGAGTGGGATCCGTGCTTATTTCGCGAGCCAAAAAGGTTTCTGCCCGCCCAGGACCTCTTACGGACCGTAAGGGTTTCTCCTTGCAGTCCGTAAGGACCTTAGCCGGGTGGAAATCTTGGCTTTTGCTATGTTGTTCAATTTTGACGGGTATAGAACATTTTTAAGGACATTTTATGATATGTTATGGTATTATAAGTGTAAATAACATGTTGTAACATATGTGCAAGTATAAAATGAATATGATTAAGTGAATGTCACGTTTAAGTCTCGAGTAAGTATAATTTCGCGTTTGCAAGTCGTCACACGATTATGAGTATGAGTATCATGAAATGATCACATGTTTAAGTGTATGAATAAGTATAAGTGTAAAATGAATACGATCAAACATTTCATGAATAAATGCGAGTTTTCGTTATGATTCAAGTCTCGGAATACAACGTTTACAACTAGAATTCGAATACGAGATACAATGCCTTCGAAAATAGGAATACAATACGAGCTAGCTGTAAATAGAAAGTAAGAAACGCGGGACGTTACAGTCTCCCCTCCTTTAGGAAATTTCATCCCGAAATTTAGGAAGATGCAACGAAGGGATGCGGATTCTTAGTCTTCATATCACTCTCGATTTCCCAAGTAAATTCAGCGCCACGTTTCCCTTCCCAACGAACTTTTACGCTAGGGATTCGACTGCGCCTTAGTTGTTTGACTCCTCGGTCCATGATTTCAACCGGTTTTTCCACAAAGTGCAAAGTATCATTGATTTGAAGATCTTCGAGTGGAACTTGAAGTCCTTCTTCAGCTAGACACCTCTTTAGATTTGAAACGTGAAACACATGATGAACATTGTAGGTTGGTCTTAGTCGATACGCTACCTTGCCAATCCTCTCGAGAATCTTGAAAGGACCCACGTAGCGAGGAGCGAGTTTGCCTTTCTTACCAAAACGGACAACGCCTTTCCAAGGGGATACCTTGAGAAGTACATGATCACCTACATTGAAACTCCAAAGGCTTGCGTCTTTTGTCTCCTAGCTCTTTTGACGGCTTCGTGCTTTGAGAAGATTATCACGTATTTATAACATCTTTCCGTCGTTACATGTATTAATTCGGGATCGGTGATCTGAAAATCTCCAGTCTCGTGCCAACAAATAGGCGAACGGCACTTGCGACCATACAATGCTTCAAATGGAGCCATTTAAATGCTAGCGTGATAACTATTGTTGTATGAGAATTCAACCAAGGGTGAGTGCGAATCCCAATTGCCACCAAAATCGATTACGCATGACCGAAGCATATCCTCCAAAGTTTGGATAGTACGCTCGGTTTGACCATTAGAGTGAGGATGAAAAGCGGTGCTAAGATTGAGCTGAGTGCCAAGGCGGATTGAAAGGTTTGCCAAAGGCGAGAGTTGAAACGAGCGTCGCGATCAGAGATAATATCAAAAGGTGTACCATGACGACTAATGATTTCATCCGTGTAGATACGAGCCAATTTCTCGACTTTGTAATCTTTGCGAATGGCAAGGAAGTGCATGGATTTGGTCAAACGATCGATGATAACCCAAATGTTATCATGACCAGAAGGAGTACGAGGCAATTTCGTGATGAAATCCATGGCTATGCTCTCCCATTTCCAGACAGGGATTTCTGGTTGTTCGAGCAAACCAGAGGGACGTTGATGTTCTACCTTGACTTTGGAACACGTAACGCATTTGGACACATAGAAAGCGATATCACGTTTCATTCCAGGCCACCAATAGGATGCACGCAAATCGTGGTACATCTTATCAGCTCCAGGATGAACGGAGTATCGGGATTTGTGGGCTTCATCCATCAAGGTAGTCCGAAGATTGAGACGATCGAGAATCCAAATACGACTATGGTAGTAAAGAATACCATCAGGCTTCGCTTCGAGTGGTTTTCAACTCCACAATTCAACTCGTTACCGTGGTTACCCTCGTTGATAATGCAAATTGTGCTTGACGAATCAACTCGTTGAGTTTTCCCACGATTTGGTAGCAACGAACAATCTTAACATGAATCTTACGACTAAGTGCATCGATCACGACATTCGCCTTACCAGGGTGGTAGCGAATATCACGGTCGTAGTCGTTTAACGATTCTACCCAACGACGTTGTCGCATATTGAGTTCCTTTTGATCAAAGATATGTTGGAGGCTCTTATGGTCGGTGAAGACCGTACACTTTGTACCATAAAGGTAGTGTCGCCAAATCTTTAATGCAAAAACAACTACACCAAGTTCAGGTCGTGAGTAGTATAGTTTTTCTCTTGAATTTTGAGCTGTCTCGACGCGTAAGCGATTACTTTGTCTCGTTGCATGAGAACGCAACCAAGACCCTGGTTAGAGGCTTCGCAATACACGACGAAATCGTCGTTCCCATTGGGGAGAGTGAGGATAGGAGCATTACAGAGTATGTCCTTGAGCGTTTGGAAAGATTCCTCTTGTTCGGGACCCCAAACAAAAGGTTTATCTTTTTTAGTCAACGAAGTCAAAGGAACGGCAATTTTTGAGAAGAATGAAACGATGATAATACCCAGCTAGGCAAAGAAATGAACGAATTTCAGAGGGCGACTTAGGTGCAGTCCAATTCTTCACAGCTTCTATCTTTGCAGGGTCAACATGAATACCGAGTTCATTGACGGTGTGACCTAAGAATTGAACCACTTTTAGCCAAAATTCACACTTGGAGAATTTGGCATAAAGACGTTCGGTTTGCAAAAACTGATGAATGAGACGCAAATGTCGTCCATGCTCTTCTTTCGTCTTGGAGTAGATTAGGATATCGTCGATGAATACAATGACGAAATGATCGAGAAAAGGCTTATACACACGGTTAATGAGATCCATAAACATTGCAGGTGCGTTGGTCAAACCAAAAGGCATGACTACGAACTCGTAGTGTCCATAAGTGTGTGAAAGGCAATTTTGGGTACATCTTCCTCGGAAACTCTAAGTTGATGATAGCCGGAACGGAGGTCAATCTTTGAAAAGCACTTCGCGCCTTGCAATTGATCGAATAGATCGTCAATACGAGGAAGTGGGTAGCGGTTTTTGACTGTAAGCTTGTTGAGCTCACGATAGTCAATAACATCCGAAAAGACCCATCTTTCTTCTTGACGAACAAAATGGGAGCACCCCAAGGGGAAGTACTAGGGCGTATAAAGCCTTTATCAACTCGATAGCTCTTGTATCTCTGAGGATGCTAATCGATAGGGAGCTTTCCAACAGGAGTTGCGCCAGGATAAGATCAATACGAAAATCGACAGCTCGAGGAGGCGGAGGACCAGGAAGATCCTCAGAAAAAACAGAAGGAAACTCACAAACGACAGGAACATCACTTATGCTTGGACCTTTGTCTTGTAAGAATGTCCAAGATTAGCACGGGAACCTAAATTTGTTATCTATTGTCCAATTAGGCGGAAACTAAGGACAATTTAACCAAATAACAAGAATTACTCATTTAAATGTTGTTTTCTTGATCTAAAGTTCAATACATTCGAGAACCTGATCCGACAGAGCTTCGCCGTCTCTGTGCCAAAATCTCTCCAAGTCACAAATGAAATCACCAAGGCACCTATTTATATACACACAAGTTAGCTGGTAGGAGGATGAGTTCGGGTGAACTTGACCTAGTCAAGTTCGGCCGAACTTGACTTCTCACATGCCATCTTCAGCGAACTTGGCCTCCAACCTACTTAAATACGCCTTATTTCGATTAAGCCCTATTCACTCAGACTCAATACATAATGACGTAGGCAACAGACATATGTACCAACAGACTCCCCCTTGGATGTTGCCGTAGTCATTGACCTTTAAAAACTTCTGGGTCTTCCGATCTTTAGTTCTTGAATAAACTTTAACATCTCTTGATCTTTATATCCTGTTCCTCTTTGTTGAGCTTTGTCTTGATAAAACTTTAATCTTCAGGCTCCCCCTTGCTGTGAGCTTTACTTCAATCACGTTGTATCCTGCTCCCCCTAAAACATTGCTTCCTGTTTCAAAATTCTTGAACATTCTAATAAACATTTCAGATACAAATTTTGAAATTTTATAATATCAACATTTCAAATTTTAATCTCCACTTTAAAACCTTTTAGTTATTCAAGTTCAACTTAATAACCTTGAATACTTTTTACTTTTAAGACCTTTACCATTCATTTGATTTCAAATATTGAAATCCACTTAGTTGACCAAATTCAGGTTAAAGACCTTGGTTAACCAAATTGTGTCTACCAAGTCCAAGTTAATGACCTTGATTTGACCTGTTATGAATACACTGTTTTTCTTTCAATTTTAAAGTTTCAAATTAATGAACTTTCTTTAAACATTTCAAAAACTTACCAGACTTCAAAGATCCGTTCTCCAACATTGGCTCGTTGAAAATAATGAAGGAACAAAATCATTTTGTATTTAAATTGTAAAGTAGTAAAGAAAGTAAACTATGTACAAAACAAAGTACACTATGTACAAACATACTTACAGACATATTTTTATGAATTCGTGTCTAAGGATTATATCAGTTGTTTGAGACATATCACCAATACTGTTGACCTTTTTAAAGACTTTAAGTTTTAAACTTGTTTACCTAGATTGTCGACATGTTTGTCCACTTAAACTTCAACACATTTCTCAATTGTTCCAAGATATCTTAGGATATGAATTATGAAACTTGACTTATCTATGGTTCCCACCTCTTGAATATACTCCCGAATCCAGATTGCCTATATTTCATCTTACAGGTGAGTATAGCATAATTGATATCTGTATCTGGGTTATGCGAGGCCTTGAAAGCTCAGGTTAGTACTATCGTACCGACAAAGAGATGAAGGCTCGACTTAAAGGTGTGTTCCATTTAAGGAATCTTTTAAGCACTACAAATGATTAGATCTTTCGATACTTTTCAAGTTTTGCATGCAGTTTAGGGGTTTATAGCAAAAGTATTATAGAAGTTCTAGGCTATTGCTTCCGCAAAATCATAAGAACTTGTATAATACCCTAGATATCAACTATCTACAAAGACCTCGTATCTCAGAATCAAGCAACCCTTCAATCGAAATTTCAGAGTACTAAGTCCATATATCCAAGTTGTGTTAATCCATAAGATTAAGCAGTTGTAAAATTTAGTTTATATCCCGGAAACTATCTATTGAACGTGTAAAGCCTATCGCACATCCAAAGTAAGACTTATTTATCACTTTTAAACTTTACGATTCTTTAGCATACGGTGACAAAGTAAGACTTATTATCACTTTTAGACTTTACGATTCTTTAGCATACGTGATAGTCACTGATGTACTAACATTTCCTTTTTGACAACAAAAATTATTTTTGCCTTTTCCAATGTTTTTGTACTTTTCGCATTTTTCATATGTTTTTTGAATTTTCAACTTTTTCATATGTTTTTTATTTTTCTAAAAATTTTCTTACTCCCCCTAAAATCAAAAACATATTTTTGGATTTTAGATTTAAAGAAATTCTTCTAGAAAAAATAACAAACCAATGAGGATCATGAGAACTCGTCGTCCGATCCTTTTTTCATCTTCTACATCATCACCTGTCAGCTAAAAAACCATTAAACTTTGTTCACGTGAATTTATAAATGGTTTTGATATCACAATCAGTGTTCTGTTTAACGGTGTGAATTTTCTCAAATATCTCTTTTCAACCACTTTCTTTCAAAAAGACAAAGATTTTGACATTCTAGATAAGTTAAAAACTCATGGAGCTCCGCTATCTGGATTTTACTTTAACAAAGTAGATCTTGGGACTCCTGCACATGAAGTAACTATTTGAATAAGGAAACCAAAACCTTTTTGGTTTTGGGTTTGACATGATAAGCATCATAAACACTTTCAAAATCATCATCGTAATCCAAATCGTCATCAAACATTTCATCCAATGTCGATTCTGAAAACGTTTTGACTTTTTCTTTCTTTGTCTGTTTGATTACTCACTCAGTTGATTTGACATTTTCAGTTTTATCAGCAACAGACTTTGGTTTTTCAGATGATGAAAACTTTTTCTTAGCAACCCAGAATTGTAGCTTGCTTCTCGCTTTCTTGTTATAGAATCTAGAATCTTTGTTTTCATTTAATTTTGAAGTTTCACATTTTTCAAAAGTTGAGTTTTCAAACTTTAATTCAGTTTTAGGTTTCACTTCGTTTTTAGATTCATAGTTTCTTTTTGAATCTGTAACAGATTTCACAATCTCTGGTTGATTTTGTTTTTCATCTTTTGAAATATTTTTTTCTTCGTGGAAGCACAGGCTTTAGATTCAGACACTTGCGAGCAATGTGACCAACAACATTGCATTTAAAGCAAGTTCGATTATCATGAGCATGTCCACTAGTGGGTTTCACTCCACTTGTGGACTTAGCCTTTTCCGAAGCTCTTTTCTTTCTTAAATTCATCATTCGATTGCTTACGGATCAAACCTTCTTCCTGAACCATTTTTCCCAATACAAACCTTATGTTTTTACCTTTGTATTCATGGATTGGTGACTTCTGGTTCCTTCTCGGTTCTTCTTCTTTTTCCTCCAAACCCAATCCTGCTCTCTTGTTCTCAGGAAAATCACCACCATACTTTCGATAGTTGTTAGCATTCCTTTTGGGTTTCGAGTAAAATCTTTTCTCGTTTTTCTCAAGATCATCTAATGAAATTTCCACAAGTTTGAAAAATTTGTCAAGTTGATCTTCTCTCACGTTCCGAATCAGAAAACTATCATCGAAATATAATCTATCAGATTCCTTAATCTTGTACATAACAACATTAGGATCATCACTTAGATTATTTTCTGATGACGTATCGTCATCTTCAGATTGTGATTCTCAGTGATTCAAACTTGATTTGGCGCTTTCAGAGCTGCCTTCATCAAAATCATTTCCTAAAACATTTTTCACCACATTTTTTACAATCGCTTCATTGTCATCGTTTGTTTTTGTAAAGTTTACGTCAATGTTCTTAGGCAATTTATCTTTCATTTCTGATAAGAGTAATATATTAAATGTCTTTTCAATCTCATCATCTTTCTTGCAGGAATAACTTGCAAGAAGTGATGGAGGAACACTTCCGTATTTTTATGCTTTGATTTATCAACATTTTTCTCCAAATTGATCGTAGGCAAAATATGATCAATGACATACGCGTTTGTAGTGTAACTTTTCAGCAATTGTCTTACCCTTTCTGTTTCTATCTTTATGTCATGAAGCTCACGCTTTGTTTCAGCAATGGTGTTAATGTACATGTTAATTGCTTTTTGTTTTTCAATTACTGTGGCATTTAACATTTTCACATTAGCACTGACTTGTCATAAGCTTCTTTCATAGTTCTGCAATCATAACAAAAAATTTCGTTGTGTATAGTCAATTCTCTTATGACTTTGATCTTTTAAATACAAGATTCACAAGGATTTGCGCACTATGTGCAAGGTTTTTCAACCTCCACAACTTTCAGAACTTCCTTTTCAGACACACTTACCTCAGATTTTACCTTTTCGGCCTCTGATTTCAATGCTTCTTACCTTTGCATTTCAAGGTAAGCTATTTCTTCTTCCTCAGCTCTCTGCATATATCCTTCCAGAATTGCATTCTCTAGAGCAACATCAACATACGATGTCTCAGATTCATCCACTACCTGTGCCATCATAGCAACACCAGTCTTCTTTCCGATGTATCTGTTCCAGTCAAAACCATCTTCTTCATGTGTAACAACAAGAGCTTGTTCGGTTGTCTTTGCGGATTTATCTTCTACTTCAACTTGTGTTCTTTTCGGATATGGTTTGTATTGAAGAGTTTTCTTATAGTACTCATTGTTACTGCCGAAAGGATTTTGGTTTCCACCTGCTTCTTGATTGTTGCATTCACGTTTGAAGTGTCCCTTTTGTCGACACCTGAAGCATGTGACTTTTGGCTTGTCAAATCCAAGCTTGTTGCTTGAATTTCCAATATCTCTTCCAGTGAGTGCCACAAACTTTGGAACTCCTCTGATGATAGATGCAAGGCTCCATTTGATATCCATCAGTTCCAACTCTTCTTCATCCACCTGATCATAATCTTCGGCGGTCATTTCCGGATTGCCGATCTTTCCAGCAACCAAGCTTTCATACGATTCTAGAACAGTAGCAAGAAGTTCTATGTGCTGTTTGGCCACTTTTTCAGGAAATACGTTCTTCAAATCTACTGCTATGTTGCACTGGAAAACATTTGAATCAAAACTGGATTGGCTTGTCTGATGCGACTGATTGTTTTGATTTTTTAATGAAGAGTTTGAACTAGCACTTGTATATCCAGCATATGGAGAACTCTGGTTTTGTGATGAATTCATGTTTGCACTAAATCGCCGACATGTTGAACAACATTAGCATTCTTAGATTTTGCAATCTTCATAAACTCCATTTCATGACCTTCTAATTTGTCAATGAAAGATGACAACTTGAAATGTTCCAAGATGGACTGTTCTTCAGAATCATCAGATATGTTGTCCATTCTCCTTCAGGAAGTGCATCGGACAATTTCTCGATTTGTTCTTCATTCGATCTCTTGATATCATGTCTTCGCATCTGGACCATAAGGTGACAGTATCTATCAATCATCTGCTTCATAGTTTCTCCTTTGATCATCGTGAAGATCTCGAACTCTTTCTTAATCAAGGCCTTTTTACTCTTCATCAGTTCATCACTTCCTTTGAATTTGTCATAGAGAGAGTGCCACAATTCTTGTGAAGTATCATATTCTGGCAATAATATCAAGATATCTTCCTTCACTGATTGTTGTATCAAGCTGATCATTCTTTTCTCTGCAACATAATTTTCTTTGTCAGCCGGTGAGAACTTGTTCAGTGGAAGATCTTGATCACGCTCATATTTTGGCCACTTGTAACCATCTTCAACTGCAACCCAGCTGTTGAATTGATTTTCTTGTATCCAATTCACAAACTTTTCCTTCCACCCTTCGAATTCATCCATACTCATTAGCGTTGGCGGTTTTGTCATAGTACCCATTTCGTTGTTGATATTCATCTGGTTCGCCGCAAGAGCATTAGCACTTGATGAAGAAGCTACTTGTGAGACGAACACGTTATGGAAATCTTCCATTATGAAAATCTGAAGACTTATCTGGAAATACGATAAAAAACACTCGGAAAGCTGATTAGTAATAGATAATTTTAGTAAAAAATTTTTAACCGACAATATTAACGTATCGGTTTGCTTAAAAACGTTTAAAATTTTTTGAAAAACTGTGTTTACCATATTAGAGCTTTAAACTCATCTCGTCGATACGAATCTAACGATAAATGTCCGAGACGGTTTTTTTTAAGAACCTTAGACAAGTTCGGGCGAACTTGTATTAGCTTGTGATACAAGTTCGAGCGAACTTGTGCTAACAAACAATCAGGTTTAACAAGTTCGGGCGAACTTAGGTGAAATTTCAAGAAATTTATCTAGTTCAGTCGAACTTATAAAAGAATTCAAAGAAAAATGATAAGTTCGAGCGAACTTGTAAAGTTTCAACTGAAATTTACCCAAGTTCGGTCGAACTTGCTTAATAATGTTGATTTAACATTCAAGTTCGAGCGGACTTCAGAATATCTTGAAATTCAATCAGTTCGCAAATTGATAAATCAAGAATTTATCAAGTTCGGTCGAAATTGATTAAAATCAAGGAAATTTTAATCAAGTTCGGTCTAACTTGATGTTAAGTTTCGGCCATAACTAGTTTCCAAAACATGGTTTTCCAACTTTTTGATATCAATTCGATTGAATTTGATGTCCAAACTCTTAGGGGTTTACCACAAGTGTATTTTACATGATATGTTCAAATTTTAGCCAATTTTGTCCATGAAATCTTCAAATATGTGAAAATGTTAAGAAAAATGATAAAATGAAGATGAAATAGAGTGATTCTTGACTTGATTCCAGCAAATTTAGGTATCCAGGCTCTGATACCACTTGTAAGAACGTCCACGATTAGCACGAGAACCTAAATTTGTTATCTGTTGTCCAATTAGGCGGAAACTAATGACAAGTTAACCAAATAACAAGAATTACTCATTTAAATGTTGTTTTCATTGATATAAAGTTCAATACATTCGAGAACCTGATCCGACAGAGCTTCACTGTCTCTGTGCCAAAATCTCTCCAAGTTACAAATGAAATCACCAAGGCACCTATTTATATACACACAAGTTCGCTGGTAGGAGGATGAGTTCGAGCGAACTTGACCGAGTCAAGTTCGGCCGAACTTGACTTCTCACATGCCATCTCTAGCGAACTTGGCCTCCAACCTACTTAAATACGCCTTATTTCTAACAGATTAAGCCCTATTCACTCATACTCAATACATAATGACGTAGGCAACAGACATATGCACCAACACTTGGACCTTTGTCTTTTTTTTCCACAATGTGGGCGAGAAAGGCAAAGTACTCCTTACGCAAGTACTTGTTCACTTTGATGCACGACATCAGCTTGAGACCTTTAGAAGGTTTCTCGTCGTAGATGTGTAGAGAATCACCTTGAGGAAGAGGAAGGCGAATGATTTTTTGGAACAGACAACTTCGGCACGAACTCTCATAAGCCAATCAATGCCACTATGATGTCGAAACTACCCATTTGCATGGGAATGAGATCGATGGAGAACATATGATCGTTAAGAATCAAAGAGCAACCAGAAAGAACTGAATCGATCGAGATGGTTTTACCATTAGTGACTTCGACAGCGAAAGGATTAGGCATTTTAGATCGTTCGCACTTAAGCAAGGGTTCAAATTCTAGGGATACAAAGCTTCTATCGACACCAGTATCAAATAGGCATGTAGCATATATATGGTTCACAAGGAACGTACCGGTAATGACGTCGTTAGAGCTTTGGGCTTGAGCGAAGGTAAGCATGAATGCTCGTCCTTTAGCATGCTCAGGTAGCGGCTGCTGCTGCTGTTGGCGTGGTTGGTTGAGAAGAGGGCAAACATTGGCAAGATGAATAAAATCACCACATTTACAACACGCTCGCACATGAGCATTTTGACGTTGTGGTTGAGCTTGGTTCGGGTTAGGGTTAGGGTTTTGCATGATGGCTTGGGCTTGCTGGTTTTGGGGTGGAGAAAAGTTTCGGCCACGGTTAGCAAAATGTCCTAACCTTTGACATTGGGCACACTTGCGACATGGCGTGCCAACGGGATGGTGGTAGGAGCAGTTAGTACACTGGGATGAGGTCCAGTGTAGCCACGCTTGGGTTGTTCAGTGGTAGTGGGGTGATGGCTGCAAGGGTTTGGAGAGGTTGAGGGTTTTGCGGAGTGACGACCGCATTATTTTGAACAGAAGCCTTCAGTTCTTGTTTCGGTTGATGTTGTTTTTGGAGGAGGAGTTTTGGTAGTGGTGGTGGTATCGGTGGTGGGTTGGTGCGCCTACTTCACATGAACCTTATCGTAGGCCCCTTGAAGGATGCAATTGTGGTTAAGCTCTATGATGGTGCTATAGGCTTCTTCGATGGTTTTGGGGCATGCGGCGGCTACATGGTTCATAATCACAGGAGAAAGCAAACAAATGAGCTTAGCTATCGCCTTGGGGACCGTATCCACCTATCCAGGACAGACGATACTCAACTGTTTGAAGCGAGCGATCAGTCCCTCAGCGTCACTCCCTTGCTGTGCGAGATTCCGAAATTCGTTCTCGAGCTTCTGGGTCTCGTGGGGAGGACAGAACAGATCCCTCATGAGCTTTTAAGCTCGTCCCAAGTTAGAGCGTGGGCTGCTTCGTTACCACACTTGTTGCGTTCCGTAGCCTCTGACGAAAGACCCCGGTAGCATTGAGGGTTCGAAGTTCATCAGGGCACCCGCCTTGAAGAAAGGTAAGCTCCATTGCGTCAAACCAATTGATCATGGCGGTGACACCGTCCATGCCAGTGAATTCGACTGGTTTGCAAGCCATGAAATGCTTGAATTGGTAGGACGTTTTGGGGTTGTCGGTTTTCGAATCGGCAGAGGATTTGGGTGTTTCGGTGTTGATGGTTTGAAGTTGGCTAACAATATCAGGGATGGCACGGGCCATTTGATCGGCCGTTTGCTCAGCGACAAGACTAACAAGGTCTTGCTTGGAGATGGATAGACGTTTCAACAGACTACAAAAGGTACTGACTAACAGTTTGGGGATTGATTTTTCCGCATAATATGAACGCTTAGATCTTCAAGAAGCGAAAGAAAAAGATGAGAAAGAACTGACTGAATAGGGCAAGGGAAAGCACGTGATCGAAAGTATGCCAGAAATCACTGAACCTGTAAAGAGATAGATCTTCTAAAGCTTCTGAGCCCGATATTTCTAAGGTTGACGAATCTGTCAAGCTTCTGATACTGTAACTGTTACTAAAGATAAGGACATGATGAAGCTGATGATGAGGAAAAAGATGATGAACCACCAAAGGATGATCCGAAAGATGATTCTGACATGATGGAGGGAATGATGATGATCCAAGTGTACAGGGATAAAGGTAGTTGATGCAACATTAAATGAAAGCTTGATTTCACTAATCTACTAAATGATGAAGCGAATGTCATGGATGATCAGAATCTGGGGAGTCAGGAAAACAGGATGTAGGTCCCTCTATCACGTGGATCGTAACGAGATCGACAATCAACCAAGGTGCGGAATCCCCTGATGGATCAAACGAACACAGAAACAAGTTATGTAGATGAAGAACACGAACAAGTATTTCAAATGATCTTCTATGATTATCAAACCCAATATTTTACAATCACTCAAGATCAAACAAGAAATCTCTCAACCTTCTCTGTAGATTTCTCACACAAACTCTCTCTGCAACTCTCTCAGTGTCTAACCTAAAACCCTAGGCAACACTGTTTATATAAACACAACCATGTAAACTGAGCTAGGCCCATATACATAATACACAAAACTCAGACTACATGATACAATGACAAACTCGGATCAGGGATTAAACTAGCTATTCCGAATTTGTGATAACATCAACAAATTCGGACTCCATGTAATAGTAAACTCGGACATAAGTTTCATCCCATAAACTCGGACTTGATTCTCTTTCACAAACTCGGACATGCAATGGACTTGGAAACTCGGACAAAGCTTTGTTCTCTGATAAACTCGGATTCACCTTAATCCTCATATCAAGTCTTGAACAAATATCCAAAGACCAAACCAAGCTGTTATCACATAAATGCACCAACAAACTCCCCTCTTGACAATAGCTCGCAAAGGTAACTTTAGTCTTCAGAATCTCGTAGTCACTGGTCTTTGGATAGCGTCAACTTCAATACGAATCTTGTCTGCAACAGGCTCCCCCTAAGCTGATGCATCCAATCACCATATCTTCCAATCTCCGAGTCAGCAACCCAAGTATGTCATCATATCTTCCGATCTACATTGTAGAAAGGAGGTTCTACCAAGCAGCAACAAACTCTCATCTCATCACGTCAACTTCTCAGCAACACACAACTTCAATCTGTATACTATAAAACAAACATCTCGAGAAACCATAAGAATTTTTCAACAAAGTTAAACAAATTATTATTCAAGAGATGGTAAAACTGTATAACAGATTAAGCAATAGCCAAATCAACACAAACACTCAAAACATTTTTGTCCAACACACTATAACCTGCAAGAATTAAAATTTTGGAACCCATCTTCTAACACCGTCTCCCCCTATCGGTAACAACTCCTCCACAAACAACCATTTTCCGTACGTTAAGAATTTTAAAGAAAAAGGAAAATCTTTTTGGATTTTTATATTTTTCTGAAACAAATAAAGAAAGCTGTAAACACTCTACTTTTGTGAGAATCACCGGTAAGAAGATCATATCAACATAATCAAATTGTTTTCACACTATTTGATAATTCTTTAAGTAATTTTGGTGAATAGCAGTTCAAGATGATTACCAGTATGTTTGTCCACTTAAACAAAATGCATGAACATTTCAAGTACCATTACCGTATGATATGTTAAGGTAATATTATTCTGATATACTAGTGTGTTCCACTTCAGGACATACCCCCACGATCAAGATATGCACAAAGATTCATCGTAGTAGGTGAGTATACCGAGATTCATCCTTTTGTTTTACAACGTTAGATAAATTGGTGATCAGGTCAGTACTTCCGTACAACAAAGAGACCAATACTAACGAGGGTTAGGGCAGATACCACAGATTTTGGTATGAATTATGCATTTTGCACATGTGAATGACTCTCTAGGAGAGCTTCTTCATTTCTGGGTTTTTGGCATATTTAGCTCTTTTAAGATATCCTGGTTGTGCCTAGGTCAGCATATATCTGGATGCAGCAGAAGTACAACCTTGATATCCCGGATGAAATAACAACATAAAGACCCCAAAACTTCAAATTTTGGCAATCTATCATCGCAAGATTTAAGGTCATTATACCATACGCCACTGATATGTTACCCACTCGTATTTAGTTCGTTAAGTTTATATCACATTGGAATGTTGATTATTTCATGCTTTTGCCTACTGGTACATCATATGATGAAGCTGCTATCACACTTGAGCATATAATTTCAGTTTCAGTGTGACAGTCTAACTTGCTGATGTACTATCACTTCTTCTTTTTCACACAGTGACAACTCATTTTTCATTTTTCAATGTTTTTGTATTTTTAAGGTTTTCTATTTTTTTTATGTTTTTGAATTTTTAAGAAAACAGTAAACTATATACAAAATTCTTATGAAAAACTGGTTATTCAGGATTCCTCATCCCGTTGAGTTCGACTAGATGTTCAAAACGAGCCCTGTCAAATGCTTTTGTGTAAAGATCTACAAGGTAGTGTGTCGACTCTATGAAGTTCAATCAAGTTCTTTTCAGCACAATCCCGTATAAAATGATGACGAATGTCAATATGTTTTGTTCTACTGTGCTTTACGGGATTGTTTGTGATTGAAATGGCGGTATTATTGTCTATCATTATAGGAGTACGAGTGAAATTCAAACCGTAATCGCGCATCTGCTGTTGTATCCAGAGAACCTGAGAGCAACAGCTACCCGCAGCAATATATTCAGCTTCACACGTAGAGGTAGACACGCAAGACTGCTTCTTGCATTGCCAAGATACAATCCTGCCTCCTAAGAACTGACAACCACCAGTAGTAGATTTTCTGGTAGATTTACATCCTCCAAAGTCTGAATCAGTGTAAGCAACAAACTTCAGGTCACTAGCAGCTGGATACCACAAACCAAGTTTAGGTTTCCCGTTCAAGTAATGAAGAATACGCTTCACTGCCTTCATATGTGACTCCTTAGGATTCGCTTGATATCTGGCACAGAGGCATACTGCGAACATGATGTCTGGTATGAAGCAGTCAAATACATAAGTGAACCAATCATTGCCCTGTATTGAGTTGGATCAACATCTTCCACACTCTCATGATCTGGGCCAAGATTGTGATTCTCGCATATAGGTGTGTTGAAAGTAGCGCAATCCTCCATTTTGAAACGAGACAAAATGTCATACACATACTTTGTCTGATGAATAAACATCCCATCCTTCTTCTGTTCAACTTGTAATCCCAGAAAGTAGGATAACCCACCCATCGCACTCATCTCAAACTTGCTCTTCATCACCTTCTCGAATTCATGACACATGCTCTCATCAGATGACCCGAAAATGATGTCATCCACGTACACCTGAACCAGCAGAAAATCTTCTTTCTTTCTCTTAATGAATAGTGTATTGTCAATCTGACCTCTTTCAAAGCCATTCTTCAACAAATGAGCTGACAGTGTCTCATACCACGCCCTGGGTGCCTGATGCAATCCATATAGTGCCTTGTTCAGCTTATACACCCTATCTAGATAATCTGGATCAGTAAACCCATCTGGTTGTGAGACATACACCACTTCCTGGACTTTCCCGTAAAGAAACGCACTCTTCACGACTAGTTGGTAAACTTTGAAGCCCTTGAAAGATGCGAAGGCTAGGAACAAACGAATTGCTTTCAACCTTGCTACTGGTACAAACACTTCAGTATAATCAATCCCCTCTTGCTGATTGAACCCCTTAACTACTAACCAGCCTTGTTTCTCGTCACAATCCCCTGGTCATCTTTCTTGCACTTAAACACCCACTTGGTGCCAATCTCTCTTTCTCCTTCAGGCAAGTCAACTAGTTCCCAAACTTTCAATTTCCTGAACTGATCTAATTCCTCTTGCATCACTTCAACCCAAGAACTATCTTTCAGAGCCATGTGCACATTCTTCGGCTCCTCTTGAGCAATGAAGAAGCTATATAAACACTCATTAATGATCTATGTCTTAAGTATCGAAGCAAACAAATAGGAACCTTCAATCACACCTCTTCTAGTCTGAACACCTGCAGCAGCATCACCTATAATGTTCTCAACTGGGTGATCTCTGTTTGCTCGTGTAGTAGCAATGGCATCTACTTCTAAATTTTCACTAAGATTTGATCCAACCTCCCCCTGAGTATTCTGATTTGCAAACGGATTAGCGAAATCCTCCCCCTGAATAGGCTCAGAATCACTATCGCTTGAATCTGCTGCTTCTGCATTTTCATTTGAGGAAGTTCCTGGAGCATCTGTCATCGAAATACTCGATCTCGGATGAAGTCACCCACTTCATCCTCACTAATTGCAGTTTGGATCAACTGAGACTCATCTACATTGGAAAACTCAGGAATATTAAATGATTTAAAGACACTGTCATAATCATATAATATAGCAGGACCACTCGTTGATTGTTGAGGCGTATAACTCGTGATTTCCACATTAAACACAACCTCAATTTTACCCGTTTTTAGATTAAAAACCCTTTTATGCGGTGTGCCAGATACATAACCTAGAAAGTAGCCCTCATCAGCCACCTCACCGAATTTCTGTTTATCTTTGTTTTTCACAATTGTGCAGGGTAATCCAAACGGCTCAAAGCCTTTCAAATTAGGTTTCTTGTTAAACATAAGTTCATGACATGTTTTATTAAAACGTTTAACAGTTAACACTTTGTTCAGGACATAACAAGCTGTATTCACAGCTTCTCCCCAGAAAACAATTGGAAGCTTGGAATCAGACAGCATAGTCCTAGCGGCTTCAATCAACGTCCTGTTCTTCCTCTCAGCGACTCCATTCTGCTGAGGTGAATAAGGAGCAGAGTATTGATGTTCGATTCCCTTGCGCAAGCAATAGAGATCCAGAATCTGATTCTTGAACTCTGTGCCATTATCACTCCTTATCCTCTTGATCCTTGCATCATGGACGTTTTCAAGTTTTGTAAAATGATCTATCAGCAACTCAGCTGTCTCATCCTTTGTACCTAAAAAGAAAACCCATGAATAACGTGAGTAATCATCTGTGACAACCAAACAATAGTACTTTCCACCTATGCTCCTTACATTTAGTGGACCGAAAAGATTCATATGAAGTAAATCATAAGGGGCATCTATGGAATTTACTGTTTTTGACTTATGAGGTTCTTATGTTGTTTTCCCTTTTGACATGGAAGACATTTATCTTCCACGTGAAACCTCTGCACTGGCACCCTTCCACTAAACCATTTTTAATAATGTAATTCATTTTTCGGTAGTGAATGTTGGCATGCGTCTGTGCCACAACATCGACTCAGCCTCAGATGCTTTTGATAATAAACAAGCAACCACATTAGAAGAATCCTTAGCACCCATGTCCATGACATAATGTCATTCCTCCTTGGTGCTCTCATCATAATCCAATCATCCGGTATCACCAAACCCGGTTTCAACACCAATACTTCAGACTTAGTAAAATGGACTGACCCTTGTCGCAAACTTGTGACACGCTCATCAGATTGTGCTTCAGCTCCCGTTGGTCACTTTTCCTCGACCCGTAGTGTGACCTCCTTTAGCACCCGCAAAATTCACTTAACCACCATCTATATCTTCAAACTCAGTCAACAATCTCGCATCCCCTGTCATGTGCCTGGAGCAGCCACTATCAACATACCATAAGTTAATAATCCTCCTTAGCAGCTCCTGCACAAACCAACAAGAATTAGTTAGATTGGGGGACCCAAGCCTGAATGGTCTTGGGTCTTCCAAATTCATCAACTATCTTAACATTCATCCAACGTCCATCACTCCTAACTGGAGTCTTGGATCTAGGACCTGTTGATGGAAATGGTGTTTGACTTCCACTAGGTCTCTGGTCCTGGGGTTTCCTATATAAGTTTGTACTTTGTGACCTTTGGAAATCTTGATTTTGAGACCTTGAATGATTACAAGAATTTTTATTTTGATAATTTCGAAAGCCGTTGTTATAAAAAGTTCGACTACCAGTGTTTTGGTATCGATTTTGATATTGACCTTGACTTCTAAAATTATTTGAAAAACCATTTGAGTTAAACATTCTTGGTGACACACTTCTAGGTCTCTGATATCTGCTAGATGTAGATTCAGGCTGAAATCTTTGTTGATTTCTTTGAAATTTGGGAACTTGCTGAGATCCAGTTTCAGCCCTATCTACACCACCAACAACACCAACTTGTTGCTTAGGAGCAAACATCTTTTTCTCAACATCACTGCTCTTCATTGGTGATTTCTCTCTCTTACTCTCACTCACCTGTGCTTCACTCTTTTTGTTAGGACAACAGCTAGCTACATGTCCCTTGGTGTGACATTTGAAGCATGATCTTTTGGCAGAAGACTTCTTAACTGAAGTCTCTAGTTTAGATCCACCAGGTGAAGATGATGATGCCTTAGAAGGATTTTGTTTAGTTTGCTCATTTTCAGATGTTTCTTGGTTTTTATTTTTGGAAAACTGCACATTTGATTCATTTTCAATAACAGTGGTTTCGTTTTTCATGTCACTTCCTTTTACAAAATCAACCTTTTTAACAAAAGTTTGGTTTTTGTTTTTAGGATGTGTACTCTTTGTTTTCAAAACCGGTTTTCTGTTAGTATCCTTCTTGGCATTTTCATTTTCAGACACCTCCACATTCTCTGATGTGGAGTTACTCACCGCTGTTGACCCAAAGTCTGTTAGCTCTTCTTCATTTGGCAAGAAAGAATAGTCATGACCAAGAGGAAGTGGAACTTCATTGAAGCCCTGGAAGCCCACACTAGTCTTGTCATTATCAAACCATTCATCATGTGTTTCATAACAAAAGATGAATCTCTGAATTGATTCAATTTCTTTTTAAGTTCACAAATTTTAAGTTGTGCTTCTGACAACTCTATGCATTTTTCAGAAATTTTTTTTGTTTTCTCACTCATCGTATCATGAGCTAAGTCAATAATTTGAATTTTTTCGTTTAATTTACAGGTTAAGATGTTCATTTCCTCTTCATAACCCTTAATTTTCTTCAAATATGATGACTCATTTCTCTTTACGAAAAAGTTTGATTCTTTTACACTTGAGAGCTCATTTAACAGGCTTTGGTTTTGTTTTGTTAACCCGTCAACCTTAACTTGCAATTCATGACATTTTAAACATACAGAACTAACAGGATTAGAATGTACCTCTCCTGTTGATTTGCTCAGATCAGCCATGAATGCAGCAAAATCTGCAGCCATCTTTTTATCTGCAGCATCCTTTTCCTCGTCAGACTTTAATTCGACTTCTTTAGCTTCTGTCTGATCAGCATCATCCTCTTTAGCAACAGCATCTTGCTCTTCTTCAACATCTTTCACTTCTGCATCATCCACTAGTACTATCTGTGTGACATTTTCATCACCCTCCAGATGTACACTCCAGTCATAAGAGCCCTCTCGTGAAGTAGAAATCAAGGTCCTTGATGCAGTGTTGTTTGATGCATTCCTGTTGCTCGAACCATGACCAGGAGTATCTTGATAAGATGCACTAGGACGAGACTCAGTCTTCTGTCTTTGGCATTCTCTTGCGAAGTGTCCATAACTCTGACAGTTGTAACACCTAACCTTGGACTTGTCAAAACCAACACTCTTTCCTACAAACTTTCTGCCCGTCCTATTCATAAACCTCTTTACTCTTCTAGAGATCATGGCCATTTGCCACTGTAAGTCCATCTCTTCCAGGTCATCAGGGTCAATCTGATCATAATCTTCATCAAATGTTGTAGGATCAGAAATCTTTCCCTGAATGTAGTTCTCGTATGATGCTACAAAGGAAGCAAGCAGAGCAAGATGTTCTTCAGTAGCCTTGACACTTAGAGGCATCGATCTAGTATTACTGTTATTATTGCTTGACTGTTGTCTCTTTCCCCCTGTCGATCCTCCTTAAGCAGCAACAAAACATACATCACCATCGGAATTTTTCACAACCTGATCATTTTCATATGAGAGAAACGCAGTTACCGAGTCACTTGAAGCATTGCAGGGAGATGAAGATGGACCTCCTTGATAAATTCCAGATCTTGAACCTGATCAAAACCTGTGTCCTTCTTCTTCATACTTAGCTCATATGCTCTGAGTTGTCCTACAACCTCTTCCAAGTCCATAGTCTCATAATCAGCATCTTTCTTGATCATGAGAGTATAGATATCCCACTTGGTAGGAAGAGCATCAAGTAACTTGTCATTTATCTCAACATCAGTGTCCATCTATTTCATGTGTCTAGTTCTGACATCAGATGATAATATCTTGTTATAATGTCTTCTAGAGACTCATTTCTCATGCCCTTGAAGACAGCAAACTGCTTCTTCAGCAAATCTTTCTTGTTCTTCTTCACATCAGGATTACCCTCATACCTCTTTTCTAGAGCATCCCACATTTCCTTAGAAGTAGTAAATTCTTGAATGTATGCTTGAGGCCATCAGGTAAAGACATTTTAATAGCAGCTAATGCCTTCTTCTCAGACTTATATATTCTCTTTTCAGCCTCGGACATGTTAGCATATGCAGTGAGTCGTTGTCTGCCTTTAAACTCATGAGTTGGGTTTACGTACCCTTCCTTAATACAGATCCACATCCGTGTGTCTTAATATTCAACAAACGATTCAAACATGTCCTTCCACGAAGTATAATTCTGAACTTTCAACATCTTAGGCGGTTTGTTAGTCGTTCCAGCCTCATGCTCCATCCTCAAAAGTCATTCAAATTGGACATGTTCGACATTTTTAACGCAACCGACTGGTTAAAAACGGTAAAATATTTTTTCGAAACTGGTGATTACTAAAATGTACCTTTAGATTCGTCTCGAAAAGATGATTCCTATGATATATAATGTCAAAAACCTATTTTGGGATTTTCCAGAGTCTTTTTGTCCTAAAAATCACACTCAAAACCCAAAATAACATAGTGAAGATCACTAAAACACAATATCCAAACCCTAATAGTCCATAAAAACTTCAAGTACACCATCATAGAACTATGAATATAAAACACAACATGATAATTAACATAAAACAACTAACGTTAGTCATTTGAAAATCAAAGCCTTGTCATCCAAAACACAACACAAAATGTTTTAGTATTCTTCACTTTGTTATTTTTGGTTATGAGTGTGTTTTATGGCTTACATTTGTAGGAATTATATATATATATTTTAGATATATATATATATATATATACATATAGGGTAAGGTTCCTGTAAAAAAGACCCTTTTAAAACACAATGATGTTTTAGGTTGTTTTGGCAAAAAAAACACCAAACATAAAAATTTAAAACACAATTCAACGTATTATAGGCGTGTAATTTAAAAAGCACTATTTAACACTTAAAACACACTACTTAATGTTCTTACCATAGTGTTTTAAGTTTTAAGTCTAAAATTCATTGCATTGTGTCTTAAATTATTATGTTTGATGTTTTCTTGCCAAAACAACCCAAAACATCATGCCTAATTCCAAAACATGATGCATATATGTCAATTCCTATGCCTTCTCACACTTCTCACGAAAAATGTTTTTTAAAGGATCCTGGATATTATTATATATATATTATATATAGATATATATATATATATATATATATATATATATTATATATATATGGGAGAGTTTAAAGGAGAACGCTAAATATCGCGAAAACCGTGAGAACAAATGAAAACCATAAAAACTTGGTCAAAAACATTTAAAATTCAAAAATTCTTTTTACACTTATCATTATTATTTGAATACAATAATAGAAATTAAATTTATATGTGTTCGGAAATAATGAAAATTTACACATTAATCTTTTCTTTCAAAATCACTCTTAATAAAATTCTTACGCATGTGTAAATACAACAAATTTACACATGTGTAAGTTTACCATTTACACATGTGTAAATTTGTTGTATTTACACATGCGTAAGAATTTTATTAAGAGTGATTTTGAAAGAAAAATTAATTATTTAAGAGTATACTCTTTTTTAATATTGTATTTTAACTATAATGAAGTTTGTTTAAAAAACTGATTTTGATTGGTTTTTTCATTTGTTCTCACGGTTCTCGTAATATGTAGCGTTCTCAAGATGACCCTCCCATATATATATATATATATATATATATATATATATATATATATATATATAAGGGAGGGTTATCTTGAGAACGAATATTTTTGTGAGGACATTTAGAACAATTTTCATCCATAGATTATCCTTAATTAAGGGCTAAGATTAGAGGGGTTAACACTCACGATTAGTGTCAAGAACCCCTGCCAAACCGTTTAATTTCAAAATCACAACGAAAAACCTCTGATAAGTCTTGATTTGAACCGATTTAATATATGAGTTCTTTAATTTTGTTGTGTGATTTAACAATATTCGCTATGATTTGATTATTTATTCGATCAATTCAGTTGTTCAGGGTGAAAATTGTTCTTTGTTCTTAAATACCTGATATATATTTCCCCTATTGTTTATTTGACCGAAAGTGTATGATTGTCTGTGATTCAGATGACATGTAGCTTTGAAGATTATCTGTGTAGAAGTTCAATCAGTTGTGTGATTGTTGAATTTGTTTTTAGGTCATGATGAAGTTTGAATTTCGTAATCTACGTCTGCAATTGAATGCTCTTAGAAAATGTGCGATAGGTTAGGATCTTTGTAGAAGTTCATTCAATTGTGTGATTTGTGAATTAGTTTAGGGTGAATTTTCGTAGTTTAGAGATAGGTTGGATTAGGTTGATGAATTATGAGTTTAGTTTACGTAGGTGTTACTGAATAGTGATACTAATTTTGTTTTATTCTAACTTGTTGATTGAGTAGGGTTCGCATAAATATACAAGTATTTTTGAGGATTGTTGCTGTGATTATGGGACGGTTAATAGTGTTAACGAAGCTGTTTTGTATCCTTTGTTACAAGAACTTGTTATGACTCTTTTATTCAAATACTTCAAGGTATTGTTTGAATTGATATATGGTGTTGTATAGAATATATTTAACTATATGTGTATTCTTAAAATATAATTCATTTGTAGTTTTGTTATATCTTGCTTTTCTAACGGCCTGTTGAATTTGATAGAAATTTGGTTTTGGTATAGTGTGTGGCACATGCCACATCAGTAGCTCACAAAACAGTTGGCATGAAACCACTATCCCTTTTGTGAGTAGTTAAAGTCTTCCTCAAAAACCGGAATGCATACATCATTTTAATTTCTCCATTTCTTCAAAAAGTGAATTGTCCATTTTATTTTACTACAAATCCTGGTTCCAAGTGTTATGCTCATTGCACAATTGTATATTACTACCAATTGATGTTAACTCTATGTCCAAATCATACATTTATAAAATCACCTCAAACAAAATGCAGGGTATCTTTAAACATTGATCTTATATTACGAAATGAAGCCAATCTGCATAATCATTTGACAAACAGCAGATGGTAACACAACAGTAAGACTAGGTAGCTCGTCAATGACCTTCCATTAAGCCTTAATCAAGCTATAGTTTTTTGTATCTTGCAAGGGGAATACATGATGCATTATCATGTTTCTTAAGGGTAAATGAATGATCTAGTCCCATGATTCTTTAATAATCTCTAATTAATATGAACAAAAGTAGTAATGCTAACAGAAAGTATTTATAAGAAGGTGGCTTGCTACACCTTTTGGAAACAAAGCAAGTCCTAAAAGTAATTTACACATGTGTAAATAAGTTGTCTACACATGTGTAAATCATCTTAGTTACTATTACATTTGTGTAATTAAGCAATTTAGACATGTATAAATAAGATGTGCACAATGAAACAACGGTATTCGAATAAATAAGTTTAACTAAATAGGTGTAACTAGGTAGCTTACACATGTATAAGTCAGCTGGATTACTTGTTTAGAATAGTAGTAAAAACAAATGGCTTAATGGTATTATACTTTTGTCACTTTGACCAGGCACATTTTCAAGAAAAAAGAATGATACATTCTGCTATTGGTTGGAAAATGGCAAAGAGAACTTTGAGATGTCAATTGTAGAAGCCAGAAAATGATATGAAAATTGTACTTTAGAAGCCAAGATTCACTGAGAAGATGTGATCAAGAAAGCATTGGAGTTAGAGAGAGACCAAAATGGAAAAAGAGACTAGTTGATATTCTGAATTATGACTTGTTTTTATGTTATCATGCATACCGCATGTCAGGATTTTGACTTTTGTTTTTATGTTGTCGTGGATCCCGTATCAAAAGAATTATACGACGGTGTTGGAAAATAATACTTTGGATATATGGATAATACTTTTTTGGTTTAAATTCTACTAGTTGACAATATAATATTAATATTTTTGCATAAAGTATTGTCTTGGTTTAATTCCCGGTTTACATATGTGTAACTCAGCTTCAAATGTATAATACATAAACAGTTAGTGACAGGAAAAAATTTACACATGTGTAATACTATACACATTGGTAAAATATTAAAAACGTGATAGTGAACAGTTTACACATGTGTAATTCAACTGCAACTGTGTAAAACCAAATTAATTAAGTGACAGTGAAAAAATTTACACGTGTAATACAATGCACATAGGTAAAACATAAAGTGACTTACATATGTGTAATTCAGCTTCAAATGTGCAAAACAGAAAGAATTAAGTGATAGTGAATAAATTTACACATGTGTAATACTATGCAAATAGGTAAAATAGAAAAAATAAAGTGACACTGAATAGTTTACACATGTGTAGTTCAACTGCAAATGTGTAATCCGAAATAAATAAGTGACAAATAACAAATTAAGCATATGTAAACAGCTCACTTACACATGTGCAATACAAATGAACATAGGACAATAAAAATAAATAACAGGGAACCATTTACACATGTGTTGTTAAGCTGCAAACGTGTAATCCAAAAACCAATAAGTGACGGTGAAAAATTTACACTTGCGTAATACAACTGAACCTATGTAAAATAGAAACAAAAAAGCGTGAATGAACAATTTACACATGTGTAAGTCATAAGCAAAAATGTAAAACACAAAAAAAACTAGTGACAGTGAACAAATTACACATGCGTAAAATAGACACGTATACATGTGTAGAACACATATTTACACAAACAAAATTTGATAACGAATAAGAAAACAAGTTCAAGCACAAAATATTATTAGAACAACCAAATAATAAATATAAACCCGTAAAACTCAACATCGAAACAAAAGTTCAAATTCAACCAAACGTTAATACTTAAAGTTCGTAGTACATGAATACCTTATTCAACCTACAATTAAAAAAATAAAAAAGAAACTTCATTCATCATCGCTATCTTCATCACTGTGACTCCTTCATCAATTCGATTTTGTTTATATAGGATAGTTCTAAGAATCATGGGAGCCAAGTTTGTCAGAAAATTTGCACTTCCTTGTATTCTTGTTGTTTTGAACCTTAACTTTCTCTTTCAGACCAATCAAACGATGAGTTGTACAAAAACCTTTATTTCGAATACCTTGTGAATCAACAATACATGCATTTCAGGATCTGAATGTGCAACTAATACTTCAAATACACCTCCTTTTTTTCTAAGAACTTGGATCATTTGGGAAATCTCTTGAACATAAGAAGCAAACTTTACTAGTTGATACCTTAATCGGTTACCACATTGTTGAACTAAATGTAACACCTTTGACCTAAGCTAAATAGGCTTAACATTATTAACATAAAAAACCATGTAAATCTGAATCAATTAGCAGTTAAACGTGTGGAAATCTGAACATCATGAGATTTTTTTGGTAAAGGGGAAGACACCCTAGAAAATTTTGTAAATAATAAAACGATATTTACAACCTATGGCATTGGGTCTAAGGGATACGCCCCAACGAGAACACTAACCCCCAAAAAACAAACGGGCTAAGGCCTAACAAAACAGAAGTTCCTAGACTCCCGAATTATAGCCATACTAAAAGTCAAACAACCATTTCCATTATGTTTGAGACCACAAACGGTTCAAACAAAACAAAAGACAAAGAGCTCCAACCCTACCGGCAAAACAAAACCAAATAATAGACAAACATAAAATAGTAAACACATACATAAACAAAATGATAAAGCAAGTCAAGTCTTCATCAACAGCGGAAAGCACAACAAATCTTGAATTTCAATCCGCAACTTAGCTATAACAATAGAAATCACAGTAATATCATCCCAATATTCAAGGAAAATATTTTTCCACAACTACGATTCCACATAAAACTAATACCATTGTAGTCATAACCCAAAATACCCATAGCAACATTTCTAGTACTCCAAACCCACAATCTGGTCCTCAAATTCACAAAAAAAACTCAATGCACTTAACATTCTAAACAATTTGACCTCCAACCTTCTAACCTATTTGACCCAAAGCACACAAAAAAATACACAATTCGAAAGGAAAGAAAACACCAATATCATCCCCAAACTGGCAGCACCAAACCATGCCATTAGACCAAATAATTATCCTCCACTTATTAAAAACTCAACCAACTCATAAGCGCCGCTACACATCCTAATCATATCATAACAACAATCAAAGCACAAATAATCCATAGTAATTACTATTACAAATCTCATGTTTCAATATCTTAAACATTCCCATGAGTCTCAGTTGTTTCTCTTTGCAAAGACGGAGTTAGCAGTTACACAAGTGTAAATCAGAATAGAAAGTGACACAACCAATTACAATAGAAACAAGACAAGATAAAATTACATGTGTTCTCAGCTTACATATATGTATACATAATGATAAGACATCAAAAAATATAATTGATTAAAGATAACAGAGAAATTAGGGAAAACTACAAGTACAACAATTTGATTGATGATAAACCAAGACTGAAATTCACCATATAAAATCAAATTAGGGCAAATTACAGACACCATAGAAATCAAAATCATGAAACACATGTAATAAAATCGACACAATCAACAATCATTGAAAATCATAGAGAATCGCTGAACTTAAATCATGGAATACAAAACTGATACCTGCATGCCAATTCATGAAATCGTTGAAGAACACATATTGGATTCGATTTTGATAAATTTGATAAGCATGGCAGTGGTTGAAGGATTCAAAATCGAATAAAGGTTGCATCAGGTCCATGCGTAAGAAAATGGCCTGAATGAACTAAGAGTTTATTAGCAAGTATAATTGCCAATTTATCCTTTTAATTAAAACATGAGGAAATATAAATGAGTGGCTGAAAATTATTCTCATGGTTCTCACAAAATGCAGGTGTTCTCATTTAAACCATCCCATATATATATATATATATATATATATATATATATATATATATATATATATATATATATATAATAAAGATCAAGTGAAAACCTCCCTTGAGTTGTGAGAACTTAGAGAACTCGGACTTTCCATGCGAGTTTTACCACCATTTTTCCACACACGTAGATTAAAATCTTACAAATTCAATTGTAAAACAAACTCCGAAGCGGTGTTTTCAGCCTTTTTAACCTGTTATAAAAACTTGTTGACATTAGCATTTACACCCTATGTAGGGTGTTTACGGTAGTGTAAATCAACAAAAACTATTAATTTGTTTATTTTGGAAAAGTTGATTTATAAGGACTTTTGATTAAAAAAAATTGTTGAAAAAACCATTTATAAGGCCGAGTTCTCTAAGTTCTCACAACTCGTAGGAGTTTTTATTTTACCCTTTAATAGCTACATAAATACATAGTGGAGGGTTCAAATGAAAAAAAAAATTGTAAAAAGAAATTTCAATCAATAAGAATGTTTCATTTAATATTTGTATCTAATGTTATTATACGGTATATTGATAAACTTACATAGATCAATAATTTGTTGTCTTACTCTTTAATAGCTAAATACATTAAATTTGTAACCATCACTAAGTGCTCTAGTGGTGGCCACAAGTATTTAAGTTCCACATATGGTGAGCTCGAGTGAGTTTTCCCCTCCAGGTCTCGGGTTCGATTCTGGATGATAGGGGTTTCTCATTGAGAGGTTTAAATTGGGGATCTATTGTGCGAGGGGGCTCTCTAGCACGGACCCGGTAAGACAATGTATGCTAGACCTCCCGACATTCGTGAATCATTCACACCTTTAAAAAATACATTAATTTGTAAGTTATTTCAGAACATATAGTTTTTTCAAAAAAAAAAATAATAATTTAGAATGTAAGATAAATTACGAGTTGTGTAGGATAATTTACTAGCTGTGTAGGATAAAGTGTAGGCTAAATTTTGATAATGTGTAGGATATATGTATGATAAAAAAAATTGTGTTAGGGTAAAATGAAATTGACTAATTAATTAGAGAGAAAGTAATTAATATAAGGAGTTATAAACTATTTAGAGTTTTACCGCTATACCATTTTCATCTTAAATTGATTTTCTTCTCAATTTAAATATGGATGCCAGGTGATGAGATAATTAAGAAGAGAGTGTGTATGCGCACACTATATATATATATATATATATATATATATATAATATATATATATAGTATGGATGCTAGGTGGTAAGATGATTAAGAAGAGAGCGTGTATGCGCACACGAATAATGCACTTCTACCTTTGTGTAAAGAAATTTAAAAATTAAGAACACAAACAAAGCAATTTTTTTAAAATAATAGAGAAGCAATTAAATTAATAGGTGAAGAGGCTATTTGTTTCTTATTAATGGTTTTATTAAGAGGCTATCTCTGAATCAATAAAAGGTATGTGTGTTTGGTTTACTAAAACACAACCTCTTAATGGTTTATTAAGCTCTTAACCATTAAGCAACAAAAAAATGTTAGAATGAATATTAAAGACCATATGCCCTAATAAATCACCAGTGACCTTTGCTTCACTTACGACGCCGACAACCCTTCTAATCGTCGGCGACCTCTACTTTCTCTACAATCTGACCAGCAACCCTCTCATCGTTGCCGACTTATGTTCACCTCCCTCTCTCTCTCTCTCTCTGCGATCTGACTGGCGTCGCCAACCTCCTTATCGTCGACCTCTCTTTGTTCATAGTTAAGTGTCTTTCACTTCTTTCTTGTAATTAGTCATCAAGATTTAAGAATGGTTAGATCTTCAAATTTTGTTTTCGATAGGTCTGTTTTTTGTTATGTTGTTTTTGTGCCACAAATTGTGCAAATTGAGGGTGCTTGTTTTCGTGCTCATTACACTTTATACTTGTCTGGCATGATTAAACCAATTGTTGTTTTTGTGAAGATAGGGTTGTTCATTCACGTTAGTTGCTAGAATGATTGTCACAGAATGATTGTCACGTTTATTACTGGCATGGTTAAACCAATTGTTTGTTCGTGTTTGTTGTTGGCTTGATTAAACTAATTGGTTGTTTTTATATCATTGTGTACATGTTTGTTCACGTTTGTTGCTTTGTTTGTTAAGATTATCATTAGGTTTCTTTTGCATTTATCCTAGTTCTGTAGAAACTAGGTTCACCTTTTATAAAATATAATTTCAAAGTAAATAATAACGAGACTCTCGTTATTCGTAGGAAATATCATAGATAGTCAATATAAATAAAGAATATAAAATATAATTATATATACCAATCTTGATTCAAGCCGCATCTCTGGTGGGTCCTTCACCGCACTTGATAGCATCCTAGACTCGAGCATTCATCATCTTGAGTCTTGAAAATACTCCTTGATGCAACAAAGATCACACTAAAACATTGACGATTTTGGTTGAGGCACGTGTTCAACACGCTTCCCTTAAAATAGATTTCGCGCCTCTACTGAAGACGACACGTCTGTCTCCCAGGGTACAACACCGAAGCAGTTGTACTGCAGAAAATGGCCACGCGCCCGAGGTTACACCGAATAGAATTATAGTGTTTGAACTTGTGGAAAAATAATGATACGAAGGTGATGGAAATGAGTAGAGACAATTTATATCTCTATAATTTCCAACATATGGATGTTCAAGTCTTCACCACTTCTCCAAGAATTCTTCATACATATTATATATCTCTTGTAGTTTTCTCATGATTCCAATGAGGTACATAGCCTACCATTTTTAAAAGAGTTGTGTAAGAGTTTTTCTTAATTGGTGATTTTATTAGAGACATAAAACTCGAATAAAAGTTTCACTTAATTAGTGATTTAAGTATAGCATACAAACTCTAATAAAAGCTAATCAAGTGATATAAAAACTCTACTCAAGAGTTTCACCATATGAAGGAGTTTAATTAGTAATTATAATTTCACTCAATTATAAATTAGCTTAATATCCATTCACCAATTTTTCCAACAATCCCCTACATGAATGGAGATTGTTCACCATATGAAGGAGTTTAATTAGTAATTATAATTTCGATATTTGAGTTTTGCATACAATAGGTAGGTGTTACCCTTTGAACCTTCGCTCATGAAATGCACTTAGCCCACTAGCTCTGAGTAGATCTTGATGTCTTTGAACTCGTCAGCCATTTGTGTAGATGACAATACACTTCACACAAGACTCTCCTTAGCGAGGTCAATCTCCTCATATTCCGGTCCAATAATGGTCGTGGAACACTTTCCTGGTTCTGCGAGAGCTCTAGGAATTGTGCCCTAAATTCCATTCGAAGCGGCCACACTTCTCTATAACATAAGTGATTCTCCTTAGATCATTAAAACCATTGCGATTATCGTGATTTATCCAAATTATTACCACATATTATGCTTAGTCTCAGTCTTTGTCACTGAATATCATAGGAATAGACTAGGACGTATTTAAACACCCTTTTATACTTTGGGGGTATGTATAACCATATATACTAGCTTATGCATATCATTTATGCCCCCAAAGTGACCACCTTTAGGCATATGAGTTAGTTGGCCTATTGAACTTAGATCTTGGGATCTCCAGTCAACTAAGTTAGGTGTCGGTTCACATACCCTTTTTCCATGGGCTTCAGTCTCATTCCACAACTTGATCTCTAATAAACCCTCATGTTGTTGGATCCATAACATTAATATATAACTTTGCGTATTTGAGATCAGTTGTCATTATGTGTTCTTAACTCTTAAGTTAATTTTGCCTATTGTCAACTTCTAAGACTATAACCTCAGTCACCATCTGAATCTAGTTATAATATATGTCTTTGTAAGATACGCTTATCATTTAAGGAAAACACATCTCCATTATGCACTACGACCTTTGTGTCCTCCACGTAGTCGTCTTTTCGCAATGCTAGATTGGATCACAAAATCCTTATTGCCAAACTTTTATGATACAAATGCAAGACACCCCCAGATTTAAGTGTTATAGGATATCATCCTTATGGGGTAATGAAACCATTTCTACATACCATTATAGGGTTGTTTCTAAATGGATCTTCCCCCACATTTCTTGCAATTTGATCAACATTTCTGTAACTTCACTAATGACGACATTTATACACATATGATTGAACAAAATCAACTCATTGTATCAGTGAATTCAACTCATATTGCATTAGCTTACATAAGCTTCCGAGCTAACCAAAGCAACACATGCCATTTTCATAAGTTTGTCACCAACTTAGAATAATTCTAATTTAACATCTAGAATAAGCCTAGACAATGAGTTCTCCTCATTAGCTTTTCGAACAAACTCTTCAAAAGTTACATGTCTTTTCCTTATAATGAATGAAAATTCTCCCTCAACTTTGTCCATACACAAATTCTTTTTGTGTTCATACACTTTTGAATGTTTAGAGTTAATTAGTCTCTGTCAAGACCCATAATTAACCAAGTACTAGTCTAGCATGCTTTATACTACAATACTTTAGCATGTGAAAAGAAGATGCATCATTTTTATTCTTCACAGCCCTAAGGATATCATAATATCACTTTGCAACATTCATCCCTTGTTAAGACAAAATAATGAGACTTATTCATAATCCTAAAAGATCAATATTTAGGAAGGTCTCACAAATTATTGTATATAGCACATAGCTAATTTTTATCATTCAATTAAGGAACATAACTTGTTTACCTTTGATCTCCAATGCTTTACCATTGACTCATAAGGACTTAAACGTAAGTCATAATCCAAGTCACTTAGTGAACACATTCATCACAAACAAGATGAATGTTCTTCGTCTACAATCACTATTATATGTGAGATAGAGTCAACGAGATCGACACTCAACAACATGGCATTCATAATTTTGTCATAAGTGATATGCACACATAATTGTTATTCATTAGGAGATATGTATATTTAGGATGCTCTCCCAAACAAAGGTAAAATCTCAATATAGTTCTAACAATAATCAAGTGGTAGACCCATCTACGTATAGATCACTTGGAACAAATCTCGTAAGATTTATTAAAGGTATACAATAACATATAGGACTTTTATTTTCATATGTTAGAATTCGCACTTGTGAATTCTCCAGTGACTTCTAACAAAGTATTTTGACATGAATCTCGTTTGTGTATTTCATACCAATACACTCAGTAGATTCTTTCATTATTCTCTCAAGATTTGGTTATACATTTGATGTTTCGTCTTTGACTTTTAGTCAATGCAACAACTCTCAAGTTGTTTATGTCCAAATATTTTCATGTACTATCCGTTTAAAACCATATTCTTTTAAACAATGTATAGTTGCCGATATAATTACTTTTATCAAAAATAATGTATACGTCACAAACATTAGTGATTTATTTCTTTGTAAAAATTGCATGTGTTATCCGAAGATATTGAACACAAAACAATAAAATACATTAGAAACTAAATCATAAGTGTCAAACACTTTTGAAATTTAAACGGAAGCATAGGCGATATGTAGACATCAAATATATCAAAGTGCTTATATCTTCAACACTTTATAATCTGACCGAAATCTTCTCAACGATATCGTCCCATGGCATGTCTTGAGGTACTACCTCAATAAGACTCCATGCACTTGTAAGTACAAGTTCCCCATTTCATCTTGAAATTTTGAACTTGGACAAGTCTGCTCAAAACAATACCAATGTTAAAAAGGCTACATTTAAAAGCAAACTTGAACAATTAAATATGTTCACAACAACACCAAGTTGTTTTCCACCAAATTATATTCACTAGATTGCTACTTTGTTCAACAAATGCTACTTCTAGCAAGAGTAGCAAACCATTTAAATTCTAAAAACTATGCAAAATAGGCTATTAAATGTTTACATCAAACATTTCCATTCCTTATGGCTTATACAATGTACAATCTCTAACCTTGTATTTGTGATACACATACTCTAACACACGTGTTAGAAAATTTAGTCTTAATTATATAATATATATATATTATATATATATATATATATAAAACATGAGCATTTAGATTTAGAAAAAAGTTAAAGTTGGTGATAAATCCCACACCTACACCATCACTTTATGGTGATTTAATTCTTGTATTCTTACTCTTATAGTTTTTCAATCTCATCAGGTTAGGCACATAGCCTACTTTTAATACAAGAGACATGTGATGGAGAAAAGCCTCACTTAATTAGAGATTTTATTAGAGACATAAACTCTGATAAAAACTAATAAATTGACATAAGCTCTACTTAAGAGTTTATCTTCCATATGAAGAGTCTAGTAAATGATTTTAATTTCATTTCATATAAATACCACACCATCATTTTATGGTGATTTAATTCTTGAAGTCAATCAAACATCAACTTCAATGTATGACCTTTTATTTGTAAATCATACAAAGCATAATAAGTGTTTAAATTTATTAAAATTAATGCTACAACAAATTACTTATATAAAATGTTTACATAAAACATTTCAGGAGCATTTGTCTTTTAACCATTTTTAACAATCATGTTAAGATGAAAGACAATTCTAACGCGCACGTTAGAATTATTAACATTTCCAAAAAATGTTAATTTGACTTGCTATAAACACATATATGGTTCAAATAAATAAGTATTTCTAATACACACATTAGAAATAAACAATTAAAAAATTGCTTACAAACTAACGCTTTCCATTAACGTTTCTAACACACATGTTAGAAGACAAATGATAACAAAAATCATTATAAGTCTTATTAGTTTATATAAAAAAATTTATTTTTAACACTCATTCTTTAAATCATATTATATAAATAATATGATCATTTCTAACAAGCATGTTAGAACATGAAACACTTACAACAACGTATTATTTAAAATCGGTCTAACGCACAAGTTAGAGAATTTAACGTTTGCAAAAAACGTATGGTTTACACTAATAAACCCGATCTAACACAAAGGTTAGAAAAATTAACGATTCCAAAATCGTTTCAAAAACCCAATGGTTGAACCAAAACTATTCGTTTTGTACCACGATATAGGATTTAAGATTGTATCTCAATCTCAATAAATCCAAACACAACAAGTTGTACTACATACATATTTTGTAACAAGTTGTAATTTTCGTTGTTATCTTTTTCTGCCAATTTCGTTTGTACCCGTTATTGTAATCTGAGATCGATTAATGGAAGGGTTTATGTTTGTTAAATACATTTTGTCACAACTAAATTACATCTAAAGCTTATTAAACGCTATTCAACGCAATCACGAGTAACTATGTTACTTTAAGGGCCGAGTGTGTTATTATTTATTAAACGCTTGTGCCTTCGACATCGCTTATCACATCGCATCGCAACGCAATTGATTATGTTACTTATGTTATTTATGTGTTATGTGTGTTTTATGATTTATGGTTATACTAGCTATCGCAACGCCCTCACTCGCTCAGATCGCTAAATCGCATTATTTTATCATTTAAAACGCTTAACATAACTATCTAATACGAACTGAATCGCCAAACGACACCTAACGCGAAAATAACGAACAAAATAGGCCAAGTTCGGCCGAACTTGGACATCCCAAGTTCGACCGAACTTGCTCAGGCTATCAAAACATCAATATATATCACAAGTTCGCTCGAACTTACACTTTTCAAGCAGAACTGCCAAGTTCGCCCGAACTTGTGCCAAGTTCGCTTGAAAAGGTGTCAAGTTCGGCCGAACTTGATCATAATCAGTTCATTTCCTCTTCACTTAAATACCCAACACCTCCATTCGTGCACTCCTTGCTGCAAGTTCGCCTGAAATCTCCCGAAACCAAAAACCTTTGATTTCCAAGTAAGAATCAAACCGTTTTCATGCAAAAAACAACGTTTTACAACTATTTTGCACAAGCATTATCTTTGTTTTCATCAAATCTCTTCTGTTTACGAAAATCTTCATCTTTTTCTACAAAACTTCTACTTTTCACTTAGTTCTACACTAAACGAGTGTATTTGGGCTTAGCTTTGGCTTCCCAAGCGAGAAATCTTTATGATTTCGACTCACCAAGTGTTAGACCTAAGTAAACCTTTTAGAACCTTGATCTTTACACAAAATACGGAAAATGACGTATGTTTCGTTCACTATGAAGTGGAACGAGGCGTTGTCAAGCAAGATCTCAGATCCGGAAGCACAAGGACGATGTCGTCACCTTGCACGAACTGGACTAACCCGTATGAACCATCAAGTTCTCCCGGATTAGCCCGAGTTCCTGTTAAGTGGCTAAAACTCGCTCCAAAAGACCTCTCCAGCCTATGTTTTGCTCATAGCTTAAGGTTGGAGGGATGGACACTCGATTTCCTAGCAAACGACACGGAAAACGCACGACTTGGTGACCAAAATGATCAAGCTCGCTCTAAATTGATCAAGTTTGCTCGAAGTTGTCACATATTTGTGACCAACTTCGGCCGGACTTGTCTAAATTCCAAGAAAAGTTGTCAAGTTCGACCCGAACTTGCACCCTATTCTAAGAAAAGGGTACCAAGTTCTCTCGAACTTGAACAACCCAGAAGAATCCAGTCAAGTTCGCCTGAACTTGTACCCATTTCTAAGAAAGGGTACCAAGTTCGCCGAACTTGTACAATCCCAGTAACTTTCACACAAGTTCGCCCGAACTTGTAACAAATCCAAGGGATTTGGTACAACTTCGCTCGAACTTGTCCACTGCTCCTTCACGTTTCGACCGTTTCAGCAATTCAGAAGACTGATGCACTTCTGTTCGCTTACAGGTTGAACTGGCGCTCCCTTCAATCCATACCAGATCCCATCTCTCTCTCTTAACGCACCAACTGTGAGTATACTTGAACCCTTTTTACGCTTAACGCACTTTTGGGTGTCACATATGTTCGTACATCAAAACACATCACACAACTCAAACGCTTATGCGCAACCCGCTAATACATGACTATACGTGAAATCTGCTGAATTGTATGTGTTACTTGATTGCTAGTACGCCACCCTTAACATGATAGCTTGCTAGAGGTTGACCCGCCACCCGGAGGCCCGGGGTTGTTAAGGCTCGCATTTTTATTTCGCATTATTTTCTTTTAAGGACGTGGAAACTTGTTCGCATGCCTCGCACTCACGGTTTGTTGGTTTACTTGAATCTAAGTAGATACATAGTTCACATATCTTACGTATGTCAGCGGTGTATGCTAAACGCTTTTCTATCTATTATGTACGAAAACCTGTATGCTCACCTTCACTTAATCGTATTGACTTGTATTTTAACGTATGTGACAGGTTGAGGATTTTCTACTGCTGCAAATGGATTAGGGTTATCTCTAGAAACTCATGTATTAGAAATCTAGGGAAGATCAGATTAGATATGTTTGAGAGATTGTTTGATACTGTAATAATTATTTGGGATTTTATGTTTGATAGTATAGGATATTGAACGTTTAAATATTATCTCTTAAATAGTTGTTATGATGTCTCTTGAGCAATCTGATTCGCCTAATGTCGCGCCCCGATGTTTCCGCATCGGTTGGGGTGTGACATATTTCAAAAAAAAAAATTAATAAGATACATATTTCTAATATATATATATATATATATAGGACAAGGATCCGTTAGGAACCACCCTTTATTGTGAGAACCGCGAGAACTAGTGTTAACACAAACAGTAATACCTAAAAAATCCAAAAAAAATACCAATTTTTTCGTTTTTTTAATATTTTTTTTTGAAAAAGTTGCTATATTTACTCAACAATAAAAAAATTTCAAACAAAAATTTGAGTACCAACTATCCATGCACATGTGTATTTTCGTCATTTCTTTGACAAATTCCGTAATACATTACAAACATTAGACAATTGTACTTTCATTTACACTACCATGTGTAACACACTACTTTTTACGTTACCAATATTAGCAATGCACATGTGCATCTAATATATCAACATGAAATAAGGTGTTTTGGTACACTAATTTGAATACATTTTTCCTTTCATCTATCGTACCATCCATAATACACTCCATGCACATGTGCATTTTCATCATATCTTTGACAAATTCCGTAATACATTACAAACATTAGACAATTGTACTTTCATTTACACTACCATGAGTAATACATTACTTTTTACGTTACCAATATAAGAAATCCACATGTGCATCTATATGTATCAACATGAAATAAGATGTTTTGGTACACTACTTTGAATACACTTTCTCTTTCATCTATCATACCATTCATAATACACTTCCATTACCTCCTACCATCCATTATACAATACCATTACCTCCTACCATTTATAATACAATACCAATACCAATATTTTCACTTTATTACATGTATATCAACACCGTTTATACCATCCAATCAACATGTTACATCATAAAGTGACAACTATAATGAACCCATCAACCACTAGATATAACTAACCAAAAAACATATATATGAGCTACTTCATTATTCAAAATCATAAACTTTTTGTACCAAAACACGGTATACAATTGTTATACATAATGATGCACATGTGTATTTAATGTAAAATTGAGTGTATTGTGAATGGTATTGTAAATTAAAGTGCAATTGTCTACTAGTGATAACGTATTACTGAATTTGTCGAAGTTATGATACATATGCACATGTGCATGGATAACTGTTACTCGAAAAAAAAGTTTTTTTATAACGAAATATAATAATTTTTATCAAAAAAATATAAAAAATAAAAATAAAAAAATTTTGAGTGGTTTTTTGATTTTTTTAGATTTTATTTTGCAATAAAGGTGGTTCTCGCGGTTCTCACAATAAAGGTGGTTCTCGCATGAACCTTACCCTATATATATATATATTATAAATCCTTTGTGAACCCAAAATTCTTATAAGATTTTAAGATTATAGCAACAATCTTACGAAATCTGTTTTAAGTTTGTAGGAACAAAGTTCACCTTTTATAAAATATAGTTCAAAATAAATATAACAAGACTCTCGTTATTCGTAGGAAATATCATAGTACAGTACCGGTTGCAAATAACTAAATATAAGAATATAAAATATAATAATATATATCAATCTTGATTCAAGCCACATCTCTGGTGGGTTCTTCATGCGCACTTGATAGCATTCTAGACTCGAGTATTCATCATCTTGAGTCTTGAAAAATACTCCTTGATTGCAACAAAGTGCACACTAAAACGTTGACGATTTTGGTTGAGTCACTGTGTTCAACACGCTTCCCTTAAAACAGATTTCGCGCCTCTACTAAAGACGACACGTCTGTCTCCCAGGGTACAACAGCCGAAACAGTCTGTACTGCGGGAAATGGCCACGCGCCCGAGGTTACACCGAATAGAATTATAGTGTTTGAACTTGTGGAAAAATAATGATACGAAGATGATGGAATCGAGTATAGAAAACTTATCTCTCTATAATTTACAACATACGGATGTTCAAGTCTTCACCACTTCTCCAAGAATTTTTCATACATATTATCTATCTCTTGTAGTTTTCTCATGTATCCAATGAGGCACATAGCCTACCATTTTTACAAGAGTTGTTGGTAGTGAAGAGTTTTTCTTAATTGATGATTTTATTGGAGACATATAATTATAATATAAGTTTAGAGACATAAAAACTTTAATAAAAGCTAATCAAGTGACATAAAAACTTACTTAAGAGTTTCACCATATGAAAGAGTTTAATTACTAATTATAATTTCACTCAAATATGTATTAACTTAATATCTATTCACCAATTTTCCCAACAAGTTCTTCATAAAATATAGAATAAGTATTATCTCAATCTATTTACTGATATATCGTGGAACCCCCATTTGTCATTCAGCCTTTGAGGCGATAGATCAAAATCGGTAACTTTTTAGTGTAATTCAAAACAATTTGGCTACAAGCACACTTTTTATGAGGTTTATTAGTGAGTTTTCAAAGATGTTAATTTGCAAAAACTATACTGTTACAAAAAAAAATCGAATTTCTCTAGTAAAGTTATTCAAAACGTTTTTGACCCATTTGGCTTTTTACTTTTTAGTAATTTTCTTTAACCTAACTTGACCCACTAGAGATCATCATTCATTTAAAGAAAATAAACAAATATATGTTATTGATTTTGGGTAGTTATATGCACATGGTCACTCTCAATTTGCTCAATCTCTTTGGGTTTTTTCTTCTTACGTTAAACGGCACAAAAATTATTCAATTTAAGAAAAATATGTGTAACTTGAATTTATTGTGATGTTGTGTATTTTTTATAATTATTTATCATTCTGTACAGAAACTTAGAGGGCCGACAAACAGAAAAATTTTATTCAACACAAAATAGTTCAGATGAGTAAAATATTTTTCTGCAGAGTTATTTAGATGTCCAACAAAACAACACTTTACTAACTCGGCATTTACTAGCTAAAAGTCTCTTAGAACATTCACATTGGAACCTCCATATTTATGTACGTAGGTTCTCTATATTGTATAGAATAGTTGTGAGTGGAAAAAAATTTTTAAAAAGATAACACTGTTCATTAGTAAATTTAAAAAAAACATTGTTCACTCTATATAATTTTTTTAATATTTGAAAGTTGTTGTAATTAGAGAAGAGAAAAAAAGTAAAGATACAAGTATAAAAAATATTATTTAATTGAAAAAAAGAAAAAAATAGTGATTTATAATGTAATTATATACATAGATATAGAGGATCCAATGTAAATGCTCTTACCTAATCAAACATCTTACTAGTTCAGCACTTACTAATACATATTGCCAACAACCCCAAAATTATCTTACATCCAACTAAAAAATCAAATGTGTGCTTTGGAAAATAATTTTCTTTACCACATGTTGTAGTATACCGCCATTTGCCAAATCAGACATTTTGGCGCCCTATAGCGACCCACCCGACTTCCTAGGCGTCATGGGGGCGCCATCGTTCTCTTCGCCAAACCCTTAACGGGCGTCATTCACTGTTTTCAAGGAGTTGGTCAATATGACCGTTTATCAACGGTCAAGTTATTAAAAAACCTATTACTTCATTTTATATACACCAATCACAAACTAACTCACTAAAACATACAAACTCTCTCCAATCATTTCGATAACAAAATGTCATCCCACTCTTCATCTGATTCATCCAGCTCTTCATCCGACGAAATGATCGACGATATGCTTATCTCAGTGACTCAGGAGGGGATTCGGTATTTGCAAGAAGAAGTCGAATCGTCTACATCGCATACAAGACAAGCGCCTCTTTAACGAGATCGATTAGGTGCTCATGAACGTTCAATGCACGATTATTTTTGTGAAGATCCATTGTACGATGATGCACAATTTAGGCTTCGGTTTCGTATGAGCCGTTCTCTTTTTTAAAGAATTTCTAATGACCTTGCGGGCTAATATCCATTTTTCACACAAAGAGAAAGTGCTAGTCGCAAAATTAGATTCTCTGGGATACAAAATGTATAGCCGCAATGCGGCAACTTGTGTACGGCATGGCGAGTGATGGGTGGGATAAATAACTGAGGATGTCGGAAAGAACTTATCGTGGCAGTCTTGATAATTTCTGTGAAGGTATTCGTTAATTATTAATTGTTACTTATATTTTTAGTATTGTTATTGTTATTATTACTATTTTTGTTGTTGTTGTTTTAATTTGTAGTTTATTAATGTATTATGTTAGGTGTTATTTTTCTTTATGGTTAGCGATATTTTAGGATGCTGACCGCCACCGACGTTCCACTTTTATACGAGGCCCGTCAACGGATACATGGGTTTCTCGGGATGTTGGGTAGTCTTGATTGCACGTATTGGGAGTGGGCGGTATGTCTAACCACTTGGAAAGGGCAACACCATCGTGGTGACCACGAGGGTCCATCCCAAATACTACAAGTGATCACGTCTCAAGATTTATGGATTTGGCATGCGTACTTTGGCATGATCGGTGCAAACATTGATATCGATGTTTTACAATCTTCGGGTCTTTTCGATGATGTCATAGATAGTGTTGTACCAAATACTTCATTCTATGAAAATGATGTGGAGTATTTACCCGGAATGAGCTACGTTGGTGAAAACTCTTTCGTTTCCAGACGAAAAAAACGATTGTACTACAAGAAAAAACATGAGTCGACAAAAAAAGATGTCCAGCGGGCTTTCGGTGTATTAAAAAATGGTCTATCATTGCCCAACCGTCAAGGCTACTAGAAAAGAGTAAAATGAGAATCGTCATGTATACGTGCATCATCTTGCATAACATGATATTGGAGGACTCGACAGAGCATTTTATGCAGAGACTTGTGATGAAGGTAACTAACTGACGAATCCACTACTCACCTATGCTCAGAAAGAAGTTATCGAGCGAGGATACGTGACAGAGACACACACCTTAACCTTCGAAGCTGATCTGACCGAACACCTATGGTTTGATCGTGAACAGTGAGACGGTGACGAGTGAAGGTTTAATTTCAAGTTTAAATTTTAAATATTTTTATTTTTTTGGTTTGTATATTTTTTAAGTGACCTTGTCTTTTTATTTAAACTATGTTTTTTTTTTCAAGATTTAAATTAATGTATTTAAATTAAATAATGTTTAAAATTAAATAAAAAAATAATTATATAATTATGTTTTTTTCAAGATTTAAATTAAATAATGTTTAAAATTAAATAAAAATAATTAGATAATTAGATATAAGATGACACCTAGATGACGTTGCTTTGACATAACAAAACCCCAAAAGCTTTATACCACATAAGGTATCCTTATGGTGAGCACATAAGCCTAGCCTTCATAATAATGCATGTGTTGTTTTAAAATATGTGTCATTTGAAAAGTAATTTTCTTTATCTTATTAGCACACAATCCTAGACTTCATAATGCATGTTGTTTTAAAATATATATTTTACAAGTTTTGTTACATATAAAATATTATGTGGTTGGATCACGTACAAGAGTAATTTGACGTCACGTAATTAGGAGAGGATGACGTATGTAATTGACGTGAAGAGTAATTTAGTAATTTCTCACTTGAACAATCACTTCCTTGATTTTCAAACAGCTATAACTTTTTCATTCGCTAATATTTTAAAAACATTTTACACCGTATTAACGAGCATTTCATTCTCTTTAATTCGAGCAGCCTATTGCAATAGTATTCTTATAAAAAATTTATAGGAATTTGAATACCCATTATTTCATTACGTGATTATGTGATTTTTGAATACTCAACATATGATTTTTAATATCCATTACGTGATTATACATTCAACATAAACCATTACGTGATTACACATTCAATATTGTGTGATTACACATTTAATGTGATTTATTATAACTAATGTTATTACTATTATGGTAATTACGTGATTACACATTTCAATAATAAAAATACTATAATGAAATCTATTATGTGATTACACATTCAATATAAATCCATTACGTGATTACACATTCACTATGATGTTTTATAACTGATTGTTAGGGGTTAATTTTTAATACTATGGATTACATATCCTTAGATTGGCCTGGATCGCTGATCCTTAACAGATGGTGCAGGAAGTCTGAGGATCACGGATTCTTATTATTGTTAATATTAATTAACAATTGTATCCTCTGTGTAAAACTTGTATTCGCAGGTACATAACGAATTAGACTTGGTCAAGCTGGAATCTCGGGGAATATGCTCTTTATTCGCACGAGTTTGGAAACATGTAGCTGTTGTGGAGAATGTGGGATACTTGCATGATTTTCGCATAGTTTGTTATGTATCGGTTTCTAATTTTATAAGGGATGATGAGCTCATTTAAACACACACTACGTACACAACTTGCATACAGCTACTCTCGAATACTCTCTGCAACACACTAGTGAATACTTGTATTGAGCTTCATCATCATCCAAAGTTGTAACCTTTTTTGCAATATAGTTGGTGATCGGTAGTTTCCATCACCCGAGGTTTTTTGTGTCGGAGATCTCACAAGGATTAAGGGCTTTTTCCTCGTACAAATCTCGATGTTCATTGTCATTTTTGCTATACAATCGATTACAATGTTGTTCATACACATTAAGCACTCTACCTGACAATCAAAGTTTGGTTACATTATCTTTAAACCAATTTTTGACCAAAATAGTTTGGCGCCCACCGTGGGGCAAGTGGTGCTTCAATTCTAAGAATTTTCATTCATTTCCATCAACTTCATGGCCTCTCAGGGGAAAGCTACTTCAAGTGCCATGCCGGCGGTTACCTCATCCTAAACCAGTACATTGTTGCCTCTTATTCCCCCTTCATTCCAGAAGAATGCTGAAAATGCTCAATAGAAGACATCATACATCTTTACAGGATCAAAAGCTCCTGCTGTTTCTTCCTCTACAACTACTAATAATGATATTTTTGTTTTGATGTTGCAGATGAAAGGCTACATGGAGCAGCAAGACAAAACCAACCAAAGGATCCTTCGTGAAATTATTGAAATCAAGAAGCAGAAGAGACCAGCAAAAGATTAGTCTGCACTGATGCCTAGGTCGTTAGATTTTGCTACTCCATCATCAACAATCCAGCATTCTAAAGGATCCAATGTCCAGTTTCAAGGATCCCCAAACCTCCAGCATAGATCACTAGCAATGACGCAGCCTCAAGGATCCTACTTCCAACCTTAAGGATCCTCTACCCTTCGGCAAGGATCACTGGAGACAACTCAACCTCAAGGATCCTTCTATAAACCGGGAGGATCACAGGGAATGTACTAGCCTCAAAGATCCTACTTTCAGCATCAAGGATCCTCAGCTTGGATCCAAGGATCCATGGATTATCCATCAAGGCCTTCAGCACCATGTATCCTGGATCCAACATCTTTCAAGATCAAGGATCCTCAAGGAGTCAATCACTTAGAAGTTTCGAAATCCATGATGGGGTTTCATCCCTATGCAGACCATTGCTTCCTCTGGTCCTACTATTGCACTAGACATGTCTTATCCTAGATACACTTCTGGGATACTAACTTCAAACCAATCAAGAGGTAACAACTTTAATACATCTTTTGATACTAACTATGGTTACATGCAGGACAAAAGGATCAACCAAGCCAAGGCCAGGGAGTTGCAGAAACTTAAGGACATGATATCAAGTGTCCCAGGCATGGTCAAAACCATTCCTGAGATTCCAGATGGGAGTCACAGAATATCTCACTTTGCACCTCCCTTATGCAATGCTGAATACCAAAGTGTTTCCAAATCCCCAATGTGAAGTTATACGACGGTAACACTGATCCAGAAGAGCATGAAACTCAGTACAGAGAAAGGATGGAGATCAACCCATCCTTGGAAGGTTGAAAGAAGCTTGTTTGTGAAAGGGCTTTGGATCCACACTTACTGGATCATTACTAAAATGGCTGCTAAAGTCTTCCTCCCTATTCCATAACTTCATTTTCTCATTTAGTTAACTTATTCAATAATCAGCTTTCTTGTAGTAGAACATTTGAAAGGGAAGATAACAAAAGGATCCTTCTACAAGAACAATTGGTCCAAGCAATACTCCAAGCATAACACTCAGAATGTTCATTCAGTTGAACAAAAGGGAAGATGAGGAGGAGTATCCTCATATATCTGAATATTGTTTTTCTACTGACAATGGTGAATTAATCCTTGCTTTGTAGAATCTAGTTGAGAAAGCTAGATGGCCCAAGAAGAACGGAAAGTCTACATCCAACAAGGATAAATCAAAATGGTTTGCATACCACAAAGACTTCGGCCACCTAACCGATGAATGCATTGCACTCAGAAAGGAGATAGGTTACCTCCTCAGCATAGGTTACTTGAAAGAGCTACTCGGAATAAAGAAATCAAGGATCCAGGATCCTGAAAAAGTGCTCGAAAGCGCTCCTGCACCACCTGCAGACGCTCAAATCATCAACTTCATTTCCGGAGGCCCCGATATATGTGGAACCTCATTCTCTGCAGCGAAGAGTCATGCTAAGGAGACCAAGCTGGAAAACGGAGACAGGCCTATCCGAACCTCCACTCTGACTCAACAAAAACTCATATCCTTTGATGAGGATGACCGTGTTGATATACAGGATCCTCGTCATGATGGCTTAGTCATTACTTTACTTTATATATATCTAACCCTTTGTTCAAAGGATCCTATCGATGGAGGGAGTTCCATGAACATTATTCAGGTCGATGTACTCAAAAGGATGAACATCCCGGAATTAGAAATAGTTCCCAGATCGTCAGTCCTTGTAGGATTCAACGGCGAGACAAAGAACACGCTGGGGAAGATCAAACTCCCAATCTACATTGAGGGAGTAAACTCTATACAAAAATTCTGTGTTATTGACTGTTTATCTTGTTGCAATGTAATTCTTGGCAAACCTTGGATACACGATATGAAGACAGTTCCTTCGACATATCATCAATGTGCGAAGCTACCAACCCTGTGGGGAGTGGTGAAAATAAAAGTGATCAACAAGAGGCAAAGAACTGTTACACCTGTTCTATGAAGCCAGCTTCGAAACCAAGGGCAGCATAGCAATTAAATTATCCTCCAAGGGATGTAATGGAGCCAAGGAGCAAGACATCAAAGATATAATACTGAACCCTGAGGATCTTGAATCGAAAGTTTTTTAGGATTCGAGATCCTTGACAATATAGAGCAGGATCTGGTATCCTTCTTGAAGGGAAAAAAGTCTACCTTTGCTTGGAAGCATGAATATATGACAGGTATATCCAAAGACATTATAACTCATAAGTTGGGTATCGATAAATTTTTCCGGCCAATCCATCAAAAGAGGAGAAAGTTTGCACCTAAAATGAATGTCATTATCCAAGAAGAAGTGAACAAACTCTTAAAGGCAGGTATGATTAGGGAAGTCAGGTATCCAAAATGGTTAGCCAATGTTGGGGTTGTCAAAAGAAAAATGGAAAGTGGAGGGTATGTGTTGATTTTACTGATTAAAATAAAGCATGTCCCAAGGATCCTTTCCCACTTCCACACATTGACTCCATGGTAGATGCAACAGCGGGCCATGAATTGCTTACCTTTATGGATGCTTCGTCTGGATTTCAACAAATTCAGATGGAACCATCTGATCAAGAAGATACATCATTCATGACTCCCACTGGCATATACTGTTATAATTCTATGCCCTTTGGATTGAGAAATGTAGTGCCACTTACCAAAGGTTGGTGAAAATTGTTAGGGCATAGATTTTTTATAACTATGGATCCTGTATCCTGAAGCGTTGCCTGGATCACTTATCCTTAGCGGATGGTGCAGGGACTCGGAGGATCAACGATCCTTAACATAACTTATGATTTCTAAAAATTGTCACGTTTTTAATGTTTATACGCAGATAATGGACTTAGTGGATTGACTCTTAGCTGGAATTTTAGGGAATATTCGTTCAAGATGCTGCACATGTTGAATTCCACTAACAGTTATGGGAAAGACATGGTCTCCCTAGAAAATAGGAGCTATTGTTAGCTTATTTATTCATGGGGTTGATCAAGTGTTTGAGATAGACAATCACATTCACGAACCAGAGAAAACACACACACACACACTCACATTCATTGCAGAGCTCTCATTTAGAATTCGATTGTACACACTTGATCAACATCCAAAGTTTTAATCTTTATTGTTCAATATAGTAGATAGTGATAGTTTTCACTATCCGAGGTTTTTATGCCGGCGATCTACTAGTGATCAAGGGCTTTTCCTCGTATAAATCTCGGTGTTCTTCGTTGATCATATTCCCAACTTGTTCATACTATTATTTGTCACACAAGCACTCAACCTCACAAATCAGATTTGGTTACATTATCCTTAATCAGATTTTTGACCAAAACAGTTTGGCGCTCACCGTGGGGCAATCGGTGCTTCAATTACAAAACTCTCGTTCATTTCACTCATTTATGTTCATCTTCTTCAACCACATGGCTTCTCAGGGAAAATCCAGTTCAAGCGCCATGTCAGCGGTTACCTCATCTCAAGCCAGTGCATCGTTGCCTCCAATTCCCCCTGCATTCCAGAAGAATGCTGAAAATTCTCAGAAGAAGACATCATCTGTCTTCATAGGATCAAAAACCTTTGTTGTTTCTTCATCTACAACTACTAACAGTGATGTTTCTACTTTGATTTTGCAGATGAAAGGCTACATGGAACAACAAGAGAAGACCAACCAGAGGATCCTTCATGAGATTGATGAAATAAAGAAGCAAAAGAGACCAATGGAAAATTAGTCTCCACTCATGCCTAGGGCATTAGATTTGCTACTCAATCATCAACAATCCAGCAATCCAAAGGATCCATGACTCAACCCCAAGTATCCTCTATCCTTTAGCAAGGATCACTAGCAATGACGCAGCCTCAAGGATCCTCTATCCTTCAGCAAGGATCATTGGAGACAACTCAGAATCAAGGATCCTTCCTCCATTCGGGAGAATATATGGAGACGTTTCCAGCTCAGGGATCCTACTTTCAGAATCTAGGATCCTCGTCTCAGGTTCAAGGATCCATGGATTACCCTCCAAGGCCTTCAGCACCAATGTATCCGGGATCCAACATCTTTCAGGATCAAGGATCCTCAAGGAGTCAGCCATTCAGAAGTTCTGAAATATATGAAGGGGATCTCATTCCTATGCAGACCATAGCTTCATCTGGTCCTACCATTGAACCAGACATGTCTTACCCTAGATATACTTCTGGGATACCATTTCCAAATCAATCAGGAGGTAACAATTTCAATACATATTCTGATACTAACTTTACTTACATGCAGGACGCATGTATCAACCAAGCTATGGCCACGGAGTTACAAAAACTCAAGGATATGATATCCAGTATTCCCAGAGTGATCAAACCCATTCCTGAAATCCCGGATGGAAGTCATAGAGTGTCACGCTTTGCACCTCACATAAGCAATGCCGAGATACCAAAACGTTTTCAGACTCCGATTATGAAGCTCTATGATGGTACCAATGATCCGGAAGAGCATGTGGCTCAGTACAGAGAAAGAATGGAGATCAACCCCATTCCAGAAAGGTTAAAGGAAGCCTGTCTTTGCAAGGGCTTCGGATCCACACTCATTGGATCAGCACTCAAATGGCTGCTAAGTCTTCCTCCTTACTTAATTACTTCATTTTCACATTTAGTTAACTTGTTCAATAATCAATTTTCTTGTAGTAGATCTTTTGAAAGGTTAACTAGTGACTTGTATAGGATCACCTAAGGTCGTGATGAATCACTTAGAGATTATATCACTAGATTTAGTAGAGAATCCTTAGAAATCCATAGTTTAGATATTGCCACTGCCGTGGAAGCCTTTAAAATGGGATTGCTTAAAGATTCTCCATTCTATGATGATCTTGTTATGACACCTTGCAGGAATCTAGATGAAGTAAGAAACAGGGCATTGAGATTCATCCGTTTAGAGGATGACAAGAGGATCCAGGATAGGTTGTCAGGATCCTCAAAACAGGAGAATCAAGGATCCTTTCACAAGAATAATTGATCCAAGCATGAAAATCAGAATGTTCATGCGGATCGACAAGAGGAAGATGATGAGGATTATCCTCATATTTCTGAATATTGTTTTTCTGCTGATAACACTGAACTAATCCTTGTTTTGCAGAATTTAGGTGATAAGGCTAGATGGCCGAGGAAAGATAAGTCGAAATGGTGTGCTTATCATATGGATTTCGGTCACCTCACTAATGAATGTATAGCACTAAGGAAGGAAATAGGCTATCTTTTGAGCAAAGGTTACCTAAACAAGCTGCTCGGAAGGAAGAAGTCAAGGATCCAGGATCCTGAAAGAGCTCCACCACCACCAGCAGATGCTCATATCGTTAACTTCATCTTTGGAGGCTCTGATATTTGTGGAACCTCATTTCTACAGCTAAAAGGCACGCCAAGGAAACAAAGATGGAGAATGGAGAGAGACCTCTTCGAACGACCACTATAACCCAGTAGAAATTGATATCCTTTGATGAGGATGACCGTGTTGACATACAAGATCCTCATCACGATAGTTTAGTCATTATGTTGTTTATTTCTATCCTTTTTGTTCACAGGATCCTTATTGACGGAGGAAGCTCGGTGAACATAATCCAGTTGGATGTCCTCAAAAGAATGAATATGCCTGAATCCAAAATTGTCCGAAGATCGTTGGTGCTCGTAGGATTCAGTGGAGAAACAAAAAAAAAATACATTGGGGGACATCAAACTCCCGATCTACATAGAGGGAGTAAACTCTATTCAGGAATTCTGTGTTATTGTTTGCTTATCCTGTTGCAATGTTATTCTTGGCAGGTCTTGGATACACGACATGAAGGCAGTCCCCTCAACATACCATCAATGTGTAAAGCTACCAACCCCATGGGGAGTGGTGAAAATAGAAAGTGATCTACAGGAGGCAAAGAACTGTTACACGTGTTCTATGAAGCCAGCTTGGAAACCGAGGAAAGCATAGCAATTAAAGTATCCTCCTAGGGATGTCATGGATCCTGAATCCAAAGTTTTTTATAGGATCCGAGATCCTGGATAGCATAAAGCAGGATCTAGTATTCTTCTTAAAGGGAAGAAGGTCTACCTTCGCTTGGAAGCATGAAGCTGCACTCAAAACCCTAAAGGATTATTATCCTCTGCACCAGCCCTGATGAAATCAGAAGATGGAGACCATTATCCATATATTTAGTTGTTTCAGGTAAAGCGGTAAGCGCGGTCCTGGTTAAGGATCATGAAGGCTTTAACATCCGTTATACTATGTAAGTAGAAGTCTACTTGATGTTGAGTCCAGGTATTCTCATTTAGAGAAATTAATTCTTGCTTTAATTATGGCCTCTACTAAACTCATGCATTATTTTAAAACTCCCCACTATTGTTTTTAAAACTAACTTCCCTATTAAGAATGTTCTCAGGAAACCTAAAATGTCAGGTAGGATGGCAAAGTGGACAGTTAAGCTTAGTGCATATGAAATTAAGTATGAACCAAGGACTGCCATCAAATCTCAGGCTTTGGCAGATTTTGTGGCTGATTTCAGTAGTGAACTACAAAGGGGAGATGAATTAGAAGTTCAACAACTTGAGGAGACCAAGGATCCTTGGACACTCATCACAGATAGAGCTTCGAATGTCAAAGGAACTGGACTAGGCATACTACTTAAATCGCCACAGGGGGGAATTATACCCCAATCCATTGCATCTGAATTCCAAACTGCCAATAGTGGATCAGGTATCTTCAAGTATATTTAGCTAAGAAAAGGATCAGGTATCTTCAAGTGTATGTAGATTCATTATTAATTACTAATTATTATAATGGTTCATATACTGTCAAAGGAGAAAAGCTAATCAAATATTTAGAGATAGTCAGGAAACTGGATGATTCTTTTGGGCTTGTCCCCAGTCTATTTGGGCTTGTCGCCAGTTTATTTGGGCTTGTCCCCAGTCTATTTGGGCTTGTCCCTAGTGTATTGGGCTTGTCCCCAGTCTATTGCTTTTTTCAGTTTGACACAGGTACTTAAAGAAGAGAATGCAGAAGCAGACACTTAAGCTAACCTTTGATCATCCCTAAAGATGCCAGAGGATGTCAAGATACCTATCATCCATATTTTGTCTCCTGCAATTGACGAAAATGAAGCAATGGAGATTGTGGAGGACGCTGCAATTGTACCTAGTAATGATGTGCAGTCAAATTCAGGATCCTGGATCCTTCCAATTTTATATCCTGAAGGGGGAAATTCCCACAGGGAAAAACCTAATTCCTTCAAGATTAAGGTATCCCAGTTCACCATATTAAATAACATGTTATATAAGATATCTCTTGCAGGTCCCTATCTACGATGCATTGAGGATCCTGAGATCTAAGAAGTCTTGAAGGAGAAAAATGAAGGAGACTATGGAAATCACACCGGGGGTAGAGCACTATTTTCAAGGATCCTCAAAACATGATATTACTGGCCTACAATGAAGAGGAATGCTGTGAAATACGCAAGGAAATGTGATGCTTGCCAAAGACATAGTAACATTCTTCATCAACCAGCGGAACCTCTGCATCCTATATCCTCATCTTGGCCATTCATGAGATGGGGAGTGGATGCTAGCCATGACAGACTATTTCTCTAAATGGATAGATACAGAAGCTTTTACTCAAGTCTGAGAAAAGGAAGCTATATCCTTCATTAACCGAAACATTATTACTAGATTTGGAATTCCTTCTGAAATTTTTTTTGATAATGGATCCCAATTTATTGGGAGTAGAACTGCTAACTTTTGTGACAGATGGCCAGTTATCAACAAAGAGTGGCTGGAGCATATAACAAGAATGTTAGGATCAGCATATTTCAAGTTGGTAATTTTGTGCTAAGGAAAGCATTCCGGAATACCACGAATCCTACTGATGGCAAGTTGGCACCAAAGTGGGAAGGTCCCTATCTCATTGAAGCTGAAGCTGGAAAGGGGGTATATCGTTTACTGGCCATGGATGGTGATCTCCTACCAAGAGCGTGGAATGTTGTTCATTTAAAGAAGTACTTTTTGTAACAAGGATCAAGGATCCTTAGAGATTCTGATATGTAGTCTGGATCGAAGAATCCTGAAAAGATATATGATCCTTCCTTCGGTCTAATTCTTTCATATCATATTTATTATTCATCATGAGAAAAGGGTGTTAGATTTTTAACATCCAATTTTATCAAGTTTTAAGTTTTGCAGAATTTTCACAAAGATTCAAGTGGGTTGGCCAACCCTCCAAAGTTTTTGGGTTTATCCCCAGTTTTTGGGTTTATCCCCAATTTTTGGGTTGTCCCCAGCTTAAGGTATCTATTACCTTCTACGGTTTAAAGGTTTTCACCTTTCACACGAATTGGGTTTTGACACCCCGCCAGTAGCGCACGTTATCCAAGTATAGTTCGAGGCAATGGACCAGTACCCGCTTTAGGGGCTGACAATTTCATTGTTGTTGGCTATATGTAGGATTTCAAGTATAATGGTAGACGTACCGTACATCCGTTCCTAAGGTTTCTAACGTTTTCATGTTAGCTAAGGTTTTGGCATTTTCATGTCACTTACGATGGGCTAGTCGCCTGTTTGGGCCATACGCCAGTATCCTAAGGTTTCTAACGTTTTCACATTAGCTTAAGCTTTGGGCTTGTCCCCAGTTTGTTGGGCTTGTCCCCAGTTTATTGGGCTTGTCCCCAGTTATCATTGGCTTGTTCCCAGTTTGTTGGGCTTGTCCCCAGTTTATTTGGGCTTGTCCCTAGTTTGTTGGGCTTGTCCCCAGTTGTGTGGGCTTGTCCCCAGTTGTTTGGGCTAGTCCCCAGTTTGTTTGGCTTAGTCCCAAGTTGATTTCAACAGGTTTTGGAGCCTCGAAGATTCACAAGTTGATTCAAAAAGGATCCTGGATCCTTAAAGTTTATCCAACTGTGGCTTATTTGTTTGTACAAAGATAGTTCCTAAGGATTCAAAATCCTAACTTGGATTTTCTGGTATGCTTTATTCTCATACTTGTTTATCATATTGACTTCACCATGAACCTTGCAATTAAGGGTATATGACTTATTTACTTGTATCTAATCAGATTTTGTCTATGATTATTTAATACCAGAATTGGCAAATGTTTAACAACATGAATTTTTCTAAATTTTTATAATGTCAAACTTATGATTTTTCATATACAATCTATTTGAATGTGGAAACACAAGCATATCAAGTAAACTTTACCAAACAAATGAACAACACCAAGTATAGTTAAAAGGTTAAAATTTCTATCAAAACCCTGTTAAGGTTACTAAAATGCTCAACCCAGGCTTCTACTAGCTCCGTGGCCGGTCCACTCGGGTTAATACAGGGTGCTACTAATTGTTTTAAGTGCAGGAAGGTTAAGAACGAAGGATCAAAAAGGCTTCATCCTCCAAAAACAGAAGGATTTTCTGATCCTTAAAGAAAAGGGAGTTATCTCTAACCCTATTTTGCAATGATGATTATAGCAAGTCTTATCAATGACGTCAGATAGTGTAACGCTAGTTACATGTAGCAACGGATAGTCCGCATCCAACGGAAATATGACAGACTTGATTCACATCTTATCTGCCATATTTGGGGGCAATTGTTAGGGCATAGATATTTTATAACTATGGATCCTGTATCGTGAAGCGTTGCCTGGATCACTTATCCTTAGCGGATGGTGCAGGGACTCGGAGGATCAACGATCCTTAACATAACTTATGATTTCTAACAATTGTCACGTTTTTAATGTTTATACGCAGATAATGGACTTAGTGGATTGACTCTTAGCTGGAATTTCGGGGAATATTCGTTCAAGATGCTGCACATGTTGAATTCCACTAACGGTTATGGGAAAGATATGGTCTCCCTAGAAAATAGGAGCTATTGTCAGCTTATTTATTCTGGGGGTTGATCAAGTGTTTGAGATAGACATTCACATTCACAAACCAGAGAAAACACACACACACTCACATTCGTTGCAGAGCTCTCACTTAGAATTCGATTGTACACACTTGATCAACATCCAAAGTTGTAATCTTTATTGTTCAATATAGTAGATAGTGATAGTTTTCACTATCTGAGGTTTTTATGCCGGCGATCTACTAGTGATCAAGGGCTTTTCCTCGTATAAATCTCGGTGTTCTTCGTTGATCATATTCCCAACTTGTTCATACTATTATTTGTCACACAAGCACTCAACCTCACAAAATCAGATTTGGTTACATTATCCTTAATCAGATTTTTGACCAAAACAAATATGATGTTCAAAGAACAACTTGGACACACTATGGAGGTCTACCTTGATGACATGGTGGTCAAGTCTAAGAAATCAGAAGATCATCTTAAGGATCTCGAAGTGGCATTTAGCATCCTAGACCAGTACAAAATGAACCTAAATCCTTCAAAATGTCATTTCGGTGTTAAAGCTGAAAAGTTCCTAGGATACATGGTGAGTAAGAGAGGGATTGAAGCAAGACCAGAGCAGATTAAGGCGATTGTAAATATAAAATCCCCTGCCAATGCAATGATGTCCAGATATTGACTGGAAGGATCGTGGCCCAAAACAGATTCATTTCGAAATCTTCAGAGAAGTGCAAGGATTTCTATGACATACTGAGGAAGAATAAAAAATTTCACTGGACTGAGAAATATGAAGCGGCACTCAAAGCTCTCAAGGATTATCTATCCTCAGCACCAGCCTTGATGAAACCAGAAGATAGTGAGCCATTATCCTTGTACTTAGCTATTTCAGGTAAAGCAGTAAGTGCAATGTTAGTTGAGAATCATGAAGGCCAACAACATCCAGTATATTATGTAAGTAAAAGCCTTCTTGATGCTAAAGCCAGGTATTCTCATTTAGAGAAATTAATTCTTGCTTTAATTGTGGCTTCCACTAAACTTAGGCATTATTTTGAAACTCATACTATTGTTGTGAAAACTAACTTTCCTATTAAGAATGTTCTCAGGAAACCTGAAATGTAAGGTAGAATGGCAAAGTGGGCAGTCAAGCTTAGTGCATATGACATTAAGTATGAACCCAGGACTACCATCAAGTCTCAAGCTTTAGCTGACTTTGTGGCTGATTTCAGTAATGATCTACAAAGGGAAGTTGAATTAGAGGTTCAACAACTTGAAGAAACGAAGGATCCTTGGACACTCTTCACAGATGGAGCCTCAAATGTCAAAGGAACTAGACTAGGCATACTACTAAAATCGCCATAGGGGACATAGTACCCCAATCCATTGCATGTGAAGTTCAAACTACTAATAATGAAGCAGAATATGAAGCCTTAATAGCAGGTTTGCAATTAGCTAAGCAAATGAGGATCATGTATCTTCACGTGTGTGTAGATTCATTACTAATTACAAACCATTTTAATGGCTCATATACTGTCAAAGGAGAAAAATATTCAGAAATAGTCAGGAAACTGGAAGATTCTTTTGAATTTTTCAACTTAACACAGGTGCCTATAGAAAAGAATGCACAGGTAGATGCCTTAGCAAACCTAGGATCATCCTTCAAGATACCATAGGATGTAAGGATACCTATCATCCATATTTAGTCTCCTGCAATTGAGGAAAATGAAACAATGGAGATAGTTGAGGATACTGTAATCGTACCTAGTGATGATGTGTAGTCAAGTTCAGGATCATGGATCCTTCCAACTTTGAAGTATATTCAGAGTGGGGAAGTTCCCACAGGGGAGAATCCCAGAGCCTTCAGGATTAAGGTATCTCAATTCACTATATTATATAACATGTTGTATAAGAGATATCTTGTGAGTCCCTATTTGCGGTGTGTTGAGATCCAGAAATTCAAGAAGTCTTGAAAGATTTTCACGAAGGAGATGTGGAAAACACACTAGGGGCAGAGCATTATTCTCAAGGATCCTTAGAAAAGGTTACTATTGGCCTACAATGAAGAAGGATACTGTAGAACACGCAAGAAGATGTGATGTTTGTCAAAGACACAGCAACAACCTACATCAACCAGCAATTTCCTCTTGCCATTCATGAAATTGGGAATGGGTATAGTTGGCAAACTTACAAAGGCACCAGGAGGAAAAGTATTTATGCTAGCCATGACAGATTACTTCTCCAAATGGATAGAAGCAGAAGCTTTTGTTCAAGTCAAAGAAAAGGAAGTTATATCCTTCATTAAGAGAAACATTATTACTAGATTTGGAATTCCTTATGAAATTATTTCTGATAATGGATCCCAATTTATTGAGAGTAGAACTACTAACTTTTGTGACAGCTGGGGGATTAGGATGATAACATCAACACCAGTCCACCCACAAGCTAATGGTCAACCAGAATCAAGCAATAAGATCATCATCAACATCTTGAAGAAGAAGCTTGGATCCAAGAAAGGGAAGTGGGCTGAAGAGCTACCATATGTCTTGTGGGCAGATAGGACACTCCAAAGAACGCCACAGGCCGGACTCCATTCTCCCTAATCGTTGGAACTGAGGCAGTGATCCCTACAGAAATGGTGGTTCCTACAGCCAGAACAAGCATCTGTAATTCTGAAACAAATGCTGAAAACCTGACCCAACACCTGGATACTTTGGATGAGCTCAGAGATTTGGCAAGAATACGGATGGCTAGCTATCAACAAAGAATGGCTGGAGTATACAATAGAATGTCAGGATCAGAATATTTCAAGTTGGTGATTGGTACTAAGAAAAACATTTCAGAACACTACGAATCCAGCTGATGGAAAATTAGCACCAAAATGGGAAGCTTCCTACTTGATAGAATCAGAAGCTGGAAAGAGGCATATCACTTATTGACTATGGATGGTGATCTTCTACCAAGAGCTTGAAATATTGTTCATCTGAAAAGATACTTCATGTAAGAAGGATCAAGGATCCTTAGAGACTCCAGTATTCTGACACAGGACCAAGGATCCTTGAAGGATACATCTTACTTTCACTCTCTTTCATTGTATACTTATTATTCATTATAAGGAAAGGATGTTAAACATTTAACATCCATTTTAATCAAGTTTTAAGCTTTTGCAGAGTTTTTAACATTTATTCACAGAGGATTAAGGGGTTGGCCACCTCTCTCCCACGTTTAAGGTATCTTATACCTTCTAAGGTTTAAAGGTTTTCACCTTTCACACGAATTGGGTTTTGACACCCCGCCAGTAGCGCACGTTTATATAAGTATGGTTCGAGGCAATGGGGCCAGTACACACTTTAGTGGCTGACAATTTCATTGTTGTTGGCCATATGTAGGATCTCAAGTAGAATGGTAGACGTACTATACACCCGTTATCCTAAGGTTTCTAACGTTTTCACGTTAGCTAAGGTTTTGACATTTTCATGTCACTTACGTTGGGTTTGTCCCCAGTTGGGCCAGACGTCAAGAATTTTGGACTTGTCCCAGTTTATTTGGGCTTGTCTCCAGTTATGATGGGTTTATCCTTAGAATATTTTGCTTAGTCCCAAGTTGTCTTTTACAGGTTCTTGAAACGTTAAAGGTTTGTAGATAAGAATCCTGAATCCTTAAACCTCAACTGATTTATTTGGTCTGTTTACACGATAGTAAGTCTTAAGGATATAGAATCCTAACTTCGATTCTCTGGTATGTTTTATCCTTAGTTTATTTTCATCATTGATTACACCCTAGTCCTTTCAGTTGAAAATTTATGATCCTTGACTATATAACTTCTCATATTGTCTAAGAGTTGTTTTGATAGAGAATTGTTATATGTTTTACGATCCGAAATTCTCTAAAGTTTTGTAAATAGAGCTAATGGTAAACATAAACATATAGAAACAATATTTCAAAAATAAAGATACAAAACAAGATGTGGTTAAAAGGTTGTTGATTTTATTAAAACCCTGTCAACCCAAGTTTCTACCAGCAAAACGTGGCATGTCCACTTGGGTTGATAAAGGGTGTCCATACTGATTGTTCTTGAGATGAAGGAAAATAAAGGTGAGGGGCATCAAAGGCTTCATCCTCCACAAAAAGAAGGACCCATCCACCTTTGCCACCCCCTATTGTTAAAAGGATCAGTGATCCTTAACCTAAAAATGTATTGTTCAGAATTACAAACCATAAATTGTTCAAAACACCACCAACAAAAACCACATAAACCTAAAAAAGTGGGCTCAGGCCTCGTCCATATTATCCTTCATTGCCCACCACAGCAGCATCACCTTCAGTTGCACCACCACATGCTTCACCACCTTCAGCTCCAACGACCTCGGTCACCTCCTTTGCCCTGCTAGTCCCAGCTTCCACCATCTGCACCGGCTCAGCCTACACTTCACCACCGAACTCCAGGAGTCTCTGCCTCTAACCAGCAAGATCCCAGACAGACCCATCAAAAGCAGGATCCATAGCCTCTTGGACTATTTGGACCCTTGCCTACAAGATGGCTCGAGCTGCACAAACTTTGGCGTTCTCAGTAGTTTCCATTTCAGCCTCATGTATTCCAATTTCGGCATTCAGTAGCTACTCTTCCAAGCCAGACTTCTCCTACATAAGCTGGGAGATGAGTTTGTCCTTAGCGATGGTGATGGAACGCAGATTGGCCAGGCTATCCTCTGCATCGGCTAGGCGCTTATCCTGATTAGCTTGGATACGGACAAACTTCTGTAGATTGCAAGACAGGAAGATCAGGATCATTTGTCCTTAGTAAAAGACAAGATAAATACAAGCATTAAGGATCTTTACCTCAGTGACAAAGTCTTCCTCAAGCTCGTTTGGCTTCTTCCTCTTGGATCCAGCCTTGGCACGAGTGGTCATGACTTTGGGCTCTGGTTGGCTCTTGCCTCTGGCCAGCTCTCTCTTGATTGAACGAGGGGAGAGTATGCTGTCGAGATCACCAAGAGCAAACTTTGAGGCAGATTTGGATATGGACCTAGCAGCATCTATTCAGTCAACATAAAGATAAGTATTTGTGATCCTTTAATTTTATTTTACAAATATTTCATTACGCATGAATACTTACTTGACATTGTGAGAGAGGGGGATGTGGTATCCTCTAAATCCTTTGCTTTTGAATTAAATGTTCTAACCGTTGGATCCAATGCCCAAAATGCAGCTATTCTTTCTGCAGTTCTAAGAGTATCAGTAAGGGAAGCAAAGTTGGTTAGTGCATAAGTAAACGAAACAGGATCAGTTATCCTTGCTGAAAAAGAAAATAACTCTCTACGGTCCTAACCTAAGGATCCTATATCCTACCCTTCAAGTTCAACTTTTTTGGAAGACTATCCCCTAAAGGAATAGTAATCCTCCTCACAAAGAAGAACTGGTTTTTCCAATAGGTATTGTTTTTGGTGGTTTTGAGGAGTGGGAGCGGCTGCTGAGGTTTGGCTTTGAGTAGAAATCGGTGGGATCCATGAGACATAAGATTGTACAGGTGTGGGAGTTCAGAAAGGAAGAAACTCAAACCCTCATCGCTTATGATCTGTTCAAGAGTGTATAACACCCTCCACAGCATCGGTATCGCCTGGCTGTAGCACAGACCAGTTCGGGTAAAGAAACTTTGGGTGAATGATGGAAAGGGATAAGTATAGCCAATTTGGAATGGCGCAGCAGGGAAACAAACCCAAACAGAGGATTTGGAATCACTCTTGAGTGAAGAATTAAAAGGTCTAAAAACGGTTCCCTCGGGGAAACAGTTGCGTAGCTGATCGACTTCAGGATCGGTGAATCTACATAGCTCTAAAGAAGGATTCTTCAGGAGGTTTTAGCTCTTGGGTGGACTGTCACATTCCTGGTCCTTATTCGGAGAGGATCGAGTGGCCATTTTTGCCATTGATTTGCTGAAGAAAAGGATGAATACAGAAGAAAAGGAGAAGAGCAGAGGAGAGAATACCTGATGAAGCTCTGATATGGGTCTTAAATTGGAGATCTATGATCATAAATAGGATTTTCGACTCTATTATATCCCCCTATTTATTGTAATGATGGTTGCAGGGCTAACCCATCAGTGACGCAAGCAGCAGTAACGGCTCGTTTGATTTGTAACGACTAGTTCGATAATGACAGAAATATGGTAGATAAAGTTAATCTAATATCAGCCATATTTGGGGGCAATTGTTAGTGGTTAATTTTTAATACTATGGATCACATATCCTTAGATTGGCCTAGATCGCTGATCCTTAACAGATGATGCAGGAAGTCTGAGGATCACAGATCCTTATTATTGTTTATATTAACTAACAATTGTATCCTCTGTGTAAAACTTGTATTCGCAGGTACATAACGAATTAGACTTGGTCAAGCTGGAATCTCAGAGAATATGCTCTTTATTCGCACGAGTTTGGAAACATGTAGCTGTTGTGGAGAATGTGGGATACTGGCATGATTTTCGCATAGTTTGTTATGTATTGGTTTCTAATTTTATAAGAGATGATGAGCTCATTTAGAACACACAATACGTACACAACTTGCACACGACTACTTTCGAATACTCTCTGCAACACACTAGTGAATACTAGTATTGAGCTTCATCATCATCCAAAGTTGTAACCTTTTTTTGCAATATAGTTGGTGATTGGTGGTTTCCATCACCCGAGGTTTTTTGTGCCGTCGATCTCACAAGGATCAAGGGCTTTTTCCTCGTACAAATCTTGGTGTTCATTGTCTTTTTTGCTATACAATCGATTACATTGTTGTTTATACACATTAAGCACTCTACCTCACAATCAAAGTTTGGTTACATTATCCTTAAACCGATTTTGACCAAAACACTAATGTTATTACAATTATGTTATTTATGTGATTACGCATTTCAAGAATACATGGTCGAATATTGTTATGTAATTACGTAATCACTTAGTGGAGTTACACATAAAATAATATAATGAAATCACGTAACCACGTAATGAGTGTTCAAAATCATGTATTCAAAATCACGTAATCACGTAGTCATGTGCTGAGTATTCAAAATCACGTAATCACGTAATAGGTATTCAAAATCCTATAAAAAAAATTTAAAGAAAACTATAGCAATAGGCTGCTCGAGTTAAAGAGAATGAAATGTTTGTTGATATGGTATAGTTTTTATAAAAAAATATTAACGAATGAAAAAATTATAATAGTTTAAAAATCAAGGGGAAGTTGGTTTACAAGTCAACAATAATGGAATTTCCTCTTTTGCTATTTCCCCTATTTATTTCCCTTATTTTTAGTTATGTAAATTCTAAATTTTAAATCACTTAATCTCATCAACTATTGATCTTATAAATTAAGCACCAGCTCCTCTCCTACACGACATATACTATATTCCTATGTTAGAATAGCTTTTCACTTAATTATAACCAAGACATAGTTCGAGAAAAATAAGATTAAATAAATAGAAACATTTTCAATATAGTATCAATACTAGACGTCATCACTTAATGCATGTTGTTTTAAAATATTATATAAAATTTATATTCTATATGCTTACATTAATAATATATATTTTTATTGGTTGGTGGCTGTAATGCCTTTTCTTATTACTTTTTACTTTTTATCTTTACGTAAAAATATTTTTTATTGGTGTTGGCTGTAATGCCTTTGCTTATTACTTTTTACTTTTTATCTTTACGAAACTAACATTTGACATATGTTTCGGTGACATATTTATTATTTTATTAAAGTTAAACTTATCTTAATTGTTTTAAAAAAAATTATATTTACAAGTGAACTACCCAATCACTATTATTTAGCTTTCACGTTCTAGAGTTAAAGTGATAACTAAGTTGTATTGAAAAGAATGCAAACTTATTGGTTTCGTAAGCTATATCAGTGCCGATATCATACTGATAGAGCTACGAACCTGGATCGATTCTTACTGGATATAATAGGTTTTTTTTTGCTTTTATGTATGTTTTCAGTTGTCTACGTTTTGACATAAATTTTGTTTTATAATAAGTCGGGTCAAATATAATACGTTTTCATTAAACTGTATAAATTCGACTTACTTTACCTTTTGGCGCCACAGGAATACGCGATACTATTTTTTACTTAAAAAAACATAATTTTGTACTTTTTTGTACGTGTTGGTATAAGTTCAGGTTGGTGTTCGACGTAAATTTCTTTCGCAAATAAGTCGGGTCAAATATAATGCGTTTCCGTGCTTATTTTTATGTATATCTTGAGGTTTTCTACGTTTTGACGTAACTTTTGTTCACAAACGATTCGAGTTTTAATGGTACAAATCTAAGTTAGTTTATATTTGGACCCGCCACACTTTGTGGGAAAATTTACTAGTTATAACCAAGATATGAGAGCATTTACAATGGATTTGGTATATTTGTGTGAGTGGGTAAGTTATATTGTAAGGATTGGTTTTGAGTGGTTCTGAGTGACGAGAGAGAAAATGTTACTGTTCATCTGTAAATATACGGAAACACTGTTTATCCGTTATAAATTTTTTAATATTTTTGAAAGTGGTTGTGAGTGGAGAAGAGAAAAAATATAATGATAAAGGTATAAAAATATTATTTAATTAAAAATAATGGAGAAAAATAGTGTGTTTTAATTTAATTATATGGATAAGGATAAGAATATCATTGTGAATGCTCTGAGTTGTTGGACAAAAATAAGGTTTAAATAATAAGAAGCATTTTCAATGTAGTATCTTTTTAACTTTTATTAAATGGTGAAAAATGACATTTTTGATATCGTATGCTTTTGAGATTTTTTAACATGTAAAAGTTATATAATATGCAATTCGCAAAGTAGATTCAATCAAAATCTATATTTATTTACTGTTTAATAAATAAATTTTTTTTAACGTACGTGTCAGTTTTTAGCGCCTCATCATTTTTATTTTCTCACCACTCTTTTCTATTAAAATATAATATTATATCATAATTTTTCCCTTTTTTCTTTTATTAAATAATAATGTTAAATCGTAACCTTCTTGTCTTTCTTATTTATTTATATATCTTTTCTTAACTATTTTCTTTGTGTTTTCGTTAATAGTTATTTAGTATTTCATTGATCTTATTTATGTTTTTATTAATAATTATTTAATATTTCACTGATCCAGCCTGTGTAATGCATAAGTTTCTATCTATTATTTTATAAATTATTTTTACATTTTGTTTTCACTCTCTGTACTATCCACATTTATTATTTAACACATTTATTTATCATTTAAAAATATTTTTTTTGACAACTTACGTTTTTCTTATCTGAAAAAAACATAAATATGCAGCTATGTTCAATATTCCGAAATAAATTCTATAGAAAGGAAATTGTAATCAAAATAATATATTTATTGGTCATGTAAACTCAACCGAGTACCGATGTCGTATTGGTAACAAAACAGATAAATATTTACTGAGCAAAACCGATACTACTATCAGGATTTTTTGGATTCTGTTATTGGCATTCGTTTTTATTCTTTTTGTTCGAAACCACATGAAAAACGTTCTTTTTATTTTTTTTACTTGTTGGGTTACATGTGACAACTTTTGTGTAATATACCATTATACATAAAAGAAAATGTAATTTTGTAATACTTATAATTTTTTACCGAAAAAACTAAACTCTTACCACCCGAACAACATTAGTACAGGTGCCAGAATTCATTTTATAGTCTAAAAAAAGTAAACTGATCACAGTTTTGTTTAATTTTTTTTTTCTCAACATTTCAATACAAATGTTTGTTTAACTTTTAAGTAAATAAACAACCAAATATATAATCAATCATTTCGCAAACGATTTATTCCCTAAACGTTTCACCAAACGTTTAATTTGCATTACAGTTAAATTCTGCACACTAGTGTAGCTCTTTGGATCGTGACTTGTTTCACCAAACGTTTAATATGCATTACCATTACCACATTATTCCTTATTTGTCGTTCAAAATATAACTCTTTGGATCGTACATTTAGTAGTCACGAAGACACTATAAAGAGATGTTCATTCCTAACATGGTTTTAAAGGTTGGTGCATAAATATTTCAACAAACATCAGATTATGTTTTGGGGTGGCACACGAACAATATATAAAAGTGTATTACCCGACAAACCAAAGGTTAAACCATACATTTTGAGACACTCCATTACAAGGAACCCATGATTCTAACCATCGGATTCACATCATCTAAATATATTTACAATGACCATTACCTGAAAATGATAAAGAAAATATGTTAATTCAAATGGGCTTGTATTAGTTGTTGAGGGCCCAGATAAAGAAATGGTCGAAGCCCAATTACAAAAGTATAAATGGGCTGATAGAGAGAGAATTGTAATGGACTTACTTGGGTCATTGGATGCTACAGTCCCGGTGTGAGCAAAGTCGCAATCTAAGTCATGACGGCCATGGGCCTGATAATAAGAGTTCATGAGGAATGATGCGTGTGCTCGCACTGTGTTGGGCTCGAAGCAAGGCCCACCGGGCTGGGTCGGGCTACAATCGATACCGTTGCTACAAATGTAATCTATATTGGATTGAAGTGCAACATCGGTGGCATCTGGTTTGGGTACACACCAACGCTTGCCTTGGGTCGATGATGACGGTGACTTTGGTGATGATGGGCTCGGTGTAGATGGTGATTTTGGTGATGGGCTTGTTGACTGTAATTTATGAGTATCAATTCTCAATTTGTATCACATAAAACTAATATGACCAAGGTGGAATATAGGAATTATTGTGAATAACTAAAAATTCAACCTCTGTACTCTTATAAGGTGAAATTTGGGTTCTTAGTGTAAACAAGTAAGAGCCACTCATGAAGTTGAGTTTCTCAGGATCGACTCTTGAAAATCTCAAAATGAACTAACATATGTTAGTACATATTGTAAATGAGCTCGAGATTCACATATCAAGCATAACTAGGCTCACAGACTTAGAGTGCACAAAAAAACTGTACTCGGAACCAGACCCGGTAAAAAATCCCGAAACCGGTTCTTTTTATATCTGGTTATTCATACTCGAAACCGACCCTACCATGCATTTTGATCTCAATACCTGGAACCAGAACTGGAACCGATCATACCTGATTAATACCCTGATTTTTGTATCTATCTTTTAATTTTATGTAGTGCATGTATTTTAAATGTTTTTACATTATACAATGCATATTTAAATAATAATAATAAACAAAAATACGAGAAAATAGGGTAATAAAAACGTAATAAAGTATTAAAAACCTGAAAATAAGGTACTAAAAACTCGAAAATAGGGTATAGAAAAACACAAAAAATAGGGTAATTTAAGACCCGTTTTCTTAAAAACCACATCGAACCCTACCCAGAACCAGGCACATAGGGTGTGGTTTTTTGGTCACATAACCGGAACCGGAACCGAACTGGTTATAGCAATAACCGGTTCCAACCCTTAAAACGAAAAAACTGAAACCGGTTATAAAAAATACCCGGTTTGTACACCTCTACACAACCTAAGTAAAGTGCGCCTTTTATTTGTATAGATCTTATTTAACATACACAAGTGACGTGAGTATGTTATATAAGAATTTGATCACATGTTTGCAAAACTACTTATGAGCCGAATTCAAGATTTAGTCTAGTCATAGCATAGAAGAGTTAAACGAAACAACTTGAGCTTTAACTAAGCTCGAGCATAGATGATTCCAAACTAAACTCGTTTCAATCTCTATGTCTAAAATTCAAGTTCGACCCGCTACCCTCCTAAAAGTGGCATGGGTTTTCAATTTTATCAGTCTAACATTAAACTTTTAGTATTCAAAAAATACATACTAAAATGTATTTTCAAAAGAGAGGGAATCTCAATAATTGTATTTTTTTTATCGTTTTCTATTTTCTCTTATGGCCCATTTATATTCGAATCCGATTCTACATGCCACACAAGTCACAACCCCATGTTTTATTTACAAGTCACATTGTCACAACCCCATGTTTTATTCTATCAGGAAAAAAAGGACATTACCTGAGATCCGTGCATAATTCCAATGTCATAAACTTGAGTAAAATCGGGTCGAAAAAGCCCGAAATTCTTCTCATCCAACGATGGCCCTTTCAGATTCTCATTGAACAATGAAAATATATAAGTTTCGAACTTTCGGCCGGGCATCAATGGCGTTCCGACACCAGAGCTCACTTTCTTGATGAGCCCACCATTGTAAGCGGCCGCATTGGCAACATTGGCATGGGTGTTTTGCGGGTCTCCACCAGATGGCCACCCTGTCTCCGCCACGATTATTTCAACGTCTGGGTAACCCAGTTTCTTCATCGATACGTATACTGCGTCCATTAGTTGATCGAACTGATTGGTGTACCTTTGAATCAACAATCCAAAAGTCGATTACAAAAAAGTTGCATTTTAAATTGAAGTGAGTATTGGAATCTTAACTTATTTTTATCTCAAAATCTACGTGGCGTTTATGTGGCGTGATAAAACACCTATAGGCTTTAAACCACACCCACCAGCCTAGCCTAAGGGTTTTTCTTTACTCGTTAGGTAGTGGTCACACTCATAAATAGTGGTCCAGCTCATATTTTTATTAAAAAAAAAAATCAAATTCTTTTGACTACGAACTTAGGTTCTTTTTACTACTGGTTTAGAATTTAGATCATACTTTTGTAAAGAAAAACTCAATTTTTTGATATATAAAAATCCAAGATATTCAGCTGATCAGGGTTAGCAAATCCTTTGATCCGCTTATGGGGTGTTAAATGGAACGTGTTCGTAAGTTGGTGGGTCTAATCCGTCACAAGCCCCGAACACTACATGGATATTCACAGGTTGACATAAAAACAATTCATATAACCCGATCTTTACTTATGTAATTAATTGTCTTTCTTATTAGTATTTTAAAATAACAGTTTTACAGAAGAAAAAAAAAACACGAATACCTATACAAAAACGATTACATTTTAATCATAACATCTTAGTAAATTTAATTTTTTTAAGTTATAAATTACAGTATAAAATACTTAACAAATTTAATTAATGCCATAAAACACATTTAGACAAATTAAATAAAAAATAAATGCGTAAGACAGATTAACCCGTTGGGTTGACACTGACTGGATCCATCCAGACCCTTTAGACTAAACTCAAACCCTCGTAACCTGTGTCTAATAAAAAAAAAAAAAAGCGGACAACTGAACCGTACCTTTTTCCAGTGGCTTTATCGTACAAACCAGCATTAGGCTTAAACAAACAGAAACTTTCATTCCCCGGCGTGTACGCGTAATACGTATACGGATTAACCATAAACGCGGACTTAGTCTCTCGGTGAAACCGAAGAATCGGGGCAAGATTCCCAACATCCCATCCGGGCCGAAACGAGGCTTTACTAGGCGGATTAGACTTCAAAAGAATACTCAACGAATGCGGGGTAGAAACTTTAACATCTTTAATACCCGCTTTAACGAGTGCTGCATGGAGCACTCGCATGGCAGGCACGAGGTGGTCCACTATGCTCTGTGGGCCCCAGTGGAGCACCTCGGTCCCCACACATATGTAATGTATCTTAGTGGCAGGATAAAAAGGCTTAATGTTGGAATTGACCCATCTACGGGCGTTCCAAGGGTCTGTTAGGGACGGGATGTCTCCGTTAGGGACGGTAATGGAAACCAGGATCCCTGTGCCTGCAAAAGCTTGTATAACATCTGGGTTGACGTCGAAGATTCTAACGCGGTCGATTATGGTGTTTGTTTTGAGGAATTGTGCGACGGTGGCTGGTGGTGGGAGGTTGTCGGCTAGAGTGCCGTAGTTGACGCCGATGGAGGTTGCCGCAGGTACGAGGAGGAGGAGAAGGAGGAGGTGGGTTAAGGTTAAGGTTAAGTTATTAAGGTTGTCATTGTTGTTGTAGGTGAAATTGGGGGTTTTGGAGGGATTTATTTGGGGTTTGAAAATTCTTTTTGCTTGGTTGGAGATTGCTTTAAATGAAAAGAGAGGAATGTGTGAGGTGGATGTGGGTTTTCTGAAAGTAAGGAATCAAAAGGGGATTCAATTTCACAAAATGTTATTACTTTTAGTGTTTTGAAATAAAGAATAAGAAAAACAAGCATAATCTACAAGTTACATCAACTAATTACGAATTTGTACCTAAAATAAAACCGGTTTGTATTCATAAAAACCGCTTTGTTACCGGTACAACTCGTAGGTTTTTAATCTGTTTATACTTCTTTTATATGAAATTGGTTAAACCGAACCGGTACAAAAATCTAGTTAATAAACCAACAAAACCTGAACAAGTCTGAAATCGAATCCGGTTTTGAATTTTCGTTGGCGTTGCTTAAACCAATTTGAGCACTATTCGGTACCGGTATCTGATACCAAATGCTCATCCCTATATCACGTAATTGTATTAAAACAATCAAATTTGTAATATGTTGATTGGTGTCTGGTGATATTTTAATTTTCTCTTTTAGCTATTTGATCAAAATAGTCGTTCATTGTGTTCCAAACTGTATATCATAGCATCATACATTCATACATTCCATAAAAAGATTTTTATTTTATTTTTCAAAAGCCGATCAAATCCACTTTCAGTAAACCCTAGTAATTATTCTAAACTAAACCTATATATTAAAACTAAATGAGTCCACCTAAATAAGCCTATATAAAAACTTAAGTTAACCTGCCTAAATAAAGCCCAAGTGTCAACCCATTTAATAAGCCCACATCTTATAATCTTAAAATCTCTTCCCGTCCCGACTCCCGAACCTCATTCCAGCAATTCGATTGCAAAATCTGACTTTACAAACTTCATTGCCACACAAAAAAAAAGACTATTTTTTAATTATTGGCGATTCAACGAGAAAAAGTAACGCAAAAGGTAAGAAAGACTTCTCTATGTTTTTACCATCAGTCAAACAAGATCACCGTATTAAATATATTTTGTTAACATTTGTTGCACAAAAAATAATTTTGAATTTGTAAGACTGTTATAGATATCTTATTTTTGTAAAACTTTTTCAGATGATCTTTTTGCATATACGATTTTTGTGTCGGTAGATTACACTTTGTTGCTTGATAATTTAACTCATGATTTTGACAGCACGTACAAGAATTGATCAGTTGTTGAGAAAATTGTCTAGTGATGGGACGGTCGATCCACGGTCAGACCACGACGGTGACTTTGTGTAAGAATAAATGTATTTGTATATGTATTTATTTGTAGTCATCATTATCATTTATCTTATATATACGATCAAAATATTATTATTTCTTATTAGATTAGTTGGTAATTATTTGATTGACGTAATTACCCTTATTATCTAATCAAGGGTTTCTCCTTAAGTATATATATAGAGAGATAATTAGAGAGATTATGGTTACATAAACACATTAACATCACAACACACAAATTTGTCCCATCTCTCTCTCAAGCCGTGTTCTCCTAGAACACATAAACCACATCTGAACTCTACACCCTAAACTGGAACTCGACTAAGATAAATAAAATGCCGTCTACTTCCCTTTCTGTTGTGGTTGCGGGCTTATCAGATATACAATTATAGTTGTTTTTCATTACATATTTACAGATCTGATAACACTTTGAAGTTGTTGCATTGCTCTATTATATGTGTTGATTTTAAATTGAACTTTGGATGATTGATGCATGCTTCGAACACGACATTGGCCACGACATTGGCCATGGTCTTCCTTTCGTTTCTTTGTGCAACTTTTTAGCATAATATTTACAAACGATCCATGGTTGATTCACGAATTGAGTGCGGCAATTCTTTTGAGCTTTTCGGTGATTTTGTATTGTTTGTGGTTATCATATGGCTTTAAGTTACGACCCTGGGAGGATATACTGTAAAACCTATAATCATTTGTAAGTAACATTTATATAACATGTTCTTATTTTGATATCATAAAAAATTGAAGAATTTGTTATCATGATCCATGTATCCACTAGCAATCTTCCCACTTTTATGATGACAAAACATAGCAACATGTAATATGGTTGTTAAGAATAAATGATGTTTGGTCTCTTTGTAGAACCATAACATGTAACAAGTTAGAGAAGCAATTGGTTCAAGTTTTATCACCTCCCGTCTTATGAAGAATATATTATGTGTTGGAGAATTGGGGTCGGATTTCTCATCAGTTTGTGGTTCGAGATCATGGTATTGTTTTTGTTGAGCTTCTTGCTAGTCGGGTTTTCATTTCTTAAAAACATTTTGGACGTCCTACCCCCCCCCCCCCCCCCCCCCCCCCAACCCCCACCAACTTATACTCATGGAACACGTTTACTTTCAAAGGAGTATAATGAGATATACGAATAACAAAAGCGTATAATAAGATATACAAATAACAACATATCTTATTGAATATGCATTAATCCAACAGCACTCAATCAAATTTGATCATACATGATGTTATATAAGAAACATGAGGAGATAATGATACAACAATAAAATTTTAGCTCATGTAATACAATTTTAAAGTCAAATTCTAATATATATATATATATAGTATATACTAATTTAAGATCCCGTGTGTTACACGGGCGGTATAAAGAAAAATATTTTTTTATATCTATTAATTTAATAAATTACAATTAGATGTAGATTCTACTATACTCACAATTGGTTCCCGTGTTATGATTATTAACATACATTAATACCCCCACTCTTTAACACGAAGTGACTTCTCATTAACAAATAAATACAAAAGAAAATCACAGGTCGTTTTATATAATATATTTTACTTTATTTAATATATAGTATAATTCATTTTATAATAATATAAAATGATGCAATAAATATAGAAAATGTTAAATTACAATATACAAGTTTTTTGTTCTTTATTTCTGTTTTATATGGGATTTGAAGTCTTGAACCTGAGACCTTCAAATTTAAGTGTACCTAAATGCTTTTACATCTGCCTATTGATCATCAACGTCTTTGGTAATTACAATATATAAGTAATAAACATATAAGCAATCTATAAATCTCTAAATACTTTGTACCCCACATTTGTCATCTTATTTTTATTATATTAGTAACTTAACTTTGTAGTGTCACTGCTCATGTGAAAAAATTGATTCTTTTAAGTACAAAAACCTTTAACAATGATTATGTTTGACTTTTATTAATAATCATTGACTAAACAACAAGTTGTTTATTTATAAGTTATGTAAACATTTTAAATAGAAGTGATCTGCAGTTATCATTCAAGATTTCATTAAAAAATAATAATAACAATACACAAAAGGTAATAATTATTATATTAATTTATTTTGAACAAAAAAGAAGGGAATTTAAACTATTACCATTCTTGAACATAATTAAAAAATTTAATTATTTTATAATTTGAATGCGTTAATATATATATATATATATATATATATATATATATATATATATTATATATATATATATATATACATAATATATATATATATATTATAATATGTAAAAGTCAATTATAATTTCAGTTACATTTACATATTATATTTTAAAAGGTCATTATATTTTATGGAGTGTTTTAAAAATGACGACTTCAAAAAGGAAAAAAATATATGACAATTATAACAAAATTGCATTTACAATTTTGTTACAGGAAAAAAATATGACAGTTATAATGAAATTGCATTTACAATTTAGTTACAGAAAAAACTTTATATAAATGAGAACGCAATCTCGAAACTTAAGTAAAAAATCTCATAAACATAAAAAATGATTTGATTAATTTTAAAAAAGGAATGTAACTAAAATTTCAATGATACATCAAAATAATCAAAAACTTTTTTAATTATTTAATATAAAATACGTATGAAATCGTTAATTGATTATGATTTATTATAGAAGGTTCGATAAAAATAAATTAATATAATTTTGAATAAACTATTGACAGATATATATTGAATGAAAATAATATTATTATATCTGAACCTTTAAAATAGTATTGAAGTTTTCATTGGAAATGTTAAAGAAATTAAATATTGAGAAATTTAACGGATCAACAAATACCTAGTCAAAAATTGGTGTAAAATAACTAATCATATGCAGGATTCTGCAAATAATTATTTACGAATAAAATACTATTATAAAATATAACAATGGAAAGATGATAAATCCATAACATTTTCTACAAATAAAGATAACAAAGGAAAGTGGATATATCTTAAAAAGGGGACAAATCCATAACATTTTCTACAAATAATTTCTTTAAAAGGAAACAGTCTGCACAAAAAGGAAAGTCTGATTTTTTTAAAATTTGTGACAAAAATAAGTGAAACAAAAGTATTGTGTTTTCCTCCTAAAACAAAATAATAATGATTATAACAATGCGACGTGTCAATTAACAGCTTAAATGATTGACATTTGGCCTAAGATGGTTTTGATTTATTATAATATATATATATATATATATATATATATATATATGTAGATGATCCTGTAAAAAATGCCCAAAATGTGAGAAGGGTAAGAAAGAATCTAAACCATTAGATCTTTAATCTAATGGTTGAGATCTTGATGGCAATCTTGTAAATAGTATAACAATAAATAATTAATTTTTCTATATTAAGGGTATAAAGGTAAAATTAACATTTTTTATTTTAGAAAGTCACATGCAATCTACATGCAAGTTCCTTTTTTATTTTTTAAACGCCAATAACTTTTTACACGTAACTCGTTTTTTTTTTTAAAAAATTACACCATAATAACGAGTGTTTTTTAATCTTTAATATGAGTACCATATTACTATACTTATATACAGAAAAAAATTACGTTCAATCGAATGTTTCAGTTAATGGTTTTTTGTTTCAGTTCATGGTGTTATAAAATTATTGAATGGTATTATATACTTATTGAATGGTGTTATATATGTGTTGAATGGGTGTTTATATACTTATTGAATGGTGTTATATAATTATTGAATGGTGTTATATATGCGCTTAATGGTTGTTGCAATGTTATTCGTAGTGTTTTTATAGAGATCTTTAAAATGGTGTTATATACTTATTGATTGGTGTTATATACTTATTGAAGGGTGTCATATAATTATTGAATGGTGTTATATACGTGCTGAATGGTGTTTGCAGTGTTATTCGGTATTCCTATAAATTAGGGTGGCGGTTTATGGAAGGTTTTGAATTAATTAAATCAATGATAAAATTACTTGATTACCCTTTTCAATTAATTCAGATCTAATGGCTGAGATTCTTTCTTACATTTCTCACACTTGGTCTTTTGTACAATAACTTACCCTAATATATGTATATATGTATATATATATATATATATATATATAATATATATATATGTATGTATGTATGTAGGGTTAGGATCATGTGAGAAGAGGTAGGCTATTTGAGAAACTTGAGAAGAAATCTGGACCACAAATTTTTTTAAGTAATTCGTAATATACACATATGTATACTTAAAAATGACTATATACATATATGTATATTGAGTTATACACATATGTATATAGTCAAATGTAAACTATACATATGTGTATATTACGAAAAGCTTAGAAAAATATGCGGTCCAGATTTCTTCTAAATTTTCTCAAATAGGATGCTCTTCTCTTAGGATATCTCTCTCTCTCTCTATATATATATATATTAAGATCAACTGCGTTTGATTTATAAGAATATGCAAAGTAAAGATATGATTATATTAATGTAATTATATATTTATGTTTTCATAACATGTCACATTAATCTACTAGGTATATTTGATGCGGTGTAAACGAATCATCGAGTTTATGGGTTAACAAGATGAACAAAGCCAACTTTTTCAAAAGATTCTTTACAAAGTTGAGTATTTAAATGTATATCTAATAAGATATAAGAAATTAAAGTAATTAGTTATAGAAATATATAAAGATAAACAATAAAAAATGGAAGTGGGAATATATAGTGGACACTTATTTATGCTTTTAGTTATTTTTATCAAATAATTACGTTACGATATTATTTTATTACATTATTGGTCTAAGATACTGCGATCTCACGTGTTTGTTTAACCCAGCGACGAATAATCCCGATGTTGCTAAATTGAACCGAGCCTAACATCATCAACAACTTTGGTGGTTACTGTAGTAGTGTCTGTCACATCGTGCTATGGTAGCGTCTATCAGATCATGCTACAATACCTTTTTTAATTTGTCTTTTTTTTTACTTTAGCTCTTTCACTTTCAGCTTTTCACTTAAAGCTCTTTAACTTTCTAAAAACTTTATGAAATATCATTTTAACACCACTGTGCTTATTTTTTTATGTACATGTCAGTATAAGGTGAAGTTGGTTTAGCTTCGACGCAAATTCTGTCGAGTCAAATATAATATGTTTCCGTGCTTATTTTTATGTGTGTTTTCAGTTGTTATATATTTTGACGTAAATTTTGTTCGGAAACAAGTGTGGTCAAATATAATACGATTTTAATAGACGGTATAAAGTTGAGTGACTTTACGTTTTGATACCGCAACAACGCGCGAAAAAATTTACTAGTTGTTTGTTAAAAAACATGTTGGATTATATGTATTTTATGCAAGGGTGTAGACAAGCAATATCATTTAATATATAAGAGCTTCAGCTTTAAGTTGACTAGTTTCTAGCTATATTTATAAGCTAAGGATAAACTTTTGAGTGATTTTTCAAACTCGGTTCAACTCTTTTGTTAATTACTTAGTGTTTATTATTTTTAATTTTACATATTTGTGATTATTTTTTCACGTATGTATAACTAAAAAATTTATTATAACACAATATATATTATCTAGTTACTTCGATAAAATAATATATATAATAACAATTATGATATAAGTATGTATTATAATATATATTATAAAAGTTGTATAGATAGTAGGTTTGTTTAGATTTCCAAGTTTACTCAAGTTTGATAAATAAACATCTTACATGTTTATTAGATAGAATTACTTTCAGGTTTGAACTCGAACTCATTTAATAATAAGATCATGTGTAGTGGGAGGGTAAAACAAAGCCCCCACCCTTAGGCGTTTTGCGCCATGTGCCAGTCCAGTCAGCAATAGGTCATTATTGGGCGTTTTTTCTAAAATGAGCGTAGTGGAATAATGCCCCAACCAATCATTACCCAATTAGTTTTTTTTCAAATTAAAAATAATAATATTTCATTAATTAAATAAAAATTACATAAAAAATAAAAACAAACACATAATACTAGTCGTCTTATTTTTCGTCTTCGCTTTCGCCATTTTCGTCATCTTCGTCTTCCTCGTCATCCGTTTCTTGTTCACCATGTGGGCTTTCTTAGATAACTCGCATCGTACAAATTATAATACCTTTAACAAACAAATATAACTATAAGCTAACTAAAAATATTATGAATACATGTAATGTTTATAGTTTAGTAATATACCTTGACAAAAATGCTCCAAGGTATCTCGTGTTGTTTTCTCGGCCATTTTTAAATACTCGTCGTTGATGTCGGTCGTGTTTCCATAAGCAAGTACTCGTAGCGCTAAAATACACTTTTGGATACCGGTGAATCCAAGTATCCCTCTCGCATCCGGTTTTTGTTTAAAATAATCATAGTTGTTTTCCAAATCTTCAGCGATGCGTAAAAATAAACGTTTACTCATCCGAAAACGACGCCTAAAAACTTCTGGGTTTGGGTAAGTAGGCGCATCATCGAAGTAATCTTTCATCAACCGATCGTTTGTTGCACGTCGATCTCGTTCAATATATTCTCTTGGTAAAATTTCACATTGAGGCCAGCTACAATGCTTCATATACCGCACCGCGAGTTCGCACGCACTCGTAACCGCCTCTTGCTCGACATCCTCATCAGTCGAGTCACCCTCATCCACTAAAAACTCTCTATAGTAAAAATTTGCAATGGACGAAGATCTAAGACCCTTGCTTAGTTAATTGAAATTCTCTAAAAATTTTGCATTTAAATGTATAAATGCAAATATACGTCCGTACATAATTCGAGTTTCATAAAACTTAATAAAAATTAAAACATTTCAACATGTTATAGTTGATTTTTTTCATAAATAACTAAACATTATGCAGAAGCTTGAACTTTGATCGTGTTCGATTCTTCGTTGTGCATGATCGTCATCCGGTGCTTCAAACCATCACCTATATTACATAAATTATGAAATACGTTAGTTATAAAGAGTTTATAACGTAACAAATTGAACCCGAAGGCCTAAAACAACAAAACAAACATTTTATGAGAAAACCGGCCGTAAGCTACGGCTCTATGCCGTAACTTACGGCATGAAGGTTCTGTTTTCAATAGCAGCTGACTGCCATAAGTTACGGCAGGCCACCGTAGCTTATGGTAGGCTGCTGCAACATTTTCCAAGTTTTACCCTTTATGCGAAAAAATTTGTAACTTGTTCAATTCTCATCCGTTTCACTTGAAACTTGTTTATAATTGTCCGTAAAATGTTTGCCTACGTATTTAACCTAACTTCCTTAACCCGGAATCATGACTTTTATAAATTAGGCAACCATTTCCCGGTTTATGCGCAAAATTATTCGACTTGTTTCAAGATTTGAGCACTAAGCTCAAACATCACCAATTCTTTCAATACCTCCTATTTCCATACTAGGATTTTTATTTATCTTAAACCACGACTTTACTTGTAGTGGGTTGGTATAGGAAGGTCACTATATTCCGATTTTACCCTCCGGTTTGACAACTTACGACAACGACCCGTTAGGAGGCATTAAGCCAAAAATGGCTTACGCTCACTTTTATACTTCCGGAGGGGTCTAACTAATTATTAAACTCATTAATAATCTACCCCTAAAGATTGTTCACTTGATTCATCGTCCGGGGGCATTACGGTCAAAATTAGCCTTTCTACTATTAAAGGACATTTAAAAGCTTATTTCGACCAGTGAACGCTTTTAATCCGATATTGCATTTAAATTTTATTATGTTCCAAAGAACGTAAAAATATCCAATCTCGATTTACCGGATATACCTCACCCGAGGTAATCCCATGTCTGTTCATGACTCAATTGTCTCTCGTTGGACAACAAGCCCTCACGAGAGTTTAAATACTTACACGCACCTGGCTCGGGTCAAAGCATTGACCCGTTATCAATACCTTAGTTTCCTTGTTTGCTAATTTTTGGCAATACATAATCATGCACTATGCTTTTTCTGTAAGTAAAACTTAACGAACAAGCATTAAATTCTATTTCCATCACCATTTGACCCGCTTGGCCCAAATGACCATTTCCCATTTGTTAAGTAACCCCTTATACATTTTTGGATAGACCACGTATTTGTTTACTGTAAGAGGGTATTCATTTGTCACACCCCAACCGATGACGAAATCATCGGAGTGAGATGAAATAGATTGCTCGAGACATCATAACACTATTGTGACAACATTCAAATTCAAACCGATTTCATTTCATTGATAATCATAGTCAAAACATTACAAGGAAACAAAATACAACATGGGTAAATTCAAATACAACAAAGTCTAACATAACGAAATAACAAAATCTAGAAGTTCTAAATGCGGTTCTAGTGTCGTCCCTACTAGATTTCATCATATTCAACATCATCAACCTGCAACATGTTTAAAAGTATAGTTCAACACAAAAGCATTGGCGATTACACAAGTTTAATAAAGCATAAGTATGTAAAAGTGTTTAAAAAATTCGACATGAAAAAATAGTATACTAGATTAATGTAAACATGGCATGCGATTATACAAGTCAATCCTCTAGTGTCACCGCAATAATAGAATCCTTAACATGACCACAAGAATACGGGCAGTGCGTTACTCCTATAGTGCTATACATGTTAAGGGTAGGCTCGTACGAAGTTAATGACAAATAGCATCACATAAGAATCTTCCAAGTATACATTACGTATCTTAGCATGTATGATGGATTGTTTGTGTTTGCATAAAGTTTAAGTGTGAACGGTGTAATTTAATAGGTAAACATGTTGCACCCAAAATTGTAAAGCATAAAAAAAGGTGTTCGAGTAGTGTACTCATGGTTTTACAAAGCTTCCTTTGTTAAATCCCGTGAAGAGTTTGATTGTTTGGCGAACGGAACATCGAGTTATACTACACGAGGAAATGTAGATGTGTGAGTACTGGAATGACAGCGAGGATTCGGATAAGGGGCTTAAAGTATGGATTCAAGAAAGTAATTATCAAGATGTAAACACTCGTTTTTGAAACTATAATCCCCGTAGGGTGTTTGTGGTTTCATAGGTCATGCCCATTAGAATCGTAACGAGGAGGTTAAGCCCGAGATAATATAACCTAATGTTAGGACAAGTAACCATACGATCATTGTTAAATTTCAGTTATGTATAAGTCTATTTACGTATATATATTATATAATATATAACAAGTCCATCATATATGTCATAGATTATCATAGAAGTCATGCATGGAGGTAGGATGATAGGCATCCATTAAACCTCGTTATATGATTCACCAATGCACAAACCGTCACAAGGACAATTCGGATGGTCATGAATTAAAATGGAAATGTACAACTAATCACTATACCAAGTAGCCAAGTAATCTTCAACCCAGGTGAGCCAACATCAACATAGAAAGAATTAACTAAGTGTTGAAGGCTAGGCAGGGTTGTGTCACTTTTAGGCTAGCAAACTACTTGGGATAGAGATGGGAAAACATCAAGTGAGGTGGCGGATTGAAGGTAGGATAGCCAAGGCTTCCAAGTAATCACACCTTTACCAAAACACAAGCTTTGTCAAGCTTGGATGGTTTTAACACTTATGGGTTAAACCCTTTCAAAAACTGAAAGTTTAGAGGCATTTTACACCTCCTAATTCGTATGAAACAATCTTAGCTAGCTCACTAATCATGGGTTTGGTTAGAGGCACAAGTAGCACAAGTTTGTTTAGTAAAAAGAAGTTCAAATAGAGTTTACAAGTTCATCTTCCAAAACAGAAAGTTTAGCCTTAAAAATGGTATTCTTCCACCTTGGTTTTCCATGGAAAACCTATGGTAATATCCCCAGAGGCATTACAACCATTGTAGAGGAAGAAGAAGCAAAGAAAACATGAAAATAATGAAGTTGTAAAAAGATAAAAACAAGCAGAGAGTTTATGGCATTTTGGACATAAAAAATGGTGAGGTTTCACCTTAGTTTGCCCAAACAAACTTGTGAAAAACTTCCTAGAGGTTATCCAAGTGTTGCAGAAGAAAAAACAAAAAGAAATTAGAAAAAGAAGTGAGTTAAAACTAACTGTTTATGGCTGGAACTTTCTGTTATGTAGCTGAAAAACTCAGCTGAGTTTGGGAGTGATTTAGTGAGGTTTGAGGACTGTAAAAGTGGGAGTGTGGCTGGAAATAAGGTGGTACTTATAGGGGAAAGATTAGGGTTTAAGTTAAGAGGGTTATGAAAGAGTTTAGGTGAGAGTTAGGGCTTGAAACCAACCCAAACACACCCATAATGGGCTGTCCGGTTGCAATAGGGGTTGTCCCCTTTTTTATTTTTATTTTTTTGTCATTTAATTGTTACATATTGGTTATTTGATGTTATATATTATATACATAACATATATTATTGTTTGGTAACCTATTTTAGGTGTATGAACATAATTATCTTATGTTATAAAAAGAAAAGAAAACATGTTAAGTAACGAATGCACAATATAAATGTGAAATGGTTAACAAGGTGCCAAATATTTATAAGTTTCGTATTTGGATCACCAAATGTCTTGCTTGAATGAAGCGTTTAAGAATTACAAATACACAATAAGGGCTTGCGAGTTAACTTATGTTCTTAAATCATGAAACGAATATGTGTACAAATAAACGTATAAATGTGTATGAATGATGCGAATTTCATAATAAAGATTTATTTCATTATAACCAAAGTCTCGGATTTACAATCGATTTGAAATAAGGTACGATTACAAAGAAAACGAGTTTCCAAAAATAGAATTACAATAAAACTTTCAAAAAATGGAAAGCTGCGAAACGTGAAATTTAGGCAGATGCAACGAACAGATGCGGATACTTAGTCTTCATGTCACTTTCGAGTTCCCGAGTAAACTCAGTGCCACGTTTTCGTTCCCATCGCACCTTCACGATGGGAATTCGACTGCGCCTCAATTGTTTGGTCCCTCGATCCATGATCTCGACAAGTTTTTTCATGAAGTGTAAGGTTTCGTTGATTTGAAGATCTTCAAGCGGAACTTGGAGTCCTTCTTCAGCTAGGCATTTCTTGAGATTCGAAACATGGAATGTTGTGAGTTCTTGAGGGAGATCCAGTCGATGCGCTACCTTGCCAATCCTTTCAAGAATCTTGAAAGGACTTACAAAGCGAGGAACGAGTTTGCGTTTCTTACCAAATCGAACCACACCCTTCCAAGGGGATACCTTGAGAAGTACATGATCACCTACGTTGAACTCCAGAGGCCTGCGTCTTTTGTCAGCATAACTCTTTTATTGGCTTCTGGCTTTGAGGAGATTATCACGAATTTGTAGAATCTTATCCGTCGTTTTTGTATAAGTTCAGGACCGATGATTTGAGCTTCTCTGATCTCATGCCAACAAATAGACGAATGGCACTTACGACCATACAGTGCTTCAAATGGTGTCATTTGAATACTAGCGTGATAACTGTTGTTGTACGGGAATTATATCAAAGGTAAGTGCGAATCCCAGTTGCCACCAAAATCGATTACGCATGAACGAAGCATATCCTCTAGAGTTTGGATAGTACGCTCGGTTTGACCGTCGGATTGAGGGTGAAAAGCGGTACTAAGATTGAGGCGAGTACCAAGAGTGGTTTGAAATGTTTGCCAAAGGTGGGAGGTAAAACGAGCGTCACATTGAGAAATGATGTCAATGGGGATACCATGATGACAAATGATCTCCTTCGTGTAGACACGAGCCAATTTCTCAACTTTGTAATCTTCACGAATGGGGAGGAAGTGAGCGGATTTCGTCAAATGGTCAATAACCTAAATACTATCATGACCAGAAGGAGTGCGAGGAAGTTTAGTAATGAAGTCCATAGCAATGCTCTCCCATTTCCAGATGGGAATCTCTGGTTGTTCGAGTAAGCCAGAGGGACGTTGATGTTCGGCCTTGACTTTAGAGCACGTAAGACATTTCGAGATGTTGAGAGCGATATCTCTCTTCATACCAGGCCACCAGTAAGATGTACGAAGGTTGTGGTACATCTTGTCAGCACCAGGATGAACGGAATATTGAGACTTGTGGGCTTCATCCATCAAAGTGTTTTCGAAGATCGTACGATCAGGAATCCCGATACGATTGAGGTAGTAAAGAATGCCATCGGGCTTTGACTCAGTAGGTTTTTGACACCACACTTCAACTCATTATCGAGGTTACCCTCATTAATGACTGAGTATTGTGCCTCGCGAATTAGCTCGTGAAGTTTTCCCAAATTTTGGTAGCAATGCATACTCTTAACATGAGTTTTACGACTAAGTGCATCGGCTAGAACATTCGCTTTGCCAGGGTGGTAGGGAATATCGTAGTCGTAGTCGTTTAAGAACTCTACCCAACAACGTTGACGCATGTTGATTTCCTTTTGATCGAAGATGTGCTGAAGGCTCTTATGGTCGGTGAAACCACACACTTAGTACCAAAAAGGTAGTGTCGCCATATCTTTAATGACAAAACAACTGCACCAAGTTCAAGGTCGTGTGTAGTGTAGTTCTTCTCATGGAGTTTGAGTTTTCTGGAAGTGTAAGCGATAACCATGTCTCATGCATAAGATCACAACCAAAACCTTGATTTGAGGCATCGCAATACACGAAGAAATCATAATTTCCATCGGGAAGTGTGAGAATAGGAGCATTACAAAGTATGTTCTTGAGGGGTTGGAAAGATTCCTCTTGTTCAGGACCCCAAACAAAAGGTTTGTCTTTTTGAGTCAAAGACGTAAGAGGAACGACGATCTTGGAAAAGTTCGAAATGAAGCGACGATAGTAACCAGCTAAACCAAGAAACGAATTAATTTCGGAGGGAGACTTAGGATCAATCCAATTCTTCTCAACTTTGATTTTTGCAGGGTCAACGTGAATACCGAGTTCATTGATGACATGACCAAGAAATTGAACCTTTTTTAGCCAAAATTCACACTTGGATAATTTGGCGTAAATACGTTCAGTACGCAAAAGTTGGAGGATAAGACGCAAGTATCACTTGTGCTCTTCTTGTATCTTGGAGTAAATGATATCATTGATGAAGACAATCACGAAGCGGTCGAGGTAAGGTTTGCACACGCGATTCATCAAGTCCATGAAGATTGCAGGTGCGTTGGTCAAATCAAAAAGGATGACTACGAACTCGTAGTGTCCATAACGTGTGTGAAAAGCTTTTGTGGGTATATTCTTCTTCGAGAACTCGAAGTTGATGATAACCCGAACGGAGATCGATTTTCGAGAAACAGGTCTCGCCTTGAAGTTGGTCGAAGAGATCGTCAATACGTGGAAGTGGATATCGGTTTTTGACTGTGAGCTTATTGAGCTCACGATAGTTAATGAACATCCGAAAAGATCCATCTTTCTTCTTGACGAACAGAACGGGAGTGCCCCAAGGATAAGTACTAGGGCGTATGAAGCCTTTATCAAGAATTTCCTGAAGTTGGCTAGATAGCTCTTGCATTTCCGTGGGTGCTAGACGATATGGAGACTTCGCAACAGGAGTTGCGCCAGGGAAAAGATCGATGCAAAAGTCGACAAAACGAGGAGGAGGACCAGGAAGATCCTCTGGAAGACATCAGGGAAATCGCAAACAACAAGAACATCACTCACGCTTGGACCCTTGTCCTTCTTTTCCATGATGTGGGAAGAAAGGCGAAGTATTCCTTACTAAAGTATTTGTTCGCTTGGATACACGACATAAGCTTGAGACCTTTAGAAGGTTTCTCTCCATAGACGTGTAAAGAGTCTGTAGGACCGATCCTGATAGCATAGGAACCTAGATTTGATATCTAATGTCCATAATAGCGGAAATATTATGACATGATTACCAATTAACAAGAATTAGTCAATTAAATGTCAATTTTATTGATATAACGTCGAGTCTCCAATTTGACAGAGCTGAGCTTCGCCTCAAAGTGCACAAAGTTACAAATGACTCAAACATGCTAGCTATTTATAGGGCTTCAAGTTCGCTAGAGGGAGAGATGAGTTCAGGTGAACTTGGCTATGTCAAGTTCGGCCGAACTTGACTTTACATGATCATCTCAAGCGAACTTGACCCTAATCTACATAAATACTTCGTTTTGCTAGCCTATTCACATCTAATCTATACAGACTCGATATAAGACTAAGAAATAGACATTCTGCACCAACAGACTCCCCCTTGGATATCGTCTTCGTCTTTTATCAGTCTCCCAAAAACTCTGTCTTTAATAAAACTTTAACGCGTACGACCAAAGAAGTTCTTGAATGGCTTCTTTCGTCTTTCCTGCTTTGGATCTGGCGTCTGATCAGTAGGTGGCACTTTAATCATAAATTGAAACCTTCTGAGTCTTTCTGCCCTATCTCTTTCATGTATCTCTTCGAGGCGCTTTTCTTCCTTAAAAAATTCTATACGTTCAAGATCCCTCCAAATCGATTCCCACATCCTTCCAGAGTTCACTTCACGTGCATAGCATACGTTTACAACCCTCTGATATTTCTTAGCTTGTTCTTTTTCATGTTCTTCGAACACTATCTTGCTGTAGAACAAACACTTGATATCCTCTCTCGAGCAATTTACTAGCCACATCGGGTCTAGTATTCTGATCGTTCTCCAAAGCCCTCTCATATCCAGATGATCATCAAATCGAAGTACAATCACTGCTTCACAAGTATTCAGATCAATCTTCCACCATTTGAATAATGGATAAAAGTCTTGTTGATTGGCATCAAAGGCATGTTTCTCATGCTCTCCGGCGTTTCATGATCAGTGTAATGTCTTTCTCCCCAGTCTTCTTGTTTGTTTTGATACGTCGTCCAGGGATGAAAGGCTTCCAGTGTTCAAAACCCTTTGTTGCTTCATACTTGATCATTTTCCACATTAATTGATCAATAAACTTCATGTGGTACGTTATGTTCCTTGTCTGAACAAGCTCCTCAACATCCCAGAAAGGTAGTGTTTTGAAATCTGCCAGATATTTGAAGTATTGAACTCCAAATTCCCGTTTAATGGCATACACATTCAACTCCTTAAACCACCCCCAGCTTAGGATATCACCTAATGACACATCTTTATCTCTGGTAAAGAATGCTAGCGGTCGTCGAAACTTTCTTTCACGAGGTATCTCTTTAAACCAGGATTTCTTAGCTTGAGCGATCTATTCCTTTGTCATCGGCTTTGGAACTTTACCTTCACGTATTGATTTTTCAATCTTTTCTTTAAGCATATCCTCGTTCAACTGCTTATACATCTCCTCAAACGTAGGAAAACTATCTGTGTTTTGACCAACATACTTCACATCTTCGTCTTTCTCTTCATCAGAAGACCAATCTTCCACTACCACCCATTATATTCATTAGCCTCATATCTTCGTCGATAATGATACTCGTTAGGCTCAAATGCGTTCACGTTCAACACTTGTTCTTCGAAATCAAAATCTAATGATTCAGCATCAACTTCAATCAACTTAGCCAAATCTTCTTTGGTATAATTGTGAACATATTCTCCCTCTTCAACGTTATGCTCAAGCATGAGTATCAACGACTTTGTTGGGACTGCAGCAACAGGATTTGCAATAGTAATAGGGTCAGATATAACAATATCATCACTTGGCCCTATTTGCCCTGACTCCCCCTCATTCTCATCATCCATAACATTCGCTTCATCATTAAGAAGATTAGAGAAGTCGAAACCTTCATTAACTTTGCATCAACCACCTTTATCCCTGTACCACTAGGATCATCATAATTACCTCCACCATGGTCTGAATCATCTTTTGGATTATCAATTGGTGGTTCATCATCTTTTTCTTCATCCTCTGCTTCATCATCGTCCTTTTCTTCAGTAACATTTGCAGTATCAGAAGGTTTGACAGATTCGTCAACCTTAGAAATATCAGACTCCGAAGCTTTTGCATGCTCAATCTCTTTAACAGGTTCAGTGATCTCCGGCATACTTTCGATCACATTCTTCCCCTTACCCTATTCAGCTAGCTCTCTTTCAGCTTTCTCTTTTGCTTCTTGAATATCTAATCGATCATATTCTTCTTTGAAATTAACCCCCGGACTATTAGATAATACCTTCTGAAGTCTGTCGAATCTCTTATCATTCATATCCTTTTCAGATCGAAGCTCTGCAATTTCTCTATTTAATCTTTCGTTTGCTTCCTGCAGACTTCCACTAAAGCTTTCAAATAACCTCTGTCGCCTTCAAGAAATTTTACTTTGTCTGACAGAATCACCTTTTCAACTTCACCCTGTTTTATCTGCTTATCTAGCTCAACCTTTTCTTTCTCATTCTTCGCAGCTCTATCTTCCAATATCTTGACATGCTTTTCAAGAATATCTACGTCTGTTTCAGGAAAGAAATCATCTAAATCCTGCAGATCCACTGGTACATTAGGAATATTACCAAATAGATTTGACTTTGGTGTTAACTTTGGAGTAGCAGCCTTTGGTGTTGATTTAGGAGTAGCAGTCTTTGGAGTAGATTTCTTTGGAGTTGAGCTTTCGAAATGAACATCTTTAGGATCTGGAGATTGAATCACCGGTACTTCCAGTAAATTAGACTCAGGAGGTTCTTGTGTAACTCCTGGCCTTTCTGCTTCAGATGTAATGATAACAGGAAGTTCTTGTGTAACTCCTGGACGTTCAGCTTCAGATAAAATAACAACAAGAGGTTTTTGTGTAGGAGGTTCTTGTGTAACTCCTCTCTCCTGTGCACCAGAAGGTTTTTGTGTAGCTTCTGTGCTTTTAGGCTTTCCAAAGTATCTCCTGCTTGCAGGTTTCTGAGCTTTCTTTGTCTTTTTGCCTTTTGCCTGTGGAGACCCTGTAGTCTTCTTAGAAATTTCCGTTGCTGAAGACTTTGTTCGTCTTGCTTTCTTTTTAGGTCTCTCTTCTTCAGATTCTTTTTCTTGCTCAGGATCAAAGCCAGCATCAGTTTCTTTGATCTTTTCTGCTTCCTTTTCAGCTATAGCCTTCTTGGTTTCCTTCTCGAGAGAATCATCACTATCATCATCGTTCTCAGAAGTTGCAGAAATTACATCATCTTCTTGAGTAGTCTTTTCTACTTCCTGACTTTCAGTCACAATTGCTGCACTCGATCCAGCCTCTGTTTGCACATTAACAGGTTCATCTTCGTCTATAAGCATAGTATCGATCTTTTTAGCCACCAGCTTCTTTTTCTTTTCAATCTCAGCTTTGACAAACCATTCACTGCGAGCTTTTGGCTTTAACGTTTTAAACCATTCTTTCTCTGCATTCAACTCTTTCTCATCACCACTACCATCGTTCCTCCACTTGTTTTCTGGCGGCGCAACATAATTTTCGTCTTTTAACGCCCCAAATATTGGTTTTCCTACTCGTGCTGAATCATGCTTTTGGAACTTTAATAACTTCTTCACAGTAGTCTCACTAAGGTGACTGAAGTATAAAATGTCATATGTATCACGTGCAATGTCTGTAAATTTCTCATCAATAAGCATCTGCACGAATCTTGGATATAAACACAATCTCGTGTCTTCCATATTCTTTGACATATGAGTGAATACGAGCTTTGAATAGTTATACGGCTTCTTCAGAATCAACGTCGTTGCCATGCAGGCCATATATGTCACACCCCAACCGATGGCGGAAACATCAGAGTGAGACGAACGAGACTGCTCATTGCAAATAAATTCTAATTGGTGACAATATTTAAATAAAAACCATATTTAATTCATAACAACATTGTCATAGAATGCAAGAATTTCAAATACAACAATAACAAAGGCAAAATTTGATACAACATTTTATAAATCTAACGTCTATATGTGTATCTAAGCATTATCTCTACTCCAATTTCATGGCAAAGCTTCATCAACCTGTAACATGTTAAAAATACGAGTTCAATGCAAAGGCAAAGGCGAGTACACAAGTTTTGTGATACATAGCATAAGTATAAAAGTGTAACTCGAATCCACATGGTAATTGTAAGCAAAGTTCATACTAATCATACAATACTAGATCAAACCCCAAGTTTCCACAAAAGTTTTACGAGATCAAGCTTCCCTTGTCACAAAAGCGACAAGACTAGAATGAGTATGATAATCTTAACATAACCCCGACAGGTGGTGTGCTACTCCTATAGTGCTATATATGATAAGTTGGGCTAGCTAAGTTAATGATCAAGCATGTATAAACGAGCATGTATCTAGGCATAACAAGTATTCATGTATAAGGATTGAGCATGTAAAGCATGAGTTTGTGATATGTGTATTTTTATATGTAAACATGTTACAACCCCAAAGTGGTTAAACGGTAAATGGGTCGAGTGTACTCACGGTTTTGCTAAGTGTTCCACTTAAGAAATCCCGGGAGCTTTGTTGTGATGATTAGAGTATGGCACCTTGTCCTTCTACAAGTAGAACTTAGGTATTAGTTATAGTGCAACGGTGGATTTGGAGTATTCGAGCGAGATTACGGAAATAAGAATTAAAGTATTATGTATGAAAATATTCACTAAGACATAGCACTTGTTCTTGACACTATGATAACCCGAAAGGAGTTAATATGGTTTCATAGGTTCGAGACCTATTAGAATCGTGACAATGAACTACATACTTTAGTGATAAACTTAATAACTCGATAGATGATTACTTAGTCATTATCAAGTGTTCGGTTTTTAGGTTTATTTTATAGTCCATAACATATATACATAGTAATATAATCATGTAGGAGGTGGGAGGATGAACCATCCACTTTGTACCTCTAAGTATCATGTAAGTCAAGCATGAGGTGGTAGGTTTAACCATCCACTTTGGAACCTCTTATGATGTTCACCACTTCACAAGTCACCAAAGGTAACAAGGAGGGTACTAGAACAAGAATATAAACAAGAATGTAATTGACAAGAATATAATGTGTGTCACCATGATATCAAGTAGCCAAGTGAATACAACCCGGAGAGCACACAAGGACACACGTCAACGGCTTGTCGGGGTTGTGACACTTTAGTACTAGTAAACTACTTGAGGTAATGATGGAAAACATCAAGTGATGTGTGGTCTCAAATTTTAGGATAGCCAACGCTAACCATGGTGGACACACATGAACAAGTTATGAACTTGCACCACTTGTGAGCTTTGAATCTCTATGAAAACAGAAAGTTTGTAAGGATAAATCCTTATGTTTACATGTCTCAACCTTGTTTTTAAGCCTAACCAACCACAAAAAGTGTTGTAAGCATTCGGACATAGGTTTGAGATGAGATAAACTAAAGTTGGATGAACATATACAAGTTTTAAAAGATTTTGAAAACAAACAGAAAGTTATGGACATTTTCGGGGTATTTCCAGGTCCGGATTCTCCATGGAGAACCCTAGGAATTCAACCCAAAGATTATCAAGTATGTAGGAAGAAGAATGAGGTGAAAAGACCAAGTTTTGAGCAAGTTATGCTCACTTTTGTGAAGATGATACAATCTGCCCGAAAATCTGATTAGGAGTGTTCTTGAGTTGATTTAAGAGTGATATTGGTGAGATTAGGAGGTTGTGAAAGTGGAAAATGGCTTAGAAATGGAGTGGTATTTGTAGGGATGAGTTTAGGGTTGGTGGAAGGTGTTTAAAGGAGGTTATGAGGTGATTGGGTGAAGTGGTTGTGTGTGGATCCGTGCATTTTCACGAGCCAAAACAAATTCTGCCCGCCCAGAGTGCCTTGCGGACCGTAAGGACCTTAGCCGGGTTGAAAAATTGATTTTTGTTGTTTAACTCAAAAGTGACGGGTTTTAGTGATTATTTAAGATATTTTATGGACTTGTTGAGTATCATAAGGCCATGTAACATAATGTGTATACAAGTATAATATGATCTAGATCGAGTATATGTAGCAAGTATATATTATGTATGAATGTTGCGTATTATCAAGTATCTCACGTATTCGAGTATAGGTATCATGTATAAGTATTGTATGAGTATGCATAACAAGTATAGGGACAAAGTGTATATTTCCATTACGATTCAAGTCTCAGTTACAACGATTACAACGAAATGAGAGTACGAATACAAAGACTTCCAAAAATAGAATTACAACACGAGCTTGCTATAAATAGAAAGTTTAGAAAACGTGAGGCGTTACAGTCTCCCCTCCTTTAGGAATTTCGTCCCGAAATTTAGGAAGATGCAACAAAGAGCCGCGGATACTTAGTCTTCATATCACTCTCGAGTTCCCAAGTAAACTCGGTGCCACGTTTCCCTTCCCATCGAACTTTTACGATAGGGATCCGACTGTGCCGTAGCTGCTTGACTCCTCGGTCCATGATTTCGACCGGTTTTTCCACAAAATGCAATGTCTCATTGATTTGAAGATCTTCGAGCGGAACTTGAAGTCCTTCTTCGGCTAGACATTTCTTGAGATTTGAAACATGAAACACAGGATGAACATTGTTGAGCGTTTGAGGTAGGTCCAGTCGATACGCTACCTTGCCAATCCTTTCCAAGATTTTGAAAGGACCCAAGTAGCGAGGAGCGAGTTTGCCTTTCTTACCAAAAAGGACAACACCTTTCCAAGGGGATACCTTGAGAAGTACATGATCACCTATATTAAATTCCAAGGGCTTGTGTCTTTTGTCAGCGTAGCTCTTTTGTCGGCTTCGTGCTTTGAGGAGATTATCACGTATTTGTAAGATCTTGTCCGTTATCTCTTGTATTAGTTCGGGACCAGTGATTTGTGCGTCTCCAATCTCATGCCAATAAATAGGCGAACGATACTTGCGACCATACAATGCTTCAAATGGAGCCATTTGAATACTAGTGTGATAACTATTGTTGTACGAGAATTCAACCAAGGGTAAGTGCGAATCCCAATTGCCGCCAAAATCGATTACGCATGACCAAAGCATATCCTCCAAGGTTTGGATAGTACGCTCGGTTTGACCATTAGACTGAGGATGAAAAGCGGTGCTAAGATTAAGCTGAGTGCCAAGGGCGGATTGCAAAGTTTGCCAAAGGCGAGAGGTGAAACGAGCATCGCAGTCGGAGATAATATCAAGAGGAGTACCATGACGCTAATGATTTCATCCGTGTAGATACGAGCCAATTTCTCGACTTTGTAATGTTCACGAATGGCGAGGAAGTGCGCGGATTTGGGCAATCGGTCAATGATGACCCAAATGCTGTCATGACCAGACGAAGTACGAGGCAATTTCGTAATGAAATCCATGGCTATGCTCTCCCATTTCCATACAAGAATTTCTGGTTGTTCGAGCAAACCAGAGGGACGATGTTCTGCCTTGACTTTCGAACACGTAAGGCATTTGGATAAGTAAAGAGCGATATCACGTTTCATCCCAGGCCACCAATAGGATGCACGCAAATCGTGGTACATCTTATCAGCTCCAGGATGGACGGAGTATCGGGATTTGTGGGCTTCATCCATCAAAGTAGTCCGAAGATTGAGACGATCGGGAATCCAAATACGACCATGGTAGTAAAGGATACCATCAGGTTTAGCCTCAAGCGGGTTTTCGACTCCACAATTCAATTCACTATCGAGGTTACCCTCGTTAGTGATGGTAAATTGTGCTTGTCGAATCAACTCGTTGAGTTTTCCCACGATTTGGTAGCAACGAACACTCTTAACATGAGTCTTACGACTAAGTGCATCGGACACGACATTTGCTTTGCCAGGTTGGTAGCGAATGTCACAGTCGTAGTCATTTAAAAATTCTACCCAACGACGTTGACGCATGTTGAGTTCTTTTTGATCAAAGATATGTTGGAGGCTCTTATGGTCGGTGAAGACCGTACACTTTGTACCATAAAGGTAGTGTCGCCAAATCTTTAACGCAAAAACAACTGCACCAAGTTCAAGGTCGTGAGTAGTATAGTTTTTCTCATGTATTTTGAGTTGTCTCGACGCGTAAGCGATTACTTTGTCTCGTTGCATGAGTACGCAACCAAGACCCTGGTTAGAGGCATCGCAATACACGACGAAATCGTCGTTTCCATCAGGGAGAGTGAGGATAGGAGAATTACAAAGCATGTCCTTGAGCGTTTGGAAATATTCCTCTTTCGGGACCCCAAACAAAAGGTTTATCTTTTGAGTCAACGAAGTCAAAGGAACGGTAATCTTAGAGAAGTTCGAGATGAAACAGCGATAATACCCAGCTAGGCCAAGAAACTAACGAATTTCAGAGGGCAACTTAGGTGCAATCCAATTCTTCACAGCTTCTATCTTTGCAGGGTCAACATGAATACCGAGTTCATTGATGGTGTGACCTAAGAATTAAACCTCTTTTAGCCAAAATTCACACTTGGAGAATTTGGCATAAAGACGTTCGGTTTGCAATAGCTGAAGAATGAGACGCAAATGTCGTCCATGCTCTTCTTTCGTCTTGGAGTAGATTAGGATATCGTCGATGAATACAATGACGAAATGATCGAGAAAAGGCTTACACACGCGGTTCATGAGATCCATAAACACTGCAGGTGCGTTGGTCAAACCAAAAGGTATGACCACGAACTCGTAGTGTCCATAACATGTGCGGAAAGCGGTTTTGGGTACATCTTCCTCGGAAACCGAAGTTGATGATCGCCAGAACGGAGATCAATCTTTGAAAAGCACTTCGTGCCTTGCAATTGATCGAAGAGATCGTCAATACGAGGAAGTGGGTATCGGTTTTTTATTGTAAGTTTATTGAGTTCACGATAGTCAATGCGCATCCGAAAAGACCCATCTTTCTTCTTGACGAACAACACGGGAGCGCCCCACGGGGAAGTACTAGGGCGTATAAAGCCTTTATCAAGAAGCTCTTGAAGTTGGCTTGATAGCTCTTGCATTTCCGAGAGTGCTAAACGATAGGGAGCATTCGCAACAGGAGTTGCGCCAGGGATAAGATCAATACGAAAATCAATTGCTCGAGGAGGCGGAGGACCAGGAAGATCCTCAGGGAAAACAGAAGGAAACTCACAAATGATTGGAACATCACTTATGCTACGACCTTTGTCTTTCTTTTCCACAACGTGGGCGAGAAAGGCAAAGTACTCCTTACGCAAGTACTTGTTCGCTTTGATGCATGACATAAGCTTGAGACCTTTAGAAGGTTTCTCGCCATAGACGTGTAGAGAATCAACTTGAGGAAGAGGGAGGCGAATAAATTTTTCAGAACAAACAACTTCGGCACGAACTCGCATAAGCCAATCCATGCCTACTATGATGTCAAAACTACCCATTTGCATGGGAATGAGGTCAATGGAGAACGAATGATCGTTAAGAATCAAAGAGCAACCAGAAAGAACGGAATCAACGGAGATGGTTTTACCATTAGCGACTTCGACTGCGAAAGGATTGCATTTTAGATCGTTCGCACTTAAGCAAAGGTTCAAATTCTAGCGATACAAAACTCCTATCGGCGCCAGTATCAAACAGACAAGTAGCATAAATATGGTTCACAAGGAACATACCAGTGATGACGTCGTTAGAGCTCTGGGCTTGAGCGGAGGTAAGCATGAAAGCTCGTCCTTAGCAGGCTCAGGCTGCTGTTGCTGCTGCTGATGCTGGTGTTGCTGGTTGAGAAGAGGGCAGACATTGGCGAGATGGTTGGGATCCCCACATTTGTAACATGCTCGCACATGAGCATTCTTGCATTGGGGTTGAGTTTGGTTTGGGTTAAGGTTAGGGACAATGGCTTGGTTGCTTTGAGTTTGGCGACAACGGCTAGCGAAAGACCCCATCCTGTTAAAGTTGGCACATTTCCGACACAGGTATTAGGGAGGTGATGATAGGTGCAACGATCGCACTTAGACCAAGTGCTGGTGTAGTTTCGTTTGGGTGGATCGTTGTTTTGGGTGGAGGAGATGACATTTAAAGGTGTAGGGGTAGGCGGAGTGACAACCGCGTTGTTTTGACAGGAGCCTTCCACTTCTTGTTCTTGAGGTTGTTCTTTTTGGCTTGAGGGGGAGGCGATTTGGTAGCAGTGGTATTGGCGGTGGCTTGATGCGCATGCTTCGTAGGAACCTTGTCGTAGGCCCCCTGAAGGATGCAGTTGTGGTTAAGCTCTATGATGGTGCTATAGGCTTCTTCGATGGTTTTGGGGCGTGCAGCGGCTATGTGATTCATGATCACAGGCGAAAGCGAACGGATAAGCTTAGCTATCGCTTTGGGGACTGTATCCACCTTCCAGGACAGATGATACTCAACTGTTTGAAGCGAGCGATCAGTCCTTCAGCATCGCTCCCCTGCTGGGTGAGGTTCCAGAATTCGTTTTCGAGCTTCTGGATCTCTCGTGGGGAGGACAGAACTGATCTCTCATGAGCTACTTGAGCTCTTCCCAAGTGAGAGCGTGGGCTGCTTCGTTGCCACGCTTGTTACGTTCCGTAGTCCACCACTCGAGGGCTCTCTGGTGAAAGACCCCGGTAGCGTTGAGGGTTCGAAGTTCATCAGGGCACCCGCCGTGAAGAAAGGTAAGCTCCATTGCGTCAAACCAGTTAATCATGGCGGTGACACCGTCCATGCCAGTGAATTCTACCGGTTTACAAACCATGAAATGCTTGAATTGGAAGGATGCTTTGGGGTTGTCGAGTTTTATAGTCGGCAGAGTATTTGGGTGTGCCTTCGGTATGGATGGTTTGAAGCTGGCTAACGATATCGGGTATGACACGGGCCATTTGATCGGCCATTTGCTCGGCGACAAGACCGACGAGTTCTTGTTTGGAGATGGAGTCTTCATTGTTGTTGTTGTTGTTGGAACCCTTGTTGGACCTCTTAGATTTCTTGGATGAGTTAGGAGAATTCATCTAGAGATTCAACATAGAAGAAAAGGGATGAGACTTGATCATAATATGGAAAATAAACAAGTTGTGCATGAATAAGCATGTATAAGGTTGAAGCATGGTTCACACACTTTGCATGGATTCATCAAGTATGGTTCACAAAGTTTGCATGAATTCACTAAGCATAGCATGTAATATCATGTATGGATGCGAATAAGGAGTATAAATTTAGTGTGTTCACGAGGATTAGCATTGTTTTTTATTGCGATAAACGTGCAAAATGCGTAACGGTTCGAAACGAATAAGGTAACAAGTATAAAATCACATATAAATTGAGATAACATAAAAGATTGGCTCAATAAAACATGAGATTGTTTCGGGTAGAGAAACGTCGACATTTCCAAAGTAAATCGAAGATCCTTTCGAATTAGAGAAACGTGCTTTGGCCTATAGGTAAAATACTCTCATCGAGAAGCGACTAACGGTATTTTACCCTTCCAGTTACTACACGTCTCTAATCGATTAGAAAATCGAAACTTTGGCGAGAGCGAAAATCAAGGAATGGGACATAATCGACAAGGTGCGGGTTTCACCCCTAACTTGCCGATTTCGTACCCTAAGTGTGATTGTTTCTTACTAACGAGGAGCATATTCCGACTCCTTCGTAAGATCCACTAGAGCATGAAAGGAAGTTTCCATCAAGATGTGGATATCACTCCTAACTTGATGGTATAACTTCGTGAAAAATCGAATACGTGGAATGAGGGATTTCACCAAAAATTGTAGGTCATTGGACCTATCTTGGTGCAAATTGTCTCGTTTGCATCATGAGTGTCTTCAAGTCTTCAAGTGTATTGTCTAGGATGTCTTAGGAAAGACATTATGTAAATTTTAAGACCAAAAGATAAGGAAGAAGCAATGAGGAAGAATAAAGTATTAAGCATGATATAAGAATGGTAAAAATGGACACTTAAACTATAGACTAGGTCAAACATGGCAATTCTACCTAATTCCCTATAGTTATGGCTCTGATACCAATCTGTCATACCCCAACCGATGGCGGAAACATCAGAGTGAGACGAACGAGATTGCTCATTGCTCATAACTTCTAATTGGTGAAAATATTTAAATAAAACCCATATTTCATTCATAACAACATTGTCATACAATACAAGGATTTCAAATACAACAATAACAAAGGCAAAATTTGATACAACATTTTATAAACCTAACGTCTATATGTGTATCTAAGCATCATCTCTACTCCAATTTCATGGCAAAGCTTCATCAACCTGTAACATGTTAAAACTACGAGTTCAATGCAAAGGCAAAGGCGAGTACACAAGTTTTGTGATACATAGCATAAGTATAAAAGTGTAACTCGAATCCACATGGTAATTGCAAGCAAAGTTCATGCTAATCATGCAATACTAGATCAAACCCGAGTTTCCACAAAATTTTTACGAGATCGAGCTTCCCTTGTCACAAAAGCGACAAGACTAGAATGAGTATGATAATCTTAATATAACCCCGACGGGTGGTGTGCTACTCCTATAGCGCTATATATGATAAGTTGGGCTAGCTAAGTTAATGATCAAGCATGTATAAACGAGCATGTATCTAGGCATAACAAGTATTCATGTATAAGGATTGAGCATGTAAAACATGAGTTTGTGATATGTGTATTTTTATATGTAAACATGTTACAACCCAAAAGTAGTTAAAACGGTAAATGGGTCGAGTGTACTCACGGTTTTGCTAAGTGTTCCACTTAGAAATCCAGGAGCTTTGTTGTGATGATTAGAGTATGGCACCTTGTCCTTCTACAAGAAGAACTTAGGTATTAGTTATGAGTGCAACGGTGGATTTGGAGTATTCGAGCGAGATTACGGAAATAAGAATTAAAGTATTATGTATGAAAATATTCACTAAGACATAGCACTTGTTCTTGACACTATGATAACCCAAAAGGGGTTAATATGGTTTCAAAGGTTCGAGACCTATTAGAATCGTGACAAGGAACTACATACTTTAGTGATAAACTTAATAACTCGATGGTTGATTACTTAGTCATTATCAAGGGTTCGGTTTTTAGGTTTATTTCATAGTCCATAACATATAAACATAGTAATATAATCATGTAGGAGGTGGGAGGATGAACCATCCACTTTGTACCTCTAAGTATCATGTAAGTCAAGCATGAGGTGGGAGGTTTAACTATCCACTTTGGAACCTCTTATGATGTTCACCACTTCACAAGTCACCAAAGGTAACAAGGAGGGTACTAGAACAAGAATATAAACAAGAATGTAATTGACAAGAATATAAGGTGTCACCATGATATCAAGTAGCCAAGTGAATACAACCCGGAGAGCACACAAGGACACACGTCAACGGCTTGTCGGGGTTGTGACACTTTAGTACTAGTAAACTACTTGAGGTAATGATGGAAAACTTCAAGTGATGTGTGGTCTCAAAGTTTAGGATAGCCAACGCTAACCATGGTGGACACACATGAACAAGTTATGAACTTGCACCACTTGTGAGCTTTGAAGCTCTATAAAAACAGAAAGTTTGTATGGATAAATCCTCATGTTTGCATGTCTCAACCTTGTTTTTAAGCCTAACCAACCACAAGAAGTGTTGTAAGCATTCGGACATAGGTTTGAGATGAGATAAACTAAAGTTGGATGAACATAAACAAGTTTTAAAAGATTTTGAAGGCAAACAGAAAGTTTATGGACATTTTCGGAGTATTTCCAGGTCTGGATTCTCCATGGAGAACCCTAGGAATTCAACCCAAAGATTATCCAAGTATGTAGGAAGAAGAATGAGGTGAAAAGACCAAGTTTTGAGCAAGTTATGCTCACTTTTGTGAAGATGATACAATCTGCCCGAAAATCTGATTAGGAGTGTTCTTGAGATGATTTGAGAGTGATATTGGTGAGATTAGGAGGTTGTGAAAGTGGAAAGTGGCTTGGAAATGGAGTGGTATTTTTAGGGATGAGTTTAGGGTTGGTGGAAGGTGTTTAAAGGAGGTTTAGAGGTGATTGCGTGAAGTGGTTGTGTGTGGGTCCGTGCATTTTCCCGAGCCAAAACACATTCTGCACGTCCAGAGTTCCTTACGGACGCAAGGCTACACCTTGCGGTCCGTAAGGACCTTAGCGGGTTGAAAAATTGGTTTTTGTTGTTTAACTCAAAAGTGACGGGTTTTAGTGATTATTTAAGATATTTTATGGACTTGTTAAGTATCATAAGGCCATGTAACATATCATAATGTGTATGCAAGTATAATATGATCGAGATCGAGTATATGTAGCAAGTATGTATTATGCATGAATGTTGCATGTTATCAAGTATCTCACGTATTCGAGTATGGGTATCATGTATAAGTATTGTATGAGTATGCATAACAAGTATAGGGACAAAGTGTATATTTCCATTACGATTCAAGTCTCAGTTACAACGATTACAACGAAATGAGAAGGACGGATACAAAGACTTCCAAAAATATAATTACAACACGAGCTTGCTATAAATAGAAAGTTTAGAAAACGCGAGGCGTTACAATATAGTCTTGTACATCATCATGACCCGCCTTTCTGTGACTGAATGTGTGAATGATTGCATGCATGAGAAGCTTGTAGGGGTTTGGAACTTCCCCTTTCTTCAACGTCGGCTTGTTAACACTTCCTTTGTAGCCCATTCGATAAAAACAACCTCGTACCATCTTCTCGTCTAGAAAAATAGGATCATCTTTGTCGTCGTTGAATTGTAAGATCCTGCGAATATCATCTTCAGTAACTGTGATCTCTTTAACTTCGTTTCCGACTTGAACAGATGCCGTAATAGTCTTTTTATATGCACTTAGACTTGCGTTCATCCAGAAGTGATAAGTATGCGATCGATAGGACACTGTACGCTCTGTAATAGCACGGTGTATCGGACAATCTTTCAGAAACTTCAGAATGCTTTCGTATTCCTTCAGTGATGGACACAACGCCTTATCGAGAGTGACACAGGTGTTGTGAAACTTAGAATAGTCCATGTAATCACCCGCGCTAGTACTTGAACCTGAAAATTGACGCAAAACACTTAGCACGCATTTAGAGAAATTTTTACAAAATTTTTCAACCCTTTACTTCAAGTTCGGGCGAACTTGATGTTGGTATTGCAAATAGATTAAGTCAAGTTCGCCCGAACATGCTTATCAACATGTTCAACAACTCAATCATAAATTCGGGCGAACTTATGGTTAACACAATTTCAGATTTCAATATCAAGTTCGAGCGAACTTCTTCATACAAAGTAAGATTTCAGAAATTATCTTAAGTTTGGTCGAACTTAGACTTTAACAAAGAATATCATTGTTTAATGATGCAAGTTCGACCGGACTTGATGAATAAGTTCAGTCGAACTTGTTATCTTCTCCAATACAAACATGCAACAAATCTGTTATGACCATTTTTCAGGAATTCCTTTCAAATCCAAGGTCAGTTTATGTTGTTTGTACCAATTATATGTTCAATTTGGCCAAAATACTCCTAGATCTACCAGTTTTAATAAGTTCAGATTCAAGTTCATCAATTCGTGTCCAATTCACGGTTAATTCTCAAATCCTCACCTCAGCCATTGTAGATGGTGTGCGAATCACCACAAACAATGAAAATTTGGGCAGTATAACGGCTCTAGATTGACAATTTTAAACACTCACTCTCAAATGTCAAGTTTGCTCAGAGAATATGATTTAGTGATTATGAAGTTCGGCCGAACTTGCAAGGTATATATACCCTAGCAAGTTCGGGCGAACTTGAGAGCCCATTAAGTGAAAGCCCATATCAAGTCCGGGCGGACTTACAAAAACTCACCAAAATTCAAACAAGTTCGGTCGAACTTGTTATCAAATGAATCTTTAAATAGTTAAGCAAGTTCGGCCGAACTTGCCTAAACTCAAATTCAAATTTTCAAATTTTTGCAATTAAGTCCCTGAACTTTTCACTTTTACCAGTTCTGCAAATCCACTCAGTTGACCAAGTCCAAGCTAATGACCTTGGTTAACTGATTTGTCTGCCGAGTCCAAGTTAATGACCCCGGTTTGACCCGATACGAACAAACTGTTGAAATTTTCAAAATTAAAGTTTCAAATTAATGGACATTTCATCGTTTTGGATTTTCAGATTTTACAGATTAGCTCCCAGCCCTATTGTTAATTAGATTCCGCCAGTTTAGCACCTTACCAGACTTTGAAGACCCATTCTCCAACATTGGTTTGCTGCAAACAATGTAGAAACCAATTATTTTTATATTTTTGTAAGTTTATGCTAAAACACATTGAATAAGTTTATGCTAAAACACATTGAAAATCTTTTTGGTTTTAATCTGTAAAGCAAATAACTATGTACAGGACAAAGTAAACTATGTACAAACATATTTACAGACATATTTTTGTGAATTCGTGTCTAAGGATCATATCAGTTTGTTGAGACATATCACCAGTACCGTTGACCTCTTAGATGACATTAAGTTTTAAACTCGTTTACCTATATTGTCGATATGTTTATCCACTTAAACTTCTTCATGTTTCTCAATTGCTCCAAGATATGTTAAGATATGATTTATTAAACTTGACTTAACTGTGTTTCCCACTTCTTGAATATACTCCCGAATCCAGATTCCCTAGATTTCATCTTACAGGTGAATATACCGTAATTGATATCTGTCTTTGGGTTAATGCAAAGCCTTGAGAGCTCAGGTTAGTACTACCGTACAGACAAAGAGATGAAGACTCGTCTTAAAGGTGTGTTCCACTAAGGAATATTTTCAACACTGCAAATGATTAGATCTTTCGATTCTTTTCAAGTTTGCATGCAGTTTTTAGGGGTTTATAGCAAAAGCATTATAGAAGTTCTAGGCTATTGCTTCTGCAAAATCAGAAGAACTTGTATAATACCCCAGATATCAACTATCTATAAAGACCTCGTATATCAGAATCAGGCAACCTTTAATCGAAATTCGGTAGTACTAAGTCCATATATCCAAGATGTGTTAATCGCAAGTTTAAGCAGTTTCTAAATTTAGTGTATATCTCGGAAACAATTTACTGAACTTGTAAAGTCTATCGACACATCCACAGTAAGACTTGTTTATCACTTTTAAACTTTACATTTCTTTGCATATTGTGATAGTCCATGATGTACTATCATTTCCTTTTTGTAACACCGAATTCTTTTTGTCTTTTTAATGTTTTTGTACTTTTTGAATTTTCATATGTTTTTGTATTTTCTCAAAATTTTATCCCCTAAATCAAAAACATATTTTTGTCTTTTAGTTTTTAAGAAATACTAAGCTAAAAGGTAGACAAACCAATGTGGATCACCTGAACTCGTCGTCCGATCCGTATTCATAAGCAAGCAATTTATACGTTAACCTCAAGCTTGCAACGCAGGTGGGATCCTGTCAGCAAATATAACGATTTCATGTGTTGAGTACGTGAGTGATGAACAGATTTTTTGTTATATCGATAGCTGCCTTGTTATTACAATAAGGCGTATCAAGAACTGCATACATAACCCTCATTGTTGTTGAATCGAGGATTTGAGAACAACAGCTGAAGCAGAAATGTATTCTGCCTCACAGGTAGAGAGACTGTGGTATGTTTCTTGCACTGCCACGTTACAAACGTGTTCGAAGAACTGGCATCTGCCGTTGTAAATTTCGAGTTCAGCTTGTCCACTCGAAGTCTGAGTCAGCGTATCCATTAGATCAAATTGTCATTCTTTGGATACCACAAGTCGGTGCTTGGACATCCCTTCAAGTAACGGAAGATTCGCTTGACTATCTGCATGTGTGACACTCGAGGACTGGACGGTATCTCGCGCATAGGAAGGTAGGATACATGATATCTGGGCGCGATGCCGTTAGATACATCAAGATCCTATCATCGATCCATAGAGTGTGTCATCAACTTTGGTTCCGTCTCGTCAATGCAAATCCATGATTCAGTGCCAGCGGAGTCGAAAGCGACTTCGAGCTATCCATTTCAAACTTCTTGAGAATTTCGTGAACATACTTTGTCTGATGAATGAATTGCGTCTGGTAACTGATCGACTGTAAACCGAGGAAGAATTTCATTTCGCCATGGAGGACATCTCGAATTTCTTTTCATGATCTTTTCGAACTCTTTGCAAAGACTATCATCGTTGAACCGAAGATGATATCATCCACATAGATTTGTACAATGATCAGATGAGACCGACTTCTTGGTAAACAATGTACTATCCACTATGACTCTTGTAAAGCCATTTGCCACGAGATGTTGCGATAACATCTCGTACCAAGCTCTCGGGGCTTGGTGTAAACGTATAAGGCTTTGTCTAGGAGATAAGCTTTGTTCTTGTTCAGGGATCGACGAACCCGGGGGTTGGCGACGTACACTTGTTCACGAAGTTTACCATAAAGAAATGCAGATTTTACATCCAACTGGTACACCTTAAAACCTTTCAAGCTGCGAACGCAAGGAAAATGCGGATTGACTCTACAAATAAAAGGATTTCAATGTTGAGTCGTGAGTGATGAACAGGATTTTTTGTTATATCGATAGCTGCTTGTTATCTACAAATAAAGGCGTATCAAGAAACTCATACCATAATCCCTCATCTGTTGTTGAATCCAGAGGATTTGAGAACAACAGCTGGAAGCAGAAATGTTTCTGCCTCACAGGTAGAGAGAGAGAGACTTGGTATGTTTCTTGCACTGCCACGTTACCAAACGTGTTCCGAAGAACTGGCATCTGCCGTTGTAAATTTCGAGTTCAGCTTGTCCACTCCGAAGTCTGAGTCAGCGTATCCCATTAGATCAAAATTGTCATTCTTTGGATACCACAAGTCGGTGCTTGGACATCCCTTCAAGTAACGGAAGATTCGCTTGACTATCTGCATGTGTGACACTCGAGGACTGGACTGGTATCTCGCGCATAGGAAGGTAGGATACATGATATCTGGGCGCGATGCCGTTAGATACATCAAAGATCCTATCATCGATCCATAGAGTGTGTCATCAACTTTGGTTCCCGTCTCGTCAATGCAAATCCCATGATTCAGTGCCAGCGGAGTCGAAAGCGACTTCGAGCTATCCATTTCAAACTTCTTGAGAATTTCGTGAACATACTTTGTCTGATGAATGAATATGCCGTCTGGTAACTGATCGACCTGTAAACCGAGGAAGAATTTCATTTCGCCATGGAGGACATCTCGAATTTCTTCTTCATGATCTTTCGAACTCTTTGCAAAGACTATCATCCGTTGAACCGAAGATGATATCATCCACATAGATTTGTACAATGATCAGATGAGACCCGACTTCTCTGGTAAACAATGTACTATCCACTATGACTCTTGTAAAGCCATTTGCCACGAGATGTTGCGATAACATCTCGTACCAAGCTCTCGGGGCTTGGTGTAAACCGTTATAAGGCTTTGTCTAGGAGATAAGCTTTGTTCTTGTTCAGCGGATCGACGAACCCCGGGGGTTGGCCGACGTACACTTGTTCACGAAGTTTACCATAAAGAAATGCAGATTTTACATCCAACTGGTACACCTTAAAACCTTTCCAAGCTGCGAACGCAAGGAAAATGCGGATTGACTCTACAAATAAACAGGATTTCAATGTGTTGAGTACGTGAGTGATGAACAGGATTTTTTGTTATATCGATAGCTGCCTTGTTATCTACAAATAAAGGCGTATCAAGAAACTACATACCATAATCCCTCATCTGTTGTTGAATCCAGAGGATTTCAGAACAACAGCTGGAAGCAGAAATGTATTCTGCCTCACAGGTAGAGAGAGAGAGACTGTGGTATGTTTCTTGCACTGCCACGTTACCAAACGTGTTCCGAAGAACTGGCATCCTGCCGTTGTAAATTTCGAGTTCAGCTTGTCCACTCCGAAGTCTGAGTCAGCGTATCCCATTAGATCAAAATTGTCATTCTTTGGATACCACAAGTCGGTGCTTGGACATCCCTTCAAGTAACGGAAGATTCGCTTGACTATCTGCATGTGTGACACTCGAGGACTGGACTGGTATCTCGCGCATAGGAAGGTAGGATACATGATATCTGGGCGCGATGCCGTTAGATACATCAAAGATCCTATCATCGATCCATAGAGTGTGTCATCAACTTTGGTTCCTGTCTCGTCAATGCAAATCCCATGATTCAGTGCCAGCGGAGTCGAAAGCGACTTCGAGCTATCCATTTCAAACTTCTTGAGAATTTCGTGAACATACTTTGTCTGATGAATGAATATGCCGTCTGGTAACTGATCGACCTGTAAACCGAGGAAGAATTTCATTTCGCCCATGGAGGACATCTCGAATTTCTTCTTCATGATCTTTTCGAACTCTTTGCAAAGACTATCATCCGTTGAACCGAAGATGATATCATCCACATAGATTTGTACAATGATCAGATGAGACCCGACTTCTCTGGTAAACAATGTACTATCCACTATGACTCTTGTAAAGCCATTTGCCACGAGATGTTGCGATAACATCTCGTACCAAGCTCTCGGGGCTTGGTGTAAACCGTATAAGGCTTTGTCTAGGAGATAAGCTTTGTTCTTGTTCAGCGGATCGACGAACCCCGGGGTTGGCCGACGTACACTTGTTCACGAAGTTTACCATAAAGAAATGCAGATTTTACATCCAACTGGTACACCTTAAAACCTTTCCAAGCTGCGAACGCAAGGAAAATGCGGATTGACTCTACAAATAAACAGGATTTCAATGTGTTGAGTGCGTGAGTGATGAACAGGATTTTTTGTTATATCGATAGCTGCCTTGTTATCTACAAATAAAGGCGTATCAAGAAACTACATACCATAATCCCTCATCTGTTGTTGAATCCAGAGGATTTGAGAACAACAGCTGGAAGCAGAAATGTATTCTGCCTCACAGGTAGAGAGAGAGAGACTATGGTATGTTTCTTGCACTGCCACGTTACCAAACGTGTTCCGAAGAACTGGCATCCTGCCGTTGTAAATTTCGAGTTCAGCTTGTCCACTCCGAAGTCTGAGTCAGCGTATCCCATTAGATCAAAATTGTCATTCTTTGGATACCACAAGTCAGTGCTTGGACATCCCTTCAAGTAACGGAAGATTCGCTTGACTATCTGCATGTGTGACACTCGAGGACTGGACTGGTATCTCGCGCATAGGAAGGTAGGATACATGATATCTGGGCGCGATGCCGTTAGATACATCAAAGATCCTATCATCGATCCATAGAGTTTGTCATCAACTTTGGTTCCCGTCTCGTCAATGCAAATCCCATGATTCAGTGCCAGCGGAGTCGAAAGCGACTTCGAGCTATCCATTTCAAACTTCTTGAGAATTTCGTGAACATACTTTGTCTGATGAATGAATATGCCGTCTGGTAACTGATCGACCTGTAAACCGAGGAAGAATTTCATTTCGCCCATGGAGGACATCTCGAATTTCTTCTTCATGATCTTTTCGAACTCTTTGCAAAGACTATCATCCGTTGAACCGAAGATGATATCATCCACATAGATTTGTACAATGATCAGATGAGACCCGACTTCTCTGGTAAACAATGTACTATCCACTATGACTCTTGTAAAGCCATTTGCCACGAGATGTTGCGATAACATCTCGTACCAAGCTCTCGGGGCTTGGTGTAAACCGTATAAGCTTTGTCTAGGAGATAAGCTTTGTTCTTGTTCAGCGGATCGACGAACCCCGGGGGTTGGCGACGTACACTTGTTCACGAAGTTTACCATAAAGAAATGCAGATTTTACATCCAACTGGTACACCTTAAAACCTTTCCAAGCTGCGAACGCAAGGAAAATGCGGATTGACTCTACAAATAAACAGGATTTCAATGTGTTGAGTGCGTGAGTGATGAACAGGATTTTTTGTTATATCGATAGCTGCCTTGTTATCTACAAATAAAGGCGTATCAAGAAACTACATACCATAATCCCTCATCTGTTGTTGAATCCAGAGGATTTGAGAACAACAGCTGGAAGCAGAAATGTATTCTGCCTCACAGGTAGAGAGAGAGAGACTTGGTATGTTTCTTGCACTGCCACGTTACCAAACGTGTTCCGAAGAACTGGCATCCTGCCGTTGTAAATTTCGAGTTCAGCTTGTCCACTCCGAAGTCTGAGTCAGCGTATCCCATTAGATCAAAATTGTCATTCTTTGGATACCACAAGTCAGTGCTTGGACATCCCTTCAAGTAACGGAAGATTCGCTTGACTATCTGCATGTGTGACACTCGAGGACTGGACTGGTATCTCGCGCATAGGAAGGTAGGATACATGATATCTGGGCGCGATGCCGTTAGATACATCAAAGATCCTATCATCGATCCATAGAGTTGTGTCATCAACTTTGGTTCCGTCTCGTCAATGCAAATCCCATGATTCAGTGCCAGCGGAGTCGAAAGCGACTTCGAGCTATCCATTTCAAACTTCTTGAGAATTTCGTGAACATACTTTGTCTGATGAATGAATATGCCGTCTGGTAACTGATCGACCTGTAAACCGAGGAAGAATTTCATTTCGCCCATGGAGGACATCTCGAATTTCTTCTTCATGATCTTTTCGAACTCTTTGCAAAGACTATCATCCGTTGAACCGAAGATGATATCATCCACATAGATTCGTACAATGATCAGATGAGACCCGACTTCTCTGGTAAACAATGTACTATCCACTATGCCTCTTGTAAAGCCATTTGCCACGAGATGTTGCGATAACATCTCGTACCAAGCTCTCGGGGCTTGGTGTAAACCGTATAAGGCTTTGTCTAGGAGATAAGCTTTGTTCTTGTTCAGCGGATCGACGAACCCTGGGGGTTGGCCGACGTACACTTGTTCACGAAGTTTACCGTAAAGGAATGCAGATTTTACATCCAACTGGTACACCTTAAAACCTTTCCAAGCTGCGAACGCAAGGAAAATGCGGATTGACTCTAATCGTGCAACCAGTGCATATACTTATGTGTAGTCAATACCCTCTTGCTGGTGGAAACCTTTGACAACCAACCGTGCTTTTTTTCTGACTATTGCACCCCGATCTTCTCTTTTACACTTGAAGACCCACTTCGTATCTATAGCTTTCTGCTTCGGTGGTAAGTCTACAAGCCTCCAAACACCCAATTTTTCAAACTGTAACCGTTCCTCTTGCATTGCTATCACCCAATTCTCATCACCAAGAGCTTCATTTACCGTTTTTGGCTCTATTTGAGAAATGAAACATGAATAGAAGCAATAGTCTTGAGTTGGAGCAACTCGGGTGTAGAAACAACTAAGTGCTTTGTTGATTTGGCTTTGTGTACGCACACCAGTTTGTAATTCACCAATGATATTCGTTGAAGGATGGTAAGAATATGATCGTGGCATTTCTTCGCTAGGAACATCAACTGTGCTTTGCTGATTTGAGATGTTCTGATCAACAGTCACTTCAACGTTATGAGCGCTAGATGATGCTTTGTTCTGATTGCCTGCGTTTGCAGATTGATTCAACAAGTTAGATATCTGCTCAACTTCTTCATCCGATGAGGATTCACCATCAGCATCAAATGTTGGCGCTTCATCAGAGTCAGAACTCTGATTCTGAGACATACTTGGCACTGTTGTAGCATTTTCTGGTTCGGAAGAATCATTCGATAGAGTTATAGGTGGTGTCGCTTCTGCTTCAGAAATATTCTCAACTTGAACACTGCTATTACTAGGACCTGTTCTGGAAGACGAAGAATCCAACGTGGGTTGATTAACCACAATTGGTTTAATAATTTGTTCCTGATTCGCCGACTGTTGAAGATAATATAACACTGCAATTTCTTCTTCAGAAGGTTCTTCCGGCAAATCGAATGACTTCCAAAGGTCTTGATAGTTAAACAGCCATGCGTCGCCTCTTCTTTGAATATTATCCGTATAGTTGAAACAATGAACATGTTGTGCTTCAATTACCTTTCTTAATGATAGAATATACACTCTTCAAATCGGACTCGCATACCCGACAAAGAAACATTCAAGCTATTTGGCCCCGAATTTACCATCTTGATCTATTACAGTACATGGCACACCAAATGGCTCTAGGAATTTCAAATTTGGCTTCTGACGGTTAATCATTTCAAACATGTCTTTTTTGATGGTTTGACAGTTAAGACCCTGTTTAGTGTGTAGCAAGTCGCTGCAACTGCCTCACTCCAAAAGCTTACTGGAAGTTTCGAATCTGCAGGCATGGTTCTTGCTGTTTCTATTAAAGTTCTGTTCTTCCTTTCAGCTACACCGTTTTGCTGTGGAGTGTAGGGTGCACTGAATTCGTGCAGAATTCCCTTGGCATTGCAAAATTCCTTCATCTTATTATTCTTGAATTCTGTGCCGTTGTCACTGCGGATTCGTCGGACAGGTAGATGATAAAGGTTTTCTAACTTCTTGAAAAGAATCACCAAATTTTCAAATGTTTCGTCTTTTGATTCTTGGAAGAAAACCCACGAATAACGCGAATAGTCATCTGTCACAACTAAGCAGTATAAGTCTCCTGAAATACTTCGAACATTAACAGGACCAAATAAATCCATGAGGAGACGTTCAAGTGGCAGCTTAATAGAATTCAGAATCATCTTCGGATGTGACTTTTTGATCTGCTTCCCCCTTTTACATTCTAAGCAATGATCAGACATATGGAAGCTCCGAAGATTAACACCCTCAACCGGATCATTATGTACCAGAAAATTCACTTTACGTAAATGAACGTGCCCCATTTTTCGATGCCAAAGAATAGAATCTTTATCAGTAGCCTTTGTCACAAAACATTGCGCTGATTTTGATGATGTGGTAGCGACGCCCATATTTAAGACATATAAATCGTTCTCGCGCGGAGCTCGCATCAGAATCCACTCATCAGGTATTTTGAATCCCGGCTTCAGGATAATACACTCTTTATCGTTGAAATGCACTGTGAACTGTTTGTCACAAATCTACGATATGCTCAGAAGATTATTTTCTAGCTCTGCAATGTAGTTCACGCGATCAAACGATACTACGCCATTGGAAAGTTTTCCTTCGGCGACTATCCTTCCACCCTGATTACCACCAAATCCAACATATCCGCCGTTGATAGCTTTTATGTTGAACAAAAGAGCTTTCATTCCCGTCATATGTCTGGATGCTCCACTATCCAAAATCCACTTTGAAAGAACGGATCTTTGGAGCCCCTGCACATATTAAAATCTAGTTAAACAGCGCGACCCAAGCCTTCTTAGTCTTAGGTTTGGGATAAAAACCTTGGTAATCATCCTCATAATCTCCATCTGAGCCTCCACTGTCAGTTACATTTTCAAAGTTCACTTTCTTCTTACCTTTTGTTGATTTGACAGTTTCGGTTTTGGTCTCAGATTTAGATTCTTGCTTGTTATCAGTCTTTACAAACTCAGAATTGATAACCTCATATGTTGTTGACTTTTTCTTAGCAATCCAGACTTGAGATTTTATGTTTGCCTTTTGATGTAAAACTTGTTTTCATTTGTCCTGGAAGATTCACCTTTTTCGAAAGTCAAATTTTCAAATTTCTTTTCAGTTTTAGGTTTAACTTCAGGTTTTGATTTGTTTCTTTTTAAAATCGTTACAGGTTTTACAAACTTTGGTTGCTTTGGTTTGACAACATCTGAACTTTCTTTCCTTCAAAGATAGGCCGGCTTGGATTTCGGACACTTCCATGCAATATGAGCAACTTCATTGCACTTGAAGCAAGTCTGATTATCATGTGAGTGTCCACTAGTGGATTTTACACCACTTGTGGCTTTGGCTTTATCTCGAAGTTCTTTTTGTTTCTTAAACTCGTTGTTTGATTGCTTTCCAATCAAACTCTCCTCATGAACCGTGTTCGTCCCATAAACGAATTTCATGTTTTTATCTTTGTACTCGTGAAATGGTGACGTTTTCTTAACCGGTTCTTCATCCACATCTAAACCCAGCCTAGCTCTCCAGTTTTCCGGATGATCCCCACCATTTCTCCGGTAGTTATTGTAATTCCTTTTGGGTTTAGAATAGAATTTCTTTTCATTTTCTCCAGGTCCTCTGATGTAACTTCAACCAGTTTAAACAGTTTATCCAATTGATCTTCTTTGACATTCCGAATCGGAAAACTGTCATCAAAATATAATCTATCAGATTCCTTAACCTTGTACATGACAACGTTAGGATCATCACATAGATCATCTTCCGATGATGTATCGTCATCTTCGGATTTTGTGTCAGAACTGTTCAAACTCGAGGTGGCGCTCTCAAAGCTGCCATCATCAGAATCATTCAGAACATTTTCAATCACATTTTTAACCACCGCATTATTGTCATCATCTGATTAGTATAGATTGCATCAATGTTCTCCGGCAACTCATTTTTCTTTTCAGATAATAACTCAATGTTGAGTGCCTTATGCATCCCATCCCAACTGTCGCATGCGACAATATTTCTCGAATAGGGGTGGAGGAACATTGCTGTATTCTCTACCATTTTTCTTTTTAGACCTTTTATCATTTTCTTCTGACGAGATCGTGGGAAGACTATGATCAATGACATAAGCGTTAGTCGTATAACTTCTTAAAAGTTATTGAACACGTTCTGTTTCAATTTTCATGTCCTGGAGTTGTTGTTTAGTTTCGACAATGGTGTTAATGTAAATATTTATTGCTTTTTGTTTATCCATCACCGTTCCTTTTAACATCCTCACAATATCATGTTGTTCAATATTATTTCTGTCGAGCCTGCCATAATCATCTTTCATTTTGTCATACGCTTCCTTCATTGTATGATAATCATATTTGAAATGTTCATTATGTACATTGATTTCATCGATGATTTGTAATTTTTCGGCACATTTAGCACATGGCTCGGTACATTTTGTGCAAGGTTTCTCAACCTCCACAAACTGCACTTTGACAACTTCCTTTTCGACGATCTTTATCTCTGGATCTACCTTGGTTAGATTCGCCATCATTTCTTTATTGGCAATGTCCATGAGGTTTTCAACATTCACATCTTGAGTAGCATCAATGACTTCTTCATCAATCGATTTTTCCTCGACCACTTGCTCCTGAGAACTTCCATCAAAATCACCTACAAAACTAGAAGTAGAATTAGGAGATAAAATGCCTTGTGTCTTCATGTGAAGATAAGTCTCCTCTTCTTCCTGTTGTTGCAGATACTGTTCCAGTAGAATATTCTCTAGAGTTGCGTCTTCAGCAGATGTATCTTCGACAATCTCGGCCATCAAAGCAACTCCTGTCTTCTTTCCAATATAAGAATTCCAATCAAAACCATCATCTTTGTTGGTAGCAACCATTGCCTTCTGGTATTGTTGGATGATTTTTCTTGAATCTCAATTTGAGTCTTTTTCGGAAATGGTTTATACTGTAGTGACTTCTTGTAGTATTCGTTTCCACCTCCAAATGGACTCTGATTGCCCGTTGCTTCAGGATTTTTGCATTCTCTCTTGAAATGCCCTTTCTGTCGACATCTGAAACAAGTGACCTTTGATTTGTCGAACCCTAGCTTGTTGCTTGAGTTTCCGATATCTCGGCCTGTGAGTGCAACAAACTTTGTCACCCTTAGAATAATAGAAGCTAAAGACCATTTTATATCCATCAGTTCAAGCTCTTCTTCGTCCACCTGATCGTAATCTTCTGCAGTCATTTCAGGATTGCCAATTTTCCCGGCCACCAGACTTTCATACGATTTTAGAACTGTAGCGAGAAGAGTCATGTGTTGTTTAGCAACTTGCTCAGAAACAACATTGTTTAAGTTGACAGCAATGTTACACTTGTACACATTCGGATCAGAATTCGTTTGTTGATTCTGATTTGCATGACTCCGATATGCTGAATTTGAACCAGTAGAACTCTGTGGACTTTGATCATATTGAGGATATGATTGATTCTGATTCTGTGGCGAAGAATTCATGTTTGCACTGAATGCTGTTTGAATCTTTGGGCTTGAAATGCTATCTTGCATTCCGTTCTTGTAATACAGACCAACATCTTGAACAATGTTAGCATTCTTTGACTTAGCAATCTTTAGAAGTTCCATCTCATGAACTTCAAGTTTGTCGATGAATGTAGCCAGCTTAAAGAATTCCCAGTTGTGACTTTCTTTCAATACCATGATATGTGGTCCATTCTCCGTCAGGTAACGCATCAGCAAGCTTATCGATGTACTCTGGTTCTGTCTTCTCGAGACCGTGTCTCCTCATTTGAACTTTCAGATGACAAAAACGCTCAATCATCTGTTTCATAGTCTCACCCTTCAACATGGTAAAAATATCGAATTCTTTCAAGAGAAGAGCTTTTTCACTCTTGATCATCTCTGCGCTTCCTTGGTATTTTTTTTTTGCAGTGATAACCATAGCTCTCTCGCAGTCGTGTATTTGGGCAATAAGACCAAAATATCCTCTTTAACGAATTGTATGATGAGACTAATCATCTTTTTCTCAGCAATGTACTCATCTTTATGTATTGTGGAGTGCTTGTACTTCTCCAGAACTTGCTGATTTTCGTCTAACGGAATGACATAACCTCTCTCAATAGCCACCCAGCTTTGGAAATGCATGGCTTGAACCCAATAACTGAACTTCTCCTTCCATCCTTCGTACTCGTCCATACTCATTAACTTCGGGGGTTTGACGGACGTGCCCATTTCGTTGTCAAGGTTGACTTGTTGTATCACATTGGCATTGGATGTACCCACTCCTGACATAAGCGCTCTCTGAAGATCATCCATCGCGAATATCAACACACGTACACTGAAAACACGTTCAAACTTTGAAAAATGTTAGATTTACTACAAGTCCAGTCGAACTTGTAGTTATGAATGAAGAATACTTCTGATTTACACAAGTTCGATCAAACTTATGTATTTCGTTTTGAAAATTATCCCTGAATCACTTCGAGCGAACTTACTAAAGGTTTTAAGGAAAAACTCGCAAGTTCGGGCGAACTTAGCTTAAATTTCTTAACTTTTTATCAAGTGCGAACGAACTTGACAAAAATCAATGAAAATTTATTAAGTTCGATCGAACTTAACAGCAAATCTTTCAAAAACCCTCAAATTCGAGCGAACTTGATAGAAAAACACTCAGAAAGTGAGTTTCTAAGTCAAGTTCGGCCGAACTTGGCTAACAAGTTCCATCAAATTGAGTTTTGAAAACATGGTTTTTGCAACAATTTGACACCAATTCGTTTGATTTTAGCCTCCAAACTCTATGGGGTTTATCTATGATGTATTTAACATGACATATTCAAATTTGGACAGAATTTGCCCGTAAATTCTTCATTTTAGTGTAAAAGTTAAGAAAAATAGAAGAATGGAGTAGGATTAGAAGTGTTCTTGTATTGATATCAATCAAATCAGACTATTCTAGCTCTGATACCACTTGTAGGACCGATCCTGATAGCATAGGAACCTAGATTTGATATCTAATGTCCATAATAGCGGAAATATTATGACACGGTTACCAATTAACAAGAAGTAGTCAATTAAACGTCAATTTTATTGATATAACGTCGAGTCTCCAATTTGAAAGAGCTTCGCCTCAAAGTGCACAAAGTTACAAATGAATCAAACATGCTAGCTATTTATAGGGCTTTAAGTTCGCTAGAGGGAGAGATGAGTTCGGCCGAACTTGACGTCAAGTTCGGCCGAACTGACTTTACATGATCATCTCAAGCGAACTTGACCCTAATCTACATAAATACTTCGTTTTCCTAGCCTATTCACATCTAATCTATACAGACTCGATATAAGACTAAGACATAGACATTCTGCACCAACAGATTCACCATTGGGGAGAGGAAGACGGATGAACTTTTCGGAACAAACGACTTCAGCACGAACTAAACATTCATGCCTACTATGATATCGAAGCTACCCATTTGCATGGGTATGAGGTCAATGGAAAATGTATGATCGTTAAGATTCAAGGAACACTTAGAAAGGACAGAGTCGACAGTGACGGACTTTCCGTTAGCGACTTCGATTGCGAATGGTTTGGGAAACTTAGAACGTCTACACTTTAGCAATGGTTCGAGCTCAACGAATACAAAACTTTTATCCGCGCCAATATCAAATAAAAACGAAGTGTAAACATTGTTAACGAGAAATGTACCCGTGATGACATCGTTGGCATTCTGAGCCTGAGCTGATGTAATGATGAATGCTCGACCATGAGCTTGCTGCTGGTTGTTGTTGTTGTTACACTGAGGGCAGACATTTGCGAGCTGATTGAGATCCCCGCACTTGAAACATGCTCAGAATGTGGTTGCTGGTGGTTGGGTTTGGTTTGGAGCAGGGTTTTGGGGTGCGGTGATGGTTCAGGCTTGGTTGGCAGGGCTTTGTGGAACACTTCGACACTTACGGGCAAAGTGTCCAAACCTATTGCAACTAGTGCATAGGCGGCAGGGAGCGTTAACGGGATGGTGGTAAGGGCAGGTGTTACACTTGAGATGAGGCCCGGTGTACGCCTTTCTGGTGGAATCGGGGTTGGTTGGCACAACTTGTTGGATAGGTTGGGGGTTTGGCAGAGTGACTACCGCGTAATTCTGGCTTGAAACCTTCTGCTTCTTGCCTTTGTTGTTCTTGGTGGGAGGTTTAGATGGTGTAGGCTCAGGGGTGGTATCGGTCGTGGCTTGGTGTGTGTTCTTTGATGGAACCTTGGTGGAGGCTTCCTGAAAATCGTGGTTGTTGTTAAGCTTGGCGAATAGGTGGAAGGTATCGTCAAGGGTCTTGGGGGAGGCGGCGTCGACGAGGTTCATGAGATGAGGAGGGAGGCAACGAATGTATTTCACCACAACCTTCTCGACAGTGTCGACTTGGCTAGGGTAAATTACACTGAGCTGCTTGAAGTGGGTCGTGAGGCCAACGTTGTCGTTCCCAACCTGCTTAAGGTTCCAGAACTCATTTTCGAGCCTTTGACTCTCGTGTGGGGGACAAAACTCTTTCTCCATGAGTTGTCTAAGGTCGGCCCAAGGGAGGGCGTGAGCGGCTTCGTTCCCACGTGTGTTTCGCTCAAAGTCCACCAATCGAGAGCCCTCGATCGAAAGACGCCCGTTGCGTTGATTGTACGCAAGTGGTCAGGACAACCACTATGTAGGAACGTTACTTCAATGGCATCGAACCATTGAAGCATCACTGTGGCGTCACCTTTGCAAGTAAAGGGTAAGTGGTTACAAGAGTTAAACTGTTTAAAGGTGAACATCGACCTAGGTGTTACCACCTTGGAGTCGACTGAGGCGTTAGGGGTTTCAGTGTTGGGAGGGTTCGGGTTAGCCTGAATCTTACTCACTGTGTTGGGGATGATCTTGGCCATTTGCTCGGCTATGAACTCCATACAATCCTTCTTTATCATGGAGTCGGAGTTGTTGGAACCCATCTTGGAGCTCGAAGTGGACTTGGACTTGGACTTCTTGTTGAGAGAGTGATGGAAGGGAGGCATCTAGAGATTGCAAAAATAAGAGAAAGGATGAGACTTGATCATAATGTGTTTGTAAAAATCATGTTTTTGCATGTATAAGAATGTATGTAGCATTTAACACGTATAAGTTCACATAGATTGCATAAGTATAACAAGTATTCGAAAGCGTAAACACGTATGAATGCGTAAAAGAGTATAATTTAGTTGGTTCGCGAGAATTATCATTGTTTTTTATTGCGAGAGACGTGCGAATTATGCAACGGTCTTGAAATGAATAAGGTAACAAGTATTAAAACACATAGAAATCAATATAACATAAAATAGAGGCTTAATAAAACATTGGAGTGTTTCGGGTAGAGAAACGTCGACTATACCAAAGTGAATCGAAGATCCTTTCGAGTTAGAGAAACTACTTTGGCCTAATAGGTAAAATACTCTTGTCGAGAAGCGATTAATGGTATTTTACCCTTCCAGATACTACATGTCCCTGTTCGATCGAAAATTCGAGACTTTGGCAAGATTGAAAATCGAGGAGTGAGACTAGTTAACAAGGTGCGGGTTTCACCCCTAACTTGATAACATCGTGCCCTAAATGTGGTTGTTACTTACTAAACGAGCAGCAAATTCTGACTTGTTAACAAGGTCCACTAGAGTATGAAATGGAAGTTTTCCATCAAGATGTGGATATCACTCCTAACTTGATGGTGTAACTTCGTGTAAATCAAGTACGCGGATTGAGAGTGATCACCAAATTGCGGGTTTCACCCCTATTTTGGTGAGATCGACTCGTTTGTAATACGAGTGTCTTCAAGTGTGTATAATGTGTAAATGTCTTAGGAAAGACATATTGTATATTTAAGACGAAAGAAATAGAAAGAAGCAAAGTAGGAAGAATAACATTTTAAGCATGAATCAAGAATGGTCAAAGTTTGGTACTTACTATAGACTAGGTCGAACATGGAAATTCTATCTAATTCCCTACAGTTATGGCTCTGATACCAATATGTCACACCCTAACCGATGGTGGAATCATCAGAGTGAGATGAAATAGATTGCTCGAAACATCATAACACTATTGTGACAATATTTAAATTCAAACCGATTTCATTTCATTGATAATCATAGTCAAAACATTACAAGGAAACAAAATACAACATGGGTAAATTCAAATACAACAAAGTTTAACATAACGAAATAACAAAATCTAGAAGTTCTAAATGCGTTTCTAGTGTCGTCCCAACTAGATTCAACACAAAAGCATTGGTGAGTACACAAGTTTAATATAGCATAAGTATGTAAAAGCGTTTAAACAATTCCACATGGCAAAATAGTATACTAGATTGATGTAAACATGGCATGCGATTATACAAGTCAATCCTCTAGTGTCACCGCAATAATAGAATATTTAACATGACCACAAGAATACAGGCAGTGCGTTACTCCTATATTGCTATACATGTTAAGGGGAGGCTCGTACGAAGTCAATGACAAATAGCATCACATAAGAATGTTTCAAGTATACAAATCATGTATTACGTATCTTAGCATGTATGATGGATTGTATGTGTTTGCATAAATTTTAAGTATGAGTAGTATAATTTAATAGGTAAACATGTTGCACCCAAAAGTGTAAAGCGTAAAAAGGTTTTTCGAGTGTACTCGCGGTTTTGCAAAGCTTCCTTTGTTAAATCCTGTAAAGAGTTTGGTTGTTTGTCGAACGGAACACCGAGTTATCCTACACGAGGAAACGTAGGTGTGTGAGATTGGAATGATAGCGAAGGATTCGGATTAGGGGCTTAAATCGTATGAAACAACCTTAGCTAGCTCACTAATCATGGGTTTGGTTAGAGGCACAAATAGCACAAGTTTGTTTAGTAAAAGTAAATTCAAATAGAGTTTACAAGTTCATCTTCCAAAACAGAAAGTTTAGCCTTAAAAATGGTATTGTTCCACCATGGTTTTCCATGGAAAACCTACGGTAATATCCCTAGAGGCATTACAACCATTGTAGAGGAAGAAGAAGCGAAGAAAACATGAAAATAATGAAGTTGTAAAAAGATAAAAACAAGCAGAAAGTTTATGGCACTTTGGACCTAAAAAATGGTGAGGTTTCACCTTAGTTTGCCCAAACAAACTTGTGAAAAACTTCCTAGAGGTTATCCAAGTGTTGTAGAAGAAAAAAAACAATAAGAAATTAGAAGGAGAAGTGAGTTAAAACTCACTTTTTATGGCTGGAACTTTCTGTTATGTACCTGAAAAACTCAGCTGGGTTTGGGAGTGATTTAGTGAGGTTTGAGGAGTGTAAAAGTGGGAAGTGGGAGTGTGGGGCTGGAAATAAGGTGGTACTTATAGGGGAAAAATTAGGGTTTAAGTTAACTTGGTTATTAAGGAGTTTAGGTGAGAGTTAGGGCTTGAAACCAACCCAAACACACCCATAATGGGCTATGCGGTCGTAATAGGGGTTGTCCCCTTTTTTTATTTTTTGTCATTTAATTGTTACATATTGGTTATTTGATGTTATATATTATATACATAACATATATTATTGTTTGGTAACCTATTTTAGGTGTATGGACATAATTATCTTATGTTATAAAAGAAAAGAAAACATGTTAAGTAACGAATGCACAATATAAATGCGAAATGGTTAACGAGGTGCCAAATATTTATAAGTTTCGTATTTGAATTACCAAATGTCTTGCTTGAATGAAACTTTTAAGAATTACGAATACACAATAAGGGCTTGCGAGTTAACTTATGTTCTTAAATCTTGCAACGAATATGTGTACAAATAAACGTATAAATGCGTATGAATGATGCGAATTTCATAATAAAGATTTATTTCATTATAACCAAAGTCTCAGATTTACAATCGATTTGAAATAAGGTACGATTACAAAGAAAACGAGTTTCCGAAAATAGAATTACAATAAAACTTTCTAAAAATGTAAAGCTGCGAAACGTGAGCGTTACATCATTTACCTTCTCGCCTATTTGACCCAATAAGGTTTACACCACATGGTCATATTTCTCAAAAATAGTTTCTTTACTCGTTTGACCCATTATGACTTACACCATAGGGTGTCTTTTCAAAACTTATTGTTTATACGTCAATACATGACCAAATTACCATTTTACCCATTATGGCCTACTCCATAGGGTATTTTTTTTTGCAAATATTATTGTTTATCACCAGTTATGATTTCTCACAATTTTTACTTGTTCCGACTCGTATCAATTCGTGACGGAACATCATATTTTAAAACTCTTTTGTATACTAGGTCTCCTTATTTATAACCGAATTCATAAGTAGATATTCTAAATAAAAGATGTAAGCTTCACTTACCTTGCATCCGATTATGCTTTACCCGCGTATTTGATCCGTTTGACCCGCTTCTTCCCAAGCTTCCACCTAGCTTGTCAAGCGTCAAACTACCATTTATCATTCGCAAGATGGTTAGATTAGTCATCATTTATCACGACTATCTCACCTTACGGACTTTTTATCTATATTACCTTTTGATCTTATTATAGGTCAGTTTGACTTTTAAAAGTCAACTGCCTATTAACGTATGCAAATGCACAAATAAGTTCAACAAACTCATTTAGGCATTTCATCAAATACCCGGTAGGCGTTATTTTTAGGCTACCATTTAGGCATTGCCATGTTTCTTTTAACATCAACAAGTTCATTCATCCCAACTTCTAAACTATTCAAGTTATTCACACAAACTAGTAAACATGGTGTTTATAACACTATTACTACCTTAATTTCATCATATCATTAAAACCCATTCCATGTTATTTATTATACTTACTCGAACCTCTAATTTTTTCAAGTATAATACATATACATACAAGTATGATGATCATGAACACTCATACATCATCAATTTCATCATACATAAAACTCATTATATACAAATCCATCACATACCTTATGTTAGGATGAAGTAGTACTTATCAAATCTTCAAACATGCATTATAATTACTTCAATTTCGATTTGCTTGAGTGATTTTGAGGAGATCATTAAGAACAAGAGTTTTCCCCTTTCTATATCTTCTCTGTACGCGCACACACACACCTACATGTGTGTGTTTTTGTGTTTTAGTTTTTGTTTTAATAAAACAAGTTTTCCCATTACCCATTTTAGCCCATCATGTATGGTTTTGTGTAAAAAGGGCCACCATTCATGGTTTCATTATTTAGCAACATATCACAACTAGCTTTAGATGTTCCTAGCCAAATTACTAAATATGGGGGTGTTACAACCCAATTCAATTTAAGTCCCGCTCACTGGGGCTTTTAATAAACTATCTCTTAAAGAGCACATATTTATTTTTTATCTAACATTAGGTTTGTTTATTTAAATCCCAATGTTTACGAGTTAATTTTACTTCTAACGGTATTTTACCCGTTCACCCTCGGTTAATTCAGTTTAATTACTAAACCCATTTCTAGTGTGTTACCGAAGATGACGTCAGGGAATCCATTTTTATATAAATGGTTTGTAGTTTGATGTTGTATTTGTAGATTTTGGGTTTTGGTTTGTATAAAATGTGGTGTAGTTTGAGTATTATAGATATATAAATGTTAAATAAAAAAACAAAAAAAATAAATATAGTCGTTATGTTGACCGTTGGGCAATGGTCATTGGCCAAAGAAATCAAGGAGGGGCGTGGAAAAAGGATGCCATGTCGATTTGTTTTTGAAAAAAAAACGCCCTGGGTGGCGGGTTAGGGCCTTGTTTGAGCATTTTTGGGGGAAAACGCCAAAAAATCCCTCTCTACACATGGTCTAAGCTCGATTTGTACTTTTTAACGAGTTAATGTCCACCAGCATGCCATCATTGGTTCGTTTATACCCATGTTTTGCCAAAGAGATAATATAAAGTAATAAATAAAGGAAACTGTTGATTAAAAGTTACGTTATATATGTTAATACTGAAGCACGTGTCTTCTTTAAATATTTGTGCTCTAGAAGAATTTATATATTTGTTTAATCTAAACATGTTTACTAACTAACTGGTATTTACCAGTAGTGTAGTGATTTATTGGTAAAAACAAAACCTTTAAACACCTAGATTTGTAAAGGGGGGGGGGGGTCTTAAGTTCAAGACTCACAAACAATAGGGATTAAATGAATTTGTCGATAAAAAAAAACTAACTAGTATTTCTTTCCCGCGTTGATCGACATCCATTTGTTACGTAGGGAATTTGATAGATATTGGTTTGGTTTATTATATTAGTACAGTAGGTCGATACCTAAACTCGGTTAAACGTCCTTATATAACCAAAAGGATATTGACATGTATATTTTATAATAAAAATCAATACTTGTATCGAATTCAATAATACCGATACCAGTACTAATGTCAGTATTGATTTGGTTCGTCACAATACTATTTTGAATAAAACCCTAATTTCAACAAAAAAAATAATTATATTGGTCTGTCATAAAAAAATTAAATACAGTCACGTATTTAGCTTTTATTAAAAGATAACAAACATGGGTTATCTAAAAAAATCAAATTAAGTAATAAGTAACTGGTTAAAAGCGTATATTGTTTAAAGTATAAAGACTAGAATTGTGACTTTAAAACATTAGTATTATATAACTACATCTCACGATCCCTCATGAAACGTTTTTAATATGGTTATATAGAGTTAAATACTTGGTTGGTCACTACAGTTTGCTGATTTTGCATAGTTAGTCCTCAATTGTTAATAAGTACATAATTATCATAATGGTTGTAAACGTGTAACACGGGTGGCCCAACATGGATAGACATTAGGTTTTTCGATTAAATAGGTGTGAAATAACCAAATTGCCCTTAGTGTAAAAATATAAAAAAGTAGAAAGTTAATGCTTTGTTGATATCCGTGCTTTGCAAATTTGCATCGTTGGTCCTATCATTTAGTAATTACAAATTTGATCATGATCAATGTAAACTTGCTACAAAGGTAGTCGTAATGGTTGAATTTTGTAACTATGGAGTTCCTTACTAGCTAACATCGTTAAAAGTTTCAGTTAATTTGTATAAAATGACAAAACAACCCTTAATATTAAAAACAAAAATAAACAAATAATTTAAATAATGCAAAAGATTATTTTAAATATTTATAATATTAAAAACTTTGTGGGACCCACCCCCACTTCTTCTCTTTCTGCCCCAAACCCCACATCACCACCACCCAGGCACCCACCCACCTACCACCCCCACAATCACCACTACCCACAAACCTCCGACCCCACACACCACCACCACCCTCACAAACCAACACCATCATCACACACAAACCACCATCATCACTGTTAGTGGCTAAAGAACATGAACTTTATGTTCAGCACCACTTACAAACCATGATCTCAAACAAATCCATTGTAAAGCTTCTTAACTGTCTCCATAAATCATAAGCACATGATATCGGTGCCCAGGCGATCGTTGGTAGTTTACTGAACCCACCACACCTTGAATAACTCTGGTGAGTCACCCACATAACGTGTCGTAAATAGCACTATTGACGGAAACGTGTGTGAAGCTTCCTCAGTGAAAGAATATTATAACCAAAATGATTTTCTAACGCCCCAAATCTAATATTTTGTTAAAAATGGTGTTTACTAGTTTTATTGTGTGAAATAATTTAACTACGTTGATTAACCTAGTTAACATGTGTTGTTAAGTAGAAAGAATTAAAGAAAGTGCAAGCACCAATTGTGACATTTTGGAAGTTGCAAAAATGGTCAACAAAGGGATTATGGTCAAAATCGCATATGGTGTGTGTGTGTTTGGGTGTGTCGACACATGCAAGAGAAGAAAAAAGGGGTTCTCTCAAACCACCCTAAATCTTGAAATTGAAGAAGGAATTGAGCGCCAAATGCTTGCATGATGAAGGAATTGTGATCATCTACAGGTGACAACCACGAGGTAAGTTGTAGATTTTCATTTTATGGTAAAATTTGCTAAAGATGATTTGTATTATGAAAGGATTTAGCTCCTTCTTGATTGTTGTAAGAATCCATGTAAGAATTATGTGGAAATTGTTAATTTCCCTTGAATGAATGTTATTTATGTGAGAATTTCGCAAATTGAAGAAGTTTCATGGTGATTAGTTGTCAGAACCCATACTTGGGTGTAACCCATATGTATATTTAGTCAATATGATAAGTAGGTTGAAAGAAACTAGAGATTTTGCTATGTTTGATGTTTATGTATGAATGATACTTGTTGATTAGTAAGAAAAATGATGGTTAATAACATGAGTTAGGTAATTAAGCCTGAATGGGTTGTACATTATGATTAGATGGTAGTATGCACACCAAGTGTTTGATGACATGTCTAGATGACAATAACATGTGAATTGTATGCAAGAACTAAATAATTGTGAATGATATGGATATAACTATTAGTAACTAACATGAGGAGTGTGTCTTTGATGAAATCCATGTGGGAATGTAGTTGGTGGTATGATTCGGTAGAAGTAAGCTTGTACTCTATGCTTGAATGGTGTGATTCACACCATGTGTTGGACTAATTGCTTAATGGTGATTGAAATGAATGTCTACTAAATGTATAGCATGTGAACTTACTAGTAAGGAATAATGTTGGAAACTTTGTTGTATGAGCTAAACACGGGTTATGGTTTCAATTGTAAAATCATGAAAAATTCTAGTATGTATGGAATTATATATATATAAAACTAATCTTATGGTTGTATGTGACCAATAACAAAATGAGTATGAAATGCATATAATGTAGTGGTCAAGTTATAGCATGCCAAAATGAACATATGTTTCTAAATTGGTATTTGGTATGCTTGATAGTTGACTTTATGAAAAGTCAACGAATGTGGGAATGATATGGTTAGGCTTTCTAACATTATTGTAAGATTAGGGAAATCATGTGATGCATATTAGATAATTATGCGTTATACATGATGGTATGTTAAATTGTGTGGATTTGGAATGATGTGATTGTTAATCTATGACTTGTGTTTGTTAGAATTTGACTAATAAAAGTCAACGTAAGATATGAGTTGGAAACCAATATTATTATGAATGTACGTGTATGCTAATAATGTGGTAACCATGATGATATGAAAGAATAGAGATCATGTCAAGATAGATGAAAGCATGGAAAGCTAAGGTGTCAAAAGGAGGCAAGGAAGTTAGCATGAACATGGCGGAATCGAGGTAAATGATTCCCGAACTCCACTTCATGTTATGTAGATGATGTTTAATGTATATGAAGAATGAGAATCATGAAGGGATGGAAATATAATAATGGTGGTAAGGTAAGGAATGTTATAACGGTTCATACGTAGTTGATTATGCTTGAACCTACTTGGTGGGAACAAATGGGTTAACGAGCCTTGGGTTTTGACATAAAGAACCAGCTAACTCGTTAGGAATACTCAAACGAGTCAGGGTTTTAACTTACAGAGCCAGCTGACTCGTTATGGATAATCAAACGAGTCATCTTTATGTATGTAGGCGTGTATGTATTAAATTTGTATGTATGTGGTTAGGTCTTGTATCTATCAATGTGTTAGGATGTAAAGCACTAATGGATGTAGGGGTGTTTAAAACTATCCGTATCCGAAAATCCGATCCGAATTGTCCGATATCCGAATCCGAAATATCCGAAAATTCGAATATCCTCCGATTCGGATTGTGATTTAAAAAAAACCCGGATATTTCGGATATCCGAAACTTTAAGTTTTATTTTTTTCGGATATCCGAATATCCGAAATATCAAAAAAATATCTGAATTATCCGAAAATATCCGAAATATCTGAAAATTTATATTCGGATATCCGAAATTTCTGATACGAATTCGGATAGTGAAATCTGATATCTGAATTTTCAGATATCCGGTTTTTAACACCCCTACATGGATGGACATGACTTGTTAGGACTATTAACTAAAAATCAAATGAAGGGTAAACTGACTTGCCAGACACACATGTGGTTTAACTGATGTCGAACACTTTTGAATATAGGACAGCTAGGGCAAGCTCAGCTCGGCTTGATTATTAACCGAGCTGACTCGGCTCAGATTTGAAACCAAACTTAAATTTTCAGCTCGTGCTCGGCTTGGTTTGGCTCAATTAAAAAAATTACTACATAGCTATCAAATTTTAGTAGTTTAAAATATTATTTAATAGTTCAAGAGAAACGTATCCAAAATAAGTTCAGCATAATGCATTACAAGACAAAATCAAATTCAATAACACAAAATACGTTTTAAATTTCAACAAAAGATATTATTAGTTAATTAACATGGTAATCAACCTTCAAATATACCATAGATATTAGATTACACTTCTAAATACATGTAAATAATAATTAGTTTTTTGTAATATATTATAATGTATATAAAATTAAAATGTATTATAAGTAAAATAATTGTGCTAAGCCATACGAGCTACCAAGAGAGCCAAACTGAGTCAATTCGACTTGTTACGAGCCAAGTCGAACTAGGCTCAGTTTCTAATCGAAGCGAGCTAGCTCGACTCAATTTCAAAATGATCCATATTCAGCGAGCGTTTTTCCAAACGAGCTCAATCCTATTTCAATATTTATATCTATCCTTACCAGTGTGTTAAACTACATATATAGTAAGTAATTTAACTAAAAAAGTAAAAATTATGTAATGTTTTTTCACTCTTCACATTCTCCGCCCCTTACGCTTGTTACCACCATGGCGCTCCAACCCATGGCTATCCCGTTGACTAGCGTTTGGCACCTGATCATGCTGAGGTGGACCTGGGATGAGGCCCACTGCACAAATAAAATCTATATCTTAGGCTAGTGGGTATGGTGAGGCTCATCCTTGGGATAATGGGCCGTCACGTAGGATGCCACGTAAGCGGGTGTGAGAATGGAGCTAAAGAGGATGGACCTAGGGGGTGAGGGGATGAACCCCTTTATATATATGTATGTATATATATATAGATGTGTGAAGAGGAAGAGGCACCGCTTGGGCGGCAGGGATTTGCCGGATCTGCCGCTGCCGGGCCTAGGGGGCGGTGTGGGGGGCGGCGCCTGGCCTGGTCGGGCCTAAGCCGGGCCCCATACCCACCAGCCTTATGAACCCCGTGTTTAATAAAAAAAAAGTGGCATTCTGTACAAAGAATACTTTGTTCAGGGGCCCTAACTGTAAAACAACTGAGAAGTAGTAGCAGGACAAAACCAGTCAAACTTGAGGAACAGTAGTATTTAACACAATAATATCTTGCGAGAATTTAGCAAATTCTTCTGCGCTGTCAAATCTTTATAATCTCCACTAGATTCCTCAATCCCACCATTAATTAATCCCACAATTTCCTTTACAAAATTATAAAAAAGAAACGACGTCTTTCAGTGAAGAATCTTTGCAAAAATGTAAAAAAGTGAAGAACCTTTGCAAAAATGTAAAAAAAAAACAAAAAAAAAACACTACGTGTTTCATTGAAGAATTAATGGAGGTGGGTCAACCTTTTTGGCTTTAACTTTCTTCTGGAAGGGTTCTCTCGAAACTAAAATATTCAAAAAATGTATTCAATATGAACACGCATCTTGTGTGCGTTTGTTCACACCCTCCAACTGTTTGTCAAAATTCCCCTGTGAGTTTTCTTTTTCAGAGTTTTATTAATCTACTTTGCCGGCTAAAGTGACGAAAAGGGGCGTGATTTCTGACGGTGTTTTGCTACCAAATGGGTTGTTGTTTCAGTGTTCGGTTGAAAATTGATAGTTCTCGTCTTGATGGTGAGTTTTTGATGTTGATCTTTGATTGAAACTGTAGCTGCTTTGTTCTTGTTTCAGTTTTGTTTGATTCATTTGATCTGTGATAGATTGCTTGAGATTGTGTAATTTTGCCTAGAAAATCATTGGTCAGGATGCACAAGTAGTATTGTTTTCGGTAGGATCGGATTTGCTATTAAGGGGTTGCCGCGTAGCTTGCTGCCCGTTTACTTGCCATTCTACTGTAGTTTCCTATTAAACTTTAAGTTTGATTCTAACCGAAAAAAAAAGTTCAAAATTTCAAATTATCAAATAACAAGTCTTTCAGTTTACAAGGTTAAACCTTTATGTATGCTGATGACACCCTTAGCTGGAACAACCTCTCTATCTTCCGGGATAAAGGAACGGTTATTAGGCTGCTCGGTGTGGTGCCCCGGCAAAGGGCCGGCATCAAACGTGGAGGACCGGCGCCGCCTTGCCGCCATTTCGCCCCCCCTTGCCAGCGGCATCTCCGACATCTCCAAGCCGTGCAAGCTGGGCCATGTGAGGACAAAACCTCCTCACACACACATATATACATACACCATATACAATATTTTAGGCCCATCCTCCATTTCCATACCTCCATCCTCTTTGCCCCATCCTCATGCCCAGCCCGCGCGGCGCCTACGTGGAGGCTCATCCTCCTTTGGAGGGTCATCACCATACCGTGTAGCCTTATGAGTGGGATTTTACTAGATAGGTCATACATGTGTGTGTTTGTGTTTGTGTATGTTGATGAGACCATGATTAAGAATTCTACACCCCATAATTTAAACAATGTCTTTAAACAGGTAAGGTTACATCTGCATCAGTACCCCCTAGCCCGCGGAGTCCGAGGAGCCAGGCCGAGATTCTGCAGTCAGCAAATTTGAAACCTTTCAGTTTTAACATACTAAAGTCGGCCACCAGAAATTTCCGGCCCGATAGTGTGTTAGGGGAAGGTGGGTTTGGTTCGGTTTTCAAAGGGTGGATCGATGAACAATCACTTGCGGCTGCAAAACCGGGTACTGGTACTGTCATTGCTGTCAAGCGGTTAAACCATGAAGGTATTCAAGGTCATCAAGAATGGTTGGTAAGTATGAATTGTTGTATGTTCTTTAGCTGATGATTTGGATTACGGGTTGTTTGGATTTGTGTTTTGGAACTGATTATTGTGTTCAAATCTTGATTATGTAATGGAAAAATTGTTCAACCTGATTTCAGAGCTTTTTATTCATATTTTAAAAAGAATGTCTACTTTTTTCCCACAAAAATGCCATTTTTGGTCGTTTTATCTTTTAATCTTATACTTTTATCTCGTTTCACATACCTTTTTTTCTATAAAATTTTGTCAAACATGTGTAACATGTGATTGTCTATATTACAACCTTAAACGCAAAAAGCATGTCTAGACACTATTGTTTTATTAAGCTAATTATCTGGTGTCACATGACCAATTTAAAATGCACATCCAAACACCCTCTAAAGTTTTCTATGCTTTTTGCTACCCAGGGAAGTTTGAAACATGCAATTAGCACTTTCCGTAAGGTGGTATTTTAATATTTTATTAAAATTCTTGCAGGCAGAAATTAATTATTTAGGGCAGCTAAGTCATCCAAATCTTGTTAAATTAATCGGTTATTGCCTAGAGGATGATCACAGACTCCTTGTGTACGAGTTCATGCCTCGAGGTAGCCTGGAAAACCATCTTTTTAGACGTGAGTTCTTGTACTTATACCTAGGGTGTGAATTTCTGACATGATACGGGTCGACTTTGCGGGTTCATAAGGTGATGGGCCCATTAATGATTAAACCCATTCATTTAAAAAAAAAAACTAAAAATGTGTTTCATGTCACAACTTAAATTATGCCAAAATTAAAAGAGAAATGAGAAGCATGTTTATACTTTAAACATAATTATCTTATATACATTTCGTATTTTTGGTTGTAAATGTGTAATTTTAGAGTGTTAATATGCAAAAAAACAAAGTAAAATAAAAAATTTCGAGTTAAACAAATCGAGTTCATGTTAAGCTGAAAAAGATCGCGTCGTGTTCAGGTTCATGTGTCCGACATGATTTTCAAGTTCGTGTCAGGTGCGACCCGCCAACCCACGGACACGACTTATTTAACACCCCTACTTATAACTCATTTATGCCATTATCTACCTTACTTTTTTATAATAGAGTAAAGTGCATGAATGGTCCCTGTGGTTTAACAAAATTTTGGATTTGGTCCCAGCTTTTCAAAGTACACAGATGGTCTCTGTGACTTGCACTTTGTAACGCATTTAGTCCCCAACCAACGACTCTATAGGTTTAGCAGGTCCAAGTTAGGAACTGAATGCGTTATAAAGTGCAAACCACAGGGACCATCCATGTGACTTTTGGCAAAGTTGGGGACTAAATGTGTTACAAAATGCAAACCATCGGGATCATCCATGTACTTTTGGAAAGCTAAGGACCAAATCCAAAATTTTGGTAAACCACAGGGACCGTCCATGTACTTTACTCTTTATAATAAAATATACTTATTATAATCTGATATTACAGGAAGTTCTTACTTTCAACCTCTTCCTTGGAACCTTCGTATAAAAGTAGCTCTTGGTGCTGCAAAGGGACTTGCATACTTACATAGTCCTGAAGCGAAAGTTATATATCGTGATTTCAAGTCCTCCAATATATTAATTGATTCTGTATGTCTCAAATTGATATTCAATTGTTCTCACTTTATTTAGCTATTTTTTTCAGGTGTTTTTACATATTTAACTTTTACTTGCTTTCAGAATTACAACGCAAAGCTTTCTGATTTTGGGTTGGCGAAAGATGGCCCGGCTGATGGTCAAAGTCATGTCTCTACACGGGTAATGGGTACCCAAGGCTATGCAGCTCCTGAGTACATGGCCACAGGTGATTTTACTTTTTTACTACACAGGTTATTGAACAATTTTATGTACATGTGGCAATTCGACCCTTTTATCTTTTTAGCTTGAATGGAAACATGTCAAATTGGTTGAAAGTCGCCCAAAGTGTATTCAGAATATGTTAACCTTCTAAATTACAAGATACAAAAAAAAAATAAAAAATAAAAAAATTAAAGATAAATGAAGTTTGTGGTCCAGGCCAGGTAAATCATTTATAAAATAGGAGAATTAAATTTTAAGTGTAATAATATAAGTTATATTTAACATGTAATAACTTACAAGATTCAAAAAAGAAAAAAAAATCAAATAAAGGTGTGGGCCGGGCCAGGCCAATATGGTTTAATCAATTACCTGAACCACTCATGTTGCCATCTTATTATAAAGCATACCGTAGTTACCATTTTTCTTGAAAAAAGGCTTTGGAATTTGCGTACTTTCTCGATCTCATGTTTTATACTCATGGATGACAAAAAAAAAACCAACTTCATGGGAAATACCCGAAGCCCGAAAATTCAAGACAAGTAATGGGACGGGAATTCGGGTATGAGACTAGTTATAAAAAATTTCGCGGGTTTGGGATGGGTAAGGGATTAGGTGATACTCATCAGATTACATGACCTGTTTACGTGAATACATTAATATTTAATATGATTTTGAAATATATGATAAATAGCATATGGACGTTTTCAGAAACTTGAAAGTATTAAAGTTATAGAATTGTTAGGCGTGTAGTTGAGTATAGGATAGTTCAAGTTGGTTTTTTGAAGTGAGTTTGAAAACAGGTTTCTGGTAAGGAATATGTCAATGGGTTATATTAACCACATAAGATGATAAACGGTTCTACCCGTGAACCCTATGAGTATGCGACCGGTTATGGGGAACAATTTTATAATTGGGATTAACAAAAACGTTTGAGTAAACTGCCAAAATGGTCCCCGAGGTTTGATCACTTTTGCCACTTTAGTCAAAAACTCAAACCTTTTGAATTTGGTTCCCTGTGGTCTCAGTTTTATTGCCATTTTCATCTAAAATCAATATCTGGTCATATTCTTTAGTTAACATCTAGTTTTTTTTGTCTTTTTCCTCAATTTTAATGAAGGGCAAAATGGTCTTTTAACGTTTTATTATAACAAATTAAAAAAATCTGGCCATTTTGCTCTTCATTAAAAGGGAGGAAAAAGACAAAAAAAAAACTGGATGTTAACTGAAAAATCTGACCAAATTTTGCTTTTGGATGAAAATGGCAACAAAATTGAAACCTCAGGGAACATTTTCGCAGTTTACTCAAAACGTCTCTATAGTCGATCCCTTGCTATCCCTAGTTGGATCTCATCTAATTATTTGTGATATTGTTTATGAAGGCCATTTGACTCAAAGAAGTGACATATACAGTTTTGGAGTGGTTCTCCTTGAGCTTCTAACCGGGAGACGATGCATCGACAAAAATCGTCCATCCGGTGAGCAAATACTAGTCGTGTTTGCGAAGCCGTTTTTGACCAGTAAACGTAAGATTCTACACATTATGGACCCGCAAATCGAAGGCCAGTATTCTTCTGCTGTTGCCACACGGGCCGCCCTACTTGCCATGAAGTGTCTCATGAAGGAGCCCAAACACAGGCCCGATGCCGATGAGTTGGTCAAATCATTGGAGCAGATTCAGGAGTTGCAGAAAGCTTCTGAAAGTGTTAGAAATGAACCCGTCCGGAAAGATGATGGTAATAAAGCCGGTTCTTCTTATCCTAGACCGGCCGGTTCAATTAGTGGTGGTGCTTAAAGTATAGTTTAGGTTATGGTTTGTGTAACTTGGTCTAAATGTGGGGATGATTTTGGTGTTCAGCTTTGAATTTTGAGTCGTATAATGCATTAGAAATGGGCCATTCGTGTTCTATGAAGTATGATTATGTAATTGTTATTCTTGATGAGAAAGGTGACAACTAATTAAATTTTAACTGGATTTTTTCTAAATATATAAATAAACAATTTATGTTTTGTATTATTTTAAATTTATAATTATAGTGTGTTACAAACCGGCATTTATAAGACCTTTTTATATATAAATTAAGCATCTAAACACACAATTAAAATTAAAACTAGTACATGACTAAAATTAAAATCCATAAATAATAATTTGAACATTTAAACACACAATTAAATTAATACATGCCCAAAAATAAAATTAATAAGTAAATAATTCAACATTTAAACACACAATCATACATAATAATTTAAACACATAACTACATAAATTAATAACCAAAGAGGGAATCAGGCGACGAGCAGTCATGAGCACGCCTGTCCATCCTCTCATATCGTAACCGGAGCTTTCGGACGATGGATAAACCATCTCTTCATCCGACCTTGGTACGTATTTCGTCCTAGCGTCAGTTTCATACCCTTCAACCCAAATTTGACTTCTTATATCAGAATGGGGTTTGTCAATGTACTAGTGTTTGCCACTAGAGGATGATGCCCATCCCTGATTCTTATTCCAACTAAGCGTAGTTGACTAAAGGTATAATCATATACCCGGTTCAGCTTTTCCACAGTCGAATTGTTAGGATGTTGTGAACAGTAGACTTAAAAATCCGGAGGGTTTGCACGACGGTGAGTGGTCATCGAAGGTTTGAAGGTGATGGGTTTAAAGATGATGGTTTGAAGGTGGAGGGTTTGCATGGCACTGGGATGATCGTTGACGGTATGAAGGTCCAACAGGTTCAATCGAAAACAGATAACCACCCCATGAAGATCAAATGTGGTGAAATTGATTGAAAATGGAGATGGTGAAATTGTTTAAATTGATATGGTAAATAGTTTAAATAGTGATGGTGAAATAGTTTAAATTGATTTTGATTATTAACTTTTCATTAAACCAAACATTCAAGTAATCGATGAAACACGAAACTTCATTCAAAATCATCGGTTTTCAATACCCGTGATCAATACCCGATTACCCCAACCCAATTGACCAGAGGCGGTGCTATCGGTCGGGAAAGGCCTACCCGATGGGAAATTTGCCGCCCTCCGTCGTCTTGTATAGAATTTTACTGGTTTTCTACCCCCACAACTCATCTCGAGTTCGGTGTACCGTTAGTGTGTTTTTTCTTCGGTGGCAGTTAACATACGCACATGGCTCCTACGGGGGGGGGGGGGGGGGTCGAAACGTAAGTCAGTGGGCCCTGTGTAGGGCTCTGCTAGTGGTTTAAGGATCTGCCATTTCAAAATTTTCCACGAATGTAAAGATGGAAAACCGGGGTCTGTGGGTTTTTTCCGCCTACTTGAACACATGCAAAACACCCACCTCAAAACAGAAAACCGAAGGCTATCTTTGAAGGAGGCTATTTCCAAGGACTTGGACCTTTTTTGGATGTTGCGGAAGTTCTTAGGGTAGGGGATAAATGGTTATGTGGAAAGTGCATGGTGATGCACGCACTCAGTAGGGGATGCAAGCATGATAATGAGGTCGTGTCATTTGCCATGATCTCGGGGGATGTTTTTCATTGTTGGGATCCGGAAACCATGTCAAGTGGTGGTTGACACAACCCACGTCACCTAGCAGGACTCGGGGGTGATGTTAACCTCTTCGAGCGTGTTTTCTCCCTCCCTATTCAGACTGCTAAAAGCATTCCCCCAGTTGTCGGCTTTTGTTTGCTCAGGTTCTAACAGGTGCTTTGCGCAAAGTGATAGCGTCGCCAGGATCGGTCGACAATTGAGTCCAATTGTTTTTACTACCGCGTTGCACCTTGCGGGTGGTTAGACCACCCTCCAGACAAGAGCGGAGATCAGGGAACAGGAAATCTCTGCAGTGTAGTAACATCTTGCGCGCGCTTACAGTTTGGAAAGATGGATCTGGGTTTGATGATTTGGTCTCTTCCCTATTGGATAGCGTGGGGGAGACGGGGACTCCAAAGGGAGAATGCAGGAAAGAGAAAGACAAAGAAAGGGACCCTAATATTAAGCAATGTCTTCGGAAAGTCAGGGATGGACATTTCACGGCGGCGGTTAAGGTCCTATGCTCTAGTGGAGTTGCCCCTTTAGGCGATTCGACCTTGAAAGCTCTTATTGATAAACACCCAATGGTGCCGCCCCTATCCTTGCCTTCCAACCCTTTGGCCCAACCTACTCTTGTTGTTGATGGGGAGTGTGTGCTCAAATGTATTTGATCCTTTCCTTAAGGGACGTCATGTGGTAGAGACGGGATGCGGGCCCAACACCTGTTAGATGCTATTGGTGGCGAGGGCTCTGTAACTTCCTCAGGTTTGCTTACGAGCATTACTGAAGTTGTTAACTTATTGCTTGGGAGATCCTGCCCTAGGGGGCTTGCTGAGTTTGTTGCCTCGGGCCCCCTCACCCCTTATTGAAGCCCGATAAAGGAATTCGGCCTATTGCTGTGGGGGGTATTTGGCGAAGGTTGGTTTCCAAGGTAGCAATGAAGAAGGTCGGAAAAGAAATGACCCAGTACTTGGGTGACTATCAATTTGGGGTGGGGATGCCAAATGGGGCAGAGGCGGTGCTTCACAGTGCAAACAGGTTTCTTAACTCGTTTCATGCAGATGGTTCCTTAGCCTTGCTTACTGTGGATTTCTCCAATGCTTTCAACACGGTCGACCGCACAGCCTTTCTCCAAGAGGTTCACCAGTGTTTCCCGTCAATCTATCGGTGGGTCCAATTTCTTTATGCCCAACCTGCTAGGTTGTATGTTGGTAACGAGTGTATTGAGGCTACTACCGGAGTTCAACAAGGAGATCCCTTGGGGGCCTTCTTTTTGCCCTTGCCTTACACCCCCTTATTCTCCGGGTTCAGGACCGCTGTGAACTCCCGTTTCATGCTTTGTATTTGGATGATGGGACGATTATCTGCAACGCCTCTGAGGTTGCTAAGGCCTTAGACATCATCAACAAGGAGGGGCCATCTCTAGGGCTTTATCTCAACACTAAGAAAACAAGGGTTTTTTGGCCGACATGCGACGGGCGGAAAGTTCAGGATGGGCTTTTCCCGAGAGGGATCGGCAGACAAGAGAAAGGGGGTTAAGTTCCTTGGTGGAACTGTTAGTCGGGATCCTAGCTTTATTGAGGAGTTGGCACGGCGACAGGCCTCGGGGGCGGTTGACCTCATGAAACTCTTACCCTGCCTGAGGGATCCCCAGTGTGAACTCCTTCTGCTAAAGTGGTGCATAGGGGTTGCTAAGTTACTTTTTGGGTTGCGGACTTGTCAACCCATTTGATGGAGGATGCGGTATCTCGGTTCGATGATGGCCTTAGAGAGGCTATAAAAGACATAGTAGTGGGTGGCGGCCCCTTCTTTGGTGACCTCCAGTGGCGTCTGGCATCTTTGCCAATGCGTCTAGGTGGTTTGGGCCTCTTCTCTGCTCGAGATGTTGGGGCTTATGCCTTTGTGGCGTCTAGAGCTCAGTCTTGGGAACTGCAGGATCATATCCTTCGAAATGGTAAGGTCATCGGGCTTGACCCGGACTATCAGCAGGCGCTCGAATGCTTAAATGTCTCTCTCCCAGACTTGGATATTGGTGGTTTCTCTAATAAGGACACCGCCCCCCGAAGCCACAAAAAAACTTTGGCGAATGCTCTGTTTAGCAAAATCGCTCAAAGCCTGGGAGAAGCTTTTGATTTGTCATCCTGCCAGAAGGGGGTGTTTGAGTGCCTGAAGGGTCTCCATGCTCAGGAATTTTTGACCGTTATCCCGATTTAGGGGTTGGGACAATGCATGTCTGCAGTAGAATACAAAGCCATTCTCAAATACCGGTTGATGATCCCTATGTACCCGGAAGATGAAACATGCCCGATATGTCGTCAAGCTTGCATGGATATATACGGGAGCACGCAGTTCATTGTAAAGAGCTCCCCGGGTTCAAATATCAGCAGGACTGGGTGCAGGATGTTTTATGGGACATCTTAAGAAGAGCTGGGATTTCTGCTAAGAAAGAGGCCCCTGTGAATTTCCTCACGGACCCTATGGAAGGGAGATTTATTCTACGACCAGCGGACCTGCTCGTCTTTGGCTGGGCTAAGGGGAAACATGCTTGTGTAGACCTCACAGGGGTTTCCCCTTTGGTTGGTTTAAGGGAAAACGGGTTTGTAGCTAGACAAACAGCAAGAAAGGCAGAATCAAAGAAAGTGTATAAGCACGCTAAAGCTTGCGCAGAGAACCAGCATGTCTTTGTCCCTTTTGCCTTTGATACTTTTGGCTCTTTAGCGCCAGAAGCTATCCACTTCTTGACGAGGGTTCAACGGGTCGTCCACAGCAATTGTTCAACCCCAGGGGGCAGGGGTTTGTGTTTGGAAGGTTAGGGTTTGCAATTCAGAAAGGGTTGGTGGCGCAGCTTGTTGCCCGTCTACCTTTTTTTTTGATGTAACTTGGCATGTTAGTGGATTGTGTTTATGTTTTTATGTTAAATTTTATTTCATGTAAAAAAATAGTATGTTTATGGATGATTTATATAATAAAATTAAGAATTTTATTATCTTAATATAAATCTAAAACAAGTGTTTTTTTTTCCTTTTTTGTAAATGCTGATGTTGATAATGAATATGGTTTTATAAAAATAGAAATAAAAGACAAATGCAATAAACAAACAAATAGCTTAAAATACCGAATACTTGGTGCCAATATTCCATAACTGATAACACTCACTCATATCTTAATTGGGCCTTCCTGATCGGACTTGGATAGTCCCAACTGGGCTCCTCAGTTTTGATGTATTGTGAGCCCACTTCATGTCATTTTAGTGGAAAGTCTTGTATATATAGCACGGAATGGTTCCGGTACAAACCATATTTATCCTACAAACCGAAAGAACAGATCCTAGCAAATAAAAAAAAGTAAATTAACACATATTAAAACAATACACACATAAAAGTAGCACTTTTGAATTATATTAGCACATTAAAATTAATCAAGATGATTGATTTTAGCACATATGTGAATGATGTCAACACTTTTCTTTATCACCCCATTGAAAACAAAAGAAATATCTAAATAAAGAATTAATTGCTTGTTTGCATAATTGTAGAGAATTCAATATAATTGATATTATTTAGGTTATTATTTTACGATTTCTCTATAATTGATTGGATGTCATATGACACTTTTTAAATGGTTCTTACAGTTTGTACACAAAATATTGTTTGTATTTGATCCTACTCCTACATAGCACTGCTAATTAACTTTGTATAATATTAGGGATGTATACAGAACACAAATAAATGTGAGAATAGGAAGAACAAATCCTAGCCTATACCTTAAATATTATGATAACTATGTTTTAGCTTAATTGTTTTTTAACGGCTTTTAGCATTTATGTATGTAAGCGTATTTTGGTGTATAGACATTATGCCTAGTGGAGATGGATATGATCGGGTGGTTCTGTTGGTGGCACGATGATACTCCGGTGGTCCATTAGTGATCCGAATTTGCCGTTAAAAAAACGTAATTTTGAAAGAAAAAAAGAAGCTTCCGTAGGACATTTAATTTGATTGATACGAGTATAAATAAAAGAATCAAATTGTGATTTCCTCTCATAGATTTTTTATTTTTTCTAGTCTCCTCCCATCGATTATTTACAAAAACCTCAGTAGGAAACATGCTTATGTGTTAGTTTAAAAAACTAAATGTAGCTTGGGTCAGTGCGTTGCTGCAAGTGAAACCATTTGATTTAGAGATAAGTCAAATTTACTTTTATGTGAGAACTGTGAGCATATAAGCTAAAGAATGAATTGCACGCTTAATTTTACACTTTCCTTCTATTTGGTGAGATTGTTTTTGAGCCATTTACCTTTATCACTTGGTTATATTTTTTTTTAATTGAGTGTGCCGAATGTTTTATGCAATTTAGAACTTATTTGAGTATTTATTTTTGGACCATAAACTGAAATAGTGTACAAAAATAAGTGAGACATTAGGATACCCGCTTTTGTTAGCATTTTCGTTTATTTCCTTACCCCGAACATATCCATTAGTTAGCACCGTTACGTCTTTTTCCGTGTTTTTCCATTTTACACCCATTTAGTTTAATTTAGCCTTTTTGTTATCATCTAATGTGTTAAAAATCCGGTTTGGTTAATGTTTAGCTTTCATTTCCATATTTTAATTTCATGATTAAAAGTTTTCAGCTAAGTGGAAAAAAAATATTAGAATACATAGGAATGGACATTTTAAGATACTAAAAAAATAAGAGTTTTTCTCTCTTAATTTATAAATATACCCCTAAATGGTAATTGGTCTTTTAAACAAGAATTTGTTTTAGCTGCTCATCTTATTACACTTAAATCCATGAGTTTTAACATAATTATAGGTAATTCGTTACACTTTTTCCCTCCACAACAAACTTATAATTCTTTTACGGATTCTTGCTATATCTTATAAACTATAATGTTTGAAAAAAAATACAAAAGTACCGAAACGACTTACTCATCTTTGTCGACGTTCGATAGTTGTCTTGGTCAGTAGTGACATGTGGATTAAAAGGTACAAGTAGATGATGTGACAACTCTCATTTTCAGGTTATTGCCGTCAACCTTCTTAGTTAAATCTTTATGATTTTTGCGGCACTTTCGTACTTGCATTCACATTACACATGTAGGTGTTATAACACACGAAAATAGTGGGACTAGTTTCATATATAAACTTAAAGTAAAATTGCTAACCTTTTACTCAAGTTTTAAGGTTTTGAAACTTGAGGGGCTTAATGTGAATATAACAAAACAAGGCTCCTAAACTCGGAAAGAAACCTAACTCGGAAGGGTCTTTAAACTCGGAACACAAAGTCGGAAGGGTCTCTAAACTCGGAAATGTCTCTAAACCCAAAACCTAAACCCGGAACCCTCCTAAACTCGGACACCCCCATACATCTAAACCATAAAATCGGAAATCCCTTCCCCTGTCTTTTATGCAAACTTGGAATCCCTCTATCTCTTATTACAAACTCGGAACAACTTTAATAACCCCCATTGACTCAAGTTTCGAATATACATAAACATGCAAACCCTAATCATAACTCAGCATCTGCTATCTCAATTCTTTTTCTCTAGACGACGAAGCATCACACAAGGCTTTCAACTCTATTGTACTTCAAGCTTTTTCTTGATCTCAATCGCTTCCGGTAATATATCTTTATCTTGTTTATGGCTTTTGTTTATACGTGAGTCTTGGCTGCGTTTTGATGTTGCTTGATAATTGAAACCTAGGGTTATTATCACAAGAATCTTTATATTTATGAAGTTGTTAAATTATGTGTTATGTATGCATGTGTAATAACTCCAAATCTCCGTTGTTATTTATTTCCGTGTCTTTCCGTTTGTATCTATCACTTGTATTCCGAGATTTGGATTATGAAAAGTTTATGTTAATGGAATTATATTTTGTCACACCTATATCGTATTTAATCGCTAATTCAACGCAATTACAAGTAGTTATGCTACTATACGAGCCGAGTGTGTTATTGTTTAATAAACACTTGTGCCATCGCATCGCTTATCTCATCGCATCGCAAAACGCAGTTAATTATGTGGAATTATGTTTTATATGTGTTATGTTTGATGATGTTATGGTTTACTATCGCTAAAACGCTCGCACTTCCTCTGGTCACGATAGCATTTGGGTTATCGTTGATCGTCTTACTAAATCTGCGCACTTTATTGCCATACGAGAAGACTTCAAGGTAGAATGATTAGCACGAATCTATACCGACGAAGTCATATGTCGACACGGGACGCCTCGTGACATCATCTCTGACCATGACGGTCGCTTTACCTCACGTCTTTGGGAGACTTTTCAATCCGCCCTCGGTACTACTCTCAATCTCAGTACCGCTTTTCACCTTCAAACCGACGGTCAGACTAAGCGCACGATCCGCACCCTCGAAGACATGCTTTGTGCGTGCATCATAGATTTCGGTGGTAATTGGGATACACATTTACCTTTAATTAAATTCTCGTACAATAATAGTTATCACACCAGCATTCAAATGGCTCCTTTTGAGGCACTGTATGGAAGAAACTGTCGATCGCCTATTGCATGGCACGAGATCGGCGAAGCACAAATCACCGGTCCGAGCTGATTCAAGAAACGACGGACTAGATTCTCCAGATCAGAGACAATCTCTTGAAAGCTCAGAGTCGTCAAAGAGTTATGCTGATAAACGCCGCAAGCCCATACAGTTCGAAGTGGGAGATCACGTTCTCTTAAAGGTTGCACCTTGGAAAGGAGTGATCCGCTTCGGAAAGAAAGGAAAGCTAGCGCCACGATACGTGGGTCCCTTTAAGATTCTGGAAAGAATCGGCAAAGTAGCCTATCGACTCGAACTACCGACGGAACTTAATAACATACATCCAACTTTCCATGTGTCGAACATCAAGAAATGCCTAGCTGAAGAAAATCTCCATGTCCCCCTCGAGGACTTGCAAATAAACGAGACTCTCCATTTCATGGAAAAGCCAGTTGAAATCATGGACCGAGAAACCAAGAAACTACGGAGCTCTCGCATCCCTATCGTGAAGGTCCGATGGGAAGGCAAACGCGGTGCCGAGTTCATTTGGGAACTGGAAAGTGATATGAAGGCAATACATCTGCATATCTTTATTACGACCACTACTTAAATTTCGGGACAAAATTTCCTAAAGTAGGGGAGACTGTAACAACTCCAAATTTCCGTTGTTATTTATTTCCATGTCTTTCCGTTTGTATCTATCACTTGTATTCCGAGATTTGGATTATGAAAAGTTTATGTTAACGGATTGATATTTTGTCACACCTATATCGCATTTAATCGCTTATTAACCGTTAATTCAACGCAATTACAAGTAGTTATGCTACTATACGAGCCGAGTGTGTTATTGTTTAATAAACACTTGTGCCATCGCATCGCTTATCTCATCGCATCGCAAAACGCAGTTATGTGGAATTATGTTTGATATGTGTTATGTTTGATGATGTTATGGTTTACTATCGCTAAAACGCTCGCACGCTCTCTCTAGTAACTCGCTCTCTCTAAATTCAATGGTAATATCACGCTTAACACTTCGCTAAAACGCTTCGCTAAAACGCCTTAATATAATTATCTAATAAGAACCGAATCGCCAAACGAACACTTAACACGAAATAATCGAACAAAACTTGGCCACTAGGTCAAGTTCGGCCGAACTTGTGTATCACAAGTTCGCCCGAACTTGTCTAAGCCTTCATAACGCTTCAGAATCCAACAAGTCCGCCCGGACTTGTCCCATAACCACAAGAAACAAGCAAGTTCGCCCGAACTTGATACAAGTTCGCCCGAACTTGATGTTTCAAGCTCTTTTTTCACCTCATCTATAAATACTCAGCTCCTCTCCTTATTTGAACTTGCTGCAAGTTTGCCCGGAGCTCCCCAAAACCGAAACCCTTTGTTTTCTAAGTAAGGTTCAACCCGTTTTCAAGCTACAACAACGTGTAGAACGATTTTGCACAAGGTTTTTACCTTCGATTTCATCAAAACTTCTTCTGTTTACGAAAATCTTCATCTTTTATGCAAAACTTCTGTTTTTCACATAGATCTAAGTCTAGATCAAAGTAAAACCTTTGAATCATCGATTTTTACATAATATTTGGACTAAATGACGTATGTTTCGTTCACTTTGAAGTGGAACGAGGCGTTGTCAAGCTAGATCTCAGATTCGGAAGCACAAGGACGAAATCGTCACTTTGCACAAACTGGACTAAAGCGTTCGAACCTTCAAGTTCGCCCGGATTAGTCCGAGTATCTGTAAAATAACTAAAACTCGCTCCAAAAGACCTCTTCAGCCTTGGTTTTGCTCAGTAGCCTAAGGTTGGAGGGATGGACACTCGATTTCCTCAGCAAACAACGCGAAAACGCACGATTTTGATGCCAAAACAGTCAAGTTCGCTAAGAATACATCAAGTTCACTCGAACTTGTCACCAGATTGGTGACCAAGTTCGCCCGAACTTGATCAACATTTGTCAGAAATCACACAAGTTCGCCCGAACTTGTACTGATTCCAAGGAATCAGGACAAGTTCGCCCGAACTTGTATCCCCCTTCATCAAACAGGACAAGTTCGCCCGAACTTGTACATTCAGTAAGTTTAGTTAGTCAAGTTCGCCCGAACTTGTCTACTGCTCCTTCACCCGTTAACCGTTTCAGCAATTCGGAAGACAGATGCACTTCTTTTCGCTTACAGACTGACCCGACGCTCTCCGTAATTCAGAAGACTGATGCTCCTTCACACGCCCCGATGTTTCCGCCATCGGTTGGGGTGTGACAAATTGGTATCAGAGCCATAACTATAGGGAAAATTAGGTAGAACTGCCATGTTTGACCTAGTCTATAGTTAGGATACCAAATCAGGCCGTTACGCATCGATTAAACGCCGAAACTGATACGAACAGACAAGTTCGCCCGAACTTGGGGGCAAGTTTGCTCGAATTGATCAAGTTCGCCCGAACTTGATCAAGTTCGCCCGAACTTGATCAAGTTCGCCCAGACTTGATCAAGTTCGCCCGAACTTGTCAGTCCCCTACAACAACAAACAAGTTCGCTAGGGATTGAACAAGTTCTCTCGAACTTGACATCAGAATGATGCTAAGTTCGCCCAAACTTGACCAGAATCCTTTAAATTGAACTTCTAAACATTGCTTTTCCTAAAGCAACCACAATACACGTGAAGAACGCTCGTATCATACAAAACGAGTGATCGAGTCGAGAATAGGTGTGAAAACCAAGAACTCTCGACAAGATCATTCACTCCGCGCATTCTCTCGCACGAGATATCCTCGTTGAGTTAGGAGTGATATCTAAACCTCGACGGAAATCTCCATTTCTATCTAGTGGAACTCCCGATTTGTTCGGTGAGCATAACCACAACTAGAAATGAAATTGTTAAGTTATGGGTGAAACCCGCATCTTAATAACTAGTTCCACTCCTCGATTTTCAATCTCACCAAAGTCTCGATTATTTCGATGACTCGGAACACGACGTAACTGGAAGGATAAATGCCGTTAACCGTTGTACGGTGAGAGCATTTGTCTATTAGGCCAAATCGTGTGTCCGAACTTAGAGAATCTTCGAATCACTTTGGGTAGTCGCTGTCTCAAAACCCAGGACGCTCCCAATTGATTTAAGCCTATAATCGTCGAGTTTACGCATCATCGAGTTTATTTATTATTTATGTGTTGGAATTTTACGCTTATTTCGATTTCTTACTTTATCGATTTCTTGATTTATCGCTTTACGCTCCATAAACGCATGTACAACTCACACAGCTCTCGAAATCTAAAACGCTAATTAAATTCACCAACCAAACTAATCACTCAACTAGCTTACGCTCATGAGGACATACGCGTCTCATACGCAACTCTACTCGCTATTTATGCTATTACATCGCATCTCGTACGCGCTACGCATAATTTAGTTTGAAGATGAATACGTGCAAAATATATGTTTATGTGATTATGTGTTTATGTGCTTACGTGTGTACGTGTTATATGCTTTAATTGTATAATAATATAATAATAATAATAATATAATAATAATAATAATAATAATAATAATAATAATAATAATAATAATAATAATAATAATAATAATAATAATAATAAACAACTTTTGAACATAAACCTGTCATAATCAAATCTCATCCAATCAAATCCTTCATGTAGATGTCTTCCATGGGATCTTACACACGGAGGAACATCCAACGCAACAACGCCGATAAGCGCATCTCTTCACTGGTAGCCAAGCAAATTGCTAAAGTCATTCCTCAGATCGTCAGCGAGATCCATGCTGCCAACAGCAATTCGTCTGTGGATTCCAAGGCCGACACGCCTAAGACTTCCTCCAGCTTTAAGGAATTCAAGGCATGTGGACCACTCACTTTCTCTGGCATTGAAGGACCTAGTGCTATGTTCCACTGGTTCGATTCTATCGAAGTTACCTTCCGTCAGAGTGGATGCCCCGAAGCTCTGTGCACTATCAACGCCACCGGCATGTTCCAATCGAGGGCTCTCGATTGGTGGACAGCAGAGCGCAACAAGCGTGGGAACGCTGAAGCATACGGGCTCACATGGGAGGAACTTAAGGAAATCATGGTGAAAGAGTTTTGTCCTCCACATGAAGTTCAAAAGCTGGAGAATGAGTTCTGGGATATCAAATAAGACGGTCCCGATAACGCTGGTCTAACAGCCCGATTCAAGTAGTTGAGCATTATCTATCCCGGTCAAGTGGACACGACCAAGAAAGCGATCAAGAAATACCTATGTGCTTTACCCGATTGCATCGCTGATTTTGTTCAAGCTGCACGCCCTGTCACCATTGAGGAAACCTATCAGCTAGCCGCAGAAATCAACGACAAAAGAGTTCAGGCTGGTTACTTCAAGAACCACAGCAAAGTCGCAAACCAGGCCATCACCGAATCAGCAGCTCCTACCGATCAGTCTCGAGAGTCAAAGTCTAGCCACCGAGGTCGCAAAAGGGAAAACCCGAGCAAGAACTGTGCCCTTACCGCACTGCAAAATCCTCAGCCGCTCCAGTCAGCCGCACCAAATGCACCACCGGCAAAGCTTGCGTATACTGGTCCTCATCCTGTGTGCTCGAAATGCACTTATCACCATGCGGTTGGAGGCAATTGCCGTTTCTGCACCAACTGCAACATTTACGGCCACTTTACTGTCAGTTGCCGTTCAGGCCCTCGTCAGCCAGCTCCTCAGGCCCCAGCAGCACCAGCTTTACCAGCTTCACATCGTACTCCCAAGGCTAATCAGCAGTTCCAGTAGCAAGCACCAGCCCCAAAGGCCCGTGAATGCTACACATGTGGTGACCCAAACCACATCAGTAATGTCTGCCCTAACCGAGTCGTCAAGCAAGAGCCGCAACAGCAGCAGCCTCAGCCTCAGCCTCAACAGCAGCCACCACCACAGCCTCAACAGCAACAACCACAGGCTGCGCGTGGACGAGCCTTCAATCTCAACCATCGCCAGGCTCAGAACGACAACAATGTTGTCAACGGTATGTTCCTTGTTAATGATATTTATGCTTCCTGTCTATTTGATACTGGTGCCAATAATTATTTTGTATCGTTAGAATTCGAAAAGGTTTTAAAATGTAAACGCACTAAACTCCCAAAGACTTTCGATGTGGAATTCGCCACCGGAAGAACCGTTACTGTTAACTCCGTCCTACGTGGTTGTACTCTCGATCTCAACAACCACATTTTCTTGATCAATCTCATACATATGCAGTTAGGTAGCTTCGATATCATAGTAGGCATGGATTTTCTTCGTGAAAATCATGCTGAAGTTGTTTGCTTTGATAAAATGATTCGCATACCTCTCCTTAACGGTGATCAGCTACATGTCTATGGCGAGACTCCCTCAAAGAAGTTGATGCTTATGTCATGTAACCAAGCGAGCAAGCATTTGTGCAAGCAATGCGTTGCCTTTCTAGCCCATATCGTGAACCCGGAGAAAGAAAAGAAAACTTGGAAAGATGTACCCGTTGTTTGTGAATTTTCTAAAGTTTTTCCTGATGATTTACCCGGTTTACCCCTACTCGTGATGTTGAATTCCGTATCAATTTGATTCCCGGTGCTACTCCCGTCGCTAAAGCTCCCTATCGCCTCGCACCATCCGAAATGCACGAGCTATCAAGCCAACTTCAAGAGCTTCTTGATAAAGGTTTCATACGCCCGAGCACTTTGCCATGGGGCGCACCCGTTCTTTTCGTGAAAAAGAAAGATGGGACGTTCCGAATATGCATCGATTGTCGTGAACTTAACAAACTCATGATAAAGAACCGCTACCCTCTTCCTTGAATCGACGACTTATTTGATCAGCTTCAAGGTGCTACATGTTTTTCTAAGATTGATTTACGTTCCGGTTATCATCAGTTACGCATATTGGAATAAGATATTCTGAAAACTGCCTTCCGTACTCGTTATGGACATTTCGAATTCGTGGTCATGCCTTTCGGTCTTACCAATGCACCCGCGGTCTTCATGGATTTGATGAACCGTGTGTGTAAAGCCTTCTTAGATCGTTTCGTCATTGTGTTTATCGATGACATTCTTATCTACTCGAAGTCGAGAGACGAACACGCGCGCCATCTCCGTTTAGTCCTTGAACTTCTCCAAGGTAATCGCCTTTATGCTAATTTCTCAAAATGTGAATTCTGGCTCGAAGAAGTCCAATTTCTCGGCCACATCGTTAATAGTCAAGGAATTCGTCGACCTGCAAAGTTTGAAGCTGTCAAGAGTTGGATTACGCCGAAGAATGCATCTGAAATTCGTTCCTTTCTTGGATTGGCGGGTTACTACCGTCGATTCATCGCCAACTTTTCGAAAATCGTCGTTCCGCTTACTGCTTTAACTCATAAGGATAAGCCTTTCGTTTGGGATTCCAAACAAGAGGAAGCCTTTCAAACTCTCAAGCGTATGCTATGCAACGCTCCTATACTTGCTCTTCCCAACGGAAACGACGATTTCGTTGTTTATTGCGATGCCTCTAATCTTGGCCTTGGTTGTGTTCTTATGCAACGAGACAAGGTTATCGCGTATGTGTCTCGACAACGCAAGATCCACGAGAAGAACTACACAACCCATGATCTCAAACTCGGTGCAGTTGTTTTTGCATTGAAGATATGGAGACACTACCTTTACGGTTCTAAGTGTACGGTCTTCACCGACCATAAGAGCTTACAACATATCTTTAATCAAAAGGAACTGAACATGCGCCAATGCAGATGGGTTGAACTTCTCAACGATTACGATTGTGAGATACGCTACCATCATGGCAAAGCAAACGTCGTAGCCGATGCTCTCAGTCGACGAAGCTATGTGTATAGTGTTCGTGACTCTCAAGCTTTGAATGATCTCGAAATCATGATCCGCTCCGCCCAGTTCGCTTGTTTTAACGAGAATACCCTAGAGGAAGAAATGAAATATGGTGCCGAAACTCAGCTCGTTGTTAAACCTGATGGTATCTATTATTATCTCGATCGTATTTGGATTCCCAGCCGTGATATTCGTCGTGAATTGTTAATGACCGAAGCTCATAAATCTCGATACTCCATTCATCCCGGAGCCGACAAAATGTACCAGGATCTTCGTCCTAAGTACTGGTGGCCGGGCATGAAAAAGGATATCGCCGTGTACGTTTCAAAGTGCTTAACATGTTCGAAGGTTAAAGCCGAACATCAAAGGCCCTCTGGCTTGCTCGAACAACCCGAGATCCCGATGTGGAAGTGGGAGAGCATAGCTATGGACTTCGTTACGAAACTTCCTCGCACTTCCTCTGGTCACGATAGCATTTGGGTTATCGTTGATCGTCTTACTAAATCTGCACATTTTATTTCCATACGAGAAGACTTTAAGGTAGAATGATTAGCACGAATCTATACCGACGAAGTCATATGTCGACATGGGATGCCTCGTGACATCATCTCTGACCATGACAGTTGCTTTACCTCACGTCTCTGGGAGACTTTTCAATCCGCCCTTGGTACTACTCTCAATCTTAGTACCGCTTTTCACCCTCAAACCGACGGTCAGACTGAGCGAACGATCCGCACCCTCGAAGACATGTTTCGTGCGTGCATCATAGATTTCGGTGGTAATTGGGATACGCATTTATCTTTAATTGAATTCTCATACAATAATAGTTATCACACCAGCATTCAAATGGCTCCTTTTGAGGCACTGTATGGAAGCACAAATCACCGGTCCCGAGCTGATTCAAGAAACGACGGACTAGATTCTCCAGATCAGAGACAATCTCTTGAAAGCTCGGAGTCGTCAAAGGAGTTATGCCGATAAAAGCCGCAAGCCCCTACAGTTCGAAGTGGGAGATCACGTTCTCTTAAAGGTTGCACCTTGGAAAGGAGTGATCCGCTTCCGAAAGAAAGGAAAGCTAGCGCCACGATACGTGGGTCCCTTTAAGATTCTGGAAAGAATCGGCAAAGTAGCCTATCGACTCGAACTACCGGTGGAACTTAATAACGCACATCCGACTTTTCACGTGTCGAACATCAAGAAATGCCTAGCTGAAGAAAATCTCCATGTCCCCCTTGAGGACTTGCTAATAAACGAGACTCTCCATTTCGTGGAAAAGCCTGTAGAAATCATGGATCGTGAAACCAAGAAACTACGGAGCTCTCGCATCCCTATCGTGAAGGTCCAATGGAAAGGCAAACGCGGTGCTGAGTTCACTTGGGAACTGGAAAGTGACATGAAGGCTAAATATCCGCATCTCTTTGTTACGGCCACTACTTAAATTTCGGGACAAAATTTTCTAAAGTAGGGGAGACTGTAACAACTCCAAATTTCCGTTGTTATTTATTTCCATGTCTTTCCATTTGTATCTATCACTTGTATTCCAAGATTTGGATTATGAAAAGTTTATGTTGATGGAATTATATTTTGTCACACCTATATCGCATTTAATCGCTTATTAACCGCTAATTCAACACAATTACAAGTAGTTATGCTACTATACGAGCCGAGTGTGTTATTGTTTAATAAACACTTGTGCCATCGCATCGCTTATCTCATCGCATCGCAAAACGCAGTTATGTGGAATTATGTTTTATATGTGTTATGTTTGATGATGTTATGGTTTACTATCGCTAAAACGCTCGCACGCTCTCTCTCATAACTCGCTCTCTCTAAATTCCATGGTAATATCATGCTTAACGCTTCGCTAAAACGCTTAATATAATTATCTAATACGAACCGAATCGCCAAACGAACACTTAACGCGAAATAATCGAACAAAACTTGGCCACTAGGTCAAGTTCGGCCGAACTTGTGTATCACAAGTTCGCCCGAACTTGTCTAAGCCTTTATAACGCTTCAGAATCCAACAAGTCCGCCCAGACTTGTCCCATAAACACAAGAAACAAGCAAGTTCGCCCGAACTTGTAGCAAGTTTGCCCGAACTGATACAAGTTCGCCGAACTTGATGTTTCCAGCTCCTTTTTCACCTCACCTATAAATACTCAGCTCCTCTCCTCATTTGAACTTGCTGCAAGTTCGCCCGGAGCTCCCCAAAACCGAAACCCTTTGTTTTCTAAGTAAGATTCAACCCGTTTTCAAGCTACAACAACGTGTACAATGATTTTGCACAAGGTTTCTACCTTCGATTTCGTCAAAACTTCTTCTGTTTACAAAAATCTTCATCTTTTTATGCAAAACTTTTTTTTTCACTTAGATCTAAGTCTAGATCTAAGTAAAACCTTTTAATCATCCATTTTTACACAATATTCGGACTAAATCAGGTATGTTTCGTTCACTTTGAAGTGGAACGAGGCGTTGTCAAGCTAGATCTCAGATCCGGAAGCACAGGGACGAAATCGTCACTTTGCACAAACTGGACTAAAGCGTTCGAACCTTCAAGTTCGCCCGGATTAGTCCGAGTTTCTGTAAAATGGCTAAAACTCGCTCCAAAAGACCTCTTCAGCCTTGGTTTTGCTCAGTAGCCTAAGGTTGGAGGGATGGACACTCGATTTCCTCAGCAAACGACGTGAAAACGCACAATTTGGATGCCAAAACAGTCAAGTTTGCTTGGAATACATCAAGTTCGCCTGAACTTCTCACCAGATTGGTGACCAAGTTCGCCCGAACTTGATCAACATTTGTCAGAAATCACACAAGTTCGCCTGAACTTGTACTGATTCCAAGGAATCAGGATAAGTTCGCCCGAACTTGTATCCCCCTTCATCAAACAGGACAAGTTCGCCCGAACTTGTCTAGTTTCTCAGGAAACATGACAAATTCGCCCGAACTTGTACATTCAGTAAGTTTAGTTAGTCAAGTTCGCCCAAACTTGTACCCAATGGTACAAGTTCACCCGAACTTGTCTACTGCTCCTTCACCCATTAACCGTTTCAGCAATTCGGAAGACAGATGCACTTCTGTTCGCTTACAGGCTGATCCGGCGCTCTCCGCAACTCATCTCAGATCCAGTCTCATCTCCCAATTCGCACCGACAGTGAGTATACTTGAACCCCTTTACGCTTAAACGCACTTTTGGGTGTCACATATGTTCGTATATCAAAATACATCACACAACTCAACTCTTATTCGAAATCCCGCTATTACATGACAATACGTGAAATCTGCTGAATTGTATGTATTACTTGATTGCTTGTACACCACCCTTAACATGATAGTATACTAGAGGTTGACCGCCACCCGGAGTCCCGGGTTGTTAAGGATCGCATTTTCATTTCTCATTTATTTTCTCTTTTAGGATGTGGACACTTGTTCGCATACCTGAATCAATCGCGATTTGTTGGTTTACTTGAATCCGAGTAGTTACATAGTTCACAACTCTTACGTATGTCATACGGTGTATGCTAAACGCTTTTATATCTATTATGTACGCAAACCTGTATGCTCACCTTTACTTAATTGTATTAACGTTTTATTTTAACATATGTGGCAGGTTGAGGACATTAGCTATGGATGCTTAGTTTAGGATTTCTTTCAGAATCGCGTTGTAATAAAATCTAGGGAAGATCGAACTTGAATTGTTTATTGAGATTGCTTAGTATTTTGTAACTTGTTTAAGGATTGTATGTTGATAGTATGGGATATTAACTTTTAAATGTTATCGCTTAAATAATGTTAAATTTCTCGTGAGACAATCTGGTTCGCCTAGTGCCACGCCCGGATGTTTCCGCCATCGGTTGGGGTGTGACAGCATGTATAGGGATAGGTTTACGTGTATAACATGATTTTGATGATTAAACTGATCCACATACTGTTATACATGTATTAGTAGTCAAGAAGTATGTTTAAAAGTTCATAAACACGTTTTTACAAAGATTGGAACGCAAACAGTTGAACTTACCGACATGGTCCAACCTCCTACTACACCAACACTTGTGAAAACTCTCATATGATCATCCAGATCAGCCAAACCATTGAACTTACCGATTTTTGGCGGTAACTTTTGTAAGGTCACCTAACCCAAGATCTCACTCAACAAAGACAACCAACAGGTGTGCGGAATCCACCTGATGATCAACCACCGTAGGATGTAGAATAAGAATGCAAGATTTATGCGAGAAATCAAGAATACACAGAGTATTCTTGATGTAGGAGATGAGTGACGTCACACACACAGAGTAGCCGCCAGACAAAACACACACAATGATTAGGGCACAGCTTTCCACAAAAGAAAACGTTGTCTTGTCTATTCCACATAAAGGTATAAATACAAGACAAACTCCGGACAACACATTGTCCATAGACAAAAGCCCAAAGCCCATACAAGAATTACCTTGGACTCCATGACATAATGGAAGTCCTGACAAAACATCAACACAAAACACGGACAAGAGAAATAATACATAAACCCTTTCTCTAGTCCTAAACTAAACCCCTGACCTTTGTCCTAAACATAAACCCTGACAAAGGCCTTGACACCAACTTGGACAAATTGCCCAAGGATAAACCTTGGACTAAATTACAAGACATGTACAATAAAGACCCTAACAATTGGAAGGCCTTGCACTTATCACCCAAAGTGCATTAACAAACTCCCCCTTGATCAGTGCATGGTCTTCATGTGTCTTGAAATCTTCATCCTTGCTTCGAATATTCGCTGCCTTCCTAGACTTTCTCTTTACTTGGACTTTGACTTTGCTGACCAGAATTGATACACAGTTACCCAGCGGAAGCCGCACTTACAGACTCCCCCTTACTGTTGCTATCAGTTCTGTGTGGCATCAATAATCTTAGTCACCGGAAACTGCGCTTATAGACTCCCCCTAGACTGATGATATCATGCCTGCTATCAACTTTGGCTGAGACTTGATCTTTCCGGCAGAGCACAATGATTTTCAACCCTTCTAATCAAAGACTTGTTGACGATCACTTAAAACCGCTTTGAGAAACCCAAAGAATCCAACATCAAACACTCTAGATCCTCCCCCTCAAACTTCTCCCGAATCAAATTAACCCGAACTGACCTACAAACAAATGTAAGAACATCGCTCGATCCTTGATCTTCAAATTGAACCGACAGAAGAACGAAATGTCAGATTTCCAATGCTCAACATTTAACGCTTTAAATTCTGCAAAGACATGAAGTTTGGTTCGATAAGTTAATAACAAACCAAACTCCAAAAATGTACATCCACCATGTTGATCAAAGTTTTCAACCGAGTGTCTGAAATCATTTCATCTCGAATCTTCAAGATCCAATCTTGTATCTTCACGAATCCACCAATTACCCGATGACTTTCGTCTCCGATCTCCCCCTTAATGTAAGAACCCCTATTTCGAGAATCCGATCAGTAACCCACTTAGAAGAGGGACCAAGAAGACTAATCTTCCCTACTCTAACCGGCATACGATAAAGGCTTAATCTTCAAGTAGTTGCTAAACGAACAATCAGCTTCATCACGTTAACACCTGATAAAACCTTGAACAAACTTGACGAAGCTCAATCAAACACATCAGCTCTAAAAATGCATCGTGTTTTGATCTTTTCGGTGCCGGTGAGACTAAAACTCATTTGATCTCACAATCGTAACCACGAACTTATTTACTTTCACACCACGAGCTTTTATAAATTTAAAAAGAAAATAAGAAGCGTTAATTTTTTACTCCCCCTTTTTCTTTGTAAACATTCAAAGTCCAATCAAGTCTTATTATCTTCACTACGATAATACTCCAAAATTGTTTCAAAAACTCTAGTAAGGACCAAATCCGAACACCGAGAATCTTGAAACGAACACCGTGGACCACCGTTACCGCGTCTCATCCGTACGAGCAAAAACCCTCTACTTAATCCGAACAATATAACCTAAGAACTAGTAATCTGAAACCGACGTCAAGTTTCCGAACTACACAAAATTCTGACGCTTAGCTAATTATCCGGTACCCCAGGTAACCCAGAATAACTAGAAAACCTTAGAACAGGTATAACTCAAAACTTCCGAACTACCCAAACTTCTAAACTTGGCTAAAAATCTGGTACCCCAGGTAACCCGGAATTCTAGAAAATTCAGAACTCGTAAAACCCGAAAGCTCTTGAAACCTCAGATCAGATCATCGAAACAGTACTTAGAATACAAGGAAATTCAGAACAAGCAAAGAAATTCGAATAAAACTCATAAATTTTAAAAATAACCCATAAATTTGGAATTATAACCACAAATTCGGAAAAACAAAGAAAATATTTTTTTTTGGCTCGGACGTTAAGTTAACAAAACTCGGACCTACTTGAACTTATATGAGACTCGCACCCTTGAACCTTATCTCAAACTCGGAATGAAGCAAACTTATACCTCTCACTCCAAGGAATTGAAACTCGGACAATGACAGAGGACTAAACTCGGACCTAAAAAGCTTTTATAAAACTCGGACTAAGTTAAAACTTATACCTTCGTGAGAGCTAAAACTCATACCTTATGAAAGCTAAAACTCTGACCTCACAAAAAACCATAAAACTTGTGGAGGATAAAACTTGGACTCTTGTATGGAGGATTAAACTTGGACTCTTGTATGGAGGATAAAACTTGGACACTTCTGCAGAGGATAAAACTTGGACACTTCTGCAGAGGATAAAACTTGGACTTTTTGTGTGGAGGATAAAACTTGTACACTTCTGCAGAGGATAAAACTTGGAGTTTTTCTGTGGAGGATAAAACTTGGACACTTCTGCAGAGGATAAAACTTGGACTTTTTGTGTGGAGGATAAAACACCGGACTAAAAACTCTGACTGAGGTAAACTCGGACCAATTAAACCAAAGGAGGAAAATTTGGACCAAGTTAGAAACTCGGACAAGTTTGAGTAACCAGCTTCTGGATTATCTCCCCAGTGTGACTTCACACTGGTTCACCGATATCCCAGAAACACAAACACTAAATTTAAAACACGGACTATCCTTCCAAAGATCAAACAAGGAATCTTTCACAAAACTCCAAGACACAGAATGAACACCATGAACACTCTGTGAAAACCCAGATGAAGATGAACACTAAAAATCACTAAACTACTCAAAATCCATCACCAAATCACTAGAAATGAATGAAGAATCAAGAATAAATCACAAAAACTCACTAAACAAACACTAAACCCTATTAAAGTTTGAACTTTTCTCACAAAAACCTTCAAACTAAGAAACACCTACAGTAGTATGAGCACACTGCTCTGATACCACTTGTAAGGCCACCTAACCCAAGATCTCACTCAACAAAGACAACCAACAAGTGTGCGAATCCACCTGATGATCAACCACTGTAGGATGTAAAACAAGAATGCAAGATTTATGAGAGAAATCAAGAATACACAGAGTATTCTTGATGTAGGAGATGAGTGACGTCACACACACAGAGTAGCCGCCAGACAAAACACACACAATGATTAGGGCACAGATTTCCACAAAAGAAAACGTTGTCATGTCAATTCCACATAAAGGTATAAATACAAGACAAACTCCGGACAACACATTGTCTAAAGACAAGGGCCCAAAGCCCATACAAGAATAACCTTGGACTCCATGACATAATGGAAGTCCTGACAAAACATCAACACAAAACACGGACAAGAGAAATAATACATAAACCCTTTCTCTAGTCCTAAACTAAACCCCTGACCTTTGTCCTAGACATAAACCATGACAAAGGCCTTGACACAAACTTGGACAAATTGTCCAAGGATAAACCTTGGACTAAATTATAAAACATGTACAATAAAGACCCTAACAATTGGAAGGCCTTGCATTTATCACCCAAAGTGCATTAACAACTTTTCCTTCTCTAAAGGCGCAAGAGCAATCTCAATGATAAACTTGGATTGCTCTGCTGCTGCAGAAGGCCTATAAACGACGATGTAATCGTACTCAGCCGAGGTGTTGTACGCAGTGCACGCCCGTGGCCCATACGCCTGATGATTTTTTGGAAGACGGCTAAACACTGAAGAACTGTTGCTTTCTTGATACGTTGGGTCTGGCTCACCAGTGTAAGTGTCCCACTCTTCATTCATATTGCCGGCTCTAGCCGGGTACTTATTGGAGTTCACTGATGTGACTGAGTGTGTTGGATTTCATAATATCTCCCAGTGTCCCTGCGCGTATCGCGTGTGGTATGGACACTTTGTCGTCTTGGCTATGGTTTGGTGTTGGTGTCTTCCTGTACGCTCGGAAAGTGCATGAGACGGCATGTGCTCGTGTTGAAGAGAATTGTAATCCAGCTGCTTGGACTGATGCGAACACCACTGGGGTTTTTTTGGCAACTACATTGATAATGTTTTTTTGGCCCCGCGTCATGGCTTCCTAGGGTCGTTCTTGGAGTGATGCGAAGGCCACTCGCGTGAACTCCCCTAGTCTCAGTGTATTCCCTATCAGCATACTCGTCAGTGGGGTGGCTTTGGACGTGCGCGTTGTCCGCCACCTGGCCTGACTTAGAGTGAAAACCGAGTGAGGAAAATGGAATGCTCTGATCTGCCATGAGATCAGATAATCAAAGCACAGAAAGAAGACGGAAAAGTGATTGTAAAAAATCGATGGGCGCCAATGAAGAAACACCAAGTTAATTCGGAGATTAGCTTGTGATTTTCGTCTGGTCCAAATAAGGTTAATCTTCTTTCATTCTTGGCAAACAGCTGCGACGATCATGCAAAACAATCAACACACAGTGAAGCTCGTTACAAGGAGGAGAATAAGGGGTTTTCCCTGTAACTACCCTCCGACGTGAGAATAATAACTCGCTTTGAGGATAAAAGTGTGCGTATTAAGTGAGAGAGCAAGAGAGCGATCGATAAACCTATAGCCGAAGTTATCTATTTATAGCCGAAGTGAGTAATGAAGGAGATGGGTTGATGGGCCTTAGGCCTGAGGGAGAAAACAAGGAATATTCTCTTTGTCTCCCCTGTCACGACCATTAGTGTTGACAGGTGAGGACGTATTTAGCGCGCGTTGAATGGATCCACGTGGCCTGACGATTGTCCTTATTGTCTGGTTTGGCATCAGCAGTTAAATAGAGATCATTGAGCAGTGGTCGACGCACACTGATTGGTGCCGCGTACGTGTCCTTATGTACTTCCTTTCTCCAGCACGATTTCTCATCGCGCAGCATTACGGAGTACAGCTTGTCGTGCGCTCATTGGTCTACTGCTCTGCCAATCGTACCATTTGTACTGTCCATCACTGCGCTTCTTGGTATACTGCTCAGTCAAGTGTTGGATTTGATTTATTCTGAGTATGGCCTCGCGCCGGAGGTTAACTCGTGTAGTCGGCGTAAGATTAGGGACCATACCCTTCAGGTGTTGGATTTCGTTTATTCTGGGTATGGTCTCACGTGCGACCTGAGGTTAACTCGTGTGGTCGGCGCAAGATTAAGGACCATACCCCTTCATTACATAAATTAGTTATTTTAAAAAATAAATATTTAAGTAAATAGGTAACGATTAAAAAATTATTAAGGTGAAGTGAAAACTAGTGAAACCAGAATAGGGTAGAGTGAAAGTGATGTGTTGATGTGTCTGTGAGGTGGCAATAGCTTATGATGTGGCAGTTAAAAAATGAAACCATAACACTTGTTCTTAATAAAAGAGGAGGAGAGTTATGCTAATTCTTTTAGAAAAGACCCAAAATGAAGATGGCATCAAATTCAATCTACGGATCCAGAAAACAAGACAAGAATGATTGATAGGTAAACCATATATTTGATCATATATATTATACAGTTTGAATACATGATACAATAGGAATAGGAATAGGAATTTGGGTATACACACTTTCGAGACTTCTATTGTGTTCTCCATATATGGCATACCATATATGATGCACTGAATTCAAAAGCAATTAATTTACATTTAGTAGTAGAAATCCCAACATAAAATATATAATCAACAAAGGCTACATCCATATATACCTTATTTCCATAAACTCCTTTCATCATAAAACCCTTCATAACCATGTGCCAATGTAATTCATTTGTGTTCAAGCACATCCTCCTGAAGCAAACCCAATCTTTCTAGCACCCACATCATACACAACAGCCTGTGTCTTTTGCTGAGTATTCCCCCATATACCAATAGTAGAATCATCGCGATTTGGCGCGAAAGCTAAGCACACTTTACTAACATTAAACGCATAAAATGTCCCTAAAGCTGGAACATTCACATATGTGTCACCACCCCAAAGCACACCAATCTCTGGTACATTAACCTCCTGAAAGTTGCTTAGATCATAACATGTATCAAATATGGATACTGGATCAGTTAACGGGTAGTCTGTCATTTGCGCCCTAAATGCGTCCCTTAGAGCTGAGTATGCGGTAGGAGGGAGCCTAGTGATCACGGTTCCTGAGTCTATAATCATACCCGATGTCTTAAACACCGTTGGACTTATTGCTAGCTTAGTTCCATCAACATACATGGCTAAAAGTTCAAGACCATATAAAGATCCTACTGTGGAGAATGGTGTGTACTTAACATTGCTAGGAGTTCCACTATTTCCTAACATTAAGTAACCGGTAGAGCAAGACAATAAGAGAAAACTTTCCCATATTTGCTAGCGGCCTGTGACACAAGAGAAAGCTTGTCTTGGCCAAGTCCTAGCAGCCCAGCCACACCACGAAAGAGTCCTTCGTTGTCTTGGCCACACCCAAAATAAAAATCACTAATCATATCTTCTGAAGTATATCTTCTGAAGTAATTGTAAGTTTCTCTTTTCCAAAGTAGCCCTGCGAGAATGATCCATCCCCATATTGGATAGCGTAGGCACATGTCGATGAGACGCAACCAGGTAAGAACCCCGTTGCAGAAGTGAGCCATGAGCACTCAGTTGAGGTGCATGAAATGCTGGTATAGGTGGTTGACATTGAGGGTGCAAATATGGGTTCTTGTTGACTATAGCAATACCCCTCACATGGCTCACACTGGGTCCAGGTTAGGTCACTCCCGGTGTCGAAAACCAGTGAAAGGTCTTTTCTCGGGGTGCCTAATCCAACTGTTACAAAGTAGTTACCACTTCCGAGAGTTCTACCGGATTTTGCAGGGAGGGTGGTCTTGGAGTCTAGTGTGCTGTGTTTGCCTGTGTTGATTGTTAACCTAGCCCTCAGTGAGTCAATTCTTGATTGATCTTGGTTTAGGATTTCTTCCACAGTCAACATGTCTTTACTGAACTTAGAACATGGTCCTTGTTTGTGAACTACTTCCAGTGATCCCCTTTTCTTGTCACCTGGTTCAGAGATTTTGTTTTTTTTAGAAAATGTTTGGAACTAATTTGAAATCATATTGCATACCTATTGAGTTAAACCTAAAATTGTATATTAGCTCAGAGAAATTGTATCTCTCTCTAGATCTGAATCTAAATTTGTAGAAGTAGATTCGTCAATATCAGCAAATTTATTTTGCTTTGTTTTTTTTTTCTGTTACAGTTTTTTTTTTAAATGGCAACTATTATTTTCCTACTTTTACACCAATTAATTTTCTCTTTTTTCCCAGATTTAAACCTGTTAAATTATAATTTGTGTACTCATTCTAAATATATTATTATATATATATAGTGTTGATGAATAGTAACTTTATTTTATAATAATATATAGTTTTTTATTATTATATATATATATATATATATATATATAATATTATATATATATATATTATTTACTTTAATTACATATTTTTAATTTTTTTTCTTTCTAAAAAATATGTATTTCCTTTATCATTTATTTAATAATTGTTTTTTCTTTTTATAGAACATATTTTAATTTATCAATTAATTTGATATTTCTTTAATAGTTTACGTTTATAACTTTTTTCTAAAAACTTAAATACGTTGTTGTGCTTAATTTTTTTCATGACATTCCGTTAGAAGTTTTGTTAAAAACCGAAGTTGTATTCAAAATAAAGTATTTATTTGGTATCATAAAAAATACGATAATAAACTAAATCGTTCTAATGGTATGGTTTTCTAAATAAGTGTTTTATTTTCAAATCACATTTATTTTAAATTATGATTTGATCGGTTTCGTCGCACGTTGCGACGTAAAAAAAATTAGTTTTAATAAAAGGTAAAAATATGACATCATAATGTTCATGAGTAAAACTAAAACCATGTTTTGATATGCTACTTACGTAGTTACGTATAGGTTGTTAGAATTTCGTATATTTTTTTATCAGTCTAGAATATACTAAAATATTTGTAAGTTCAATAGTATTGTCAGTCTAGAATATATTGAAATATTTGTAAGTTCAATACTAAAATAACTAAAATCGGCTGAAAACTGTTGATATTATTTTCGGATATAAATGTATATATACTTTCATTAAGACAATGATATTTTATAACGAAACTAGTTTATAGTCTCGTGTGTTACACAGGTTGAATGATAAAGATTGGTTGTATTGGAAGAACATAGTAATTACAAAATTTAAATTATTCTTGATATTACACATGGTAAATATAAATTTTGATATAAACACATATTACTCTAACATGTACTATACATACCAAGTTAAAGAGAATATAACATTATTCACTATATATGATGCATTTAAAGTAATACTTTATATTTATTTGTTGCTTTAGTAATAATAATTAAATTTATATATTTTGTTATGATACCTAAAAGAATGCGAAGTAAAGTCTTAAACATCTTTATCATGGGGAATGAGATAAAGTACAAAAAAAAACTCATAAACACATAAAAGTTTCTTTAGAATTTTGAGATGATAATGAGAAGCTCTTAAATCTTAATTGAAATGGAGTTGGTGCCGAGGAAGATGGATTGTGGTGGGTATATCTAATTATAATAAAAAATTTCAGTTAATGTCATATAATATTCAGTCTTTCAATTCATTAATAATATTATTATCTATTAATAAAATTTTGTTTGAGTTAATAGATAAATTCATCCATTCAATTGAAATAATCACTTCATTAATAATATTATTATCTATTAAAAAAATAATATTTTTAGTAAAGTAACACCATGTTTCTTAGATAATAATAATTAAATTTTTTCAAAGGTAAACATATCATTTAATTATATTTATACTTGATTTACGCAAAACAGATAAAGTAATTAAATTAAACCATATCTTATCCATTTTAAAAAATAATAAAATCAAAGATAATTTATATATTATTTAATCATAAATTAGAATTAGATATTAATGAATTAACAATATCATTAATAAATTAAAGGAGAGAATGTCATGTGGTATTATTTGGAGTCTTTTATTAGAATTGTATATTTATATTTATTTGTTATTATATGTTTAGAAGTATCAGATTAGTAGATATTTATTAATAATATTATATTAAGTTGATGGAGAAAATGTCATGTAACATTAGATGAACTCATTTATCATATTAGATGGTATGTGGTATTAGAAAGAGTCTTTTATTATAGTTAGATAAATGATAGTAGGTCTCAAGTGCTCTAGTGGTGGCCACGAGTATTTAACTTCTACTTATGGTGGGTCCGGGTGGGTTTTCCTCTTAAGGTCTCAAGTTCGAGTCTTGGTGATAAGGTTTTTCATTAAAGGGTTTAAATTGGGGATCTATTATGCGAGGGGGCTCTCTAGTACTGATTCGGTTAAGACAACGTATGCTATACCTTCCGACATTCGCGAATAATTTACACCTTTCAAAAAAGATAAATGAGAGTAGGTTGTTCTCCTGGCTCTAGGGCATTTATGACTTGATGTTGATATTCATGAATTAAACAAACTAAGCCACAAAACAAAACAAAAAAAAAACAATTTTGACACAAAAATTAAGCAACAAAACAAAAGGCAATTTTGTCATACTCTACTAGTGACAATATACTATGTCCCATGTGTTTATGATATTTTTATATGATGTGGTTTTGTTATAAAATTATAGTTTTAATAAGTAAATGCAATATCAATATCTTTATAGTTTCTGTGCTTGAAATCTTAAGCCAGTTATTAGTGAATCACCCACGTATAAGTATATATAACACAAAATATAAAACTAGAATATGAATGAAGATTTCATCTTCTTGAATAATATATAAAAACCACTTTAAATATTATGTATAAGAAAATACGAAATAATATAAAAAATAGATGTTAGACTTTAATAAAATAAAAATGATAGATAGTTATTCTATAAAGGTTTACTTGATAACAAAGGTGTAAAAATATATATCTTATAATTCACATCTATAATAACATGTTAATCAATTAGTAACAATATAAAGACTATGGAGACCTTTTATGAATTACAAACATAAATAATCTTGTAAGATTGATAATGATTAAAATGTCATAGTTTATTAAGAAAATATGAATTGTGTGTTTGACCTATTAAATAATAAAACTATTTTGTGAAACATTTAAGATATATATAAAAACTTATAGTTTAATTGAAAGGAAGAAACTTATAGATATATTTCTACATCCTTTTAAAATTCATATAATATATACATATTTCTTTTAAAATTCATATTATATATATATATATATATATATATATATATATGTGTGTATGTGTGTGATAGCATTGAATTCATTATTAAGGAACAACAAAAAAGTAGAAACCACTAGGAAAAACATGTAAAAAGAACTCAAACAAAATTGATTTTTACAGAGTGAAAAAGTATTTTTTACTAAATGGTTTCTGCAGTTTTTCTCTATAATACGTGTATGTGTAGAAGCCAGTTTCATAATAAAAAAAAAATAACAAATGATTTTTTCTTTTGAAAAAAGCTTTAAAAACAGTAAAGAATAATTTTTTATTTAAATAGTTTCTACATGTGTTTATATGAAAAAACTCTGAAAAGAATATATGAAAATGATTTTTTTTATCTATGTAAAGATAAATTTTATGAGCTTTTAACATTAAAACTAGGTTTTTCGATTCCTCATTTATTTTCCCAATTGAACCACTCTCTCTCTCTTCTCTCTTTCTCTCTCTAAATATATAGTTTTTAGGCATATATATAATCTCTCTATTTAAAAGCTCTTTTTTTTATAGTTCAACTATCTAGCTTTCTAAAATAAAGCTTAGGTTTTTGACGTTCTATTATCATATCATTACAAAAAAAAAAGTTGGCTAAGTTTCTTGTGGACATCAATTTTTCTAACAGGGTACTTACGTGCGTAACGTTAAAAAAACTAAAAATGTATAAAAATGTACGATGAACAAACATAATGAGTGTTTTGATATCATATTCATGTTAAGATTTTTAATAAACATAATAATATTGAGAGTTAAATGCTTGGTTGTTCCTTGTGGTTTTTAAAATTGCAGATTTGGTCCTACTGGTTTACTAATTACATGCGTGGTACCAAAACTTGTCAAAAATGAACTCGCTTGGTCCCCAGCCCTAACATCAGTTAAATATCTCAGTTAAAACATCTCATATGCTTGACACATGAGGGTAATTTGGTCATTTCAGTCCAACCCATTATAATAAGAGATAAATAACCTGGTTGGTCTCACCCCACCCCACCCCTTCTTTTTCCCCAAACCACCACCACCATCTCATCTCCTCCACCACCACCACACCACCACCTCATCTCCTCCATCTCCACCACTGAACTCCCACTCAAACCTGATTTCTATTAATGCATTCTGATGTTCCAACACATTGTATTATTATTATAAACGGTTTATCGTTGTAGGAGGAATTTGTTCTGCTATTTTACAGTGTGATACATAATAGCTGATATTAACTTTTTACTAAAAAATGAGTGTTTGGAAACATTCTTGAGCTTTTGTGTAATGTCATGTCATCAACAGGTTATATATTATGGCCAAACTTATAAACATTATCCAAGTATTTGAATAGAAATCAGAACACAGGGAACAATGAAGCACTGACAGGTTCAAGTTTCATAGTGGACTAATGTGTAGAGGTAAGATAAGAAAGAGATTATATGTTCAAAAGAAGACGCATAAGTTGTGGATTATGATGTTCCTACAACTATATACTGTTTTGTCTATATACATACAATACTCTTGCATATTTTGTAGCTGTGAATTTTTTAAAAAAAATTTTTGTCTTACAATGGTGATTAATTTGGGAAAACATGTATAAACACAAACGAGGAGTTCTAGCTGCTGGTTATGCATTCAGATTTGAGTGGGAGTTCAGTGGTGGAGATGGAGGAGATGAGATGGTGGTGGTGGTGGTGGAGTAGATGAGATGGTGGTGGTTGTTTGGGGAAGAAGAAGGGGTGAGGTGGGGTGGGACCAACCAGGTTATTTATCTCTTATTATAATGGGCTAAACTGAAATGACCAAATTACCCTCATGTGCCAAGCATATGGGGTGTTTTAACTGAGATATTTAACTAATATTAGGGTTGGGGACCACACGAGTTCATTTTTGACAAGTTTTGGTACCACGCGTGTAATTAGTAAACCACTAAGATCAAATCTGCAATTTTTACAAACCACAGGGACCAACCAAGCATTTAACTCTAACATTGATATAAATGGGATCATTCTTGAAATCCTGATGTCACATGATAACCATTTAAAAAAGGCCTCATTGTCTTATAGTCACTGTTGATTATAATAATTGATATGTATTATTAGATTATATTAATTGATATGTATTATTAAAAGGATAAATAGAAAGAAAAAAATTTATTTTTTGCTAATATTGGTTAGACCGTACGTCTCCATCACGTCTGTAAGGAGGCCGTCTATAGCAAGCTTTTCTGATGTGGATCAACGTGGACGGTGAGGTGGAATTAGAGAGAGAGGGGAGCGATTTGTGGCCAAGGGACTACCCATGGAACAAAGAGATGCGGATTGTGAGAGGAGAGGTGGGCCTTGGCTAGGGCCCCCCTTGCAGGAGAAGGGGTTGGAGAGACGGCCACCATTGGAGATAATCTTAATGGACGTGTGTGGACTAAGGATTTTCTAGACATTGTGTGGATATCCATGGACCATGGCCTCAAGCTCCCAGGAATATCCTACTCTTCTAGTGGTGGGTTGCTGACCTATCTAGGGTCCAATTTCACTCCTGTCATGAAAGTGATTTTGAAGGAGACTAATGTTTTGATAAACTCTTTTAACTCCTTGGAACATGTACTATACATTAAATTTTATTAGATCAATAATAAACATCGCAACTACATTGATAATGTTGTTTTGGCTACAAGAATTCCATATTGCATATTAAATCCAATGTTAGATTATCTTGTGAAAATTCAGACTGAGAGTGAAACTTGCTATAATATGAGGGTTTTACCTTTGTACCATGAAGGATTAAGAGTTTGCTATGGTTCGAAGCAAATTGCCAACCAATTCAAATTCAGATTAGAATGTCAAATCGAATTTGTATTTATGATTTTTCGTATGATTTTATTCAAATATTGACATTCAAATTACACATATTTTTTTGGCTTTATTATAATTTATAAATAATATATTAGTTTTACAAACATGGGATTCTTGATCCATTTTAATATCATATTTGGCTTACTCAATAATTTTCCCATCTTTTTAATATCATAAAATAATAAATGATAAGATTTGTTGTATTCGAAGAATAAAATAATTACGAAATTTGAATTATTCTTAGTATTGCACAATAAAACACATATTACCCTAATATGAACTATCCATACCAAGTTAAATAGAATATAACATTACTCGCTATAAATGACACATTTAAGCAAATTCTTTATATTTATTTGTTACTTTAGTAATAATATATATATATATATATATGTATATATATATATATGTATATATATATGTATATTTATTTATTTATATAATAAATAAATTAATATATTATGTTATGATACGTAAAGAACGTAAAGTAAATTCTTAAATATCATTATTATCTTGGGGAATGAGACGAAGTAGAAAAAAAACTGTTAGACGAAGTAGAAAAAAAAACTGCTAAACACATAAATGTTTCTTTAAAATTTTGTGATGATAATGAGAATGATCCTAAATCTTAATTGAGGTGGAGTTGGTGGCGATGGAGATAGATTGTGGTGGGTATATCTAAATATAATAAAAGATTGCAGTTAATGTCATATATATTCTCTTTTTCAATTCATTAATAATATTATTATCTATTAATTAAAATTTGTTTCAGCTAATAGATTTAATAGATAAATTCTTCCATTCGGTTGAAAGAATCACTTCACTTCAATATTTTTAATATATAAACTCAAATCCGAGTGTTCTACATAATTTTGTTTTTGTGCCGTTGACATGAAATATTAAAGCATATAATTAAAAAAATAAAATTTTTAATTACATAACACCGTTTTTCTTATATAATAACAATTAGTTTTTTTCAAAGGTAAACATATCATTTATGTATGTTTTATGAAAAACAGATAAATTAAATCAAACCATATGCTTATCCATTTTAAGAAATAATAAAATTATAGATAATTTATATATTATTTTATCCATAAAATAGAATTAGATATTAATGAATTAATAATACGAATGAGAGAATTTCATGTGGTATTATTTTAAGTCTTTTATTAGAATAAGATATTTATATTCATTTGTTATAATATGTTTAAAAATATTAGATTATTAGATATTTATTTATATTATTACTAAAGTGATGAAGAAAATGTCATGTGACATTAGATGAACTAATTATCATAATTAGATGACATGTGGCGTTAGAAACACTCTTTTATTATAATTAGATTGTTTTGTAACAGTGATTTTTAATATTTTATAAATATAAAATGTGGTTGGATGATTTAAATGATAAAAATTAAATAGATTATATAAAAAATAGAAGGTATCAAAGAAATCCAAATTTTAGTTTTCAACTTTATATATATATATATATTATATATATATATATATATTATATTATATTATATGGGGCATTATAGAGAGAAAACTCACATAAGTTACAAAAACTCAAGAAAATGTTACGTAACATTTTTTTGTAAAAAAATTAGGGAATGTAAATAACATGTTATTGAACGTTATGTAACAAAAAAAAGCGCCGAAGGGATTTTTTATAAAAAATTTAAAATTTCAGTTTTTTTATATATATATGCTAAAATTGAATTTTTAAAATTTTTTTATAAAAAAATCTCTTTGGCGCTTTTTATTTTGTTTTGTTACATAATGTTTGATAACATGTTATTTACATTCCCTAATTTTTTTTACAAAAAAAAATGTTACATAAGGTTTTCTTAGGTTTTCTCTCTATCCCTGCCCTATATTATATATATTATATATATATATATATATATATATATATATATATATATATATATATATATATATATATATATATATATAAAGTGTATCGTAAAAATAGCTTAACGTACGAACTGTACGCGATACCATTTTCGCATGTTATAAGACAGTATTGATGAAATCGCATGTTGGAAGTTTTTGATGAAATCACATGTTGTACAAAACAATCAATTTCGCATGTTGTATTTTTGAAACCACCAAAATTGCATGTTGAAAATACAATCGCGTATCATCATACGTTAAGTGCAATTGTACGTTAACCTACCTCTATATAATATATAGTTGCAATTTAAGTTAACTAAATTATGCTAAATAATATTTAAAGGACCAAATACACTTTAACTGAATTAACATATTCTAATTACATAAATAAAATTAAACCCAGTTGAAAACATTAGTGTTTTATGAATTAAAATTTATAACTATCACGTCAAAGTTCGTTTTTATAAACATATCTTAACGACTGTATACGTTAACATGTTGTGTTATATTTTTTTTTCCAACTTGTATAATACACGGGTTTTATAAGATGTGATTTGATTATACCAAGTATATAACATCATATTTATACAACCCATGTAACACACGAAATTCTAACATAGTGTGTAGTCAACTCATGTAATACATAGGATTCTAAACCCTCTCTCTCTCTATATATATACCATGATAAATAGTACCTCACTCAATAACATCAACCTATGTGTTCATAAACATTCTCTAACGTTTTATCATAACACTAAGCTTAGGATCTCATGTATTACGCGTGTTGAATAAATGTAATTTTATATACTTAGTAATCAGAAAGTTATATCTTTAAAAAGACCTATGTATTGTATAGGCTAAACAAGCTCGTAAATTATACGAGTTGAATAAAATATAATGTAATATGTTAACACATACAGTCGTTAAATTATGACTTTAAAATAATGAACTTTGACATGACAATATAAATTTTGTTAATTCTATTTATAAAACTTTTTTTTTCAGCTTGTATTTTTCTTATGTAATTGATAAATGTTAATTCAGTTACAGTGTACTAATCTTTTAAATATTCTTTTAGCATAGTTAATTTCACTTAAATTGCAATTATAAATTTGTAAATACATATAAAAAGTTAAGAACCAAAAGTTAGTTAATGTATGATAATTGTCTGTAGCTAAATAATAAGAACCAAATATATAAGGGAAGGTTAACGTACAATAATTGCTTAACGTGCGAAGCATATGCAAGTAAATTACACGTCATAATTTACAAGCCATAATTACGTATGACCAAAAAAATCACACATTATTAAAAAAACAAAATCATGCATGGTCAGAAACCCTAATTATGCATGTTGTAACATAATCATGCACACTTCGCACGTTAAGGACTTTTGTATTTTAAACTTTTTCTATATCTATATCTATATATATGTATATATATATATATATATATATATATCCTTAATCATTATTATTTACAGGAGAGAAAAAATACAGAAAAATCATTTTTAACGCTCTAAAATAATGGCATGTATCCTATTTTAGTTGTTTATTAAATAGTATAAATATAAATTTCATTTTATTTTTCTTTAATAATTTGGTTTATTAACTTTTTTCCTAATTTATTCTATGCACTTATCAAGATATCATGATAGGAGGTTCTCACCTTTCATTTGAATACACATGACACTCATGCACAAACATACATAATGCATACAAATATATATATCACACACATAATTGTCTATTGTTTCATATTAGTTTTTACTCTGGTTGAAATCAGGTCATATAATAAAATATTCAAAACTATATTGAATTTGAAATACATAACAAAATTACATCAACCACTATTGGAAATGAAAAAATGCATATGATATTTAAAAGTATCATTCGCTTGCTCTCTATGAGTTTAGCGGTGATATTGACGAATGAAGTTGATATTCACACACTACTATCCTCTATCTTTCTCTATACATACATAGCTACATATAAAGAGAGATATAGTGAAAAGTATGTGAAAATAAGATTTAGAGGTACAAGAATAGTGGAAGCTTTGAGGAATCAGTTGTTTGACTAGCTTCTGTTAAGATTGATTGATGGGACTTTAACACTAGTTTTAATTTATTTTATTTTATTATATTGTGTTTAAGTTATTGGGCCTTAAGCAATTTAACTTAACATAGGTTAATTTTTTTTATTTGCTTACTTGGGGGCTTAATTATGTATGTTAGATTTTTTATATTAAATGTATGGGTTTAAATAGGATTGATTCTTTATATTAGATTTCTATTTCTAAATTCTTAAATTAAATTTTTCGGGGTTGGTGTTATTATTGGAATTGGTGTCATGAGGGTCGATCAGGATTTTATCGTATATATACTAGTAAACGAATTCATCTCTCCAATGCGTGTGTATAGAGGAAAAAGAAAGTTGGGGAAAAACCAACCTTTAGTTGAGGGGTTGCAGATAGAAGATGGTAAGAAAGAGCTTAGTTGGAGGGTATGATATTGGTGTGCTTCTTCACTTGACTCTACATGAAACTCTTTTTTTGCAACAGCCAAAAGAAACAAAAGAGAAAAAGAACAAAGAAGCAAGACAAGAGAATTCAATGGCAACATTTCTCCTTTGTCAATAATGCTTCTCTAACCTTTACACCCTATTATTTATAGCCAATATACCTCGTATTTTCAGACAATTTGTTAGAAAAATAATGTAAAATCGTTTTCGACAAATTATAATAATAATAATAATAAAATAATAATAATATAAAATAAATATAATAAAAAAAATATCATTATATTTGATTGAGCCATATGAGGTAATGGGCGTTGGATATCCATGATAATTAGTTAAAAAAATTATTTATTAAAAACTGTTTCAAAAAATAATAATCAATTAATTAAGCAAATTAATTAATAAAATACAATGGAAAATAAAACAAGTGATCAACAATAAACGAAACCCGACAGGATCCGGTTACATAAGAATACGAGCACAATGATAAAATTATCTAACTACTGATGAGAAAGATATACCTTGGCTAATAACTAACTGGTTGAGACACCGAGGTTCAACGGACGCACGCTAGTGAAACGATCTACGAAAAGCAGGTAGGCGGCAATGATTAGTGATTGTGGGTGTTTCAGAGAGTTTTGTGCAATCTCGGTCACCCTTAATGCAAGTCCGTGCTCTCCTTTATATAGATCTTGGAGATCCATGCATTTGTGACAAGTGGCGGACATGCACGCATTAGTTCGACAAGTGTTGGGGCAATACGTGCATGTGCGACAAGTGTCGAACCAATGCGTGACATGTGTCGAGACAATGTGTGCATGCGTGACATGTGTCGAGTGTAACAACCCGACTTTTCGGTAGTTTCTCTTATTACCGTCTGTTCCGCTTTGTAATCACTTGTACTCCGAGATTCGATAATAGCAAGGTTAACTATTTTAAAACGCATTTAATTTTCGCTTATTTATCGCATTTACACGCTTATCAACTCAAAACGCTCAACACGAACACAAACTCAAACACGGTTTTTAATGATGAATTATGTTATGCAGTGTGATATGTGTATACTTGAATTACTTGTTTATATGTTTTATACTCACTCAAAAACGCTCTCACACTCGCACAAACTTGATTTATCGCACTAAAATGCAACACAACGCTTAATGCATCGCTAAATGCTAAACACAGTTAACTAATACGAACGAAAACACTAAACGAACAGCCAACGCGTGAATTGGAAACGATTCGTACGAAACTGGCCAATTCGTACGAACTGCTCAATTCGTACGAATTGCCCAATTCGTACGAATTATCATCCAAACTCTTCCTCACCTCCTATAAATACCACACTTGCATAACACGCACTCCTTTTGATGCCATTCGCACGAAACGCTCACTAAACCTTCTCCTCTTTTTTTTTTCAAGTAAGAAACAACAATTTTCACACAAACCACAACGATTTCCACAATGATTTTACACAAGATTATCTTCGATTTCACCTAAACTTCTCAGTTTACGAAAATCTTCATCTTTTTCAATAAACCTTCTGATTTTTACCTCGGATCCACACTTAAAACGAGTATATTGGGCTTAGCCTTGGCTTCCCAAGTTAGAAATCTTGTTATTTCAACTCACCAAGTGTGTGAACCCAAGAAAAATTTTTTAAACATTCATTTTTACACTAAAACGGACTAAAATCGACATATGTTTTGTTCACTAGACAGTGGGACGAAACGGTGTCAAAACCTGCCTGAAATGGACTCGAAATCATATCTGTTCCAGGCGAAAACTCAGTTCCGGACGCACGAAGACGCTAGACAGTCAAGTCGTGCGAATCAGACTAGCTCATACGAATTGACCAATTCGTACGAATCAGTCCTAATTCTCACAAGTGACTAAACTCACTCCAAAGACCTCTCCGGCTCTAGGTTTGAACAGTAGCTTAAGGCTGGAGGGATGAACACTCGATTTCCCGAAGAAAGACGCGAAAAACACTCGATTTTGGACACAAAATAGTTAATTCGCACAAGGAATCAATTCATACGAATTGATCAAGTTCGTACGAATTGACCCATTCGTACAAACTTGTACAACTCATACGAATTGACTTGTTTCTCGCACACGACACTTCGTTTCGACCGATTCAACACTGTGGAAGACTGATGCACTTTTGTTCCCGCTTGCAGGGTGACCCGACACTCTCCTCGTTCTCCTCCGCTCGTGTTTACTGCTTAAACACGCACTGTGGGTATACTTGACTCCTTTTCGCTTTAATGCACTTTTGGGTGTTACATACGTTCTCTATCAAAAGGTCATTACACACAACGCTAAAATGCTTTAAAACGCAAAACCGCTCTCGTATAACTATACGTGAAACGCTGAACTGCTATGTGGTGTTTGTATGCCTTGAGATTTGCCTACCACCCTTAACATAATAGCAGCTATAGGTTAACCCGCCACCTGTTGGTTCGGGGGTTGTTAAGGCTCGCTCTCGCTTTACTTACTCGCGGTCGTGTTGGTTAGCTTGTTTCGGTGTAGATAACATAGATGTTCCCATGACTACGTTAGTACATGCTGGTTTCGCTAAACGCTTTACTACTACTATACTAAACCTGTGTACACACCTTTACATTATTGTATTGACTTTTATTTTAACGTATGTGACAGGTTGATGGATTATCTGCTGCAATTGGATTAGGCTTTAGATACTCGCTTAATCTAGTTGATTATTGTATGAATATTTGTTTAATTTTATGGGAAATTGAACCTTTCTAAATATTTCATTTAAATAGTCGTTATGGATTTTCTTGAATAATATATTCGCTTAGTGCTGCATCCCGATGATTCCGCCATCGGTTGGGGTGTGACAGATTGGTATCAGAGCCATAACTATATGGAATTAGGTAGAGCTGCATGATTTCGTTATAGTCTATAGTCTAAGTACCAAAACAGACCTCGCAAACGAACCGAACCATTCCATACGAATCTGCGGATTTGTGCGAATTGCACAATTCGTACAAATTGCACCCTTTGTATGAATTGGACAGATTTTTGATTTAAAAACCGATTTTTTCCTATTCTGCTTCTGATCTAGCTCTGTTAACTAAACTATATATGCTTTTCCTAAAGCAACCACAATACACGCTTGAAAACGCTCGTATAACACAAATAAGTGATTGTGTCAAGATTAGGTGTGAAAACCGAGAACTCTCGATAAGATCGCTCATTCCGCGTATTACTCTGCACGAGATTCAATCGTTGAGCTAGGAGTGATATCCATATCTCAACGGAAATCTTTATCTCTATCTAGTGGAACTCCCGACTTGTTCGGTGAGAACAACCACTGTTATGGTACGAAGTTGTTAAGTTAGGGGTGAAACCCACACCTTGATAACTAGTTCCACTCTTCGATTCTAACTCTCACCAAGGTCTTGATCGTTTCATGACTCAGAACGCGTAGTAACTGGAAGGATAAATGCTGAGGCATGTCTATTAGGCCAAAGCGATTGTCCAAACTCAAGGGAATGGTCGCATCACCTTGGGTAGTCGATGTCTCAAAACCCAGGACGCTCCGTTGATTTTAAGCCTACAATCGTCTCTTTTATGCATCATCGAATTTTATTACGTTTATGTGTTTTAAATTGTGAATTTTAAAGTTTTGCACTTTATTGATTTCTCGATTTATCGCTTTTCGCTCTATGAACGTACGAACAACTCGTACAGCTCTTGCAATCTAAAACACTAACTAACCAAGAACAAACTAAGACGCACCACTCTCTTACACACATGTCCTCATGCGCAGTATTACTCGCTTATACTACGTAATATTACGCTTATCTCGTACGCGTTACGCATAATTGAATGAAGATGAATACATGCAAAATATGTGAATTATGTAAATACGTGCAAAATACGTGATTACGTGCTTATGTGATTATGTGTTTATGTGATTACGTGATTTTGTGCCTTGTGTGAATAATAATAATAATAAAATATATATTGTATAAAACGCAAACAAAACAACGCCGACAAATGAATCGCCTCTCTCGTGGCGAAGGTGATTCCTCAGATCGTCAGTAAGAATCAAGCTGTCAGCAGCAACTCATCCGTTGACTCCAAGAACGATACGTTGAAAACTTCATTCAACTTCATGTCACACCCCGAACCTCAGCGGAATAAGAGTCGGGGCATAATTGGGTTATCACCAAAGCTCATGATGTTTACTAAATGTTTCATATTTATTAAATTCAAATTACAACTTAAATAGTCAAATCAAATCCATACAATTACAAGGAAAATGAAACTAAGTAATACAATCCAAGGCTTAAACTGAATTATTCTTCTAAGCCTTCCTATGTGTTTCTTGTCTCAACGGGATCACCTGTATCATATGTAAAACGGGGAATATTTTGGGTCAACAAAAGTTGGCGAGTGAACCTTGTTAAAACATTATTATTGATTCCTTGTTGTATTTAGTATTAAAAAAATTGTGCAATAATCACATGTGAGCAAACGTATGTATATAACAAAAACACAAACCACATTAGATGAGTATATGATATGAATGATGATGACTGTGAGATCAAGGCTCAATCAAACGGAGCCGATCGTATGACATGAATGTATGTGAGATCAAGGCTCAATCAAACGGAGCCGATCGGATGAGGCACCTGTACTCAACCCGTATCCCACGGGGAGCTAATGGGCCTAATGAAATGCTTGCACTGAAAATGATAAATCCAAACTAAACATAATTCACACAACAATTTGTACACAATTGATACACATTAGATCACAGATATGATGAATGCACAGGTGTTTATATTTATATAATAACAGAATTGTACGACACATGATACACCCCAAAACGTGATTAAAACGGGGAATTTGTAGAGATTCACTCACATTGGGTGCGTTCTTTTGATGACGTTGGATGCGCACGAGTTTTGGGATTTGATCGACGAGGAAAGCTAACCTAAATAATAACGAAAGTGGTTCGGTAAATAAATAGATTTTAATTCATAATCTTAATAGGGTTTTTAGATTCATTTTTGTGAGTTTAAGGACGTTTTCTAACTTTAAAAATATTATTTTTAAGTATTTTTAATTGATTTTTAAATTAAACAAATTAAAAAAAATAAAAATTTTGACTTTTTTGACCGTTGACCAGACCGTTGACCGTTGACCGGACCGTTGACCGTCGGACTGTGGTTAAGTGTGCGCTGAGTGAGGTTCGAACCCGAGACCTCTCGTACGCGTGCACGCAGCTCTACCAACTGAGCTACGTGTCTAACCCGAAATATTCTCTGTTTTAATTATATAAATATACTAATTAACTGTTATTTTATTTGGCTTATATTAAAACGAATTTATATAGCCGAACCGGTTGCAGGGACCCGGAGTCGAACTCGGGTCCTTCGGTTCGTATGCGCACAGCCCAACCAGTTGGGCTGTGTGTCTAATCTGATTAATTCACAGATTATAATACTCTTATAAACATACTGTGACATGTTCTGATTATGTTCTAAAAATATTGGTTTTATTTCTGAAAGTCGGTACGTTGTGCGATTCGAACTCGTGACGTTTGTTTTGTTTGCGCACACAGTCCACCGCTGGACTGTGTGTCTAACCCGTTTGATTATGTGATTTTAATTATACTTATACTTATTCCTGACTTCGTCTTCTTCGTTTACAAACACCTAGATCAGAGAGTTCCGACTGTTTTGTTTAACTCGATTATCAAAACCTATAATTAGTTGAAATGTAATAGTTAACGAGATTAAAGAACAGAATGTACCAAAACAACGCGCTTAATTCAGATTTCCGGCAAGGGGGCGTCGGCTCTGATTGGTGATCTCCGTCTGAGTGAATCAATCAACGGTTTTGATCAATGAGTTGTGCAATTAAGGTACTAAACAAAGGATATCAGGGGGTTTAGATGACTGTAATGATTCACAGCGAAACTTCGGAATTTTCAGAGATTTTCCGGCGAGTGTAGGAATTCCCGGCAACGTTGTTTGAGTCGGATTCTGGTTGAACGATTTATGTTATTACTTGTCTAATAATGGATTGAAAACGAAAGAGTCGAGAAATTTACCGATTTGAAGTAAGTCTCGGTTTTCCGGTGAAAGTCCGGCGACTGAAAAATATCTCCGGCGAGTGCTAAAGCTTCGAGAGTTTGTGCGATTTTGAGCGAAAAGATTACCAGAGGTTTGGGAGGGTATTTATAAAGAAGAAACAGAATGTATTAAGTCCGAATTTGGTCTTGATTCGTGGTCAAGGTTTCTCCGGCGGTTACGACTGCAATTGACTGTTAGGCGTCGGTTATAACCGATGTCGACGTCGGTTATAACGTTATAGTCAACAGGAAAATGGCTAAACTCGCGGATTGCCGGATTTTCCGGTGATTGCAAGTTCTGCCGCGCTGAAGTCCGGTTTTTGAATTCGATTTTTAACTTAAGTATTATTTGTTTCATTGATTACACAAACGAGTCAAGTGGCGGAGTGGTGTAGTGTTTGTTTGTTGAATCGGCTGACCCGGGTTCGAAACCCGGCAGCTTCCTTTTATTTTTTCTTCACTTGTTTTTATTGTTTATTAATTATGGTTTTTAAATTCTAATATATTTATTAATTATACATTGTTTAAAATTAAAATGGACAATATTTACGCAACGAAATTTATAACCGACTATTCGATTAATAAACGAAGCGGGTTTTGAAACCCGTTTTTCGACGGATGTTACAGTATCCCCTACTTTTAGAAATTTCGTCCCGAAATTTAAGTAGTGGTGGTAACAGGAAAAAGATGCGGGTATTTCTCGCGCATTGAGTCTTCACGTTCCCAAGTAAACTCGGGTCTTCGTTTCGACTCCCAGCGTACTCTGACAATTGGAATACGACTTCGTCTTAAACGCTTCTCTCCGAAGTCCATGATTTCTACTGGTCTTTCAATGAAATGCATAGATTCATCGATCTGAATGTCTTCTAGAGGAATATGGAGGTTTTCATCGGCGAGGCACTTCTTTAAGTTTGATACGTGGAATGTGGGATGAATTCTGTTAAGTTCTTCTGGTAGGTCAAGCTTGTATGCTACAGGTCCTACTCTTTCGAGTATCATGAAGGTCCTACGTAGCGTGGTGCTAGCTTACCCTTCTGGCCAAAACGAACTACTCCCTTCCACGGTGATACTTTTAAAAGTACTTGATCACCAATGTTAAACTCCAAGGGCTTTCGTCATTTGTCTGCATAACTCTTTTGACGACTTTGTGCCGCTAGAAGATTGTTTCGAATTTGATGGATCTTGTCTGTTGTTTCTTGAATTAATTTTGGACCGGTGATTTGTGCTTCCCCAATTTCGTTCCAACATACTGGAGATCGGCACTTACGACCATATAACGCTTCGAAAGGAGCCATGCCGATACTTGAGTGATAACTATTGTTGTACGAAAATTCAACTAATGGTAGATGAGAGTCCCAATTTCCCTTAAAGTCTATGACACATGCTCGAAGCATGTCTTCAAGAGTTTGGATGGTGCGTTCAGATTGTCCATCGGTTTGAGGATGAAAAGTGGTACTGAGGTCTAATCGCGTACCCAAGGCGGTTTGTACGGCTCGCCATGTTCGTGAAGTGAAACGACCATCACGGTCTGAAATGATGCTTAAAGGTACACCATGACGGCTTACGATCTCGCTGATATAGATACGAGCTAACTTCTCGTTCTTGAAGTCCTCGCGAATCGGAATGAAGTGAGCTGATTTTGTAAGACGATCAATGATTACCCATATAGTTTCATACCCACTGGAGGTGCGAGGTAACCCGGTAATGAAATCCATAGTTATGTTTTCCCACTTCCATACAGGTATTTCGGGTTGGACTAGAAGTCCTGAGGGTCTTTGATGTTCAGCTTTTACTTTGGAACATGTAAGGCACTTGGAAACAAAAACAGCGATATCCTTTTTCATGCCAGGCCACCAGTAGGTGTATCGAAGGTCTTGATACATCTTGTCGGCTCCTGGGTGTACAGAGTACCGTGTTTTGTGCGCCTCATTCATAAGGAAATCACGAAGGTTATCGTGATCGGGAATCCATATGCGATTTAGATAGTATAGAATACCGTCGGATTTGGTTTCGATCTTAAGTTCAGCTCCACAAGACAGCTCATCGCGTACGTCGTTTTCTGTTATAGAAACATGTTGAGTTTCTCGGATTCGATCTTTGATGTCGGTTATGATTTGCGAACATAGAAGATGAATGGAGTTCGCATAACCCTTTCGACTGAGTGCATCAGCCACCACATTTGCCTTTCCAGGATGATATCGAATTTCACAGTCGTAGTCGTTAAGAAGTTCGACCCATCTTTGTTGCCTCATATTCAACTCCTTTTGGTTGAAGATATGTTGGAGACTCTTGTGGTCAGTGTATATTTTACACTTGGTATCGTAGAGGTAATGTCTCCATATCTTGAGAGCGAACACAACGGCTCCAAGTTCTAGGTCGTGAGTGGTGTAGTTCTTTTCATGAACTTTGAGTTGCCTAGAAGCATAGGCTATCACTTTTCCTCTTTGCATCAGTACACAGCCTAATCCTTGCCCTAACGCGTCGCAATAAACCACGAAGTCATCACACCCCTCAGGGAGTGTGAGGATAGGTGCGTCACAGAGTTTTTGCTTTAGAGATTGGAGAGCTTCTTCTTGTTTAGGTCCCCATATGAAGGGTTTTCCTTTATGAGTCAAAGCCGTGAGTGGTACAGCAATACGGGAGAAATTGGCGATGAAGCGTCGATAGTAACCAGCCAAACCAAGAAATGACCTTACTTCGGTAGGGGTACGTGGCGCTTGCCATTCCTGTACTGCCTTGATTTTTGAAGGATCAACATGAATTCCCTTGTCATTGACGACGTGTCCAAGGAATTGTACTTCCCTTAACCAGAATTCACATTTCGAGAACTTAGAGTACAACTTTTCAGTCTTTAAGAGTGTAAGGATGAGCCTAAGGTGTCGTTCATGATCGTATTTAGACTTTGAGTAGATGAGGATGTCGTCGATGAAGACTATGACAAAACGGTCGAGGTAGGGTTTGCATACCCTATTCATTAGATCCATGAAGACAGCTGGGGCGTTGGTTAAACCAAATGGCATGACCATAAATTCGTAATGACCATAACGAGTCCGGAAGGCGGTCTTTGGGACGTCTTCTTCATGTACTCTGAGTTGATGATAACCAGAACGAAGGTCGATTTTTGAAAAACAGGTGGTGCCTTGAAGTTAGTCTAGGAGGTCATCGATGCGAGGTAGTGGGTAGCGATTCTTAACCGTTAACTTGTTGAGCTCTCTGTAGTCGATACACATGCGAAACGTTCCATCTTTCTTCTTCACAAAAAGAACAGGCGCACCCCAAGGCGAGGAGCTAGGACGTATGAATCCTTTGTCAGTCAACTCTTGCAGTTGACTGGCCAGCTCTTACATTTCGGATGGGGCTAACCTATAAGGAGACTTTGCGACTGGTATAGCGCCAGGTACAAGATCGATGCGGAATTCGACTTCTCTCACAGGAGGGAGTCCTGAGATGTCGTCGGGAAAAACTTGTGGGAATTCTTTCACTACAGGTATATCTTCGAGTTTCTTCTCCTTGTTTCCCTTCTTGACGACGTGAGTTAGGAATGCGACATAGTTCTTGCAGAGATATTTTCGGGCTTGAAGGCAGGACATCAATTTGAGTCCTTTCGAGGGGGTTTCTCCAAAGATTCGTAGGGTCTGACCGTCTGCAAGAGGAATGCGAATGAACTTTTCGCGGCATACTACTTCAGCATGATGTTGGCTGAGCCAGTCCATACCGATTATAATGTCGAAACTTCCCAACTTCATAGGAATGAGGTCAACTAGAAAATCGTGATCGTTTAGAGTGAGGGTACAATTTCGTATAATAGAGTTTAGTGAGACTGGTTTTCCGTCAGCAACTTCCACCGTTAATGATTCCATGAGATTATCACGAGTTTGGTTGAGGATAGGTTCAAATTCTAAGAACACAAAACTCTTATCCGTGCCAGTATCGAATAACATGGATGCATAAATACCATTGATGAGAAACGTACCGTTAACCACGTTGTTGTCAGCCCTAGCTTGGTTGGCGTTGATGTTGAAAGCTCTTCCTCTAGCAGGTAGGGGAGCTTGGTTAGCTTGGTTTACCGGATTTGCTTGAGCTTGGGCATGAATGATGTTCACCAAGCGTGGACAAGTGTTTCTCAAGTGGTTTGGGTCTCCACAGTTGTAACAAGCTCGCATGGGTTGCATCATGGGATAGTTGGGTTGACAGTAAGGTTGGGCTACGTGTTGCGTAGCTGGTAGAAGTAATGGTTGTTGGGCTTGACCCACTATCTGATGGTGGGTTTGGGTTGAGGGTTGGTTGCGGTTCATTCGCTGAAGTGTGCGACAGGTTTGGATGGTGTGACCCGCACGGCCACAGCTGGTGCAATGTTGGCAGGGATGTTCCGGAAGGTGATGGTATTGGCAACGGTTGCATTTTGGGTATGGGCCGGAGTATGGCTTTTTATAAGGTGCCGCTGTGGGAGCAATTTGGGTAATTGGTGCGGCAGTGATTGGAGGGTTTGTTTGTGTGACAGCAAAATTTCTGTTGTTTCGTTTCCTCTTACCAGCAAATTTCGAAGAGGAGACGGAATGGTTTGGGGTTTGGGCCTCAATGGGGGCTTTCTTTTTCTCATCCTTGAATTTGCCATTTCGGATGCGATTCTCGGTGAGTTCTGTGGCTAATTCCATTGCGGCTTCGAGTGTTGCAGGCGAAGTGCTTAGAACCGAATCTTAGATTTTCGAGGGGAGGCCTCGAATGTAGTGTTCAACTAAGTGGTACACTGGGGTGAACAAGTTGGAGATCATTTGGTTCAGCTCAAAAAATCTTTTGTTGTAGGAAGTATGATCTCCTTCCTTTTGTTTTAGTGAGTGGAATTCATCTTCTAACTTTTTGATTTCGCTTCTTGGACAGAAGCGTCTCGTCATGATTTCCCTTAACTCTTCCCATGTTAAGGCCATTGCATCTTCGATTCCTCTCTTACCCTTTTCTGTGTTCCACCAGGTAAGGGCTACCCCAAACAGTCTCCCAGTTGCGTAACGTACCTTGTGATCCTCGGGACAATCGCAATTGAGGAAGGTGTTCTCCATTTCTTCAAACCAGTGGAGGAGAGCAGTGACACCTTCGGTCCCTTCATATTTTGGGGGATCGCAAGACTTAAAGTGTTTGTAGGAGCACTTTTTGGAGGGAGGGTTGTCGACGTTCTGGTCTTCTTGATTGGGAGGGTTGATGGGATTTGCGGTGAGAGCTTGTTGGACTTGAATTACGATGTCAGGAAGCACTGTAGCCATTTGTTTTGCAATTTGGGTGGCCAAGCGTTCGTTTGATCTTCCTGACTTTCTACCTCCACGTAGCTGCCTAGCCGACATCTACAGGAACATACATAGGAAGATTGTGAGTTTAAGAAGTTTTTAGGTGTCATGTGTCGTTCAAAGAATAAAAATAACATAATCATTAATAATGCAACTACATCCATAGGATGTCTTGGGTTTGCTCATGTTCGGGCCTCCAATGTCCCCATACCATCGCCTGTATAGTCATGTGGGCCCCCATGACTATTGGCTTAGTAGGATTCACATTGGTGTTGGCGGTTTAACACTCGCATCACCCGAATGAAAACCATGAAATATGATTGCGAGATGTATGGTAGGAGGGTGTCCAGGTGTAGACACAATGACAACTCAAAGTGGGGTTAGCTCACACGACGTTTGGTATAGCATGCTTTGGCCTAATAGGTCCTTCGTACTCTCATCGTTAGTCCCCAGGTAGGCAAACGGGTCCTTTATTTTGGATTTATACGAATGCCAAGCCTAGACAGGACGTTCCGACTACCGGTACTCGTACCCTTCCAGTTACTACATGCCCGTCATGGGAACTCACTTTGATGTGATTTGCAAAAAATACAAAAATCGTTGTAAAAATCATGGGAATTGTGAGGTGTGTGCTCTCATGGATATGATATGTTATGAGGATATGATTCATGATGAGCATTGTGTAATAATATGTACTTATGAACATGCTTGCATAACGTTGAATGTAACAATAAACATAAAGCATATAAACATCATGAATTTTGTATGTAACGCACAAAATCTAAAAATTCTAATCAACTATAGTATAGGCTCTAAGGGTCTAATAACATATCCTATATCCCTATAGTCATGGCTCTGATACCAATCTGTCACACCCGACCCGCAGCGGAATAAGAGTCGGGGCATAATTGGGTTATCACCAAAGCTCATGATGTTTACTAAAATGTTTCATATTTATTAAATTCAAATTACAACTTAAATAGTCAAATCAAATCCATACAATTATAAGGAAAATGAAACTAAGTAATACAATCCAAGGCTTAAACTGAATTATTCTTCTAAGCCTTCCTATGTGTTTCTTGTCTCAATAGGATCACCTGTATCATGTGTAAAACGGGGAAAATTTTGGGTCAACAAAAGTTGGTGAGTGAACCTTGTTAAAACATTATTATTGATTCCTTGTTGTATTTAGTATTAAAAAAATTGTGCAATAATCACATGTGAGCAAACGTATGTATATAACAAAAAACAAACCACATTGGATGAGTATATGATATGAATGATGATGACTGTGAGATCAAGGCTCAATCAAACGGAGCCGATCGTATGACATGAATGTATGTGAGATCAAGGCTCAATCAAACGGAGCTGATCGGATGAGGCACCTGTACTCAACCCGTATCCCACGGGGAGCTGATGGGCCTAATGAAATGCTTGCACTGAAAATGATAAATCCAAACTAAACATAATTCACACAACAATTTGTACACAATTGATACACATTAGATCACAGATATGATGAATACACAGGTGTTTATATTTATATAATAACAGAATTGTACGACACATGATACACCCCAAAACGTGATTAAAACGGGGAATTTGTAGAGATTCACTCACATTGGGTGCGTTCTTTTGATGACGTTGGATGCGCACGAGTTTTGGGATTTGATCAACGAGGAAAGCTAACCTAAATAATAACGAAAGTGGTTCGGTAAATAAATAGATTTTAATTCATAATCTTAATAGGGTTTTTAGATTCATTTTTGTGAGTTTAAGGACGTTTTCTAACTTTAAAAATATTATTTTTAAGTATTTTTAATTGATTTTTAAATTAAATAAATAATAAAAAGAAATAAAAATTTTGACTTTTTTGACCGTTGACCGGACCGTTGACCGTTGACCGGACCGTTGACCGGTGGACTGTGGTTAAGTGTGCGCTGAGTGAGGTTCGAACCCGAGACCTCTCGTACGCGTGTACGCAGCTCTACCAACTGAGCTACGTGTCTAACCCGAAATATTCTCTGTTTTAATTATATATATATATACTAATTAACTGTTATTTTATTTGGCTTATATTAAAACGAATTTATATAGCCGAACCGGTTGCAGGGACCCGGAGTCGAACTCGGGTCCTTCGGTTCGTATGCGCACAGCCCAACCAGTTGGGCCGTGTGTCTAATCTGATTAATTCACGGATTATAATACTCTTATAAACATACTGTGACATGTTCTGATTATGTTCTAAAAATATTGGTTTTATTTCTGAAAGTCGGTACGTTGTGCGATTCGAACTCGTGACGTTTGTTTTGTTTGCGCACACAGTCCACCGCTGGACTGTGTGTCTAACCGTTTGATTATGTGATTTTAATTATACTTATACTTATTCCTGACTTCGTCTTCTTCGTTTACAAACACCTAGATCAGAGAGTTCCGACTGTTTTGTTTAACTCGATTATCAAAACTTATAATTAGTTGAAATGTAATAGTTACGAGATTAAAGAACAGAATGTACCAAAACAGCGCGTTTAATTCAGATTTCCGGCAAGGGGGCGTCGGCTCTAATTGGTGATCTCCGTCTGAGTGAATCAATCAACGGTTTTGATCAATGAGTTGTGCAATTAAGGTACTAAACAAAGGATATCAGGGGGTTTAGATGTACCGATTCACAGCGAAACTTCGGAATTTTCATAGATTTTCCTGCGAGTGTAGGAATTCCCGGCAACGTTGTCTGAGTCGGATTCTGGTTGAACGATTTATGTTATTACTTGTCTAATAATGGATTGAAAACGAAAGAGTCGAGAAATTTACCGATTTGAAGTAAGTCTCGGTTTTCCGGTGAAAGTCCGGCGACTGAAAAATATCTCCGGCGAGTGCTAAAGCTTCGAGAGTTTGTGCGATTTTGAGCGAAAAGATTACCAGAGGTTTGGGAGGGTATTTATAAGGAAGAAACAGAATGTATCAAGTCCGAATTTGGTCTTGATTCGTGGTCAAGGTTTTTCCGGCGGTTACGACTGCAATTGACTGTTAGGCGTCGGTTATAACCGATGTCGACGTCGGTTATAACGTTATAGTCAACAGGAAAATGGCTAAACTCGCGGATTGCCGGATTTTCCGGTGATTGCGAGTTCTGCCGCGTTGAAGTTCGGTTTTTGAATTCGAGTTTTAACTTAAGTATTATTTGTTTCATTGATTACACAAACGAGTCAAGTGGCGGAGTGGTGTAGTGTTTGTTTGTTGAATCGGATGACCCGGGTTCGAAACCCGGCAACTTCCTTTTATTTTTTCTTCACTTGTTTTTATTTTTATTAATTATGGTTTTTAAATTCTAATATATTTATTAATTATACATTGTTTAAAATTAAAATGGACAATATTTACGCAACAAAATGTATAACCGACTATTAGATTAATAAACGAAGCGGGTTTTGAAACCCGTTTTTCGACGGATGTTACACTTCAAACAATTCCAAGCCTGCAATCCTATGACTTTCACATGCGAAGATGGTCCCAGCAGGATGTTTCAATGGTTCGACTCAATCGAAGTCACTTTCCCCCAAAGTGGATCTCCAGAGAACCTTTGCACGGTTAACGCAACTGGTGTATTTCAGTCAAGGGCACTTGACTGGTGGACCGCAGAGCGTAACAGGCGCAGAAACGATGAAGCTTATGGGCTCTCATGGGAGGAATTGAGAGAGCTTATGATTAAGGAATTCTGTCCTCCCCACGAAGTTCAAAAGTTAGAAAACGAGTTCTGGAACATCAAACAGGTTGGAGGTGGTAACGCAGGCCTCAACGCCCACTTTAAGCAGCTAAGTATCATATGTCCAAGTCAAGTGGATACGACAGAGAAAGCAATCAAGAAATACCTTTGCCTTCTCCCAGATTGTGTCGCTGATTTTGTGCATGCTTCAAAGCCGACAACTATCGAGAAACCTACCAGCTAGCCACCGAGATCAACGATAAACGAGTCTTGGTTGGAACTTTCAAGGTCCCAACCAAGAGTCTTAGCCAAGCCACAATTGAACCAAGCGCCAACATCACATCGTCTCAAGCCTCCAAGAATAAAGGTCGCAAGCGAAAGAATTCGAACAAGAACTGCGCGGCAGTTGCACCACTCAATACCCAGTCTCACCAGATTGCTCATCCCAACGCACCACCTGCTAAGCGTGCGTATACAGGTCCTCATCCTTTGTGCCCTAAGTGCACCTATCACCATGCAGTCGGAGGCAACTGTCGTTTCTGTATCCACTGCAACTGCTACGGTCATTACACAGTCAGTCGCCACACAGGCCCTCTGTAACGCCCGGCTGTTTCGTACTTTCCATAATTGGAAAGCATTCCTTGTACTTCTTTTTTTAGAAACCTTTTACTCTCTTTGTAATCTTTTTTTGTTTCTACTTGTAATTTTATTGATTTAATGAAAATGAAACTATTTTAATCATGTTTGAGCATTGTAATATCCAAGATTCTTGATCCGTTATTGCGCAATGAAACTTGATACTCATTAAACTAAATTAATTTAGCTCGTTACGAATATGATTACTCGTTCGTTATTTAAATTATTTATTTAAATTAATTAATTTTTTTTAATTTTTACAATTTAAAAAGTTAGTTATTTTATATATGTAATAATTTAGTAGATTAGGTAGTTTATGGTGGAAAGTTATAAAAATAATAAAGTCTAGGGTCTAATTAGTAATTTACTGATTTTAGAACTTCAAGGACCATTTATGTACATAATTATAAGGAATACAATTCTTTCAATAAAAAATATATAAATAAAAACTCGTGACCGCGGGACTCGAACCCGGGTCACCCAGTTAAACAAGCGCGCAGTCAGCCACTCCACCACAAGACTCACATCGAACTAAACCCAGCTCTAAAGTTATTTAAACCTTCGTTACAAGAGACCTGCCAGCGTGACCAGATCCCCCCCAGCTCGTGTTTTAGGCGGGTTTTTGTGTTTTTTTTTTGTTTTTAAACTTGTTTTAGCATTAAATACTCAACTAAAATCTAACCTAATCATTCCTTATAAATACCAAGCCTTTTTACACTTTTCTAATTATCAAACACTCTCAAATCTCCTTCCTTTCAGCTGAGAATCAATAATTCGAGCAGATTTACTGCCTTTTACAAAAGTGAGCATATCTCACTCATTTCTTAACCTTTTTCATCCATTTTTTTCCCACTTGCTTGGAACGACCTTAGGAACAGTTCCAGAGGTTTTCCATGGAAAACCAAGCTCTGGAATGTCACCAAAAAGGCTCCAAAGTGGACTGTTTTGTTGTTATCTTTATTTAAACTTGTTAAACCTTGTTGAACTTGAGTCTAACTCATCTCAAACCTATGTCCTAATGCTCAAAACCGAATGAATGGTTAGTTGGGCTTAAAAACAAGGTTGAGACATGTTAAATCAGAGGATAAAACCTCACGAACTTTCTGTTTTAGATGGGGTTTTACCCACAAGTGGTGTTCAAGCTTAGATCTTGATGAAAGTGTGATAGTTGGACTAGCTTGGGCTATCCTTCATAGAAATCCACTCACTACTTGATGTTTTCCTAGATTAGTTGTATTTTTATTTCATTCTTATTGTAAGTTCATGACCCTCCTTGTTGTTTAACAATAAGTGTAGTGGTAAACAATGGAGGTACCTAAATGGAAGCTTTGTTCTTCCTACCTCATGTATGAATTATATGACTCAAAGAGGTGCCTAAATGGAGACTCTAATCTCCTACCTCATGCTTGAAATCTTTATATTCTATATGTATATACCTAAGTGACAAGACTTGATGATAACTTATTCGTTATTTGTAAAGAGCAAGTTACATCATCTATGACCATACACATGTGATGACTCTTATGGATCTTTGAATCCATGAAACTACACTAACTCCTTGAGTTTTAAAAGCGTTAAGAACAAGTGTGATGTGTACATGATGATTATTTTCCAATGTATATTTTTTATGTTACTTAATTCTAAATCTACAATCTTTCGTTAGCCAAAATTCTCACACCTATGTTGCTTCGTGTAGAAGGACAAGGTGCTCCAAGCTAAACCACCAACAACACTCGCGGGATTTCAAGTAGGAAAGCTTGCAAAACCGTGAGCATACTCGATCCCTTTTTCCTTTTTCTTACACTTTGGGTGCAATATGTACATTATACAAAATCACACGACACTTAAACTAATTTAATCTCTATCTATACTTAACATGAGACTATGTGATGCTTGTTAGACTTGTATGCTTATGTAAACTATTTGTGTCGTTATATGCTTCATTAACTTTGCTAGCCTACCTTAACAATTATAGCGCTATAGGATTAACGCACCGCCCACGAAACTTGGGGTATTGTTAAGTTAAACATGTTACCTCCCGCTACTCTATTGGGATAGGCTATTTTAATGTGTTGGATTCTTGGGTTTGAACGTATGGTACACCGTTTCGGCATGCTACATGTTGGATATGAGACTTTAAACAAATTTATTCTATATTATGCTATATAACAAAACTTGTATGCTCGCCAACTTTTGTTGATATATTTTAATACATGTTGTAGGTTGATTGATGAGACGATGTTGAGAAGAAATGCAATTTAGGTGGACTTAGATACACACCTAGATAAATTTTGTTATTTTAATCTTATGTTATGAACAATGTTGCATTTATTTGGAATCTTTGTATGACATTTTAGTCTTAAAATGAAATTTGAATTTAATTTATATTGTCACATAGCGTTATGAAGTTTTGAACAATTTGTTCGTCTCATCCTGATGTTTCCGCCATCGGTTGGGGTGTGAAACCCTCGTCAACAAGCTCCTCAGACTATCGCGGCACTACCAGCTCCACCCCGCACTCCTCAGGTCAACTCAGTACCGCAAGCACCATCCGCTCCTTCACGTGCTTGCTACACTTGTGGCGATCCTAGCCACTTCAGCAATGTTTGGTTGCACCGCAACGTGAAACAAGAGCCACAGCAGCCACAGCCACCACAGCAGCAGCAACAACAACCACAGGCTGTACGTGGAAGAGCTTTCAACATCAACCCCCGCCAGGCTCAGAATGACAACAACGTTGTCAATGGTACGTTCTTCATAAATGGCATTTATGCTTCTTGCTTATTTGAAACTAGAGCCGATAACTGTTTTGTATTGTTTGAATTCGAAAAGCTTTTAAAATGTGAACGCGCTAACCTCCCAAAGACCTTCGATGTCGAAATCGCCACCGAAAGAAACGTCACCGTTAAATCCGTTCTACGTAATTGTACCATCGATCTCAACAATCACTCCTTCGCTATCGATCTCATGACTATGTAGTTAGGTAGTTTTGATGTCGTAGTAGCCATGGATTTTCTTCGCCAAAATCATACCGAAGTTGTTTGTTATGATAAAATGATTCGCTTCCTGCTTCCAAACGGTGATCAGCTACATGTTTACTGCGAAGTACCCACAAAAGAATTGAAGCTTATGTCGTGTATTCAAGCGAACAAGTACTTACCAAGGAGTACATCGCTTTCCTAGCCCATATTGTGAAGTCGGAGTATGAGAAGAAATCCTTAAACGACGTACCCGTTGTCTGTGATTTTCCTAAAGTCTTTCCCGATGATTTACCTGGTTTACCCCCCCCCCCCCCGCTCATGATATTGACTTTTGTATTGACCTTATTCCCAATGCTACACCTATCGCTAAAGCTCCCTATCGCCTTGCACCATTCGAAATGCGTGAGCTATCTAGCCAACTTCAGTAGTTGCTTGATAAAGGCTTTATAGGCCCGAGCACGTCACCATGGGGCGCACCCGTTCTTTTTGTGAAAAACAGGATGGATCGTTTCGAATGTGCATCGATTATTGGGAACTTAACAAGCTTACGGTTAAGAACCGCTACCCTCTTCCTCGAATTGATGATTTATTTGACCAACTTCAAGGTGCTACTTGTTTTCGAAGATTGATTTACATTCCAGATATCACCAGCTAGTGTGCATGAGCAAGACATTCTGAAAACCGCCTTTCGTACTTGCTATGGCCATTATGAATTCGTGGTCATGCCTTTTGGTCTCACTAACGCACCCGCGGTCTTCATGGACTTAATGATGTCACATTCTGGTCGTAGCGCAAGCACAAGCGTGTGACTATGAGATAATCATTGCATCCAATTGTGTAAACAAATAGTAATTAACAACGATGCCATAATTATACATTAAGTTGTAACCAAAGTTTACAAGTTCCAAAAGTAAGACCACAAGTTTTCAACCAGTTTGCGTTTGTTATCCAAAACATGGTTTAAGTTACATTACATCATAAACAAAAGGCTTTTTCGTCATAAAACATAGTGAGGTTTTTACTCCTATATACCCATACAAGGTCGGGATATAAAGGGAAAACCCTCCAAAAGTTGGCAACCGTTGTTATGTCATCCCATTCCAAAGTCTATCACCGGCTCATGTCTTGTTTCCTGAAATACATGTAATTTAAAAAATCAACAAAAGTTGAGCGAGTTCATGTAGTTATTGTTTTCGTATAAAATGTCATAATTGAAATCTGGCCACTGTCATAAGCCATTTGTCATAATTGAAATCCGGCCACTGTCATAAGCCATTTGTCATCAATTTTGAAAATCCCGGTATGTTATTGTTATTCCCAGGGTTTAAGGATCTATCAGTGGGTAGCGAGCCCTCTGACATTATGTGTCATAAGTAAATAACCAAACCGAGACAACTCTAAAATTCATAGGGTTCACAGAAGCACTCTGAACAGACTTGTTTTATTCAGAGTGGAGTGTGTCTCAAGCTCAATAGATCTACACCTTTGCACCTAGGTTACTAAGTGATTAATGGTTATTATGTTATCATCCTACTTACACACATTGATCTTGTTATCTTCTAAACCCATAGCTAACATACCCTTTGTCATAGAATGTCATAGCATGTATTTCACCCCCGATTGTTATAAAACCGAAAAACGTTTAAAAGAAAAAGGGGGAACATGAACTCACAACTTTGCGTTCCGTGTAGTCGTACTATAGTACTGCGAGTGTCCGTACACGTGTATATCCTACAGGTGTATTGAATTCATTAGACTCTTAGGTATAATTGGACCTCGTACAAGTTGTTCATCTTGAATTATTGTTATGTATTCGTTTGTTTTCTTTGAACAACTTCATTGCTTTTATAGTGTTGGTAGGCTTGTGTTTTCAATTCATATTCATATATATTTTACAAATATATATTTGTTATCTTGTATGTTATCGTATGTGAACGGGCCTTGCCCTTCACTTGTCCTCGTGCCTAGCACGCATGTCATTGGGCCTTGCCCACGTCATTGGGCCTAGCCCATGTCTTTGAGTCTTTGGGCCTAGCCCATGTCTTTGTGTCTTTAGGCCTAGCCCATGTTATCTTGTCTTTGGGCCTAGCCCAAATGTTTTATGTGATTGGGCATAGTCCAAATTGTCTTATGTGATTGGGCCTAGCCCAAGTCCATAAATTGAGTCCATTTGTGAGAATTCTTATACTTAATATATTTTACTAAGTATGGAATTTTTCAAGTATATCATATACTTATATAATCACTTAGTAGTTTTTATAGGTTTTTTAATTCATCGTCCGGGTTATCCGCTCGTCCGTTTAGTCCGTTAGTTTAGCATTATTAGAATTTGAGGATTTTGTATATAAGTGTTTATGTGGGTTTATACTTGTTACCCATCATGTATTTCTTGGTATTCTTTGTGTATTATTTAGATTGTTTCCCAAGTATCTAAATACATAACAATAATATATACACATTGATGGTTTCTCCAAATACATTTTTCCCCAAGGATATATATACATATTATAGTTTCATTCTTTTATTTATAAAAACCATTACAAATAATTTTAGAAACATACTTGGATGATTAATACTTAAAACCTTTAAATTAAAAGTTCGTTTAACCATGATTAAAATCCTTAAGTGTAATTGTCCATTTTAATCACACTTAACCCCTAATTAATCATGATTATGATTTTAGAAAATTTGCCCATAATTCCCCAAAAATTATAGTGTTTACCACGTTTTCAAAAACGTATTTAAACCACTAATAAATTTCCAAATCACCACTAATTCATCAAGTTCCACCAAAAATCATATTTACCACATGTAATCACATATTCCTTCAAAATTTCTGATGAGCATCATTTTAAGTTAACTTTCAAAACTTCAATTAACTATTTTTCCAAGTTTATTAGAACTTTTCAAGACTTTTATATCACTTGTTGTAAATAATGTCTTACAAACTTGTTTTAAATAAAAAAAACAAGTTGTTAGGGTTTTAAAAGTCTTGAATCATGTCCATTACATGTCTTATCTTTCTAAAATCACTAATCCAAGTCCACACACATAATACTCATAATCCTTGAAGTTGACGATCTTGTATGATTGAAACATATCAATGTTTAAATCACATTTGTAAGTTTTGATGGCTATACTAACACTATCTAAGATACTACATAAAATAAATCACAAGATCATCAATAATATGAACTTTAAACCACTAATCTTAACAAAATCAACATGATTACACCAACTAGATACACGAATCTACACAAATAAATACATAATAAGTTTAGATTAGTAGATTATTAGCTTTTGAGATTAGGGTTTTTGATTGAATTTTTATTAATCTTCAAGATAATCAACTTGTAATTTAGTAATCTACTGATAATATGAAGCTTAAAAACAAAGGTTTGAAAGCTTACAAGATTGCACAAGCTTGACAAGAAAATAGAAGATGTTTAAGCTCCAAGATGATCCTAATGAAGCTCCATGTTTATCCCATGCTTAGAGGTTCTTGTTAGACTTAAAAGTGAGTGAAATGGTGATGTTTAAATGAATAAATTGAGGGGATTGGGGCTGCTTGTTGCTGCCGTGAATATGAGAGAGAGATGAAGATGTTTGGTGTTGATTTTTGATGATAAGAATGAATGATACGTTATGTTATAATGTTAAAAGTTCAAGTTCATGCACTAGTCATTCATCCATCAATAGCCATGCTTCTAATCTCCATTTTTTCAAACCAAATCAAGTGGGTGGGACCCACTTGTATCCACCAACATGGAGGGGGGGTAAAGTGTAACATTTGTTTATAAAAGTTATTAAAAATCTAGATATTTTGGTAATTAATCAAAGTATGGTGATTAGAGGTTAATTACACCATTAGGAGGGTAATTAGGGTTTCAGACATAAATTAATATTAATTAGTTCACTAAACTAGTAAAAATCATGTTTTGATACTTTGAACGCTTTTCGTTTCGTCGTCGGTTAACTTACGGCACTTTTGTGGCGTACCGACGGAAGTTTGTCGTAAATTGTCATTCCGCATTCAAAGAAGTATGAAGTTATTTTGAATCCCAAAATAAGCTTAACTAGTTCACCAAGTCCTTCATTTGGTTGTTTTCGGCGTCGGAAATATCGTTTATTAGCTTGTCGGTTCGAAAACGGACAAGTTGTGGAGTTTGGAATGAAACACCGAAAGCTTCTGTTTCAGACACCCCATTAATATCCTCATATTATTTTCAAGTGTTTGTCATCATTTGTTCTATTTCCGGAGTCTCGGAAATGCTAAATTACTAGTTCAGACGATTTAAAATTGTTATTTTTAGCGAAACAGATGGTTTAAAGTTTAGGGCGTTGTACCGGAAAGTTATGTAATGTTGTAAGACTTGTTCCCACATTAGTGTTTTCAAATTTCCATGGACTCAGTTATGCCATCCGTATGTCTTAGTTCGTTGTTCTGTTCTGTTTCAGTAGTTTGCCGGCAAACATCGGCAACCGTGAATAGTGCGTTCAGCACTTTCTACCAGCACTTTTTAGGATATAGTTTTAATTGTTTCTCGATATAACAAAAACCAATATATATTACAACATGTTTTGCTTGTCCTAATACTTGTTATTTGATACACGGAACAGTTACGTACTTAAATTATGCTAAATGCATGAGATTATAGAATAAAATAAGTGATTAGATTGTATGAAGTTACCGGTTCTTTGCCGTTTGTCACATACTCCCCCTGTTAAAAAGAATTTCGTCCCGAAATTCACTTTGAGGCATCCTCTGAAGGAGTCTCCTTGAACAGGTGGGGGTACTTTGTTTTGATCTGACTTTCACGTTCCCAAGTATACTCGGGTTCATGACATGAATTCCAGCGGCCTTTGTCCAGTTTGATCTGGCTTCGTCTTGTCTTGTGGACCTTCCAGTCTATAACCTCAACAGGTTCTTCGGTAAACTGGAGCTCGTCATCAATATGTATTTCATCCGCTGGGATGATAATTGTTTCGTTGGTTGGACTCTTTTTAAGATTAGACACATGAAATGTGTCATGTACGCTATTTAGTTCCTCTGGCAATTTCAACTTGTAAGAGACAATACCTACTTTTGCCAGAATTTTAAAGGTCCAATGTATCTCGGGTTTAGTTTTCCACGCTTCCTGAATCTAGCTACGCCTTTCCAAGGTGAAACTTTAAGTAACACTTTGTCGCCAACCTCGAAGGATAATGGTTTGTGTTTTGTGCCTGCGTAGCTCTTTTGTCTATCCAGAGCTTTCTTAATATGCTCGCGGATTCTTGAATATCTTATTTGTGGTCTCTTGGACCAGTTCAGGACCAATGAGTTGTTTGTCACCGGCTTCCGCCCAACATAGCGGAGATCGGCGCTTCCGTCCATATAGTGCTGGAATGGTGCGGCCTTGATATTTTTGTGTTATTTGTTATTGTAGGAAAACTCTACCATGAGTATCCCAGTTTCTACCTAAATCCATCACACAGGCGTGAAGCATGTCTTCCAAAGTTTGGATGGTTTGTTCACTTTGGCCATCGGTTTATGAATGAAAGGTCGTGCTTAGACCTAGACGAGATCTAATTGAGGCTTGGAATGACAGCCATATCCTTGACACAAAGCGACCATCCCGGTCCGAGATTATTGAAACAGGCACTCCATGACGTGCCACAATTTCCTTAAGGTAAGGTTCAGCTAACTTCTCGGTACTGTCTTTCTCGCGAATCGGTAAGAAGTGAGCTGATTTGGTTAATCGATTAATGATAATCCAAATGATGTCATGACCTCGGGAGGTCCGTGGGAGTTTTGTAGTGAAATCCATTGATATTTGCTCCCATTTCCAAACGGGAATCTTGGGTTGTTAAAATAAGCAAGAAGGTTTTTGGTATTCAGCCTTGACCTTGGCACAAGTTACGCATTTTCCCAACATAGGTCGCAATATCTCCTTTGAGATTAGGCCACCAATAATGCTCTTTCATGTCTTGATACATTTTATCGGATCCTGGATGTATCGAGTATTTTGATTTGTGTGCTTCATCCAGCACAAAGTCTCGCAAACCGCCAATATGTGTAATCTAGATCATTCCCATAAAATATAGAGTTCCATCTTTGTTTGGTTCCATTTGTCTCTCCATTCCCCGTAGGGATTCCACTAGAATGTTTTCTGGTTTTAGAGCTTCTTGTTGTGTATCATGTATTCGACTCGTAAAGTTTGTTTGAATTGTTATTTCTAAAGCTCGAACTCGTAGAGTTTTGACTCGTTCCTTCCGGCTCAAGGCATCTGCCACTACATTTGCCTTGCCCGGTTGATACTTGAGCTCACAGTCATAATCATTTAACAATTCAACCCAACGTCATTGGCGCATATTCAATTCCTTCCGATGGAATATATGTTGAAGATTTTATGATCTGTGAATATGGTACACTTAGTGCCATATAAATAATGACGCCAGATTTTTTTATGCGAATACCACCGTGCCTAACTCTAGGTCATGGGTGGTATAGTTCTTTTCATGAACTTTCCATTGGCGTACACGATGACTTTCTCACGTTGACTTAACACGCAACCCAAGCCTTGATGCGAAGCATCAGAATACGCCACGAAGTCATCGGTACCATTCAAAAGTGAAGGTATCGGCGCCTGACATAGTTTGTCCTCCAACAACTGGAAAGCCAACTCTTGTTTTTCTCCCCAATCGAATTTTATCCTTTTGCGTAAGCGAGGTTAGCGGCTGAGCAATTTTGGAAAAATTCTCAATGAATCTCTGGTAATACCCCGCTAAACCCAGAAATTGTCATACTTACGTGGGAGTCTTTTAGGCGTTCCAGTTCTTTATGGCTTCTATCTTAGATGGGTTAAGTGTATTCCGTTCTCATTCACTACGTGACCGAGAAACTGTACTTCGCGAATCCAAAATTCGCACTTCGAGAACTTGGCATATAATTGTTCTTTCTTTCATGAGCAGCTCCAAAATTGTTCTCAGGTGTTATTCATGTTCTCTCTCGGTTCGTGAATATATTAATATGTCATCGATAAATACGATCAAGAACTTCTCGAGCTTACATACTCAGTTCATCAAATCTATGAAACGGCGGGAGCGTTTGTTAAGCCGAAAGGCATAACAAGGAACTCATAATGACCGTAGCGAGTTCTAAACGCCGTCTTAGGAATACTTTCCTCTTGGATTCTTAACTGATGATACCGGATCTTAGATCAATCTTCGAGTAAAAACTCGAGCCTTGTAGTTGATCGAATAAATCATCAATCCCCGGTAATGGGTATCGATTCTTGATGGTTAGCTTGTTTAGTTCTCTATAGTAAATGCACATCCGAAAGGTTTTGTCCTTCTTTTTGACAAATAGCACCGGAGCTCCCCAAGGCGAGAACTCGGTCTTATGAATCCTTTGTCAAGCAGTTCCTGAAGATGTGTAGGTAACCCCTGCATCTCCGAGGGCGCTAGTCGATAGGGGGCTTTCGCAACAGGTGCGGCTGCTGGCACTAGGTCGATATGGAACTCCACTTGCCGTTGTGGAGGCAGTCCCGGAAAGACTTCCGAGAAGACTTCAGGGTACTCCTTCACTACTTGTATGTCTTCCATCTTTCGCTCCTCGGCCTTCTTGTTGATTACCTGTGCAAGGAACCCAATGCAACCTTTCCTTAGACTCTTTTGAGCCTTCATATATTAATGATCCGTAATGGCGTGTCTTGTTTCTCTCCATGCACCAAAGATGTTCTTCGTTAGGCGGAGGGATGCAGATGGTTTCTTCATGACAAACCACTTCCGCCCGGTTGTGAGACATTCAATCCCTGCCGACAACTAAGTCAAAACCACCCAAACAAACGGGTAAAAGTCGGTATTAATTTCCGTGCTCTAAGTTCAAGTGTGCAACCTCTAATGACTTATCCTGACTCAACTAACTTATTGTCGGTCAATCATATGGGATGAGGGGACGTCTAGTTTACTTGACCCCAGGCCAAGTATGTTATAAATCCTATAGGGATGAATCTAAAATCGGCGCCGGCATCGAACAAAGTGGATGCAACGTGTCATTGATAGGAAACGCATCGGTGACACTTAATGACTTCATATGACTCGGCTAATTTCCCATTAGCTAACTTGACGGGGTAAGGTATGTCTAACGTACATGACCTAATTCCGTGTATATGCTTAATATCTAAAGACATTAAGTTAAGCTCGACGTTGGTATCAAAGGAATTGACACTTGGTGACTGTAGAGTAGAATGTACTAATGACCGAATTGGGATCTTGTGGAGTATCCACAATTCTAATTACTCACACACTGGTTCACATGCTGGACTCATTCTTATGACATTCATGTTGGAAGTGGCCTCTATGCCACACTTAAACATCGGTATTCTTCCTTGATTATTAATAACTTATTAGTTACTATTCGTGCCTGGCCTCGCCACACTGCTACTCTTGGCACTTTTGCATGTTCCCTGATGATAAAAGTTTTACTTATCACATTCAAGATTTCGGCAAGTTACCGTCATAATTCTTGGTGTCAACATCGTTCGTGGCAACAATTACCTTTGTTTTTCTCGTCAAGGGAGTTTCCTTTCATTTCTTACTCACTCTCGAACATCTCTTAAGGTGTGAGAACCTTTGCTTTCTGTCGCTAGTATATTCCACGTGTGTTTCCTTCCTCTCAACACCTTTCTTTAACAATTTCCCCATTCTCACCGCATCCTTGGTGAGACTAACTATGGGAGTTGTTAATACTTGAGTGATCACAGGAAGGTGGGATGGTGTGATCTTGCTTCAGCTCTCAGGGGCTTAACCCCAGATGTAGAGCTTAATGCATTTGAATTCGGGTGTTACCCAATATGGAGCAATCCTGGAGAGATCGTGAAAAAGTCGAGTGTAATCAATAACATTGGCTCCATTCATGGTCCAGTTCTAGAATTCCATTTCCGTCTCTTGGATTCCAGTCAATGAGCAATACTTATCTCACATAAGATCTTTAAGTTCTTCCCACGACAATCTCTTTGTTGTATCACTCCCTAATGTTCGTACTTTGAGATTCCACCAAATTAATGTTGTATTCAGCGGGAGGCTCTTCGTCTACCTAATCATTTATTCAGGAGTACATTTACTAGTACAGCTAGCCGACTTCATTGTCTTTATTTAGCAGACATAACCTACCGCACCTCTCGTATTTACGAGATCTCGCGACTTACCATCCAGAAAAGCCTTAGAATTATATCCTTGCGTGATTGCATCTTCAGGTCTGGCATTGCCACTCATTCCCGATCCATCGGAATTTGAACCCCTTGAACTACCGGTACCACCAGTACCGTCAATAGTGTCGATTTAATTACCTCATGTTGTGTAATAAAAACTCTAGTTCGACTCTAATAGTAGGGCGTTGATTCTGTTTTTGACGCCATGTTTATTTTTACACATAATACCAAATGATCTAGACTTATATTTAAACATATATAGTCCACCAAGCGCCTAAGAATTAAGAATGCAATCGGTCATGGAAACCTCAAGATCGCATTGTTCATACATGTTTGATACAATGATACGTGAATAACCACAATCCAAAATGCATAGTACTTCTTGCGTGTATTGACCATATGCCTAAGTGGAAAAAAATAATTCGTTGAGGAAGAGAAACCAAACGGTCGTCTCCATCCTTACAGTATGTTTTCCATATTTAAGGGACCTCAATCGTCCAAAGTAGAAAATCCCTCGCCGCACTAACCCGTGTGACGAATGCATTGATATCCCTTGAGCTTCACGAGCTCTGAAATAAATCTTATAATTTCCATGGATGCCGAATAAAATGCAATTGAGGGTTGGAGCATGGCTCATGCCATATCATTCCTTGAAATAAGACAAATGTCAAATGACGGAAATTTAATGTAACCTCGTCCAATAAATAAGAAGTGTCATAGACACCAAGGAACCAACCCATGTACAAGAACTCTAGACAGTTGAGGAAAAATCCTCCTTGGGTGGTTAACCAGTTTTGTTTGTTTATGACTAGTCTCAATGACTCATGATATAGATCGAATGTTACGTGCGAACAAATACATGTGGTCTTTCTGTATCATAGGGTGTTATAGTAACCACCCTAGTTAGTGTTCTACTAGATTGAAAGTTGAACAACTTAAGAATTTCGAATGGATAGTGATCATTAGCTTGACCCACAGAGCCCACCGGGATTCCCATGCACCACAAATTGTTATTACGTGGGCCCCCGTAATAATAAATTGTCTTGCATGGTCACCCTAGTGTCTCTCGTTCAAAGCAGACGATCATCCAGAGAGAGGACACTACTGTCTACATACCCTCAACATAGAAGGGACCTTCGTGATGGTCCACATGCTAACACCCGTTGTCATTATTCGTGAAAGGGCACAACGTTAGACGAAATAGAATTAGAGAGAATCCGTAGCAATAGCAACTGGAGGGGCACCTTTAAGATGAGTACTTCATCTTCCTTGTCTAGACAAGAGTGTCATCAATCACGATTTGCATGTGTCTCAGGGACCTCGTCCCACTAATAGAGTTGTTGTCCAAGGCAGCCACCTCCGCCTCGTCGCCACTTCCGAAGCCGGACATATACCCATCCGAGGGAAAACAACCATCTCCATGGGATCAATGCTTTTGGGTCTCACTTAGGAACTTTGTCCGCCATAAGCTTCGTAATAGACGCGAGGTCATGATTCTCATCGCGTTAGTCAAGGGTCATAATAGAATTCATAGTTGAAGGTATTTTTGTCATGGCAAAATATTCCGTACAACACATATATAAACACATTATATATATAATCACTAAATCTCATGCAAATTTTTTATCTAGTTTCACAAGTAATCCTTATTGTTTTGTGTCTATTCCTCATAGGCAGACCGTGTATAATCCTTGCTCATTACCTATGCTTGAGCTCGTGTGATAGATCCTCATGTTATCGTGACACAATGAAAACCTTTTTGTCATAATTTCGAAAATAGTTTCTATAATGTCATAAACTTTGTTTTCATGTGAGAGCCCTTGGTGATTGTAGACCAAACTTAGTAAAAGTTTTTCCTCGGTTCACTACAATCGAAGCTCTGATACCAATCTATAATTTTTTAGTGAAAGCGCAAGCGTGTGACTATGAGGTAATCATTGCATCCAATTGTGTAATCAAATAGTAATTAACAACGATGCCATAATTATACATTAAGTTGTAACCAAATTTTACAAGTTCCAAAAGTAAGACCACAAGTTTTCAACCAGTTTACGTTTGTTATCCAAAACATGGTTTAAGTTACATTACATCATAAACAAAAGGGTTTTTTCATCATAAAACATAGTGAGGTTTTGACTCCTATATACCCATACAAGGTCGGGATATAAAGGGCAAAACCCTCCAAAAGTTGGCAACCGTTGTTATGTCATCCCATTCCAAAGTCTATCACTGGCTCATGTCTTGTTTCCTGAAATACATGTAATTTAAAAAATCAACAAAAGTTGAGCGAGTTCATGTAGTTATTGTTTTCGTATAAAATGTCATAATTGAAATCTGGCCACTTCATAAGCCATTTGTCATAATTGAAATCGGCCACTGTCATAAGCCATTTGTCATCAATTTGAAAATCCCGGTATGTTATTGTTATTCCTAAGGTTTAAGGATCTATCAGTGGGTAGCGAGCCCCCTGACATTATGTGTCATAAGTAAATAACCAAACCAAGACAACTCTGATAATTCATAGGGTTCACAAAGCACTCTGAACGACTTGTTTTATTCAGAGTGGAGTGTTGTCTCAAGCTCAATAGATCTACACCTTTGCACCTGGTCACTAAGTGATTAATGGTTATTATGTTATCATCCTACTTACACACATTGATCTTGTTATCTTCTAAACCCATAGCTAACATACCCTTTGTCATAGAATTCATAGCATGTTCACCTCCGATTGTTATAAAACCGAAAAAACGTTTAAAAGAAAAAGGGGGAACATGAACTCACAACTTTGTTCCGTGTAGTCGTACTATAGTACTGCGAGTGTCCGTACACGTGTATATCCTACAGGTGTATTGAATTCATTAGACTCTTAGGTTAATTGGACCTCGTACAAGTTGTTCATCTTGAATTATTGTTATGTATTCGTTTATTTTCTTTGAACAACTTCATTGCTTTTATAGTGTTGGTAGGCTTGTGTTTTCAATTCATATTCATATATATTTTACAAATATATATTTGTTATCTTGTATGTTATCGTATGTGAATGGGCCTTGCCCTTCACTTGTTCTCGTGCCTAGCACGCATGTCATTGGGCCTTGCCCACGTCATTGGGCCTAGCCCATGTCTTTGTGTCTTTGGGCCTAGCCCATGTTATCTTGTCTTTGGGCCTAGCCCAAATGTTTTATGTCATTGGGCCTAGCCCAAATTGTCTTTTGTGATTGGGCCCAAATCCATAAATTGAGTCCATTTGTGAGAATTCTTACACTTAATATGTTTTACTAAGTATGGAATTTTTCAAGTATATCATATACTTATATAATCACTTAGTAGTATTATAATTTTTTTTTATTCGTCGCCCGGGTTATCCGCTCATCCGTTTAGTCCGTTAATTTAGCATTATTAGTAGTTTGAGGATATTGTATATAAGTGTTTATGTGGGTTTATACTTGTTACCCATCAAGTATTTTCCTGGTATTCTTTGTGTATTATTTAGATTGTTTCCAAAGTATCTAAATACATAACAGATAATATATACACTTTGATGGTTTCTCCAAATACATATTTTCCCCAAGGATATATATACAAGTTTCATTCTTCTATTTATAAAAACCATTACAAATAATTTTAGAAACATACTTGGATGATTAATACTTATACCTTTCATTAAAAGTTCGTTTAACCATGATTAAAATCCTTAAGTGTAATTGTCCATTTTAATGACACTTTAACCCCTAATTAATCATGATTATGATTTTAGAAAATTTTGCCATAATTCCCCCAAAATTATAGTGTTTACCACGTTTTCAAAAACGTATTTAAACCACTAATAAATTTCCAAATCACCACTAATTCATCAAGTTCTACCAAAAATCATATTTACCACATGTAATCACATATTCCTTCAAAGATTTCTGATGAGCATCATTTTATGTTAACTTTCAAAACTTCAAGTTAACTATTTTTCCAAGTTTATTAGAACTTTTCAAGACTTTTATATCACTTGTTGTAAATAATGTCTTACAAACTTGTTTTAAATAAAAAAAACCAAGTTGTTAGGGTTTTAAAAGTCTTGAATCATGTTCATTACATGTCTTATCTTTCTAAAATCACTAATCTAAGTCCATACACATAGTACTCATAATCTTTGAAGTTGACGATCTTGTATGATTCACATTTGTAAGTGTATCATGGCTATACTAACACTAATCTAAAATACTACATAAAATAAATCACAAGATCATCAATAATATGAACTTTAAACCACTAATCTTAAAATAATCAACATGATTTACACCAACTAGATACACTAATCTACACAAATAAATACGTAATAAGTTTAGATTAGTAGATTATTAGCTTTTGGGATTAGGGTTTTTGATTGAATTTTTATTTATCTTCAAGATAATCAACTTGTACTTTAGTAATCTACTAGTAATATGAAGCTTAAAAAATAAAGGTTTGAAAGCTTACAAGATTGCAGAAGCTAGACAAGAAAATAAGAAGATGTTTAAGCTCCAAGATGATCCTAATGAAACTCCATGTTTATCCCATGCTTTGAGGTTCTTGTTAGACTTAAAAGTGAGTGAAATGGTGATTTTAAATGAAGAAATTGAAGGGTTTGGAGCAGCTTGTTGCTGCCGTGAATATGAGAGAGAGATGAAGATGTTTGGTGTTGATTTTTGATGATAAGAATGAATGATAAATTATGTTATAATGTCTTAAAAGTTCAAGTTCATGCACTACTCATTCATCCATCAATAGCCATGCTTCTAATCTCCATTTTTCAAACCAAATTAAGTGGGTGGGACCCACTTGTATCCACCAACATGGAAGGGGGAGGGGGTTTAAAGTGTAACATTTTTTTTATAAAAGTTATTAAAAATCTAGATATTTTAGTAATTAATCAAAGTATGGTGATTAGGGGTTAATTACACCATTAGGAGGGTAATTAGGGTTTCGGGACATAAATTAATATTAAGTTCACTAAGCTAGTAAAAATCATATTTTGATACTTTGAACGCTTTTCGTTTCGTCGTCGGTTAATTTACGGCACTTTTGTGGCGTACCGACGAAAGTTTGTCGTAAATTGTCATTCCGCATTCAGTATGAAGTTATTTTGAATCCCAAAATAAGCTTACCTAGTTCACCAAGTCCTTCATTTGGTTGTTTTCTGCGTCGGAAATGTCGTTTATTAGCTTGTCGGTTCGAAAACGGACAAGTTGTGGAGTTTGGAATGAAACACCGAAAGCTTCTGTTTCAGACACCCCATTAATATCCTCAAATTATTTTCAAGTGTTTGTCATAATTTGTTCTATTTCGGAGTCTCGGAAATGCTAAATTACTAGTTCAGACGATTTAGAATTGTTATTTAGCGAAACGGACGATTTAAAGTTTAAGGCGGTGTATCGGAAAGTTATGTAATATTGTAAGACTTGTTCCCACATTAGTGTTTTCATATTTCCATGGACTCAGTTATGCCATCCGTATGTCTTAGTTCGTTGTTCTGTTCTGTTTCGGTAGTTTCCGGCAAACATCGTGCAACCGTGAATAGTGCGTTCAGCACTTTCTACCAACACTTTTTTGGACATAGTTTTAATTGTTTCTCGATATAACGAAAGCCAATATATATTACAACATATTTTGCTTGTCCTAATACTTGTTATCTGATATACGGAACAATTACGTACTTAAATTATGCTAAATGCATGAGATTATAGAATAAAATAAGTGATTAGATTGTACGGTGTTACCGGTTATTTGCCGTTTGTCACAAATGAACCGTGTGTGCAAAGCCTTCTTGGATCATTTCGTCATTGTGTTTATCGATGACATCCTTATCTACTCGAAGTCAAGAGCCGAACACGTGTGACATCTTCGTTTAGTTCTCGAGCTTCTCCAAAAAAATCGCCCTTACGCCAAATTCTCCAAGTGTGAATTTTGGCTTAAGAAAGTTCAATTCCTCGGTCACATCGTCAACGACCAAGGAATTCACATTGACCCCGCAAAGATAGAAGTTGTGAAGAGTTGGAATACACCGAAGACTCCATCCGAAATCCGTTCTTTTCACGGATTGGCGGGTTACTACCGTCGATTCATCACCGACTTTTCAAAGATTGTTGTACCTCTTACCGCATTAACACACAAGGATAAACCTTTTGTTTGGGGTTTTTTAACAGGAGGAAGCCTTTCAAACTCTCAAGCGTATGCTTTGAGACGCTTCCGTTCTCGCACTTCCCGACGGAAACGACGACTTCGTTGTTTACTGTGATGCCTCTAACCTAGGTCTTGGTTGTGTTCTTATGCAACGAGACAAGGTTATCGCGTATCGTCTCGACAACTCAAGATCCACAAGAAGATCTACACTACCCACGATCTCGAACTCGGTGCAGTTGTTTTTGCGTTAAAGATGTGGTGACATTACCTTTACGGTACAAAGTGTACGGTCTTCACCGACCATAAGAGCTTACAACATATCTTCAACTAGAAAGAACTAAACATGCGCCAACGCAGATGGGTTGAACTTCTCAACGATTATGATTGTGAGATACGCTATCATCCCGGCAAAGCAAATGTCGTAGACGATGCCTCAGTCGACGAAGCTATGTGATGTAGGTTAAAATACACATATTTGTCCCGTGTAAAGTGTATAATTTTTTGTTAGTTTTTATTTGTTCTTTTTAGTTTTTAGTGTTGTTTTATATTATTTTGTGTTTTGTCGGGTCCGGTGCAAATGGAGTGAAAACGAGTAATAAGAAAATAACCAGCCAGTTAGGCAGAGTAGGACGCAAGTGACCGAATTAAAATTACCGCTATGTTTTTTTAGCAGGTTGAGGCCACTATCTCTAATTTATAAGCTTGAGAGACCAGAATGCAAAAGTCATTTTAAAAATAATTGGTCAAATTCAAGGGACTAAAGTTGCCATATATGAAAAATGGAAAATTAATCATGGAAAGTATTGAATGATAAAGTTGCAATTAATTCACACATTGGAATAGTATGTTTTCATTCATGTATATTCACGAGGCCATGGGTCCCACTGTTGACTAAAGAAACCATTATTGACCAAATTTTTAGAATTTAAGAAGTTGTTGACCGAGTGTTATTGTTATTTGTTTTGGGCTGCTCTCGAAATTCAAGAACAAAGGTCTGACTTTAGAAAACACCTACACAAGGCCTACTTTAACATGAGATTATCGCCGGATGAGCCAATGAGATGCAATCCAAACTAGAGTCCAATTGTGATACTACATATATTATTATTATTATTCGCTGGACAAAGGGATATAGGATCGCATACGAAGGAAGAGACACAATAACAATAACTGCTGTACGAGAGGAAGAGGTGGCAGTGGCGGATTCAGAAACTTTTTTCAGGGGTGCGAAAAAATTGAAGAATCGGTTATCTATCACTATATGTGATTTTTGTTTTTCGGGTCGGGCAAGTGAGGCGACAATGAGTGGAGATGAACCCGCACACATTGATGGGAATAAATACTAAAGGCCTAGGCTCTAATTCACTAGACACTTCACTAATTGAAGTTATTGTTGTCCTATTTTATTGTTATTAATGGATTTAGTAAATCCTAATGCTTCATATGAGTTTTATACTCAAATTATTTTTGAAAGAAACATTTTTCATTGTGAAAATTGTTATCTACAAAATGAATGACAAAGTTTATATAAAATAGTAAATCATAAATAAAATTGAAAGATAAATATATAATAACGTATGCTAAGGTGACGTAAGGTTAATGTAAAAGAGATATTTTTTCATACAAAGTGTAACAAGTTTTTTGTAGGCATACTGTTTTAAATTTTAGGTATGGTATTTTATATTCTTTTGAAATGGTATAACATAGAAAAACATCAAACAAAACAATTTATAACAAAATCATGTGTATTCTAGGCATTTAATTTAAAACAGACTAATTAAATTCTGTGCATGGTGTTTAGATTTCATGTCTATAATACATTTAAGTATGTTTTAAATTGTTATCTTTGGTGTTTTTATATAATACCATGCCAAAAAAATAAAACATAATACCGAAAATTTAGAACACCATACCTATATAAACTTGTTACAATCTGTACGAAACAAACCTTTTTTTTACAAAAACCCTTACCTATATACTCGAATAAATCAGCTTCGTAGTTTTAATATACAATTTATACTAGTATACTCAATAAAATCATAATAAGTAAATAAAAAATGCATAGTAGTATACTCAATTAAGATGTATATAAAAATAACATACCATTACAAAATAAATAGATATTAAGATTTGATCCGGTAAAAAATACAAAATATTAAGAATTGATGGTGCAGAGCAACGACTAGCTTCCTGTCGATCACCCTATCCCACTCTATTTTTTAATACCTATATACTAAATCTGGCAATAAAAATCCATTTGGTATTTTAGGTTATTTTAAAAATAAAGATGGTCAGGATGGGATGGAAAATAATTAAGAATGGGTCAGAATGTGTTTAAGATATCTATTAAAAATAATCTGTAGATCAGGATGTGTATTAAGTTGGGTAAATAGATAACTCTAAAGGAGAATCGTCAAATTTTTAATCTTATTCAAGTGTTCGTAGAAGTAAACAAAAAAAAATGTAAAAAAATACGCAAAAAATCCGAAAATTTAAAAAAAATCTAAAAATCTAAAAAATATATAAAAAAGTCAAAAAAAATTAAAAGTAAAAATAAAAAAATTCTAAAAAATCAAAAAAAAAATCCCAAAAATCAAATAAATTCCAAAAGATCCAAAAAAATCTAAAAATTAAAAAAATCAAAAAATACAAAAAAAAATCCAAATATTAAAAAATTCAAAAAAAATTCAAAAAACATAAAAAAATTTAAAAAAAATAAAAATTATAAAAATTTAAAAAATACCAAAAATCGAAAAACTAAAAAAATTCTGAAAAATAAAAAATCAAAAAATTCTAAAAATAAAGAAAATTGAAAAAATCAAAAAAATCCAAAAATACTAAAAAAATCATCAAAAAAATTACAAAAATTATAAAAAAATTCAAACAAAAAAATTCAAAAAATTCAAAAAATCTAAAAGTTCAAAGAAATAAAAAAATCGAAAAAATAAAAATACAAAAAAATCAAAAACATATTATTAAAAATAAATAAAATTTATTTTTTTGAATTTTTTATTCTTTTTTTGATTTTATAATTTTTTTGGATTTTTTTATTTTTTTAGAATTTTTTATTTTTCGATTTTTTTGATTTTTTGATTTTTAGAATTTTCTATTTTTTTGAATTTTTTTTTATTTTTATAATTTTTTTGTTTTTATATTTAGAATTTTTAGAATTCTTTAGAATTTTTTGATTTTTTGATTTTTTAAATTTTTTTTATATTTTTTAATTCTTTTGATTTTTTTAATTTTTTTAATTTTTTATAATTTTTTGATTTATTTTATTTTTTGGTTTTTTCTAAATTTTTAGGAATTTTTTTGATTTTTTATATTTAATTTTGATTTTTTTATTTTTTTAGATTTTTTTTATTTTTTTGTATATTTACCGAAACTCATCTTAAACCTTTAATAAATTGATTTTTACTCAAATCTATCCTAACCCATACCTATCCTAACCCATACCCATTATAACCTATTTCATAAAAAAACCAATCCTAACCCAAACCCATCCTAACCTATACCCATTCTAACCTATAACCCAAACCTACCCAACCTATCACTTTTGCCACCCCTACTATATATATCCATAGTAAATGATTAAATATAGGGTAAACTATGTTTTCACTTTTAATTATTTATTATTGTTTATTGTATCACTCACTTCTTCATCTAAGGACGAACGGAGTCGGTGGCAAACCCATTCGGCAAACCCGTTTACCGTGCAGTAACACCGCCACCGGTGGGTTTTGCTGGCAAACTTAGGCATGGGGAAAACCTTTGCCGATTCGGTGAAGTGTTTGTTGTTGTTGTTTGTTTAAATAAAAAAACAAAAAGTTAGCCACTTTCAAGTGTTTAACCATTGCTAACATTTTTCACAATAGTTTAAACTTTTTTGTTCGAATGACATAGCACCCTCTGATTGTTGATTTTAAAGTTTTCACTTTCAAGTGTTTAACCACTCCCTTCACCCTAAAGTTGCAGCGTTCAAGTTATTTCGCCTGAAAAAAGAACCCAGTAGGATATTATCTCACTTCGCAGTTCTCTCACTCCATGACTAAGTTTAAGGGGGGCGGTTAAAAAATTTTACGGGGGGCGATCGAGATTTTAACCCACCAATAAAACTAAAAATAAAAAATCTAAGGGGTGCGTCTGCCCACCCAGCGGTTAGAGTAGGTCCACCCATAAGAGGGGGACGAATTTGGAGGGCAGTTGAGGGAGGCTACGGCTGAAGATTTCAAGTTAAGGGATCGAGTTTGCTCGCGTGTTCGACACCCGATTTATCAATTCCTTGTTATCTTTGATTATTATCATGTCTTGCAAACATGTTTTTAGCTTTGTTTCTTTTTCAACTATGATTCTTGGCTGAACCTTTCATTACTACCTAGGTTAAGATGAATATTTAATAAAGTTTGGGTTTTTATTCATTAATTATCGTGTGTATGGATTTTTCTTAAAAAGTAATCGACTATGGAATCATTAGTTTAGTGCATATGCGTATCTTGTTTTGATTATTGCTTGGTTACTTGTTTCACATGAAACTTGGTGAATGTCTTTCATAGAATAGGTTTGTAGTTAATTATTTAATCTTTACGGGTTGGGTAATTGTTGGGTGAATTGGCCAATAAACCTAGAAACGGTAAATAAAATATAATTAGAACTTGATATTCTGCTAATCTTGTCGCTGAGAGGCTCGAGATTATTGTTAGGTCTCGATGTGATAAATAACTAGGATTAGGTTTTGAGAGAAATCGGTCTTAGATCATTAATCATACTCGTGTCTAATAAACTGAATTAATATCCATAATTGCCTTAGACTTCCGTGCTGAGAGGTAGATTGTATTATAGGCACTTTTAAAGAAGTTAGAGGACTGAGAGGAAGTCTAACCATCCGGTAGTCATAACAGCCCTGTAGAGTCTCACATGTTTCTTTCTGAGAACGGTCGGGAGGTCTTAGTAGGGATTTCTTAGGGTTTAGCACACAAAGATCCCGGTACCATACCACTTTAATTTCGAATAGAAATCCATTCCTAGTTAAATAGGATTCCAGTCTAGGTAGTTGTTTATAACCACTTAATTCAACCTTAGCTCAAATTCACGTCTTAGTTAATTTAATTAATTAGTTTTTATTTTTATTTTATTTCTATATTTTTAGTAACACCCCCCCCCCCCTCAAACAATAAAAATGGTTAGTGTCGTGTCCGTGTCAGTCTAGGTCTAGATAGAGTCGTTAACGTAATTCAATAGAGTCTCGTGGGTTCGATATCCGGGCTTACTTAGCTATACTAGAGTCGATCGGTTCACTTGCCGGTTAGTAGTTTAGTGTGTCTTTGCGAGTCTAGAGTATTACTTTGAGTGTAGAATTAGGTTAATTTTAGTTAATTTTATTAAACTACTTTTAGCACATCACTATGTGTATAGCGTTCGTAAGGTTCAAGCCCAGAGCGAACTCGAAACCCTGATTCGCGAAGCTCAGCACGCATGTTTCATTGAGAATACCTTGTATGAGGAAATGAAATGTGGTGCCGAAACCCAACTAGTAAATAAGTCTAATGGTATCTATTATTATCTCGATCGTATTTGGATTCCCAGCCGCAATAATCTCAGAGAGTTACTGATGACCGAAGCTCATAAATCTCGATATTCCACTCACCTCGGTGTCAACAAGATGTACCAGACCTCCGTTCTAAGTATTGGTGGCCAGGCATGAAAAAGGATATCGCTTGTATGTCTCGAAATGCTTAACTTGCACGAAAGTTAAAGCCGAACATCAACGACCCTCTGGTTTACTCAAACAACCCAGCATTCTGATGTGGAAATGGGAAAGTATAGCCATGGATTTTGTTACAAAATTCCCTCGCACGACCTTTGGTCATGATAGCATTTGGGTTATCGTTGATCATCTTACGAAATCTGGTCATTTCATTCCGATATGAGAAGACTTTAAGGTTAAACAATTAGCACAAATCTATACCGAGGAAGTCACTTGTCGACACGGGACGCCTCGTGACATCATCTCTGACCGCGACGGTCACTTTACCTCATGCCTCTGGGAGACATTTCACGATTCGCATCCTCGAAGACATGCTTCAATCGTGTGTCATAGATTTTGGTGGTAATTAGGATTCACATTTACCCTTATTAGAATTTTCGTACAATAACAGTTATCACACTAGTATACAAATGGCACCATTTGAGGCACTATACGGTCGGAAATACCAATCGCCGATTGTTTGGCACGAGATCGGAGACGCACAGATCACCGGTCCCGAGTTAATACAAGAGACGACAGACAAGATTACTATTCTTAACCTCAGTACCGCATTCCATCCTCATACCGACAGTCAGACTGAGTGCACGATTCGCATCCTCGAAGACATGCTTCAATCGTGTGTCATAGATTTTGGTGGTAATTAGGATTCACATTTACCCTTATTAGAATTTTCGTACAATAACAGTTATCACACTAGTATACAAATGGCACCATTTGAGGCACTATACGGTCGGAAATACCAATCGCCGATTGTTTGGCACGAGATCGGAGACGCACAGATCACCGGTCCCGAGTTAATAAAAGAGACGACAGAAAGATTCTCCAGATTAGAGACAATCTCCTGAAAGCTCGCAGTCGTCAAAAGAGTACGCTGAAAAACGACGCAAGCCCCTATAGTTCGAAGTTGGAGATCACGTTCTCTTAAAGGTTTTCTGGAAAGAATTGGCAAGGTGGCCTATCAACTCGAATTACCGGTGGACTCAGCAACGTTCATCCGACTTTCCACGTCTCAAACCTCAAAAAGTGTTTAGCCAAAGGAAATCTTCACGTACCTTTTGAAGATTTGCAAATAAACGAGACTATACATTTCATGGAAAAGCCAGTAGAAATCATGGATCGAGAGGTCAAGAAACTCCGATGCAGTCGCATTCCCATTGTGAAAGTCAGATGGGAAGGCAAATGCGATGCCGAGTTCACTTGGGAACTCGAGAGTGATATGAAAGCAAAATACCCGCATCTCTTTGTTACGTCTGCAACCTGAATTTCGGGACGAAATTCCTTAAAGTAGGGGAGAGTGTAACAACCCGACTTTTTAGTTGTTTCTCTTATTACCGTATTTTCGCTTTGTAATCACTTGTACTCCGAAATTCGATAATAGCAAGGTTAACTATTTTAAAACGCATTTTATTTTCGCTTATTTATCGCATTTACACGCTTATCAACTCAAAACGCTCAACATGAACACAAACTCAAACGCGGTTATTAATGATGAATTATGTTATCAGTGTGATATGTGTATACTTGAATTACTTGTTTATATGTTTTATACTCGCTCAAAAACGCTCTCACACTCGCTCTCGCACTCGCTTAAACTCGATTTATCGCACTAAAACGCAATACAATGCTTAATGCCTCGCTAAACGCTTAACACAGCTAACTAATACAAACGAAAACACTAAACGAACAACCGATGCGTGAATTGGAAACGATTCGTACGAAACTGGCCAATTCGTACAAACTGCTCAATTCGTACGAATTGACCATTCGTACGAATTATCATCCAAACTCTTCCTCATCTCCTATAAATACCACACTTGCACAACACACACTCCTTTTGATGCCACTCGCACGAAATTCTCACTAAACCTTCTCCTCAGTTTTTCCAAGTAAGAAACAACTATTTTCACACAAACCACAACGATTTCCACAACGATTTTACACAATATTATCTTCGATTTCACCTGAACTTCTCTGTTTACGAAAATCTTCATCTTTTTCATAAAACCTTCTGATTTTACCTCGGATCCACACTTAAAATGAGTACATTAGGCTTAGACTTGGCTTTCCTAGTTAGAAATCTTGTTATTTCAACTCACCAAGTGTGTGAACCAAAGAAAACTGTTTTAAACAGTGATTTTTTACACTAAAACGGACTAAACATTGATTTTTACACTAAAACGGACTAAAACCAACATATGTTTTTATCACTAGACAGTGGGACGAAACGGTGTCAAAGCCTGCCTGAAATGGACTCGAAATCACGTCTGTTCCAAGCGAAAACTCAGTTCCGGACGCACGAAGATGCTATACAGTCAACTCGTGCGAATCAGACTAGCTTGTACGAATTGACCATTTGTACGAACCAGTTCTAATTCCCACAAGTGACCAGAATCGCATGTTGAAAATACAATCGCGTACCATCGTATGTACGTTAACCTACCTCTCTCTATATATATATATAGTTGCAATTTAAGTTAAATAAATTATGCTAAATAATATTTAAAGGACTAAATACACTTTAACTGAATTAACATATTCTAATTACATAAATAAAATTAAACCCAGTTGAAAACATTAGTGTTTTATGAATTAAAATTTCTAACTGTCACGTCAAAGTTCGTTTTTTATAAACATATAACGACTGTATACTTTAACATGTTGTGTTATATTTTTTTTCTAACTCGTATAATACACGAGTTTTATAAGATGTGATTTGATTATACCAAGTATATAACATCATATTTATACAACCCATGTAACACACGAAATTCTAACATAGTGTGTGTAGTCAGCTCATGTAATACATAGAATTCTAACCCCTCTCTCTCCTCTATATATATATATATATATATATATATATATATGTACCAATGATAAATAGTACCTCACTCAATAACATCAACCTATGTGTTCATAAACTTTCTCTAACGTTTTATCATAACACTAGTCTTAGGATCTCATGTATTACGCGTGGTGAATAAATGTAATTTTATATACTTAATAATCAGAAAGTTATATCTTTATAAAGACCTATGTATTGTATAGGCTGAACAAGCTCGTAAATTATACGAGTTGAATAAAATATAATGTAATATGTTAAGACTTTAAAATAATGAACTTTGACATGACAATATAAATTTTGTTAATTCTATTTATAAAACTTTTTTTTCAGCTTTATTTTTCTTATGTAATTGATAAATGTTAATTCAGTTACAGTGTACTAAATCTTTTAAATATTCTTTTAGCATAGTTAATTTCACTTAAATTGCAATTATAAATTTGTAAATACATATAAAAAGTTAAGAACCAAAAGTTAGTTAATGTATGATAATTGTCTGTAGCTAAATAATAAGGAACCAAATATATAGGGGAAGGTTAACGTACAATAATTGCTTAACGTGCGAAGCATATGCAAGTAAATTACATGTCATAATTTACAAACCATAATTACGTATGACCACAAAAATGGACTTTTGTATTTTAAACTTTTTCTGTATCTATATTTTAAACTTTTGTAATTTACATGTATCCCTATTTTAGTTGTTTATTAGATAGTATAAATATAAATTTCATTTTCATTTAATTTCATTTGATTTTTCTTTAATAATTTGGTTTATTAACTTTTTTCCTAATTTATTCTATGCACTTATGTTGATGCATATGTCTGTTGCCTACGTCATCGTATTATATCGAGTTTGTATTTATGAGCGAAATGTTGAAGTTTATGTAAATAGGTTAACAAGTTCGCTTGAGTTTTTGATGGTTTAGACAAGTTCGGCCGAACTTGTCTATGCAAGTTCGCCCGAACTTGCTCTCCCACCAGCGAACTTGTTTACCTATAAATAGGTAGCTTCTGATTTCATTTGTAACATTCAGAGATTTTGTCACGCCAGAGGCGAAGCTCTGTCCAAGTGTTTCCAGAATCTGTAACGTTGAATATTAATGAAACGGTGATTAAATAGAAACAAATGAGTGTATCCAATGTCGCCTAAGCAAACGGATTCCGCACGTTTACCTTAGGTTTGTCAGATTAGTGCCCGAGCGATCCGTACAACGGACCTACATGTGGTATCAGAGCAGGAGTTGCCTAATTTGAAGACATTGGACATAGAACATCTCATCTTCTACTCATTTCTTCTATTTTTAACTTTTCTTGGACAATTCACGGACAAAATTGACTGATTTTCAAGTATAATACGTAAAATCCATAATAGATAAACCATTGAAAAGATCAGAGCTTAAAACAAACGAATTCATGCCGAAAAATTGAAAAAACCATGTTTGAAATCACAACTTCGCTGAATTTAACCTCAAGTTCGCTCGAACTTGACTGAAAAACTCAAATTTTCATCAAGTTCGCCCGAACTTGACTGATTTTTCAAGGTTTCTACTCAAGTTCGCTCGAACTTGACTGTTTTTTCATCTTTTTTAGTCAAGTTTGCCCGAACTTGATAAAAATTTGTTGAAAGTCTATACAAGTTCACCCGAACTTGTTATCTCTTGAAAATTCACATAAGTTCGCTCGAACTTGCTATTTTTCATAACATCTCAACACAAGTTCGCTCGAACTTGTTAAGTCTGTGACAAGTTCGCCCGAACTTGTCTAAAAAAAAGCATGAAAATCCCGAAAAACGTCACGGACATTATATATCGTTAGATTCGTATTGACGAGAGGAGTTTAAAGCTCTAATCTAGTACAAATAGTTTTCCGAAAAATTTTAAACGTTTTTAGCAAACGATATTTAATATTGTCGATTAAAAAGTCAAATTTTTCTAAAAATTGTCTGTTTGCTAATCATTTGTCAAGTGTTTTGAATGACAGATATATTTGGAAACGAAATGGAGCCCGTGAAGCTGTCAAAGTTGATGAGTATGAACGAGTATGAAGTTTGGAAAGGAAAATTTGAGAGCTGGGTCCAAGCTATGCATCTCCGCAGTTGGGTCGCGATTGAGACATGTTATGTCGTTCCTAGTGATGAGAATCAGAAAATTCTGGAGAAGTTCAAATATTCTACTTAACAGAAAGATGATTATTTTGCTGAAAAGAAAATGATTGATCTTATCCAGCAATCGGTTAAGGAAGACATCCTGATACTTTTACCATAATACAAGACTGCGAAAGAATTATGGACATCTCTGAAGAATAAGTTTCAAGAGAGTGTACTGGTTAAGAACTGTGATGTCACACCCTCAATTTCCACTAGTGGAGTATTACCGCGAGGCATGTGATCAACCAGAATCTCAGACACTAGCAATATCGAACGACTCTATATGATTTATTTAAAGGTTTTCCAAAAACATTTGTTGTAAACATTCATAGTCATTTTCAAAATATCAAGGTTTCAAAGTTTAGCAGAAGCATTAAAGTAAAGTAACAGGCGCCAACATAAACGCCAAAACCAAAATCCCAAAATTATTCTAATTAAAGACTCGATAAAAATGTCTTGATCAAATGCAATGAGTGCACCTAGCGCTCCTAGCGTCCTGAGAAACATGCAAAGAAACAAGTGTTAACATTAAAGACGAGTGAGTTCACAGGTTTTTATAAGTTCACGAGTTCGGTTTAAAAGATTGTTTTTCCCCGTTATCCCTAACCCAGGATAACGACATAGTCCCATTATTCCTAACCTGGAATAATAATGTTGGTTCGTAAATAAGTTCAATGTTAACATGTAGGTAGCGAGCCTAAAGTTACGTCACATAAGAGTTCGCGATCGAAGCTAACTGTTGTTGCATCTGTGCTGCCAGGTCTATCACTGACCATGGCGAAAGTTAGGCCAAATTAATCACCCGTTGACCATTCCCGGTCGGCTAGCGCGACTAGCTCGGGTGGGGCTTGTCGGGCCTAGTAGTACTACTATAATTTCCCCGCTATCTAACCCAATACTAACGATCCGAGAGTTGGTAGAGGACTTCCGTGATAAAGCTACTTAGTGACCATAACATACATTAACATTAACTTAGTTACCGAATAGTTAACGGCGTTAATTTCGCATAACGAAAAGATAGAGTTGTAGAGCGTATACATGTTTCTCCCCCTGTTGTTCAAAACCGGATAAAATAGGGGCCGTGAACTCACCTTAAATTGCTCGGTTAGAATAACGCAAAAGAAGCAATTGATGGAACCGCTAATCACGTCCTAACATGTCAACCGATTTAAAGTTAGTGTGTGAATACACTGACACAAAACCCTACGCATAACTAACACACAGTACGGCACACGTAATAACCAATTCGAAACCATAATCATGCATGCAAATATCACCATACAAAATAATAATCAAACAAACTTGTCAAAAACACAGGATAACTCATACAACACTTAGGTACACACAACGCAAGTTATCATGTTTCAGCTTGTACGCTCATAACTGGGCTATTTCGAGGATTTTTATAAAATAGTTCCAACATTCCAAAAAATCCAATTTTTATACAGGAGGTGTCAATTAGACTGTAGATTTTGTGTAAAATTTTCAAATCCTAAATCTTTACCAATTATTTATAAACATTTATATACTAGGCTGCATCAGATTCGTCGCTTTCTAACCGCAGTCCACGAGAAAAATTATTTAAAAATCATCGTTCATCCAATTAACAGAATTCCAGTGGGAGATTTTCAGAAATTCCCGTCTCCAGTTACTGTACAAGTTTCGTGACCTAACCCCATACAGACTATGAGATCTGACTCGATAAACAACCTGCAAATTCTGCAGAATTTACGCAGCTTCAGCTGCTGCACTACATGACCATTTAAAAATAGGAAACGACCTTAGAAAAATATGAATCCGGTGCCATTTGAAGCGTTTTTTCAAAAATACACGTTTTAGGCTTCAGAAAATCCACTTTTTCGATAAATAATGATCAGGTTACAGCAACTGAAGTTGGATGTAAATGTCAATCAGCTTACTGTTTTTGACTTTATCGCATTAGAACATCTTTAAACGGCCATGACGCTTAGTTGTATTGATTAACAACAGCTTAACTTGTCAAATATCATCATATATATCAATATTCATGCAAACCCTAAATATATATCATGATCTTTATCGATAAAACGCAGCCTACGATTTTAATATTCAACATATCATCACAACCGCAAAGATTCGCATATTCATCCGAACTAATCATACACCACAACACTTTTTCATAATAATAATCATACAAGCACATAATCATGATCAAGATTACACAAAACCTAGTGTGAATCGCAATACAATTAAACCCTAACCTTGAAACGATGATGATTAGCGAACCGGGATAAACTTGGAATCGAACCGAGAGTGTAGACTTGCGCGACCGTGAGAGGGGGGGGGCTGCCGTCGACTTCAACTTAGAGCATTAGGGTTTTGTTTTTTTTGAAGGCTACCCACAACATGCATGTATACATAAAGGGGGGGTTGGGTTAGTGCCTTGGGCCGCAAGTTTGGGTTATTTCCTTGGGCCGCAAGGAGGTGTGGGTCGCAAGGGGGTGTGGGTGGCGGGTTGGGTTTGCTTGGTCACGAAGTCGAAACGTTTCACAGGCTTGGTTCGGTTTATAAATAGAAGTTACTAAAATATTATTCGCGGCACGGAGTTTATAAAATATTAAATCACGTATTTGGAGTGAGACGCAATAGATTCACAAACGTCTAATAACACATAGCACGTAATTCAGATACAACCCTCTAATAACACATAGCACGTAATTCACCCTATAGATTCACAAAGTTAGCGTAGTTATTGCGAGCGTGTTTAATTCTCCGAATTAAATCAGCGTAGGAGTGAATAACCACAAAGTAGCGCGTTTAAGATACCTAAAAAGCCGGGATGTCACATTATCCCCATGTTGAAAGAATTTTCGTCCCGAAAATTGAGTAAACGCGGTTTAGAATGTAACGCACAAAGTTCAGTTTGTTAGAATGATACAAGTAAATCCCAGGCTGTCATATCATCCCCATGTTGAAAGAATTTCGTCCCGAAATTCAGTTGGCGGTAACGTCAGATTGCTGCTCAGCTGCAAAAAGGTGTGGATATTTGCTTTTCATTTGGTCCTCTCTTTCCCACGTGAACTCCGGTCCACGCTTAGAGTTCCAACGAACCTTGACGATCGGTATCTTGCTATGCCTTCGAGTCTTAATCTCATGGTCCATGATCTCGATAGGTTGTTCCACAAAATGCAGTTGCTCATCCACTTGAATCTCATCCAATGGAATGACTAGGGTCTCATCTGATAGGCACTTCTTCAGATTGGACACGTGAAAACGTTGTGAACTCCACTGAGTTCGGCAGGAAGGTCTAACTGATAAGCTACGAACCCGATACGCTTTGAAATCACAAATGGGCCTACGTACCGCATATTTAGTTTGCCTCGTTTCCCAAAACGAATTTCACCTTCCAGGGTGACACTTTCAATAGGACGTGGTCACCTACTTGAAATTCGAGCGATTTGAGTCGTTGATCAGCGTAACTTTTCTGTCGATCTCGTGCCGCTGTCATGCGGTTTCTGATTTGCACAATCTTTTCAGTAGCCTCAAGTATCAACTCAGGACTTGTGAGTTGACTGTCACCGACTTCTGCCCAACAGACCGTGATCTACATTTGCGACCATACAATGCTTCAAATGTACTGCCTGAATACTCGTATGGTAACTGTTGTTATATGAGAATTCCACTAAAGGCAGATGGATTTCCCAACTGTTCCCGAAGTCTACCACGCATGCCCTAAGCATGTCCTCCAAGGTCTGAATGGTCCTTTCACTTTGACCATCCGTCTGAGGGTGGTAAGCTGTGCTCATATCTAAGCGTGTACCCAACGCTTTCTGAAGTGACCTCCAAAAGTTGGACATGAAACGAGCATCTCTGTTTGAAATGATGGACGTTGGCACCACGTGCCGAGAAACTACTTCCTTAATGTAGATGCGAGTCAACTTATCTATCTTATCTGTTTCTTTGGTCGCTAGGAAGTGTGCAGACTTAGTTAGACGATCACGATTACCCAGATGGTATCGCAACCACCCGGAGTTCACGGGAGTTTAGTGATAAAGTCCATCGAGATCTGATCCCATTTCCACACTGGGATCTCAGGTTGTTGAAGTAGCCCTGATGGCTTCTGGTATTCCACCTTGACTTTCGCACAAGTCAAACACTTGCTCACGTAGGTGGCTATATCCGCTTTCATGTTGGGCCACCAGTACGCGACTTTAAGGTCTGGATACATCTTATCCGAACCAGGATAGACAGAGTATCGGGATTTGTGAGCTTCGTCCATAACTAGCTTCCTGAGGTTTCTGTAGAGAGGTACCCATATACGATTCATGAAATACCGGGTACCATTGGGTTTCACTTCCCAATCGCGTTCCATCTTTCCCACAGATTCGGCCTTGATGTTCTCTTCCTTAACTGTTTCTAGCTGCGCGTCGCATATCTGTTCGGGCAACCCAGAATGAATTGTGAACTGTAGTGCTCGTACCCGACGAGATTTCAAGTCCTCCTTCTGACTGAGGGCATCAGCTACCACGTTAGCTTTACCTGGGTGATACCGAATGGCACATTCATAATCGTTCAGGAGTTCGACCCAGCGACGCTGTCGCATGTTCAATTCCTTCTGGTCAAAAATATGCTGGAGGCTCTTGTGATCCGTGTAGATTGTGCACCTTGTTCCATATAGATAGTGTTTCCAAATCTTAAGTGCAAACACAACTGCTCCCAATTCCAAGTCATGTGTCGTGTAGTTCTTCTCGTGGACCTTCAACTGTCGGGATGCATACGCGATGACCTTTTCACGTTGCATGAGCACACATCCCAATCCCTGAATGGAAGCGTCACTAATATACCATAAAATCATCTATCCCCTCTGGCAAGGACAAAATGGGCGCACTGCAAAGCTTCTGCTTCAGTAATTGAAATGCTGCTTCCTGTTTCTCACCCAAGCATACTTGGTGCCCTTCTGAGTGAGAGTGGTAAGCGGTTGTACGATCTTGGAAAATCCCTCGATGAAACGTCTGTAGTAACCAGCCAAACCCAAAAATTGGCGGATCTCTGTCGGTGTCCTGGGTGCTTCCCAGTTCTTGATAGCATCGATCTTGGTGGGATCAACGTGAATACCCTTTTCATTCACGATATGCCCGAGAAACTGAACTTCCCGAATCCAGAAATCACACATCGAAAACTTGGCATATAGTTTCTCCTGTTGAAGTAGTTCCAGCAATAATCGCAGATGCTCAGCATGTTCTTCTTCACCCTTAGAGTAGATGAGTATATCATCGATGAACACGATGACAAACTTGTCGAGTTACACACGCGGTTCATGAGGTCCATGAACACCGCGGGTGCATTGGTGAGACCGAAGGGCATGACCAAGAACTCGTAATGGCCATACCGTGTGCGAAATGCCGTCTTGGAGATATCCTCCTCCCTGACGCGTTGCTGGTGATAACCGGACCATAGATCAATCTTGGAGTAGTAGCTTGACCCTTGAAGCTGGTCGAAAAGATCGTTGATGCGAGGTAATGGGTATCGGTTCTTGACGGTAACCTTATTGAGTTCCCTGTAGTCGATGACATGCGGAAGGTCCCGTCCTTCTTCTTGACAAAAAGGACCGGAGCTCCCCATGGCGAAGTACTGGGTAGGATAAATCCTTTTTCCAACAATTCCTGAAGTTGGGTAGACAGATCTTGCAGCTCTGCTGGAGCTAAGTGGTACGGGGCCTTGGCGATAGGAGTTGCATGGCTCGCCAATTCGATTTCAAACTCCACTTGTCGATGTGGTGGAAGACCGGCTAACTCCTCTGAAACCCATCGGGAAAGTCACGGACGACGGGGATATCTTCAATCCGCTTCTCGTCCTTAGACTGCTCGGTGACCAGTGCGAGCAAAGCAAAAGAGTTCTTCTTCCGAAGATACTTCTGAGCTTGCATGTAAGTGATGATGTTCGTGACGACGCCTGCCTTCTCGCCTTGCACCATCAAGACTTCGTCGTTAGAGAGCGGAATACGGATAGGTTTCTCGAAACAGAGAACTTCAGCTCGGACGTCGGATAGCCAGTCCATTCCGGCTACCACATCAAAATTACGCAGAGTAGTTGTCATCAGATCAATGGTAAAGGTGTGACCCGCGAGTTTAAGTTGACAGTCGATCACTAGATGGGTCACATCTACAGATTTACCATCGGCTAGTTCTATGACGTAAGGGGTCTCTAGGGTTTAGGTGTGAGATTTAGGTTCTTTCTAAAAGACTCAGATATAAAACTCTTATCCACACCCGTATCAAAAAGTACAGTAGCAAAATGATCGTTAAGGGGAAACTTACCGGTGACCACATTCGAGTCGTTTCGGGCCTCTCCACGGCCTAGCGTGAATGCACGTACTTTGGCACCTCCTGTGCCACCATTTCCATTGTTGCCATTGTTGTTATTGTTGTTGTTGTTGTGGTTGTTGTTGTTATTCCCTCCATTGTTGTTGTTGCGAAGTTGCAGGCAGTCTCGCTTGAAATGGGCAGTGCTACCGCACTGATAGCATCCCCAGTTATTACCCTGCTGTTGACCCTGGTGTTGGTTCTGATTCTGTCGTGACATAATTTCCCCGCGACAATCCTTTGCCGGCGTGTCCTGCTTTGCCACATCGTTGGCAGCGATTTTCGGCACAAGGGCCGTGATGATGGAGGTTACAACGATTACATTGCGGCTTTCGACCCGCATAGCCACTCGAGTTCTGGGTGTTGTTGGCAGACTGATTGTTGTGACCCTGATTTTTGTTGAAGTTGTTGGACCGCTTCTGGTTTCCTTGTTGTGGCTGGGCTGATGAAGACTGCCGAGCAGGTGAGTCTTCAAATTTCCTTTTGTTATCAGGGACAATTTCAGTTGCATCCCTAGGTGGTAACTTCCTTTGCTCCACCGCCTTATCGGTGAGTTTATGTGCCAGTTAATCGCTTGATGCTCCGTCGTAGGGTTGCTAGACATTACCATGCCCTGGATCTCAGGGACCAGACCCCCAAGATAAAACTCAAGTCGTTTATCGATGGTGTTAGCCAAATCGGGACAAAGGAACACCAGATCATGATGTCTTGCCGTGTACGCTTCAATTTCTGACCCGACTATCTTGTGGTTCCATAACGCTTGTTCCAATTGCTGAACTCTGTCCCGCGGACAGTATTCATCCTTGATTAGAGCTTTGAACTCGGTCCAGGCCATTGCGTTCGCCGCAGCAAGTCCACGCGTTTGGGCTTGTGCATTCCACCAGGTTAATGCCCCATCTTCCAACGTCGAGGCAGCATCTTGACCTTATTAGCTTCAAGGCAATTGCACATTTCAAAAACTGATTCAGACTTTTCAACCCAACGGACCAGTCCTATAGGTCCTTCAACTCACGTGAACTTGCTCAGTTTCGCATCAAGGAACATTTTGTAGGGGTTAAGACCCCCTCCTGAGGATAGAGGGTAGGTAGTCAGCGAGAAAGTCTACTAGCCAAACTATTAGATTTTCCCATGAAAATTTAATAACGGTTACCTGCCGGTGGGTTAGGAACACTTGCCAGAGCAGCATTCACGTGTTCTTGGATTAAAGCGGCCAATTCTTCAGTTGACATGTTGAGATTTCCGCGACGACCGGTTGCCATTTCAGATCTTCGCAAGACAACACAAACACACACCGATAAGTATATATCCAATATAGTTATCATATTCCACACTTCAATGATCACACAATTTATGTCAACCCAACAAATTAAACAATCAAAAGGAACATTCGATTAAATAAATTGTAATGTCTCACAAAATACCAACCAAACATATCAGTTTAATTATAAAATTTCCAAGTTCAAACATAAGTGGAAACAAACAAACTAAAGGAAAAAAACAGAGATTGGCGAGACGAGTTAGTCATCTATGTCTCCATCTCCCAAGTCGCTATCACTGCCGTCTTCCTCTTCAGCGTTTTCAGCTTCAACAGCTGGGTCCTGTTCCGGCTCTTTTTCCTCCGGATCCTCCTCTGGGTCTTCCTCTGGATCCTCCTCTTCGTCCTCTACCGGCGCTGGAGGGGCCGGTGCTGGTGCGGGTACTAGGATAGGTGGTGCTTGGTTCTGCTCCAGTTCGTGAATCCTCCAACTGGACTCAAGAACTCTGTCTTCGAGCCAATCAGCCCTCAGCTGCTCAGCACGAAGGTCCTTAGCTAAAATGTTTCAAACTCTCCTATTCTCATCTTGCTCTTCCTCGAGCTCTCCAGTTTTACCAGTCAACTGACGTATCAGCCATCCCTGTGCTTGATAGTCTCCTGCATTCTCTCCAGTTGTTCCTGTTGTTTCCTTAACACATCTCTAAGCAGATCGTCCCCCACTCCTAAAGAGTTGACCGGTTTGACCGGTATAGCGGTGGTCGAACGGGAGGACGACTCCCCTCCTAGAGCGAGTCTTTTCTTAGCAGCTGAGCGTGTCTCCACGCCACGAGGTGGTGAGGGTTCGACCATGGGTGCCTTCCCCGGCGCCCTTGATTGTCGAGATCTGTCGGATGATGATGATGACATAGCCTGCCAGGTTGGTGTAGTTAGTTACGAGCTGCGTATATCACAATATACATATATATATCACATAGAACAATTGTAGTATAACACATAACAAGATATCACAGTTCGGTGCCAACTAAGTCTAGTGTCGTGTAACAGCTATCGTTTAGGTCTACTTTTAATGCAAACCTTGTTCTCTATAGCTAGAGGCTCTGATACCAATCTGTCACACCCTCAATTTCCACTAGCGGAGTATTACCGCGAGGCATGTGATCAAACCAGAATCTCAGACACTAGCAATATCGAACGACTCTATATGATTTATTTAAACGTTTTCCAAAAACATTTGTTGTAAACATTCATAGTCATTTTCAAAAAATCAAGGTTTCAAAGTTTAGCGGAAGCATTAAAGTAAAGTAACGGGCGCCAACATAAACGCCAAAACCAAAATCCCAAAAATTATTCGTAAATAAAGACTCGATAAAAATGTCTTGATCAAATGCAAGTGAGTGCACCTAGCGCTCCTAGCGTCCTGAGAAACATGCAAAGAAACAAGTGTCAACATTAAAGAAGAGTGAGTTCACAGGTTTTTATAAGTTCACGAGTTCGGTTTAAAAGATTGTTTTTCCCCATTATCCCTAACCCAGGATAACGACATAGTCCCATTATTCCTAACCTGGAATGATAATGTTGGTTCGTAAATAAGTTCAATGTCAACATGTAGGTAGCGAGCCTAAAGTTACGTCACATAAGAGTTCGCGATCGAAGCTGACTGTTGTTGCCTCTGTGTTGCCAGGTCTATCACTGACCATGGTGAAAGTTAGGCCAAATTAATCACCCGTTGACCATTCCCGGTCGGCTAGCGCGACTAGCTCGGGTGGGGCTTGTCGGGCCTAGTAGTACTACTATAATTTCCCCGCTATCTAACCCAATACTAACGATCCGAGAGTTGGTAGAAGACTTCCGTGATAAAGCTACTTAGTGACCATAACATACATTAACATTAACTTAGTTACTGAATAGTTAACGGCGTTAATTTCGCATAACGTAAAAGATAGAGTTGTAGAGCGTATACATGTTTCTCCCCTGTTGTTCAAAACCGGATAAAATAGGGGCCGTGAACTCACCTTAAATTGCTCGGTTAGAATAACGCAAAAGAAGCAATTGATGGAACCGCTAATCACGTCCTAACATGTCAACCGATTTAAAGTTAGTGTGTGAATACACTGACACAAAACCCTACGCATAACTAACACACAGTACGGCACACGTAATAACCAATTCGAAACCATAATCATGCATGCAAAGTATCACCATACAAAATAATAATCAAACAAACTTGTCAAAACACAGGATAACTCATACAACACTTAGGTACACACAACGCAAGTTATCATGTTTCAGCTTATACGCTCATAACTGGGCTGTTTTCGAGGATTTTTATAAAATAGTTCCAACGTTCCAAAAATTCCAATTTTTTTTACCGGAAGTGTAAATTAGAATGTAGAATTTTGTGTAAAATTTTCAAATCCTAAATCTTTATCAATTATTTATAAACATTTATATACTAGGTTGCAGTCAGATTCGTCGCTTTCTGACTGCAGTCCACGAGAAAAATTATTTAAAAATCATCGTTCATCTAATTAACAAAATTCCAGTTGGATATTTTCGGAAATTCCCGTCTCCAGTTACTGTAAAATTTCGTGACCTAACCCCGTACAGACTATGAGATCCGACTCGATAAACAACCTGCAAATTCTGCAGAATTTACGCAGCTTCAGCTGTTGTATACATGACCATTTAAAAATAGGAAACGACCTCAGAAAAATATGAATCCGGTGCCATTTGAAGCGTTTTTCAAAAATGACACGTTTTAGGCTTCAGAAAATCCACTTTTTCGATAAATAATGATCAGGTTACAGCAACTGAATTTGGATGTAAATGTCAATCAGCTTACTGTTTTTGACTTTATCGCATTAGAACATCTTTAAACGGCCATGACGCTTAGTTGTATTGCTTAACAACAGCTTAACTTGTCAAATATCATCATATATATCAATATTCATGCAAACCCTAAATATATATCATGATCTTTATCGATAAAACGCAGCCTACGATTTTAATATTCAACATATCATCACAACCGCAAAGATGCGCATATTCATCCGAACTAATCATACACCACAACACTTTTCATAATAATAATCATACAAGCACATAATCATGATCAAGATTACACAAAACCTAGTGTGAATCGCAATACAATTAAACCCTAACCTTGAAACGATGATGATTAGCGAACCGGGACAAACTTGGAATCGAACCGAGAGTGTAGAGTTGCGCGACCGTGAGAGTGGGGGGGCTGCCGTCGACTTCAACTTAGAGCATTAGGGTTTTGTTTTTTTTTTGAAGGCTACCCACAACATGCATGTATACATAAAGGGGGGGGGGGGTCGCGATAGGGGGGGGGGTGGTTTGGGTTAGTGCCTTGGGACGCAAGTTTGGGTTATTCCTTGGGCCGCAAGGAGGTGTGGGTCGCAAGGGGGTGTGGGTGGCGGGTTGGTTTGCTTGGTCGTGAAGTCGAAACATTTCACAGGCTTGGTTCGGTTTATAAATAGAAGTTACTAAAATATTATTCGCGACACGGAGTTTATAAAATATTAAATCACGTATTTGGAGTGAGACGCAATAGATTCACAAACGTCTAATAACACATAGCACGTAATTCAGATACAACCCGTCTAATAACACATAGCACGTAATTCACCCTAAAGATTCACAAAGTTATCATATTGTGAGCGTGTAATTTAAATCAGCGTAGGAGTGAATAACCATAAAGCAGCGCGTTTAAGATACCTAAAAAGCCAGGATGTCACATGTGAAGCTCTAGTTTCAAGTATATCCACAAATGAGTCTTCAAGTTCTAAACCAATCTGTCCCGGCCTATGATGTAGACAATTATCAGGCAGATAATGGCAAACTCTTGAATGAGATTGAGAGTTTGACATTAGAACATAAAAAATTAAAAGAAAATGAAAAGAATTTTGAAAACAAAATAAAAATTTTAGAAATGAAAAATTACAAACGGTAGTAGATTTTCAAAATGAAATAAAAATATTTAAAAATGATAAAATTGTTTTTGAAAAATTAAATATAGAAAATCAAATAGCAATAAATTCTCATTTTAAGAAAATAGCTCAACTTGAAAAAGAAGTTGAGACAGTTATAAATGAAGCTGCTAATTCAGCAAAATTATTGAAAGGATTTGTGACTTCCTCATTAAAGTTAGAACATGTATGTCCAAACCGATCAATGATAATAAAAAGAAAATTTCAATAAGTGACAATGTTACAAATTATGACGATGTATAATTGAAGATTGTGATTATAATACCGATGATGAAAATGTTAAAAAGGAAATATTTTTGAAATAAAAGAAAATTTTCAAGAAACTGTTCTACAATCTGCTAAAAAAGGTGAATGCTCTTCGCAAAAACCTTCTAAGCAGAATGGAGAACAAAAACAACATGAAAAACAAAATTCAAAAAATTTTCAAAACAAAAATAAAAGCTCATCGGTACGGTCATCCAATCATTATAAAAACTCACAAAAATTTGAGAGTAAGTGGTGCAGGTCGGACGACAGTGCTTCAAAGTCAAATCAATTTTACAGAACAAGCAGGAAAGATGACTACTACATGTCAAATCAATGTGCTGATTTGGGTGTTTGGTCTGAATGGAGAGATTGGTACGATAACAGAGTGTGTTACAACTGTGGATTTGGTGGACACATTGCTGTTAACTGCCTGAAAAAGAGATTTGATACGAGAAGATGCTATAAACGTCAAATCAAAGGTCATATTTCCAGGGATTGTCTGTCTAATCTGAAAAGAGATGTTAAATCTCAAGGGAGAAAAGACCAGATGAGAAGAAAACTGAGAAAAAAATGAGAAAACTGTAGAGAAGCCCAAAGAACAAAAAGTCAAGTTATCACAAGGGCAAAAAGACAGATTGAGAAAAAGAGGAAAAAAAATTAGAGAGTATTTGGAAAATATTTTGTCCTCAGATACGTCTAAAAAATCAGATAAAAGTTCTAATGAATCATTTTCCTCACAGTCAAGTAAAACGAATTCATCAGATACAAATCTGAGGACAAAAGAGAGAGCAGTGGAGAAAAATTTGATAATTCAAACGGTTAAAAAAATCAAAGAAAGTAAAATTTTCAAATAAAGTTTCTATCAAACTGTTTGAATATCAAAAAGAGTGTGAATGTTTGTTTATTTCAGATGTTAATGATTTTGGTAAACCATAAATCCAGAATGGATTGGGTTCCAATTTAAAACTGATTAAAGTTTGTTTGAATGTGCAGGATAACCAAGCTTCAAGCCAAAGGTCATTTCAGAAGTAGTGGTTGTTCATACAGAGAGACAAGAGACATGAGTGATATCCACACAAACAAAATGGTAGTCTCGCATTCACATTCGTAAAAAGTCATTAAATGGTTAAAATGGAATATTCTTATTTTCGATTTTAATAAGATGTTTTCAATTTTAGGGGGAGAAAAAATTTTAAAAATTGTAAAAAAAATTCTTGTAAAATTGAAAAACATCGTTTCAAAATCATTTTAGATAGATAAAATGATTGAAAAAGCTAAACACAATAGAAAATCTTAAAATATAAAAAACATTGAAAAATGAAAAATGAGATTACTTGTGCGAATAAAGGAAATGATAGTACATCAGTGTACTTTCACAGTATGCTAAGGATTTGTAAAGTTTAAAAGTGATAAACAAGTCTTACTGTGGATGTGTCGATAGGCTTAACACATTCAGTAAACTGTTTTCGAGATATAAACTAAATTTACAACTGCTTAATCTTGTGGATTACCACATCTTGGATATATGGACTTAGTACTCCGAAATTTCGTTTGAGAGATTGCCTGATTCTGAGATACGAGGTCTTTATAGATAGTTGATATCTGGGGTATTATACAAGTTCTTCTGATTTTGCGGAAGCAATAGCCTAGAACTTCTATAATACTTTATGCTAAAAACCTCAAACTGCATGCAAACTTGAAAAGTATCGAAAGATCTAATCAATTGCAGTGATTAAAAGATTCCTTAATTGGAACACACCTCAAAGTCGAGCCTTCATCTCTTGTTTGTACGGTAGTACTAACTTGAGCTCTCAAGGTCTCACACAACCCAGATACAGATATCAATTACGCTATATTCACTTGTAAGAAATTTAGGGAATCTTGATACGGGAGTATATTCAAGAAGTGGGAACCGCAGGTAAGTCAAGTTTCATAATTCTAACTAACATATCTTGGAACAATTGAGAAATGTGTTAAAGTTTAAGTGGACAAACATATCAACAATCTAGGTAAACAAGTTTAAAACTTAAAGTCATTAAAAGGTCAACGGTACTGGTGATATGTCTCAAAAACTGATATGATCCTCTAGCACGTTTTCTCACAAAAATACAAACTGTAAATATTACATTTTAGTATGTTTACATTTCTGTATTCAATATTAAAAATCCAAAACGATTTTTTTTTCTCATATCTTCCATGGAAACCTAATAATGTTGAATGTGAGCCGGACCAACGAGACTGTTAATGTAACATCCGTCAAAAAACCGGGTTAACCAAACCCGCTTCGTTTATTAACCGAACATCCAGTTAAAATTTTCGTTGCGTATTTAATACTCAGATTAATTTTATACGATACATAATTAATAAATATATTAGAATTTAAAATTTATAATTGAAAATCTATAATAAATAATGAAATAAAAATTAAATGCGGACGCCGGGTTTCGAACCCGGGTCACTCTCAAGATCAAACAGCCAACACACCACTCCGCCACTTGTGTTACTTGTTGATATATCGAAACAATTAATACATATAATAAAACTCGAAGTCGAATTCAGTCACTCAGCGCCCAACTCACTCTCGCCGGAAATCCCGACAATATCGCCAATCATTGACGGTTTCTATTGACTTAACGGATGAATTAACATCATCGTCGGTTATAACTGAAAAACCTTAAAGCCACTCATTCAAATCGTTAAACCATAACCGCATGATTTTGAATTCGAAACAGAAAGTGTAGTTAAATCCGAGTTATACTGTATTCATCATTTGAGCTAGCGAGTTTATCAAGCTTACTCTCTCTAACTCGCTCAGAAAACCTCGCCGCAAGTCGCCAGAATCCTCTGCAAGTTAACCGGAAGTTATCGCCGGAAAACCGAACTCATTTCACCCCTTCTGCTTACTCTAAAATAAGACTTCTAGAGCTCATACCGAAGTCACCCACACTCACCACAAACTTTCTGAAGATTCTCTGCCGCAAGATACACGTCGCCAGAATAACCTGCTGTCATCGGAATCTCGCCGGAGAAACAGGGAATCTCTGTTCGGTATATCTTACACCTAATCTCTCTCATTTTTATTAATCTCATATGTAGTTAATTACAATTTACTAAAGAAATTGATGAATGTATCGAAACTGTCGGGTTTGGTTTCTGGGTAAAGTTTACGAAGAAGATGAAGTTTTGGATTGTATATATATGTAATATAAATCGGGTTATATCTCGGGTTAGACACACAGTCCAGCGGTGGACTGTGTGCGATTTTAAAGCATACGTCCCGGGTTCGAGTTCTGTTGTGTTTCCGATTCACTGAAATAAAATGCCTTTTTATAAAAGCCAAATCCTGAAACATGTAATCAGTGTATAAGTATAATTAAAACCAGATATTAAACCGGGTTAGACACACAGTCCAGCGGTGGACTGAGTGCAAACGATTAACACACGTCCGAGTTCGATCCTTGACACAATCTCATTCTCTGTAATAAAAATGTTCCTTTTCAAACTGAACCGGATCAACTCGCAGTGAGATGTTAAGTTTAATGAAAATCAGTCTATTAACCAGGTTAGACACACAGTCCAGCGGTGGACTGTGTGCAACACTAAATCACAGGTCCCGGGTTCGAGACCTGTTGAGGGCACCGGTCCGATATAATTAAATCCTTTTTAAAATAAATGATTTCGGATTAAATTAAATAGTGTATAAATATAATTTAAAACAGAAATATTTCGGGTTAGATACGTAGCTCGGTTGGTAGAGCTGCGTGCACGCGTACGGGAGGTCACGGGTTCGAGTCTCCCCAGCGCATACATACACACGGTCCGACCGGTCAACTGGTCTACGGTCAAAGGTCAACTGGTCAAAAAGTAAAAAAAAATTATTTTCTTTTATTTATTTATTTTATTCAAAAATCAATTAAAAATACTTAAAAATAATATTTTTAAAGTTAGAAAATTTCCTTGAACTCACAAAAATAAACCTAACAATCCTATTAAGAACACTAATTGAAATACTAATCTCAAATAAGAGTTTATTTATTTATCGAACTATTATGTTATTATTTAGGTTAGTTCCCTTGTCGATTAAATCCGAATTCGTGCGCATTCATCATCAATCCAAGAAACGCACCCACTGTGAGTGAATTCTTACAAATTCCCCTTTTTATTCATGTTTTGGGGTGTATCATTTGTCGCTTAAACTAATTCGCTTATTCAAACTCGTGCTATACCATATTATGATCTAAACTTAGGATGTAAATATTGTTTGTTGTGATGTATTACATAATGTCAAGTTGTATGCAAATTATTTGTTAGGCCCATCAGTTCCTCGTGGGAGACGAGTTGAACAACGCGTGCCTTAAAACTCATTCATTAGGCCCATCAGTTCATAGAACAACGCGCAGCCTCAAAACTCATTCATTAGGCCCATCAGTTCCTCGTGGGAGACGAGTTGAACAAAGCGTGCCTCAAAACAATCAATTGTTGTATGTGTGTGCAATATTTAATATTATGTGTATTGTGAATAAATTTACATCTACATTTACTCATATGTGGTTATGCACTTTATTTTATAATAAATACAATAAACTCGTTTAAATGTTTTTCATATGATTCACTCGCCAACTTTTTGTTGATCCAAAAACCATTTTTGCACATGATACAAGTGGACAGGATGAAGCAAGGAAAACATAGGGAAAAAGTGCCTTAGAAGAAAATTAATGAAGGCTAGAAAGATGTATAGAACATGTTGTACTAGTATGATTTGATTGTATGATCTTCTTTAAAATTGTAATAATAAATATGAAACAATATAATAAATGTCATGAGCTTTGATGAAAACCCAATCATGCCTCGATCACCTTTTCCGCTGCGGGTCGGGGTGTGACAGATTGGTATCAGAGCTTTTGACTATAGGGATATAGGATAGGTTATTAGACCCTTAGAGCTATACTATAGTTGATTAGATTTTAATTGTTTATGTGGTTACATGCAAACTCATGATGTTTATTTCTTTCATATTTATTACATACACAAATGCATGCAAGCACTTCCAATATTACATTTTGTGATACATAGTGAATTATACTTACAGTCAAACATACATAATTACATACACATTCAACATACATATTTCAATGTTCACATATTCAAATCATCTTCGTACTTCCGTTATTCAAGATTTTGTCGCATTTTTCATTTTTCAAATCTCATCAAAGTGAGTTCTGCGACGGGCATGTAGTAACTGTAAGGGTACAAGTACCGGTAGTCGGAACGTCCTGTCTAGGTTGGCATTCATATAAATCCAATATAACGGACCAGTTTGCCTACCTGGGGACTAACGATGAGAGTACGAAGGACCTATTAGGCCAAAGCATGCCACGCCAAACGTCGTTCGAACTAACCCCACTTTGAGGTGTCACCGTGTCCACACCTGGATACATTCCGAATATCATACGTTACATACATATTTCTCGATTTTCTCCGGGTTTTAGTGTACGTAACCAGGTTAACACATGCGAACCATATGAAAACCCGGTAATCATGGGGGCCCACATGATTACGAAGGTGAAGTATGGCGGCATGCAAGGCCCAATTACGAGCAAAGCCTAAGACATCCTATGGATGTAGTAGATTTATTATTCTATATTTATTTTATGAATGTTCATTCCTAAATACGACACATGACCCCTAAAACGTTCAACTCATACTCTTGATATGTATTCCTTGTAGATGTCTTCTAGTCTCGCTCGTAGGAAGATGAGATCAGGAAAAGCCCGCGAGCGCATGGCTGCCCAAATCGCTCAACAAATTGCTGCCGTAATACCCAACATTGTAGTTCAAGTCCAACAAGCCCTTACCGCTAATCCCGTCAATCAAGAAGATCAAAACATTGTCAATCCTCCCCCAAAAACCACTAAATGCACCTACAAGCATTTCAAATCCTGCGACCCTCCAAAATACGAAGGGACTGAAGGTGTCACCGCTCTCCTCCATTGGTTTGAAGAAATGGAAAATACTCTTCTAAATTGCGATTGCCCCGATGATCGCAAAGTGCGATATGCTACTGGTCGTTTACTTGGAATAGCACTTACATGGTGGAATACAGAGAAGGCCAAACGAGGTGTTGAAGATGCTATGACTTTGACTTGGGAAGAGTTGAAGGAAATCATGACAAGACGGTTTTGCCCAAGAAGCGAAATCAAGAAATTGGAGGATGAGTTCTATTCTTTGAAACAAAAGGAAGGCGACCACACCACATACAACAAGAGATTCCTCGAGTTAAATCAAATGCTTCCCAACTTGTTCACTCCTCTTTACCGTTTGATCGAGCACTACATTCGAGGTCTTCCTTCAAAAATTCAAGACTCTGTAATAAGTACCACACCTGCAACTTTGGAAGCAGCAATGGAGTTAGCTACAGAGCTCATCGAGAACCGCATACGGAATAAAGACTTCAAGGAGGAGAGGAAGAAGGATAAAGCATCAACTGAAACCTCAAACTCCACCCAAACCGAATCCCTTTCTCAACCCATTTCTAAGAGAAAACGAGATGGGCAACTTTTCGCTGTCACCCAACGCAATCAACCAGCCTCACAAGCCGTACCCCTCCAAGCTATCCCAATCACTCAAGTAGCACCTAACTCAACTTACCCAAATAAGAAACCTTACCTTGGACCTCACCCTCAATGTAACACCTGTTTTTATCACCATCCATCTACTTACCTTGTCGACTATGTGCGAATTGTGGACGCTAGGGTCATTTGAGCAAGGTTTGCCGCACCCCTCAAAACCAAACCTCACCCCCTACTCAAAACATGATCCAAACATATCAACAACCCCAATACCCCATGTTTCCTTATGTTCGAGCTTGTTTTAATTGTGGCGACCCTACCCATTTTAGAAACAGGTGCCCTCGATTGGTTAACATCATAAACGCCCAAGCTCAAGCAAACCCAGTTAACCAAGCAAATCAAGAAAACCTAACCACTAGGCCACCAGCAAGAGGAAGAGTTTTCAACATCAACGCCAATCCTGTTGAAGATAATGACGAACCACCCAACTAGTCTCCTTCACCAAAAATCAAGATTCAACTCCAACCGCTTAGTTTTTATGTTTTTCTCTATGTTTATCCCAACTTTCACGTATCTCAATTATAAATTGGAAATTTATCCAAGAATTTTAATGCGAATTACTATTTCAGTTTGTTTTATACTCATTGATTTAACATTCATATCATCATACCTCACGACGTATCTCAGTCTCATTATTTAAAGAAGTTGGGTTGTGTCTCACTTCTACATAGACTAACCTCTCCATCATAACAAACGAGAGAGGTACTGTCATCATTCAAACATGTATACTATCAGAATTAAGACTCAAGCTTTGGTTGTTGTGTTTGTTTATGTTTTAGAGTCACATAGGACTAACCATAACTTACTGATAAAACCAATGAAAATTTGACAAGAATATGGTGGATACGCCGCTGGTACTTCCTATATATAAGTATTCTTGCCAAAGGATCAGAGGCATTGTCAGGCGTTATGAGAAGTTCCATGTAGGATTTGGTAATGTCTTGGTTGAAGTTTGTTTTATACTCACTGATTTAGCATTCATATCATCATACATCTCAACGTATTTCAATCTCATCATTCAAAGAAGTTGGGCTGTGTCTCACTTTTAAATAGACTAACCTCTCCATCATAATAAACGAGAGAGGTACTGTCATCATTCAAACATGTATACTATCAGAATTAAGACTCAAGCTTTGGTTGTTGTGTTTGTTTATGTTCTAGAGTCACATCATAGAACTAATCATAACTTACTGATAAAACCAATGAAAATTTGACAAGAATATGGTGGATACGCCGCTGGTACTTCCTATATATAAGTATTCTTGCCAAAGGATCAGAGGCATTGTCAGGCGTTATGAGAAGTTCCATGTAGGATTTGGTAATGTCTTGGTTGAAGTTTGTTTTATACTCACTGATTTAGCATTCATATCATCATACATCTCAACGTATTTCAATCTCATCATTCAAAGAAGTTGGGCTGTGTCTCACTTTTAAATAGACTAACCTCTCCATCATAATAAACGAGAGAGGTACTGTCATCATTCAAACATGTATACTATCAGAATTAAGACTCAAGCTTTGGTTGTTGTGTTTGTTTATGTTCTAGAGTCACATCATAGAACTAATCATAACTTACTGATAAAACCAATGAAAATTTGACAAGAATATGGTGGATACGCCGCTGGTACTTCCTATATATAAGTATTCTTGCCAAAGGATCAGAGGCATTGTCAGGCGATTATGAGAGGTTCCATGTAGGTTTTAGTAGTAGAAGTTTTGTTTTAGGATATAACCTTATCTTTCCAAACGTATCAAAACTCTTGCGCATGAAATCATACTTAGTGAATCAACTCTGTTTATCAATATTCTTTATCGTAGGCATCAAAAAGCGATTCCTGTAGCAGGTTACTCAACCCTTACAAGGAACGTTACCGCATCAAACAAAAATTTAAACTCTTAAGTATGCAATTGTCAAATTAAAACACCATCATTTTGAGTCAAACATGCCACTACTTAAATTTCAGGACGAAATTTCTAAAAGTAGGGATACTGTAACATCCGTAAAAAACCGGGTTAACCAAACCCGCTTTGTTTATTAACCGATCCAGTTAAAATTTTCGTTGCATATTTAATACTCAAATTAATTTTATACGATACATAATTAAAAAATATATTAGAATTTAAAATTTATACTTGAAAATATATAATAAATAATGAAATAAAAATTAAATGCGGACGCCGGGTTTCGAACCCAGGTCACTCTCAAGATCAAACAGCCAACACACCACTCCGCCACTTGTGTTACTTGTTGATATATCGAAACAATTAATACATATAATAAAACTCAAGTCGAATTCAGTCACTCAGCGCGCCCAAATCACTCTCACCGGAAATCCCGACAATATCGCCAATCATTGACGGTTTCTATTGACTTAACGGATGAATTAACATCATCGTCGGTTATAACTGAAAAACCTTAAAGCCACTCATTCAAATTGTCAAACCATAACCGCATGATTTTGAATTCGAAACCGAAAATGTAGTTAAATCCGAGTTACACTGTATTCATCATTAGTGCTAGCGAGTTTATCAAGCTTACTCTCTCTAACTCGCTCAGAAAACCTCGTCGCAAGTCGCCGGAATCCTCTGAAAGTTAACCGGAAGTTATCGCCGGAAAACCGAACTCATTTCACCCCTTCTGCTTACTCTAAAATAAGACTTCTAGAGCTCATACCGAAGTCACCCACACTCACCTCAAACTTTCTGAAGATTCTCTGCCGCAAGATACACGTCGCCGGAATAACCTGCTGTCATCGGAATCTCGCCAGAGAAACAGGGATCTCTGTTCGGTATATCTTACACCTAATCTCTCTCATTTTTATTAATCTCATATGTAGTTAATTACAATTTACTAAAGAAATTGATGAATGTATCGAAACAGTCGGGTTTGGTTTCTGGGTAAAGTTTACGAAGAAGATGAAGTTTTGGATTGTATATATATGTAATATAAATCGGGTTATATCTCGGGTTAGACACACAGTCCAGCGGTGGACTGTGTGCGATTTTAAAGCATACGTCCCGGGTTCGAGTTCTGTTGTGTTTCCGATTCACTGAAATAAAATGTCTTTTTATAAAAGCCAAATCCTGAAACATGTAATCAGTGTATAAGTATAATTAAAACCAGATATTAAACCGGGTTAGACACACAGTCCAGCGGTGGACTGTGTGCAAACGATTAACACACGTCTCGAGTTCGATCCTTGACACAATCTCATTCTCTGTAATAAAAATGTTCCTTTTCAAACTGAATCGGATCAACTCGCAGTGAGATGTTAAGTTTAATGAAAATCAGTATATTAACCTGGCTAGACACACAGTCCAGCGGTGGACTGTGTGCAACACTAAATCACAGGTCCCGGGTTCGAGACCTGTTGAGGGCACCGGTCCGATATAATTAAATCCTTTTTAAAATAAATGATTTCGGATTAAATTAAATAGTGTATAAATATAATTAAAAACAGAAATATTTCGGGTTAGACACGTAGCTCGGTTGGTAGAGCTGCGTGCACGCGTACGGGAGGTCACGGGTTCGAGTCTCACCCAGCGCATACATACACACGGTCCGACCGGTCAACTGGTCAACGGTCAACGGTCAACTGGTCAAAAAGTCAAAAATTTTTATTTTATTTTATTTATTTATTTTATTCAAAAATCAATTAAAAATACTTAAAAATAATATTTTTAAAGTTAGAAAATTTCCTTGAACTCACAAAAATAAACCTAACAATCCTATTAAGAACACTAATTGAAAATACTAATCTCAAATAAGAGTTTATTTATTTATCGAACTATTATGTTATTATTTAGGTTAGTTCCCTTGTCGATTAAATCCGAATTCGTGCGCATTCATCATCAATCCAAGAAACGCACCCACTGTGAGTGAATTCTTACAAATTCCCCTTTTTATTCATGTTTTGGGGTGTATCATGTGTCGCTTAAACTAATTCGCTTATTCAAACTCGTACTATACCATATTATGATCTAAACTTAGGTGTAAATATTGTTTGTTGTGATGTATTACATAATGTCAAGTTGTATGCAAATTATTTGTTAGGCCCATCAGTTCCTAGTGGGAGACGAGTTGAACAACGCGTGCCTTAAAACTCATTCATTAGGCCCATCAGTTCGTAGAACAACGCGCGCCTCAAAACTCATTCATTAGGCCCATCAGTTCCTCGTGGGAGACGAGTTGAACAACGTAGTGCCTCAAAACAATCAATTGTTGTATGTGTGTGCAATATTTAATATTATGTGTATTGTGAATAAATTTACATCTACATTTACTCATATGTGGTTATGCACTTTATTTTATAATAAATACAATAAACTCGTTTAAATGTTTTTCATAGGATTCACTCGCCAACTTTTTGTTGATCCAAAAACCATTTTTACACATGATACAGGTGGACAGGATGAAGCAAGGAAAACATAGGAAAAGTGCCTTAGAAGAAAATTAATGAAGGCCAGAAAGATGTATAGAACATGTTGTACTAGTATGATTTGATTGTATGATCTTCTTTAAAATTGTAATAATAAATATGAAATAATATAATAAATGTCATGAGCTTTGATGAAAACCCAATCATGCCCCGATCACCTTTTCCGCTGCGGGTCGGGGTGTGACAGTTAAGAAACTGTTTGTGTGTGGATACGTGTGATTGCTATTAATTGTCAAATCTTAGATATTCGGAGCATCATTTGAGGGGGAGCTAGATAAACATGTTGATTGAAGATAACAGAAAGCTTAAAGTAAGGGGGAGCATGGATGATAAAGTTATTCAAGAAATAAGATCAAGATAACATTAAAGACTCAGGAACTTATTTGAAGAATGATGACTACGGCAACATCCAAGGGGGAGTCTGTTGATGCATATGTCTGTTGCCTACATCATCGTATTATATCGAGTCTGTATTTAGGAGCGAAATGTCGAAGTTTATGTAAATAGGTTAACAAGTTCGCTTGAGTTTGTGATGGTTTAGACAAGTTCGGCTAAACTTGTCTATGCAAGTTCGCCCGAACTTGCTCTCCCACCAGCGAACTTGTTTACCTATAAATAGGTAGCTTGTGATTTCATTGGTAACATTCAGAGATTTTGTCACGACAGAGGCGAAGCTCTGTCCAAGTGTTTCCAGAATCTGTAACGTTGAATTTTAATGAACAGTGATTAAATAGAAACAAATGAGTGTATCCAATGTCGCCTAAGCAAACCGATTCCGCATGTTTACCTTAGGTTTGTCAGATTAGTGCCCGAACGATCCGTACAACGGACCTACAACTTATCAAGATATCATGATAGGAGGTTCTCACCTTTCATTCGAATACACATGACACTCATGCACATACATAATGCATACAAATATATGTATCACACACATAATTGTCTATTGTTTCATATTAGTTTTTACTCCGGTTGAAATCAGGTCATATAATAAAATATTCAAAACTATATTGAATTTGAAATACATAACAAAATTACATCAACCACTATTGAAAATGAAAAAAATGCATAATGATATTTAAAAGTATCATTTGATTGCTCTCTATGAGTTTAGCAGTGACATTGACGAAGGAAGTTAATATTCACACACCACTCTTATCTATCTTTCTCTATACATACATAGCTACATATAAAGAGAGATATAGTGAAAAAGAATGTGAAAATAAGATTTAGAGGTACGAGAATAGTGGAAGTCTTGATGAATCAATTGTTTGACTAGCTTCTGTTAAGATTGATTGATGGGACTTTGCCACTAGTTTTAATTTCTTTTACTTTATTATATTGTGTTTAAGTTATTCGGCCTTAAGCAATTTAACTTAACATGGGTTAAATTTTTTTATTTGCTTAGGGGCTTAATTATGTATGTTAGATTGTTATATTAAATGTATGGATTTAAATGGGATTAATTCTTTACATTAGATTTCTATTTCTAAATTCTTAAATTAAATTTTTCGGGGTTGGTGTTATATTGGAATTGGTGTCATGAGGGTCGATCAGGATTTTATCGTATATATACTAGTAAACGAATTCATCTATCCAATGCGTGTGTGTAGAGGAAAAAGAAAGAGAGGGGAAAAACCAACCTTTAGTTGAGGGTTGCAGATAGAAGATGGTAAGAAAGAGCTTAGTTGGAGGGTATGATATTGGTGTGCTTCTTCACTTGACTCTACATGAAACTCTTTTTTTGCAACAGCCAAAAGAAACAAAAGAGAAAAAGAACAAAGAAGCAAGACAAGAGAATTCAATGGCAACATTTCTCCTTTGTCAATAATGCTTCTCAAACCTTTACACCCTATTACTTATAGCCAATATACCTCGTATTTTCAAACAGTTTGTTAGAAAAATAATGTAAAATCGTTTTCGACAAATTATAATAATAATAATAATAATATAAAATACATATAATAAAAAAAGATATAATTATATTTGATTGAGGACATATGAGGTAATGGGTGTTGGATATCCATGATAATTAGTTAAAAAAATTATTTATTAAAAAATGTTTCAAAAATAATAGTAAATTAATTAAGCATATTAATTAATAAAATGCAATGGAAAATAAAACAAGTGATCAACAATAAACGAAACCCGATAGGATCCGGTTACATAAGAATACGAGCACAATGATAAAATTATCTAACTACTACTGATGAGAAAGATATACCTTGGCTAATAACTAACTGGTTGAGACACCGAGGTTCAACAAACGCACGCTAGTGAAACGATCTACGAAAAGCAGGTAGGCGGCAACGACCGGTGATTGTGGGTGTTTCAGAGAGTTTTGTGCAATCTCGGTCACCCTTAATGCAAGTCCGTGCTCTCCTTTATATAGATCTTGGAGATCCATGCATGTGTGACAAGTGGCGGACATGCATGCATTAGTTCGACAAGTGTTGGGGCAATGCGTGCATGTGCGACAATTGTCGAACCAATGCGTGACATGTGTCGAGACAATGTGAGCATGCGTGACATGTGTCGAGTGTAACAACCCGACTTTTCGGTAATTTATCTTATTACTGTCTGTTCCGCTTTGTAATCACTTGTACTCCGAGATTCGATAATAGCAAGGTAAACTATTTTAAAACACATTTTATTTTCGCTTATTTATCACATTTACACGCTTATCAACTCAAAACGCTCAACACGAACACAAACTCAAAAGTGGTTATTAATGATGAATTATGTTATGCAGTGTGATATGTGTATACTTGAATTACTTGTTTATATGTTTTATACTCGCTCAAAAACGCTCTCACACTCGCTCTCGCACTCGCTTAAACTCGATTTATCGCACTAAAATGCAACACAACGCTTAATGCGTCGCTAAACGCTAAACACAGTTAACTAATACGAACGAAAACACTAAACGAACAGCCACCGCGTGAATTGGGAACGATTAGTACGAAATTTCGGCCAATTTGTACGAACTGCTCAATTCGTACGCATTGCCCAATTCGTACGAATTGTCATCCAAACTCTTCCTCATCTCCTATAAATACCGCACTTGCACAACACGCACTCCTTTTGATGCCACTCGTACGAAACGCTCACTAAACCTTCTCCTCTGTTTTTTCAAGTACGAAACAACAATTTTCACACAAACCACAACGATTTTACATAAGATTATAGTCGATTTCACCTAAACTTCTCTGTTAACGAAAATTGTAACATCCGTCAAAAAACGGATTTTACCAAACCCGTTCCGTTTATTAACCGAACAATCAGTTAAAAATTTTGTTGCATATTTAATGCCCAAATTAATTTTAAACGATACATAATTAATAATTATATTGGAATATATAATTTGTTTTTGAAAAATTGTTAAAAATAATGAAATAAAAATATAATGTTGCTGCCGGGTTTCGAACCCGGGTCAGCCAGCGAGTCAACAAGCAACTTATCTTTCAACCCTTCAACCACTGCGCCGCTTACGTTTCTTGTTCAATATTGAAAACAATTAATTCATAACATGAGAATCGAATTCAAAACCGACGCGCCCAATTGCAGTCGTCGGAAATTCCGACTATCTCGCTAAGATTGGATGGTTACTTCAGTTATAACGTAAACCTTAATCACTACATCGGTTATAACCGACGCCTGAGTCCGCGACACAAGTTATAACCGATGGAAAGTTTCTAACCGACGAATCAAGACGGATATCGGACCAAATTCATCGATGTCCTGCCTTATAAATACCCCCTCGAACCTCTGCAAGCTTTTTGCTCAAAACCGCACCCTTTCTCGACGAAAACTCACTCGCCGGAAAAGTTCTGCACCTCGCCGGAAAACCGAGCCCTTCACTTCTGAGCCTTACTGAACACCCAGAACTTATACCGAAGCCACTCACATCCATCTCAAGCTTGCTGAAGACTCTCTGCCGCAGGACACACGTCGCCGGAAGTTCTGCTGTCACCGGAGTTTCGCCGGAGAAACAGAGGAGTCCAGTTTCGGTATATCTAACACTTAATCTTTAATTCTTTTTATATATCTCACCTGTAGTTAACTGAAACACACTAAAGAACATGATTAAAATCGTCGAACCAGTCAGTCATCGTTTCTGGTTAAGACTGACGAAGAAGACGAAGTTTCGGTAGCATATAAGTTTAATTAAAATCACGATATAACTCGGGTTAGACACACAGTCCAGTGGTGGACTGTGTGCAAATAAAACACGCTTACGTCTCGAGTTCGAAACATGTCCCACGCATACTCGCCTTAATAAAAATGTTCCTTTTTCTTACAGAACCGGATTCATTTCATATAGTTGTTAAGTTTAATAAAAACCAGAATAATAACCAAGATAGACACACAGTCCAGCGGTGGACTATGTGAATGTTTAAACACACGTCACGAGTTCGAATCCGGACTACCGCACCGGTCCGGACAATTATCCAACTTTTTAAATAAGGCAGAACTGAAATTATTTAATTGTATATAAGTATAATAAAAATTAGATTATATAACAAGTTAAACACACAGTCCAGCGGTGGACTGTGTGTTAACCTAAACCACAGGTCCTGGGTTCGAGACCTGTGGAGCGCACCGAGTCGATAGATTTAAATCGTTTTTAAAAAATAAAGGATTTTCTGTTTAATCTAATTAGTATATGAATATAATTAAAAACAGAAATATTTCGGGTTAGACACGTAGCTCAGTTGGTAGAGCTGCGTGCACGCGTACGGGAGGTCTCGGGTTCGAGCCTCACCCAGCGCACACAATTACACACACGAACCGGTCAACAGTCAAAGTCAATTGTCAACAGTCAACGGTCAAAAAGTCAACATTTTTTTATTATTTTTATTTATTTATTTTAGTTAAAAAATCAATTAAAAATACTTAAAATTAACATTTTTAAGGTTAGAAAATAGCCTTAAACTCACAAAAATACACCCAACAATCCTACTAAAATGGATTAATAAAATCCGTTTACTTGCCGAACCATAATGCTATTTATCTAGGTTAGTTTCACTCGTGGTTAAAACCAACTTCGCGTGCATTCAACATAATCAACCGAACGCACCCAATGTGAGTGAATCTTACAACCCCCCTTTTTAATTACATGTTTTGGGGTGTGTCATGTGTCATAAAATTAACTCGTTTATTTAAACTTGTGCCATACCATATTGTGATCTAAACTTAGATTGTATACATTGCTTGTAGTTATGTATTTCATTTTGTCTATTTATATGTAATTCATTCATTAGGCCCATCAGTTCCTCGTGTGAGACGAGTTGAGCAACACGTGCCTCAAAACAAATCCATTATTGTTCGTGTGTGTATTATTGAGTTTATATTGTTTGTAGTTATGTATTTCATATTGTCAAGTTTATGCAATTCATTCATTAGGCCCATCAGTTCCTCGTGAGAGACGAGTTGAGCAACGCGTGCCTCTAAACGATCCATTATTGTTCATGTGTGTATTGTTTAATATTAAATTGATTGGTGAATAAGTTTACATCTATTTTTACTCATGTGTGGTTGTGCACTTTATTTTATAATCAATTAAATAAACTTGTTCAAATGTTTTCCATAGGATTCACTCGCCAACTTTTTGTTGATCCAAAAACCCTTTTTACACATGATACAGGTGAACAGGATGAAGCAAGGAAAACATAGGAAATGCCTTAGAAGAAAACAATGAAGCCTAGATTGGTATTTAGGACATGATGTAATATTGATTGTAATTTTCCATTAAAGTGTATTAATGAATATGAAACGTTAAAATAAATGTCATGAGCTTTGATGATAACCCAATCATGCCCCGATCACCTTTTCTGCTGCGGGTCGGGGTGTGACAGATTGGTATCAGAGCCATGACTATAGGGATATAGGATAGGTTATTAGACCCTTAGAGCCTATACTATAGTCTGCCTAAATTTTAATTGATTAGGTGGTAACATACAAACTTATGATATTTATTTGTTTCATATCTGTTTATACTTACAGTCAAACATACATACTTATATACACATTTATCATACATATATCAATGTTCATATATTCAATTCACCTTCATACTTTTGTTATTCAAAGATTTTGGTGCAATTTTCAAATCTCATCAAAGTAAGTTCTGCGACGGGCATGTAGTAACTGGAAGGGTACAAGTACCTGTAGTCGGAACGTCCTGTCTAGGTTGGCATTCGTATAAATCCAATATAACGGACCAGTTTGCCTACCTGGGGACTAACGATGAGAGTACGAAGGACCTATTAGGCCAAAGCATGTCACACCAAACGTCGTTCGAACTAACCCCACTTTGAGGTGTCACCGTGTCTACACCTGGACACATTCCGAATATCACACGTTATATACATATTTCTCGATTTTCTCCGGGTTTTAGTGTAAGTAACCAGGCTAACACATGCGAACCATATGAAAAACCCGGTATTCATGGGGGCCCACATGATTACGAAGGTGAAGTATGGCGGCATGTAGGGCCTAATGACGAGCAAAGCCCAAGACATCCTATGGATGTAGTAGATTTATTTTTCTATAATTATTTTATGAATGTTCATTCCTAAGTGCGACCCATGATTCCAAAAGCATCCAACTCATACTCTTGACATGTATTCCTTGTAGATGTCTTCTAACCACGCCCGTAGGAAGATGAGAGCAGGAAAAGCCCGCGAACGCATGGCTGCCCTAATCGCTCAACAAATGGCTGCCGTAATACCCAACATTGTAATCCAAGTCCAACAAGCACTTACCGCTAATCCTGTCAATCAAGAAAATCAAAACGTTATCAACTCTCCCCCAAATACCACTAAATGCACCTACAAGCATTTCAAATCATGCGACCCTCCAAAATACAAAGGGACTGAAGGTGTCACTGCTCTCCTCCATTGGTTTGAAGAAATGGAGAACACTTTTCTAAATTGCAATTGCCCCGATGATCGCAAAGTGCGATATGCTACCAGTCGTTTATATGGAATAGCACTTACTTGGTGGAATACGGAGAAGGCCAAACGAGGTGTTGAAGATGCTATGACTTTAACTTGGAATGAATTAAAGGAAATCATGACCAGACGATTTTGCCCAAGGAGCGAAATCAAGAAATTAGAAGATGAGTTCTATTTGTTGAAGCAAAAGGAAGGCGACCACACCACGTACAACAAAAGATTCCTCGAGTTACATCAAATGGTTCCCAAGTTGTTCACTCCCCTCTACCGTTTGATCGAGCACTACATTCGTGGTCTTCCATCAAAGATTCAAGACTCTGTAATAAGTACCACGCCTGCAACTTTGGAAGCAGCAATGGAGCTAGCAACAACGCTCATCGAGAACCGAATCCGGAACAAAGACTTCAAGGAGGAGAAGAAGAAGAAGGATAAAGCATCGACTGAAACCTTCGACTACACCCAAACCGAATCCCCTTCTCAACCCAATTCTAAGAGAAAAAGAGACGGGCAACTTTTCGCTGCTATCCAACGAAATCAACCAATTTCACACGCCATACCCATCCAAGCTATCCCAATCACTCAAGTGGCACCCAATTCAACTTACCCAAATAAGAAACCATATCTTGGATCTCACCCTCGATGTAACACCTGTTTTTATCACCATCCCCTTACCTTACCTTGTCGACTATGTTCAACTTGTGGACGCTATGGTCATTTGAGCAAGGTTTGCCGCACCTTTCAAAACCAACTCTCTCCCCCTACTCAAGACATGATCCAAACCTATCAACAACCCCAATACCCCATGTTCCCATATGTTCGAGCTTGTTTCAATTGTGGCGACCCTACCCACTATAGAAACACATGCCCTCAATTGGTTAACATCATAAACGCTCAAGCTCAATCAAACCCAGTTAACCAAGTAAACCAAGAAAACCCAACCGCTAGGCCACCAGCAAGAGGAAGAGTCTTCAACATCAACGCCAATCCTGTCGAAGATAATGACGGCCCAAACGAAACCACCCAACTAGTCCTCTTCACCGGAAATCAAGAATCAACTCCAATCGTTTAGTTTTATGTTTTTCTTTATCACATAGAACCAATCATAACTTAAGGATAAAGTCAATGGGAATTTGACAAGAATATGGTGGATACGCCGCTGGTACTTCCTATATATAAGTATTCTTGCCAAAGGATCGGAGGCATTATCTGGCGGTTATGAGAGGTTCCATGTGTAAACTGTTTGAGTAATTATTGTTTATTATTTTCAGTACATGCAATTTCATAGCCGCCGCTCCCCATTACATTATGAGCGTTGAGCATGTTCCCCATTTCATTATGAGCGTGAACCCGGCGTGCCCACATACGATCGGCTCCGTTTGATTGAGCCTTGATCGCACAGACATTTTTCATTTTCAGTACATGCAATACGATTGGCTCCGTTTGATTGAGCCTTGATCGCACAGACATTTTTCATTATCAGTATCTTGTGATTGTTGTGTTTGTTGTAGAGTCACATAGAACTAATCATAACTTGTGGATAAAGTCAATGAAAATTTGACGAGAATATGGTGGATACGCCACTGGTACTTCCTATATATAAGTATTCTTGTCAAAGGATCGGAGGCATTATCAGGCGGTTATGAGAGGTTCCATGTATAAACTGTTGTGATTATTGTTTAGATTAAATTTATTATTTTCAGTACATGCAATACGATCGGCTCCGTTTGATTGAGCCTTGATCGCACAGACATTTTCATTTTCAGTACGTGCAATACGATCGGCTCCGTTTGATTGAGCCTTGATCGCACAGACATTTTTTCATTTTCAGTATTTTGTGTTTGTTGTATTGGTTGTAGAGTCACATAGGACTAATCATAATTCACTGATAAAACCAATGAAAATTTGACGAGAATATGGTGGATACGCCGCTGGTACTTCCTATATATAAGTATTCTTGTCAAAGGATCAGAGGCATTGTCAGACGGTTATGAGAAGTTCTATGTAGGATTTAGTAGTTTCTTGGTAACTAATCATAACTTGCGGATAAAACCAACGAAAATTTGACAAGAATATGGTGGATACGCCGCTGGTACTTCCTATATATAAGTATTCTTGCCAAAGGATCAGAGGCATTATCAGGAGGTTATGAGAAGTTCCATGTAGGATTTAGTATTGCCTTGGTTGAAATTTGTGTTACATTCATATCGTCTCGCCATTTAAAGAAATTGGACTGTGTTCTATTTCTATATAAACTAACCTCTCCATCATAACAAACGAGAGAGGAACTGTCACCATTCAAACCTATATGCTATCAGAATGTGGATTCAAATATTGGTTGTTGTGTTATTTATGTTCTAGAGTTACATCATAGGACCAATCATAACTTACTGATAAAACCAATGAAAATTTGACAAGAATATGGTGGATACGCCGCTGGTACTTCCTATATATAAGTATTCTTGTCAAAGGATCAGAGGTATTGTTAGATGGTTATGAGAAGTTCCATGTAGGTTGTAGTATTAGAAGTTTTGCTTTAGGATATAACCATATCCTTCCAAACATATCCAAACTCTTATGCATGATATTATATTTAGCGAATCAACTCTGCTTATCAATATTTTTACAGTAGGCAAAAAAAGCGATTCCTGTAATAGGGTACTTAACCCTTACAAGGGATGTTACCGCCTCAAACAAAATTTAAACTCTTACACTTTTTCTAAGTATGTAACTGTCAAACTAAACACCATCTTTTTTAGTCAAATATATCACTACTTAAATTTCGGGACGAAATTTCTAAAAAGCAGGGGATACTGTAACATCCGTCAAAAAACGGATTTTACCAAACCCGTTCCGTTTATTAACCGAACAATCAGTTAAAAATTTCGTTGCATATTTAATGCCCAAATTAATTTTAAACGATACATAATTAATAATTATATTGGAATATATAATTTGTTTTTGAAAAATTGTTAAAAATAATGAAATAAAAATATAATGTTGTTGCTGCCGGGTTTCGAACCCGGGTCAGCCAGCGAGTCAACAAGCAACTTATCTTTCAACCCTTCAACCACTGCGCCGCTTACGTTTCTTGTTCAATATTGAAAACAATTAATTCATAACATGAGAATCGAATTCAAAACCGACGCACCCAATTGCAGTCGTCGGAAATTCCGACTATCTCACTAAGATTGGACGGTTACTTCAGTTATAACGTAAACCTTAATCACTACATCGGTTATAACCGACGCCTGAGTCCGCGACACAAGTTATAACCGCCGGAAAGTTTCTAACCGACGACAAGACGGATATCGGACCAAATTCATCGATGTCCTGCCTTATAAATACCCCCTCGAACCTCTGCAAGCTTTTTGCTCAAAACCGCACCCTTTCTCGACGAAAACTCACTCGCCGGAAAAGTTCTGCACCTCGCCGGAAAACCGAGCCCTTCACTTCTGAGCCTTACTGAACACCCAAAACTTATACCGAAGCCACTCACATCCATCTCAAGCTTGCTGAAGACTCTCTACCGCAGGACACACGTCGCCGGAAGTTCTGCTGTCACCGGAGTTTCGCCGGAGAAACAGAGGAGTCCAGTTTCGGTATATCTAACACTTAATCTTTAATTCTTTTTATATATCTCACCTGTAATTAACTGAAACACACTAAAGAACACGATTAAAATCGTCGAACCAGTCAGTCATCGTTTCTGGTTAAGACTGACGAAGAAGACGAAGTTTCTGTAGCATATAAGTTTAATTAAAATCACGATATAACTCGGGTTAGACACACAGTCCAGTGGTGGACTGTGTGCAAATAAAACACGCTTACGTCTCGAGTTCGAATCATGTCCCACGCATACTCGCCTTAATAAAAATGTTCCTTTTTCTTACTGAACCGGATTCATTTCATATAGTTGTTAAGTTTAATAAAAACCAGAATAATAACCAAGATAGACACACAGTCCAGCGGTGGACTGTGTGAATGTTTAAACACACGTCACGAGTTCGAATCCGGACTACCGCACCGGTCCGGACAATTATCCAACTTTTTAAATAAGGCAGAACTGAAATTATTTAATTGTATATAAGTATAATAAAAATCAGATTATATGACAAGTTAAACACACAGTCCAGCGGTGGACTGTGTGTTAACCTAGACCACAGGTCCCGGGTTCGAGACCTGTGGAGCGCACCGAGTCGATAGATTTAAATCGTTTTTAAAAAATAAAGGATTTTCTGTTTAATCTAATTAGTATATAAATATAATTAAAAACAGAAATATTTCGGGTTAGACACGTAGCTCAGTTGGTAGAGCTGCGTGCACGCGTACGGGAGGTCTCGGGTTCGAGCCTCACCCAGCGCACACAATTACACATACGAACCGGTCAACAGGTCAAAGTCAATGGTCAACGGTCAACGGTCAAAAAGTCAAAATTTTTTATTATTTTTATTTATTTATTTTATTTAAAAAATCAATTAAAAATACTTAAAATTAACATTTTTAAGGTTAGAAAATAGCCTTAAACTCACAAAAATACACCCAACAATCCTACTAAAATGGATTAATAAAATCCGTTTACTTACCGAACCATAATGCTATTTATCTAGGTTAGTTTCACTCGTTGGTAAAACCAACTTCGCGTGCATTCAACATCATCAACCGAACGCACCCAATGTGAGTGAATCTTACAACCCCCCTTTTTAATTACATGTTTTTGGGGTGTGTCATGTGTCATAAAATTAACTCGTTTATTTAAACTTGTGCCATACCATATTGTGATCTAAACTTAGATTGTATACATTGCTTGTAGTTATGTATTTCATTTTGTCTATTTATATGTAATTCATTCATTAGGCCCATCAGTTCCTCGTGTGAGACGAGTTGAGCAGCACGTGCCTCAAAACAAATCCATTATTGTTCGTGTGTGTATTATTGAGTTTATATTGTTTGTAGTTATGTATTTCATATTGTCAAGTTTATGCAATTCATTCATTAGGCCCATCAGTTCCTCGTGAGAGACGAGTTGAGCAACGCGTGCCTCTAAACGATCCATTATTGTTCATGTGTGTATTGTTTAATATTAAATTGATTGGTGAATAAGTTTACATCTATTTTTACTCATGTGTGGTTGTGCACTTTATTTTATAATCAATTAAATAAACTTGTTCAAATGTTTTCCATAGGATTCACTCGCCAACTTTTTGTTGATCCAAAAACCCTTTTTACACATGATACAGGTGAACAGGATGAAGCAAGGAAAACATAGGAAATGCCTTAGAAGAAAACAATGAAGCCTAGATTGATATTTAGGACATGATGTAATATTGATTGTAATTTTCCATTAAAGTGTATTAATGAATATGAAACGTTAAAATAAATGTCATGAGCTTTGATGATAACCCAATCATGCCCCGATCACCTTTTCCGCTGCGGGTCGGGGTGTGACAAAAATCTTCATCTTTTTCATAAAACCTTCTGATTTTACCTCAAATCCACACTTAAAACGAGAACATTGGGCTTAGCCTTGGCTTCCCAAGTTAGAAATCTTGTTATTTCAACTCACCAAGTGTATGAACCCAAGAAAAAAAAAATTAACATTCATTTTTACACTAAAACGCACTAAAATCGACATATCTTTTGTTCACAAGATAGTGGGATGAAACAGTGTCAAAACCTGCCTGAAATGGACTCGAAATCACGTCTGTTCCAGGCGAAAACTCAGTTCCGGACGCACGAAGACGCTAGACAGTCAACTCGTGCGAATCAGACTAGCTCGTACGAATTGACCAATTCATACGAACCAGTCCTAATTCCTACAAGTCACTAAACTCGCTCCAAAGACCTCTCCGGCTCTAGGTTTGAACAGTAGCTTAAGGCTGGAGGGATGAACACTCGATTTCCCGAAGAAATACGCGAAAAACACTCGATTTTGGACACAAAATAGTCAATTCGCACAAGGAATCAATTCGTACGAATTGACCCATTCGTACGAACTTGTACAACTCATACGAATTGACCAGTTTCTCGCACCCGACACTTCGTTTCGACCGATTCAGCACTGTGGAAGACTGATGCACTTATGTTCCCGCTTGCAGGGTGACCCGACACTCTCCTCGCTCTCCTTCGCTCGTGTTTACTGCTTAAACACGCACTGTGAGTATACTTGACCCCTTTTCGCTTTAATGCACTTTTGGGTGTTACATACGTTCTCTATCAAAAGATCATTACACACAACGCTAAAACGCTTTAAAACGCAAATCCACTCTCGCATGACTATACGTGAAACGATGAACTGCTATGTGTTGTTTGTATGCCTTGAGATTTGCCTACCACCCTTACATGATAGCAGCTATAGGTTGACCCGCCACCCGTTGGTTCGGGGTTTGTTAAGGCTCGCTCTCACTTTACTTTACTTGTCTCACTCGCGGTCATGTTGGTTAGCTTGTTTCGGTGTTATATGTTCACATGACTATGTTAGTACATGTTGGTTTCGCTAAACGCTTTACTACTATTACTATACTAAACATGTGTACTCACCTTAACATTATTGTATTGACTTTTATTTTAACGTATATGACAGGTTGATGGATTATCTGCTGCAATTGGATTAGGCTTTAGATAGTCGCTTAATCTAGTTGTTAAATTTTGCTTTATTGTTCATGAACCGTGTAATCCGTTTTTATTATTGTATGAATATTTGTTTACTTTTATACCTTGCTAAATATTGTCATTTAAATAGTCGTTAAGGATTTTCTTGATCAATCTATTTGCTTAGTGCCGCATCTCGATGATTCCGCCATCGGTTGGGGTGTGACATCGAGACAATGTGTATGCGTGACAAGTGGTGAGGATGAGTTGCATGTTTACACCGGTTCATGTACTTGTCTCGTCTCACCTTGTCCGTGTACCCGTCTTTATTTAATACCCATAATAAGTTTACCACTAGTCGAATTCTCGTACTACAACATTTATCACTCTAGTATCAAAATGGATCTGTTTGAAGTACTTTATGGTCATAAATGTTGTTCCCCTATTTGTTGGCATGAGATCAGCGAGGCACAAATCACCGGTTCCTAATTTATAAAAGAGACGACGGATAAAATCTTGCAAATCTGTGACAACTTACTTAAAGCAAGAAGTCGTATGCTGACAAACGAAGCAAGCCCTTAGAATTTAGCATCGGTGATCTTGTACTCCTCAAGGTATCTCCTTGGAAAGGAGTAGCGCGCTTTGGTAAGAAAGGAAAACTCGTTCCTTGTTATGTAGGTCTTTTCAAGATTCTCGAAAAGATTGGAAGTTGGCTTATCGACTTGACTTACCTCAAGAGCTCTACAACGTTCATCCAACTTTTCATGTTTCGAATCTCAAGAAGTGCCTAGCCGACGAAGGACTTCAAATTCCACTTGACGACATACGCATCAATGAGTTTATGCACTTTATCGAGAAACTGGTGGAAATCAAGGATCGTGAAGGCAAACAACCCCGACGTAGTCATACTCCTGTTGTTAAGGCATGTTGGGAAGGAAAGCGTGGTGCCGAATTTACTCGGGAACACGAGGATGACATGAAGACTAAGTACCCACACCTTTTCCTAGAGTCTTCCTCTTGAATAAATTTCGGGACGAAATTTTCTAAAGTATAATGTTCCGTATTTTTCCAATTCTTTTTCATTTATTTGTAATTTGTATTTCAATTTCAATCCTTATAATTATGAGAAATGATCATAATGGTAACTATAATTTGTATCATTTTTATTTAATCATACTTGCATAATACGTAAACAATCATGAAATATGCGTTTAATATTCAAAACCGAACTATACATCGAGATTATATTTTCTCGAAATGATATCCATACGTGTTTTATTGTTATTCATGTTTGTATACACCTCAAACCCCTAAAAACATCTTAAACATTAAAATTTAGGCGTAAAATAACAAACCAAGCAACACAAGGGACTAAATTTGAATTTTGAGATTTCTAACAGTCCATGCGGATCATATGGGATGTACTTGCGGTCCATATGGAGCCCATCGATGAAGAAAATTGTGAATTGTGAGTTTTGAACTCCTTTCCCTCATCCTAGCTCCAAACCACCTTCATTTACTCTCAAACCCTAATCCATACTTATAAATACAATACACCCACACCTCCTAAACACTTTCAACACATCTAAAACACTTCGAAACTCCTTCTAATCTTCAAATTTCTCAAGCTTAGGCAGATTTTTCAAGCTTCAAAACAATAAGTTTTGAGCTTGTTCTTGCACTTTTTCTTCTTGTTTTCTTCTTTCTACTTCCTTGGATAACCTCTAGATGTATTACCACATGTGTAGCAAGGTAAACAAAGATGGTATACCACCATTTTGAGGTCCAAGTTAGGGATTTTTGTTAAACTTATGAACTTGTCCTTTTTTAGCTTTATTCTTGGAACTTTTGCAAACTAAACCAAGCCACGTACTAACTTCTATGTTGAATGGTTTGTTCCAAAAACTTTGAGGTCATACACCTCCATTTCTTATTCTTGTAAGGCTCTAAGTAACTTCCATGCAATAAAGTGAACAAACTACACCAAGTCTCAAACCATACAATGTTGGAAGCACTCGTCTAGTTATCCTCACTTAGTTACTTAGTGAATTAGATAGTTTATTTATGTAATCATACTTGTATTCATGACCATCCGAATCCTTTTGATGATTTGTGCATTGGTTAATATTTTTAGGCTAATGGATTTATCCTACCTCTAATGCTTGACATATTTGACAATATATCTAATAATATATACATATATAATACCTACTCCAAAAACCCAACTATGATATCAATCAAACCATGGTTGAATATTATGTTAAGGCGGAGAATATCCAAAGTCTTGGATTCCTTATTTCGGATTTCTAATGGGTAATAGGACTCATGAAAACACACACAAATAATAGTGTCCGAAAAGTGTCTAAGACGGGATAAATTTGTATGTAATTTCATACTTGTAACTTTCGTTTACATTCCAATCTCCAAATCCAAGATACTCATACACTTTTTTTTACCATTTTAGGGTAACTTTGTGTTCCATCCTTCAAATCCGCTTGTTCGCACTTTGTGGAAAGTCTTCACAAACTGTGAGTTCATACTTAACCCATTTTACGCTTCAAACACTATTTGGATTGCAACATGTATCCATAAATAAATACACAATCACACACATAAAATCAATCTTATGCAAAAACTCAATCTTTTAACATGCTTACTTGTTATGCTAAACCGTCATACATGCTAGAACAATCTTATGTCATGCTATCTATCATTAACTTTAAAACGCCTCCTTAACATGTATAACACTATAGGAGTAGCACACCACCCATTTGTTGGGTCATTGTTAAGTATTCATTCTTTACGATCTTATTCACTTCGGTGATAAGGTTACACTGGTGGAAACTTTGGGTTGATTTGTAGCTATCACATTCTAGTATGATTTCATGAATTAGTATACAATGAACATGTGGATTTGAGATTTTTACATACTTATGCTACGTAGACAAACTAGTATGCTCATCAACATAATTTGTGTTGATGGTATTTTATACATGTTGCAGGAAATGTTTGATGCGTTTACAAGAAATCTACTTAGGGTGGATTTAGAAACTCACCAAACTTTATTTATGCATTCTTACATTTTAGTCATGGTATTTCCCTTCGAGAGAATGTAATGTTTGAATTTGATAAAATGAAATGAAATTTTGAATTTTAATTTATTTTCGCAAATTTAGTGTTATGTTGTCTTTGAGCAATCTATTACGTCTCGCCTCGGTGTTTCCGCCATTAGTTGAGTTGTGACACTGGGTGTTACTAGAGTAGCGCATGTGTCTTAGTATAGGTTATGACTTATTGTAAGGCTAAAATAATTGCAGTCGTTACTTATGTATGCAAATGTCGCCAATGCCCATGGCACCACTAGGGGATTGACGGTTGTGCACATTTACAAGCGACGCCTGAAACTCTAGTTTGGTGCCTATAAATAGCTTTTTCATTTTCATTTTCATTATGAGGTTAGGCTTTTGGTGTATTCTCCTAGTGTGTGTGTGTGTGTTTTGAGCTCAATTAGCAAAGTTGGATCAATATAGAAAATCATTCTCGACTATCAATCAAAGCTTCTTTTAGGTTTATCATCTCGTTCTACTTTGTTCTTAAACGACTTTACTTAGTTTCTATCATTTCCGGTCAAACATCAAACGGATTAATGTTTCAGATCTGAATCTTTTTCAGAAACATCACTTGTATCATTAGATTTGGGATTTTGAGCTTACATGGGGATCGTCTGTGGCAAAGCCTAGTGCATGTTGATTAGCTGCAGGTAGGGCTGTTCATTTTTATCCAAATTCCGAAACCCCACCCGAATTCAAAGCCACCCGAACCTAAATTAGCGCATATCTGAAAAAACCTGAACCCAGAAACCCGAACCCGACCAAACTAAACTTTAAATGGTTTGGTTATCGGGTCACTCTTTCCCCACCAAAACCCGAACAACCCGACTCGAAAAACCCAAAACACCAAACCCAAAAAAAACCCGAAGATTTATTGCTTTTTTTATAGAAGTATTTTGGTTTGGAGACTTTAATATATGGAACATTAAGTTTTGGGACTTTTAAATATTATGATAGTATATTGTCAAATAATGTTTGAACTTTGATGATATTTTAAAGTATCAATATGAATTTTGATTATATATTTTGTAAAAAAGAACATTTGTTTTTTACTTTACATCTAAGCCTGAAAACCGAATAACCCGACCCGAACTAACCCGAATAACCCAAACCCGACTAACCCGAACTTTAAATGGGTCGTTATCGGGTCAATTTTCCCTAGACAAAAACCCGTACAACCCGACCCGGAAAACCCGAAACCCGAAGAAAAAACCCGATGAACACCCCTTGCTGCAGGCCACCGCAATTATACTGATTGTACTTTGTGAGCTGGCATGGTTGCGCGTCCGCAAGAGTGCCCCATGCAGGAACCTTAGAACCAGCTGAATGTTTTATATGATAAAGTGTGGGTATGATGTTGTGCGCACATGACTTACACGACATCTGAGACTATACTCTTTTAATATTATAATTATAATTCTATTAATATAACTAGTGGCTTATACATTACAACAGATAACAACTCACCTCTTTTAGAGAGGAAGGGACACTCAAAGTAAGTACCCATCCTCGACCAACTATCACTCGCCACGTCAAAAAGTGTTCTAAGTACCCATTAACTAGCAAGTGGTGGCAGCGCATACGCATACCGCAAACTATTTTTTTGTTTCAATTTAAAATACTAATATAAAAAAATAAACTTCATTAAAATAAAAAAATACTTAAATGAAATTTAACTAAAAACCAAAAAATAAATTAAAAAACGACAATGTGAGAAAATAAAAAAACCTAGAAATCCGGTAAAAACGACAATGTTAGAAAATAAAGGAACCGACACCTCTTGATTGTTTCGTGAATCCATTGTAGAGAGTTAATAGGGTTTTGATATTGAAGGATTTTGAGAGTGTATTTAAATTATATGAGTGAAAGAAAAACATATATAGCATTAAAAATTGGGTTTTTTTTATTTATTTTAACCGTTGCACAACGGTTGGAAATCTCAAAACCATCATCATCTCATGCGGGTACCCCTCCTAGCCTCACCAACCAGTCAAGCCAATCCGCTAGGATGGGCGCACGGGTTGGAACCCATTGGCTGCTATCCGCCAAGTGTCCCGGCCTCCCTTACATCCTACCTCTTTAACATTTGTCCAGTGAAACGATGACGTTTTGTTTCGCACCCATAGCCAATACCGCTAGTCCCCGTAACACACACTGAAAACCCTAAAATCACACATAGCGTCTATATAAGCCAACCCCTTCCAGATTTCATCAGCAGAGCCACCCTCCGCATACCACCACAACCGACGGTTATAATTCTCAACTATCATCTCCAATCTTTCAGATACTATTATTGTCTCGTTACAATATCAAAATTAGAGGCTGTGATTATAAAGAGAGAGGGCTCTAGCGAGACATTCACAGACCAAAACTCGATGAACTGGATGCCGCATCTTGTGTACATATGGCTTTAATGGCATATCAAAACCGTTCATCGAGTTAGGGTTTCGTTTTTGGTTTTCGCGATGAAGAGATCTCTTAATCTACACTTGATATGAGCCTTTTTTTTGGTTTTTATTTTGGATTTGTATTAAGAATTAATTTAATTGCATTTGTTGTATTTAGTTGTAGACAGAGTGTAGATTTTTATCTATGGTTCCTCTGTTTATACATAATAATGCGTATAGATTAAAAGCCTGATTTTCTTTTAAATTAGGTAGCCCCCAGACAACCGTAGAGATGGCATCCACAGATGAACAGTTTTTGACATCTGTTTGACTACTAAATTCTATCTCACATCCTTTAAAACTTCAATCTCGTTGATGTTTCAAGAATTCTTTTCCCCAAAATATATTTTAGTTATATATTTGTTTACAATACTAATTAGTCTGATATACAAAAAAAATTAATAGTTGTGTTTGCATTTTTGTAGTATGCATTTAACATGATTCAATCTTGTTAGTTACAGTTATTCAAAGATGGTTTATTTATCAAGATCATAAGACTATCTCCAATCCTATGGACGCCCTTAGACGTCTCCTACATCATATACTTACAAATCTTTACAAACTCTTATTTTATATCTAACTTTACAAATATCCTTATCATTCTTAATTTCTACCTTATTACCTACCCACTACATAGTAACATTTTTTCTTTTACTTTGGGCCCACATATTTACAAAAACCAATAAAAAGAAAGCTCCTAGGGAAGGACTTATATCCTAAGGCCCACCTAAGGATAAAGTCTTCCAATAGTAAGGACTTGCAATGTGTAAGATGCTCTGAATCAGTAAATGCTAAACCAGTAAAATGTAAAATGTTGTTTGGTTGTATCTCTGAAGAACTGTGTAAAATAACATTTTTACCCTTTTTAATATGACAATATCATATCATTAACCCTATATTTCCCCCAAAATTTAACACCCATATTTCTGGATAGGAACATGAACATACAGACTGAACAACATTTGCTCTTTCGTTTTCTTTTCTTTTCTGGTAGTGCCAACTGTAGAAACTGGAACCCGGAACCAGGTTGAACACCCGAATCAGATCGGAAACAAACTCAACACAAGAAACTGGAACCCGGAACCGATGATGCCTCAGATGTGTTCACCGGAAAACTGATGACCCAAACCGGTCCCTACGAACCTCGCCGCCGCCGCCGCAGACGACAGCGTCTCGTCTTCGATTTCTCTCTCTCCCTTCCGTCTGTCTTGTCGATGTGTGCCACCACCGTTCGTTCAATCGATCCAAGGTGATGGGTTGTGTGTCGGTCTAAGAAGAAGAGGGTTTACGGTTGTGAGTTGTGAGTTCTCCGGTGACTGTGTCGAGGAGAGAGAGAAGAGCGAGGGTGGAGAGGGAACCATGGGGAGGTGTGAAGGAGAAGGAGGAGGTTGTAGGTGTGGAGATGAAGGGGCAGCGAATGAGGGCAAGCTTGTCAAAATTCCATTCAGATCTCAAATTTGTCTGAACCATTCAGATCTGAATGGCTCCATTCAGAGGTGATGTCTTAATGAACCAAACACTTTTACATCTGATCGATTCAGAGGCTTGTCTGGCCTTTCAGACTTAAACAAACACCCCTAAGTTTCTATAAAGTAATAGTTTACCATTTTGTGCTGTTTGAAATGTATTTTCTAATAAGTTTGAAATATTATTGATTTATGTTTTGGTACACGAATTGATTTAAAACCAAAATAATTTTTTTACCAATTGTTTTCTGCTTGTCTTGTTTGCTATGGATGAATATTAAGGAAGTAAAGAGTTCTGTAATGATTGCAAACACAAATTTGGGATTTACATATTTTTTAAAATGATAAAGCACTTTAAAAATACCAAAGACATTCGTGGCGCCTGCATCCTAGCAAGATGCTTGAAGAACGTGTATATCTGTGCAGATACGAAAGTAGTTAAAAGAGAACATCAACAGAAAAATTACATGCTTGCATAATTATTAACAACTTCATTCAACTTTGAAGATGAGACATTTCTAACATCAAAAAGTTCCCCATTAAGTGGCTTTCAAATGCCGACACAAAGGTAGAATAACAATAGCACACCTTTCATTTAACCTTACTGGATTTTAGACTGTTATGAAGCTCCAAAAGGTGTCTTGGTTGCTACTTAGGTTCGTAGCCTAGTGGTTAAGAGGAATGATCTCTTTTTTGTGGGATCAAAGTTCAATCATTGGAAAGTGTAAGTATTTAAGGGGAATAAATTAGCCGTTAAAAAAAACTAATTTGTTGCCAAGTATGACTAGCAAACCTGCAAGATACTTTGAAATTGTAGTTTGTGGCATTTAATTGGCAATGTTTATTTGCCTTCGATACTCTTTACGGTAAATCATCGATGAAATATGTATCACCCTAGTACTAGAGATGGACAAAAAGACCAGTTTTGATTTCTAAACCGGTTCTTAACCCACCCTGATATCACGATAGAAACTGGTCTGACACAACCAATTCCAACCCTACCCAAATCGCTAGTTTGTATAGTGGTCTCTTTATTGAAACCGGCTTGGACTTGGACCGATTCAAAGTAAAAAAATGTCTGAAAAACCAGGTAACTCAAAACAAATCGATTCGTATAGATTCGAATAGTTTCCCACTAAAGTTTGAACTCGTTTTGCCAATGCTAATTTTGACCAAAGTTGACCAGCCTATTTTGGTTTATAACTCAAACCAATTAAAAAAAAAAACACTTTCGTTGTTAACTTTTAGGATTTGGGTGTAACACAAATTTAAGTTTATAAAGTAACGGACCCTCAAAATATATAGGCTTTAAGTGAGTTTTATTTTTATTGGCCTGGGCCACCCCTTAATGAAAGCTTTTCTATGTTAGTTGGATATATATCGTTATATATCGATGAATAATTAGAAAATAGTTTAAATGAGAAAACCAAAAAACAAACTAAAAAAGCTAAAAAACATATCAATTTTTTTGATTTTTTTATAAAAATTCGCTATATATATTATATAAAAAAACTAAAAATAAAAAAATAAAAAAAGCATATAATGCACATGTGCAACATATACATATAATGCACATGTGTAGTACACATAAGTGCACATGTGCAGTACAAGTTTTTTTTTTTTTTTTAAAAAAAGTTTTTTATACATAATATGCAGCGTTTTTTATAAAAAAATTGTAAAAAAAAATTGTATGTTTTTTATGCTTTTTTTTTTTTGACTTTTTTTAGTTAGTTTTCTAGTTTTCATTTATATCTAGTTTTCTCATAATCCTCTCCCATATATCATAATCAACAAGTTTACTATGGAGGCATGAGTTAATAAGCTCTAACTTCTCTTTCAAGCCTCATCACTATCATGCTTACTAACAAGTAACAACCAATTACATATTTTAGTTTTTCTCTCTTAATAAAACAAGTATCAACATAAAAAAATCAAAAGGGATGAAGTTCAGGTAAAATTATGAAACATAAAAGAGAGAGGGGAGGGAGAGAGAGAATGAAAAATCATCAATTATACTTTAGATATATGAAAATCATCAATTAAAAGTGTTTGAACGAAATTTCTATTGAAATCAAGTGTATATACAAGTTAAGTAGTTTCTTAGTTCTTCGAGGTTGTTCCTTTTAAAGTTTAAATCGAGTCACTTTTAAACGCACTTGAGCTAAAATAAACTTGTTAAATATATGAGTCTAGACCCGAGCTTTATATACTGAGCTTGGTTAAGCCCATGTTATTATATATATATATATATATATATATATATATATATATATATATATATATAATATATAGGACAAGGATCCGTTAGGAACCACAGTTTATTACGAGAACCGTGAGAACCAGTGTGAACACAAACAGTAATACCTAAAAAATCCAAAAAAATACCAATTTTTTTTTTAATATTTTTTTAAAAAGTCGCTATATTTACTCAACAATAAAAAAAAATTTCAAAATTTTTTTTTTGAGTACCAACTATTCATGCACATGTGCATTTTCGTCATTTCTTTGACAAATTCCATAATACATTACAAACATTAGACAATTGTACTTTCATTTACACTACCATGTGTAACACACTACTTTTTACATTACCAATATTAGCAATGCAAATGTGTATCTATATATATCAACATGAATAAGGTGTTTTGGTACACTAATTTGAATACATTTTCTCTTTCATCTATCATACCATCCATAATACACTACCATGCACATGCGCATTTTCATTAGTTCTTTGACAAATTCCGTAATACATTACAAACATTAGACAATTGTACTTTCATTTACACTACCATGTGTAATACACTACTTTTTACGTTACCAATATAAGAAATGCACATGTGCATCTATATGTACCAACATGAAATAAGGTGTTTTGGTACACTACTTTGAATACACTTTCTCTTTCATCTATCATACCATCCATAATACACTTCCATTACCTTCTACCATCCATAATACAATACCATTACCTCCTACCACTTATAATACAATACCAATACCAATATTTTCACTTTATTAATGTATATCAACACCGTTTATACCATCCAATCAATATATTACATCATAAAGTGATAACTATAATGAATCCATCATCCACTAGATATAACTAACCAAAAAACATATATATGAGCCTACTTCATCATTCAAAATCACAAACTTTTTGTACCAAAACACGGTATATAATTGTTATACATAATAATGCACATGTGCATTTAATGTAAAATTGAGTGTATTATGGATGGTATTGTAAATTAAAGTGCAATTGTGTACTAGTGATAACGTATTACTGAATTTGTCGAAGTCATGATACATATGCACATGTGCATGGATAACTGTTAATCGAAAAAAACAGTTTTTTTTTATACTGAAATATAATAATTTTTATTAAAAAATATTAAAAAAAATAAATTTTTTTTTTTGAGTTTTTTTGATATTTTAGATTTTATTTTGCAATAAAGGTAGTTCTTGCGATTCTCACAACAAAGGTGTTCGTTTCTTACCATATTTTATTAATTACATATATATATATATATATAATATATGTTACATCATGTTTTTGATAAAACCCTCTTGTAAAAGTATTTTAACAATCCTCAAAATCCTCTACTTTTCATTTAAGTAGACTTTCAAATGGAGAAATTCCAAAGACATAACAAAAATTACTAAATATATAAATACAAAAAAGAAATACTAAATTATATAAATTTAGATTTGTTCGAGGTGACATAGAAATTGAACTTTTTTACAAAAGGAGCTCAAAATGTTCTCACGGTTCTCGCAACTCGTGGTGGTTTTCATTTTTAGTGCCCCCTATATATATATGGTAACAGCGCTCTTTTTTCCCGCGTTTTTTAAATGTTGTCGTTTTTTTTTGAAAAATGTGGTTTTCGATTATGTAGCCGTTCTTTTTACATGTAAAGACACATGTAACAAAAAAAAACAATCCCAAAAATAATAAGCATTGACATTTTGCCGTAGCGGTAAGACATGTGTAAAGGGTAAACATTAAGCGTTACTAGACAGTACGCATGCAAATCCACTAGAAAAAAATAGCACCACATAAAAATACACGGTTACCCCAAAAAACATTGTGGGGGGTGGGTGATGGAGGCATCGTTAAGAAGTTTCCCCTACAAAAGGTCCTTGCCATGAAACGATTGGAAACAAAAAAAACATGGTTCGTTTAACCCACACACACTTTGGTATTGGGTATGTGAGGGCTAACCTTTTAAACCCATTCAATAAAAAATACCAAACATCATCAACCCACACGAAAAACAACCACGCCTCCCCCCCCCAAATCACCCAACACTAAGGTTCTGCTTGCTTGCTGCTTTTCCAAACAGATTCCCGAGTCGTGACCGGTTACATACTGGTTGCATGTCTTGTAGAGTCGGGGTGCTTCTTATGATTCTACACACCCTTCTCTCCTATTCCAACGAGACACTTGTTGGTTCCGCATCCTTTGTTATGCACGCCTCGAGGATTCGAGCAAGAGACTTCAACTTCTGCGGCAACTCCCAACATACTAGCTATGTCTTCAATACCGTTCTGTCACACCCCGTTAAGTAGATTATATCTGACTCGGGCGTGATCGACTGGTATCTTCATTGCACAGTGGAAGTATTTAATGTGCTAAGACTACTAGAAAGTAAACGCCCACCAAGTACTCGAATCCCCATGGGTTCTCCTATTCCAACCGTGCCATAGTTTGGAAATATAACCTGAGAAAGAAGCATGCGAAAATCAACATAATATTGGCGAGTTCATAGTTGTTCAATTTTTTTTAAATAAATCTTTGGATAACCGGTTTAAATATTTGAGAAAACGTAATAAAACCATTTCTCTCGGCATGTCAAGTGAAAACCTTGTTTTTGTAATGTTTGAATAACCTCGATGTCCAGCGTACGACAAAGACAACATGCCCGCATGAGCCTATAACCCACCCCAAGCTAGTAAGTGCCTCGCCAAACTGTTTACTCAAGACGGTAGACTAGCAGGCGGTTATAGTTCCAATATGTAGCGAGGACCTCACTGTAGAGTTTTAAGCGACCCTACGGCCCTTAGTGTTGAGTAGTGGACAATCCAGTCCTTGAGTCTTCGTGCCTCGCACGAGTATAGATGGGTCTAACCCACCCGAGTCTTTGTGCTTTGCACAAGTGAGAATGGGCCTAGCCATTTGAGTCTGTAAGCAGGACCAACCAGTCCCCTTATTTATATGTATGACAATCCAGTCCCTGTGTCTGTATGTAGCTAGGACATTCCTGTCACTAGTCATGAAACTCATGCACGTTATGAAAATACACGTGTCTTTTGTAAAAGCGGTATGTTAAGCATAAACCTTTCGTAACCCATTTGAGTTTATTGAAATCCATTTGCAACATGGTTTATAAATACAAATTTTCGTTCATCGAAATATTATGTACTTTTGCAAAACTTGTATGTCTTTCCACCCCCGGAAACATTTATAAAAATGTAAAACCGTAAAAAGTGGGGGGGGGGGGTTCTAAACTCACCTGATGTGCTAACAAAGTGGCAAATCAAATAGCAAATGGCAAAGTCTGTGTCTACATGAACCGGCCTTCTCGTGCCCTAAAATATATTTAATTCTCTATGAGGACTATGTAATCATCCTAACATACAATTTTGTCTTATGTATCCAGTCACCCAACTAGCTAGATGATATCCATGTTTGCGTTTGAAAAACGTAATCCTTGGAACACAACGAACCGTTGGTGATATATTTATGTTTCTTGAAATATATCTATATAAATATATACACAATGTATTGTAAAATCCAACGTTTTCATACTTTCCATATTTAGAAAGCTCGTGTTGTATTTCTATTTTTGGAAATCTTTGCATCTTGTAATCGTTCGTCGTTGTAATCTTTGTAATCTCGAGACTTGAATCATAATGAAACGCATTTTATTTCCAACATGTTATACTTATTCATATACATTGGTGCACTTGATACATTATACTTGAAAACATGACTATACATGCAAATACATACCGATCATACTTCGTGCAAACTGTATACATGATGTTTATACTTAAACTTATTCAATTCATACTTGCGTGACATTATAACATGCCTTCACATGCTTAAACACCCTTGGGAACTCATAAAACGTCATTACTTTATATATATATATATATAAAGGTTGCAAACCATTAAATCAAAGAATAACAAAAATATTAATCAGCCCACAGGCCTTGCGGACCGCAAGGGATACCCCTTACGGTCCGTAAGGGAGTCTGGGCGGGCAGATTGTGTTTCATCCGCGGGTTTTGCACGAAATCCCAACATCCAACCTTCCCCATCACCTTAAACCTTCATTAAACACTCCCCAACCTCCTCCTAACTCTTCCCTATAAATACAACACCTCTTCCACTTTCAAAACCTTCTCTAATCACTCTCAAAGCTCTCTAATCAGCTGAAAATCCAAGACCCGAGCAGATTCATACTACCTTACAAAAGTGAGCATAACTTGCTCATTTCTTAACGAAAATGCTTGATTCTTCTGTCTATTTGCTTGGATAATCCTTAGTTTGAATTCACGGATTCTCCATGGAGAATCTAGACCTGGAAAATGCACCTAAAGGACTCCAAACTTTCTGTTTGTTTCAAAACTCTTTCAAAACTTACATTTTCTTCATTCAACTTTGTGTTCTTGAGCTCCTAATCAAAGTTATGATTAGTGTGACTACCAAGGTTGTTAAACATTTAAATAGGAGTGTTTTAACACTCTAATTTTCTGTTTTTGAAGAGCTTTAAGCTCACAAGTGGTGCATGTCTTGAACTTGTTCTTGTGTGACTACCTTGGTTAGCTTCGGCTATCCTACACCTAAGTCCACACATCACTTGATGTCTTCCCCTCATCATCCTAATGTAGTTTGATAGATTTAAAGTTGCACAACCACGTCTAGCCTACGACGTGTGTCGACGCCGGCTCACCGGGTTGTAGTTTACTTGGCTACTTGGTGTAGTGCCACTATTTCATTATTCATTATTGTATCTTGTTCAAGACCCTCCTTGTTGTCTATGACAACTTGTGTAGAGGTGAACATCACACGAGGTTCTAAATGGATGGTGCTACCTCCTACCTCCTACATAACTTATATGATATCCTTGAGGACTTGTAATATAACTATTATAATCTATAAAATATATATATACCTAAACCAAAACCTTGATAATGACTACATAATCATGTCTCAAGTTAATAGGTTTAATCACTAAAGTGTATGGTTCATCGTTTAGATTCTAATAGGTGTTAAAACCTATGAAATCACATAAACCCTAATGGGTTCCCATAGTGTCAAGACGAGTGCTATACCTTAGTGAGTATTTTCGTATACTTTACTTTGTGTGCATTATTCCAAATCCTGAATCTTCCATTATCATTCCAATGCTCACACCTACGTTTTCCTCTTGTAGGATAACTCGGTGTTCATCCCACAACTTAACAACTCTTCACGGAATACCAAGTCGGAACTCTTGCAAAACCGTGAGTATACTCGAACCCCCTTTTACGTTTACCACTTTTGGGCTTTATTTTTCTTGCACGAAAACGATCCATTATACATGAATACTTAGATACATATGTGATGCTTATACTAGGACCGAACGTATGTGATACTAAAGTCATTAGCTTATTTTAGCCTCCATTTGACATGTATAGCGCTATAGGAGTGACGCACCGCCCGTGAATGTGAGGTCATGTTGAATTATTCATACTAGTTGCGTAAACAGAGGGTTGACTAAAAATATCGCATGCCTTGTATTTGCTCTATATGAACTTAGTTACCATGTGGATTCGTTTAAACTTATTCTTATACGTATGCTTATACTCAAACTTGTATACTCGCCTTTGCTTTTGCATTGAACTCTATTTAAAACATGTTACAGGTTGATGAAGATGATGCTATGAAATCGAAGTAGCGTTGATACTAGATACACACATAGACGTTAGGTTTATTATTGTTGTATCAAATTTTGTCATATTAATGTTGTTATTTGAAATTCCCTTGTAATGTAATGACATTTGCTATGAAATGAAATTATGATTTAATTAAATATTGTCGCTATTAGTGTTGTGAGCAATGAGCAATCTTTTTCGTCCCGCCTCGATGTTTCCGCCATCGGTTGGAGTGTGACAGATTGGTATCAGAGCCATAACTATAGGGAATTATGTAGAATTGCCATGTTCGATCTAGTCTATAGTTTAAGTGTCCATTTTGACCATTCTTGTGTTATGCTTAAAACTTTATTCTTCCCTCATTGCTTCTTTCTTATCTCTTGGTCTTAAAACTTACATAATGTCTTTCCTAAGACATTTACACAATACACTTGAAGACTTGAAGACACTCGTGATGCAAACGAGGCGATTTGCACCAAAATAGGTCCAATGACTTACAATTTTTGGTGAAATCCCTCATTCCGCGTATTCGATTTTTCACGAAGTTACACCATCAAGTTAGGAGTGACATCCACACCTTGATGGAAAACTTCCATTTCATACTCAGTGGATCTTACAAACGAGTCGGAATATGCTCCTCGTTTAGTAAGAAACAACCACACTTAGGGGACGAAATCGTCAAGTTAGGGGTGAAACCCGCACCTTGTCGATTAAGTCCCGTTCCTTGAAATCTCGCCAAAGTCTCGAATTTTCGATCGACTAAGGGACATGTAATAAATGGAAGGGGAACATACCGTTAATCGCTTCTCGACGAGAGTATTTTACCTATTAGGCCAAAACATGTTCCCTAACTCGAATGATCTTACGAATCACTTTGGAATAGTCGACGTTTCTCTACCCGAAACAATCCTATGTTTTATTGAGCCAATCTTTTATATTATCTCAATTTTTATGTGATTTTAAACTTGTTACCTTATTCATTTGAAACCGTTACACAATTCGCACGTTTATCACAATAAAAAACAATAATAACCCTTGTGAACAAACTAAATTTATACTCTTTATACGCATTCATACGTGATTATACATGCCAATACTTGATGAATACATGCAAACTATGTGAATCATACGTGAGCTTACACATGCTTATTCATGCAAAACTTATTTTTACATTATGATCAAGTCTCATCCTTTTTCCTTTCTATTTTAACTCTAGATGTCTTTTCCAAACTCATCCGATGGACACAAGAAGACCAAGAAGAGTTCCCGTTCTATCTCCAAGCAAGAACTCGTGAACCTCGTCGCTGAACAGATGGCCGACCAAATGGCCAGAGTTATACCCGACATAGTCAGTAAGATCCAATCCAATACAGAATCACTACATGGCTCAGTGGATTCCAAGGTTGAAAAGCCTAAGTCACAATTCCTTTTACAAGCAATTCGTTGCCTGCAAACCTCTAGAGTTTACAGGTAATGATGGCGAGACCACGTTGTTGACTTGGTTTGAAGCCATGGAGATTACCTTCCGCCAAAGTGGTTGCCCCGATGATTTGCGCACCCAAAATGCCACTAGGGTATTCCGCTCGAGAGCTCTCGAGTGGTGGACCTCTGAACGTAGCACAAGAGGGGATAATGCCGCCCACGCGTTGCCATGGGATGAATTGAAGAAGGTCATGAGGGATGAGTTCTGCCTTCCTCACGAGCTTAGGAAATTGGAACACGAGTTTTGGTACCTCAAGCAAAACGGGGATGACAACGATGGTCTAACCCAACACTTCAAGCAGCTTAGCATCCTTTGTCCTAGCTAAGTTAATACCACTGAAAAGGCTATCAACAAGTATATCCACTGCCTACCCGATTCTTTCATGAACCTCGTAGAAGCTGCCTTCCCAGCGACTATCGAGGAAACATACCGCTTGGCCGCTCGCCTTAACAGCAACCAGGTCGAGCGCAAGAATACTGCAAAGACATCGCTGAAAAGCGCGCACCAAGCCACCGCCGAAACCGCCACTGTTGAACCCTCACCAAAAACCCCTAGAAACAACAACCCCAAGAACAAGAAGCGGAAGGCTTCTAGTCAAAATTGCGCGGTTGTTACTCCGCCAAACCCTCAACCCATCCAAACTGTTGCAGCCATCACACCTGCTAACCCTGAGCAGCCAAGACAGGGCTATGTTGGGTCTCATCAGGGCCGGCCCGTGGGCCATTCAAATGAAGCCACGGCTTTGGGCCACCAAAATTTTAGGGCCTCCGATTATAAAAAATGTATTAGTTTAGTATGGATATGAATATTTAATTTAATGATGTAACACCACAAAATCGATATATGTATATATGTCAAAATAAGTATTTATAAATGTAATTGTTGTACTAGGATTATGAACCTAGTTAGAGTGTAAGTAGGATTTTAACCTAAAGAATAGATTTTGGCCATAAATATATAAACTTCCAAACATGAGGGGCTAAATTGAATGAATGGGAAGATAAAACATAAAAACCAAATTAAAATCCTAAAACACACTTGGGTGTGTGTGGGTGTTCGACCAGAGAAGAAGAAAAGAAGGGGGAAACCCCTCTCAAACCCTAAATCAACAAATTGGATGGATATTTGCTGGAATCGGATTTGCATGAACCATATTAGTGATCATCTAAGCAAGTTTTAGCCAAGGTATGCTTTAATTTTCAGTTTTGGTGAACACCTATGAAATGGGTGTTGATGAATGTGTGAGTTTGATCTAAATTAGGAGGAATGTTTGCTAATGTTATTATATTTAAGTTGAATCATGGCTGAATTTTAGTTATCTTGGTGATTAGAATGAAACCCATGTGTATGAGTATGAGAAGATGTTAGGAATAGATTGTAATTAAAAGATAAGAACGCAGGTAAGAAAGTAATTACAGTTTGACTTTTTGAAAGGTCAAATGAAGATGAATTGTTAATAATAAAGCAATTAATAAAAATAAAATAAATAGAAAGAGAAGTTTAGTCCATTAAGTAAGTAAGTATAACTATTGAAAACGGTTGATGTGGAAAGAAGCTTTAGTTATAAGAAATGAACCTTGGATGAGTTACATGCGTAAGGTATGATAGTGGTCGTCTCTTGGGAGTCAAAACGAATGACGGATTCCGACCCCGACTAAAGGGTTAAGTAAGTAGGGAAGTACATGGTAAAAATCAAACGGGTCGAATTAATGCGCATGAATCGTGTAACGATAACGTAATTCCTAAAGGTGAGGAAATGGGGTAAGGATTTTAGTCAGTTATGTAGGGAAATGTTTTATGGACGTTTGGAAACAAGTTGTAAGTGAAACGGACGAGAATTGAACAAATTACGAAAGTTTTTAGTAATAAAAACGAAGCTAGAAATAGGCGCTACCGTAGATTACGGTAGCCACCGTAAGCTACGGTAGGATGCAATGGCCAAATGTCCACCGTAGGACAGTAGGTTATTACCGTACAGATTTTGTGGCCACCGTAGGCTACGATAGTCACCGTAGCTTACGGTGGAGGCCAGGCACGAATGTAAAGTTTGTGCTTCTTCGTTCTCTTTGAACTTGGACCCGAGAACCCATTCCAAGTCCCGTTAAACTCCTTTAATGTACCTCAACCCTATTAAATGGCTTAGTGAGTTGCGGATGAATACATAACTCATTTTAAGATCTCGCAATGTACCCGAAAGTCATTTAAAAAGCGTTTACGAAGTGCGAGTAAGAATGGAATATGTAAGCGAGTATGTGGAGGAATGAATTGAGTATGTGGGCATATATTATATGTATAGAATTAATTGCATTCCGAAAGCCGGGACTTATAAGTAATCATGAACAGAAGTGAGTATGCACATAGGTTTGTATGTACGTGACCTATTTATAAGGAAGATTGTAATTAGGATACATTAGCAAATCATTTAGAATAATGTAGATGGTATGTAAGAGCTGGTACGTTTGTATGTGTGTATGTAATCATGTGGAAGTATGTGTCTATGAATGTGCCTATGCACGAAATAGAATTTATTGTACACGAATGAATGGGACTTATGTATGTGTAAATTACGAAGTAAAAGGGTATAATCTATAAAGATAATATGAGTTAAGAAATAAATTAAAGGAATGAACTAGGAGTGATGATGATCACTAGAAGCCAACCTTGTGCAGGAATCCGAAATCTAAGGAAATGTATTATAAGAATGTGCCCTAAACGTGCCGGTTGTTGGGTTAATAATAACCGAAAGGCGAAGGTAGATATTTTTTTGATAGGAATAGAACGTACAATTATGTATAACTTGCTAGAAACTAGCATTATACAATGAGACGACACTGATAAGAGCTCCGGGACGGGTTCTCATGGTTGGAGGTCGTCACCAAAATGGACTAGCGACCTAGTTAATAGGACGGGAAGAAAAGATATTTATGGTTAAGCGGGAATGAGCAAGGTTTCAAGGACGAAACCTCTTTTAAGGGGGGTAGACTTGTAACACCCCAAAATCGATATATGTATATATGTCAAAATAAGTATTTATAAATGTAATTGTTGTTAGAATGGTAACTAGGATTATGAACCTAGTTAGAGTGTAAGTAGGATTTTAACCTAAAGAATAAAGTTTGGCCATAAATATATAAACTTCCAAACATGAGGGGCTAAATTGAATGAATGGGTAGATAAAACATAAAAACCAAATTAAAATCCCAAAGCACACTTGGGCGTGTGTGGGTGTTCGACCAGAGAAGAAGAAAAGAAGGGGGAAACCCCTCTCAAACCCTAAATCAACAAATTGGATAGATATTGGCTGGAATCGGATTTGCATGAACCATACTAGTGATCATCTAAGCAAGTTTTAGCCAAGGTATGCTTTAATTTTCAGTTTTGGTGAACACCTATGAAATGGGTGTTGATGAATGTGTGAGTTTGATCTAAATTAGGATGAATGTTTGCTAATGTTATTATATTTAAGTTGAATCATGGCTGAATTTTAGTTATCTTGGTGATTTAGAATGAAACCCATGTGTATGAGTATGAGAAGATGTTAGGAATAGATTGTAATTAAAAGATAAGAACGCAGGTAAGAAAGTAATTACAGTTTGACTTTTTGAAAGGTTAAATGAAGATGAATTGTTAATAATAAAGCAATTAATAAAAATAAAATAAATAGAAAGAGAAGTTTAGTCCATTAAGTAAGTAAGTATAACTATTGAAAACGGTTGATGTGGAAAGAAGCTTTAGTTATAAGAAATGAACCTTGGATGAGTTACATGCGTAAGGTATGATAGTGGTCGTCTCTTGGGAGTCAAAACGAATGACGGATTCCGACCCCGACTAAAGGGTTAAGTAAGTAGGGAAGTACATGGTAAAAATCAAACGGGTCGAATTAATGCGCATGAATCGTGTAACGATAACGTAATTCCTAAAGGTGAGGAAATGGGGTAGGGATTTTAGTCAGTTATGTAGGGAAATGTTTTATGGACGTTTGGAAACAAGTTGTAAGTGAAACGGATGAGAATTGAACAAATTACGAAGTTTTTAGTAATAAAAACGAAGCTAGAAATAGGCGCTACCGTAGATTACGGTAGCCACCGTAAGCTACGGTAGAATGCAATGGCCAAATGTCCACCGTAGGACAGTAGGTTATTACCGTACAGATTTTGTGGCCACCGTAGGCTACGATAGTCACCGTAGCTTACGGTGGAGGCCAGGCACGAATGTAAAGTTTGTGCTTCTTCGTTCTCTTTGAACTTGGACCCTGAGAACCCATTCCAAGTCCCGTTAAACTCCTTTAATGTACCTCAACCCTATTAAATGGCTTAGTGAGTTGCGGATGAATACATAACTCATTTTAAGATCTCGCAATGTACCCGAAAGTCATTTAAAAAGCGTTTACGAAGTGCGAGTAAGAATGGAATATGTGAGCGAGTATGTGGAGGAATGAATTGAGTATGTGGGCATATATTATATGTATAGAATTAATTGCATTCCGAAAGCTGGGACTTATAAGTAATCATGTACAGAAGTGAATATGCACATAGGTTTGTATGTACGTGACCTATTTATAAGGAAGATTGTAATTAGGATACATTAGCAAATCATTTAGAATAATGTAGATGGTATGTAAGAGCTGGTACGTTTGTATGTGTGTATGTAATCATATGTGGAAGTATGTGTCTATGAATGTGTGTATGTATGTGCCTATGCACGAAATAGAATTTATTGTACATGAATGAATGGGACTTATGTATGTGTAAATTACGAAGTAAAAGGGTCTAATCTATAAAGATAATATGAGTTAAGAAATAAATTAAAGGAATGAACTAGGAGTGATGATGATCACTAGAAGCCAACCTTGTGTAGGAATCCGAAATCGAAGGAAATGTATTATAAGAATGTGCCCTAAACGTGCCGGTTGATGGGTTAATAATAACCGGAAGGCAAAGGTAGGTATTTTTTGATAGGAATAGAACGTACAATTATGTATAACTTGCTAGACACTAGCATTATAAAATGAGAGGAAACTTATAAGAGCTCCGGGACGGGTTCTCATGGTTGGAGGTCGTCACTAAAATGGGCTCGCGACCTAGTTAATGGGGCAGGAAGAAAAATATTTTTGGTTAAGTGGGAATGAGCAAGGTTTCGAGGACGAAACCTCTTTTAAGGAGGGTAGACTTGTAACACCCCAAAATCGATATATGTATGTATGTCAAAATAAGTATTTATAAATGTAATTGTTGTTGAATGGTAACTAGGATTATGAACCTAGTTAGAGTGTAAGTAGGATTTTAACCTAAAGAATAGATTTTGGCCATAAATATATAAACTTCCAAACATGAGGGGCTAAATTGAATGAATGGGAAGATAAAACATAAAAACCAAATTAAAATCCCAACACACTTGGGCGTGTGTGGGTGTTCGACCAGAGAAGAAGAAAAGAAGGGAGAAACCCCTCTCAAACCCTAAATCAACAAATTGGATGGATATTGGCTAGAATCGGATTTGCATGAACCATATTAGTGATCATCTAAGCAAGTTTTAGCCAAGGTATGCTTTAATTTTCAGTTTTGGTGACCACCTATGAAATGGGTGTTGATGAATCTGTGAGTTTGATCTAAATTAGGTTGAATTTTTGCTAATGTTATTATATTTAAGTTGAATCATGGCTGAATTTTAGTTATCTTGGTGATTTAGAATGAAACCCATGTGTATGAGTATGAGAATGATTATGATGAACATGTGAATGTTGATATTATGATTATGTTGATACACAAGATGTTATGTGGTAGGTTTTGATAGTAAACATGATGTAGAATCGATGACAATGTAATATTGTTTGAATAAAATGGTTCATGAGATGAATTTGGGAAGAACATGCTTTAACTACTTGTACTATGTGCTTAGAAAGTAGTATGCACACCAAGTATATGATGAAATGTCTAAGTGAAGCTAGAAGGTAAAAATTTATGCAAGAACTTATGTGTTATGTACTAGCTAATTATTGTGTCATGTATGATGGTAATGAAGTACGATAATGTATGTCTTATTTATGCGCTATTAGAATAACGAAAGTCAAACAATATATGATTTGAAATGCCGAATGAATGAATGTATGTATGCTAATTGTGTTATGAATGTGGCGTCATGTACGGATAGGAGTCGTGTCAACATGGACACAAGCATGGAAAGGCACGGGTCAAAGGTAACCACGGAAGCTATGCACGAACTCGGATGCATGAGGTAAGTAAATTCCTGGACTCTCTCTTTAGTAGAAAAAGAGATTTATTGTATGATAACTGTTAGAAGTTATGTTGAAATATGTTATCGATGATAACATCGAGAAAGTAGTATTAAGTAAGTGATTTTCCAGAATCACTTCTCAGTTTATTTAAGCAAGGTTATGTGCTAGTTATGTAAGTATGATAATCGGAGTCTAATAAGGTTTGGTTATATAGAAGTGAAGGCTTCCGCTAAGTAGACCAACCGGGTCAAAATGAGGATTTACTTCAATACGAAATGATTTCATAAGTAATGGCGACGGTATGATAACCGGGGTAATGGGTTGAATTTCTTATAAGTGCGCCAACGGAGAAATGGGGACGCGGGTTAATGGTCAAAAGACTCGGATTTGAGTTATGATTAGTTGGAAACAATTCCGTGTAAGGAAATGTTACTTGTAAAGTTCAATTGCGTATAGTTGATTTAAATGAATGAGTTTAATACATACCGGGAATCGGATTCATAAACCCCATGTACGGAACTCCGGATAACGTAACACTTTTATAGTTATAATGTTCATGGGAGTTTTGAGGATAAACAAAGGAGATGTTTGATAAAAACATGAACGGGTCGAATAATTCGTAATTGAATATTTAGCCGATAACATACAAGTTAAGATTTCCTTAGTCCGGATGTTAGATTTTAAGTCCATGTGATAAAGGACCAAATTAAGACCACGTAGGAAGACACGTGAGGTTAAACGGGTAAAAGGTTTAAAAGTTACGCGAGTTTTAGCGCGTACGAACGACGAAAACAACACAGCAAAAAAATGGTAAAAGTAAGGGGCGTCACCGACGCCGTGTATAGGCGTCACCGACGCTGTGTGCTACTCCTGTTTTTGCTAACGCCTTATTTTACTGTCTACGAGTTGTTTACTGACGCGAAGAACTAAGAGGCGTCGCCGACGCCTCAAAGGGCCGTCGCCGACGCCCTCCCCATGTTTTAAATGCTGAAATTTTCATTTAAGTTGTTTTATGCACCGTAAGCTTCGGTATACCAACCGTGGACTATGGGGGACCTCCCAAACTCAGTTTTGATTGTTCCTTTGTTGTTCTTGGGTTAAATCCAAGTCCAAGTATTATAAAATTTTGTATATGAGTATCATGATCGAATGCGTGTAAGTTAATCAAGAATTGTATGCATGTACGTATGTAAGTATGTATGCATAGACGTATTTATGTATGTATGTAGCTATGCATGTGTGTATCAATATACGGGTGAATATACGTATGCTCGAAGTATGTATATGTGTACGTATGTATACATGGTTTCAATACGTTTGAGTATTGACGATTACTAATAAGGTGTCTTAAGATTGGAATGTAATGCAGGAATGAGAACGTAGGGTTCATGAGGAGTTAAAGTCGAACTTGGAACAAAAGAATTTAAGAGGATAATCGAATGAATCCAAGTTTATATTGTGGAATGTTATACGATTTTCAATTATATAGAATAATGTTGTATGGTATTGTCAATGACTAATGGTTAAGTTGTATATGATGTCCACAGGAACCATACGGATTTCCTCCCTCGTAGGGGCGAAGCATTATTCCGCCCCCCCCCCCGAAATTTTCGCTCGGTATTGTTATATATGTAGTTTTCGTATAGAAATTTTGGGGTATATACATTTTTGTCCCCCCAATTCTATAGAAATTTTGGGTATATACGTTTTCGCCCCCCGGTTTTCGAGGGCAAGCTTCGCCACTGCTCCCTCGCTAACGAGGATAAGCGGGAGTAGATCGAATCAAAGAGCAAGGATTGTACGGAAGGAACAGTCACATAGCTTGAGTTATGTAACGTTTTGAAATGCAAATTAAATGTGAATGTTGTAAATTCCTTCTAGTAAATGTTTAACATTTTGTAATTGAGCCTTCACATACGTAATGTAACCAATAAAGAAAGAAATTTTAAGGCTCGTATTTCCGCTGCATCGTTTTTAGGATTAAACGTATTTGGATCTTACAAGTTGGTATCAGAGCCATGGTTTGAGTGAAATCAAGTACTATGAGGTAAGTACTTGAACTCAAACCCGTGTGCTCTTGTGATTAGTGACCCGTACAATCCGAGACTCGATCAAGACTGAAGGGTAAAGCTTAATACAAGTAAATATATGTGTGATGATACTAATAATGATGGATGTATTAAGGTGAGCCTGCATGGACAATGAGGATGTTACGCAGTCGCGGACTAGCATGGAGGTGAAGACAAGTGATAAGGCGAGCATTGGACCTCAGGTCAAGTTCGGCCGAAGTTGTGCATCACAAGTTCGCCCGAACTTGTCCAGGCCACCTGAACTCTCTCTTACACAACAAGTCCGTCCGAACTTGTATTAAAACACAGGAAACAAGCAAGTTCGCTCGAACTTGTAACAACTTCACCCGAACTCGATACAAGTTCACCCGAACTTGATGTGTCCAGCCCATCTTTTCACTCCACCTATAAATACTCAGCTCCTCTGAATCATCGATTTTTACACAATATTTGGACTAAATGACGTATCTTTCGTTCACTTTGAAATGGAACGAGGCATTGTCAAGCGAGATCTCAGATCCGGAAGCTCAAGGACGAAATCGTCACTTTGCACAAACTGGACTAAACCGTTTGAACCTTCAAGTTCCCCCAGATTAGTTCGAGTTTCTGTAAAATGGCTAAAACTCGCTCCAAAAGACCTCTTCAGCTTTGGTTTTGCTCAGTAGCCTAAGGTTGGAGGGATAGACACTCGATTTCCCCAGCAAACGACGCGAAAACGCACGACTTGGATGCCAAAATAGTCAAGTTCGCTCGGAAGACATCAAGTTCGCCCGAACTTGATCAACATTTGACATTTTATCCAAAACCTCAACCAAGTTCGCACGAACTTGCATGGTTTCCAAGGAAACCAGTCAAGTTCGCTCGAACTTGTATCAACCTCAAATTTATGAGGCAAGTTCGCCCGAACTTGTACTCTTCCGAGGGTAATAGCACAAAAGTTCGCCCGAACTTGTCTACTGTTCCTTCAACCGTTAACCGTTTCAGCAATTCGGAAGACTGATGCACTTCTGTTCGCTTACAGGATGATCCGGCGCTCTCCCCAACTCATCTCAGATCCCGTCACTCTCTTGAATCGCACCGACCGTGAGTATACTTGAACCCCTTTACGCTTAAACGCACTTTTGGGTGTCACATATGTTCGTATATCAAAACACATCACACAACTCAACTCTTATTCGCAGTCACGCTATTACATGACTATACGTGAAATCTGCTGAATTGTATGTATTACTTGATTGCTTGTACGCCACCCTTAACATGATAGTATACTAGAGGTTGACCCGCCACTAGAAGGCCCGGGGTTGTTAAGGCTCGCATTTTCATTTCTCATTTATTTCTCTTTAGGATGTGGACACTTGTTTGCATGCCTCGATCAATCGCGGTTTGTTGGTTTACTTGAATCTAAGTAGTTACATAGTTCACAACTATTACGTATGTCATGCGGTGTATGCTAAACGCTTTATATCTATTATGTACGCAAACCTGTATGCTCACCTTTACTTAATTGTTTTGACGTTTTATTTTAACATATGTGGCAGGTTGAGGACTTCTTGCTGAATTGGACTTAGGACATTACTTTTAGAAACACATTGTAATAAAATCTAGGGGATATCGAACTTGAATAGTTTTGTGAGATTACTTGGTATTTTGTAACTTATTTGAGGATTATATGTTGATAGTATGGGATATCGACTTTTAAATATTGTCGCTCAAATAGTGTTATGGAATTTCTCATGAGACTATTTGGTCCGCCTAGTGCCACGCCCTGATGTTTCCGCCATCGGTTGGGGTGTGACAGATTGGTATCAGAGCCATAACTATAGGGAAAATTAGGTAGAATTGCCATGTTTGACCTAGTCTATAGTTAAGATACCAAATCAGACCGTTACGCACCGATTAAACACCGAAACCAAAACGAACAGACAAGTCCGCCCGAACTTGGGGGCAAGTTTGCTCGAATTGATCAAGTTCGCCCGAACTTGTCAGTCCCCTACAACATCAACAAGTTCGCTTGGGATTGAGCAAGTTCGCTAGAACGTGACATCAGATTGATACCAAGTTCGCCCGAACTTGACCAAAACCCTTTGAATTGAACTTTTAAACATTGCTTTTCCTAAAGTAACCACAACACACGTGATGAACGCTCGTATCACACAAAACGAGTGATCAAGTCGAGATTAGGTGTGAAAACCAAGAACTCTCGACGAGATCATTCACTTCGCGCATTCTCTCGCACGAGGTATCTTCGTTGAGTTAGGAGTGATATCCAAACCTCGACGAAAAATCTCCGTTTCTATCAAGTGGAACTCCCGATTTGTTCGGTGAGCATAACCATACTAGGAATGAAGTTGTTAAGTTAGGGGTGAAACCCACATCTTAATAACTAGTTCCGTTCTTCGATTTTCAATCTCACCAAAGTCTCGATTATTTCGATGACTCGGAACACGACGTAACTGGAAGTACAAATGCCGTTAACCGTTGTACGGCGAGAGCATTTGTCTATTAGGCCAAATCGTGTGTCCGAACTCAGAGAATATTCGAATCACTTTGGGTAGCCGCTGTCTCAAAACCCAGGACGCTCCCAATTGATTTAAGCCTGCAATCGTTGATTTTACGCATCATCGAGTTTATCTATTATTTATGTGTTTGAATTTATGGATTTTACGCTTATTCAATTTCTTGCTTTATCGATTTCTCGATTAACCGCTTTTACGCTCCATCGATATACGCACAACTCGCACAGCTCTCGAAATCTAAAACGCTAATTAATTCACCAACCAAACTAATCGCTCAACTCGCTTACGCTCATGAGGGCATTCGTGCCTCATACGCAGCTTTACTCGCTATTTACGCTATTATATCACATCTTGTACGCGCTACGTATGTTTTAGATTAAAGAAGATTAAGGTCAAAATACGTGCTCATATGCCTATATGCTTATGTGCCTATGTGATTATGTGCTTACGTGGTTATGTGTTTATGTGCTTACGTGTATATCTGCTTATGTGTTTCGTGCCTTAACTGTATAATAATAATAATAATAATAATAATAATAATAATAATAATAATAATAATAATAATAATAATAATAATAATAATACTAATACTAATAATAATAATAAACTTTTGAACATAAACCTATCATAATCAAATGTCATCCAATCAAATCCTTCATGTAGATGTCTTCCATGGGATCTCACACACAGAGAAACATCCAGCGCAACAACGCTGATAAGCGCATCGCTTCACTGGTAGCCAAGAAATGGCTAAAGTCATCCCTCAGATCGTCAGCGAGATCCATGCCGTCAACAGCAATTTGTCTGTCGATTCCAAGGCCGACACGCCCAAGACTCCGTTCAGCTTCAAGCAATTTAAAGCATGTGGACCTCTTACTTTCTCTGGCACTGAAGGACCAAGTGCTATGTTCCACTGGTTCGATTCAATCGAGGTTACCTTCCGCCAAATCGGATGTCCCGAAGCCCTGCGCACTATCAACGCCACCGGCGTGATCCAATCAAGGGCTCTCGATTGGTGGACAGCGGAGTGCAACAAGCGCGGGAACGATGAAGCTTACGGGCTCACTAGGGAGGAACTCAAGGAAATCATGGTGAAAGAGTTTTGTCCTCCACATGAAGTTCAAAAGCTGGAGAATGAGTGCTGGGATATCAAACAGACGGTCTAGACAACGCTGGTCTAACAGCCCGATTCAAGCAGTTGAGTATTATCTGTCCCAGTCAGATGAACACAACCGAGAAGGCAATCAAGAAATACCTGCGTGCTCTACCATATTGCATCGCTGATTTTGTTCAAGCAGCACGCCCCACTACCAATGAGGAAACTTATCAGGTCGCTGCATAAATCAACAACAAAAGGGTTCAGCTGGTTACTTCAAGAACAACAAAGTCGCGAACCAAGCTATCACTGAGCCGAGTGCTCCTACCGATCAGTCTCGAGAGTCAAAGTCCAGTCGCCAAGGTCGCAAGAGAGAAAACCCGAGGAAGAACTATGCACTTACCGCACCGCCAAACCCTCAGCTGCTTCAGTCAGCTGCACCAAACGCACCTCCGACGAAGCGTGCGTATACTGGTCCTCATCCCCTGTGCTCGAAATGCACTTATCACCATGCGGTTGGAGGCAATTGCCGTTTCTGCACCAACTACAACATTTACGACCACTTTACTGTCAACTGCCGTTCAGGCCCCCGTCAGCCAGCTCCTCAAGCACCCGCACCACCAGCTCTACCAGCTCTACCTCATACTCCTCATGCTAATCAGCAGCAAGCGCCAGCCCCAAAGGCCCGTGCTTGCTACACTTGTGGGGACCCAAACCACTTCAGTAATGTCTGCCCTAACAGAGCAGTCAAGCAAGAGCCGCAACAACAGTAGCCTCAGCCTCAGCAGCAGCCACCACCACAGCCTCAACAGCAACAACCACAGGCTGCGCGTGGACGAGCCTTCTCAATCATCGGCAGGCTCAGAACGATAACAATGTTGTCAACGGTATGTTCCTCATCAATGATATTTATGCTTCATGTTTATTTGATACTGGTGCCGATAATTGTTTTTTGTGTCGTTAGAATTCGAAAAGGTTTTGAAATGTAAACGCGCTAAACTCCCAAAGACTTTCGATGTGGAAGTCGCCACCGGAAAAACCGTTAGCGTTAACTCCGTCCTACGCGGTTGTACCCCGATCTCAACAACCACGCCTTCTCGATCAATCTCATACCTATGCGATTAGGTAGCTTCGATATCATAGTAGGCATGGATTTTCTTCATGAAAATCATGCTGAAGTTGTTTGCTTTGATAAAATGATTTGTTTTCCTCTCCCTAACGGTGATCAACTACATGTTTATGGTGAAACTCCCTCAAAGAAGTTGATGCTTATGTCATGTACCCAAGCGAGCAACTATTTGCGCAAGCAATGTGTTGCATTCCTAGCCCACATCGTGAACCCGGAGAAAGAAAAGAAAACCTGGAAAGACGTACCTGTGGTTTGTGAATTTCTTAAAGTGTTTCCTGACGATTTACCCGGTTTACCCCTTACTCGTGATGTTGAATTCCGTATCAATTTGATTCCCGGTGCTACTCCCGTTGCCAAAGCTCCTTATCGCCTTGCACCAACCGAAATGCGCGAGCTATCTAGCCAACTTCAAGAGCTTCTTGATAAAGGCTTCATACGCCCAAGCACTTCGCCATGGGGCGCACCCGTTCTTTTCATGAAAAAGAAGGATGGGAAGTTCCGGATATGCATCGATTATCGTGAACTTAATAAGCTTACGATAAAGAACCGCTACCCTTATCCCCGAATCGATGATTTATTTGATCAACTTCAAGGTGCTACTTGTTTTTCCAAGATCGATCTACGTTTCGGTTATCATCAGCTATGAGTGTTGGAAGAAGATATTCCGAAAACCGCCTTTCGTACTCGTTATGGCCATTTCGAATTCGTGGTCATGCCTTTTGGTCTCACCAATGCACCTGCGGTCTTCATGGATTTGATGAACCGTGTGTGTAAAGCTTTCTTAGATCGTTTTGTCATTGTGTTTATCGATGACATCCTTATCTACTCGAAGTCGAGAGACGAACACGCGCACCATCCCCGTTTAGTTCTCGAACTTCTTCAAGGTAATCGCATTTATGCAAGTTCTCTAAATGTGAATTCCGGCTCGAAGAAGTCCAATTTCTCGGCCACATCATTAACACTCATGGAATTCACGTCGACCCTGCAAAGATAGAAGCTGTAAAGAGTTGGATTACGCCGAAGAATGCATCCGAAATCCGTTCTTTTCTTGGATTGGCGGGTTACTACCGTCGATTCATAGCCGACTTTTCAAAAATCGCCGTTCCGCTTACCGCTTTAACTCATAAGGACAAACCTTTTGTTTGGGATTCCAAACAAGAGGAAGCCTTTCAAACCCACAAGCGTATGCTATGCAACGCTCCCGTACTTGCTCTACCCGACGGAAATGACGACTTCGTTGTTTATTGCGATGCCTATAATCTTGGTCTTGGTTGTGTTCTTATGCAACGAGACAAGGTTATCACGTATGCATCTCGACAACTCAAGATCCACAATAAGAACTACACAACCCACGATCTCGAACTTAGTGCAGTTGTTTTTGCATTAAAGATATGGCGACACTACCTTTACGGTACTAAGTGTACGGTCTTCACCGACCATAAGAGCTTACAACATATCTTTAATCAAAGGAACTGAATATGCGCCAACGCAGATGGGTTGAACTTCTCAACGATTACGATTGTGAGATACGTTACCATCCTAGCAAAGCCAACGTCGTAGCCAATGCTCTCAGTCGACGAAGCTATGTGTATAGTGTTCGTGACTCTCATGCTTTGAATGATCTCAAAATTATGATTCGCTCCACCCAGTTCGCCTGTTTTAATGAGAATACCCTAGAGGAAGAAATGAAATGCGGTGCCGAAACTCAACTCATTGTTAAACCTAACTGTATTTATTATTATCTCGATTGTATTTGTATTCCTAGCCGTGATAATATTCGTGAATTGCTAATGAACGAAGCTCATAAATCTCGATACTCCATTCATCCCGGAGCCGACAAAATGTACCAGGACCTTCGTCCTAAGTACTGGTGGTCGGGCATGAAAAAGGATATCGTCGTGTACGTTTCAAAGTGCTTAACTTGTTCGAAGGTTAAAGCCGAACATCAAAGGCCCTCTGTCTTGCTCGAACAACCCGAGATCCTGATGTGTAAGTGGGAGAGCATAGCTATGGACTTCGTTATGAAACTTCCTCGCACTTCCTCTGGTCACGATAGCATTGGGTTATCGTTGATCGTCTTACTAAGTCCGCGCACTTTATTGCAACACGAGAAGACTTTAAGGTAGAACGATTAGCACGAATCTATACAGACGAAGTCATATGTCGACACGGGACACCTCGTGACATCATCTCTGACCGCGACGGTCGCTTTACCTCACGTCTCTGGGAGACATTTCAATCCGCTCTCGGTACTACGCTTAATCTCAGTACCGCTTTTCATCCTCAAACCGACGGTGAGACTGAGCGCACGATCCGCACCCTCAAAGACATGCTTCGTGCGTGCATCATAGATTTCGGTGGTAATTGGGATACGCATTTACCTTTAATTGAATTCTCGTACAATAATAGTTATCATACCAGCATTCAAATGGCTCCTTTTGAGGCACTGTATGGAAGAAAATGTCGATTGCCTATTGCATGGCACGAGATCGGAAAAGCACAAATAACCGGTCCCGAGTTATTTCAAGAAACGACAGACAAGATTCTCCAAATCAGAGAGAATCTCTTAAAAGCTTGGAGTCGCCAAAAGAGTTATGCCGATAAACGCTGCAAGCCCCTACAGTTCGAAGTGGGAGATCACGTTCTCTTAAAGGTTGCACCTTGGAAAGGAGTTGTAGGAACGTCCACGAACAGCTCGGGAACCTAAGTTTGCTATCTAATGTCCAATTAGGTGTAAACTAATGACATGTTAATCAAATAACAAGAATTACTCATTTAAACGTTGCTTTCATTGATCTAAAGTCATATACATTCGAGAACGAGATCCGACAGAGCTTCGCCTCTGTGCCAAAATCTCTAACACTTACAAATGAAAACCCAAGGCACCTATTTATAGGAACACAAGTTCGGCCATAAAAGACACAAGTTCGCCCGAACTTGCATAAGCAAGTTCGGTCGAACATGCATTACATGATAACAACATGGGCGAACTTGGCCAAACAAGTTTGCTGATAAGACTGTAAGTTCGCCCGAACTTGACCTAGTCAAGTTCGGTCGAACTTGACTTCCCAAGTCCATCTTCAAGCGAACTTGGCTACAAACTCTCAAACAAGTTTGCTGGTGGAGAATGTAAGTTCCCCCGAACTTGACTAAGGTCAAGTTCGGCCGTACTTGACCTTCCAAGCACCATTACCAGCGAACTTGTCCTATTACATACATAAATACGCATCGCTTCTAACAGATTTAACCCTATTTGCTCAGACTTGATACATAATAATGTTAATGACGAAGGCAACAAACATATGCACCAACAGACTCCCCCTTGGATGTTGCCGCAGTCATCTTGATGTAGACATCCTTTTGATATATGCACAAAACAGACTCCCCTTGAAATCTTCCTCTTGGATAATGTCTGTGTCATAGTCTTTTCTTGAATGCTCCGTAGCCATTAGACTTGATTAAGCTCCCGAGTCTTTATCTTTTTCCTTGAATAAAACCTTAAGATCTAAACTCCTCCTAAGCTGCGAGCTATGCTCCCCCTTGCTTTGAGCTTTACTATAAATCATGTTTCGTCCTGATCTTCCGAAAACTTTGCTTCTTCTTCCAAAGTTCTTAAGCATACTAGTAAACGTTTCAGATTTACTTGTAAAACGTGTCTTTCTTTTAAAAACGTTTTAGTTATTCAAGTTCAAGTTAATGACCTTGAATTACTTTAACATTTAAGACCTTGACCATTCTCATGATTTTCAATCATTCAACTCCACTTAGTTGACCAAGTTCAAATTAATGACCTTGATTAACCAATTTTGTTTACCAAGTCCAAGTTAATGACCTTGGTTAAACCCATTGTGAACAACTGATGTTTTTGTCAATTTTAAAGTTTCAAATTAATGAACTTTTTCTTACTAGACTCCGACATTCGCTCGTTGAAAATCTTTTTGGATTTTAAAAAATAAGTAACGTATTTACAGAAATCTTTAACAAGTAAAGTAAACTATGTACAACATATTTACAGACATATTTTTGTGAATTTGCGTCTAAGGATCATATCAGTTTGTTTGAGACATATCACCAGTACCGTTGGCCTTTTTAAGACTTTTAAGTTTTAAACTCGTTTACCTAGATTGTCGATACGTTTGTCCTCTTAAACTTCATCACGTTTCTCAATTGTTCCAATATATGTTAAGGTAAGAATTATGAAACTTGACTTAATTATGGTTCCCACCTCTTGAATATACTCCCGAATCCAGATTCCCTAGATTTCACCTTATAGGTGAGTATAGCATAATTGATATCTGTATTTGGGTTATGCGAGACCTTGAGAGCTCAGGTTAGTACTACCGTACAGACAAAGAGATGAAGGCTCGTCTTTCAGGTGTGTTCCACTTAAGGAATCTTTTAAGCATTGCAAATGATTAGATCTTTCGATTCCTTTCAAGATTGCATGCAACTTTTAGGGGTTTATAGCAAAAGCATTATAGAAGTTCTAGGCTATTGCTTCCGCAAAATCAGATGAACTTGTATAATACCCCAAATATCAATCATCTATAAAGACCTCGTATCTCAGAATCAGGCAACCCTTCAATCAAATTTCGGATTACTAAGTCCATATATCCAAGATGTATTAAACCACGAGATTAAGCAGTTGTAAAATTTAGTTTATATCCCGGAAAAAATCTACTGAACGTATAAAGTCTATCGACACATCCACAGTAAGACTTGTTTATCACTTACAAACTTTACAATTCTTTAGCATACTGTGATAGTCCACTGATGTACTATCATTTCTTTTTTGACAACAAATTCTTTTTGTCTTTTTCATGTTTTTGTACTTTTTGAATTTTTCAATGTTTTTGAATTTTCAACTTTTTCATATGTTTTTGATTTTTCAACAATTTTTAAAATTTTCTTACTCCCCCTAAAATCAAAAACATATTTTTGGATTTTAGATTTAAAGAAATTCTTCTAAAAATGTAACAAACCAATGCGGATCCCGTGACCTCGTCGTCCGATATTTTTTCTCAATCTTGTATCTGCAATTGTTTAACAAACAATCATTAGATTTATTTACCACTTGTAAAAGCAGTTTGAACTTGTAAGAACTTTGAAATCAGTTTTTCTGTTTAACGGTGTGGATTTTCATAATTTTGACTTTTCAAAATTTTTCCTTTTAACAACCACTTGTAATTTCAAAAACTTTTCTTCTTAACTACTCCCCCTCAAAATGACAAAGATATGAGATTCTGGATAAGTTAAATCTGATCTGGAGCTTCCTCAATCCTGAATCAACTTTGATGAAGTGGATCTAGGAACTCCTGCACATGAAAGTAACTACTTGAAAAGAGAAACCCAAGCCTTTTTGGTCTTCGGTTGAACTTGATAATCAACGTAATCAAATTCATAACCATCATCAAAATTTTCATCAAACATTTCATCCAATGATAATTTTGAAACTTTTTCGACCTTTTCTTTTTCTGTCTGTTTTATAAAGTCATTTTTCAACTTTGAAAGATCATTTAATGACTGCTTCTTTTGATTTGACATTTTCAGTTTTAGCAGCAACAGACTTTTCAATTTCAGAAGATTTCTTTTTAGCGATCCAGGATTGTGACATGAATCTTTCTTTCTTAATATAAAACCGTGAATCATCGTTTTTGTTTTTGTTTGACTTTGAAGTTTCACCTTTCTCAAAAACTGAATTTTCAAACTTAGATTCATTTTTGGGTTTTATTTCAGAAACACATTCATTTTTGGGTTTCACAATCTCTGGTTGTTTTTGCTTTTCTTCTTTAGACACATTTTTCCTTCGTGGAAACACATGCTTTAAATTTAGACACTTGCAAGCAATATGACCAATGGTATTGCACTTTAAGCAAGTTCGACTATCAGAAGCATGCCCACTAGTAGGTTTTACTCCACTTATGGATTTGATCTTAGCCTTGTCCCGAAGTTCTTTTTCTTTCTTGAATTCAGCATCCGATTGCTTACCAAGCATACCTTCTTCTTGAACCGTATTTGTTCCGTATACAAACTTTATGTTTTTACCTTTGCATTCTGAAACGCTGACTTTGGTTTCTTCGGTTCTTCTTCTTCAATCTCAAAACCCAATCCTGCTCTCCTGTTCTCAGGAAAATCACCACTAACCTTTTGGTTGTTATTAAAGTTCCTTTTGGGTTTAGAATAAAATTTCTTTTTGTTTTTCTCGAGATTATCTGACGAAATTTCTACAAGTTTGAAAATTTTATCAAGTTGATCTTCTTTCAAGTTCCGAATCGGGAAGCTATCATCGAAATATAATCTATCAGAATCCTTAACTTTGTACATGACAACGTTTAGGATCATCACTTAGATCATTTTCAGATGTTATATCGTCATTTTCGGACTGTGAATCAGAACTGTTATCATCAGAATCATTTCCCAAAACATTCTTTACCACATTTTCTACCACTACTTTAATGTCATTGTTTGATTTCGTAAAGTCTACTTCAATGTTCTCAGGAAATTGATTTTTCAATTCAGATAAAAGTAGTATATCAAATGCCTTTTCAACTTCATCATCCTTTTTGCAAGAATAATTTTCAAGGAATGGTGAACGAACACTTCCGTATTCTTTACGCTTTGGTTTACCATCATTTTCCTCCGATTTAGTCGTAGGAAGAATGTGATCAATGACATAAGCATTTGTGGTGTAGCTTTTCAAAAGCTGTCTTACACGTTCTGTTTCAATTTTTATGTCATGAAGCTCACGTTTTGTTTCAGCAATAGTGTTGATATACATGTTAATTGCTTTTGGTTTTTCAATCACTGTTGCTTTTAATTTTTTTCATTAGCAGCAATTTCAAGATTAGTTTTTTTGACATTTTTATATTCGCCTTGTATCTTGTCATAAGCTTCTTTCATGTTTCTGTAATCATAACAAAAAGTTTCATTATGTTCAGTTAATTCTCTTATGACTTCGACCTTTGCAATACAAGGTTCACAAGGATTTGTACACTTTGTGCAAGGTTTTTCAACCTCCACAACTTTCACAACTTCCTTTTCAGACATTCTTACCTCAGCTTTTACCTTTCTGGCCTCTGCTTTCAAGGCTTCTTGTTTCTGCATCTCGGAATAAGCTATTTCTTCTTCCTCAGTTCTCCGCATGTATGCTTCCAATATTGCATTTTACAAAGCAGCATCAACATACGAAGTTTCAGCTTCATTCACAACTTCTGCCATCATAGCAACTCCAGTTTTCTTTCTGATGTAACTGTTCCAGTCAAAACCATCTTCTTCATGATTTGCAACAAGAGCTTGTTCAGATTTCTTTGCAGATTTGTCTTCTACTTCAACTTGTGTTTTCTTTGGATATGGCTTGTATTGAAGAGCTTTCTTGTAGTACTCATTGCTGCTTCCGAAAGGATTTTGGTTTCCACTTGCTTCTAGATTACTGCGTTCGCATTTGAAGTGTCCTTTTTGTCGACACCTGAAGCATGTAACTTTCGTCTTGTCAAATCCAAGCTTATTGCTTGAATTACCAATATCCCTCCCGGTGAGTGCCACAAACTTGGTAACTCTTCTGATAATGGACGCAAGGCTCCATTTGATATCCATCAGCTCCAATTCTTCTTCGTCTACCTGATCATAATCTTCTGCCGTCATTTCTGGATTACCGATCTTTCCAGCAACAAGGCTTTCAAATTATTCGAGAACGGTAGCGAGAAGTGCTATATGTTGTTTAGCCACCTTTTCTGGAAAGACATTCTTCAAATCGACTACTATGTTGCACTGGAAAACATTTGAATTTCAGTTGAACTTGTCAAAGACTATCAAGTTCTATCGAACTTGATATGGATATTTCAAGAAACAGGTAAGTTTGGTCGAACGTAGATGAAATTTCAAGAAAATTATCAAGTTCGGGCGAACTTGTGAAAGAATTCCAACAATAATTGATCAAGTTCGAGCGAACTTGATCAAAAATATTGAATTTTCTTTCAAGGTCGAGCGCACTTATACAAAACCTTGAAAAATTTATCAAGTTCGGTCGAACTTGATCAAAATCAGTGAAATTTTAATCAAGTTCGGTCGAACTTGATGTTAAGTTCGGCTGAAACTTGTATCCAAAACATGGTTTTCCAAGTTTTTGATATCAATTTGATTGAATTTGACGTCCAAACTCTCAGGGGTTTGTTATTAGTGTGTTTTACATGACATATTCAAAATTCACCGATTTTTGATCATGAAATCATCAAGTATGTGAAAATGTTAAGAACAATGATAGAATGGAGATGAATAGAGAAATTCTTGTCTTGATTCCAGCAAATTTAGGTATCCAGGCTCTGATACCACTTGTAGGAACGTCCACGAACAGCTCGGGAACCTAAGTTTGCTATCTAATGTCCAATTAGGCGGAAACTAATGACATGTTAATCAAATAACAAGAATTACTCATTTAAACGTTGTTTTCATTGATCTAAAGTCATATACATTCGAGAACCAGATCCGACAGAGCTTCGCCGTCTCTCTGCCAAAATCTCTAACACTTACAAATGAAAACCCAAGGCACCTATTTAAAGGAACACAAGTTCGGCCATGAAAGACACAAGTTCGCCCAACTTGCATAAGCAAGTTCGGCCGAACATGCATTACATGATAACAACATGGGCGAACTTGGCCAAACAAGTTTGCTGATAAGACTGTAAGTTCGCCCGAACTTGACCTAGTCAAGTTCGGTCGAACTTGACTTCCCAAGTCCATCTTCAAGCGAACTTGGCTACAAACTCTCAAACAAGTTTGCTGGTGGAGAATGTAAGTTCGCCCGAACTTGACTAAGGTCAAGTTCGGCCGTACTTGACCTTTCAAGTACCATTACCAGCGAACTTGTCCTATTACATACATAAATACGCCTCGCTTCTAACAGATTTAACCCTATTCGCTCAGACTCGATACATAATAATGTTAATGACGAAGGCAAAAGACATATGCACCAACAGGAGTGATCCGCTTCGGAAAGAAAGGAAAGCTAGTGCCACGATACGTAGGTCCCTTTAAGATTCTGGAAAGAATCGGCAAAGTGGCCTATCGACTCGAACTACCGGTGGAACTTAACAACGTACATCCGACTTTCCACGTGTCAAACCTCAAGAAATGCCTAGCTGAAGAAAATCTCCATGTCCCCCTCGAGGACATGCAAATAAACGAGACTCTCCATTTCGTGGAAAAACCAGTCGAAATCATGGACCGAAAAACCAAGAAACTACGGCGCTCTCGCATTCCTATTGTGAAGGTTCGGTGGGAAGGCAAACGCGGTGCCGAGTTCACTTGGGAAATGAAAAGTGACATGAAGGCTAAATATCCGCATCTCTTTGTTACGGTCACTACTTAAATTTCGGGACGAAATTTCTTAATGTAGGGGAGACTATAACAACTCGCAATTTTCGTTGTTATTTGTTTTATTTTATTTCCGTGTACCTCATTTATCTCAATCATTTATACTCTGAGATTTTATTATGAGAAAGTTATGTTAATGGAATCATACTTTATTACATCTATATCGCATTTAATCGCTAATTCAACGCAATCACAAGTAGTTATGCTACTTTACAAGCCGAGTGTGTAATTGTTGAATAAACCCTTGTACCATCGCATCGCTTATCTCATCGCATCGCAAAACGCAGTTAATTATGTGGAAATTATGTCTTATATGTGTTATGTTTATTTATATTATGGTTTAATATCACGAAAACGCTCGCACGCTCACGTAACTCAGTCTCTCTCAATCCAATGGTAATATAACGCTTAACGCTTCGCTAAAACGCTTAATATAACTATCTAATACGAACCGAATCTCCAAACGAACTCCTAACGCGAAACAAACAAACAAAACTTGGCCAATAGGTCAAGTTCGGCCGAACTTGTGCATCACAAGTTCGCTTGAACTTGTCCAGGCCATCTGAACTCTCTCTTACACAACAAGTCCGCCTGGACTTGTCTTAAAACACAAGAAACAAGCAAGTTCGCCCGAACTTGTAACAAGTTTACCCGAACTTGATACAAGTTCGCCCGAACTTGATGTGTCCAGCCCATCTTTTCACTCCACCTATAAATACTCAGCTCCTCTTCTCATTTGAACTTGCTGCAAGTTCGCCCGAAGCTCCCCAAAACCAAAACCCTTTGTTTTCTAAGTAAGAATCAACCCGTTTTCAAGCTACAGCTACATTTTACAACAATTTTGCACAAGGTTTTACCTTCGATTTCATCAAAACTTCTCTGTTTACGAAAATCTTCATCTTTTTTATGCAAAACTTCTGTTTGTCACTTAGATCTATGCTTAGATCTAAGTAAAACCTTTGAATCATCGACTTTTACACAATATTCGGACTAAATGACGTATGTTTCGTTCACTTTGAAGTGGAACGAGGCGTTGTCAAGCTATATCTCATATCCGGAAGCACAAGGATGAAATCGTCACTTTGCACAAACTGGACTAAACCGTTCGAACCTTCAAGTTCGCCCGGATTAGTCTGAGTTTCTGTAAAATGGCTAAAACTCGCTCCAAAAACCTCTTCAACCTTGGTTTTGCTCAGTAGCCTAAGGTTGGAGGGATGGACACTCGATTTCCTTAGCAAACGATGCGAAAACACACGACTTGGATGCCAAAACAGTCAAGTTCGCTCGGAAGACATCAAGTTCGCCCGAACTTGCCACCAGATTGGTGACCAAGTTCGCCCGAACTTGATCAACATTTGACATTTTTCCCAAAACCTCAACCAATGTCGCTCGAACTTGCATGGTTTCCAAGGAAACCAGACAAGTTCGCCCGAACTTGTATCAACCTCAAATATATGAGGCAAGGTCACCTGCAATTGTCCAGTTTCCCAGGAAACCAGACAAGTTCGCCCGAACTTGTACCCCAAGGTACAAGTTCGCCCGAACTTGTCTACTGTTCCTTCAACCGTTAACCGTTTCAGCAATTCGAAAGACTGATGAACTTCTGTTCGCTTACAGGCTGATCCGGCGCTCTCCCCAACTCATCTTAGATCCCGTCACTCTCTCGAATCGCACCGACTGTGAGTATACTTGAACCCCTTTACGCTTAAACGCACTTTTGGGTGTCACATATGTTCGTATATTAAAACACATCACACAACTCAACTCTTATTCGCAGTCCCGCTATTACATGACTATACGTGAAATCTGCTGAATTGTATGTATTACTTGATTGCTTGTACGCCACCCTTAACATGATAGTATACTAGAGGTTGACCGCCACCCAGAGGCCCGGGGTTATTAAGGCTCGCATATTCATTTCTCATTTATTTTCTCTTTAGGATGTGGACACTTGTTTGCATACCTCGATCAATCGCGGTTTGTTGGTTTACTTGAATCTAAGTAGTTACATAGTTCACAACTATTACGTATGTCATGCGGTGTATGGTAAACGCTTTATATCTATTATGTATGCAAACCTGTATGCTCACATTTACTTAATTGTTTTGATGTTTTATTTTAACATATGTGGCAGGTTGAGGACTTCTTGCTGAATTGGACTTAGGACATTACTTTTAGAAACGCATTGTAATAAAATCTAGGGGATATCGAACTTGAATTGTTTTATGAGAATACTTGGTATTTTGTAACTTATTTGAGGATTATATGTTGATAGTGTGGGATATCGACTTTTAAATATTGTCGCTTAAATAGTGTTATGGAATTTCTCATGAGACAATCTGGTTCGCCTAGTGCCACGCCTCGATGTTTCCGCCATCGGTTGGGGTGTGACATTAGTCGGCTATATCTTTTGGGTTTCAATAATCTAAATTGAAGGATGAATTTAGATATTTAAAAATGTTATTTTTTTAGAAGGGGCCACAATTTTTTTTTCCGCTTTGGGCCTCCAAATAGGTTGAGCCGGCCCTGGGTCGTATCCCTAGTGTACTACCTGTTTACACCATCATCCCACTGGTACCCATGTCGCAAGTGTGCTCAGTGTCACAAATTTGGGCACTTTGCGAATCGTTTCCGCAACTTCCCTCAACCCTAAAACACCCAACACCAAGCCATCATGCCTAACCGTAACCCTGCTCAACCTCAAACCCAACCTCAAAATGCTCCTGTGCGAGAATGTTTCAAGTACGGTGACCTGAGCCATCTTACCAACGTCTGTCCTTAATGCAACGTCAACCAACAGCCTCAACAGCAGCAACAGCCTCAACAAGCCAGAAGAAGAGCGTTTGCCCTCACCTCTGCTCAGGCTCAAAGTTCAAAAGACGTTATCACTGCTACGTTCCTTGTTAACCATGTTTATGCTTCATGTCTATTTGATACTGGCGCCGATAAGAGTTTTGTGTCGTCTGAATTTGAACCTTTACTTAAGTGTGTACGTTCCAAATAGCCTAATCCTTTCACTGTCGAAGTCGCTAATGGTAAAACCGTCTCTGTTGATTCTATTCTTTCTGGTTGCTCCTTGATTCTAAACGATCATGCGTTTTCGATTGACCTCATACCTATGCAAATGGGTAATTTCGATGTCATAGTAGGCATGGATTGGCTTAAGCGAGTTCGTGCCGAAGTTGTTTGTTCGGAAAAATTCATTCGCCTTCCTCTTCCTAACAACAATTCATTGCACGTCTATGGCGAGAAACCTTCTAATGGTCTTAAGCTTATATCGTGTATCCAAGCAAACAAATATTTGCATAAGGAGTACTTTGCCTTTCTGGCCCATGTTGTGGAAAAGAAAGACAAAGGCCCGAGCGTGAGCGACGTTCCTGTTGTTTGGGATTTCCCCGATGTCTTCCCAGAGGATCTTCCTGGTCCTCCGCCTCCTCGATCTGTTGACTTTCATATTGATCTTATCCCTGGTGCAACTCCTGTTGCAAAAGCTCCTTATCGTTTAGGTCCCTCGAAATGCAAGAGTTATCGAACCAACTTCAAGAGCTTCTTGATAAAGGCTTTATACGCCCTAGTACTTCTCCCTGGGGTGCTCCCGTTTTGTTCGTCAAGAAGAAAGATGGGTCCTTTTGGATGTATATTGACTATCGCGAGCTCAATACGTTACAAATATTAGACAATTGTACTTTTATTTACACTACCATGTGTAATGCACTACTTTTTACGTTACGGATATTAGAAATGCACATGTGCATCTATATGTATCAACATTGTTGGGATTGAACCCTACAAAAGAACATATGATAGAAAGCCAAAACAAGTCTATACAAAATGATCCAGGACAAGCAGTGCTTTGATTCACTTCTTCCTTCAATGGCAAGATATCTAACAGTTGATGGCTCTAATATCTGCCTAGTGCTAAGCTCTGTTGGATTATAAGATTGTTGAAAACCAAACCACTGATAAAGTCAAAGGTCTGCTAGAAGTCAAAGGCCTGATCACCCTTTGAAGAACATCTGATAAAACTTCATCAGTGTCTTGTAATCAGTGTTTTATCAATGTAACAGAGGATAGCATTAGCAGTGGTTAGAGTTTGTTAGGGTTGTTAGATGTTACTGTCTTGGTGACGTCAGCAACGATGCCACAGAAGTTAGGGTTTCATACTATAAATAGACAGTGCATGTACTATTCTATTCAGCTCACACACACACCACACACTCATCTTGTATGAACAAACCTGTGTGAGCTCGGACTGAGGGGGAGTTAGTGATTCGTACATGTATTTGTTTATAATCTTTTCAATCTTTTGAGTAATGAAAACATTGTATGATGAAAGCTAATATCTCCTTGATTATGTTACAAAGTTTTAAATTTCATTCCGCTGCAAAGTATTCTATGTTTTATCTTCTTTTATTATCAACTTGTTTAAAACAATACAATCAAGTCAAACTCAGATCCTAACAATTGGTATCAGAGCATAGGTCAGTCAAATTCGATCTAACAATCAATTTGACATAAGATCAACTCAATTTCATTGATACTGTGTTGTTCGTATTTGTTGAAAAACAAAGTAAGAACCTAATCACGCTGGTTAATCAAATACTCTGTAAAACAACCAAGATGTTACAAAACACGAGTTCCACATGACACTAACAGTGTATCGTTTCATATGATTTCAGTGTTTGTGTTGGAAATTATGATGATTCCATGATTGACTGTTGCTAAGGACTCATCTAATGTTATTAAAAGACTAAGGTGAACCAAAACCTTAGGAGCAAGATCTATATATGGAACAACAGTTATGAGAAACCTTTAAAAGGTGAAATTCAAAATTACGTTGAATTAAAACAAATTTTTTCAAGCAAGTTTCAAATCTTACATCAAGGCATAACCAAGGATCAACTCCAAAACAATGGTAGAAAATCACCAGTGGTGTAAAAAGGGAGTTTGAGCCTACCCAAATCACTTGTGAGAAGGGTAAAATCCTGTAAAGTTTATGTGTTGATATTTAGAAAACCAGATCAAAAGTAATGTGAAATTTAGCATAACATTTTGCAAAAATGATCAAGTTTCTCAAAACATTACTGTAAATGATTCTGGATTAATTATTCTTCCCTTAGAAACCTCCCAGTGAATGCTACAACATCTGCCTATGGAAAGGTTAAAAAGAGAATAGAAGAAAAATCACAAAACTCAAAAGTGTGTTTATCTTAAAACTTTTGATGTCGAAAGAAAAGAGTATAAACATAAAATACTTGAGAGTTTACAGGCTAGTACTACAAAAGGAAACCCAGTATAAATCTCCATCTCTGCTCAAACATATGCTACCAAACAAGCTAAATGCAACCACTGTTTACAGGAAGGTTCAGGTAACTGATGTATCTCAAGTTAACAATTCCTTCAAAGAGGACTTATGAAGGTCTAATTGATTCATTATCAAGAAATTTTTACTTAATTTTTAATAGTAAAGATTTCATGTAAATATCAGGACCTGTATTACTCCTTTCCGTTTTTTGGGAAGTAATGCATTTTGAGCTTTTACTTGTTTTAGATAGTTAAAGCTCAATACCTGTCTGGAAGTAGAACTCCTCTATTATTTAAAAAAAGGGGAGATACTTTCCTTGATAAGGAATCAAAAAGAAACTGTATAATGGTCAGGGTTAATTCATAAAATGAGTCAAGTCTAAATAAATTGAAGTTGATTGACAACCTATTTCTAAAATCTTTGGGTAACCCATATTCTATCCTAAACTTGAAAAATCAACTTCAAAACTTACAGACATAGTTGATTATGGTTACCATTTGGGATACTTAACCACTGCCAAGGCCTATAAAGTGTTTTAACACAAGGACTAGTGTGTGGAAGAGGCTTTGATTGAAAAGTTCAATAAACTTTTATCATTTAAAATCCTAGTAGGTCATGTGAAATGTTTGTCAAGACTAACTTTGGAGGTACTCACAATTTTCATCACAAGACTGTGGATATGCTATTATGATCCCAAAATACAAAATCTCATCCACTAAAAGAGTAGAAGATGTTTCAAAACAGTCTCCCATTACACGACCGAATACAATGTCAATCAGGCATCACCTTGTGAGGGATTACTATGAAAAGGTTTGATTTCTCTGCACCATGGTCTAACTAAAGATCAACTGGGAGATGTTCAAATCAAAGCATTAGAAACATCCACCTTCAAAAGTCTGATTTCTAGGTTTGAAATGCTAAACATGGATCAAAACAAGTTCTCTGTATTCCGTGTGTAAATAGCATCAAATTGTTTTCAGAAAACCAAAAACAAAACCTTAAAAATAGTTAAAATTGAATTTTCTCAATAAATTTCTAAAGTCTGATGAAATCACTGTTCTATCTTCAAAACTCTGATTGGCATATCTATCCACTGATAAAGTGAATCCTCTGACTTCATTATCCTGGTCAAACCTCTGTGTTAACCTCATCTACTGTTTCACATACACTGACATTGTTATAATTCTTCACTGTTTATAACCACTGATGACACACATCAATGGTTTCCCAAACAACTGTCATCCATTCATAGTCAGAGGATACACGTGGACAGATGATAATCAGATCTTGCCACGTGGTAGATGTCAACCGTCCGATTTTTGAAACTACTATTATTCAAATAAAATCCTGATAAAACCCTCAAACAAAGTTTTTATCACCAAAATCAAATTCTAAATTTCTCAAAAGCGATTATACACTTCTTCAGTTTCTCTCAAATATTTTGCTATTCTGAAATCCGATCATGGTTCTTATCATCAAACATCCACACAATTACCTCTGTACTTTCGAAAAGACGAAGAAAAATACAGATTTTCACTATATCATCGATAACTTGTCTTCATCAAAGTATAAAACTTTGCTCACCTGTAATGCACCAATTTATCAAGACACCCTACGAGATTTCTGGGCTAATGCTAAACTTGAAATTCATAATAAAAAGCCTTGGGCAATCTCATCAAAAGTAGGAGGTATCATGGTTCCAATAACTCCACAAACTATCTCAGAAGTTTTTCAGATGGACGACTTAGCTGGTAAAATCTCTTTCCCTAAGGATGAGTATCAAGTCGATTTGATCAAAAGAGGGTATACAAGACAATTAACAAAAGCTACTATGCAAAAAGGAGAATTTCCACCTCCTATGAAATTCCTGTTTCATACCCTGCTCACATGTGTTTCAAATAAAATAACTGGTTTTAACAAAATACCTTTGAAAATTCAATACTTGGGGTATGCTATGATGTCTAAAACTGATTACAATTACTCCCAAGCATTGTTTAATGATTTGGTAACAAATTTGAAAAATGTGAAAGACAATAAAGCACAAGCTTTCTTGTTATTTTCAAGATTTTTAAGTTATTATTTAAAACAGAAAATTCCAGAAGAGAGTGCACAAGCTCTTATTCAAGGTATACCCTTTCAATAAACAGTTTAACGTCTGAAACATTTACTCGCCTTATGGCTAAAGAGTCAAAAGTTTCTCAAACACAAGCAGGGAAGTCTGAGCAAAATTTGGATGAGTCCACATCTACTCTTCAGACCTCAGCTGCTAAGCCCATGCTCTTGGTGACCACAATAGCATAACCACTGTTGTGCATCCCCTACCAAAAATCACCAAAAGGACCAAAAAGAAATCCACCAAGCCCACCAAACCTACCGAAAAGGATCTTCTGGAAGATGAGATCCCAGAAGTTAATCTTGTGACACCACAAATGTTACAAGAAAACATTGTTGCTACTTCCTCACAACAGTTGGAAGGATCTCCACCCAAAACCACAACTCCTCATGATTCCTCACAAAAGGAACATGATGTAAGCACAGGGACTCCACAACTTGAAACATTATCCTCATTTGAGAGTATGTTGAACTGTCCTTCTCCCAGGGTAAATTCTCATTTCACATCACTCCCTACATCTCAAATCACATCAATAATAGTGTCCCTGTTTGAGGTCATTGAAAGTCAGACACAAAACAGCCCCTCTCACCAACACATTACTGAGAGAACAACTTCCACAATGGCTGTGTCAGATAAAATTCAATTGGCTATCCCACAAACAGTTGAGGAGCTTACACCACTTGAATTTCATGAAATTCTTGCTGGTAGTTCAAGTGGAGCAGCTACTACAGATGTTCAATCCACTGATCTACATCTGGACAGTAGTTTCATAAATTAGTCTCCCTTGAAGGCAATTTCTACTGAGGCTACCATGGTAACCATTGCTGGTGTTAAACCAATGTTAAGTTTGCTAAGGGACCCTCGACTGTAGAAAGAAGTCCCCAGTACCAAGAAAAAGGGGCATCAGCTGATGGGAATTTGGAGACTTCTCCTATCTCTAAGGTTGATAAAACCACCTCTGCTGGGAAATCAGATGATCCCATTAAATTGGGTAATGATTTAAAATATAAAGATTTGATGGAGAGAGTTACAAAAATTGAGGCATCTGTGGCAGATATCAAAAATATGCTGCAACAGATGTTAGAATCTTTGAAGTTTCAAAACACTGCTCAACCCTCTGCTCCTCAAACCACCGAAATATTGAGACAATTATATCCTCTGCTTCAACCACAATGCCAGCATGCTGACCACCAACATGAAATACAAGTGCAAATGCTCAGAAACATGGTTGTGACAAGATATAAAAATACTCAGGCTGAGCTTAAGGGTATTAAAGAAACCCTCACAAAACTGCCTGGCACTACCCCTGCACCTATCTTCAAAAGAGATGATGATGCCAAAAAGTGGGAGAAAATGATTCTATGAAAAGGCCAGAGCCTGCAAAAGAGTCCTCAGTAACTTCTGTTGAAACATCTGTCAAAGAAAAGAAAAAGGGAGTTGATGAAACCCTGGAAATTCAAGAAGATGATGAGGGTGTAAAAATGAGGACTATTCAAACTCAAAATGAGACAAAGGAGAGGAGTTTGAAAAAGGAACAAAAGGAGTTGAAAGAATTAGAGATAAAAGCAAAGGATACCACTATTGGTCTCAAAACCACCGCTGGTATCAAAAAGTCAATCACTGACATTCCAAAACCAACATCCTCATCTCAACAACCACCTGACAAAAAGCAAATAACAATGCCATCATCATTATTACTATCTTCCACTGCAACAGATGTTGATACTACCAAAGGTACAACAGTGGTTTATACAAAAACTTCTCAATTTCCATCAGAATCAATACTCACTCCTATAACCCAAACTCCTACAAAAACTCCTTCACCAAAATTAGTTTATACAAGAAAAAGAAAGGTCATAGGGAATGATGATGATATACCTGCACCTACTTCTTTATCATCTTCACCATTTATCCAAACAAATCCAGAACCTTTCATCCCTCTCTCATCACCAACATCAATCCCACTTACTCAATCACCCACTGGTCACAACCCTTATAGAGACATACCATTGGAAGCAACATATCCTCTGGAGCTGGCTGTAGTTCAAAACGAAATGATACAATTTTATACAGAGGTTAATCCATCCAAAAGAACCTTTCCATCTCTTCATGGCTACAGAATTCCAAAAAACATTGACGAGTATCTGAAATTGAAAGCTAGACAAGCTAAAAACATAGCAAAAGAAGAGGGAAAAGGGAAGGGTAAAACCTACTTATCAAGTCGAATGCAGCATGAGCTAAGCAAAGTCAGGAAACTGGAGCACTATACAAGAGACTTAAACAAGAAGATGTTAAATTTACCGCCTAATGCTGACCTTCAAAAGGAGCTAAAGAAAGATTTCATAGAACTTATCATGAGAGACAAACCATATCAAGCCTATGAGCATCAGTTCAAAGATTGGCCTATCACAGCTCTCAAACAAGAAGCAAACAGTTGTGAAAGGATGAAGAAAGAACCTCAAATGAAGAAGAATGCACCAGACTAGAACAAGTTTAAAAATTACAGTGCACATCTTGCCTTAAAAGCATCCATTCAAGCCTTAAATCAAAGAAAAAGGCAGTTACAGATGGATGAGGAAGATAAACAGAGAGAAGCTGACATCAGTAAACAGGCCAACAAAAATCAACATTTGCATGAATTGGATGATGTTTCATTAAAGCCTCAAGCTCAACCTACTGAAACCGTCAAAAGGCTATTAAGCAGTTCACAATTCCCAAACTCATCTCAATAAAACTTCTCCCAAGAAACCCTTGAACTCAAAAAATACTAAAATGGATGTATGACAAAAAGACCCATGTATTGACCTTGCTCAAGTCCAATGGGAAAGTTGAAAATATATCAAGGGAGGATGCACTAAGCCTGGGTGTAGCTGACCTCCAAGATCTTTTGGAACTTCAACTGTGTAGGTGTCACACACCAACCGATGGCGGAAACATCGGGGGGCGGCACTAGGCGAACCAGATTGTCTCACGAGAAATTCCATAACATTATTTAAGCAATAATATTCAAAAGTTAATATCCCATACTATCAACATACAATCCTTAAACAAGTTACAAAATACTAAGTAATCTCATAAAGCAATTCAAGTTCGATCTTCCCTAGATTTTATTACAACGATATTCTAAAAGAAATCCTAAACTAAGCATCCATAGCTAATGTCCTTAACCTGCCACATATGTTAAAATAAAACGTCAATACAATTAAGTAAAGGTGAGCATACAGGTTTGCGTACATAATAGATTTAAAAGCGTTTAGCATACACCGCATGACATACGTAAGAGTTGTGAACTATGTAAGTACTCAGATTCAAGTAAACCAACAAACCGCGATTGATCGAGGCATGCAAACAAGTGTTCACATCCTAAAGAGAAAATAAATGAGAAATAAAAATGCGATCCTTAACAACCCCGGGCCTCCGGGTGGCGGGTCAACCTCTAGTATACTATCATGTTAAGGGTGGCGTACAAGAAATCAAGTAATACATACAATTCAGCAGATTTCACGTATAGTCATGTAATAGCGGGATTGCGAATAAGAGTTGAGTTGTGTGATGTGTTTTGATATACGAAATATGTGACACCCAAAAGTGCGTTTAAGCATAAAGGGGTTCAAGTATACTCACAGTCGGTGCATTTTGAGAGAAGAGACGGGATCTGAGATGAGTTGAGGAGAGCGCCCGATCAGCCTGTAAGCGAACAGAAGTGCATCAGTCTTCCGAATTACTGAAATGGTTAATGGGTGAAGGGGCAGTAGACAAGTTCGAGCGAAACTATACCCTGAGGTACAAGTTCGGGCGAACTTGTACTATTATTCTTGAAGGGGAGCACAAGTTCGGGCGAACTTGTCCTGATTCCTTGGAATCAGTACAAGGTCGGGCGAACTTGTGTGTTGGTCAATGATGGGTGTACAAGTTCGGGCGAACTTGTACATTTGTTGTCAAGTTTGATCAAGTTCGGGCGAACTTGGTCACCAATCTGTTGACAAGTTCGAGCGAACTTGATGTCTTCCGAGCGAACTTGACTGTTTTGGCATCCAAATCATGCGTTTTCACGTCGTTTGCTGAGGAAATCGAGTGTCCATCCCTCCAACCTTAGGCTACTGAGCAAAACCAAGGCTGAAGAGGTCTTTTGGAGCGAATTTTAGCCATTTTACAGAAACTCGGACTAATCCGGGCGAACTTGAAGGTTTGAACAGTTTAGTCCACTTTGTGCAAAGTGACGATTTTGTCCTTGTGCTTCCGGATCCGAGATCTAGCTTGACAACGCCTCGTTCCACTTCAAAGTGAACGAAACATACGTCATTTAGTCCGAATATTGTGTAAAAATCGATGATTCAAAGGTTTTACTTAGATCTAAGCATAGATCTAAGTGAAAAAAAAATACAGAAGTTTTGTATAAAAAGATGAAGATTTTCGTAAACAGAAGACATTTGATGAAAACGATGGCAACGCCTTGTGCAAAATCGTTATAAAACGTTGTTGTAGCTTGAGAATGAGTTGAATCTTACTTAGAAAACAAAGGGTTTTGGTTTTGGGGAGCTCCGGGCGAACTTGCAGCAAGTTCAAATAAGAAGAGGAGCTGGGTATTTATAGGTGAAGTAAGAAAGGTGGGTTGAAACATCAAGTTCGGGCGAACTTGCTACAAGTTCGAGCGAACTTGCTGGTTTCTTGCTTTTTGAGACAAGTCCGGGCGTACTTGTTAGATTCTGAAGAATTATGAAGGCTCAGACAAGTTCGGGCGAACTTGTGTTGCACAAGTTCGGCCGAACTTGACCTAGGGGCCAAGTTTTGTTTGATTATTTCGCGTTAAGAGTTCGTTTGGCAATTCGGTTCGTATTAGATAGTTATATTAAGCGTTTTAGCGAAGCGTTAAGCGTTATATTACTATTGAATTGAGAGACAGCAAGTTACGAGAGTATACGAGCGTTTTAGCGATAATAACCCATAACATTTATAAACATAACACACTTAAAAACATAATTCCATAAAATTAGCTGCGTATTGCGATGCGATGAGATAAGCGATGCGATGGCACAAGTGTTTTTTAACAATAACACACTCAGCTCGTAAAGTAGCATAACTACTTGTGAATGCGTCGAATTAGCGATTAAATGCGATATTGATGTGACAAAACATAATTTCATTAACATAACTTTCTCATAATCAAATCTCGGAATGCAAATGATTGAGATAAGCGAATTAAACGAAAAAAGGAATAAAATAAATAACAACGAAATTTACGAGTTGTTACAGTCTCCCCTACTTTAGGAAATTTGTCTCGAAATTTAAGTAGTGGCCGTAACAAAGAGATGCGGATATTTAGCCTTCATGTCACTTTTCAATTCCCAAGTGAATTCGGCATCGCGTTTGCCTTCCCATCGAACTTTCACGATAGGGATGCGAGAGCGCCGTAATTTCTTGGTTTCTCGGTCCATGATTTCGACTGGCTTTTCCACGAAATGAAGAGTCTCCTTTATTTGCAAGTCCTCGAGAGGGACGTGGAGATTTTCTTCAGCTAGGCCTTTCTTGAGGTTTGACACATGGAAAGTTGGATGAACGTTATTAAGTTCTGCCGGTAGTTCGAGTCGATAGGCCACTTTGCCGATCCTTTCCAGAATCCTAAAGGGACCTACGTATCGTGGCGCTAGCTTTCCTTTCTTTCCGAAGCGGATCACTCCTTTCCAAGGTGCAACCTTTAAGAGAACGTGATCTCCTACTTCGAACTGTAGGGGGCTTGCGGCGTTTATCGGCATAACTCTTTTGACGACTCCGAGCTTTCAAGAGAGTGTCTCTGATCTGGAGGATCTTGTCTGTTGTTTCTTGAATCAGCTCGGGACCAGTGATTTGTGCTTCGCCGATCTCGTGCCATGCAATAGGCGATCGACATTTTCTTCCATACAGTGCCTCAAAAGGAGCCATTTGAATGCTGGTGTGATAACTATTATTGTACGAGAATTCAACTAAAGGTAAATGCGTATCCCAATTACCACTGAAATCTATGATGCACGACGAAGCATGTCTTCAAGGGTGCAGATCGTGCGCTCAGTCTGACCGTCGGTTTGAGGATGAAAAGCGGTACTGAGATTAAGCGTAGTACCGAGAGCGGATTGGAAAGTCTCCCAGAGACATGAGGTAAAGCGACCGTCGCGGTCAGAGATGATGTCGTGAGGCGTCCCGTGTCGACATATGACTTCGTTGGTATAGATTTGTGCTAATCGCTCTACCTTAAAGTCTTCTCGTATGGCAATAAAGTGCGTAGATTTAGTAAGACGATCAACGATAACCCAAATGCTATCGTGACCAGAGTAGGTGCGAGGGAGTTTCGTTACGAAGTCTATGGCTATGCTCTCCCACTTCCACATCGGGATTTCGGGTTGTTCGAGCAAGCCAGAGCGCCTTTGATGTTCGGCTTTAACCTTCGAACAAGTTAAGCACTTTGAAACGTACACGACGATATCCTTTTTCATGCCCGACCACCAGTACTTAGGACGAAGGTCCTGGTACATTTTGTCGGCTCCGGGATGAATGGAGTATCGAGATTTATGAGCTTCGGTCATTAACAATTCACGAAGATTATCACGGCTAGGAATCCAAATACGATCGAGATAGTAATAAATACCATTAGGTTTAAAACGAGCTGAGTTTCGGCACCACATTTCATTTCTTCCCCTATTCTCATTAAAACAAGCGAACTTGGCGGAGCAAATCATGATTTCAAGATCGTTCAAAGCTTGAGAGTCACGGATACTATACACATAGCTTCGTCAACTGAGAGCATCAGCTACGACGTTTGCTTTGCCAGGATGGTAGCGTATCTCACAATCGTAATCGTTGAGAAGTTCAACCCATCTGCGTTGGCGCATATTCAGTTCCTTTTGATTAAAGATATGTTGTAAGCTCTTATGGTCGGTGAAGACTGTACACTTAGTACCGTAAAGGTAGTGTCGTCATATCTTCAATGCAAAAACAATTGCACCGAGTTCGAGATCGTGGGTTGTGTAGTTTTTCTCGTGAATCTTGAGTTGTCGAGACGCATATGCGATAACTTTGTCTCGTTGCATGAGAACACAACCGAGACCTAAGTTAGAGGCATCGCAGTAAACAACGAAATTGTCGTTTCCGTCGGGTAAAGCGAGTACGGGGGCGTTGTGAGAGTTTGAAAGACCTCCTCTTGTTTGGAATCCCAAACGAAAGGTTTGTCCTTATGAGTTAAAGCGGTAAGCGGAACGGCGATTTTTGAAAAGTCGGTGATGAATCGACAGTAGTATCCCGCCAATCCAAGAAAGGAACGGATTTCGGATGCATTCTTTGGCGTAATCCAACTCTTGACAACTTCAATCTTTGCAGGGTCGACGTGAATTCCTTGACTATTAACAATGTTGCCGAGAAATTGGACTTTTTTCGAGCTAGAATTCACATTTGGAGAACTTAGCATAAAGACGATTACTTTGCAGAAGTTCGAGGACTAAACGGAGATGACGCGCGTGTTCGTCTCTCGACTTCGAGTAGATAAGGATGTCATTGATAAACACAATGACGAAACAATTTAAGAAAGCCTTACACACACGGTTCATCAAATCCATGAAGACCGCGGGTGCATTTGTGAGACCAAAGGGCATGACCATGAATTCGAAATGGCCATAACGGGTACGAAAGGCGGTTTTCGGAATATCTTCTTCCAACACTCGTAACTGATGATAGCCGGAACGTAAATCGATCTTGGAAAAACAAGTAGCACCTTGAAGCTGATCAAATAATTCGTCAATTCGAGGAAGAGGGTAGCGGTTCTTTATCGTGAGTTTGTTAAGTTCACGATAATCGATGCACATTCGGAACGTCCCATCTTTCTTTTTCACAAAAAGAACGGGTGCACCCCACGGTGAAGTGCTCGGGCGTACGAAACCTTTATTAAGAAGCTCTTGAAGTTGGCTTGATAGCTCGCGCATTTCGGATGGGCCAGACGATAGGGAGCTTTAGCAACGGAGTAGCATCGGGAATCAAATCGATACGGAATTCAACATCTCGAGTAGGGGGCAAACCGGGTAAATCGTCAGGAAAAACTTTATGAAATTCACAAACAACGGGTAAATCTTTCCAGGTTTTCTTTTCTTTCTCCGGCTTCACATGTGGGCTAGGAAGGCAACGCATTGCTTTCGCAGATGCTTGCTCGCTTGAGTATATGACATAAGCATCAACTTGTTTGAGGGAGTCTCACCATAGACATGTAGCTGATCACCGTTAGGGAGAGGAAAACGAATCATTTTATCGAAGCATACAACTTCAGCATTATTTTCACGAAGAAAATCCATGCCTACTATGATATCGAAGCTACCTAACTGCATAGGTATGAGATTGATCGAGAAGATGTGGTTGTTGAGATAGAGAGTACAAGCACGTAGGACGGAGTTCACGGTAACGGTTCTTCCGATGGAGACTTCCACATCGAAAGTCTTTGGGAGTTTAGCGCGTTTACATTTTAAAACCTTTTCGAATTATAATGATAGAAAACAATTATCGGCACCAGTATCAAATAAACATGAAGCATAAACACCATTGACAAGGAACGTACCATTGACAACATTGTTGTCGTTCTGAGCCTGGCGATGATTGATAACATTGTTGTCATTCTGTGGTTGTTGCTTGTGAGCCTATTGTGGTAGCTGCTGCTGAGGCTGGCTGGCTGCCTGCTGCTGCGGCTCTTGTTTGACAGCTCTGTTAGGGCAGACATTACTGAAGTGGTTAGGGTCACCACATGTGTAGATAGCACGGGCCTTTGGGGCTGGCGCTTGCTGCTGGTACTGCTGCTGATTAGCCTGAGGAGTGCGAGGTGGAGCTGGTAGAGCTGGTGCTGCGGGTGCTTGAGGAGCTGACTGACGAGGGCCTAAACGGCAACTGACAGTAAAGTGGCCGTAAATGTTGCAGTTGGTGCAGAAGCGACAGTTGCCTCCAACCGCATGATGATAAGTGCATTTCGAGCATAGAGGATGAGGACCAGTATACGCACGCTTTGCTGGGGGTGCGTTTGGTGCGGCTGTCTGAAGCGCCTGAAGGTTTGGTGGAGCGGTAAGGGCAAAGTACTTGCTCGGGTTTTCCCTTTTGCGACCTTGGCGACTGTTCTTTGACTCTCGAGACTGATTCGGTAGGAGCTGCTGATTTGGTGATAGCCTGGTTTGCGACTTTGCTGTTCTTAAAGTAACCACCTGAACCCTTTTGTCGTTGATTTCCGCGGCTAGCTGATAGGTTTCCTCGATCGTGACAGGGCGTGCGGCTTGAACAAAATCAGCGACGCAATCGGGTAAAGCATGCAGATATTTCTTGATCGCTTTCTCGGTCGTGTCCACTTGACCAGGACAGATAATGCTCAACTATTGGAAATGAGCTGTTAGGCCAGCGTTGTCTGGACCGTCTTGTTTGATATCCCATAATTCATTCTCCAACTTTTGAACCTCATGCGGAGGACAAAACTCTTTCACCATGATTTCTTTGAGTTCGTCCCAAGCGAGCCCGTAAGCTTCGTCGTTCCCGCGCTTGTTACGCTCCGCTGTCCACCAATCGAGAGCCCTCGATTGGAACACGTCGGTGGCGTTGATAGTACGTAGAGCTTCGGGGCATCCACTCTGATGGAAGGTAACCTCGATAGAATCGAACCAGTGGAACATAGCACTTGGTCCTTCAGTGCTAGAGAAAGTATGTGGTCCACATGCCTTAAATTGCTTAAAGCTAAAGGAAGTCTTGGGCGTGTCGGCTTTGGAGTCCACAGACGAATTGCTGCTGGCGGCATGGATCTCGCTGACGATCTGAGGAATGACTTTAGCCATTTGCTTGGCTACCAGTGAAGCGATGCGCTTATCAGCGTTGTTGCACTGGATGTTCCTCCTGTTGTGAGATCCCATAGAAGACATCAACATTGAAGGATTTGATTGGATGAGATTTGATTATGATAGGTTCATGTTCAAAAGTTTGTTATTATTATTATTATTATACAGTTAAGGCACAAAAACACATAGGCACGTATACAGTAAGCACATAAGCACGTAAGCACATAATCACGTAGGCACATATTTTTGCACGTATTCATCTTCAAACTAAATCATGCGTAGCGCGTACGAAATGCGATATAATAGCGTAAATAGCAAGTAAAGCTGCGTATGAGGCACGTATGCCCTCATGAGCGTAAGCGAGTTGAGCTATTAGTTTTGGTTGGTGAGTTAATTAACGTTTTAGATTTCGAGAGCCGTGCGAGTTGTGCATATATCAATGGAGCGTAAAAGCGATAAATCGAGAAATCGGTAAAACAGAAATCGAATAAGAGAAAATCCATAAATTTAAACATACAAATAATTAATAAACTCGACGATCGGGTAAAATCGAAGATTATAGGCTTAAATCAGTTGGGAGCATCCTGGTTTTGAGACAACGACTACCCAATGTTGGGGCACCTGGTGTTCGTCACTTGTCGAATAGGCTAGATAGAGCGTGTGTTGAATATTGTATAGGTTAGAATCAAACACACGACCGAAATACAGAGATTTTAGTGTAAAAGGGAACAAGTTCGCCCGAACTTGACCTGTGGAGGTCAAGTTCGCTCGAACTTGACATGTTGATGTCAAGTTCGGCCGAGCTTGCATATGCAAGTTCGCCCGAACTCATCTTCACTCCAGCGAACTTGTCTCCCTATAAATAGGTGTGTTGTTCATTTGTAGAAAAAGTTTTTAACATCCCTACGGGGAGGTGCTGCCGGATTCTCTCCAGGAACTCCGGCAGCTGGACTTATAAAGATGTATACTCTTTCGGTATGAATGAAGACTTCCGTTGCATTCTGTTTCTACTCCTTTCTGTAATAACATTCTACCGAATCGGTTTACGTTTATCCACTAACTTCCGTCTAGAACCACCTGATCACGGACCTTCAATTGGTATCAGAGCTACGGTTATCACCTACGCTCATGAATTTGGACATTTATAGACATTAGGAGGGGTTTTGGACGCAAATCATGAAATAAACCTACAATCCACGGACAAAATCCAAAATTGAACGGATAGGATTGCTAGAAAACCAATTTTGACCAGATCTATGGTGAAATCATCTCGAAATTCGAAGAAATAAGGATTTTGGATCGAAAAATGTGAAAAATGGCTGATTTGGGAGACCAAGTTCGCCCGAACTTAACAAGGTTTTTCAAGACTTTTCATCAAGTTCGCCCGAACTTGACTGATTTTCATTGAAATTAAGCACAAGTTCGCCCGAACTTGTCTATTTCATGCAAGTTCGCCCAAACTTGGTGGTGGCCAACCAAGTTCGCCCGAACTTGTCACAGTTTGACTAAGTTTCCCCGAACTTGTCTCACTAGCATATACAAGTTCACCCGAACTTGTCAAGGAGCCTAATAAAAAAATTTATTGCTCGGTTTGATGAGACGGATGTCTAGAAAAAATTTGGTGATAGAATTTTTTTCGAAATTTTAACGTCAGATACTGACTATTCGGGGACACCGTCGGAGGCCTTAGAGAGAGGCTGATATGATGAGGTTAGAGATGGTTGAAGATGAGAGGGTATTCATTGATACCAAAGCAATTTGGTGATCATTAGAGTTGAAGACTACCGATGGGCCTTATTTTTAATCTTCAAGCAGATTAATCATTGGTGGCCATCATTTTTAATCTTCAAGCAGATTAATCATTCTTCTCTTTGGACTAACCACCGTTGGATGATGATGTTTGGTGATTAAGTGTCGCTGGTCTACCGGAGATAGCTATATATATGTTATTGTGACTGAAGAGGAAGAATGTGATTTTGATCATGGACGAGTGATTCTCAGATTCAAAGGTGTTACCAGATGATTTGGTTCCGATGAAGATTTGCTGATTGAAAAAGATTACCGATTTGCTGATCTGGAGTGATTACGGAAATCGGGATTTCAGATTTTTGTGGGTAAACATTGATTTGAAGTTTACCAGTGTGGTAATTCGAAGTTTCTATCAATTGCCGGTTGAGTCTTCAAGATCGAAAGATCAAGCATGGGAGATATGCGCTAAACTGAACGCGAATGTGGTTAAAGTTGAAATGGAGAAGCTACATTGATGAGCTTCAAATTGGTGTCTATTCAAGATAATCTGTCGGTCAAGCAAATCAGAGGAGGTTGGAAACTGTGCAACAAATATCTGAACTGGAGATTTCAGGGGAATTAGATGTTGATAATGCAAACCCGGATCATCTATTAAGGGGGAATTTGTTGACGCGTTTCGACGACAACGACAGATACCTTGATTGAAGTTGCAGAATATTCAAACACAGCTCACGTTTGAAGACCAAGATTCGACAGTAACGAACAAGGGGGAATCTGTTGGTGTACTTTGTGTTCGTCACCTGTCGAATAGGCTAGATAGAAGTGTGTTGAGTATTGTATAGGTTAGAATTGAACACACGGCCGAAAAAAGGAGTTTTCAGTGTAAAATGTAACCAGTTCGCTCAAAAACTCTTAGAGGTTAAGTTCGCTCAGAGAATGTGTGTTTGCTGATAAGTGAGTTCGGCCGAACTTGATAGGTATTTATACCATGTCAAGTTCGGGCGAACTTGCAAGCCCATCACATAAGCCTAACTAAGTTCGGGAGAACTTAACTTTTAAAAACTCAACAATCCATCTACAAGTTAGGTCGAACTTACTGTTTGTTAAACATGATTTGTTTAGCAAGTTTGACCGAACTTGCCAAACCCTAAAACCAAATTTTTCAAAATTTCATTTTAAAGCCTGAACTTTCCAACCTTTTACCAGTTATGAAAATCCAATCAGTTGACCAAGTCCAAGTTAATGACCTTGGTTAACCGATTTGTCTGCCGAGTCCAAGTTAATGACCCCGGTTTGATCCGACTGTTGATATTTTCAAAATCAAAGTTTCAAATTAATGAACTTTTTATCATTTTGTCTTTTCAGATTTTACAGATAAGCTCCCAGCCCGTTGTCAAAGAAATTCCCACCTGTTCTAGCCTCTTACCAGACTTCGAAGATGCGTTCTCCAACATTGGTTTGCTGTAAACAATGTAGAAATAATATCTTTTTTGTATTTTTGCAAGTTTATGCTAAAACACACCAAAAATCTTTTTGATTTTAATCTGTAAAGCTGAAATACTATGTACAGAACAATGTAAACTATGTACAAACATATTTACATACATATTTTTGTGAATTCGTGTCTAAGGATCATATCAGTTGATTGGGACATATCACCAGTACCGTTGACCTTTAACTGACTTTAAGTTTTAAACTCATTTATCTAGATTGTCGATATGTTTGTCCACTTAAACTTTACCGCATTTCTCAACTATTTCAAGATATGTTTAAGGTAAGATTCATGAAACTTGACTTATCTGTAGTTCCCACTTCTTGATTATACTCCTGTATCCAGATTCCCTAGATTTCATCTTACAAGTGAATATAGCATAATTGATATCTGTATCTGGTTTATGCGAGACATTGAGAGCTCGGTTAGTACTACCGTACAGGCAAAGAGATGAAGGCTCGTCTTTAAGGTGTGTTCCACTTAAGGAATCTTTTCAGCACTGCAAATGATTATATCTTTCGATACTTTTTAAGTTTTGAATGCAGTTTGGGGTTTATAGCGAAAGAATTATAAAAGTTCTAGGCTATTGCTTCCGCAAAATCAGAAGAACTTGTATAATACCCTAGATATCAACTATCTATAAAGACCTTGTATCTCAGAATCAGGCAATCTTTCAAACGAAATTTCGGAGTACTAAGTCCATATATCCAAGATATGTTAATCCACAAGATTAAGCAGTTGTAAAATTTAGTTTATATCTCGAAAACAGTTTACTGAACGTGTTAAGCCTATCGACACATCCATAGTAAGACTTGTTTATCACTTTTTAAACTTTACATTTCTTTAGCGTACTGTGATAGTCCACTGATGTACTATCATTTTCTTTTATGACACTGAATTCTTTTTGTCTTTTTGTTGGTGCATAATGTCTATGTCTTAGTCTTATATCGAGTCTTTATTGTATAGAGCTGAATAGGCTAGGTATACGAAATATTTATGTTTAGCTTAGCCAAGTTCGCTCATAAGTAACATGTTAATGCATGTTCGGCCGAACTTGCTTATGTAAGTTCGGGCGAACTTGTGTCCTTTGGAGCGAACTTGCATCATTATGAATACCTAGCTAGTCTACTTCATTTGTAACTTTGGCATTTCAGAGGCGAAGCTCTGTCAGTTTGTAACCAGAACGTTTGATCTATAAAACTGACGTTTAACTGATTAAATCTTGTATATTGGTAAACACGACGTAATATTTCCGCTATTATGGACATTAGATATCAAATTTAGGTTCCTAAGCATCGAGGGTCGGTCCTACAAGTGGTATCAGAGCTAGAACAACCTGATTTGTTAGTATCAAGACAAGAACACTTCTATTTGTACTCCATTCTTCTCTTTTTCTTAACTTTTGAACATAAAATGAAGAATTCACGGTCAAAATCTTTTGAATTTTGAATATATTGTGATATCCCGGGTTTTTCGGATAAATTACACGTGTCACTTGTCGAATAATATATGTGCTAAGTATTAAACGTGCATGGATTAAATACGTGTTGTGTGTTGTGTGAATTTTAGTTATAGAATAATTACTGAAGAAATGTACACGAACTAAACCGAACCGCGACGTGAACCAACTTCGATTCATCGTGACTCTAGGGGTAACAAGTTTAAACCTTGAACCCAAGTCTTCGGCTAAAAGAAAACAACGATCAAACCTAAACTTCAAACTAACTATTCGGCCATAAGATCAAACCAAACCAAGTTCTCGGCCACAAGTTCAAATCCAAACCAAACCACTCTAAGACTTGGCCGCGAGATCAAAACCAAATCAAAATAACTCACCCTAATCTTTGGCCGCAAGATAACACCCAAACCGACCCAACCCAAGTCCCTCGGCCACAAGCACTAACCAAAACCGAAACCCTCATCTTTGGGCGCTATATATATGCACATACCCATGCATGTTTCATACACAAACACAAACCCGAACAAGAAAAGCTGCCGTCGGCTGCCTTACCCTCTCCACCCTCTCGGTCGCAGCAAGCAGCAGCCAAGCCTTTCATCTTCTCCGACCGCAAACTGCCTCACTCTTGCTCCATTGATCGCGAACAGCCTGGTTCACTTCAGTCTGGATCACTTTCTCGGTCGCTAACAACGCTTGTTCACCTTCATTCAGTCGCGAGATCAGCCTTGGTTCACCTCTATTCGATCAAACAAAACAGCCTACTTTATTATCATTCTCTCGGTCGCAGTTTGCTGGAACAGCCGGACACCCCTTGTCCGAGACCCGGCTTGTTTACCTAGTTATTCAAGGTTAGATTTATCCTTGATTACGAGATCATGTTCGGTTAAATATATGTTCGAATGATTAATTGATTAGTTTGTGTCGGGTCTTATATGTTGAATAAATAATCGGCTGTTTTGATGGTGTTCTTGTGCAGAATTGTTTCCGGATATCATAAGTTTGCAAGTGTGTTTCGTTTGTAAAAACTAGAAGTAAGAACTAGGGTTTGCATGGATAAGTTGTTAGTAGTAAACTATGATTAAAAATCGGTTCTTGCCCGCTTAGGTTGATCAATAGGAACGGTTTATGTAAGTTGTAATAATAATATGCTGAAACAGGATGCTGAGTAAAAGTTACAGCCGATTTCATCGGGCTGTAACTCGGTCGTTAGTTGTCGAAAAACGGATTTTCTGATGTCTAAAACGTAGAGATTTGAATAAGGAATCTAATGGCGCTGGATTCATAATTTTCTGAAGTCGTTTGATATTTTTAAAGGGCTACACAAGTTCAGTAGCTAAAGCTGTTAAAATTCTGGAATTTTGTTGGTTGTTTATCAAGTTGGATTTTAAAATCAGTAGGGAGTTGAGTCATGATTTTTGTACAGAAACTAGGTATAGAAATTTCCGGGCAACTCCAACTAGAATTTTGTTAATCGGACGATCAGTGATTTTTAAATAAATTCTTCCGTAGACTGCAGTCAGAAAGCGGTAAATCTGACTGCAGCTTAATGAATTAATATTTATGGCTAATTGGTAAAGGTTTAGGACTTGGAAAAATTATATAAATTTCTATGGTATAAATGTCACCTACTGTAAAAATATGGGAATTTTTGGAATGTTAGAACTATTTTATAAAAATCCTAGAAAACAGCTGAATAATTGAGTGTTAAGCAGAAAGTGGATAACTTGTGATTGTATGCATAAAGTGTTGTATGGATTTGGAATATGTTCATGATAAGTTGTTTGATTCCTATGATCACATGAGAATACTTGCATGCATGTTTGAGTGTTAGATATGTTGTTTGTGTGTATCACTTTGTGAGTAAATTGCGTGTGGAATTTGTATTGGTGTGATTTCACACTGACGTGGAATTAATTGGTTTGTTAGGACGCAACTAGCGGTCCCATCTCTTATAACATCTTTGCTACACTAACCGAGCAAATAAAGGTGAGTTCACGGCCCCTAACTTTATCCGGTTTTTAAACAACAGGGGGAGAAACATGTATACACTCTCAAACTCTATCTCTTTACGTTATACGAATTTAACGTCACATAACTATACGGTAACTAAGTTAATGTTAATGTAATGTTATGGTCACTAAGCAGCTTTATCACTTAAGTCCTCGACAATCTCCTCGGATCGTTAGTATTTGGGTTAAATAGCGGGGGAATTATAAGTAGTACTACTGGGTCTGACGAGCCCCATCCGAGCTAGTCGCGCTAGCCGACCTGGTATGGTCAACGGGTGAATAATTGGCCTAACATCGCCATGGTCATGTGATAGGCCTGGCAAAACGGAGGCACAACTGTCAGCTTCGATCGCGAACTCTTACGTGACATGACTTTAGGCTAGCTACCTATATACATTAATATTGAACTTAATTACGGAACAACTTAATATTCCGGGTTGGGAATATTGGAAACATCAACTTATTATCCCGGGTTGGGGATAATGGAAACAACAACTTAATATTCCGGGTTGGGAATATTGGAAGCAACAACTTGTTATTCCGGGATTGGAATAATGGAACTGATATGTTATCCCGGGTTGGGGATAACGGAGTAAACAAACTATAACCGAACAAACGAATTTATGAAAACCTGTGAACTCACTCATCTTTAATGTTAACACTTGTTTCTTTACATGTTTCTCAGGACGCTAGGAGCTCTAGGTGCACGCACATGCATTGAACAAGACATCATTATAGAGTCTTATTTATTAATATTGTTTTGGGATTTTTCAAGTTGTTTTGGCGTTTGTGTTGGCGCCCGCATCATTACTTATTTATGCTTCCGCTCAAACTTTAAAATTAATGCTCTGCTAAATATTGGTAATTGATATAAAATCTACAAAGAACAATTTTGGAAAACGTATAATCAAATCATATAGAGTCGTTCGACGTACTAGTGTTTCAGATTCTGGTTTGTTCACACGCCTCGCGGTAGAACTCCGCAAGTGGAAATTGAGGGTGTGACATATATCATGTAAAATACAACAAAGATAAACCCTTGAAAGATTGGAGGCCAAATTCAACCGAATTTATGTCGAAATTTTGAAAAAATCATGTTTTTGAAAACCCTCAGGATCGAACTTGTTGGCCATGTTCGGCCGAACTTATTCTAAAACATCACTTTTCAAGTGATTTTTAGCAAGTTCGCCCGAACTTGAGTAGTTTTTGACAAAATTTCAGCTAAGTTCGCTCGAAGTTACACAATTTTTCATTTCTTTTACATCAAGTTCGATCGAACTTGTGTAAATTTCAAAGAAAATTTAAGTAAGTTCGCCCGAACTTACTAGATTTTTATCAAATTCTTGAAGATAAGTTCGCCCGAAGTTCTGTTGGATTTGTGTTTCAAGTTCGACCGAACTTTAAGCAAAGTTTTCAAAACAAATCTAGCAAGTTCGACAGAACTTGTTAGAAAATCAGAAAATTCTTCATTTGATATTACAAGTTCGACCGAACTTGTAGTAGTACTAATTGTTTTCAAAGTTTTTTGAAAATTTTCAAATTACACATTTCGTTATTCACAATGGAGGATCAACTAAGAGCTTTTATGTCCGGAGCTAGTTCGTCAAATGCCAATGTGATCAATCAAGTCAAACTTGATAATGAAATGGGAACGACTGTCAAACTGCCCAAGCTGATGAGCATGGACGAGTACGAAGCATAGAAAGAGAAATTTACTTACTGGGTTCAAGACATGCACTTCGCTGGCTAGGTGTCAATTGAAAGAGGCTACACTGTTCCGGTAGATGAACATCAGCAAGTCCTTGAAAAGTACAACTATTCGACAGTACAGAGAGACGAATACATTGCTGAGAAAAAGATGATCAGTCTCATCCAACAGTCTGTCAAAGAAGATATCCTGATTTTGCTACCAGAGTATACTACTGCAAGAGATCTTTGGTTGTCATTACAGAAGAAGTATCTAGGCAGCGCTGAAATGATCAAAAGCAAGAAGTCACTAATCATGAAAGAGTTCGATATCTTCACTACGCTAAAGAATGAGACCATAAAGCAAATGATCGAGCGTTTCTGTCATCTTAAAGTGCAAATGCGAAGACACGGTCTCGAAAAGACAGAACAAGAATACATCGACAAACTTGTTGACGCACTACCAGAGGGTGAATGGACTACGTATTTGATGGTTCTGAAGAACAGTGATAAGGGGGAATTTTTCAAGTTGTCGACGTTTATCGATAAACTCGAAGGCCACGAAATGGAACTTCTGAAGATGGCGAAGTCAAAAAATGCTAATGTTGTTCAAGACGTCGGTCTGTATTACAAAGCCGGAATGCTAGATAGTGTTTCGAGTCCTAAAATTCAGACGGCTTTTAGTGCAAACATGAATGCTTCTCCATGAAATCAGAATCAATCACAGCCTCAGTATGATCAGAGTCCTCAAAGTTCTTATTCAAGCACTGGTTCAAATTTAACTTATCAAAGCCAAACGAATTAGAATCAACAACAAAGTTCTGATCCAAATATATATGAATGCAACATCGTAGTGAATTTGAACAATGTTGTTTCAGAACAAGTTGCAAAACAACATATGTCACTACTCGCTACCGTATTAGAATCTTATGAATATCTTGTTGCCGGTAAGATCGGAAACCCTGAGATGACCACAGAAGATTATGACCAGGTAGATGAGGAAGAACTCGAACTAATGGACATCAAATGGTACTTAGCTTTGATCATCAGGAGAGTGACAAAGTTTGTTGCACTCACAGGCCGTGACATAGGAAATTCCAGCAACAAATTACGTTTTGACAAAACCATGCCGTCAAAAGGGGCATTTTAAAAGAGAGTGTAAAAACACGGAAGCAACCAGAAATCAAAGTCCTTTCGGAGGAGGAAATGAATATTACAAAGAGGCACTTCAATATAAACCGTTTTTGAAGAAAACAAGGTTGAAATCCAAGAAAAGCCTGACAATAGCACCACTGAGAAAGCTATGGTGGATCCAGTGAAGATGATGGGTTTGATTGGAATTCTTACATTGGGAAAAAGACCGAAGTTGCTTTGATAGCGGAGATAGTTGAAGATAATTCTGCAGAGGAAGCAGCGGCAGCAGCAGAAGCAGAGCTTTTGAACAAGCTCTTCTGGAACAATACTTGCATCAACAGCAGGAAGAAGAGGAATATATCCATATGCAGAGACAAGGAATTTTATCCTCTAATTCTTGTGACAGTTTTGCAGGTCATTTTGATGGAAGCTCGAAAGAAAAAGTGGTTGAGGAGAAAAAGATTGATGAAGTGATCATTAATGTCACTCAAGAAATGAAAGTCGAAGACCTCAAGGACGTGGCAGATAAAGCTTTAATGGCGAATCTAACCAAGGTAGGTCCAGAGGTAAAAATTGTCGAGAAAGAAGTTGTCAAAGTACAAGTTGTTGAGGTTGAGAAACCTTGTATAAAATGTACTGAACCTTGTGTCGAATGTGCCGAAAAATCAAAGATCATCGCTGAAAACAATGTGCATAAGGAATTGTTGAAATACAATTATCACACAATGAAAGAAGCGTATGATTAAATGAAAAATGATTATCGAAAACTCGACAAAAATAACATCGAACAACATGATAATATAAGGATGTTGAGTGGAACAGTAATGGATAAACAAAGGAAAATAACATTTATATTAACACCATTGCTGAAACCAAACAAAAACTTCAAGACATGACAATCGAAACCAAAGAGTTCAACAGTTGTTGAGAAGTTATACCACAAATGCATATGTTATTGATCACATTCTTCCGACAATCTCAACGGAAGAAAAACTAAAAGAAAACTGGCAAAGAATATAGCAATGTTCCTCCACCCCTTTGCGAGAAATACTGTCGCAAAACCACAGACGGGATGGATAAGGCACTCAATGTTGAGTTACTTTCTGAGAAAAAAGATGAGTTGCCAGAGAATATTGATATAATCTATGCTAAATCTGATGATGATAACAATTCTGTGGTTAAACAAAGTGGTTGAAAATGTTCTAAGTGATTCTGATGACGGCAGCTTCAAAAGCGCCAACTCGAGTTCAAAGAATTCCGATTCACAGTCTGAAAATGACGACAAGTCGTTAGAAAAAGGTCTAAGTGACGATCCTAATGTTGTAATGTACAAAATTAGGGATTCGGATAGACTATACTTTGATGATAGCTTCCCGATTTAGAATGTGAAGGAATAATTGCTTGATAAATTCTTTAAACTCGTGGAAGTCGCATCAGAGGAATTGGAAATTAACAAACGAAAATTCATTCCAAACCTAAAAGAAACAACTACCGAAGGAATGGTGGTGATCATCCGGAAAACCAGAGAGCAGGGTTGGGTCTAGAAGAATTAGATGAACCAGTAAAGAAAGTGTCACCATTTCATGAATATAAAAACAAAAACATGAATTTTGTATATGGGACAAACACGGTTCATGAAGAGAGTTTGATTGGTAAACAATCAAATGATGAGTTTAAAAAGGAGAAAGAAATTCGAGATAAAGCCAAGGTTACAAGTGGTACCAAAACATCAAGTGGGATAAAACCACCCACTAAAGGACATCCTTTGATAATCGGACATGTTTCAAGTGCAATGAAATGGGTGATATTGCACGACAATGTCTGAAATCAAAATCGGCTTATCCTCGAAGAAGAGAATCAAATGTTGTAAAACCAAGGTATCCAAAGTTTGAAAAACCAATCAAGTTTTTGAAAAGAAATGAATCTTTGCCAGAAGTTAAACCTAAAATAGAAAAGAAGTTTGAAAATTCTACTTTTGAAAAAGGAGAAACTTCTAGGGCAAACGAAAACAAATTTTATATCAAAAAGGCTAATATCAAATCTCAAGCCTGGATTACAAGAAAAGATCAACACATCTGGTGTTATTAAGTCTGAGCTGGTAAAGACTAATAACACAAAAAAATCTAAACCTGAAATCACTAAGTCTGAGCCTGTTAAGACTAGTGATAGCAAGAAAGAATCAAAATCTGAAATCATAATTGAAACCACATCTGAAACTGTCAAAAATTCAAGTGGAAACAATTCAAAAGATAAAAAGAAGGTAAAGTTTTCAAACATAAACATCATAGAAAATTCAGATGAAGAATTCGATTAATGTGAATTTGATTTTGATGATGGTTATCCAATTCAACCCAAGACCAAAAAGGCTTGGGTCTCGCTTTTTAAATAGATTGTTAAAAGGTGTAGGGACTCCAGAGATCCGTACTTTCAAAGTGGATTTTGGATAGTGGAGTGTCCAGGCATATGACGGGAGTGAAGGCGTTGCTATTGACATTAAAGCTATCAATGGTGGATATGTTGGATTTGCAGGAAATCAAGGTGGAAGGATAGTCGCCGAGGGAAAACTCTCCAATGGTGTAGTTTCATTTGATCGCGTGAACTATATTGCAGAACTTGAGAACAATCTTCTGAGTATATCGCAGATTTGTGACAAGAAATTTACAGTCCATTTCGACGACAAAGAGTGTATTATCTTGAAGCCGGGATTCAAAATACCAGATGAGTGGATTCTGATGCGAGCATCGCGAGAGAATGATTTATATGTTCTTAATATGGGTGTAGCTACAACTTCATCAAAATCAGCACAATGTTTTGTATCAAAGGATACTGAAAAAGATTCTATTCTTTGGCATCGTAAGATGGGGCATATTCATTTGCGAAACCTCAATTTCTTGGTTCATAATGATCTTGTAGAAGGCATAAATCTTTGAAGTTTTCAGATGTCTGATCATTGATTGGAATGCAAGAAAGGAAAGCAGATCAAGAAATCTCATCCAAAGAAAATTCTAAACTCAATCAAGTTGCCATTAGAACGTCTCCACATGGACTTATTTGGTCCTGTAAATGTTCAAAGCATCTCAGGAGACTTATATTGCTTGGTCGTGACAGATGACTATTCGAGATATTCATGGATATTCTTTCAAGAATCAAAAGACGAAACGTTCGAGAACTTGGTTATTTTATTCAAGAAACTCGTGAATCTTTATCATCTGCCGGTCAAACGCATTAGAAGTGACAACGACACAGAGTTTAAGAATAACAAAATGAAGGAATTCTGCAACGCAAAAGGGATTTTGCACGAGTTTAGTGCTCCATATACTCCACAGCAAAATGGAGTAGCTGAATGGAAAAACAAAACTTTGATTGAAACTGCGAGAACCATGCTTGCAGATTCTAAGCTTCCTATCAGCTTCTGGAGTGAAGCGGTTGCTGCGGCTTGCTACACGCTAAACAGGGTTCTCACTGTCAAACCAACAAAGAAAACATGTTTTGAGATGATAAACTGACGGAAGCCAAATTTGAAGTTCTTAGAACCATTCGGGGCACCATGTACCGTAATAGACCAAGATGGCAAATTCGGAGCTAAATCTCTTGAAGGTTTCTTTGTCGGATATGCGAGTCCGATGAGAAGAGTATATGTTCCTTCATTGAGAAAGGTTATTGAAGCACAGCACGTGGATTGTTTCGACTACACAGATCCTATTCAAAGGAAAGGTGACGCGTGGCTGTTTAACTATCAAGACATTTGGAAGTCATTTGACTTGCCCGAAGAACCAACTGACAAGAAGTTGCAGCGTTATACTACCTTCACCAGTCAGCGAATCAAGAACAAATTGTTCGACCAATTGTGGTTAATCAACCCACGTTGGATCCATCTTCTTCTGGCGCAAGTTCAAGCAATAGTGGTGTTCCGGCTGAAAATGTTTCTGAATCATTATCAACACCCGCTACTCCTCCAACGAATGCCTCTACTCAACTAGTGAATACAACAATGGAGCCCAGGATGCCTCAGAATCAAAATTCTGATTCAGATGAAGCACCAACATTGATGCTGATAGGGAATCATCTTCTTCAGATGAAGAAGTGGAGCAGATAACAAGTCTTCTTAATCAACCTGCAGTCCCGAACAATAGAAATGAAGCTTCATCAAGCTCTCCAAACATTGAATTGGTTGTTGATCTCAACATCACGAATCAGTAAAACACAGTAGATGTTCCAAGTGAAGAATTGCCGCGATCATATTCCTATCATCCGTCAACAAATATTATCGGAGAACTTCAAACTGGTGTTAGAACTCGAGGGCAAATTAATAAAGCACTCAGTTGTTTCTACACACGCGTTGCTACAACCCAGAATTATTGTTTCTATTCATGTTTCATCTCTCAGATTGAGCCAAAGACAGTTAATGAAGCTTTAGCTGATGAAAACTGGGTACAAGCAATGCAAGAAGAATTATTGCAGTTTGAGAAGTTGGGTGTGTGGAAGCTTTAAGACCTACCAGAAAATCAGAAAAGCAATTGATACAAAATGGTTCTTTAAGTGTAAACGTGATGATAGAGGGGTTATTGTTCGTAACAAAGCTAGGCTTGTTGTCAAGGGATTTCACCAGCAGGAAGGGATAGACTACACGGAAGTGTATGCACCAGTAGCTCGATTGGAATCTATTCGAATTTTTCTAGCTTTCGCATCATGGAAAGGATTTAAGGTCTATCAATTGGATGTCAAATCCGCTTTTCTATACGGAAAATTACGCGAGAAGGTGTACGTTGGACAACCACCAGGGTTTGTCGATCCACTCAACAAGAAGAAAGCGTACTTCTGGATAAAGCTCTTTATGGACTACACCAAGCCCCGAGAGCTTGCGTACGAGACGTTATCACAACATCTCGTCGGAAACGGCTTTATCAGAGGAACTGTGGATAGTACTTTTTTCACCAGAGAAGTTAATGGCCATCTAATTATAGTTCAAATCTACGTTGATGACATCATCTTTGGATCTACAAACGATAGTCTCTGCAAGGAGTTTGAGGGAATCATGAAAAAGAAATTCAAAATGTCCTCGATGGGCGAAATGAAGTTCTTTCTTGGTTTGCAAGTAGATCACTTCCGGATAGTATTTTCATTCATCAAACTAAGTATGTTCATGACATCTTGAAGAAGTTTGGAATGGAAAACTTGAAGCCTCTATCTACGCCTCTTGCTCTAAATCACGACATTTGCATTGATGAGACTGGAGCGAAAGTTGACGAGACGTTATACAGATCGATGATTGGATCGCTGATGTATCTGATGGCATCGCGCCCAGATATTATGTATCCAACCTGCCTATGCGCCAGATATCAGTCAAGCTGAGGATTTTACACATGCAGATCGTGAAGTGAATCTTCAGATACTGAAAGGATGCCCAAGCACCGGCTTGTGGTACCCGAAGAATGACAATTTCGACCTCACAGGCTATGCTGATTCAGATTTTGGTGTAGATAAGTTGAACTCAAAATCAACTACAGCGGAATGCCATTCTTCGGAACAAGAATGGTAACCTGGCAGTATAAGAAACAGACTAAGGTCGCTCTCTCTACCTGTGAAGCTGAGTATATCTCGGCCTCCAGCTGTTGTTCACAGATTCTGTGGATTCAACAGAATATGAGAGACTATGGTCTGCAATTTCTAGACACTCCGCTGTATGTTGATAACAAGGCAGCCATTGATATAACTAAAACTCCGGTTCATCACTCACGCACAAACACAAATGGAAATTCGTTATCCTTTCATTCGTGATTGCTACGAAAAGAAATTGGTGCGAATAGAAAAAATCCACACCGACGAACAAAAGGCTGATTTTTATACCAAACTATTTTCTTTGTCACGGTTTAAATACTTGCTGAGAATTAACGGTATGAAAAATTTGCTGACAGGTGCGGACGCTGAGGTTGAATACGGATCAGACGACGAGTTCGCCTGATCTACATTGGTTTGTAAATATTTTTCTACTTTAGAATTTTGTTAAAAACAAAAAACCAAAAAGATGTTTTTGATTTTAGGGGGGAAATGTTAGAGAAAATACAAAAACATTCGAAAATTTTAAAATCCAAAAACATATAAAAATTCAAAATGTACAAAAATATTGAAAAAGACAAAAAGAGTTCAGTGTCATAAAAGGAAATGATTGTACATCAGTGGACTATCACAGTATGCTAAAGAAATGTAAAGTTTTAAAAGTGATAAACGAGTCTTACTGTGGATGTGTCGATAGGCTTAACACGTTCAGTAAATTGTTTTCGAGATATAAACTAAATTTACAACTGCTTAATTTTGTGGATTAACACATCTTGGATATATGGACTTAGTATTCCAAAGCACTAATTGAAAGTTTGCAAGACGATGAGAAATTGCAGAGTGAGACTGTAGATCTAAAGACTATCTAAGCATTGAACGATCGAAGATTCAACAGATTGCAGAAAGTGTTAGCAAACAATTTGAATATTGATTTCATTGCTGAATACGATCGTCTGGATCGTCAGGAAGCAAAGGAGCGTGCTGAGAAAGAGTTAGCTGAAAGTGGTAAAGGAAAGCATGTTGAGGGTGAAGCCCCTAAATCTTCTGCTGAGAAATCTTCTGATGTTCCTGAGAAACCAATTGAAGAAATTTCAAAAGCTTCTGAGTCTGATATCCAAAAGGTTGACGAATCTGTCAAGCCTTATGATCCTATTATTGTTTCTGAATAAAAAGGCAATGAAGAAGCTGAAAAAGATAATAAAGAGGATGAAGAGGAAGAAGGTTACGAGGATTGGAATGTTTGTGATGATGACAATGATTCGATCAAGGTGGTGATGATTTTGATCAGGGAGGTACAGGTTTAAAGATCACTGAAGCCAAAGTATCTGATGAGTTTGATTTTTCTGACCTAATGGACTTTGAATCGAATAGGATGGAAGATAAAAGTCAGGGGAGTCAGGGCAGAAAGGGCCAACTGATGATGATATTGATTTGTTAGACTTTGATCGTTCTGCGAAGCCTGTGTCTGCAGTACCCACGAAGCCTTTGATTCTAATGTTGGAACACAATGTGGAAGAAGGTGAGTTTGTACATAATTACTCAAAAGAAGATTTGGCGAAACTAGTTGAACTTGAAGCTAAGAACTTAGAGTTTGATTTTGAGGAAGTTATGAATGTTAACACATTTGAACCAAAAGAGCATCAGTATGAGAGAAGGTTTGAAGCTGATGAGTACAATCGAGTGATAGTTGAAGATTGGTCCTCAGATGATGAATCAGATTAGAAAGCTAAATACGTTGGTCAAAATTCAGAAAGTTTTCCTACTTTTGAAGAGAAGTACAAACAGCTTAATGAAGATATGTTGAAAGATAAGATTGCTGAAACGTTACGGGAAGGAAAGATTCCTAAACCGATGACCAAATAAGAGATAGCTGAAGCGAAAAAGTCCTGGTTCAAGGAGATGCCACGTGAACGTAAGTTTCGACGTCCACTAGCATTCTTCACCAGAAATAAAGATGTTTCTTTTGGAGATATAATGAGTTGGGGATGGTTTAAAGAGCTCAATGTATATGCAATCAAAAGGGAATTTGGAGTGCAATACTTCAAATATCTTGCTGATTGCAAGACATTGCCGTACTGGGATATGGAAGAGTTAGTACAAACAGTGAATGTTACTTATCATATGAAGACAATAGATCAGTTGTTGTGGAAGATGATTAAGTACGAAGCTGTTAAAGGTTGGAATCACTGGAAGCCGTTTATTCCAAGATGAAGAGTTAAGATCAATAAGGTTACAGGGGAAAAGGACACAACGTTAATTATGAAACGTCCTAGAGCCATGAGGAATATGCCACTTATGCCGATCGAACAAAACTTCTATCCTTCATTCCAGTGGTGGCAGATAGATCCAGCTACTTACGAAGCGGTGATTGTGTTAAAATTTGAAGATCATCTGGATATTGCTAAGGAACGAGTTGAAGTGATGGGTCATCAGGGTATGAGAGGTTAGTGGAGGACGATAAGGATTCTAGATCCTATGTAGTTGGTTAACTGCTCGAGAGAAGATATAAAATGCCTTTTCTATAGAAAGATTGTTTTTGAAGAAAGAGAAAAGGTACAGGCGATGCAGTATTAGAAAGTTGTTAACGTTTGCTATGCACGCGAAGTCAATTCTGGAAAGATGTAGCAGACGAAGTGGAGGGATCTGGAGAGAGTAGAGTTTCTAAAAGAAGAAACCAGAAATGAGGCGATTACAAAAAGAATGGAAAAGGCAGTAAGGCAAAGTTCGCTAAGAATAGCTAACTTTAAAAGACCACCGCCAACTGATCAAACGCCAGATCCAAAGCAAGAACGACGAAGGAAGCCGTTCAAGAACTTCTTCGGTCGGATGCGTTAAAGTATATTATGAAGACAGAGTTTTTGAAGACTGATAAAAGACGAAGACGATATCCAAGGGGGAGTCTGTTGGTGCATAATGTCTATGTCTTAGTCTTATATCAAGTCTGTATTGTATAGAGCTGAATAGGCTAGGTATACGAAATATTTATGTTTAGCTAAGCCAAGTTCGCTCATAAGTAACATGTTAATGCATGTTCGGCCAAACTTGCTTATGCAAGTTCGGGCAAACTTGTGTCCTTTGGAGCGAACTTGCATCATTATAAATACCTAGCTAGTCTACTTCATTTGTAACTTTGGCATTTCAGAGGCGAAGCTCTGTCAGTTTGTACCAGAACGTTTGATCTATAAAAATGACGTTTAACTGATTAAATCTTGTCTATTGGTAAACACGACGTAATATTTCCGTTATTATGGACGTTAGATATCAAATTTAGGTTCCTAAGCATCGAGGATCGGTCCTACACTTTTTCAATGCTTTTGTACATTTTGAAAATTTTCATATGTTTTTGGATTTTAAAATTTTTCGAATGAATTTGTATTTTCTCTAACATTTCTCCCCCTAAAATCAAAAACATATTTTTGGATTTTAGTTTTTAACAAAATTCTAAACTAGAAAGATATTTACAAACCAATGTGGATTACGAAAACTCGTCGTCCGATCCGTATTCAACCTCAGCGTCCGCACCTGTCAGCAAATTTTTCATACCATTAATTCTCAACAAGTATTTAAACCGTGACAAAGAAAATGGTTTGGTATAAAAATCAGCCTTTTGTTCGTCCGTGTGGATTTTTTCTATTCGCACCAATTTCTTTTCGAAGCAATCACGAATGAAATGATAACAAATTTCAATGTGTTTTGTGCGTGAGTGATGAACCGAATTTTTAGTTATATCTATGCCTTGTTATCAACATACAGCGGAGTGTCAAGAAATTGCAGACCATAGTCTCTCATCTGCTGTTGAGTCCACAAAATCTGTGAACAACAGCTGGAGGCCGAGATATACTCAGCTTCACAGGTAGAGAGAGCAACCGTAGTCTGTTTCTTACACTGCCAGGTTACCATTCTTGTTCTGAAGAACTGGCATCCCGTTGTAGTTGATTTTGAATTCAACTTATCTACACCAAATTCAGAATCAACATAGCCTGTGAGGTCTGTCGTTCTTCGGGTACCACAAGCCGGTGCTTGGGCATCCTTTCAGGTACCTGAAGATTCGCTTCACAATCTGCATGTATAAGATCCTCAGGCTTGACTGATATCTGGCGCAGAGGCAGGTTGGATGCATAATATCTGGGCACGATGCCGTCAGATACATCAACGATCCAATCATCGATCTGTATAACATCTCGTCAACTTTGGCTCCAGTCTCGTCAATGCAAATCCCGTGATTTAGAGCAAGAGGCGTAGATAGAGGCTTCAAGCTTTCCATTCCAAACTTCTTCAAGATGTCATGAACATACTTAGTCTGATGAATGAAAATACCATCCGGAAGCTGATCTACTTGCAAACCAAGAAAGAACTACATTTCGCCCATCGAGGACATTTCGAATTTCTTTTTCATGATTCCCTCAAACTCCTTGCAAAGACTATCGTTTGTAGATCCAAAGATGATGTCATCGACAAATCATATTGATAAATCTTCGTATTTCTTTTATCATATTGGGTTCAAGCCATGCACTTTGCTGGCTGGGTATCGATTGAAAGAGGCTACACTGTTCCGGTAGATGAACATCAGCAAGTCCTTGAAAAGTACAATTACTCTACAGTACAGAGAGACGAATACATTGCTGAGAAAAAGATGACCAGTCTCATTCAACAATCTATAAAAGAAGATATCCTGATTTTGCTACCAGAGTATACTACTGCAAGAGATCTTTGGTTGTCATTACAGAAGAAGTATCAAGGCAGTGCCGAAATGATCAAAAGTAAAAAGGCACTTATTCTGAAAGAGTTTGATATCTTCACCATGTTAAAGAATGAGACCATGAAGCAAATGATAGAACGCTTCTGTCATCTTAAAGTTCAAATGCGAAGACACGGTCTCGAGAAGACAGAACAAGAATACATCGACAAGCTTGATGGTACTGCTGTTGATTAGCCTGAGGAGTGCGAGGTGGAGCTGGTAGAGCTGGTGCTGCGGGTGCTTGAGGAGCTGACTGACGAGGGCCTAAACGGCAACTGACAGTAAAGTGGCCGTAAATGTTGCAGTTGGTGCAGAAGCGACAGTTGCCTCCAACCGCATGATGATAAGTGCATTTCGAGCATAGAGGATGAGGACCAGTATACGCACGCTTTGCTGGGGGTGCGTTTGGTGCGGCTGTCTGAAGCGCCTGAAGGTTTGGTGGAGCGGTAAGGGCAAAGTACTTGCTCGGGTTTTCCCTTTTGCGACCTTGGCGACTGTTCTTTGACTCTCGAGACTGATTCGGTAGGAGCTGCTGATTTGGTGATAGCCTGGTTTGCGACTTTGCTGTTCTTAAAGTAACCAGCCTGAACCCTTTTGTCGTTGATTTCCGCGGCTAGCTGATAGGTTTCCTCGATCGTGACAGGGCGTGCGGCTTGAACAAAATCAGCGACGCAATCGGGTAAAGCATGCAGATATTTCTTGATCGCTTTCTCGGTCGTCTCCACTTGACCAGGACAGATAATGCTCAACTATTGGAAATGAGCTGTTAGGCCAGCGTTGTCTGGACCGTCTTGTTTGATATCCCATAATTCATTCTCCAACTTTTGAACCTCATGCGGAGGACAAAACTCTTTCACCATGATTTCTTTGAGTTCCTCCCAAGCGAGCCCGTAAGCTTCGTCGTTCCCGCGCTTGTTACGCTCCGCTGTCCACCAATCGAGAGCCCTCGATTGGAACACGTCGGTGGCGTTGATAGTACGTAGAGCTTCGGGGCATCCACTCTGATGGAAGGTAACCTCGATAGAATCGAACCAGTGGAACATAGCACTTGGTCCTTCAGTGCTAGAGAAAGTATGTGGTCCACATGCCTTAAATTGCTTAAAGCTAAAGGAAGTCTTGGGCGTGTCGGCTTTGGAGTCCACAGACGAATTGCTGCTGGCGGCATGGATCTCGCTGACGATCTGAGGAATGACTTTAGCCATTTGCTTGGCTACCAGTGAAGCGATGCGCTTATCAGCGTTGTTGCACTGGATGTTCCTCCTGTTGTGAGATCCCATAGAAGACATCAACATTGAAGGATTTGATTGGATGAGATTTGATTATGATAGGTTCATGTTCAAAAGTTTGTTATTATTATTATTATTATACAGTTAAGGCACAAAAACACATAGGCACGTATACACGTAAGCACATAAGCACGTAAGCACATAATCACGTACGCACATATTTTTGCACGTATTCATCTTCAAACTAAATCATGCGTAGCGCGTACGAAATGCGATATAATAGCGTAAATAGCGAGTAAAGCTGCGTATGAGGCACGTATGCCCTCATGAGCGTAAGCGAGTTGAGCTATTAGTTTTGGTTGGTGAGTTAATTAACGTTTTAGATTTCGAGAGCCGTGCGAGTTGTGCATATATCAATGGAGCGTAAAAGCGATAAATCGAGAAATCGGTAAAACGAGAAATCGAATAAGAGAAAATCCATAAATTTAAACATACAAATAATTAATAAACTCGACGATGGGTAAAATCGACGATTATAGGCTTAAATCAGTTGGGAGCATCCTAGGTTTTGAGACAACGACTACCCAATGTTGGGGCACCTGGTGTTCGTCACTTGTCGAATAGGCTAGATAGAGCGTGTGTTGAATATTGTATAGGTTAGAATCAAACACACGACCGAAATACAGAGATTTTAGTGTAAAAGGGAACAAGTTCGCCCGAACTTGACCTGTGGAGGTCAAGTTCGCTCGAACTTGACATGTTGATGTCAAGTTCGGCCGAGCTTGCATATGCAAGTTCGCCCGAACTCATCTTCACTCCAGCGAACTTGTCTCCCTATAAATAGGTGTGTTGTTCATTTGTAGAAAAAGTTTTTAACATCCCTACGGGGAGGTGCTGCCGGATTCTCTCCAGGAACTCCGGCAGCTGGACTTATAAAGATGTATACTCTTTCGGTATGAATGAAGACTTCCGTTGCATTCTGTTTCTACTCCTTTCTGTAATAACATTCTACCGAATCGGTTTACGTTTATCCACTAACTTCCGTCTAGAACCACCTGATCACGGACCTTCAATTGGTATCAGAGCTACGGTTATCACCTACGCTCATGAATTTGGACATTTATAGACATTAGGAGGGGTTTTGGACGCAAATCATGAAATAAACCTACAATCCACGGACAAAATCCAAAATTGAACGGATAGGATTGCTAGAAAACCAATTTTGACCAGATCTATGGTGAAATCATCTCGAAATTCGAAGAAATAAGGATTTTGGATCGAAAAAATGTGAAAAATGGCTGATTTGGGAGACCAAGTTCGCCCGAACTTAACAAGGTTTTTCAAGACTTTTTATCAAGTTCGCCCGAACTTGACAAAGTTTTTCATGAATTTTATCAAGTTCGCCCGAACTTGACTGATTTTCATTGAAATTAAGCACAAGTTCGCCCGAACTTGTCTATTTCATGCAAGTTCGCCCAAACTTGGTGGTGGCCAACCAAGTTCGCCCGAACTTGTCACAGTTTGACTAAGTTCGCCCGAACTTGTCTCACTAGCATATACAAGTTCACCCGAACTTGTCAAGGAGCCTAATAAAAAAATTTATTGCTCGGTTTGATGAGACGGATGTCCAGAAAAAATTTGGTGATAGAATTTTTTTCGAAATTTTAACGTCAGATACTGACTATTCGGGGACACCGTCGGAGGCCTTAGAGAGAGGCTGATATGATGAGGTTAGAGATGGTTGAAGATGAGAGGGTATTCATTGATACCAAAGCAATTTGATGATCATTAGAGTTGAAGACTACCGATGGGCCTTATTTTTAATCTTCAAGCAGATTAATCATTGGTGGCCATCATTTTTAATCTTCAAGCAGATTAATCATTCTTCTCTTTGGACTAACCACCGTTGGATGATGATGTTTGGTGATTAAGTGTCGCTGGTCTACCGGAGATAGCTATATATATGTTATTGTGACTGAAGAGGAAGAATGTGATTTTGATCATGGACGAGTGATTCTCAGATTCGAGGTGTTACCAGATGATTTGGTTCCGATGAAGATTTGCTGATTGAAAAAGATTACCGATTTGCTGATCTGGAGTGATTACGGAAATCGGGATTTCAGATTTTTGTGGGTAAACATTGATTTGAAGTTTACCAGTGTGGTAATTCGAAGTTTCTATCAATTGCCGGTTGAGTCTTCAAGATCGAGCATGGGAGATATGCGCTAAACTGAACGCGAATGTGGTTAAAGTTGAAATGGAGAAGCTACATTGATGAGCTTCAAATTGGTGTCTATTCAAGATAATCTGTCGGTCAAGCAAATCAGAGGAGGTTGGAAACTGTGCAACAAATATCTGAACTGGAGATTTCAGGGGGAATTAGATGTTGATAATGCAAACCCGGATCATCTATTAAGGGGGAATTTGTTGACGCGTTTCGACGACAACGACAGATACCTTGATTGAAGTTGCAGAATATTCAAACACAGCTCACGTTTGAAGACCAAGATTCGACAGTAACGAACAAGGGGGAATCTGTTGGTGTACTTTGTGTTCGTCACCTGTCGAATAGGCTAGATAGAATGTGTGTTGAGTATTGTATAGGTTAGAATTGAACACACGACCGAAAAAAGGAGTTTTCAGTGTAAAATGTAACCAGTTCGCTCAAAAACTCTTAGAGGTTAAGTTCGCTCAGAGAATGTGTGTTTGCTGATAAGTGAGTTCGGCCGAACTTGATAGGTATTTATACCATGTCAAGTTCGGGCGAACTTGCAAGCCCATCACATAAGCCTAACTAAGTTCGGGAGAACTTAACTTTTAAAAACTCAACAATCCATCTACAAGTTAGGTCGAACTTACTGTTTGTTAAACATGATTTGTTTAGCAAGTTTGACCGAACTTGCCAAACCCTAAAACCAAATTTTTCAAATTTTCATTTTAAAGCCTGAACTTTCCAACCTTTTACCAGTTATGAAAATCCAATCAGTTGACCAAGTCCTAGTTAATGACCTTGGTTAACCGATTTGTCTGCCGAGTCCAAGTTAATGACCCCGGTTTGATCCGACTGTTGATATTTTCAAAATCAAAGTTCCAAATTAATGAACTTTTTATCATTTTGTCTTTTCAGATTTTACAGATAAGCTCCCAGCCCGTTGTCAAAGAAATTCCCACCTGTTCTAGCCTCTTACCAGACTTCGAAGATCCGTTCTCCAACATTGGTTTGCTGTAAACAATGTAGAAATAATATCTTTTTTGTATTTTTGGAAGTTTATGCTAAAACACACCAAAAATCTTTTTGATTTTAATCTGTAAAGCTGAAATACTATGTACAGAACAATGTAAACTATGTACAAACATATTTACATACATATTTTTGTGAATTCGTGTCTAAGGATCATATCAGTTGATTGGGACATATCACCAGTACCGTTGACCTTTAACTGACTTTAAGTTTTAAACTCATTTACCTAGATTGTCGATATGTTTGTCCACTTAAACTTTACCGCATTTCTCAACTATTTCAAGATATGTTTAAGGTAAGATTCATGAAACTTGACTTATCTGTAGTTCCCACTTCTTGATTATACTCCTGTATCCAGATTCCCTAGATTTCATCTTACAAGTGAATATAGCATAATTGATATCTATATCTGGTTTATGCGAGACCTTGAGAGCTCGGTTAGTACTACCGTACAGGCAAAGAGATGAAGGCTCGTCTTTAAGGTGTGTTCCACTTAAGGAATCTTTTCAGCACTGCAAATGATTATATATTTCGATACTTTTTAAGTTTTGAATGCAGTTTGGGGTTTATAGCGAAAGAATTATAAAAGTTCTAGGCTATTGCTTCCGCAAAATTAGAAGAACTAGTATAATACCCTAGATATCAACTATCTATAAAGACCTTGTATCTCAGAATCAGGCAATCTTTCAAACGAAATTTCGGAGTACTAAGTCCATATATCCAAGATATGTTAATCCACAAGATTAAGCAGTTGTAAAATTTAGTTTATATCTCGAAAACAGTTTACTGAACGTGTTAAGCCTATCGACACATCCATAGTAAGACTTGTTTATCACTTTTTAAACTTCACATTTCTTTAGCGTACTGTGATAGTCCACTGATGTACTATCATTTTCTTTTATGACACTGAATTCTTTTTGTCTTTTTGTTGGTGCATAATGTCTATGTCTTAGTCTTATATCGAGTCTTTATTGTATAGAGCTGAATATGCTAGGTATACGAAATATTTATGTTTAGCTTAGCCAAGTTCGCTCATAAGTAACATGTTAATGCATGTTCGGCCGAACTTGCTTATGCAAGTTCGGGCGAACTTGTGTCCTTTGGAGCGAACTTGCATCATTATGAATACCTAGCTAGTCTACTTCATTTGTAACTTTGGCATTTCAGAGGCGAAGCTCTGTCAGTTTGTAACCAGAACGTTTGATCTATAAAACTGACGTTTAACTGATTAAATCTTGTATATTGGTAAACACGACGTAATATTTCCGCTATTATGGACATTAGATATCAAATTTAGGTTCCTAAGCATCGAGGGTCGGTCCTACAAGTGGTATCAGAGCTAGAACAACCTGATTTGTTAGTATCAAGACAAGAACACTTCTATTTGTACTCCATTCTTCTCTTTTTCTTAACTTTTGAACATAAAATGAAGAATTCACGGTCAAAATCTTTTGAATTTTGAATATATTGTGATATCCCGGGTTTTTCGGATAAATTACACGTGTCACTTGTCGAATAATATATGTGCTAAGTATTAAACGTGCATGGATTAAATACGTGTTGTGTGTTGTGTGAATTTTAGTTATAGAATAATTACTGAAGAAATGTACACGAACTAAACCGAACCGCGACGTGAACCAACTTCGATTCATCGTGACTCTAGGGGTAACAAGTTTAAACCTTGAACCCAAGTCTTCGGCTAAAAGAAAACAACGATCAAACCTAAACTTCAAACTAACTATTCGGCCATAAGATCAAACCAAACCAAGTTCTCGGCCACAAGTTCAAATCCAAACCAAACCACTCTAAGACTTGGCCGCGAGATCAAAACCAAATCAAAATAACTCACCCTAATCTTTGGCCGCAAGATAACACCCAAACCGACCCAACCCAAGTCCCTCGGCCACAAGCACTAACCAAAACCGAAACCCTCATCTTTGGGCGCTATATATATGCACATACCCATGCATGTTTCATACACAAACACAAACCCGAACAAGAAAAGCTGCCGTCGGCTGCCTTACCCTCTCCACCCTCTCGGTCGCAGCAAGCAGCAGCCAAGCCTTTCATCTTCTCCGACCGCAAACTGCCTCACTCTTGCTCCATTGATCGCGAACAGCCTGGTTCACTTCAGTCTGGATCACTTTCTCGGTCGCTAACAACGCTTGTTCACCTTCATTCAGTCGCGAGATCAGCCTTGGTTCACCTCTATTCGATCAAACAAAACAGCCTACTTTATTATCATTCTCTCGGTCGCAGTTTGCTGGAACAGCCGGACACCCCTTGTCCGAGACCCGGCTTGTTTACCTAGTTATTCAAGGTTAGATTTATCCTTGATTACGAGATCATGTTCGGTTAAATATATGTTCGAATGATTAATTGATTAGTTTGTGTCGGGTCTTATATGTTGAATAAATAATCGGCTGTTTTGATGGTGTTCTTGTGCAGAATTGTTTCCGGATATCATAAGTTTGCAAGTGTGTTTCGTTTGTAAAAACTAGAAGTAAGAACTAGGGTTTGCATGGATAAGTTGTTAGTAGTAAACTATGATTAAAAATCGGTTCTTGCCCGCTTAGGTTGATCAATAGGAACGGTTTATGTAAGTTGTAATAATAATATGCTGAAACAGGATGCTGAGTAAAAGTTACAGCCGATTTCATCGGGCTGTAACTCGGTCGTTAGTTGTCGAAAAACGGATTTTCTGATGTCTAAAACGTAGAGATTTGAATAAGGAATCTAATGGCGCTGGATTCATAATTTTCTGAAGTCGTTTGATATTTTTAAAGGGCTACACAAGTTCAGTAGCTAAAGCTGTTAAAATTCTGGAATTTTGTTGGTTGTTTATCAAGTTGGATTTTAAAATCAGTAGGGAGTTGAGTCATGATTTTTGTACAGAAACTAGGTATAGAAATTTCCGGGCAACTCCAACTAGAATTTTGTTAATCGGACGATCAGTGATTTTTAAATAAATTCTTCCGTAGACTGCAGTCAGAAAGCGGTAAATCTGACTGCAGCTTAATGAATTAATATTTATGGCTAATTGGTAAAGGTTTAGGACTTGGAAAAATTATATAAATTTCTATGGTATAAATGTCACCTACTGTAAAAATATGGGAATTTTTGGAATGTTAGAACTATTTTATAAAAATCCTAGAAAACAGCTGAATAATTGAGTGTTAAGCAGAAAGTGGATAACTTGTGATTGTATGCATAAAGTGTTGTATGGATTTGGAATATGTTCATGATAAGTTGTTTGATTCCTATGATCACATGAGAATACTTGCATGCATGTTTGAGTGTTAGATATGTTGTTTGTGTGTATCACTTTGTGAGTAAATTGCGTGTGGAATTTGTATTGGTGTGATTTCACACTGACGTGGAATTAATTGGTTTGTTAGGACGCAACTAGCGGTCCCATCTCTTATAACATCTTTGCTACACTAACCGAGCAAATAAAGGTGAGTTCACGGCCCCTAACTTTATCCGGTTTTTAAACAACAGGGGGAGAAACATGTATACACTCTCAAACTCTATCTCTTTACGTTATACGAATTTAACGTCACATAACTATACGGTAACTAAGTTAATGTTAATGTAATGTTATGGTCACTAAGCAGCTTTATCACTTAAGTCCTCGACAATCTCCTCGGATCGTTAGTATTTGGGTTAAATAGCGGGGGAATTATAAGTAGTACTACTGGGTCTGACGAGCCCCATCCGAGCTAGTCGCGCTAGCCGACCTGGTATGGTCAACGGGTGAATAATTGGCCTAACATCGCCATGGTCATGTGATAGGCCTGGCAAAACGGAGGCACAACTGTCAGCTTCGATCGCGAACTCTTACGTGACATGACTTTAGGCTAGCTACCTATATACATTAATATTGAACTTAATTACGGAACAACTTAATATTCCGGGTTGGGAATATTGGAAACATCAACTTATTATCCCGGGTTGGGGATAATGGAAACAACAACTTAATATTCCGGGTTGGGAATATTGGAAGCAACAACTTGTTATTCCGGGATTGGAATAATGGAACTGATATGTTATCCCGGGTTGGGGATAACGGAGTAAACAAACTATAACCGAACAAACGAATTTATGAAAACCTGTGAACTCACTCATCTTTAATGTTAACACTTGTTTCTTTACATGTTTCTCAGGACGCTAGGAGCTCTAGGTGCACGCACATGCATTGAACAAGACATCATTATAGAGTCTTATTTATTAATATTGTTTTGGGATTTTTCAAGTTGTTTTGGCGTTTGTGTTGGCGCCCGCATCATTACTTATTTATGCTTCCGCTCAAACTTTAAAATTAATGCTCTGCTAAATATTGGTAATTGATATAAAATCTACAAAGAACAATTTTGGAAAACGTATAATCAAATCATATAGAGTCGTTCGACGTACTAGTGTTTCAGATTCTGGTTTGTTCACACGCCTCGCGGTAGAACTCCGCAAGTGGAAATTGAGGGTGTGACATATATCATGTAAAATACAACAAAGATAAACCCTTGAAAGATTGGAGGCCAAATTCAACCGAATTTATGTCGAAATTTTGAAAAAATCATGTTTTTGAAAACCCTCAGGATCGAACTTGTTGGCCATGTTCGGCCGAACTTATTCTAAAACATCACTTTTCAAGTGATTTTTAGCAAGTTCGCCCGAACTTGAGTAGTTTTTGACAAAATTTCAGCTAAGTTCGCTCGAAGTTACACAATTTTTCATTTCTTTTACATCAAGTTCGATCGAACTTGTGTAAATTTCAAAGAAAATTTAAGTAAGTTCGCCCGAACTTACTAGATTTTTATCAAATTCTTGAAGATAAATTCGCCCGAAGTTCTGTTGGATTTGTGTTTCAAGTTCGACCGAACTTTAAGCAAAGTTTTCAAAACAAATCTAGCAAGTTCGACAGAACTTGTTAGAAAATCAGAAAATTCTTCATTTGATATTACAAGTTCGACCGAACTTGTAGTAGTACTAATTGTTTTCAAAGTTTTTTGAAAATTTTCAAATTACACATTTCGTTATTCACAATGGAGGATCAACTAAGAGCTTTTATGTCCGGAGCTAGTTCGTCAAATGCCAATGTGATCAATCAAGTCAAACTTGATAATGAAATGGGAACGACTGTCAAACTGCCCAAGCTGATGAGCATGGACGAGTACGAAGCATAGAAAGAGAAATTTACTTACTGGGTTCAAGACATGCACTTCGCTGGCTAGGTGTCAATTGAAAGAGGCTACACTGTTCCGGTAGATGAACATCAGCAAGTCCTTGAAAAGTACAACTATTCGACAGTACAGAGAGACGAATACATTGCTGAGAAAAAGATGATCAGTCTCATCCAACAGTCTGTCAAAGAAGATATCCTGATTTTGCTACCAGAGTATACTACTGCAAGAGATCTTTGGTTGTCATTACAGAAGAAGTATCAAGGCAGTGCCGAAATGATCAAAAGTAAAAAGGCACTTATTCTGAAAGAGTTTGATATCTTCACCATGTTAAAGAATGAGACCATGAAGCAAATGATAGAACGCTTCTGTCATCTTAAAGTTCAAATGCGAAGACACGGTCTCGAGAAGACAGAACAAGAATACATCGACAAGCTTGCTGACGCACTACCAGATGGTGAATGGACTACTTATTTGATGGTTCTGAAAAATAGTGATACGTGGGATTTCTTCAAGTTGTCAACATTTATCGATAAACTCGAGGGCCATTAAATCGAAATCTTGAAGATTGCAAAGTCAAAGAACGCTAATGTAGTTCAAGACGTTGGGTTGTACTACAAAAGTGGAATGCAAGACAACATTTCAAGTCCGAAAATTGCGACAACATTTAGTGCGAATATGAATGCTTCTCCACAGAACCAGAGTCAATCACAGCCTCATTATGATCAGAGTCCACAGAGTTCGTTCTTAAGCACTGGTTCAAATTCATCTTATCAAAGTCAAGCAAATCAGAATCAACAATCAAATTTTGATTCGAATGTACACAAGTGCAACATCACAGTATATTTGAACAATGTTATTTCGGAACAAGTTTCTAAACAACATATGTCTCTTCTCGCCAATGTTCTGGAGTCATACGAAAGTCTTGTAGCCGGTAAAATTGGAAATCCCGAAATGACGGCAGAAGATTATGACCAAGTGGATGAAGCAGAACTCGAGTTGATGGATATCAAGTGGTGTTTAGCATCAATTATCCGAAGAGTCACAAAGTTTGTTGCTCTCACTAGACGAGATATCGGAAATTCAAGCAACAAGTTGGGCTTCGACAAATCAAAAGTGACGTGCTTCAGATGTCGCCAAAAGGGACATTTTAAGAAAGAGTGCAAGAATCCTGAGGCAACGGGAAATCAGAGTCCTATCGGAGGAGGCAACGAGTATTATAAGAAGTCACTTCAATACAAGCCATTTCCAAAGAAGACTCAGGTTGAAATCCAAGAGAAACCAAATAGCAGCAGCAATGAGAAAGCTATGGTAGCATCAAACGAAGATGATGGTTTCGACTGGAATTCCTACATCGATAAGAATACCGGAGTCGCATTGATGGCTGAGATAGTTGAAGATACTTCCATAGAGGAAGCAGCGGTAGCGGCAGAAGTAGCGGCTGTAGAACAGATTCTACTGGAACAATACTTGCATCAACAACGAGAAGAAGAGGAGTATATCCACATGCAGAAACAAGGAATTTTATCTCCTAACTCGTGTGATAGTTTTGCAGGTCATTTTGATGGAAGCTCTAAAGAACAAGTGGTTGAGGAGAAAACAATTGATGAAGAGATCATCAATGTTACACAAGAAGTGAATGCCGAAAACCTCAAGGACATGGCAGATAAAGCTTTAATGGCAAATCTAACTAAGGTAGGTCCAGAGGTAAATGAAGTTGTCAAAGTACAAATTGTAGAGGTTGAAAAACTTTGTACAAAATGTACTGAACCATGTTCTAAGTGTGCCAAAAAATCAAAAATCATGCTGAAAACAATGTGCCTAATGAACTTTTGAAATATGATTATCGCACAATGAAGGAAGCGTATGATAAAATAAAAAATGATTATGGTAGGCTTGATAGAAATAACATCAAACAACATGATACCATAAGAATGTTATTAGGAACATTAATGGATAAGCAAAAAGCGATTAATATCTATATTAACACCATTGCTGAAACTAAGCAACAACTCCAGGGCATGACAATTGAAACTGAACGTGTTCAACAACTTTTGAAAAGTTACACATGTAATGCATATGTCATTGATCACATCCTTCCGACAATTCCATCGGAAGAGAAACCTAAAAAGAAAATTGGTAAAGAATACAATAATGTTCCTCCACCCCTTTACGAGAAGTATTGTCGCAAATCCGCTGATGGGATGGATAAGGCACTCAACATTGAGTTGTTATCTGAAAAGAAAACTGAGTTGCCAGAGAACATTGATGTAATCTATACTAAAACAGATGATGACAATGTTGTGGTTAAAAAAGTTGTTGAAAATGTTTTGAACGATTCTGATAAAGGCAGCTTTAAAAGCGCCGACTCGAGCTCAAAGAATTCAGATTCACAGTCCGAAGATGACGATACATCATCGTAGAATGATCTATGTGATGATCTTAATGTTGTCATGTACAAGATTAAGGAATCTGATAGATTATACTTTGATGACAGTTTTCCGATTCAGAATGTGAAGGAAGAATTATTAGACAAATTCTTTAAACTTGTGGAAGTCACATCAGATGATCTGGAGATCAATGAAAAGAAATTCTATTCCAAACCTAAAAGAAACAACTACCGAAAGAATGGTGGTGATCATCCAGAAAACCAGAGAGCTGGGTTGGGATTAGGGGAATCAGATGAACCTAAAAGGATACCGTCACCATTTCATGAATACAAGAATAAAAACATGAATTTTGTATATGGGACGAACACGGTTCATGAGGAAAGTTTGATCGGGAAACAATCAAACGATGAGTTTAAGAAACAAAAAGAACTTCGAGATAAAGCCAAATTGCAAGTGGTGCCAAAACAACAAAGAATTTGTTTGGCAGACTTCGGGCAACTAAGGACTTGCAAAAATCCTCTTATGTTACTACCAAGCAGCTCCCGGCCTATTTCGCGTTGTCACCTGTAACTTGATCTCTTGAAAATACGTCAGTTTTCACTGATAAATACTAATAACCAACACATTTCGTAAATATTTCCATAAATGGTTTTAGGTGCACTTGGCACATGTTATAAACAACCTGGGATAGTTCAAAATGAACTTGTTTACAGTTTACATGTTTGTCAATACATATGGGGTCCGGTGCAGAAACCGAATAACCTGATTAACCGACACGCCACTTAAATAATCCACCAATGGGATGCAATATTTTATTAGGATTAGCATCTGTCAGGTGTATGCCTTCACCCCGCGCTTAAGGTCTGGCCATTAGTAACTTAAATGAGCCAAGGATATCCCAGACACGGTCGAGTTAACCCCCAATGTTTAAGTTATCAAACATAACAGAATAAAACGGGTTATGAAGATTTAGTAACTCACTATCCGATAACATGATCCCATACCCGATCAAGCGGTATTATTATACCGTATCCCAAGCCCGTATAGGGAAAATAGGCTAAAAGTATTTACCAGAGCAAATTCTTCAATAAAATTAATATCTCAGCCGTAATCAAAAAGTAAGCTTAGTTTATAATCTACCGGAAGACTTTAGTCTGGAATGATGGTATTATTAACCAATTAGAATACTGGCGGGTCCTATCTACATCATAGACTCGGACTGGCTAGCTTAAAAGATATTTACGGTACTATACGCAAGATAAAGCGGTGACCGGAATAGAATGTAGTTTAAACCCGACAAGTACTAAGACTTGTTTAATATGGGTAAACATATTACATTCTGGATTTTGATATAAAAATGATAAGGTTAAGCCCGTTTCGGTTAAACTAGTCACGTAGGCTTAACCGTACGAATTTAAGCGAAACCGGGTAACCGGATGATTCGTATACAAGTTCCATATGCCATTATATTTAAAACATGTTTTAATATCAGTAAGATGTTAACAATTCAGCCCGTTATGGTTTTAAACTCAAATTATGCCTCAAAAGGGCAATTTCATCATTTTACAACGTAATAAATGAGTTTATATGTAAACTGATGTTATGATGATAAACATTCAGTAAAAGTAATTATATTATGATTTTAAATCATTAGGATATCAAATATATGTGCGGTTATAGTTTAAGACCAAACTATGTCCCGAAGGGCATTTTGGTCAATTCACATATAATTCGATAACTTATTTGGGAATCTGAGTTTAGGACATGTACCTACTGTTAATATATTTTGAAACCATATTATGCGCCGAAACGTCAATTAAGTCGCTAAATGACGATTTAAATGTTTGTTTGAGTGAAACTGATGTTGTGACCAGGTTTGTATGGCCAAAAAATGTTAATTTATATATTACATCAGCATGTATAAGGTTTGGTCCATTAAAATGTTTGAAACCCATTTAAAGTGCCGAAAGGGCAATATCGTCATTTAAGAACATAATACGCGAGCTAGAGCTTAAACTCAGTTTGCAATCTGAATTAACATCCCAAATAATCCTAATAATGATAATAGATCAGTAGGTAAAGAGTTTTTGATGTCAAGATTGTGTTTAAACCATTTTATACGCCTAAAGGGGGATTTGGTCACTTTAAACATATTAATATGTTAAATAATTAAAACTTAGTTTATGACCAGATTCTTAATATCAAAATAAGTTCATTGACTCAACAAATCAGTTTTCAACTCATATATATGCTTGTTTATAGTGAAAACTTCATTTTTTATATATTAAGGGCCTTTTTGAAAAAATTGGCATATTTAACGGATACTTGTATAAAAGCTCGGATTGCTACATGACCATGTCCTATAACTCCAGTGGGTTATAGTAACATATAACATGATCACAAAGCAACTTAGAATCAGTAGCTAAGATTGCTAAACCGGGTCAGAATCGAAAGTCAAAGTAGGAGTCAACTTCTACGACTTTCGGTTGCGAACCGACCTTAGACCTGGACTTGACGGGTCGAACATGCTTATACAGGTTCTAAGTACTTATTACCAAGTAATTAAAGTGTTGGAACTGATTTTATAGCCTCTACATTGCTAAATATGATTTTATTTCAAAACTGACCCGTTGACTTTTATTTATCATAACTTTGACCCGTCAATTGACCAAGAAAATGTGGTAATCATGAGGTGCCCTTTTAAGGGATTAATACCTAACTAATTACGATCATTTAGCCATGTTCGTTACGAACATTGGCTGGACGTAATGGTCTTAGCCGAAAGTCAAAGCGTTTTTACTCAACGCTTTGACTTTGGCTTAAAGCCTAATAAAACTTAAAGAGGGGAGTTAAGGACATTTACACAATGTCCTAGTACGAAAATATAACTGACGGGAGAGCTCCTTGTGGCCAGGAAACTCCAGATGAGGAGTAGAGGAGATAATGAGAGAATGAGCAAGGAATGGAGTTGAAGTTCACTCCTATTTATACTCAAGGATCAAGACTCAGGCCATGCCAAGTGTTAGCAGGAGTTATGAGGTGTTAACAAGTGTTTTAGGACGTGTTAGAAGCAGGGAGAGTAGTGGCAACTCGAGCTAAGTGGCAGGGCAGGGAAGCTGCCAAGTTGCTGTTGCTGGCACCTCCTTGCGGACGTATGGCTTTGGCCTTGCGGTCCGCAAGGCCTTCAAAGCACGTGACAAATTCAGGTGGTCACGGACCGTAACCATACAGGCTTGCGGTCCGTAACCGCCTTCCAAAAGTTGAAAAATCCTCCTTTTTCCACATTTAGTCCTTTAACTTTTATCGACCGTCTTTCAGAGGTTATATTTTAACATAACGACGCTTTTAAGCCTTCTCGGCCAACGTGTGGCAAGCGAGGATAAACGAAACATGTTTCGGACTTTTACAGGATGGGCTTTTACGATGTGTTACATCCTCACACCTTTAAAAGAAATCTCGACCTCGAGATTTAATCAAACAAATGGGGTTACTTTTGTCGCATAGTGGACTCGACCTCCCAAGTATACTCAGGACCTCGACGGGCACCCCATTTAACCTTTACAATAGGCACATGCTTTCTGTGAAGCTTCTTGACTTGTCGATCCTCGACCGCTATTGGTTTTTCAACGAAACGCAAGTTTTCGTAGATTTGCACATCTTCGTGCGACATTGCTAACGACTCATCGGCTAGGCACTTCTTCAAATTTGAAATGTGGAATATATCATGGATTTCGCTTAGCTTTTCGGGTAACTTGAGCTTATATGCTACAGATCCGACTCGTTCGGTTATCTCGAACAACCCTATTTATCTTGGGCTCAACTTGCCCTTTTTACCGAATCTCATGACGCCTTTCCAAGGCGACACCTTAAATAATACTTTGTCCCCAATTTGGAACTGAAGAGGTTTGCGCCTCTTATCCTCGTAGCTTTTCTGCCTATCTCGGGCAGCTTTGAGACGATCGCGAATTTGTATAATCTTATCTGTTGTCTCTAAGACAATCTCGGGTCCTGATAGTTGGGCCTCCCCAACTTCTGCCCAACAAACGGGCGTTCAACACTTTCTCCCATACAAGGCCTCAAAAGGTGCGGCCTTGATGCTTGTATGATAACTGTTATTATAGGAGAATTCAATCAAAGGGAGGTGGTCATCCCAACTACCACCTAAGTCGATCACACATGCACGTAGCATGTCTTCCAATGTTTGAATAGTACGCTCACTCTGTCCGCCAGTCTGCGGATGATAAGCCGTACTAAAGTTCAATCGGGTGCCTAAAGATTGCTGGAAGCTTTTCAGAAATGAGAGGTGTATCTTGTATCTCTATCAGATACAATAGACACCGGTACTCCATGTAGGGACACGATCTAGTCCACGTACATCTTGGCCAATTTGTCCGAGCTAAAAGTCTCTTTGAATGGCAGGAAATGTGCTGACTTAGTCAACCTATCAACAATGACCCAAATTGTATCATTACCACGTTTGGTCTTTGGTAACTTGGTAATCAGATCCATAGTTACCATTCCTATTTCCAAGTGGGAATTTCGAGTTGTTGTAGAAGTCCTGACGGTTTCTGATGTTCGGCTTTAACTTGCGAACATGTAAAGCACTTAGCTACATAGGTGGCTATGAACTTCTTCAAACCCATCCACCAATAATTAGATTTCATGTCTTGGTACATCTTATCACCTCCTGGGTGAATAGAGTACTTAGTGTTATGTGCTTTCTGAAGGATCAAATCTCTATGTCCTCAAAAAACAGGAACCCAAATTCGTCCATTAAATCTAAGGATTACATCACTTCAGGTGTTAACTGTTCAATAGTTCCACCTAATCCCTCATTCGCAATATTAGCCTCCATCATGGCTTGCTTTTGTGTATCAAGCAGCTTTTCATTCAAGCTGTTTCTGACTTCTATGCTCTTGGCGTTAATCCTTAAAGGCTTAACCCTATCCTTGCCCCTAAGCGCAGCAGCGACTACATTCGCTCTGCCGGGATGATATGGGATTTCACAATCATAATCATTGAGGGTTTCCATCCAACGACGTTGGCGCATATTCATATCTTTCTGATTGAATAGATGTTGGAGACTTTTGTGATCAGTGTATATAATACACTTAGTTCCATATAAATAATGCCGCCAAAGTTTAAGTGCAAATACAACGGCACCCAACTCCAAGTCGTGGGTGGTGTAATTCTTTTCATGCACTTTGAGTTGTCGTGATGCGTAGGCGATCACTTTACCTTTTTGCATAAGCACACATCCCATACCAGTGTGTGATGCATCGCAATAAACGACGAACTCCTCAATACCTTCAGGTAAGGTTAAGACTAGAGCATTGCTTAGCTTTTGCTTTAGAGTCTCGAAAGATTCGTGTTATTTTGTCCCCCAGTCAAACTTGATATTTTTGCGGGTCAAAGCGGTCAAAGGAGTCGCTATTCGAGAGAAATTCTCAATGAACCTTTGATAGTAACCAGCCAGTCCTAGGAAACTGCGGTCTTCAGAAGGTGTCTTTGGTGCTTCCCAATTCATTATTGCTTCAATTTTAGCGGGATCAACTTGGATACCGTGTTCGCTAACCACATGTCCAAGGAATTGGACTTCGCGAAGCCAAAATTCGCACTTAGAGAATTTTGCATACAATTTCTCCTTTTGTAATAACTCTAAAATGCACCTTAAATGTTTCTCGTGATCAGATTGATTACGAGAATAGATAAGTATGTCGTCAATGAAGACAATGACAAACTTATCTAAGTAAGGCTTGCAGACTCTATACATGAGATCCATGAATGCTGCGGGTGCATTAGTGAGCCCAAAAGCCATCACTAAAAATTCGTAATGTCCGTATCTCGTTATAAAAGTAGTCTTTGGAACATCTTCACTTCTGACCTTTAGTTGATGATAACCAGATCTTAAATCTATCTTGGAAAAATAACTTGCTCCTTGAAGCTGATCGAACAAATCATCGATCCTGGGTAAAGGATAACGATTCTTGATCGTTATTTTATTGAGCTCACGGTAATCGATGCACATACGCATTGAACCGTCCTTCTTTTTGACAAACAAAATCGGAGCTCCTCATGGTGATGAACTAGGCTGTATGAAGCCTTTCTCAAGAAGTTCATCAAGCTGAGTTCTCAATTCTTTCATTTCTGTGGGTGCTAGACGATAGGTGCTCTCGCAATAGCTGCAGATCCAGGTAGGATGCGATCCTAAACTCTACTTATCTATCATGGGGTAGACTGGGTAATTCCTCAGGAAAGACATCTGGGTAATCCGAAATAACGGGTATATCTTCAATCTTTGGCTTAGGTTCATCGATGGTTACTTGTGCCATATAGATGACACAACCTCTCTTCATACACCAGGGGGCCTTAAGCATAGCAACTTTTTCTGGAAACCCATAGTATATATGTCCAAAGATGGTGAGGACATCACCAGATGGGGTTTTAATTTCGATTAGTTTCTTATCACAGGCAATGCGGGCTTGGTTATGGGATAACCAATCCATGCCGAAGACTACATCGAACCCCGCCAATTTCATTGGCAGAAGAGAGATAGGGATCAAATGATTCTTGATGGATATAAAGCATCCATCCAGAATGGAAGAAGCGGTTTCAACAGTTCCGTCGGCAAGTTCTACCTCATATGTTATGTCTAGAGTTCTTACGGGTAAGTTTAATAGTTTGCTAAACTTATGGTCAACAAACGACTTATCAGCCCCCGAATCAAATAGAACTCTAGAAAAGGTGTTGTTGATGAGGAAGTACCTATTATGACGTTATCATTGACAGCTTCTCGGGCGTTCATTTGAAAAGCCCGAGCGTTACTCGTCTTAGCTCCACCAGACTTTGCATTATCATCTTTTGCATTCTTGGAGCAGTTAGTCTTTATGTGGCCTTTCTCACCACATTTGAAGCAAGTCGCATCCTTGATATCCCTGCATTCCAGGGTTTTGTGTCCCTTCTTCTTACATATACCACAAGGTTTAGCTTGTGGATCAAATCTGTCCATCGTGTCGTTTCTTGCAGATCTCGCAATCAGGTCTATCCTCAGACCTACTCTGATTCTTATGGGATCCAAACTTTCCCTTCTTTTTAAACCTTTGGGAGTTTTCATTTTCCCTTTTACTTTTTCCCTCAGTCTCCCTTCGGGCCGACATCTGCCTCACATAATCTTGAGTGAGGGAAAGAGCTAGTTCAACCGAAAATTTATAGTTATTAGGCCGAACAGCCTTAACCAAAATCCTGATCTCCGGAGCCAAAGCATTAATAAAATGCGCAATGCGCTTAGGTTCTGGAGTTACTAAATATGGCACTAGCCTGGAGTATGAGTCGAACTCGGTAACGAACTTTCGACAATCAAGGTTCCTCATCGTGAGAGCAAGGAGATCCATATCAATCTTTTCCACCTAATGTGGTGGGCAGTACGTGTCCTTGACTAGGTCCACAAATTGGGACCATCCCAAATATACAAGTGGACCTTTCCTGATCATTGCATTAAGGCCTTCCACCTTAGGGCGCTACCCTTAAAAGACCGTGATACAAATTTTACAATATCTTTATCAGAGCAGCCACTGATATCCACCACTGTCTCGATCTCATCGAGCCATCTCAGGGTCTCAATAGTCCCCTTTTCTCCATTGAAGTCTCATGGCTTGCCTGAGACAAAATACTTATACGAGCAGCCGTCCTTGGAGGTATTAGTTTTGTCAAGGACTTCCTTTTTCTTAGCCTCATTCCTCACGCTTGAGGAATGTACGGAACCCTCTTTCTTATCGGATGCGAGAGGTTTTGAGAGGGTTTTGATATAGACTTAGAGTGCGAAGCACTCGACCTATTAACTTTCTCAAAGGCTTTTTCCATAGCCTTACCCACGGCTGCTTCAATGCGAGCCTGGAAGTCATCTTCGTTAATAACTATATTCGCTTTGTCTTGATTGTCATTGTTGTGGTGACTGCTTGCACTGTCAGAGTGAGCCATTATTGCTTCGATACTATATGGTGGAATATGTAATTTATGTATTAGCCATGGTATAATTAAACCATTTAGGCTTTGGCACTACAAATGTAGGCTTTTCATATATCCTAGGTCTCAAAAAGAACCATCATAGGTATTCATAGATTTCGACATAGTCCATGATTTTTAGACAGTGGATCATAATGTCGCATCTGGCATTGTCAAATGGACAATTTAAGATAGCTCGAGAGCTTGTCACAAGGACTAAAGATGTGGCACAAAAGGCGTTTGTCACGTAGACAAACAAGATTTGAACAGAGAGTCAAAGACTACAACTGTTACTGTCACAATTGGACATGCTATAGATGGCCCGTAGGCACTACATCACCAGTGGATGATATATTACAACTCGTAGGTACTACACCTCTAATGGGTGTTAAATGTTTATCATCATAATGATGATGTTCGTTTCGATCACAACGATCGTTTAGACTTACAATATTTGAATCAAAGTTCAAACATTTCGATGGCTAGTGTGGTTCCTCGCGTCACACTGCCAGGAGTATAAATATTACTTGAATATTAACATAGAATAATGTCTTAAAATGGTTCAACAGGTTAGCCATGATCGCATTGACCATAGAGGCTTGGAGGTTTGAACATAGTTACTACCTCTAGATAGAAGGGATGATCTTTCTTAACTATCATGGTAGAAGATTATTCCATCTTAACTACCATTTATTTTGCCAATTAATGTGACCTAATCACTTGGCATGTGTGAACCATTAAGAAGATCTTTTGGAATTTATAGCGGAGTGATAAAATCGAATTAAAATCGAGACGCTCGTATGAACAAAGGAAGCAACAAGAATGCATATTAAAGCAAAATTTTCGAAATTTCATTATAAGATAGGGATTACATATTTGCCTTCAAAGAGGTCTTTTGATACTAAATTTTTGTCCGCGCAGGGACTACATAAGAAAACATACCCACGCAGGGGCTAAAATGGAAATACAATGTCCTCACAGGGACTTTTGGAAAATAAAACATAATTAAAATATACTATTCATCCTTCTTCCCTTTTATAACTTTACAAGTTTCTTGAAAAATTTGGTTGTTTTCTTCACTGACTTCTTAACTTCCTGCTGCATTTCCTTGACTCGATCTAAGGCCTCATTGAGAGCCTCGAGTGGTACTTGCGGTTGGGGTTGAGGCTAAGGTGGAGGTGGTAGTTGAGGCATACCCGGGTGTGGAGATCCATAAGGCGGATATCCAGCAGCCGCATAAGAAGAGAAAGGAGGTGGGTAGTTCTGATAGGGAGATGGGTAAAGAGCATTATACATCCCTGCCTCAAGGTATGGGTCATATGTAGGAGCAGTAAAATCAGCACCATATCCAGATAGATCTGGATAGGTGGGATTCGGGTTACCTAAACCCGATGGTGATGGCTGAACTGCGGTTGGGGCATCGGATCAGCAGCAAGTTGTGGGTTGGAACCGCCACAAGTGAAGTATTTGAGGGTCCACCCATTTGTGGGTCCTCGGGATGACAGGGTAAGATGGTGGCAAAGGTGGTAGCGAGCCCGACCTTTGACCTGCACGCACTGACATGCGTGCACCACGCCTCTGACGTGGTTGTGATGATTCTGGTGGTGGTTGAGGTTGTTCCACCAGTTGCATAGGTTCAGCCTCGATTTGAGGATGTGGTGATGGTTCATGTGGGATGGAGTGCTATGATAGGAAGGGGTATAGTAAAAGTTGTAGTATCCCACCTTTGTTGGAACTCGTGGGACCTTGAAAAGGCGATCCCGCGATTGAGTTAGAGCCACTGGACAACTCGATTGGGTGTTCATATGATCCTGTTGGGAGTTCCTCAGGATCTGAATCTTCCTCCATATGCATAGGTGAATCGACTGGAGGAGTCTCTAGCGATGGTTGTACGTGGTCAATAGGTTAAGTTTAAGAATTCGTAGTGTGATTGGGAATGGCAATGGTGGGAGTGGTGCGAATGTGTGTGGTGGAATGTGTGAGTGGGATTGGGGTGGCGAGTATTTATGGGATATGGAATATCGATAGGTTCCCATTCCGAGGAAGAAGAATCGCCCGATCCTTCGTAAGGGTTGTAATTATGTATATTAGATGCTCCAGCTACGGACGGTCTAAAAGATGGTCTGTCATGGAAGGTCCACCCCTCATGGGACCTTTGCCTTTACCTCTGCGTCTGAATTTCGGTGGTATGTTCCAGCTCCAAAAACAAGTTAAAACGAAAGCAAATAATGATAATAAATAAAACAATGTAAATGAGTAATCCTAGGTCAAAGCCTAGACTCGAGAGTCTAAGGAATGTGCTATAGTGTATTTTCAAGATTAAACACAAAAGGCTAGTGTTTAATTCACTCGAACGTTGGCTCTGATACCAACCTGTCACACCCCGATTTCCACGTGTAACCCGGTGGGCCCGGTTGGGGGATATCGTGACGAAGTTGATAACATCATAACCAATCAAAACACAGCACAGCGGAAGTCTTGGATTTAAATTACTATTACAAACCGAGTGTTCAAAGTTCAAAAATAAATTACAAGGCTTGTAATGAAAGATCCACAGGCGGATCGAAATAAATATATACAAAGTATTTGTTCGACAGACTTCGGGCAAGTAAGGACTTGCAAAAATCCTCTTATGTTACTACCAAGCAGCTCCCGACCTATTTCGCGTTGTCACCTGTAACTTGATCTTTTGAAAATACGCCAGTTTTCACTGGTAAATTCTAATAACCGACACATTTTGAAAATATTTCTGAATATGGTTTTAGGTGCACTTGGCATATTTTATAAATAACTTGGAATAGTTCAAAATGACCTTGTTTACAGTTTTACATGTTTGTCAATACATATGGCATCCGGTGCAGAAGCCAAATAACCTGATTAACCGACACACCACTTAAATAATCCACCAATGGAATTTAATATTTTATTAGCTTTAGCATCTGTCAGGTGTATGCCTACACCCCGCGCTTAAGGTCGTGGCCATTAGTAACTTAAATGAGCCAAGGATATCCCAGACACGGTCGAGTTAACCCCCAATGTTTAAGTTATCAAACATAACAGAATAAAACGGGTTATGAAGATTTAGTAAATCATAATCCGATAACATGATCCCATACCCGACCAAGCGTTATTATTATACCGTATCCCAAGCCCGTATACGGAAACTAGGCTAAAAGTATTTACCAGAGCAAATTCTTCAATAAGATTAATATCTCAGCCGATAATCAAAAAGTAAGCTTAGTTGACAATCTAACGGAAGGCTTTAGTCTAGAATGATGGTATTATTAACCAATTAGAAAACTAACGGGTCCTATCTACATCATAGATTCGGACCAGCTAGCTTAAAAGATATTTACTATACTATACGCTAGATTAAGCTGTGACCGGAATAGAATGTAGTTTAAACTCGACAAGTACTAAGACTTGTTTAATATGGGTAAACATATTACATTATGGATTTTGATATAAAAATGATAAGGTTAAACCCGTTTCGGTTAAACTACGTAACCTAGTCACGTAGGCTTAACCATACGCATTTAAGCGAAACTGGTAACCGGATGAGTCGTATACAAGTTCCATATGCCTTTATATTTAAAACGTGTTTTAATGTCAGTAAGATGTCAACAATTCAGCCCGTTATGGTTTTAAACTCAAATTATATATCAAAAGGGCAATTTTGTCATTTTACAATGTAATAAATGAGTTTATATGTAAACTGATGTTATGATGATAAACGTTCTGTAAAAGTAATTATTTTATGATTTTATATCATTAGGATATCAAATATATGTGTGGTTATAGTTTAAGACCAAACTATGTCCCGAAGGGCATTTTAGTCAATTCACATATAATTCGATAGCTTATTTAGGAATCTGAGTTTAGGACATGTACCTAATATTAATATATTAAAAATATGTTTTGAAATCAATAGGTATCAAGTCTTGATGCTCTAATACGACTTTAAACCATATTATGAACCGAAACGGCAATGAAGTCGCGAAATGACGATTTAAATGTTTGTTTGAGTGAAACTGATGTTGTGACCAGGTTGGATGACCAAAATATGTTAATTTATATATTACATCAGTATGTATAAGGTTTTGGTCCATTAAAATGTTTGAAACAGATTTGAAGTGCCGAAAGGGCAATATCGTCATTTAAGAACATAATATGCGAGCTAAAGCTTAAACTCAGTTTTCAATCTAAATTAACATCCCAAGTAATCCTAATAATTATAAAACATCAGTAGGTAAAGAGTTTTTGATGTCAAGATTGTGTTTAAACCATTTTCCACGCCTAAAGGGCGATTTGGTCACTTTAAACATATTAATATGTTAAATAATTAAAACTTAGTTTATGACTAGATTGTTAATATCAAAATAAGTTCATTAACTCAACAAATCAGTTTTCAACTCATATATATGCTTGTTTACAGTTAAAACTTCATTTTTATATATTAAGGGCCATTTTGCAAAAATTGGCATATTTAACGGATACTTGTATAAAAGCTCGGATTACTACATGACCATGTCCTATAACTCCAGAGGGTTATAGTAACATATAACATGATCACAAAGCAACTTAGAATCAGTAGCTAAGGTTACTAAATCGGGTCAGAATTGAAAGTCAACACAGGAGTCAACTTCTACGACTTTCGGTTACGAACCGACCTTAGACCTGGACTTGACGGGCCAAACATGCTTATACACGTTCTAATACTTATTACCAAGTTATTAAAGTGTTGGAACTGATTTTATAGCATCTACATTGCTAAATATGATTTTATTTCAAAACTGACTCGTTGACTTTTATTTATCATAATTTTGACCGGTCAATTGACCAAGCAAAGGTTGTAATCAGGAGGTGCCCTTTTAATTGATTAATACCTACCTAATTAAGATCACGTAGCCACGTTCGTTATGGACATTTGGCTATTCCGTAATGGTCTTAGCTGAAAATCAAAGCGTTTTTACGTCAACGCTTTGACTTTGGCTTAAAGCCTAATAAAACTTAAAGAGGGGAGTTAAGGACACTTGCACAATGTCCTAGTACGAAAATATAACTGATTGGAGAGCTCCTTGAGGCCAGGAACCTCCAGATGAGGAGTAGAGGAGATGATGAGAGAATGAGCAAGAATTGGAGTTGGAGTTCACTCTTATTTATACTCAAGGATCAAGACTCAGGCCATGCCAAGTGTTAGCAGGAGTCATGAGGTGTTAACAAGTGTTTTAGGACGTGTTAGAAGCAGGGAGAGTAGTGGCAACTCGAGCTAAGTGGCAGGGCAGGGAAGCTGCCAAGTTGCTGTTGCTGGTACCTCCTTGTGGACCGTATGGCTTTGGCCTTGCGGTCCGCAAGGCCTTCAAAGCGCGTTACAAATTCAGGTGGTTGCGGACCGTAACCATACAGGCTGTGGTCCGTAATGGCCTTCCAAAAGTTGAAAAATCCTATTTTTCCACATTTAGTACTTTAACGTTTATCGACCGTCGTTCAGAGGTTATATTTTAACATAACGACGCTTTTAGTCCATCTCGACCAACGTGTGGCAAGTGAGGATCAACGGAACAACTATCGGACTTTTACGGGACGGGCTTTTATGAGGTGTTACACTGCCTATCACACAGCCTCGTAGGTAACCACCTATACTGTACAACATGCATACTGTAATACTTTACACTTTTATGACTTCAACATTCTATTACTTCAAAACTGTACAATATATTTTTAGCAAAATCATTTAATAGCTTATCATGTTTTAAACAAAACATCATCACTTTACTTGGAAAATATTGTAAATTTGCACACCACCCCAAAATGGTAAAGTACAAGGGGTGTTGAAACTCACCTGATCGTGGTTAACTACTATGTGTTAGAGTGCCTAGGTTAATATAAGCATCACACAATTTACATGAAAGTTAATGTTGGAACGTTTGAGACCATTCATACCAGATAATCAAAGACGAGGGGATTTCGTGTAAGTGTGGGAAAGTTATAAGTCAAGGGACTAGCATTGTAATTACTTTAAAGTTGTTTTGAACATTTAGACCCGGTGGTGTACCTGCAAGAACACGTTGGCTTAGTTATTAGGTATGCTAATGCATCATATCCGTCACCTATATATGTGTCAACTGTGATCGAATTTCAGGTTAGATGTGTATGTGCTCATATCTAGAAAACGTGTAATTAGGAACTTGAAATTGTTCATTCCACTATCCTTTTGGTTATATCAATTCATTATATGTTTATTGTTATAGATTCACGTGGTTTACATTCGGTTTTCATCCGGTATCTACCATTTTCTTTGATTATACATTCACAAACACCTAATCACTAGGTGTATAAGCTTGTAATTGATCACCATCACTGTAGATCCAGTGATTTGGGACATATAATTAGGTATAAGAGCCTTTAAGCTCTTGATCTATTTGGTTATATACTATTTTCTTATGTTTTTGGGCTTTTACAAAATTTTCAAAACTTTTTTGTCAAATCCATGGTGAAATTGTTTGAATTTGTGTTTGAATTGATTGGGATTGATTAGTATGTGATATGGAAGAGTTTGTGTGGTTTTAAAATCATTTGGAAGTATTTAAGATCTAATCAAGATGTTTTTTGTGTGTTTTGGGGGTTCTTAGACATTATATGGGCGAAATTGTTCTTGATCTAGCGTATTTAGCTTGTGTTTGGCATATTTGTTATTTTAGTTCATAGACTCGGCGTTTTTATAGGTGTATTTGTTTGAGGTTTCGGCATATTGATCAAAGGTGACTTAGGGGTCAGTGATTTAGTCCTATGTGACTTTATCATAGCGTGTTAAAACCAGTCTAAACACTGATACAAGATAAATTCTATTACAATGGGAAACCAGCCCATACAGATGTTTTGTCTTCTTCATCAGACCTTTGACTTCAACAAACTTTAGCCTTCAACAAATGTTATTTCTTCTTGAACAGTAGTTCCAAGGCTTGATTTGATGTTTGCTTTGTCTTCAACAGATGCTGTGATTTAGGTTTCAAGATTTACTATCTTTGGGGAGAGAATTGCATCATCAAGTGTTTATTTCTTGATCTTTGTGTCATCTTTTGGCTTTTGCATATCATCTTTTCTTTTATAGGTCTAGCAGTTTCATATAATAGTTGCATGCTAGGTTGAGTGCTTTGTTCTTCTAACTATTAGATGGTTTGGTAGCATATGTAGTAACCATAGGAGTATAGTTATGATTTGACTAGGTTTAAGTGTTCTACCAACCTTCATAGATGTGAAGTGAGAGGTTGTCAGTTTGAGTGATTAGATTACCAGGGCCAGATACTTCGTGAGAAGATCCCCTAGTTTACCTTTCTCTGTTTGCTAGCTGAGTTTGATCATAGTTCCTTAGTTCCCCTAGACTTTCGCACTGTGAGGTAGATCGTCAATTAGGGCGCTTCGTTATTATAGTAGGAAAGCCGTGAGGGAATCCTTTAAAACGATAGTTTAGCGATTTTAGGGTTCAATAGGTTTCTTCTCGAGAAGTGTCAAGGGTCCTTTAGGTTTAGTATTTTAAGATCCCGGTTCCACAATAGTTCCATAACTGATAGAACGTGTCAATCATGTGTAGGAGTCTGACCTAGGTAGTGTGTATTCCATCATCTGATCTCATCCTCGTTTAATTCGAGTCTTGTCAGTAATCTAGTTAAGTTTAGTTAGTTCGTTAGATTGTTAGTAACCCCCCTGAAAACATAAAAACAACTAAGTCGAGTTAGTGATAGATAAGTTAATTGAGTGTAGTAAACGTAATCAGTAAAGTCTCGTGGGTTCGATACTCGGACTCACTTGAGCTTTACTACAATGACCGGTACACTTTCTGGTTATGTTGTCTAGGTTTTAGAGAGTCTTAGTTATAAATTTAAACTTAAAGTGTCTAGTTAGGGTTAAATTAGTTAGTTTAATTAGACCGCTTTAGGGCACATAAAGTTTTTGACGCTGCTTCCGAGGACTCTTGGCGATTGCATTATTAGTTTTGATTAGTCTTATTTGCTAAATTTGTGCTTTGTGTGTTTTTATTTTGAGGCCTTCTGTTTTTAGAGCCTGTCTCACTTTCTTGTGTTTGTATTGCAGTTTATGCCACATACACGTTCGTGGCAACCTCCTGCAAAGCCACCAGCGGATCAATTTGCACTCGCTGTTTTCAAATCCAACGTAAGTACTTCTTCTTCAGTTTCTTCGTTTTCTACTCCACAATCTAAATCACCCGCTTTTGGTTTCACTCCCAATTCCCCACCACATAATTCACCACCCCCTAGTCCAAAACCCACTCTAAACCAAATGGCCGATCGTAGGACCATTCACCAACATTCCACTCGGGGCTTCATGGGAGTGAACTCCCCAATCACCATTCCGCGCATTCACTATGAAAATTCTTGGCAAATCCTTTCATACATCATGACCTTGATCGCTAATTCGTGTTAATCATGATGATGAACACGTCCTAGCCCACATTGCTCACTTAACCCGCATTTGCAGCACCTTCAAGCTTCAAGGTGCCAATGATGATGCCATTTTCCTTCGGTTGTTCCCATCCACTTTAGCTGGATGATCCGCCACTTGGCTCGATTCCCAGTCTGCTGGTACGTTTACCACATGGGTAGCACTCCGTAAAGGATTTCTGAATTAATATGTCCCACCTGCTAAAGCATCTAGGCTTCAAGACCAAATCCATTCGTTCTGGAACCTGACGAGCCTCATTATCTTGCGTGGGAATGTTTCCAAAACCAACTTGCCCGAAGTTCTTAGCATGGCCTATCCTAGGGTACTAAACGGGTCGTGTTCGTGAGTTCAACCCGACCGAACCAAAATTTTACACGAACCCGAACTCGATCCGAACCCGAAAATCGTATCATACATATGAACCCGAACACGACCCAAAGTTTCGTGGGTTGACTCGAACACGACCTGTTTAACCCAATTTTTTTTCTAAAGTTAATATATGAAAATTAAAGAAATTTTGGATTTTCAAAACAATATATTAATGGTTTTTTTTAGAAATCTTTTTGTTGAATTTTCAGAAAGTAATTTCAAGTTTTGTTTTAGTTGGTGATGTGTGCAAGGGAAACCTTTGCACTTTTAAATTTCAAACAGATGTTCCCTGCAGACGGTGAAAGTGGGTCAAATTTGCAGTGAATCCAAAACTTTGTTTGCTTTTGATTTGGTACTTTCTTCCACTATATCATCCCTTTGGCAATGGTCTTTTGCGTTGAGTAGTTTTTGAACTATCTTAAACAGTTGTTTGACCATTTCTAGTGAGTTGATCATATCCATGAGGATTCCTGCTTATTCGTGGCTTATGGGGCATGGGCACAAACTCATTGTACCTATAGGGCATTCTGTTACAAGGCGGTTTCCCACAACCTTTGAGATATATGTTAATGAAGGGGCAACAGTGGTTTGATCTTCTCTGTAAACATGTCTTTGGTTTAATGCCCTTGTAACAGGTGTTTGGACAAACTCAAATGTTTTAGGCGCTGGTTGTGGTTCCCTTATGATAGGACCATAGGACCGACTTCCTTTTTTTATATGTAATTTCCTTTTTGACTTATTTCTGTTGATGTTATAAGTTTTTAAGAAAAGGCACTGTTGAGTCAGGTGGTTGGTTTTCCCACAAATTGAACATTTAGGTTTTTAATTAACAAATATTGTTTCCTCTATTGATATCATAGATTTTAATTTGAAACAACTTTTAGTCATATGATTTGTTTTCTAACAAAATTCACAAAACATACTTGCAACCTTATCTTTCTTATCACTTTTCTCTTTTTTTTTACAACAGATGTGTGATCTTCTATTTTAGAGTTAGTGATAGGAATGATTTTCACCTTTGGTGCTTTCGCACCAATAGGTGATGTGAAATCCATAGGTTTGAAATTTTCAAGTACATCACATTCATCAGACCATGTTGGTTTGAATTCATATTATTTTTTTCAGTTTGAAGTGAAGGTTGTGGTTTTTTAAGAGTGATCATTTTACCACTTGAAGCTGTGATCTTGATTTCTTCCCCATTTGAGTTGGTTGGTTTTACTTCAACCATTTGGGATTCAATGTGAGTGTTGTTTGTGAAAGATTAGACATTATCATGTTTTCTAAACCCAACTCCAAACTTCACATTTCTTTTGATTTGTTTTTCAAGAAGCATTTCATAACTAATACATGATTCTACCCATTTTTCACATGTGATTTGGGTAGATTCCAGCTCCTTTTTGCAACTTTGATAATTCTCATCATAATTTGGAGTTGGTCCTTGGTTATGGTTGCTTCATGTTTAAGACTGTTGATTTCTTGGTCCTTTTTAGTTTTTAAAATCTCTTTACAATTTTTCAAGAACAATTTCACTAACTTGAACCTTTTCTCTAAGGTTTTCATTCACCTCTTTGAAGTTTGCAAATGCAATGATTCAATTGTCTAAACACAATTCTTTAAGAATGTCAGCCGATACCTTGGAAGTAGCAGTTTGCACAAAATCATCATTGATGCATTCAATGGAACTTTTGGGATGATCTTCTTTAATCCCTTATGCGTGGCCTTCTTCACAAACATATGTTTGCTCTAGGTTCTCAGTAGTTTCACCAACAGAGTTTTCACCTGCAGACATTTATTTTTCTTGATCAGCTTCATCTGAGATATATTCAAGTGCCAAAAAATAGACATTCTCATGTTCATTACTAGTCTTTGCTATTAGAGCAAAAATTTTATCAGTTAGATCCTCTGGTAGACTACTCCAGTCAACAAAGCCTTGAGTGAAAAAGCTTTGTTGATTGGCTTCTGCGGGTGCATGATTAGAAGTGGTAAGAGACGCTTGAACAGTGGAGACATGCATTTGAACATATATTAGACTTGAGGTACATGTGTTTGAATATTTTGCATAAGGACAAGACTAATGCTTGGTGCAAAATGGGCAATGTTTTGAACATTTGGTGCATGGGTATTTCGGGTATTTTAGCGAAAGTGTTGTTGACTGATTGCTTGAGGTCTTTGATTTGGATAAGTTATAACTGGTGCAGAGTTGTTTATTTGATTTCTGCATTCCCTAGCTAAATGAACTAGCATATCACACTTAAAACACTTTATCTTGGATTGATCCAACCCTACCCTTGACTTCTAATCCCCTACCTTTTCTTTTTATAAAAGTTGCTAGCTATAAGACTTAGTAGGGCCACTTGGTGCAGAATATCCATTCCCTCCAAGTCTGTTGGGTCAATATGTTTCATATCATCAAGAACAAACGACAAATTATCAGGATTATGACTTGCTTCTTTTGTATTGAAAGTATAGTTTGAGGAATATTGATCAGAGTTGATCCACTTGATATATCAATGTAGTGATCAAAACCTGATCATTTGATATTCTTGATGATGATCCTTCCTGACTCAAAAGTGTCGTGTTTCCAAAAACATAACCGTTAGACAGTTTCTGTTTCCCGTAGCTTCTTTTTCTAGACAAGCTCTCTTTCAAATGTCTAGAACTTTCCATGAAGCTAATTCAGAGTCATATCCTTGAAATTTGGGGTTGTTCTCATCACAATAACTACTGAATCCCATTTCTCAGGAAGTGATCTTAAAAATCAGTTACTTAAAATTGATTTTGAGAACTCTTTGTTTACCAACTTTAATTCACTGATTAAACAAGAAAATCTCTTAAACTGATGTGTAAGGGTTTCTCCTTTAACGTGCGTGAAAGCCTCATAATGTTGGTTAAAGATTTCTCGAGTGATTTCGATCACATCCTCCATCACACCACTGCTCTTTAAATGCATCCCCAACTCTTTAGCATTGTTGCAATGTAACAGGTCGGCATAGATCTCATTGCCAGAGTCATGGCCATAATGCTAAAAGCCTTTGCATCTAGCTCAAAATTTGAAAATCTTGATCTGAGTAATTTTCTAGCTTCTTTGGCTCTTGAACATTCGGATTTTCGACACTAGGTACCTTCAGAATGTAAGGTCCGAATATAACGGATTTCCAACACCTTGTGTTCTGTTGAGCAAGCACGTGAGCCATCCTACGTTTCCAGATATTATACTCAGATCTGACATGCATAGGAGGCTTTTTGTGACACCCGGTTATTTTAGAGCATGTACTGTGTGACACGTGTAATGAATAAATAAAAGGAAAAATTTTATTGAATTTGGTGTTATTTAATGATATTTGATGTGTTGATAAATTTAAAGTTTACTAAAATTATGTTGGCAGAGTCATATCCTTGAAATTTGGGGTTTTTCTCATCACAATAACTACTGAATCCCATTTCTCAGGAAGTGATCTTAAAAATCAGTTACTTAAAGTTGATTTTGAAAACTCTTTGTTTACTAACTTTAATTCACTGATTAAAGAAGAATATCTCTTAAACTATGTGTAAGGGTTTCTCCTTTAACGTGCGTGAAAGCCTCATAATGTTGGTTAAGGATTTCTCGAGTGATTTCGATCACATCCTCCATGCACACCACTGCTCTTTAAATGCATCCCATGACTCTTTAGCATTGTTGCAATGTAACAGGTCGGCATAGATCTCATTTCCAGAGTCATGGCCATAATGCTAAAAGCCTTTGCATCTAGCTCAAAATTTTGAAAATCTTGCTCTGAGTAATTTTCTAGCTTCTTTGGCTCTTGAACATTCGGATTTTCGACACTAGGTACCTTCAGAATGTGAGGTCCGAATATAACGGATTTCCAACACCTTGTGTTCTGTTGAGCAAGCACGTGAGCCATCCTACGTTTCCAGATATTATACTCAGATCTGACATGCATAGGAGGCTTTTTGTGACACCCGGTTATTTTCGAGCCTGTACTAGTGTGACACGTGTAATGAATAAATAAAAGGAAAATTTTTATTGAATTTGGTGTTATTTAATGATATTTGATGTTTGATAAATTTAAAGTTTACTAAAATTATGTTGGCAATACTAAAGATAAAGGCTTATCAGCGTAACGGATAAAATGCGAAACGAACGTCGGTGACCGCCCGATTAATGTTAAAATCCTAAAAATGGTCCATTGTGATTAAAATAATATTTTTAATCATGTTCGTGAGGAAAAATAAATTAAAACGCTTAGAAACTTTATTTTTTGAGGTTAAGCGCGTACTGCGCAAACAACTTCGCATACTGTCAAAAACTGAAAACGCAGCCAGTCTAGGCAAATAAAATATTGTTGAATATTGTTCAACAATATTTTGGTAAGTTTATTTTTATAGAGTGATAAAAATAAATTAAAACACCATAAAACGGGATTAAAACACTAGATAAAATACCCGATAGCCAGTAAAATACCTGTTTTTAACTAATATATATTATATATATGTATGTATACATGTGTATGGGTGTGCATGTGTAGGTGGCGGCAGTGCCCACCTTTTCTTCCATGATGCCATGTGTTGGACCTAGGGACTATAAGCAATCATGAGAAATCCACCAACAATCCTTAATATACCATTTTCAAGATTAAAACTTATAATTCTTCCACTTTCTCTCCCACTAAAACTGTAAACCACCACCCTCCCTTCCATTTTCAAATTTTGAATCTTATTCTTGAAGATTCAACTTCATTCCAAGCTAGTTTCAAGTTGGTTTGAAGATCCAAGAAGGTTTTGTGATTCCAAGAAGATAAAGCTCCATATCATCACATTTTGTCAAAACCCATCAAAATTGAAGATATAAAACTTACTTTTAAAAATCTTGTGCTTGATTCTTGGTGATGGTGATGATGATGGAAGGTTTCTCATAAACTTGGAGTTCTTCAGAAACTTAAAAACTCAAAACAAATGGATTTTCAACAAAGTAAAAATGGAAGTAAATATATATGCGTGTCTGGCCGTGAATGTGTATATATACATGTTAGAGATTGTGTTTTGATTTTGGTTGATTCTTCTTAAGTGACATGCATGTGTGATCAAGAGAATGTCCTAAAAAGGTTTTGTGATTTAGATGAATATATGAAAAGTTAATTGTTGGAAGTTTTTATATATATATATGACAAGGATCCGTTAGGAACCACTCTTTATTGCGAGAACCACGAGAATCAGTGTGAACACAAACAGTAATACCTAAAAAATCCAAAAAACTACCAATTTTTTTGTTTTTTTAATATTTGTTTTGAAAAGTCGCTATATTTACTCAAAAATAAAAAAAAATTCAAAAAAATAAAAAAATTTGGATACCAACTATCCATGCACATGTGCATTTTCGTCATTTCTTTGACAAATTCCGTAGTACATTACAAACATTAGACAATTGTACTTTCATCTACACTACCATGTGTAACACACTACTTTTTACGTTACCAATATTAGCAATGCACATGTGCATCTATATATATATATATATCAACATGAAATAAGGTGTTTTGATACACTAATTTGAATACATTTTCTCTTTCATTTATCATACCATCCATAATACACTACCATGCACATATGCATTTTCATAATTTCCTTGACAAACTCCGTAATACATTACAATCATTAGACAATTGTACTTTCTTTTACACCACCATGTGTAATACACTACTTTTTACATTACCAATATAAGAAATGCACATGTGCATCTATATGTATCAACATGAAATAAGGTGTTTTTGGTACACTACTTTGAATACACTTTCTCTTTCATCTATCATACCATCCATAATACACTTCCATTACCTCCTACCATCCATAATACAATACCATTACCTCCTACATTTATAATACAATACCAATACCAATGTTTTCACTTTATTACATGTATATCAACACCGTTTATACGATCCAATCAACATATTACATCATAAAGTGACAACTATAATGAACCCATCAACCACTAGATATAACTAACCAAAAAATATATATATGAGACTACTTCTTCATTCAAAATCACAAACTTTTTGTATCAAAACATGGTATATAAGTGTTATACATAATGATGCACATGTGCATTAATGTAAAATTGAGTGTATTATGGATGGTATTGTAAATTAAAGTGCAATTGTCTACTAGTGATAACGTATTACTGAATTTGTCGAAGTTATGATACATATGCACATGTGCATGGATAACTGTTACTCGAAAAAAAAGTTTTTTTAAATTTTTTTAGATTTTATTTTGCAATAAAGGTGGTTCTCGCGGTTCTCACAACAAAGGTGGTTCTCACATGAACCTTTTCCTATATATATGTGTGTGTGTGTGTGTGGTGTATGTATATATAGGTACGCATGCATGTGGGTTTTGTTAGTTAGTTCATAAATAATACATGCACTCAGTTTATCATGTACAATTTGTATATTTTTTGTTAGTGATATGAGCATTTTGGATAGAATAGACGTACTTTTGATCAAATCGCGTTTTGCAGGTCTTGGTTGATTAAAACAGTGGAAAAGCGCAAGAAACGAGCTAAAATATGAAGAGACAAAATTATGGAACGTGTTGGAAGGCTTGGAAGCCGAAAAGAATCGGAAAACGGTGCCAGAGTGCCTTTGGCGGGCGGTGAAAAGAATAGTCTAAACCTATTGCAGGTGGCGAGAGGCAAATGAAAATGCTGATGTCACGAACACGGTCGCAGGCCGCGACCTCCATCGTTATCCCTCTCGCGCCCCGCGAAAGGGTTGTTTTGTCATAGTAAATCGTATCTGGGCAGGGTTTTGAGAGGAAAAAAGTATATAAACATTCTTAAAAACAACCCATAACCCTAAGTTACGAATTCAGCAAGCTTTGGACGAATTTGGAGCAGAGTTGCAAGCTTTTAGAGACTTCGAAGCTGGCGGTTGAAGGATTGAAGTTCGGGAATCATTCGAGTCGCGATTGTGCAATTCGAGTGTCTTCACTTTCGTCTCTTTCTTTAAACTATGTTTCTTTTTCTTAAAAATACTTTGTTTATGATGTATTCAATGACTTTGTTTGGCTAAACTTGTTATACTACCTAGATTGGATGAATGGTTTGCTAAAGTTACGATTTTGATGAAGGATAACAAACTTTTATGGATTGTTTGTGAGTTGCAGGCGACTTGTTTATTGATTAGATTTTGTATGCTTAATATTGTTTGTGAACTGTTTATTGCTTCGTATAACTCTTGGTGATGGTATTTATCACATAATAGAGTCATACTAGGTTTTAGGTTTTGGTGAGTGTCTACATCACGTAATAAATCTTCGATCTATAGGGTGTAATCGTGCGGTTAACCTTAGAAGTAATAATCGGTGATCAAGTAAGTTAAGTGTTCTACTAATTCTCAATAGCTGAGAGGTGCGAGATTATTGTTAGGTCTAAGTCATTAAACCATAAGGTAGGAGCTTCGTTAGGAGTAAACCTTTTGGCTATTGTCGAACAAGTCTAATCGAGAACTTAAGTTTACCTTAGGTTTAGGTCCTGAGAGGGAGTTAATCTGTTAAGGTACTTTCATAAACCCGTTAAATGTCTTGAGAGGGAGTTTAACCAACTAGTGTGCTTAACAACCTCTAGGGTGCCCTAACGTGCTCTTGAGAAGGGTTAGGAGTCTTAGTCGGTAACTCGAAGGTTTAGAATTATAAGATACTGGTTCCATAATAATTAATATCCTAATATAATATGTCGCTAAAAGTAACCAAGATTCCAATCGAGGTAGTGTCTCCATCATCTGAGTAAAGTCCAAAGTAATTCGTGTTAGTTAACCTAGTTAGTTAATTAATTTAATTGCATTCTTAGGATTTTTAGAAACCCCCCAATCAAATAAACAAATAGTATGCCCGTGTCTGTTGTAGTCTAGATAGAGTCGTTAGCGCAATTCGATAGAGTCCCGTGGGTTCGATATCCGGACTTACATTAGCTATACTAGGGTCGACCGGTACACTTGTCGGTTAGTAGTTTAGTGTATCTTAGTGAGTCTAGAGTATTACTTAGAGTCTATAATTAGGTTAATTTATGAAACTACTTTTTAGCACATCAAGTTTTTGCGTCATTGCTGGGGAACTCTTTGGCAATTGTGTTAGTTACTTTGTTTGGACTTATCTGATATCATTACGTGCTATTTGTCGTTTTTGAGTCATAGGAGTCTAAATAGATTTAATGTCTTTTATTTTTAGAGTCAATTTTTTTAGAGTCTTCTTACTTGTTTGTTTTTTGTTTTGCAGTGGATGCCCCATACGCGTTCGCAAGGACCTCCGTCGAAGCCGCCTACCTCATCATGTTCTTTCAAGGTAAGTATTTCTACACCCTCATCTTCCACCCGTTCCGACTCTACCCTCGAATCTACACCGAACTTTGACTTCACACCGAAGTCATCACCCCACAATTCCCCACCACCCTCCTGTCCCCAAAGTCCACCACCCATTGTCCAAATGGCCAACCGAACCGTTTACCAACAAGCCACCACAGTTTTACTGGTGCTAACTCACCCATCACCTTACCCGAAATCACTAATGAAAAATCTTGGCAAATCCCAACCTACATCATGACCGCTATCACTAACTCTTGTCAATTTCACGGTCTGTGAGGATGAGGATGCGCCTGCCCATGTCAACCGTATTACCCGCCTTTGTGGCACCTTATCCATCGAAGTGTTAACCTTGACGCTCACTATCTCTAGGTATTCCCCTTCTCCCTTGCTGGCTGCGCGGCCGCCTGGTTCGATTCGCAGCCAGCGGATATTTTCACCACCTGGGCAGGTCTCTGAGATGCTTTCTTAGCTAAATACTTCTCATCCGCAAAAGCATCTTATCTAAGCGATCAGATCCATTCGTTCCGGATGGAACCTGATGAGCCGTATCACCTGGCTTGGGAAAGATTCCAAACTCTGCTTTCTCGTTGTTCTCGGCATGGCTTATCAGATTGGGAACTTGTGTAGAAGTTCTACAATGGTCTCACCCCGAGATCGAAGCTCGGTTTGACACTTCGGTTGGCGGGCAACTCATGGGAAAGAAATTAGTAGCCGAATGTAATGACCTTTTCGAAAGTTTCGCACACTCTGACATGGACTATAGCGCTACCAGTAGGACTTCTACTCCTGTAACTAGTACCTCTTCGACCGCTCGATGGGTATCTCAAGTTGTCTTGGATTCATCGGTAGCCGCTGCTTTAGGCATAGATTGTCCCACACTCACTCTAGAGCAGGGGGCATGGCTTATATAGTAGTTCAGGTTCAGGTCAGCCAGGTCAGTTTGGAAGTTCAGGTTCAGGGGGTCAGTTTAATTGTGGGGGTTCAAACCAAGAGGGCTAGGTTAGTGGTAAAGGTCAAGTGGTATTTAGAGTGAATTGAGGAGCTTCTTGCTCAATTGGTAGTTAAGGATCAAGTCACTCAGAAAACGCTAGCAAGCATGGATCTTACTTCAAAACTCAGGAGCAAATAAATAAAAATAATGAACTTTTTTAGAAAAATCACCAAGCCGCACTCTTAGATCTTCAGAGGACCGTAGGTGGTATCGCTAAGCAGTTACAAGAATACCCTCATGGTCACTTTTCAGGTAACACTCATACCAACCCGGCTAACCATTCTGCAAAAGCGATAACCACTCGTAGTGGAAAGAGTCTAGGCGAGGTAGTGAGAGAGAGAGTTGAGGAAGAGGATGAGATAGATGTTGACAAGGAGATAGAGATGGAGGCTCCAGGTAAAGTGCACATTAGGCTAGACCCAGCAAGTACCGCACACACCAAGGAGCCTCGAGTAGAGAAGAGTATAGAGAAACACCCGATAGGCGTTAGGCCGTCACCACTAGTTAATCATTCATGCGTCCCATACCCCGACCACCTTAAGCATCAAAAATATACTAAGGAATATGGCAATTTCTCGAGATGTTCAAACAGTTGAAAATCAACCTTCCTTTCATTGAAGCCTTTCAGTCCATGCCCAAATATGCCAAATTCCTTAAGGACCTTCTCAAGCGTAAAGATAGGATAGGTGAGCTTTTTAACATTCCATTGACCGGAGGTTGTTCCGTGGTGGTCTTGAATAAGCTACAAGAGAAACTAACCGACCCATGCACATTCACCATTCCATGCCTATTCGGTGGTGTCGTTACTCCCGCTCATGCTTTAGCCGACTTAGGTGCTAGCAACAACTTGATTGCATTCTCTCTTTACGAGAAGTTAGGGTTAGGTGAACTTACTCCCACTCGTTTGTCGTTGTCCTTGGCCGACAGTTCGGTCAAATACCCTCGAGGGATCGTAGAGAATTTGCTAGTTAAGGTTGATAAGTTCGTGTTCCCTATAGATTTTGTTGTTCTAGACATGGAGGCCGACGAGAGAGTTCCGATCATATTAGGTCCGTCCATTCCTTCGAACCACAAAGGTAATCATCGATGTCTTTGACGGTTAGATTTCACTTCGTGCGGGCGATGAGATAGTCACTTTTGAGACATATAAAGCCATGCAACACCCTAGTGGTAGAGATGACGATAATGGTCCGTGTCACTCCGTTTACTTTTTAGATTCCTTCATCTCGTGCGTTGATCATTGTTTAGATTACATTAGTGGAGCCGATCTAGTTAGTGAGGGAGTAGTTGAAGAGGAGTTTGACGATGAAGGAGAGAAGGTAGATCCGACTTGGGTTCTCGAAACCTTAGAGCTTTGTGAGATTAAGGAAGAGAGTGATAGTAAGCCTGTAGATACTTCGCCCCTAAAGCTCAAGGTTCTTTCGTCGCACTTAGAGTATGTTTTCTTAGGGAAAATTCGAGCTTGCCCGTCATTATTTCTTCTGAAATTGACAGAGGAGGAGAAACTGAAGTTGATTGAGGTTCTAAGAGAGCATAAGGAGGCCATAGCTTGGAGGTTGTCCGATATTAAGAGGATTAGCCCCACGTTTTGCACCCACCGGATTCTTATGGAGGACGAATTTAAACCGGTTGTGCAACCCTCAAGGCGCCTAAACCCCAACATGAAAGAGGTAGTTAGAAAAGAGGTGCTTAAGTTAATGGAGGCCGGTCTGATATATCCCATTTCCGATTCATCTTGGGTCAGTCCTATTTCAAGTCGTCCCTAAGAAGGGAGGTATCACTTTTGTCGTGAATGCGAAGAATGAGGTCATCCATGTTGATGCATAATGTCTATTGTCTAGGTCTTGGATCGAGTCTGTATAATTAGGGTTTTAGAAAATTGAAGTATTTATGATGTAATTGCACAAGTTCAGCCGAACTTGTGTGAAGGTTGAACAAGTTCGCCCGAAATTTTTCTAGCCAAGCGAACTTGATGCACTATATATAGTTGTCTTTAGGTCTTTCATTGTAAGAACTTTACGTTGACGACGGCGAAGCTATGTCTGTTTGGATTCTCGATGTAATACTTTTGGACATTAATAAACAGACAATTTAAACAGTAAATCTTGTGTATTCGATTAACAAGTCACGTAATTTCCGCTTACAATGACTTTAGATACAAATTAGGTGCCTATGCAGTGGAGGAGCGTTCCTAATAAGTCGTTGTACGGATCATTCAGGCACTAATTTGGCAAACCTAAGGTAAACGTGCGGAATCCGTGTGCATAGGCGACAATGGATACAAGTTCTTTACTGTTTAACACCGTTTCATTGATTAGAAGACCTTACAGATCCTGGAAACACTTGGACAGAGCTTCGCCGTCCAGTACACAAAATCTCTGAATCTTACAAATGAGAACTCAACTCTCCTATCTATAGTGATACAAGGTCGTTTGAAATGTCCATTTCAGGTTCTCCCAAACTTGTCCTTCCCAGGACAACTTCGGCCGAACTTGTCCTCTCCTACACAAGTTCGTGCGAACTTGTCTCACTTCATACATAACTTTAACATTTTGCTCCTAAACACAGACTCGACGTTATACGATGACGTAGGCAACAGACATATGCATCAATAAACTCCCCCCTGGATCTTGTCGTAGTCATCAGTTTTTAATTAAATTCCAAAGTCTTTAATATTCTCTTTATCTTTATTTCTTTAATAACTTTAACTTCCTTGATCTTCATATCTTCTACAATCATTTTCTCTTTTCTTGAGCTTGTCTTGATAAAACTTTAATCACCATGCTCCCCCTTGCTTTGAGCTTTCTGTTATCTTCAATCAACGCTTTTATCTAGCTCCCCCTTAAAATCTACTTCCTGTTTCAAAGTTCTTCAAAAATTCAATACAAACATTTCAGATTCAAACTTTGAAATTTTAACCAAAAACATTTTAAATTTCAATCATCTTTATCAGTTTTAAATCCACTAAGTTAATCAAGTCCAAATTAATGACCTTGAATATCTGATCTATGTATCAAGTTCAACTTAATGATCTTGATTAAACGTTTTGATACAAACTGATGTATTTATACAAATGTAAGTTTCAAAAAATTAATTTAAAACGTTTCAGAATAATCTCATTAATTCGTAGATTTTGTTCAACAACTCTAGACTTTGAAAATCGGGTTTTCATCATCAGTGGTCGAAAACAAAGATAATATAATCTTTTTGGTTTTATGAAATGAATATCAAAACACTAACTAAGTACAAACATATTTACAGACATATTTTTGTTGAGCTTGTGTTAAAGGATCATATCAGTTTTTGAGACATATCACTAGTACCATTGACCTTTTGAGACTTTTAGTTTTAAACAAATTTACCTAGAATGTCGATATATTTGTCCACTTAAACTTCAACAAATATCTCAATTGTTCCAAGATATCTTAGTTAGAATTATGAAACTTGACTTAACTATGGTTCCCATCTCAGAATGTACTCCCGTATCAAGATTCCTTGATTTCATCTTATAGGTGAGTATAGCATAACTGATATATGTATCTGGGTTATGCGAGACCTTGAGAGCTTAGGTTAGTACCACTGTACCGACAAAGAGATGAAGGCTCGACTTAAAGTAATGTTCCAATTTTGGAATCTTTTGAACTGCAATTGTAGTATCTTTCGATATTTCCAATTTAATGCAATTTTTAGGATTTTATGAAAAAGTATTCTACAAGTTCTAGGCCATTGCTTACGCAAAATCAAAAGAACTTGTATAATATCCCAGATATCAACCATCAATAAAGACCTCGTATCTCAGAATCAGACAATCTCTCAACCGAAATTTCGGAGTACTAAGTCCATATATCCAAGAAATGTTAATCCACAAATTAAGCAGTTGTAAAATTTAGTTTATATCCCGTAAACAATTTACTGAACGTGTAAAGCCTATCGACACATCCACAGTAAGACTTGTTTAAACTTTTTAAACTTTACAAATCCTTAGCATACCGTGATAGTCCACTGATGTACTATCATTTCCTTTTTGACACAAAATTCTTTTTGTCTTTTTCATGTTTTTGTACCTTTTGGTATTTCATATGTTTTGTATTTTCTCACTTCATTTCTCCCCCTAAAATTCAAAAACATATTTTTGGAATTTTTGATTTATAAAAACATTGGTCAACCAATGAGAATCGCTTCAATTCTCCATCCATTACAGCTTCACAATTTTACTTTTAAAGCACTCTCCCCCTCATGATGACAAAAACTTTGACACTTTTGTGTTTATAACAATTTATACCCATGAATTTTATTTTTTCAACAGTGAGGGTTCTGTGAAAGTTTTCAAATTTTCTTCAAAAGTTTGTAAAATTTTCAAGTAAACGTTATTAAAATTCCAAATCTTTTGTAAAATTGGCCTTTATATAAAACTTGATAACCCGACCCATTTCTTCATTGTGTGCTATGGAACTCCATACTCAGTAAATTTTGCTTTTTCCTCGGAAGTTCCTACACAAAAAATTCAAACAATTAGTCGAGTAATGACACCCAAGCCTTTTCAGTCTTAGGCATTGTTTCTTCAACCTTAATTTTAACTTTCTTTTCACAATCAGGTTTATTTAGAATTTTCTCAAGTTTTGAAAAGTCCTCTAAACTTTCAGTTTTCACTGATTGTGTCACTTCCTTTCTTTTGACCAACCATGTTTGATTTTTCTTTAAAGCTTTCTTGAAATACAATGTAGAAACCTTTTGTTCAATACTATTCGAGGGTTCACCAGTTTCAAAATTTGAAAACCTAATAATAACTGGTTTCATCTTGTTTGCAGTTTCTGTACATTGTTTCCAAACCTGAGTTGGTACTTTCAAATCTTCAAAATTTTTCTTATTAATATGAAAAGGTTTAGGATTAATTTGAAAACATTTTCTAGCAATGTGTCCAGTTACTCCACATTTATGACACACCGTGTTATCATACTGATCCATTTTAGCAAACCATACACTCAAATCATAACATTGATTTGATGTGTGGTAACCATCTTTCCTGTTTCTTCTATAAGCATGATTTAACGTTGAAGCACTGTGGTCCGACCTGCACCACTTATTTTCAAATTTTTGTGAATTTTTATAATGATTGGATGATCGTACCGATGAGCTTTTATTTTTCTTTTGAAAATTTATAGAATTTTTAGAACTTTATTTTTCCTTTTGTTTTCGTTCTCCATTCTGCTTACAGGTTTTTGCGTTGAGCATTCACCTTTTTCAGTAGATTGTAGAACAGTTTCTTGAAAATTTTCTTTTAGTTTTAAAAAAAAATTATTTTTATCTTTTTTAACACTTTCATCATCGGTATCATCATCACAATCCTCAATTATGACATCGTCATAATTTGTGACATTGTCACTTATTGGAATTTCCTTTTTATTCTCATTGATCGGTTTTGGACTTATCTGATCTAGAATCAATGACGAGGTCACAAAACCTTTCAACTTTTTTTCTAAATCAACAGCTTTATTTTTAGCATTCTCAACATCTTGTTCAAGTTTCCTGATTTTTTCAAGATGCGAGTTTATTATATTTGTTTTTCAAAATCATTTTTGTTTAAAACAAATTTTTCATTCTCTACAATTTTTATTCTATTTTCAAAAATCTTTTCATTTTCTTTTAACTTTTTATTTTCCAATGTCGAACTCTCCAGATTGTTCAAGAGTTTGGCATTATCTGTCAGATAATCACTCAGATCTTCATCAAAGACTGGGCAGACTAGTTTAGAACTTGAAGACTCATTTGTAGATGTACTTGAAGTTTTTTCTTCAAAGTTCTTCGCCATTATACTCCCTTCTCTTTTTAGCATTCTCAACATCTTGTTCAAGTTTCCTGATTTTTTCAAGATGCGAGTTTATTATATTTGTTTTTCAAAATTATTTTTGTTTAAAACAAATTTTTCATTCTCTACAATTTTTATTCTATTTTCAAAAATCTTTTCATTTTCTTTTAACTTTTTATTTTCTAATGTCGAACTCTCCAGATTGTTCAAGAGTTTGGCATTATCTGTCAGATAATCACTCAGATCTTCATCAAAGACTGGGCAGACTGGTTTAGAACTTGAAGACTCATTTGTAGATATACTTGAAGTTTTTTCTTCATAGTTCTTTGCCATTATACTCCCTTCTCTCTTTATCCGATCATTTAAACTTTGTGCTTCCCAATTTCACTGATTATACCTGCAAAAGATTGACAAACTTCAGAATTTTCCGTTTTAATCACAAACTCACTTTCATTTTTTTTGAATTTTTCATCTTTTCAATCACAGGAACGTGATCGCAAATATTGCTTATAAATTCATAAAGTTGATTGATGTCAAATCTATATTTCTTTCTTGATTCTTTCATGAAATCATCCCATTCTGATAGTAATGCATTTCTAATTTCAAAACTTATCTTCAAGACGAATATAGCACCCAGTAGACCATGTTAAATACCTATTCATGATACTGAAATGTTTTACTAGCTCAAGCACAGATTCATCTTTTTTTCTTTTAAACATTTCAAATCTTTTTCTCCAAATAATCAAGCTTTCATTATTATGAAAATCAGAAGACCATTCTTTCCAGTCATTCATTTTCTCAAAATTAATACCTTCCATTTCCGACGAAAAATTTAGTTTTCAAAAGCTTTATGCAAAATTTGACTTTTTAATCGACAATTTTAACGTATCGGTTCGCTAAAAACGATTAAATTTTTTACGAAAACTGTTTTTACCCGATTATAGCTTTAAACTCGTCTCGTCAATTCGAATCTAATGATATATAATGTCCAAGATGTTTTTGGGGATTTTCATGCCTTTTTTTAAGAACCTTTGGACAAGTTCGGGCGAACTTGAAACAGCTTAATGATCCTAATTAAACGTTTGGAATGCAAGAAAGGAAAGCAGGTTAAAAAGTCTCATCCAAGAAAAATTCTTAACTCCATCAAGCTGCCACTCGATAGACTGCATATGTATCTCTTCGGTCCAGTGAATGTGAAAAGTATATCTGGAGATCTTTATTGTCTTGTCGTCACTGATGATTATTCAAGGTTTTCATGGGTCTTTTTTCAAGAGAGCAAAGATGAAACGTTTAATAATCTCATGATCCTCTTCAGGAAGATTAAAAATCTGTACCATCTCCCTATTAGAAGAATTCGAAGCGATAACAGTACAGAATTCAAGAACGCCCGAATGAAAGAATTTTGCAACGACAAAGGGATCTTACACAAATTCAGTGCTCCATACACTCCGCAACAGAATGGAGTAGCTGAGAGGAAGAACAAAACGTTAATAGAAACATCAAGAATTATGCTTACTAATGGAGAATCTTCTTCTGATGAAGAACAAGTGACACCTGCTACAGAACCAGTAAATGCTACAGAGGAACCCAATCTTTCTCAAGCACATAATTCTGAATCTGATGAGGCTCCGACGTCTGATGATGATGGAGAATCTTCTTCTGATGAAGCAATCGAAATGAAACGTCTTCTAGTGCTCCTGCAGTTGAATCGGTGGTTGATCAAAATATTACTAATCAAGAGAATATTGTTGATGTTCCAAGTGAGGTGATACCGAGAGCTTATTCATACCACCCATCAAATTCTATAATTGGTGAATTGCAAACTAGCGTAAGAACAAGGAGCCAGATCAACAAAGCTTTGAGTTGCTTTTATACTAAAACAGCTCCAGTTCAAGATTATTGTACTTATCAGTGTTTCATATCCCAGATTTAGCCAAAGAATGTTCCTAAAGCTTTAGGTGATGAGAATTGGGTGCTTGCGATGCAAGAAGAATTATTACAGTTTGAAAAGCAAGGGGGAGCATGGTGATTAAAGTTTTATCAAGACAAGCTCAAGAAAAGAGAAAAGGATTGTAGAAGATATGAAGATCAAGGAATTTAAAGTTATTAAAGAAATAAAGATCAAGAGAATATTAAAGACTCTGGAATTTAATGGAAAACTGATGACTACGGCAACATCCAAGAGGGAGTCTGTTGATGCATATGTCTATTGCCTACGTCATCGTATAACGTTGAGTCTGTGTTTAGGAGCGAAATGTTAAAGTTATGTATGAAGTGAGACAAGGTCGCACGAACTTGTGTAGGAAAGGACAAGTTCGGCTGAAGTTGTCCTGGGAAGGACAAGTTCGGGCGAACTTGACCAATGTTCATTTCGCTTGCTTCTTGATTTATGCATTTGCGTTTGAAATGCCCTTTTTATCTGCATTTGAAGCATGTTACTTTCGACTTATCAAATCCAAGCTTATTGCTCGAATTTCCAATGTCTCTTCCTGTGAGCGCAACAAACTTCGTGACTCTTCTGATAATCGATGCTAAGCTCCACTTGATATCTATCAGTTCCAATTCCTCTTCATCAACCTAATCGTAATCCTCTGCCTTCATTTCTAGATATCCGATCTTCCCCGCAACTAAAATTTGAAGAAAACCATCAGTTTGTTCATAACAGATCAAACCGAGGTCATTAACTTGGACTTGGCAAACAAATCGGTTAACCAAGGTCATTAGCTTGGACTTGGTCAACTGAGTGGATTTTCATAACTGGTAAACATGTGAAAGTTCAGGGTCTAAAGTGTAAAAAGTTGAAAAAAATTCAAAATAAAAAAATTAGATTCTGTTCAAGTTCGGCCGAAGTTATTGATTGAAAATTGTTTCACAATAGCATAACTTCAGGCGAAGTTGAAAGATGAGAATTGATGATTGGATGTCAAGTTCACCCGAACTTGACTGAGTATAAATAAACTAGTTCGCTTAAAACATTCATTTATCTGCTTCATTCTTCTTCGAGCGAACTTGAGCGAACTTAGAGAGATTTGTGAATTTGCATACTTTGTACCGTTGTGTTGTCCAAATTAAGAGTTGATATAAGTGATTGGCACACTTATATTAATGGTAGAGGTATAAGATCCTTAAAACATCCATGAATTCGATGTGTTTGAACGAAATTGGACCGAACTGATAAAATCAAATAGATCTAGGGTCTTTGTGAACAAATTGAACGTTGAAATAGGTTATTAAACGTATAAACATCATAAACAAATCAAAAATTTGGACATTGGACATGACTATGATGTTACAGGTTTAAGTGGGGAAGACAACAAGTTCACCCGAACTTGTTGAAGTGGTTTTAAATCTTCTTCGGGCGAAGCTGTCCTAATCACTAAAAAATTCTGAAAAAGCAACAAGTTCGCCCGAATTTTTGAAAATGTTTCAAAAATTGATTTTATTGAAAGTTCACCCGAACTTGTTTAAATTGAAAATAAAATCATGTGAATGTCTAGTTCGAGTGAAGTTGTTTGTAATTGTAATGTTGTGATATGTTAAGTTCGCCCGAACGAAGAGATTTATCCCTCGCTGCCAGCATTTTCTGAGATTCTAGAGTTTTTGGGGAGAATTCCTATTACAAAGGCGATTACGGATAAGCATGTCGTTTATAGATCACATGTATATCTTTTCTGGAACGCAACATCTTATGACGAAGCAAACAAAGTGATTAAGTCTGCTGTTCGTGTTAGTAATGAAGACAAGGAGATTTTGATCACCGAAGCAGATATTCGAAGGATTCTAGCATTCAACAGCAATGAAAATGATCCAATCAGTTTCAAAGAGAGGATGGTGAAAGGCTGTTTCTATCGAATGGGATATAAGGGGCATGCAAATGAGCCTACATTGAAGAAAGAGAGGATGGTGAAAGGCTGTTTCTACCGTACAAAATTCTGATTCATGCTATTATTCACGCTTTCAGTCACAGGAAAGCACGGCTAGATGATATTCAGGATTACATGGCCTACATGGTTACTGCATTGGTACTCAACAAGAAATTCAACTACTCGAAAGTGATCTTAAAGTTACTTGTCAAAGATTATGGGCAAAGACAGATTAGTGATGTATCTGAGGTTCGTTCAGATGTTGATAGACGAGAAATTCAAAGATATTGCGAAAGATCCGAACGATATTCTTTATCTGAGCCACATGGATGAAACAACTTTGAAGAAGCTCAAGATATATCAGAAACAAGATTCTGCTCCTATCGCAAAACCTGTGTTTGGTACTATCATCAAAGCCGATTATGTTTCACCACCGGAAAATAAATGGTGAAAGGATGGTAGCGGAGACGATAAAGACGAGGTTGAGTTTCTAAAGACGTTCAAGGAGAAAAGAGGAGATTGGTATATCAAGAGGGTTGTTGTTATTGAGAAGGCGAAACGTAAAAGGGCGTCTAAGAAGGTGGAAACAATGTTGATTGATGAGCCTGATGTTAATCTCGAGAACCCTCCGAATGTTGAAAGCCAAGAAATTGAGACTGGTGCAACGAATGATGATGTTATTTCAGTGTCCTCTGATAAAGATGATGAATCGTCTGAAGATTCAGCTGATATTCACCAGAAAGAAATTGAGAAAGAAAAAGGAATAAGAAAGGTTGAAAAGGTTGGTGAAGATCTATACATTCCATCTGCTGATGAGGGTTCCGATGCAGAACGTTTTAAGAAGAAATCAAAGCAATCAAAATTAAAGTCTGGAGACTCAAAGAAAACTACGGGTTCTCCTAGTACCAGAGGAAAGAAAAAGCATCAGAGCCACAGGTACTTGAGTCAGAAAACAAAGAAAGGAGCTATACAAGAATCTCCTGTTTCTAATTTGCAAGATATTCCCATATTGAAGCACAAGTGCCACCAACGACTGCAACACAAGAACCACCAACTGTTATTGAAGTACCTGTTCAGAGTATGCCTCAATCTACACCAAAAACTGCTACAAAGGGTACTCCTAAAGTGACTCCTTCAAGATCAAAGCAGTCTACTCCATAAAGCGCAAGAGCCAAAGAGTTTAAAGATGCTTTTGGTGATACTCTAGATAATATTACTCATCCTGTCACAGTTGAAGATCTTTTGAATTGGTTTGAGGATACTCGAGTAGACATGTTAGAGAAAAGAATCAAAACTCTAGAAGATAAGCTCAAACAGAATGAAGTCGAGAAAGAAGCCCGATAAAGCAAAGTAAAGCAGAGCATGGTTGAAAAAGAGATTCTGTAAGACAAAGTCAAATTCTTGAAGATGACAGAGGGTATATGAAAATGATGGTTGACAGTTTGAGTGCTACGAATGAGCAGTTAGAGAAAGAGATTGCTGAGCTTAGATCTGAACGAGATCAGAATGACAGAAGGTTTGCCAGGCTTCAGAAAGTGTTATCTAACAGCTTGGGCATTGATTTTAAAAGCAGAATATGAATGACTTGATCTGCAAGAAGCCAAAGACAAAGCTGCAAAAGAATTAGCAGAACAGCGAAAGGGCAAAGGGGTTATTGATAATGTCCCTAAAACAATAGAGGAGCCTATGATTCAAAAGACTGTTGAAGCAGAAAAAGCTCCAGAATCAGAGATCATTCCTGAAGATGTTTCTAATGTTGAATCTCAGGAAGCAGAAAAGAATAATGAATCGATTAAAGCTTCTGAGTTGGAAAAGGATGACGATGAGGAAGATGATGATAAAGACGATGACCCTACAGGTGATGATACGAAAGATGATTCAGATCACGATGATCGTGACAATGATGATCAGGGGGTTTTGGTCTAAAGATTGATTCTGCTAAAGAACACACTGATTATGACTTTGAATCTTTAATAAACGATGATGTGAACATGGATGATGATCAAAGTAAGGGGAGCATATAGAGCAAATAGGGCCTAAAGACGATGATGTTTCTGATGCTATTGTTGCTATGCCTGTTGCTACTGTTCATGAAAAACCGTCGATGATTATGTAGATCCTAGTATAGAAGAAGGGGAGTTTGTTCACAACTACACAAAGGAAGAATTGGCTAAAATGTTCAAAGTTGATGCTGATTCGTTCGAATTTGATTTTGAAGAAGAGTTGGTGAACATCAACACGTTTGAACCTAAAGAATATGTTTACAAGTGCGTATCAGAAGCAAGTGATTATGATCGTGTTATCTATGAAGATTCTTCTGATGATGAAGCAGCAAAGTATTCTGGTATCAATACTGACAGTTTTCCTACGATTGAAGAAATCATGAGTCAGATTGATGTGAATTTGCTGAAGCAAAAGATTGACGAAGCGGTGAAAGAAGGCAATATCCCTAAATGTTATACGAAAGAATAGATTGCCAAAGCAAAGAAGTCATGGCTTAAAGAGATGCCTAAGGAAAAAAGTTCAAGCGACCACTGGCGTTCTTTACTCATGACAAATACAAATCTCTTGGTGACATTCTGAGTTGGGGATAGATAAGAGAACTTGATGTTTATGCCATAAAAAAAGAGTTCGGTGTGTAGTACTTCAGACATCTTATAGACATAAAGACGTTACCTTTTTGGGATGTTGAAGAGTTAGTGCAAAGAGAAACATCAGTCTTCAGATGAAGTTCAACGAGCAACGGCTATGGAGGGTTATCAAGTTTGAAGCTTCTAGAGGTTTTGAGTTATGGAAGCCGTTTATTCTGAAATGCAGAATCAAGATAGATAAGAAAACGGGGATTAAAGAAGTTACGCTGGTGATGAAAAGGCCAAGAGCAATGAAGAACATGCCACTAAGCTTATTGAACTAGGATTTTCATCCATACTTCTTGTGGTGGCAAACGGATCCTGAAACTAGTGAAGCAGTTATTGTGTTACGGGCAGACTAAACATGGGATATCACAAAAGAATTAGATCCGGAATGCATTGAACGAAGAAGGATTTGGGGGTTATGACGAACTATTCGTATACTAGACCCGATGTGGCTAGTTAACTGCTCGAAAGAAGATGTGAAATGTTTGTTCTTCAGCAAGATTTGTTTCAATAAACTAAAGAAGTCCAAGCAAAACAATACCAAGGTGTGATCAACGTATGTTATGCACATGGTATTTACTCTGGTCATATGTGGGAATCAAGATGGAGAGAGTTGGAAAGAGAAGAGTTTTTGAAAGAGGAAAAGCGTCTCGAGAATATACATGAAAGGGGTAGAGACGCAAGGCTCAGAAGATTTCAGTTCATGAAGTGGGCACCTCCTACTGACCAAACGCCTATTCCTAAGCAAGAGCGACGACGTAAACCGTACAAGAATTTCTTTGGAAGATGTTGAAGATTGAAGACTGATCAATACTACGACAATATCCAGGGGGAGTTTGGTTAACAAGTCACGTAATTTCCGCTTAAATGACTTTAGATACAAATTAGGTTCCTATGCAGTGGAGGAGCGATCCTAACAATCCCCTCTCGTACGGTCACTGGTTGGCGTGTGTGTAGCGATTACCACAGACTTAATGACCCCACCCGGAAAGACCACTTCCCACTACCATTCATTGACCAAATGCTCGAGCGTCTCGCGGGGCAACAATTTTATTGTTTCCTCAATGGTTTTTTCGGCTATTTCCAAATCCCTATCGCGCCAGAGGACCTAGAAAAAATGACCTTTACATGTCCCTATGGCACGTACGCGTACTAACGCATGCCGTTTGGTTTATGTAATGCTCCGGCCATTTTTCAGCGGTGTATGATTTCCATCTTCCAAGACAGGGTCGAGAGTTCGATGGAAGTCTTTATGGATGACTTTTCGGTCTACGAAGATTGTTTCGATCAATGTTTAGGTAATTTAGCGAGAATGATGAAGACGTGTGCTGAGACAAAGTTAATGCTCAAGTGGGAAAAGTGTCACTTCATGGTGACGGAGGGGATTGTATTAGGTCATAGGACCTCTAGAGCCAGTATAGCGTTTGATAGGGCTAAAATAGATACGATTAGTAGGCTCCCTCCGCCAACTAGTGTGAAATCGATCTGAAGTTTTCTTGGTCATGCGGGCTTCTATAGGCGTTTCATTGAAGATTTTTCAAAGATCACACGCCCCATGACCCGACTCTTAGAAAAGGATGTTCCTTTTGTCTTCAACAAAGAGTGTCTTCAAGCATTTGAAATCCTTAAAGAGAAACTCGTGAGTGAACCATCCTTGTGTTCCCCGATTGAAGCTTGCCCTTTGAGCTCATGTGTGACGAGAGCGACTACGCGGTTGGGGCGGTTTTGGGTCAATGACGGGAGAACCACTTTCACCTGATCTATTATGCGAGTAAAACCCTCAACGACCTCAAGAGAATTACACCACCATCGAGAAGGAACTTCTAGCCGTAGTTTTTTCATTCGATAAGTTCTGTTATTACCTTGTGCTTTCAAAGACCATAGTGTTCACCGATCATGCGGCTTTGCGTTATCTCTTCCAAAAGAAGGATGCTGAGCCTCGTCTCATTCGTTGGATTCTTCTTCTTTCCGAGTTTGACATGGAAATTAAGGATAAGAAAGTAGCAGAGAACGTCGGGCAGACCATCTTTCACGATTAGAGGATCCGAGTAGGGAGGAGATTCGTGAGGAGGCGATAGGAGAAAGATACCTCACGAGTCCATTGATTTCGTTGCGGCTGAGAAAGAGGGTCTATCTTGGTTTAGTGATTTTGCGAATTACCTTGCGAATGGGTACGTGATGAAGGATATGAATGCCCAACAAAGGAAGAAGTTGTTTAGGGAAGCGAGGACATATATTTGGGATGACCCTTACCTTTTTAGGATAGGAGGAGACCATATTCTTAGGAGATGTATTACTAGCGAAGAGGGTATAGATATCCTTAGGCATGTTCATGAGGGGTTGACGGGAAGTCATCATGGTGCGCACACTACCCCGCAAAAGTCTTTGATTGCGGTTTCTATTGGCCAACGGTAGTTGAGGATGCTATAGAATTCGTTAGGTACTGCGATGCTTGCCAACACACCGACAACATCTCATCCAAGAATGAGATGCCCCAAAATCATATTCAAGTCCTTGAAATCTTTGATGTATGGGGCATCGACTTCATTGGACCTTTTCCCGTCTCTAGTGGGAATAGGTACATCCTTATGGTAATCGATTACGTTTCTAAGTGGGTGGAAGCTCAAGCTTTGCCTACCAATGATGCCTGAGTGGTGGTGAGATTCCTTAAAAAGTTGTTCACACATTTCGGTACACCTAAAGCCATTATTAGTGATCGAGGAACGTATTTTTGCAATGCCGTGATGGAGAAGGCATTAGAGCGTTATGGAGTTACACACCGTTTATCTACCGCGTACCATCCATAAACAAACGGTCAAGTTGAGAATGCGAATAGAGGAGTGAAGAGGATATTAGAGAAAACGGTTGGGAAGAGTCGCAAGGATTGGTCCGATAAGCTTGACGATCCATTGTGGGCATTTCGTACCGCCTACAAAATACCTCTAGGAACCACTACGTTCATGATTGTCTATGGAAAAGTGTACCATTCCCGGTAGAATTGGAGCACTGAGAATTTTGGGCTCTTAAAACCGTAAATTTAGATTTAACCGAAGCGGCTAAGAAAAGGTTCTTCCAAATTCACGAGCTGGAAGCTCTAAGAGATGTTGCGTATGAATGTTGATGGAGCATTAAGGAGAGAACGAAGGCGTTGCATGATAGGAGGATTAAGGGTTGAAAGAGTTTAAAACCGGTGTTAAAATAATTTTTTACAATTCGAGGTTCAAGTTATATCCCGGAAAGTTGAAGTCCAAGTGGACATGACCATACGTTGTGAAGGAGCTGTTTCCGTATGGTGCAGTTGAGTTGTACGTTGAAGTTGACGGAGGCTCATGGAAAGTGAATGGCCACGGGTTGAAGCATTACTAGGAGGGCCGATCGACAGTGCCGAGAAGGAGGTAATTCCTCTCGCAGACATTCCAAACACCACCTAGAGTTTGAGGGAAACCTCAAGTGTAGAGTTTGTACCATTTATACTTTCGTTTGTTTTTTATTATTTTTCGTAGCTAACGGTCGTTTTGGTAGAGTGTCGGTCTTTGTTTTGTGTTTTTGAGTCTTTTGCAGGAATTCATAACGAGGATGTTCGAGAATTGATGAGAAAACAAGGTTCTAGGTAAGTTCCAGTGTTAGAAAAATTATTGTGCAAATGGTCGTCTGGCAGGGCGCGAGAGGCACATCCTCTTTTTCTCGCAGCCCGCCAGAAGGTAAAAAGTGATGACGTCATAAAACCGGTCGGGGGGCGCGAGAGACATAGTCTCACCACTCGCGGCCCGCGAGAGCCCTTATCTGCAGGCCTACTTCGTTTTATCCCCAATTTTTCACAAAGTTTGCCCTACTTCTTCTCTTTCACTCCACCGTTCACCACTTTCAACCCCCATAGAACTCCATAAACCACCGCATATCACCACATTTTTCACCCCATCTTTCACCTCACTTATCCCTAACCCGATTTCATCCATAAAACCATCAATTTCATAATCCGAAAGGATTTCATGGGGTTGCAAGCTATCAACCAGATTTTTCTAGTTTTCTTTTGTCTAAATTGACTACAAGGTATGTTTTCTTGTATTTTTTGTACATGAGTCCGTTTATTTCAGTTTTTAGTTTGATATTGGTTTGTTTTAGTGTCGGGTCTTGTGTTTTGGCATGCTTAATGATAGTTTAAGGTTGCGGATGGGTTTGTTTGGGTAGTCAAGCATAATGCAGGTTGTGGATGGGCTGGTTTGTGTTGAAATGGTTTAGGGTTGGTAACTTTTGTGATAAAACTGAGATTTGAGGTTGCGGCTGCCATGGTTTTGGGTTTGGTAAACATTGAGTGCAGGGATTCGGGTTGGTAATTTAATGAAAAACTGAGATTTTTGACATAATTTTGACCCGTTTTCACTAGTTACACTGTAAAGTTTTTCACTTTATTACACTTGGAACTCAATGTTGGTTTGTTTTGGCACTTCGGATTTAATTGAGGACAATTAAAGTGCCGGGAGGGGGTAATGTACATTGAGTCTTGTAGTTTGAGTCGTTCGTCTTAGAGTTATTCTTTGGTCATGGGTTTACTTATATGCACGTATAGGTACAAAACACTTCGCCCGTACTCAATCTCAATTCGGGTGGAGTTGTTTATAACTTATGCTTTAGTAAACGGTAACCTGAATTTTTATCTTTCACATATTTCCGGTTTCAACCGCGAATGGAATGCTATACGGTTGTTCCATTTTTTCAAAAACATTTATGAAAATACAAAAAAAATCAAAATTTAAAAAAACCAAAAATAGTTTGTGAGCATTAATCCTTCGCTAACGTTTCTGCTTGCTTTGCTTTGTCTATACGTTTGTTTTGCAGAATGTTAGGTGAAGGTTCTTCCAATTGGCCAGGAAAGAAAGAAGAAGAGAGGACTACCTGCACACCCTTGGGGAGATCCAGCTGAAACTCAGCCATTACCACTGGATTTTAATAAGAGGAAAGTATTTTACAGAGGTGATGGGGTCCCCCATGGGCACAGCACGAGGCTTCAGGATAGCCCGTTGCTACTGTTAGAGCTTGATTATGGGGAGCTATGAACGGTTGTGCAGTTTGACTTCGGCTGATTTGTTGCTTTATAGGAGGATAGATAGGGGGATATTGGTGTTGATATATGATGTCTATTGTCTAGGTCTTGGATTGAGTTTGTATGTTTAAGAGCTTGAATTGTTAGACTTTGTGATTGATATTTATGTAATGACACAAGTTCAGCCGAACTTGTGTATGGAAGATCAAGTTCGCCCAAACTTGATCTATCCAATAGCACAGTTCGAGCGAACTTGCAAGTCTATATATAGGTGTGTCATGGTTTCTCAATGTAACAACTTTGCGACTTCTACAGCGAAGCTCTGTCAGTTCGGATTTGGAGTTGTAATATCTTTGGACTTAATCAACTGACGATTAAACTGTAATTCTTGTGTATTTGATTAAACTTGTCATATAAATTCTGCATATATGGACAATAGATATGAATTTAGGTTCCCGAGCAGAGGAGGACGGTCCTATCAAGTGGTATCAGAGCCTGGATACCTGAATTTGCTGAAATCAACACAAGAATCATTCTATTTCTACTCATTTCTACCATTTTTCTTAACTTTTTCACATAATTAAAGAATTCATGATAAAATTGGCTAAAAATTGAATATGTCATAGATAATCACATAATTAAAACCCCTGAAAGTTTGAGAATAGAAAACAATCGAATTCATGTCGAAATTGCCAAAAACCAAGTTTTGCAAACCAACTTCGCCTGAACTAATACTACAAGTTCGCTCGAACTTGATTAAAAATCATCAATTTCTGTTGATTTTTATCATCTTCGCCCGAAGTTGTTCAATTTTTCAGGATCTTCGCTCGGGAACCTAAATTTGTATCTATTGACCAAGTTCGACGAACTTGATCATTATTCTTGAAATTTTTGTTAAGTTCCCGAAGTGGAGTAAACTTTGAAACTTTTTTCAAAAAGAAATACTAAGTTCGCCCGAACTTAGTTAAATCTCTCAAAACTTAACAACAAGTTCGCTCGAAGTTGTCTGTTTGTGAAAATTTTGAAAATTTCATTCAAGTTCGCCCGAACTTGTTGAAATTGAATCTGAAACCGGTTTTTCTTAAAGTTCGACCGAACTTGTTAGTTTACTAATCAATTTTTGAGTGTTTTTTAAATGTGCTTTCAGTTAAGCTGTCAAATTGCAAAATGGATGATTTCCATAACGCGTTTACTTCACCAATGGCTTCAACATCCAATGCAAATTCTAATGCTAACGCGGTTAACCAGATGAATCTGGATAACGATATGGGAATTACCACAAAACCGCCGAAGCTAATGAGCATGGACAAGTTCGAAGGGTGGAAGGAGAAGTTTGTAAACTGGGTTCAAGCCAATCAATTCCACAGCTGGGTTGCGGTAGAGACTGGATACAAATGGCCAAAAGACGAACGTGATCAAGATCTTGCTTTGATTAAGTTTAAACCAGCGATAAAGATGCGTACGTTGCTGAAAAGAAAATGATCAGTTTGATACAACAATCTGTGAAGGAAGATATCTTGATATTACTACCAGAATGTGAAACTTCACAAGAATTATGGCAGGCTCTTTGTGCTAAGTATCAGGGAAGCGATAAGATGATCAAGAGCAAGAAAGCCTTAATCAAGAAAGAATTTGACATCTTCACAATGATCGAAGGAAAGACCATGAATCAAATGATTGACAAATATTGTCATCTAATGGTCCAGATGCGAAGGCACAATATTCAGAAAACTACCGAAGAGCATATAGATAAGTTGGCTAATGCACTTCCTGAGGGGGAGTGGACAACTTACCTGATGGTTCTAAAGAACAGTCCGGCTTGGATGCATTTCAAGTTGTCATCTTTCATTGACAAATTAGAAGGTCATGAAATGGCGTTGTTAAAGATTGCAAAATCAAAGAATGCAAACGTTGTTCAAGATGTTGGTGTTATTATAAAGGAGGTGTTCAAGATATTCAAAGTCCGAAAATTCAAACGGCATTCAGTGCGAATATGAATTCCTCGAATCATTCGCCACAAAATCATCAGAATACTCAATCATATCCAAGTTATGATCAGAGTCCTCCAAACACTGGATATTCAAGCGCGAGCTCAAATTCTCCGTTCCAAAATCAGAATAATCAATCCAATCAATCGAATCAAACAAATCATTCAAGTTCTGATCCCAATGTTTTACAGTGCAACATAGCGGTTAATCTCAAGAATGCTTTTCCTGAAAATGTGGCTAAACAGCACATAGCACTTCTTGCAACCGTTCTCGAATCTTATGAAAGTCTAGTTGCTGGGAAGATCGGGAATCTAGAAATGACTGCTGAGGATTACAATCAAGTTGATGAAGAAGAATTGGAATTGATGGACATTAAATGGAGCTTGGCATCAATCATCAGAAGAGTTACAAAGTTTGTAGCACTCACCGGATGAGATATTGGTAATTCAAGCAATAAGCTTGGATTTGATAAGTCAAAAGTTACATGCTTCAAATGTCGACAAAAGGGGCATTTCAAACGCGAATGCACCAACCAAGAAGCAAGTGGCAACCAAAGTCCTTTTGGAAACAATAACGACAATTACAAGAAAGCACTACAATACAAGCCGTATCCGAAGAGAACACAAGTTGAAGTGCAAGATAATTCTGCAAAGCCTACCGAACAAGCTCTCGTCATATCTCACGAAGACGAAGGGTTTGACTGGAACAAATACATCGGCAAAAAGACTGGTGTTGCTTTGATGGCTGAGATTTTAGAAGAATCGGAACCAACAATTGATGATGCTGCTCTGGAGAATGTGATTCTAGAAGAGTATCTGCAAAGAACAGAGGAAGAGGAATTGGTCTATCACTAGACACAGATGAAGAATATCCTTTCTCCTAATTTTAATGCTAGTTTTGCAGGTTGCTTCAAGAGTACATCGCAAGAGCAAGTGACTAATGAGAAGAAACCAGAGGTTGAAGAGGTCATTGACGTGACGAAGGAAAAGAATACAGAAAACCTAACAGAGATTGCTAACAAAGCGATGATGGCTAATCTGAAACAAGTGGGTAGTGAGTTAAAGGTGATTGAAAAGGAAGTTGTGAAAGTTGTGGAGGTTGAAAGACCTTGCACAAAGTGCAAAAATCCTTGTGAGCAATGTGCTGAAAAATCTAAAATCATAAGTGAAATGATCGTGCATAATGAAAATTTTCGATATGATTATCGCACGATGAAAGAAGCTTATGATAAAATGAAAGGCACTTATTGCAATGTCGAAAAAGCTAATCATGAACTAAGTGCTAATATAACAATGTTAAATGCAACGGTAATTGAAAAACAAAAAGCAATTAATATGTATATTAACACCATCGCTGAAATAAGGCAAGAGCTTCAGGATATGAAAATCGAAACTGAACGAGTAAGACAACTCTTTAGTTGTATAACAAACGCTTATGTCATTGATCACATTCTTCCTACGATTAAGTTGGAGGATATTGTTGAAAAATCAAAAGGTTTAAAGCATAAAGAGTATGGCAATGTTCCACCTCCACTACTTGCAAGCTATTGCCACAAGAAAGTGGATGGTATTGAAAAGGCAACAAACATAACGCTTTTATCAGAAACAAAAGATCAATTGCCTGAGAACATTGACGTAGTCTATACGAAATCAAACGATGACGGTGAAACGGTTGTGAAAAATGTGGTAGAAAATGTTTTGGAAAGTGATACTCATGATGGCAGCTTTGAGAGCGCCAACTCAAGTTTGAACAGTTTGGAATCACAATCCGAAAATGACGATACATCATCGGAAAATGATCTAAGTGATGATCCTAACGTTGTGATGTACAAAGTTAAGGAATCTGATAGATTATATTTTGATGATAGGTTTCCGATTCGAAACGTGAAAGAAGATCAAATCGATAAATTGTTCAAACTTGTGGAAGTGTCATCAGATGATCTTGAGATAAATGAGAAAAAGTTTTACTCAAAACCCAAGAAGGTTTATAACAACTACCGAAGGAATGGTGGTGACTTTTCTGAAAACAGGAGAGCGGGTTTGGGTTTGGAGGTAGAAGATGAATCGAAAAAGAAATATAAGTCACCATTTCATGAATACAAGAATAAAAACATGAATTTCGTGTTTGGGACTAACACGGTTCAGGAAGAAAGTTTGATTGGGAAGCAATCAAATGATGAGTTCAAGAAGGAAAAGAACTTCGAGATAAGGCTAAATCTGCAAGCGGAGTAAAACCCACTAATGGACATTCTCATGATACTCGTACTAGCTTCAAATTCAATGAAGTTGGTCACATTGCTTCACAAGTGTCCGAAATCAAAGCCAATATATCACCGAAGAAAGACAGTTTCAGAAGATGAGAAACTTAAGCGCCCAGAGATTGTTAAACCAATCACAATCTTAAAACGAAACAATGAATCTAAAAATGAAGTGAAACCTAAAACTAAATCAATTTTTGAAAATTCAATTTTGAGAAAGATGAAACTTCCAAAATGAATGAAAAAAAGATTCAAAATTATATGTTAAGAAAGCAAGAATTAAGTCACAATCTTGGGTTGCAAAGAAGAAAACAATATCATCTAAAAGTGCTAAATCTGAATCAATAAAAAATGATAATGTCATTAACAAAGAGACTGATAAGAAAGTTCCAAATGCTGATTTGAAACTTCCAACTTACGATATTCCTATCCTACCCAAGATCGGAAAGGCTTGGGTTTCCCTTCTTAAGTAGTTTCTTAACATGTGCAGGGCTCCAAAGATCCTCTTATCGAAATGGATTATGGATAGCGGAGCTTCTCGCCACATGACAGGGATGTGTGCCTTGCTCTATAATATCAAAGCTATTAATGGAGGGTACGTAGGATTTTCCGAAAATCAAGGAGGAAGGATCGTGCTGAAGGAAAGCTTTCAAACGGGGTGGTGTCATTTGACAAGGTCAATTACATTGCTGAACTGGAGAACAATCTTCTAAGTATCTCTCAGATTTGTGACAAGCAGTTCACCACACACTTCAATGACAAAGAGTGCATGATAATCAAACCGGGTTTCAAGATCCCAGAGGAATGGATTCTTATACGTGCTCCGCGCGAGAATGATTTGTACGTGCTAGACATGAGCATTGCAACTACTACTTCAAAGTCAGCTCAATGTTTTGTTGCAAAGGCCACAGAGAAGGAGTCGATTCTATGGCACAAAAAGATGGGTCATATTCATTTGACAAAGATGAATCATCTGGTTCACAACGATCTGGTTGAAGGAGTGAATCTAAGAAGCTTTCATATGACAGACAGTTGTCTTGAATGTAAGAAAGGGAAGCAGATCAAAAAGTCACATCGTAAAAAGATTCTAAATTCCATAAAGTTGTCGCTTGAAAGATGGCACATGGATCTTTTTGGTCCAGCGAATGTTCAAAGTATATCTGGAGATCTGTACTGTCTGTTGTAACAGATGATTATTCACGGTTTTCATGGGTCTTCTTCCAGGAGAGAAAAGATGAAACATTTGATAATCTAATGATTTTCTTTAGGAAGATTGAGAACTTGTATCATCTCCCCATCAGACGAATCCGTAGTGATAATGGTACGGAGTTTAAAAATGCCCGAATGAAAGAGTTCTATAACGATAAAGGCATTCTACATGAATTTAGTGCTTCGTATACTCCACAACAAAATGGAGTAGCTGAAAGGAAGATCAGAACGTTGATTGAAACTGCAAGAACAATGCTTGCCGATTCAAAGCTTCCGGTCGGTTTTTTGAGTAAAGTAGTCGCAGCAGCTTGCTATACGTTGAACCGGGTTTTAACAGTCAAACCAACCAAGAAGACTTGATTCGAGATGCTAAATCGAAGGAAACCAAATCTGAAATACTTAGAACCATTTGGCACACCGTGCACTGTTATTGATCAAGATGGAAAGTTTGGTGCTAAATCAATTGATGGTTTCTTCTTCGGTTATGCAACTCCACTCAAAAGGGTCTATCCTCCAAATCTAAGGAGAGTGGTAGAAGCACAACACGTTGACTGCTTTCGGTACACAACGTCTATTCAAAGAGCAGGAGACGCTTGGTTATTCAACTATAGCGAATTATGGAAGTCATTCGACTTGCCAGAAGAACCTTCTGAAGAAGACATTACAACGTTATATTATCTTCATCAGCAGGCAAACCATGAACAGATCATAAGATCAATAGTGTTTAATCAACCAACTGTTGGGTCATCATCTTCTTCTGGTGCAGGCGAGTACTAGCGGTGATCAAGAAACTAATGCAAATCAAGAGACACCGACTACAGAACCAGTGAATTCTTCAGTGGAACCCAATCTTTCTGAGGCACACAACTCCGACTCTGACGAGGCTCCAACATTCGACGATGAAGGAGAATATTCTTCCGATGAAGAATCAGAGCAAATAACAAGCATGTTATACTCGAGTAGCTCCAGTTCAAGAGTATTGCTACTATTCATGTTTCATATCACAGATCAAGCCGAAGAATGTTTCTGAAGCTTTAGGAGATGAAAACTGGGTACAGGCAATGCAAGAAGAATTGCTACAATTCGAAAAGCTTGGGGTATGGAAGCTTGTAGACCTACCAGAGAATCAGAAAGCGATAGATACCAAATGGGTCTTCAAGTGCAAGTGTGATGATAGAGGAGTGATAGTGCGCAACAAAGCTCGGCTCGTTGTCAAGGGATTCCATCAACAGGAAGGAATTGATTATACAGAAGTGTATGCACCAGTTGCTAGATTGGAGTCCATTCGCATTTTCCTTGCATTCGTAGCTTGGAAAGGATTTAAAATGTACCAGTTATATGTGAAATCCACTTTTCTAAATGGTAAACTACGTGAGCAAGTGTACGTCGGACAACCACCAGGTTTTGTCGATCCGCTGAACAAGAAGAAAGCTTATCTCCTGGATAAAGCTCTGTATGGTTTGCAGCAGGCCCCGAGAGCATGGTACGAGATGTTATCTCAACATCTTGTCGGCAACGACTTTATCAAAGGAACAATGGATAGTACGCTGTTTACCAGAGAAGTTGGAAATCATCTGATTATCGTACAAATATATGTGGATGACATCATCTTCGGTTCAATAAATGATGATCTTTGCAAAGAGTTTGTGAAATCATGAAGAAGAAATTCGAAATGTCTTCTATGGGCGAAATGAAATTCTTCCTCGGATTGCAAGTTGATCAATTGCCAGATGGTATTTTCATGACATCTTTAAGAAGTTTGAAATGGAAAGCTCGAAGCCGTTATCTACTCCTCTTGCTCTCATTACGGAATTTGCATCGATGAAACAGGAACCAAAGTTGATGATACTCTTTACAGGTCCATGATAGGATCATTGATGTATCTGATGGCATCTCGCCCAGATATCATGTATCCTACCTGCCTCTGCGCCAGATATCAGTCCCGCCGAAGAATTTCACACATGCATATCGTGAAGCGAATTTTTAGATACCTAAAGGGATGTCCAAGCACCGGCTTGTGGTACCCGAAGAACGATAACTTCGATCTGACGGGATATGCTAATTCTGATTTTGGTGTAGATAAGTTGAATTCAAAATCAACTACAGTGGGCTGCCAATTCTTCGGAACACGCTTGGTAACCTGGCAGTGTAAGAACATACTACGGTCGCTCTCTCTACCTGTGAAGCTGAGTATATCTCGGCCTCTAGCTGTTGTTCACAGATTCTGTGGATCCAACAGTAGATGAGTGACTATAGTCTGCAATTTCTTGACACGCCGCTGTATGTTGATAGTAACGCAGCTATCAGTATAACTAAAAATCCAGTTCATCACTCTCGAACAAAACATATCGAGATTCGATACCACTTCATTCGTGATTGCTACGAAAAGAAGTTGGTACGAATTGAGAAAATCCACACTGATGAACCTAAAGCTGATTTTTATACCAAACCATTTACCTTATCACGGTTTAAATACTTAATGAGAATTAATGGTATGAAAAATCTTTTGACAGGTGCGGAAGCAGAGGTTGAATATGGATCGGACGACGATTTCTCGTGATCCTCATTGGTTTGTTACCTTTTAGGATTAGATTTCTTACAAACTAAAATTCAAAAATATGTTTTTGATTTTAGGGGACAAATGTTCAAGAAAATACAAAAACATATGAAAAACCAAAAAGTACAAAAACATTAAAAAAAGACAAAAAGAATTCAGTGTCACAAAGGAAATGATAGTACATCAGTGGACTATCACAGTACGCTAAAGAATTGTAAAGTTTAAAAGTATAAACAAGTCTTACTGTGGATGTGTCGACAGGCTTTACACGTTCAGTAAATTGTTTCTGGGATATAAACTAAATTTTACAACTGCTTAAACTTGTAGATTAACATCTCTCGGATATATTGACTTAGTATTCCGAAATTTCGTTTGAGAGTTTGCCTGATTCTGAGATACGAGGTTTTTATAGATGATTGATATCTGGGGTATTATACAAGTTCTTCTGATTTTGCGGAAGCAATAGCCTAGAACTTCTATAATGATTTTGCTAAAAAACCCCTAAACTGCATGCAAAATTGAAAGAATCGAAAGATCTAATCAAATTGTAGTGCTTAAAAGATTACATAATTGGAACACACCTTAAAGTCGAGCCTTCATCTCTTTGTCGATACGGTGGTATTAACCTGAGCTCTCAAGGCCTCGCATAACCCAGATACAGATATCAATTACGCTATACTCACATGTAAGATGAAATCTAGGGAATCTGATGGGAACCATAGTTGAGTCAAGTTTCATAATTCTAACTAAGATATCTTGGAACAATTGGAAATGTGTCGAAGTTTAAGTGGACAAATATATCGACAATCTAGGTAAACGAGTTTAGAACTTAAAGTCATCACAAGGTCAACGGTACTGGGGATATGTCTCAATCAACTGATATGATCCTTAGACTTAAATTCACAAAAATATGTCTGTAAATATGTTTGTACATAGCTTATTTGATTTCAGATTTAAACCCAAAAAGATTTTCAGTGTGTTTTAGCATAAACTTTCAAAAATTCAAAAAGATTTTGTTTATACATAGTTTTCAACAGCCAATGATGGAAAGCGGATCTTCGAAGTTCGGAATGGTGCTAAGTTGTTGGAATCTTGATGACAACGGGTTGGGAGCTAATCTGTAAAGTCAAAATGCACGAAAAACGATGAAAATTTCATTAACTTGAAACTTTAAAACATTAAATTTGAAGAAAACATCAGTTTGTTCATAATGTGTCAAACTGGGGTCATTAACTTAGACTCGGCAGACAAATCGGTTAACCAAGGCCATTAACTTGGACTTGGTCAACTGAGTGGATTTTCATAACTGGTAAACATGTGAAAGTTCAGGGTTAAAATTGTAAAATTTGAAAAGTTTGAAACTAAACTTGATCAAGTTCGGCCGAAGTTACTAATTGAAAGTAGTATGTTTATTGATAAACTTCGGGCGAAGTTGTTTGAGTTGTTTTGAAGTTTAAATGTCAAGTTCGCCCAAACTTAACATGATATATAAAGATCAAGTTCGCTCAAATCTGCATTATCAGTCTTCACTTGTCTTCGAGCGAACTTAGTGATAATTGTACGAAAAGTAAAATTGCAAAGATTATACCGTTACTCTGCCCAATTGAGACCTGATATTAAGTGATTTGCACACTTAATATCATGGCTGAGGTAATGATTGTTTGAATTAACCATGGATTGACCTTGAACGAACAAACATGGACCGATTTTATAAAATCTGATTAGATTTAAGTGTTAATGAACAAATTGGTTGACGAATTGAACTAATAAATATGGAAACATGCTAAACAAACATTAAAATCATCCATTTGAACATGTTTGATAGTTTGCAGGTTTTTGGAGATGACGACAAGTTCGCCCGAACTTGTTGTTGATGATTTTCATCAACTTCGGGTGAAGTTGTCTAAGTCTTTGTAAAAATGAAAAGGATAAACAAGTTTGACCGAACTTGCTTAACAATATATAAAAACCTGTTTGAACTTCAAGTTCACCCGAACTTGTGAACAAATGTCAAAATTTTGATTTTAAGACATGTTCGGCCGAAGTTGTAGGTGTTTGTGATGTTTTTGTGTTTTTAACCTTCAAGTTCACCCGAACTTGATGGTTATTTGTTGAAAAAGTAAAAAAACTTATGCTAATTTGTTTGATGTTTTTGTCCGCAGAATATCAAGTTGTCGTTCAATAAGTTCCATAACACATGTATATCGTTGGACGAGAAGATCTATCCGACGCTGACAACTATTTCTGAGATACTGAAATTTCTAGGGCGTATTCCAATAACGAAGGCGATAAAAGACAAACATGTGGTATATAGATAGCATGTCTATCTTTTCTGGAATGCAGCAACATTCGACAAGGCAAACAAAGTTATCAAGTCCGCAGTGCGAGTCGGCAACGAAGAGAAGGAAATTTTTATCACAGAAGCTGACATCCGACGAGTATTTGAGTTCAATGATGACGAAAGAGATCCAATCAGCTTTGAAGAATGGATGGTTAAAGGTTGCTTCTTCAGAATGGGCTAGAAAGGGCACGTGAACGAACCGACAATGAAGAAAGGAAGTGTGCCACTACCTTACAAGCTTTGATTCACGCCATCATACACGCTTTCAGTCATAGGAAAGCAGGCCTAGACGACATGCAAGATTACATGGCATGTATGGTCACTGCTTTGATTCTAAACAAGAAATACAACTTCTCGAGGGTGATTTTCAACTTTATGGGGAAGAATATGGGTAAAGAACGTTTAGTAATGTATCCAAGGTTCATGCAAATGATGATCGATGAGAAGTTTCAGAATATTGCAAAAGATCCAAATGATATTCTCTATCTCAGTCACATGGATGAAACGACACTAAAGAAACTAAGATTTATCAAAAGCAAGACTCTAGTCCTGTTGCTAAACTTGTGGTTTGGAGCTATCTCAAGTGAAAACTATGTTGCACCACCAGAGAATAACTGGATAAAAGAGGGTAGCGGTGATGAGAATGAGGAAGCGGCGTTGTTAACTGGATTCAAAGAGAAACGTGGAGATTGGTATATCAAACGTGTGGTGGTAGTTGAGAAACAGAAGAAAAAGAGGGCTTCTAAGAAAGTTGATACGATGTTGATTGATGAACCTGACGAAGATGTTCAAAATGTTGAGGGTTCTAGTGCAGCGGCTGTAAGTGTTGAAAGCCAAGAAAAAGAAGACGATGTTATTTCTGCAACTTCAGATAAAGATGATGAATCGTCTGAAGATCCGATACGAGTATAAAAGCTGCAGAGAAAGAAAAAGAGGAAGAAAGATTGAAAAAGTTGGGCGAAGATTTATACGAACCGTCTTACTGAAGAGGCTTCCGATTCAGAACGTCCGAAAAAGAAAGCTAAACGTTAATGAACTAAAGCAAGTGATTATAAAAAGGCTACAGGGTCTCCAAGTATTTGAGGAGGAAGAAAACACAAAGTCTCATATATCTAAGCCAAACAAAGAAAGGAGTTACACAAGAACCTCTTGTTTATGAATTGCAAGAGATTCCAATTATAGAGTCTGTTATTTCTCCAACTGTGACAACTGAAGATCAAACCTTTGTTACGGTTGAAGTTCAGGCTCAAGTTACACCAAAAAGTCTGCAGCGAAAGGAACACAATCTACTCCACCAAGTGTCAGAGAGAGACAATATAAAGATGCTTATGGTGAAATTCCAGATAACATTACACAGCCTGTCACTGCTGAAGATCTTTCTCGATGGTTTGAAGACATTCCGATAGACAAATTGGAGAAAAGGCTTAAAGATTTAGAGGAAAAGGCCAAACAGAATGAAATTGATAAAGTAGCTCTTGAACAGAAGTTAAAGCATAGCGAGGTTGAAAAAGAGATTCTGAATGACAAAGTAAAGTTTCTTGAAGATGATCGTGGTTATTTGAAAGCAATGGTCGAAGGTTTAGGTGCTGCTAATGCGAAGCTAGAGAAATAGATTATTGAACTGAGATCAGAAAGAGATATGAATGATAGAAGGTTTGCCAGATTACAAAAGGTTCTTACTAAAGCTTGGGCATCGACTTCAAAGCAGAATATGATCGTCTGGATGTTCAAGAGGCGAAAGAAAAAGCTGAGAAAGAATTGGCTGAGCAGGGCAAGGGAAAAAATGTTATAGATGGTGCCCCTAAACCAATAGCAGAGGAGCCAGTGTTAGAAAAATCTGTTGAATCTGAGAAAGCGCCTGAAACAGAGGTTGCATCTGAAGTTGCCCTGAACAAAATGTTGAATCTGAAAAGAATGATGACGAAGAGGAAGAAGATAATGATGACGACGACCCTGCTGGTGATGATATGAAAGATGATTCAGATCATGATGGTGACGACAATGATGATCAGGGGGCGTTGGTCTTAAAGTTGATTCTGTGAAAGTTCACTCAGAATTTGATTTCGAGTCCCTAATTGATGATAATGCTAATATGGAGGATGCACCAAGTAAGGGGGAGTCTACTGAGAGACAGGGCTGCAGGATGTTGGTATTTCTGATGCAGTTAAAGCTATGCCTGTTACTACGATGCACGAAAAGCCTTTGATGATTACATTAGATCCGAGTTTAGAAGAAGGGGAGATTGCTCATACTTATTCTAAAGAAGAGTTGGCACGAATGTTTGAAGTTGATACAGATTCATTCGAGTTTGATTTTGAAGAAGAGTTAGTGAACATAAAGACATTGAACCGAAAGAATATGTGTACAAAAGGGTTGTTAAATCAGATGATTATGATCAAGTGATTTTTGAAGATTCGGGTGATGATCTTGAAGAAGAAAGTATTCTAATCTGAATACTGATAAGTTTCCAACGATCAAAGAGTTGATGAGTCAAATAGATGTTGATTTATTGAAGCAAAAAATTAATGAGGTTGTGAAGACAGAGAATCTACCAAAGCGTTATACGAAAGAACAAATTGCGAAAAAGCGAAAAGATCATGGTTTAAAGAAATGCCCAAAGAGAGAAAGTTCAAAAGGCCTCTAGCATTCTTCACACGTGACAAAGATGTTTCTATGGGTGACATTCTGAGTTGGGGTTGGATTTGATATCTTGATTTATATGCTACTAAGAGAGAGTATGGGGTACATTACTTCTGACACTTAACAGATATTAAAACATTGCCGTTTTGGGATGTTGAGGAGCTGGTTCAAAAATGTAACATCAGTCTTCAAATGAAGTTCAATGAACAAAGATTGCGGAGGGTGATTAAGTTTGAAGCTTTGAGGGGTTTTGGATTGTGGAAACCATTTATTCCTAAGCGCATAATAAAGATAAACAAGAAAACAAGGGGAGAAGGATATAACGCTAGTGATGAAGCATCCTCGAGCGATGAAGAATATGCCACTGAAGCCAATTGAACAGGATTTTCATCCTTACTTTTTGTGGTAGCAAACGGATCCAGAAACATGTGAAGCCGCGATTGTGTTGCGTGCTGATGAGAATTGGGATATAACGATAGAAAAGGATCCAGAGCCGATAGAACAAAGGAGGATTTGGGGGTTATGGAGAACAATACGAATACTAGACCCAATGTGGCTAGTAAACTGCTCAAAGGAAGATATCAAGTGCTTTTTCTTCAACGAAATATGCTTTGATAAACGTAAAGAAGTCCAAGCGAAGCAATACCAAGGTGTGGTTAATGTTTGTTGTGCACACGGTATTAATTCGGGGCACATGTGGGAATCCAGGTGGAGAGAGCTGGAACAAGAAGAGTTCTTAAAGGAGAAGAAGTGTTTAGAGAAGATTCATGATAAAGGAAGGGAGGCAAGAATCAGAAGGTTTCAATTTATGAAGTGGGCACCTCCTACAGATCAAACGCCTATCCCAAAGCAAGAACGTTGAAAGAAAGCATACAAGAACTTCTTCGGAAGATGCTAAAGATTGAAGACTGATCAAGACGTTGTGACAATATCCAAGGGGGAGTTTGTTGATACATGATGTCTATTGTCTAGATGTTGGATCGAGTCTGTATGTTTAAGAGCTTGAATTGTTAGATTTTGTTATTGATATTTATGTAATGACACAAGTTCGGCCGAACTTGTGTATGGAAGATCAAGTTCGGCCGAACTTGATCTATCCAATGGCACAATTCGAGCAAACTTGCAAGTCTATATATAGGTGTGTCATGGTTTCTCAATGTAACAACTTTGCGACTTCTACAGCGAAGCTCTGTCAGTTTGGATTTCGAGTTGTAATATCTTTGGACTTAATCAACTGACGATTAAACTGTAATTCTTGTGTATTTGATTAAACTTGTCATATAAATTCTGCATATATGGACAATAGATACAAATTTGGGTTCCCGAGCTGAGGAGGACGGTCCTATCAGTTGTGTAACAACTCTAAAATTCGTTGTTATCTTTTTCTTGTTATTTCCGTTGTACCTCTCCTTGTAATGCCGAGATTCGAATGATAAGAAAGTTATGTTACTTAATTATGTTGTTGCAACGATTATCGCATCTAATCGCTTATTAAACGCATCGCTAATTCAATCGCAATCACAAGTAGTTATGTTACTATACGATCCGAGTGTTATTGTTTAATAAACACTTGTGCCATCGCATCGCTTATCTCATCGCATCGCAAAACGCAGTTAATTATGTGGAAGTATGTTTTATGTGTGTTTTATTTGTTTATGATATGGTTGCAATCGCTATCGCAATGCTCTCACACGCACGAATCGCTAAATCGCACTATTATACCGATTATAACGCTTAATATAACAATCTAATACGAACTGAATCACCAAAAGAACTCTTATCGCGAAATAATCGAGCAAAACTTGGCCACTAGGTCAAGTTCGGCTGAACTTGCACATCACAAGTTCGCCCGAACTTGCCTAGGCCACCTAAACTCATCACAAACCACAAGTCCGCCCGGACTTGCCTTAAAGCTCAACAAAACAAACAAGTTCGCCGAACTGATAAGTTCGCCCGAACTTGATACAAGTTCGCCCGAACTTGATCAAGTTCGCCCGAACTTGATACAAGTTCGCCGGAACTTGATACAAGTTCGCCCGAACTTGATGTCTGCTCATCCCATTCTCACTTCACCTATAAATACTCAGCTCTATTCTCCAGTTGCACTTGCTGCAAGTTCGCCCGGAGCTCCCCTAAACCGAAACCCTTTGTTTTCTAAGTAAGATTCAACCTTTTTTCAACTACAACAACGTTCTACAACGCTTTACAACGATTTGGCACAAGGCTTTGCGTTCGTTTTCATCAAATCTCTTCAGTTTACAAAAATCTTCATCTTTTTATGCAAAACTTCTGTTTTTCACTCAGATCTATGCTTAGATTGAGTAAAACCTTTCAAACATCAATTTTTACACAATATTCGGACTAATGACGTATGTTTCGTTCACTTTGGAGTGGAACGAGGCGTTGTCAAGCAAGATCTCAGATCCGGAGGCACAAGGACGAAATCGTCACTTTACACAAGCTGGACTAACCCGTACGAACCTTCAAGTTCGCCCGGATTAGCCCCGAGTTTCTGTAAAATGGCTAAAGTCGCTCCAAAAGACCTCTACAGCCTAAGTTTTATTCAGTGGCTTAAGGTTGGAGGGATGGACATTCGATTTCCTCAGCAAACAACGCGAAAACGCACGATTTGGATGCCAAAACAGTCAAGTTCGCTCAGAAGGCATCAAGTTCGCTCGAACTTGTTACCAGATTGGTGACCAAGTTCGCCCGAACTTGATCAAAACTCACCAAATATTACAAGTTCGCCTGAACTTGTAGTGATTTCCAAGGAAATCAGACAAGTTTGCCCGAACTTGTATCCTCCCTGAACAAAAGGGACAAGTTCGCTCGAACTTGCCTCGTTTCTTAGGAAACCAGACAAGTTCACCCGAACTTGTTCACTCAGTAAGTTCAGTCATACAAGTTCGCCCGAAATTGTACTTTCAAGTACAAGTTCGCCCGAACTTGTCTACTGTTCTCTCACTCGTTCACCGTTTTAGCATTTCGGAAGACTGATGAACTTCTGTTAGCTTACAGGCTGATCCGGCGCTCTCCGCAACTCACCGCAGATCCCGTCTCTTCTCTCAAAACGCACCAACTGTGAGTATACTTGAACCCCTTTCGCTTAAACGCACTTTTGGGTGTCACATATGTTTCCTATATCAAATCACATCACACCAATCTCAAATGCTTAATCGCAACCCGCTGTTACATGATTATACGTGAAATCTGCTGAATTGTATGTATTGTTTGATTGCTTGTATGCCACCCTTAACATGATAGTATACTAGAGGTTGACAGGCCACCCGGAGGCCCGGGGTTGTTAAGGCTTGCATTTTACATTTCTCATTTATTTTCTCTTTTAGGATGTGGACACTTGTTCGCATGCCTCGATCAATCGCGGTTTGTTGGTTTACTTGAATCTAAGTAGTTACATAATTCAATCTCTTACATATGTCATGCGGTGTATGCTAAACGCTTTTATATCTATTATGTACGTAAACCTGTATGCTCACCTTTACTTAATTGTATTGACATTTAAATTTAACATATGTGGCAGGTTGAGGATTTGTCTACTTGCAATTGGATTAGGATTACTCTTCTAGAAACGCATTGTAATAGAAATCTAGGGGATATCAAACTTGATTTGTATTATGAGAATACTTGAACTATGTAATTTATTTAAGGATTATATGTTAGTAGTATGGGATATTAACAATAAATATTGTCGCTTAAATAGTGTTATGGAATTTCTCTGAGACAATCTGGTTCGCCTAGTGCCACTACCCTGATGTTTCCGCCATCGGTTGGGGTGTGACACGTTGGAACAGCTGGGTCAGAGACAGAGGGTTGAACAGTTGCTAGGTGATAAGTTTAGAAGGGTATTGGACTGTGATGCTAGGCAGTACAAGGATATCACACTAGAGTTCCATTCCACCTTTGATTACAAGCAAGGGAACTATGATGAGGAGGATGTAGTTTTCTTTTCTTTGGGGAGACAGCATATGAGATGACTATACCCCAGTTTGATATCGCTTCTCTTTTTATACTGTAGAGGAGGTGCAGTCGCCAGGGTTTGTGTCTAGTTTGAGGGGAGTGTTCAAGAAGAGGCGCCCACATAACGTTCAGTCTGATGAGTTGGTTAGTTTTAGGGTACACTTTTGAGGGCACCATACCCGAATAACATGGTTGCGAGTGATATCATTGACCCGGTCTATAGGTTTATCCACAAGATCTTGGCAGCCATTTTAGTTGGAAGAGGACAGGGGGATAATAAGGTTAATCAGGTTAGCCTTTTCTGTTTGACATGTATGGTTGAGCAGCGACCCGCCAACTTGCGACTATTTTTGCCTGGTCGATGAGGAGGTTATGGAGGGGGTTCAGGTGCTAGAGTTTATTGTGGGCCGTATGTGACATGGTTAGCTGAGAGTCTGGGGGTCTTTACACGGTACCTGAGTGAGAAAATAAGAGAGGGGCCAACGCCATGTTTTATGAGTGTTAGAGATCTTCAGGCTGCAGGGATTTTAACATACACTGATCCTCCGGTGTGGTATGGAGGGGGTGCAGCCCTATCAGACTTTTCAGCCGTCTGAGGAGAGTGATGATGAAGAGTAACGTGGGGATTGGAGCAGTTGGATCATGATGGGTTGTTTGTTGGTTGTTATTTTCTTTTTATGATGTTTTTATCTTGATCTGGTCTTACCCCTAATTTTGAGTACATTGATACTGTGGTAGGTTGGGATGGGGTGGGGTTGGTTGATATTTATGGTAGGTTTGTTCAGATACTATTATGATCTATCGTATGTTATGGTTTGGTATGTTATTTTTATTTGATAGGTGTGATGTTTATGCTGCTTCCGTTGACGTGACTGAGAGTTAGGAATTGTTTGCTGAGCGTGTTGGGATTGGAGGGCATATGTGGAATTGATTGGCACATTGACAGTCTCGCATATTCAGCTAAGTCGTTTCACTTGTATATTTTATTTATTTAGTTTTTAGTTTATTTTTAGTTTTAGTAGTTAGTTTGAGTCGTATTCTCGTTCTTGCATTAGGGACAATGCAATCTTTAAGTGTGGGGATGAGATACATATTCGTAGTGGTTAGTGAATCATAAAATTTAAAAAAAATACAAAAAATTGAAAAATTAAAAAACCCAAAAAAATTGAAAAAATAGAAAAAGTCTTGTGAAGAAGAAGTTTGAAATATAAAGACGGAAAATGATAGAAAAGATGGGTTTTTGTTTGGGTTCAAATAATGATAATATAAGTTTAAATAGATTGAGCTTGTGTCTAGTTTGGGATGTGTAAATAGGCCGATTCGGTTCTAGGTTCCTTTGATCTTAAAATACCTTAATTGTCGTTTACTAGTGGGTACTCATCTAGGGAAAATGGGAATGTCGAAACCGCTAATAGTAGTATAAGGAACACCGTTATAAGCTAAAATTTCTAGAATTTTAATCATGAAAAAGGGAAATAATTGAGCTCGATTGGAAGAACGAAAAAGTAGTGCAAGCCTATGTAATCTTCGTTGGGGATGGTGACTCTGACTTAAATGCCTTTGGGATATGTGAAAAAAATTGCAAAATTACCAACGCTCACGTTGTCGCTCTCGGGGATGGTGACTCGGGTTGAGACAGCATCTGGGTTAGGTAATGCAAAGTCTAAGCTCAAAAGTTGAAAAAAAAAAGAGAGAAAGAAAAGAAAAAAAAGTGAATTTAAATTCTCTTGATTTTGGTATAAAACGGTTAGAAAATGGGTTAAGTAACTCGTTCCTTTTGCTCTATAAGCTTGAGGTGGGATTAGGTGTATTGTGGCTTCTAGTGTGAGACCCTAGGTAGATTGACTACACTTGAACTCAAATTGCATGATAAGGGCTTGGAATCGGATTTTGTATAAAGGGACAAATATATTTGCAATCACGCTAACACAAGTTATTTTGAATTTAGCTTTTGGCCCGAGTTTTTATCTATCTTTGATTTCGTTTGCCTAGATTCTTTTTCGAGGACGAAAAAATAGCAAGTGTGGGGATATTTGATGTATTGTAAAATACAACAGTTTAACATGTACAGTTAGTATATTTTTCGTTAGTTATAGTTCCGTTTTCGATAGAATAGACGTACTTTTGATCCAATCGCGTTTTGCAGGTCTTGATTGATTAAAACAGTGGAAAAGTGCAAGAAACGAGCTAAAATATGAAGATACCAAGTTCTGGAACGTGTTGGAAGGCTCGGGAGCTAAAACAAACCGAAAAACGGTGCCAGAGTGCCTCTGGCGGGCCGTGAAAAGAATAGTCTAAGCCTCCCGCGGGTGGCGAGAGGCAAATGAAATTGTTGATGTTACGAACACGGTCGCGGGCTGCGATCCCCATCATTATCCCTCTCGCGCCCCGCGAGAAGGTTGTTTTGTCAGAGTAAATCGTATCTTGGCAGGGTTTTAAGAGGAAAAAAGTATATAAACACTCTTAAAAGCAACCCATAACCCTAAGCTACAAATTCAGCAAGCTTTGGACGAATTTGGAGCAGAGTTGCAAGCTTTCGTCTCTTTCTTTAAACTATGTTTCGGTTTCTTAAAAATACTTTGTTTATGATGTATTCAAAGACTTTGTTTGGCTAAATTGTATACTACCTAGATTGGATGAATGGTTTGCTAAAGTTACAATTTTTATGAAGGATAATTAACTTTTATGGATTGTTTGTCAGTTGTATGCGACTTGTTTATTGATTAGATGTATTTGCATGCTTAATATTGTTTGTGAACTATTTATTGCTTCGTATAACTCTTGTCGACGGTGTTTATCACATAATAGAGTTATACTATGTTTTAGGTTTTGGAGAGTGTCTATATCACGTAGTAAATCTTCAATCTTTAGGGTGTAATCACCGGTTAACCTTAGAAGTAATAATCGGTGATCAAGTAAGTTAAGTGTTCTACTAATACTCAATAGCTGAGAGGTGCGGGATTATTGTTAGGTCTAAGCATTAAACCGTAAGGTAGGAGCTTTGTTAGGAGTAAACCTTTTGGCTATTATCTAACAAGTCTAATCTAGAACTCAAGTTACCTAGGGTTAGGTCCTGAGAGGGAGTGAATATGTTAAGTTACTTTTATAAACCCGTTAATTTTCTTGAGAGGGAGTTTAGATAGAGTTGTTAGCATATTCGATAGAGTCTCGTGGGTTCGATATCCGAACTTACATTAGCTATACTAGGGTCGACCGGTACACTTGTCGGTTAATAGTTTAGTGTGTCTTAGTGAGTCTAGAATTAGGTTAATTTAGTTAATTTTATTAAAACTACTTTTTAGCACATCACATGCATCTTGTGATGGTGATGTAGATGATTAGATGAACTTGAATGTTTTTGGATATATGAATTAAATACAAGATTAGATGCATTTAAGTTCATGTAAAACGATACCGAAGACGCTAAATACGCATATTTCAATGTACACGAACATGGAATGTTCAAGAGTGAACCTTGTGTGTATTATAATGTGATATGTGAATATGAGAATATGTGAGATGATATGCTAAGTGATAACATGATAGTAGGGATTTAGACTATGCACGTACATTTGTGCGATTAAAACGGTGAAATCGGTAAAAGTCGCGTTAGATGTGTAACTTGTTTGTCGAGCATGAAAATGGTACATAGGCTAACTTGATGGTTATTACATGTATGAATGCTTTAAAGATGATACAATATATAAGTTCACGAGTTACCTGTATTAGGATACGTGATTATGTGTTCACGTTTATATATATATATTACGACGCGCAAATCGTAGATATATTCCTTATAAACGGGTGTGATAATGTATATAACATAATGAGGGCCACCAAAAAAATCGTTCAAGTCGCAACATCTTACAGTATATATATATATATATATATATATATATATATATATATATATATATATATACGCCAACATAATAAAAAATAACGACTTTTCGAGAAAAATCTCTAAGTTATATGAAAATTCTAAGTATTGGAGAAACTTAGGGATTTTGTAGAATATTGATTGATAAATCGCTCCTATGTATATTAGGACGTGTAGAATCAAATTGTGGGATAGCGTGAATATAAAAATGCACCTAAAGGTGAGTGTCACTAATCCCCTCTTTTTACTGTTTTGGGGGAAGAACACACCTTAAAAGGATAAGTATACTCTTTTATATAAAATATACCTTTATTAAACTATGAATATAATTTCATGGAAAATATATGGTTTTGATATAAATATGTTTCGGGGAGAAACGGTTTTGATATAAATATATGTTTCGGGGGAAACGGGATTTGATTAATGATATATGTGTTTCGGGGACGAAACGGGTACTATTACGGTGTTTTGGGGATAAAACGACCGTGTAGATTTAAAAATGCTTAAATCTAAAGTTGGGACGAGTTTGCTCGGTCTTATGAGAGTAAGTATCGATATTGGCTTACGTTTCGGTGGGGATGCAGGAAATTCGTACAACGCATGTTATATAAAATTTATCATTTTAGTAGGATATTTGTATTGTATGTGAGGCAGGCATTATATAAGAGACCCATTGCGGGCTATTGCGCAAGTTTTGTCGTTTAATCATTAATATTGTATACATGGAATTGTTGATAGATCTATCGAGTTGACCACCCCGTTGTGACCGGTAGCTCCGTGTCAAGCCAAGCGACGAATTTATATTCTGTATTGTCTATCTTTGATTATACCTTCATTGTAAATATGTAGCTCGTAACGTCTTGCAAACTTATGAATCTGAACACTTGATGCTAGAAATTTAATATGTAAACCTTAGGAACAAATCGAGATATCACTATGGTTTAGGAAACACTTGTGATGACTGACCCCTTGGATTTTTAACGGATATTAAATAGACTTTCTAAATTATATGGATGTTTTATTACTAAACACATAATATGAAAATTTTTCTTGGATCAAATTAATTATAATTTGATATATACGTGAACTCACCCTCCTTTGTGTTGACACTTGATTTTAACGTGTTCTTTAGTTACACGAGTACGGCTTCGGGAATCTTTGGTGTATCTTGTGGTTGTGATGCATGTTTTAATTACTAATGTTTTGGACAACTTTTAAAACTGATTCGGGACCATGTTTCTATTAAGATCCATAAGGATCAAGGAAACTTAACTATGTTATGGTTGTGTTTATGTTTAAACTTTAAACTATGTTTTAATTATGTTAAATGTTCAAAACTTAACGATGCATCATTCGCCAAGATATTTATGGACACCAACTTCTGTCACCATTACGTTTGTATATCCGCTCCGACGTTTTTGGGGTGTTACACATGTTGTTGATGCCGGGGTTATAAGGATTATTTTGTGCCATCTCTTTTGTTCTTATGATGAAAAACAAAGTATGTGTGAAATACTTTTTGAATTCAACACTTTACAACTATGAGTTATGAACGGATTGGTTATCTGTTGATGCATAATGTCTATTGCCTAGGTCTTGGATCGAGTATGTGTGTTTAGGGCTTGAAATGTTAGAATTTAAAGTGTATTTATGAGGTTGTACACAAGTTCAGCCGAACTTGTGTGTGGATGATCAAGTTTGCCCAAACTTGATCTATCCAACTACACACTTCGCCCGAACTTGTGAGTCGATATATAGGTGGTCTTGGATTCTCATTGTAAGAACTTTGCGACTTTGACTGTGAAGCTCTGTCGGTTTGGAAATCACATTGTAATACTTTTGGACATTAATAAACCGATCATTAAATAGTAATTCTTGTGTAGACGATTAACATGTCATATAATTTCCGCTTATAGACATTAGATACAAATTAGGTTCCCGAGCTGAGGAGACGATCATAACAAGTGGTATCAGAGCCTGGATACCTAAATTTGCTGAAATCTACACAAGATTCATTCTATTTCTACTCATTTCTACCATTTTTCTACATTTTTCACCATAAATGATGAACCTATGGTAAAAATTGGCTAAAAATTGAACATGTCATACAAAATCACATAATTACAAACCCCTGAAAGTTTGAGAATCAAATTCAAACGAATTCATGCCAAAAATGCAAAAAACCATGTTTGATAACCGAACTTCGCTCGAACTTATACCACAAGTTCGCTCGAACTTGACTTAAAATCATCATTTTTTTGTTGATTTTAATCAACTTCGCCCGAACTTGCTTGATTTTTCAGTGATTTTTTACTAAGTTCGACCGAACTTGTCAATTCTTGTTGAAATTTAACATAAGTTCGCCCGAACTTGAATCAAACTTGGAAATTTTTCAAAACTCAACACAACTTCGCTCGAAGTTGTCTCAAGTAGAAAATTCTGAAAAATTTAATACAAGTTCACCCAAACTTGTTGAAAATGATTTTGAAATCTGTTTTCTGTACAAGTTCGACCAAAATTGTTAGTTTGCTAATCATTTTTCGAGTGTTTGTGAACGTGTTTTCAGTTAAACCTTCAATTTGTCAAGATGGACGATTACGCCTTTATGTCAACAGTGGCTTCTACATCAAACGTGAACTCTAATGCAAACGCGGTAAACCAGATGAATCTGGATAACGAGATGGGAATGTCGGTTAAACCGCCAAAGCTAATGAGTATGGACGAGTTTGAAGGATGGAAGGAAAAGTTAGTAAACTAGGTTCAAGACAACCAATTTCACAGTTGGGTTGAAGTTGAAACTAGTTACACATGGCCAAAAGATGAACGTGGTGAAGATCTTGCTTTAGTTAAGTTTACGCCTGAACATAAAGATGCTTACGTGGCAGAAAAGAAGATGATCGGTTTGATTCAGCAATCGGTAAAAGAAGACATCTTGGTCTTGCTACCCGAATGTGAAACGTCACAATTGTTGTGGAATGCTCTTTATGCAATTTTTTTGGAAGTGACGAAATGATAAAAAGCAAAAAGGCACTAATCAAGAAAGAGTTTGACCTCTTCACGATGATCAAAGGTGAAACTATGAAGCACATTATTCATAAAACTGATGAAGAGCAGATTGATAAGTTGGCAGGTGCACTTCCTGAGGGGGAGTGGTCGACTTACTTGATGGTTTTGAAGAACAGTCCAAGATGGCAACATTTCAAGTTATCATCTTTTATTGATAAATTGGAAGAGCATGAAATGGAAATGATGAAAATGGCTAAATCAAAGAATGAGAATGTTGTTCAAGATGTTGGTTTGTATTACAAAAGTGGTGCTCAAGATATTTCGAGTCCGAAGATTCAAACGGCATTCAGTGCGAATATGAATTCCTCGAATCATTCGTACCAAAATCAACAGAACACTCAATCACACCTGAGTTATGATCAGAGTCCTCCAAATACTGGATATTCAAGCACTGGTTCAAATTCACAGTTTCAGAGTCAAACTAATCAGTCAAGTCAAACAAATCATTCCAGTTCTGATCCAAACGTATTTCAGTGCAACATTGCGGTCAATCTGAAGAATGTTTTCCCTGAACAAGTAGCCAAACAACATATAGCGCTACTTGCAACCGTTCTTGAACCCTACGAAAGCTTAGTTACGGGGAAGATCTGAAATCCATAGATGATGGCAGAGGATTATGATCAGGTTGATGAAGAGGAATTGGAGTTGATGGATATCAAGTGGAGCTTGGTATCTATTATTAGAAGAGTCAAGAAGTTTTTTGTGCTCACGGGAAGAGACATTGGAAACTTGAGCAATAAGCTTGGATTCGACAAGTTGAAAGTAACTTGCTTCAAATACAGATAAAAGGGGCATTTCAAACGCGATGCAAAAACTAAGAAGCAAGCGGCAACCAAAGTCCTTTTGGCAACAACAGTGACTATTACAAGAAAGCGTTGATTACAAGCCATATCCAAAGAGAACTCAAGTTGAAGTTCAAGATAATTCCTCAAAGCCAACCGAACATACTCTAGTTGTGTCTCACGAAGACGAAGGATTTGATTGGAATAAGTATATTGGCAAGAAGACTGGTGTTGCTCTGATGGCAGAAATAGTGGAAGAACGAGAATCAATGGATACAGCTCTTGAGAATGCGATCTTAAAACAATAAATGCAAAGAACAGAGGAAAGGAAATGTACTATCACGAAACAAAGATGAAGAACATTATCCCTCCTAACTTTAATTCTAGTTTTGCAGGTTGCTTTGGAAATACATCATAAGAGCAATTGGTTGAAGAAAAGAAACCAGAGGTCGAGGAGGTCATTGACGTGACAAAGGAGATGAGCGAAGAGAACCTCACACTGATTGTTGACAAAGCAATGATGGCTAATCTGAAACAGGTAGGTTCAGAGGTAAAAGTGATTGAGAAGGAAATTGTGAAAGTTGTGGAGGTGGAAAAACCTTGCACAAAGTGCACAAAGTCTTGTGAGCAATGTGTTGAAAAAGATCAAATCATAAGCGATCTTAATGTGCATAATGAAAATTTTAGGTACGATTATCGCACGATGAAGGAAGCTTATGATAAGATGAAAGGCACTTATTGCAATGTTGAAAAAGCTAATTTAGAACAATCTGCCTCAATAAGAATGTTAAAAGCAATGGTAATTGAAAAACAAGAAGCAATTAACATGTATATAAACACCATTGCTGAAATAAGACAAGAGCTTCAAGATGTGAAAATTGAAACCGAACGAGTTAGACAACTTTTGCTCAGTTACACGACCAACGCTTATGTCATCGATCACATTCTTCCTACGATTAAGTCAGAGGAAAATGTTGAAAAACCAAAAGGTATGAAGCGTAAAGAGTACAGCAATGTTCCACCTCCACTGCTTGCAAGTTATTGTCACAAGAAAGTGGATGGGATTGAAAAGGCAACTAATATAACACTTTCATTAGAAACAAATGATAAGTTGCCGGAGAACATTGATGCAGTCTATACGACATCAAATGATGACAGTGAAGCGGTTGTGAAAAAATGTGGTAGAAAATGTTTTTGGAGATGATTCTGATAATGGCAGCTTTGAGAGCGCCAACTCGAGTTCGAACAGTTCGGAATCACAATCTGAAAATGACGATACATCTTCAGAAGATAGCCTAAGTGATGATCCTAACGTTGTCATGTACAAAGTTAGGGAATCTGATAGACTATATTTTGATGATAGTTTTCCGATTCGAAATGTGAAAGAAGATCAAATTGATAAACTGTTCAAACTTATTGAAGTATCATCAGATGATCTGGAAAGAAATGAGAAAAGGTTTTACTCAAAACCCAAGAAAAGCTATAACAACTATCGAGGAATGGTGGTGATTTTCCTGAGAACAGGAGAGCGGGTTTGGGTTTAGAGGTAGAAGATGAACCGAAAAAGAAACAAAAGTCACCATTTCACGAATACAAGAATAAAAACATGAAATTTGTGTTTGGGACTAACACAGTTCAGGAAGAGAAGTCGATTGGAAAACAATCGAATGATAAGTTTAAAAAGGAGAAGGAACTTCGTGATAAGGCTAAATCCGCAAGTGGAGTAAAACCCACGAGTGGACATTCTGATACTCGGACTTGCTTCAAATGCAATGAAGATGGTCACATTGCTCGCAAGTGTCCGAAGTCAAAGCCTATGTATCAACAAAGAAAGGAAACTTCATATGATGAGAAACTTAAGCAACCAGAGATTGCAAAGCCAGTCACGGTCTTAAAACGAAATAATGAATCTAACATCAAAGTGAAACCTAACAGTGAATCTAAAATTGAGAAATCAACTTTTGAAAAGGTGAAACTTCTAAATTGAATGCAAACAAAGATTCAAAATTATACATTAAGAAAGCTCGAATGAAATCTCAATCATGGGTTGCTAAGAAAACTTCATCATCATCTAAAGGTTCAAAGATAACTTCTGTATCAGTCAAAATTGGAACTGTCAATAACACAAAGACTGATCAGAATTTCCGAGTGTTGAAATTGCAAGTTCCTACTTATGATATCCAATTTCAACCAAGACCGGAAGGGATTGGGTTTCCCTCTTTAAATAGTTTCTTTACATGTGCAGGGGCTCCAGAGATCCATCTTGTCGAAGTGGATTATGGATAGTGGAGCTTCACGTCACATGACTGGGATGCGTGCCTTACTCCTCGATATTAAAGCAATTAATGGAGGGTACGTGGGATTCGTGGGTAATCAAGGAGGTAGAATCGTTGCTAAGGGAAAGCTATCTAACGGTGTGGTGTCGCTTGATAAGGTTAACTATATCGCCGAGCTGGAGAACAATCTTCTCAGTATTTCTTAGATCTTGATAAGCAGTTTACCACCCATTTTAACGATAAGGAGTGCATGATCATTAAACCGGGCTTTAAGATTCCAGAAGAGTGGATTCTCATGCGCGCTCCTCGCGAGAATGATCTTTATGTGCTGGATATGAGCGTTGCTACAACTACTTCAAAGTCTGCTCAATGTTTCGTATAAAAGGCAACAGAGAAGGAGTCAATTCTTTGGCACAGAAAGATGGGTCATATACACCTCAGAAAGATGAATCACCTGGTTCACAATGATTTGGTTGAAGGAGTGAATCTTAGAAGCTTTCACATGACCGATAATTGTCTAGAATGCAAGTAAAGGAAATCAAGTTAAAAAGTCTCATACTAAGAAGATTCTTAACTCCATCAAACTGTCGCTCGAAAGACTGCATATGGATCTCTTCGGTCCAGTGAATGTTCGTAGTATATCTGGAGATCTTTACTGTCTTGTCGTCACTGATGATTATTCTAGATTTTCATGGGTCTTCTTCCAAGAGAGCAAAGACGAAACGTTTGATAATCTCATGATCCTCTTCAGGAAGATTGAAATCTTACCATCTCTCTATTAGAAGAATCCGAAGCGATAACGGCACAAAATTAAAAAAACACCCGAATTAAAGAGTTTTGCAACGACAAAGGGATCTTACACGAATTCAGTGCTCCATACACTACGCAGTAGAATGGAATGGCTGAGAGGAAGAACAGAACGTTGATAGAAACAGCAAGAACTATGCTTGGTAATTCAAAGCTTCTTGTCAGCTTCTGGAGTGAAGCAGTCACAGCAGCATGCTATACATTGAACATGGTCTTAACGGTCAACCTACCAAGAAGACTTGCTTTGAATTGCTAAACCGAAGGAAACCAAATCTGAAGTACTTAGAACCGTTTGAGCGCACCTTGTACAGTTATTGATTCAGATGGAAAGTTTGGTGCCAAATCAATAGATGGTTTCTTTGTCGGCTACGAACTCCACTCAAGAGAGTATATCTTCCAAGTTTGAGAAGAGTGGTAGAAGCACAGCACGTCAACTATTTTCGATATACAACTCCAATTCAAAGAGCAGGCGATGCTTGGTTGTTCAATTATAGTGAATTGTGGAAATCATTTGACTTGCCAGAAGAGCCTTCTGAAGAAGACATTGCATTGTTATACTATCTACATCAGTCGACTAATCAAGAGCAGATTATTAGACCAATAGTGGTTAATCAACCAACTGTTGGGTCATCGTCTTCTGGTGCAGGTCCTAGCACTAGCGGTGTTCAAGAAACTCATGCAGATCAAGTGACACCGGCTACAGAACCAGTGAATGATTTAGTAGAACCCAATCTTTCTCAAGCACATAATTCCGACTCTGACGAGGCTCCAATGTTTGATGATGATGGAGAATCTTCTTCTGATAAAGAATCTGAGCAGATCATAAGTATGATGAATCAATCTGCTGGCCCGAGTAATCAAAATGAAGTGTCTTCTAGTGCTCCTGAAGTTGAAGCGATGGTAGATCAAAATATTACTAATCAGGAGAATACTGTTAATGTTCCAAGTGAGGTGATGCCGAGAACCTATTCATACCACCCATTAGAATCCATAATTGGTGAATCGCAAACTGGCATGAGAACAAGGAGCCAGATCAACAAAGCTTTGAGTTGCTTTTATACTAAAACAGCTTCGGTTCAATATTCATTGTACCTATCAGTGCTTCATATCTCAGATTGAGCCGAAGAATGTTTCTGAAGCATTAGGCTGAAACTGGGTGCTTGCGATGCAAGAAGAAATTGTTACAGTTTGAAAAGTTAGGGGTATGGAAGCTTGTTGATCTAACGGCGAATCAAAAGGCGATGGCTACTAAATGGGTCTTCAAGTGCAAGCGCGATGATCGTGGAGTGATAATACGCAACAAAGCTCGGCTCGTTGTTAAAGGATTCCATCTACAGGAAGGAACTGATTATACAGAAGTATATGCACAAGTTGCAAGATTGGACGTATTTTCCTTGCATTTGCTGCTTGGAAAGGATTTAAAGTGTTCCAGTTAGACGAGAAATCAGCTTTTCTATACGGTAAGCTACGAGAGCAAGTGTACGTCGGCCAACCTCTAGGGTTTGTCGATCCCCTGAACAAAAAGAAAGCCTATCTTCTAGATAAAGCACTGTACGGTTTGCATCAGGCCCCGAGAGCCTGGTACGAGACGTTATCTCAAAATCTCATCGGCAACGGCTTTATTAGAGGAACAGTGGATAGTACACTATTTACTAGAGAAGTTGGAAGTCATCTGATTATCATACAAATTTATGTGGATGACATCATTTTTCGTTCGACAAATGATGATCTTTGCAAAGAGTTTGAAACTATCATGAAGAAGAAATTCGAGATGAGCTCCATGGGTGAAATGAAATTTTTTCTCGGATTACAGGTTGATCAGTTGCCAGACGGTGTTTTCATCCACCAAACCAAGTATGTTCATGATATATTGAAGAAGTTTGAGATGGAAAGCACGAAGCCGTTATCTACTCCTCTGGCACTTAATCACGGAATTTGCATTGATGAAACCGGAACCAAAGTTGATGATACTCTTTACAGGTTGATGATAGGATCTTTGAACGTATCTGACGGCATCTCGCCCAGATATCATGTATCCTACCTGTCTCTGTGCACGTTATCAGTCAAGTCCCAGAATATCTCACATGCAGATCGTGAAGCGCATTTTCAGATACTTGTAGAGATGTCAAAGCACCGGCTTGTAGTATCCAAAGAATGACAACTTTGATCTGACGGATATGCAGACTCTGATTTTGGTGTTGACAGATTGAACACAAAGTCTACGACGGCCGGTTGCCAGTTCTTCGGAACACGTTTAGTAACTTGGCAGTGCAAGAAACAAACCACGATCGCTCTCTCTACTTGTGAGGCTGAGTATATCTCGGCTTCCAGTTGTTGTTCACCAATCTTGTGGATACAAAAACAGATGAGAGACTATGGGTTGCAATTTCTTGACACTCCATTATATGTAGACAACAAGGCAACAATCGACATAACAAAAAATCCAGTTCATCACTCTCGAACAAAACATAGCATACCACTTTATTCGTGATTGCTATGAAAAAAGATTGGTACGAATTGAGAAAATCCACACCGATGAACAAAAAGTTGATTTTTATACCAAACCTTTTAGTCTTTCACGGTTTAAATACTTAATGAGGCTTAACGGTATGAAAAATCTTTTGACAGGTGCGAATGCAGAGGTTGAATATGGATCGGACGACGAGTTCTCGTGATCCTCATTTGTTTGTTACCTTTTAGGATTAGAATTTCTTAAAAACTAATATACAAAAATATGTTTTTGATTTTAGGGGGAGAAATATTACGGGAAAATAGAAAAACATAAGAAAAACCAAAAAGTACAAAAACATGAAAAAGACAAAAAGAATTTTGTGTCAAAAGGGAAATAATAGTACATCAGTGGACTATCACAGTATGCTAAGGATTTGTAAAGTTTAAACAAGTCTTACTGTGGATGTGTCAATAGGCTTTACACGTTCAGTAAATTGTTTCCAGAATATAAACTAAATTTTACAACTGCTTAAACTTGTGGATTAACATCTCTCGGGTATATGGACTTAGTACTATGAAATTTCGTTTGAGAGATTGCCTGATTCTGAGATACGAGGTCTTTATAGATGATTGATAACTGGGGTATTATACAAGTTCTTCTGATTTTGCGGAAGCAATAGCCTAGAACTTCTATAATGCTTTTGCTTAAAACCCTAAAACTGCAGCAAAATTGAAAGAATCGAAAGATTTATTCAATTGCAGTGCTAAAAAGATTACCTAATTACCTTAAAGTCGAGCCTTCATCTCTTTGTCGATACGGTGGTATTAACCTGAGCTCTCAAGGCTTCGCATAACCCAGATACAGATATCAATTACGCAATACTCACCTGTAAGATGATATCTAGGGAATCTTAATACGGGAGTATATTCTGAGATGGGAACCATAGTTAAGTCAAGTTTCATAAGTCTAACTAAGATATCTTGGAACAATTGAGAAATGTGTCGAAGTTTAAGTGGAAAAACATATCGACAATCTAAGTAAACGAGTTTAAAACTTAAAGTCATTAAAAGGCCAACGGTACTGGTGATACGTCTCAATCAACTGATATGATCCTTAGACACGATTTCAAAAAATATGTCTGTAAATATGTTTATACATAGCTTATTTGATTTCAGATTTAAACCCAAAAAGATTTTCAGTGTGTTTTAGCATAAACTTTAAAAACTACAAAAAGATTTTTTTTTCTACATTGTTTTCAACAGCCAATGATGGAAAGCGGATCTTCGGAGTTCGGAATGGTACTAAGTTGTTGAAATCTTGATGACAACGGGTTGGGAGCTAATCTGTAAAATCAAAATGCACGAAAAACGATGAAAAGTTCAATAATTTGAAACTTTAAATTTGAAGAAAACATTAGTTTGTTCATAACGGGTCAAACCGAGGTCATTAACTTGGACTCGGCAGACAAATTGGTTTACCGAGGTCATTAACTTGGACTTGGTCAACTGAGTGGATGTTCATAACTGGTAAACATGAGAAAGTTAAGGGTTAAAAATGAAAATTTTGAAAAATTTGAATTTGAGCTTAACCAAGTTCGCCCGAAGTTACTAAAAGTTAAACTGTTTCTTTATAGTTTAACTTCGAGCGAAGTTGATTAAAAGGTTTGGTTGTTTGAAAGTCAAGTTCGCCCGAAATTGACAGAGTATAAATATAGAAGTTCGCTCAAATAATGATTTCACCTGATCATTGAAACTTCGAGCGAACTTAGTGCGTCTATGAGAGAATGTGTAAAATTGCAACAATTGTGTCGTTACTCTACCCGATTTAAGACCAGTAATAAGTGATTGGCACACTTATTAACATGGCCGAGGTATTAATCGCTTGAATCGTCCATGAATTGTTCTTGTTTATACAGATTTGGACCAAAAACATAAAACTAGTAGATCTAGGGCCATTTTAATTAAAATTGATCAATGAAACGGTTTAATAAACATGTTATCATCATTAACAAACCATAAAATTGGCCATTGGACATGTTGATGAGTTGCAGGTTTGATTTGAGATGATGACATGTTCGCCCGAACTTGTTAAGTTGATTATTAATCAACTTCGGGTGAAGTTGTCCTAATCCCTGATTAAATTTGAATTTGCAACAAGTTCGTCCGAACTTGTTGAGAAGATTTCAAATTCTGTAAACAATGCAAGTTCTCCCGAACTTGAGGAAATGTCAAAATATTGTTTTCAATACAAGTTCGCCCGAACTTGTATAAAAAATGAAAAAAACTTGTTTTATGCACATGTTCGACCGAAGTTGCTCTGTTTTTGTAGTGTTTGACATTCAAGTTTGCCCGAACTTGATGTAATTTGTTTGAAAATTGTCAAAATTGTCTAATGTTTGATTCTTTTGTCCGCAGAATATCCAGCTTTTGTTTAACAAGTTTCATAATACATGTATATCGCTGGACGAGAAGATCTATCCTACGCTGTCTGCATTTTCTGAGATCTTAGAGTTTTGGGGGAGGATTCCTATCACTAAGGCGATCACAGATAAACATGTTGTGCATAGATCGCATGTATATTTCTTCTGGAACTCAGCATCCTACGATGAAGCTAACAAAGTCATAAAGTCTGCAGTTCGTATCGGGAATGAAGATAAAGAATTTTTGGTCACCGAAGCTGGTATACAAAGGTCTTAGCGTTCAACGATGATGAAAGTGATCCGATTAGTTTCGAGGAAAGGATGGTTAAAGGCTTTTTCTATAGAATGGGCTACAAAGGTCACGCAAATAAGCCAACGTTAAAGAAAGGCGGTGTTCCTCTACCATACAAGCTTCTAGTTCATTCTATCATTCACGCTTTTAGTCACAGAAAAGCAGGGCTCGACGACATTCAAGATTACATGGCATGTACGGTTACTGCTTTAGTACTCAACAAGAAATTCAATTTCTCAAGAGTAATCTTCAAGTTTATGTCGAAGAACATGGGAAAGGATAGGCTGGTGATGTATCCTAGATTCATTCAGAGGCTGATTGATGAGAAGTTTCAGAATATAAAAAAGGATCCGAATGATATTCTATACTTGAGCCATATGGATGAAACGACGTTGAAAAAGTTAAAGATTTTTCAGAAACAAGATTCAGCACCTATTCCAAAGCCTGTATTTGGTGCAATCGTTAAAACAGACTATATAGCGCCACCAGGTAACAAATGGAGGAAAGATGGTAGTGGTGATGAAAATGAAGAAGCTGAAATGTTAAAGACTTTTAAAGAAAAGAGAGGTGACTGGTACATCAAGAGGGTGGTTGTAGTTGAAAAGCATAAATGAAAAAGGGCATCTAAGAAGGCTGACACTATGTTGATCGATGAGCCTGATGAGAATATTCAGAATGTTGAAGGTTCGAGCGCCGTAGCAAATGTTGAAAGCCAAGACAAAGATGATGATGTTATATCTGCAACTTCTGATAAGGATGAAGAATCCTCTAAAGATTCTGCTGACTTAGATTGAAAGAAGCAGAGAAACAGAAAGAAGAGGAACGATTGAAAAAACTTGGTGAAGATCTTTATGTTCCTTCTGATGAGGCTTCCGATGAAGATCGTCCAAAGAAGAAATCTAAGTGTTCAAAATAAAGGCTGGAAGGTTCTAAGAAAGTTACAGGTTCTCCAAGTAGTAGAGGAAGAAAAAAAGCTCAGAGCCGCAAATATATAAGCCAAAAACCAGAGAAAGGAGTTACACAAGAACCTCCTGTTTCTAATCTGCAAGATATTCCAATAATTGAAGGTATCGTGCCACAACTACTACAACTGAAGAGCCACCAATGTCACTGAAGTTCCTGTTCAGAGTACACCTATTTCTACACCAAAATCTGCATCAAAAGCTACTCCTCAAAAATAAAGGCAATCAACTCCACAAAGCGCAAGAGCAAATGAATTTAAAGATGCTTTCGGTGATATTCCAGACAATGTTACACATCCTGTCACTGCCGATGATCTTTCTAAATGGTTTGAAGATACACCGATCGATGTGTTAGCGAAAAGGATTAAAGATTAGGAAGATAAAGTGAAACAAAATGAAGTTGAGAAAGCAGATCTGGAAAAGAAAGTAAAGCAGAGTGATGTTGAGAAAGAAATCCTGCAAGATAAAGTCAAGTTTCTTGAAGACGACAGATGCTACTTGAAAGCGATGGTTGAAAGTTTGAGTACTGTGAATGATCAACTAAAGAAGGAGATAGCTGAGCTTCGAACAGAACGAGATCTGAATGATAGAAGATTTGCCAGGTTGCAGAAAGTGTTAACAAACAGCTTGGGCATTGATTTCAAAGCTGAATACGAAAGACTTGATCTGCAAGAGGCCAAAGAAAAAGCTGAGAAAGAGTTGGCAGAGCAGGGCAAAGGTAAAGGGGTTATTGATGGTGTCCCTATAACTTCAGAGGAGCCAGTGATAGAAAAGACTGTTGAATCTGAAAAAGCTCCTGAATCAGAGATTGTGTCTGAAGTAGTTCCTGAACAGAATGTTGAATCAACTAAAGCGTCTGAGTTAGAGAAGGATGATGATGAGGAAGATGACGAAAAAGACGACAACCCTGAAGGTGACAATACTAAAGATAATTTAGATCATGATGGTAATGATAATGATGATCAGGAGGCGTTGGTCTGAAGATTGATTCTGCGAAAGTACATTCTAAGTTTGATTTTGAATCGTTAATCAACGACGATGTGAACATGGAGGATGAACAAAGTAAGGGGGAGCATACAGAGCAGACGGGGCCACAAGATGTTGATATTTCTGAAGCGATTATTGCTATGCATGTTGCTACTGTGCATGAAAAGCCTCTGATGATAATGTTGGATAAAAGTATAGAGGAAGGGGAGTTTGTGCATAATTATACTAAGGAAGAATTGGCTAGAATGTTTGAGGTTGATGCTGATTCGTTTGAGTTTGATTTTGATTTTGAAGAAGAATTAGTGAATATCAAGACATTTGAACCAAAAGAGTATGTGTATAAGCGTGTAGCTAAAGCTGATGATTGTGACCGTGTTATCTTTGAAGATTCTGATGATGATGAAACAGAAAAGTATTCGAACATCAACACTGACAAGTTTCCTACTATTTATGAGCTGTTAAGCCAGATTGATGTGGGTTTGTTGAAACAGAAGATAGATGAAGTGGTGAAGGAAGGCAACATTCCTAAACATTATACAAAAGAGCAGATAGCTGAAGCGAAGAAGTCATGGTTCAAGGAAATGCCAAAAGAAAGAAAATTTAAGCAACCATTAGCATTCTTCACACGTGACAAAGACAAATCATTGGATGACATTCTAAGTTGGGGATGGATACGAGATCTTGATGTTTATTCCATAAAGAGAGAGTTTGGCGTTCAGTATTTCAAGCATCTGACAGATATAAAGACATTGCCGTTTTGGGATGTTGAAGAGTTGGTTCAAGCAAGAAATATCAGTCTGCAGATGAAATTCAACGAACAAAGACTCTGGAGGGTTATAAAGTTTGAAGAGTCACGGGGATTTGAGTTGTGGAAGCCGTTCATTCCTAAAAGAAGAGTAAAGATTAACAAAAAGACGGGAGAAAAGGATGTTATGCTTGTGATGAAACGTCTGAGAGCAATGAAGAATATGCCATGAAGCCCATCGAACAGGATTTTCATCCTTACTTTTGTGGTGGCAAACGGATCTAGAAACGAGTGAAGCTGTGATCGTACTACATGCTGATGAGACATGGGATATCACGAAGGAAAAGGATCCAGAACCTATTGAACGAAGAAGTATTTGGGGGTTGTGGAGAACGATTCGTATACTAGACCCGATGTGGCTAGTCAACTTCTCAAATGAAGATGTGAAATGCTTGTTCTTCAACAAGATATGTTTCGACAAGCGTGAATAAGTCCAAGCGAAGCAATACCAAGGTGTGATTAATGTTTGCTATGCACATGGTATTAATCCAGGTCATGTGTGGGAATCGAGATGGAGAGAGCTAGAAAGAGAAGAGTTCTTGAAAAAAGGAAAAGCGTTTAGAGAAGATACACGAAAGGGTAGGGAGGCAAGGATCAGACGATTTCAATTCATGAAATGGGCACCTCCTACTGACCAAACGCCTATTCCAAAGCAAAGAGACGTCGAAAGCCGTACAAGAACTTCTTCGGAAGATGTTGAAAATTGAAGACTGATCAAGACTGCAACAATATCCAAGGGGGAGTTTGTTGATGCATAATGTCTATTGTCTAGGTCTTGGATCGAGTCTATATGTTTAGGGCTTGAAATGTTAGAATTTAAAGTGTATTTATGAGGTTGTACACAACGGCCGAACTTGATCAATCCAACTACACACTTTGCCCGAACTTGTGAGTCTATATATAGGTGGTCTTGGATTCTCATTGTAAGAACTTTGCGACTTTGACGGTGAAGCTCTGTCGGTTTGGAAATCACATTGTAATACTTCTGGACATTAATAAACCGATAATTAAACAGTAATTCTTTTGTATACGATTAACATGTCACATAATTTCTGCTTATTTTTGACATTAGATAGAAATTAGGTTCCCGAGCTGAGGAGGACGATCCTAACATTATTTCTGTGAGATGATCTTTGTATATTAAATTGATTGTGATATCAAGTTTAATGTGACCAAGCTCTGATACCAATTGTAGGATCTGAGTTTGTAATACTTGTGGTTTAAATCAATCAGAACAAACAATTTATAAATTCTAATGAAAGTAATTAAGTAAACACGTCAACAACTGTTTTCTATTGAAGTTCAATTGATTAACATTACATTATGATGATTATACAATCTCCCCGTTAGCCTGTCACTCACAAATTTATCCGTACAAAAGAGACAGTGGTAAAGTGATAGATAAATCTATAACAAGGTTAAAAATGAACGAAAAAACTTATAAGCAAAAAAATAAAATGGTTAAAAATGTGTATTATTTATAGTATAAGGTGTGTAATTGGAACTAAAGATCCAAAATTAAACAAAAAAGAAAAAAAACAAAGTTCATATTTTTTAAAAAAGTTGATAATTGTTATATATACGGTGACAATAATTATTTATTGTTTCAAAGCTAGTGATCCAATTTAAATTTAAATTTATTGAACTAATATCGGAGAAAAAATTTTTATGGTTATTTTTACTAATGAAGAATGTAAATATTTGTAGTTTAAATCAATCAAAGAACAAACAATTTATAAATTGTAATACAATTAACAAAGTAAACACATAAGTAGGAAAACATATTGTTGGGATTGAACCCTACAAAAGAACCGATGATAAAATGCCAAAATAGGTCTGCTATATATGATCCAGAATAAACTGAGTTTAGAGTCATCTTCTCAAAGACCGGCTACCAAACCGCTGATAGTTCTAACAACTGCCTTGTGCCAAAGCTCTGCCAGTTATAAAGTTTTTTGTATCACCAAACCTCCGATGGGTCAAAGATCTGCTAGAAGTCAAAGGTCTGCTGAAAGTTAAAGGTCTGATCACCCTTTGAAGAACATCTGCTTATGCTTCATCAGAAATTAAGCTTATCAGAGGATAGGATCACCAGTGCTTATACCCACTATCAGAGGATTGCTTAGGCAGTGGTTAGAGTTTGTTATTATTGTTAGATGTCACTGTCAAGGTGATGTAAGCATAGACGATCAGCGGTTAGGATTGTACTACATATTGACAGTGTTTGTATTGTTCTATCTAGCTTTCCACACTTGCACTTTTTGTACATTCTTTCGGTGTGTAGCTCGGTCTGAGGAGGAGTTTAGTGATTCATTCATGTAATTACTTGGTATTGATTTCAATCTTTTGTGTAATGAAAACATGGTATGATGAAAACTATTCTCTTGTTGATTGTGTTATGAAGTTCTAACTGTTCTTCCGCTGCGAAGTTCTTTATGATTTATCATTTTGTTATCAATTTGGTTAAAACAATACAAATCAATCCAAACTCAGATTCTAACAATTGGTATCAGAGCTTGGTCAGTCAGATTGATCTAACCATCAATTTGACCTAAAAGGATCAGCTCGATCTCATTGATATTGTGCTAATCTAAATTGTTGAAAACGGAGTCGAAATTGTGTGGAAATTCACGATTCGTGTGGTTTTATTGTTTGTGTTGGAGTCTATGTTTATTTCGGGGTTAATTAATGAAGAGGATCCATATCAGTCTCATAAAAATGACTGAGATGAACTCTTAATTCATAAATTTCTCAAAAGGATTGCTGGAAATCTATCAGATCTAATTGATTCAGGTATCACGAAATTTTCTATGAGTTTTATAGTAGAAATTTCATGTTTATATCAGGTCTTGTATTTCTCCTCTGAGTTTTTTATGGAGATAATACACCTTGAGTTTTGCTTGTTTTTGATAGACAAAACTTAAGTACCTGCCTCAAGTAGAACCCTATTTTTGGAAAGGGAAGATACTTCCGCTAATAGTGAATCAAGAGGACTCTGGATGATGACCAGCTCAAATCAGATTTAAATGTCCTTGAAAACCTGTCCCTACAGATAAAATAGTTTGTACCATGTGGGATATTCAATCTCTACCAAGGCTGTAATGTGTTTGTACACAAGGACGAGCATGTGAATGAAGCTTTGACTAAAAAAGTTTAAAAACTTATGTCATTGAAAAATATCAGAAGGACATTTGAAATGGTTTGTCAAAACTAACCTTGTAAATTATCAAAATTTTTATCAAACACATTGATATCAGACATCACTTTGTGAGGGATTGCTATGAGTAAGGTTGATTTCTTTACAACATGTCCATCCTAAGGATCAACTAGCAGATGTGTTGACAAAAGCACTTGATGCTTCCACATTTGATAGTTTGATATCTAGGCTTGGAATGCTAAACATGGATTAAAAACAAATTTTCTTGTGATCACATGTGTAAATAGCAATAAAATGTTTTTAGAAAATCAGAAATTCATCCTTAAAAATAGTTTGAATTCTTCAATAAATCCTTAAAGTTTGTTCAAAGCTCTGATAGCCTAAAAACAATGTTGATAGAAAAACTTATCCACTATTGTGGAACCTCTGATAGTGTTAACATTAGGTCTCAACCACTGATAGTTTACTCTGTCAGTGGTTAGCCAAACAACTGTCTTCCATTGTCAATCAGAGATTACACGTGGATAGATGTTATTCGACAGTCGTTGCATCAGATGCCACGTCATCATCACTTTTTGAAAAACCCTATTTCATAATAGAGTTTTCACTTCTACTGTGACATTTCAAAAATTCTCAAAACCATTTTCTCTGAAAATCATGGCACGCAAAGTGAAATCAACATTGTTGTACCACCAAAACACACTCTTAACATCAAAAATCCACACAATTACCTTTGTACTTTTGAAAAGACCAAGAAAAATACAGAGTTTCATGAAATCATCGATGTCTTGTCTTCCTCAAAGTATAAGACTCTGTTAACCTGTAACGTACCGATTTATCAAGATGCCCTTCGAGATTTCTGGGCAAATGCTAAGATTGAGTCTAAACAAGAAACCTTGGGAAATCACGTCAAAAGTGGGAGGGATTTTGGTTCCAATAACCCCACAAAAGAGGTTTTCCAGATGAACGATCTAGAAGGTAAAATTTCTTTCCCTAAAAGTGAGTAAGAGAATTCTTGGTTTTTGAAAAACAAAGGTATACAATAGATTTATCAAAAGCTACCATGAAAGAGGGAAAATTCCCACCTCCTATGAAATTTTTGTTTCATACCCTGCTCACATGTGTGTCAAATAAAACAACTAGTTTTGATGAAATACCATTAAAAATTAAAATACTTGGGGTATGCTATTATGTCTAAAACTGATTACAATTACTCCCAAGTGTTGTTTAATGATTTGGTAATAAATCTAGAAAATGTGAAAAACAAAAAGGAAAATGCTTTTCTGCTATTTCCTAGGTTTTTAATTTATTATTTACTAAAGAAAATCCCAAAAGAAAGTGTACATGTTGTTGTTCAAGGTGTGCCTTTTCAAATAAACAGTTTATCAGCTGAAACATATACTCGTCTTATGGCCAAAGAGTCAAAAGTTTCAAAAACACAAGCAGGGAAGTCTGAGCAAAATTTAGATGAGTCCACATCTGCTCCTCAGACCTCAGCTGCTGAGCTCACTGCTCTTGGTGACCACAGCAGCAAAATCACTGTTGTGCAACCCACACCAAAAACCACCAAAAAGACCAAAAAGAAACCTTCAAAACCCACCAAACCTGTCAAAAAGGACCTTCTGGAAGATGAGATCCCAGAAGTTAATCTAGTGACATCACAAAAGTCACATGAAACCACTGCTGCTACTTCCTCACATCAGATGGTAGAAAGATCTCCACCCAAAACCATAACTCCTCATGATTCCTCACAAAAGGAACATGTTGTAAGCACATGGATCCCACAACTGATAACATCACCCTCATTTGAGAGTATGTTAAAATGTCAATCTCCCAGGACAAACCTGCTTTCCACACCACTCTCCACATTTCAAATCACAACAATCACCACATCACTGTTTGAAGCCTTTGATAGTCAGTCACAAAAAGGCTACTCTCACCAACACATTACTGAGAGCAAAACTTCCACAATGGTTGTGTTTGATAAAAATCAACTGGTTATCCCACAAACAGTTGAGGAGGCTACATCACTTGGATTTCACGAAATCCTTGTTGATAGTTCAAATGGAGCAGCTACTACAGATGTTGAATCCACTAATTTACATCTGGACAGTAGTTTTGTATATAAGTCTCCTTTGAAGGCAACCATTGTTCCAGTGGGAAGACCCCAGTACCAAGAAAAAGGGGCATCTAAGGTTGAAGCAAGTGATAAATCACATGCTCATGATACCCTAGATAAAACTACCACCTCTGGTAGGAGCTCAAGTGATCCTATTAACTTAGGAGATGAGCTAAAACATAAGGAATTGACAGATAAAGTCACAAAGATTGAGGCATCAGTGGGAGATATCAAAAATGTGTTGCAACAGATGTTACATTCTGCAAAATCTCGAGACACTGCCCAATCCTCTGCTCAGGCCACCAGAATTGCAGTGTATCCTCTGCTTCAATAACACTATCAGCATGCTAATCAGTTATATGATTCAAAAGTGCAGACATTCAAAGAAGAAGTTGAAGCAAGGTATAAAGACACACAGGAAGAGCTTAAAGTGATAAGAAAATTCTCATTCCTGGCACTACCCCTTCCCCTATCTTCGAAAGAGTTGATGATGCCAAAAAGGGGGAGAAAAATGACTCTAAGGAAAATCTCTCAGTAACTTCTGCTGAAACATCTGTCAAAGAAAAGGAAAAGGGAGGTGATGAAACCCTGAAAATTCAAGCAGATGATGAAGATACACAAATGAGGATCGTTCAAAGTCATGCCAGGATAAAAGAGAAGGAGATGAAGGATACCACTGCTGGTCCCAAAACCACTACTGGTATTAAAAGGCAAACCACTGACAGTTCAATTTTATTGCCTTCCTCATCTCAGCAACCACCTGTCACAGTAGCAGATGTTGATACTACTAAAAGTACAACAGATGTCACGACAACAGTGGTTTGCACAAATGCCCCTGCACCAAAACTGGTTTATGCAAGAAAAAGAAGAAGAATGGCTACAGTGAATAATGATGACATACCAGCTTCACTTGTTATCCAAACAAATCCAAAACCAGTTATCACCCATTCATCATCACTACAAATCAGCTTTGCTGAGTCACTCAAAGGTCATAATCCAAAAAGAAATATTCCTATGGAAACATCATATCCTTTAGAGTTGGTTTCAGTAAAAGGAGAAATGCTACAATTCTATACAGAAGTTGATCCATCCAAAAGAACATTCCCATCTCTTCATGGTTATAGAAATCCCAAAACCATTGAGGATTATCTAAAACTGAAGACTAGACAAGCCAAAAACATAGCATAAGAAGAAAGCAAAGGGAAAGGTAATACGTATTTAACAAGATTGGGGCAGCATGAGCTAAGCAAAGTTAAGAAATTAGAAGGGTATGTAAAAGAGCTTAATGAGAAAATGACAAAAGAATCTCCAAAAGATGATCCTCAAAGAAGCTAAGGGAAAACCTCATAAGATTTATCATGAAAGAAAAACCCTATCAAGTTGAGGAAGATCAATTCAAGGAGTGGTCCATCCCAGCTCTCAAACAAGAAGCAGATAGAATTGGTAGGATGAAGAAAGACCCTCAAATAAGACAGAATGCACCAGATTGGAAAGATGTTAAGAACCTTAGTGCAGATCTGGTCTTAGAAACAACCATCCAAGCGCTCAACCAAAAGAAGAGGCAGCTGCAAATGGATAAGCAAGATCAGCAAAGGGATGCAAACAAAGAAGCAGGCTATCACGAAGGAACCTTTGCCTGCTTGAATAAAGAACCACTGAAGCCTCAAGCTGAATCTGAAGATCTTTTTCAAAGGCTTTCAAAAAGTTCACCTAGTCAATTCTCATCTCAAATAACTCCTCTCCCAAGAAACCCATTGAACTCAAAAATACTAAAGTGGCTCTCTGATAAAAAGACCCATGTACTGACTCTGCTCAGGTCCAATGGGAAAGTTGTGAGTATATCAAGGAAGGATGCACTAAGCCTGGGTGTAGCTGACCTTCAAGATCTTTTGGAACTACAACTGTGAAGGGATGAGGATGATGAAGATTCCTTGAACTTTGAATCACAATTCAAAGTACAAATCAGGGAAAAATTGATGAGACATAAAGATGATGAATAAAGAAGAGTTTTGGCATCATCTGTTCTAGGGGGAGATTGTTGAGATTGAACCCTACAAAAGAACAGATGATAAAATGCCAAATACAGGTCTGCTATATATGATCCAGAATAAACAGAGTTTAGAGTCATCTTCTCAAAGACCGGCTACCAAACCGCTGATAGTTCTAACAACTGCCTTGTGCCAAAGCTCTGCCAGTTATAAAGTCTGTTGTATCACCAAACCTCTGATGGGTCAAAGATCTGCTAGAAGTCAAAAGTCTGCTGAAAGTCAAAGGTCTGATCACCCTTTGAAGAACATCTGCTAATGCTTCATCAGAAATTAAGCTTATCAGAGGATAGGATCATCAGTGCTTATACCCACTATCAGAGGATTGCTTAGGCGTTTGTTATTATTGTTAGATGTCACTGTCAAAGTGATGTCAGTATAGACGATCAGCGGTTAGGATTGTACTATATATAAACACTGTTTGTACTGTTCTATCTAGCTTTTCACACTTGCATTTTTGTACATTCTTTCTGTGTGTAGCTCGGTCTGAGGGGGAGTTTAGTGATTCATTCATGTACCTGGTATTGATTTCAATCTTTTGTGTAATGAAAAATGGTATGATGAAAACTATTCTCTCGTTGATTGTGTTATAAAGTTTTACTGTTCTTCCGCTACAAAGTTCTTTATGATTTATCATTTTGTTATCATTTTGGTTAAAAAATACAATCAATCCAAACTCAGATCCTAACACATATCAACAACTATTTTCTATTGAAATTCAAATGATGACAATTACAGTATGATGAATATACAATCTCCCCCAACCTGATCACTCACAAATTTGTTCATACAAAAGAGAATGTGGTAAAGTGATTAGTATATCTCTAACAGGGTTTTGAAAAGGAACGAACAAAACTTATAAAATCCCAAACTAAAGGGTTAAAAACATATATTATTTATACTATAAGGTGTGTAATTAAAACTAAAAATACAAAAGTAAAAATATAGAAAGTCAATATTTTAGAAAGTTGATAATTGTTATATATATAGTACTAAAGCTAGTGTTTCAATTATAGTTTAATTTACTAAACTAAAATGGGCGACAACAAATTTTTAGGGTTATTATTACTAATTTAGAATGTATATAAATAAATCATCTGTAGAATTGGAGTTTGTAACACTTGTGGTTTAAATCAATCAAAGAATAAACAATTTATATATTGTAATGTAAGTAATGAACTAAACACACAACTAGGAAGATATATCAACAACTATTTTCTACTGAACTTCAAATGATCACAATTACTATATGATGATTATATAATCTATCGCTCAGTCTGATTACTCACAACTCTATTCGTTCAAAAGAGAATGTGGTAAAATGATAAATAGATTTCCAACATAGTAAAAATATGAACGAATAAAACTTATAAAGAGACAAAATTAAAGGCTTAAAAACATGTATTATTTATAGTATAAGATGTGTAATTGAAATTAAAAATACAAAATTAAAAAAAAAACAAAGTGAATATTTAGAAAAGTTATTAACTATTATATATAGTATTAAGCTACTGTTCAAAATTTAATTTCATTTATTGAACTAAAATGGGCTAAAACAATCTTTTTAGGGTTATTATTACTAATTAAGAATTTATATAAATAAATCATCTGTAGGATCTGAGTTTGTAATACTTGTGGTTTAAACCAATCAAAGAACAAACAATATATAAATTGTAACGCAAGTAATGAAGTAAACACACAAGTAGGAAGATATGTCAACAATTGTTTTCTATTGAAATTCAAGTGATCACAATTAACATTATAATGATTAAATATGTGACAACCCGTAAATTTGAGGTAAAAACCATTTGTTTCACATTTATAAATTAATTGTATACTTATCTTTGTGCTGACTTATAACATTACGCGAAACGATTATGCAACCAATATATATGTTTACGACTCTATTGGCCCGACTCTATTTTATCCAAGGCCCAAACATCACGACACAAGGACTAAAGACCAGCTTGAGGCCCACTTCGCACCACCCACTACACCTCTCTTTATGGCCCAGGTGGGGTACGACCCAACTGATCCAACCGTCACCACTGTTTATGTTTCTTTTGTGATGTGCGGTTCACATCCACTCACTTCTCTCTTCCCTTTATCCTCAGCCCAGGCAAACTAAGCCCAAAACCCCACCCTTTTCCTCTCGGGCCAAGTCGTTATTAAACCGCACAACCCCAAAATTAGACTATATACATTACATGCATGCAGTTGTTTTTTTAATAGTATTTCCTAAAAACCCCAAACCCTAGACTACGATCTCAAAACCTACTGCCCTCTCCCTCTTCTCCGGTTGACGAGATATCAGCCCAAGAGCCCTAACACCGTCGGTTTCTAACCCCTAGCGACTCTCTTCAAGCATAATTCGGTAAATCTTACGTTGTTGATTTTGTTTCAATTTAATGTTATGTATGTGGCTGCGATTAATGATATGTATGATTATCTAAGGTTATATGAGGTGCTAGATGCTAGAGATTATGTGTTTATAATGTTCGGATCGTTGTGAGTTCGATTAAGCCACTAGGGTTTTAATTAGAGGTTGGATCTTGTGTTTTGTGATGATTTTTATTATATATCTTAGCTGTGTTTTGGGTATAACATCTGGATCCTTGATGGTATGATAATAACTTGTGGTATAGGAATAGATTCATAATAGTCAAGTTTAATGGATAATGTTCTTGAGAATGCATGTATGGACATTAGATATGGACTCGGGTTAACATTCTTGATGATCTTGATGCTTTATATGACGAATCTGATATACAACAACATATAAACTACTTTGAATAATGTAGAGGTGTTTATATAACTCCGTAAAACACGATAGAGAAACCCACAAACTCATTTATAATCAGATTTGTGACTAAACAGTTTCTGTCAAACATAACGAAAATGTGATTTTCTGAAGTCTAAAGTGAACCTCTTTGATATACAATTCTAACTACGCTAGTTTCATAATTTTTGGACCTCATTTGGTCTGCCAAAATAATTAAATCGTTTCAATGGTCAAAGCGGCAATTTTATGGAGAATTTGTGTGTTGTGTTTTACATCATATCTTGGCGAATATTTGGATTTAGATTATGAAGTAGATGGTCTTAGCTGTCTATACAAATCTCCAAATGGAATTATGTCAATCGGATAAGCGAGGATTTTTAATTGAATTTTTACGTAACTTGTATTAAGAGAGTCACGAATCTGATCACTACTTAGTAAATATGAATTTTGCATAATTTTTAATAAAACGTTAGGTCTTGTGAATTTTACACAAATCCTAACCAACCAAAATACATGTCACAAAAAATATTTATAACTATTGAAGCTTGTTTACTATTTTAATAAAATCACCGAAAACAGACCAGTTTTAGGAGTCAAAGCTGAATTCTGACAAAGTGATTTATTTGTGTTTGCATGTTGCTTATATATCATGGAATGCCTGAACTTGATTGATACTCATGTAAGAATTGTTTAACATGTTGAATGTTATGGTGATGTGCATGTATCTATTTGGTTAAATGTTCACGTGTCAACGTGTGGTGTGATATGCGTTAGATGCATGTAGAATTTCATGTATTGCATGAAAACACCCTAACGAATTAAATGGTAATCGTTCTAGGACTGGTTGACCATCCTCATTTTTCTCCTTCTAAATCTAACCGAGCTTAAACTAAGGTGAGTTCACACTTTTAGTAAAAGCATGCATTCTCGGGTTTGGTAACTACACTGTCCCTGGATTTGGGACTACTCTATATTCCTAGGTTGGAATATTCCCTATTAAATACCGTAGTTTATATTTCATGTCTTTAGCAGACTAAACGAAACTCTATCTGAAAAGTCCCTACACATTATACCGATTAGTTGTCGGGTTTGGCAAACGGGGTACTAGTTAATAGCATTATTAGGTTCGACAAACCTCATACCATGCTGGGAGCCGGCTAGGAACTTTTGACCTTGACTTTATATCAATGACAATAGACATTTATATCAAGTATTCAGTACTACACAGTTTAGTGGCTTAACCGTCGGTACAACATGGAACTGTGAACTCGTCAATCTTTGTTGATACACTTTAGCATGCTTTGAAGGATGTTAGGTACAACATGGGAGCTTGCAGCATTTGGAGTGTCGTGGCCAGCATTAAACTATTGGCTTTAAATTTTATTAAAAACTGTGGTTTTTAACTTATGTTTGGATTTTACGTTTAGATTCCGTTGTGAATTTAAACTATTTTTTCGGACATTTAAATCTGAATCACTAATCATGTTGATTGTGATGATGTTAATAACTTTTATACTTGGTTCAACATGATTAGTGGCCTGATCCTGGTCAGCCGCACACCTTGTGGTAAACCCCGCATGTGGATTTTGAGGGTGTGACGGATTGGTATCAGAGCCATTGGTTATAGTGAACTTAGTTTAAACTTTTGGTTATAGTGAACTTGGTATAACCTCTTTCGTATCGAAAAAGCTGCAACGAGACTACTCTCCAAAGTGTAAGTCCCAACATCTTACTACTTATATTGCAGACGTGCCTACTTGTTATTTATTCATGCATTGCATCCCATATATGTCTAGTTCTCGATACCCAAATGGTAAGAAACCAGTTGACACCAACTCACCCTCTCAAACCCCAAAATCTTTCCCTGGTTTGAGAAGAGTTGAACGAGAGAAACGTCTCCTACAGATGCTTAATCTCGGTGAGTCTTCTGCGGGTCCTAGCAAGAAAACCCCAGAGCTAACCCTCGAAGAGGCAACAATGGAAATCCAGCTGCTAAGGGAAAGTCAACTTCATATGATTCAGCAACACAACAACTTGGTCGCCTATGCAAGGAAACTACAAGCACAAGTGGTCAACTTGCACTATGACTCAGACCATTACCACAATATGGTTCTTGTTGTGGAAAACAGGCTTACTAAGGCGCTGAACAACGCCGTGGAACCTCAGGAAGATCTGGAGGAGGAACCCGAAGAAGATCTCGAAAAGGCACCAAAAGACAGTGGCGATAAAGGATCCGTTGTCTCATTCACAGTGATGACATTTAACATCACCATCTATCTCTTTTTCATTTCTATTCCTTTCCACTTAACATAGATGAGGAGGGTTGTTCCTCATCCGAAAATGGATACTGGATTTAATATATGATTTAGAACACATTTGTGGAACTTGCAAACGATTCTAAAGAAAATTTTTATTTGAATATTATGCGTTGTGGTTAGATCTTTTTTTTATTCTACTTATGCCACTATGATGAATTACATGTGTTATATCATTCTCATTTTTGTATTTTGTGATGTAAAGACAATGAGCGAACATGGTAGGGGACGTGGTGTAATCAACATATCGCAGGACCAACTGACGGCCATGATCAAAGAGCGAGTTGCCGAGGCTCTGTAGGCCTACCAGGCAGCTCACCTCGGAGGTAAAACAATCGTTATGTACCCATCTAGGATGTTTGGATCCTATTTCTTTGTTATCTTAGCTCTTTTATTCTCATCCGCCTTACTTTTACACTATAGGTCAACCTGCTCAACCCCCAGCCTGTAGCCTATACTTTCAAAATGTTTATGGACTGCAAGCCTCGTTTCTTCAATGGTACTGAAGGGGCAGTTGGTCTACTACATTGGGTTGAGAAGGTGGAATTCGTCTTCGAAATGTGTAATTGTCCCGTCAACAACAGGGTCAAATTTGCAACTGGTACTCTAGAAGGGAATGCGATATCTTGGTGGATGTGCAGTTGCAAATCCTTGGCGTGCCGGCTGCTAATGCTACACCTTGGAATTATTTCAAGGATTTTCTTAAGGAGGAGTATTGTCATCGGGATGACATACAGAAGATAGAAACGAAATACTACAATCTCAAGATGGTCGGTTCAGAGATTTAAGCCTACACCAAGCGGTCAAACGATTTAACTGCTCTCTGCCCCAACATGTTTGAACCACCATGCAAGTGAATTGAACTCTACCTCAACGGTCTGGCCCTAGAAATTCAAAGTATGGTGACCTCCACCAATTGTCTATGATTCAACGACTTATTAGACTAGCTCACAGATTAAGCGGTCCAAAGGCAAGCTGCCCAAACGAAATTCTTCAGTCCCTAGCACATCAACTAACAACAAACGCAAATGGGATGGAAATCAAGGAAAGGGTTCCAGTTCTACCCAACCCCCACCGAATGAAGGAGGTTCGACAACAACAAAACTTCTAACTACAGTCTTCGAAAAATCAAGGTCAAGGTGGTTATCAAGGGAATCGACCAAAATGCGACAAGGGCAATCTGCACCATTTTGGCCAATGCGAGAAAACCGCTGTCAGCGGTGTGGAAAGTCGGGGCACGCAGAAAAAGATTGCAGAGGCCAGTTTCCAATGAGGCAAAACCAACAACAACATCAGCAAGCTCAACAAAACCAGAGGTCACGACAACAACAGGGCAACGGGAAAGGGTGCTTCAAGTGTGGAGCTGAAGGGCATTTCAGGAAGGATTGCCCCCAACTGAATCAGAATCACAAAAACAACAACAACAACAAAAATGGCACCAGTAACAAAAACAACAACGATGGGATTGGTGCAAGGGGGCGAGCCTTTGTAATTGGCTTGGGGGAAGCAAGAAACAACCCTAATGTGGTGATGGGTAAGTTCATACTTGACGATTACTTTGTTTCGGTACTTTTTGATTCCGGAGCCGATTACGATTATGTGTCCTTAAGTGTTAGTAAGTTGGTTAAGTCTACTCCAACCCCTCTGAACTCTAAACACACAATAGAGCTAGCCAATGGCAAAAACATCAAGGTCACTCACATCATTAACGGCTGTAAGCTTCAATTATCCTATCAGAGTTTTGACCTTATCCCTGTTGTTCTTGGAAGTTCGATCTTGTCATCAGAATGGATTGGTTATCCCGTCATGAAGCCAAAATACTCTATCAGGAGAGGATTGTTCGTATTCCCCGTTCCATCGATGGACCTCTTATAGATCGAGGCGGGAGAGGTGGTGCTATTGTAGGCATCATCTCGTACCCAAAAGCTCATAAATGTCTACGTAAGGGTCACACTATCGTTTTAACCCCGGTTGTCGACAAACAAACTGAAGATAAGAAGATTAAAGACTTTCCTGTCGTTCGTGACTTTCCTGAATCCGAAGAATTGCCTGGTCTTCCATCGCTCAGGCAAGTCGAATTCCAGATTGATCTAGCACCGGAGCAGCGCCAATAGCCCGTGTACCGTATAGGCTAGCGCCAAATGAGCTACAAGAGCTGTCTACTCAATTTCAGGAGCTATTGGATAAAGGCTTTATCCGACCCAGCTCATAATCCCGGGGAGCCCTTGTTCTGTTTGTTAAGAGGAAAGACGGGACATTTCGTATGTGCATTGATTACCGGGAGTTGAACAAAGTTACCGTTTAAGAATCATCATCCAAATTTCCGCGTATCGATGACTTGTTAACCTGGTACAAGGGTCCAGTTACTACTTCAAAATCGATATGAGATCGGGCTATCATCAGTTAAGGGTCCGAGCCGAAGATATTTCAAATACTGCCTTTAGAACTTGGTACGGCGATTACGAGTTCCTTGTCATGCCTTTCGGGTTACTAATGCACCTATGGTTTTCATGGATCTTATGAACCGTGTGTCCAAACCCTACCTCCACAAGTTTATCATCGTCTTCATAGAAAGATATACTGATCTACTTTAAGAACAAGGAGGAGCACGCAGAGCATTTTCGCCTTATCTTGGAGCTTCTGAAGAATGAGCAATTTTATGCGAAACTCTCGAAATGTGACTTCTTGATTAGGGAAATGTATTTCCTTGGGCATGTAGTCAATAATGCAGGAATACATGTCGACCCGGCCAAAATCAAAGCCATCCAAAATTGGCTTGCGCCTAAAACTCCAACTTAAATCCGCCAATTCCTAGGTCTGGCAGGTTATTATCGTAGATTCATTGAAGGATTCTCGAAGATTGCACAACCTCTAACTGCTCTAACTCAAAAGGGTTTCACCTATAAGTGGGGTGATGCTCAAGAATCTGAATTTCAACATTTGAAGAAAAAACGATGATTTCGTTGTCTACTGTGATGCATCCATTCAAGGACTCGGTTGCGTGTTGATGTAACACAAAAGAGTCATTGGTTACATGTCTCGAAAACTCAAGGTTCATGAAAAGAACTGCACTACCCATGACCTGGAGCTGGGAGCTGTAGTCTTTGCACTCAAGCTATGGAGACACTATTTGTACGGTACCAAGTGCACAATTTACACCGATCACAAGAATCTCCATCACATAATCAACTAAAAAGAGTTGAACATGCGACATCGCCGATGGGTTGAACTCCTAAATGAATATGAGTTCGCAATCAAATATCATCGGGGCAAGGCAAATGTTGTAGCCAACGCCCTCAGCCGAAAAGAAACTAAGCCCAAACGAGTTCGTGCTCTACAACTTACAGTCTATTCGACCCTTCCCGAGCAAATTTGCAACGCTCCAGTTGAAGCACTAAAAGAGGAGAACCTCCTAGCTGAATCCATGCGGGGCATGGAGAAACAACTTGAACTCAAAGCCGATGGTGTTCATTACTTCATGGAGCAAATATGGGTTCCATCCTACGGAAATCTGCGAGAGCTTGTGATGGACGAAGCACATAAGTCTCGATACTCGATACAAATTGGTTCTGACAAGATGTATCATGATCTGAAGTCACTGTACTGGTGGCCTAACATGAAGTCAATCATAGCGAAGTATGTTAGCAAGTGCTTGACTTGCGCTAGGGTCAAGACCGAGTGTCAAAAGTCGTCTAGGTTATTTCAACAACCAGAAGTACCAACATGGAAATGGGAACAACTCTCCAGGGATTTCGTTAACGGACTACCTAGAACTCAAAGCAGAAACGATACCATCTTAGTGATTGTGGACCGCCTGACTAAATCTACTCACTTCCTCGCCATTACAGAAACCGACAATTATGACAAGCTTGCCAATACATACTTGAAGGAAGTAGTCTCGCGGCACGGAGTGTCCACCTCTATCATCTATGATCTTGACCATCGTTTCGCGTCTTATTTATGGCAGTCCATGCATAAATCATTCGGCTCGTGTTTAGACATGAGTACGACCTATCACCCGCAAACTCATGGTCAGACCAAACGCAGCATACAAATCCTCGAAGACATGCTGCGAGCATGTTTATCGATTTCAGTAAAGGTTGGGAAAGACACCTACCGCTGGTGGAATTTTCTTACAACAATAGTTACCACTCAAGCATACAGGCCGCACCGTACGAAGCATTGTACGGACGGAAATGCCGGCCACCTCTTTGTTGGCAGAAGTCAGAGACACCCAAATCACTGGCCCTGAACTCGTGCCTGAAACATCAGAGAAAATCGTCCAGACTAGAAATCGAATGGCGGCAGCTCGTGAGCGTTAGAAAAGCTACGTTGAGAAACGTAGGAAACCGTTGGAATTCCAAGTAGGTGACAAGGTTTTGTTGAAAGTCTCACCTAGGAAGGGTGTTGTTCGATTCAGGATACGGGGCAAGCTCAATCCATGTTATGTCGAAACATTCGAGATCACAGAAAGAATTGGCATTGTGGCTTATAGATTGAATTTACCTGAAGAACTCGGTGGTGTGCACAATGTCTTCCATGTATCGAATCGGAAGAAATGTTTATTCGTTGAAACACGTGTGGTCCCATTTAAAGAGCTCAAGATTGATGACCAACTCTGTTTCATTGAAGAACCAATTGAAATCATGGATTGGTAGGTCAAAAAATTTAAACGCGGTAAAATTCCAAGTGTTCGGGTTCATTGGAAATCAAAGCGTGGACCAGAATTCACCTAGGAATAGGAAGATCAAATGTTGCACAAATATCCCCAATTATTCAAAAATAATGCATCAAACGCTGAAGTTGCTACTGAATTTTGGGGCAAAATTCCAAACCAACTTGGGGATGATATGACACCCCACGAAAAAGTTCAACCACACTAGCTTCTTCAGCGACTGTTTGCAAATGTTTGGGCGAAATTTTTTTTCAACTTGGGGATGATGTGACAACCCGTAAATTTGAGGTAAAAACCGCTCGTTCTCACATTTAAATTAATTGTATACTTATCTTTGTGTCGACTTATAACATTACACGAAACGATTATGCCACCAATATAAAGGTTTACAGCTCTGTTGGCACAAGGACTCAAGCTCAACTTTGGGATGAAGACAACTAGTTATTGTCCACCGTCCATGCTCACAAAACGTGCTTTTTATTTTCATATTTTTAGTAGAATAGTTACGCCCACTTCGCACCACCCCTACACCGCTCTTAGCGGGCCCAGATGGTGTGCGGCCCAACTGAACCACTGTCACCACTGTTTATGTTTCTTTTATGATGTGAAATTCACACCCACTCACTTCTCTCTTCCCTTTCTCCTCGATCCAGGCAAACCAAGCCCAAAACCCCACCCTTTTCCTCTCGGCCCAAGTTGTTATTAAACCGCCCAACCCCAAAATCAGATTATATACATTACGTGCATGCAGTCATTTTTTATAACACTTCCTAAAAACCCCAAACCCTATACTACAATCTCAAAAGCTACTTACCCTCTCCCTCTTCTACGGTTGACGAGATATCAGCGCAATAGTCCTAACACCGTCAGTTTCTAACCCATAGCGACTCTCTTCAAGCATAATTCGGTAAATCTTACGTTATAGTTGATTTTATTTTAATATAATGTTATGTATGTGGCTGTGATTAATCATATGTATGATTAGCTAAGGTTATATAAGGTGCTAGATGCTAGACATTATGTGTCTGTAATGTTTGGATCGTTGTGAGTTCTGTTAAGCCACTAGGGTTTTAATTAGAGGTTGGATCTTATGTTTTTATTTTTATATCTCAGTTACGTTTTGGATATAACATACGGATCCTTGATGGTATGATAATAACTTGTGGTATAGGATTTATAATAGTCAAGTTTGGTGCTTAAAGTTATTGAGTATGCGTGTATAGACATTAGATACGGACTCAGGTTGACATTCTCGATGATCTTGATGCTTTGTATGACGAATCTGATATACAACAACATATAACCTGCTATGAATAATATAGAGGTGTTTATATAACGGTAAAACATGATAGAGAAACCCGGAAACTCGTTTATAAAAAGATTTGTGACTAATCAGGTTCTGTCCAAAATGTTACAACTGACTTTAATCGGCTGTAACCAGGTCAAAACATAACAAAAATGTGATTTTCTGAAGTCTAAAGTGAACCTCTTTGAAATACAATTCAAACCAGGTTGGTTGCATAATTTTTGGACCTCATTGTTAATTTTTGTATAAAGAGTTAGGCCTTGTGAACTTTACACAAAGCCTAGCCAACCAAAATACGCGTCAATAAAATATTCGTAATTTTTGAAGCTTGTTTAATATAATAACCAAGGTAATTTTAGAGGCGAGAATAACCAAGGTTTTCAAGGGCAAGTTCAACAGTCGGTGGTGGTCAAAGTGGCTCTTCGGGTCAAGCTACTTCAAGTGGGAATGAAGTAATGGATATGCTTAAGATGATGCAATAAGACATGCAACGAAGAAATCAACTTGATGAAGTCCGAATGCAAAAAGATGAGGTTCCTGACAAAGCTATCCAATCGTTGACTAATCCAATGGGTCAACTTGCAACCGAAGTGGCGGACTTGAAAAAAGGTAAAGGTCAATTGCCGAGTGACACAAAGATAAATCATTCTCATAGTTCTTCTCGTAATGTTCCTATTAACCATGTAAGTGTTTTGAGAAGTGGTAAGGAATATCAAATTAACCCCTCACCAAATTTGGTTGATGGGGTAGTTGAGGATATTACGGGGGTTGAAAGTGATGAGGATGAAGCCTCACCCACAATCGTTTCTAAAGATCCAAATTTTGAAAAGTAATTGAAAAACTAGGGTTGGATGAAATTTTGAATGATAAAGATAAGGGAGTGGGGTCAAGTCAAATCCCATTTCCTTTGCTTTAGTTGACCCGGGTAAGAAAAATTTTATTTCAAAACGGGGTCCTCAAAAAGAAGAGATGTGGGAGGTGTTCAAACAAGCAAAGGTACATCTTCCTTTACTTGAGGCAATTAAGCAAGTACCCGCTTATGCAAAAATTTTAAAAGAATTGTGTACCAAAAAGAGGCAACAAAAAGTGTCTAAACGGGTTGATTTGACTGAGCGGTAAGTGCAGTTTTAAAAGCGGATCATCCTCCTAAGCTCCAAGATCCGGGAACGCCTCTAATAAATATTAAAGTTGGTGATTTTCAAATGTCGAGGGCGTTATTAGATCTTGGAGCCGGAGTAACGATTTTACCGGGGGGCTTATATAACAAATATGATTTTGGTCCATTAAAGCGGGTTGAGACAACGGTTGTTCTAGCCGATTTGTCTCATAAGCTTCCCTGGGGGATTGTGTGGGATGTGATAGTAAAGTGGAGGAATTTTACTACCCCATTGACTTTTTGGTCCTAGACTACTCATCAGGTGACCCAATCCAACAAAAAAATGTCATATTGGGTCGACCATTTTTTAACACCGTTGATGCTGTTATTGACTGTCGGTATGGTACGGTCGATATATCATTTGGAAAGTGGAAAATGAGATTAAATGTTTTACTAACGTTTCTAACTCGTTGTGTGGTGAATGAGTGTTTTATGGCAGACATAGCTGACAGGTGTGACACGCATGAGTATAAGGAAGACGCGTTGGAAACGTGTGTTTGTGATTTTTCTGAATAGGTACACATATGCGATTGAGGGTGGAAGAGCAAAAGCTGGAGGCTTTGGCGGCTAGAGAAGGGCGACCACCGTGGACTCATCAAATGGATGTGGTTCAACAGCAAGTATTGTTGAAGGTTTTGAAAGCGAATAAGGCGGCGATCGGATGGATAATTGCTGATTTGAAAGGCATTAGTCCATCGATAGTGATGCACAAAATCATTACCAACGAGGATGCGAAGCCGACCCGAGAAACGCAAAGAAGGTGCTTGGGTAAGTCCTACACATGTAGTGCCTAAGAAAAATTACTGAAAATTGTCAGGTCAAATATATTATTGTTTTTTTGGATGATTACTCAGGATATAACCAAATTGTCATTCAACCAGATGACCAACACAAGACCACCTTCACATGTCCATATGGCACTTTCGCTTCCAGCCACTTTTCATCGATGTATGATGAGTATTTTTCGGACATGGCCAGGGATTCACTTGAAGTGTTTATGGGTGACTTTTCTATTTTTGCCCAACTTTTGAATATTGTCTTGATGAGTTGGAAAAAGTTTTAAAAAGGTGTGTCGAGACGAACTTGGTTTTGAATTGGGAGAAAAGTCACTTCATGGTGCAAGAGGGTATTGTTTGGGCCATGTAATTTCGGACCGGGCGATGGAGGTAGACAAGGCAAAAATAAGGGTTATCTCTTCATTACCTTCACTGAAAAATGTTAAAGGGGTAAGATCATTTTTGGGACATGGGGTTTTTACCGACGATTTATTAAAGGTTTTAGTGTCATCACCAAGCCTTTATGTAATATGTTATAAAAAGATGTTCCCTTTGATTTTACTAACGAATGTTTGCAAGCATTTAATGTTTTGAAGGAAGAGTTGGTGAAAGCTCCAATCTTACAACCATCGGATTGGTCCAAACCATTCGAGATCATGTGTGATGCTAGCGATACGACTATTGGAGCGGTTTTGGGTCAAAGGGTTGATAAAAAGCCGGTGGTGATTTACTATGCAAGCAAAACATTATCCGAGGCGCAACTGAATTACACCACAACTGAAAAGGAGTTGCTTGCGGTGGTGTATGCCTTGGATAAGTTCATGTCTTATATTTTGGGAGAGCAAAGTGATTGTGTATTCAGATCATAGTGCGGTCCGATATTTAATGGAAAAGAAGGATGCTAAGCCCCATTTGATTCATTGGGTGCTATTGTTGCAAGAATTTGATTTGGAAATTCGGGACAAGAAGGGATGTGAAAATGTACTGGCGGATCATTTATCCCGAATTCCATTGGAGGGTATTGATGATGCAAGTGAGATTAACGAACTATTTCCCAATGAACAACTATTAGCCGTGTCTACATTCACTGCACTGTGGTATGCTCATTATGTCAATTATTTGGCTACGGGTGCAATTCTGAGTCATTGGACCAAGAAGAGAAGGCAACAATTTATTGTCCAAGTGAAGCAATATATTTGGGATGAACCGGATCTTTTCAAAATCGGACCGTACCAAGTGATTCGAAGATGCATACCCGAGACAGAAGTGTTGGAGATATTGACTCATGCTCACGCATCCGCTTGTGGGGGTCATTTTAGTGGCCACAAGACGGCATATCGAGTGCTTACATGTGGGTTTTATTGGCCTACTATTTTCAGTGATGCTTGTGAATATGCTGGGAATTGTCTAAATTATCAAAAAAGTGGGGGGTATTTCGAAAAGGGATGAAATGCCCTTACAACCCATTTTGGTGGTTGGGGTGTTGATGCGTGGGGCATAGACTTAATGGGTCCCTTTCCGAATTCAAATGGGTTTTTGTACATATTGGTTGTGGTGGATTATGTCTCAAAGTGGATCGAAGCCATAGCTACAAGAACTAATGATCCTTTGGTGGTATGTAACTTGTACAATCCATTTTTTGCTCGTTTCGGGATTCCGATGGTTATTATTAGTGATGGTGGTTCACATTTCAAAACTTTAACTTTGGGAAGCTATTGAAACGCTATAATGTGAACCACCACATTGCTACTCCATACCACCGGAAAACAAGTGGACAAATTGAAGTGTCTAACTGTCAAATAAAAGAAATTCTGATGAAAACGGTGTGGGTGGATAGAAAGGATTGGTCGAGCAAGTTAGACGATGCGTTATGGGCATACCGAACGGCCTATAAAACTCCAATTGGTACAACCCTTATCGGTTGGTATATGGAAAGGGGTGTCATTTACCGATGGAGTTAGCTCACCGAGCACTATGGGTAATTAAAACGGTAAACGCGGATTATAACGAAATGGGGAAGATACGGAAGCTACAGTTAAACGAGACTGAAGAGATTAGAGATGAGGCATATGAGTGTGCATCCGCGTATAAAGACAAACTCAAAAAGTTTCACGATGCGAAGTTAACCTTTGAAGTGGGTCAAAAGGTGTGGTTGTACAACTCAAGGTTGAAGCTTTTTGCGGGAAAATTGAAAATTAAATGGATGGGGCCTACGTGATCACAAGAGTGGGTCGATTTGGTGATATAGAGATTGAAGATGTTCACACTAAAACGAAGCAAGTGGTGAACGGGCATCGGCTCAAACCGTACTTGGAGTGAAACCACATCAACAATCTCGAGCTTGACAAGTGGGCTACATTCTACGCCCGTTGGATGAAGAAGAATCTTGAGAGGCCCAGGTTTGGTAGTGTAACTATTTAGTTTAGTGTAGTTTAGTTTTATTGTTTTATTTCATGCTCCTTTGAAATATGTTTGAGCCAAGTGTGGGGAAAATTCTTACGAATTTTCTTTAGCACGGTGTTGAGGACAACACGGGTTTTCATGGGGGTAAGTAATTTTCAAGTTTTTAAAAAATATATAAAAACCATAAAAATTATAAAATCTAAAAAAATCGATATGTTTTTATCGTAAGTTACGGTACCCACCATAGCTTACGGTGGTCCTGGATGAATAAAAACCCTACGGTGTCTGCCAATTGTCTTACAGTGAAGTTATGTGCCAGATGCCACCGTAAGCTACGGTGGGTGGTACCTAGCGAGTGGGGGCCGGCTAGGTAAAAAAACTCAAAATTTCTCATCCACATACACGGGATTCCACTCCTTTTCACCACATATCTTCTTTTCTTCTTCATTCTTTTCACAAACAAAACCCTAGCTTCCATAACTTCAATCCTTCACCATTTTCTCAAATCTACACCAAATCGAGTGATTTTTGGTCTATTTTGGGTAGAATTTCATAAGGATTACAAAGAATCTTTCGTTTTGGTAGTGAATTTTGGATATCTAGCGTCCAAAATTTTGGGATTTTTAGTGGGTTATGGTTTAGCTTGAAGTTGTTGTCATTCTTATCATCTTCAAAGTAAACGTATGCAATTTATGTTCATTATTTGAAGTACATTGCAGAATTGTAAGTTGTCATCTTTGTTTTCGCTTACACACTTGTTTGTAGTGATAGAACGGTATGAACTTGATGAGTTTGTATGGGTTATGGTTGTAGATGATAAGATGTTTGTTTAAAACATGATTTTTGGGAAAAATTTGTTAACCTAGGGAAATAATGTCAATTTTTTTGCAAAAAGATGAGTAATATGTTTGGCTTATATTTACAACCATAGTGCCAAGCAAGTGTGGGGATGTTTTGGGGTTGATGAGAGTTATAACTTGTGATGGTTTGGTGTTTGTTGTTGTGACTTGCAGAATTATGGGACGAATTATGGGATGAAAAGATAAAGAGCAAGTCGGGTCTTCTAGCAACCCAGCTGAACCAGCACAACGGAAAAGGAGATTGATTTTACAAATGGATTTAGAAGGGGAACAACAAGAAGAAGAGCAACCGAGAGATGAAAAACCGAAGTGGACGTCCGGGACTTTGGATGACCAACCAGCTGAATGGCAGGCAGACTTGTTCTATGATCAAATGAACAAGTTAGCCCAACAAAAAGAGGCATTCATATGTGAAAAGGAGGTTCGGGAGATGGATTTTGGTCCGCTTGGAATCACTGACAAGTTCCGAGCACTAGGTTGGGAGGCTGCATTGAAGTGTTATGATCGAGAAGGGAAAATTTGTTTGATGTGGAGATACAAGAATGGATGGCCACTCAAAGATGTCCTCCGTATAAGGGTGCGTCGAAAATGAAACTAATTGGTACAGTCAATGGCATCGATGTGGAGATGTATTTTGACACTTTGCAAAGGGTGGTGAAGTTCGATAGCAAGCCCACTAACCAATACATGATTCCAAGTTTGAAAGATTTGTATTTCGAGCCCGAAAAGCACCCGACATGGAACACAATGTTAGATTATTTGTTCTTACCTGGTACTACACACGGGAAATTTATCGCAAGAATCTGATGATTGGGGCGGAACTGATGCTAGTGATATGTACGCAAAATGTCATTCCGCGACGGGGTGACAAGGTTGAAGTGCAATATCCCGAGGTGCGGGTTTTGTACACAATGTTAAGGGGTGCTCCTCTTTTCCCATATTGATTTCTAGTGTTGAATAATATATGGATAAGTCGGAACAGTGTGGAGAGAAAAATAATACCTCATTGTAGACTGATCACTGCGATACTGAAGATGTATGGGGCAATCGGTGCTGATGATAAGGGTTCTTACAAGAAATTCAAACCGTTTGTTGTGAAGCAATTGGGGGTTGGATGGAAGTACGTGGAGTCTGAAAGGTATCACAAACTCAAAAGTGAAGGTCAAGGTGGATGGCTCTAAAGGCGGATGCTAGACCGTTGCAACCAGGTGAGGCTGACGAACCCGAGAGTGAAGATGAGGCTCCGAGCGGTGATGATGATTATTTAGATGATCCGTATGTGATACCCATGGACACAGATCGAGCGGGGCCTAGTGGAGGTGAAAGAAGAGGGGGAACTCAATCGGGTTATGTAGGAAGTGCATTTGATTATGCACAACAGCCCTATGATCCGAATTGGGCTCATTTGGGGACTATGGAACAGGTTGCGGATCGTAGGCGCCCACCTACATTCTTGGATTGGTCTATTCCAGCCAAATGTTTTTCAATCATCAAACATTTATGGGGGCAAGCGTGGAAAGGGCATTAAGCAGGAGATGAACAGCATATACATTGGTGATAGGAACAAAAGAATCCATGACGTGTGGCATGCGGGACAGACGGCTGTGGCTGACCTGCCAGTAGTGTATCGTATCCCATGCCGCCATTGCATCATTCTCAGTGGGTGGATCCTAACCAAGGACAACAGCATGAAGTCGATAAAGGAGGAGGCGACAGTAGCAGTGAAAGCGGTGCATTTGGATTCAGAAAGTTTTCAGAGATGATGACGTCTATCTTTGGACCTCCTCAGCCGCAGTATTACTGATCAGGTTGTGTTTTGTCATATCTTGTACATTTTTGTATATATAGTTGTGATTTATGTTTATGGTTGGGAGGTTAGGGTGGTGTTTTGATGTTAATGTTGTTGGGTTGTGGAAGTATTGGTGGTGTTTAGTATTTAAAAAAACAAAAAGAAATTTGTGGTTTGAGTGGTGAAGAAAAAATTGATGTTGATATGATTTATATTGACCATTCCCTTTCAAAAACATACATTGGGGTCAATGTATCCCATGTGTGGGGATGGGGGAAATTTTTTACGGTTTTGAAAAACTTTAAATCAAGCGAAAAATGGTCTAAATTTGAATGCTTTGTACTAAAACCGTGCGACACACAGGCAACCCCGTATACCCTTTCTTGGTGAGAGTTTGAGCCACTTATTTGATTTATGAGAAGATATTTTCTTTGATGAGAGTGGAAATGGGTGGGGGTGTATTAGAACTTGTGCTTGAATTCGGTTTGATGCCTTAGCTTAGCATGAATGTGAAAAGGATAAGGGCATTTAGGTAGCTTCGTCATGGTGTGTGCGAGTGTTGGATTTGGGGGGTTGGACCACACAAGTTATATATATGAGCATGGTAGCAAGAGGGGCGGGGGTTTGGACTTTTAGTAGGCATTTGAGCTTAAAGCCGATCATTTGTTAACCCATGCCTAGTTCTCCAAAAATTCACTCATATTCCACCCGGTCTAGTAGTGTTACCATTTCGTTTTAGTATGTTTGTTTGTATGTTATATTGTTTGCTTGCATTGAAAGAAAAAAAGAGAGAGAGAGAAGAAAAGAAAGAGAAAAGAGAAAAGAAAGTGAATGAGATGTATTGTATATAGTTGTTTATGTTTGTTTAGAAAGTAATAAAAAGACCTGGTCGAATAATGCGCTATTACACATATATATTTCATTCTTTACCCATACGCCTAGCGTGTTACAACCTTTAAGTCCTTTTCATTCACATGCATGTTTTAGCAACTCTTTAGGTGAAGGACCGATTTAGGTACAAGCATATTATTGTGCAACCACCCATTTGCCTTGAGTGTGTTCTAGCTCATCTTTGCTAGTTGTTATTTGTCACCGAGAGGAGCGTCATTGTGAGGGGTGTGTTGTGCCGGTTTTTAGGAAGAAGTTAGTAGAAAGATGACATTTGTTTGCTTGATTTATATTTTGATTGCTTGTGGAATTATGAGTTGTTTTGGATGAGTTGCTTGGGGGCAAGCAACGGTTAAGTGTGGGATGTGACGGGTGGTCCGTAGGACGACCCTTAAGTGGCTTAATTGATGTAAAAATCCTACACTTATTTGAATTATTTGTTGGAGTTAAATAACTGCGGATAATTGATATTGCATGTTGAAAAAGGTGTTTAAAGAGTGGAATTAAGAGGCTAATTTCGTTGGTGATCATCTTAGGTGTAAGGTTTGTTTGTTTAATTCGTATGAACAATATAATTTGATGTGATGAAGATTCACCACGTTATAAGAGACTAATTTCGTTGGTGATCATCTTAGGTGTAAGGTTTGTTTGAGACACTATACTTATGTTTGAATTTCTAGAATAATGAACTTTGCGATGTTTGCTTAGTTGTTATGGTGTTTGTATATTTATTTGTAATGTCACACCCCGACCAATGGCGGAAACATCGGAATGAGACGAACAAATCGCTCAAAAGCATCATAACACTATTGTGACAATATAATTAAATCAATTTTCATAAATGACTAATAATTCGAATACAATGTTCCAAATAAAATAAAACAAGCATAACAATTGTTTAATAAAATGAGTTTCTACAGCTTGTCCTAACTTGATTTCTTCACATCTTGACTTATCAACCTCCAACATGTATTAAATATATCAACAAAAATGTTGGCAAGCATACAAGTTTGATACATAGTATAATTAGAATAAAAAGTTTGAATTCTCATATCAACATGAACAACATGATACAAGCTAATAATATGCTGGAAAGGTCTCATATATGTCAAACCCTAGTTTACAACGCATAACCTAGCCCAAGAATAAACGGGAGGTTAACACGTTCAACAATACCCAAGAATAAACGGGTAGTGCGTTACTCCTATAGCATAGGAGTTTAACAAGTCTAACAGGTTTAACAAGGTTAATGAGCATATAGACACGAAAGTTTACATAGCACATAAGATTAACAAGCATCAAATTGGTTCATGTATAAAACAATGGATAGAGTATACTCACATTTGATTGCTTATAAGTTTCTTGGATTCGCACGAGTAAGGTAGAAGGATCTACGAAACGATTAAGCTAGAATAGGAATATAAATTTGTTATTGGTGATGGTTTCGAATTGGATGATATAGATTTTAGGAATCGATTTAATTATGCGCTCTTGTTTACGAGTGAACTTTGCAAAGGTAAAAAAAATAAAAATAATAGTTCAACAAATATATAGAATTAACATTCTTAATTTTAGAATAATGTTTTTAACATTGTTATTAAAGATAATGCTACAAAATGATAATAGTTTTAGAAATAATAGTAGTAAAGATAATATTACAATAATAATAGTAAATTATTGATAATAATATTATTAATAATAATTTTGTATAGTAAAATAAGTATATTATTGATGATGATCTATTAATTATTTAACAAAAAATACTGATTTTAAATATCAAGTAATAATAATAATTTATATTTAATAATACTAACACTAATAATAATAGTTATACTAATTATTAATAGTAACAATATTGATTTATTATTAACATTAGCCAAATAAAACAACGAGTTGTTACTTGGCCCATATTTGGCCTGGCCCAGATGCAATCTTGGCCCAAGTCTTAAAAATAAAATTAACAAAAAGGTTTGGCCAACTAGAGGCCGGCCTACAACAGACCCAAACGACGACGAAAGCAACGAACCGGCGACCAACAGGTTAAAGGTAAACGAAGAAGGACAAGGATTCGTACCGAACGACGAGGTGTTGCGTATGAGAATTCCGACGAGATTCCGGCGAGGTTCCGGCGGTTTAGCAGGTTTCCGGCGAGCAGGGGGTTAGCGAGTGTGTGTGAGAATGAGAGGTGTGAAAGAATGTGAGGTTTGTGAGGGAAAAGTGAGGGTGATTGGGTGAGTGATGAAGTGTCTGCGGGTATTTATAACTGTTTCGCGAATGAATCGGGTCGTAAACGTAGAGCGGGTTCTTGATGGATATAGATTAGGAAACCATCTATCCAGTAATGGTTCCGAAAAGTCAGGCGAATAAGAAAGGCAAGGTTGACAACTGGTAACAGGTTATGTTCGTGACGATATCATTTGGCGGCAAACTCAGTTTGGATTCGAATTTAACTAGCTGTTATATATTAAACGATTCTAATTTGAACTGAATGAGGCCTTTAGGCCGACTTGTTAGTGCGTGTGCTTGATAAGGGAGTTGTTCAGGTTGATACCTCGCATCTTTTTATAATTTTTCATCAATTTAAGTTTCAAAACATACACAATTAGTCCCTGATGTTAGTTTAGGCTATATCAAGTCTTAAAATTTGCAAAACAGCCCCCTTGGCTAGTTAACTTTGCTATTTAGCTTTGTTAGTTAAATATAATTAATTTCCTTAACCAAGTTAACTTATTTTAACTAAACTTAACAAACACTAAACTTTTAAATCTAATAATTTAAATAACTGATTAATTCATTAAATAAAAAAAATCAAAAAAATTTATAATGCTTTATGAAATAAATGAATGGATAATAAATTAATATATAAAATGGATATATAAATAGGAAATGATTATATGATTTACAACTTAAATTTTAAACGTGTTTAGTGATACGATTTTTAACGTTTCCCGAATTAGGGTTATGATTCGGCGTTTATAATTTCTAAGTTGTTTTACGTGCTTCACGAGTTTTAACAAGCGTCAAGATTCACAAGTATAACGTTCTAAACGTTCCAAACATTCAAATAATTACACAATTAAACACGAACATTAATAAAAAGCCTCATTTTAATTATGATCAAAAGTCTAAGATTACAAATGAAATGAAGTACGTTACAATGAGAGTACAAGCGTTTAAATAAGGAGAGTACGACTTAACTTGCTATAAATAGGAAAACGCAAAATTTCGAAGCATTACAGTCTCCCCTACTTTAGGAGATTTCGTCCTCGAAATCTGTTGTCACACCCCGACCGCAGCGGAATAAGAGTCGGGGCATAATTGGGTTATCACCAAAGCTCATGATATTTACTAATATGTTTCATATTTATTAAAGTCAAATTACATTCCCAATAATCCAAACATGTTCATACAAATACAAAGAAAAATAACCAACTAAACAATTCCAAGCTCTAAATCATTTTATTCTTCTAGGCCAATCCTATGTGTTTCTTGCTGCAGCTGGTTCACCTGTATCATGTGTAAAATGGAGGTTTTTGGGTCAACATAAGTTGGCGAGTGAACCTTGTTAGATAAACATTTATTATTGATTTTCTTGTTATTTTATCAAGGAAAAATTGTGCATAATCATAAGTGAGCAAATGTAAAGAATCAAACAGTAGCAATAACAATCACAAACTATAACATACAATAACATATAATAACATACAATAACATACCAACATCATACAATAAATAACATGAATGAAACTGTGCGATCAAGGCTCAATCAAACGGAGCCGATCGTATTGCATGTACTGAAAATGATAAATGTCTGTGCGATCAAGGCTCAATCAAACGGAGCCGATCGTATGTTGGCACGCCAGGTTCACGCTCATAATGTAATGGGGAACATGCTCAACGCTCATAATGTAATGGGGAGCGGCGGCCTATGAAATTGCATGTACTGAAAATAATAAATTAAATCTAACAATAACCACACAAACAGTTGAAACAGGCTGAATACACATTTGTTCATGATATAATGTATGCACAATGATTTAAATATAATAAATGGCAAGACACATGATACACCCCAAAAACGTGATTAAAACGGGGAATTTGTAAAGATTCACTCACATTGGGTGCATTTAGTTGGAGATGGTGAGATGCGCACGAGTTGGAAGAGTTGAACAACGAGAATTAACTAACCTAAATAATAACGGAAAATATAGTAAATGAGTGGATTTTATTAATAATTTTAATAGGATTTTTAGATATATTTTTGTGAGTTTAAGGCCATTTCCTATCTTTAAAAACATTATTTTTAAGTATTTTAATTGATTTTTAAATTAAATTAAATAATTAAAAATATAAAAGTATGTTGACTTTTTCATTGACCGTTGACCGTTTGACTTGATTGTTGACCGGTTTTATTGTGTAATTGTATGCGCCGGGTGAGGCTCGAACCCGAGACCTCCCGTACGCGTGCACGCAGCTCTACCAACTGAGCTACGTGTCTAACCCGAAATAATTTGTTTTTAATTATACTTATATATTAACTCAGCTTATTCAAAATTCTTTTATTTTCAAAAACATTTTAAATCATCGAACCGGTGACACTAACAGGTCTCGAACCCGGGACCTGTGCTTTAACGCTACACACAGTCCACCGCTGGACTGTGTGTCTAACTTGTTTAATATACAGATTTTTATTGTACTTAACATCTAACGTAAGTTCATCCGGTTCAGTTAAAAAATAACATTTTAATTACAGAGGGTGTGTGTATGTATCAAGGATCGAACTCGCGGCGTGTGATATGTATATGCACACAGTCCACCGCTGGACTGTGTGTCTAACCCCAGATAATATCCAGATTTTATTAAACTTATAATCAAACTATCATCGTCTTCTACATTACAAAATTACAGTCTGCGATTACGCTATTTTATCTTGTTTAATTCGATTGACAAACATTGAACAGACTAATATGAAATGGCAGAGATGATATTTAGAGGTAAACATACGGAGAACGATTTATCTCATAATTCCGGTGAGTCATCGGCTCTGTGTTTACGGATTTCTACTGAATGAATAAATTGACAGTTTTGATTAGCTACGAGAGAAATTTAAGTATTAAACAAGAGTTATCAGAAGGTTTGAAACTCTATACCGTTTCACAGCTGAAGATAAGGATTTCCAGAAGTTTTCCGGCGAACTGGAATTATCTGATATTGACGTCTGAAATTGATTTCGATTGAAGGGTCTGAGTTAGCAATAGCTTAACAATTGATAGACCACGAAGGTATTGAAAGACTTACTGTTTTGATGAAGAATACGGTTTTCCGGCGACTTGCAGAAATTTTCCGGCGAGTAAACAAAACCTTTTCTGATGAACTGAATGTATAACGAAAGTGAAATGGCAGGTTTGTAGAATGTTTCTGAGTCGCGAGAGAGAGCAAAGATTGAAGTAATTCTGATATTGAAAGTTTTCGGTTATAAAAACCGATTCACTTCTAGAATTCAAGTTCATTCAAGGCAAACTTGATTAGAATCGTCGGTGCATCGGTTATAAACCAGAATTCGCGATAACTCAAACGTTTTGGACGGTTGAATAGCCGATTACGGTTTCAGTTGCGCAACCGGTTGATCTATGATTGACTATAAAATTCATTTGTTTCCTAGGGTTGACAGAAAACAACAAGTGGCGGAGTGGTTATGTGTGTGTGTGTTAAGTCTTTGGAGTTCTCTTCCGGCTGACCCGGGTTCGAGTCCCGGCAGCCTTATTTTATTTTTAATTATTTTATTTTTACTTTTTATCAATTATAACTTTTATAGTTTAGTTTGTTTATTAATTATGTATCATTAAAAATCAAAATAGCCATTAATACGCAACGTGACATTTATAACTTGATATTCGATTACAAAACGGAGCGGGTTTGGAAAACCCGTTTTTGACAAATGTTACAGTATCCCCTACTTTTAGGAATTTCGTCCGAAATTTAAGTAGTAGTAGGAAAAAGATGTGGGTATTTTTTCGCGCATTGAGTCTTCACGTTCCCAAGTAAATTCAGGTCCCCGTTTCGACTCCTAGCGTACCCTAACAATTGGAATGCGACTTCGTCGAAGACGTTTTTCTCCGAAGTCCATGATCTCTACAGGTCTTTCAATAAAATGCATAGATTCATCAATCTGAATATCTTCCAGAGGAATGTGGAGGTTTTCATTAGCGAGGCACTTCTTCAAGTTTGATACGTGGAATGTGGGATGAATCCTGTTGAGTTCTTCTGGTAGATCAAGCTTGTATGCCACAGGTCCTACTCTTTCGAGTATCTTGAAAGGTCCTACGTAGTGTGGTGCTAGCTTGCCTTTTTTACCAAAACGAACTACTCCCTTCCACGGTGATACTTTTAAAAGTACATGATCACCAATGTTAAACTCTAAAGGCTTCCGTCGTTTATCTGCATAACTCTTTTGACGACTTTGAGCCGCTAGAAGATTGTTTCGAATTTGATGGATCTTGTCTGTGGTTTCTTGAATCAATTCTGGACCAGTGATTTGAGCTTCCCCAATTTCGTGCCAACATACTGGAGATCGGCACTTACGACCATATAAAGCTTCAAAAGGTGCCATGCCGATGCCTGAATGATAGTTGTTGTTGTATGAAAATTCAACTAATGGTAGATGAGCGTCCCAATTTCCCTTGAAGTCTATGACACATGCTCGAAGCATATCTTCAAGAGTTTGAATGGTGCGTTCAGATTGTCCATCAGTTTGAGGATGATAGGTGGTACTGAGATCTAATCGCGTACCCAAGGCGACTTGTACTGCTTGCCATGTTCGTGAAGTGAAACGACCATCACGATCTGAAATAATGCTTAATGGTACACCATGTCGGCTTACGATTTCGCTGATATAAATACGGCTAGCTTTTCGTTCTTGAAATCCTCGCGGATAGGAATAAAGTGAGCTGATTTTGTAAGTCGGTCAATGATTACCCATATAGTGTCATACCCACCAGAAGTGCGAGGTAACCCAGTAATGAAATCCATGGTTATGTTTCCCACTTCCATACAGGTATTTCAGGTTGGACCAGAAGTCCTGAGGGTCTTTGGTGTTCAGCTTTCACCTTGGAACATGTAAGGCACTTAGAAACAAAAACAGCAATATCCTTTTTCATTCCAGGCCACCAATAGGTGTATCGAAGGTCTTGATACATCTTATCGGCTCCTGGGTGTATAGAGTATCGTGTTTTGTGAGCCTCATTCATAAGAATTTCACGAAGGTTGTTGTGGTCAGGAATCCATATGCGATCTAGATAGTACAGAATACCGTCAGATTTAGTTTCAATTTTAAGTTCAGCTCCACAGGACAGCTCCTTTCGTACATCATCTTCCGTTACTGAAACATGTTGGGCTTCTCGAATTTGATCTTTAATGTCAGTTATGATTTGCGAACATAGAAGACGAATGGGGTTCGCATAACCCTTTCGACTGAGTGCATCAGCCACCACATTTGCTTTGCCAGGGTGGTACCGAATTTCACAGTCATAGTCATTTAGAAGTTCGACCCATCTTCGTTGCCTCATGTTTAACTCTTTTTGATTGAAGATATGTTGAAGACTCTTGTGGTCAGTGTATACTTCACACTTAGTACCGTAGAGATAATGTCTCCATATCTTAAGAGCAAACACAACGGCTCCAAGTTCTAGGTCATGGGTGGTGTAGTTCTTCTCATGAATCTTGAGTTGTCTCGAAGCATAAGCTATAACCTTTCCTCTCTGCATTAGGACACAGCCTAGTCCTTGCCCTGACGCGTCGCAATAAACCACGAAGTCATCACGACCTTCAGGAAAAGTGAGGATTGGTGCATCACAGAGTTTTTGTTTAAGGGTTTGGAAGGCTTCTTCTTGTTTGGGTCCCCATATGAAGGGTTTTCCCTTATGAGTTAAAGCCGTGAGTGGTACAGCAATGCGTGAGAAGTTTGAAATGAAACGACGATAATAACCAGCCAAACCAAGAAATGATCTTACTTCAGTTGGTGTACGTGGCGCTTGCCATTCTTGTACCGCTTTGATCTTCGAGGGGTCGACATGTATTCCCTTGTCGTTGATTACATGCCCAAGGAATTGCACCTCTTTTAACCAGAATTCGCATTTGGAGAATTTGGCGTAAAGCTTTTCATTCTCTAGAAGTGTAAGGATGAGTCGAAGATGTCGCTCATGATCAGACTTAGACTTTGAATAAATGAGGATGTCGTCGATGAAGACTATAACAAAACGGTCGAGATAAGGTTTGCAGACTCTGTTCATTAGATCCATGAAGATAGCTGGAGAGTTGGTTAAACCAAATGGCATGACCATGAATTCATAATGACCATAACGAGTTCGAAAAGCGGTCTTTGGGACGTCTTCTTCATGCACTCTAAGTTGATGATAACCAGATCGAAGGTCGATATTTGAAAAGCAGCTGGCACCTTGAAGTTGGTCAAGAAGGTCATCAATGCGAGGTAATGGATAGCGATTCTTGATTGTTAACTTTTTGAGTTCTCTGTAGTCGATGCACATGCGAAACGATCCATCTTTTTCTTTACAAAAAGGACAGGTGCACCCCAAGGCGAGGAGCTAGGACGTATGAATCCCTTGTCAGTCAACTCTTGCAATTGACTGGCTAGCTCTTGCATTTCAGAGGGGGCTAACCTATAGGATACTTTGCAACTGGTGTAGCACCAGGTATAAGATCGATACGAAATTCGACTTCTCTCACAGGAGGAAGTCCTGAGATGTCGTCAGGAAAAACTTGCGGGAAATCTTTTACTACAGGAATGTCTTCAAGTTTCTTCTCCATGGTTCCCTTTTTGACGATATGAGCTAAAAACGCGACATAATTCTTGCGAAGATATTTTTGAGCTTGAAGACAGGACATTAATCTGAGCCCTTTCGACGAGGTTTCTCCAAAGATTCGTAGAGTCTGACCGTTTGAAAGAGGAATGCGTATAAACTTTTCGCGACATACAACTTCAGCCTGATGTTGGCTGAGCCAGTCCATACCAATTATAATGTCAAAGCTTCCCAACTTCATTGGAATGAGGTCAACTAGAAAATTGTGATCGTTTAACGTGAGAGTACAATTGCGTATGATAGAATTTAATGAGACTGGTTTCCCGTCAGCAACTTCTACTGTTATGGATTCCATGAGCTTATCACGATTTTGGTTTAGGATGGGTTCAAACTCTAGGGACACAAAACTTTTATCCGCGCCAGTATCAAACAACATGGATGCATATCTACCATTTATAAGGAACGTACCGTTAACCACATTGCCGTCAGCTCTAGCCTGATTAGCGTTGATGTTGAAAGCTCTTCCTCTTGCAGGTGGAGGAGCTTGGTTAGCTTGATTCACTGGGTTGGCCTGGGCTTGAGCGTGAATAATGTTCACCAACCTTGGGCAAGTGTTTCTAAAATGGCTTGGGTCTCCACAATTGTAGCAAGCCCGCATAGGTTGTACCATGGGATAGTTGGGTTGGTAGTATGATTGAGCTAAATGTTGGGTAGGTGGTAATAGTAGGGGTTGTTGGGCTTGACCCATTATTTGTTGGTGGGTTTGGGTTGAAGGCTGGTGGCGGTTCGTTCGCTGAGGCATGCGGCAGGTTTGAACAGTATGACCTGCGCGACCACAGCCGGTGCAATGTTGGCAGGGGTGATCAGGAAAATGGTGGTATTGGCAACGGTTGCATTTTGGTAACGGGCCAGAGTATGGTCTTTTGTATGGTGCAGGTGGAGGGGCGACTTGGGTAATGGGTGTGCAGCAGGAATAGGGAAATTGGTTTGTGTAACAGCGAAGTTTCTGGTGTTACGCTTCCTCTTGTTAGCAAACTAAGAGGAGGAGATGGAATGGTTTGAAGTTTGGCCCTCAACCGGGGCTTTCTTTTTCTCTTCTTTAAACTTACCATTGCGAATTCGATTCTCGGTCAGTTCAGTAGCTAGTTCCATAGCAGCTTCAAGTGTTGCTGGTGAAGTGTTGAGAACTGAATCTTGAATTTTCGAGGGAAGTCCTCGAATATAATGCTCGATTAAGCGATAAGTTGGGGTGAACAAGTTAGGGACCATTTGGTTCAACTCTAAGAACCTCTTGTTGTAAGAAGTATGATCTCCCTCCTTTTGCTTCAAAGAATGAAATTCGTCCTCCAACTTTTTAATCTCACTCCTAGGACAGAACCGCCTAGTCATAATTTCCCTTAACTCCTCCCACGTTAAGGCCATAGCATCTTCAACTCCCCTCTTACCCTTTTCAGTATTCCACCAGGTAAGAGCTACCCCAAAGAGTCTTCCGGTCGCGTATCGAACCTTGCGATCATCGGGACAATCGCAGTTGAGGAAGGTGTTTTCCATTTCCTCAAACCAGTGGAGGAGAGCAGTGACACCTTCGGTCCCTTCAAATTTAGGAGGATCACAAGACTTGAAATGTTTGTATGAGCACTTGCTGGTAGGAGGTTGCCGATGTTCTGGTCATTTTGTTGGGGAGGATTAGTGGGATTTGTGGCGAGAGCTTGTTGTACTTGAACCACAATGTCAGGAAGCACTGCGGCCATTTGTTTCGCGATTTGTGTGGCCAAGCGTTCGTGAGACCTTCCTGATCTTTTACCCCCCTCGTTGTTGTCTAGCTGACATCTACAGGAACATACATAAGAAGATTGTGAGTTTATGGGGTCTTTTTAGGTGTCATGTGTCTTTAAGAAAATGAAAATAACATAAATATCAATAATGCAACTACATCTATAAGATGTCTTGGGTTTGCTCATGTTGGGCCTCAAATGTCCCCCATACCTTCACCTGTATAGTCATGTGGGCCCCATGACTATTGGCTTGGTAGGATTCACATTAGTATTGGCGATTAACACTCGCATCACCCGAATGCAAACCACAAAATATGTTTACGAGATGTATGGTCGGAATGTGTCCAGGTGTAGACACAGTGACAACTCAAAGTGGGGTTAGTTCACACGACGTTTGGTATAGCATGCTTTGGCCTAATAGGTACTTCGTACTCTCATCGTTAGTCCCCAGGTAGGCAAACTGGTCCTTTATTTTGGATTTATACGAATGCCAACCTAGACAGGACGTTCCGACTACCGGTACTGGTACCCTTCCAGTTACTACATGCCCGTCATGAGAACTCACTTTGATGAGATTTGAAAATACAAAAATCATTGTAAAAGCAATCATGAAAATGATGTGGTGTGTGCTTTCATGTATATGATATGTTACGAGAATATGATTCATGATAGGCATTATAGGATAATATATACTTATGAACATGCTTGCATAATATTGAATGTAACATTTAACATAAAACATATAAACATCATGAAATTTGGCATGTAACACACAAAAATCTTAACAATTTCTAATCAACTATAGTATAGGCTCTAAGGGTCAAATAACCTACCCTATATCCCTATAGTCATGGCTCTGATACCAATCTGTCACACCCCGACCCGCAGCGGAATAAGAGTCGGAGCATAATTGGGTTATCACCAAAGCTCATGATATTTACTAATATGTTTCATATTTATTAAAGTCAAAATTACATTCCCAATAATCCAAACATGTTCATACAAATACAAAGAAAAATAACCAACTAAACAATTCCAAGCTCTAAATCATTTTATTCTTCTAGGCCAATCCTATGTGTTTCTTGCTGCAGCTGGTTCACCTGTATCATGTGTAAAAATGGAGGTTTTTGGGTCAACATAAGTTGGCGAGTGAACCTTGTTAGATAAACATTTATTATTGATTTTCTTGTTATTTTATCAAGGAAAAATTGTGCATAATCATAAGTGAGCAAATGTAAAGAATCAAACATAGCAATAACAATCACAAACTATAACATACAATAACATATAATAACATACAATAACATACCAACATCATACAATAAATAACATGAATGAAACTGTGCGATCAAGGCTCAATCAAACGGAGCCGATCTATTGCATGTACTGAAAATGATAAATCTGTGCGATCAAGGCTCAATCAAACGGAGCCGATCGTATGTTGGCACGCCAGGTTCACGCTCATAATGTAATGGGGAACATGCTCAACGCTCATAATGTAATGGGGAGCGGCGGCCTATGAAATTGCATGTACTGAAAATAATAAATTAAATCTAACAATAACCACACAAACAGTTGAAACAGGCTGAATACACATTTGTTCATGATATGATGTATGCACAATGATTTAAATATAATAAATGGCAAGACACATGATACACCCAAAAACGTGATTAAAACGGGGAATTTGTAAAGATTCACTCACATTGGGTGCGTTTAGTTGGAGATGGTGAGATGCGCACGAGTTGGAAGAGTTGAACAACGAGAATTAACTAACTAAATAATAACGGAAAATATAGTAAATGAGTGGATTTTATTAATAATTTTAATAGGATTTTTAGATATATTTTTGTGAGTTTAAGGCCATTTCCTATCTTTAAAAACATTATTTTTAAGTAGTTTTAATTGATTTTTAAATTAAATTAAATAATTAAAAATATAAAAAATATGTTGACTTTTTCATTGACCGTTGACCGTTTGACTTGTTGACCGGTTTTATTGTGTAATTGTATGCACCGGGTGAGGCTCGAAACCGAGACCTCCCGTACGCGTGCACGCAGCTCTACCAACTGAACTACGTGTCTAACCCGAAATAATTCTGTTTTTAATTATACTTATATATTAACTCAGCTTATTCAAAATTCTTTTATTTTCAAAAACATTTTAAATCATCGAACCGGTGACACTAACAGGTCTCGAACCCGGGACCTGTGCTTTAACGTTACACACAGTCCACCGCTGGACTGTGTGTCTAACTTGTTTAATATACAGATTTTATTATACTGAACATCTAACGTAAGTTCATCCGGTTCAGTTAAAAAAATAACATTTTAATTACAGAGGGTGTGTGTATGTATCAAGGATCGAACTCGCGGCGTGTGATATGTATATGCACACAGTCCACCGCTGAACTGTGTGTCTAACCCGAGATAATATCCAGATTTTATTAAACTTATAATCAAACTATCATCGTCTTCTACATTACAAAATTACAGTCTGCGATTACGCTATTTTATCTTGTTTAATTCGATTGACAAACATTGAACAGACTAATATGAAATGGCAGAGATGATATTTAGAGGTAAACATACCGGAGAACGATTTATCTCAGAATTCCGGCGAGTCGTCGGCTCTGTGTTTACGGATTTCTACTGAATGAATAAATTGACAGTTTTGATTAGCTACGAGAGGAATTTAAGTATTAAACAAGAGTTATCAGAAGGTTTGAAACTCTATACCGTTTTACAGCTGAAGATAAGGATTTCCAGAAGTTTTCCGGCGAACTGGAATTATCTGATATTGACGTCTGAAATTGATTTCGATTGAAGGGTCTGAGTTAGCAATAGCTTAACAATTGATAGATCACGAAGGTATTGAAAGACTTACTGTTTTGATGAAGAATACGGTTTTCCGGCGACTTGCAGAAATTTTCCGGCGAGTAAACAAAACCTTTTCTGAGTTGATAGCGAAAGTGAAATGGCAGGTTTGTAGAATGTTTCTGAGTCGCGAGAGAGAGCAAAGATTGAAGTAATTCTGATATTGAAAGTTTTCGGTTATAAAAACCGATTCACTTCTAGAATTCAAGTTCATTCAAGGCAAACTTGATTAGAATCGTCGGTGCATCGGTTATAAACCAGAATTCGCGATAACTCAAACGTTTTGGACGGTTGAATAGCCGATTACGGTTTTCAGTTGCGCAACCGGTTGATCTATGATTGACTATAAAATTATTTGTTTCCTAGGGTTGACAGAAAACAACAAGTGGCGGAGTGGTTATGTGTGTGTGTGTGTTAAGTCTTTGGAGTTCTCTTCCGGCTGACCCGGGTTCGAGTCCCGGCAGCCTTATTTTATTTTTAATTATTTTATTTTTACTTTTTATCAATTATAACTTTTATAGTTTAATTTGTTTATTAATTATGCATCATCAAAAATCAAAATAGCCATTAATACGCAACGTGACATTTATAACTTGATATTCGATTACAAAACGGAGCGGGTTTGGAAAACCCGTTTTTGACAAATGTTACATCTGTATTCAAAAGGAAGGCGTTAATCTTGGGTTTGGTTGACCTGTGGGGTAGGGTTGTTGTGACAATAAGGTGTGGTATGACCAAAGCGGTTACAATTGGTGCAATGACGACACTTAGCGTTGACAGGGTGATGGTAGTGACAAGTAGTATGTCACAATGAGAGTACAAGCGTTTAAATAAGGAAAGTACGACTTGACTTGCTATAAATAGGAAAACGTGAAATTTCGACGCGTTCATGTAATGTGTTAATTGTGTTTGATCATAGTTACACCATACGTTCTTGGTGCCATTGGTAATCGAGATATCATGGGAGGGATTAGGGTTGGATATTAGTTAAATGGTCATCGGGCAACATCCTCGCTATCTAGTAATCCGAGTACTTACTCCCCTTTTATCACAAACAAGTAACAAAACATGAGCCATGTCTATGTGGTTCTTTCTAGTGAGCATAAACATTTGTGTCAATTAAAACCTGAAACCTAGGATGGTCACTATCTCTTAATCTGTTTACAAAACTTAATCTTTGATTTGCAATCTCGTTTAGTTCCTTTAGATAATTAAAACCAATCAATCAAAACTTGGAATTTACATTTTCTAGCAACTTAGTTTAATTTAATCAGATGAAAAAGCTACTTAGTAAACACGCATTCCACTAACTCCCTGTGTTCGATACCCACTTACCGCTAGCTAATTAGTTGTATTTGGAATAAATTTGAGTGAGACTTCGACCTCGCGTCAGTTGGAATATTTCCTATTAAATACAGTAATTTATATTTCATGTCTTTAGCAGAATAAACTAAACTCTATCTGAAAATTCCATACGCATTATACCGATTAGTTGTCGGGTTTAGCAAACAGGGTACTAGTTAATAGCGCTATTAGGTTCGACAAACCTCACACCGTGCTGGGAGTCGGGCGTGAACTTTTGACCTTGACTTTATATCAATGACGATTGACATTGATATAGAGTACAACAACTTACTACAGTCAAGTATTCAGTACTACACAATTTAGTGGCTTAACCTTGGGTTAGCTACACATGACATGTTTTTAATAAACTAATGTATTTGAAACTTACTTTACTTTAAAACTGGAACTGTGAACTCGCCAACCTTTGTTGATACACTTTAGCATGCTTTGCAGAATGTTAGGTACATCATGGGAGCTTGCAGCATTTGGAGTGTCCTGGCCGGCATTAAACTAATGGCATTAAATTTTATTAAACACTGTGGTTTTTAACTTATGTCTGGATTTTACGTTTAGCTTCCGTTGGTGATTTAAACTACGTTTGGACATTTAAATCTTCATCACTAATAGTGTTGATTGTGATGATGTTAATGACTTTTATACTTGATTCAACATGATTAGTGGTTTGATCCTAGTGAGTCGCACGCCCTCATCCTAATCACTCATAAATTTGTGGATTTTGAGGGTGTGAAAATACAATCACCCCCTCATCCTAATCACTCATAAATTTGTTCGTACAGAAGAGAATGTGGTAAAGTGATAAATAGATCTCTAACACATGAGATCTATTTATACTAAGTATAAAAAGGTCTGTTTGCAATCAGCTAACATCACCATGAAAGTGACATCTAACATTCCCAATTGAGAATGATTACACTCATGTTAGCAAACATCTGCGGAGTTCTAACATTTGTTCTATTACATGAAAAGTCTTTTCTAAGCTAAGTATTGTTACATTGGGAAACATCTGTTCTTCAAACTACTGTTGGCTTGTATCAAACATCAGTTTGGCCAAAACAAATGTTTGGTCTTCATAATCAGTGATTTGCTTCAACAGAGCGTTGGCCTTGAATAGTGGTTTCTTCTTATTTAACAGTGGTTCCAAGACTTACAATAGATTTTTGGATGTTTTCAAACATATGCTCGGATTAGTATTCAAGATTCACTATCTTTGAGAAAAGAATGTTTCATCTACTATTTTATTTCTTGATCAGTAGGTCATGTGTTGGCTTTTGAATATCATATGTTCTTTTATAGGTCCAACGTCATTAGTCAGCTAACAAAAAAATAGCCATTAGTGGGACATTTTGGTAGTTAAAAAGTTTGTGTGTGATAATGAAAATGTTAAAACCATTCGTAATAGTTAATGCCCTCATCAAGCGTAATGGGTCATTATAGGGACGTGAAGGGCTTGATAATGTCTCTAAAGCTACCCACTGGGCATTATAGGGGCATAAAGAGGGACGGGTGTTTCTAGAATAACGCTAAATAAAGAGAAAACAAAATGAAAAGTAATGATTGAAAGGGCATTATGGGTGCGGACCATTTCACATATTTAAAAGGGGCGCTATGATGCTGATGTGGCGGAAAATGCCCCTTAGGGGGCATTAACCATAAGACCATTGGTAATGGTTAATGCCCCTTAAGTGTCAATTTTCACCATATCTGCATCATAACGCCCCATGTAATAGTTAAAGCCCCTTAATGTCCTTTGATTCATTACTTTCCATGTTTTTCCTCCTCATTGGGCATATTCTAGAAATGTCTCTCCCTCTTCATGCCCCCATAATGCCCATGGGGGATGGTGTGGGGGCATTATCAAACCCTTTCACGCCCTATAATGTTCATTACGTATGGCCTTAGGGGTATTTTCTGCTACATCAGCATCATAACACCCCCAAAAAAGTAGAATGGTTAGCGCCCCTTAATGTCCTTTCAATCACTACTTTCTATCTTGTTTCTCTCCATTGGGCATTATTCTATAAATTCCCCTCCCCCTCATGCCCCTGTAATGCGTAGGAAACGGTGTTCGGGGTGTTATCAAGCTCCTTCACGCCCCTATAATGCCGCATTACGCATAGCCTAAGGGGCATCTTCCACCACATCAGCATCATAATTCCCTTTGAAAATATGTAATGGTTAAAGCCCATTATTATTCGTTCAATCGTTACTTTCCATTTTGTTTTCTCTTCATATGACGTTATCCAAAAATTGTCTTTCCTTCTTCATGCCCTATAATGCCCAGGGATAGTGTTAGGGGCGTTATCAAGTCCTTTCACATCCTTATAATACCCCATTATACGTTGCCTAAATGCTTAAATGTTACCCAATATAAGTTGTAGCATATATCCTAGAAAATCTTAATTTTTTGTTAAACAGAAGTTAACAAAATAAGTGAACAAATAAATAAAAAAAATTACTACTTGTTCAAGAGAATCTAAGTTGGTGGTGTTCATCGAATCGAATAAAAAATTTTCAAATTAATCAAATCCAATTTTATCATTCGTATTCGATTCGATTCATAGTTGAAACTCAAATTCGAACCGAATTCAAATAAATTTGATTTAATTCAAGTTCACCCTAAACAATAAATAATTTTATATACATTTTTTAAAACTACTACAAACTTATTATATCTAACATAAAATATAATAATCTTCAAAATTGATTAAGTATCAAAATGTCAAAAAAAAAATTAGAAGATAGGTTGGTTATTGGTAGCGATTTATGTTAGGTAAAAATTTAAAAATAAGTAGTATGAGCTATTTGTCATTAGGATTGGTAATGTTATGAATAATATAAACTTATCATTTATGGATGCAATATATATAGGGTATGGGTAAAATGAGAACCACCTTCGGTTGCGAGAACCGTAGGAACCACTTTCAAACCGTTAGATCTTTAAGATGGATGGATGGGATTAAAAGTAATTAAATCATTATAAAATTCTTTTTATTTTATTATGTTTTAAATATTTTAATGTCAAAAGGGTATTTAAGTAAATTTGCTTTTATTATGTTAGATTTTAAGATGGATGGATGGGATTAAAAGTATTACTCACCACCATCACACATATGTGTTCTTGATTTGGTGATGAGAGAGAGAAAGAGCGAGCTTGATTTTGGGTATGGTGTTGAACGAGTTTAAGAGAGAGAGAGAAATTAGGGGATTTCAAATTTAGGTGTGTGTTTAATAAAGGGTCTGAACATTAAGAGAGAGAGAGAGAGAAATGATTTGATAGTTTGAGTAAATGACTAGATTACCATTTAGTTTTTAAAATAATAGTGTATACGTGTCATTATCTGATTGGAGAAGAGTGGTTATCGCGGTTCTCGCAACTGGGGGTGGTTCTCCCTTGAACCGAATCCTATATATATATATATATATATTAAAAAATTATATATAAATTAAATTCGAATTTCGAATCGTTATCGAATAAAAAATCATAAATTCCTATTCGATTGTTGGACTCGAATATGAATCAACTTGAATTTGAATCTTGATAATCGAATTCAAATCAGGTTGAATTTTGAATTTTGAATTTTTCGAATTCGGATCGAGTTTTGAACACCTCTAATCCAAGCATATATCCTTTTAGCAATAGTTGTGATGGTTCAAGTGGTGGAAGACTTGCATTTCTCTTGAGAGGTGCAGGTTCAACTCCCACTTGGTGCAGAGTGAGACACTGGTCGGCAATGATAGGAGACCTATGAAAACCTGGGTTCGATCTTTGAGCAATCGGGTTTTACCGATAATCTCACCGCCGTGCCAACGGGCAGGTGGGTTATCGGGTTTTCCCCGGAATTGGTGGTGGACTGAGAGTGCTCCGTTTGGTCTAGTAGGTGCCTGAGAGTGGTCGGATTGATTATGTTGGCAGTTAAAAAAATAGTTGTGATGATTAACAGTTAAAAAGTTGGAATATATTTTTATTATGTTATAATTTATAAATGTATTTAACTTTTAACTTTATATTGAAAACTTTAAATAATTTTGAGAGAATGACAATATAATATTGTTATCATTGTCATAGATTTCATGGAATGTTATGTTTTCGCTAAATTATTAATATTTGTATTAGTAACAATACTTTGTCTTTTTCTGAAATGTAACCGAAAAAAGATTTGACTCAACTTTTTTTTTCTTGTCACTATATACTCATAAGAGTACAAAAAGTTTGTTGGAAATTAAAATGACAATTTATTGTTATTACTTTGGCCAACTTAATTTCTATCTTTATTTGCAAATATTTGTTCTTTATTAATATAAATGCAGCGAAAAGTAGTAAAATTGACGGCTTTTTATGTAACGTTTGAAAACCAAGCAAATATAATAAAATTTGAAAACTTCGGAAAAAAATCAAAAAAAATTATAGGAGATCTTAAAATACTAATTACATAAACATGTATCAGATCAAAGTTTAGACTTCAAGTATCTTATATCTAAAAGGTGATCATTTTATCTAAATTTGCAAATTCTTGTTAAATTATTTGGTTGAATATAAAGATACAAATGATTAGAATTACCTTGGTTATCCTAAGTCTATATGTTGTTGTATAACTAAAAAGTCCACAACGATCTGCTACGTAAACAATGAACTTTAACTAAGAATCATTAATAATATTTAAAAAATAATTTCATCCATCTTAAAATCCAGAGAACCTAAATATCAAACAATACTTTAGGAATATTAAAAAAAAAAGCATATTAAAACTAAGAAACTAATATTTAAAAATAATTTATTAAAATTCTAAAGTGAAAGTTAGTAACAAATTGGGAAGAATAGATATTTATAATATAACTTAAAATGAATTAACATAGTTATACAAAACTTCAGTAAATAGTATTTATATAAGAATTTAATATGTGGCGAAGTTCATAGAAAATTGAGAAAATAAATAATATAAAATAACTATTTAATATGTGGCGAAGTTCATAGAAAATTGAGAAAATAAATAATATAAAATAACTTATTCAAATTTCTAGCGATTGTAAAATCTATAGCTAAAATACGAACGTTCTTATTATAGTTAAATCCACTGCAAATACGATTTCGTAGCTACAGTATGTGACTAGAGTAGCAAATCCTTAACAAGTTGTTTGCTACCGATTTCAAGGTGGCAAATACTATTTTGTATTAGTGTAACTACATTCTTTTTAACTATAGATGTTCTAGTTAAGTGTTATAACTCAATATTATTACTATATTATTATATATAATTTCTTGAATAACATTGTAAGAATAATAATATAACATTATATAATTGTCATAAATTCCCCCTTTTCAAGGATAATTTCTTGTAATGATATTTTGGCCTTAATTTCAAACTTTTAAAGCATATCGCCTAAATGGTATTTTGGTCTTTTACACCTATCAACTTAATCTGCAGAACCCCTATAAATACCCAACCCATTTCACCAAGTTAAACACACACCTGACTTCTCAAGCAGAATAACCAACTCCAATGGCAAACCCCTTTGCTTCATCTAAACAACCCTCGCTCTTTCCATTGACGATTCCAAACCTCGACATCTCAAAGGCCGAGTACCGTCTTTTTTACCTATACGAGCGAGCCCTATTCAAAATCTTCCTTCTGTTCTTGCAACGTGAGGTTGTTGAGGCAACACTCGTGATCGGGTTTCTCATGTGGCTAGAAAGAGGAGGGTATACAACGAACCCTCTTGGTCAAATGTTCATCAAGTTTTTGTCCCCTAAAGCAATCAATGAAGTTGTTGATGAGGCCCTTATATGCATTAAGTTCTTTCAAAAGAAAGCAAACAACTTGATGTTTGAGGGAAGCATCGATAGTTGTAACATAACAAAACTTCAGTGTTTTCTTGATCACAAACATATAAATCTTGATGAGCTTAATCTCTATGGGGATCTGATATGTAATGAGGTATGTTGCATAGCCCAGGATGTTTCTGTGAAAGCGCTTGATGATATTCTTGAACAAGTTACCATCCATAGTGAGACTCCTTCGATGTACCCTACCAAGACCCTATAGCTGCCAACGGTTTTGGTGATCTCAGGTACACGGATTCCGCGGTTGGATTTCAACAAGTACCATCAACTGGAGTAGCATGTCAAGATACAAAATTTGTGCAAAACTATCAGATGGCGCACCAATATCAAAATCAACAGATGGTGAGGCAATCTATATACTTAGGTCAGAACCATACATATGCGAGTGGTCGGACGTTTCTAAATCATACCCGACTAGTGGAAAGTGAGCCAGATGAAGAGGTGCCACCAGATGATCGGACCATCTTCCTCACCTTTTCTAAAGGTTACCCACTTTCGGAAAATGAAATAACAGATTACTTTTGCAGGTATTATATATAAAAGATCTTCACTTCAAGAATTATCGTGTTATATCTTTCTCTTTTTTTAGTAACTTTAATAATAATTCTTGTAACTTGATCAGGATGTTTGAGATATAATCCAGTCCCTTCACATGCAACCAGTTGAAGTAGGTACTCAACCACTTTTTGCAAGGATTATGGTTCGAAATCACTCTTCGCTTAAAGCAGTTATAGGGAAAGATGGTCTGCACGGAAAATCGAAATACGTTATAAATGGGAAGCATGTCTGGGGATGGAAATTTGTCCCCCGGACACCATAATGGAAACTTAATAAGTCAACATTTCCAGTGTATGGTATTAGTCATCAAATGTAAATTGTAATCATGATGAATAGGACTAGTTAATACTAGATTAATGTTAATTGGATGTGTTTATGTTATCAATAGGCTTGTAAATGTACTAAACGAACACGAACATGTGCATTTTGTATTTGTTCATTTAAATTTAATACACCCCAAACCCGGGGATCTCGGTTGTTGGATTTACCCTTCGGCGTATAGTTCATATAGAACTTTTCATTTAAAACCATTGAAAAATACATAGGTAATTACAACCAAATAAATAAAAACATTGTCTATAATCATAAATACTAAAATCGCGATGCCAAGTTTTAGGAAGTCTGCCGCTCGCCAGGTATAAACTTTAACAAGCATTAAACATAATAAGTAGTTAAAGCACATCCCATAACCTTACTTTATGTATCAAAGATAACATCTATAACCATTGTAGAAAATTACTATGAACTATACATGCATTCTTGACTATACATAGTTGTACAACCACCGGCAAGCAATAAATGCATTGCCACTATCGCACGACGCTATAGATAACTGCCTATCACACAACCCCGTAGGTAACCACCTATACTATGAAACATGCATACTACAACACTTTACACTTTCACGAGTTTATCGTTCGATTACTTAAAAACTATACACTATAGTTTTAGCAAAACCATTTAATAGCTTATCACGTTTTAAAGAAAACTTCATCACTTTCCTTTGAAAACATCGTAAATTTGCATACCACCCCAAAATGGTAAGGTACAAGGGGTGTCAAAACTCACCTGATTGTGGTTAACTACTACATGTTAGAGTGCCTAGGTTAAAATAAACGTCACACAACTTACATGAAAGTAATGTTGGAACATTTGAGACTATTCATACCAGATAATCAAAGACGGGAGGATTTTAAGTCACAAGTCAAGGGGCTTGTATTGTAATTAGTTTAAAGTTGTTTTGAACATTCTGACCCAATGGCATATTTCCGAGAACATGCTGGCTTACTTATTAAGTACGCCAATTCATCATATCAATCACCTACATATGTGTCAACCATGATCGAATTTCGGTTAGATGCGTATGTTAGTGTATCTGGAAAACGTGCAATCAGGAACTTGAAATTGTTCATTCCGGAGCATTTTGGTTGATGTTTATTATTATAGATTTATGTGTTTTACATTCGGTTTTCACTAGTATCTACCATTCTCTTTGATTATACATTCACAAACACCTAATCACTAGGTGTTTGGGCTTGTAATTAATCACCATTATCGTAGATATATTGATTTTAGACATATAATTAGGTATAAGAGCCTCGATGCTCTTGATCTATTTAGTTTTATACATTTTTTAAGTTTTTGGTTTTTTACAAAATTTTCAAAGTATTTGTCAAATCCGTTGTGCAAATTGTTTGAATTTGTGTTTGGATTGATTAGTATGCAATTTGGAACAGTTTATGTCGGTTCACAAATCATTTAGAAGTATTTTAGATCTAATCATAATGTTTTTAATGTGTTTTTGGGGTTCATAGACATTATATGGGCGAATTTGTTTTTAATCCAGTGTATTTTGCTTGTGTTCGGCATACTTGTTATTTTAGTTCAAAAAGGATTTATGGTTATCATAGACTCGGTGTTTTTATAGGCGTATTTGTTTGATGTTTCAGAAAATTTACCAAAGGTCACTTAGGAGTCAACAATTTAGTCCTCGGTGACTTTATCATAGTGTATTTAAACCAGCTCCGGCGTACTTGTGATTTTTGTTTGTTTCCAGCGTATTTTCCATCATTTTTAAGAAAAAGTCAGTGTGTTTGTGTCTGTGATACAACGTATTTGACCAGTATTTTTAGATTAGTGTATTCATATTCTGATTTGCTTTTAAAGGGTTTGCAATTGATCACAAGAATGCTTGAAAGGGAATCCCGATATGATCTGGAAGCTTATTTATAGGGAGTGGATAACAGTCATGTGAAACGGCTGAATTTTGGAAAATTGTTGGTTCATTCCAACTGTTTCGTATAATATGTACAAAAGTGAGTAGAATCAGTAGTTTTTTATTGTATTTTTTGAACCCATGCCTTATGACTTGCAGGCCTCATTCTATCACAACTTAATTGGTCACTTAAACCACTATTTTGACCCATTGCCAACTTTTGTGCCATCCTAATTAGCTACTTCTATTTCTTTGCCGGTGCTTTTATGTTAGCACTTTGATCTGACCCTCTTTGCTTATACGATTAGAGGTAGAATGAGAATTCTTCTGTTTTGGCCAGTTGTTTGTAGGTGGTGCATCAGTAACTTAACTGGTCTGGTGAACTTTCTGTGATTTAGAGCCAATGTAACAGGAGTTTCAATAGTTTTAAAAATGTTAAATGAACTTGTGGATTCACAGTAGCTAGAATCACTACTTGGATAAAATGCTAGCTTTTCATGAAAGTTTTCTAGATTCTGAATCTTATTTTTCGCAAAAGCTAAGACCACATAACAATCCTCGGTATTATGATTGGTTTTCTCACAAACAGTGCAAAATAATGTGCTCTAGTGTTCTTACACCTTTTTAGCCATATTTTGATTTGGTCTTCAAATTTTGACTATGGCTAGCAGTTTTGGATAAAACTGTTGGAGGGTTAGCAAATGCTACTATTTTCCCATTAGAAGTCACAAAGGTCATTGGTTTTAAATTCTTGTCAACACATGTGTCATTAGACCATTTAGTGTTATTTTGATCAAAAAACTTGTGATGAGAACCACAATCGGTGTTTATAGTCTCTTATCCAATTGATGAATTGGATTCATTGTCCTAAACTTTAGTTTTAGGAGTGCAATCGCTTGGTCCTTATGTGTGTGTATACCCTAGAGCAAATTTCACATTGCTTTTAGATTGCTGATTTAGCAATATTACAAAACCCTTTCATGACTCAACCCGTTTTTGGCAATTAACTTGTGTTGATTCGAGTTGTTCTTGACAAGATTAATATTTTGAAAGAAGTGATTTAAGTTGTGAAGAATGGTTTGAAACTTCATGTTTTAATTTAGAAATGACTTGATCTTTTTGTTTCAAAACTTATTTATGAGTCTTGATAGTTTGTGCTAGTAGTTTCTCAAAGTTTTCAGATTTCTTAAGTAGCATGATATTCACTACTTTAATATCCCCAAATGCTTGTATGAACTTTTTAGAACAAGGGATACATTAACATGCTAAGATGGTCCAGCAGTTGTTGATCTAGTAGATGGAATAATGCACAAAATAGTAGTTTCACTGGTGCTATAAACTGATGTGTCACTTAATGCATCTAAGGAAACTAGTGCAAGATTCTGGTGGCTCTGATTTAGTGCAAGCATACAAAAGTGTTCATCATTCAAATCCTCGGGCAAACTACTCCAATCTACAAAGCTTTGAGTGAAAAATTTGTGCTGAGTAGTCTCCAGTGAAGGGGGACCAGTAGTTTGAGAAACTACTAATAATTGAGCCTGGGATTGAGGTTTGCTTGTGAGGGTGTTTGAACCTGTGTTTGTGTCATGTTAATATGTGGTGTGTAATATTGAGAATGAACATTCACATGAGGATATGAATTTTGAATGAGTGGATGTGCAAAATGTGATATGGATTGTGTATTGTGACCATGGGTATTTTGGGAAAGACTTTGATATGTATTTTGAAATCCTGGATATTGACCAACAATTGATTCATTCATTTGATTAGGATAAGTCATAATAAGTACATAGTTTTGTGCATGATTCCTACACTCTCTGCAAAGTAACCAAATCTATGACATTTATAGCATTCAACCCAGGATTTATCCTTTCCAGATTTCCCCCTTCCCTCTACACCAAGAAATTACCTACCAGTTTTGTTATAAAATTGATTATACTTAATACTCAATAAAGCAAACTGGTCAAAGAGGTCAAGCTCTTCCTTGTCAGCAAGTTCCATTGATCTATGATCGTACATCATCAAAGCATACTTCTGATTTCCCACATGTGATGTGTCATTTTGAGAACTAAAAATAGTAGTTATATCAACAAAGTGATCATAACTCTGTTTATTTACTCTGTAAGATAATGATGACTCATCTTGACCCGTCAAGGCTGTGTTACCAAATGTGTAATCATCAGTAGTTTTGCCTGATGACATTAAAAAAAGTTTTTCTTACCAAGCTCTTTCTCATAAGTGAGGAGTTTGCCATGAAGCTGTGTCAGAGTCATCTCCTGAAAACCAACAGAGTTTCTCAACACATAAATGGTTGTATCCCATTTATCAGGAAGAGATCTCATGAATCTGTGACTCAGAACAGAGTTTGTAAAATCTTTATCTGCAAGCCTAAGCTCGCTGATAAGACAGTTAAACCTTTCAAACTGTTGAGTCAGAGATTCTCCCTTGATATGAGAGAAGGTTTCATATTGTTGATTTAAAAATTTCTGTGTTGTTTTCTTGAGCCTCATCTGTACCACCGAATTGTTCGTTCAAAGCATCCCACAACTCTTTGGCATTCTCACAATGGAGCAATCTAACATAGATTTCGTTGGGTAAGGCCATGGCCAGTATCCTGAATGCCTTAGCATCGAGCTCGAACTTTTGAAAATCCTGCTCAAAGTAATCAATGGTTTTCTAAGGAATATTAACATTCGGTTGTTCGGTACTCGAAACAGAGGGAACACGATGACCATATACCATTGCTCTCCAGCCACAAGTGTTGTTCTACTGTGACAAGTAGTAACCCATTCTTTATTGCAGTATCTTGAAATCATGACAAACGAGCATCAGAGGCTTGTTCGTTGATTTAGTATTGTGAGGACCATGATTGATTGACATCTCTCTGATTTCTCTTGAAATTTAATTCAGAAAACATAGTATCAGAAACAATTTGTTGATCTGATTGGTCTAATTCTTCTCAATGTCCTTGATCACTTAATTAGATATCAATTTGAGCTAGATTATCTTCTGAATCAATAGTGAAGTTAATTAAGTGAACCTCGCTCTGATACCAATTATTGGATGGATCTGAGTGTGTGTAGTGTGTGTTTTTTTTCTTATAAAATAGTTAATCAAATTGAGACTTCAATCAAACAGTAATAAAAAAACACATCAAACTATCACATATGGATTTGGGAATGATTGCAAATGATTCATATTGAATTCAAATGATGTAATACAATCACAAAGTAATAGCACCCTCCCTCACCATGTGAACACACTCTCACTTAGTTTTTATGCGCTACATTCGAAGTGTTAAGAAATTATAAAGAACAAATAAAACTATATGCAGGAGGTGTGACCTGCTAGTGATGTCATCTTGAAAACGACCCTCAACAGCTTCAATAAATGATGTAACTGCAAGTAGTTATGAAACTACTAAATTGTTACACTATTACATTGAACTGTTGCTCTTTTATAAGTTTAGTGTGAACAGCTGGATTTCACAGAATTACTGGTTGGAAATAAGCACTTATGAAAATCCTAAACTTCAGTCTTTGACTTGGTCTTCTAGTCATCAATCTTTGACTTTGGTTGACTTTGACTGATGACTTGTTGACCAGCACTTTGACCATCAACACTTGTTCTTCTAAACTTGATTCTTTGAGTACAATAATTTGATGTAGTAGTAGTTGGGGCAGTTGTTTTGAGAAACTTTCAAGGGGAGAGAAACTACTGGACTTGTAGATTGTATTTTAACTTAATTAGGCAATGATGATGAATCCTTTGGGTTTTGGCTTTCATCATCAGCAGATCTTATATAACCTAACATTAGGTTTTTCATATAACTACAAAATGTATGCTGGAAACAAAATGATTTTGTAATTTTTCTTAAGCCAATTATATTACCATCTTTATTTTCTTGTATTTTGTTTAACTATGAATATAACGGAAACAAAAAGTACTATGAAATTGATAGTTTCAACGAACTACGCCTTTCATTATAAAACTAATGGCTTAAAAATCAGATACGCCATTATAGTCATTTACTAATATCTTGATCTAAAAAGTCTGAACACATTTAATTCAATGTTTAAACTAAAAATATAAAGAATACAAAAAAATTAAAAAATTGGTTATCAAAACTTAAAAAAACAATGTGTTCATATATATAATCATCAAAAATGAAATCGATATCAAAACTTAATAATAAAATATTTAAAGAACTTCTTTAAAAGAATCCTCGAAAAACCATAAGATATATTTTACGTTTTTTTCTTGAAAAATATAACACCCCAAAGTTTTACAAATCATGGAGTTAATTCTAGGATGTGATTTATGAGCTTATAAGAAGATTTACATTGAAGCCGTTATATACATGCATTCTATATGGTGAGAAAAGAGAAAACAACACAAATACCACTACATTAAAATCTCTAAAATAGAGAAAAATATATAGAAACTAAAGTACAGCTTTATATTTAAAGGCTCACATTTAAACCTCCATATGTTTATTGTGAGTGTGTAGGAAAGAGAAAACACTAATAAAATAAGTGTTTATGAGTAGGATAGAGAGATGGATATAGGAGGCTTTTGAGGAATAAACAAACTTTAGAGAAAGTTGTGTTTTTTAGTGTTATTAGAGCATTCACATTGGAGCATTTATCTTCATCTATATAATTTAAACAAAAAATACATTTTTCTCTAGATTAAGTTTACTTTTCATAAGCCTCTCATATCAACTCTCAATCTATATCTCTATCATACTCACAATCACTTATTTTATTATTTCTTTCTTTTTCCAACGCACTCACAATTAATATATAGAGGCTTGGGTATGAGCCTCTAAATATAGAGGTTTACTTTAGTATCTATAAAACTTTCTATATTATAGAGATTCCAATATAGTGGTGGATTTATTGTTTTCTCTATTTCTTTCTCTACATTATGTAGAATTGTTGATGCAAAATGTCTATAACCTACGTCTTAGGGTAATGTCATGTATGTAATAAGGCTTCAATGTTAGAATTACAAGTTTTATTTGTATGTATTGTGCACTTCGCACGAAGTGGTGTGTCACTTCGTACGAAGTGAGTCCACCTCGTGTGAAGTGAAGACTCAACTCGTGCGATCTGGTGAAGTCTATAAATAGGAGAGTCGAGGTCTTGAGTCTGTAGTTATTTTGTCGACTGTGAAGGTGAAGCCCTGTCCAGTTTGTCTTAGAATTGTAACACGTTGATCAATATTAATGAAACTGAGCATTTAAACAATAATAATCATATTGTCACTAGTTAATCATGGATTCCGCACATATAGATATCAAATTAGGTCCTGTGCTTTTGGAGAAAAGCTGATCCTCTCACAGGTGGTAACAGAGCCTTGTAGCCTGATTTGAAGACAACTGATCAAGATTCGCACGAGCTGAACCTCCATTTCCCACAAAGTGAATTTTTTGCAATTTCTTTTTCTCACTTCGCACGAAGTGATTTTCAGATCGTACGAAGTGAAACAAATATGTTTTTTGTAAAATTCTCAGTTCAGGTTGCACGAAGTGACACTCCGCACAAACTTCACTTCGCACCAAACAAACTTTGTTCAAATTTTTCCGTAAAAATGGAGAACGAATTCTTCAACGCATTCGCTACATCAGCAGTTACGATCGCAGCAGCCCAAACCTTAAACCTAGATAACGAGATGTGCACGATGACTAAGCCGCCAAAATTATGTGTCTTGAAGATTATAACAGCTAGCATGATTGGTTTGTCAACTGGGTGCAAGAGAATTATCTCGATAGTTGGTACGCGATAGAGGAGGGTTATAAGATCCCAACGGGGAAAATGAACCTCCACTTCGCACGAAGTGAAATTATTTTGCAGTTCTTTTTCTCACTTTGCATGAAGTGATTTTCAGATCTTACGAAGTGAAACAAATTTGTTTTTGTACAATTCTCAGTTCAGGTCGCACGAAGTGACACTCCGCGCAAACTTCACTTCGCACCAAACAAACTTTGTTCAAAATTTTCCGTAAAAATGGAGAACGAATTCTTCAACGCATTCTCTACATCAACAGTTACGATCACAGCAACCCAAACCTTAAACCTAGATAACGAGATGTGCACGATGACTAAGCCGCCAAAATTATGTGTCTTGAAGATTATAACGGCTGGCATGATTGGTTTGTCAACTGGGTGCAAGCGAATTATCTCGATAGTTGGTACGCGATAGAGGAGGGTTATAAGATCCCAACGGGTGAAAATGGTCTAAAGAAAGGGATAATGCAGTACAATGAACAAGAAAAGGCTGCATTCACTCGTGAGAAAAAAGATGATGAATATCTTACAACAGGCAATTAAAGAAGATATTTACACTGTTACAGTATGAAGATTACACTCAATCTATCTAGAATGCACTGGTTAAATTTCAGGGTAGTAAAGAGATCATTAAGAGCAAGCAGGCACTGTTAAAGAAAGAATTTGACATCTTCTATCGGTTGAAGGGTGAGACTATGAAACAGCTAATCTAGAGGGACTGCCACCTCGTGGTCAAGATGAAGAGGTTGGGAGTGAACAAAGATAACAAAGAGTTGGTAGATAAGCTGACTGATGCACAACCTGAGGGTGAATGGTCAACATATCTCATGATTCTAAAGAATAGTTCTGACTACAGTAGCACATTGAGTCTAGCAAAATTTATTGAGAAGCTAGAGAACCATGAATTGGAGTTACAAAAGTTGGCAAAGTCAAGAAGTGCACATGCACAGCAAGACGTTAACTTATACTACAAAGGGAGTGCAACTGCCAACACATAGAGTCCAAAGATCTTGACAACTTTTAATGCTAACAACTCATCTAATACCTCGACAAACTCAAGCAGTGGTTCCGGATTTACCTCATTCCCTAGTTATGATCCAAATTCTCCAAGTACCCTGCAATCATCCAGAGTTCAAACGGTTACAACAACAGCCAGAACAACCAGTCTAACCTGAATCAGAGAATTCTTCAGTGTAACATTGCTGTTAATTTGGAGAATGCACAGAACTTCAATGAAAACACATGTAGGTCCGTTGTTAGATCTGTTCAGGCACTAATTTGGCAACCTAACGTAAACGTGCGAAATCCGTTTGCTTAGGCGACATTGTAGACAAGTTTGTTTCTATTTAAACACTATTTCATTCTTATCAGACTTTACAGTTCCTGGAAACAGATGGCAGAGCTTCGCCGTCCTGAATAACCAAAAGTCTCTGACTACTAAACATTCAAATGAGCTAACTCCTATTTATAGACACACATACACTTCGCACAAGAGCTAGCCACTTCGTATGAATTGGTGCCACTTCGTATGAAGTGATCACTACTTCATACGAAGTGTCACTTCGTGCGAAGTGTCCTTACAACATATGAAATTCAACTTTTGCTCCTAAATACAGACTCGATGTTATACGATGACCTAGGCGATAGACATATGCATCAACAGTCTTCCCCTTGGTTGTTGCCGCCGTCATCAATCTTCAATTAAACTCAAGGGTCTTTAATATTCTCTGATCTTTATTTCTTGAATAACTTAATCATCCATGATCTTCATATCTTTTTCAATCCTATTCTCTTTTCTTGATTTTGTCTTGGTAAAACTTGAATCAATATGCTCCCCCTTTCTTTGAGCTTTCTTTTATCCTTAATCAACATGTTTATCCAGCTCCCCTTTAAACCTCTTCCTGTTTCAAAGTACCTCAAACATTCAAATAAACATTTCAGATTCAAACTTTGAAAATTTTAAACATAAACATTTCAAATTTTAGTCTTCTTATCAGTTATAATATCCTCTCAGTTAGACAAGTCCAAATTAATGACCTTGAATATTTGATTTATGTATCAAGTTCAAGCTAGTGATCTTGATTAAACATTTTGAAACAAAACTGATGTATTTATTCAAATGTAAGTTTAAAATTAATGAACTTTTAAACTTTTCCGAACAATTTCAATTTTTTAGATTTTGTTTAGCAACTCTAGATTTTGAAAATCAGCTTTTCATCATCAATGGTCGAAACTTAAGAAGAAAATAAAATCCTTCTCATTTTATGAAATGAATATCAAACACTAACTATGTACAAACATATTTATAGACATATTTTTGTGAGTTCGTGTTCGAGGATCATTGTCACACCCCGACTCGCAGCGGAAGACAATTGCAGGGATGTGGCAGACACATGGTAATTCCCGATAATTTGAAAACGTGATATCACATAAAAAGGGAGCCTCAGTTACAACATACTATTAGTATCATATTACAAACCATAAGTTCAAGTACGGTACTACGAGCTATCACAACTCTTATTCTGCTACAGTTCACTACCAAGCCATCCACAAGCACGTTCCTTACTCCTGTTTAGTTTTACCTGAAATGCATGTTAGTTTTAAAAAGGGTCAGCTAAACGCTGCGTGAGTTCCACTGGTTTAATTGTTGTGTAAAAATTGTGTTAACAAGTTTAATTGCACAGGTCAAAGTCACAGATGGAATTACACGAGGACACAAGTGAAACCTGGACTTTTATGCCGTGTCTCCTTCGACACTGCAGCACCTCGTGCCGTATCTCACTTGACACGTCAGCACATCGGGCCGTATCTCATTCGACACGTCAGCCCCTCGGCTGCGACACGTCAGCCCCTCGGCTGCGACACGTGTAGCCCAATGCCCCAAATGTAGTTATGCCTAACAACATAACCAAGTTTAGGACGCGTGCAGTTGCCTCACGGGTCCGGAGCAACTGGGTTTGTCAGACCAATAGTACTATCCACTGCCGGCGGCTTCCGCTAATCACTTGTAGAGGGGAGGTAGTTCGTGTGTTAGATAATTCACATCATCACAAGTTGGTGCAATTAACACAGTTTCGTAACATGCAAATCATTCCAGAAAACAGTGAAACAGTTTACAAGTGGGAGAGTAAAACTCACTCCCAAATTGGTGTAATCAACACAGTTTTAACATGCAAGTCCCCAGAAAACCAGAAAATATTTTAAAAGCGGGGAAGTGAAAACTCACAGTGCGAGTAGTGGTCTTAACACAAGAGTGATCAAGCAACTGGATCAACTTTAATAACACACATGCAAGTATGGACTCAAATCAGTATCTAAGTTGGTAATGGTTATAACTTGGATCTGCTCAGGAGTTTTTATTCCGGATTGAGTCTATAGGACACTGGTATGGTGATGGACATCAGGGTAGTATTAGTTTTTAGTTTGGCTTCCGGGCACCGTTTCGTGTGCCAGCCAAAGTCAGTAGTTTAACGTGTTCGGATAAGGGTACGGGAATGCTAATAGTGCCAACACATTGTCATTTAAGAATGATTAACTTTTCATCAAGGGAGTTTGAGTATTTGGGGAGTCTAGGTTACCCAAATTTGAGTTTTCATTTTCATCGTCGGGAATTCTCCCAACTGTCTTAAGACACACTCATAGTGCCCAGTTTTCCCGGGAATCTCCCAGAATACTCCTGGTGTTCAAATTATATTATTTGTCGGGTTGGGTCAGTTCCCAGTTCCGGCAGGTTCGTTATACGGTAAACCGCCGAAATTGATTTAAAATAACTCATTTTTAATTCCATAAATTTCCATTTAACCTATAATTTAAATAAAAAATCTGTAAAATTTTATATAACTCAGTAAAAAATCTATAAGGATTTTGGAAAAAAATTTGGGAATTTATTTTGGCATTTTAACTATTTAAATAAATTATTTATAAAGCAATATTTAATCAAATAATTAACATTAATTGGAATCAGTGGTCCAAAAATTCCAAAAATACTCCATAACACTTTTTACATGTCCATAAACTTCTCACAAAATTTTGAGATTTTTCCGATTTCGTTTCGGTCCGTTCCCGGCTACCGAAAACTCGCAAAAACGCGGATTTTTAACCCAAATCAAAACACAACCAATAGAGTCAGAATTTTCCAAGAACATTCCCCATATGTTCCTTGGTGTCTTTATAAAATTTGGTGATTTATTGAGTTCGTTTGATGATTTTTCTGTAATTCTTTTGGTAAAACAGTCAAAACTTCACCAAAACTCATAGAAAATTCCAAAAATTCTAAAACTTTACGTAGACCTTCCTGACAATACCCTACATCACCACACCAAATTTCAGCTCAATCCAAGTATCACGGACCAAGTGACAGTCAAAACAATAATCTGCCTAATCTAGATTCGGTTTTCGGGCGATATACCTAGAGCGAGCTTCGTTTTCGCGGGTTTCTTGTGAGTCCAGAAGTGTGTGGGTGTTATGCTTAGTACCTACACATCAAGTAAAATCCAAATATGCTAGAACTTAGATCAATCAAGCCTTGTTTCATGGTTTTTCGGTTAATCGAATAGTTATGCGATTTTTGTCGAGTAAGTGTTGATTAGGGTATCAAACCCAAAGATTTTATGACCATGGCTGCCATGTAACACCAAGGAATTCCCATGGTGTTCTTATTCAGCCCATAAACTTGTTTAAACCTTCAAAAATCATGGATTAAAAAGGTTTTTTCGGTTATAACTCATGTATAATCAAGAAAACATGATTAAAACCATAAGAATCAAGGTTTATACCTTTGATTTGATATTGTTTGGATGTTGAATCATCTGAGATTTAGTGTTAGAGTGCAGATTTCTTGAAGGAATTAAGTGAAAATAAAAGAAATAAAAGAATTTAAAAGAAAAAAATATAATAAAATAAGGGGGGGGGTACCCCTACCCCACCAGTAGCTTAGTCGTGCTTCGTAAAACATGTTAAAAGATGATGTTTATCTTTGGTGTTGCGTTTAGGTTAATTTTCGGGTTTCGAGCGCGCCTCCGATTTGCAAAACGGGCTCCGTTTTTCGCGTTCTTACTGTCAAAAGACTCGGCTTTAAAAACTGAGCATAACCGTCTCAAAATCCGAGCACGGTTATGTTTTAAAGATAGAAACCTCGTTTTACATTGGTTTGAGTGTTTTTAGCTTGATCGATCGTTCCTTGCACATTTGGTTGCCTTATGTTATGCCCGAAACGAAGGCGTTTCCCTAACCGGGAAGCTGCTTCGTTTTGCATGCCCGGCTTCGATTAACTTCAAACCTTATGTAGTAGTCTATGGCATAAAACTAAGTTGTTTCTGGAAGTCGGAATCTTAAATGATGCTACCGATAACCTAATAATCAACGTCAAAGGTTTAATGCGCTGTTAAACGTCAAGTCTCCGTTTAACACGTTGTTCAAGTACTGATGAACTTTTATTTTTCTTTTGAAACTTTTTAGAATTTCTAAAACTTTGTTTTTCTTTTTGTTTTCATTCTCCATTCTGCTTAGAAGGTTTTTGCGTTGAGCATTCACCTTTCAGTAGATTGTAGAACAGTTTCTTAAAAAAAATTAATTTTAAAAATATTTCATTTTTATCCTTTTTAACACTTTCATCATCGGTAACATCATAGCAATCCTCAATTATGACATCGTCATAATTTGTAACAATGTTACTTATTGGAATTTCTTTTTTATTCTGATTGATCGGTTTTGGACATATACGATCTAGAATTAATGACGAGGTCACAAAACCTTTCAACTTCTTTTCTAAATCATCAATTATATTTTTAGCAATCTCAGCATCTTGTTCAAGTTTTCTGATTTTTTCAAGATGCGAGTTTATTATAATTTGTTTTTCAAAATCATTTTTATTTAAAACAGATTTTTCATTTTCTAAAATTTTTATTTTATTTTCAAAATTCTTTTCATTTTCTTTTAATTTTTATTTTCTAATCTCAAACTCTCAAGATGTTCAAGAGTTTGGCATTATCTGCTAGATAGTCAGTCAAATCTACATCATAAACTGGGCAGATTGGTTTAGAACTTGAAGACTCATTTGTAGATGTGCTTGAAACTTGTGCTTCACAGTTCATAGCCATTATACTCCCTTCTTTCTTCAACTGATCATTTGAACTTTGCGTTTCCAAATCATTTCTTTGATCACTGACAAGATCAGACTCCTTAAGTAATTCCATTTCATATCCCTCTATCTTGTCAATGAAATCTGATAACTTATAGTGAGGCCAACTTGGACTACTTTTCAGCACCATCAAGTATGTCGTCCACTCCCCTCCAGGAAGTGCATCCGCCAACTTGTCAATGTATTTTTTTCTGTTTTAAGAAGATCATGTCTTCTCATCTGAACCTTCATTAGAGCCCTCTTGCTCTTAATCATCTGAGCACTCTCTATATATTTAGCACATAGAGCATTCCACAACTTCTGTGCTGTATCACATTCTGGTAGCAGAATCAAGATATCTTCATTTATCAATTGCTGTAACAAGCTGATCATCTTCTTCTCATGAACATTCTGGTAGAAGAAATTTGCTCGTATCCAGTTCTCGGATTTTTCTTTCCAGCTTTCATACTCGTCCATACTCATCAACTTTGGCGGCTTCACGGACTCCATTTTGTTTTCCAAATTTATCTGTCGTTCACAAAACATTGAAAAATGATTAGAAAACAGACAATTTTAGTAAAATTTGACTTCTTAATCGACAATATTAACGTATCGGTTCGCTGAAAAATTTTTAAAATTTTTCCGAAAAACTGTTTTTACCATATTAGAATTTAAAATCGTCTCGTTGATACGAATCTAATGATATATAATGTTCGAGATGTTTTTTTAGAAACCCTTGGATAAGTTCGGGCGAACTTTTAACAGCTTGTGAGACAAGTTCGAGCGAACGTTGTGCAGAAAACACTATCAGATTCAAGTTTGACAAGTTCGGGCAAACTTGTGAGAAAATTTCACTTTAAATCAAGTTCGGGCGAACTTATGTAAAATTTCAACAAGATTTTGACAAGTTCGGGCGAACTTGATCAAAATTCACTGAAAATTTCAACAAGTTCGGGCGAAGTTGGTTAAAATCAACAAAAAATGAATGATTTTAAGCCAAGCTCAGGCAAACTGAGGTATAAATTCGAGCGAACTTGTGTTCCCAAACATGGTTTTTTGACATTTTCGACATGAATCAGTTGTTTTTAGCTCTGATCTTTTCAAGGGTTTTACTATTATGGATTTTACGTATTATACTTGAAAATCAGTCCATTTTGTCCGTGTAATGTCCAAGAAAAGTTTAAAAAGAAAGTAATGAGTAGAAAATGAGATGTTTTAAGTCCAATGTCTTCAAATTAGTCCAATCCTGCTCTGATACCACTTGAAGGACCGTCCTCCTCAGCTCAAGAACCTAAATTTGTATCTAATGTCCATATAAGCGGAAATTATATGACAGTTAAACCAATAATAGTCGGTTTATTAATGTCCAAAAGTATTACAACTTGAATTCCAAACCGACAGAGCTTCGCGTCAATGTCACAAAGTTCTTACAATAAGAATCCATGACCCACTATATATAGACCTACAAGTTCGCTCGAACTGTGGTGTTGGATAGATCAAGTTCGGGCGAACTTGATCATCCACACACAAGTTCGGCCGAACTTGTGTCAACATATAAATACATTTCATAAATTCTAACATATTCAAACTCTAAACATACAGACTCGATCCAAGACCTAGACAATAGACATTATGCATCAACAAACTCCCCCTGGATATTGTCGCAGTGTCTTGATCAGTCTTCAATCTTTAGCATCTACTGAAGAAGTTCTTGTACGGCTTTCGACGTCTCTCTTGCTTGGGAATAGGCGTTTGGTCAGTAGGAGGTACCCACTTCATGAACTGAAATCTTCTAATCCTTGCCTCCCTACCCCTTTCGTGAATCTTTTCAATACGCTTCTCCTCTTTCAAGAACTCTTCTCTTTCTAGCTCTCTCCATCTCGATTCCCACATGTGACCTGAATTAATACAATGCGCATAGCAAACATTAATCACACCTTGGTATTGCTTCGCTTGTACTTCTTCACGCTTATCGAAACAAATCTTGTTGAAGAACAAGCATTTCACATCTTCCTTTGAGTAGTTAACGAGCCACATCGGGTCTAGTATACGAATCATTCTCCAAAGCCCCCAAATCCTTCTTCGTTCAATCGGTTCTAGATCCTTTTCTTTCGAAATATCCCAATTCTCATTAGCACGCAAAACAATCACAGCTTCACATGTCTCTGGATGCGTTTGCAACCATAAAAAGTAAGGATGAAAATCCTGTTCGATGGGCTTCAGTGGCATGTTTTTCATTGCTCGTGGATGCTTCATCACTAGCGTAACATCTTTTTCACCCGTTTTCTTGTTGATCTTTACTCTTCGTTTAGGGATAAACGGCTTCCACAGCTCAAATCCTTTTGATGCTTCAAACTTTCTCACCCTCCAGAGCCTTTGTTCGTTGAACTTCATCTGCAGACTTATATTCTTTGTTTGCACTAACTCTTCAACATCCCAATACGGTAATGTCTTTATGTCTGCAAGATGTCTGAAAACTGAACTCCAAACTCTCTTTTAACAGCGTACACATCAAGATCTCGTATCCATCCCCAACTTAGAATGTCTCCCAAAGATTTGTCTTTATCACGAGTGAAGAACGCTAGTGGTCTTTTAAACTTTCTTTCCTTTAGCATTTCTTTAAACCATGATCTTTTAGCTTCGGCAATTTGCTCTTTTGTATAACGTTTCGGAATGTTGCATGTCTTCACAACTTCATCTATCTTTTGTTTCAACAAATCAACATTAATCTGACTTATCAACTCATCAATCGTAGGAAACTTGTCAGTGTTCAGATTAGAATACTTTTCAGCTTCATCATCGTCAGAATCTTCAAATATAACAAGATCATAATCATCAGCTTCAGCTACACGCTTATACACATACTCTTTCGGTTCAAAAGTCTTCATGTTCACCAATTCTTCTTCGAAATCAAACTCGAATGAATCAGTATCAACTTCAAACATTTTCGCCAATTCATCTTTAGTATAACTGTGAGCAATCTCCCATTCCTCTAAATTCGGATCTAACATTATCATCAATGGCTTTTCATGCACAGCAGAGACAGGCATAGCAACAATAGCATCAGAAACATCAACATCTTATGGCCCTTCTGCTCTGTAGACTCCCCCTTACTTGGTTCATCCTCCATGTTAGCATCGTCATTGATTAGGGATTCAAAATCAAACTCTGAATGAACTTTCGCGGAATCAATATTCAGACCAACACCCACTGATCATCATTATCATCACCATCATGATCTGAATCATCTTTAGTATCATCTGCAGGGTTGTCTTCGTCATCATTATCTTCCTCATCATCATCCTTTTGTTCTGCTTTAGAATCTTTGATTGTTTCAACATTCTTCTCAGGGACATCTTCAGTAACAATCTCTGTTTCAGGAGCTTTCTTAGATTCAACAACTTTTTCTATCACTGGCTCCTCTGCTATTTTAGGAATATCATCAATAACCTCTTTTCCTTTCCCCTGTTCTACTAACTCTTTTGCAGCTTTTTCTTTCTCTTCCTGAACATCAAGCCTCTCATACTCTACCTTGAAGTCAATGCCAAGGCTATTAGTTAGAACTTTCTGCAGCCTTGCAAACATTCTGTCATTCATATCATATTCAACTCTCAAATCTATTATCTCTTTTTCTAGCTTTGCATTTGCAGCACCTAAGCTTTCGACCATAGCTTTCATGTATCCTCGATCATCTTCCAGAAACTTCACTTTATCTTGCAATATTTCTTTTTCGACATCGCTTTGCTTTACTTTCTTCTCCAGTTCTGCCTTTTCAGCTTCATTTTGTTTCACTTTATCTTCCAAATCTTAAATTCTTTTCTCCAATACATCGATCGGCGTATCTTGAAACCAGTTTGAAAGATCTTCGGCTGTGACAGGATGTGTAATGTTATCTGGGATTTCACCGAAAGCATCTTTGAATTCATTAGCCCTTGCCCTTGCACTTTAAGGAGTAACTTTTGCAGTACCCTTTGTTACAGATTTTGGCGTTGAAATAGGTGTACTTTGAACAGGAACTTCAACAGTAACAGATGGTGGTTCTTGTGTGACAGTAGTAGGTGGAACTTGTGTAAGAGTTGTTGTTGGCACTTCAGCTTCGATGATTGGAATTCCTTGTAGATCAGAAACAGGAGGTTCTTGTGTAACTCCTTTCTTTGTTTGGCTTAGATATCTGCGACTATCAGCTTTCTTCTTTCCACGTGTGGTCGGAGAACCTGTAGCTTTCTTAGAATCTACAGCTTTAGACTTTGGGCGCTTTGTCTTTTTCTTTGGGCGTTTTGTATCAGAAGCCTCTTAAGCAGATGGTTCATAAAGATCTTCGCCAAGTTTCGTCAATCGTTCCTCTTCTTTCTGTTTCTCTGCTTCTTTTTCTCTAGCATCAGCAGAATCTTCTGATGATTCATCATCTTTGTCTGAAGTTGCAGATATAACCTCTTCATCTTTATCTTGGCTTTCAATGTTTACTGCAACGCTAGAACCTTCAACATTCTAAACATTCTCGTCAGGCTCATCGATCAACATAGTATCAGCTTTCTTCGATGCCCTTTTGCGATTTTGCTTTTCAACAACAACCACACGCTTGATGTACCAGTCACCTCTTTTCTCTTTAAAATTCGATGCCCTTTTGCGATTTTGCTTTTCAACAACACCCACTGCCATCTTTCCTCCATTTATTCTCTGGTGGCGCTATATAATCTGCTTTAACGATTGCACCAAATACAGGCTTTGGAATAGGTGCTAAATCTTGTTTCAGAAAAGTCTTTAACTTCTTCAGCGTAGTTTCATCCATATGACTCAGATAGAGAATATCGTTTGGATCTTTCGCTATATCTTGAAACTTCTCATCTATCAACATCTGAATAAACCTTGGATACATCACTAATCGATCCTTTCCCATGTTCTTGACATAAACTTGAATATAACTCTCGAGAAGTTGAATTTCTTGTTCAGCATTAACGTAGTCACCATACATGCCATGTAATCTTGCATGTCGTCGACCCTGCCTTTCTATGGCTGAAGAGTGAATAACAACATGAATTAGAAGCTTGTAAGGTAGAGGAGCACTGCCTTTCTTCATTGTTGGCTCATTTGCGTGACCTTTGTAGCCCATTCTGAAGAAACAACCCTTAACCATCCTCTCTTCAAAACTTATAGATCACTTTCATCATCGTTGAACGCTAAGACCCTTCGGATGTCAGCTTCAGTGATCAAGAACTCTTTATCTTCAGTACCAACTCCAACAGCAAACTTTATTACTTTGTTGGCTTCATCGCAGGATGCTGAGTTCCAGAAGAAATAGAGTGCGATCTATATACCACATGCTTATCCGTGATCGCCTTCGTAATCGGAATACGCCCTAAAAATTCCAATATCTCTGAGAATGCAGACAGTGCCGGATAAATCTTCCCGTCAAGCGATATACAAGTGTTATGAAACTTGTTAAACGAAAGCTTGATATTCTGCGGACAAAAGAATCAAACGAATTAGAACATTTTGACAATTTTCAACAAGTAATCATCAAGTTCGGGCGAACTTGAAGATATAACACATAACAGAACAAATACATTAACAACTTCGGCCGAACATGTAACCAAAACAAGTTTTTTGACATTTTTCATACAAGTTCAGGCGAACTCGTATGGAATACAGATTTGTTCAGATAGTAAACAAGTTCGGGCGAACTTGTTACTTTTTCAAGTTTTATACATGTTTTGACAACTTCGCCCGAAGTTGATGTAAAACATCAACAACAAGTTCGGGCGAACTTGTCGTCTTCTCCAAAATTTCTGCAATCGTTCAAACATGTTCATATGTCGATTTTATGATTTGTTTAACATGTTAACATGTATATTAACACATTTCATGTACCATACAAGTTCGGGCAAACTTGTCTCTCATCATGCATAATCTTAACTTTTCGCTCCTAAATACAGACTCGATATTATATGATGACGTAGGCAACAGGCATATACATCAACAGACGAGAAGACAATTATACACAAAAAATGGAAGATGACAAGTTGAGGGATCATGTAATAAAATGACAAAATTATGTCTTCTGTCGGTCCCTTACGGACCGCAGACTATAAACCTTACGGTCCGCAAGGCATTTCAATTATTGTGGGTGCCAGAGGTCCCTTACAGAATGTAGCCAACCCTTTGTGAAGGGCTAGCAACATTAGAGAGACGTTTGATTAAAGCCTCTTGTGGTGGATCTTTATTCGATAAAGCACCAATTCAAATTAAGGTCCTGATCACAATCATAGCTGCAGAGACAAAGCATTCAGTACAAGAAGAAGAAAGGTATGTTGATACACCTTGGGGAGTTAAGAAAGTTCCTCATATTAAGACTCAACTTGCTGAATTTATGAGAGTAGTTATGCAACTTACAAAGAATAAAGCCATTGTATCATCAACTCGAGCTTGTGGTATGTGTCTACAATTGGACATTCCACAGATACGTGCCCTATTTTTCAAGAAGAGATGGAATAAGTACAGGTGATGGGAGGCTACTCGGGAGAAAACTCAAGACAATACGAACAACCCTAAGGTAATATGAATTGGGAACATCCTTACAATATGAGCTACCAACATATACCTCCTCCACAATATCAGCCACCACTACTATTCCAAATGGCGCATAACCAACAAAACTTTCAACCTCGGCAACAATCCCCACAACGGCAAGCGAGTGGCTCAGGTATGTCCTTGGAAGATATTGTAAAAACTTTAGCCACTGGCGCCCAACCTTTCTAAGAGGAGACCAGAGATAACATCAAGAACTTGGAGCAACAGATAACTCAACTTGCTAGCTCAATAAGCAGAGAGAGTCTCAAGGTAAATTACATGAATAGACTGAGACAAATCGCAAGCACAACATATGTCTCATTACCTTAAGAAGTGGGAAGAGCTATGATGACTCAAGTCTACAAGAAGAGGATGAGGAAGAAGAAATTGTTGTTGACAAAAAGATCGAGAAAAGAATGTACCACTAGAAAGAGAGATAAAAGTCACTACTCCTCTGTCAGTCCCCTCAAAACTCCTAAGCATAAAAAGGGAAAGAGAAAACAAACAGATGCTTGAGACATTCTGTAGGGTAGAGAGGAAGATACACTCAAAAAGCAAAGATCCAGCGTTAAACATAGGTATTAATGAGGATGCCTCGAATGAAATTATTGTGGAGTTCAAACTTGGAGAGGAGTTAATGGAAGTCATCACCTTCTTGATTACATGAAAGAAAGTAAGGTACCAAGAACAAAAAATAAATAAATTATTGATTACTAACCCAATACTTCTTCCATTTATTGAGCAGGCACTAGATTGACGAAACAAGGTCTAAGTCTAGCCAAAGACGAGAAAAAAGGCGTTTCATGGGAGCAATTAGTGATTTTGTATCTTTTTCTTTTGTTTCATCTAAACTAAACTAAAGGGTAATTTCTTCGTCTGTTCCTAATTGTTTTTCACTCTTCTGTTTTGATATTTGTTGATCTCTGTTTCAGTTATGATCATCCCTTATTCACATTGTTTCTTTGAGTTTTTCTTAATTCTACCAATCGAGTTTTTTCACTTGAATTAAGTCCAAAAATGAATTTCTATGATTTTCAGTTTGAAATATAAACCCTAACTCTCACTGTTGTCTATTTTTCTTCTTGCTTGATAATCATTTTGTTTGTTTGGTATTTGTTGCACATTCATTGAAAATGAAATTGGTTGCTCTAAAGTTTGAAATTAAATGTGTTATGTTACTAATAATGTTGTGTTATTTCATTTCTTTTATTTTTGGTGGCTCAGATCCCATTTTTCCGTTCACACTCTAAAAAGACTTCAACTTTTGATTACACGACACATCATAACCCTCCTCATTTTTCACGATTTCTACTTTTTAGCCATCAAGTTTAAATCTTTAGCAACCATATCATCATTTTTTTTCTTCCAGATTCAAAAGTACGAGTGTTCTTTTGTGGAAAAAAAAAGTTGACCCACAAGGTGTTTGATCAAATGACTCAATGAAGTGAAGGTTTTAAAAAACTTGTTTTTTAGCAATCTTGTGAAGTGGGTATTGGTTAAGGCGATTTAATCTTGTAATTTATATTTGATTGTGTTAATCTTTAACTATCCGCCATGGGGTAAGAGGTTATGTGGGTACCATTTACAGGGTGGGCAACCCGCGGTTGCTGCCCTCCTTCGTCTTGTATAGAATTTTACCAGTTTTCTACCATCCACAACTCATCTCGAGTTTGGTGTACCGTTAGTGTGTTTTTTCTTCGGTGACAGTTAACATACGCGCATGGCTCCTACGAGGGGGGTCGGAACGTTAAGTCAGTGGGCTCTGTACAGGGCTCTGCTAGTGGTTTAAGGACCTACCCTTTCAAATTCTTCCACGAATATAAAGATGGCAAACCGGGGTCTGTGGGTTTTTTTCGCCTACTTGAACACATGCAAAGCACCCACCTCAAGACAGAAAACCGAAGGCTATCTTTAAAGGAGGCTATCTCCAAGGACTTGGACCTTTTTTTGGATGTTGCGGAAGTTCTTAGGGAAGGGGATAAAGGGTTATGTGGAAAGTGCATGGTGATGCATGCACTCGGTAGGGGATGCAAGCATGATAATGAGGTCATGTCGTTTGACATGATCTCGGGGGATGTTGAAGATTTCATTGTTGGGATCCGGAAACCATATCAAGTGGTGGTTGACACAAACCCACGTCACCCAACAGGGCTCGGGGGTGATGTTAACCTCCTCGAGCGTGTTTTCTCCCTCCCTATTCAGACTATTAAAAGCATTCTCCCTAGTTGCTAGTTGTTGTTTGCTCAGGTTTTAACAGGTGCTTTACGCAAAGTGGTAGCGTCACCAGGATCGATCAACAATTGGGTCCAATTGTTTTTACTACCTCGTTGCACCTTGCGGGTGGTTAGACTATCCTCTAGACAAGAGCAGAGATCAGGGAACAGGAAATCTCTGCATTGTAGTAACATCTTGCACGCGCTTACAGTTTGGAAAGATGGGTTTGGGTTTGATGATTTGGTCTCTGTCACACCCCAACCGATGGCGGAATTATTGGGGTAGTGGCACTAGGTGAACCAGATTGTCTCAAGAGATTCCATAACAATTATTTAAAGATAATAAATCAACATTTAACATCCCATACTATTAAACTCATAATATCCTTAAACAATCATTACATTAACAAAATCCCTTAAACAGTAAAATCTGATCCTATCTCCCCTAGATTTATTACACTTGGAACTAAACAAAATAAAACAAAACTAAACTACGCAAGCCACATCCAAGCATCAAAGCTACAAAATCTTCATCTTGTTACATATGTTAAAATACAAGTCAATACAATTAAGTAAAGGTGAGCATACAGGTTTAAGTACTATTAGCATAATCGAGAAAGCGTTTGCGAAACAATCTAATTACATATCATGATACACCAAAACACTTAACATAACATAGGCTCATTTCTCATGCTAACTACCGTGAGAAGGCTTGCGCGTCCATCCTAACTAAACCCCGTCGAGTGTAAGCCACACTATAGTACCATACTAGCTAAGGAGGCAAGTTAACGAAAATAAGTCCTAGTCACATGTTTCTAGCATCACGTATTGAGCATATATAATCAGATTATTCGCGTGCGATAAACAGTTTGTTTGTGATGTGATTTTAATAGAGGAACGTATGTAACACCCAAAAAGTGCGTTAAAGCAAAAATGGGTCAAGTATACTCACTGTGGGTGCGTTTAGGTAAGAGTTCGGGATTTGAGGAGAGTCGAGAAGAGCGCCGGATCAGCCTATATACGCGAACGGAAGTGCATCAGTCTCCGAAAAGCTGAAACGGTTAAGTCTTGGTTGGGCAGTAGACAAGTTCGGGCGAACTTGTGTAGAATTGGTGAGATTAAAGCCAAGTTCGGTCGAACTTGATGAGTTTCCTTAAGAAACTTATCAAGTTCGGGCGAACTTGTAGGATCTCTTACTGAAGAGACAAGTTCGGGCGAACTTGCATAGTTTCTTAAGAAACTAGACAAGTTCGGTCGAACTTGTAGGAGATTTGATGAGATTAGCCCAAGTTCAGTCGAACTTGACCCATTTGGGTGCAAGTTTGGTCGAACTTGACCTGGTGAACTGGTGATTCTCGAGCGAACTTGATGTTTTCGGGTCCAAAATCTTGCGTTTTCGTGTCGTTTGCTGAGGAAAATCGAGTGTTCATCCCTCTAACCCTGTGCTACTGAGCAAACTTAGGTCGGAGAGGTCTTTTAGAGCTGTTTTAGCCGTTTTACAAAGCGTGGGCTAATCCGAGCGAACTCGGGGTTCGTTCGGATTAGTCCGGATTATGTAAACCAACATAAACGTCCTTGTGCTTCCAGATCTGGGATCTTGAATGATAGATGCTTCGTTTCATACCAGAAAATGAACAAAACATCATCAAAAGTCCGTATCTTGTGTAGAAATCAATGGTTTTCAAAGGTTTTTCTCAGATCTATCATTTACAAGCCGAGATCTTGCAGATCTCGTGTTTGGGAAGTCTCTACTATCACCAAACGAACTCGTATTTTGTAGATCTAAGCTTAAAACAGAAGTTTTTGAAGAAAAAGATGAAGGTTTTCGTAAAAGAATGAGTTTTGATGAAAACGAAGGCTATGCCTTGTGCCAAAATCGTTGTAAACCTTTGTAGATCGTTGATAAACGTTGTTGCGGTGAAATCGGGTTGATTCTTACTTAGAACACGAAGGTTTCGGGTTTGAGAGCTCTGGGCGAACTTGAAGCAAGTTCAAATGAGTGAACAGAGCTTGGTATTTATAGGAGAAGGCAAAATGAGAGCTGATGGAGACCAAGTTCGGTCGAACTTGCATGAGATTCATGCAAGTTCGGGCGAACTTGCTAGATTTTCAAGAGAATTCAGTCAAGTTCGGCCAAACTTGCTGAATCTCTAAGGATTCAGACAAGTTCGAGCGAACTTGAGTTTAAAAAGGAGAATTTTTTTGGCCAGTCAAGTTCGGCTGAACTTGGGGTCACCAAGTTCGAGCGAACTTGACCCAGTTGGATTTTCTTTGTTTGTTTCTCGTTAAGTGTTCGTTTAGTTATTCGATTCACATTAGATAGTTATATTAAGCGTTAAATTAAAGCGTTAAGCGTTATACTTGATATATTAGTGCGATTTAGCGATTCGAGAGTGCGAGGGCGATGCGATAGCGATTGTAAATATAACCACAAACACACATAACACATAAATAATTTAAAACCACATAAATAATTGCGTTTGCGATGCGATGAGATTAGCGATGCGATTTAATAAGCGATTCGATGCGATAATAACGTACAACACTATAATTAATTAACATAAACTTTATTATTAACCGAATCTCGGATTTACAAAGGATAGATAAACGGAAAACAAAAGAAAAGATAACAATCGAATTTTTGAGTTGTTAAAGTCTCTTCCCTAATGGATAACGTGGAGGAGACGGGGGCTTCAAGGGGAGAATGCAGGAGAGAGGAAGACAAAGAAAGGGACCCTAATATTAAGCAATGTCTTCAGAAAGTCAGGGATGGACATTTCACGACTGCGGTTAAGGTCCTATGCTCTAGTGGAGTTTCCCCTCTAGGTGATTCGACCTTTAAAGCTCTTATTGATAAACGCCCAGTGGTGCCGCCCCCGTCCTTGCCTTCCAACCCTTTGGCCCAACCCACTCTTGTGTATGGGGAGTGTTGTGCTCAAATGTATTTGATCCTTTCCTAAAGGGACGTCATGTGGTAGAGACGTGATGCAGGCCCAACACCTGTTAGATGCTATGGTGGTGAGGGCTCGGTGATTTCCTTAGGTTTGCTTACAAGCATTACTGAAGTTGTTAACTTATGGCTTGGAGGATCCTGCCCTGGGTGCTTGCTAAGTTTGTTCCCTCGGCCCCCTTACCTCCCTTATTGAAGCCCGATAAAGGAAATCGGCCTATTGTTGTGGGGGGGGGGGGTATTTGGCAAAGGTTGGTTTCCAAGGTGGCGATGAAGAAGGTCGGGAAAGAAACGACCCAGTACTTGGGTGATTATCAATTTAGGGTGGGGATGCCAAATGGGGCAGAGGTGGTGCTTCACAGTGCAAACAGGTTTCTTAACTCGTTTCATGGAGATGGTTCCTTAGCCTTACTTACTGTGGATTTCTCCAATGCTTTCAACACGGTCAACCGCACAGCCTTTCTCCAAGAGGTTCATCACTGTTGCCCGTCAATTTATCAGTGGGTCCAATTTCTTTACGCCCAGTCTACTAGGTTGGATGTTGGTAACGAGTGTATTGGGGCTACTACCAGAGTTCAACAAGGAGATCCCTTGGGGCCCCTTCTCTTTGCCCTTGCGTTACACCCCCTTATTCTCCGAGTTCAGGACCGCTGTAAACTCCCATTTCATGCTTGGTACTTGGATGATGGGACGATTATCGGCAGCGCCTCTGAGGTTGCTAAGGCCTTAGACATCATTAACGATGAGGGGCCATCTCTAGGGCTTTATCTCAACATTAAGAAAACAGAGGTCTTTTGGCCGACATGCGACGGGCGGAAAGTTCAGGATAGGCTTTTCACGAGAGGGATCGGTAGACCAGAGAAGGGGGTTAAGCTCCTTGGTGGAGCTGTTAGTCGGGATCCTAACTTTATTGCGGAGTTGGGAGGGCGGCGGGCCTCGGGGGCGGTTGACCTTATGTCTTACCCTGCCTGAGGGGTCCCCAATGTGAACTCCTTCTGCTAAGGTCGTGCATGGGGGTTGCTAAGTTACTTTTTGGGTTGCGGACTTGTCAACCCCATTCGAGGAAGATGCGGTATCTCAGTTTGATGATGGCCTTAGTGAGGCTATAGAAGACATAGTAGTGGGTGGCGGCCCCCCTTTGCCAATGCGTCTAGGTTTGGGCCTCTTCTCAGCTCGATATGTTAGGGCTTATGCCTTTGTGGCGTCTAGAGCTCAATTTTGGGAACTACAAGATCATATCATTCGAAACGTTGAGGTCGTGAGGCTTAGCCCGGACTATCAGCAGGCGCTCGAACGCTTAAATGTCTCTCTCCCAGACTTGGATATTGGCAGTTTCTCTAATAAGGACACCCCCTCGAAGCACAAAAAACTTTGGCGAATGCCCTGTTTAGCAAAATCGCTCAAAGCCTGGGAGAAGCTTTTGATTTGTCATCCCGCCAGAAGGCGGTGTTTGAGTGCCTGAAGGGTCCCCATGCTAAGGAATTTTTTACCGTTATCCCAATTGAGGGGTTGGGACAATGCATGTATGCAGTAGAATACAGAGCCATTCTCAAATACCGCTTGATGATCCCTATGCACCCGGAAGATGAAACTTGCCCGATATGTCGTAAAGCTTGTATGGATAAATACGTGGAGCACGCAGTTCATTGTAAAGAGCTTCCTGGGTCCAAATATAGGTATGATTGGGTACGAGATGTTTTGTGGGACATCTTAAGAAGGGCTGGGATTTCTGTTAAGAAAAAGGCCCCTGTGAATTTTCTCACGGACCCTATGGAAGGGAGATCTACTCTGCGACCAGCGGATCTGCTAGTCTTTGGCTGGGCTGGGGGGAAACATGCTTGTGTAGACCTCACAGGGGTTTCCCCTTTGGTTGGTTTAAGGGAAACGGGTTTGTAGCTGGACAAGTGGCAATAAAGGCAGAATCAAAGAAAGTGGATAAGAATGCTAAAGCTTGCGCAGAGAACCAGAATGTCTTTGTCCCTTTTGCCTTTGATACTTTGGCTCCCTAGCACCAGAAGCTATCCACTTCTTGACGAGGGTTCAACGGGTCGTCCACATCAACTGTTCAACCCTAAGGGGCAGGGGTTTGTGTTTGGAAGGTTAGGGTTTGCAATTCAGAAAGGGTTGGCGGCGCAACTTGTTGCCCGTCTACCTTCTGTTTTGATGTAACTTGCCAAGTTTTCTGGTTTTGAATATAAGTGGTTTAAATCAAAATAAAAAATTAAAAAAACCACAAAAAAAAGTTTTCTTAGTCTAAAGTTTAACTCGACCGTCCTAGATTCCTATAAAAAATGACCCAGTCGTGTTGAAAATTTACTAAAACATTCAGACCGTTGGCTGGAGTGTGTCAAGGCCTCACTCAGCCAGGTTGGCCTTCTGTGAAAAAAAAAAAGAATTTTAGTTAAAAAGATAATGATAATAAATAAATATAACATCAATTTGTTTTCTTCTTAAGCCCTAAAGCCCCATATCACCAAACCCTCACCGTTCTTTAACCTCTTACCCATCCTTTATTGTCTCGCCGACTTGGTTGAGCCATGTCTCATGATCATCACTGTCCAAGCATTCGCATAAAGCATCTTCGACCTAGACGCTGCTTCCATCGCCTTAGTAGATGCCTTCAACATTTTTCTCCGAGTTTGAGCCTCGAGGACGATGCTACATGTTAAGCTTGGGGAGAGGTAACTTCTATGTTCTCATTCTAACACGCATTACATGGCATTGCACTTAGGTTGTACATACTTGCATTAGGAGTCATAAAAAAAATTGAAAAAAATCTGCATATCCAATTATGTTCTGTTAACAGTGATTGGTGAAAAATAAGAAATGATAGAAATTTCTGACATGTCAAAGCTTGTGCATGAAATGGTAACTCTGGGAAGAAAACATAGATAATTTGGGATGTGTTGATAGGCCCCACGCTAACTTAAGAACGCTAATGTTGTATGCAATAACCTTAATGATTATATGTGTTTAGTTTCCCACCTTAATGCATATGGTCAAAGATTGAGTCCCGACAAAAATCCGTTGAGATGTATATCCTCTATCACACACCATGTACACCTCCATAATTATTAATCGAAAAAATAAAGAGCTAAAAATTGACCTCATAAGTCATTATAGTTTAAAAAAAGAAAAGGGGGGGGGGGGGGGGGAGGGGAGAGCAAAAGGTATGCCAAAAACTTGAAAAGAACAAAAAAATAGCAAATTAGGGAGAAAAGTCCCTACCCCTTAAAAACAGGAAAAAAAAGATGATAGTTATTGTGTCATGGTTTGGGTGCATTGTCGCCTCAAGTGTGGTTTTGGAAATCTTCAAAAAGTCGTGAGGTTGGTTAGATGTTTGCCATGCGTGTTGTGTGTGGGGACGATTAAACCATGCTAGTAATTATGTATATATTATTAGCAAAAAGCATTTGGTTGGGTTTAAGCGGGTTTGGGTTTAAAGGGACACAATATATTAACAATCGCGGTTACACGTGTTAGAGTTTCCCGTATTCGAATGAATGTAACAAGAGTTGACAGTGTTGGATGTGATCTCATTACAAGTTTATTTTCTGGATAAATGAGGCGGGTTTACTTCTCGGGGGTAAGATCAAATAAAAAGTTTATTTTGCCTAAATAGAAAGAGAAAGAATCTTAACCATTCATTTTCAAATCAATGGTTAAGATGAAAATTCAGGAAAAAAGAGGAGTGTAATTGGGAAAATCATATTTATTTACTTCCTCGCTCCACATGCATATTCCATCCCCATTTTTAAACGCACATAACTTTTTTATATGACATTATTTTTTCATAAAAATTTCACCATAAAATCGAGCGTCCTTTTATCTTTAATTTGACTAAAAAAAGACACAAAAATGTGTTGTATTTCTATATTGTATAGCATTTTTTGTGCTGGAATATTGTACTATATTTTTGTGCTAAACTTTTTGTGTTGAAAACAAAAGGGGGTGCCAATAGCATTTTCACACTTCTACTTATAAGGAATGACACATGTCATCATCACAACCTTTTTTAGGCTACTTATTGTTGTTTTTGAGAACAATGAAAGGTTTAAACTTGAGGAGATTTGTTAGGTGTATTTTTTGGCATGATTTATCATGATTTTAGTATCCATTTTTATTACATATCACGCATTTACCATATATAAAACTTATTAATATGTGGAATATGTATCTTCTGAAACGGGATCTACTTTGGATGGTTTTTATTGTTTTTGTAGGTGTGGGTCAGTTGCAGGAACGATTCTGATGATTGACTAAAGTTTAACAAGATGGCCAAAATGTTGTTTTGAATTTTACACAAGAAAAAAAGATATTGGACAGTTTGAGACAGTTTATCAAAACATGATTTAGTGGAACAAATTAGACATGGAGTTTGAATTAATTATACAAGATTAATTAATTAATTATATATATATAAATAGGAGATGGATTATGAGAAAACTAGTTTAAATGAGAAAACCAAAAAACTAACTAAAAAGCTAAAAAAATATATCAAAATTTTCTTTTTTTTTATAAAAATTCGCTATATATATGATATATAAAAATTTTTAAAAATAATAAAAAAAACGTATAATGCACATGTGCAACATATACATATAATGCACATGTCAACACATATAAATGCACATGTGTAGTACATAAGTGCACATGTTAGTACAATTTTTTTTTTTTTTTTAAAAACAGTTTTTTATACTTAATATGCAGCGATTTTATAAAAAATTGTAAAAAAAAATTGTATGTTTTTTATACTTTTTTTTTTGCTTTTTTAGTTAATTTTCTAGTTTTCTTATTTATATCTAGTTTTCTTATGATCCTCTCTCTCTCTCTCTCTCTCTATATATATATATATAGGGAGAGGATCATAAGAAAACTACTTAAATGTGAGAAAACTAGAAAACTAACTAAAAAAAGCCAAAAAACATACAATTTTTTTTTACTATTTTTTATAAAAAATCGCTGCTTTTTATGTATAAAAAAAACTTTTTTTTCAAAAAAAAAACTTGTACTACACATGTGCATTATATGTATATGTTGCACATGTGCATTATATGCTTCTTTTTTTTAAGTTTTTTTATATAATATATGTAGCGATTTTTTATAAAAAAATAAAAAAAAGGTTTTTTTTTTTTGGCTTTTTTAGTTAGTTTTTTTGTTTTCTCATTTAAACTAGTTTTCTCATGATCCATCCCCTATATATATATATATATATATATATATAGGCTAGTTAACGTACAAAATGGCTTGTCATATAAAATGTGCATGATCATCCCAGCCGTACGATCTAGTGCGAATTCAATGTACAACATGCGATTTTGTCATACAATCTAACATGCGACTTTGATTTCCATACCATGCGATTCCATCAAACCACCCAACAGGCGATTTCATCAGACATTCCAACATGCGATTTTATTGGCGCTTTTTTATCATGTGATTTCACATCGCGTATGTAGCGTACGTTAAGACATTTTGTACAATACACTTTTTTATTAATATATATATATATATAATATAAGGGTAATGTTCATGCAAGAACCACCTTTATTGTGAGAACCGCGAGAACCACCTTCATTGCAAAATAAAATCTAAAAAAATAAAAAACACTCAAAATTTTTTTATTTTTTTAATAAAAAACGTTATATTTGGTTACAAAAAAAACTTTTTTTTTCGAAGTAACAGTTATCCATGCACATGTGCATATGTATCATAACTACGACAAATTCAGTAATACGTTATCACTAGTAGACAATTGCACTTTAGTTTACAATACCATCTATAATACACTCAATTTTACATTAAATGCACATGTGCATCATTATGTATAACAATTATATACCGTGTTTTGGTACAAAAAGTTTGTGATTTTGAATGATGAAGTAGGCTCATATCTATGTTTTTTGGTTAGTTATATCTAGTGGTTGATGGGTTCGTTATAGTCGTCACTTTATGATGTAATATGTTGATTGGATGGTATAAACGGTGTTGATATACATGTAATAAAGTGAAAATATTGGTATTGGTATTGTATTATAAATGGTCGGAGGTAATGGTAGTGTATTATGGATGGTGGGAGGTAATGGAAGTGTATTATGGATGGTATGATAGACGAAAGAGAAAGTTTATTCAAAAGTAGTGTGCCAAAACACCTTATTTCATGTCGATACATATACATGCACATGTGCATTTCTTATATTGGTAACGTAAAAAGTAGTGTATTACACATGATAGTGTAAATGAAAGTACAAATGTATAATGTTTGTAATGTATTACGGATTTTGTCAAAGAAATGATGAAAATGCACATGTGCATGGTAGTGTATTATGGATGGTATGATATATGAAAGACAAAATGTATTCAAATTAGTGTACCAAAACACCTTATTTCATGTTGATATATATAGATACACATGTGCATTGCTAATATTAGTAACGTAAAAAGTAGTGTGTTACACATGGTAGTGTAAATGAAAGTACAATTGTCTAATGTTTGTAATGTATTATGGAATTTGTCAAAGAAATGACGAAAATGCACATGTGCATGGTTAGTTGGTACTCAAATTTTTTTTTTTGAATTTTGTTTTTATTTTTGAGTAAATATAGCGACTTTTTCAAAAAAACTATTAAAAAAAATCTGATATTTTTTTTTGGATTTTTTTAGGAATTACTGTTTGTGTTCACACTGGTTCTCGCGGTTCTCGCAATAAAGGATGGTTTCCTAACAGATCCTTGTCCTATATATAATGAGTGGAATATGACAATATGGGTGGTGACGTTTAAATGATCTTAATTTAAAATTCAATTTACATGGGCTCATGGCCCAAGAATGGAACTAGGTTTTCTAAAGTCGGCTGCAATCTTGGGGTTATAAGAAGACAAGAGATGACATCGGGATCTTTTGGACGGCGTACCAGATCGAAGAAAGTAGTAGGATTGATTGTTAAGTTTAAGAGACTTAAATATTGGTAAGAGATTTAAATCAAGTTCTGACAAGATGGCCTAGTGGTTAGTCACTTGGTTTTTCTATTTGAGGTCCCAAGTTCAACTCTCACTAGCATCACTTTGAAGGACATTGGTGGTGTCAATCAATTTTAGAACTAGGCCTCTTAGAGGTTGTCAATTCGAAACCGAGTGGAACCGGGTTTTACCACAGTGGGCCTTTGGGCGGCAGGTTTTCCCCGGAACTGTTGGCTTGGTGGCTCGGGTATGCATCCAACTTTGACCGATATGGAAGAGTGGATGCATTTGCTCGATTGGGGGCATCCCAGGATGTTTATCCGGTAATTTAGTTGGTCGTTCAAAGAAAATGCAGCTAATCACTTCAGTTCTGACACTAGGGTTTCTTTTCTTTGGTTTATGGTTTTGTAAGTTTAGATTTATCCGTCATGTGCGGCTAATCAATTTAGTTCTGACACTAGGGTTTGTTTTCTTTTGATTCGTAAAGTTATGTAAAACTTTTATGAGATCCAATTATTGAATGTATCTTGATAGAATGTACATAACCAAAGAGAAGAAAAAATAGATCAATCAAGCTTCTTTAATTAACAACGACTGATCCTACTTATACAACTGTTAAACCACCCCTAACAACCCTCCTAACTAACATGTTAACAACTAACCACCCCTTTTTTACAATTAACCCCCTCTTATTACAACTATTACACAATAACCCCTGAACTATCTTTCAACAATTACAATATTGACCCTCATACTTTTGTCTCCTAACAATACTCCCCCTCCCCCCCAAACAAAATTCTTGTCTCAAGAATGGAAATGAGGAAATCTAAGTTGGAATTCATCCAAATCTTCCCATGTTGCCTCTGTGATTGGTAAGTCTTCCCAATGTACCAAAATACTTGTAGCCATCTGATTATTCTTTTTAGTGATCTTCCTATCCACTTTGGCACGAGGTTGCAGTGTGAACCTTGGTTCAATAGGTAATGGAACCACTTGAGCATGGATACTATAAGTTGGTTTCAATTACGTGAAACGTAGGATGTAACTTCGAAGTTGAAGGTAGATCCAACTTATAAACAACTTGTCCTATCTTTTCAATGATCTAGAATGGGCCAAAATATTTAGGACCTAACTTCTGGTGAGTATGAGCCTTCATTGTCTTCTGAACATAAGCTTGTAGTTTAACATAGACCTAATCACCAATTTCAAAATTTCTTTCTGTTCTTTTTCTGTCTGCATATTGTTTCACCTGATTCTTGGCTCTACACAAAGACTTTTTCAGGTTCACAATCTTTAACTCTCTAGCTATAAATAGTTGGTCAATGGATTCTAGCTTTGAATCATGAGGAAAAAATGGAATGTGAACAGGAGGATGGATCCCATATAGGGCTTTAAAAGGAGACATCTCTATGGCAGAATGCCACGTAGAGTTGTACCACCACTCAGCAAGAGTCAACCATTTAGGTCATTGTAGTGGAGTATCCATAACCATGCATCTATAGTATGATTCCAAACATCTATTCAAAACCTTAGTATGTCCATCAGATTGAGGATGATAAGCTGATGAGAAAGCCAATTCTATTCCTTGTAACTTCATAAAATCCTTCCAAAACTCACTTAGGAACACAGGATCCCTATCAGATACAATAGTAGAGGGGCAACAATGTAATTTGAAAACATTGTCAAACAAAAGTTGAGCTACCTGTGCAGCAGTAAAGGGATGAGCTAAACTCATAAAATGACCATATTTTGTGAATATGTCCAAACTACTAAAATAGTATCCTTACCAAAAGCCTTAGGTAGACCACCCGTAAAATCCATAGCGGCTCTAGTAACCCAGGTGTAGCTATTCTCTCATATTTGGCCCTTTAATAAGTCACACATTCTTTTACAAAAGCCTTCACATCTCTGTCACACTTCTTACAATAAAACATACTTTTCAGTCTATGAAGTGTAGGTGTATACCCAGAATGCCCCCTGATGCAGAAGAGTGGCTGAAGAAACACCAGGTCGGAAATGATCGGAATCAAATTAGATCTGAGGTTGCGGTTTCTACATGAGATGGTTAATCTTAAGTTTGTTCGCCGTGTAGAAGATCATTCGCCGGAAACACTGCAAAACAGAACACCGTTAGACTCGCCACGGGGAGAATGGGGGTTCTCTCCGTGACCACCCTCCGGCGTGAGAATAAGTACAGTGTATCGGAAGAGATTAAGTGAATTAAGAGAGAGATTATGTGAAAGTGAATGAGATTACTTGTACCTGAAGTCTCTTATTTATAGCCGGGTTTAGGCGCCAAAATGTGAAGGAGAGTTAACTGGATCTTTTTACGCTGTTAATTAGTTATTTTGCCATCCATGCACACGGATCGTGTGCCGATCGCAGCTGGGGGATTGCCACGTGGAAAGTGAGATCATCTAGGACTATGTGCGAGATATGCCATCATCGTGACTTAGATGAGTGCACCAGATCCTGCCACGTCATATTCGGTTGTAACCGACTGAAGCCTTACACGATGAGCATTAATTGTTTCTAGAATATTTCACAGCTGTGATCCTCTTGTCAAAAGCCACGGGTCCAGTTTGTTATAACAGAAAAGATTCCTTTTGTCTGCTTCTTACGTCCCTGCCGCGGGTGTGCCTGAGAATTCTTAACTGTTACCAAGCCTAACTATACCCTTGCGCGGGCCCGTGCAAGGGTGTTATATGAGCATTGGCCTTCTCAGCATCCCGGCGCACGGTTGTCAGAAGAGAGTTTATCCCAAGTTCATTTAAGTTACCTACGCGAGCCAGCGCAAAACTGTATTCAAGGCAAACTTAAAAGGAGTAATGGTATGGTCTTCTGCGCTGGTGCAGGGTTTTTGGGACCATACCCCTTCAGTGGCATAACCCCAGAATTTCTTTTCTCACATCAGAATTATTACCAATGACTATTATACCCTTCCTTCTTAAAACATCATTAACCCAAGTCATCTGTTTAACAGGTCCCCCAGACTTCAAAGAATGAATAATAGCTTGTACTTGGGCATCCTGAATCCAACTGTCTTGAATTTTATCCCACAATATGGGTTTCACAGAACCAATACTCATTTGAAACAATGTCAAGCCTTCTACCCTTGATAGTGTATCAGCCACAGAATTTTCACTGCCTTTCTTGTAAACTATTTCATAATCATAACCAATCAACTTTGACAACCATTTTTGTTGTAAGGGCGTGTTAACCTTTTATTCCAAAAGATATTTTAAGCTTCTCTGGTATGTTCTAATAATGAAGTGTTTGGTAATCAAGTAGTGATGCCAATGCTTGACAGCCATTAGAATAACTACCAATTCTTTTTCATAAACTGACATAGACATCTGATTGAGAGAAATACCCCTACTAATGAAAGCCAATGGATGCCCTTCCTACATTAGTACAGCCCCTAATCCCCTTGCAGAAGCATCAGTTTCAATGATAAACACTTTAGAAAAATCAGGTAAAGTTAGAACATGGGAATTAGATAATGCATGTTTAAGCTGATCAAATGCTCCTTGTGCCTCCTCAGACCATATAAATCCCTCTTTCTTCAACAAATTAGTGAGTGGCTTAGCAATGCCCCCAAAAGATCTGATAAACCTTCTATAATATCCCGCTAACCCCAGGAACCCCCTCAGTTGCTTCACTGTTTTAGGAATGGGCCAATTAATAACAGCAGAGACCTTTGATGGATTAGTAGCTACACCTTCTTTAGTTATAACATGCCCCAAGTATTCTATTTGTGCCCCAGCAAAAGAACATTTAGATTTCTTGGCCATTAAAGTATGTTTCCTCAACAACCGTAAAACTTCTTCCAAATCTTTCAAATGTTGTTCAGTGAAGAGCTATAAACCAATATATCATAAAAAACACATTTCCTCAATAGTGGTTTAAAAATTGTATTCATCAAGGTTTGGAAGGTGGCTGGTGCATTAGTTAACCCAAAGGGAAGCACTAAAAATTTAATGTGACCTTGATGGGTTCTAAAGGCTGTCTTATAGATATCTTCCTCATACATTCGAATCTGATGATAGCCAGACCTTAAATCTAACTTTGAAAAGACAGAACTACCCCCCAATTCATCTAGCAACTCATCAATCAATGGTATGGAAAACTGTTTTTCACAGTAGCATCATTTAACCTTCTGTAATCTATGAACATCCTCCAAATGCTATCTTTCTTCTTCACAAGAACTACTGGTGCAGCAAATGAGCTTGTACTTTCTCGTATATCTTTTCGATAACATCCTTTTGTGCAGCCTGATATCCGTATGGTTTTTGAGTTATAGGATGTGTGCTTTCTTTAAGGATGATTATGATTACAAGATCTTTTCAGAGGTAAAGTAGTAGGAACAACAAAGATATCTTCATACTCCTTTAACAAACTGTTTAATACTTCTTCATGTCCTTTGTAACTCACATGAGGTGATTGTCCCTAAGAAACCATACTAAACAACTGAGCTTGAGCCACTTGATTCTTGTCAGCCAATAATTCTTGCATTTTCTCAACAGAACATAATGAGACCCCCTTGTTTTTAATCCCTTTTAATTCAAAGTCGTTGCCATTTTACTGGATTTTCATTGTTAGATCCTTAAAGTTCCATGTTATATTATTGAGACTGCGTAACCATTGTATTCCTAAAACCAAGTCATAGTTGGACAATGGTATAAGGAAAGCATTAGCTTTAAATCTGATACGTGCCCACTACCCATGTTCATGCAACCCAGGATTCATATTATAATTCTTATTTTGTTTGTTTTGTTTTTGGAAGTGTAAGGGTTAGTGGGGTTTAACCCATTAAGTCCATTATCTATTTTTATAGTTTGTAAGCCTTTATATAAGGCAGAATGTTTATGTAGAAAGATATGAATGAAAAATATTTAGTCTTGAATTCTCTCTAAATTTCATCTGGTTTCTCTCTTTTTTCTGTGAAGTTTGATCCACTTTCACGGGTTATCTATCAAACCAAGTGGTACACATCAAAATCAGTTCCCTTGCATCGTCCATTGTAAATTCTCACTCATTTTTACACATTTCATTTGATCCCCATTTAATTGTTTTAACATCAATTCCCATTCTTAGAGCTAACTTTTCATCTAAAAAGTAATGGATTTACTTCAATTGAAAATAATTGCTTACTTTTACATTGGTGAGTAGCACTAAACTTCTCATTGTAACCAAAACATTCACCCTCGGCCTGCTTATCAACTATCTCTTTAGGACTCAATCTTCTAGAATTGATAGGCTTGGCTTTAATAGGTGGTGCAGTCAATAAGGGTAAATTAGAAGAAGTATTACCCGTAATTGACTTGGTACGGTGTAGTTATTATTATTATATTTTTTTTTGTTGAAACACATTAGCATTATAGGGCTTATTATACTAAGCACCTTTTATAGCCTCATTAGCCTCATCTTGTAGTCTTGCCAACATGTAGGCTTCAGGAATGTTCCTTGGCCTTAACAGTCTCAGTGGATATCCTATTTCAGGTTTCACAGCCCTTAAAAACAAACTTACTACATATTTATCACACATATTTACCTTAGTGAGGCCTAAATCAAATTGTTGACAAAATTCCTGTAAAGAACCTTTCTGTTTCAAAGCAGCTAATGCCCTCATTGCATCTTGAACCATTACTTCAGCAAACCTTGTTGCAATGAAATTCTTATACTCAGACCACAATATTCCCTCAATTGACCCACCTCTTGACTTGACAAAGGATTGATGCCATAACAAAGCAACATCCTCCAAGTGGATAATTGCACACTTAACCTTCAATCTTTTTGGTGTTTCGTCCACAGAAAAGTAGTGTTCTACCCTACATAACCAACCTTCCACATTCGTACTATTAAATTTTGGAAAATCCATCTTTGTTACCTTATGGAATTGCTTATGATATGATTGATCTTCATTATCACCACTGGTATTTGTATGAAATCCATTAGGAGAATCATTTCTACCAATTCGCATGTTCTGCAAATTCTTTGATGTTCTGCAAATTCCTGAGAATCTCAGACGTTTGAGACGTCATTTCTACCATATCCGCTGAGTTTTGAGTTGTTGCCACTTTAATTGCTTCCAATTCTGTCAGATTCTTGCCAGTGACAGTCTCTAAATGATGTACTGCTGCATCATGATCTTGAACTCTTTGATCTAGGGTTTGATTTAGGGATGAGTAAATTGCACAAAACATCCTTTATGTTTCCTCAAACTTGCAGGTCCCAGCCTTAATGTTTAAAAGTTGCTAAAAACAGCCTTTAAGTTTATTTTTGTTGCGGGTTCAATCATTTACAGCTAACCACGTTATTTTCTTCAGTTAAGTTCCCTCACATGCATAACATGTGAGGGTATATTCGTCGTTTTGGTTGATCTTCCACCCACTTCAATTATAAAAAAAGAATATTTAAGTTTTAACCTAGTTTAAACAAAGTTTGGTAAAACGTACAGAGGAGCACGATTACCGTTTGATAGTGTTTAAGTCTAACTTGCGGCGTCCTAAGTGTCACCAGTTGCTGGATCCGACTACTGAACACGATGTTACGAAGTTCTCTGATTTGACGGCATCGGAGTTCCGTGAGAGGTATCTAGGGTTGAAGAGTCGTTTGTCGTTTCCGTCTGATGCGAATAAGGCGCCGATTCTTCCAACTGATGATAATCCTGAAGAGTTTGATTAGCATGATCAAAATCTGTGTTAATCTTTACAGCTTAGTGGGCTAGCTTAACGAGATTCCTATCTTAATTCCGGGTTCGCCGGAATCGGCGAAGTCGCCGGAGAAGAAGACCGGAAAAGAGGGTGTTTGGTTTTTAAAAGTTTGGTTTTATTGCACATTAGTCCCTGCGGTTAGAATTTTTTTAAAATAGGTTAAAACTTAAATATTCTTTTTTCTTATAATTGACGTGGGTGGAAGATCAACCAAAATGACGAATATACCCTCACATGTTATGCATGTGAGGGAACTTAACTGAAGAAAATAACGTGGTTAGCTGTAAAGGATTGAACCCGCAACAAAAATAAATTTAAAGGTTGTTTTTAGCAACTTTTAAACATTAAGGCTGGAACCTGCAAGTTTGAGAAAACATAAAGGATGTTTTGTGCAATTTACTCTTTAGGGATTGATTCCTGGTTGTCATGTTTATCAAATTGAAGTGAATTGACTGAACAATAATCAAATCAAGATTGAACGAATTGAACGAATTTGATCGAACAAGATTAACTCCACAAATTGAATTGAATTGTGTATGAATTTGTGATAAAATTGACCGAACGATGATCAATTTTGATGAATGGAATCGAATTGTTTGATGACAGCTCTGATACCATTTGATAGAATGTACAGAACCAAAGAGAAGAAGAAATACGATCAATCAAGCTCCTTTCATTAACAACGACTGATCTACTTATACAACTATTAAACCACCCCTAACAACCCTCCTAACTAACCTGTAAACAACTAACCACCCTTTTTTACAATTACCCCCTCTTATTACAACTATTACACAATAACCCCTGAACTATCTTTCAACAATTACAATATTGACCCTCATACTTTTGTCTCCTAAGAATATATTAGTTTGTTAATGAAACTGGCCACTTTTGTTAAATTTATCAAGTTTTACAACCTTAACGAGTTTGATTTTTGATAATAGGAACAAATAACGAGCTATATCTGTCTATGAATTCGGTTTCGTTATAGAATCACACAATCTAGTTAAACATTTTGTACACGTGAGTGTTTAATTATAATCGATATTTCAATCACGCAACCCGCACACTAAGTTCCGAACAACGTGAGCTTAGAGTAACTGGTTAGCTCTAATCAATGAACTGCGCTTGGTTAGACTTTAGATGGAGTGGATGTCAGAACGGTGTGACGACTAGTATTGATACAAACCGTTTAATAAGGACCATTGCACCATAATTGTTAATGATCGTAAGCTGAATCAAATCAAGAAATTGCCTTAGTGTTCGAATTTGTATTTAACATCCGAATTTCCCTATATTTTAATAGTGTTAGTTTGTCTTCATTAATTTTTAGTCTAAAATAAAATCCCCCCTTTCAAAACAAGCATATCTGAAAAGCCATGACCTATGCACAGTTGTTTTATAACAATTTGTTATTAGTTGTTCTTGATTGTGAATTGTGATCATCACTGAACGTTAAACCCAACTGAATAACAATTAATCTGCTACGATGAACAATCAAAGTAGTGTATTAGCAAAGCTTAGAAGTAGATCCATTAATCCCAAAAATTTCCAACTTGGACTATGTGTTGTCGAGCGCAGAATGGGGGCCAGCGCGAAGGCAACCACGGGCTTGGGGTCGCAAGTTGTGTGATTTTTTAAATATTAATTAATGTATAACCCAATCAACTAGAGTTACCTAAACCTAACCCAACATAACATTTCATCTCTCCATAACACATGTAGGCTAGTGTGAAAAGCGAAACTCCCACTGCCTAGTTCACGCATACGTGACACCTTTTTTTCACATTTTACAACCACCACAACAACAAACAGTCTAATAAAAGTACTTTTGTTGAAGATGATCTTTACTTGTTTTCTGTGATGCTGGCAATTTTATCCAAAAAACTCTGGCAAGATTCTAGCTTAGAAATCACACACTATAGTTTCAATGTAACAATAAACTCTTAACAAAACAAAGCATTTATTGAGAGCTATATGAACTTTGGGCAACTCTAATATTCTTTGGGTTCTTGATGTTGAATCAAATGTGTGTTCTAAACTAATTGATTGAAAACTCCCACCGCAAATCAAATTAAACTTTTTGATCAGTTAATTGAACACGGTGTAAGTGTTTAGTGAAAAATCCAATTTTCCATAACAAAATAATGTTTCGTGCTCGTAAGATAAGAGATGGGCAAAAGTGTGTGTAGTACAACCCAACTCAACACCCAACCCGTTATTTTGCGCACTCTAGGTCGGATGGTTGAGTCAAGGTAGGTTCAAATAGAAATATTACACCATATAAGGAATTTATTAAAGTAATAAAGATCAAAAGAAATATCTAAAATGCTCTTCAAGTGATGCAACTATTTAATATGGAACAAAATCAAAAGATAACGCCACAAATACAATGTAATTCGATTGCCGAGCCGTAATCTCTCAAGTTTATTCACATGGAGGCTTGTTTCCAGAACTCTATGGGCTTTCGGTGCTAGAACGAAAAGGCCAATATGAATCCTTAGCATAAAGCATCTTTCATATGTCAAAATAAATGTGTATCATACTATCATGTGCCAATATTGATCGATTTACATATGAACGGTTTACTCGGATTGTATTATATCTTAAACGGGTCAATCCGAAACATTTATTTAAGGTAACAGGTCAAAAGATTGAAAGTTGACCATGTCTGTTGTTCATACATAAAACCTCCTAAACCGTTTGTTATTAAAAATTTAATTATCAATGTAAGAATATTGATTTTGTAATGACAATTATTAAATTTATCAGTAAAAAAAGAACAGACAAAAAAGTGTTTGCAGGTCGACATGTGCTAAAAGATGACTCGTTTAAAACCCAAACCAGATAAAAATAGTTGCCCAACCAGCCTATGTTGCCACAACTAAGATCAAAATGACGTGAAAATGGAACTTAGAGGCCTTAATAAAAAAGATTTTACCTGTGATATTGGCATCTTCGTTCTCACTGATTCGATCAATGAGAAATCTATATCTGCAACAACAATCCCAGTTGAAGCTCTATCTGAAACACATAGTTTGAATATGTGAATTCGTGCTAATGAAGTTGCATAATTAAGATAATTAATATCTTAACCCAATAATTTAAATTGAAACATAGTTTGTACCTGGTAAACGACCAATTACTGTCCCCCATGGATCAATGATCAGTGTATCACCAAAGCTCTCTCTTTTTTCACTATGTTTTCCGCCTTGTGCAGCGGCTATCACCTGATCCAACATTTAAAAACTTCTTATACAGTATACACACAGAACAGTCATTAACATTTATCACTTAAAGGATCCACATAACATGATAATATCCACACACACAACACACACACACACACAATATATATATATATTAGATGGGATATTTCAGTAGCATACATACATAACACTGAGTCTCTATGGCACGGGCACGAAGAAGAACCTCCCAATGTGCCTCACCAGTTACTTTTGTAAAGGCAGCAGGAACTAACAAAACCTGCATATCAATTGAAAGGTATATATGATAAATTACTGATCCACATGTAAATGATAAAAAAAATCTAAACCCAATTACAGATAAAAAAAAGAAGCCAGTTAAAAACGGAATCAGGTCAAACGTTGTTTTTAAAGGATACTAGAAAATATTATTTTAGAGATCATATTTGACGTATTAAATTATTAAAAAATGGACAAAAAAAGATTCCGGGTCAACCTGAACTGACCCAAACTGACATGAGCCAGCTTTACTCCTTTAGACCAGTTGTCCAACCAGTCCAATCTATATAAATGGCCACCACTCGCTAAAAGCTATACAGAGTGAGAATTGCTTAACCTGTGCTCCATGGTGGAACCGTAGTTGTTGATAAACCTCAGGGAACCGCAAATCATAACATACAGTTAGGCCCAAACGTCCAAAGGGGCTATCCACAGCAACTATCTCCTTACCTGCAAAACTTTGAATTTAAACTGTTAAGCATGTGTTGTACAACTTGAATTATAGATAAAATTCAATTCAGAAAAGTCGCGTCATGTTATATTTACACCCTCCATCCCAAAGTAAAGGAAACATTTTCCACTTTGTATATCAGTAATAGTGATAATTACAGTAGTAGCAATAGCGTTGATTTTGATTAATAAGATAACTCTAATTTGTCACTATTCAGGAGCATTTGAAATATTCAACAGGCATTGAGACGCTTTAATCAATATAAATTTAAAGTAACAAGTCACATACCTGCTTCTGTAAAGCTGCTCTCCTTATAGACTGCACCTCCAGGAACATCCACATCAAACCTTCAAATATCAAGAAAAAATCCACAAATCACACAACTATTTCATCTGAGACTTATCAATTATACAACTGCTACTAAAAGTTTGTGCAGTAAATGATAATCATTTTACTCCCTGCTTTAGTCTGGTCCAGGCTGGTTCGGATTATTTGAAACTAGATTTGGACGGATCAGGTCGGTTTATTCCCGTCAGGCATGTTTATGGCCTGTTCATGCGCTTTTTGCGCCTTATTGTGTTCAAGGCGCCTAGGCGCACTCCTTGCATGTTTTTCATTACAAAGCCATAAACAAAATAAATAAACTGCAAATGTCAAAACATCTTTCACTCACAAGTGCATCTTCTTATAGGTGCTTCTAATGTTTCCAGCATCATCAATCAAAACATGTGAATTACGCAAGTGCGCATCATCTGACCCTCGTTCTTGAAACCCTCCAAGCGACAGCCACATGTTCGACTCCCTTGTAATTTGTCACAACAAAAATCTTAATCGTTTAAACATTTCTACAAATGAGTGAACAGAACTAAATGCAAACCTCACCTTGCAAGAGCACAGTATCCTTTCATAATTGGTCCATCTAACGGTTCCGCAATTTTAAGGCTTTCCCCATCCTTTGCACCAACAAATGAGAAATTCTCAGGGAAGCAAAGAAGTTTTGCCCCTGCTGACGCTGCTTCCTACAACCATAACTTAATAACATTACAATCAATCATGTAAACCCTAATTTCTACTAAACCTTACCAAATACAAACCTTCATAATTTATAAATTGCTCCAAATCACATCACAATGATCAATTATACTGATTGCACAAGTTACAAAAAAATAGATAAATGATTAATTCAATCATTAATTTCAACACATTAGGATTAAAACCGTAATTAACACAGAGTTTGATTATTATTCAGTTAGATTATACAAGAGAAAATGGTACCTTGACGAGACGAGCGCAGGTGGCGTAATTGGTGGCGAGATCATTGATGGATGTCATCTGAGCGGCGGCGATACGGACGGAGTTGACCGCCATCGTTGACTTTTTCCGGCGAGTGTACGGTGGCTCACTGGTAACGAGATATGGAATGAAGTTTTTTTTCCTTTTTAACGGTAAAGATTACATATTCCCAAGGGACAAAGCTACTACCATTCCACCAAAATGATGATAAACACGGTTTTAAAAAAATAAAAGAGTAAATTACTTTTTAATTTCACTAGGTTTTTGATAATCGTTGCGTTGCTGCGAACTTCTTTTATTATTTCGTCCGTGTTTACTTGTGTTTTGAAATCACTACAAGCGTGTCGCGCACGGAACCGTTGAAAAAATAAAAAATAATATAGAAAAGAAACGCTAAAAGATGACCGAAAGAAAATCTACCAAAAACGTTGTATGGTAATGATGTTCTTATGAAACTCGTGATCAGAGATGAGCAAATGGTTCTGGATACCGATACCGAATTTCCCAAACCAAAATATCTTAAGTACCAATTCGGTACCGACTTTTGGCGTTCCTGGTACCGGTTCGCTACCGGTTTTTACCTTTATATACCGGTAGTAACCGGTATTTTTGGTTCCATTACTGATTTGGTATCGGTTGGCACCGAACTCATCCCTACTCTTAAAACTAAAAAAAATCATTAAAAGTTGAAGAAAATCAACAAAAAAAGTTGCACGATACCGTTGTTCGTACAGTACTCGTGATCAAGGATGAGCATGGCACTGGGAGTACCGAATTTCACGAACTAAAAGATTTTCAAAATCAATTTGGTATCGAGTTTTGGTGTTTTCTGTACCAGGCTGGTGCCAGTTTTTACCTTTATGTAGCGATAACAGACCGGACTTACCGGTATTTTCGATACCAGTATCAGTTGATATCAAGTTTATCCAACTTAAAAAGCAAAGAAAATAATTAGTATCATAGTATTATACATATATATATATATATATATATATATATATATATATAATATTTAAAACAATATTTATGGACTTTGATTTTTAATATATAGATAAAGATAATAATATTATAATATTTAAAACACTTTATAGACTTTGATTTTTAATATATAGATAATATTTAAAACACTATCCATAAACTTTGATAGATAATATATAGATATAATATATATATTATATATATATATAAATATTTAAAACAATATTTATGGACTTTGATTTTTAATATATGATAAAGATAATAATATTATAATATTTAAAACACTTCATAGACTTTGATTTTTAATATATAGATAATATTTAAAACACTATTCATAAACTTTGATAGATAATATATAGATAATGTGTTTTAGTAATTTATTCTAGTTGGGTTCAAAATCAAAAGTTTAACGCCTTTTTAAGTCTTAACCGTTGGTTTTATAAATTTTGAGTCAATGTGTTTTAATGGTTTTGAGTTCAAATCAAAAGAACAAGTGTTAAAAAGTTTGATTCAAAATATTATAAAATAAATGGTTATAGATTCAGGATATTAAAATTTTTAATTTTAAACTTAAATGATTAAAACAATTAAGACAGGGACTCAAAACTAAAACAATTTGAAACCATCTCACAAAGATTTGGAATGAAGTGATTGGAGTTTGGACTGAACTCGATAAGATGGTTTCAAACTGTATTAATTTTTGTAAAACCTAGTATGTATCAATAAGGTAGTGATAATCTGTATAATCGTAAAAGAAGGGACATAATTTGTTGAAGTAGAATGTAGTCTAACTTTAGTATTTTAATATTAGTGTTGTAGTGGTGTTAGTAGAGCAGTAGCACTCAATGAAGTTGTCAAAGAAAGGAAGAAAGGTAACTTTATTGTAGTTTGGGTGTCGTACTGCATAAGAAATTTATTTAAGTGTTGAAGTGTAAACGAAAATGTAAAGTAAAAAAGACAAAAATGACAATTTTAACAATTAAGTCGCTGTTAACAGATTTGTTACTTCAGCGTTACAATATAAGTGAAATCACTAAAATTTGCCCCTAGGGACCAAAAGCGTGAATTTCATATTTCTTTTTCTTGATCTGATATAGGTAGACAGCTGCTCCAGAACTCAAGCGAAACCCAAAATCTTGAACAAAAATCACAGAATATGTTTTATTGTAACTTGTTCCAGTTGATGTATTAATGAACCAGCCGCCCTAAACCAAGAGGTAGAGCACCCAACTGAGGACACGTGGACAACACACTCACCAGAGTCACCAAATCAAACTCAACACCCGAATCCCGCATACATCCAAACAAACCAATAGCCTCCTGAGCAAACCCATTTTGCTTATACCCAGAAAATCATGGAGTTCCACGCAACCAAATTTCTTTGACGCATTTCATCAAACACCTTTCGGTGATGAGCTAAAAGTAGTCAAATTAAACTAACTAAATTAACCCTAAATTAGATACTAAGTGTTAGGGATAGAATTTTAATGTTTATGGATCATATATCCTTCTATATGTCTGGATCACGGATCCTCAAGACACGGTGCAGGAAGACTAAGGATCATTGATCCTCATTATTGTTCTAATTAGCTAACAATTGTTTCCAATGTATCATGGCAAGGTTTTGCAGGAGATTTTCGAAGATGACCTACCAACCGAGAATCAATGGGAATATGCCATTATTCCAGCACGTGCCAGGAGTTCGTGACCGTTGTTGGTGAACGTGGGATATTGCCGCTATTTTCGGATAGTTAGTTAAGGATAGTTTTTAACTGAATAAAAGGGATATTGAGCTTGAATAAGATAGGAATTCGAACACACACATCTGCAACCTACACTGCTCTCTGAAACGCACACTAGCAACATTGTAACAAGCTCAATATTTCCGAAGTTGTAATTGTTTTTTCTTAATACCAATTGGTGATCGGTATTTGCCATCACCCGAGGTTTTTTGTGCCGGAGATCATCTCTTGATCAAGGGCTTTTTCCTCGTATAAATCATTTGTTCATTGTCATTTACTTCTGATTTTTTGTTCATACACTAGTTCATATAACCAAGCATCCAACCTCACATTCAAAGTTTGGTCACATTATCCTTAGTGTGATTTTTGACCAAAACAGTTTGGCGCCCACCGTGGAGCAATCGGTGCTTCAATTCTAAAAACTCATTTATCTCATTCATTTCTATTCATTTCCATCAATCACATGGCTTCTCAAGGAAAATCCAGTTCAAGTGCCATGCCGGCGGTTACCACATCTCAGCCTAGTGCATCATTGCCACCCATTCCCACTGCACCGGCGAGGAGTGCTGATAATGCTCAGAAGAAGCCAACACCAGTTTTCTCGAAGGCTTCTACTGTTTCATCCTCTACACCTACTAAAATGATCTGTCTACTTTGATTTTGCAGATGAAAGGATACATGGAATAACAAGACAAAACTAACCAGAGGATCCTCAGGGAGATTGATGAAATCAAGAAGCAGAAGAGATCAGTGGAGGATCACTCTCCGCTGATGCACAGATCATTGGATTTCACTTCTCCGGCGTCAACAATCCAGCATTCAAGGGGATCTGGTGTTCAAATCCAAGGATCCTCCAATTACCAGCAGGGATCAATGGCGATGACACAGGCTCAAGAATCCTCAGGATTACAGCATGGATCATTAGAAATGACGCAGCCACAAGCATCTCATTACCAACCTTATGGATCCTCAAATCAACATCAAGGAGGCTATCTCAGCTCAGGAGGATATTTGGAGTCGGTTGTATCAAAGGAATCCTATTTCCAGCATCAAGGATCCTTTTCTAAGGACCAAGGATCCTGTGCTTGGGATAAGGTTCAAGGATCCTCCTCTCAGATTCAAGGATCCATGCAGTATCCTTCAAGGCCCTTAGCACCCGTGTATCCTGGACCTAATGTCTTTCAGGATCAAGGATCCTCAGGAAGTCAGATATTCAAGGATTCTGAAGTTCACAGAGGGGACTTCATCCCTATGCAGACTATTGCTTCATCTGGTCCAACTGTTGCACCTGAAGTGTCTACTTTTGGATACACTTATGCTATACCGGTTCCAAACCAATCAGGAGGTAACCATGTCAATACATCTTTTGGTACTAATTACGGTTCCATGCAGGATACATGTATCAATCAGGCTATGGCACGGGAACTTCAGAAGCTTAAGGATATGATATCCAGCATCCCAGGAGTGGTTAAGCCCATTCCTGAGATCCCAGATGGAAGTCACAGGGTGTCTCGTTTTGCACCTCCTATATGCAATGCTGAGATACCAAAACGCTTTCAAACCCCCAACATGAAGCTGTACGATGGTATGACTGATCCAGAGGAGCATGTGGCACAATACCGGTAAAGAATGGAGATCAACCCCATTCCAGAAAGGTTAAAAGAAGCCTTTCTTTGTAAGGGCTTCGGATCCACACTCACTGGATCAGCACTGAAATGGTTGCTAAGTCTTCCTCCCTACTCAATTACTTCATTTTCTCATTTAGTTAATTTGTTCAATAATCAGTTTTCATGTAGTAGAACCTTTGAACGATTAACTAGTGAATTATATAGGATAACACAGGGTCGTGATGAATCATTAAGAAATTACATCACTAAGTTTAGTCGAGAATCCTTAGAAATTCCTAATTTGGATATTGCCACTGCTGTAGAGGCATTCAAAATGGGTTTGCTTAAGGATTCCTCATTCTATGATGACCTTGTTATGAAACCTTGCAGGAATTTAGATGAAGTAAGGAAAGGGCATTGAGGTTATTCGTTTAGAAGATGACAAAAGGATCCAGGAGAGACTCTCAGGATCCTCAAAACATGAAAAGCAAGGATCATTCTTTAAGAATAATTGATCCAAGTCATACTCTAAACATGACAATCATAATATGAATGCAGTTGAACAAGACGAAGACGATGAGGATTATCCTCCAATATCTGAATATTGTTTTTCTGTGGATAATCATGAACTAATACTTGCTATGCAGAATTTAGGTGACAAGGCTAGATGGCCAAGGAAAACTGATAAACCTGGAGCTACTAAGGATAAATCCAAATGGTGTGCTTATCATGAGGATTTTGGCCACCTAACTGATGAGTGTATAGCGTTGAGGAAAGAAATTGGCTATCTTCTTAGTAAAGGGTATTCGAAGGAACTGCTAGGAAGGAAACGTTCAAGGACTCAGGATACTAAGAAAGTGCCTGAGAGAGCTCCTCCACCGCCAGCAGATGCTCAGATCATTAACTTTATTTCCGGTGGTTCCGATATATGTGGAACTTCATTTTTAGCGGCTAAAAGGCATGCTAAGGAGACGAAGCTGGAGAATGGGGAGAGACGAGTTCGAGCATCTACCTCACACAGCAAAAAGTGATATCCTTTGATGATGAGGATCGCGTAGACATTCAGGATCCTCATCATGATGGTCCTGTAATTACTTTATTTATTTCTAACCATTTTGTTCGCAGGATTCTTATTGATGGAGGGAGTTCAGTGAACATAATCCAGTTGGATGTCCTAAAAAGATGAACATCCCTGAATCTGAGATCATACCAAGATCATCGGTGCTCGTCGGATTCAGTGGGGAAACCAAGAATACATTGGGGACATCAAACTTCCAATTTACATAGAGGGGGTGAATTCTATCCAAAAATTTTGTGTAATAGATAGCTTATCTTGCTGTAATGTTATCCTTGGCAAGCCATGGATACATGACATGAAGGCTGAAGAAACCCTAGATCAACTAGATTGTATCTAAGTAGATCTATGGAATGGGCTCTTCATAAAAGGGTTAACCCTTCGTTTGGTTTCACGATGGATGATGAATAGAACAATATTCACAATATTCCGGCTGAACCTGCAAAACAGAACACCGTTAGCTCGCCACAGGGAGAAGGGGGTTCTCTCCGTGACCACCCTCCGGCGTGAGAATAAGTACAGGTAGTCGGAAGTAAGTATTGTAAGAGAGAGAGTAGTTGAGAGTGAATACCTTTCCTTGAACTCCAAGTTACTTATTTATAGCTGGTGTTTGGCACCAAAAGGAGAGATTGTTAACTTTAACGGAATCTTTTGCTATTCCGTTAATGTTTGTTGGCAATCTGTTAGTGCACACGGGTCGTGAGCTCATCAGCGGTTAGGGAGGTGCCACGTGTCAACATGAGATCACTACATCTTATAAATGTGAGCATGCCATCACCGTGATCTTCCTCAGCCGTCCAGATGCTGCCATGTGGCAATTGGTTATAACCGAAAAGATGCTTGCACGATTGGGTGTTAATGGCTTCTAGAAGGTTTCACAGCTGTTACCCATCTATTATTCGCCACGTGTACATTCTGTTACAACAGAAAAGATTCTCTTTGCTTCTGCACCAAGTCAAGGATTTTGCTAAGGGAAAGTTTCTCAGGATTTACTGTTTTCTTGCGCGAGAAGTGCCAGTTAGTTAACTGATCTTCCTTCTTCTCCTTGCTGCTTAGCGCAACGTTTGGTGGATACTTGCTTTGATATAAATATCTGTGCAAGGTTTGTGCATGAAACATTATCAAACGAGAATGTTCAAGGTTAACTTTGGACCTTGCGTGAGCCCGTTAGTTAAATGAAGCATTATCAAACGAGAATGTTCAAGGTTAACTTTGAACCTTGCGTGAGCCCGCGCAAGGTAGTTAAATGAAGCATTATCAAACAAGAATGTTCAAGGTTAACTTTGAACCTTGCACGAGCCCGCGCAAGGTAGTTAATGAAGCATTATCAAACGAGAATGTTCAAGGTTAACTTTGAACCTTGCGCGAGCCCGCGCAAGGTAGTTATATAATCCTTTCCTCTCTTGGATCTTTGGCGCAGAGTTCTAATAAATCTTATTTTGGCAAAGAAGTCTGCGCGCAGTTTTCTTAGAAGTTATTAATGGGTATGGTTTCCTTGATTGGCGCAAGGTTTTTGGGACCATACCCCTTCAAGTCCCCCCCAGTCCAGTGTTGCTCCTATGTAAGAACAAAAAGTAGGTGGAGCACTAGACTTAAGATAAATGTGCTGCGCTAGGTAAGGACTAGCTTTTTGTTGCTTTATGCATCTTGGTGACGTGTCGTAAGTGAATTTTGAAAAAGTATTTGAATTTCAAATATACTTAGACACGTGTCACTTATCCGTATGGTGTAGTTGGTGACGACGCACGTTCTTGAGACGTGGTGGTACTATTGACAGGTTGTCAAAAGTACATGTATTACGGTATTTAATGCTATTTCAGCGACACTCGCGCGCGTGGGGCGGTTACTGTTCCTTACTCGCCCCTGCAGTTACTTGGGGAGACCTGACTGTCGCAAAAGTCGCTGCAGTCAAATCGTGCATTAATTGCAATTAGTATATAAAGCGATCAACGATCCATTTGCTTCCTTACCAGATTACATCTTGAGAGAAACTTGTGTTCATATTTTCCGGCGACCTTCAAAGTTTTCTAAGTATTCTTCAAAGTTCGAGTTATGACCACCGGTACAAGTTCTGCTGAGATACCGTCGACGTCACCGTTAAAGTGGTCGAAGAAAGATTTCGATGATCTTGCCACCAACTTTCTTTTTGCTCCATCCTGGAAAGCGTTCTTTCCGGTGGCAAGTGCCACGACGGCTGATTCGCCGGCCGGCTACATCACGTTATTTTATGATTATTTTGCCGTGGAACTTCAGGCTTCCGGTTACTCATTTCCTGCTGGAAATTCTTGGTTTTTACAGGCTTCATATTTCTTAGTTGAGCCCGATGGGAATGGTGAGGATCCGGCATTTTGATCTTGTTTGCCGGTCGATGCAGATCATGCCATCGGTCGAGATGTTTAGAGTCTTCTACCAGTTGCACTGTTCGTTGGGTTTTTATTCATTCCAACAACATTTGCAAGCCAAACGATTGCTGTTAGTGCCGCCTAAATCTTACCACGACTGGAAACAGAAGTTCTTCTTCATAAAGGCGGCGGTGATCCCGATGAAGATGACATTCCGGGCCAGTGATGAGATCGAGCTTGAGACCCTTCCCATACCTGCCGATGAGGTGTGGTATCAGGATATTAAAGATGTGCCCAACGTTGTTTTGCCGGAGAGGGCCCTCATCGCTGCCGGGATGAGTATTTTTTGGAAGAAAGAACGCCGGAAAAACCGGTGTATACCGAAGATGGAACTGGTACGTAACCCTTTTAACTTCCTAGCAATATTTTTCAATAGATATGTACTAATGCAAAAATGTTTGTTATGTACCTGCGCCGCTCTACCTGGTCTCTTTCAAGAGAGAGAAAGGGAAAATGGCCGTCGTGCCTATTGCTGAGGGTGAGGAAACTTGGTTCTCACAAATCTTGGAGAACTTTGAGTTGCCCAAGAAGGAGGATCTGGAGGCGCAACCATCTTCGAAGACTGGTAAATAAATTCTTACAAAGCCTAAGTTGATATTGCAATATTACTCTTGAACATTTTTTCTAAGTAGTATTGCAATATAACTAATGGTGCAACCTTTGCTCAATATGATTGATTATGTAGGTGATTTGCTAAACTTGGGCGTAGGCCCTGATTCGAAGAAAAAGAAGAAACCAACTGCTGTTGCAGCTGCTGCGCCTCCCCCTTCCAACCTAGATCAGAAAACCAAGCCATCAGCTGTTGCGAAAGCTGAGGGCAAGAAAGGTACGCGTCCCGTATCTGACTCTTGGTGCAATTATGTGGTGGTGTCAGACTCACTGGAGGGTCTTGCGCCTGTAGGCGAAGCCAGAACCCGTTGACACCTCCTCTCTTCCTACTGTGAACCCAGATGATCCCTTGGAAATACCTTCTAGCCCGGAAGAGGCGTTGAAGCGCTCTTCCAAGAAGAGGAAGGAGGCGGAAACTTAAACTCATGCACCAACAAAAGTTGCGCGCCTGCGCATTGGCAAGAAGGGCAACTGGGATGCCTTTGCAAAGAAGTTCTCACCTGGTACATTTAGTTTGTTGCGCATTTCGGTCAAAAAAGTTGCGCAGAATCTTATACTTGGTATTTGTTAATATGCTTTTGCAGAGAAAATGGTGAAGGCTGCGCCGGCCACCTCATCTGCTATACCATCACCGCGCAGGCCTGAGAACGTTGAGGGGGGAGATGCAGGGCAAGAAACTCCTGCTTTTGATGCCGACCCCATCGTCCCGGAAAATATTGAGAAAGTGGCTCCGGAAGAAGAGCCCAAAAATTTTGATGCTGAGAACCCTGCTGGCGAGCAGGTTAAAGATACAGCTACAGATGTTGGGGTGAGAGATACTACTTCCGCCGAACAAGAAAAAATATCTTCCCCTGTGCCGGAACCGTCAAAGTTGATATCCAAGGGAGCTGAACCTTCAACACAAAGCGAAGGCTTTGTGTTTGTTGAGGATTCGGAGGAGGAGTCGCCCATTCGCTTAGAGGAGACGCCTGGGGACTATTGTTATCGTTCTTATTCTGAGAGGCGGGCCTCTGCGATTCATCAGCCCATGTGGAAAGTTAAACAGGGTGATATTTTTACGGATTGGCACTCCTGCAGGGAGTGATATAAGGGTATCTTCCGCCGGCGGAGGTGAAACACCAGGAAGAAATAGACCACGAGGCTACTTACGAGTCATATCTGCAAGAGTCTGCCCTTGCCTCTTCCACAATGAATAGGATTGTGCGCGAATGGCGCAGCATGAACAAGGAGTGGGATGAGGTTGAGCTTGAAAAGGCGAAGGCCAAACTCGAGAAAGAGAAGACGTTAAAGATGCTCGTCGACTTTGAGGCGGAAAAGGCCCAGTTTGAGGAGGAGAAGAAGACCGAAGAGTGGTCTGCGCTGTCGTGGAAGCGCAAGTGTGAGGCCTCTGCTGCGCAATATGCAGACGAGCGCAAGCGCTTTGTGGAGGATTGTGATCGTGACAACAAAAAAAAATATCTCTGCGCAATGAAATTGAGAAACTCAAGAAAGAGAAAGCTGATGCAGTTGCGGCAGCAGAAGAGGTGCGCTCACACAGAGAAAGGAGCGAGCAGAATGAGGTATCAACCAAAATGACTCTCCTTCTTAAGAATAAAGAAATTGATGATCTAACTGCTATGCTATTTGACCAGGCGCAGCTGCAAGATGAGGTTGATAGTTTGAAAAGAGATATCAACCTTCACCGAACAAAGAAAGCCGAGTTGATCTGCCATTTAACTGAAGGTGAACAAAAACTTAACGACACGGAGGTCGCTAGCGCTACAGCAGAAAGCCTGACCCAATCCCTCATGAACCAGCTTACCTGGTTGCGGGAGTACGAGATTGTGGAGGTAATATTCCCTTTTCTTTATACATGTCTGGTTTGATTGTCGCAACATATATTGATTGTATTTGTATACAGATCGCAAATGCCATCCTTAACTCTACGGAGTTGGATGAGAGAGTGGCAGAATTGATGATGGCGTCGCGCAATGACGGGCATGCCGAGGGCTATAGAGAGTGCACTTTGCATGTGGCACATGCGCTGAAGACCGAATGGGATACAAGCCGTGCTGCCACGCATAGGCTAAATATTGCTGCCATTTATTCTACTGCTAAAGAAAAATATGATCACTTGCAGATTCCGATTATGGACCTTGTGGATGCCGCGCTGCAGCAAGATGACTTTGTAGATAAACTAAAGGAGATCTTTTCTTCAACAGAGAAGCAGGCGGGAACCAAATCCATAGAATAGGAAATTTTAATTTTTTACTTTGTGATAACTTGTAATGTTGCGCTGTTGCGCAAGTACTATGGATGTGAATATAATATATTTCAGCTTTACAATGTTTACATGGGACCAATTACTTGTGTAGGATATAAATGAATAATTTCTTTTCTCATGTGTGAGCGTAAGTATTAAGTTAGCTTGTGGCTCATGAGTTTGTGTTTTTGTTTATCCAAAGGAATTGCATTCATTTGTAAATGAACGTATACAAGACTGTTAGTAGTGGCAGAATATTTTATTTATACTGATAAAGCGCAAAACTATGGCTGCCACTAAGATTACATAACAAAATAAAGTAAGCAGTCTCGTTACGCAACGCTCAGAAGTTGCTTAGAGGACTGAGATTACATATAACATCGGCGTAGTTGCTGGGCGTGCCAGTTCGAGGAACGCTGGATCCGTCCATACGCTTCAGAGTGTACACGCCTTTTCCCAATACTTCATTTATCACGTACGGACCTTCCCATCGCGGGGCTAACTTCCCCAGTTTTTCGGCACTCGACGCTTCATTATCGCGAAGAACAAAGTCACCAGGCAAAAAGGAACAGATGCGCACCCTTTTGTTATAATACTTTTCAAGCTGGGACTTGTATTTTAGCTTCGTGAATCGCTGCATTTTCTCGTCGTTCTTCCAATAAGTCTAGGTCGATGCGCCTTTGTTCTTCGTTATCTTGTTTTTCCAAAGCTAGCATTCTTGGAGATGGTAACCCAATTTCGGTAGGAATCACAGCTGTGCCGTACACAAGGCTAAAAGGAGTTTCTCCAGTACTAGTCTTGGGCATAGTTCGGTGTGCCCACAAGATGCTAGGCAATTCGTCAACCCACCCCCGCCGTGCCGTGCCAAGGCGGGCCTTGATACCGTCGACCAACTGTTTGTTTATGCTTTCAACTTGACCATTTGCTTGTGGGTGCGCAACAGAAGCGAAAACATGCGGGATTCCCATTTCGGTCATCCATGTTTGCAACTCTTCAGCCATTAAATTTGGACCGTTGTCTGTAATAGTGCGCGTGGGCAGACCAAAACGGCAAATAATGTATTCCCAGATGAATTTGCGAATTACCATCACTATAGTAGAAGCTAAAGGTTTGTCTTCAACGCATTTGGTGAAGTAATCGACCGCAACAATGATAAACTTTACTGCACCGGGCGCATCCGGAAATGGTCCCACTAAATCAATGGCCCATTGTTGAAATGGCCAAGCTGTTGTGACGGGTACCAAAGGATTCTTTGGGCGCAACATTTTAGGGGCATGCCTTTGGCAGAACATGCATTTGCGCAAGATCTCTACCGCGTCAACGTACATTCCGGGCCAATAATACCCTGCGCTTTTCACTTTGGCTACTACCATGCGCAGCCCAGAATGTAAGCCACATAGCCCCTCACGAACCTCCCTGATCAGGTATTGCGCGTCATGTTTGTTAACACAGCGAAGCGAAGGACCCATGTAAGAGCGTCGGTACAGAATACCGTCAATCATTTCGTAATTGAGGGCTTTGCATCGTAACTTACGTGCTTGCGCTTTATCTTTTAGTAAAGAACCATGTAACAAATACATCATTATTGGAGACATCCATGATGGATCTCCTACTTCGACCATTGTCACTTGTCTGAGGGGAACTGATGGGTTACTTAAATCCTCGATGCGAACTTTCTTTGCCAAATGTTTGAAACTAGTTGCTGCGAGTTTACTTAAAGCGTCAGCATGTTTGTTTTCGCTTCGCTTGACGTGTGTGACTTTAAATTGTTGAAACTGTGCTATAAGAGCCTTGGCTTGCGCCAAGTACAAAGCCATGATATCTCCCTTTGCATCGTACGTTCCAATTACTTGCTCAGCAACTAGTAATGAATCAACATGGGCTTCTAAATTTGTTGCACCCATTTTGATAACGAGGCGTAAGCCTGCTAGGAAAGCTTCATATTCGGCCTCGTTGTTGGTGCTTTTAAAATCCAACCGAATTGCATATGTGAATTCTGCTCCCTCTGGACTCATTAATCCAAGACCTGCTCCAGCTCCATCACTGTTTGATGCGCCATCTGTAAACAATGTCCAGGCTCTATTGTCTCTGACTGGGACTGGGTTTTGAATTGCTTGGTATTCTTCAAGTTTATGGCGGGAATCTTAGCGATGAAATCTGCCAAAACTTGGCCTTTGATAGCTGGTCTAGGTTTATAACAGATGTTATAACCTCCCAATTCTATTGCCCACTTCGCAAGTCGTCCAGAAACATCTGGTTTGGCCAGGACTTGGCCAATGTGAAAATTTGTTAAAACTGTAATAACATGTTCTGAAAAGTATCTTCGCATCCTGCGCGAAGCATGGACCAATGCTAAAACTAATTTCTCCATAATTGAATACCTTGTCTCTGGATCGTTCAACATCTTGCTGATATAATAAATTGGAGACTGGACCCCTTCGCGTTCTACCAACAAGACAGCACCTACTGCTACCTCAGATGCAGCAAGATATAAGACCATGGGTTCTTTTTCGCGAGGAGCAGTAAGTGTGGGAAGTTGAACTAAACAATCTTTCATCTGCTGGAAAGCTTGATCAGCTTCAGGAGTCCATGCAAACTCTTTGATCTTCGTACAATTGCTCAAGGTTCGAATAAATGGTTAAGAGTTTGCAGCATGATTGGCGAGGAAGCGGTTTAGCGCAGCTAACCTTCCAGCCAAACGTTGCATCTCTTTGATGGTAGTAGGAGAAGACATTTTTTGTATTGCCTCGACCTTCTCAGGATTAACTTTGAAACCGTCTTTGGTGACGATGAAACCCAAAAATTTGCCTTCCTCCATGCCGAAAGAGCATTTGCTGGGATTTAACTTTAGATTTACCTTTCGTAGAGAATCAAAAGTTCGTTGGATGTTGTCTAACATAGTGTCTTCTGAATTACTCATAATGACCAAATCATCAATGTAGACTTCCACAGTTTTCCCGATGTCATCTCCAAACACTGTATCCATCAATCTTTATAAGTAGCTCCCGCATTGCGGAGACCAAAAGGCATCTTGGTATAACAAAAAATGCCCTTCTCCGTGCGAAAAGCGGTTTTATCTTCGTCCTCTTTTTTCATCAAGACTTGATTATAACCTTTATAACAATCTAGAAACATTTCTAGCGAAAGGAAGCTAATGAGTCAACCTTTTTGTCAATCTCAGGAAGAGAATAACAATCTTTCGGACATGCCTTGTTTAGATCTTTAAAATCTACGCACATTCGCCATCCGCCATTATGTTTCTTTACCATGATTGGGTTTGCCACCCAGGTCTGGCATTTGACTTCGCGCAGAATACCAGCATTTAATAACTCGGTGACTTGTTCGTTCATCGCCTCTGTCTTTTCTGACTCGAGGCTGCGCTTTTTCTGCAAAACTAGTTCTGCTGACGGAAATACATTCAGACAATGTTCCGAAACATTGCGCGAGACATCGACCACGTCAGCAGATGTCCAGGCGAAAATGTCTTTGTTGCGAAACAACAGTAGTTTAAGCTTTGCGCGGATTTCAATACTGACTGCAGGCCCTAATAGGATTGTTTGCTCAGGATACTTATTGTTGAGTACCCACTTTTCTGGTTCGTTACTTGGCAATGTCTTGACAGCCTTCATAACGGGTCTTCAATTAACATGATTTCTTTCCGCGCGTAAAGTATAGCTATACCATTTGGTGTCGAAAAACCACAAGCAGCATGCGGAGCGGAAGTAATCATCCTAAAATCACGTTGCGTGCAGCGTCCCAATAATACATCGTGACGGGAATTTGCCGGCATCACCATGAAGTTGACGTTAATCGTTCGAGAACACCTCCCATCAGATAAAGTAACGGGAAAAAGAATTTGTCCTAGAGGAAAGACAGCCTCATTGCAGAACCCTGTTAATGGAAAATCAACTGGTTCCAAGCGTGTCTTATCCTCAGGATCTAGTTGTTTAAAGCACTGCTCATACATAATATCCATGGAACTACCCGGGTCAATAAACATATAGTCTGTTTGGTAGTGTCCAAAGATACCGGTGATAACTACTGGCCGGTCTTCTTGAGGACCTCCTGGAACGATAGGAAAAATGACTTGCTGTTCGCGCCAAGTGTTGTTTTGAAAATGTTGAAGGCTACGCTTGCGCGATGATCCACCTTGAATCATGGAAACGTGTTGTTCCATTTTCTTGTTGCTAGGCCCTTCCTTCTCGCGCGTAATCTGCTTAATCTCTTTGCGCACATTCTGGAGTAGATGTGTAAGCTTCCCGCTCTTTAATGCTTTTTCAATCTCCATGCGCAGACTGATGCAGTTATCGGTTGTGTGGCCTGTATCTCTATGATAGTCAGAACAAATTTGGGTCTTGCCCTTTTTTGTTTTTCATTGGTTGCGGCTGTTTAAACTGATAATTCTCAGTGCTGAGAACCTCAGCCGGAGATTTCGTTAAGGGAGTCCACTGACGTTCCCTATTCTCTTGCTTAATCGCTTTTTGAGCTGTTATCTTGTTGATTGTTGCTCGCGTATCAATTTGTGAATAAGGAGAATACGAATTCTGACTTGACTCTTTCCAATCTCTTATACTTGCGACTACCTCTACTCAGGTCTTGCGGACAGTTCTGAGGTAGAGGTGGCCTGTTAGAACTTAAGTTGCGCTCAGTCTGGGCGTAGACCTTGGCTACCGCCATGAGTTTATCCCAGTTTTTTGGAAGGCCAGTTCTACCGGACGACACTTTAATCATTTCGTCACACCTTACCGCATACTTGAACTTCGCGCGTATAAGGTCTTCATGGACATCTCCAATCTCCAACACCTCTTTATTATAACGCGTTATAAAATCTTCGAGCCTTTCATCGTCCCTCCGCCAGATGTTCATTACATCTGAGGAATCGCGCACGTATCACCGTTGCTGACTAAAGTGTGTAAGAAATTTTTCTTTTAAGTCATTCCAAGAGGAAAGTTTACCTGTCAGCAAATTATCAAACCAAAGGCGCGCAGCGCCAGTAAGAGTCTGTACAAATAGGTGACACCACATTGGCAATGTCCAGCACCCAAGTAACCCTGCACTGGTAAAGAGGCGCATGTGATCATCAGGATCGGTCAAACCGTTAAACTTTCCAACGTTGGATGGTAATTTCGCTCGCTCCAACGGAGCCAGTGCTATCTCTCTGGTAAACTTTGATTGTTCAGCTGCTTCGGTTGGGCGATATACCAAATTGTAATCATGCTCAGCTTCTGGATTGTATACTGCACGTACTTTTGGTCTGGTAAACTTTGATTGTTCAGCTACTTCTGGATTGTATACTAGCATGATTGCAGATATTCGATTGAAAATACTTGCACTATCCTCTTCCTCATAGGTTCTATCGAGCTCATCGTGTTGGGTGTCCCGTTTCTGCGAAGATCGCGGGCCCAAACGAGAGTGGACAGATGCGCGACGCTGAACGTTGTCTTCTTGCCTTCTATTACCAGAATGAACAGGATAATTCCTGGTTTTAGAATACATTTATGTTCCATCTTCAGGCATGCGCGAAAGGGAACGAGCATGATTTTAAGTATTATAACTCAAAACTCGAGGTGCCGGCGAAGCACGAACCCGAGGAGCGTTAACCGGAGCTTGAAAAGTTAGTTAACTGATCTTCCTTCTTCTTCTTGCTGCTTAGCGCAACGTTTGGTGGATACTTGCTTTGATATAAATATCTGTGCAAGGTTTGTGCATGAAGCATTATCAAACGAGAATGTTCAAGGTTAACTTTGGACCTTGCGTGAGCCCGTGCAAGGTAGTTAAATGAAGCATTATCAAACGAGAATGTTCAAGGTTAACTTTGAACCTTGCGCGAGCCCGCGCAACGTAGTTAAATGAAGCATTATCAAACGAGAATGTTCAAGGTTAACTTTGAACCTTGCGCGAGCCCGTGCAAGGTAGTTAAATGAAGCATTATCAAACGAGAATGTTCAAGGTTAACTTTGAACCTTGCGCGTGCCCGCGCAAGGTAGTTAAATGAAGCATTATCAAACGAGAATGTTCAAGGTTAACTTTGAACCTTGCGCGAGCCCGCGCAAGGTAGTTATATAATCCTTTCCTCTCTTGGATATTTGGCACAAGTTCTAATAAATCTTATTTTGGCAAAGAAGTCTGCGCGCAGTTTTCTTAGAAGTTATTAATGGGTATGGTTTCCTTAATTGGCGCAAAGTTTTTGGGACCATAACCCTTCAAAGACGGTCCCATCAACATACCACCAATGTGTCAAGCTTCCAAGTCCATGGGGAATAGTCAAGATAGAAAGTGATCAGCAGGAGGCGAAGAATTGCTACACTTCCTCAATGAAACCTGCTTCTAAGACTAGGGAAGCATAGCAATTAAAGCATCCTCCAAAAGACGTCATGGAGGCAAGAGAACATGACGTCAGGAAATACTCTTAGATCTTGAGGATCCTAAATCCAAGGTGTATATAGGGTCCAGGATCTAGGAGAGCATAGAGCAGGATCTAGTATCCTTCCTTAAACAAAGAAAATCTACCTTCGCCTGAAAGCAGGAAGATATGACAGGCATTTCGAAGGATATCATTACTCATAAGCTTGGTATTGACAGGTCTTTCAGGCCAATTCACCAAAAAAGAGGGAAGTTTGCACCTGAAAGAAATGCAATTATCCAAGAAGAGGTAGACAAGTTACTGAAGGCATGTATGGTATGATAAGAGAAGTCAAGTATCCAAGATGGTTAGCCAATGTGGTTGTTGTTCAAAAGAAAAATGGAAGTGGAGGGTATGTGTCGATTTTACTGATTTGAACAAGGCATGTCCCAAGGATCCTTTCCCTTTACCCCACATTGACTCTATGGTGGATGCTACGGCGAGTCATGAGCTGTTAACTTTTATGGATGCTTCATCTGGATTTCAGCAAATTCAGATAGAACCATCTGATCAAGAGGATACAACGTTCATGACACCCACTGGCATATATTGCTATATTGTTATGCCCTTTGGTTTAAGAAATGCAGGTGCTACATACCAAAGGCTGATGAATATGATGTTCAAAGAACAACTTGGACACACGATGGAGGTATACATAGATGATATGGTGGTCAAGTCTAAAAGAGCTGAGGATCACCTTAAGGATCTCGAATAAGCATTTTATATCCTTGACCAATACAATATGAAATTAAATCCTTCCAAATGCCATTTCGGAGTCAAAGCTGGAAAGTTCTTAGGATACATGGTGACCAAGAGAGGGATCGAAGCAAGTTCGGAGCAGATAAAGGCTATAATCAACATCAAGTCTCCTGCCAACGCTAAGGATGTGCAAAGATTGACAGGAAGAATCGCCGCCCTGAACAGATTCATTTCAAAATCCTCAGAAAGATGCAAGGATTTCTATGATATTATGAGGAAGAATAAGAAGTTCGAGTGGACGGAGAAGCATGAAGCTGCTCTACGGGCTCTCAAGAATTACCTATCCTCAGCACCGGCTTTAATGAAACCTGAAAATAGGGAACCATTATCCTTATACCTAGCTGTTTCAGGTAAAGCAGTAAGTGTGGTCCTTGTTAAGGATCATGAAGGCCAACAACATCCGGTATACTATGTAAGTAAAAGTTTACTTGATGCTGAGGGCAGGTATTCTCATTTAGAAAAACTTATTCTTGCTTTAATTATGGCTTCAACCAAACTAAGACATTATTTTGAAACTCATACTATTGTCGTTAAAACTAACTTTCCTATCAAGAATGTTCTCAGGAAACCAGAGATGTCTGGGAGAATGGCAAAATGGGCTGTTAAACTTAGTGCATATGACATTAAGTATGAGCCAATCCCAAGCTTTGGCTGACTTTGTGGCTGATTTCAGTAGTGATCTAGAAAGAGAAGCTGAATTGGAGGTACAACAACTTGAGGAGACCAAGGATCCTTGGACACTCTTCACAGATGGAGCCTCGAATGTCAAAGGAACTGGACTAGGCCTACTACTAAAATCGCCACAGGGGGACATTATACACCAATCAATAGCATGTGAATTCCAAACCACTAATAACGAGGCAGAGTATGAGGCCTTGATAGCAGGTTTGCAATTAGCTAAGCATATGAGGATCAGGTATCTTCAAGTGTTTGTGGATTCTCTATTAATTACTAATCATTATAATGGTTCTTATGCTGTTAAAGGTGAGAAACTAATCAAATATTTGGAGATAGTCAAGAAATTGGCAGATTCTTTTGCTTTTTTCAGCCTTACACAGGTACCTAGAGAAGAAAATGCAGAAGCAGATGCCCTGGCCAATCTAGGATCCTTACTAAAGATCCCAGAGGATGTAAAGATACCTATTATCCATGTCCTAACTCCTGCAATTGAGGAAGATGAAACAATGGAGATAGTGGGTAAGACTGCAATTCTATCCAGTGATGATCCAGAGTTGAATTCAGGATCCTGGATCCTTCCAATAATGAAGTATATTCAGCATGGGGAAATTCCGATTGGCGAGAATCTTAAAGCCTTTAAGATAAAGGTATCCCAATTCACTATAATTAATAACATGTTATATAAGAGATCTCTTGCAGGACCCTATCTATGATGCATTGAGAATCCTGAATCCAAGGAGTCTTAAAGGATTTTCATGAAGGAGACTGTGGAAACCACACTGGGGGCAGAGCACTATTTTCAAGGATCCTTAGGACAGTATACTATTGGCCTACAATGAAGAAAGATGTTGTGGACTATGCGAGGAAATGTGACGCTTGCCAAAGGCATAGTAACATTCTCCATCACCCGGCAGAACCTCTGCATCCTATACCCTCCTCTTGGCCATTTATGAGGTGGAGAATGGATATAGTAGGCAAGCTTCCCAAGGCACCAGGAGGAAAAGTGTTCATGCTAGCTATGACAGACTATTTCTCTAAGTGGATAGAAGCTGAAGCCTTTGCCCAAGTCAGGGAAAAGGAAGTTATATCCTTTATTAAAAGAAATATCATTACTAGATTTGGAATTCCTTCTGAGATTGTTTGTGATAACGGATCCCAGTTTATTGGGGGTCGTACTACTAACTTTTGTGACAGTTGGGGGATTAGGATGATTACATCAACACCAGTCCACCCACAAGCTAATGGCCAGGAAGAATCATCCAACAAGATCATCATCAACAACTTGAAGAAGAAGCTTAGATCCAAAAAGGGTAAATGGGCTGAGGAATTACCTTATGTCTTATGGGCAGATAGGACAACTTCCAAGAATGCAACGGGTCAGACTCCCTTCTCCTTTGCCTTTGAACTGAAGCAGTGATCCCTACAGAAATGGTAGTCCCTACGGCCAAGACAAGCATCTGTGATCCGAAGTAAATGTTGAGACTCTGGTTGAAGACCTGGATACCGTGGAAGAACTTAGAGACTTGGCGAGAATTAGGTCGGCTAGCTATCAATAAAGGATGGCTGGAGCTTACAACAAGAATGTCAGGGTCAGAAGATTTCAAGTAGGTGACTTGGTATTAAGGAAAGCATTCCAAATTACCCGAACCCTGCTGATGGCAAGTTAGCACCGAAATGGGAAGGCCCCTATCTAATTGAAGCTGAGGCAGGAAAGGGGGCATATCATTTATTAACTATGGATGGTGACCTTCTGCCAAGAGCCTGGAATGTTGTCCACCTAAAGAAGTACTTTATGTAAGGATCAAGGATCCTCATAGGATATATGATCTTCACTTCAGTAACATTTTACTAATGCTTTCATTTGTATTATACTTCTTATTATTTATTATAAAGTAAGGATGTTGAATTTTCAACATTCAACCTTATCAAGTTTTAAGTTTTGCAGAAGTTATTACAAAGGATCAAGAGGTTGGCCACCTCTCCAAGACTTTGGGCATGTCCCCAGTTTAAGGTATCCAATACCTTCTAAGGTTTAAAGGTTTTCACCTTTCACACGAATTGGGTTTTGACATCCCGCCAGTAGCGCACGTTATCCAAGTATAGTTCGAGGCAATGGGACCAGTACCCGCTTTAGGGGCTGACAATTTCATTGTTGTTGGCTATATGTAGGATCCTAAGTATAATGGTAGACGTACCATACATCCATTCCTAAGGTTTCTAACATTTTCACGTTAGCTAAGTTTTCGACATTTTCATGTCGCTTACGATTGGATAGATGCTAGTTTGGGCCATACTCCAGTTTACACCAGTTTATTTGGGCTTGTCCCCAGTTTATTTGGGCTTGTCCCCAATTTATTTAGGCTTGTCCCCAACTTGTTGGGCTTGCACCCAGTAACTAATAATTCTTTCATTTGATGTTTGGCTTAGCCCCAAGTTAAGTACTGCTACAGGTTTACAAAGTCTAACAGCTAAGGATCCTGAATCCTAAAGTCCTATCGATTGTTATGCTTTGGTTGACACAACTGTAAGTGATAAGGATATAGAATCCTAACTTGGATTCACTGGTACGATCCTTCATTTGCCTTTGGTTTATTTTTGGTTTATTTATGTTACCCTTCAACCTTTGACAACAGGGTGTGTGATCCTTGATCATATGATGCAAAGTCTTTAAGATAGAACTTGTTTTGACACATATTCGGTGTTGTTTTTAACAAATTATAAATTCCAAAATAATATAGGGAATTGACCAATAAGTATAGATGCAACGATATTCAAAACGTAAAATAAGTAGGTGACACCAAAGATAGCCAGAAGATTAAAGTTTTATTTATTTAAAACCCTTTAAGAGGTTGTCAAAATTGCCTACCCAAGCTTGTACCAGCAAAACGTGGCCCGTCCACTTGGGTTGGCAAAGGGTGTCCATACTAACGGGTCATACATTGCAGATTTTAAAAGTGCAGGAAATAAAAGGCGGGGGCATCAAGGGCTTCATCCTCCACAAACAGAAGGACCCATCTACCTTTGCTACCCCCTATTGTTCGAAGGATCAGTGATCCTTAACCCTAAATACTATTGTTTAGTTACAGACCATCATTGTTTGAAATCAAAATACTATCAAACAAAAACCAACAATCCTAAAAAATGGGCTTCGGCCACGTCTAGAATTATCCATCATCGCCCATTCATGCAACCTACTCCACCACTGCTTCATCACCTTCACCTCCTTCTCCCTTGCCACCAACCGCTGCCTCTGCCAGATCCATCACGCTGCTTGGCTCTGCCTCCAGGATGGGTGCCTGCTCAGGATTTTCTTCGTCACCCAGCTCGATCAATCTCTGCTTCCAAGCAGTCACATCCCACTCAGCCCTGTCAAAAAAAGTATTCATGGCCTCTTCAACCATTTTTATCCTATCTTTGAGGATAGACCTAATAGCAGAAACCTTCACCTCGTCAGCAGCCTCCAATCATTCTTTGTTAGCCCAGATCTGATCCACTAAGATCTCCTTCTCCAAGCGTTTGACCTCCTTTTCCAAGTTGGAGATCCTTTTGTCCTTGGCTGCAACAATCGTGCGGAGCTCGTCAACGTGCTCTTCAGCTTCAGCTAGGAGTTTTCCTTGTTGGTCAACTCGAGTTGGGCTATTTTCTGCATAAGACAAAATTTTCAGGATCAATGATCCCAAGGATTCAAGTGGAATTCAAGAAAAAGTGATCCTTACCTCAGCAATGAAGTCAGAAATTTGCTGCTTGATCTGGGAGGTATCCTCGGTTGGCTCGCTAGGTTTCTTCCTTTTGCTCCCGGATTTGGCTCTGGAAGGCATGGCCCTTGTTCCTGGCTTACTTTGGCCCGAGGCCAGTTCAGCCTTGATGGAGCGGGGGGAGATGATACTTTGAAGTTCCTCGAGATCAAACTTGGTGGTAGATTTGGATGTAGACTTGGCAGCACCTATGCAGATCAAACTCAGATAAGTATTTATAAGATATCTATTTTGTTGAATATTTCATATACTTGTATACAAATACTTACTTGACATCGTGACATAGGTAGAGGTATCTTCTTCTAAATCCTTGATCTTGGGGTAAAAGGTCCTCACAGATGAATCAAGTTTCCAAAAGGCAACAACCTTATTGGCGTGGCAGGTAAATCTCTCAAGGCAGCGTAGCTGGTCACTGCATGCACAAAAAACAAGATCAGTTATCCTTAGTATAACAAAAAGTAACGTATCCTAAATCCTACCCTTCAAGTTCCACCTTTTTGGGAAGAGACTCCATTGATACTCCCCCTGAGGAATGGAGTCTCTTCTCACAAAGAAGAACTGGTTTTTCCAGTTGGTGTCATTCTTGGTGATTTTGAGCAGTGGGGGTGAATTTTGGACTTGGATTTGAAAAGATATCGATAAGACCCATGAGTCACAAGACTGTACAAGTTGGGGAGTTCAGTGATACCAAAGCTTAGACCCTGGTTCTTGATCAACTGTTCTAGAGTATACAATACCCTCCACAGCATAGGCATGGCCTAGTTGTAGCACATGCCGGTCTGGAAAAAGAAGGTTTGAGTAAACACTGGGAAAGGATATGTATAGCCGATCAAGAATGGAGCGGCCGGAAAACAGATCCAGAAGTCTGATTCGCAATCACTTCTCAGTGATGAATCAAAGGGTCTGAAAACTGTTTCCTCCGGGAAACAGGGCCGTATTTGATCAATTTCGAGATTGGTAAAACGGCAAAGCTCTTCTGAAGGATTTTTCAGAAGATTTTGGCTCTTGGGAGTGTAATCTTGTGGTTGATCTTTGAGAGGGGAGGATCGGGTTACCATTTTTCCCATGGATTAAAACAATGGAAAAACATAGGATTGAATAGGGAGAGAAAGAGGATACCTGTTTGATGCTCTGGATATGCGTATAAAAAGGCAGAGATCAGGTTTAAATAAGAGATTTGATCTCTATCCTTATGCTATAAATAATGATGTTTGTTGCAGGTTATCAAATCAAGTGACGTCACATTGAGCAACGGATATATGCAAGTGGCAATAGCTAGTTTCTTTCTAACGGAAACATGACTAATTGTTAGGGCATTTAGTTAGTTATGTTTGGGGGAAATTGTTAGGGATAGAATTTTAATGTTTATGGATCATATATCCTTCTATATGTCTGGATCATGGATCCTCAAGACACAGTGCAGGAAGGCTAAGGATCATTGATCCTCATTATTGTTCTAATTAGCTAACAATTGTTTCCAATGTATTATGGCATGGTTTTGTAGGAGCTTTTCAAAGATGACCTACCAACCGAGAATCAAGGGGAATATGCCATTATTCCAGCACGTGCCAGGAGTTCGTGACCGTTGTTGGTGAACGTGGGATATTGCCGTAATTTTTGGATAGTTAGTTAAGGATAGTTTTTAACTGAATAAAAGGGATATTGAGCTTGAATAAGATAGGAATTCGAACACACACATCTACAACCTACACTGCTCTTTGAAACACACCAACTAGCAACATTGTCACAAGCTCAATAATTCCGAAGTTGTAATTGTTTTTGCTTAATACCAATTGGTGATCGGTATTTGCCATCACCCGAGGTTTTTTGTGCCGGAGATCACCTCTTGATCAAGGGCTTTTTCCTCGTACAAATCATTGTGTTCATTGTCATTTACTTCTTATTTTTTGTTCACACACTTGTTCATATAACCAAGCATCCAACCTCACATTCAAAGTTTGGTCACATTATCCTTAGTGTGATTTTTTTACCAAAACACTAAGTAATATTCTATACTCTCTAAAACTAAACTACTGACAGGCAAGTAAACCTATTAAAACTAGTAAAGCAGTAAGTCTGGATAACGAACCCATGAGACTCCTATTGAAAACTTGAACTAGACTCGATTACTTATCTACACTACTGATTTATTTGTTTTTATTATTTTAGGGGTGGGGGGTTCTACTAATCCTAATGCAATTAAGTAAATAAATACCTAAAGCAAAGTTAAACACGAACTCTAACTGCATATGAGATCAGATGATGATAATAACGCTACCTAGGTTAGAATCCTACACATGAATGACAAGTTTTCTATTGGTAATGGAACTATTTTGGAACTGGGATCTTGCTATGCTAAACATAAAGGGTGATCTAGAAGATCCTCGACCCTTCTCGAGTGTTACCTAATAGATTCCTAAAAGCTGTTAAAGCTACCAGTTCTGTTGATTCCCTCACGATAATCCCAACTTTAATGATGAAGTACCCTATAGATAATATACCTCACTGGACAAAGGTCTACACTAAGAAGTGCAAGGGGTAACTAATGAAATCCTTACAGACTCGATAAGCAAGGAATGGCAAGTAACACTCAAGATGAACACTCAAGATGAACCGACAACCTTTCACCTCACGGATATCAAGATTGGTTGAACACTTAGACCTACTCAATTCACAAATACCATTCCTATGGGTTAATACGTCTAACAAACCATTTAACAATTAAAAACACACAATAAACGATCTAGCATGCACTTCTAACTGAAAGACATTCCAAAAAGCACACGTGGAATGATAAGCATGCAATTAAACTAGTCTAAATACACATACATGTCAGATTAAAATAAACAAAGTCTTTACCTCAACAATAATCCACACATCAAGTTCCAAAAACCAAAAGTTTACAAATCAGACATATGTACTCATCGTCAACCTAGGTAATTCTAAAAATTTAGCCAATAATCATCTTAGAACAGCAAACATGTATCAATTCAAGTTCAACAAACATTCTAAAAATCAAAAGAATCAAAGAACTAGAAACCAAATGGTTAATACCCGAGGAATCTCGTTCGTAATGCTTGAAACAATGATCCAAGCCTTCTGTATCTTCAAGATCACCTCCTGCAACTCTCTAGTCATCCAAAAGTCAGATTATTTGTTGCAAAATTCATCATTGGGGTTATATGTAGTTAACTTAGGCAAAAATCCAAGTTTCCATGAAAATTGGCTCCTCGCATCGCGCGAGGGGTGTTAGATAATGTTGTCGCGTGAGTGCTAGGGCTGTTCACAAAGCTCGCGACTCGAAGCTTGCTTGGATGTAGCTCGTAAAAAGCTCGCCCGATGTAGCTCGATTTTAATGTGAGCCGAGCCAGCTCGCCTCGGTTAGAAAGTGAGTCTAGCGTAACGAGCCGGATTGGCTCGGTTTGGCTCGCATACCAGCTCGGCTCGGCTTAGCTTGGATTGTTTTGATTTTAATATATTTTATTTTTATATACGTCATAATATATCACAAAAACTGATTATTATTTACATGTGATTAGGAGTGTAATTTGATATCTATACCACATTCAAAGGTTGATTACAATGCTAATGAGCTTATATTGTATTTTTTTGAAATTAAGAACGTATTTTGGGTTGTAATGTATTAGGCTGAGCTTATTTTGGATATATTCTTTTGTATTACTGAATAATATTTTAGATTACTGAATTTTGAGAGCCATATATTAATTTTTCTTTTCAAAATTGATCCTAACCAATCCGAGCCAAGCTAGCTCGGTTTAAAACAAAGCCGAGCCCGAGCTTTGATTTACAGCTCGGTTTCAACTCCGAGCCAAGCCAGCTCGATTTATAATCGTGTTGAGCCCGAGTTTTGCCCTAGCTTGGCTCGGCTTGTAACAACTCGCCTTTTCATTGTTATATTTTTCCGTCTGTTTTGCTATATCTATCGTTGTAATCCAAGATTCAATAATAAAGGATGGTTTATGTTTACTAAATATATTTTGTCACAACTATATTAAATCTAAAATGCCTATTAAACGTAACGCTAACCCAACACAATCAAGTAACTATGTTACCTTAAGAGCCGAGTGTGTTGTTGTACAACAACCACTTGTGCCTTCAACATCGCTTAACACATCGCATCGCAAATGCAGTTATTTATGTTGCATTATGTTATTTATGTGTTATATGTGCTTTATGATTTATGGTTGTACTCGCTATCACAACGCTCTCACTCGCACGAATCGCTTAATCGCATTATCATATCATTTAAAACGCTTAACGCTTCGTTAAAATGCTTAACATAACTATCTAACACGAACCAAATCTCCAAACGAGCACCTAACGCGAAAATAACGAACAAGACTTAGCCACCAGGCCAAGTTTGGCTGAAGTAGGGAACCCCAACTTCGCCCGAACTTGTTCAGGCCACCAAAATGCCAAATAAACAGTAAGTTCGCTCGAACTTGCACCTTTCAAGCAGAACTGGTCAAGTTCGCCCGAACTTGTGCCAAGTTCCCTTGAAATGGTGACAAGTTCGACCGAACTTGGTCTCCACCAGCTTAATTTCTCCTCCACCTATAAATACCCAGCACCTTCATTCATGCTCCCCTTGCTGCAAGTTCGCCCCCAAAGCTCCCAAAACCGAAAACCTTTGATTTCCAAGTAAGAATCAACCCGTTTTATGCAAAACAACAATGTCTCTACTATGATTTTGCACAAGGATTACCTTCCTTTTCATCAAAACTCTTCTGTTTATGAAAATCTTCATCTTTTTCTACAAAACTTATTCTTTTCACTTAGATCTACAATAAATGAGTGTATTTGGGCTTCGCTTTGGCTTCACAGACTAGAAATCTTTATGATTTCGACTCACCAAGTGTTAGATCTGAGTATAACCTTTTAAAGTATTGACTTTTACACAAAATACGGACTAATGACGTATGTTTCGTTCACTATGAAGTGGAACGAGGCGTTGTCAAGCAAGATCTCAGAACCGGAATCACAAGGACAATTTCGTCACCTTGCACGAACTGGACTAACCCGTACGAACCATCAAGTTCGCCCGGATTAGCCCGAGTTCATGTAAAGTGGCTAAAACTCCCTCCAAAAGACCTTTCCAGCCTACATTTTGCTCAGTAGCTTAAGGTTGGAGGGATGGACACTCGATTTAGTCAGCAAACGACGTGAAAACGCACGATTTGGTGACCTAAACAGTCAAGTTCGCTCCAAAAGAGCAAGTTCGCTCGAAGTTGTCACCAGATTGGTGACCAGCTTCGCCTGAACTTGTCAAACTCTCAAGAAAATCAGTCAAGTTCGCCCGAACTTGTACATTTCTAAGGAAACCAGAAAAGTTCGCCCGAACTTGTACTAACTGTAAGGTTCCTGTCAAGTTCGACCGAACTTGTATATCCCAGAAAGTTTCAAACAAGTTCGCCCGAACTTGTGCCAAATCCAAGAAATTTGGTACAACTTCGCCCGAACTTGTCCACTGCTCCTTCATGTTTCACCGTTTCAGCACTTCGGAAGACTGATGCACTTTTGTTCGCGTTTAGAGGCTGAACCGGTGCTTCCTTCAATCCATATCAGATCCCATCTCTCTCTTAACGCACCGACTATGAGTATACTTGAACCCTTTTACGCTTAAACGCACTTTTGGGTGTCACGTATGTTCCTATATCAAACACATCACATAACTCAAAACGCTTATTCGCAACCAGCTTTTACATGATTATACGTGAATCGATGAATAGTATGTATTGCTTGGTTTGTATGCCACCCTTAACATGATAGCTTGCTAGAGGTTGACCCGCCACCCGGAGGCCCGGGGTTGTTAAGGCTCACACTTTTATTTCTCATTTATTTTCTCTTTAGGACGTGGACACTTGTTCGCGGGCCTTGCACTCGCAGTTTGTTGGATTCATGTATCAATGCAGTAGTATAATTCACATCTCTTATGTATGTTCATGATGTGTTTGCTAAACGCTTTCTATATCTACTATGTATGCAAACCTGTGTGCTCACCTTTACTTAAATTGTATTGACGTTTAAGGTTGATGACTTATGCTGCAATGGATTAGGATCATATCTTTAGAAACTCATGTAATAGAATTCTAGGGAAGATCGGATTGGATATATTTGAGAGATTGTTTGGTATTTGTAATAATTATTTGAGGATTTTATGTTTGATAGTTTGGGATATTGAACGTTTAAATATTATTGCTTAAATAGTTGTTATGGATTCTCTTGAGTATTCTGATTCGCCTAGTGCCGCGCCCCGATGTTTCCGCCATCGTTTGGGGTGTGACAGATTGGTATCAGAGCCATAACTATAGGGAAATTAGGTAGAATTGCCTTGTTCGACCTAGTCTATAGTCTAAGTACCCAAATTAGACCGCTCTTCGACTTAAATGCTTAAACTACTTGTCTTAAATGCTTACATGCCTTTCCTAAGGCTAACACAATGTACACGCTTCAAAACGCTCATATAACACAAACGAGTGATTGTGTCGGGATTAGGTGTGAAAACCAAGAACTCTCGATAAGATCACTCACTCCGCGTACTATTTACTGCACGAGATTCTTTCGTTCAGTTAGGAGTGATATCCCTATCTTAACGGTAATCTCCACCTCTACTTCAGTGGAACTCCCGACATGTTCGGTGAAAACCACAAACATGGAACGAAGTTGTTAAGTTAGGGGTGAAACCCGCACCTTAATAACTAATTCCACTCCTCGATTTTCAATCTCACCAAAGTCTCAACTATTTCGATGACTCGAGGCACGACGTAACTGGAAGGATAAATGTCGTTAACCGTAGTACGGCGAGAGCATTTGTCTATTAGGCCAAATCGTGTGCCCGAACTCAGAGACTTTTCTAATCACTTTGGGTAGTCGCTTTCTCAAAACCCAGGACTCTCCAAATTGTTTTAAGTCTGCAATCGCCGATTTTATGCACATCGAGTTTTATTATTAATTATGAGTTTAAATTTTGTGGATTTTACGCTTTATCGATTTCTCGTTTTATCGTTTTTCGCTTTACAGAAATACGCACAACTCGCACAACTCTCGTAATCTAAAACGCTAATTAATCACAAACCAAACTAAAACACTCAACTCTCTAACGCGGATGTCCTCATACGCGGTATTACACGCTTATTACGCTTATACCACTCGCATCTCACAGCGCGCTAGGCAAGTTTTAGTGAAGGTGAATACGTGCAGAATATGTGCTTACATGCTTATGTGCCTACGTGATTATGTACTTACGTGCTTATGTGCTTACTTGGATACGTGCTTACGTGTTTTATGCCTTATGTGATTAATAATAATAATAATAAGTATATGTTGTAAAACGCAAGCTTTTAAACAAAAAAAACCCATCAATCTTTGTCTTTAGATGGCATCCATGGGATCTCACACTCGCCGTACCACTCACGCAACAACGTGACAAGCGCATCGCCTTTCTCGTAGCCAAGGAAATGGCTAAGGTGATCCCGCAAATTGTCAGCGAAATTCAAGCGGTTAGCAGCAACTCCTCAGTCAACTCCAAGAACGATGCTCCGAAGTCTCGGTTCAGTTTTAAATAGTTCAAAGCATGTGGTCTTCTAAGTTTCACGGGTGAGATGGGCCAACCCAGATGTTCCACTAGTTCTACTCGATCGAAGTCACCTTCCGCCAAAGCGGATGTCCAGAAAATCTCCGCATCGTCAACGCCACTGGAGCCTTTCAGTCAAGGGCACCTGACTGGTGGACTGCCTAGCGCAACAGGCGCGGTAACGACGAAGCTTACTCTCTCGCATCGGAAGAACTTAAGGAACTCATGATCAAAGAGTTTTGCCCGCCGCAAATCCAGAAACTGGAAAATGAGTTTTGGGGTATCAAACAAATCGGTGGTGACAATGCTGGTCTCACCGCTCGCTTCAAGAAGCTCAGCCTCATCTACCCAGGTCAAGTGGATACTACCGAGAAAGCTATCAAGAAGTATCTTCACACTCACCCCAACTGTGTCGCCGACTTTGTTTAAGCTTCATGATCGACTACCATCGAAGAGACTTACCAATTCGCAGCCGAGATCAACGACAAATGAGTCCTGGTTAGAGCTTTCAAAGTCTCAACCAAGAATCTCAGCCAAGCTACTGTTGAGCCAAGCACCGATACTGCTCCATCTCAAGCCTCCAAGTCAAACCACCAGAACTGCAAGCGAAAGGGTAACAACAAGAACTACGCAGTAGTCCCAACACCGAACTCCCAGTCTCGCCAAGCTACTATTCCCAACGCACCAGCTGCTAAGGGTGCTTATACTGGACCTCATCCTCTGTGCTCCAAGTGCACATACCATCATGCGGTTGGAGGAAACTGCCGCTTTTGTGCCAATTGCAACATCTATGGGCACTTCACGGTGCACTGCCGCACTAGTCCACGTCAGCAAGCTCCTCCCGCTCTCGCAGCACTGCCAACTTCTCTCAATGCTGCTCCCGTTAACCAAGCACCGCCAGCACCAGCAGTTCGACACGTGCTTGCTACACTTGTGGTGACCCGAATCATTTCAGCAATGTCTGCCCAAACCGTGTTGTGAAACAAGAACCGCAGTAGCAACAGCTTCAGCAACAGCCACCACAACCGCCGCAGCAACAACAACCATTAGTTGTGCGTGGAAGGGCTTTCAACATCAATCACCACCAGGCTCAGAATGACAACAACGTTGTCAATGGTACGTTCCTCATTAATGGTATTTATACTTCTTGTTTATTTGATATTGGAGCCAATAACTATTTTGTATCGTTAGAATTCGAAAAACTTTTAAAATGTAAACGCGCTAATCTCCCAAGTACCTTCGACGTCGAAATAGCCACTGGAAGAACCGTTATCGTTAACTCTGTTCTACGTGATTGTACTCTTGAACTCAACAATCACAGTTTCCTGATAGACCTCATACCTATGCAATTAGGTAGTTTTGATGTCATAGTAGGCGTAGATTTTCTTCGGGAGAATCGTGCCGAAGTCGTTTGTTTCGATAAAATGATTCGTTTTCCTCTTCCAAACGGTGATTGACTGCATGTTTACGGCGAAACACCCTCAAAGAAGTTGATGCTTTTGTCATGTACCCAAGCGAACAAGTGTTTGCGCAAGCAGTGCATCGCTTTCCTAGCCCATATCATGAACCCAGAAAAGGAAAAGAAAACCTTGAAAGACGTAACCATTGTTTGTGATTTTCCTAAAGTCTTTCCTGACGATTTACCCGGTTTACCCCCTACTCGTGATGTCGAGTTTCGTATTGATCTAATCCCGGTGCTACACCTGTCGCTAAAGCTCCCTATCGCCTTGCACCATCCGAAATGCGCGAGCTATCTAGCCAACTTCAAGAGCTTCTTGATAAAGGCTTTACACGCCCGAGCACATCACCTTGGGTCGCACCCGTCCTTTTGGTGAAAAAGAAGGATGGATCGTTCCGAATGTGCATCGATTATCGTGAACTTAACAAACTCACAATAAAGAACCGCTACCCTCTTCCTTGAATCGATGATTTGTTTGATCAACTTCAAGGTGCTACTCGTTTTTCTAAGATTGATTTACGTTCCGGATACCACCAGCTACATGTTCATGAGCAAGACGTTCCAAAAAACGCCTATCGTACTCACTATGGCCATTTTGAATTCGTGGTCATGCCTTATGGTCTCACAAACGCACCTGCGGTCTTCATGGATTTGATGAACCATGTGTGCAAAGCCTTCTTGGATCGTTTCATCATTTTTTCATTGATGATATTCTCATTTACTCGAAGTCGAGAGTCGAACACGCGTGACACCTACGTTTAGTTCTCGAACTTCTCCAAGGAAACCGTCTCTACGACAAATTCTCCAAGTGTGAATTTTGGCTTAACGAAGTTCAATTTCTCGGTCATGTCATCAATAACCAAGGAATCCACGTCGATCCTGCCAAAATTGAAGCAGTAAAGAGTTGGAATACTCCGAAGAATCCGTCCAAAATCCGTTCTTTTCTCGGATTCGTGGGTTACTACTGCCGATTTATCGCCGACTTTTCGAAAATCATTGTTCCTCTTACCGCTTTAACTCATAAGGACAAGCCTTTCGTTTGGGATTCCAAACAAGAGGAAGCCTCTCAAACTCTCAAGCGTATGCTATGCAACGCTCCTGTACTCTCTCTACCCGACGGAAACGACGATTTCGTTGTTTATTGCGATGCCTCTAACTTAGGTCTTTGTTGCGTTCTCATGCAACGAGATAAAGTTATCGCGTATGCGTCTCGACAACTCATGATCCACAAGAAGAACTACACTACCCGCGATCTCAAACTGCATTAAAGATATGGCGACACTACCTTTACGGTACCAAGTGTACGGTCTTCACCGACCATAAGAGCTTACAGCATATCTTTAATAAAAAAGAACTGAACATGTGCCAATGCAGATGGGTTGAACTTCTCAACGACTATGATTGTGAGATACGCTACCATCCTGGCAAAGCAAACGTCGTAGCCGATGCTCTCAGCCGACGAAACTATGTGTATAGTGTTTATGACTCTCAAGCTTTGAATAATCTCGAAACTCTGATTCGCGCCGCCTAGTTTGCTTGTTTTAATGAGAATACCCTGCAAGAAGAAATGAAATGTGGAGCCGAAACCCAACTCGTAGCTAAACCTAATGGCATTTATTACTATCTCGATCGTATTTGGATTCTTAGCCGTGACAATCTTCGAGAGTTGCTAATGACCGAAGCCCATAATTCTCGATATTTCATTCACCTCGGTGCCGACAAGATGTACCAGGGACCTTCACCCCAGGTATTGGTGGCCGGGAATGAAAAAGGATATCGCTCTATACGTGTCCAAATGCTTAACTTGTGCGAAAGTTAAGGCCGAACACCAACGCCCCTCTGGCTTACTCGAACATCCCGACATCCCGGTGTGGAAATGGGAGAGTATAGCTATGGATTTTGTAACAAAACTCCCTCGTACCTCTTCTGGTCATGATAGCATTTGGGTTACCGTCGACGCCTTATGAAATCTGCTTATTTTATTTTCATACGAGAAGACTATAAGGTAGAGCGATTAGCACGAATCTATACCGACGAAGTCATTTGTCAACACGGGACGCCTCGTGACATCATCTCTGATCGCGACGGTCGCTTTACTTCACGTCTCTGGGAGACTTTCCAATCCGCACTCCGTACTAAGCTTAACCTTAGTACTGTGTTCCATCCTCAGACCGATAGTCAGACAGAGCGCACGATTCGCACCCTCGAAGACATGCTCCGGTCGTGTGTTATAGATTTCGGTGGTAATTGGGATACGCATTTACCTTTAATAGAATTTTTGTACAATAACAGTTATCATACTAGTAAGGCACTATACGGTAGAAAATGTCGATCGCCCATTGTATGGCATGAGTTGGAGACGTTCAGATCACCGGTCCCGAGTTAATACAAGAAACGACAGACAGAATCTTCCAAATCAGAGACAACCTTCTGAAAGCTCGAAGTCGTCAAAAGAGTTATGCCGATAAACGCCGCAAGCCCCTATAATTTGAAGTTGGAGATCACGTTCTCTTAAAGGTTTCACCTTGGAAAGGAGTGATCCGTTTCGGAAAGAAAGGGAAACTAGCGCCATGATACGTGGGTCCCTTTAAAATTCTGGAAAGAATTGGCAAAGTGGGCTATCGCCTCGAACTACCAGCAGAACTCAACAACGTACATCTGACTTTCCACGTCTCAAACCTCAAGAAATGCCTAGCTAAAGACAATCTTCATGTCCCACTTGAGGTATTGTCAAATAAACGAGACTCTTCACTTCGTTGAAAAGCCAGTAGAAATCATGGACCGAGAGACCAAGAAACTTCGACGCTCTCGCATTCCTATTGTAGAAGTCCGATGGGAAGGCAAACGCGGTGCCGAGTTCACTTGGGGAACTGGAAAGTGATATGAAAGCTAAATATCCACATATCTTTGTTATGGCCACTACTTAAATTTCGGGACGAAATTTCCTAAAGTAGGGGAGACTGTAACAACTCGCATTTTTGTTGTTATCTTTTTCCGTCTGTTTTGTTATATATCTATCGTTGTAATCCGAGATTCGATAATAAAGGATGGTTTATGTTTACTAAATATATTTTGTCACAACTATATTACATCTAAAACGCCTATTAAATGCAACGCTAACCCAACACAATCGAGTAACTATGTTACCTTAAGAGCCGAGTGTGTTGTTGTACAACAACCACTTGTGCCTTTGACATCGCTTATCATATCGCAAACGCAGTTATTTATGTTACATTATGTTATTTATGTGTTATGTGTGCTTTATGATTTATGATTGTACTCGCTATCGCAACGCTCTCACTCGCAAGAATCGCTTAATCGCATTATCTTATCATTTAAAACGCTTAACGCTTCGCTAAAACGCTTAACATAACTATCTAATACGAACCAAATCTCCAAACGAGCACCTAACGTGAAAATAACGAACAAGACTTAGCCACCAGGCCAAGTTCGGCCGAAGTAGGGCACTCCAACTTCGCCCGAACTTGTTCAGGCCACCAAAATGCCAAATAAACAGTAAGTTCGCTCGAACTTGCACCTTTCAAGCAGAACTGGTCAAGTTCGCCCGAACTTGTGACAAGTTCGCTTGAAATGGTGACAAGTTCGACCGAACTTGGTCTCCACTAGCTTAATTTCTCCTCCACCTATAAATACCCAGCACCTCCATTCATGCTCCCCTTGCTGCAAGTTCGCCCCCAAAGCTCCAAAACCGAAACCTTTGATTTCCAAGTAAGAATCAACCCGTTTTATGCAAAACAACAACGTCTCTACTATGATTTTGCACAAGGATTACCTTCCTTTTCATCAAAACTCTTCTGTTTATGAAAATCTTCATCTTTTTCTACAAAACTTATTCTTTTCACTTAGATCTACAATAAATGAGTGTATTTGGGCTTCGCTTTGGCTTCACAAACTAGAAATCTTTATGATTTCGACTCACCAAGTGTTAGATCTGAGTATAACCTTTTAAAGTATTTATTTTTACACAAAATACGGACTAATGACGTATGTTTCGTTCACTATGAAGTGGAACGAGGCGTTGTCAAGCAAGATCTCAGAATTGGAAGCACAAGGACGATGTCGTCACCTTGCACGAACTGGACTAACCCGTACGAACATCAAGTTCGCCCGGATTAGCCCGAGTTCCTGTAAAGTTGCTAAAACTCGCTCCAAAAGACCTTTCCAGCCTAGGTTTTGCTCAGTAGCTTAAGGTTGGAGGGATGGACACTCGATTTCATTAGCAAACGACGCGAAAACGCACGATTTTGGTGACTAAAACAGTCAAGTTCGCTCCAAAAGAGCAAGTTCGCTCGAAGTGACCAACTTCGCCCGAACTTGTCAAACTCTCAAGAAAATCAGTCAAGTTCGCCCGAACTTATACAGTTTCTAAGGAAACCAGACAAGTTCGCCCGAACGTACTAACTGTAAGGTTCCAGTCAAGTTCGCCCGAACTTGTACCTTTTTCTAAGAAAAGGTACCAAGTTCGTGCGAACTTGTATATCCCAGAAAGTTTCAGACAAGTTCGCCCGAACTTGTGCCAAATCTAAGAAATTTGGTACAACTTCGCCCCGACTTGTCCACTGCTCCTTCACGTTTCGACCGTTTCAGCAATTCAGAAGACTGATGCACTTCTGTTCGCGTTTACAGGCTGAACAGGCGCTTCCTTCAATCCATATCAGATCTCATCTCTCTCTTAACGCACCGACTGTGGGTATACTTGAACCCTTTTACGCTTAAACACACTTTTGGGTGTCACATATGTTCCTATATCAAAACACATCACACAATTCAAAACGCTTATTCGTAACCCGCCTTTACATGATTATACGTGAATCGATGAATAATATGTATTGCTTGGTTTGTATGTCACCCTTAACATGATAGCTTGCTAGAAGTTGACCCGCCACCCGGAGGGCCGGGGTTGTTAAGGCTCGCACTTTTATTTCTCATTTATTTTCTCTTTAGGACGTGGACACTTGTTCGCGTGCCTCGCACTCGCAGTTTGTTGGTTTACATGTATCAATGCAGTAGTATAATTCACATCTCTTACGTATGTTCATGCGGTGTTTGCTAAACGCTTTCTATATCTACTATGTATGCAAACTTGTATGCTCACCTATATTTAAATTGTATAGACGTTTATTTTAACATATGTGACAGGTTGATGACTTATGCTGCAATGGATTAGGATCTTATCTTTAGAAACTCATGTAATAGAAATTTAGGAAAGATCAGATTGGATATGTTTGAGAGATTGTTTGGTATTTGTAATAATTATTTGAGGATTTAATGTTGGGATATTGAACGTTTAAATATTATCGCTTAAATAGTTGTTATGGATTCTCTTGAGCAATCTGATTCGCCTAGTGTCGCGCCCCGATGTTTTCGCCATCGGTTGGGGTGTGACACGGCTCGTGAACAACCCTACGCGTGATGCCAGGACTCTTAGAAACGTGATGGCATTTTCAGTAATAACCAATAACTCTCCAAAGGAAAAATAGTCTTTTTGCTGTATTTTAGGGCCCTCGAGTCGCGCGAGGGATGGCTTAAACCTTGTCGCGTCACGCGACTGGGGTATTTTTCATCAAGTTTTAATTTCTCGATCTGATCACTTGTGATGTGCCCGGAAGCTCGGTTTTCTTCCTTTTTCTACCCATTTTCACATCTTTTTCCACCCGGACACCTACACAACACAAAAGGCTAATTACCATGCGAAATCTCAATCAAAATGACACAAAACTCTTCAAAAACTGTACAAACTTTACACTGGAAACAGATGTATTTTACAATACTTCATCGAGCACCACCTAATTCACTATATTTGGCATAAAAACTAAACAAACAAATCCAACCCATACTTACCAACCATCACATGACGGTGAATAATTTTACTAATCCTCATAGCTAACAAACTAGCACAAACTTTGATAACTGTAATTAATGTGTGATTTGAACACTCTATTTTGCAAGTTAACATGTGACGGTAGTATATGATGGAATCACGTGGGAGGTTGTGTTTGGCGGAGGTTTTAATATAGGAACTGCAAAGAAATGAATTAGGGTTGGAGATGGTGTACATGAGTTGGTGTGTGTAGAGGATTGAAGTTGCGGTGCAGGCGGATGTAATGAGTTGTGTGCTACACACTCAATCTTAATCTTTCTGAGGTGTGTACTATACAATCAACTTTGTTTTCCCAGGGGATTCTCCATTCAAGTCATATACCATCTTCTTTCAAAACCAAAAATCTTGAACAAAAATCACAACTTTATGCATCAAAACTAAAAATCTTGAACAAAACCACAACTTTAACAAAGACCAAATGGGTACCATCAAGCTCTTTCTTACTAGCACAATACTCATGTTACGGTCTCCATGGTGCGACAATAATAATAATAATAATAATAATAATAATAATAATAATAATAATAATAATAATAATAATAATAATAATAATAATAAAAATAATAATAATAATAATAATTTATAATAATAATGTAAAAGACAATAATACCTCTCTAACAATCAATGTAAAAAGAGTTGTTAAAATTATGCAACGTTGTAGACTTAGAACTTGAAATTAAAAAAACTAGAAGCTTAATTTGCAATCTGGTGATTTGATGTAAACAACAGAGATTAAAATCTGCTAATAAAACAAAACAAAATAAGACGAGTACATGACAACATGTAATTAGCGAATCACAAAGTGAATAATGAAAGGAAATGAGTTGCAAATTATTATTATTATTATTATTATTATTATTGTATAATAACTGATATACCCATTTTAACAACAAATTTTGGTGATTGATTTTTATATTATAAAATAATCAACCAGTAATAGGACTACATGTGTCCCAACTTCTTATATGTCGTTTGCGCCAAAGTATTTATGAGTAAAAATTTAATTAATAAGAAATCAAGTTCCGTGCAATGGTTTCTAATTTTAATTCTTTATATGAAAACAAACATATTGACAGTTACGTTATAGCCTAATGGTCAAGAGGAATTATCTCTTTTGAGGAGAGCAAAATTCAATCCTTTATGAAGAAAATCCCTCACTTATGGCATAGTGGTAGGAGATTTGGGTTTTCCAATTAAGACTTAAGTTGAAATCTCACTTGTGTCATATTGGTGTGGATATTGGGCAATGATGGTGACAAACCCACCGAGGGGGGTTCGATCTTGAGCCGCACCCTGGTTTTCATCCGGCTGTTACTTCAACGAGTCAACTCATGTGGAGACAGTATGGTTTTCGGGGGACGCCGTAAACAAGTCTGACCAACCCAACGCGGATCCAGTTAAAACAACGTATACTAAACAGATCTTGCTAGGGCCGCCGTTTAAATGGTGTGACATTAAATCACTCAAAAAGAAAGTCACCATTCAAAACAAAAGTATTTATGAGAAAAAAAATAGCCATTAAAAAAAAATGAAAACAAACATATAAGAATCAAAATTACTTAAGAGTCGCAAAAAATGAAAACAAACATATAAGAATCAAAATTACTTAAGAGTCGCATAGGTGCATAGGGTAGTTAGATTCTTGTGCCACGTAAGCCTAAATTTTCTCCCATGTATACCGGAAAAATCTGTATGTGACCAATCTGATAAAGAAATTAAGACCATTTTTTTCTGTTTGTTTCAAACCGTAAATGACTAATATACCCGTTTTACCAACAAAATTAGTGTTTGATTATCAATCTGGATAGAATTTAACCAGTAATAAAACTAAATGTGTCCTACATTTCAGAGATTGCTTGCGCCAAAATATAACTAAAAAGGTAAATAAAATACAAAACCAAGGTCACCACAATAGTTTGGGTATCTTAAAAAATGAAGAATCAAAACCAAAAATACTTAAAACTTATGTTTTAATCTTTATAATAGTTAATCTTAATCCTTTTCTAATAGCAGTGAATAAGCATATTGTCCAACCAAAATTCCAACGGAGCTGGAAGGCAAAAACTTCGTCTACACCAGTTAAAAAGGACTATGAAAAAGAAAAAAATAACAATAATTTACAAAATGACTGCAATAAGAGAAGGAAACATGCATTAATCAACCTAAACGAGCTTAGACTTTTCGCTTTCATTAAACAACCAAAACCAAAATTCCAACGGGAAGGTGGAAGGCAAAAACTTCGTCTACACCAGTTAAAAAGTATTATGAAAAAGAAAAAAAATAACAACAATTTACAAAACGTCTGCAATAAGAGAAAGAAACATGCATTAATCAACCTAAACGAGCTCATACTTTTCGCTTTCGTCAAACAACCAAAAAAATGTTTGAATCTTAATAATGTCTTCCACAATTTTCACTCCTGAAGACCAAGCTTAAAAAAAAAAGAAGAAAAGAAAAACAAAACACTTTTTCAAGAATTTATAGCGTCAAATAGGTGCATAAAAGTTAAACTCTGGTGTCACGTAAGCGTAATCTTTCTCCCGTGTATAACCAGTGTCGAAGCTTGAGATTTTTGACCGGGAAGTCGAAAACGTATATACCAAAAAATTCTATAAAATGGGGGTCGAAAACGTATATACTAAAAAATTTCTATACAAAAACTACATACTCTTCACTATTGAACAAAAAGTTCAGGAGATTAGCCGCCCCTCCCGCCCCCACTATGCTGCTCCCCTGTGTATAACAGAAACATAAGTTAGTTACTGATTCGATAAAAAATAAGTAAAAAATTAAAGACCAATTCGGTCATTTTGAGTATTCACTTTTCATATGTGTTTGTATGCATAAACATTATCAATCAATTTGTTAAACTGAATTTAAAAGGAAAAACACACACACTTAGCTCTAATTTATTTACTTTCACAATGATATAAACAAAAAAGAAATTAACCGATTAAAAAACTAAATAATAAAATGAAGGAAATATTACTTACGATCGCAAATTTGAAAAAACATGACAACTGTACTGTAACTCCCCCATGAACCATGCTATATATACATACAGCTATACGTAAAACCCTCTTTCATTCAAGAATCATTCCAATTTCTTGAAATCAAGATCATTTCATTTCACCATTGTAATCCATCAAAGCAAAACCAAAGATTGAAGAACTTTCAATCGTGTTCTTGAGTTCAGAATTTCCAAACTGAAGGTGAGTTTCAAGTTTTCAACCGTTTGTAAATTGCAGTTAATGTGTTCGATCTTATGCCCCACAGAACCTTTCTTCTGTTAATTTCGATTCATTTTCAGTTTTGTTAATCTAATCATGGGTTGTTTCTTGTTGTTCAGTTGTTGTTTTGCAGATTGTCTATATCTGCTTTCAGTTAGTTTGAAATCAAGAGAGATTTGAGTTGAAACTCTAGGGTTTTCACAAGATGAAAAAACTTTTTGGTTGTGGGAATAAACTTTTTGGTTGTGGGAAGAAACCAGCTGTGCAAGGTGATGATGATACTTTAGAGGTCAAAAGGGGCGTCCGGGTGCGCGTGTCGAGGGATTGTGGTGGACTAGAGACGAGGGTGTGTTTTCGATCGCGATGATTCAGGCAAATGCTGTGTTGGAGGATCAGTGTCATGTCGAATCTGGGAGTTTGAACATGGATGAGAATGGCCCTCGAGGAATGTTCGTTGGAGTGTATGATGGTCATGCTGGTCCTGAAGCCGCATGGTTTATTAAAGATCGTTTGTTTGAGAATCTGAAAAGTAAGTTAGTTGTTACCTCTTCATATATGAACTTTAATCTCTGATCATTTGTTATTGTGTTTGTTGATATTTGCATTCATGCTCCTGAAAATGATATGATTGTGGATTACTCTATGTTAGACTATAAGGTTTTCTTGGATATTTGTGACATCTAATCAGACATATAGTGTTGTTATATGCACATAATGTAATGTTTAAAATGTCATCAAAGAATGAAAAGATAAAGGGATAATGTGGAATGTAATCAGAGCACTGTTTAAATCGATCTTGAAAGCGTATTTTCATTTAAAGAAGTGGGAAACTCGGTGGGTTGGGTAACGGGTCAAAACGTGTAAGACAACACTTCCAAATTTGTAAAAGATTTAGTGAACATTCAGTGTGTAAAATTTGATCTATGATGTACTTGATTTGAATAAAACGATGTAGGAAGTTTGTTGCCCGTTTACCTTTTATCTCGATGTAATTATTAATGAGTTTTATTACAAAATAAAAAAAATATGTAGGAAGTTTGGTGCATTACATGTTGCCCGACTTTCAACCTGTATCACTTCCTTTTTAGCGTTTGTTATCTTACCCGTTTGACCCATTAGAGATAAGACATAATAGAATCGACCCATTCATTAGTAAATTAACATCTCTACTTGAAATCCATGTGTAAGCCATGTTAATTTGATATTCCTGAAAATTGAAACATTTGGTTGGATGGATATATAATGTTATGCACATAATTTATTCAAAAACGATACTGCAAAGAAGGAAAATTACAATAACTAAATTCAAAAACGATACTTATCTATATTAATTCATAAGTGAATTGCCATCTCTACTTTAAGTCCATGTGTAAGCCATGTTAACTTGATATTCCTGATCATTTTGGTCAAATGCAGTAATTATTTACAATATTAACAAACATATTTATTGATGATGCAGCATGCGCATCAGAAACTGGAGTAATGTCAGAGGATATTATACGCCAAGCGTTTTTGAAAACCGACGAAGAATTTCTGGTGTCAGTCGAAAGAGAATGGCAAGCTAATCCAAAAATAGCCTCAGTTGGCTCTTGTTGTTTGGCTGGAGTCGTATGCAATGGAATGTTGTACGTTGCAAATGCTGGAGACTCAAGGGCAGTACTAGGGAAACAAGTTGTTAAAACTGAAAAAGCATTTATGCCTGTCCGACTTTCACAGGATCACAATGCAAACGACGGATCTGTTAGGCAGGATCTAATAGCATCGTTTCCAAACGATCCTAACATCGTCGTTTTTAAGCAGAATATATGGCGTGTGAGGGGTCTTATCCAGGTATATTGCGCTATATAGCAAACTTAGTCCTAGATTTTTACTTTTGACATAATGATTTGTAAACAAAGTTTCACAATATTGCAGATTACTAGGTCTATTGGTGATGCATATCTGAAGCGGTTCGATTTCAATAAACCCCCGTTACCGACAAAGTTTATACAGTCTGAACCGTTCACTAAACCGATATTGAGAGAGGAACCAACCATAATGGTGACGAAGCTCGTCCTGAAGATCAGTTTGTTATATTTGCTTCTGATGGTTTATGGGATCATCTTACTGATCAACAGGCGATTGATCTTGTTAAAAGTTCTCCACGCAATGTAAGACTGGTATTTATTTTTTCCCATGTTAAAAAAAAATCAATATACAGACGTATTGAGGAGAAACATGATTTTAACATTCTAATAAAATATTGCAGGGAATTGCAAGAGTTCTTGTGAGAGCTGCACTTGCTGAAGCAGCAAGGAAGCAAGGAATGAGCTCCTCTCATTTGGAAACAATAGAGAAAGGGGCGAGAAGACGTATTCATGACGATATCACAGTCATTGTTCTGTTTCTTGACTGTGATTCGGCATCCCACACTTCTTCTGCTGGGCCAAGTTCTTCGGGTGGGCAAAGTTCTTCTGGTGGGCCTGTGACGCTATCTGTCAAGAGTCCGATTACCTTTTAGTTCCTGAATGGTTGTGGTTAAAAGAGCGCTGATGATTATGCCAAGAAGATTCTGTGTAGATGTTCTAATGATTGGCATATGAAGCTAACTTGTAGTTTTGTCAAAACTTCACTTGTAAGTAAAGAGGCCATATCATCACTTTACTAGACTACTTTGTGTTTCTATACATATTAATATAGTTGTTTTGTATGTCACAAACAGGATAGTCTGTCACTCTTAATGGTTAGAACTAGGTTGTTTTACTCGTATGATATGATGAGGCTACTGGTATAACATCCTAATTCCCAAAGTACACAAAACTTGATAAAACAAAAGTAAACAAGGTGGTTTCAGCATTTGCAACTTACAACAATCAATTGCATATACGACTGTCCAACCAAAGCAAGACCTGAACGAGGCTACTTTTGGATTATTTTACCATTTACTTCCAACCAACATTAATTCTATATGTTGAAGAATCCTTTCTGTATTGAAACTTATCGAACGTATCACAGAAGAATGGAGTCATGTTTACGTGAAACTCCAAGGTTTATGAATGAAAAAAAAAACATATCAAAAGCATCCTAGAAGATTATGCTATGATTTGGTGGTATATATAAGGATAGTTAGGATTATATACACTCAATCATAACAATATAACATATTTGTTGGATATTTGAATTCAAATGTTGACACTAGTTTTAATTTAAGCCCTAAATTATCTCTTTTACTATAACAATATAACATATTTGTTGGATATATATTAGATAAATATATATATATATATATATATATATATATACTAGATTATGGCCTCGTGTGTTACACGAGTTGATTAATGAAAACAGTATAATTTATTATTTGTAAATACTTATTATTTCTAATCTTATTTCTAATCTACTCTTGATAGTTTTGAATGAACATACATGATTAATTCATAGGTTTTCACTAATAACACTCAATTTCATGGGATAAACTTCTAATTATATTAAATTTCATGGGACAAACCTCCTAAAATTACCAAATAAAAAACAAAGTCATCAAAATTCACACCAACAAAACTTGAGAAAAGTTGAATTAAATAAACATGTAACTACTTTAATTCTTTTTACTCAACTTTACTACTTTGTGTGTGTTACTTATTGAAAAAAATAGTCACAGTATCAATACATGCATCTCAGATATTAATAGTATTATTACTAATTACTAATTTAAAAAATAGAGTGTCACGTTACATTAATTGAAATCCTGGATTTTAAATTAAATTAGATTAAAGTTAGAATTAATTTCAAAAACTTTTGTTTAATATTAAATTCGTTCAAGTTTTGTTTTAAAATTCTGTATAGATATTAAAAACTTCTTTATGTTTCTATTAAAGTTTTGTTTTAATATTTGTATAAGTATTAAAGACTTCTTATATTCCTAATCAGTTAGTCATTTTGGCCCCATAAATTCATAATGGAAAACAATAGATGTATAACAGAATTATACACAAAGATAAGATAAATTTAAATAAATAACAAAAGGGTAATAGATAAAAAGATAATATTTATGCAATTAAAATAATACGCAGGGGCATTATCTCTAAATTCTTTGATAATTTTTATTTGAATTTTATTAACAAATATTATCTATACCTATTTATTTAGGCGAGAAAAGACAATTGAGATCATCTTACATAGCGTCATGTGACCACAAAACTGATTTACTTTATTATATATAGTATATATATATATATTATCTTTTTATGTATGTTTATTAAATTTATCAATTATAATGGATTAACTGCTTACATTTATTTTATAGTTTCTGTATCATATTAACTAAATAATAGTTTTACCTATATTAATGACCTAAGTAGCACTGGAATGGGTACGGGATCGGGGTATGAGGACGATACGGGAACGAGGAACGGTAAAACTCAAAATTCCAAGATACGGGTACGGCAATAAAAATATAAAAAAATAAAAATATATTAAACAAATTCCAAAAAATACTACATCTTCCAAAGGTAATTAATTATCAATAATCATTGGAAATGTTTAGGAAACGTCCCGACGAGTACCCATGGTGTTTCTGCCCTCGACAAGTACCCGAGACGGGTACGACCACATAAATGGAGTCCCCGTGCTACTAGTTAATGACATTTTAATAACTATAATTACTTTTTTTTTCTTATACGATGATTACTGTCATTAAATAACGAAATGTTAAATTCATTAATAGACTTTTCAATTTTCTTTCTAAGCATAATAAACTTTTCAATTTTCTTTCTAAGAAATTAAAATCGATTAGGATTTAGAGAATTAGAATAAAATTTTCAATTTTTCCTAACAAATTAAAATCAATTAAACTCTAGAGAATTAGAAAACTTAAGGAGAGAGATATTTTAATTTAATTAACTAGAAAAGTAATTATATATAGAGTAAAACTCATTTAATTAATATCTATAAATATAAAAAATTATAATAAATCAAAACCATCTTAAGACACATGTCAATCATTTAAGCTATTAATTGTCACGTGGCATTATTATAACCATTATTATTTTGTTTTAGGAGATAAACACAGGGCTTTTGTTTCACTTATTTTTGTCACAAATTTCAAAGAAATCAGACTTTCTTTTTTGTGCAGACTATTTCTTTTTAAAGAAATTATTTGTAGAAAATATTATGGATTTGTCCTCTTTTTAAAGTATATCCACTTTCCTTTGTTATCTTTATAATATAATAGTATTTTCTTCATCAAATATTATTTGCAGAAGACTGCATATGATTAGTTATTTTACACCGATTTTTAACTAGGTATTTGTTGATCCGTTAAATTTTTTGATATTTAATTACTTTAACATTTCCAATGAAAACTCCGATGCTATTTTAAAGATTCAGTTTTATCCTTTGATTTTTGACATATAATAATATTCTTTACATTCAATATATATTTGTCAAAAGTTTATTCAAGATTATATAAATTTATTTTTTTATCAAACTTTCTATAATGAATCTTAATCAATTAACGATTGCATATGTATTTTTTGTATTAATTAATTAAAAATGTTTTTTTTTATTATTTTGATGTATCATTGAAATTTTAGTTACATCCCTTTTTAAGATTAATCAATTCATTTTTATGTTTATGAGATTTTTTACTTTAGTTTCGAGATTGTGTTCTCCTTTATATAAAGTTCGTTCTGTAACTAAATTGTAAATGCAATTTCATTATAACTGTTGTTTTTTTTTCCTTTTTGAAGTTGTCATTCTTAAAACACTCAATAAAATACAATGATCTTTTAAAAAAATTTGTAATTGGAACTGAAATTATAACTGACTTTTAAATATTATAATATATATTTAACGCATTCAAGTTATACAATAATTAAAGTTTTTAATTATGTTCAAGAATGATAATAGTTTAAATTTTCTTCTTTTTTTGTTTAAATAAATTAATATAATAATTATTACCTTTTGTGTATTGTTATTATTATTTTTTTAATGAAATCTTAAATAATAACTGCAAATCATTTCTATTTAAAATGTTTGCATAACTTATACATAAATAACAGCTTAATGTTTAGTCAATGATTATTAATAAAAGTCAAACATAATCACAATTAAAGGTTGGTTTGTACTTAAAAGAATCAATTTTTTTCTCATGAGCAGTGATACTATAAAGAATAAAAGAATATACAAAGTTTAGTTATTATGAAAAATCTTACAAATAAGACGATAAATGTTAGGTACAAAGAAATATTTAGAGATTTATAGATTGCTTATATGTTTATTACTTATATATTGTCATTACCAATGACGTTGGTGATTAATGGGCAGAGGTAAAAACATTTAGGAACACTTAGATTTGAAGGTTTTAGGTTCAAAACTTCAAATCTCATATACAACGGAAATAAAGAACAAAAAAACTTGTATTTGTAATTTAATCTTTTCCATATTTAATGCATCATTTTGTATTATGATAAAATGAATAATACTATATATTAAATATAGTAAAATATTTATATAAAACGACATGTGATTTTTTTTTGTATTTATTTGTTAATGAGAAGCCACTTCGTGTTAAAGGGTGGGGTATTAATGTATGTTAATAGTCATAACACGGGAACCAATTGTGAGTATACTAGAATCTATATCAGTTTGTAATTTATTAAATTAATTGATTATAAAAAGTATTATCTTTATACCGCCCGTGTAACACACGGGATCTTAAACTAGTAACGGTATAAACAGATTTGTTTTAAACTTACTTGATGAGTTTAAAATATAGGTTTCGGTTTAAAAAGAAATATTATACTTTTTTTAAATTATCAAATTAATTTTTCTAATATCAAACAAGCATACGGTCATATTTTTGTTAAATACCTTCATTTTAAATAATAGTAATAATAATAAGAGTTAATTACACAGATGGTCCATGTGGTTTATAGCTAATTTCGCCTTTGGGTACTACCTTTTTTCTTAACAGGTTCAGGTCTAATGGTTTCAATTTTGTAACACATTTGGGGTACTAACACCAAATAATGACTAAAATGTCCTTCCATGCTTTATAGTAAGATTATTTTAAATGTAAAATTATTTTTTGTATATAATAAAAAATTAAATCAATTTTACATAAAATTTTAAATGAAAATTATTTTTGTATATAACAATTTAATTAGTTAATTACATGTAATAGGTGAAAATTATTTTTAAATGAAAATTATTTTTGTATGAAAATTATTTTTGTAATTTAGTTTTAATAAAAGAAAAAATGATAATGTAACATTTTAATATAAATGTTTCAACTTATTTGTGTCAACCCGATCCATTTTTTATTTTAAATAAAAATGAAGTTCTAAATAATTAAACTGTGTAATACGTGGTTTAAAAAAACTAAAATGAAAACTCAACGTATAGTTCAGTTAGAAGAAGACAAACATAAGCAACGTTGATTTGAAATCTTTTATAATAATCGACACATTTGAAATATTTAATGGATAACATTCAAAATTCTAAGATAAGAGCATGCTAAAACTTAAATAAATATTTTAGAGAAAATTAATATAGTTAAATTTTAAATATGTAAAACTAGTATGGCTAAATTTAATATATTTAGAAATGTTATTTTTTAATATTTAAAACTCAAGAATTCTTATAGATATTAGAAGCTTCATAGTCGATTTATTTTCGTTAATTAAGATTGATTGACAAGTCGAATAAAAATGGACCGGGTTGACACAAATAATTTGAAACAATTACATTAAAATATTTTTGTTTTTTATTAAAACTATATTACAAAAATAAATTTCATTTAAAAATAATTTTCACGTATTACATCTAATTAACTAACTAAATTGTTATATACAAAAATAATTTTCATTTAAATTTTTTTATTAATTTAATATTTTTTGGTAAAATTGATTTAAATTTTTTTCTTATATACAAAAATAGTTTTACATTTAAAATAATCTTAATATAAAGCATGGAAGGACATTTTAGTCATTATTTGGTGTTAGTCCCAAAATGTGTAACAAAACAGAAACCATTAGACCTGAACCTGTTACAAAAAAAGTTAGTACCCAAAGATGAAATTAGCTATAAACCACAGGGTCCATCTATGTAATTAACTCTAATAATAATAATTTTAATTTACATGGGCTGCATAAATGTAATTTTTCTATCTTTTTTATTTATACTAATAAGTTAAAAAAAATTTTTTTGACACTTGTCAATCTCTATTTCCTTCTTATCTCATTTCTCAATTTCTTTTTCCTAATAAATAATAGTTTAACTATATATAATTTAGATAAGGATGATAATTTTTTTTTATCAAACTTTGAATTAATAATCTCATTGTCTTGTTTTTCTATTTATTTTTCCTATTAAAAATAGTTTAATTAAATATAATTTAGATAAGGATACTGAACTTTTGTTATTAAACTTTGAATTAATAATAATATATAATTTATATTTTAAGTTTTCTTTTTTTTTCTTTGTAGACCAAGCAAATATATAAATTTTTATTGTTATTTAAATTAGATTTAGTTAAGTTAATTTTTAAATTTTATTATTATTATTATATTATTATTTAATATTAATAGGATCCAAAAATAAGAAAACTATATTATAATTTAGATAAGGATTTTAACTTTTTTTTAATCAAACTTTGAATTAATAATAATATATAACTTGTATTTTCTCTATTTTCGTAGAAGATAGATAAAGTTTTCTTTTCTTTTTCCTTTGTAGAAACAATCAAATATATATTTTTTTATTCTCATTTAAATTAGATTTAGTTAAATTATTTTTTAAATACTATGATTATTTAATATTTAATAGGATAAAAATAAGAAAATTATATTAAATCACAAACTTTATGCATCTCTCTTATTTATTTATTTATTTATTATTTCTTATATTTTTTCTGATTATTAATAATCATCTAACATTCAATGGTTCCACCACGTTTAATATACATGTTCCTAACCTAATAACAAATAAAAAAATAAATAAAAACTTTAATAAGTAAATATTATATCGAATTTATCATTTAAATACATATCTTAACGACCGTATGTGTTAATCAATTACATATTATATATATATATATATATAACTCATGCAATATACAAAGAATTTTAAAGATATAACTATATTGCTTATTATATAAAATTTAATTATGCAACCCGTGTCAAACACAAGGTTCTAACCTAGTATAATAATATGCATAAATATATGTATCAAGAGCTAATACGATATTATCCGTGTAAAACACAATATTCTAACCTAGTATAATAATTGCATCAATATAATACGATATTATATTAGAGACTACTCATTGATTTATTTGTTTTCTATCAACATATAAATACTCAACCTACTATGGGCTTAAAATTCCATACGACTTAGATTCAGAAAAGCAAAATATAAAGTTACAATACTTAAATGTTGAACAATTAGTTTAACAGTTTTTTCAACATACACAAAAATTAAAACTTGGAAGTTTTATAATAATATAATCTCCGAATCTAACAAAATAAATATTTATTCTTATCTAATTTTCTTTAAAATTATTATTATTTAATATTTTTTGTTTATAATTATTATTATTATTATTATTTAGTATGATTATAATAAAAAAATGTTTATATTCTTATCTAATTTTTTATTTAAAATTATTAGTATTATTATTTAATATGATTATAACAAAAACAAACGTTTATCCTTATTTAATATTTTGTTTAAAATTATTATTATTTTTATTTAATATAAGAGATTAATAGGAAAATAAGGTGAGAAAGCACCAGGAAATGACAAGTGTCCAAATTTTTTTTTCATTTATTAGTATAGGAAGATTTTGCATTGTTAATATTACAAATGATAAGGTTTTATTAAAACAACGATGACTATATTTTAATTTAATAAATATGGGGTTATGACCCGTGTATTACACGGGTTGAATAAATAAAATATTAAATAGTTAATAAAGAACATTGAACAATTATAAAGCTATATTTTTGATACACTTTTCAGATGTCCGAACACAATTGTGTGTCATGTATGATCAAACATGTGATGTTTGCTAAGCTTGTAAACATGAAGTCATTTGATCTATCGATTAGAGAAAGAGAAACTGTATCATTAACTTTATCATAAGTTTCAGGGATTACATGAAGATACATGTACCAGCCAAATTTAATTTAAATAAAAGTTGTCATATTTATTAATTCTATTTTTTTTGAAATGTCCATATTAGGTACCTAGCATTTAGATAAACTTATAGCTACAAAATAATTTTTTAAGTTAATGGATTGTATAAATTTTTGATAATTGATGTAAGTTGTATCGTAAAACGATGGTTGTTCTATTTTTAGATAATTTTTTTTATGATAAATGTTGTTATTGTTTTACTTGTTTTTTAGATATATTTAATAAATGGTTTGTTAAATTAAAAAAAATGTGTTAAGATGTCCATGAGTCTATGTTCCTATTTTTGTTTTTGGCGACAAATAAGTATAGTAATATGTATAAAGTATAAAGTATAAAATATAAAGTACTAGAAAGAGCACCCGCCGTGTTGCGTCGGGGCAGGGCCGGTCCTGAGGATCCAAGTACCCTGTACGAGCCGAAAAATAGCCCATTGATCCTAACGAATTCTTTAAGCTGTTTTTTTAAACGACGATTATTGTTATAGCGATAAACATAACAAAAATCATAGTATTATAATGACATCTCATAGAATGTATGTTGTATTTGCAGCGTATGTTAAATACTTTATGAATCTAAGTTTGTCAAAACGAAAACCTTCTTGATTTTGAATAATGTTTATATATATATGTATATATATATATATATATATATATATATATACTACACAGAATGGTAAGATTTACCAAAGAATTAAGAAAATAAGGATGATTTTTGTAGTGAGAAAAAAAATATTTGTGTTCTTGGAGTACAATATTACTAAATAAACAACTTGTTAAAAAGAAAAAAATCAAATCGATTTTTATGGTGAAAAATGTTTAATGTAAATTTTATTGTTCAAACTGGGATTGGAACTAAGGGCCCATTAATTGTAGTAGTAAATGCTATACTAATGGACCAATATCAAGCTGTTTTTTTAAATAAATGATGCTTACCAATTGCTACCGGAAGAACTAAAAAAAAATATAATAATAAAATAGAGAGCCCCAAGATTCGAATCTGGTACCAAGACTTTAAAAGGTGACATACCACTACACTATGACGGCCATTATTTAGTTATTCAATATATATATATATATATATATATATATATATATATATATAGGCCCTCGAGGAAACCGGGCCTCGGCCGGGGGTGCGGCTCACCCACCCTCAGGGCCGGCCTTGCGTCGGGGTTCAATTTCATATCAGACGTTTGAATAACCCAGCTTTAGAAAGTAAAATATATCAACTACCTCATAGAAATTCAGGTTGATAAAAAAAAATACAATAGAATGCACGGATCAATACCCAACACAACTCAACCCACTCCTACAAAAGGACATTTTTCAATCCAAAATTGTTTTCATACGACCAACCAATTCTTGATAAAAGTGAAGGTTGTAATTGAAAAAAGAAGCTCAGCCAATCGCCGAAGACGCGGCGGGGCTCTGTTTAATCCTCTATCTCGCCTTTCTCTCTCTAGCATGTCTCGCTCTAACCTGAAAAACAAAATGTCTTGCAATCTCTCTCTTGTTTTGTGATAAGAAGATCAAACGTATGATGAATAGGTGGAAAGTAACCGACCCATCGTCATCATCATACTGTAAATCCCACCAATAGCAAAGCTAAGGTTTGATCTGAGGATGGTAAGATGTATAGCCTTACCTCAATACCGTAATAAAAAAAGGCTGCTTCCAGTGAGACCCCGGGCTCGATAGTAGTTTTGCATCAAGTCTTGGGCATAAGGCACATAATAATCAACAATTGAGACAAAAACCAAATAGTGCATGTACCCCCTTATCTTTCGGCTATCAACGCCACCACATGATGTCGTCCCACACTTTTTAACGTTATTTTCACGAAATTAGTAATATAACGGAACATAACTGACCATGGTATCTTCAAAACAACCATACATATTTCAATACAAATGGTACAAGCAACAATGCAAACATATACTACTACTTGTAAATAATCCAGCGGACTAAATGACAACGGTGAAACCTTTTGGGACCCACATGCAAAAAATAAAACTTTAGACTAAACTGTAAAATGGTCCAAACCACAAAGACTAAAACGACAATTAACTCTAATTTAAATAATATATAGATAATTACTTTTTATCTTTACACGTATATGTAAAATACATAGAAGTTTATTATTCATAAATTGATATACGTATATTTAATTATAAGAGGAAATTAATTTTGATGATTGTTTTAGTCTTATCATTAATATATCTATATAATATTTTTATTATAAAAAAGTATTTATAATTAAGTAAGGGAGATAGGCGGGAAGAAAAATCGATAGCTTCAGTGAATGACACTTGTCCCCTATATGTTTCTTTTATTATATAGCACTAGTAGTAAAACCCGTGTACAAACGCGGGTGTTGTTTAGAAAACCATGCATACCACAATTTATTAAATGACGAATGACTATATAAAAATAGAGAACATCTTTTAAATAATGAACATGTTTAATCGTTTTAAAACAGTAAATTGAAACCTAAATACAATCAAGCACAACTGTTCTATATTCAATGATCGTAAATCTTTAAATATCTCTTGATGCAAGATCCTTTATTGTTGGCTGCACTTACCTATCGCTATGAGCGCTTCACTATAGCGGTCCCTATGAGCGCTATTAACAACTATGATTTTGAACGACAAAAATTAAGAAAAAATTTAGTTGATTTTTAAAGTCAAAACTTACTTCAACAGCCTGATCTTGTTCTTACCTGGTGACACCGAACCTGAAGAGCAATAAAGAAAAGAAGAACAATATAGGGAGGATACATGTGATGCAGCTTAGTATCTCGATGCAATCCTACAATAAACCAAAAGTTAGACTCCCGTAAACAAAAAAAATGTGAGAACAGAAAGGCAATTGAGAGTTCAAGGGTTATCATAGCTTACCGATCCAATAACTCTAATCTCATCTCCACAACAACTCTTTCTCCCTCTCTTCAACATCAATATCAATCTGCAATCCTCAAATTCTATATATATCAATATTCAGAAACAATTTAATAATACTTATGCTTGCTAAAATAAGTAAAAGTAAAATGTGACAAGAAATATTAATACGACTAAAATTTATATGACAACACCAATTGCATCAAGTACCGAACTAAAAAACTTTCAAATCTAACAATAACAATCAGAAATTTAAAAATCTAACAACAAGAATTAAGAAATTTTAGCTTGAACTCTGTTGAGTGTTGAACATCTCGATGTATATCCTTGAGCTTCGCCATGAACTCCATGTCTCTATCATCGCACTCTATATTACTGACGACACACAGGTCACGCACGGAAGTCGAAGGCATCGCCATCAGGTTTCTGGAAACCTGGTCTCTCGTGAACATGCCAAGGTGCAGTCTATCAAAACACCTCTTTAGCTCCTGAAGAATAGCTCTATCCGCATAGACTTGCTCCTCAAGTTGCTTGATAAAGCGTTGTTTTAAATCATCAGACTGTGCAGCATTGTATGATGCCATTTTATGTTATTTCTCAACTGAAGTGAAAGAGAGGTATGTCGGTAGTAAAACATGATGGAAAACAGGTGAATTAGTAATGATATTATATAAATGAAATATGTAATAGCCCAAATGTCATATTTAAATGCAAGCATTAAATAAAATCTATATTTAAATTCCCTGTACATTTAATAATCTAGGAGGGAAAACATTTACATTTAATATAAACATGTACATTTATTTAAAAACAACGTGCATTTAATTTATAAACCTTTAAAAAATAAGTTTTCATTGGAAAACTAATAAAATTAAATATCAAGAAACCCAAAAGACAAAATTTAAACCTTTACAAAACAGGTTATCAAATTACAAATAACATCTTCATTTACCATAACATCCATTTTAAACACTATCAAAGTCTGATGATTAGTTTAATTAAAACATAAGCAATTCAGTTTTAAAAAACTGTTAGTAAAAAAACATACCAAACTAGCACCACCAACATTATGTAGATGGTAAACAGAAGCTTCTACCACTGGGCAGACACCAGCGCTGTTAAAACGCAATTCTCTCTATGGTCGTTCAAAGAAAAGAGAGCAGATGAAGAACTAAACAAAAGACTTAGCATCATCAGTGAAAACACTTACAAGCAAACCTGGAGCAACATCAGAATGCTTGATGAAGTCCTCCAATCTCCTCCATCAGACTTTAAGAACAACGCAGAAGACTTTATCACAGAACTTCGAAAACAAGATTAGAAGATCTGCACATGCTAGCTGATCTGCAAAACAAAAGAAAGAATGAAATTGCGTGGAAGAAAGCGAGAGTCATCGAAATCCTAGGAAATGTTAACTCTAGCGTGTAATATTTTATGCATATGCTTAAAATTTGAGTATTTAATCTTTCTTTATATTTTATAAAATCAGTATCCATATTAACATATTGTTAATTTGAGTGTTAATAAAAATTATCAACACTTATTTCTTCATAATCAATTTAAATAAGTATAACTATAGTAAAAAAATAAGCTACCAACCTAACATACAACTAACAGATGTTTGGCCTTCTATATAGTGATATCTGGTTGAAAGGATGTGCAAACACAAGTTGTTTTTAGAGAACAATTTTTATTAAACAACAAATCACTATACATTTTTAAGGTTTAATCGAAAATGGATTATAAAGAAATAGTTGTTGAATTATTATAATAAATCTTTAATCAATAGACCTACTACAAAAATTGCGGTTCATTTCAACCCAAGCAAATTTATTTAAACATAATTTATCTTTGCAATACACATCAGATGGAGCTGATCTTAGTCCTTGCATAATGACAGCAACAAAAGTACTTTTTTTTTCTTTTAAAAAACCATGCTTACAAACAACTTACCTATTCGAACTGGTATGAACAGCAGCAACTCTACTTCTCCTACTCGACCGAGACCGAACTATTTGTCCTCAGTCTTGCGTTCTTCTTCTTTATTTTCCTGTTCAAAGTCAAGAAACATTTAAACAACCAACATCATATGCTTGTAAAAAGTTTATTAATTAATTAAAGTTTGACAATATTTACACATCCATATTAACAAGCAGAATCATAATCATACGACATTTTACATACAGGTAGTTCTTAGAAATTTTACATATGACATTTTATTAAACAACGATTTTTCAGCTACAATACAAATAATAACCTATTTAATCATAGGATTGCAGCCAATAAAACAACAGATCATATACATAATGGTGGAAAACATAGTTTAATGAAAATGTGGCACAGGGGGATATCTCGTGTCACAACATTGTCTCCTGTAACCTTGCGGGTTGTGGAAACTCACCCTGATAAACTGTACACCGACAACTAATTTATCCAAAGTTGTCTACTCCAAATGTGCAGCAGCATCGGCTACTAACGACACTCCAGCTATCATAGCCTTTTCCCACTTTTTATAAGTAGTTGTAGATGAACGACCTTTTAAAGAAAAAACAAAAGTTTGTCAATGTTATTAATCCGTGTAAACAAATAATGAAAACAAACTAACAAACAATAATATAATCACCTGATCCTTTTTAGTTGTCTGGATTGTTTAACAGGAGACGACTCTCCTTCGCTATTGTTCTGATTTGAGACACTTTGTGATGGATTTATCGAACCGCTTTCCCCCTAACGGGTCAGCTTTTTTATATTCTGCTTACGGCCTTTCGATAGTTGTTGTAGCTTCATGGAAGAGAATAATAAATTTATTAAACATTTATCATCCAAAACCAAATATAAAAGTGAACATTGAGAATCAACTAACCAAGCTCTCCAAAAAATGTTTAAATCTTCAAGGCTTCAAGTGAAGCTTTGAGACTTTACAACTATATTAATCAAAATCATATCATATTAATAATCTCAAATCTCAATTCAAAAACATGAGGTTACTGATGAAATCACACAACAATCTTTAAACCAAGATATCGAACCAGACAATATATTTAGAGTAAAATGCATTTTTGTCCCTAGGTTTGACCATTTTGCAACTTTCATACAAAGGTTTGTTTTTCCACATGTGGCAATATTTTAAACCTTTTAGATTCAGATGCGGAAAAACAAACCTTTAGACGAAACTTGCAAAACTGGTTAAACCTCAAGGGTGAAAATGACATTTTACTCTTATATTTGTGAATGTTAGGAACGGGCCTAACTCGTGAGCTTCCGGTCAGACTTGCTCAGCTAACAGAGGCGAAATTCATTGTTAGCTGATTGAACAAACAAAGAACAAGCGTGATGATTAGTGTTAAACCGTCTGTATCTTGTATTAATCAACTTTGGAAAGATTACAGACTCGAGCAGGGCTTCGCCTCTGATCAACAAAAAGAGCATGCTCAAACATCCTAAGTCACCTATTTATAGGCAAATCATGACGACACTAGTGACTCAGGATCAAGGGATTTTCGTACGAAATTTCGTGCGAAAATCCCCAAGAATTTTCGTACGAAAATTCTTGTTACAAACAAAAACTTATCTTTCAAATCTAAACATTTGACGCTGCGAAACCCTATCTATACAACAGACTGTCCTAGACGTAGGCAATAGACATATGTGCACCAACAGACTTGTGAATGTCAGGAACGGACCCAACTCGTGAGCTTCCGGTCAGACTTGCTTAGCTAACAGAGGCGGAATTCATTGTTAGCTGACTGAACAAACAAAGAACAAGTGTGATGATTACTGTTAAACCGTCTGTATCTTGTATTAATCAACTTTGGAAAGATTACAGACTCGAGCAGGGCTTCGCCTCTGATCAACAAAAACAGCATGCTCAACAAACATCCTAAGTCACCTATTTATAGGCAAGACATGACAACACTAGTGACTCAGGATCAAGGGATTTTCGTATGTAATTTTCATGCGAAAATCCCCAAGAACTTCGTCCGAAAATTCTTGTTACATACAAAAACTTATCTTTCAAATCTAAACATTTGACGCTGCGAAACCCTATCTATACAACAGACTTGTCCTAGACGTATGTAATAGACATATGTGCACCAAAGACTCCCCATTGGATGTTGCCGCAGTCTTGGACAGTCTTCAAAACTTTTCTGCAAAAATCTTCAAACATATATGACTTGATTATCCGAAAAAGCATTTTGGCGGCTTTCGACGCTCCTCAGAAGCAATGGGAGTTTGATCTGTAGGAGGAGGTCGATTGTACGTGTTGCCAAACTAGAATCTTTCTCGAGAAGCCAGCTTTCGTCTTGCCTCGATTCTTTCTTCATTCTGATATTTCTTTTTCTGTTCTTTGGCTTCAAGCTTTCTCCAGGATGTGTTCCAGCTTTTACCTGAATTAATATTGTTAGCATAACACACATTTACGATCCTTGGAACTGCAAGGCCTGTTCTTTATCTTTTTCTTCATACTGATCTTGATGAAGAATAGGCGTTCAATATCTTTCTTTGAGCAGTTGCTAAGCCACATCGGATCCAAAACTTTGATCGCACGCCATAACCCATAAATTCTTTTATGCATAATCACGGTTTCAGATAGGTATTTAGACATATCCCACGATCCTTCATCAGGCTCTACACAGATAACAGCCTCTCCAGTACTTGAATCATAATACCACCATTTGAAGATTTTGTAAAAATCTTGTTCCATCTTCTTCAACGGCATATTCTTCATAACACGTGGTCGTTTGATAATCAAGGTCACATCCTTTTCTTGCGTTACTGGATCAATATTTGTGACGGTGCGCGGCTTGTGTGGCTTCCAGTAGTTGAAACCATGAGCAGCTTCAAACTTGATCATCTTCCAAAGAGTTGATCATTTTGCTTCATCTTCAAACTGAACGACTTAGTTTGAATTAACTCCTTCACATCCCACTCTGGAGAGTCTTTATATCACCTAGATGTCTAATGTATTGAACTCCAAACTCGCGTTTTAGTGCATACACATCTAGTTCCTCAATCCATCCCAACTGATAATGTCACCCAAAGATACATCAGGGTCTCAGGTGAAGAAAGCTAACGGACGTCGAACTTCCTTTTTGGAGGCATTTCTTTGAACCACTTTTTCTTCATTTCTATGATCTCTTCTTTTGTCGGTGGTTTAGGAGCTGTGCCATCTTTCACTGCCTCTTCTACTTTGCGCTTTAGCAGATCGGTGTTTACTTCAGAGGACATTTCTGCAAAGGAAGGAAACACATCTGTTCCTTCACCTGTATACGTAGCTTCTACATTTTCATCTCTGAATCCCAATCTTCTATAATCACTTGATCATAATCGTTGGCCTGTGGGACATCTTCAAATACGTAATCATTCGGTTCTGAGCTTGTATTCTTCAGTTCTTCCTCAAAATCGAACCCAAATGAATCTTCATTGATTCCCAGCATCTTAGCGAAATCAGCCTTGAGTAATTATGAACATACTCCCCTTCTTCGACATCGTGCTCAAGATAGATGACTTTGGGCTTTGGCACTGTCTCATCAACTTCGATCGACGACTCCCCCTGAACTTGTTCATCTGTTAGTTCAAAAATAGAGTCATTCATGTAAGCATCAACAATCATCGTTTCATTATCAAACAAATTTGATACAGATTCGAATCCTTCCTTCTCTAAATAATCATACGTTCATCTACCATTTCATCAATCTCCTTCTCTAACTCCCTCTAAGCTATGGCCTTTTCTTTCATCATCGACTCTAACACCCCTTCGCCCTGAAGTACAAATCTTTTCCCCATATCATTTGCTGGATCATAGACAACAATCTCTGAAGATACTGGCACGGATTCAGCTTCCGGCACAGTTTGTTCAATCACAGGATCCGATGTAATGACATCTTCATGCACATGCTGGCTCAGGATAGGAATATTATCAATCTTGTGCTTTCCTTTACCCTCAGCATCTGACAAGGCTGTAGAAGCTCGTTCCCTTTCTACTATTTTCTACCTTGCTTCCTCTCTCTCAATTTTCTCAATCTCATCTGTGAGAGAGATGCCCAGAGTTCTGACCAGAATTTTCTTATTAGATCAACCTGCCTGTTGTTTGATTCTCTTTCGGCCTCATACTCTTCCATTTTCTTGATCATCCTCTGATTTTTAGTTTCATAGCTCCTGAGAGTTGCCTTCAAAATCTCTCTCTCATTCTCCAGCACTTTAATTCTTTCCTCGTAAACAGAGACTTGATTTGCAGCTTGAAGGAATTTCTAGTTATCATCAGTGACTAACCTTAGGATCTCCCTGATGCTATCCATGTCTGACTCAAGCACCTTAATCTTCTCATCAGCATTCTTTAGCTTTGTTTCTAATTCTCCGAGTCTCCCAACATATACATCATCAGCTGTGAGACTTTCTCCCCCTGGGATAGCACTATAATCGAAGAAAAAAATCATCAAAGGTTGTGTCTGCTGGAGGATTTTGTTGTGTAGGAGAGCCGACGATGTTGTCTGCGGCTGAGAAACAGTAGGAGGAGTGCCAATAGGTGGACGTGGAGGAGATACAACAGGAATCTCTGTAGCAGTGTGTTGAGGAGAGGAGATGCATGTTGTGCAGTCACACTTGGTGGTTCAACTATTGGAGGGGACTGAGTAGATGGAGGAGGAGATGGAGGACGATCGGAAGATGTTTCAACTGATGGAGCAACTGGAGTCTCAGTAGTCTTTGTTCTTAACTTGATTCTAAGCTTCTTAGCAATAGACTCAGGCTTTCTAGCTGCAGTATGCTTAACCCTCTTTCTAGTTTTCTTTTTCGCAGGCTTAACAACAGTTATCTCTTCTTCGGTCTCAGATGGCTCATATGTAGTGTCATCATCTCCTGTAGCCTTGCGTTTCTTTTCCTCGGCCAACTTTCTCTCTCTTTCCAATCTATCTCGCTCTTTCCTTTCTCTTTCTTTCCTTTCACCTTCTTCCTATCTTCAGAATCAGTACAAACCATGGCCCTTCATCATCACCACCACCTGCTTTGTTTCAACACCATCCATTCCTTCTATTTCTTCAGTGGTTTCTTTGAGAGACTCTTCAACATGCGTTGTGTCTATAGTTTGCACCATTTCTTCAACACATACTTCTTCAATATCAGGTTCATCAATCAAACCTGTTCCAACACTTGGCTGTTTCTTTTGGCGTTTAGGAGCTGATGAGAAAGTCTCTGATGCTTTCTTTCTTTTTGTAGTAGAGGAAGCAGAACCAGCTTTCTTCGACCATAATGACCCTTCTCTCCCTCACCTTTGATAAACCATGTGCTTCGTTTCTGAATGAAATCTTCCATCATGTTCCAGTCTTCACTTTCATCGCCACTACCTTCATTTCTCCATTTTCCCTCTGGCGGAGCGACATAGTCTGCCTTAACAAAAGCACCAAATATAGGCTTGAATGCTGGAGCCTTTCCCCCCTTTCTGTAATTGTTGATGTTGTGGAGGTCCGACGGAGACATGTGCTCTAGCTCTAATATATCGTCTTTCTTCTTCTCAAATTGGGGTGTAGGTGGTCGAGAATCATCTGAATAAATCTCGGATATTGCAAGAATTTACTCTTTCCCCAGTTCATCACCATCTGATCGAAAATCATCTTGCTGAAGTTGTAAGGTTTGTTCAGAATGACCGCCACAATCAATGCACATGGGATAATCAACAAGATCATCCCAACCCCCTTTTCTGTGGCTTAAGGCACGTGTAACACAATGAGCTAGGAATCTGTAAGGCAGACCTAGTCGGTTGATCTTGAAAGGAGCTAATTCACATAACCATTGTACCCCATTCTGTAAAAGCATCCTTTGATGAACTTTTATGTAAAGCCTGTAGGAAAGCTGCTTTCATCTCTTAGATGCAACATTGTTCGTATAAGATCTTTTGTGATTGTAATCGCTACATCATCCTTTCCGATTCTGACTGCTGACGTAATAGCCCTTGGTTCGGCTTGTAATTCTGCTGCGCCCCAAAAACGGTCAACATGCGATGTATAAACGTTATGCTTATGTGTGAGAGCATTATACATCGGCAGCTTTTCCAGAAAATCAAGATATTGTGAAAACGGAGCAAAGTCTGGCACATCTTTATCAATTAGACAACATGAGTTGTGCATGGGGTGGAACTCGTGTGCGGTTTTCTGTGAAACAGAGAGATATGAAAGAGTTAGACAAAATTTCTCAGAAACACAAATTCCTCATAATTTTCGTACGAAATGACTTAACAAAACATTGCTTAATTTTCGTGCGAAAATTTACAACAAACTTAAACCTTTTAATACACCAATTTTTCGTGCAAAAATTTCATATTTTCGTGCGAAAATTTCCATCGTCCCCATCATTTTCAACATAATGAACCGACTCAAAACACTTGTAATTTTTATGTTTTTCATGAAATTGAAACACTAAACCTTGGTTAAATTAGCCGATTTTAACATTATTGAGTTCAATTTGAAGTTTTACCGGCTAGTTTATCCTAGAATAACACATTTAGTCCGTTTAAGTCCAAATTGTTCAAGTTTACGGTTTGATCTTGGTATTATACCTTTGCCATTACAAGATGTGTGCAAATCAACCTCCCTAATGTATCAAAAAAGTTGGAAAGAGAGTAGAGTGAGAGATAGTATAAAATCGCCTCAGCGAATCCGCACCAAAACTGTTTTCAGATTTTCGTACGAAAACCATATCCCTCACTCTTATATATAGGCCTTTGAGATTTTCGTGCGAAAATTGGCTTGTATAAACTTGTCAAATTTTCGTGCAAAAATTTTTCAAACCTTTGAAATATGTTCAACTTTCCAACTTTTTCGTTTATTTTCAGTTTTAGTTATCCACACAGTTGACCAAGTCCAAGTTAATGACCTTGTTTAACTGTTTTGGCTACCAAGTCCAAGTCAATGACTTGGTTGACCACGTTTAGACCAAAACTAACATTATTCTTTGATTTTAAGTTTCAAATTAATGAACTTTTAAACGTTTCAAACCAGACTTTGTTTCCAGATTAGCTCCCAGCCCGAAACTCAAAAGATTTTCCTCTGCATTCCGTCGCTTTTGACTTGAAGATATGTTTTCCATCACCGGTAGTCAAAACTTAAAGTAGAAACATAAAATCTTTTTGAATTTTTGAATACTTCTAAACTAAAGATACTTAAAGTAATATGTACAAACATATTTACAGACGTATTTTTGCGAGTTTGTGTTAGAGGATCATATCAGTTCATTGAGACACATTACCAGTACCGTTGCTCTAGATAAAACTTTAAGTTTATAAACAAATTTTATTTAGATTGTCGGTATACTGATCCACTTAAACCTCTACACGTTTCTCAACTGCTTCAAGATATGTTAGGTAATTTTTTAGCAACGTGGCCTAATCTGTGTTTCCCACCTCAGAACATACTCCCACATCGAGATTCCCTAGATTTCATCTCACATGTGAATATATCTAACTGATATATGTAGAGGGGTGAATTGCGAAACCTTGAGAGCTCAGGTTAGTACTTCCGTACAGAGAAAGAGATGAAAGCTCGACTTTAGGTGGTGTTCCTCTTGGGAATCTTTTTAATTTTTGTACTGCAGAATGTCGTATCTTTTTATGACATTTTTCTTCATTTTTTATGCAACTTTGGGGTGAATAATGCGAAAGTATTATACAAGTTCTAGGCCATTGCTGACGCAAAATCAGAAGAACTCGTATAATACCCCAGATATCAACTAAATATAAAGACCTAGTATCTCAGAATCTGGCATTCTCTTAAACAAAATTTCACGGTACGAATCCCATATATCCGAGAGATGTTAAACCACAAATTTACCAGTTTGTCAATTTAGGTTTATATCCTGAAGAGCAGTGTACTGAACGTGCGAAGCCTACCGACACATCCTTAGAAAGACTTGTTTAGACGCTTTTAAACAATACATTTCTTTAGCGTACTGTAATGGTCCACTGATGCACTATCATCTCATCTTATACACAAAACTCTTTTGAACTTTTTAATGTTTTTGTATTTTTCATGATTTTTTTCAATGTTTTTGTATTTTCACATCTTTTTCTCCCCCTAAAATAAAAAAAACATATATTTTTGAATTTTTTTAAGAAAGCATGTAAACTATTTACAGAAAAACATTTGACTTACTAGTGAGGATCACATCCCAACATCGTCATCCTCAAATTCAACCTCATAAATATCCCCTGATTTCAGATTCTTTAAACCATTTAATTTTGAAAGATTTCGAAATCTTGCTCTATCAAAAGCTTTGGTGTAAAAATCTACTTTTTGGTCATCAGTGTGGATTTTCTCAATTCATACCAACTTTTTCTTGTGACAATCACGAATAAAATGGTATCGAATCTCAATATGTTTAGTGCATGAGTGTTGACAAGGATTGACTGTGATATCAATAGCCGCCTTGTTATCTACGAATATGGGGTATCAAGAAATTGCAGTCCGAAGTCTCTCATCTGTTGTTGTATCCACAGTATCTGGGAACAACAACTGGATGCTGAAACATATTCAGCTTCACAAGTAGAGAGAGCGACCGCGGTCTGTTTCTTGCATTGCCACGTTACCAAACGTGTTCTGAAGAACTCGCAGCCGGCCGTTGTAGATTTAGCGTTCTGCTTGCAGCAACCAAAATCAGAGTCAGAGTAACCCGCAAGGTTGAAATCATCATGATGTGGATACCACAAGCCGGTGCTTGGGCATCCTTTCAGGTAGCGCATGATCCTTTTGACGATCAACAGATGTGATTCCTTCGGATTTGACTAATATCTGGCGCAATGGCATGTGGGGTACATGATATCTGGTCCTGAAGCTGTGAGATACATCAAGGATCCGATCATGGAGCGATATAATGTTTCATCAACTTTTTCTCCATTCTCGTCTGGACAAATGCTGTGGTTTGTGGCTAAAGGGGTAGATGCAGGTTTAGTTCCTGTCATGTCAAATTTCTCCAACACGTCATGAACATACTTCGTCTGCTGAATGAAAATACCGTCTGGCAGTTGTTCAACCTGAAGCCCCCAAAATAATTTCATCTCTCCCATAGCACTCATTTCAAATTTTTCTTTCATGACTTTCTAAAGTCCTTACACAGCTGTTCATTTGTCGATCCAAAGATAATATCGTCCATATAGATTTGCACAATAATCAGATGTCCATCTACTTCCTTGGTAAAGAGGGTGCTGTCTACTATCCCTCTGGTGAATCGGTTAGCCAGGAGATGTTTTGAAAGCATCTCGTACCAGGCTCTCGGGGCCTGGTGTAAACCGTAAAGAGCTTTGTTCAGCAAATAGACCTTATCTTTGTGAATTGGATTGACAAACCCCGGTGGTTGGCCGACATATACCTCCTCTTTTACCTTACCGTACTGGAAAGCAGACTTCACATCCAATTGGTACACTTTAAAACCTTTCCATGAGGCGAATGCCAGGAAAATACGGATAGCTTCTAGACGTGCAACTGGGGCATAAACTTCGTTGTAGCCTATCCCTTCCTGCTGACGAAAACCTTGAACTACGAGCCGAGCTTTGTTGCGAACAATCACTCCTCTATCATCTCTCTTGCATTTGTAAACCCACCGAGTGCTTATCGTTTTCTGCTTTGGTGGTAGGTCAAGAAGTTCCCAGACTCCAAGTTTCTGGAACTGCAATAATTCTTCTTGCATTGCTTCCACCCAACTTTCATCTTTAAGAGCATCTCTGAAGTTTCCTGGTTCTACCTGAGAAACAAAACAACTATGACAAAATCTATTTTGAAGTAGAGCAACTTTAGAATAAAACAACTTAGATCCTTATTGATCTGATTTGCGTTTTCACGCCAGCTTGTAGTTCTCCATTGATGTTATCTGTTGGATGGTAAGAGACGGATCTTGGCATCACTTCGCTTGGAACATTTACTGAGCTTTCTAAATTTGTGATATTCTGATCCGCAACGTTCCGAGAAGTAGCCTCATTCCTAGCACTGGTTTCGGCAGCTTGATTATTAAGATAACTTGTAATCTCTTCTGATCCTTCATTGGAACTAGATCCCCATCATCAAAGGTAGGATCTTGTTCAGGTTCTGCAATTTCTGGTTGACAGAAAGATGGTTCTGCAGTATTCTGAACTGGTGCAACAACTAGTTCTGGCTGAGTGTTGCTCGGACCTGCTTCCGAGGAAGGTGTTGCTCTTGGAGATATTACCAATGGCCCTGTTACTTGCTCTTGATTAGATATCTGATGTTGTTGAAATAGCAAGATGAGCTCTTCCTCGGTTGGTCTTCTGGCAGATCAAACGAATTCCATAACCCTTCGTAATTGAACAACCAAGGATCTCCAGGTTTTTGCATGGGCGTTGTGTATCTCTGGTAATCAACGTGTTGAGCAACGATAACTTGATTCATGCTTGGTAGATAGACTCTCTTTTGCGTGCATATCCTACGAAAAATACTTCCAAAGATCTGGCTCCAAATTTTCCTTCCGGGTCCAATACGGTACACGGTGATCCAAAAGGCTCGAAAACCTCTGGATTAGGTTTCGCTGGTTAAGAAGTTCAACGCATGTCTTTTTGTGTTTCTTGACAGTCATTACGCGGTTAAGGGTGTAACATGCAGATGCAACAGCTTCGCTCCAAAAGCTAATATGAAACTTTGAATCAGCAAGCATCCTGCGTGAAGTTTCGATAAGCGTTCTATTCTTTCGTTCAACTACTCCCTTTTGTTGAGGAGTATAGGGGGCACTGAACTCATGATGAATACCCTTAGCATTGCAGAATTCGAGCATCTTGTTGTTCTTAAGCTCAGTACCGTTGTCACTTCTGATTCTTTTGATAGGCAAATGGTAATATTTTCAATCTTTCGAAACAAGATCATCAGATTTTTAAATGTTTCATTCTTGCTTTCTTGAAAGAAAACCCCTGAGAATCTTGAGAAGTCATTGGTTACGACCAGGCAGTATAGATCTCCAGTGATACTTTTCAAATTAACAGGCCCAAAGAGATCCATGTGTAGCCTTTCCAGTGGAAGCTTGATAGAATTAAGAAGCTTTCTGGGGTGTGACTTCTTATGCTGCTTCCCCTTTTTGCAGCTAATACATTCATCCGACAGATGAAAATTTTTGAGATTCACCCCTTCCACTAGATTGTTGTGCACCAGAAAATTCATCTTCCTAAGGTGAATGTGACCCACCTTCCTGTGCCAAAGAATTGATTCCTTTTCAGTGGCCTTTGATACAAAACACCGTCCTTCCTTTGAAGTAGTGGATTCGACGCTCATGTCTAAGACATATAAATCATTTTCACATTACGCGCATGAGGATCCACTCCTCGGGAATTACGAACACAAATTGAGAATGAGACATTCCTTGTCATTGGAGTGAGTTGTGAACTTCTTATCACAGATCTGTGAAATGCTCAATAAATTGTTCTCAAGTTCCGCAATGTAGTTTACTTTGTCAAAAGATACAACTCCGTTCGTTAGAATTCCTTCTCCCACGATCCTGCCGCCCTGTGTTCCGGCAAACCCAACATAACCTCCCCTGATGGCTTTTACGTTGTACAGCAAAGCCAACATCCCTGTCATGTGTCTAGAAGCTCCACTGTCCATGATCCACTTTGAAATGATTGACCTTGGAAGCCCCTACACACATGAAAAACATATTACTTAAAGAGAGAGACCCAAGCCCTTACGGTCTTGGGTGAGATGGCAATGTCAACCTTTGGAACATTAGCAACTTCGATGTCTTTCTTAATCTCAACCCATTGTCCAGTCTTTGATTCAGTCTTTTCTTTTGATTTGACTAGGACATTGGTTGATTTTGTGGTCACAGGAGATGTTTTTGTTTTGGCGACCCATGTTTGTGCCTTTGAAAATGCCTTTTTGCTGTAAAGTTTGGATTCTTTCCTTTCATTTTTCTTTGGCGTTTCACCAATTTCAAACTTAGAAATGATTTCAGTTGTTGGTTCCACATTAGAACTGGAATCTTCTTTTCTTTTTAAAATCTTTGTTGGCACAAACTCTGGACCCTTTTTCTTTTCATTACTGTGAACCTTCTTTGTTCATGAACAGATTTTGGACGATTTTGAGAACATTGTCACGCAATATGCCCAACTTTGTTACATCTGTAACATGCTCTACTGTCATTTCCAACAGTGTGTTCCAAAGCCTGTTCACGAAGCTCCTTTTCTTTCTTAAACTCTTCGTTGGTTTGTTTGTTAATGACTTCTTTTTCTTCAACAGTACTTGTTCCAAAAACAAACTCAACTTTCTTTGTGAGGTCTGGTTTTCGTGATTTGTTATTTCTTTTCTTTTCAAACCCTAACCCATCCCTTTTGTTTTCAGGGTAGCTTCTATCTCTGGGATGAATGTTTTTTTAGACTTCTTTGGTTTTGAGTAGAAACCAGCAACATTCTTCTCAAGATCAGATGTTTCAACTTCAATGAGTTTAAAAAATTTATTGACACAGTCAAAGTTAACGTTCTGGACTGGAAATTCTTCATCAGTATATAGTTTATCTGTTCCTTTCAGTTTGTAGATCACTACATTAGGATCATCATTTAAACCATTACCTGATGTTGTGATAAAATTTTCATGAAAACTTTTCTCACTTCCAGAAAGTGAACTAGACTCTGATTTCTCATTGTGTGATTCAGCACTCTCGTAATTGTGCTATCAGACTCATTTTCAAAAACATTTTCAACCACTTTGGTTACCACCTCGGATTCACATTCCTTCTCAGATTTAGAATATGTTATATCAAGATTTTCAGGCAGCTCCTTACTCTTTTCAGTGAGTAAGTTTAAGTTTAGCTCCTTATCCACCCCGTCAGGATGTTTCTTAGCATAACTATTCCACATAGGGGGTGGAACATGATCACAACATTTTCCATGGCCTTTATCATTCTTCTTACCTTCTTAGCAGTTTTCTGGTTTTGGAAGAATATGATCAAGGACATACATGTTGGTAGAGTAACTGATTAACAATTTGTTAACTCTTTCTGTTTCAATTTTTTCTCCAGCTCACTTTTTAGCTCAGCAATTGTGTTAATGTGCAGATTAATGGCAATTTGTTTGTCCATCACGGTTGCTTTGAGCATTGAAAGTGTTTTGTCATCATCTTTGACAGTTTTCTCATACTGTCGAATGGTCCTACTAAGTTTATCCTATGATTCTTTTACGGTGTTATAATCATATGACAACTTATCATTATATGTTTTGAGATCTTTAAAATCTTTTTCTTTTTCAGTGCATTGTTCACATGCCATGTCACATTTCGGACATGGGCTGACCATTTCGACTGTTTGAGCTTCGATCGTTTCTTTTACTGTTTCAACCTTTTCTACCTCTTCTTCAACACTGACTACCTCGTTTGTATTGGCCATGAGTGCTTTGTTGGCAATGTCGGTTAAGCTCTCCAGTGTTACAGGCTTGGTTACATCAATCACCTCCGTACTCTCTGTCTTTGTCTCCTTAGGACTTTCTTCTTTGTGACCAGAATTGAAGCTACCTGCAAAAGTTTTCAGATTTGTGTCAAACAAACAGGGTTTAGGAGTACCTCTAAGACATTCTTCTTCTTCCGCTGATGATCTGAAGTAGTCTGCCAGAACTTCTTCCATTTCTTCTTCTAAGACTTCTTTTGATGATTCAGGTTCTTCCATAATTTCAGCGACAAGAGCAAGGCTTTCCTTTTTGGAGATGAAGTTATTCCAATTGAACCCCTCATGTTCTTGTGTGACAACAAGAGCTTTGTCTTTTGTGTTTGAAGGTCCATCCTCGATCTGCACCATTCTTTTCTCTGGTTGTGGTCGATGGTAAATTGCCTTTTTGTAATAATCATCTCCAAATGGATATGATTTCCTTTTACTTCTAGATTTGGACATTCACGCTTAAAATGTCCTTTCTCCCTGCATTTGAAGCATGTAACTTTGGATTTATCAAATCCTAATTTTCCAACAAGGCCTCTTAAATCATCTCTCCCTATAATTTCCATGAAACGCTAAGCTCTTCGAACCACTGACGCCATACACCACATAATATCAATCAATTCCATTTCTTCTAGATCAATCTGATCATAATCTTCTTTTGTCATTTTAGGATTGCCGATTCTTCCAGCTACTAGGCTTTCATATGATACCAGAACTGCTGCAAGTAGTACCATGTGTTGCTTAGCTGTTTGCTCATTGAAGTCTTGAGCATTCTGGAGATTCACCGCGATGTTACACTGCAAAATTCGCTGGTTAGAATTGGATTAATTTTGCTGATTGCTTTGGGGTTGATTGGAGCTTTGATACGATTGTTGCCCTTGGTGATTGTTTGGATTGAAGGAAGCAAACGTTTGAAATCCACTTGACTGGTTGGATGCTGGACTGGCATTTGAGTTGGCATTGAAAGTTGTTTGAATTTTGGGACTCTGAACAGGTGTATTTGGGTTTCCTTTGTAGTATAGACCCACATCCTGTTGCGCATTCGACTTCTTGCTCTTTGCCATTTTCTGTATTTCTAATTCATGACCTTCCAATTTTTTGATGAATCTTGGCAAAGTGAGGCTATCATACTCGGCTCCATTCTTCAAGATGGTTAGATATGTTGCCCAATCTCCTTCAGACAGTGAATCTGCCAATTTATCAACTAATTCTTCATTACTTTTGAAAATTCCCATACGCTTCATTTGTACTACCAGGTGGCAGTATCTTTCTATGAGCTGCTTCACGTTTTCGCCCTGAAGAACATTGAACAGTTCAAATTCTTTGTTAAGTAACGCTTCCTTTCCTTTTCTGACATGTGTACTCCCTTGTGCCTTAATCGTAAGGCAAGCCACAATGACTGAGCATCGTCGTCATGCTGTAAAAGAACCAAGATATCTTCTTTTATGGCTTGTTGTAGAAGATTCATCATCTTCTTTTCATTAACGTATTTCTCTCGTTCTTCATCGGTCAGACGAGTCAACGTTTTCTCAATACCGAGTTCATTAAGTGGTGCTTGATACTTGTTCTCAAGAGCAAACCAAACAGTTAAATTTGTCGCTTGAACCCAGTTATTGAATCTCTCACTCCAACTTTCGTAGTCTTCAATGTTCATGAGTTTCGGAGGCTTTGTAGTGGTTCCCGTTTTGTTTTTGAGATTCATATTCTGAGCTGCTACGGAAGTTGTAACTGCTTGTGTGGCAAACGCGTTATGAAAGTCTTCCTCACCTGACATCTTAAAAATACTTTGAAAGAGAAACAGATTAGAACTGACTAGCCTGAAGCAAACTGAAAATCTCAATTGAATTGAAAATTTTCATACGAAATGATAAAACAAATTTTTGTGCGAAATCTTGATTTTCGTATGGAAATGAAATTTTATGCGAAAATATATCTGGCAGTTCAATTTTTCTAAAAGTTTTACTTCTTGATTTTCGTACGAAAATAGACTATTTCATGCGAAAATTCTTGTCTGCTTCGAACACTTGTTCACAATTTCGCATTTTCTGCAATTTCAAGCATGATTTTGATGAATTTTAGGTTGTATGTTTCAGTGAACTTGTTTAGAATTGATTTTAACACGTTATACTAATAACCTAGTCCAAATTGTCCATGAAATCCTTCAGATTTAGATTATGTTCCTAGAAAGAGTAGAAGAAGAGTTTCCAATGGATGTATCTTGAACTTTGAAGGTTGAATCCAGCTGAAACTTGGTTGTTTGTTCACAAATCAGACCTCAAGGCTCTGATACCACTTGTGAATGTCAGGAATGGACCCAACTCGTGAGCTTCCGGTCAGACTTGCTCAGCTAACAGAGGCGGAATTCATTGTTAGCTGATTGAACAAACAAAGAACAAGCGTGATGATTATAGTTAAACCGTCTGTATATTGTATTAATCAACTTTGGAAAGATTACAGACTCGAGCAGGGCTTCGCCTCTGATCAACAAAAACAGCATGCTCAACAAACATCCTAAGTCACCTATTTATAGGCAAGACATGACAGCACAGTGACTCAGGATCAAGGGATTTTCGTACGAAAATTCTTGTTACAAACAAAAAATTATCTTTCAAATCTGAACATTTTACGCTGCGAAACCCTATCTATACAACAGACTTGTCCTAGACATAGGCAATAGACATATGTGCACCAACAATATTTATAAGCATTTTTTTAAAAGACATAACAGAGAAAAAAATAGGTTACCAATGTGCGAATGGCTGAATAACGACATATGTGATACCATGTCTCATAAATGGCCATAATCTCATTCCTTAGGCTGAGAACATTCTAGAAATCATCTCTTTTTGAGAAATATATTTCTGCTAATAGATTCATCACAATGTAATGTAACTGAAATACTCTTTAGAACACACTCATTCAAAACAAAACCAGAATTTTTTAAAAATTAACAAAAAAAAAAACGACTCCATGCTAGGTCAAATAATGGCCGATGCAGTTGGAATCAAGGCTTCTGCAGCAACTGCTCTTACATCATCATCGGGATCTTCAAGACCAGCTTTACAAGCGGGAAGAACTCAACCAAGTAAATCAGGCAGCATCTCCTGTTTATGATAATAATATTGGCTTAACCAAATCTAGAAGGGCAAAATATGATCTTTGCAGGCCTTGAAAATGATACCTGACGCACAACAACCAAATATTTGATACCCAAAAGACTGCCATGGCGAATTTCCATTCTGGTCTACGCTGGAAGAATCAGCAAAAGAAATCAACAACTTACACCAGTAAAATATTACACAAAAAATAGCAATTCAAAATCTTCAATTTTTCAAAAAAAAACATTATTCAAATTCAAGAATAATTAACAGAAGTTAAGAAGTTATATATATCAACCGATCTAGTGAGCACACACAAGAAACGAATTCCAACATTCTAAAAAGTTCTGTGTTTTTCACTGAAGAACTTCTAGCCCTCCTTAATGAAATTGCTTAGCACACTATTTTGTGGAAAGCCTTAAAGCTTCACTTGAGGCTTTACAGCTATAAAAATCTTTAACAACATCATATCATATCAATCATCTCAAATCTCAATTAAAAACATATAATCAACAAACTTACCATCCGTCCATCAATATGGTGCTTCTGCTTGATAACCCTATCGGCGACAGCAAGATCTGTAAAGACCACAAAACCGAAAACACAGTCACGTCTTGTAAGCATTTAATGTCAGAGTTAAATACCTGGTTGGTCCCTATGGTTTGCCATTTTTGCAGAATTGGTCCCAAGGGTTTAATAATTACAGAGTTGGTCCTAATAGTTGCAATTTTTAAACACGAGTGGTCCTTATCACCAACCTCTGTTATATTTCTCAGTTAAATATACATAAAATGTCTATTATACCCCTCGTCTTCTTCATCCTTTCTATCTCTCTGAATAAAAAGCCCTACCACACACGTGCACCTCCTCTCCACTACCATTGCTGGTTCTTTTTATCCACAATCTCAAACACTAAGTTCCACTATTCGAACTACCTGTTCACCTCGTCACCACCGTCGCCCGACCACCGGAAATCACAACCACCCACTCCCGTAAACCTCATCCACCTTCAAAACCATCCATCACAATCGGGGTCAACATCCGACCACCAATACACCGGTGTGAACCACCTGCAACTACTCTGCTACCACCACCCTCACCACACCCAACTCCATAAAAATATAAAGGAAACAAACATGGGATCTTGAAATTAGTGCAGTGTTGTGTGAACGAAAGTGAAAATTTCAATTGTTCAATGGGTTTTAGTACAAAAGAAACCAAATCTCAGATCTAATTTTCCCGATCGTGCATTTTTCTGGCAACAATAAGCCGGAGGGGTAGGTCGTCTGCTGGCCATCACCACTTTGTTTTGTTGATTTTTACCTTCTCCTTCGATGGCCTGATGAAAGACGTTCTTGAATCTTGATCGACCCCCAATCCTTCTTCTTTGTTTGCTTCCCAAAAATCTTATTCCACTTGCTTTAAATCTCACAGCCCTATTGCTCCCCACCAACTGAATCATGTACATGATTTGAAGAAGATCTGCAAAATGAACAAAAACAAGGGTTTAGAATGATGGTTAATGGTGGTGGTGGAGAAGAGGTACATGTGTGTGGACGGGTTAGATAAAAGAGAGAAAGAAGATGAGGGGCAAAATAGACATTTTATATATACTTAACTGAGAAACTTAACATAGGTTAGTGATAAGGACCACACGAGTGCAAAAATTGCAACCACCAGGACCAACTCTGTAATTATTAAACCCTTATGACCAAATCTGCAAAAATGACAAACCACAGGGACCAACCAAGCATTTAACTCTTTAATGTCACATACAATATTATCCCTAGTAATAAAACATGTAACCCTAAACTCCTTAGCTTATCAAAACTAACATATTCCTCAATCAACACCTTACATGAATCTAAAACCCTAACAGATCTCAAACATACGACACTAACACCACTACTGAATCAATCATTGATTTGCAGTTATCTGTTCACAAACTTAAATATTAGATCAAATTATGTTCAAATGAAAGAACAGAAAATACAATTAGATGGTGGTACTTTTACCTCAGGAAAACAAAAAAAAACAATCAGATTTTTAGCAGTGTTCCTCCATCGTAGATCTTTTCTTCATTCTATCAAGAATGTTGATCTCTTCTTTAGAGATATATCCCAATCTCTTCTCAAAAACATCATCCTATAACATAAACAATCCCTAGTTAAGCACACAAACAATATAAATAAACTGAATTTGGAAATCACCTTCCAAAGAAGAATATTCTCTTCGAATTACATATTTAGTAAGAACAAACAATTTTTAATGCTAAAGCCCTAATTTCGAAGAGCTGATACTGAAAACCTTGATTAATCGGAGAGTTTAACATACCTTACTGTTAGAAATTAAAGGCGTTGGTAACGTCAGTCATCAACTCTAGTCACCATCTCAATCGGTGCGTTTAGATACACGATTTGTATCTATTCAATCACTCAACTACATTTGCTTCAAACTTGTTTAAATCAGTCGTAAAATCATACAAACACGCTCATATGCAAGTTTACAGATGTGTTTTTGTGTGTAATGTGTTTGATTGTTTGCGATTGTGTTTTTTGATGAAGCTACTATGTTTTTTTGAAGAGAGAGAGAGAGAACGAAAGGATAGAGAGATGTAGAGAGAGAAAACGTGAATTTGAAATGTGTCTGAAGAGGAGAGATGTAATAATAATGAAGAGGGTAAAATTTGAAATTTGAACTTCAAATTAAGTGTGTAGAATTTGATTTTGTATTTTAAGTAAATTTTAGAAGATTTTAAATTAAAGATTTATGATGTAATAATAAAGTAAGATTGACATTGTTGACTATCTAAGGGCTTGACACCTAGTATTGTGATGCAATGCTCATCTTTTATTTAATAGAAAGGAGAGATAGATAGATTATATGTATGTTGTGTATTTAATACTAGCTTAGAACAATGTGTGTTACACTAGTTGAATAAATGTAATTTATATATTAAGTAATAAAATGTTTTATATCATTTTACTTTGTAATCAAAGAGTTAATTACTATTTTCGTCCCTGTGGTTTGTCAAAATCACTATTCAGTCCATTAGTTAAAATTGCGATTCAGTCCCTGTGGTTTCACTTTCGTAACCATTTCAGTCCTGTGCTTTCACTTTCATAACCACTTCAATCCATTTATTCTGTAAGTACTGAGACTGAAATTGTTGCGAGGTGACTGAATGGTTACGAAAGTGAAACCACATGGACCGAAATCGCAATTTTTAAACTAATGGACTGAAATAGTGATTTTTGACAAAACACAGGGACGAAAACAGTAATTAACTCTTTATTTATTATTTGGTTAAAACACATATATACATGGTTGGATCAATAAATATTAAATTACATTGTTATTAATAAGCGGAAACAATAAAGAAAATATTTGAAAAAAGAAATACTAAATGTAAGTGAGATACGAGAAAATTTTGATTTGGTATTGTTATTTAACAAGAGAGAAACCTGAAAATTGTGATTTGATATTGTTATTTAGTAGGAGAAAGAAGCAGGGAATATTATAACTTAATAACAATATTATTATTTAATAGAAAAGAAAGATGAAAAAATAATGATAATAAGACACCACAGGTAACACATATTAAAAAGATATTTTTATATAAAAAGATTTTTATATATAGGGAGGCAAAGTACATATGTAGTCCAAGGCTTTCAAGCTTTATATGAATGAGAAGATTACTACACTATGTTGGGTTAAAAAAAGGTAGCCTGAAAAAAAAAGGAAAACATGAGAATGAAAATACATAAAAAAATCAAATAAATTCAAATATAAAAGAAAAATAGTAAAAGGGGAACAACAGAAAAAAAAAGAAGAAAAGTTTGAAATTGTAGACGAGAAAAATGTTTTGTGGGATTCGAATCAGAATCTAATTGGTATAACGCACAAATCACTACACAAACTATCTTTTAACTATTCAAAACTAACAAAGTTATATACAAAGACAATCGCTAGAGTTTAATAACAACCGAACACACGGATTAAAAGCTCTTTCTTTTAACATATAATATTAATATCTATTATTATTATTACTAACATTAAAATAAGATATTACTAATATTTTGAGGTTGAAGGAAAGAATACCACATGACAATAATTAGAATCGTTTATTAAAGTTTAGATATATAAAATAAAATATACGAGATACATCATCAATAGTATAGTACTGACTTACATCATTTATCTTTTGTTTTTGCTAGTGTATTTATTGTTTAAGTTATATGTCATTTTTTGTTGGTTCAACGAGTGAAGCGGTTTAGTAATATGTTTATGTTGGGATTGAACCTTTGGAAAGAACATATGACACAAAGTCAAAACACACCATCCGAACTCTGGTCCACCTATCAGAGGTTTCTACCCACTGATAGGCTTTTACTGCTTTCAATAAAGAACATTGCTCCTATCCATCCTCTGACAGAAGAAACTCCCAACCGCTGATAGAAGAATACAAGATCAGAGGTTGGCCAGCAGTGTTTAGTTTAGTCTTAATTAAATCAATGTAACAGTGCTATGCACAGATAGCTTTAGTCTAGTAGTGCTTATAGTTAGTTACGTTTGTTAGCTGTCACTATCAACCATGACGTCATTATAAGACGATCAGTGGTTAGATGGTTAGTATAAATAGGCGCTCATTGTAACAGTTTTACTTGTCTTCTTAAAAAGATCAATTTCACATATCTTCTTCATTTCTTACTATCAAACGATCTTTATCGGGCTAAGGGGGAGTTTGTGAATCACTTGCAATAGTTTAATTACTTAAAAGTAAGATGGTGATGAAAACAAACGACTAATTGATTGTTGTAAAAGTTTTCCATTAATCCGCTGCACTTAGTCTTTGTTTTCAATCATTTTCCATTTTTGAAACAAAAACAACAATCAATTAAAACTTAGATCCTGACAATTGGTATCAGAGCTTGGTCAATCGATTTTGATTTAAACATCAAATTGATTTGAACAGATCAGCTCTTTGTTGCTAATTTTGTTTGATAAGTTTTGCTTGAATACAAAGTTTTATTACTACAAAAGTTTTTAAAACACAAATCTGTTGTAAACAAGAGAAATGGCACAAAACACACAAGATTCAAATATTGGATCCATGTTTAAACCACTTATGTTGAAACGAAATGAGTATTTTATCTGGCAACATAGAATGGGTCATATTCTCGCTCAACAGAACACCGGATGTTGGAGATCCGTTGTGTTTGGACCTCATGTTCCCACGGTTCCAAGCACAGAGGATCCCCACACTCAAGTCCCTTAAAAACTCGAAAATTACTCTAAACAGGATTTCCTCAAAATCGTATTGGATGCTAAGGCTTTCAGCATAGTTGCTTCAGCTTTGCCCAATGAGATTTATGCGGGATTACTTCATTGTAATAGTGCTAAGGAGTTATGGGATGCTCTTAAAGATCAATTCGGTGGTACTGAAGAGGTGATCGAGAATAATAGAGAAGTCTTGAATCAACAGTATGAAACATTTTGCCATGTAAAAAGTGAGTCACTAACCCAACAGTTCGAGAGATTCAGCTGTCTCATAAGAGAATTAAAACTGGTAGATGTGAGCTTTCCTAATTCGACTATCAATAGTCGTTTCTTAAGATCACTACCAGGGAGACAATAGCTTATGTCGCTTCGAACATTTGTTGGTTATAAAGAAATGACCCTCACACATCTTCATGGTCGACTTCTTACTTATGAGAGAGAGTTGAACCAGAAAAAGAAGCTTCAAGAGTCTGGGAAAGTGACTAATGACTATACACTGGGAAACACTGCTCTCTTAGTCATGAAGAGGGGTCTGGTAATGGAAAGGATCAGAGTTTTGAGCATTACATTGATATAACTTCTGGAAACAATTTCAACTCTGATCCTAGTACACCCAATTTTGCTTTTGCTGCAAATTGTGAAAGCCAAACCTCTGACAATCTGAGTTTTGAGATGAATGACTTACAACACTTTGAACCCACGGATTTGGAAGAAATGGACATCTTACACCAGTTGGCACTCTCGAGTGTTAGGGGTAGTAAGTTTTACAAAAGAAATGGTAGGAGGTTTCCAGGATTGCATGGGGGGTTAAAAGTTGGGTTAGATAAATCAAAGATAAAATGTTACAAGTACAATAGGATGGGACATTTTGCCAGGGAATGCAGAATTCAATCTGCAGACCAATTGTAACTCATCCTGGCACAAATCCTCAAAGTACTGTCCAATATTCCCAGTTTACCCATGCACATCAAATGCAAAACACTGCCCATTTTGCAAGTCCTGTAACAACTGTCCCTATTCATTATGTCCAAACCCTGCTCCACAGATTCAATATGTTCAAGCACCATCTCAAGTGCATGTGCAACAAGCTCCACATGTCACTAACTACTCAAACCACTGCTACACCAACAGAGGTTACACAACAAAGCTTCTTTACCCAAGGTTTTATTGTCTGGAGTAGTTTGCCTGAGGATTTAACTGATGAAAACTTCGCTCTCATAGCAAAAAATGATTTTGAAAATGAAAAGTTATGTTTTATGGCTTTTGAGACCATAGTTGGAGGTGATGAGTCTGTGAACAGGAGTCAAAATCTGATGTGGTTGAATGTTTGAAGCAGTGGTTACACCAGAAGTCACACATGTGGTTGAAATGAATGCTGTTGAGGCTGAAAAAGATAATCTATCTGACCCATGGGACATAGAGGTGTGTGAAGAAGAATGTGATTGTGCTCTTATGGCTGCTTCGAAGGTATCACCTCAGATCCAAAAGATCTCTATTCTGAAAAATGCATTATTTCTTTTGCAAACATAAAACAGGTGAATGAAAATCTGAGTAACAAAATTTTGGAAGATGAACTTAAATTTGAAAAACTTGTGAAAGAGTTAAAAACAAAATTAAGTGAAAACGATTCTGAAATGAGTAGCCTAGGGCATGAATCAAGTATAAGCAAAGACCAGCTCCAAACTATGGTAGAAAAATACCAGGTTTGCAAACAGGAGCTTGAATCTACCCAGATCACTTGTGAAAAATGGGTAGAGTCTTGCAAAGGTTATGAGCTTATGCTTGATGCTCAAGTCAAGAGCAACATAAAGTTTGATATAGGCTTTAGGGAATATGACCTTACTTGTGAAAATATTGCAAAAATTGACTCTGAGCTTGTTGAAATAGTCCCAACAAATTTGGCTGGTGAAAAAATTAAAATCACTGCTAAAGAAGGAAATAAAATTGTTCTTGAAAAACCAGGTCTCACCAAAAGAAAAGGAAATTGAAAAATATCAGTTTAAACCAACCTGGTCAGATGAGTGTGATATTTTGGAAAACTTCAAGCCAATGGACTTTTCAACTCTTGATGGTATAAAAGCACCAAAGGCATTGGCGATCCCTATCAAAGACTTACCAGCATGGGTTACATCATCTGCTCTCAAAAAGTCTGATAGGAGAAGGAAGGAAAAGGTTAAACACTTGTTTTGTAAATTTTGTGAAAAGAGAAATCATGATACAACAAATTGTTTTCTTTTGAAAGCTAATGATATAAACAAAACTTGTGTCATACCTAAATCTCCTAGATGCACCATTTGCAACAAAACAAATCATCCAACTCAAGAGTGTGTCTATCTCAAAACCTATCACCAAAAGGTAAAAGAGATTAGAGAAAAAGCTCTAGAAAGAGAAAACTCAAATTTTGCAAAACAAAAATTTAAATCATGTGAAACATCTGTCACCAAAGCTTTAAATCAAACCTCTGTCTGCAGAGAAATTCAAGTAACAGATGCACCTCCATCAAACCGTTTCCAAGAGGCAAAAGCCAGCCTAATTACCAAAAGGTGCCTATGACTTATGAGACTTAAAAATGTCTTTTAAGCCAAGGGTAAATAGGCATCCTCATGGTTACCAACAGTTGATAGGAGGTAGCTCACAGCAGTGGTTACAAAAGTCTGATCCAACCACTGCTCATCAGTCTGAACTTGACTCTGGACCACCTGATACCCCATCCAAAGCCATTTTGGCTTTGGAAACTCACCTGAACTAATTATTTCAAAACATGTGCAGGGAGCTTCTACTTGCCTTGACAGTCTTTGGTATGTAGATAGTGGAGGCTCCAGGCACATGATAGGATGTAAAGCACTGCTCAGAGATTTTAAAGCTCATGGAGGGGGTGATATATCCTTTGGGAATAATTCAAAAGCAAAGGTGTTAGGATCAGGATGTGTTTCAGCAGGAAAACTCAAGTTTGAAAATGTAAATCTCATTGACAATTTCAAATTCAATCTCTTAAGTGTTTCACAGATGTGATAAAGGTTATGGTTCCTTTTTCACAAAGAAAACTTGCCAAATTGTAGGGCCAGAGATTGTCAAAAAGATTGATCAAATCATTGCAGAGAGCAAACCACAACCGACTGCTCATAGAGTAGGAAATGTGTATGTGGTTGATATGTTAAAAGATAATCCTATGTCAAATGCATGCCTGTTCTCAGTTGCCTCCAGCAAAGAGACAGAGCTATGGCATAAAAGACTAGGACACACAAATCTGAAAACTATCTCCACTCTCTCAAAACAAAATTTGGTTAGAGGTTTACCTCACAAACAATTAACTAGTGAAGAGCATTGTGTTCCCTGCTTAAAAGGTAAACAACATAAAAGCTCTTACAAGTCAATTGAAGAGTCCAAAACAAATCAGTGCGTACGGTTGCTTCATATGGACATGTTTGGACCTGTAAAAATCATGAGCTTAAAACACAAAAGATATTGTCTGGTGGTAGTTGATAATTTTTCCAGGTTCACATGGACTTTCTTTTTTAAACTCTAAGGATGAAACAGCAAACATTTTGCAAAACTTTGTTAAACAAGTTGAAAAGCAATTTGACCTTTCTGTAAAAATCTTTAGGAGTGATAATGGAACAGAGTTTAGGAACAAGAGTTGGATGCCTTCTGTGAGTCAAAAGGGATTGTTAGGCAATATAGCATCCCTAGAACTCCAGAAAAAATGGGGTTGTTGAAAGGAAAAACAGAACTTTAATTGAATCAGCAAGGACTATGCTTGCAGACTCAGGTTTACCCTTGTCCTTTTGGGCAGAGGCTGTAAACACTGCTTGTTATATCCAGAACAGAGTTTTGATAAACCCTAGGCATCATAAGACTGCCTATAACTGCTCTATAAAATCAACCTCTGATCTCCTATTTCAAAATCTTTGGCTGCCCATGCTTCATTTTAAACATCAAGGATTCAATATCCAAGTTTGCAGCCAAAGTTGATTGTGGATATTTTCTGGGATACTCAACCACTGCCAAAGCCTACAGAGTTTTTAACTCTAGGACCAAGTGCGTTGAGGAAACTCTAAATGTGAAGTTCCATGAACTCTCATCTTTGAAAATCCCAGCAAATGGACCTGCTGAAATGTTTGATTTATCTAAATTTACATTTGAAGATGTGTCTGTCCAGACTAACCCTCAGGAACTCCACAATCATCTGTTGAAGAGCAAGGGTATGATTGTATTCTTCCAAGTTTCAAAATCAATCCTACAGGCAGAGGAGCAGATGTTAGTAACAATGCTGAAAACTCTGTCATGTCAACATTGGTTAATACTCAAACCTCTGCCACCTTTCGAATTCAAACATCTGTTGATGAAAGTCCACTACAATGGGCGAAAATCAAAACACTCTCACTCCCATACCACCAATCCTTCCACCACCATTCCAATCAGAGGCTGGACTATCAAATTCACCGACAGAGGACAGCTCAGATGATACACATTTGCAAGCTTCACCTCAAAATGCCATTGTCCCATATCAAGGTGATTTGGTATTTCTCAAAAGCCATCCATTGGATCAAGTTATTGGCAACATCAATGAGGGTGTGCTTACAAGAAGCCAAGCCAAAACATTTGTCTTTTTGCTGGATTTCTATCACTCACAAGCCTGTCAAGTATCAAGAGGCACTAAAGACAACAGCTGGGTAGAAGCTATGTAAGAAGAGCTCCTACAATTCAAGTGACAACAAGTTTGGGAACTTGTACCACTGCCAAAAGATGTGAGTCCCATCGCACAAAGTGGTCTTTAAGAACAAAATGATGAAAGGGGTATTGTTGTCAAAAACAAAGCAAGGCTCGTGGTTCAAGGCTACAGACAAGAAGAAGGGATTGACTATGATGAAACTTTTGCTCCAGTCGCAAGGCTGGAAGCCATTCGCCTGTTCTTAGCCTTTGCTGCTAACCACAACATCAAGGTGTATCAAATGGACATCAAAAGTGAATTCCTGTATGGAAAGATCAAGGAAGAAGTATATGTTTGTCAACCTCCTGGATTTGAGGATCACTTCCATCCTGATCATGTGTACAGGTTAAACAAAGCACTTATGGTCTAAAACAAGCACCAAGGGCCTGTATGAAACTCTATCCACTTTTCTCTTATCCATTGGTTTTACCAGAGGTAGGATTGACGAAACCCTAATTTTTTAAATGGAAAGGAAAAGACTTGATGCTTGTCCAGATTTATGTGGATGACATCATTTTTGGATCCACATGCACTGCCATGTGTGAAGAGTTCAGAAAACTCATGGCAGCAGAGTTTGAGATGAGTGAAATGGGTGAGTTGCAATGTTTTCTTGGTTTACAAGTCAAACAAATACAAAAAGGCACTTTCATTCATCAAAATAAGTATGTGAAAGATACTTAAGAAATTTGATATGAATGATTGTAAACCTTGCAACACACCCATGGCAACATCCAAGCTGGTCACTATAGATGGCAAAGATGACCTTGTTGATCAAACGTTGTATAGAAGCATGATTGGGTCTTTATTGTACCTAACGGCAACACGGCCAATATTATGTTTGCCACATGTGTCTGTGCCAGATCACAGTCAATGCCAAGAAAATCTGATCTTATTGCTGTAAAAAGGATATTCAGATACATAAAAGGTGCTCCCATACTTGGTATCTGGTATCCAGCTAATGGCAACATTGAGCTTGCAGGATTTTCTGATAGTGATTTTGCTGGATGTAAAACAACAAGGAAGTTCACATCTGGAGGAGCCCAATTCCTAGGGGATTGCTTAGTGTCTTGGCAAAGTAAAAAGCAAGTTGCAGTATCCACAATCACTGCTGAAGCAGAGTATATAGCTGCTGCAAGTTGCACTGCTCAAATTTTGTGGCTACAAAACCAACTCTTGGATTTTGGTGTGACTGCCTTGAGGACTCCTCTCAAAATTGATAGTCAAGCAGCAGAAAACTCATTAAAAATCCAGTCTCACATTCCACCACCAAGCAAATTGACACCAGACATCATTTTGTGAGGATTGCTATGAAAAAGGTCTAATCTCTTTACAACATGTCCATACCAAGGATCAACTAGCAGATATGTTGACAAAAGCACTTGATGCTTCCACATTTGACAACTTGATATCTAGGCTTGGAATGCTAAACATGGATTAAAAACAATTTTTCTTGTGATCCATGTGTAAATAGCAATAAAATGTTCTTAGAAAAACAGAAATTCATCCTTAAAAATAGTTAAAATTAAATTTTTCAATAAATCCTTAAAGTTTGTTCAAAGCTCTGATAGCACAAAAACACTGTTGGTTAGAAAATCTATCCACTGACGCAAACCTCTGATAGTGTTTAAAATTGGTCACAACCACTGGTAGTTTTTACCCTGACAGTGGTTAGCCAAAACAATGTTTTCCATTGTCAAACAGAGGTTACACGTGGACAGATGTTTCTCGACAGATGTTGCATCAGACGCCACGTCAAGTGCACTTTTTGAAAAAAACCCTGTTTTATCCCCAAACAGAGGTTTCATCTTTCTTGTGCGATTCAAATCTTTCAAAGCCTATCTTTCACAAAACATCCAACAATCATGGCTCCAAAAACCAAAACGAAGAAGAAATCGACACAAGAAAAACCCCCATTTATCCTCATCATCAAAACACCCACAATTACACTGCTATTCTTGAAGAAACTGACGCAAACATTCGTTATCATCCAATGATCCGGATTCTCAAAGAATCAAAATTCAAATACATGTTGAAAGTCAAAGCCCCTGTTTATATCGATTCTTTAAAAGAATTTTGGGCAAATGCTAAACTCCACTCATCCGCTGATGATGTGCCTTATTCCATTACTTCCAAAGTAGGGGGCACACAATTACAGATAAGCCCACAATATATCTCCCAACTATTCATGTTAAATGATATGCATCATCCGGTATCATTTCCTTTGAGGGAGATGCAACATGAGTTCGTTGAAAGAGGATACACAGGACAGTTGAAAGGTATGACCATCTTTAAACCTAATTTTCCTGCAGAGATGAAATCTTTTTCCACACTTACTTTTGTCTCTGCAAAAACAACTGCTTTCAATGAGATTCCATTGAACATACAATATCTGGGATTTGCAATTTTAACTGGTTCTGATTTTAACTTCTTCCAGGTGTTGTTCAATGATCTTGTAACAAATTTTAAAAATATTTCAAAACAAAAAGCTTTCTTGATACATCCACGATTCATGAGTGTTTACTTGCAAGACCAGATCAAATCAAACGCAAGTAAACAAGGCGCAGTTACAAACGTTGGCAGCCTAAACCATGAAACGTTCACACGAATTACAAATCAAGATAAAGTTTCCAAAATAGAAGCAGAGGAGGCTGAGCCTATTTTACAAGAACAAAATGTTCAAGCTCAACCTCCGGCTACTGAGCCTACTGCTCTAGGTGATCAGGACAACACAACCGCTGCTCTGAAACCACACCTAAAATCTCCAAAAAGAAACCATCCAGAGCATCCCGAAAATCCACCAAACTCAAAAGGAGTCCTCTGGAAGATGAGATCCCAGAGGCAAACCCAGTGACACCACCAAAGTCACCAACCACTGTTGCTACTTCTTCATAGCAGATTGTAGAAAGATCTCAAACCGGCTTTGAAACTCCTCCTGCATCCTCACAAAAGGACCAGGTTGTAGGCACAGGGACACCTAATTATGAAGCTCTAGGAACACTTGGTTCTATCTTCCACAGCTCCTCTCCCAGGGCAATGTCGCTTCTACACAACCACTCTCACCAATTCCATCTTTACCACCCACCATGTTACCCTTGCTGAATGCAATAGAAATTGAGCAGAAATTATCTAACACCTTTCACCAACCCATTAATGAGAATATACTTCAACCAGAGGGTGGGTCTGACTTATTTCTACATGCTAGCCCATCAGCAGATGAAGAGGCTCCATCCCTTGGGTTACATGTAACCCTTGGTGATAGTTCAACAATGGCAGCCACTACAATTGCTGAGCCTTGTAAAAGGCAACCACTGCTGAGCCTCCTAAGGTAACCTCTGCTCTAGTGGGAAGTCCCCAGAACCAAGACAAAGGGGCATCTAAGATTGAAACAAGTGGTAAACCACTTGTTCATGATATCTTAGATACAACTACCACATCTGGTAGGAGTTCAGATGATCCTATTAAGTTAGGTGATGAGCTAAAATATCAGGAATTGACGGAAAGGGTTACCAAGGTTGAAAGCACTGTTGATGAAATAAAAGATCTTTTGAAACATTGATTACTATACAGAGCCAACCCCCTGTTCCAACACTACTGAGCTAAAATATGTAATATCTCCAATCTATCAACAAGAGAAACACTTCCTGGAACAAAAACATAAGCATCAGATGATGGAACTCAGGAATATGGTTGATGCAAGATATAATGACACTGCTCTAGATATCAAGGCAATCAAAGCCCACTTGCTCACCACCACTGGTACATCTCCTCCTATTGTCATTTTTGTAACTCTAGATGAAGCCAAAAAGGGGGAGAAACCTTTAGGTAACAAAAAGTTGAAGATGGATGATTCAAAGGCAAGGCCTATAGTGAATATTCCTAAGCCAGATGGTTCAAAGAAACCAAACTTAACTAAAGAAATCTTGGCAAGGGCAAAGAAGTCCCATAAGAAGTCTGTGCTTGATGAAGGCACGGTGCTGGTTGAGAAAAAGATTGATCAGTAGTTAGAAAAGGGAGAGACTGGTACCTCAACAAAGAGGAGATCTTCTTCAAAAGTAAGACAACTAGAATCTACACCTCTCAAAACGAAAGATGCTACAATCCAACCAGAAAAACCTCTGTCAATACAAAATCAACCAGATCTTCTCACACAAAACCCATATACACCTCAACAGATGATACAACAAATGTTGTGCCAACGTTGTTGACACAGCAGAGGTGTAGCAGATGTTACCACAACTACTGCCATTATCACTTTTCCTACTTCCACACAACAACTACCAACACCACCAGAATTCCAAGTCATCCATCATCACCTTCGATCAGTTTTAAGAGGAGAAAAGTTACAAGGTCATAAATGAAGAAAAGATCCCTGCTCCTTTGCCTCTTGCATCTGCACCAATGCTAAATCTAACCTCTGCTCCTTCAACAGAAACATCTGCTCCATCAAAAGAATTGATTCCTACAGCTATAAGATTTCCCCTTGATTTGCCTGCAGTCAAGAAAGAAATCATATCCTTCTATGATGAAGAAGATCCAGACAAAAGACACTTTCCTTCACTTCAAGGTTATCCAAAGCCTGCAAATATTGATTAGTATCTGGCACTCAAAGAAAAACAGGCAGAGGATATTGCTAAGAAGTTGTCTAAAGGCAAAAGTGATAGAGAAGTGCACAATCAACTCCGGTTTCAATTGAGCAAAGTCCAATCCCTTGAAAGATTCTCAAAGAATTTATCAAATACAATTTCTGAAGCAGAAGATAAACTCTTGAAAGAAAATTACATCTCACACATCATGGAAACAAAGAAATATGCTGCTACAAGAGCACAGTTCAAGGATTAGTCTGTAAGTTAGCTTCAAGAAGAAAATGCAAGAATAGAAGCACAATCAAAAGATCCTCAGAACAAACCCATGTGTCCAGACTGGAACAAATACAAGAAGAATGTACCTAAAAAGACCCTAAAGCTCAGAAGAATGAAGGAAGAGCTAATTCGGAATCACTATGGGTCAAAGAATCAGGTGATGAGATGGGGGGAGATAAGAGTGTTGGATACATACAAAATGCTTAAAGCTAGAAGGAAAAAGGATCCATCAATGCCTCCTAAACCTGATTATTCCAAAGAAGACGCTGCTCTCAAAGCCCGGCTCTCTAAAAAGCCCAGCTCAACAACTGTCCAATCCACACTTGCTTTGGTAAAACGAAAAAGGCAAGAGGAGTTGTCTGAGATGGTTGACAAAGAGTTTGAGGAAGTGTTTATCAAAGAAGGAATCAAGAATATGATGGACTATCCAACAGATGATAGAAGTGCCAAGTTGGCCAAAGATTTGACAAGAGTAGCTCCCTTTCTATCCTCAGCAATAAAAGCTCATTCAAGAAAGCCTTCTGACCCAAAAATTCTAAAGTGGAAGGTCAACAAAGACACCCACGAATGGTAAGGTCACTAAACTATCCATGGAAGCTGCTTATGGGCTTACAGTAGAAGACTTCCACGAACTACTATGTTTAGAACTTGAGAAGGATGCTGATGACTTAGAATCTCTTAACTTTGAGCTACAATTCAAAGGTCAAATAAGAGAGTTCTTTCTGAGGAATAAAGATCAAGAATAAGGTGTTCTTGGCATCATCTGTTCCAGGGGGAGATTGTTGGGATTGAACCTTTGGAAAGGAACAGGTGATACAAAGTCAAAACACACCATCCGAGCTTTGGTCCAGCTATCAGAGGTTTCTACCCACTGATAGGTTTTTACTGCTTTCAATAAAGGACATTGCTCCTATCCTCTGACAAAAGAAACTCCCAACCGCTGATAGAAGAATACAAGATCAGAGGTTGGCCAGCAGTGTTTAGTTTAGTCTTAATTAAATCAATGTAACAGTGCTATGCATAGATAGCTTTAGTCTAGCAGTGCTTATAGTTAGTTACATTTGTTAGCTGTTACTATCAACCATGACGTCATTATAAGACGATTAGTGGTTAGATGGTTAGTGTAAATAGGCGCTCATTGTAACAGTTTTACTTGTCTTCTTAAAAAGATCAATTTCGCATATCTTCTTCATTTCTTACTATCAAACGATCTTTATTGGGCTAAGGGGGAGTTTGTGAATCACTTGCAATAGGTCAATTACTTAAAAGCAAGATGGTGATGAAAACAAACGACCAATTGATTGTTGTAAAAGTTTTCCATTAATCCGCTGCACTTAGTCTTTGTTTTCAATCATTTTCCATTTTTGAAACAAAAATATCAATCAATTCAAACTTAGATCCTGACAGTTTAGCTTTCAAATCAATCATACACTAGGATAAAACTTGGTTTTACCAACGAATAAATACGTCGTTACCTGCAGGTGAAAGCCATCATCGGCGAGCATCTGTCTATGAAGTTATGTCGGTATGCTGAAATTCGGTAATGTTATTTTCGAAGGATCACCGGATCACTAAAAAAAGTTTCCGACGGTTCACCCACAGGTTGGATTTATGGCAGAATACTGACGCGTCTTTCTTGCAAGAAAATTAAGGTTTTTTTGGAAAAGTTTGACTATTTAAAAACAAATTGTTGATGGACAATTTGTAGGTCATGTAATATTTACTAATGGGTAGCCATTCGGTAATTCGTTGATAATATTGAAAAAAAGTAATGTTGCACATTTTACTAACAGGTACATTATTATATAAACTAGTATACCCACCCCCCTCAACGTTGCGTGGGGACGTTACGCTATGGTAAATAGCAAGAACATTAGATTAAATACGAAACATACGAACAATAGTATATCGAAAACCTGATGATTAAGACAAAGAAACTCGCACAATTTAGTGGTGTATGCACATATACCCAACCAATGTACACTAAAAAAATAACAAAAGACAACAACATTAAACGCAAAAGAACCATACACCATCATGCATAACATCCCAATGCATATAATTATATGGTTTACAAATGCTTATATCAAATCCAGTTTTTATAGTTTTGTCTACATCAATGGTACTTAGACGTGTTTATAGCGCGTCAATGGTTGCTAGGTATTCCGTTTGATTTGTTATTCTCCTCTTTCTTTCAAGTGTTTCCGTATCTTATCCACCTTCTTTAGAGTTTCCAAACCATTAGAGTGGTTGTTTTGAAAACATATTTTGAACTTTCATGTATTTGTATTATCTCTACATGTGTAATCATATAAAAACTTCTTTTACCATAAGGTTCATGAGTCATATTCACTTTCCCGATAAGTGAGAAAACGCATTCTGCTTAAGAGTACAATAAAAACATACAAAAAAATACATCTAATAGATATAGAGAGTGCAACTACAAACAATATTATATTATAATGAAGTAGTGTGTGTGTCATTGTGTGTATAACCATAATACTCCTATTAAATATGCATACTAATGTAACCATCACAATCATTGTTTGATTTAGGTTGGTTGTCTCACCGGTATGCCGAACGTCACATTAATTAGCTGCCATTGATGCTGTTTTAAACATTTTCTTGCATTCACTTATTCTTCATTTGCTTGATATGTAACTCCAACCTTGCTTTACATCAAGTCTCGTTTGAAGTTCAATGATCTTATGAGTACCTTTTCCTTTTGCTTTCTGTCAATATTTTTGTATAATAAGAATACAGATAACCCAAGGATAAAAAAACGTAACAAACCTTATTTTCCTTATGTAAACCCAACATTTTTTTTCTAAATTCTTATACTCCAAAGTTGTCAATTCATACTACTCAGGAAGCATAAACAAATTTGGTCATAAAAAACAATGCCAGATTAGATTAAATGAGAAAATAAAGCTAACACATTACCCTACTCTATTACCATTATGTTTTCATTGTCACCCTTCCTTTTTACATTTTCATTTATAGTTACACAACCTCTTGGTTCTTTTTCACGGTCTTGCAACCACACATTTCTTGGTTCATGCTGAAACGCAACCCTTTTAAGATGATCATGGACTTTTTGTTGCATTATTTTCATATGTAAATCAAGAGTAATAGATTAAACAAAGACAAAAGGTTTAGACATCTAAAAGATTAATTGGAACCTAAAGAAAACTATAACGACTAATACCTCTGTTGAAGTTGTAAGCCATCTCTTTTTAAGTTTCATAAAAGCATTGATATGCAAATCGATTTTGCTTTTCTTAATGTTGGCTATTTGAATGGTGAGTGTATCATGGCTTACCCCCGAGCTACTGTCTTATTCAAACATGGCAGTTTGTTGGTTGAGATGGGTATCTAAGAAGTTGTATTTATTCTAGGATCACTAACACTACTTTTATACCATTTATCAAGGATAGTCATAATACAGATGAAGGATATTGTTTGTATTTTTTGTATGTTTACAAAGGAAAAGACACCTTTATTTAGAGGTGTTATACAAGATAAAAAAAAAGGAAACAATTAAATACTTTCTTATGTTACATCCTCTAGAGAAGACAATAATGAGCTCAGAGATGTGTTGCCAAACACATATTTTATTACTTTTATTTGTATTCATTTTAAGTCATTTAATTAACCATTTTTAGCTTGTACTTAGTTGTGGATGGTTTTGCAGGTATTCATGTGCAAAAGAAGCATAAATAGAGGAAGAAATGAGCACACAAGAAGAGGCATGAAAGAAAATGAAAAAAATTCACGATATGATGTTCATAGAGTGTTGCGAAGAACTAGTGTTAAATGCTCCGAGACATGCGAGACAAGAAATCTAGGAAATTGGGGCCCTGACTAATTTCAATCTCGCGCCACATGAAAAGCACAAAAAGCCCTCGTGTGACATGCGAGGGCCATCAGAATCGTGAAAAACCTTAATTTAATGTTTAAATACGTATTTGCCCTATCCATTCGTCATAGCCTACTTCCATGTGAAAAGGCGAGCACTTTTGGGCGATTTCGAGATAGAGAAGGCATTTGGTATAAATAATCATCGCTAGAGATCAAGGATTGTGTGCTTTAAACTTGGTAGTTCGTATGTTTTGATTCTTTTTATTTATTCAGAATTCTAGACTTCATGTTTTTAATCTTTTGACTTGAGTTCTGATATCAAACATGATTGTTCGCTAGATCTTTTCACTACCTAGGTTTATGATGAATGTTTGCTGGCTTTTGGTGATTTCTTGGTTTTGGATTCTTTTGGATGGATTAATGCTAAAGTAAAGAACTTAATTATAATTGATCTGATGTGTTTGCGTATTTTGATTTGATTTATGATTTATCATTGTTACATATGATTTTCTTTGAATGTATTTCAGTTATTGATGCATAATTGGTTGCTTACTATGTGTTTTAGATTCTTCATTTAACTGATTCTAAACTGTTGTTCTTTTTCACTCTCATGCTAGACCCAGAAACAAACATAACATTTTTCAGATATTCAGATTTTCCATGATAAGCATTGTTTCTTTTGCTGTTTCTGAATTCGTTCCCACCATTATTACCTAAACCTCCGCTCTAGTTCCCATGATAATCACTTTTGTTTTGATAAACATTTGATTGATTTCTCACATTCTAAGTATAAAATTTCGAATTATTAAATGCATCCTAGGATTGGTAATAACACATTTCAGCAAAACGTTTTTCATTGTTCCATTGGTGTTGAATTTTTTGTTTTTTTTGCGAAACAACCTTTTTACTAGTTTTGACTTGCATAGCAATGTCTTCAACAAGTTTAAGTGTTTTAGTTATCAAATCCACATTCACATTTGTAATTGGAAAATCAAGATCATAATATATCTTTTCTAACCCAAAGACGTTTTCTTCTTGTGTTTCATCATTTATACGGCTCCGTGTCTGTAGCTCCAACCTTGCTTTTCATCAAGTCTCGTTTGAAGTTCAATGATCTTATTAGTACCTTTTCCTTTTGCTTTCTATCATTATTTTTGTATATAGATAACCAAGGATTAAAAAAATGTAACAAACCTGATTTTCCTTATGCAAATCCAACATTTTTTTTTCTGAATTCTTGTACTCCAAAGTTGCCAATTCGTACAACTCGGGAAACATAAACAAAATTTGGTCATAAAAGACAATGCCATATTAAATTAAATGAGAAAATACAGTTAACACATTTACCTGCTATATTCCCATTATGTTTTCATTGTCACCATTCCTTTTTACATTTTCATTTATAGTTACACAACCTCTTGGTTCTTTTCCATGGTTTTGCAACCACGCATTTCTTTATTCATGCTGAAACGCAACCCTTTTAAGATGATCATGGACCTTTTGTTGCGTTATTTTCATATCTAAATTAAGGATAATAGATTACACAAAGGCAAAAGGTTTAGACATTTAAAAGACTAATTGGAACCTAAAGAACATTATAGGGACTAATACCTCTGTTGAAGTTGTCAACCATCACTTCTTTATGTTTCATAACAGCATTCATATGCAAATTGGTTTTGCTTTTTTCAGTGTTGGCTATTTGAATGGTGAGGGTATCATGGCTTACACTCGAGCTACTATCTTATTCAGACATGGCAGCTTGTTGGTTGAGATGGGTATTTAATAAGTTGTATTGATTCTAGGATCACTAACACTACTCTAATACCATTTATCAATGATAGTCATAATATAGATGAAGGATATTGTTTGTATTTCTATATGTTTACAAAGGAAAAGACACCTTTATTTAAATGTGTTATTCAAGATAAAAAAGGAAACTATAAAAGACTTTGTTATGTTACAACTTGTAATGAAGATAATAATGAGCTAGGTGATGTGTTGCCACCCACACATATGTTATTGCTTTTGTTTCTATACATTTTAGTCATTTAATTAGTTGTTTTTAGCTTATACTTATTTGTGGATGTTTTTGCAGGTGTTCCTGTGCAAAAAGAAGCATAAATCAAGGAAGAAACGAGCACACATGAAGAGGCATGAAAGAAAATGAAAAAAAATCAGGATATGACGTTCTTAGAGTGTTGCGAAGAACTAGTGTTAAATGCTTCGAGACATGCGGACACAAGAAATCTGGAAAATTCGGGCTTTAACTAATTTGCATCACGCGCCACACGAAAACCACATAAAAGGCCCTCGTGACATGCGAGGGCTGTCAAAATCGTGAAAAACCCTAATTCAATGTTTAAATACGTTTTTTCCCAATCTATTCATCATAACCTACTTCCAGACGGAAAGGCAAGCACTTTTGGGCATTTCGAGATAGAGAAGGCGTTTGGGATAAATGATCATTGGTAGAGATCAAGGATCGAGTGCTTTAAAACTTGGTAGTTCGTATGTTTTGATTTCTTTTGTTTATTCTGAATTCTAGACTTCGTTTTTGAATCTTTTGACTTGAGTTCTGATTTCAAACATGATTGTTGGCTAGACCTTTTACTACCTAGGTTTATGATGAATGTTTGTTGGCTTTTGGTGATTTCTTGGTTTTGGATTCTTTTTTATGGATTAATGCTAAAGTTAATAACTTAATTATAATTGATTTGATGTGTTTGCGTATTTTGATTTGATTTATGATTTATCATTGTTACATATGATTCTTGTTGAATGTATTTAAGTTATAGATACTTAATAGGTTGCTTAATATGTGCTTGTGATTAGTTTATGCTTTGCCAGAGCTCAGTATTCCATACAAACATTGATTGAGGGTATGTTAGATCTGAATATTCTACCCATCTAGATAGCGGACAAGTGATAGATGGTTGGGTAGTCTATGGTGTTAGGTGTAAAGGCTTCGATATGAGGTTTCCCTAGATTCCTTAGTATCTTTGTTATTTCGTGTCTTATCGATTTTTCTTAAGTTACCCCTTGCATCTTAGTGTGCATTGAGATATTGAGACTGGCAAGAAATCTATCGAATCTATCGTTTGGGTACATTAGTGTTGTTAGAAAGACTAACAAGTAATCCAACCAATTGGTGAGTTTCATGCGCCCCATAGGGTTTTCTTTTAGGTCACACCTGGAGAATGATGAAGGATCCACTAGGTTGTATAAGGGTATTGTATTCTAAGATTCGGGTTCCATTATAGTTTCCGTATATAGTTGAGAGAAATCCAAGATTCACAACTAGGATTCTTAATCTAGGTAGTGTTTTCCCCATTCTTGAATTCGTTTAAGTAATGAATTCGACATTTGGTAGTTTTAGTTCTTAGTTCGCTTTCCTTAGTTTAAATAAAACAAACAAATCCCCTCTTTCAAATAAACCAAATTTCTTAAATAGTAATGGAAGTCTAGTTTAGTTTAGTTATTGTTAGTGTCTTGTGGGTTGTGTTCGATATCTAGACTTTCATTAGGCTTTATTATATTCTATAGGTTCACTTGTCTGGCATTGTGGTCTAGTATTAGGAGTCTCTAAAGTATATTTAAAGTGTCTAGATTAGGTTTTAGCTTGTTTTTAGTAGACCGTAGTTAACACATCGTCTCTAAGGAAAGTAGTATGAATAGTAGTTTGACTTTTATAATTTAATATATATATATTTATTTTGAAATTAGTATGAATAGTATTTTGACTTTTATAATGTAATATTATATATATATATAAAGTAGTATAAATAGTACTTTGACTTTTATAATTTAATAAAATTATAAAAGTCAAAGTACTATTTATACTACTTTATATATATATATATATTAAATTATAAAAGTCAAAATACTATTCATACTAATTTCAAAATAAATATATATATGATTAAAATAATGTAATAATAAAATAAATAAGATAATATAAAATTCTTATTACTATTCATAATGTATAAAAGAAAAGTTAATATATAGATAAAACTTGTTACTATTTATTAACTTTAAAATTTAAAGATAAAATATGTTTAAAATAATGTAATAATAAAATAAATAAGATAATATGAAATTCTTATTACTATTCATAATGTATAAAAGAAAATTTAATATATAGATAAAACTTGTTACTATTCATTAACTTTGAAATTTAAAGAAAAAAATATGTTTAAAATAATGTAATAATAAAATAAATAAGATAACATGAAATTTTTATTACTATTCATAATGTATTATATATAATATTAAATTATAAAAGTCAAAGTACTATTTATACTACTTTATATATATATATATATATATTAAATTATAAAAGTCAAAATATTATTCAGACTACTTTCAAAATAAATATATATATATATATATATATAATTTAAAAGTGGATATAATTTTATATTTTATATATTTATTTTGAAAGTTGTATGAATAGTAGTTTGACTTTTATATTTATTTATATATATATATATGATTATATATTTATTTTGAAAGTAGTACGAATAGTATTTTGACTTTTATAATTTAATATATATATATATATATATATTAAATTATAAAAGTCAAAATACTATTCGTACTACTTTCAAAATAAATATATATATATATATATAATTTAAAAGTGGGTATAATTTTATATTTTATATATTTATTTTGAAAGTAGTATGAATAATAGTTCGACTTTTATATTTATATATATATATTTATTTTGAAAGTAGTATGAATAGTATTTTGACTTTTATAAATTTAAAGTACTATTTATACTACTTTATATATATATATATATATTAAATTATAAAAGTCAAAATACTATTCGTACTACTTTCAAAATAAATATATATATATATATAATTTAAAAGTGGGTATAATTTTATATTTTATATATTTATTTTGAAAGTAGTATGAATAATAGTTTGACTTTTATATTTATATATATATATATAATATATACATATAGGATGAGGAAAGGTTGATCTTAGGACTGGCTAAATAATTTTTGACTTTCCTTTCTAACAGATCATCGAATAAATTTTAGATGTTAGAACTTTTAGTTTAAGAAGTCCCTTTTGTAGTTTTTTTTGTGAGCATATTAAAACATGTGTATATTGGGTGTGTATATATATACACTAAAAGTGAAACACTTAATTTGAGTTTGATTTTCAGATTTTAATTAAAATTTTAAAACTTATATTAGATTCTCGTTTGCTTACTGAATTTGATATCGACTCGAATTCAGTTATTCTAAAATTCGAGTTTTTCTAGTCTAGACTCATTTCGCATAATAAACGTCTCTACTATTGATTTCCCACAATCATAAAAATAAAAAGCTTGGAACTACTGATTTCCCACAATCATAAAAAATAAAAAAGCCTAGAAGGAACTAGTAGACGAAGTCTTCTCAATGTTAATGTTTTTTTAGTTATGTCCCTCCGGTATCCATGGTATGACAATTATAAATTTATATTAAAGTCGTGTACGTGATCTTACTATTATTTCAAAGTAGTGTTAATTTTGATATTAAGTCTTTTATATATGTGACTTATTTTATAGCAAGCTATTTTTAATTAGTAATACCTGTTTTTATCCATGAGTTTATGTATGTATATTTTAATTAAATTTATGGATAATCATGTTTCAGCGAATATGATCTAACGACCACTTGTATTTACTTAATAACAAGATTTGAGAATGAAAAAAAAGTTTAAAATATATAAACTTTGAAAAGTAACGAGGTTGAGAACTATGGTAATGAAAAGTACACCAGAATGTTAGTTAATATATGGTCAAATTAGAGGGGACCTTGCATGGAATTGAAAGGGAACTTGTAACTTTATCATTATAATGAACCCCAATGTTCATTTTATATACACACAAACAAAAATATGTACAATCCTATTTAATATCACAATAAACACGATAACCATTCTTGTAATAAGCAAGGTTTATTATCTCTTTAACTATGTTTAAGTGGTCATTCAAAACAGTTATTTTCATTCGTGACCCGAGTTGATACAGTGAAACAACTAAACAATCAATGTGAAACCACTAATTTTGTCCAAACGACGAACCCCGGACAAACAACTCATCGAAACTATAACTATTGATATGTGGGAGCGAAACAACCGATGGCTCGAACCAATGATTATAACTGATCAATAAGCCACTGCTGAGCGCATCAAATTTGTAGGGTTTCGCAACATTTGATTGAAGCCTAAGATTTGTTACAGTTATCGCTTTTCGATGTCAAGGTATGGATTTTGTGGTCTTGTCTCATAGCGTTTTATATCATTATTGTACTCGTAGTGTCTAGTTCATCAAATCGTATCGTTGCTTCCTATTAATTATAGTATCAAGTCTTGGATTGAATTGTTGCCACTGATTTACATGCGATAGATTAATTCCTTAAGCTCATTATCGCATGTTCCCATTTATCTGATTACTGCCATAGAAGTGCATTATTGTACTAGTTGACTTGACTTAAGTGTACCGTTTTATTTACCTCAATATCCGAGCACATCCACTTATGGGGACATAGGGCGTCATCATCCGCCCAAACGACGTGCACCATCCGTGTGGTGTGATTAGTTCAAGGGGTCTCTATTAGCATTTATTTGTTTTTTATTATTGGGAGACGCATGGATCGGTCCTAGGATATTAGTTTTACTTATTGGTATTGGGATAGGTGTGTGTGCCCACATCCCCTCTACATATTGGGACATTAGAACTGCAGCTAATGTACACATTGTTTATTATTCTTGTCATTGCTCATATGGGTATTTCCACATAGATTGTTATTGTATTGATTGACCATTTTATAGTATTGACCATATCACAACATTGTTGGAAAGAAGGAGTTTAAATAAATTGCTTATTTAATTTAGAAACTTTCGTTTTTCGTTAAGGCTGTTGTGTGGTTTTAGACTTTTAAACTTTGGAGTTAAGGTTTTATTTGAGTTAAGTTTTAGAATGTCTCTAATTATTGTATCGTGTGACTCGTCAGCCATATTGAGTCGGGGTGTTATGGTGCTTGTCAAACGTGTTATGATTTTATTGATATTTTAAGTCCGTTTTACGCATTAGTCAAGTTTTAAATTTATAAAACACGATATTATACTAACACTAAACACACACTAGGGCAATTGTACCAATCGCAAGCGTAGTATAGTGTTGGTAAGATACCGAGGTCGTCCAAGGACACAAGAGCATTTAATACCGGTTTAGCGCCAACGTCTAATCGATACAATTTTTTGATAAAAGTTTTGAAAGATAAAAAAAATAAAATTAGAAAAGATAAATAAAAAGAAATACAAATAGACAAGATAGAAACACTTGGTTCCAACTCATCTTTTATGTACCCTTTGATGATTTTCGCGCTTTCAGATTTTTTAAGAGATTATCTTAGTTATAGTAGTAGGCCCCTCTTTTAAAGGTGACGTTACCCTCGGCCAAGTGGTTTGAGTCAGTAGGGATACAATCCCAAAAGGCCGGAATATTGAAAGACAATTAAGTAAGTTGTTGATGCGAAAAGTAGTAGGCCCCTCTTTTAAAGGTGACGTTGCCCTCGGCCAAGTGGTTTGAGTCAGCAGAGATACAATCCCAAGAGGCTGGTTTTATGTTTCATAGTAGTTTACATATGAGGGGTTCAAGCTATTCGCACCCCCGCCATCCAATAATACCATAGGGCATTGAAGGAGGTCCTAGTAAGCTTGAACCAAGTCTTCACAGGATCTATACACTAAACGAGACAAGAATTTTACCAAACCACCCTTCTAACCCCCTTCCAAGTAGTTAACGCGATTTATATAGACCGTAAAGACACGAATGAGCAAATCAATGACATCATGAAGAAATGGTTAGGAAAATTCACTTTCAATATAAGAAACTAGTTATTAAAGTCATTAATAAATACCCAATTAAAAAGTAGCCGAAAGATTACAATCAAAAGTAACACATAAAAGATTTGTCTTCACCAAGTGATGTAAGAGATTAGCCAAGCACGGCCTTTGATTGACAAGAACTCTTACGATCAATCTTGGATCCCAAGACTACTACACACTCTAAAGATGGAAGATGGACGATGGTGGTGGGTGTTGGTGTTGTAGTGGTGGTGTAGTGGTGACAAAGTGAGAGAGAAGGGGTTTGCTAAGGGATGTCTATGAAGAGAACCAAGCACCCCTATTTATAGTCAAAACAGAGCCCCGGCCACGGCCCGATGCTCGCTGGGCACGACCCGTGGCGACTTTCTTTCTCTTCCATCATTAAATGCAACTGTCAACAGAGGGCCCCACATGACCCTGTGTCTTCTGGACACGGCCCCCTGGTCAGAATATTGTTGTACTATAAAGATTTGGAGAATCTAAGCATTGACCACGCCCGTGCCTGCTGGACACGACCCCGTGTTGGGTTGAATGCTGCATTTTTGTTCTCTGGATGCTGCCGAGGGGCCGGACATGTCACGTTATTCCTTCTTCTTGTATTTTGAGTTGGTTTTAACCGTTAATTTGCTTCTTTTGTTCTTTTAAGCTCTTTTGAACATGTAAATTAAAAAGGAACAAAGAAACATGCTAAGAAACATGCTATTTCCAACATTAGTACTTGAAAAAGGGTCGGTTTTATGCTTCGTTTGATATAATTTATATGTTGCATTTTGTACACATCATGTTACAAATATAAATGAAAGATTAAAGAAGCTAAATCTATAAATGAAAGATTAATGGTTTGGGTAAGGTATTAGGCTAGGGTTTTGGGTATTGTTGTTACTTAGGATTGGCACTTGTAGGTAGTGGTAGTCTACATGATTTGTATGAAGGTTGAATAGTTCAAGTCCATTGTGTGTGGTATGAACTAAAGTTCACTATGTGGCATCACTAGGTCACTAGTAGAACGCTTGAGCATAACTATCCCATTTCCATTAATATTCAACCTAGGCAGTTTGAGAAAATAATACATTATTGAATGTATATTTAGTGACTTTGTGAGGTTGAATCTCAATAGAAGTGTTTTATCATTTATGCAAGTGGTGTTGGAGGGTAGGTTATTATTAAATCCTAGTTAATAAACATTGTTTTGAAGAACCCAAACCCTTATATATTGATAAGGTACAACGTTCAAAATTTTATTAAATTACAGACTTAAGGACGAAAGCTAATAGATTTTTGTGCATGTTCAAGATGAGTCTAAGTGGGAAGTAGTGAGACATGTCCATGTTATCTGACAAAGCAGCTTAATAAAAACTATAGTGTGTGATTTCTAAGCTAGAATCTAAAGAGCTATATGTAGTTAGGAATTTCATTCCTATGACTAGGCCAGCCGCATCTGTACGTGATGTTCATCAGGTTGCTCCCGATACTTGTATGATGGCAGCTATTGAAGCACTGATAAAGGAGATGAAAGATGTGAGGATGAGGTTGAATAGGTGTGAGATTTGTCGTGGAGGCCAAGAACTTACACCCTTATATTTTGATAACGTTAAGCGTTCAAAAGTTTATTAAACGACAGACTCAACTGCGAAAGCTAACAGATTTTTGTGCATGTTCATGATCAGTCTAAGTGGGAAGTAGCGGGACATGTCCATGTTATCTGACAAAGTAGCTTAATACAAACTATAGTGTGTTATTTCTAAGCTAGAATCTAGCCAGCCATCTGTAGTTAGGAAATCCATTCCTACGACTAGGCCAGCTGCATCTGTATGTGGTGTTCATCGGGTTGCTCCTGCTCCTGTAGTACTAGTATGATGGCAACTATTGAAGCACTGACAAAGGAGATCAAAGATGTGAAGGTGAGGTTGAACAGGTGTGAGTTTTGTCATGAAGGTCACGAAACCGATGATTGTCCTACTCTCATTAGTAGGTCGACTGAACAGGTTGATTTCGTTTCTAACCAAACTCGGTTCCAAAATGCTAGTTTCAACAATTCTAATCCAGGTTGGAGAAATCAGCAATCTAACTATACTTGGAGAAACGATAACTCTAACCCGCCTAGGTATCAACTGCGCCCCTAACAAAATTTTTATCCAGCTCGGTCTAGTGGTCAACAAGATGGTGGAGAGCTTAAGGAGTTGAAGGAGATCATACTACAACAGTCTCAGTAGATGAATTAGGTTATGGCAGATAATTAGGCCCGAAACCAACAGAATGAACAGATGATTAGGAGCACGGTGCAACATTACATAATCTAGAGAGGTAAGTTGGTGAGTTGGCCAAGAAGTTGGATGCGAGGCCGGTAGGTGGATTTCCGAGCAACACCGTGACAAATCTAAATGCTTGGATACATGCCATATTTCCTAGGAGTGGAAGAAGTCTAGGAGTAGATAGTGAGAGACTTGAGCAACCACATGGAGAAGATGAAGAGCAAGTGGACGAGGAGATTGAGATGGATATTCCTGGGATTATGCAAGTGAGAAACCTGCCCTAGTAAATACCGAAGTGAATGGTGAGTCACGTGTTGAGTGTAACATTTGTAAAAAATCGGGTTTTCAAAACCCGCTCCGTTTTGTAATCGAATATCGAGTTATAAAAGTTACATTGAATATTTATGATTATTTATATATAAAACGGTACATAATTAATAAATAGACTAAACTATAAAAATTATATTTGATAAAAAGTTAAAATAAAATAAATAAAAAAATTATGTTGCTGCCGGGACTCGAACCCGGGTCAGCCAAGACACACTCCAACGCCTTAACACACACTCACATCACCACTCCGCCGTTTTGTGTTTTCTGTTATCTCTAGGAAACAAATGAGATTTATATACAGACTAGGTTAAACCGGTTCCGCCAACTGAGAAACGGAAAACGGCAAAGCAATCGTCAAATCGTTTGATTTCTCGCGTATTCACGTTCATAACCGATGAACCGATGTCTTTAATCAATTCAGGATTGATTGAGCATCAAGTCTCATCATTATCGGTCTTCATAACCGAAAAGCAATCAAATCCTGAATACTTCAACCCAAGATCACTCTCGCGACTCAGAAACGTCATAACCATACTCCATTTCATTTTCGTCACATTTTCAGACCATCAGAACGCTAAATCAGTTCGCCGGAATTTTCTGCAAATCCAGCCGGAAAACCGTATTCATCCTCAAACGGTAATTCTCTCAATATTATTGCAGTTCAACAATTATTAGACTATTTCTAACTTAAACCTCTCAATTGAAATCGAGTTCAGGCGCTGTATTCAACTAATTCCAGTTCGCCGGAACTCCCCTGAAAATTTCTAATTCCGTCTGTGAAACGGTATGGGTCTTCAAACACATCGTTAACGTTTGTTTATCACTTCAATTCCACATTCGACTAATCAAAATAGTTAATTATCTTGTTCAGTTGAAGAGCATAAAAACAGGAACCGACACATCGCCGGAAATCTGAAATAAACCGTTCATCGGTATGTTCACCTCTAATTACCGTCTCTGCCTTTTCATTTAAGCTTTAATAATGTCTGTAAATCGTAAACACAAGGAACGAATTAGTAAATCAGTTGACTGTAATTTGAATGAAGAAGACGAAGCTAACTAAGTTATAAGTATATTTAAAACTAGTAAAATGAACGGGTTAAAATACAAACGCACGTCCCGAGTTCGATTCCTGCTATACGCACTCCTCATATAATAAAATGCCTTTTTGTTTAAAAACTAAACCGGGCTAACTCAGTTAGTTGTTAAGTATAATAAAAACCGCGATAATAACCAGGTTAGACACACAGTCCAGCGGTGGTCTAACCCTCCCCAACAACAGGACCAGAACATCGACAACCCTCCTACCAGCAAGTGCTCTTACAAACATTTTAAGTCTTGTGATCCTCCTAAATTTGAAGGGACCGAGGGTGTCACTGCTCTCCTACATTGGTTCAAGGAGATGGAAAACACCTTCCTAAACTGCGATTGTCCTGAGGATCGCAAGGTTCGATACGCCACCGGGAGACTATTTGGGGTAGCTCTCACTTGGTGGAATACTGTGAAAGGGAAGAGGGGAACTGAAGATGCGATGGCCTTAACTTGGGAGGAGTTAAGGGAAATCATGACTAGGCGTTTCTGTCCTAGAAGTGAAATTAAAAAGTTGGAGGATGAATTTCATGCTCTAAAGCAAAAGGAGGGTGATCACACTACATATAACAAGAGGTTCTTGGAGTTGAACCAAATGGTTCCAAATTTGTTCACCCCAACCTATCGTCTGATCGAGCACTATATTCGAGGACTTCCCTCGAAAATCCAAGATTCAGTTCTCAGCGTTTCACCAGTAACACTTGAAGCTGCTATGGAGTTAGCAACTGAACTGACCGAAAACCGAATTCGCAACGGGAAGTTCAAAGAAGAGAAGAAGAAAGCCCCTGTTGAGGGACAAACTTCAAACCACCCCATTCCTTCCTCTAAGTTTGCTAATAAGAGGAAGCGCAACACCAGAAATTTTGCAGTTACTCAAACCAACTCCCCTATTCCTGCTGCACCCATTACTTAAGTCACTCCTTCACCCGCACCATACAGAAGACCCTACACTGGCCCGTTACCGAAATGTAACCGTTGCCATATCACCATTCCCCTGATCATCCTTGCCAATATTGCACCAGCTGCGGTCGCGCAGGTCATACTGTTCAAACTTGCCGCATGCCTCAACGAACGAACCGCCACCAACCCTTAACCCAAACCCACCAACAAATAATGGGCCAAGCCCAACAACCTTTACTACTACCACCCACCCAACATTTAGCCCAAACATATTACCAACCCAATTATCCTATGGGTCAACCAATGCAGGCTTGCTACAATTGCGGCGACCCAAGCCATTTCCGAAACACTTGTCCAAGGTTGGTTAATATTATTCATGCTCAGGCCCAAGCCAACCCGGTGAATCAAGCAAATCAAGCTCCTCCACCTGCAAGAGGGAGAGCTTTCAATATCAACGCTAACCAGGCCAGAGCTGATGACAATGTGGTCAACGGTACGTTCCTTATAAATGGTAGATACGCATCTATGTTATTTGATACTGGTGCAGATAGAAGTTTTGTGTCTTTAGAATTTGAACCTATCTTAAACAAAAATCGGGATAAGCTCACGGAATCCATAACGGTAGAAGTTGCGGACGGGAAACCAGTTTCATTAGACTCTATTTTACGCAACTGTACACTCACCTTAAACGACCACGATTTCTCAGTCGACCTTATTCCTATGAAGCTGGGAAGTTTTGACATCATAATCGGTATGGATTGGCTCAGTCAACATCAGGCAGAAGTTGTATGTCGTGAAAAATTTATTCGTATTCCTCTTTCAAACGGTCAGACTCTTCGAATCATTGGAGAAACCTCGTCGAAAGGGCTCAGCTTAATGTCTTGTCTTCAAGCTCAAAAATATCTTCGCAAGAATTATGTCACGTTTTTAGCCCATATCATCAAAAAGGGAACCACAGAGAAGAAACTTGAAGACATTCCTGTAGTAAAAGACTTCCCGCAAGTTTTTCCTGACGACATTTCAGGACTTCCTCCAGTTAGAGACGTCGAATTCCGTATTGATCTTATACCTGGTGCTACACCAGTTGCAAAGTCTCCATATAGGTTAGCCCCCTCTGAAATGCAAGAGCTAGCCAGTCAATTGCAAAGAGTTGACTGACAAGGGATTCATATGTCCTAGCTCGTCGCCTTGGGGTGCACCTGTCCTTTTTGTAAAGAAGAAAGATGGATCTTTTCGTATGTGCATCGACTACAGAGAGCTCAACAAGTTAACAATCAAGAATCGCTATCCTTTACCTCGCATTGATGATCTTCTTGACCAACTACAAGGTGCCAGTTGCTTTTCAAAAATCGATCTTCGATCTGGCTATCATCAACTTAGAGTGCATGAAGAAGACGTCCCTAAGACTGCTTTTCGAACTCGTTATGGTCACTATGAATTCATGGTTATGCCATTTGGATTAACCAACGCACCAGCTGTCTTCATGGACCTAATGAACAGAGTCTGCAAACCTTATCTTGATCGATTTGTTATAGTCTTCATCGACGATATTCTTATTTATTCAAAATCTAAATCTGATCATGAGCGTCATCTTCGACTCGTTCTTGCACTTCTAGAAAAGGAAAAGCTTTATGCCAAATTCTCCAAATGTGAATTCTGGTTAAAAGAGGTGCAATTCCTCGGGCATGTAGTCAATGACAAGGGAATACATGTTGACCCTTCAAAGATCAAAGCGGTTCAAGAATGGCAAGCTCCACGTACACCAACTGAAGTAAGATCTTTTCTTGGACTAGCTGGCTATTATCGTCGGTTCATTTCAAACTTCTCTCGCATTGCTGTACCACTCACGGCTTTAACTCACAAGGGAAAACCTTTCATATGGGTACCCAAGCAAGAAGAAGCCTTTCAAACTCTTAAACAGAAACTTTGTGATGCACCAATCCTCACTCTTCCTGAAGGTTGTGATGATTTTGTAGTCTATTGCGACGCGTCAGGGCAAGGATTAGGCTGCGTTCTTATGCAAAGAGGAAAAGTCATAGCTTATGCTTCGAGACAACTCAAGACACATGAAAAGAACTACACCACTCATGACCTAGAACTTGGAGCCGTTGTGTTCGCTCTTAAGATATGGAGACATTATCTCTATGGTACTAAGTGTGAAATATACACTGACCACAAGAGTCTTCAACATATCTTCAATCAAAAAGAGTTAAACATGAGGCAATGAAGATGGGTCGAACTTCTAAATGATTACGACTGTGAAATTAGATACCACCCTGGTAAAGCAAATATGGTGGCTGATGCACTTAGTCGAAAGGGTTATGCGAACTCCATTCATCTTCTATGTTCGCAAATTGTAACCAACATTAAAGATCAAATTTGAGAAGCCCAACACGTTTCAATAACGGAAGAAGATGTGCGAAAGGAGATGTCCTGTGGAGCTGAGTTAAAAATCGAAACTAAATCTGACGGTATTCTGTATTACCTAGATCGTATCTGGATTCTTAACCACAATAATCTTCGTGAAACTCTTATGAATGAAGCTCACAAAACACGATATTCTATACACCCAGGAGCCGATAAGATGTATCAAGACCTACGATATACCTATTGGTGGCCTGGAATGAAGAAGGATATTGCTGTATTTGTTTCTAAGTGCCTTACATGTTCCAAGGTGAAGGCTGAACACCAAAGACCCTCAGGACTTCTAGTCCAACCGGAAATACCTGTATGGAAGTGGGAAAATATAACCATGGATTTCATTACCGGGTTACCTCGCACTTCTGGTGGGTATGACACTATATGGGTGATTATAGACCGACTTACAAAATCAGCTCACTTTATTCCTATCCGCGAAGATTTCAAGAACGAAAAGCTTGCACGTATTTATATCAACGAAATCGTAAGCCGGCATGGGGTACCGTTAAGCATTATTTCTGATCGTGATGGTCGTTTCACCTCACGAACATGGCAAGCAGTACAATCCGCTATGGGCACGCGATTAGATCTCAGTACCGCCTATCATCCTCAAACTGATGGACAGTCTGAGCGCACCACTCAAACTCTTGAAGATATGCTTAGAGCATGTGTCATAGACTTCAAGGGAAATTGGGACGCCCACCTACCATTAGTAGAATTTTCGTACAACAACAGCTATCATTCGAGCATCGGCATGGCACCTTTTGAAGCCTTATATGGACGTAAGTGCCGATCTCATGTATGTTGGCACGAAATTGGGGAAGCACAAATTACTGGTCCAGAATTGATCCAAGAAACCACAGACAAGATCCATCAAATTCGAAACAATCTTCTAGCGGCTCAAAGTCGTCAAAAGAGTTATGCAGATAAACGACGGAAGCCCTTAGAGTTTAACATTGGTGATCATGTGCTTTTAAAAGTATCACCGTGGAAGGGAGTAGTTCGTTTTGGTCAAAAGGGGAAGCTAGCACCTCGTTATGTAGGACCTTTCAAGATACTCGAAAGAGTAGGTCCTGTAGCATACAAGCTTGACCTACCAGAAGAACTCAACAGGATTCATCCCACATTCCACGTGTCGAACTTGAAGAAGTGCCTCGCTGATGAGAATCTCCATATTCCGCTGGAAGATATTCAGATTGATGAATCTATGCATTTTATTGAAAGACCAGTGGAGATCATGGACTACGGGGAGAAACGTCTTCGACGAAGTCGCATTCCAATTGTTAGGGTACGCTGGGAGTCGAAACGGGGACCCGAGTTTACTTGGGAACGTGAAGACTCAATGCGTGAAAAATACCCGCATCTTTTTCCTACTACTTCAACTACTTAAATTTCGGGACGAAATTCTTAAAAGTAGGGGATACTGTAACATTTGTAAAAAATCGGGTTTTCAAAACCCGCTCCGTTTTGTAATCGAATATCGAGTTATAAAAGTTACATTGAATATTTATGATTATTTATATATAAAACGGTACATAATTAATAAATAGACTAAACTATAAAAATTATATTTGATAAAAAGTTAAAATAAAATAAATAAAAAAATTATGTTGCTGTCGGGACTCGAACCCGGGTCAGCCAAGACACACTCCAACGCCTTAACACACACTCACATCACCACTCCGCCGTTTTGTGTTTTCTGTTATCTCTAGGAAACAAATGAGATTTATATACAGACTAGGTTAAACCGGTTCCGCCAACTGAGAAACGGAAAACGGCAAAGCAATCGTCAAATCGTTTGATTTCTCGCGTATTCACGTTCATAACCGATGAACCTATGTCTTTAATCAATTCAGGATTGATTGAGCATCAAGTCTCATCATTATCGGTCTTCATAACCGAAAAGCAATCAAATCCTGAATACTTCAACCCAAGATCACTCTCGCGACTCAGAAACGTCATAACCATACTCCATTTCATTTTCGTCACATTTTCAGACCATCAGAACGCTTAAATCAGTTCGCCGGAATTTTCTGCAAATCCCGCCGGAAAACCGTATTCATCCTCAAACGGTAATTCTCTCAATATTATTGCAGTTCAACAATTATTAGACTATTTCTAACTTAAACCTCTCAATTGAAATCGAGTTCAGGCGCTGTATTTAACTAATTCCAGTTCGCCGGAACTCCCCTGAAAATTTCTAATTCCGTCTGTGAAACGGTAAGGGTCTTCAAACACATCGTTAACGTTTGTTTATCACTTCAATTCCACATTCGACTAATCAAAATAGTTAATTATCTTGTTCAGTTGAAGAGCATAAAAACAGGAACCGACACATCGCCGGAAATCTGAAATAAACCGTTCATCGGTATGTTCACCTCTAATTACTGTCTCTGCCTTTTCATTTAAGCTTGAATAATGTCTGTAAATCGTAAACACAAGGAACGAATTAGTAAATCAGTTGACTGTAATTTGAATGAAGAAGACGAAGCTAACTAAGTTATAAGTATATTTAAAACTAGTAAAATGAACGGGTTAGACACACAGTCCAGCGGTGGACTGTGTGCAAAAGACAAACGCACGTCCCGAGTTCGATTCCTGCTATACGCACTCCTCATATAATAAAATGCCTTTTTGTTTAAAAACTAAACCGGGCTAACTCAGTTAGTTGTTAAGTATAATAAAAACCGCGATAATAACCAGGTTAGACACACAGTCTAGCGGTGGACTGTGTGCAACAATGAGCCAAACGTCGCGCGTTCGAAACCCGTCACTAGCACCGGTCCGTTGAATTAAAATGTTTTTGATATTAAAAAGAATTTCGGTTTAAATGAATAAGTGTATAAATATAATTAAAAACAAGATTATTTCGGGTTAGACACGTAGCTCAGTTGGTAGAGCTGCGTGCACGCGTACGGGAGGTCTCGGGTTCGAGCCTCACCCAGCGCAAACCATGTTCCTGACCGAACCGGTCAACAAGTCAACAGGTCAACGGTCAACGGTCAACGCAAAATAAATAATTTTTTTTATATTTTTATTTATTTAATTTAATTTAAAAATTAATTAAAAATACTAAAAAATAACATTTTTAAAGATAGAAAATAGCCATAAACTCACAAAAATATATCTAAAAATTTCATTAAAATCCTTAATAAAATCCACTCATTTAATATATTTTTCCGTTATTATTTAGGTTAGTAATCCTCGTTGTTCCGCTCATCTAATTCGTGCGCATATCACCATCTCCAATCTAACGCACCCAAAGTGAATGAATCTTTACAAATTCCCCGTTTTAATCACGTTTTGGGTGTATCATGTGTCTTGTTATATATATTATACTTAAACCATTGTGCATGCATCATATCATGAACTAGTGTATGTAGTTTGTTTCTGTTGTGTAGTTATTGTTGGATGCAAGTTTATTATTTTCAGTACATGCAATTTCATAGGCCCGCCGCTCCCCATTACGTTATGAGCGTTGAGCATGTTCCCCATTTCATTATGAGGTTGAACCTGGCGTGCCCACATACGATCGGCTCCGTTTGATTGAGCCTTGATCGCACAGACATTTTCATTTTCAGTACATGCAATACGATCGGCTCCGTTTGATTGAGCCTTGATCGCACAGTTTCATTTATGTTATTTACAGTATGATGTTGGTATGTTCATGTATGCTGTCATATGTTATTGTATGTTATAGTGTGACTGCTATTTGCTACTGCTTGATTATTTACATTTGCTCATCTATGATTATGCACAATTTTTCATTGATAAACTAACAGGTAATTCCTTAATAAATGTTTATCTAATAAGGTTCACTCGCCAACTTATGTTGACCCAAAAACCCCCATTTTTTTACACATGATACAGGTGAACCAGCAGTAGCTAGGAACACATAGGACTTGGACTAGAAGAATAAAACGATTTAGAGTTGGGATTGTTATGTTGGTTTATTTTCTTTGTATTGAATGAACATGTTTGGATTTTTGGAAATGTAACTTTGACTTTATTAAATATGAAACATATTAGTAAATGTCATGAGCTTTGGTGATAACCCAATTATGCCCCGACTCTTATTCCGCTGCGGGTCGGGGTGTGACATTGAGAAGAGTGTTGAAAAGCTGAGGGAGGAACCAAAGATAGATCCTAGGCTTCAATGCCCCTATCCCGCTAGAGTTTGGCAGCCACAAAGTGATTATCAGTATCAAAATTTCATTGAGTTAATTAAGCAGCTTAAGGTGAACTTACCTTTTTTCGAAGTGTTGCAGAGCATGCTGAAGTATGCGAAGTTCCTTAAGAATATCATCATGACTAAGAAGAAGTTAGAGGAAATTAAGTATATGAGTTTGAGTGTAGAGTGTTCGGAAATTGTACAGAATAAGCTACCGCCTAAATTGACAGATCCAGGTAGTTTTGTTATTCCTTGTTCTATAGTTAGTCTCCCACTCATGAATGCTCTTGTGGATCTAGGTGTGGGTATTAATTTAATGCCATATTGTTGTTTGCTAAGTTCAATTTAGGAGAGTTGAAACCTACACGTATGTGCTTAGAGATGGCGGATAGATCCATTAAGTACCCGAGGGAATTATAGAAAATATTCTACTGAAAGTAGGTAAGTTTGTGTTTCCCGTAGATTTAGTAGTGCTCGATATGAAGGAGGACGATCACGTACTGCTCATTTTAGGACGTCCATTCCTTGCTATTTCTAGAGCCAGGTGGATATGGGGGAAGGTAAGTTGAAGTTGAAAGTGGGAGACGAAGAGGTTGAGTTTGGAGTTAAACCGCACAAGCAGGTTAACCCGTTTGAGTACTTGGATGTGATAGATGATCATATGGATCATGAGTGGATGAAGGTTATCCCTAAGGATGCAGTGAATGATAGTAGAAGGAAGGAAGATGATGTGATTGGTTGGTGGATGTTTTTGAAGGAGAATCGTATGAAGATAATGAAGGATAAAAAGAAAGAATGTTAGAGAGAAAGACTAAGGCAAGTGGTTTGAAGAGGAAAACAAGCCCCCGGATAGAGTGGGGGAGGATAGGTTTACGTGATTGTGTAGGAACTTATTTGTAGAGTTTGTATTTTTGTGTATTTTGAGTCATGTCGAGTCTGGTTTGAGTCAGTCTGAGTCATTTTCTTTTATTTTTATTTTATTTTAACTTTGAGCCAATATTATGCTTAGGGTTTGTTTGTTTTTATCTTATACATGTTTAACTGGCCCGTTCGTGCTCAATCTCCATTTGGGCGGGGATTTTGGAGCTGTTTATATATTTATAAAGGCCAACCCAGTGTACCGGTTTGTTAGAGGATCGCGAATGAAATACTATACGATCATTTGGTTGGAATGAAGACACACGCAACTGGCATTGATTTTTATCTTAACAAGCTAAGTCATTTCCGATTCTTTGTATTTATTTTTAGTGAGTTTTTCATCCACATTGAGGGCAATGTGTGATTTCAGTGTGGGGATAGGAGACTACGTCTTATAAGGTAGATTTGATTCAGAAAAAAATAAAAAATCCTAAAAAAATTAAAAAAAAAAGTTCTTGGAAAATTTTTACAAATAAATGTGAAAAGATAGAAAAATTGGGATTTATGGTTTCAAAATACTATATATATGAGATAAAATAGATAAAAGACGTATCTATGTCATTTTCTTTCATTTTTATTTTATTTTAATTTTGAGCTGATATTATGCTTGGGGTTTGTTTGTTTTTATCTTTGTATAGGTTTGACTGGCCCGTTCGTGCTCAATCTCTATTTGGGCGGGGATTTTGGAGCAGTTTATATATTTGTAAAGGCAACCCCAATGTACCAGGTTATTAGACGATCATGAATGAAATGCTATACGATCATTCGGTTGGAATAAAGACACACGCAGCTGGCACTGATTTTTATCTTAACGAGCTAAGTCCTTTCCGATTCATTGTATTTAATTTTAGTGAGTTTTTCATCCACATTGAGACAATGTGTGATTTACGTGTGCGGATAGGAGACTACGTCTTTTTAGGTAGATTTGATTCAGAAAAAAGTAATAAATCCAAAAAAAATGTTCTTGGAAAATTTTTGCAAATAAATGAGAAAAGAGAGAAAAAATGGGATTTTTGGTTTCAAAATATTATATATATGAGATAAAATAGGCTGAGCCGACTTAGAAGGTTCCCTAGATTGCTCTTAAGATTACCTTAGTTATAAATCATGAAGTATTGTGGCTTCTCATATTAGGGGAAATAGAAAACCAAAACTGTTGAGGTTATAAAAGGAACCATTATAGTAAATAACCTATAAGTATTTTAAATTAAATTGGCATGCTTTTTTCCTTTTTAGAAGACTAAATTCGGATCTAGTGGCGCCTAAAAAAATCATCATCCACTTGTATGAGCTATTTTTATAAAGATGACCGAAGCCTATGGTATTAACCACTAGGATGGTGACTCGGGTGGTGTATACCCACTAGGTGAAAGTTTAAGAAAAAAGTATTAGGCTCATGGGGTTTCCTACTGGGATAACGACTTGGTGATAATGTCCTCTGAGTTGAACATATGAAAAAATTGCAAAAGCTCACAATCATCATTCCATAAAAATTTAATTATAAATACATATGGGTTATTTATATAAAGTGGTAGATTTTTAGTCTTTTCCTTATAAGCTTGATATAGGATTAGGTGGATTTGTGGACCTTGAGTGTGAGACCTTTATATAGATTGTTAACTTGAACATAATGCTAGCATAAAAGAGGCTTGATGAGTCGGTGGTCGGGTTTAAGTAGACAACAATACTGGTAGTCATGGTTAAACGTGTTTAAATCTTTTAATGAATTGACCGAAAGTTTTTGAACCATATTTCCAATTATGATTCAATTGCAAAGCTTTTTCCGGGGACGAAAAAAGAATCAAGTGTAGGATATTTAATGTGTCATTAAAAACACATGTTTATCTTATGTAAATTGTATAATTTTAAATAGTTTTAGAGTCATTTTTTATTAGTATTAATCTTCTATTTGATTAGCTAGTATATTTGTAAATCCCGGTGAGAAAAAGAATTGAAAACAAGCTTAAACGGCCCAAAAGAACAAAGGATCAGGAGATATATTATAAAGCTAAAGGGATTGAAAACGTAGAAGCTGAAATTATTAAAGGCGGCGTCATGATCGCCTTTAATAATTTCAGCTTCTGAATTTTAAATAGGAGTTTTGTGCACAACTATGCTCACCATCACTCTGTTCCGAATCAGCGTGACCTAACATCAGCGATCAACACCGTTCTCCTCAAATCGGAGTCAACGGGCATAACATCACAACAACATTGTCCAAGCGATAGTTTTCGTCACCTTATTAGGGCTCGAACAGGTACCTTTAGGGTAATCTTTTCAGATTTGAGTACGTCGGTATTGTTGTTGATTTTGTGCTCTAATTGGTTATTCAGCTTTTGGGTTTGCTTATAATAACAAGATGGAAGCCGCGTGAGCTATGGTTGTGACGGGTATTGTTTGACTCCGGAAAGAATTCTGGTAAGCCTCGCTTTAATTGCATGTTTCTTTTATAGTAAGATCGGTTTTGGTTATTTCTGTTTAGCCTATTATTTGTGTTACAGAACTCCGATGAAGCTCCGATGAGTTCTTCGGTGACCGATATGGTTTTTGTTATGTAAGTTTAATGTGTTGTTTACTGTGATTTGGTGGTAATGACTGTGATTTTAAGTCCTTGATCTGATTATGATTTGTATTATTTTTTGTTGATGTTTGTGCTTAATTTATTGCGTAATAATATTGATGTACAAGGGTTGTGAATGACAAACTCATTTGTTTGTTGATGTTTGTTACATTAAAGACCCTGTACGAGTCTCGGTTCACTTGTTTTGTGTTTAATTGCAATTTTGTTAATTTGTATATGAAATTAGAGTTGTAGTTGTTTTGTTTGCATGATTATTTATTCCTTACTGGAAGCTTAAACGAGGTTTTCCATGTAAGAGGCATCACTTAGGTAAACTTTTATATCACTGGTTTATAGCTTTTGATTGATTTGTACTTTGTGGATACCACGTGTTGATAACTTTGTATTGTTGATTTGCAGGATAATGCACATATTTTTTTTTGCTTAGAGGATCAATTTAAAGATGAAATTAAAGGTGTCTTCGATCTTGTTAAGAAAATCTTGCTCCAATTTAGAAGTCAACCTTTCAACTAAACCCAAGAAGGTGGTAGGTGATGATGATATATGGGGGAAAGCAAAAGGCACATTAAAGGATGCCTTGGATGATAAAGGATGGGCTTATGAAGTTGATGAAGGCCACGCCTTTTATGGCCCAAAAATAAATTTCATAGTATTGAAATATTTTTCAAGGCTTGAAGTTTATTTTGTTATATTTGGTTCATTATCAGTAGTTCCACCAAGGGTCTAGATGGTTGTGTCACAGATGCTGGTTGCACTTTAATAAACGTGTTCAAGCATAAAAAGGCATTAATAGGTGTATGTATCGCTAATAACATTCAATACTCTTTCAAATTTAATGTCATCTTGTAGTTGGTCCCACAATGTTAAAACTACTATTTACATATTTACATATGATTATTATTATGCAGCTACCCACAAGGAAGATAGCAGCCTCCTACAGTTTCTAATCGGAATTTTATAACCAAGAAACAGGTAAGTGATTGTGCGATATGAAGGAAGAATAGAGGTCTAGGAGTTTATATAATTGATACAGTTGGGTTACCATTTTTATTATTTTGTTAGCATTGATTGCATAACTGGAGTTTGTGAAATATGCAACGACATGTCTCTTTGGTTGCCCGTGGAGCAACGCTCACGGGTCACTTTTCTAGTTTAATAAAATTTTGAACGCTTTACCTTATCAAATATAAGGGTTTAAGTTCATCAAAATAATATTTATTAGCTAGGCTTTAATAATAACCAACCCTCCAACACCACTTGCATAAAACACTTCTATTGAGATTCAACCTCACAAAGTCACTAATTACACATTCAACGATGTATTACTTTCTCAAACTGCCTAGGTTGAATACTAATGGGAATGACATAGTTATGCTTAAGTGTTCCACTAGTGAGCTGGTGATGCCACATAGTGAACTTTTGTTCATACCACACACAATCGACTTAAACAATTCAACTTTCATACAAATCATGTGGACTACCACTACCTACACGTGCCAATCCCAAGCAACAACAATACCTGAAACCCTATCCTAATACCATACCCAAACCATTAATCTTTCATTTACTGATATAGCTACTTTAATCTTTCATTTAGATTTGTAACATCCTGGCCCGAATAGGGCTGACGTATCACTCAATACAGTAATCAGAAAGACAATGTAAAACTTAACTCAAATAAAACCTTAATTCCTAAGTTTAAAAGTCTAAAACCACACAACAGTCTTAACGGAAAACGAATGTGTCTAAATTATTTAAATAGCAATTTATTTAAACTCCTTTCCAACTCTAGCTAGTTAGTTTTCTCTCTTTACACTTTTCCCCTTGTTCCCTTTAGTACATGTTTAAGAAATTAGAGAAAACAACAAAAAGAAACACGACTGAGCCAATAACAATGTAGCGATATGGTCAATAGCAATAAAGGTAATTTCGATGAGAACGATCAATACGTTATTCGATCAATGGTGAACAATACTGTGTCAATAACAATGTAGCGATATGGTCAATACTATACAATGGTCAATCGATACGATAACAATCTATGTGGAAATACCCATGTGAGCCAATGACAATAACATTAAACAAGGTGTACATTAGCTGCACTTCTAATGTCCCAATATGTAGAGGGATCTGGGCACACACACCTATCCAATACCAATAAGTAACAATAATATCCTAGGATCTATCTATACGCCTCCCAATTATCAGTAACTAAAAAATGCTAATATAGAGACGCCATGAACTAATCGCACCATCACGGATTATGCACGGGCCGATGATGACGCTCTATCTCCCCAAAGGTGGATGTACTCGGGTATTAAGGTCAATAAAACGGTACACTTAAGTCAAGTCAACTAGTATGAAAATACACTTCTATGGAAGTAATCAATGATCAATGTGAATATGCGATAATGAGCTTAAGGAATTAATCTATCACATGTGAATCAATGGCAACAATTCAATTCAAGACATGATACTATAACTAATAGGAAGCAATGATACGGTTCGATGAACTAGACACTACGAGTACAATAATGATATAAAACGCTATGAGACAAGACCATATAATTCGTACCTTAACGGCGAAAAGCGATAACCGTAACAAATCTTAGGCTTGAATCAAATGCCGCGAAACCCTACAAATTTTATTACGTTCCAAGTTATATAAATTTTAGAACAAATCTTAGGCTTCATCAATGAACCACCACTGAGCGAAACAACCGACACTGTTAGAGGTCAAAAGGGGTGTCCGGGTGCGTATTTCGAGGGATTGTGGTGGACTAGAGACGAGGGCATGTTTTCGATCGCGATGATTCAGGCAAATGCTGTGTTGGAGGATTAGTGTCATCTCGAATCTTGGAGTTTGAATATGGATGAGAATGGCCCTCGAGGAACGTTTGTTGGAGTGTATGATGGTCATGCTAGCCCTGAAACTGGATATGGTTTATTAAAGATTGTTTGTTGGAGATTCTGAAAAGTAAGTTAGTGGTTACCTCTTCGTAAATGAACTTCAATCTCTGATCATTTGTTATTGTGTTTGTTGATATCGCATTCATGCTCCTGAAAATGATATGATTGTGGATTACTCTATGTTAGACAATTAAGATTTTCTTGGATATTTGTGACATCTGATCGTAATTTATTCAAAAACGACACTGCAAAGAAGGAAAATTACAATAACTAAATTCTCGGATAGAATACAGATACTTATCTTTGTTATGCATAAGTGAATTGCCATCTCTACTTGAAGTCCATGTGTAAATTCATGCAAGAGAGCGGCCGCAAACCCTAATGGGCGATTTCTCTTGTTCTTCATGAAACCCGATTTGTTTTATCAATCTTAGATGTATAACAGTCTGTGATTGTTGTTTGATCTTCCAAATAGCAATACGAACTTGTTAGCATCCAAAGAAAGATTAATCTAGGGTTTAATTTCGTTTTTTTTTCACCTGATTGCTCTCTATCGGACCGGCGACTTTTGATCTTCTTTTTATTCCTACGATTTCGATTGGCAAGTGTGTGCAACAGATCTGTTATTAGGGTTTGAGTAATCAAATCTTCATACGAACTCTGGTGGCATATAGGATAGATCGGATTGTAGCTTTTCTTTCGGTTTATTCTTATCGCCGGCCGATTGTTTCTTGTGTTTCGGATAAATCCGATCAGGTTAGGGTTTGTGCGCGTGTTTATTTGATAATCGTCGATCTGGAACTTAGTAGGAAATTCTGATTTATTATTAAGATTGTGTTGATCGCGGTTAACGGAGGTTAATTTAGCTAGATTGATACAACCTTTCTAATCGATTAAGGATTGATTACGGATTCTAGGTTTTTCTTTTTGGTTTATTTCTAGTGTTTTGTTGTGTTTGCGGTATGGAGAGTGATGAAGTTCTGAATGGTGATGGGTATCCAAAACTAAGTAAGGAGAGAGTTGCTAAGACTGCCATGGATGAACGTAAGAAACCTGGTGTGCATGTTGATCGAGGCAAAGGTCCGTTACCTAATAAGGGGTTTGGACACCGTGTGCTGAATATTGACGGTAATCCTAAGCTGGCCCGACGAGGGAATGTTCCTAACGCACTAGTAGAAGAAGTGAACTCGGATCCGAAGCTACTTAAAGTCACTGAAGAACGAAACAAGAATAAGGGTGCGGGAACCGTGGTGAATAATATAAAGGAGGACTCGGAAAACAACACTGGAAAAGGGGCTAACTTGCATGGTAATTTGGAGGATATTGCACCTGATTCAGATGGTGGTGGTTCATCAGCTGAGTCCACGAAGGTAACGACTACTAAAATTGTAGAACCTCTTTCATTTGCTAAAGTAGTTCAGCATAACAGTGATGATATTAAGGTTAATTTTCGGTCTTTGGAAACTGATGAAATAATTGATGGGGCAGATGTTGTTATTCCTTTATCATCGGTAAAGCAGGTGAATGATAGATACTCGAACACTCTTTATGGATATTTTTTGGGAAAGCGCTTAGCGTTTCCGGTGGTAGACTATTTTGTTAAACATAAGTGGTCGAAGTATGGGTTATCTAAGATGATGATGAATGCAAAGGGGTTCTTCTTCTTTAAGTTTCAAACAAAAAAAGGGATGGCCCAGCTACTAGAAGATGGGCCATGGATGATACGAAATGTTCCAATTATTCTTACTGAATGGACTCCTGATGTTATGGTTGAGAAAAAGGATATAACATCTATACCGGTTTGGGTAAAAATGCATGATGTACCCTTAGCTGCGTTTACTGAGGACGGGTTGAGTTTACTGGCCTCGAAAATAGGTGTTCCAAAATTGCTGGATTCTTACACAACAACGATGTGTGTAGATTCATGGGGAAGAAGTAGTTATGCTAGGGCGTTAATTGAAGTTCAAGCAGGGTCTGAATTAAAGAGAGTTGTCACGGTTGCAATCCCGGCACTCGATGGAAAAGGATACTCTAAAGCGGAGGTAAAAATAGAATATGATTGGGAACCGCTGAGATGTTCAACATGTTGCGTGTTTGGTCATGATGATAACTCGTGCCCAAAGAAACAAACAACAGTGCAGATGGATGATAAGAAGGGAAATACTAATGATTTTCAGGAGGTATTATCGAAGAGTAGGAAAGGGATCAATCAAGGGCTGCATGTTAAGAATCAGAAGCCGAAATTTGTGTACCGTCCGGTAGCAAAGCCTAAGTCCAAGGCTGATGAGAAGGGGCAACCGAAGAACCAAGTGCCTATCTCTAACCCATTTTCTGTACTTCAAAAAGAGGAAAATAACTCTAATGAGTTCGGTGGAATAGATGGTATGACTTCAAAAGGTAACCAACAAAATAAAAGTACCAATTTGGAGGAAAATAATTGCTGATGCAGTTGGAATCGAGGAGCTTTTAGGTGATATCTCAAAATTAATGGATCAGAAAGAAGAAAATATAAATTCTGAGGGTGCAAGCACACCTGGTGATACTAGTGTCCATGGGTAGTTTGGCTTCTTGGAACATAAGGGGTTTGAACCGGCCCCTCAAACAAAAGGAGGTTCGTCAGGTGGTAATGGACAATCATCTTCAGGTATGTGCAATTATGGAAACTCATGTTGACTCGTCTAATGTCTATAATGTTTGTAAGAAAGTTTGCTCGTCATGGAGCTGGGCGACTAATGCTGATTGTTGTGAGAAAGGTACTCGTATTATGGTAGGGTGGGACGCTGACATTGTGGATGTTATGATTCTTTCTAAAACTGATCAGGTTGTGCATACTCAGATCAGGTTTAAACTCGATCAAAAGTCTATTTTTTGTTCGTTTATTTATGCTGACAACTACTACAAAAATAGACGGGACCTATGGCAGAACTTATGTGCTCATCATTCTTATATGCATGATAAACCATGGACTATTATGGGGGACTTTAATTCTTCCCTGTTTCATGAAGATATAGCTCAAGGGCCATCCACGCTTAACATTGGGAATAGGGAATTTAAGGAATGTATTGATGAGATAGAGGTGTTTGATGTTAATCGAACGGGTTTACATTTTACATGGACGAATAAGCAGCAAAAGGGTATCATTGTTAAGAAAATTGATCGAATATTGGGGAATATGCAATTAATCGATACATTCCCTAATGCGGTAGCATGTTTTCTTCCGTACCGCATATCAGACCATACTCCGTGTATCTTAAAATTGCCTAATGTGACTAGAGGAAAACCGAAGCCGTTCAAGTTTGTGAATTTGGTAGCCGATAAGAAGGGTTTTATGGAGGAAATTAAAAAGGTTTGGAATATGGACATTCAAGGTTATCGCATGTTTCAGACTGTTAAAAAGCTCAAGCTGTTAAAAAACCCGATGAGGAAACTCTTATATATACAGGGTAATCTGCATGAGAAGGTTAAGACGATGAGAAAGGATTTAGAAGACAACCAGATTGCTATTGATAATGATCCTTTCAACAATGAGCTGCTTGATAAACACAGTCGATTACTTCAAGCGTATAAGAAAGTGGTAATTGATGAGTGTTCTTTTTTGCAACAAAAATCTAAGTTACAATGGCTTTCGCTTGGTGATAAGAACTCAAAGTTCTTTCATAACACAGTCAAAGCAAAAAATCATCGGAGTAGAATTTTCTCGGTAAGAGACAGTAGCGGTATACTACATGAAGGAATGTCGGTTCCACAAGTCATGGTGGAGCACTATACCCAGTTTTTTGGTAGTGTTGGAAGCATAAATTTGCATCCTACGCCAGATCTATTCCATAATGTAGTATCGGTTGATAAAGCTTCTGCTATGGTTAGGATTGTTACGGATGATGAAATTAAACAGGCAATGTTTTCAATTGATGGGAATAAAGCTCCAGGTCCTGATGGTTACACCTCGGTCTTCTTTAAAAAGTCTTGGGATGTAGTTGGGAAGGATGTATGCAGTGCGGTACAGGAGTTTTTTCGAAATGGTAAACTACTCCGTCAACTTAACCATACGATAATCTCTTTAATCCCTAAGGTTACTTCACCATCTTCCATTACAGACTATCGCCCTATATCTTGTTGTAACACACTATATAAGTGTATCAGCAAGATTATTACAAATCGAATAAAAGAAGGGTTGGGTGATATTGTGAGCATCAACCAGTCAGCCTTTGTTCCGGGTAGAAGGATTTCTGATAATATCCTCCTAACACAGGAGTTAATGCATAACTATCATCATGATAAGGGGCCACCAAGGTGTGCCTTTAAGGTGGATATTCAAAAGGCTTACGACACGGTAGACTGGAACTTTCTTGAACAGATACTGCTTGGCTTTGGATTTGATCGGAGAATGGTGAAGTGGATAATGGTTTGTGTTACAACCACGTCCTTCTCTTTGGCTATAAATGGTAATCTGTATGGGTATTTTAGAGGGCAACGGGGTTTACGACAAGGGGACCCAATGTCTCCGTACCTTTTTACGCTGGTTATGGAGGTTCTTACATTGCTTTTGCAAAAACAGAGTTCTTTGTCAGCTGAGTTCAGGTACCATGATAAGTGTGAAAATCAGCGAATAATTAATCTCTGTTTTGCTGATGATCTGTTTTTGTTTTCTCGGGGCGATCATAGATCAGCAAAAGTGCTATTGGAGGCGTTAGACTTATTTAAGAACATGTCAGGTCTTATTCCTAGTATGACTAAAAGTACGGTCTTTTTGGTAATGTTCCGGACATAGTGAAAGACCGAATTAGAAGTATCATCCCATTTGATGAAGGCGTGTTGCCAGTTCGCTACCTTGGAGTTCCCCTTATATCTACCAGGCTTGTTTATAATGATTGTAAGCGCCTTCTGGAAAGTATGGATTTAAGAATGACCGATTGGAAAAATAAGAGTCTGTCATTTTCGGGTAGACTTCAATTGATTCGGTCGGTCCTGTCTTCTATGCATATATATTGGGCGTCGGTGTTTATTTTACCAAAGCGCATCATTTATGACCTGGAAGAAAGAATGCGAAGATTTTTGTGGGCGCAAGGTAATAACATAAAAGGGAAAGCTAAGGTGAGTTGGAAAAAAGTGTGTATTCCTAAACGGGAGGGTGGCTTGGGTATTCGAAGGATTGGGGATATGAATAAAGCGCTTATGGTTACGCATGTATGGAGTCTTCTTACACATAGAGAGTCTCTTTGGGTAAAGTGGATCCATTCATATCGTATACGAGACCGAAGTTTTTGGGACTTACCAATCCGAAATAACATAACATGGAGCTGGAGGAAAATGCTACAGCTAAGGCCGATTATTCAACAACATGTATGGACGAAACTGGGAGACGGTAACAAAACATTTGTTTGGTTTGATAAGTGGGATGAGATATGCCCTTTGAATTCTTTTATTACGCCACGTATGATATTAAATGCTGGACTCTATATGAACTCGAAGGTTGCGGATGTATGTGACCATGGGGGGTGGGGATGGCCGACCGAGTGGGTAAACCGATTTCCGGCTCTCCGAAACATGCCAAGTATTTTACTGAGCCCGGGTTTACATGATAGAGTTGTATGGAGAACTAGATCTGGAAAGGAGACGAACTATAGTGCCGCTATAGGGTGGGATGAATTTCGACTACACCAGAATGAAGTCCCATGGGCGAGTATTATTTGGTATCCCCAATCAATTCCTCGTCATTCTTTTTTAATGTGGCTTCTTGTGAACAAAAAACTAAAAACGCAGGATGTCATGAATCGATGGTCTTCGGCGGGTAGTCCTAATTATAACCTCATGTGCTGTTCGTTGTGTATGGGTGGTTTGGATTCTCATGACCACCTTTTTTTTGAATGTTTATATGCTGCTTAGGTCTGGAATGGTATTCGAGATAAAGCAGGAATGGGATCGCTACCTAACAAATGGGAAAGGATTTTTGATCATTTGGTGCAATATGCGGAATCAAAGCATGCTACTCATGTTATTGGAAAGCTTGTTGTTAGTGCGGCAACTTACTTCGTGTGGCAGGAACGAAATCAGAGATTGTTTTCTACGAAAAAAAGGAGTGCAGATCAACTCATTGAGGTTATTCTACTAACAGTTCGGATGAAGCTACGTTTGATGAAATTTAAAGACACGAGTCACACTAGAGATCTTCTACAGGAATGGAGCCTTCCTAGAGGTTTGCTGATAAATGATGATGAATATGGCTAATGTTGTTACATGTGTTTTTTCCTTTTGTAATTTAGTGTTACGTGTATTGTCGAGTGACGTGCTTATTAAATAGGTATCTAGCGGCTGTAGGATGATCGCTTGATGAACTCTAGTATGGCTTGTCATACTTGAGAATTGAGGTTTCTGTCTACCTCACTTGTTATTTTTGGATTGATTGATATAATATTTACCGGGGTAACCCTTTACCCAAAAAAAAAAAAAAAACCATGTTAACTTGATATTCCTGATCATTTTGGTCAAATGCAGTAATTGTTGACAATATTAACAAACATATATATTGATGATGCAGCATGGCATCAGAAACTGGACTAATGTCAGAGGATATTATACGCCAAGCGTTTTGAAAACCGACGAAGAATTTCGGGTGTCAGTCGAAAGAGAATGGCAAACAAATCCAAAAACAGCCTCAGTTGGCTCTTGCTGTATGGCTGGAGTCGTATGCAATGGAATGTTGTATGTTGCAAATGCTGGAGACTCGAGGGCAGTACTCGGGAAACAAGTTGATAAAAAAGAAAAAGCATTTATGCCCGTCCGACTTTCACAGGATCACAATGCAAATGATGGATCCGTTAGGGAGGATGTTAATGCATTATTTCCAAATGATCCCAACATCGTTGTTTTTAAGCAAAATATGGCGTGTGAGGGGTCTTATCCAGGTATTTTGCGCTACATAGCTAAACTTAGTCCTAGATTTTTTACCTTTAACATAATGATCTGTAAACAAAGTTTCATAATATTGCAGATTTCACTGGCATCGTTCTGGTGGGCCCGTGACACTATCTATCAAAAGGTGAATGGGTCAAATGTCACAAACAGGATAGTCACTCTTAATGGTTACAGGTATAACATCCTAATTCCTAAAGTACACAAAACTTGATAAAACAAAAGTAAACAAAAGATGATTTCAGCATTTGCAACTTACAACAATCAATTGTATATACGACTGTCCAACCAAACAGCAAGACCTGAACGAGGCTCCTTTTGGATTATTTTACCATTTACTTCCAACCAACATTAATGCTATATGTTGAAGAAACCTTTGGGTACTGAAACTTATCGAACGTATTAGAAAAGAATGGAGTCATGTTGACGTGAAACTCCAAGGTTTATGAATGAAAAAATATCAAAAGCAGCCTAGAAGATTATGCTATGATTTGGTGGTATATATATATCTATAAGGATAACAAGGATTACATATACTCAATCATAAGTAATTATTCGATATTTGAATTCAAATGTTGACACTAGTCTAAATTAAAACGCTAAATTATCTCTTATGTATGTTTATTAATTTTACTATTATAATGGATTATCCTGCTTACATTTATTTTATAGTTTCTGTATCATATTAATGACATTTTGATAACGATATTACCTCTTTTTTTCTTATATGATGATTACTATCATTTTTTTTTATCAATTTTAGTGGGTTATTACCACTTTCATTAAAATACCAAAGTAACAAATTACAAACAAGTAGCAGGTAAACAGGCAACAAGCTGCGCGCCACAACCCCCTTTTGAATTGCAAAACCAATCCTACCAAAGACGAAACGGCCCTTAAAGGTTGAGAGATTACTATTCACAACCCGTTTTAGAATAAATAAACTAGATTATATTATATTTATTCTGTGTATTATGTATTATAACTTTACTATACTTATATATGTGTGTATGTATCGAATATAGATAGAGGGATATGTCACATATGACATACCGGTTTCCCAATGGTGGTTACTCCCGCCAAAAGTAACCGCCAGTAACAACCGTCCCTCTCAATCTGTATATAAACGTTTTGCCGGGATCATAACCGGTACCAAGATATTTCATAATAATATCCAAAACATTCTTATATTTGTTTCGAGTGTGTGTTGTTTGATCGATTGATTCGTTATGAATCCACAACATGTTTATGGTGAATCAAGTTCTGTAAATGATGTTAATGTTCAAGACAAACTTCTGTTGCCAACATGTGGTATCAGAGCCACGACAGACTGTGCAGGAGAAAGAGTTTACACATCTGCAACGGTTCTTCCGTGCAAACACTGTTCCGACGAACAAAGTGAACAATCGATGGCAAAGACAATACAAAGAAGATGCTACTACTGCAATCAACCAGGACATCAAATTGCTTACTGCAAAGAAAAAGAATATGATGAAGCAACTCTCTTGATCAGGCAAGCCATGGAAACCGGCATACAAAAGTATGAAGAAGATGAAGTCCGAAACTCAGAATTCATCGTCGACGGCACTGATGGTGGCCTCTGGTCAGAAATTTGGCACGTAAACACGAATTTCAAGCGTCATTACTTTGGTAATTTAGATGCATTCAAGAGGATCAAGAATATGTCCGGTGTTGAAACAAATACCGGTGAGAATCATTTTTATTTTATTAGGGGTATAGGGGCTATGGATGTTGTATCAGGAAGTGAGAAATTTTGAATCCAAAGTGTTTACTACACTCCTGAATTGGATAGAAATGTTCTCAGCCTTGATCAACTGGTGATTCAAGGTTTCACAGTGAAGTTTAATGGTGAAAGATGCAAACTTTTCCCTACATTCAGTACACCCCTTAAGAATAAGAAAAACAACATAACTGGGTTAACTAGAGAAGATGAAATCGGTTCGAGAGAGAAACAGTCTATAATCGATAAAGAATCAGAACATGAAACATTCAAATCTAACTTCCAACGAACCCGATTGGAATGTAATGATTCTGCAAGTAATGAAATTCAATGAGTTTCAAGACTGTAAGGCTCTCTTAGATATGTTAGGAGACAGTGAGTATGTGATGAAATACAAGTTCGAGATAGAAGTGAAATTCGAGGAGATGATCGACTGGTTTTTGAGAATAAAAATGGGAATTACTACCAGACCGATTCCGGTATACATGGGTAACAATAAGAAGGTGAACCTATTAGAACTATACGTGGTTGTAAAGAGAGAAGGAGGCCATAGAAATGTGACTTCAAATAATCTATGGGCAGTAGTTTTGAAAGATATGGGTCATGATTATGAAGATGGAGATTACATGAGAATCTTATATGCTATGTACTTGGATGTTATCATTTACTACTGTAAGTTCAAATCGGTTCAAGGTGATGTGAGAGAAGGTCAAGCACAAGGAAATGCAGGGAATGAAGACAAAGCTGCTGATGAAGGAAGAAGGACAATCAGCACAGGCTGCATTCCAGAAGATGATAGAGAGCACTATGCTCTGTTTGCTGGAAATGACTGGATAGGATTGAATAAAGCACAAAAGAGAAGGATGTTCGATTTCCGGCTAGCTGAGAAGGCGGTGAACGAAGCAAATCGGAGCGTTTTAATGCGCTCCAGTAAATATAATCCAGTTTAAGGGGGAGTATTAGAATAAATAAACTAGATTATATTATATTTATTCTGTGTATTATGTATTATAACTTTACTATACTTATATATGTGTGTATGTATCGAATATAGATAGAGGGATATGTTACATATGATATACCGGTTTCTCAATGGTGGTTACTCCCACCAAAAGTAACCGCCAGTAACAACCGTCCCTCTCAATCTGTATATAAACGTTTTGCCGGGATCATAACCGGTACCAAGATATTTCATAATAATATCCAAAAGCATTCTTATATTCATTTCGAGTGTGTGTTGTTTGATCGATTGATTCGTTATGAATCCACAACATGTTTATGGTGAATCAAGTTCTGTAAATGATGTTAATGTTCAAGACAAACTTCCGCTGCCAACAACCCGCTGGACCCTGTTTAGGACGTGCATGGGTGTTGCTAAGTTGTTGTTTGGCCTCAGAACGTGCCAACCCATGTTTGTTGGGGAGGCTGTTTCGGTTTTTGACAAAGGCCTTCAGAAAGCGATCGAGAACATTGTGGTTTGCAGGGGTCCGTTTTTTTGGGATCTTCAATGGAGGCTTGCATCCCTCCCTACCCGGTTTTTATGTTCGGCTGAGGATGTATCTATGTATGCTTTCGTGGCCTCGAGAGCGCAATCTTGGAGTTTGCAGGACCACATTCTTCGGGACTGTGGTGTTGTCGGGTTAGATTTTGATTATGTGCGCGCGTTGGATTGCATGCACATGTCCCTTCCGGATTTCGATCTTGGTCGTTTCTCTAATAAGGACACCGCCCCCTAAAGCCCAAAATGCTTTGGCGAGTGCCCTATTTAGTAGAACTGTCCTGAGTTTGGGAGAGAAGTTTAGTCTATCCCGGCGCCAGAAAGCTGTGTTTGATTGTCTCCGGGCACCTCATTATCAGGATTCCTGACAGTCATCCCCATTGAAGGACTAGGCCAACACATGTCGGCAGTGGAATACCGGGCAATTCTTAAGTACCAGCTAATGATCCCTCTGTTTCCGGATGATGAGCCCTGCCCAGTTTGCCGTAAGGTTTGTTTAGATACTTTTGGCGAGCATGCGGTCTATTGTAAGGAGTTACCTGGTTTTAAATATAGACATGATTTGGTAAGGGATGTTCTCTTTGATGTTCTAAAGCGGGCAGGGATTTCGGTGAAAAATGAGGCTCCGGTGAACTTTCTGACGGATCCGCTCGATGGAGGTCTACTCTTCGACCAGCTGATATTCTTGTGTTTGGGTGGGCCAGGGGAAAACACGCTTGTGTGGACCTTACAGGAGTGTCCCCTCTTGTTGGGCTCAAGATAATGGGTTTGTTGCTGGCCACGCTGTGTTGAAAGCGGAATCAGGCAAGGCAAGGTCGCTAAACATGAGAAGGCTTGTTTAGAGAATCAACACGTGTTGATCTCATTCGCGTTTGATACATTTGGGTCCTAGCTCTAGAGCCTTAGAATTACTATTATTAAATAACAAAATGTTAAATTCATAAATTGGATCAAAATTTGTATGATTATCATTAATCATAAAACAAAGTTACGTAATAGACTTTTCAATTTTCTTTCTAAGAAATTAAAATCGATTAAGATTTAGAGAATCAGAATAGAATTTTCAGTTTTTTTCTAAGAAATTAAAATCAATTCAACTCTAGAGAATTAGAAAACTCAAGGAGAAAGATATTTTAATTTAACTAATTAGAAAGGTAATTTTTTCTAGAGTAAAATCAAGTAATTAATATATAACGATGTAAACTGTTTTTTTTTTTAAACTTACTTGATGGGTCAATGCATTTTTGTCATTCAACTTCGATATGGGACGAAAACATATATGTTTTAGTTTAAAAAGAAATAAAGTAAGCTACAATTTAAGTCTTTGGGGTTGACACCCAATTGTAGATTCAGTCCTCCTTTGAAAAAAAAATCAGCAGTGTAGTTCATGACGTTGTCAACTGATCTCAATCAAGGTCTCCATGAAACTTTTGTTACTCAACAGTTTTGGATTATTGTTAAAAGACCATACTACCCTTAAGGGACCGAAACTGCGATACGAATAAATCAAATCTCCTTTTAGTCTACTTCATCTTCACAAGATGTTTATAATCTTCATCACCATATCACATCTCCATCTTCATGAACAAGACACCACCGTCGTCCCTCTCCACACAACCACCACCACCGGTGAAACTGTACTTTACTCTATATAAAACCACGTTATCAACTATTAAGACAACTTTAAATAAATTTTCCTCATTGCAATCGCTTCCAAGAACATATAAAGCCAAAACTTTACGAGGTAATCTAGGATCTGTAATAAACTTGTATTTAGCACCTTAAAAAGCCGTGTGGCATTAAACCAAAGTCGATACATTAAAAAACATCTTAATCCATATTCAGGAAACATTTCTCTATATAGTTAAAATACAAGTAAAAATACCATTAAAAATATTCTGTAACAGATCATGATCAAAAGCACATGATGAAGTATGCATCACGCCTTTATATTACATTAATTTAAATAATAAAACAATAACATGAATACATTATACTAACCAAGTTAACAAGTTGTCCTCAAGAAGCGGGCGACGACTACTGTAATATTTTAGAAGCTTCCTGCATCAACGTCTTTGCAGCATCTTCTGGGTTCTGAATCGGTTTCACCATTGCAACAACTTCTTCATTGCTCACAACATCCCAAAGTCCATCACTTGCAAGAATAAGAAACTCTAACGATCCATCATTCACTTCTTCTTGAATATCCGGATCAGCAACAACGAGCTGTTTCAACAATTTATCACCAAAAGCACGCGAAGCAGCAAGAACACCACCAATTCTCCAAGTTGTCGTTTCTACAAATCACTGCTCTGGAGTCACCGACAAGGATGGCAATGGAAGCGGTTCATCCTGCATTTGATTCTTTTCTGATTTATAAACTCCGAGTCTGTGTAATTCTATGATTCGGATATCGCGGATTTGGTAGTTAGATGTGTGTTGTCAAACTAGGGTTTAGTGCTGAGAGAGTGAATGGAGAAGATGGGAGGATTGAATTGTTTATAAGGGTGGGTTATGAGTTTTTGAATATCATTCTATCATTCTTGGAGCCACAACCATCCTCTACGCTACTCTTAAACCATTCCAATCATCCACCACTATCATCTTCGATCACAACCCTAATCCACCAACATCATCATCTCATCTACAATCACCAACCTCTCCACCATCACCACTCACCAAACCCTAACTCGACCATTCTCCAAGGTTGAAGATCATGTCCAAGTTCAAGTTCAAGTTCTCGCCAATCGTTGATCAATTTCCGTTCGTCATGAGCATCTAATCCTCTCAGGTTTCACCCCGATGTAGGTTTTTGTAAGATTCTAGGGTTTATATATTGTTTTGCGATTTGCTTTGTGATAATGTGTTATATGTTTTCAAAACTTTTGATAATTGTCTTGCCTTTGTGTCGAATACATGAATTGTCGAGTGAATATTACATTTGACTTTGCGAAATGTTTTTGCGCAATTATGCCTTGTCTTAGGTTAGGATTTACATGTTCTTGGTAGCGACTTGCATTGTCGTCCGTCGTCTATGACGTTCGATAGCTCTTGGCACCTAAGCCAAACGACACTAAATCCGTTAATCGTTATATGCAATTGAGTTAAATCTAAAATGTGTGAAACCCTCGGTCTTCAATTACCGAACCAGGTGTGAACCTTGTTCTCTAATTATAGTTTAAATCAAACAATCAAGTTTTCGTGCAATTAAAAGTGTCAAGTTTTCTTAGTTAAGTAATTTAGTAACAAACTTGTTGGTTCAGTCCGACATCTCTTTTCAAACAAATTAACCAATTTCGTAGCAAGGTTCATAAATTTGTGACAAACCATTTAAAATCAATGACGTCTATATACAAACCATAAACTCTTCATGGATCGACCACGTACTACCACTAACTCATAGTTAAGGGCAATTCGGGTTTATAAATATTATCTTTGACCGGGGCGCGACACTCCTTCCACAAAGTCACTAATTACACATTCAACGATGTATTACTTTCTCAAAATGCCTAGGTTGAATGTTAATGGGAATGGGATAGTTATGCCTAAGTGTTCCACTAGTGACCTAGTGATGCCACATAGTGAACTTTCGTTCATTCCACAAACAATGGACTTGAACTATTCAACCTTCATACAAATCATGTGGACTACCACTACCTACATGTGCCCATCCCAAGCAACAACAATAGCCGAAACCCTAGCTAGTACGTTACCCAAACCGTTAATCTTTCAATTGTTCATTTAGCTTCTTTAATCTTTCATTTAGATTTGTAACACCCTGGCCCGAATAGGGCTGACGTGTCACACAATATAGTAATCAGAGACATTCCAAAACTTAAATCAAATAAAACTTTAACACCAAAGTTTAATAGTCCTAAAACCACACAACAGTTTAATGGAAAACGAAAGTGTCTAAATTATTTAAATAGCACTTTATTAAACTCCTTCTTTCCAACTCTAGCAAGTTAGTTTTCTTTCTTCACACTTTTGCCCCTGTTCCCCTGAGTACATGTTTAAAAATAAAAGAAAACAACAAAAATAACCACGGCTGAGCCAAAAATTGCCCAGTAATGAAAAAACAATAGCAATAACCGTAATTTCGAAGAGAACGATGAATATGTTATTCGATCAATGGTGAACAATACTATGTCAATAACAATTTAGTAGCAATATGGTCAATACTATACAATGGTCAATCGATACGATAACAATCTATATGGAAATACCCATGTGAGCCAAGAACACTAACAATAAACAATGTGTACATTAGCTGCAGTTAATGTCCCAATATGTAGAGGGGATGTGGGCACACACACACATATCCCAATACAGATAAATAACAATAATATCCTATGATTGATCTATACGCTTCCCAATAATCAATACCTAATAAATGCTAATATAGAGACACCGTAAACTAATCGCACCGTCATGGAAGGTGCACGTCATCGGGGGCCGATGATGACGCCTATGTCCCCATAGGTGGATGTGCTCGGGTATTGAGGTCAATAAAATGGTACACTTAAGTCAAGTCAATTAGGACGATAATGCAATTCTATAGCAGTAATTAATGATCAATGGGAACATGTGATAATCACATGAGCTTAAGGAATTAGTCTATCGCATGTAAATAAATGGCAACAATTCAATTCAAGACTTGATACTATAACTAATAGGAAGAAACGATACGGTTCGATGAACTAGATACTACGAGTACAATAATGATATAAATCGCTATGAGACAAGACCACAAAATCCATACCTTAATGGCGAAAAGCGATAATTGTAACAAATCTTAGGTTTGAATCAAATGTCGCAAAACTCCTCAAATTTGATGCACTCGGTGGTTTTTCATTGATCAGTTCTAATAATGGGTTCGAGCCATCGATTGTTTCGCTCCCACTTATCAGTAGTTATAGTTTTGATCAATTGTTTGTTTGGGGTCAGTCGTTTGAACAAATCAATGGTTTCACATTGATTGTTTATTTGTTTCGAGAAACTGTATCAACTCGGGTCACGAATGAAAATGTATTTTTCACAAATAGGAGATGTAATATACATAATATATATTATATATATATATATATATATATAAATATAGGGCATTTAACAAACATTACATACATTATCTACGCGAGATCCTGGACCTCCGATCTCGCACCATCAAACACGGAGACAATAATTACCAAAACTAAAAAAAATTAATATACGTAATTCGATTCTTTTAGGGTTAAAATTGACAATTCCCAAACAAAGAACCGGTAAATCAGCGATGACCCTTTGAAATTTGAATCACTTTTAAACCCTACAATCCAAAATCAAAAATATTTCCTCTTTCTTCTCCAACCGCCATTGCCAGACATTGTTTCATGTGCGAAACCGCTGAAAAATGACAAATGCAACTTCCAAAGGTAACCAAACATGAATCTTTGCCTTTTGTTTAGTTTTCTGAACGCATCACTGATGATATTTAGGAATTTTGCAGAGAAACGAGCAAGAAAAACCATGAAAGACCACAGTTGAAGAAGATAATACCAGGTTTAATTGAAATTGAAACTTGTTATGGTTTAATCTTTTCGTTGTTATAGTCAAATTTAGTGGGGCGATTTTGTATCGACGAATATGTGCCAAAAGGCCTTAGTTTGCTATCTCTGCATAATACATGACTGTTGATGTTTATTTGTTGCTTGTGCGAATTCGAATTTACCGTGCGAATTCGTTTTTATTTTTTGTTCTAAGTAATGGAATATTAGTTACCTATGCGAATTCATTTTCTTTTGGGTTTCAATATATGCGAATTGAGCAGGAGGGGTAAAGATTCCTCATTTTCTTTTGCCATTTGCAGATCTTGACAGTGATGATGATTTTGAATTACCAATAAGCACATTCAAACAAAAAACAACAAGTAGAAAAAGGATCAGAGAAGAAGAAAATGATGATGATGACTTCGTAGAACCTGTTCCAAGTAAAAAATATCATAAAGTGGGTGAGAAAAGGAAAACACAAGCAAAACACCCCGACAAACGAAAAAGGCAAAAAGAACCAGATCCAACATAGGACTAACGGAAAATAAACAATAAATTTTTTGTCTAAATCGAACTTACTTTCAGAAGGTAGTAACGCCGTGATGTAAACAGTTTCTTTAGCCGAATCTACGCAAAAAGTTCAAGAACCGCATGCAGAATCCACACCGGATCGTGTCCTTCAAGTCGCACGTTGCTTTCAGTGGCTTGGTTAAGGGAACCCACAGGAGCCGTAGCGAAAGCGAGTCTTCATAGGGCAATTCATGGACTCGAAGATGATAACAATTGTGAAACAGAGGCAAAGGTAGTTGATCTAGCAGCAAGTACACAAAATCAACAACAAGAAAATGAATCAAGTAATGACGTTATGGTATATCCCGATGTGACGGCTGAGGAATTGTACTCTGTTGAAACACTCTTGAGTCTCACACCACATCCAGATAAGGAACAACCACAAATGGTAGATACAACAGGTAGAGTACACAAGGAGAAGAACCCACCACCTGTTTGGAAAAAGGACTCAAATCAAGTTGAAAAACATCCACCTGAAAAACGGAAAGCAGATAAAAAGGTACACGGGGGACACAAAAAGGTCGTACCAAAAGGATTGAATGAGATAGTTCTTAAGTCAACAGAAAGTGCAAAAGTTCGGAATGAGAAGAGATATTCAGACCTCGGAGAGGCGTTTTGTTCCCCCTACTGTAACAGAGTGGTTAACGTGAAAGAGGCACTCCTGGATCGTGAGTTAAGTGTTGTTAGGTACAAAATTTGCTACACTCGCGGGGACAGAGTAAGTATACTATTTCATCAAATTAAGTATATACTTTTTGGAAAATTACAACCATGTGTGCATAAGCTTGTGTATGGAATTTAATTAAATATTTTTCACCGGCAGGTCTGTATTTTACCGTTCAAAGACTGGGTTCAGGCATTCAAGGTTGTCTTTGAGAGCTTCTTTCCAAATCAGTATGTAGCTGCAAGCGGGATAGATACGTTTGTTGACGTGCTCAACCAAGAACAGAAGAGGAGGGATAAAATATCGTCTCCTTACAGGCTCTTCCTGCATAACACAATGCTGGTATGTTTTTTTGATAATGGGTCAATTTTTTTTTGTTTTTTTGATTTATAATTCGCATGTATATTAACCATTTCGCATGGAATGTTCGATTTAGCCAGAATACATGTACACAGTATATCGCATGGCTTTCCATTTTAACATATTAAAAATGACCTTACCTGTATCTACTTTAAATAATTTTTAGCCAAGCATTATGTACGGCAATAGCTATAGCGACCAAAAGCGGCTAAAAGTTTTTAGCTCAAATCTCGATGATATGTTAAAGAAATATGGCGTAAAAAAATTAGAATTGGTTGATCTTTTGTTTATTCCCATACTTCAGGTGACCATTTCTATTGCATGTGTTTTCACATGAAAACCGGGCAAGTTGAAATACTAGACAACTCAACAACAGAGCAAGACTTTGATGATAGATACAAAGGGCTTCCAAACACGCTGGTAATAACACATTTCTTCAAATACATGTTAATGCAAACTTAACTACATATAAAAAGTTGCTTTCTTAGAGAAAAGGGTCCTGATACTATACTTAAAGCAGAAGTAAAGGGCTACAGCAGCAATCAACGAGCTTGAAAAATCAGCTATAATACGGAAAAAAATGGATTGGAGAACTCTTAATACCGGTGTTGATTGTGGAATATTTACGATGAAACGCATGGAGACATACAAAGGAAAAACACCATGGACATGTGGGTTGGTCAAAGAAGCTGATGAAAGCATCGGACAACGGACGCAAATCCATCTGCTAAGACACAAATATCTTAGTAAAATTATTCTGTCGACTACAATCTACAACGTCAAAAAATAATTAAAGAGTCGAAAGCATTCGATAAAAGGCCAGACAGGGGAGCGTATATGCAACATTTGGACCTACACATCTCATCCAGGTTGACTGACTGCCTACTTTGGAAAAGCAGTTAGTTCTAAATGAAGATACTTATGCATCTATTGTAATAAATGAACGTAAATTTTAAACCTGTTTTTGTTTTGTAGTAGGTTTACTTTTGCATTTTTTTCTTCTTTGTTGGATATTTTAACAAAAGGCAAATGGTTTTATTGAAAGCAAAATAATTCCACATAACACTTACCAAAACCAACCACTGGTTACATATCGACACTGAACAACAAAAGACAACCATGCAATATAGAAGACATACAACTTGTGCGAAAATAGAAAATAGACAAACACCTAACACCTTAACCCATACTACTAGATTACTCAAATCGAGTCAATTCAACCGAAGGAGGAAAAAAACTCCATTTTCATCTCCATGGAGCATCTTAAAACAGTAATTGCATTTGCAAGCTCTGTCAACTGCTTCTCATCCTTCTCCCCCAGGTCAACCATGAACGTCACAACGATTTCTCGAAGGCTACATTCTTGCATTTGTGAAAGCAAATCAACAATTTCTTCCCTCCTCTTCATGTTCTCCCTTACCCGCAAAATATTAGTTTCGAGCAACTGCTTGCAAGATCTATCCTCTTCTATTTGCTCTTGGATCCTCTTTTTCAAAGCATTTTTAATGCTTGGACCCTAAGAACATGAAGCAGCTGATGATGTTGGTGAGTCTGCCATTTCTTTTGTGAGGATAAGAATCAAGTGGTGGAGTAGAGGTTTATAAAGAAAAGGGTCAATGAAAAACAAAAAAAATCACTGTTCGAAGTGATAAGAATCTAGATATCTGTACTTTTTATTAATAAGATAATACATGTCAATTTCGCATGACATGTATCCCTATGCGAAATCGCATAGGGTTAGCATGATGGATGATTTCGCATAAGTTTAAACCGAATTGTTGATTTAGCTAATAGTGAAGTTTAAAATGTATTGATCTCCCATATAAATGGTTAATTATAACCACAATTAAATTACACCCAAATAATCAAAAATATAAAACATACTAAAAATTAATAACAAATGTAAAAAAAAATAAGCACTCGATTTGATGTGAAAGAGCAAATTACCATCACACTTGTGACCTTCTCAACAGAGTAAATCGCAGAGTGCTCATATAATCATTAAATTCGCATACGGTAAAAACACTAAAAAAATATCCTACAAACAAAGATATAACACACTATAAATAATAACAAAAATAAAAAAAAATTAAGGACTTGATTTGATGTGAATGACAATCTCATGATGAGTTAAATTAAATATACACAATTACCATCAAACCTACCATCAAAAATATCTACAAATTATTGTAAAAAAATGATCTACATCCTACTTAAATGACCAAATCCCCCACCATAAAACCCACCTCACCTTCTGATCATCTCGCACACAAAACACACACACCCAACAATGTCTTCTGACGAGATAAGGAACCTTGCAATCAAGGAGCTGCTGTTGACCGGGCACTCACAGAGCTGACCACTGATATAAACTCTGCTAATCTTTTGCTTGATGTACAGGGGCGGGTCCTTGAATCTACGCCTAAGAATTAACAGCTCTGGGACAACTACTGGATGAACCACCTTCACCATTTAGGGACAATGCGCTCAAGCAAATCAAGGATGAAGCTGTGGCTAACAATTTGGTGTACTCTTACGTGAAGGATGTTGTGGTTTCGTGGTGGATGAGAAGATGGAGTATAGCAAAAATGAACGTGATAAGATCTTTGCAACAAAAAAGTAATGTTGATTTGGGTATTGATCTTTTGCTATGTTTAATGTGACTCTTTTCTAACTATGGTGCTGGTTTTTTGTGGTTGATGTTTTCATGGTAGGATGTATGTATAAATTGTGATATTGGTATGAAGTAGGTCGGTTTCTAAGTAGACAAGAAGACCTATAATGTTTTTTTTTTGTTGTGGTTGTTTAATATCCAACGTTATGGTTTTAAGTAGTTAAATCATATGTTTGTGTTGGTTTTATATCAACATATGAGAAATCGTTTATTTTTTTGCTAAATTTGAAGACATGCGAAATCATTAGATGTTATGCGAAATATGCATTTGGAATGTTCTAAATGATGATCTATGTATGAAAACCCATTAATATCTATATCTATTTAATCTGTAAAATTTTTAGTAGAACATAGATGAATCTATGACCTGCCTTTATTGAAATTGCATGTTGAATGTAAAAAATATTGGAACAAACTACGAGTATTTTGGCATATGGTAAAAAACAAAAGTCATGTTTTTGTATCAATCAATCTTCATCGGAAACCTCTTCCATTCATCTTCATCGCTATCGTCATCAACATACGTCTCTCCATCATTCTCCGAACTATCATCTCCAACCTCATCAACATCTTCAACTTCATCAACATGGCAGGGGTCTTTGTCAATCTGCACTCCCATCTTCTTTTTCTATTGTTTGCCTTTCAATTCCTCGCATGTGCGAATATCGTGACCTTTTTCTTTGCAAACACTACATGTTCTCGTTCTCTTACCTTTTCGACTTATCATTTGTTCCTTCTTTGATTTAATCCTTTTATGTGAACCACGCCCTTTGTTTCTTATACCAGTTGGAACATGGATGATAGGAAGTGCATCAGTAGATGGTTGTTGAGAACCAATCAACTTTGAGAACCGGTCATACTTTGGATCAATCGGTTTAGTAATGCGACTCTCATCCAATTTATCTTTAATTCCCTTCATTTGATCCCTGAATATATAAGTTGATCAATGTCACTAATCAAACTGTTAACCAGATACTCACCAGTATTCCTGATTTCTCGAGCAATCTGTTTTGCCTTAAATTGCTCATCCTTTGCATCGACCTTTATGTCGAACGTGGAGTTTAATTCATTTGGAACAACATCTTTGGTCCATCTCTTCATGACGTACTTGGTTGGTATTTCTTTGACTACGAATATCTTGAAAACACAATATATATGGCGACATAACAGCCCATACTGCTCAAAAGCGCAAACAACTGCAGTGTGCAATCACATCTCCTTCTACTTTCTTGAAGCACACCTACATGAAAACAAAAATAATAGATTGAATATACACAATATCGCATGGATAGATAACCATTTCGCATGGACATGGCATTTTATTTTTTATATTGATTCCACAGAATAAAATACGTTGTTCTGGTACCTCTAAACACCCATCTCCGTACGCTTTGAAATCTTTGATTGAAACCCTTAACAGGTCTCCCTCTATTTTCGTCTCCATGGGCAGACACTCATCGGTGGTTGAGTATATCTCTGTCTGCTGGTCAAAAAATATAGACCTAGTGTACACTTTTTTTGCATCAGTTTCAAGTGTAGATTTGGACCAATCGTCGGGCTCGACATATCTTGATATATGATCGTTCTTCCTATGGTTGAACTGTTGGACGTCCATAGCACCATCAAAATGATTCAGAAACTCTATTAGAGATAGCTGTGCGTTTGCCACCTGGCAAAAAAAATGGTTCTCACTCTCGGATCTCGATGTTGTTCTCATGAGACCAGACGTTGGCTCATGCTGATAAAAGGGGGCCCACATCGATCTCATCACAAACATGTCATCAATCCATTTATTTTGAGTAAGACCGAACTCGATCATTACCAACTTCCACTCCTTTTCAAATACTTCAGGTTCAATCGAATCAGTCCACACAATGTCGCACATTCTTCTTTTAAATTCATCATTGTTGCACAACTCATGTCCAACCTACAAACAAATGAATGATTTACTATCAAATACCTAATTAAACCATGCAAAACATAAAAAAAGGTAAGCATCACGTGAAATAGCATACTAAACCTTGTCCGCCACTTTTTTCATTATGTGCCACATGCACAACCTATGTCGACTAACAGTAAAAACCGCCTCGATAGCCTGTTTCATCGCTGGGTCCTGATCTGTCACTACGACCTTCGGCTGTCGTCCAAATGATTTAACAAATGAATTAAGGAGCCATTTGTAAGATTCAATACTCTCCGAAGATAACAACCCAGCTCCGAGGGTTACATTCTGACAATGGTTGTCTATCCCAGTAAACGGTACAAAAACCATCTTATATCTACACATCATGAAGAGATTATCTTACTTGTCAATAATGCAATTCGCATGGAGACTCTAGTAAAACTGTTGTTACCAATCATGAAAAAATTATCTTACTTGTCACTAATACAGTTCGCATGGAGACTAGTTAATCTGTTTTTACCATGCGATTTTGCATTGCGAAATCAAATAAGATAAAAAAACTCAGGCAACACTTACTTGTTTGTTTTTAAAGTAGCGTCAAAGGATATTACATCGCCGAACTCCATGAAGTTTCGCCTACATAACCCATCCGCCCAGAACAACCCGGTTAGCCTCTTGTTCTCATCTGTAGAATATTCAAATGAATAGTCAACCAAATATTCTTTTTTATCATTGAGCCTATTGATGACCATGTCTGCATCATATTCTCCATATAAGTATTGATTCGGGCCCTAAAATTTTTGCAGTCATCAACCGTGGCACCGACCTTCTCAAACCCACCGTAACGTTTTCTCATAATATGAAAAGCTTTATCGGCCAAGGTTTAGAGTACCAAGTTCCCAGATCATTTCTTCCTGGACTTCGGACAAATTCCTGTAAGCGGGTAGCAAATGCATATCATCCGGACAAACTTACGAGTGATTATGCGTATCTACAAACTTCTTCACAACATATGAAATTCCATCCGAACCAACCATGAGTTGTGCTTTGCACCCATATTGACAGTTCCTCTTTTCCTAGTTTTGTATGGCTTTCGCACCTTCGAATAAGCATCATCTATAAACAGCGGCTTATGACCCTCTCTTGTGCACACAAAATATATTGCCTTTATTATATACCCATTTCCTACGTGTTCACCACCTTACGAACAGAAAACCCTGACAACTTCGCATATGTTTGGTAAAATACGTAAGCTTGTTCAACAGAAGTAAATTGCATACCAACCACTGGTATAGCTGATGCTGCCACCTCTAGAATATATAACCTTTCATCTGCAAAAATAAAACAATAATTTTTAACTAAAACACATGCCAATTATTATCCTATATTACCAAAAATGACATATCATACAAACACATAAGGTGCAATTATGTAACACTAATCCATGTTAAATTACTCTATCATCTTACTTGACAATCAGGCTATAAAAATTACAAAAGAAAATCAGAACAATTAAAGCTTATGAAACTTACTATTAGAACAGTCAAATAAAACATTTGGATTAGATGAAGTAGGATTTCTAACTTCTTCGTTCCTAACTATCTGTTGATCACCAGATTGAGCATGCTCGCTATCGAATTCAGCATCTACGAATTCAACGTCTGTATTTCGCCCAGTACTGCTGTGTGGATCCATCGAAAGCCAAAAATCAATTAAACCAAAAACCTCGTAGAAATGAAAACCGCAATGTAAAGGATTTAAAAATTATGAATATTTGAAACTGATACTATACGTAATTAGCGGGATATTGGTTAACGACCTTCTCGCTGAGAACTGAAATCTCTATTATGCCCTCGATCGATGGATTAAAATGGCTGATTTACCCCTTAATTATCCTTAATTTTGAAACTCAATCCTGGACACGTGTACGATTAGTAGTGTCGCGTATGAATTGTATGATTAGGGGTTTTGTATCCTACACTTCCCCTATATATATGTATATATACACTTCTTTTTGGGTTTGTGTTCTATGTTAAGAGATCTTTAGAATGAGCTAAACAGCATCCAAAACGGAGCGAAGATAAATGAGATATATCGATGATCAAAGTTTGTTGTTTGAAACAAACAATGCTGAAATATTGAAGTGGACTGGGAAAGTGGCCTTTTGTCCCACATAGGAGGAGAGAAAAAACTTGAGGTGGTATATAAGTGGGAACTCTCATCCCTTATTGTTCCATAGAAGCACACACTAGTGAAGTCGGGAAGGGTGTGAAGCACCCTAACTCACACTAGTACTCACACACGTGTGTGCATGCGTGTGGCGTGGTTGCAATGTGGTGCTTTGATGGTGCACGGAGATGATTTAATATGGCGCACGATTGTGTGGCGTGTTCGTATAGGCTCGCGAATGACGTGGCATGAGCGTATCTGGGCCACCCATATCTGTGGGTTCGCTTGCTCGTGTAAGTTAACACGGCCGCACACACTAGTGTACAACTTCTCACGCGCGCGTGTCTTGCAGCAACTTCCAGATTTCAACAACAAAGCAGTTTCGAATCTGCAGTTGAAACAGAAGCCTTGACTTGACTGAGAATTAAATGATGAGTTAAAATTAATTGAAAACATCCAATGCAGTTTAGTTTTGTCTTTAACGAGTTGACGTCAACCCGCGCGTTGTAGCGGGATTTCGAATATGAACTTTCAAAGCAACATAACAAAATAAACTCCAAATTTTCCAACGACACTTTATCGACCAAACGGTAAACTTTTAGGCAAAACCCTAGGATTTGCAGTCGCAAATAAGGCCAAATCACGTAGCAATAAAGCCGGCCTTCAATTCCCTGTCGTATCGCTCGCTAAGTTGATTCGGAAGCGTAAATTGGGAAGAACAGATGTACATGCTTACTCGAATTCTTTACTTGAACTTGCTTAATTTGTGTTATTTTACAATCTTCATTAATGGCCTAGATATGGAAAACAAATATTGTGTTTTTTTTAACGGCAAATTTGGATCACTGACGGACCACTTGAGTATTATCGTGCCACCAGCGAAATCACCAGATCATATCCATCTCCACTTAGGCGTAATGCCTATACACCAATTCAGAAGAAAACCCAATTTATATGGGAAAACCTTTTGTGGGAATGAACTCAGGATCTATTAGTTTCAAAGTCTTATCCCACCCCCAAGATTTGTGGGAATCGAACTCAGGACCTATTAGTTCCAAAGTCTTAAGTGACACATTAATATGAACGGACGTGCCGTATTTCACAATCTTCATTAGCGAACATGCACCTGGATAAAAACTATAAACTGAATGATCAAATTTTATACCATACGTTTCGCAACTTTGACGTTGATGATAATATATACACACCGCTTCCCTTATTTAATAAAGTGACTCATCAATTTTGGAACCGACACGTCTTTTCTCAAGGAGAAACGATGTTTCCCATTTGGGAAAGGATGTCATACTGGTTTGGATGGTTGTATGGTAAACTATGAAGACCAAACCCCTGCTTTTTTGTAATTGTAATTGCACATGAATTAAAAAAACAAAATTTTTAAATATATGGAATAAAGTTTTCTAATTATAAGATGAAGCAGTGTGATTTAAAGCACCAACAACACATCTGTGAGCGGCACGCCAGTTTATGATTAGGCAATCGGCGATGAGTCGCAATCTTTTTAAATTAACAGACGGGACTCTTTTAATTACTTTAATTTTGAAAAGCATACACTCATTGTCATGCATATCATAATTCATAAATGAAGAAACATGCAAATTAATGAAAAGCATACACTACACTGATGATAAAATAACAAAATCAAGTTATAAATAGGGGAGGGACACGCTAAATAATGAAAAGCATACACCAATTTTGGTGGGAAATGGAAATTCGCGTCTCTCCATCGCAACCGTTGGAAAAATTGTGATTTTTTTTTCAAAACAGTTTCTTCACGCCACTTTTCATTGTAAGAGAGGCAACCCTTGTCAATTATCTTTCCTTAAAAAACTCTTCTAAATGGACGCAACCTTTCATTAAAGAAACATAACCCAACTTGGTTTTTATAGTTATATATAATATAATAAACAAAGGGTAAAATGAACTAAAGGGTGTGACTAAAATGAACTAAAGAGTGTGACTTTTAAATCAATTAGATATAACCAAAGTTGCTAATTGTATAAGGGTATAATTCCATTTTTTGTAGTTTCAACTCAAACTGCAGTATGAATACCAGGTGAGACAACATAGCCCAAGACTATGTATTGCTCCGACTATTGTACCCATGGGAACAAAAGTTCTTGTAATTACTACTCTCTATTTATTTCTTGTAATGTAATCTTTAAAAAGAATTGTTTTATTTGTTTTACGCGAACGGTTCCTATATTCTTATTTAATCTCACAATAAACAACAAGATAATAAAGCTTGTAATAAACAATGTTTAATCTCTTCTTAAATGCTTAAGTGGTCATCTAAGTAGAACTGGAACGGGTACGGGATCAGGGTACGGGGACGATACGGAACGAGGAACCGCAAAACTCAAAATTCTAAGATATGGGTACGGCAATAAAAAATATAAAAAAATAAAATATATTAAACAAATTCAAAAAATACCACATCTTCAAAAGGTAATTAATTATCAATAATCAAATAATTTTCAAATTCCGGTTCATCTAGTGAGAGATTGGTACTCGATAGAGAGTTAGAGATGATGAGACATGAGAGTTTAGAAATTAGAGAAGCCGAATATGATAGGTCTATTTATTTAATGGCCGATTGTGGAATTTGAAAGGGTTAAAATCCTAAAAATAAATGGAAACGGGCTGATACTTCTACCAAATACGTTCCCAACATTGGAAACATTTAGGAAACGTCCCCGACAAGTACCTATGGTGTTTCCGTTCCCGACAAGTACCCGAGACGGGTACAACCACATAAATGGAGTTCCCATGTTACATAGGTGGTCATTCAAAACTGTCATTTTTATTTATGACCCGAGTTGAAACAATGTCTGAAATAACTGAACTATCAAAGTGAAACCATTGATTTGGCTCAAACTACTGACCCAAGAACAAACAATTGATCACAAGGACTGATAAGTTGGAGTGAAACAACTGATGGCTTGAACCAATGATTAGAACTGACCAGTGAAGCGCTGCTAAGCGCATTAACACCTGCTAACGTCATCAGTTGTTTCTGTAGAAACTAGGTTCACTTTTTAATAAAATATATTACAAAATATATAATAAATAATAACGAGACTCTCGTTATTCGTGGGAAATTCTACTAGTACAATACCGTTACATGAACTAAATAAATTAATATAAAATACAATTTAATTTTACCAATCTTGATTCAAGTCAACGTCTTTGGAAAACTTCAACCGCACCTTCTTGTTCGAACCTTCGCTGCAAGACAAGCAAAAATCGTTGACGGTTTTGGTTGAGGATCGTGTTAGACACGGGGCCCTTAAAACAGATTCCGCGCTTCCTCTAGTCGGTCTGTTTCCAGGATACACAACCGAAGCAGTAGTTTTACTGCCGGAGATGACTCTCGCGCCTGAGATAGCACCGGGTATCATGGTGTTCACTTTTATGTGGGAAAACAAATAAAGATAAGTTGGTGATGGTGAAAGAATTAGAGAGTAATCCTCTCTAAATTCTATAAAACTTTGTGCATAGGAATATTCCTCTAATATATCTCTTTCATCTCTCATTTTTCTCTATTCTCTTTCTTCCCACCAACAAAGAGTCATAAGGTTTCTTTTATACTCAAAACTAAAACTCCATATTTAATTTCTATTGTTTAAAGATAATTATAACAATAAAAACCTTCATTATGGGTTTAATGACTTATAACATTCATGACATTAATTTACATGTTAATGCTATATTGAATAAAATAATAAGACATAATAAAACCTTCATCATGATTCTTGAATAGAGATTAAAAGTCATAAAACCACCAATTTATGACGAAGATGAATTTATACTAGAGTCACCAAAGTTTAGAAATATTCACTTTAATCACTCAACTTCGAGCATCGATATTCTATTCATCTTAGCTCCATTTTGGACATAGTTTGATTCATTATTATGATGATCTCACAACGTAGAACACAAACCCACGAATTATTATTTATACAACACATATGTAAATATATTTATTGATGTTCAAAATATTTAGTGAAAAACCCATTTTCACTAAAATTTTCAATAATCCCCCACATGAATGGAGATTGATAAACACACAAAATTCCCCGATGAAACCTCGACAGTCGAGTATTGCAGGATAGGTAGGTTTTGCCTTTGTGAAACATACTTAGCCTACTAGGGTTTTGTAGACGTGATGTCCTTGAACAACCCCCCATTTGTGTAGACGACAATATACATTCAAACAATACTTTCCTAGCCGGGCCATCTCCTCATGATCTGTCTCCAATAATGGTCATGGAGCGCTTTCCTGGTTCTGCAGGAGCTCTAGGAATTGTGCCATAATTCCATTCGAAGCGACCACACTTCTCTCCAACAAGGTGATTTCCCTTTAAATCGTTAAAAGCATTATGGTTTATTATGATTTACACGAATCAATTAACCAATTTTATGCTAACCTCACAATGTTGTCACTGAATTAATAGCTTAGGGGGAGATATAAATATATATACTATTTCATATATAAACATATATATTAGCTTTGCCCTCACAGTGACTACCCTTCGGTTCATGATTAAGTTGGCCTATTGAACCTAGATCTTGGGATCTCCAGTCAAGTAGGGTAGGTTTCCCTCATGTCCCTTTTTTTCATGCTTTAGTCCATTCCACAACTTGATTTCTTATCAACCCACTGGTTGCTGGATCCAAAATTATTTGTTGACTTCGCTAAGTCAATAACGATAATTGAGATCAATTGTTCTAACGTGTTCTTGACTCGTTCCTCAGTTTTGCCTTTTAGTAGATTCGTAAGACTTATAACTCCTGATCTCAACTCGGATCTAGTTATATACATTGTCTTTAGAATTACATGAAACTCAATTCATGGCTAAACACGTTTTCATCATGCCTTGGTATGTCATAATTGACATCTTACTAAATTTTTAATATAACCAATTGGCACTTGAGTCCAATCTACTCGATTGACTCCACATAACCATTGTGTCTCCACTTGGTCATATGTTTGCAATATATATAAGGATTGCTAAAATCCTTATTGCTGAACCTTCAATATTCAAATGCAAGTCACCCCCCACATTTAAGTGTAATTGGATAACATCCAAATGGGGTGATGAAAGGTTCTCCCTTTCATTTCATTTCGAGTTTGAGAAAACTTCTCAACTACCATTTCTACATACCCCAAAGGGTTTGTTTCTTAAATGGCTCCTCCCCCACATTGCTTGCATTTTAATTAGGATTGAGTAATATCACTTTTGATGACTTTTAGACCCGCGTGATAGGATAACATTATCCATATCTTTTTGTCAATGCAGTCGTCGAATTATATTACTCTACTCAGATTAATATTGCTCAAAAGAGCTTCTGAGCTATAAGAGTTCTTCACATATGAAACCGGATAGAATCAATACAAATGATCTATTTAGCCGGTTCTCCCAAGTTATCCCTTTGGACTAAGATGAAGTTATATTTATAGTTGTGTTTTAGAACAAAATTCGTTATTTGTCATCACATATTTTGAATGTTTAAAGTTAATTTAATCTCCATCGAGCATATAAATTAACAAGTATTAGTCTAGCATGCTTTAGACCAGAATACTCTAGCATGTGAACAGAAGATGCATCATTCTGATTCTTCACAGCCTTAAGAGATAACGCACTATCTCTTTCCGAACATTTGTTTCTTAGTTTAGACACAATAATGAAATTTTATTTCACCATTCCAAAACTACTGGTTTTAGAAAGGTCTCAAAACCATAGTTAACTCCATCCATTAGGATCATAACTCGTTTGCCTTTTTATCTCCAACGCTTCACCATTGACCTCCTAAGGACTTACAATAAGTCTTAATCCAAGTCACTTTGATGAACGATCTTTGTATAATATCACTCGAGTCTTGAGATATAGTCAATTAGATTGACTATCAACAACAAAGCATTCACGTATGTCTATAGTGATATATACATTTACGTTGTTGTTTCATTAGTACCATGTATTGGGATACTCTCTCAAATTGACTACCAACCCTCCACATAGTTTAAACAACATTGATGGTGATAGAAGCATCTACAAGTCCATCACTATTGTAAATCTCACTTAATAAATTTGCCAAATTTATTAAAATCATTTACAATAATAACATATATTTCTTTCATATGTTGTATTCTTGAAAACTTACATGTGCATTTCCATGTTGATGCTCTCAACATTAGATGACATATCTCGTTTTCGTGTATTTCATCTCAAACCGTTCACCACGTTTCTTAGGAAGTCGTTATATGTTTGATTTGTCACTTATTACATAAGTCATGATCACAACCCACTCGTTGTGTTCGTGTAAATTACTTTTTACACTTTGTATCAAAATGTGTATCCTTTTTACAAATTATTAGTAGTCCAAAAATAATATACGTCTTGCATATCTTTTATTTATTTAAAACCATTTGTTTATGTAAAATAAACCCAAATGGTAGTCCACCTTTTTAAATAAATAAAAGCGAACATATATAAAACGGATACACGAATGATATATAAACATCAAAGCCCAAAGTGTTATTATCTTCAACACGTTTGACCGAAATAAACGCAATTATATCGTTTCGTGTCATGTTTTGAGGTACTCCCTCAATAGAACACATATAACTTGTTTCATCTTGAAACCCTAAACTTGAATAATCAACAAGTTATCCAAAAATATAAAGTTGTTACAATTAACTACTCGCAAGTAGTTGAGCAACATATTATATCCATAACAATGTCGAGTTGTTTTTCACTAAATAGTCTTTCCAAGACTATTATATGGCTCAAGACGAAATACTTTCCGTGGAAGCACGAATCACTTATAATTCACAAAAAATGTTTTATTCGTTTCAAAACATTTCTCGTTTTTGCAAGTGTTTTAAAAAGAAACTATATACATTTATATTTTGATTACAAATCAAGACAATAAACCTTATAATAGTTTATTAAATAAAACAATTTCAAACTCGCTCATTTGAAAATAAAACGAATTCACATCATTTTAATAATTGGTTTATCATATTCAAACCGTTTCTAACCGCTGTTAGAAAGTAAACGATTCTTAATCGTTAAAATGAGTAGTTTCTAAGAGAACCGATTCTAATGCGCTCATTAGAACTTGAATGTTTAACAAACATTTAAAATATTTGGTTCTATATATATTAAACTGTTTCTAACGCGCTCGTTAGAAATAAAACGAATACACAGATTCTCATAAGCCAGTTTTGGTTTATTTAAATGAACGTTTTCTAACACGCTCGTTAGAAATAAACATAAACCTTTTCTAACACGCTCATTAGAAAATATATATAAAATGATTACAAATCATCTTAAATAGTTTATCATAGTTCACCAGGTTCTAACCCGCTCGTTAGAATAACCATTGCAAATCGTTAAAATAGTTGGTTATAAGATAAACTAATTCTAATACGCCCATTAGATTTTAAATGTTTGACAAACATTCAAACTATTTGGTTTTCAATAAAATAAACCAATTCTAACATGCTCGTTAGAAATTTAAACGAACACTTATTGACATAATCCTTTTTTGGTTTGTATAAAATAAATGTTTTCTAACCCGACTGTTAGAAATAACCAATTGCCAAAATCGTTACATGGTTTCTAACACGCTCGTTAGAAATAAACGATTGCAATTTTTGTTTTGAAGTTTATAAAAATAAACTATTTCCAATGCGCTCATTAGAAATAAACAAATACGAAACGAGTCGTAAAATAAACCGTTTCTAACTCACTCGTTAGAAATTTAATAGTTTTCGACGAAACCGTTTTAACATTTATGTAGAATAAACCGTTTCTAACTCGCTTGCTAGAAATTTAATGGTTTGAACGAAACCGTGATAAGGTTTATTATTATTCAAAATAAATGTATCCAACACGCTGGTCAGTAATTATTTGGAATAACCATCTTTTCTAATACGCTCGTTAGAAAATCTAAACGTTATATTTTCTAGTTAGTTTTACACAATAATCGTATCTAACACGCTCATTAGATACAATAGATAATATTAAAACTTATTATTCTAGAAAAATCTAACACGCTCGTTAGAGATATAAAAGTTTTAATCTTGTTATTCTTTAAACATCAACATCTCTAACACACTCGTTAGAAAATATTAAAACTTGTTATTATAAAATAAATATTTTCTAATACGCTCATTAGAAAATAGGACTTTTGAAACCAACATTAATATACCAATTATAATTTCTAACATGCTCATTAGAAAGAAATTAAATGTTACAAACACTATGTAAGGGGGTTACAAAATATATTTTTCTAATACGCTCATTAGAAAAATTTTAGTATTTCAAAACATATTGAAATACATATTATTTTGTATATGGTTCGGTTTATCTAAACACGAACAAAAACCTTGAATCAAAACGTTCGTTTTGCAACACGGTATTCGGATTAAAGATTGTACTCCAATCATAAAATTAATCCGACTCGTTGTACTAAATAAATATTTCCCAAAAATATTTATAAGATTTTAGCAAAATCTCAATAAAATTTTAACTTCCGTGAACCTAAATCCTCGTAGAGAAGGGATTTAAGATCGTAGTAACAATCTTCATGAAAGTCTGTTTTAAGATTGTAGGAACTAGGTTTACTTTTTAATAAAATATATTACAAAATATATAATAAATAATAACGAGACTCTCGTTATTCGTGAGAAATTCTACTAGTACAATACCGGTTACATGAACTAAATAAATTAATATAAAATACAATTAATTGTACCAATCTTGATTCAAGTCAACGTCTTTGGAAAACTTCAACCGCACCTTCTTGTTCGAACCTTCGCTGCAAGACAAGCAAAAATCGTTAATGGTTTTGGTTGAGGATCGTGTTAGACACGGGGCCCTTAAAACGATTCCGCGCCTCCTCTCAGACGGTCTGTTTCCAGGATACAACAACCGAAGCAGTAGTTGTACTGCGGGAGATGACTCTCGCGCCCGAGATAGGACCGGGTATCATGGTGTTCACTTTTATGTGGGAAAACAAATAAAGATAAGTTGGTGATGGTGAAAGAATTAGAAGTACTCCTCTCTAAATTCTATAAAACTTTGTGCATAGGAATATTCCTCTAGTATATCTCTTTCTTCTCTCATTTTTCTTTATTCTCTTTCTTCCCACCAACAAAGAGTCATAAGTTTCTTTTATACTCAAAACTAAAACTCCATATTTAATTTCTATTGTTTAAAGATAATTATAACAATAAAAACCTTCATTATGGGTTTAATGACTTATAACATTCATGACATTAATTTACATGTTAATGTTATATATGAATAAAATAATAAGACTTGAATAGAGATTAAAAGTCATAAAGCCACCAATTTATGACAAAGATGAATTTATACTAGAGTCACCAAAGTTTAGAAATATTCACTTCAATCACTCAAATTCGAGCATCGACATTCTATTCATCTTAGCTCCATTTTGGATATAATTTGATTCATTATTATGATGCTCTCACAACATAGAACACAAACCACGAATTATTATTTATACAAAACATATATAATATAATTATTGATGTCCAAAATATTTAGTGAAAAACCACTTTTCCTAAAATTTCCAATAGTTTCAACTCACTGGACCCGCACCATTCGCACCCAATCCAAACCATGATCAGTTACACCTGAACCAAGCCCATCAAACCACCATCTAAAATACAACAATTCCAAATTAGTAAAACATTTAGTGTGTCAAATGCGATTAGAAAAGTGTGTTAGTTCATTAGTTATAATGATGTAGCAGGCTTGGTGCATTACACTTTGGCCGACTTTCAACGTGTTTCCCTTTAGTTTTCGCTTTTCTTATCTTACCCGTTTAGAGATGAGACATTACTTGAATTGACCCAATCAAAAGTAAATTGGCATCACTGCGTGAAGTCCATGTTGGAATCAAGAAAATGCCCCAAAAAGGAACCTGTAAATTTTAGCAAGATCAAATGTAAGTTATCGTCTAAACTTCAAGTTTACATCTGTTACCAAGGTTGTCTATATTTGATAATATATATTATTATTTATTATGTTATTCAAGTAGACAATTTATGCACAGAATTTATTCCAAAACGATAGTGCAAAGAAGAAAAGTTACAATTTATTCACAAGTGAATTGCCATCTCTACTTGAAGTCCATGGGCAAACGATAAATCGTTAGGGAGGAGCTAATAGCATCAAATCCAAACGATCCTATTATTGTTGTATAAAAGCAGAATATATGGCGTGTGAGGGGTCTTATCCAGGTATTTTGCGCTATATATCTCTTTAATTATTTTGTTTGAATACAATGATATTAGGATCATTTGGATGCGATGCTTGTAGCTCCTGCCTAACGCATTCAATGTTTGCATTGTGATCCTCTGAAATTTAACCATTTACTTCCAACACGTTGCCATATGTTGAAGAAACTTTTGTGTATTGAAACTTATTGAACGTATTACAAAAGCTTGGAATCATGTAGACGTGAGACTACAAAGGTTTATGAATGAAAAAATATCAAAAGCAGCCAAGAGGATTTAATTAAAGGGCTGAAATATCTCTTTTAAATTATACGATAGATAAGACGGTTTTTAAGTTATTTTTTAAAAGTTAACCACGGAAAATTAACTAAAACAATTTTACCGATATATTTTTATCCTGTTATGCAGGTTTATTTTGAATATAGAAGCATACAGGACCTATTAAAGCGCCGAATTATTTCTTTTACGTTTATATATATTTTATAAATAATATATATATATATATATATATATTTAATATTAAAAATATAAACCATGTGAAATATTCTAAATAACAGTTCTTCCTATATAAATGAAATAAACTTTTTTCCTTATATGCGGTGTATTTTAGTAATTATAACAGGTTAAACTGCTTACATTTTTACAGTTTATGATATTTAGGTTTGTTTTGTTGAGATGATGATGATTATTACTATATTACTATTATTAAATAACAAAATGTTAAATTCATAGATTGGATGATGATTATTACTATTATTACTATTATTAAATAACAAAATGTTAAATTCATAGATTGGATGAGAGTTTGTATGCTTATTAAGACTGGTAAAACAAAATACGTAATGGAATTTTCAGTTTTGTTTTTATAAAAAATTAAAATATATTAATCTCTATAAATATAGAAACTTAAACATAAAGAGATTTTAATTTAACTAATTAGAAAAGAAACTATTTACAGAGTAAAAATTATTTAACTAATTAACCAAAATAACAATATAAGAGAATTGTTTTAAACTTACTTGTGTTGGAAGAGTTTTTGTGTTTTCAAATTTACAATACTACAATATATTGGGTGACCTTTTATAGTTGATGGGTCACTATATTTTTTTATTCACCTTCACATCATGAAAAATAATATAGAGATTTTATTTTAGAAAGAAATATTATACTTTTTTCTGAAAATTATCATTAAATATTCTAACATCAAACAACTACAGAGTCATATTTTAATTACCTTAATTTATTCTTTAATTCGGTATTTAATATAATAAATAATGAGATCTTTATAAAAAGAGCCATGCTACATTTTAATTTTAATTTAATATATATGTAATTCTGGTCGAGTAAATGATGTGTTGTGATAAATAATCCGTTGTGGTCAAACTCAAAAGAAATTAATAAGAAACTAGACTTGAAATAACTATGTTTTAATATTTTTCATTCATAATTATTGATACACTTGCAACCATTTATATAACCAAACAAATACATAAGAAACTACCGAATGCAATAGAAAACTACTCCACTACTATGACCACTAAAACTACTTTGACCTAAAAGAAAGGAAATGCATGAAATGGAAACGTGGGGCTTGGATTGTTGTGCATGAGGAAATTGGTTGCAGGTCACGTGACTTTGGCACGTAACAATTCCTCCCGCACGAATGATCCTTGTCCTCAAGGATAAACCGGTGTGAGACATGGAGAAACACCACGGCAGTCGCCACTAGGTTCTTCTTGTGGCATTTGGAGAAGTATTACCCGAGTTCCATGGTGGGCGCCACTCAATCACTCCATTTAAATACCCTACCAGTGTGGTTTTCTTCTTGGGCACAACATGTTCCTTCATAGCTAGTTGCAGGGAGGTCCTAATGTTCTTAGGAACACAAAGTATGGTGGAAACAATTGTGGCTCTTGTAATGGGGTTTGGAGGGTGATTGTGTTGGTGTTTGCGGCGGACACCGGTGGTGGCATGGGAGCGATAATTGGTGGTGGCATGTAGGTGTATGACGGGATTCAAACGCGGTTCGATCGAGCGGAGCTCGGCAAACACAGTTTCAAACCGGGACTCGAATCTTGCAAAGGATTCTCTCCATTGACGAAACTCAAGTTTGGATAGTTTTTGAGCAACCATAGGTCCGAAGGGGGATCACAACGGCTCTGATACCAATTGATATATACCAATGGATTTGTGATAAATAACCCGTTGAGTGGGTCAAAATCAAGAAATTAGCAAGAACCAAGAGATAAACTCTAAGTTTTCATACTAATCTTTCAATTGCAAAATAACTAGCCTTTTATAGGCATACAAAACAAAAGGACGTGAATAAAATTTAAACTAACTAACCCACTATGCTAAATACTAGGAAACTAACTTTGAATATTTATGCAAATGAAAAGAGAAGTAACCCCACATTGCATTTAAATGATGCATGGATCGTGGCACACAACATTCTCTTCCCCTTGAAGAAACCTTGTCCACAAGGTTGAGAATACCGGGCACAACATGAGCGAATTCCTCGGTGGACGCCGTTCGAGTCTTCCAACCGTGTTCGGAGCAGTCGCAACGGGGAGGCAAAGTGGGTGCCACTCGTCTCCATCGGATACGCATCCTCTCGATGTTACATTGTCTTTTTGTGAGTTCCGGTTGTGTTGTTGGCATGGCGGAGGGCCGAATATATGAGCCGAAATTGTGGCCGGTTTTGACGTTGGTTCGGCAACGGTTGAAAGATGTGGCTTGGTGACAACGGTTGATGGTGGTAGGGCGGCAGAGGCCGGTGTCGTGTTGTGGTGGCGGCATTGATGGCAGGGATTGGGAACCGAGGTCGGTTTTTTAGAAAATCAATCAGTTCAGCTATCATTGACTTGATTCATCCAACGATTCCTTCCACATTTGAGCGTCTATAGGAGTGGATTAAAACCGCCCTATACCCATTAACGTGTACCAATCGAATTTGTGATAAATAATTGTGAGTGAATTAAACTCAAAAGAAATTAATAAGAAACTAACTCTCTTTTAATATTTTTCATTCATATTTAATTAATACACTTGCTACTTTATACAACCAAACAAATACATAAGAAACTACCGAATGCAACTAAAACTACTTTGACCTAAAAGAAAGGAAATGCATGAAAATGGAAATGTGGGGCTTGGATTGTTGTGCATGAGGAATTTGGTTAAAGGTCACGTGACTTTGGCATGTAACAGTAAACGCAGAAAATGTTTTCATCGTACAAGGACCATTCAAATTACACAAGCACAAAATTCAAAATTATGCATGCTTCAAAAATAGGTTGGGGTAAATCAACAAATTATGCATGGCTTCAAAATTACGCATAACTTTAAAATTACGCATGGATTAAAAAATACACAGGATGATTATACACCTCATAAAACATAATTACCCTCTATGTATACCCATTCTGTACGCTTATTACACTAAGGCTATAGGGTGTGGTCATGACTCTCATGACCACCATGAGCCTCTACATAGGTGCCATGCCATCCATCTTTAATCCACCATTCAAAACCACTACTTTAAGGGTGTGGTCATAACCCAAACCAATATCCCCTTTATTTTATTAATTTATTTTTGTTTTAAAATTTTCAAATAGAAGGGTCTTGGTAATCTTGGTTTAATCCATGGGAACCACCACCAATCAAGGAGGGGGTGGTGTACTATTTCATTAATGGTCTTAGGTGGAAATAATGTTTCAATCCATGACCCCCACACCCCATAACCTTAGAGTCCTTTGTATTCAATCTTTTCTCGTTGTAATCATGTGTATTGTAAAGACGTTACCCAGAATACTCTTGACTCTACTGCTGATCCCAAAGGAGAGTGATCGAACCCTTGACCTGCAAGACAGAACACCATTAGAACTCGTTAGAGAAATGGGGTTATTCCTGTAACCACCCTCCTGCGTGAGAATAAGTATTCGCTTGATGGGGAAATAAGATGTTTGGGGAATAATGAATGAATGTACCTTAGAATCAATGTCCTTTTTATACATGCAGGTTACATAGGGTTTCCTGGAAAATCGAAGAGTCGGTTATGTGATATCTCGAATTTATTGGAGATGATGCCAATCATATATTTGTATAGAATATTCTGTCATTTATTATTATACACCTTTTTGTGATTGACCTTCTAATCCACTTTGGTCAAATCGGTTCCTTCCTCCACATGTCCCCTAGTCTGAGGCCACGTAATAGATGTGGGGTATGACTTAAAAATTGGAAAATAGACAAGTATGAAAAAGATAGGTGTACAAAAAAGGAAAAAAGCACCCTGGAAAATAATCTGGAAGAACTGAACCGGCGGCCTTAGATGTCACATGATGTGATTGGGGTATGAGTACCTGCCCAAACATGTGGTTTTTGGGCTCCAATTTTGAAATTCGAAAAGGCCCCACCGAGAACATATATAAGTTGAAGCGATGACCTAAGAGCATCATCCTTTTTACAGACGAAAACAATATTTCCTATAATCTTCAATAAATGGCTCCCCAAACGTCAGAATCTACGTCCAACGTTGATGCCCTGTACTGCAAATGGAATAAGCCGGCCTTCCTTACCCTGATTAAGGCATATTGCATACCGTCGGAGTAGCATCCGATCATGCCATCAGAGAAAGACACTGCATTTCCGCTACCCGATGGTAAGATTACCTTTTTGCCGATTATTTCATGTTCTGCAATTTCCGGCTTCCAATGACAAAGTTGGACACATCTCACAACTGCACCCCCTTGGGCTTGCCAAGCTGCGACATTTCGAGTACACGTCTTTGAGTTTGGGGTTCATCTCGGAGAAATTAGTTTTTAGTGCCTTGTATGTCCTTGCCTGGAAAGCCCCTTTTTTTACGTTTGACCGTCGGAGCACTGTTGAGGTGTGTCTCAGGGTGGTTCCATCTAGTTCCCGGCACAAGGACCGGAAGAATTTTTTTTATGTGGATGTTGACGTCATTCCGGGTGCAATGCAGCGGAAAGAGATGATAGCAATGGAGAATCTTGAGGATGCGAGACCCACCAAGGCGGAATACCAGGATAATGCCTTATACAAAGCCCTTCCGGCCGATGCTTCCGAGTGTACCATACTTCCAGAGAGGGCCTTGGTTCTGGTTGGGATGAGTTTATGTTGGTCCGACATAAATACATACCCCGGCTTCCATATGGCGGAGGTAGGTAAGCGTGTTTGTTGTCAGCACATGTTTTATAAAGTGATTTATGACTAAAAATTTCTCTCGGGTACTCCCGCCCTTGTGGATCTCCTGTACCGTGAGAGGAGTTCTGCAGTCCTTGGTGTCGATCGGCCATTGCAAGGTGGAGAAACAAACATCCTGCAAGCGCACGTTGGGAATTTCCTGGCTACGGGTTCCTATGTTGAGAGGATTAATCTATAACACCTCGTGTTTTTAAGTCCAATAAAGTTCCGACACGTGTCCCACTAATCCTCGTATGTCGTGTGCTTAAACGAGAGGGACTAAAGTTGTCAACACGCTAAATTATACCCTCTATGAGCTAGAGTTTAAAATTGAGGGACTAAGCTTGATAAATGCCAAAATTTCAAATTCTGGAAGGCGGTTATGGACTGCAACCATAATTGGTTACGGTCCACAACCAATTCAAAACTGGGGGCGCCTGAAAGGCCTTACGGACCGCATGACTGAAGCCATACGGTCCGCAAGGACCTGCCAAGCGACCAAAAATGTGGCAGCCTCATGTGTTGCCACCCTTGTCGCCATTGCCACCCTTTTACACCTGTTGCCACGAATTGGGACACTTGTACTCATCCTATAACACCTCCATACATCTGGCAAGTCCTCAAGCTCTTCCTCAAGTATAAAAGGTCACCATGAAACCTCACATACTTGTTCACTCTCATCTTCCTCCTCTCTAGCTCACTTGGGAAGTTCCTGAAGTCTTTTGGAGCAATCTCTGAGCTTTCTAGTCTTATTTGGATCACATGTAAGTGTTCCAACTTGTTCTTTTCACTTTTGTAGGCTTTTAAGCCAAAGTCAAAGCGTTTACGTAAAAACGCTTTGACCTTCGGCTAAGACCATTACGGTCCAGCCATTTTTCGATACGAACGTGGCCACATAATCGTAATTAGGTAGGTGTTAATCCATTAAAAGGGCACCTCCTGATTACCACGTTTGCTTGACCAATTAACGGGTCAAAGTTATTAAATTAAAAAGTCAACGGGTCAGTTTTGAAATAAATTCATAACTAGTAATGTAAGTGTTATAAAATACGTTTTAACACTTTAAAAACTTGGTAATAATAGTTAGAGCATGTATAAACATGTTCGGCCCGTCAAGTCCAAGTCTAGGGTCGGTTCGCAACCGAAAGTCACGAAGTTTGACTTCTGCTTTGACTTTCAGTTCTGACCTGATTTAACAACTTAGGCTACTGACCTTAAGTTGTTTTAGGACCTTGTTATAGGATAGTATAACTCTCTGGAGTTATACTACATGGTTGATTAGTATTCTACGTTTTATGCAAGTATCTTATAATATGCCAATCTTTGACTAAATTGCCCTTTTCGCATAAAACAAGGTTTTAAACATGAACAAGCATACAAATGAGTTACCTACTAATATGGTAACTTGATTAATTAAAATTGATGTCAATAATCTGGTCATGAACTAAGTTTGATGTAAGGACGTAATATATGCTTCTAAATGACCAAATTGCTCTTTTGGCATTTTGAAAGGTTTAAACATATCTTCATCACCAAATCCATTTACTTACTAATGTAATATTATAAGTAGGACTTATTGGGATGTTAATTCAGGTTATGAACTGAGTTGATGCTTAAGATTCATGTAATGTCGATAAATGACTAGATTACCCTTTTTCGTATAAATTGGTTTTAACCAAATCTTTTACCCACTGATATAATATATTAAATGGCTTATTTTGGTTATATGAAACTGAACATAACCTCAGTTTTCATTAAATATCGAATTAATCGGCATTTAGCGACTTTCACGTCTTTTCGGCACGTAGTATGGTTTAAAACCATAACTATGAACCAAGACTTATTACCTTCTGATTTCTAAACTTATTTTAAATCTTTTTACAGTAGGTAAAATTCATAAACTCATAATCCCAAATATGACATTAAAGTTATGTGTGAAATGACCAAAATGCCCTTACGGGGCATAGTTTGTTTTAAAACTATCAATCACACATATATTTGATATCCTACCGATATAACTTCATAAAATATATATTTTTTACAAAATATTTATGATCTTGACATCAGTTTACTCGCAAAACTCTTTTATAAAGCATTAAATGACCAAAACGCCCTTTTGAGGCGTAACTTGATTTTAAAACTATAACGGGTATACAAGTTGATATCCTAACATGTTTATAACTTATTGGCATATGGAACTTGTATATGACTCATCCGGTTACCCGGTTTCGCTTATATGCATACGGTTACGCCTACGTGACTAGTTTACGTATTTTAACCGAAATGGGATTAACCTTATCATTTTTATATCAAAATCCAGAATGTTATGTGCTTACCCATATTATACAAGTCTTAGTACATGTCGGGTCTAAATAACATTCTATTCTGACCCTCGCTTAATCTAGCGTATCGTACCGTATTTATTTAACATAAGACTAACCGGTTCAACTCTACGACTTAACTAAGGACCCATTAGCATTCTAATTGGTTAATCATACCATCATTCTAGAATAGACGTGTAAGACCCGTACTGATTATCAATAATTATGTCATTGGAAATACGCATTTTATATCAAAATGCGACTAAACAAAAACTTTTTGATCCAAGCGTTAAAACATGTTTTAAAACATTCAAAAACTAAGTTGTAAGTGTTCACATATTTCGTTTTTATACACAAAACATGATCAATTGCGGAAGCTTCAATTAGACGTGTGTTCGGTTCGTGTTCTTCGCTTGATCTTCATCCGGAGGCCCATAACTTCACCTAAAATCAAAACCCAACTTAAAAGTTAGTTTTGATAGTTTTAAATCATGATATAACAAGTTCCATGAGTCAAACTAACAAAGTCAAACAAATAGCCAGTTTTTTTTGCCCTCTCGGGGCGCGACACATTAGGGGCTTGCCTCTAGCGGGCCGTGACACACGTCGCATGACGATAATTTCGTGTCTTTGTCGCATAGCGCGACAACCTATTTTCGACAGAAAGGTTGTTTTGCTGCAACATTTCTAAAAGGTTGTTTTCAACACAGGAAAGGTTGTTTTCAACACAGTAAAGGTTGTTTCTGTTGCAACCTTTCTAAAAGGTTGTTTTTAACTCACTAAAGGTTGTTTTCAACACTGTAAATGTTGTTTTTGCTGCAACCTTTCTAAAAGGTTGTTTTCAACACACTGAAGGTTGTTTTCAACACTGTAAAGGTTGTTTCTGCTGCAACCTTTCTAAAAGGTTGTTTTCAACACTGTAAAGGTTGTTTCTGCTGTAACCTTTCTAAAAGGTTGTTTTCAACTCACTAAGGTTGTTTTCAACACTGTAAAGGTTGTTTCTGCTGCAACCTTTCTAAAAGGTTGTTTTCAACACACTAAAGGTTGTTTTCAACACTATAAAGGTTGTTTCTGCTGCAACCTTTCTAACAGGTTGTTTCTTTGAGCTGCATTTTCTCAGCAATACTAAGTTTTACGGATATGACCATAACTTATTCATTATTGATCTGTTTTACACGATTCTTTTTCCTATGCAATCGCAATTTGATTCTCCATCACATGGAGTTAAATTCGACATCCGGATTAACAATTTCCTAGAATTTAAGCCCGCAACATAAATTAATTATTAAACTTCCTTTGACATAACTTTTAACCCGTTCATCCTTTTATCAAACCAACTTGTTTGTTACACATATATTCTCATAGATATCATAATATAAATGTGTACTATCACACATGGTTCAAATCAGGGTTATTATGCATCATTAACCCGTTTGGGCTTACATGCTGATCTAAAGTTTACATTACCATAATATATGTTTCTAAACAACCCATAAGGGTCGTTTGCCCGATTTACCCATCAAGGGCATTTTAGTCAATTTTAGTCCCTCATTTTACGACGAAGGACTTTCACTAAGTATTTGACCAATATCACTTGTTTAACCATAACGCGTACCTGGCTTGGGTCAACATTTTGACCCGTTTTAATACCTTGCCTCAATAATTTGCTAATTCATAGCATTGCTAATTAACAAGTCATTTTATCCTATGAGCATAAGACTCGACAAGCACTTATTAGTCGTTATATGTCAACTGGTATCAACATTACCATTTGACCCGTTTGGTCTAATCGACCAAACATTTTGCGCTTATATATAAATGGCATTTATTTACCATTCCGTTAAGTAACTCATTTCGGGTTTCTCACCATTTAGTTATGTCTCTTAAATCTGTTTCTTATGCGTTTAACTCAACATGGCTTATGCCACTTGGTGTTATTTTATACTTCGACTTTTATCACTTTATACGTGACTAAATCACCGTTTTCTCTTTTTATTCGTTTAGGTTACTTATAAAGTAGCCATTTAAATACTCATTTTATATATATGTCATCGCATGACCAAAACCATTTTGACGCTTTTTACCATTAAACATGGTTTTTCATCCTTTGATATGTTCTGACCCTTATCATTTCGTGTCGGAACCGTATTTCTAATATAACCTTTGTTGTATTTATAACTTATAAATAAATACATATCCTACAAAAAGGGTGTAAGCTTTACTTACTTTGTATTCGATTATGCACTCTTTCCGCGTACTTGATCCGTTTGACCCGCTTCTTTCCCAAGCCTCCACCTAGCTTGTCAAGCATCAAACTATCATCATAATTCGTAAGGCGACTATTCCATCTTACGGTTTTTATGTCGAAACTACTATTCGACTTCATCATTGGTTAGTTTGACTTTCAAAAGTCAACTACCTTTGATCATATGACATGCACAATTAAGTTTAAATCAACATCATGTTTAGAACCCGTACTATTTCTATAACACATAATTAGTCAAATTAATCAATTACGTGTTTCTTTCATAATTTCAACATATCAAAATTCATTTAGGCATTATAACAAACACCTTGCGGTCATGATTTCTATACTTTTTCTATCTAGTTCATGGCTAATCTTTTAACCAAGTTTAATCATTGAATCAAACCCTTATGTCTAGCATTCATGAACAATATCAAATCTTGTTTCATAACATCAATTTTTCACAATTTAGCATACAAATTCTTGTGTTCATCACTATGTTCTAAAAACCCACTTAGCACATGTATGGGTGATTATCAATTTCATAATTTTCATCTCTAAATCACCAAATTTTCGACTAGGGTTTGCTCCTAGACATGGATTTAACATAACATCACTCATGCATTCAACATTCAAGCATGAATTTGAATTATGAGTGTTTATCCAAATTTCAAGATATCACCAAATGATGGAATTAGACATACCTTGTGATCTCCTAGTCTTAATGATCACGAATTTAGTTAAAGCCCCGATTTTTTGCTTGATTCATCTTCGATTTTGATCAATTTTGAGAGTTTAGGGTTCAAGAGGAAGAACCCCCTTTTCTCGGTGCAATATGTCGACCAGAAACACACACTTGTATGTGTTTATTGGTGTAAAATTTTCTTTTATTAAAACTACTTTCAATTTTGCCCACTTTAGTCCCTCGACTTTCCATGTTTATAAAAGAGGGTTACTAATCAAGTTTCCTTATTGTTTTAAAAACAAACAACTAACTAGGTTAATTATTCCTAGTTACTTTACCCTCGGTTATGACCACTCATGTTTATATGTATATACATATATATAATTTTATATTTTTGGGGTGTTACAAGACGCCTTCCGGTAGATTGTGCTTGTACTTATCTCTTGTTTTGCGACTGAGTTATTATTTTCTCAAAGATTTAGCTCAGGTAAATACTTTTAACCTATTTTCCCTATACGAGCTTGGGATACGGTAAATTATTACCGCTTGGTCGGGTATGGGATCATTTTGTCCAGTTGTGATTATAACTAAATCTCATAACTCGTTTTAATCTATATTACCTGATAACTTAAACATTGGGGGTGGGCTTGACCATGTCTCGGATATCCTTAGGCCCATTAAAGTGCTAATGGCCACGACCTAAAGCATGGGGTGTAGGCATACACCGGTCAATTGCAAATTATTATTATTATCTGCTTTCTGTGTGAAAGTTCAGAAGTGGTGTGTCAGCCGATCATGTCTCGGTTTTCGTACTGGGCCCCATATGGATTGACAGGTTTATAAAAATGTATACAAGGTCATTTGTACTGTCCCATGTTATTTATAAAATGTGCCGGTGCACTTAAAGTTACTTTTGAAATGATTTTCAAAATGTGTCGGTTGATTGTATTTACAGTGAAAACTGACGTATTTTCAAAAAGATTAAGTTACAAGTACGGCACGTAATAGGCCGGAAGTTGCGTAGGCAACAACGTAGAGGATTTGCGACCCTTGTTGTGCCTTAAAGTCTGCTATCATTTTTGTACATATTTTATTACGATCCGCCTGTGGATCTTTATTACAATCCGTTTGTATCTATTATTTTGAACTTTGGACATTTTAATCATGTTGTAATAATATTTAGATCCAAGACTTCCGTTGTGTTGCTCTGTGTTGTTTGGTTATGATGTTATCAACTTACGTCACAATATTCCCCACCGGGCCAACCGGGATACACGTGGAAATTCGGGTGTGACAGGTTGGTATCAGGGCCAACGTTTGAGGGAATTCAACACTAGTCTTTTGTGTTTGATCTCAAACAACACAGTAACACATTCCTTAGACTCTCGAGTCTAGGCTTTGACCTAGGATAACTCATTTACTTTGTTTTTATTTATTCTTGCGATATTTTGTTTTAACTCGTTTTTGAAGCAGGAAAATGCCGCCCAGAGTTAGAGGACGCGGTGGCAAAGGGAAAGGACCCATGAGGGGTGGACCCTCAACAGTTGGACCATCCAACATTCACAACTAGAATCCCTATGAAGGATCGGGAGATTCTTTGTCCCTTTGGAGCCAGTGAGACACTGTGTCTCACGATCTCACATGAATACTCACCACCAAAGACTCTCACCAGTCCCAACATTCACACAACTCCCATCACTCTCACCATTCTCACCATACTCACAACACCCATTATTCGCATTCTCATTCCTTTCATGGAGATTATAACCCAAATATTTACTTGCGTTCACCCTCTGTTACCCCTCCGGTGGACTCTTCGGATCACATGGACGAAGACTCTGACCCCGAAATGCCTCCGACCGGATCTCCCGGTCATCAAATTGAACTGTTCAGCGGTTCAAACTCATATGCTGGGACCCAATACCAAGGTCCCGATGAATATAAACAAAGGTGGGAGCAATACGTCTTCTACAACACTCCCTCCTACCACAACACACCATCATACCATGCTCCCCAGTAGGATCAACCACCGCCTGAGGAGGTACAAATGGAGCCAAAGGAGCAACCACTACCACCGTCTGAGCCACAACCGCCACGAAAACATGGGGCGCGCATGTCAGTGCACCTAGGACCAAGGGCAGGGTCGCTACCACCCTTGCCTAGCCCTACCCATCAATCTTTGAGGATCCCCAAATGGATGGACCTCCAACACATCACCTGTGGTGGAACTAGCACCACAACCTGCGGTTAACCCACTACCATCATCAGTGGCATAACCACCAAACGTGGAACCGCCACCATCGGGTTTTGGAAACCCAATTCCTTCATATCCAGATCCGTCTAGATATAATCCTTTTGCTACTTCTGGTTTGCCTAACTTTCTTTATCAGGCACCTTCACAGGACCCTTACTTAGAGGCAGCCACACACAATGATCTATTCCCTTCTCCTTTCCCGCCATATTTAACTATACCATATTCGGCTGGTGGATACCCCTTTTATGGATATCATCCTTCGGTTGCACCTCCACCTTATGTATATCAATATCCGGGTGCACTATAACCACAACCACAACCTCAACTTCAACTACCAGTACTTGAGGCCATGTAAGAAACTCTGGAAAGGATGAAGGAACTTCAGCAGAAAGCTGAAAAATCTGAGAAGAAAAACAACAAATTTTTAAAGAGATTTGTGAAGATGGTTAGAGGGAAAAGGGGGGATTAAACCTTTGTATTTCGTTTATGTAATTTTATTTTCCAAAAGTCCCTATGTGGACATTGTCTTTATTTTTATGTAGTCCCTGCGAGGACAATTTTTGTTTTTAAAAGTCCTAATTTTAGGCACTATTGTAATGGAAACTTTATATTTAAATGGAACTTTTGAGGAATTATTTATATATGTATTCCGTTTGATTCCGGCTAGTATCATCAATGCGATGATCATAATGTAACATCCATTAGTGATGTAATGCTTACGAGCTATAAATTATGTCCATTAGTGACAATGACAGAGGCAGTCTACGACTCCCTGTCCAGAAGTAATAGATTTTCTTCAAACCTCGAAGTCGTATGATCTTTAAAGGTCAAGACTCATATATCTCTAGTTATTGCGACAAAGCCATTAGTGCTACTTTTATTTTTGTCCCTTGTGACAGGCCAGTGGTGCCATATTTAATTACCCCCTGTATTAGGCCATTAGAGCCATATTTCTAATATCCCTTGGGATAGGCCTATGTGCCACACATTTAAAATGCACAAGTCGGGCAAAAGTGGTATTATGTTCACTAGCCCAAATGCAAAAGAGCTTATATGCTTAATAATAAAATTAATTATACCATCGGTCATCAAGTGTGAATGACTAATAAAATATTTTGGTGATTAGTGCCAAACGGATAAAGATGGCTAACTCTAACCAAGCCCATAGCCGACGCAATGATAATGCGGATAATAAAATCGTCATAAGCAAGGACGATCTACAAGCCTTAATTGCCACAGAAGTTGAAAAGGCAATAAAGGATCGCGCTGAGAAGCAATTGGAATCGAGTGCTTCCCACTCTAAGCATACATCGAAACACATTTCCAAATTTACTAAACCACTCTCAAAGCCTCCTCCTTCAGATAAGAAGGACAATTCTATACACTCCTCAAGTGTGCGGAGCGAGAGGCAAGAACGTCAGCAAAAGACAGATAACAAGGGCGGTTGTTCCTACAAGTATATTGCGTCTTGTAGACCCCAGGATTTCAATGGGGAAAAAGGAGATGTTGAAGCTCTTAGGTGGTTAGACGAAATGGAAACGGTTGTAGATATCAGCGGTTGCACTGACAAGGATGTGGTGAAGTATGCTGCATAGTCATTCAAGGGCGATGCCCTGATTTGGTGGAAAGCTTTAATACAGTCAGTGGCAAGGTATATTTGTATAATCTTAGTTGGCCCAAGTTTGTTGAGTTGGTTAAGGATACATACTGCCTACCTCATGAGGTGGAGAAGATTGAGTTAGATTTCCTAAATCTGACAATGAAGAACTTGGATTGCCTGAAGTTTGTCTTCGATTATAACTCCTTGTCAAGATTGGTACTATATCTGGTCACACCAGAATCAAAACGCATTGTGCATTTCATCGGTGGCCTAGCGCCAGAAATCAAAGGAAGTGTAAGGGCTTCCAAGCCGGATACATGTAGGTTAGCTGTGGACTTATCCCTGGCATTGACTCAGGACTTTGTTAGGCATAGGTCCTGAGGTCAGATGATGGAAAAAGGAAAAGGGTGGAGGAAACTCCCATAGGTCGAACAAGAAAGGAAAATCAGGGTTCAATAGGAACCACCACCGGTCATACGATAGGCCAGTATGCAAAACATGCAACAGGCATCACGGTGGTCAGTGTCGGTCAGAATCGCAAGCTAAACCATGCGGAATCTGTAAGACGATGTGGCACAAGGCCCTGGATTGTAAGGATTTGATGGACGCCACTTGTTTTAATTGTGGCGAGAAAGGGCACATCAAGCCAATTTGCCCTAAGTACAATAAAGACAACGCTACAAAGCAAGGAGGAACGAAGAAAAAGAATGCACCGCCTTTCAAATGAATGCTAGGGAAGCGGTCAAAGATAATAATGTTATAACGGGTACGTTCTTAATTAATGATACTTATGTTAGAGTTCTTTTCGATTTTGGGGCAGATAAGTCATTTGTGGACCATAAGTTTAGTGATTTATTGAATTTGCCCATAAGAACTCTAGCCATAACCTATGATGTAGAACTCACTGATGGAACTATCGAAACTGCTTCAACGATTCTAGATGGATGTTCCATATCCATCAAGAATCATTTCGTTCCTATCTCTCTCCTACCAATGAAATTGGCAGAATTCGATGTAGTTTTAGGCATGGATTGGTTGTCTCATAACCAAGCCCGCATAGCCTGCGACAAAAAGCGCATCGAAATCAAAACCCCAACTAGTGACGTACTCACCATTCAAGAAGATCTACACTACGGATTGCCTGAGAAGGCATCATTGCTTAGGGCATCCTGATGCATGGAAAGAGGATGTGCCATTTATATGACACAGGTTACTATTGATGAGCCAAAGCTGAATATTGAAGACTTGCCTATTATCTCAGAGTTCTCAGATGTTTTCCCTGAAGAGTTACCTAGTTTACCCCCAGACAGACAAGTGGAATTTAGGATTGATATCCTACCTAGTGCCGCACATGTCGCAAGAGCTCCGTACCATTTGGCACCTACGGAGATGAAGGAATTACGAACCCAACTTGATGAACTCTTAGAAAAAGGTTTCATACAACCTAGCTCATCACGTTGGGGAGCTCCGATACTATTTGTGAAGAAAAAGGATGGTTCAATGCGTATGTGCATTGATTACCGTGAGCTGAATAAGATAACAATCAAGAATCGTTATCCGTTGCCCAGGATCGACGACTTATTTGACCAACTTCAAGGAGCAAGCTATTTCTCGAAGATTGATTTAAGGTCGGGTTATCATCAACTTAAGGTCAGAACAGAAGATGTTCCGAAGACGACATTTAGGACGAGATATGGCCACTACGAATTCTTAGTGATGCCTTTTGGGCTCACGAATGCACCTGCGGCCTTCATAGATCTCATGAATAGAGTCTGCAAACCTTACTTAGATAAGTTTATCATTGTCTTTCTAGACGACATACTTATCTATTCTCGTAATCAATCAAATCAGAGAAACATTTAAGGTGCATATTGGAATTATGGAGACGAGAGAAACTCTATGCCAAGTTTTCTAAGTGTGAGTTTTGGCTCCGCGAAGTTCAATTCCTAGGACATGTTGTTATAGTCCAATTCCAAGTGGATCCCGCCAAGATCGAGGCCATTATGAATTGGCAAGCGCCTAAAACTCCATCAGAAATCCACAGCTTTTTGGAATTAGCTGGCTACTATAGAAGATTAATAGAAAACTTCTCAAGAATAGCCACTCCTCTAACTATGTTGACCCGCAAGGATGTTAAGTTTAATTGGGGTCCTAAGCAGCAAGAAGCTTTCGAGACTTTGAAACAGAAGTTGAGCAATGCTCCAGTGTTAACACTACCTGATGGTATTGAAAACTTCGTTGTCTACTGTGATGCATCACACACAGGCATGGGGTGTGTGCTTATGTAAAGAGGTAAAGTGATTGCTTATGCATCGCGCCAGTTGAAGGTGCATGAAAGAAATTGCACCACACACGACTTGGAACTAGGTGTTGTGGTGTTTGCGCTTAAGTTAGGGAGGCACTATTTATAAGGAACCAAGTGTATTATATACACGGATCACAAAAGTCTCCAACACTTATTCAATCAGAAAGATCTTAATATGCAACAACGTCGGTGGATGGAAACACTCAACGACTACAATTGTGAGATATGCTGGCAAATGTGGTTGCCAATGCACTAAGTCGCAAGAAAAGAATTAAACCCATTCGGGTTAATGCAAAGAGCACTAAGCTCAAGAGTAGCTTAAACACAAGGATATTGGATGCACAAAAGCAAGCCGTGTTAGAGGCAAACCTTCCAAACAAAGAATTGGGTAAAACTATTGAACAGTTAACACCTGGAAGTGACGGAATCCTCAGGTTAAATGGATGAGTTTGGGTTCCAAGTTTTGGAGGACTTAGAGAGTTAATCCTCCAGGAAGCACATAACTCAAAGTACTCAGTTCACCCAGGAGGTGACAAGATGTACAAGGATTTGAAAGCTAATTATTGGTGGATGGGTTTGAAGAAATTCATAGCCACCCATGTAGCTATGTGGCTGACGTGTTCGCAAGTTAAAGCCGAACATCAAAAGCCATCAAGACTTCTACAATAACTAGAAATTCCCACATGGAAATAGGAATGTGTAACTATGGACTTTATTACCATGTTACCTAAGACAAACCATGGTAATGACACGATTTGGGTTATTGTGGACAGACTGACTAAGTCAGCTCAGTTCTTGCCAATCAAGAGAGACTTTTAGCTCCGACAAGTTGGCAAAACTTTACATGGACGAGATTGTATCTTTACACGGGGTGTCGGTATCCATTGTGTCCGATAGAGACACAAGGTATACCTCACATTTTTGGAAAAGTTTCCAACAAGCATTGGGCACGCGGTTAAATTTTAGTATGGCTTATCATCCGAAGACGAACGGACAAAGTGAGCATACTATACAGACGTTGGAAGATATGTTACGGGCATGTGTAATCGATCTAGGTGGAAGTTGGGATAGTCACTTACCCCTGATCGAGTTCTCCTACAATACCATACGAGTATCAAGGCTGCTCCGTTTGAAGCCTTGTACGGGAGAAGTACAGAACGGCCGTCTGCTGGGCTGAAGTTGGAGAGGCCCAACTGACAGGACCGGAGATAGTCCTGGAGACGACAGACAAGTTTTTGCAGATCCGTGATCGTCTCAAAGCCGCCCGGGATCGGCAGAAAAGCTATGCAGATAAGAGGCGTAAACGTCTCCAGTTCCAAATATGGGGACAAAGTGTTATTAAACATATCAACTTGGAAATGCGTTCTGCGGTTTGGCAAGAAGGGCAATTTGAGCCCGAGATATATAGGACGGTTCGAGATCATCGAACGTATCAGATCCGTAGCTTATAAGCTTAATTTACCTGATAAGCTTAGTGGAATACATGATGTATTCCACATTTCGAATTTAAAGAAATGCTTGGCCGATGAATCGTAGGCTATGCCACACGAAGACGTGCAAAAAGATGAAAACCTGCGGTTTGTTGAGAAACCCGTAGCAATTGAGGATCGACATGTCAAAAAGCTTCGCAGAAAGCATGTGTCAATTGTAAAACTTGAACGGGATGAAGGTCGCGAATACACTTGGGAGGTTGAGTCCGTTATGCGACAAAAGTACCCTCATTTGTTTGGCTAAAATCTCGAGGTCTAGATTTATTCTAAGGGGTGATGATGTAACACCTCGTGTTTTACATACAATGGTTGAAAGATGTGGCTTGGTGACAGCGGTTGATGGTGGTAAGGCGGCAGAGGCCGGTGGTCGTAGTTGTGGTGGTGGCATTGGTGGCAGGGGTGGGGAACCGAGGTCGGTTTTTTAGAAAATAAATCATTCAGCAATCATTGACTCGATTTGATCCAATGATTCGTTCCACATTTGAGCGTCCATAGGAGTGGATCAAAACCGCTCTGATACCCATTAATGTGTACCAATCGAATTGTGATAAATAATCTGTTGAGTGGATTAAACTCAAAATAAATTAGTAAGAAACTAGACTTGAGGTAACTCTCTTTTAATATTTTCCATTCATAATTAATTCATACACTTGCAACTTTATATAACCAAACAAATACATAAGAAACTACCGAATGCAATAAAAAACTACTCCAATGCTATGACACTAAAACTACTTTGACCTAAAAGAAAGGAAATGCATGAAAATGGAAACGTGGGCTTGGATTGTTGTGCTGAGGAATTTGGTTGCAGGTCACGTGACTTTGGCACGTAACAGTAAACGCAGAAGATGTTTTCATCGTACAAGGACCATTCAAATTACACAAGCACAAAATTTCAAAATTATGCATGCTTCAAAAATAGGTTGGGGTAAATCAACAAATTACGCATTGGCTTCAAAATTACACATAACTTTAAAATTAGACATGGATTAAAAATTACACATCGATGATTATGCACCTCATAAACATAATTACCCTCCATGTATACCCATTTTGTACGCTTATTACACTAAGGCTATAGGGTGTGGTCATGACTCTCATGACCACCATGAGCCTCCACATAGGTGCCATGTCATCCATCTTTAATCCACCATTCAAAACCACTACCCTAAGGGTGTGGTCATGACCCAAACTAATATCCCCTTTATTTTCTTAATTTATTTATGTTTTTAAATTTTCAAATAGAAGGGTCTTGGTAATCGTGGCTGAATCCATGGGAACCACCATCAATCAAGGAGGGGGTGGTGTACTATTTCATTAATGGTCTTAGGTGGAAATAATGTTTCAATCCATGACCCCCACACCCATAAGCTAACAGTCCTTTGTATTCAATCTTTTCTCGTTGTAATCATGCGTATTGTAAAGACGTTACCCAAAATACTCTTGACTCTACTGCTGATCCCAGAGGAGAGTGATCGAACCCTTGACCTGCAAGACGGAACACCATTAGAACTCGTTAGAGGAATGGGTTATTCCTGTAACCACCCTCCAACGTGAGAATAAGTATTCGCTTGATGGGGAAATAAGATGTTTGGGGAATAATGAATGAATGTACCTTAGCATCAATGTCCTTTATTTATACATGCAGGTTACCTAGGGTTTCCTGGAGAATCAGAGAGTCGGTTATGTGATATCTCGACTTTATTGGAGATGATGCCAATCTTATATTTGTATAGAATATTCTGTCATTTATTATTATACACCTTTGTTGTGATTGACCTCCGATCCACTTTGGTCAAATCGGGTCCTTGTGGATTTATGACTAAAACTGTCTCTCAGGTACTCCCGCCCTTGTGGATCTCTTGTACCGTGAGAGGAGTGTTGCAGTCCTTGGTGTCGATCGGCCATTGCAAGGTGGAGAAACAAACATCCTGCATGCGCACGTTGGGAATTTCCTGGCTACGGGTTCCTATGTCGAGAAGATTAATCTGTAACACCTCGTGTTTTTACGTCCAATAAAGTTCTGACACGTGTCCCACTAATCCTCGTCTGCCGTATGCCTAAACGAGAGGGACTAAAGTTGTCAACACGCTAAATTATACCCTCCATGAGCTAGAGTTTAAAATTGAGGGACTAAGCTTGATAAATGCCAAAATTTCAAATTCTAGAAGGCGGTTACAGACCTTAACCATAATTGGTTACGGTCCGCAACCAATTCGAAACTAGGGGCGCCTGAAAGGCCTTACGGACCGCATGACTGAAGCCTTACGGTCCGCAAGGACCTGCCAGCGACCAAATGTGGCAGCCTCATGTGCTGCCACCCTTGTCGCCATTGCCACACTCTTGCACCTGTTTCCACGACTTGGGACACTTGTACTCGTCCTATAACACCTCCAAACTCCTGGCAAGTCCTCAAGCTCTTCCCTCAAGTATAAAAGGCCACCATGAAAGCCTCACATACTTGCTCACTCTCATCTTCCTCCTCTCTAGCTCACCTAGGAAGTTCCTGAGTCTTTGGGAGCAATCTCTGAGCTTTCTAGTCTTATTTGGATCACATGTAAGTGTTCCAACTTGTTCTTTTCAGTTTTGTAGGCTTTTAAGCCAAAGTCAAAGCGTTTACGTAAAAACCTTTGACCTTCGGCTAAGACCATTACGGTCCAGCCATTGTTTGATACGAATGCGGCAACGTGATTGTAATTAGGTAGGTGTTAATCCCTTAAAAGGGCACCTCCTAATTACCACGTTTGCTTGACCAATTGACGTGTCAAAGTTATGAAATTAAAAGTCAACAGGTCAGTTTTGAAATAAATTCATAACTAGTAATGTAAGGGTTATAAAATACGTTTTAACACTTTAATAACTTGGTAATAATAGTTAGAACATTTATAACATGTTCGGCCCTTCAAGTCCAGGTCTAGGGTCGGTTCGAAATCGAAAGTCACGAAGTTTGACTTCTGCTTTGACTTTCAGTTCTGACCCGATTTAACAACTTAGGCTACTAACCTTTAGTTGTTTTAGGACCATATTATAGTATAGTATAACTCTCTGGAGTTATACTACATGGTTGATTAGTATTCTACGTTTTATGCAAGTCTCTTATAATATGCCAATCTTTGACTAAATTGCCCTTTTTCGCATAAAACAAGGTTTTAAACATGAACAAGCATACAAATTAGTTACCTACTGATATGGTAACTTGATTAATTAAAATTGATGTCAATAATCTGGTCATGAACTAAGTTGATGTATGACGTAATATATGCTTCTAAATGACCAAATTGCTCTTTTCGGCATTTTGAAAGGTTTGAACATATCTTCATCACCAAATCCATTTACCTACTGACGTAATATTATAAGTAGGACTTATTGGGATGTTAATTCAGGTTATGAACTGAGTTGATGCTTAAGATTCGTGTAATGCCGATAAATGACTAAATTACCCTTTTTCGTATAAAATGGTTTTAACCAAACCTTTCATAATCAAATCTTTTACCCACTGATATAATATGTTAAATGACTTATTTTGGTTATATGAAACTGAACATAACCTCAGTTTTCATTAATATTGAGTTAATCGGCATTTAGCGACTTTAACGTCTTTGGCACATAGTATGGTTTAAAACCATAACTATGAACCAAGACTTATTACCTACTGATTTCTAATCTTATTTTGAAAATTTTACAGTAGGTAAAAGTCATAAACTCAGAATCCCAAATATGACATCAAAGTTATGTGTGAAATGACCAAAATGCCCTTACGGGGCATAGTTTGTTTTAAAACCATCAATCACACATATATTTGATATCCTACTTATATAACATCATAAAATATATATTTTTACAGAACTTTTATGATCTTGACATCAGTTTACTCGCAAACCTCTTTTATAAGCATTAAATGACCAAAACGCCCTTTTGAGGCGTAACTTGATTCTAAAACTATAACGGGCATACATGTTGATATCCTACTGATATCCTAACATGTTTATAACATATTGGCATATAGAACTGTATATGACTCATCTGGTTACCCCGTTTCATTTATATGCGTACGGTTAAGCCTACGTGAATATTTTAGGTATTTTAACCAAAATGGGTTTAACCTTATCATTTTTATATCAAAATCCAGAATGTTATGTGTTTACCCATATTATACAAGTCTTAGTGCTTGTCGGGTCTAAATTACATTCTATTCCGGTCACCGTTTAATCTAGCTTATCGTACCGTACTATGTAACATAAGACTAACTGGTTCAAGTCTACGACTTAACTAAGGGCCCCTTAGCATTCTAATTGGTTAATCATACCATCATTCCAGACTAGACGCCTTTTGGTAGATTGTGCTTGTACTTATCTATTGTTTTGCGGCTGTAGTTATTATTTTCTCGAAGATTTAGCTCAGTAAATACTTTTAACCTATTTTCCCTATACGGACTTGGGAAACGGTAAATTATTACCGCTTGGACGGGTATGGGATCATGTATTGTCCAGCTGTTATTATAACTAAATCTCATAACTTGTTTTAATCTATATTACCTGATAACTTAAACATTGGGGGTGGGCTTGACCATGTCTGGGATACCTTTAGGCTCATTAAAATGCTAATGGCCACAACCTAAAGCATGGGGTGTAGGCATACACCGGTCAATTGCAAATTATTATTGTTATATGCTTTCTGTGTGAAAGTTCAGAACTGGTGTGTCAGCTGATCATGTCTCGGTTTTCGTATGGGCCCATACACATGTATTGATAGGTTTATAAAACTGTATACAAGGTCATTTGTGTTGTCCCAAGTTATTTATAAAATGTGTCAGGTGCACTTAAAGTTACTTTTGAAATGATTTTCAAAATGTGTCGTTGATTCTATTTACCAGTGAAAACTGACGTATTTTCAAAAAGATTAAGTTACAGGTATAGCACGTAATAGGCCGGAAGCTGCGTAGGCGACCCTTAGTTGTGCCTTAGAGTCTGCTATCATTTTTGTACTATTTTATTACGATCCGCCTGTGGATCTTATTACAATCCGTTTGTATCTATTATTTTGAACTTTGGACATTTAATTGGGTTGTAATAATATTTAGATCCAAGACTTCCGTTGTGTTGCTCTGTGTTGTTTGGTTATTATGTTATCAACTTACGTCACAATATTCCCCACCGGGCCCACCGGGATACACGTGGAAATTGGGGTGTGACATAATCAGGGCCTCCCGCCTGTGGACGTGATCGATGCGGTGGACGCGGATAGTACCGCCCTGAAGAAAACCGTGCGCCCTCGCAAGGCGAGTGTGGAGAGTAGCACATCGAGTCGCCCCCTTAAATTCATATTGGCAAGCGTGGCTGGGGCCAAGGTGGTCGCCAGCGCCACTGGAGCTGAGGCAGATGCTGCTTCCGAGGCAAAGATGCATGAGGCGGAACCCCCAGCCAAGAAGGCGAAGATCGCCCCTATACTCTCTCGCTTCGATGCGACGAGACACGCGGCCCTGGTAGTCTTGGTGAGTTTGTTTGGTTTTACATTGTATTTAAACCTTCCTTCAAGGAAACTAATATGACCGAAACCTGCAGGAGAAGCACGGTCGCGCCCGCTAGTGGCGTATCTGTGTTTATGGGGACTCCTGCTGTCTTAGAAGATGTAAGCTGCACAGAGCCCATATACTAAGGTGTTCCAAGGGGGCAACGTGTCACACCCCGACCGCGTAAAGCAACCAACCGCGGCGAAAACATCAGGGAGTCGTGTGGCAGAATTATTGTTTCACTACACATGATAATTAAAGTTTAGTTTTACAATAATAAATGTTTATTACATTGTCTTTATTCAAACAGAAACATAACATAAGGATAATAAGTTTCTTGATTTTAGATTTCTAAGGCCCAAGTCGCCCTAAGTGAAGCACACTCTCATCAGACATTCGCTCTTGAAACATATGTGAAAGTAAATACGTCAGCATAAAAATGCATGTGAGTAACATAGGTTTAGTGTTTAAGATTCATGACTTTGAAAGTTAAAAGAAATGTTTTCGAAAAGTAGTCATGAACCTTATAAAATGTTTCATTTTATGAAATCAAATGAAAATCAATATGAAAATATGATGATATAAAAGAATGATGTATGGTTAAGTAAATGACCAACTGAGGAATAGTATGTGTAGAATATGTCATGTCTTATCCTTGATAAAATGGTTTAATAAGCCACGATATGTAATATAATAAATGCACTTATATATAGGAAGTACCAGCGGCATATCCACCATGTCTTTATCATATTACGCACGTCTCGTTATTCAAATCACTTATCGAAAACCATCAAATAATGTATTGTTTAAATCAATGTAAATGTCATGTGTAAACAATGTCTAATGGCAAGTATAAACCATATCTTGTATGGCAAGTAAATAGTATTTACTCAAACCAAATGCATAATGCTCTGTATATTAAATTGTCTTGTACAAAACAAGGTCTTTGAATAAACAAATGTTTAAATCAAAAGTTATGTTTTGAATCCCATTGCTTTTATCGATATGCACATTTATCAGATTTGTTTATCGCATACATTCAAGCCTTGAGACTGTCTCATAAACCCTTATCAGGATCAAGGTTTATCGAAAAAAAATGTTATTGGATTCTGTCATTCCCTAACACTACCCAACAAGGCTGGGGAGCGGGAACAGGATTTGTCAAGTCCTATGATACCATTACATGCTACCGGTTGGCGGATCACTGTTAATGAATGTATTATTGTCCCGTTAAACATATCAAATGTCATTTTCAATGCAAGCATGTCATGAATATGTCTGAAAACCATGTACTAGACATACTAAGTCAATATGTCAAGTAAAAATGTTTTTATTTTTGAAATAGTGTATTATATGTACTATGTAATAAAACATGTACAATGTCATGAAAACGGAAAGTAAAGTTATGCACATATGTTTCACCCCAAAACATTTATAAAACGTAAAAGAGCGGACTATGTACTCACCTTTGGGTGCGTTTTTATGTGTTAACACAATCCCTCAAATTCATTATTCGTCCTAAATTAAATAAGAATGATTTAATAATCAAAACTCAAAAAATACCTAAGTTTCTCCAATACTTAAAATTTTCACATAACTTTGAGATTTTCTCAAAAGTCTTTGTTTTGATTATGTTGGTGTATTTATATATATGTGTTCATATATATTATGATTTTCGCGACTTGAACGATTTTAGTGGGGACCCTTAATATGTTATATCCGTTATCACATCCGTTTATAAGCAATATATATATACATAAATGTGAACATATAAACAAATATCGTCATACACGTATTTTGTTAACTTATATATATATTATCATTTTTAAAGCATTCATACATGAAATAAATTTTCTAGTTAACCTATGTATCATTTTCATGCTCGACAAACAAGTTACACATATAACATGATATTCACCGATTCAACCACACAAGTGTACATGCATAGTTTAAACTCCTACTATCATGTTATCACTTATCATATCACATAACACATTCTCATAATCATATATCACATCATAATATACCAAGTTCACTTTTGAAGAATCTATGTTCGTGTACATTGAAATATGCGTATATAGTGTTTTCGGTATCGTTTTCGGGCGTCGGAAGTCCGGACGACTAACCAAACACCAAAGACACTTAATATAAGTTAAAATACTTATTTTTATATTAATAATATCAGTTTATTTACTGATCTAAAACAGTTTTATAAAAATCACTTGAAAAGACGATTTTTACCGTTTTTAACGCATAGTTTTGTACCGAACTTTACCATAAGCATCCCAAATCAAAACGACTTGATATTTTAACACAATACATTATTATATACTGACCAAAACAATAATTTTAATCATATATATGCAGGTATCATAAATAGCACAAAAATCATGCAAATATCACCCGATTTCCTACTTTTTAAGTTTAATGTACTACATACAAAGCTACCAAGTTATGACATAATTTTTATGACTTTAACCTACATCAAATAACTTTATTTTACATGTTTATTTACTGATTTGAATGAACATTTATCATATCATGTATAAATCATTAAACCCTTGCATTTTAACTATCATTCATGCACATGCAAAAACTTAAAAGCTAGTAAACTTTATGATAAAGTTTCATGCTATTTTAATACTTCAAATAATAATAATTTTAGGGTTCATAATCAGATTCAAACCACATTTGTCATATCATAGTATTTTCATCATTTCTTGATTACAAATTTCTCATGCAAGCTCATGAACAACTTCCAACGCATGTCCACATATTATCATCGTTTCATATAAACCAAAATACATCTAGACATGTATTTAATTCATGTTCATATATTCAAACATTATTTTCATCTAATCATCATCATACTATCAAAATACAAGATTCACTTTATTCATGGACATATGACAAAATTTCCCACATGCATGTATCTTTCAAGAATCCAATCTAACAAGATTTAGCTTAAAAGATCAAAACTCACTCTAATATATGTATACATTCATACATACGGCCATATATATACATCCACACACATCCGTTTTTATTTTATTCAAAAACTCATTCGTTTAGTTTTCAAGTTTGTGAAATATTCCAAGAATCAAGAGAATCTTCCAACATCATGAACATCACTATGAATCAAGAGTATATTTTTAAGAAATCACTTTATACCTTCAAGATTCAAGTGGGTTTCAAAATATATGATGATATGGAGGTTGATTCTTGCTTGGAACACCTTGGAATCACCTTTTGATCTTCAAAAACACTTGACAACACCTTCAAATGAGATTGGATCTTCAAGAACAAGTTCAAAATGAAAGAATGGAGGAGAGAGAGAGGAGAAGTGAGATTGTTTCTTGGTTAGTGGAAGATTGTGTTGGAAAGGGCAAGATATGGAGGATATTGGAAGATTTGATGAACATAAATCATACACAAATCATGCATGACCAACAAGTGTATGAGAGAGGAGAGAGAAGGTGATAAAAGGCTTCCACATACTCTCCACACACACAACATGCACACATACATACATATATATATATATGTATTGTTGGCCAAAAACTGGTATTTTACTGGTTACTAGGTGTTTTATCTAGTGTTTTAATCACGTTTTAAGGCGTTTAAAATTATTTTTAATGCTCTATAAAAATAAACTCACCAAAATATTGTTGAACAACATTTATTTGTTTGGACCTGCTACGTTGTCGGTATTTGGCAGTATGCGCGCTGTGCTGCGAAGTACGCGCTTAAATTCGCGAAAATAGAGTTTTTAAGCGTTTTAAATAATTTTTCTTCACAAACATGACTAAATATAACATTTTAATCATAACAGACTATTTTTAGGATTTTAACATTATTCGGGTGGTCACCGACGTTCGTTTCGCATTTTAACCGTTATGCGATAAGCGTTTATCTTAAAATTGGCAACATAATTTTTCAATAAATTTTAAATATATCAACACATCAAATAACATCGAAATACATCAAATTTAATATAATTTGACTTTTTATTTAATCATAACGCGTTTCACATTAGTACAGGTTCAAAATATCCGGGTGTCACAGTCTCCCCTACTTTAGGAAATTTCGTCCCGAAATTTAATTAGAGGAAACTTGTGAGAAATGGTGTGGATACTTCGCCTTCATTTGATCCTCTCTTCCCAAGTAAACTCTGGGCCACCATTGGATTCCCAGTGAACTTTGACTAACGGTATGCGCTTGCGCTTGAGTTTCTTGACTTCACGGTCCAATATTTCCACCGGCTTCTCAACAAAGTGCATCGTGTTATCAATATGAATTTCATCAAGAGGGATGTGGAGGTTTTCATCAGCCAAACACTTCTTCAGATTGGACACATGGAAAGTTGGATGAACATTTCCAAGTTGTGGAGGTAGCTCAAGTCTGTTGGCTAATTTTCCGATTCTTTCAACGATCTTGAATGGTTCAACATATCGTGGTGCAAGTTTTCTTTCTTTCCAAATCTGACCACACCTTTCCAAGGGGATACCTTGAGAAGGACGTGATCACCGACTTGAAATTCTAAAGGCTTGCGTCATCTATCCGCATAACTCTTTTGACGGCTTCTAGCTGTTAAGAGATGTTCACGAATTTTCTGAACTTTGTCTGTGGTCTCTAGAATGAGTTCGGGTCTGGTGAGCTGAGCTTCACCAATCTCATTCTAGCAGACTGGTGAATGACATTTTCGACCGTATAAAGCTTCGAAAGGAGCCATGTTAAAGCTGGAGTGAAAACTATTGTTGTAGTAGAATTCGATCAATGGTAGATGCGAATCCCAACTACCACTAAAATCGATCACACAAGCCCTAAGCATATCCTCCAGTGTCTAGATTGTTCTTTCAGTTTGTCCATCCGTTTGAGGATGATAGGCTGTGCTCAAATTGAGTTGAGTTCCTATAGCAGATTGCATGGTTCTCCAAAAGTGAGATGAGAATCGAGCATCTCGATCAGATATGATGTTCAAAGGAACACCATGTCGGGATACAATCTCATCTACATAGATCTTGGCAAGCGTGTCAGCAGATATATCCTCACGGATTGGCAAGAAGTGTGCAGATTTTGTCAGACGATCAACAAAAACCCAAATGGCATCGTGACCTCTAGGAGTGCGCGGTAATTTGGTAATGAGATCCATAGCAATGTTTTCCCATTTCCAAACCGGAATCTCTGGTTGTTCCAATAATCCAGATGGATGTTGATGTTCCGCCTTGACTTTGAGGCAAGTAAGGCATTTGGATACGTATAAGGCAAGGTCTTTCTTCATCCCCGGCCACCAATACTGGGTTCAAAGATCCTTATACATTTTGCCTGCACCAAGATGAATGGAATATTGAGACTTATGAGCTTCATCCGATCAATAAGGTGCGGAGATTGTCTTGACTTGGAAACCATAAATGGTTCATGAAATAGAGTACCCCTTCGTCTTTCGTTTCGGGTTGAAGCTCGAGATTAAGTGGTAGTTCATTTTTCAACAAGCCTTGGGTTACACATGTAGTTGAGCTTGAGAGATGCATGATTGAATATCAGATTGAACTTGAACACAATGAAGCTTAACGCGTTCTTTTCGACTTTGCGCATCGGCTACGGCATTCGCCTTGCCAGGATGGTAGCGAATCTCGCAGTCATAGTCGTTTAGAATTTCAACCCAACGTCGTTGCCTCATGTTTAGTTCTTTTGGGTCAAAGATGTGTTGGAGACTTTTGTGGTCAGTGAAAACCACACATTTTGTTCCGTAAAGGTAGTGTCTCCAAATCTTGAGAGCAAAAACCATAGCGCCTAACTCAAGATAATGAGTTGTGTAGTTCTTCTCGTGGATCTTCAACTGTCTTGAGGCGTAGGCTATGACTTTGTTTCTTTGCATGAGAACGCAACCAAGGCCTAAGTTTGATGCGTCACAATATACGACAAAGTCGTCGTTTCCCTCAGGTAAAGATAACACAGGAGCATCACAGAGCTTCTGCTTCAAGGTCTGAAAAGCTTCGTCTTGTTTGGGTCCCCACTCAAAAGGTTTGTTCTTTTGAGTTAAGGCTGTGAGAGGAACCGCAATCTTGGAGAAGTTTGCAATAAAGCCGCGGTAATAACCCGCGAGACCCAAAAATGAACGAACCTCAGTAGGAGTAGTAGGTGTATCCCATTCCTTAATCGCACTGATTTTGGCGGGATCCACATGTATACCTTGTTTGTTGACAATGTGTCCCAAAAATTGAACTTCCTTAAGCCAAAATTCACACTTGGAGAATTTAGCAAAAAGTTGTTCCTTCTTTAGGAGTTCCAATGTTAGACGGAGATGTTGTTCGTGGTCAGCTCGTGTCTTTGAATAAATCAAGATGTCATCAATGAAAACAACGATGAGCTTATCCAAATAAGGCTTACAAACCCTATTCATCAAGTCCATGAAGACGACAGGAGCATTCGTTAAACCGAAAGGCATAACAGTGAACTCATAGTGATCGTATCGTGTGCGGAAAGCAGTCTTGGGAATATCTTCTTCGAGTACACGAAGTTGATGATACCCAGAACGTAGATCGATCTTCGAAAAGTAGATAGCACCCTGAAGCTGATCAAAGAGATCATCAATGCGAGGTAGGGATATCAATTTTTGGTAGTGAGTTTGTTATGCTCACGATAATCGATACACATTCAGAAAGATCCATCCTTCTTCTTTACAAATAGGACAGGTGCGCCCCAGGGTGAAAAGCTTGGACGAATAAATCCTTTATCGGATAACTCCTGCAGCTGCTTTGAAAACTCTTCTATCTCAGATGGTGCAAGACGGTATGGAGATTTGGCAATCGGGTTGGCACCAGGTACAAGGTCAATACGAAACTCAATTTGACGTGCTGGGGTGTAAACCAGGTAACTCTTCAGGAAACACCTCAGGATAATCCCGAACAACAGGGATGTCTTGAATAGTCTAACCCTTGTCTTTCTCCTCTACAACACGTGCTAAGAAAGCCACGTAATTCTTTTGTAGGTATCTTTGTGCTTGGGTGCTTGTCATAAATTGAAGGCTACTAGCGGGCCTTTCTCTACGAACCTCTAGGGTTTCACCAGTCGAAAGCGGCACACAAACAATGTTGTCAAAACAAACCACCTATGCACGGTATTTGGTCAACCAATCCATTCCTACTATAACGTCAAAACTCCCAAGTTGCATTGGCGTGAGATCAATGGGAAAAAGGTGATTATTGAGGTTCAATTGGCAATTTCGAATGATAGAATCGAGTACAAGGGTTCACCATTGGCTATCTCTATTGTCAAAGGCTTTCCTAGTTTTGTTCTAGGCTTTGCAAGTAAAGGTTCAAAGGCTAGGGATACAAAACTCTTGTCGGCACCCGAATCAAAAAGAATAGAAGAAAGTTGGTTGTTAATATAGAACGTACCATTAACCACTTCGTTGTCAGCACGCGCCTCGTTGGCATTGATATTGAATGCTCATCCACGAGTGGGGTTCACATTAGCCAACTTCGGGCAATTGTTCCTGTAGTGAGTCAGATCACCACAATTGTAGCAAGACCCATGCGGAAAAGGAGGTCGTGCAGGATTTGCTGGCTGCTGGGCAGGATTTTGAACCACTTGATTCGGAGCAGGATGAGAGCGACATGAGTTAGCCAAATGGCCAAATCTTCCACAGTTGGTGCAAAGACGACACTGAAAATGTGGTTGATGATGACAGTTGCACTTGTTATATAGAGGTGCAGTACCAACATACTGTTTCTTGGCGGGTGGTTGTGCTGGTTGGGTAGGAGCAGCTTGATTGGTCTGTGCAACACCAGTAAAGTTCTTGGAAGCATTGCGTTTCCTAGACTTCTTTGAGGTTTCCGCCTTGTTTCCCTTCTGTTTCTCAGTCTTGGCAGATGATTTCTTGTCACCCTTGCGATGGAGTTTACCCTTCTTGATTTGAGACTCAGTCAAGGCCGCAGCTTGCTCAATGGCTTGTCTAACAGTGGTAGGGTTGCTGCCGGTGACAATATCCTGAACAGGATGTCACGCCCTCAATTTCCACTTGCGGAGTTTTACTGCGAGGCGTGTGATCAAACCAGAATCTGAGACACTAGTAATATCGAACGACTCTATATGATTTATTTAAACGTTTTCCAAAAACATTTGTTTAACAATTCATAGTCATTTTCAAAATGTCTTAGTTTCAAAGTTTAGCGGAAGCATTAGTCTCAAAGTTTAGCGGAAGCATTAGAGTAAAGTAACGTAACGGGAGCCAACATAAACGCCAAAACCAAAAATCCTAAACATTATTCGTAAATAAGACTCGATAAAAATGTCTTGATCAAATGCAAGTGAGTGCACCTACTGCTCCTAGCGTCCTGAGAAACATGTAAAGAAACAAGTGTCAACATTAAAGAAGAGTGAGTTCATAGGTTTTTATAAGTTCACAAGTTCGGTTAAAAGTTTGTTTTCCTCCCGTTATCCCTAACCCGGGATAACGATATAGTTCCATTATTCCTAACCCGGAATAATAATGTTGGTTCGTAAGTAAGTTCAATGTTAACATGTAGGTAGCGAGCCTATAGTTACGTCACATAAGAGTTCGCGATCGAAGCTGACTGTTGTTGCCTCAGTGTTGCCAGGTCTATCACTAACCATGGTGAAAGTTAGGCCAAATTAATCACCCGTTGACCATACCCGGTCGGCTAGCGCGACTAGCTCGGGTGGGGCTTTTCGGGCCCAGTAGTACTACTTATAATTTCCCCGCTATCTAACCCAATACTAACGATCCAAGAGTTGGTTGAGGACTTCCGTGATAAAGCTACTTAGTGACCATAACATACATTAATATTAACTTAGTTACCGAATAGTTAACGACGTTAATTCCGCATAACGTAAAAGATAGAGTTATAGAGTGTATATATGTTTCTCCCCCTGTTGTTTAAAACCGGAAAAAATAGGGGCCGTGAACTCACCTTAAATTGCTCAGTTAGAATAACAGAAAAGAAGCAAATGATGGAACCGCTAATCGCGTCCTAACATGCCAACCGATTTAAAGTTAGTGTGTGAACACACTGATACAAAACCCTACGCATAACTAACACACAGTGCGGCACACGTAATAACTAATTCGAAAACACAATCATGCATGCAAAGTATCATCATACCAAAATAATGATCAAACCAACTTGTCATAAACACATATTAACTCATACAACACTTTGGTACACACAAACGCAAGTTATCATGTTTCAGCTTGTACGCTCATAACTGGGCTGTTTTCGAAGATTTTTATAAAATAGTTTCCAACGTTCCAAAAATTCCAATTTTTTTACAGGAGGTGTCAACTAAACTTTAGAATTTTATGTAAACTTTTCAAGTTCTAACGCTTTACCAATTATTTATAAACATTTATATACTAGGCTGCAGTCAGATTCATCGCTTTCTGACTGCAGTTCACGGGAAAAATTATTTAAAAATCATCGTTCATCCAATTAACAAAATTCCAGTGTGAGATTTTCGGAAATTCCCGTCTCCAGTTACTGTACAAATATCGTGACCCAACCCTCCTACAGACTATGAGATCCGACTCGATAAACAACTAGCAAATTTTGCAGAATTTACACAGCATCAGCTGCTGCACTAAATGACCACTTAAAAATAGAAAACGACCTCAGAAAAATATGAATCCGGCCCCATTAGAAGCGTTTTTTAAAAGTACACGTTTTAGGCTTCAGAAAATCCACTTTTCGATAAATAATGATCAGGTTACAGCCAATTGAATTTGGCTGTAAATGTCATTCAGCAAACTGTTTTCGACTTTTATCGCATTAGAACATGCTTAAACGATCATGACGCTTAATAATAATGATTAACAACAGGTTTATTTGTCAAATATCATCATGTATATCAATATTCATGCAAACCCTAATTATATAACATTAACTTTATCGCTAAAACGCAGCTTATGATTTTAGTATTCAACATAACATCACAATCGCAAAGATTCGCACAATCATCCGAACTAATCATAAATCACAACACTTTTCATACTAATAATCCTATCATTACACATAATCATGATCAAGATTACACAAACCCTAATGTGAATCGCAAAACAATTAAACCCTAACCTTGAAACGATGATGATTAGCGAACCGGGACAAGATTTGAATCAATCCGAAAGTTGGAGCTTGTGCGACCGTGAGGGGGGGGGGCTGCCGTCGCCTTCCTCTAGGTGCTAGGGTTTTGTTGTTTTTTTTAACAAACAATCCATGCATACATATATATAGATATAACAAGGGAAAAGAAAGGGGAGGGGGTGCGGCCGCGATGGGGGGGGGGGGGGGGGCGGTCTGGTTAAGTGGCTTGGAAGTTTAGGTTATTTCATTGGGCCACAAGGAGGTGAGGTCGACACGTTTCGCGGCTCGGTTCGGTTCGGCTATTTATTTATTATATTTTTTTTATAACTAATAATCGCGGAATCAAAGCGTGATATAATAATCTACAAAATCTACAAACGTCTAATAACACATAGCACGTAATTCACCCAATAGATTCATAAAGTTAGCGTAGTTATTGCGAGCGTGTAATTTAATTCTCCGAATTAAATCAGCGTAGGAATGAATAACCGTGATTTAGCGCGTTTAAGATACCTGAAAAGCCGGGATGTCACATTATCCCCATGTTGAAAGAATTTTCGTCTCGAAAATTGAGTAAACGCGGTTTAGAATGCAACGCACAACGATTCAGTTTGTTAGCAATGGTACAAGAAATTCCCAGGCTGTCACATCATCCCCATGTTGAAAGAATTTTGTCCCGAAATTTAGTTGGCGGTAACGTCAGATTGCTGCTCAGCTGCAAAAAGGTGTGGGTATTTGCTTTTCATTTGGTCCTCTCTTTCCCACGTGAACTCCGGTCCACGCTTAGAGTCCCAACGAACCTTGACAATTGGTATCTTGCTGTGCCTTCGAGTCTTAATCTCACGATCCATGATCTCGATAGGTTGTTCCACAAAATGTAGTTGCTCATCCACTTGAATCTCATCCAATGGAATGACTAGGGTCTCATCTGATAGGCACTTCTTTAGATTGGACACATGGAAAACGTTGTAAACTCCACTGAGTTCGGTAGGAAGGTCTAACTGATAAGCTACGGGCCCGATACGCTTCGAAATCACAAATGGGCCTACGTACCGTGGGTTTAGTTTGCCTCGTTTCCCAAAACGGATTACACCCTTCCACGGTGACACCTTCAGTAGGACGCAGTCGCCTACTTGAAATTCGAGCGGTTTGCGTCGTTGATCAGCATAACTTTTCAGTAGCCTCAAGTATCAACTCAGGACCTGTGAGTTGACTGTCACCGACTTCTGCCCAACAGACCGGTGATCTACATTTGCGACGGTATAATGCTTCAAACGGTGCTGCCTGAATACTCGTATGGTAACTGTTGTTATACGAGAATTCCACTAAAGGCAGATGGATTTCCCAACTATTCCCGAAGTCTACCACACATGCCCTAAGCATGTCTTCCAAGGTCTGAATGGTCCTTTCACTTTGACCATCCGTCTGAGGGTGATAGGCTGTGCTCATATCTAAGCGTGTACCCAACGCTTTCTGAAGTGACTGCCAAAAGTTGGACGTGAAACGAGCATCTCTGTCTGAGATGATGGACGTTGGCACCCCGTGCCGAGAAACTACTTCCTTAACGTAGATGCGAGTCAACTTATCCATCTTATCTGTTTCTTTGATCGCTAGGAAGTGTGCAGACTTAGTTAGAAGATCCACAATTAGCCAGATGGTATCGCAGCCACCCGGAGTTCGTGGGAGTTTAGTGATAAAGTCCATCGAGATCTGATCCCATTTCCACACTGGGATCTCAGGTTGTTGAAGTAGCCCTGATGGTTTCTGGTATTCCACCTTGACTTTCGCACAAGTCAAACACTTGCTCACGTAGGTGGCTATATCCGCTTTAATGTTGGGCCACCAGTACGCGGCTTTAAGGTCTTGATACATTTTATCTAAACCAGGATGGACAGAGTATCGGGATTTGTGAGTTTCGTCCATAACTAGCTTCCTGAGGTCTCCGTAGAGAGGTACCCATATAAGATTCATGAAATACCGGGCACCATTGGGTTTCACTTCCCAATCGCGTTCTATCTTTCCCACAGATTCGGCCTTGATGTTTTCTTCCTTAACTGCTTCTAGCTGCGCGTCGCGTATCTGTTCGGGTAACCCCGAATGAATTGTGAACTGTAGTGCTCGTACCCGACGAGGTTTCAAGTGCTCCTTCCTACTGAGGGCATCAGCTACCACGTTAGCTTTACCCGGGTGATACCGAATGGCACATTCATAATCGTTCAGGAGTTCGACCCAGCGACGATGTCACATGTTCAACTCCTTCTGATTAAAGATATGCTGGAGGCTCTTGTGATCCGTGTAGATTGTGCACTTTGTTCCATACAGATAGTGTCTCCAAATCTTAAGTGCAAACACAACTGTTCCCAATTCCAGGTCATGTGTCGTGTAGTTTTTCTCGTGAACCTTCAACTATGCATACGCGATGACCTTATCATGTTGAATGAGTACACATCCCAATCCCTGAATGGAAGCATCACAATATACCACAAAATCATCTGTCCCTTCTGGCAAGGACAAAATGGGCGCACTGCAAAGTTTCTGCTTCAGTAATTGAAATGCTGCTTCCTGCTTGTCACCCCAAGCATACTTGGTGCCCTTCTGGGTGAGAGTGATAAGCGGTTGTGCGATCTTGGAAAATCTCTCGATGAAACGTCTGTAGTAACCAGCCAAACCCAAAAATTGGCGGATCTCTGTCGGTGTCCTGGGTGCTTCCCAGTTCTTGATAGCATCGATCTTGGCGGGATCAACGTGTATACCCTTTTCATTCACGATATGCCCAAGGAACTGAACTTCCCGAATCCAGAAATCACACTTCAAAAACTTGGCATATAGTTTCTCCTATTGAAGTAGTTCCAACAAAATCGTAGATGCTCATCATGTTCTTCTTCACCCTTAGAGTAGACGAGTATATCATCGATGAACACGATGACAAACTTGTCGAGATACGGCTTGCACACGCGGTTCATGAGGTCTATGAATACCGCGGGTGCATTGGTGAGACCTAAGGGCATGACCAAGAACTCATAATGGCCATACCGAGTACGAAATGCCATCTTGGAGATATCCTCCTCCCTGACGCGTAACTGGTGATAACCGGACCGTAGATCGATCTTGGAGTAGTAGCTTGACCCTTGAAGCTGGTCGAAGAGATCGTCGATGTGAGGTAATGGGTATCGGTTCTTGACGGTAACCTTATTGAGTTCCCTGTAGTCGATGCACATGCGGAAGGTCCCGTCCTTTTTCTTGACAAAAAGGACCGGAGCTCCCCATGGCGAAGTACTGGGTCGGATAAATCCTTTTTCCAACAAATCCTGAAGTTGGGTAGACAGCTCTTGCAGCTCTGCTGGAGCTAGGCGGTATGGGGCCTTGGCGATATGAGCCGCATGGTTCGCCAATTCGATTTCAAACTCCAATTGTCGATGTGGTGGAAGACCAGGTAACTCCTCTGGAAACACATCGGAAAAGTCATGGACGACGGGGATATCTTCAATCCGCTTCTCGTCCTTAGGCTGCTCGGTGACCAGTGCGAGCAAAGCGAAGGAGTTCTTTCTCCGAAGATACTTCTGAGCTTGCATGTAAGAGATGATCTTTGTGACGGCGCCTTCCTTCTCGCCTTGCACCATCAAGACTTCGTCGTTAGAGAGCGGAATACGGATAGCTTTCTCGAAACAGATAACTTCAGCTTGGACGTCGGATAGCCAGTCCATTCCGGCTACCACGTCAAAACTACCCAGGGTAGTTGTCATCAGATCAATGGTAAAGGTGTGAACCGCGAGTTTAAGTTGACAGCGGTTACTAAATGGGTCACATCTACAGATTTACCATCGGCTAGTTCTATGACGTAAGGGGTCTCTAGGGGTTTAGGCGTGAGATTTAGGTTCTTCCTAAAAGACTCAGATATAAAACTCTTATCCGCACCCGTATCAAAAAGTACAGTAGCAAAATGATCGTTAAGGGGAAACTTACCAGTGACCACGTTCGAGTTGTTTCTGGACTCTCCGCTGCCCAGCGTGAATGCACGACCTTTGGCACCTCCTGTGCCACCATTTCCATTGTTGCCATTGTTGTTATTGTTGTTGTTGTGGTTGTTGTTGTTGTTGTTGTTGTTCCCACCATTGTTGTTGTTGTGAAGCTACGGACAGTCTCGCTTGAAATGGGCAGTGCTACCGCACTGATAGCATCCCCGGTTATTACCTTGCTGTTGACCCTAGTGCTGATTCTGATTTTGTCGAGGCATGATTTCCCCACGACAATACTTTTCCATGTATCCCGTTTTGCCACATCGTTGGCAGCGATTTCTGGCACAAGGGCCGTGATGATGGAGGTTACAACGATTACATTGCGGCTTTCGACCCGCATAGCCGCTTGAGTTCTGGGTGTTGTTGGCAGACTGATTATTGTGACCCCGATTGTTGTTGAAATTGTTGGACCGCTTCTGGTTTCCTTGTTGTGGCTGGGCTGACGAAGACTGTCGAGCAGGTGAGTCTTCAAATTTTCTTTTGTTATCCGGGATAACTTCGGTTGCACCCCGAGGTGGCAACTTCCTTTGCTCCACCGCCTTATCGGTGAGTTTATGCGCCAGCCTAATCGCTTGATGCTCCGTCGTAGGGTTGCTAGACATTACCATGCCCTGGATCTCAGGGACCAGACCCCCAAGATAAAACTCAAGTCGTTTTTCGAAAGTGTTAGCCAGATCGGGACATAGGAACACCAGATCATGATGTTTGGCCGTGTACGCTTCAATTTCAGACCCTACCATCTTGTGGTTCCATAACGCTTGCTCCAACTGCTGAACTCTGTCCCGCAGACAATATTCCTCCTTGATTAGGGCCTTAAACTCGGTCTAGGCCATTGCGTTCGCCGCAACAAGTCCACGCGTTTGGACTTGTGCGTTCCACCAGGTTAATGCCCCATCTTCCAACGTTGAGGTAGCATACTTGGCCTTATTGGCCTCAAGGTAATTGCACATCTCGAACACCGATTCAGACTTTTCAATCCAACGAACCAGTCCTATGGGTCCTTCAACACCCGTGAACTTGCTCGGTTTTGCATCGAGGAACATCTTGTAGGGGTTAAGACCCCCTCCTGCTTGTGGGTTTTGAACACCTGCCAGAGCAGCATTCACGTGTTCTTGAATTAATGCGGCCAATTCTTCAGGTGACATGTTGAGGTTTCCGCGATGACCAGTTGCCATTTCTGATCTTCGCAAGACAACACAAACACACACCGATAAGTATATATATCTAATATAGTTATCATATTCCACACTTCAATAATCACACAAGTTATGTCAACCCAACAAATTAAACAATCAAAAGGAACATTCGATTAAATAATTGCAATGTCTCACAAAATACCAACCAAACATCTCAGTTTAATTATAAAATTTCAAGTTCAAACATATGTGGAAACAAACAAACTAAAGGAAACAAAACGGGGATTGGCGAGACGAGTTAGTCATCTACGTCTCCATCTCCCAAGTCGCTATCGTTGTCGTCATCCTCTGCGGCGTTTTCAGCTTCAACAGTCGGGTCCTGTTCCGGCTCTTCTTCCTCCGGATCCTCCTCCGGGTCTTCCTCTGGGTCTTCCTCTGGATCCTCCTCTTCTTCCTCTACCGGCGCTGGAGGGGCCGGTGCTGGTGCGGGTACTGGGATAGGTGGTTGATTCTGCTCCAGTTCTTGAATCCTCCAACTGGACTCAAGAACTCTGTATTCGAGCCAGTCAGCCGTCAGCTGCTCAGCACGAAGATCCTTAGCTAAAATGTTGCGAACTTTCCTATTCTCATATTCTCTTCCTCGAGCTTTCCAGTTTTATCAGTTAGTTAACGTATCATCCATCCTTGTGCTTCGATAGTCTCCTGCATTCTCTCTAGCTGTTCCTGTTGTTTCCTTAACATATCCCTAAGTAGATGGTCCCCTACTCCTAAGAGTTGACCGGTTCGACCGGTATAGCGGTGGTCGGACGGGAGGACGACTCCCCTCCTAGAGCGAGTCTCTTCCTAGCAGCTGAGCGTGACGCCATGAGGTGGTGAGGGTTCGACCTTGGGTGCCTTCTCCGGCGCCCTTGATTGTCGAGATTTGTCGGATGATGATGATGACATTGCCTGCTGGGTTGGTGTAGTTAGTTACGAGTTGCGTGCATCACAATATACATATATATCTCACATAAAGCAATTGTAGTATAACACATACAAGATATCACAGTTCGGTGCCAACTAAGTCTAGTGTCGTGTAACAGCTAAAGTTTAGGTCTACTTTTAATGCAAACCTGGTTCTCTATAGCTAGAGGCTCTGATACCAATCTGTCACACCCTCAATTTCCACTTGCGGAGTTTTACCGCGAGGCGTGTGATCAAACAAGAATCTGAGACACTAGTAATATCGACGACTCTATATGATTTATTTAAACGTTTTCCAAAAACATTTGTTTAACCATTCATAGTCATTTTCAAAATGTCTTAGTTTCAAAGTTTAGCGGAAGCATTAGTCTCAAAGTTTAGCGGAAGCATTAGAGTAAAGTAACGTAACGGGCGCCAACATAAACGCCAAAACAAAAAATCCCAAACATTATTCGTAAATAAGACTCGATAAAAATGTCTTGATCAAATGTAAGTGAGTGCACCTAGCGCTCCTAGCGTCCTGAGAAACATGTAAAGAAACAAGTGTCAACATTAAAGAAGAGTGAGTTCACAAGTTTTTATAAGTTCACAAGTTCGGTTAAAAGTTTGTTTCCCCCCCGTTATCCCTAACCCGGGATAACGATATAGTTCCATTATTCCTAACCCGGAATAATAATGTTGGTTCGTAAGTAAGTTCAATGTTAACATGTAGTTAGCGAGCCTATAGTTACGTCACATAAGAGTTCGCGATCGAAGCTGACTGTTGTTGCCTCAGTGTTGCCAGGTCTATCACTAACCATGGCGAAAGTTAGGCCAAATTAATCACCCGTTGACCATACCCGGTCGGCTAGCGCGACTAGCTCGGGTGGGGCTTGTCGGGCCCAGTAGTACTACTTATAATTTCCCCGCTATCTAACCCAATACTAACGATCCGAGAGTTGGTTGAGGACTTCCGTGATAAAGCTACTTAGTGACCATAACATACATTAACATTAACTTAGTTACCGAATAGTTAACGACGTTAATTCCGCATAACGTAAAAGATAGAGTTATAGAGTGTATACATGTTTCTCCCCCTGTTGTTTAAAACCGAATAAAATAGGGGCCGTGAACTCACCTTAAATTGCTCGGTTAGAATAACACCAAAGAAGCAAATGATGGAACCGCTAATCGCGTCCTAACATGCCAACCGATTTAAAGTTAGTGTGTGAACACACTGATACAAAACCCTACGCATAACTAACACACAGTGCGGCACACGTAATAACCAATTCGAAAACACAATCATGCATGCAAAGTATTATCATACCAAAATAATGATCAAACCAACTTGTCATAAACACAGATTAACTCATACAACACTTTGGTACACACAAACGCAAGTTATCATGTTTCAGCTTGTACGCTCATAACTGGGCTGTTTTCAAGGATTTTTATAAAATAGTTCCAACGTTCCAAAATTCCAATTTTTTTACAGGAGGTGTCAACTAAACTCTAGAATTTCATGTAAAGTTTTGAAGTCCTAACGCTTTACCAATTATTTATAAACATTTATATACTAGGCTGCAGTCAGATTCTCGCTTTCTGACTGCAGTCCACGGGAAAAATTATTTAAAAATCATCGTTCATCCAAATAACAAAATTCCAGTGGGACATTTCCGGAAATTCCCGTCTCCAGTAACTGTAAAAAGTTCGTGACCCAATCCCCTACAGACTATGAGATCCGACTCGATAAACAACTAGCAAATTTTGCAGAATTTACGCAGCTTCAGCTGCTGCACTAAATGACCACTTAAAAATAGCAAACGACCCCAGCAAAATATGAATCTGGCGCCATTAGAAGAGTTTTTCAAAATACACGTTTTAGGCTTCAGAAAATCCACTTTTCGATAAATAATGATCAGGTTACAGCCAATTGAAGTTGGTGTAAATGTCATTCAGCAAACTGTTTTCGACTTTTATCGCATTAGAACATGCTTAAACGATCATGACGCTTAATAATAATGATTAACAACAGGTTTATTTGTCAAATATCATCATCTATATCAATATTCATGCAAACACGCAGCTTATGATTTTAGTATTCAACATAACATCACAATCGCAAAAATTCTCACAATCATCCGAACTAATCATAAATCACAACACTTTTCATACTAATAATCCTACCATTACACATAATCATGATCAAGATTACACAAACCCTAATGTGAATCGCAAAACAATTAAACCCTAACGTTGAAACGATGATGATTAGCGAACCGGACAAGATTGGAATCAATCGGAAGTTGGAGCTTGTGCCACCGTGAGAGGGGGGGGGCTGCCGTCGCCTTCCTTAGGTGCTAGGGTTTTGTTGTTTTTTTTTAACAAACAATCCATGTATACATATATATATATATAGATATAACAAGGGAAAAAAAAGGGAGGAGGGTGCGGCCGTGATGGGGCGGGGGTTTGGGTTAAGTGGCTTGGGCCTCAAGTTTAGGTTATTTCCCTGGGCCGCAAGAAGGTGAGGTCGACACCTTTCGCGGCTCGGTTCGGTTCGGCTATTTATTTATTATATTTTTTTATAACTAATAATCGCGAATTCAAAGCGTGATATAATAATCTACAAAATCTTCAAACGTCTAATAACACATAGCACGTAATTCACCCAATAGATTCATAAAGTTAGCTTAGTTATTGCGAGCGTGTAATTTAATTCTCCGAATTAAATCAGCGTAGGAATGAATAACCGTGAAGTAGCGCGTTTAAGATACCTGAAAAGCCGGGATGTCACACAGGATCAGTTCTTCGTATCGGTTAAGATACTTCTCAATCGCCTTGTCCAAAGGCGTGACCATGGTGGGACACAGCAGGCTCAGTTCTTCGTATCGGTTTGTGTAAGCACGGTGCTCTCCACTATCTTTCTTAAGATCGTTGCATTCGTTTTACAGTGCCCGTAGTTCATGACGAGGACAAAACTCCTTCATCATAAGAGCGCGAAGCTCTTCCCATGTTTGAGCCATTGCCATATCGGCACCCCTGTCTCTCATCACACCATTCCACCACGTAAGAGCCCTTTTCTGAAATACACTGGACGCAAACTCAACCTTTCACTCATTCGGGCATTGAATGTGACGAAACGTGCTTTCGAGACTCTCGAACCACTGTAGGAGCCCAGAAGCTCCTTCAGACCCAGAAAATTGGAGCGGTTTAGTCGAATTAAATGTCTTAAAGTTGCACGGAACAGGTGCATTGTTATTGTTGTTGTTGGCTTGGTTTAGCTGGGTTACTAGGTTCGGAAGTACAGCAGCGACTTGCTAAGCGATCATGGCTTCCATAGCGGCATCTTGAGTTTGATCACGTCGAGGAGGCATTCTACAAGAAAAGGGAACACAAGAAATGTGTGAGATTGGTGTTGGATAAATCAAAAGGGGTATTGAAAATATCGACAAGACATAAGGATGGTGGTCATTCGTTTGTTTCCCAAAACAATCTAACCACACACGGTGACTAATCAAAGTACATGGGTCTTTATAATGTATAGCGAAGACATTCTTTAGCCTATAAGTGGACACTCACCCCAAGAGTTCCAAGGTAAGAGTGACTGGTCCGATAATGTGGATTTGTACGAACACTCTAGCCTTAGACAGAAAACTCAGGGTACAGGCACCCACCCTTCCAGATTGCACGTGTTCACATTATTAAGACCCAAACTTTGATGAGATTTGAAAACTTTTAAAGGCATAAAGCCCGATGATTCGTTTTAGACATTACGCCTTCAATTATGTTTTGTTTTTGGTAATCACCTAAGGATAGGTGATGGTATTGCTTTAAGAATCTAAACACAAGATAACTTGTGTTAGGGTCCTAGAAAGGTTATAGTCTAGGTCAAAGAATTACTAATAACCTAATTCTCCATGAGCTCTGATACAAATCTTTCTGTCACACCCCGACTGCGTAAAGCAACCAACCGCGGTGGAAACGTCAGGGAGTCGTGTGGCAGAATTATTGTTTCACAACACATGATAATTAGAGTTTAGTTTTACAATAATAAAAGTTTATTACATTGTCTTGATTCAAACAGCAACATAACATAAGGATAATAAGTTTCTTGATTTTAGATTTCTAAGGCCCAAGTCGCCCTAAGTGAAGCACGCTCTCATCAGACATTCGCTCCTGAAACATATGTGAAAGTAAATACGTCAGCATAAAAATGCCTGTGAGTAACATAGGTTTAGTGTTTAAGATTCATGACTTTGAAAGTTAAAAGAAATATTTTCAAAAATTAGTCATGAACCTTATAAAATGTTTCCTTTTATGAAATGAAATGAAAGTCAATATGAAAATCAGATGATATAAAAGAATGATGTATGGTTAAGTAAATGACCAAATGAAGAATAGTATGTGTAAAATACGACATGTCTTGTCCTTGATAAAATGGTTTAGATAACGCCATGATATGTAATATAATAAATGCACTTATATACAGGAAGTATCAGCGACGTATCCACCATGCCTTTATCATATTACGCACCTCTCGTTATTCAAATCATTTATAAAAAAACATCAAATAATGTATTGTTTAAATCAATGTCAAATGTCATGTGTAAACAATGTCCAATGTCAAGTATAAATCATATCTTGTATAGCAAGTAAATAGTATTTGCTCAAACCAAATGCATAATGCTCTGTATATTAAATTGTCTTGTACAAAACAAGGTCTTTGAATAAACAAATGTTTAAATCAAAAGTTATGTTTTGAAACCCATTGCTTTTATCGATATGAACATTTATCAGATTTGTTTATCGCATACATTCAAGCCTGGAGACTGTCTCATAAACCCTTATCAGGATCAAGGTTTATCAAAAAAAATGTTATCGGATTTTGTCATTCCCAAACACTGCCCAACAAGCCTGGGGGGAGCGGGAACGGGATTTGTCAAGTTCTATGGTACCATTACATACTTCCGGTCGGCGCGATCACTGTTAATGAAGGTATTATTGTCCCGTTAAACATATCAAATGTCATTTTCAATGCAAGCATGTCATGAATATGTTTGAAAACCATGTACTAGACATACTAAGTCAATATGTCAAGTAAAATGTTTTTATTTTTGAAATAGTGTATTATATGTACTATGTAATAAAACATGTATAAGTCATGAAAACGGAAAGTGAAGTTATGCACATATGTTTCACCCCAAAACATTTATAAAACGTAAAAGAGGGGACTATGTACTCACCTTTGGGTGCGCTTTTATGTGTTAACACAATCCCTCAAATTGATTATTCGTCCTAAATTAAATAAGAATGATTTAATAATCAAAAGTCATAAAATACCTAAGTTTCTCCAATACTTCGAATTTTCACATAACTTTGACATTTTCTCGAAAAGTCTTTGTTTTGATTATGTTGGTGTATTTATATATATGTGTTCATATATATTATGATTTTCGCGACTTAAACGATTTTAGTGGTGACCCTTAATATGTTATATCCGTTATCACACCCGTTTATTGTCACACCCCGACCCGTAGCGGAATAAGAGTCGGGGCATAATTGGGTTATCACCAAAGCTCACGATGTTTACTAATATGTTTCATATTTATTAAATTCAAAATTACATTCCCAATATTCCAAACAAGTTCATACAATTACAAAGAAAAATAACTAACTAAACAATCCAAAGTCTAAACCGGTTTATTCTTCTAAGCCATCCTATACGTTTCTTGCTGCAACTGGATCACCTGTATCATGTGTAAAAATGAGGGTTTTTGGGTCAACATAAGTTGGCGAGTGAACCTTGTTAGAAAACATTTATTATTGATTTCTTATTATATTTATTATGGAAAATTGTGCAATAATCATATGTGAGCAAACGTAAATAAACATACAATAACATTAACAATAACGAACAATAACATACAATAACAAACCAACTTGCATGAATATATAACATGAATGATACTGTATATGTTGGCAATGTCACGTTCACGCTCATAGGTAATGGGGAACGGACGGCCTATGATAAATGTATGTGCGATCAAGGCTCAATCAAACGGAGCCGATCGTATGTTGGCAACGCCTCGTTCACGCTCATAGGTAATGGGGAACAGCTCAACGCTCATAGGTAATGGGGAGCGGCGGCCTATGATAATGTGTGTACTGAAAATGATAAATTTAATCTAAACATTAACCACACAAACAGTTGATACATATTGAATACACATTTGATCATGGATATGATGGATGCACAATTGTTTAAATGTAATAAATAATAAGACACATGATACACCAAAAACGTGATTAATGTAACATCCGTCAAAAACGGATTTACCAAACCCGCTCCGTTTATCAACCGAACAGTCAGTTAAAATTTTCCTTGCGAATTAAATGCCCAAAATAATTTTAAACGATACATAATCAATTATTATACGGGAATATATAATTAGTTTTTGAAAAACTGTTAAAAAACGCAAAATAAAAATACATTGGTTCTGCCAGGTTTCGAACCCGGGTCAGTACCGGTCAACAAACAGACTTAACACATAACACTTGAACCACTGCGCCACTGATGTTATTTGTTAAATATTAGAATCATTTAATTGATATCATGACGTTACGAATTCAAAACCGGCGCCCAAAAATTCAGTCGTCGGAAATCCCGGCAATCCCGCGAAACTTAACGTTTCTTTCAGTTATAACATAAATCATAAACGCCATATCGGTTATAACCGATGTTTGAGTCCGCGACCAAAGTCATAACCGCCGGAGAAATTCAAACCAATGAATCCAGTTGGAAATCAGGCCAAATACATCTCGGTTTCTCCCTATAAATTCACCCACAACCCACCGCAAACTTTTTCGCTCAAAAGCACACCTTTACCGGACGTAATTCCACTCGCCGGAAAACCGGTTTCCTCATTTCTGAGCCTTACTAAACCATTTGAACTTATACCGAAGTCACCCATACCTTTTTCAAACTTTCTGGAGACTCGCAACTGCAAGACACCTGACGCCGGAGCCTATTGCTGTCGCCGGAGTTCTGCCGGAAAACAGAGGAAGATAGTCGGTATACCTCACGCCTAATTTTCCTTTCTTTTTTTTACTTATATCTCATCTATAATTAACCTAAAACACTAAAGAAACCGATTAAGACTTTGAACCAGTCGGATTTTCCGATTCTGGTTAAAATCTGATGGAGAAGACGAAGTAACTGTAACATATAAGTATAATTAAAATCAAGTTATAACTCGGGTTAGACAGACAGTCCAGCGGTGGACTGTGTGCACAATAAACACTAACGTCTCGAGTTCGAATCCTGTTCCATACACGCGGCCTTAATAAAAATGATTTTTTTTTATTAACCGAACCGGAGTCATACTGATATATGTTAAGTATATTAATAACCGGAATAATAACCAAGTTAGACACACAGTCCAGTGGTGGACTGTGTGTATGTTTATATCACAGGTCACGAGTTCGAGTCCGGGCTACTGCACCGACTCGGACAATTATCTATTTTTTTAAATAAGACAGAAAAGGAAATAACTAACTTGTGTTTAAGTATAATAAAAATCAGTAAAGTTAACAAGTTGGACACACAGTCCAGCGGTGGACTGTGTGTTAGTATAAGCCACAGGTCCCGGGTTCGAGACCTGTGGAGCGCACCGTTTCTTTGATTTAAAATTGTTTTTAAAAATAAAGGATTTTCTGTTTAACATAATTAGTATATAAATATAATTAAAAACAGATATATGATGGGTTAGACACGTAGCTCAGTTGGTGGAGCTGCGTGCATGCGTACGGGAGGTCTCGGGTTCGAGCCTCACCCAGCGCACTTATATACACGATTCGAACCGGTCAACGGTCAGTCAACGGTCAACCGGTCAAAGTCAACGGTCACTGTAGCAGAAAAAGTCAAAATTTTTTATTATTTTTATTTAATTATTTTAATTAAAAATCAATTAAAAATACTTAAAAATCACATTTTTAAGGTTAGAAAATAGCCTTAAACTCACAAAAATACACCCAACAATCCTACTAAAATAGATTAATAAAATCCGTTTACTTACCAAACCATAATGCGATTTATCTAGGTTAATCTCACTCGTGGTTAAAACCACTTCGCGTGCATTCAACATCATCAACCGAACGCACCCACTGTGAGTGAATCTTACAACTCCCCCTTTTAAATTACACGTTTTGGGGTGTGTCATGTGTCATAAAAATAATTAACTTGTTTATTTAAACTGGTGCCATACCACATTATGATCTAAACTTAGATTGTTTATATTGTTGTGATTACTTATTTCCTTTTGTCAAATTATATGAAACTCATTCATTAAGCCCATCAGTTCCTCGTGGGAGACGAGTTGAACAACGCGTGCCTCAAATCAAATTCATTATTGTTCATGTGTGTATCATTGAGTTTATATTGTTTGTAGTTGTGTCATTCATATTATCATGTTTATGCAATTCATTCATTAGGCCCCTCAGTTCCTCGTGAGAGACGAGTTGAGCATCGCGTGCCTCTAAATATTCCATTATTGTTCATGTGTGTTTTATTTAATATCTTATGATTGTTGAATAAGTTTACATCTATTTTTACTCATGTTTGGTTGTGCACATATTTCATAATCAATTTAAATAAACTTATTCAAATGTTTTTCCATAGGATTCACTCGCCAACTTTATGTTGATCCAAAACCTTTTTACACATGATACTAGTGAACAGGTTGAAGCAAAGAAAACATAGGAAATGCCTTAGAAGAGAACAAAGAAGCTTAGATTGATAGTTAGAATATGTTGTAACATTTATTGTAAATCTCCATTTAATTGTATTTAATGAATATGAAACGCATAATAAATGTCATGAGCTTTGATGATAACCCAATCATGCCCCGATCACCTTTTCCGCTGCGGGTCGGGGTGTGACAATTAAAACGGGAAATTTGTAGAGATTCACTCACATTGGGTGCGTTCGGTTGAAGATGTTGAATGCGCACGAGTTTAGAGGGTTGATCGACGAGGATTAACTAACCTAAATAATAACGAAAAGGTATGGTACATGAGTGGATTTTATTAATAATTTTAATAGGATTTTTAGATATATTTTTGTGAGTTTAAGGCTATTTTCTAACTTTAAAAACATTATTTTTAAGTATTTTTAATTGATTTTTAAATTAAATAAATAAACAAAAAATATAAAAAAAATGTTGACTTTTTGGGTTTGACCGTCGACCATTGACTTTGACTTGTTGACCGGTTCGGTCGTGTATATTGTTTGCACTGAGTGAGGTTCGAACTCGTGACCTCCCGTACGCGTGCACGCATCTCTACCAACTGAGCTACGTGTCTAACCCGAAATATTTCTGTTTTTAATTATATTTATATACTATTTAATTTATTCCAAAATTCATTTCTTTAAAAAGGATTTAAATTCTATCGAACCGGCGTGCGTATCAGGTCTCGAACCCGGGACCTGTTGATTAACATTGCACACAGTCCACCGCTGGACTGTGTGTCTAACCTGGTTAAAACACTTGTTTTTATTTCTCTTATATACTAACTGGAAGTTTTCATATTTGGGTTTTATAAAAAGTCTAAATATTGTGACGAATCGGAATAAGGGCGGACTCGAACCCGGTATCGCTGTGTTTCAATTGCACACAATCCACCGCTGGACTGTGTGTCTAACCCGAGTTATAATCCAATTTATATTAGATTTATATACCGACTCACTTCATCTTCTTCGTTACAATAACTCAGACAACGATTACTCTATTGTTCTTGTCTAATTCAATTAATAGGCGTATGAATGATTAAAATGTAACGGATAGGAAAGGTTTTGGGAATGAACATACCGGAATGATGACTTTTCTCAAATCTCCGGCGAAGTCGTCAGCTCTGTTTTTATGAACTTCGTCTGAGCGGACCAATTAACAGTTTTGATTAACTAGTTGTGGAATTGAAGGACTAAACAAGAGTTATCAGAAGGTTTGAATGATTATACCGTTTCACAGTGCAATGTAGGAATTTTCAGAAAACTTCCGGCGACTGCAGATTATCCGATATCGTCGTCTGGGACCGATTCTGATTGGAGGGTTTGAGTTAGTAAAAGTCTAACAACAGATAGAAGATGAAAGAATTTAGAATTTACCGTTTTGATGAAAGACACGGTTTTCCGGCGAAAGTCCGGCGAGTTCAAAAAACGTTTCCAACGATCAGAAATCAGAGTAAAAAGTGAAATTAGAGGTTCTGTGAATGTTATTGAGTCGCGAGATGATGTTATTGATGGAGTAATTCAGAAAGTGAATGTTTTCGGTTATTAACCCGAACATCACATGAATTCAAGTTCATTAAAGGCTGATTTGATTAAGAATGTCGGTTTATCGGTTATAATCAAGAATCCGCGATCACTCAAAAGTCCTTGGACGTTTGGAAGCCGATATCGGTTTCAGTTTGGCGCAAACAGGTTGATTCACGGTTGAACTTATGTTTTAATTGTTTCCTAGAATTCACAAAGACATCAAGTGGCGGAGTGGTTATATGTTTGGTGTTAAGGTTCTCCGGCTGACCCGGGTTCGAAACCTGGCAGCCCATTTTTATTTTTAACTGTTTCATTTTTATTTTTTAACAATTTTAATTTCCATAATCTAAAATGTTTATTAGTTATGTATTGTTTAAAATTAACATAGGCATTAAATGAGCAACAAAAATATAAAACTGATTATTCGATTAATAAACGAAGCGGGTTTTGAAAACCCGTTTTTCGACAAATGTTACATTTATAAGCAATATATATACATAAATGTGAACATATAAACAAATATCGTCATACACGTATTTGTTAACTTATATATATATTATCATTTTTAAAGCATTCATACATGAAATAACTTTTCTAGTTAACCTATGTATCATTTTCATGCTCGACAAACAAGTTACACATATAACGTGATATTAACCGTTTTAACCGCACAAGTGTACATGCATAGTTTAAACTCCTACTATCATGTTATCACTTATCTTATCACATAACACATTCTCATAATCATATATCACATCATAATATACCAAGTTCACTTTTGAAGAATCTATGTTCGTGTACATTGAAATATGCGTATATAGTGTTTTCGGTATCGTTTTTGGGCGTCGGAAGTCCGGACGACTAACCAAACAGCAAAGACACTTAATATAAGTTAAAATACTTATTTTTATATTATTAATATCAGTTTATTTACTTATCTAAAATAGTTTTATAAAAATCACTTGAAAAGACGATTTTTACCGTTTTTAACGCATAGTTTTGTACCGAACTTTACTATAAGCATCCCAAATCAAAACGACTTGATATTTTAACACAATACATATTATATACTGACCAAAAAAATAATTTTAATCATATATATGCAGGTCTCATAAATAGCACAAAATTCATGCAAATATCACCCGATTTACTACTTTTTAAGCACAATGTACTACATGCAAAGCTACCAAGTTATGACATTATTTTTATGACTTTAACCTACATCAAATAACTTTATTTTACATGTTTATTTACTGATTTGAATGAACATTTATCATATCATGTATAAATCATCAAACCCTTGCATTTTAACTACCATTCATGCACATGCAAAAACTTAAAAGCTAGTAAACTTTATGATAAAGTTTCATGCTATTTTAATACTTCAAATAATAATAATTTTAGTGTTCATAATCAGATTCAAACCACATTTGTCATATCATAGTATTTTCATCATTTCTTGATTACAAATTTCTCATGCAAGCTCATGAACAACTTCCAACTCATGTCCACATATTATCATCGTTTCATATAAATTAAAATACATCTACACATGTATTTAATTCATGTTCATATATTCAAAACGTTATTTTCATCTAATCATCAGCATACTAACAAAAATACAAGATTCACTTTATTCATGGACATATGACAAAATTTCCCACATGCATGTATCTTTTAAGAATCCAATCTAACAAGATTTAGCTTAAAAAATCAAAACTCACTCTAATATATGTATACATTCATACATACGGCCACATATATACATCCACACACATCCGTTTTTATTTTATTCAAAAACTCATTCGTTTAGTTTTCAAGTTTGTGAAATATTCCAAAAATCAAGAGAAATCTTCCAACATCATGAACATCACTATGAATCTAGAGTATATGTTTAAGAAATAACTTTATACCTTAAAGATTCAAGTGGGTTTCGATATATATGATGATATGGAGGTTGATTCTTGCTTGGAACACCTGCGAATCACCTTTTGATCTTCAAAAACACTTGACAACACCTTCAAATGAGATTGGATCTTCAAGAACAAGTTCAAAATGAAAGAATGGAGGAGAGAGAGAGAGTGAACAGCTAGAGGAGATAGAGAGAAGTGAGATTGTTTCTTGGTTAGTGGAAGATTGTGTTGGAAAGGGCAAGATATGGAGGATATTGGAAGATTTGAAGAACATAAATCATCAAACAAATCATGCATGACCAACAAGTGTATGAGAGAGGAGAGAGAAAGTGATAAAAGGCTGCCACATACTCTCCACACACACAACATGCACGCATACATATATATATATATATATGTATTGTTGGCCAAAAACGGGAATATTACTGGTTACCAAGTGTTTTATCTAGCGTTTTAATCACGTTTTAAGGCGTTTAAAATTATTTTTAACGCTCTATAAAAATAAACTCACCAAAATATTGTTGAACATTATTTTATTTGTCTGGACTTGCTACGTTGTCGGTATTTGGCAGTATGCGCGCTGTGTTGCGTAGTACGCGCTTAAATTTGCGAAAATAGAGTTTTTTAAGCGTTTTAGATAATTTTTCTTCATGAACATTACTAAATATAATATTTTAATCATAACAGACTATTTTTAGGATTTTAAAATCATTCGGGCGGTTATCGACATTCGTTTCGCATTTTAGCCGTTACGCGATAAGCGTTTATCTAAAATTGCCAACATAATTTTTCAATAAATTTTAAATATATCAACACATCAAATAACATCGAAATACATAAAACTTAATATAATTTGCCTTTTTATTTAATCATAACGCATGTCACATTAGTACAAGTTCAAAATATCCGGGTGTCACACAACACCCTCTTGGCGGGGGTCCGGGGCAGCGCCCCCAGGAACAGGGTCCAAGGGGCGGCAGCTGTGACATCTGTGTATTTTAATCATCATACAATTTCGAAACAATTTTGTAATTTTATAACATTGGGTTTTATTCCAAGATTTATTTTAATACTTATGACATTTCGTATTTTCAATCCTTGTTCAAATTCGACCTTTCAAATCACTTTGGAAGTGAAAACGCAAACCGTTTCGCAACCGTACGCAAACGTAATCAGTTTAACGGACATACACTCTGGAACAATGGCATAAGCTAAACATACCTAAATACCCTTTACATAACTTAGAAATAAGTTTTGAGGGCTTCGGTATGGCAATAACATGCTTATGCAACTTCAGGGGCTATTTTGCAAATTCTGCGAAACTATGCCGTTACGCGTATTTCCTAATATGGAACATGTACGCGCATCCAAAAATTTTTGTAAGCATTAAAATCTAGTATTTTAATGATTGGAATGCAAAAATACCATTCGTTACGCGATTACGGTCATTTGCGCGTTTGCTACGATTTTCGTCGTAATTAACTGGAAACCGCAACCGTACGACCGAACGAACCGACACCCGGGACATTTTTGGACACATTTCAAGTTTCCTAAGCTTTATCGTCTTTATAGAGCTTAAAATAAGGTTAACGGGTGTTAGAAGTGCCAAATCGCGACAAAACGAGTTCAGGGGCCTGTTCTGCCAACTTTTGAAAGTTGCTGTCAGCTAAGGGGCTTACGGACCGTAAGCCAATACCCCATACGGTCCGTAAGGACCCCCCAGCTCAGCAGAAACATGGCAGCTTCTTGTTTGCTTCCTTGGACACTAATCCTTCGAAATTGCCACACTTCTCCTGGTCTTGACACATCCATAGGCACTTGTAATGATCCTAAATCAGTGCCTAACACTTGGCATGATCTTGTGCATCATCCACAAGTATAAATAGGCCATCAAACTCCCTCATAACTTGGTCATTTCCTTCTCATTCTCTCTATAACTCTAAGAGGAGACTCCCACATTGTTGGAGGTTTCCCATCTGAGTTTTCTAAGTATTTTCTTCATCCTTGGCTACCTTGAGCACAAGTAAGTGTTCTAACTTATCCTTGTTCATTCATGTTAGCTATTTCTAGCTAAAAGTCAAACAGTGTTTGACTTTCAGTTTTGACCATTAATTGGTCAAGTCAAAGTCCAATCGGACTTTGCAACGTGATCGTAATCATGATGGTTATGATCCATAGCGATCATGCCTACTGATTACCACGTCTCCTAGTTGAAGTGACGAGTCAAAGTTTCGGTCAATAATGCACAAATTGTGCATTATGCGACATTTCGGGTATCAAAACCTTTGTTTTGATACCAAATCAGTTTTATAAACCTTGTTAGACATGTTTAACATGTCTAACTCGTCACTTTTAGTTTAGTGCTTGTTTAGGATCGTAAGTTGAGCGGTCTTGACCATCGCTTTGACTTTCGAATCCGACCCGTTTGGTCGATCTTAGGATCCGACCAAACTCATAATTGTGACCATAGTTGTATAGGGAATAACCCTCTGAGGTTATACCTTATGGTCACGTCATTTGTTAGTATTATGATAGGTCGTTATTATGCCCTTTATAAATGACCAAAATGCCCTTTTTGCGCATAAATTCATTTTAAGCATATGTGGCTAATTTTTGACATATAAACTGATATTACAACATTATTAAACATGTTTGGGCAATTAAGACTTATCATAGGACATGTTTAACCATCCATCACGCGTTTACGCAAATGACACGTTAAGTAGCATAAACTACCTTAACGGGTCATTACGGGTCAAAAGCACTTAGGATCACTTCCAAATCAGAATGTTGAGTTTATTAAATCATACCAAAATGAGTTCCAACATTCATTTGATTTATAAGACATCATTCTATCCAATCCGCCGATTAAAGTCCCGACTTATTAAATAGTTATCCGATCTTAGGAACCATTTGATTCCTTGGACTCTTGGGCTTTATTATTTTTCTTGAACAAGGATACTTTTGCAACCCCAAGTGAGTACATAGACCCCTCCTCCTTTATATTTTTCAAATATTTTGGGGTGAAACACATGTGCTACTCGATACTTTCATGTTTTCACGCTTTCATGACATATACTTGCTATGTTCCTTTAGTACATATATAGTACATGATTTCAATTATGTTTTGCTATGTATGTTGACTGAGCATCTAGCACATTGATTTCAAAGACATCTTTTGCGGCATATGTTGACTTAGCATATGAGCACATTGATTTTCTTTACATTTTGCTATGTATGTTGACTGAGCATGCTAGGACATTGATTTTATGGACATTTCTACTTTGTATGTTGACTTAGCATACTTAGTACATGGTTTAAAGACATTTTTCATGACATTGCTTACATCGACTATGACATTTGGTTTGTTTAACGGGACATAATACATTCATTAACATTGATCACGCCGCCCGGTAGTATGTAATGGTACCATAGGACTTGACGAATCCCGTTCCCCGCTTCCTAGGTTTGTTTTGAAGTAGGGAATGACAGAATCCGAATACATTTTTGATAAACCTTTGACTTGATAAGGGTTTATCCGACAGTCTCAAGGCTAGAATGTATGGATAAACATAACTACATAAATGTTCATATCAAATTAAGCATTGGTTTTGCAAAACATGACTTTTGATTTAAACTTTGGTTTATTCAAGACATTGTTTTGTACACGACATTTGGTTATACAAGACATTTGGTTATACATGACATTTGGATATACACGACATTACACATGTAGTTTGAGTAAAGTCTTTTTACTTGCCATACAAGACCTTTGTTAGACAAGACATTTTTGGTGGTTATTTGATAAGTGATTTACATAACGAGATGTGTGTAATATGATAAAAGCATGGTGGATGTGACAACCGATTCTTTTCAGATTTAATTACGCATGTAACGAGCATTAAGACATTAACACGTAGCATAATTAGGCTTAATTAACTTAATTTGGCCTTTGGAAAACCTAGGAACACCTACTCGATTCACGTTACGCGATTTGGTGATTTCGCGAATTTTAGCGCGTATTCAAACGAAGAAACACCGAACGAAAACTGACAACGCATAAAAATACAACTTTTGTGCTTGTATTTATCCTATATTAATGACAACGTCAATTATTTGGATTGTCGGATACGACAGAGCATAAACGCGGAAGCTACATGGAAACGAGAACACACTGGCAATCAACAACAAAACAGAAGCACCAGACTCGAATTACGTCTCGATATTAATATATTATGACATATATATAGCTTCTAATCGAATCTTAACAATCACAGTCGAAATCGAATCGAAAAACAGGTTAGAAACGATAAGCAAAGAATACTACGCGAATTAACGCAACCAACAAGCGTACGCGCCAAATATTGACTTACGGCACATACATTTATACTTTCGACTCTAAAATTTTATTTTATGACACTCCACGATGTACGGGTTCAAAAACAGGCCGTAGAGACATGTTTGGGCCACACACTAACGGGCTTTAGGCCCAACCCACTTACAAACCCTAAGTACTTAAACCTAGTTACCTCCTTCACCTTCATTTCCTAATCCTAGCTCCATGTTCTTTTCTTTTCTCTGCAACCAATTATTAAACACACAAAGAAAGAAAACATCTCATAATTAACCCTACACTCCTACCTGCTCTCTCTAAATAACCGACCATCACCATCATCAGTGGTGGCGCACGGCGGTGGCGGGACGGGCCAGGGTTGCAAGGTAAACCACCACCACATTCTTCTTTTATATCATTTGATTTTCATATTGATTTTCATACGGTTTTATAAAAGAAAATATTTCACAAGGTTCATGACTATTTTTCGTTAAAACTATTTATTTAACTTCAAGTCATTAATCCTCATCATCAAAACCTATGTATCTCACAGGCATTTTTATGCTGACGTACCGTACCTATTTTCACATGTGTTTCAGGAGCTAATGCTTAAGGATGATTCATGCGGCACTTAGGACGGACTTGGGCTTTAATGACTTAAAATCTAGCAAGACAAATAAAATTATGTTATGTTTCTGTTAATTTCAGACAATGTAAACAATTTGAATCAATAATTCAAAACTTTATTTACCATGGTTGTTGAAACAATACTTCTGTTACGACACTCCCCGACGTTTCCGCCACGGTTTGTTGTTTTACGCGGTCGGGGTATGACAGCAGCCCCTTGTGACATTTGTGGTGATTCGATCATGTAATGATTTTGAACAAGTTTATCAATCAATGAAATTTTGTGTTTTATTTATGAGTTTCGTATTTTTATCATGACAATGGCACATATTCTATTCTTGCACGATAACAAACTTTCAAACGACTTCTGGAAGTGAAATCACAAACTTTTATGTAAACGTAATCAGTTTAACACGACGTACACTCCGGAACGATGACACAAGTATAACATACCTTAAATATCCTTTGCATAACTTAGAAATAAGTTTCGAAGGGTTTGGTATGTCAAAAACAAGTTTATTCGATCATAGGGACTATTTACGACAAACTACGAAAGTATGCCGATTCTCGTAGTGACACACATTCGAGAACAAATTCATAGGCTAAACATACCCTAAATACCCTTAACATAACTCAGAAATAAGTTTCGAGGGATTCGGTATGGCAAAAACCTGCTTATGCAACTTCAGGGGCTATTTCGCAAATTCTGTGAAACTATGCCGATTCGCGTATATCTTAATTCGGGACATGTACACGCATCTAAAAATTTTTGTAATCATTAAAATATTGTATATTAATGATTGGAACGCAAAAATATCATTCATTACGCATTTACGGTCATGCACGCGATCATTACGATTTTCATCGTAATTAACCGAAAATCCCAATCGTACGACCAAAACAACCACACCGGAACATTTTTGAACATATATAAAGTTCCTTATACTTTATTGTCATTATAAAGCTTGAAAATGGGGTTATCGGGTGTTAAATGTGCCAAAACGCGTCAAAAACAAGCCATTTCTACCAATTCTGAATACCTGTAAGGCAAAACCCCATACGGTCCGTATGGGGTCCCTAGCTCATCAAAATTGTTGAATCAAGGTGTCAGCTTCTTGTTAACTCCCTTATTGACTAAGCAAACGATTTTGCCACCCTTCTCTCTGCATCTAACATGTGTTATGACACTAATACAACTTAGTGGTGACTCAAGGACACTTGTAATGCTCTTATAACTTCAATTCAAGTATAAATAATATGGGGATTTAGCCATTTGAACTTTTGCAACCTACATCCTTACTCTCATCTGCATTTATCTGACAAACTACGAAAGTATGCCGATTCTCATAGCCACACACATTTGAGAACAAATTCTATACGCTAAACATACCCTAAATACCCTTAACATAACTTAGAAATAAGTTTCGAGGGCTTCGGTATGGTAAAAACCTGCTTATGCAACTTCAGGGGCTATTTTGCAAATTCTGTGAAACTATGCCGATTCGCGTATATCTTAATTCGGGACATGTACGCGCATCCAAAACTTTTGTAATCATTAAAATATTGATATAATAATGATTGGAACACAAAAATATCATTCATTACGCATTTACGGTCATGCACGCGATCATTACGATTTTCATCGTAATTAACCGAAAATCGCAATCGTATGACCAAACGAACCGACACCCGGAACATTTTTGAACATATATGAAGTTTCCTATACTTTATTGTCCTTATAAAGTTTGAAAATGGGGTTAACGGGTGTTAAATATGCCAAAACGCGTAAAAAACAAGCCATTTCTGCCAATTCTGAAACTCCAGCCCCTGCAAGGGCCTTACGAACTGTAAGGCAAAACCCCATACGGTCTGTATGGGGTCCCTAGCTCATCAAAATTGTTGAATCAAGGTGTCAGCTTCTTGTTAATTCCCTTATTGACTAAGCAAACGATTTTGCCACCCTTCTCTCTGCATCTAACATGTGTTATGACACTAATCCAACTTAGTGGTGACTCATGGACACTTGTAATGCTCTTATAACTTCAATTCAAGTATAAATAACATGGGATTTAGCCATTTAAACTTTTGCAACCTACATCCTTACTCTCATCTGCATTTATCTCACAAACTATGGAAGTATGCCGATTCTCGTTAGCGACACACATTTGAGAACAAATTCATACCCTAAATACCCTTAACATAACTTAGAAATAAGTTTCGAGGGCTTCAGTATGGCAAAAACCTGCTTATGCAACTTCAGGGGCTATTTTGCAAATTTTGTGAAACTACGCCGATTCGCGTATATCTTAATTCGGGACATGTACGCGCATCCAAAAATTTTTTGTAATCATTAAAATATTGTATAATAATGATTGGAACGCAAAAATATCATTAATTACGCATTTACGGTCATGCACGCGATCATTACGATTTTCATCGTAATTAACCGAAAATCGCAATCGTATGACCAAACGAACCAACACCCGAAACATTTTTGAACATATATAAAGTTCCCTATACTTTATTGTCCTTATAAAGCTTGAAAATGGGGTTAACGGGTGTTAAATGTGCTAAAATGCGTAAAAAACAAGCCATTTCTGCCAATCTGAAACTCCAGCCCCTGCAAGGGCCTTACGGACTGTAAGGCAAAACCCCATACGGTCCGTATGGGGTCCCTAGCTCATCAAAATTGTTGAATCAAGGTGTCAGCTTCTTGTTAATTCCCTTATTGACTAAGCAAACGATTTTGTCACCCTTCTCTCTGCATCTAACATGTGTTATGACACTAATCCAACTTAGTGGTGACTCATGGACACTTGTAATGCTCTTATAACTTCAATTCAAGTATAAATAACATGGGGATTTAGCCATTTGAACTTTTGCAACCTACATCCTTACTCTCATCTGCATTTATCTGACAAACTACGAAAGTATGCCGATTCTCGTAGCGACACACATTTAGAACAAATTCATACGCTAAACATACCCTAAATACCCTTAACATAACTTAGAAATAAGTTTCGAGGGCTTCGGTATGGCAAAAACCTGCTTATGCAACTTCAGGGGCTATTTTGCAAATTCTGTGAAACTATGCCGATTCGCGTATATCTTAATTCGGGACATGTACACGCATCCAAAATTTTTTGTAGTCATTAAAATATTGTATATTAATGATTGGAACGCAAAAATATCATTCATTACGCATTTACGGTCATGCACGCGATCATTACGATTTTCATCGTAATTAACCGAAAATCGCAATCGTACGACCAAACGAACTGACACCCGGAACATTTTTGAACATATATAAAGTTCCCTATACTTTATTGTCCTTATAAAGCTTGAAAATGGGGTTAACTGGTGTTAAATGTGCCAAAACGCGTAAAAAACAAGCCATTTCTACCAATTCTGAAACTCCAGCCCCTGCAAGGGCCTTACGGACTGTAAGGCAAAACCCCATACGGTCCGTATGGGGTCCCTAGCTCATCAAAATTGTTGAATCAAGGTGTCAGCTTCTTGTTAATTCCCTTATTGACTAAGCAAACGATTTTGCCACCCTTCTCTCTGCATCTAACATGTGTTATGACACTAACCCAACTTAGTGGTGACTCATGGACACTTGTAATGCTCTTATAACTTCAATTCAAGTATAAATAACATGGGGATTTAGCCATTTGAACTTTTGCAACCTACATCCTTACTCTCATCTGCATTTATCTGACAAATTACGAAAGTATGCGGATTCTCGTAGCGGCACACATTCGAGAACAAATTCATACGCTAAACATACCCTAAATACCCTTAACATAACTTAGAAATAAGTTTCGAGGGCTTCGGTATGGCAAAAACCTGCTTATGCAACTTCAGGGGCTATTTTGCAAATTCTGTGAAACTATGCCGATTCGCGTATATCTTAATTCGGGACATGTACGCGCATCCAAAAATTTTTGTAATCATTAAATTATTGTATATTAATGATTGGAACACAAAAATATCATTTATTACGCATTTACGGTCATGCACGCGATCATTACGATTTTCATCGTAATTAACCGAAAATCGCAATCGTACGACCAAACGAACTGACACCCGGAAAATTTTTGAACATATATAAAGTTCCCTATACTTTATTGTCCTTATAAAGCTTGAAAATGGGTTAACGGGTGTTAAATGTGCCAAAACGCGTAAAAAACAAGCCATTTCTGCCAATTCTGAAACTCCAGCCCCTGCAAGGGCCTTACGGACTGTAAGGCAAAACCCCATATGGTCCGTATGGGGTCCCTAGCTCATCAAAATTGTTGAATCAAGTTTTCTAGCTTCTTGTTAATTCCCTTATTGACTAAGCAAACGATTTTGCCACCCTTCTCTCTGCATCTAACATGTGTTTGACACTAATCCAACTTAGTGGTGACTCCTGGACACTTGTAATGCTCTTATTACTTCAATTCAAGTATAAATAACATGGCGATTTAACCATTTGAACTTTTGCAACCTACATCTTTACTCTCATCTGCATTTATCTGAAGTAGCAACCATTTAGAGATCATCTTCTGAGTTCTAGGGCTCTCCTAGAGTGTTTGTAAGTGTTTCTTCCAGATCTTGTTCAATTCCTTTTGCATATTTGAGCTAAAAATCGAACACTTTGACTTCTGTTTGACTTTCAATTTTGATCATAACTTGATCAAAACAAAATCCAATTGAACTTATTAATGTGGTCATAATCATGATGGTTATAGTCTTTAGTGATCATGCCTACTAATTTCCATGTTAACTAGTCTTTGTGACGAGTCAAAGTTTCGGGTATCTAAACACTTTGTTTTGATACCAAATCAGTTTTATAAACTTAGTTAGACATGTTTAAAATGTCTAACTCATCACTTTTAGTTTAGTGCTTGTTTAGATCGTTTGCGAGCGGACCACCGCTTTGACTTTCGAATCCGACCCGTTTGGTTGATCTTTAAACCCAACCAAATACATAAGTGTAACCATAGTTATATAGGAATAACCCTCTGAGGTTATACCTTATGGTCATATCATTTGGTTAGCGTTATGATAATTAGTTGTTATGATCTTCAATAATCGCCAAAATGCCCTTTTTGCAAATAAATCAACTACAAGCATATGTAACATAAATGTTGACATGACATTTTCAAACATGTTTAAATATTAAAGACTTATCATAACACATATCTAACCATCCGATCACTCGTGTACGCAAATGACGCATTAAAGTGGCTTAAACTACCTTAACGGGTCATAACGGGTCAAAAGCACTTAGGAACCTTTTTAAATCAGAATGTAGACTTTGTTAAACTTTTTCATATGAGTCCCAACACTCATTTGGTTTTGAAGACCTCATTCTATCCGATCCGCCGATTAAAAGTCCCGATATTTACACAATTAACCGATTTTAGGACACGCTTGATTTCTCGGACTTTTGAGCTTGTTTGATCTTTGATACAAGGTTACTTTGCAATCACAAGTGAGTACATAGTTCCCCTCTTTTTATGTTTTGCAAATATTTTGGGGTGATTCATATGTGCTAAATTCTTTTCTAGATTTCAAGTTACAAATGCTATGTTTTATATTAAACTGATGATTTCAATAATGTGAACGAACTTGTTGGTGCGTTGTTGATAGGGCATGGATTTTATGCTAAGGATCATCCATTCTGCGACTGAGCCTGTATCCGATCCTTAAAGAATAATGCAGGGAATCTGAGGATCAAGGATCCTTACTAATATTTATGTTTTTAACATTTGTTCCTTGTGTACTCAGTTTACGTTTGCAGGTAATCGTAGACTGAGTCATCGAGGGAATGTTGGAGGAATATGCAATTTCTAGCATGTGCTTGCAGCACATAACCGTTGAAGAAGGTCGTGGGGAGCTTGCACATTTAGCGGAAAGTTAGTTATTAGGATTTTTGTTATCTTTTAATGGGGTAACAAGCTCATTTTTAGACACACTATCTCTTTTACACACAACAACATATACTCGAACTCTCTGGTTAACATTGGCGAACGCACACACTTTCACATTAGAGAATCATTGTATCGAGCTTGTTACCATCCGAAGTTGTAATCTTTTTGTGTTATATAGTTGGTGATCGGTAGTTTCCATCACCTGAGGTTTTTTATGCCGGAGATCAACTCTTGATTAAGGGCTTTTTCCTCATACAAATCATTGTGTTCATTGTCATTTACTTTTGATATTTGTTCATACACTTGTTCGTTAACCAAGCATCCAACCTCAAAAAAATCAGATTTGGTTACATTATCCTTCTGTGATATTTGAACAAAAAAGTTTGGCGCCCACCGTGGGGTAATCGGTGCTTCAATTCTAAAAACTCATTCATTTCATTCATTTCCATTGATTTCCATCAATCACATGGCTTCTCAAGAAAAATCTAGTTCAAGTGCCATGCCGGCGGTTACCTCATCTCAATCTAGTGCATCGTTGCCACCCATTCCTCCTACATACCAGAAGAGTGCTGAGAATCCTCAAAAGAAAACTACACCTGTTTATATAGGATCGAAAACCTCTGTTGATTCCTCCTCTACGCCCACTAACAGTGATCTCTCTACTTTGATTTTGAAGATGAAAGGATACATGGAACAATAGGACAAAACCAACCAGAGGATCCTTAGGGAGATTGATGAAATGAAGAAGCAGAAGAGATCTGCGGAGGATCACTCTCCACTGATGCTCAGGTCGTTGGATTTTGCTTCTCCAGCATCAACGGTCCAATATTCTCAAGGATCCGGAGTCCAAATGCAAGTGTCCTCCAACTATCATCAAGGATTATTGGCGATGACACAGGCTCAAGGATCCTACTTCTAGCCTCAAGGATCATCTATCGTTCAGCGAGGATCACTAGGAATCACGGGGCCTCAAGGATTCCTCTATGAGTCTGCAGGATCCCAAGGGATGTACCAGTCCAAGGGATTCTATGCACCACATCAAGGATCCTCATCTCAAGTTCAAGGATCCAACTTGTTTCAGGATCAAGGATCCTTAGGGAGCCAACCGTCCAGGAACTTTGAAGTTCATATAGGAGACTTCATTCTTATGTAGACTATTGCTTCATCTGGTCCAATTGTTGCACCTGAAGTGTCTACTTTTGGGATACACTTCTGCGATACCGGTTCCAAACCAGTCAGAAGGTAACAATTTCAATACATCTTTTGGTACTAATTATGGTTCCATGCAGGACACAGGTATCAATCAGGCTATGGCACGGGAGCTCCAGAAGCTTAAGGATGTGATATCCAGTTTTCCTGGAGTGGTTAAACCCATTCCTGAAATCCTAGATGGAAGCCACATGGTGTCTCGTTTTGCTCCTCCTATATGCCATGCTGAGATACCAAAACGCTTCCAAACTCCCAACATGAAGCTGTACGATGGTACACTAATCCAGAGGAGCATGTAGCACAATACTGGGAAAGAATGGAGATCACCCCATTCCAAAAAGGTTAAAAGAAGCCTGTCTTTGTAAGGGCTTCGGATCCACACTCACTGGATCGGCACTAAAATGGCTGTCGAGTCTTCCTCTTTACTCAATTACTTCATTTTCTCATTTAGTTAATTTGTTCAATAATCAGTTTTCATGCAGTAGAACCTTTGAACGGTTAACTACTGATTTATATAGGGTAACACAGGGTCGCGATGAATCCTTAAGGGATTATATTACTAGGTTTAGTAAGGAATCTTTAGATATCCCCAATCTGGATATTGCCACTTCTGTGGAAGCATTTAAAATGGGGTTACTTAGGGACTCAAAATTCTATGATGATCTTGTTTTGACGCCTTGCAGGAATTTAGACGAAGTGAGGAATATCGCATTAAGGTTAATTCGGTTAGAGGATGATAAGAGGATCCAAGAGAGACTGTTAGGATCCTCAAAACAGGAAAAACAAGGATCATTCTTTAAGAATAATTGATCCAAGTCATACTCTAATGTTAGTGCATTATGTCTATGTCTTAGTCTTGGATCGAGTCTGTTTGTTTTGGGCTAGAATATGTCAAATTAAAGGGTTATTTATGTAATTAGTGGACAAGTTCGCTTTAAAGTATGTTGTAAGATCAAGTTCGATCGAACTTGATCAAGTCAAGTTTGCCCGAACTTGATCATCCTCCAGCGAACAAGCAACACTATATATAGGTGCCTTGGTGATTTCATTTGTAACTTCTGCAATTTTGGCACATAGACGACGAAGCTCTACCGGATCAGGAACTGAATGTATTGAACATTATTAATCAATAAAACAACGTTTAAATAGTAAATCTTGTCTATTTGGTAATCATGTCATATTGTTTCCGCCATTATGGACATTTAGATACAATTTAGGTTCCCGTGTTTACGTGGAGACGATCTAACAAGTGGTATTAGAGCCACGGTACCTAAATTGGTGATATCTTAGCAAGATCTACTCTTATTCTACCTCTTTCTACCATTTTTCTTCATTTTTCAAAGAAAACAATGAATTAACGGATAAAAGTTGCTAATTTTTTAGTATGTCATGTAAAATACACTTGTGATAAACCCCTAAGAGTTTGGACATCAAATTCAAACGAATTGATATCAAAAAATTCAAAAAACCATGTTTTGCAAACTCATTCTGGCCTTAACTTCAAGTTCGCCCGGACTTGATTAAAATTCATTGATTTTTAATCAAGTTCGCCAGAACTTGAGTGATTTTCAAGGTTATTATACCAAGTCCGCTCGAGCTTACCTAAATTTCCTTCAATTTTATCAAGTTCGCCCAAACTTGATTAAAATTTGTTTAAAACTTATTACAAGTTCGCCCGAACTTATTTAATTTTCTTGAAAATTATACATAAGTTCGCCCGAACTTAGTCAGGAAGAATTTTCAAAATTAAACCACAAGTTCGCCCGAACTTGTGTGAACTCAAAATATGATTTTTCTCCGACTGCATGTTCGCCCGAACTTGTCAGTGTACTGATAATTTTTCAAAGTTTGTGAACGTGTGTTTTTAAGTAAAATTCATCATTTTTCAAGATGGAATATTTGTAAAGTGCATTCATGACTACAAGAACGTCAAACACTCAGATGGTGAACCAAGTAAACATCGACAATGAAATGGGCACATCCGTGAAGCCGCCAAAACGCATGAATATGGATGAATATGAGGGTTGGAAAGAGAAGTTTTCTAACTGGGTGCAAGATACGTATTTCCATAGCTGGTCGCTGTTCAGACGGGCTACACATGGCCTCGAGATGAAAGTGATAATGAGATCGATATCAGTAAGTTCTCTACTTTACATAAAGATGCTTATGTTGCCGAGAAGAGAATGATAAGCTTGATCCAACAATCGGTGAAAGAAGATATTCTGGTGCTGTTACCTGAAGCTAAGAATTCACAGGAATTATGGACATTCTTGTAAAAAAGTACCAGGGAAGTGCAGAAATGGTCAAAAGCAAGAAAGCGCTGATTATGAAAGAATTCCATATATTCACAATGATTAAAGGTGAAACGATGAAACAGTTGATCGAAAGATTTTGTCATCTGAAAGTGATTATGAGGAGACACGGGCTTGAGAAGAAAGAAGAGGAATACATCGATAAGTTGGCTGACACATTGCCTGAATGTTAATGGACGACATATCTCATGGTTCTTAAAGAAAGTCCGAGTTGGAAGTTCTTTAAGCTATCCACGTTCACTGATAAACTGGAGGGGCATGAGATGGAGCTGTTAAAGATAGTAAAATCGAAGAATGCCAACGTGACTCAAGATGTAGGGCTGTACTACAAGTCTGGAACTCAAGATAATAATACTGGCCCAAAAATCCAAACTGCTTTCAGCGTGAATCTGAATTCTTCGAATCATTCTCCGCAGAGTCAGAGTTAATCATATCCAAAATATGATAAAAGTTCGCAGAGTTCTTCATTTTCAAGTACTGGATCAAATTCCTCATATCAGAGTCAAGCAAATCAGAATCATCAAATGAATTCTGATCCAAATGTGTACAAGTGCAACATTGCTGTCAATTTAAACAATGTTTTTTCTGAGCAAGTTGCCAAACAACACATGACACTTCTCGCCACAGTTTTGGAATCGTATGAAAGTTTGGTGGCAGGGAAAATTGGCAATCCTGAAATGACCGTCGAAGACTACGATCAAGTAGACGAAGAATAGCTTGAACTGATGGACATTAAATGGTCCTTAGCATCAATCATTCGGAGGGTTACCAAGTTTGTTGCTCTCACTAGTAGAGATATCGGGAACTCAAGCAACAAGTTAGGGTTCGACAAAACGAAGGTCACTTGCTTCAGATGCTGACAGAAAGGGCACTTCAAGATAGAATGCAAGAATCCTGAAGCAACGGGCAACCAAAGTCCATTTGGAGGTGGCAACGAGTACTACAAGAAGTGCTATAGTACAAGCCTTTTCCAAAGAAGACGCAAGTCGAGATTCAAGAGAAACCAAACAACAAACTGAGAAGGCAATGGTCACTTCAAATGAAGACGACGGTTTTGATTGGAATTCATACATAGCTAAGAAGACCGGTGTTGCTCTAATGGCTGAGATTATGGAAGACACATCTGCACAGGATGCAGCCATGGAGAGTGCATTACTAGAGGAATATATGCAACAAGCTGAAATGGAGGAAATTTATCAGCATACAAAGATGCAGGGTATCCTTTCCCTAATATTTCTACTAGTTTTGCAGGATGTTTCGGTGAAACGACACCTTCAGAAAATGTTGCTGAGGAAAAGCCCGAGATCGAAGAAGTTATCAATGTGAACAAAGAAGTGGATGAAGAAAACCTCACTGAGATCGCCAACAAGGCCATGATGGCGAATCTGACAAAGGTAGGTCAAGAGGTAAAGGTTGTAGAAAGGGAGGTAGTAAAAGTCGTTGAGGTTGTAAAACCTTGTACGAAGTGTGCTGAACCGTGTGTTCAATATGCTAAAAAATCACAGATCATAGCCGAAATCAATGTGCATAATAATAATTTCAAATACGATTATCGCACAATGAAGGAGGCATATGACAAAATGAAAGATGATTACAGCAGGTTTGATAGAAATAACATTGAACAAGATGATTCTATGAGAATGTTAAAAGCTACTTTAATGGAAAAACAAAGAGCTATTAACAATTACATTAATAATATTGATGAAGTAAAACAAGAGCTACAAGACATGAAAATCGAAACCGAAAGGGTTCGACAGCTTTTAAAGAGCTATACCACGAATGCCTATGTCATCGATCACATTCTTCCGACTATCCAATCGGATGAAAATGTTTAGAAAGCCAAAGGTAAGAAACGTGGAGACTATACCAATGTTCCACCACCCCTATGCGAAAAAATATTGTCGCAAAAAGGCTGAGGGGATGGAAAGGTTCTCAACATTGAACTTTTAACCGAAAAGAAAAACGAGTTGCCTGAGAACATTGATATAACCTACACGAGTGATGATGGCGAAGCAGTGGTTAAGCAAGTTGATGATAATGTCTTGAGTGAATCTGATGATGGCAGCTTTGATAGCGCCAACTCGAGGTCGAATAATTCTGATTCACAATCTGAAGATGACGATACATCATTGGAAGATAGTCTAAGTGATGATCCTAATGTTGTCATGTACAAGGGTAAGGATTCAGATAGATTATACTTCGATGATAGCTTTCCGATTCGGAATGTGAAGGAAGATCAGCTTGACAAATTCTTCAAACTCGTGGAAGTTTCATCAGAAGAGTTGGAAATTAATCAAAAGAAATTTTACTCTAAACCTAAAAGAAACAACTACCGAAGGAACGGTGGGGATTTTCCTTAACACAGGAGAGCTGGGTTGGGTTTGGATGTGGAAGAAGAATCGGTTAAGAAAATGTCACAATTTCGCGAATACAAAGATAAAGACATGACTTTTGTGTATGGGACGAGTACGGTTCAAGAGGAAAGTTTGATTGGAAAGCAGTCAAACAATGAATTTAAAAAGGAAAAGGAACTTCGAGATAAGGCCAAAGCCGCAAGTGTGTAAAACCCACTAGTGGACATTCTCATGATGATCGGACTTGCTTTAAATGCAATGAAGTTGGTCACATTGCACGCAAGTGTCCGAAATCTAAGCTGGTCTATCCTTGAAGGAAAACAAGTTTAGATGTTGAAAAGCCTAAGCAACAAGAGTTTGTAAAACCTGTCACAATTCTGAAAAGAAATGAATCTAAACTTGAAGTTAAACCTAAAACTAAATCTGAAAACTCAACTTTCAAAAAAGGTGAAACTTCAAAGACAAATGAATCAAGGTTTTACATCAAAAGGCACAGGTAAAATCACAAGCCTGGATTGCTAAAAAGAAAGCATCAACATCTGAAGTTACCAAGTCTGAGCCTGTTTAGACTGGTAACAACAAAGAGTCAAAATCTGAGACCAAAACTGAAACTGTTAAATCTTCAATTGGTATCAAATCATCAAAAGGTAAAAAGAAAGTTAAATTTGAAAATGTAAATGATAGTGGAGGCTCAGATGGAGATTTTGAGGATGATTACAAAGCTTTTTATCCCAAACCCAAGACCAAGAAGGCTTGGGTCGCGCTTTTTAACTGAATCTAAATATGTGCAGGGGCTCTAGAGATCCATTCTTTCAAAGTGGATTCTGGATAGTGGAGCGTCAAGGCACATGACAAAGATGAAAGCTCTTTTGTTCGACATCAAAGCTATAAACAGTGGATATGTTGGATTTGCCGGTAACCAATGTGGAAGGATCGCCGCAGAAGGAAAACTTTATAACGGAGTGGTATCGTTTGATCGTGTGAACTACATTGCTGAGCTAGAGAACAATCTTCTGAGGATCTATCAGATTTGTGATAAAAATTCACAATTCACTTCAATGACAAAGAGTGCATGATATTAAAGTCGGGTTTCAAAATTTCGGATGATTGGATTCTCATGCGTGCTCTCCGCGGAAATGATCTCTATGTGTTAGATATGGGCACTGCTATAACATCATCGCAATCAGCTCAATGTTTTGTCTCTAAAGCCACAGAGAAAGACTCTATTCTATGGGATCAAAAAATGGGGCACATTCATTTAAGGAAAATTAATTTTCTGGTTTATAATGATCTGGTTGAGGGTGTTAATCTTCGGAGCTTTCACATGACCGATCATTGTTTGGAATGTAAGAAAGGGAAGCAAAAGAAGAAATCACATCCTAAGAAGATTCTGAATTCTATCAAGTTGCCGCTTGAACGTCCCCATATAGATCTTTTTGGTCCAGTGAACTTCCAAAGTATTTCATGAGATCTATACTGCTTGGTCGTCACAGATGATTATTCTCGATATTCATGGGTTTTCTTTCAAGAGTCAAAGGATGAAACGTTCGATAATCTGGTGATTCTCTTCAAGAAGCTCGAAAATCTATATCATCTGCCTGTCAGACGTATTCGCAGTGACAACGATACGGAATTCAAGAACAACAAGATGAAAGAATATTGCAATGCCAAAGGTATTCTGCACGAATTCAGTGCACCTTATACTCAGCAACAAAATGGCGTAGCTGTGAGGAAGAACAGAACTTTGATCGAAACAGCAAGAACCATGCTTGCAGACTCGAAACTTCCTGTTAGCTTTTGGAGTGAGGCGGTTGCAGCGGCTTGCTACACACTAAACAGGGTCTTAACTGTCAAACTGACTAAATAGACATGTTTTGAGATGATCAACCGAAGGAAACCAAATCTGAAATATCTAGAGCCATTTGGTGCACCATGTACTGTATATGATCAGATGTTAAGTTCGGTGCCAAATCACTTGAAGGTTTCTTTGTTGGGTATGCTAGTCCGCTTAGAAGAGTGTATGTTCCTGTGTTAAGAATTGTTATTGAAGCACAACACGTGGATTGCTTTAGATATACAACCCCTATTCAGAGGAAAGGTGACGCGTGGTTGTTCAACTATCAGGACTTGTGGAAGTCATTTGACTTGCCGAAAGAACCGTCTGAAGAAGAACTAGCAGCGCTTTATTATCTTCAATAGTCGGCAAATCAAGAACATATCATTAGACTAATTGTGATTAATCAACCCATGTTGGATACTTCGTGTTCTAGAGCAGGTCCGAGTATTAGTGGTGTTCAAGTTGAAAATGTTTCTGAAGCAGAAGCAACACCTACTATAACTCCATCAAATGTCTCCACTGAACCAGAAAATGCAACAACAGTGCCAAATATACCTCAAAATCAGAATTCTGACTCTGATGAAGCACCGACTTTTGATGCTTATGGAGAATCCTCATCGGATGAAGAATCTGAGCAGATATCTAACATGTTGAATTAATCTGCCGGCCCGAGCAATCAGAACGAAGCTTCATCTAGTGCTCCTAATATTGAATTGATTGTTGATTTGAATATCACAAATCAAGATAGTTTGGTTGATGTTCCTAGCGAAGAAATGCCACGATCATATTCTTACCATATTTCAACGAATATAATTGATGAATTACAAACTGGTGTGCGTACAAGAAGCCGAATCAACAAAGCACTAAGTTGTTTCTACACCCGAGTTGTTCCTACTCAAGACTACCGCTACTACTCATGTTTCATTTATGAAACAGAGCCAAATACTGTGAATGAAGCTCTGGTTGACGAGCACTGGGTGATAGCAATGCAAGAGGAACTGTTACAGTTCGAGAAATTGGGAGTTTGGAAGCTTGTAGATTTACTACCTAAGCAGAAAGCTATAGATACGAAGTGGGTCTTCAAGTGTAAAAGGGATGATCAGGGAGTGATTGTCAGAAACAAAGCTTGGTTGTTTGTCAAAGGATTCCACCAGCAAGAAGGAATTGACTACACATAAGTTTATGCACCGGTTGCACGACTAGAGTCAATCCGCATTTTCCTTGCGTTCGCAGCTTGGAAAGGTTTTAAGGTTTACTAGTTAGATGTGAAATCCACATTTCTCTATGGTAAGCTACACGAACAAGTGTACGTCAGCCAACTACCGGGTTTTGTCGATCCGCTGAACAAGAACAAAGCTTATCTCCTAGACAAAGCCTTATATGGATTACATCAACCCCGAGAGCTTGGTACGAGACGTTATCTCAACATCTTGTAGGAAACGACTTTACGAGAGGCAGAGTGGATAGTACATTGTTTACCAAGGAAGTCGTAAATCATCTGATCATTGTATAAATCTATGTGGATGATATCATCTTTGGTTCAACGGATGATAGTCTTTGCAAAGAGTTTGAAAAGATCATGAAGAAGAAATTCGAGATGTCTTCAATGGGCGAAATGAAATTCTTCCTCGGATTACAAGTCGATCAGTTACCAGACGGCATATTCATTCATCAGACAAAGTATGTTCACGATATTCTCAAGAAGTTTGAAATGGATAGCTCGAAGCCGCTTTCGACTCCGCTGGCACTGAATCATGGGATTTGCATTGATGAGACTGGAACCAAAGTGGATGATACACTATATCGGTCGATGATAGGATCTCTGATGTATCTGACGGTATCTCACCCAGATATCATATATCCTATCTGCCTTTGCGCGAGATATCAGTCCAGTCCTCGAGTGTTACACATGCAGATAGTCAAGCGAATTTTCCGTTATTTGAAGGGATGTCCAAGCACCGGCTTGTGGTATCCAAAGAACGATAATTTTGATCTGACGGGATACGCTGACTCAGACTTCGAGGTGGACAAGTTGAATTCTAAATCTACAACGGCCGGTTACTAGTTCTTTGGAACACGCTTAGTAACGTGGCAATGCAAGAAACAAACCACAGTCCCTCTTTCTACCTGTCAGGTAGAATACATTTCTGCTTCCAGCTGTTGTTCACAAATCCGCTGGATTCAACAACAGGTGAGGGACTATGGATTGCAATTTCTTGATACGCCTTTATATGTAGATAACAAGGCAGCAATCGACATCACTAAAAATCTTGTTCATCACTCACGAACTAAACACATTGAAATTCGTTATCACTTCATTCGTGACTGCTACGAAAAGAAGTTGGTGCGAATAGAAAAAATCCACACCGATGAACAAAAGGCTGATTTTTATACCAAAGCATTTCCTTTAACAAGATTTAAATATCTCATGAGGCTTAACGGTATTAAAAATTTGCTTACATGTGCGGAAGCTGAGGTTGAATATGGATCGGACGACGAGTTCACGTGATCCACATTGGTTTGTCTATCTTTTAGATTAGTATTTCTTAAAAAAACTAAAATGCAAAAATATGTTTTTGATTTTAGGGGGAGAAAATTTTGAGAAAAATACAAAAACATATGAAAAAATCAAAAAGTACAAAAACATTAAAAAAGATAAAAAGAATTCAGTGTCACAAAAAGGAAATTATAGTACATCAGTGGACTGTCACAGTATGCTATAGAAATGTAAAGTTTAAAAAGTGATAAACAAGTCTTACTGTGGATGTGTCGATAGGCTTTACACGTTCAGTAAATTGTGTCTGAGATATAAACTAAATTTTACAACTGCTTAGTCTTGTGGATTAACATCTCTCGGATATATGGACTTAGTACTCCGAAATTTCGTTTAAGAGATTGCCTGATTCTGAGATACGAGGTCTCTATAGATAGTTAATATATGGGGTATTATATAAGTTCTTCTGATTTTGCGAAAGCAATAGCCTAGAACTTCTATAATACTTTTGCTATAAACCCCTAAAAACTGAATGCAAACTTGAAAAGAATCGAAAGATCTAATCATTTTTAATTCTATAAAGATTCCTTAAATGGAACACACCTTAAAGTCGAGCCTTCATCTCTTTATATGTACGGTAGTACTAACCTGAGCTCTCAAGGCCTCGCATAACCCAGGGACAAATATCAATTACGCTATATTCACCTGTAAGATGAAACCTGGGGAATCTGGATTCGGGAGTATATTCAAGAAGTGTGAAACACAATTAAGTCAAGTTTCATAATTCATACCTAACATATATTGGAACAATTGAGAAATGTGTCGAAGTTTAAGTGGACAAACATATCGAGAATCTAGGTAAACGAGTTTAAAACTAAAAGTCATCAAAAGGTCAATGGTACTGGTGATATGTCTCAATCAACTGATATGATCCTTAGACCCGAATTCACAAAAATATGTCTATAAATATGTTTGTACATAGTTTACTTTGTTCTGCACATAGTTTATCTGCTTTACAAATTAAAACCAAAAAGATTTTAAGTGTGTTTTAGCATAAACTTACAAAAATACAAAAAGATTTTGTTTCTACATTGTTTTCAGCAAACCAATGTTGGAGAACGGATCTTCTGAGTCTGGTAAGGTGCTAAACTGGTGGGAATCGAATTGACAACAGGATGGGAGCTATTTTGTAAAATTTGATAAGCCAAAACGATGAAAAGTTCATTAATTTGAAACTTGATTTTGAAAAATTCAACAGTTTGTTCATAACGGGTCAAACTGAGGTCATTAACTTGGACTCGGAAGACAAATCGGTTAACCAAGGTCATTAGCTTGGACTTGGTCAACTGAGTGGATTGTTAAAACTGGAAAAATCTGAAAAGTTCAGGGTTTAAATTGAAAAATTTGGATTTGAAAATTACTCAAGTTCGTCCGGACTTGTGAGTAAGTTCGACCGAACTTGTGCTTTGCTCAAATTGTTTATCAGTTAACAAGTCCGCTCGAACTTGTATCTAATCTTAACTGATTGGATGTATAAGTTCGCCCGAATTTGTAGACTATAAATAGTAAACAAGTTCGACCGAACTTCATTGTCTGTTATCACAAGATTAGAGTGAACTTAAGAGCGAATTAAGGCGATTTTGAAATTGGCAAAAATTTGTCGAAGTGCTACCCGATTTGATAGTTTTTAGTGGTGATTTGCACATCACTAATCATGGAAATGGTAGGTGTTTTAAGATTGAACCATTGATTGAAGGTGTATGAGTGATTTTGGATCTGAAGTGAACAATTGGACATACTGTGGACATTAAATGATAAAATTGGAACATAGAACATGATTAACAAACATAAACGACCATGTTCATGACATGAATCTGATCAGAAATGCTCGAATAAACATGTTGCAGAAATGTTTGGGACGATGACAAGTTCGCCCGAACTTATCTATAAGTTCGGCCGAACTTGTCCTCAGAAGATTATAAGTGTTAATCAATAAGTCCACCCGAACTTCCTTTAATTCTATGAAAATGTTATCATCACAAGTTCGCCCGAACTTGTGTAAATAATGTATAAAACAGATTGATAAGTTCGCCCGGACTTGTGTAAATAATGTATAAAACAGATTGATAGTGATCTTCTATGAAAATGTTTTCATCACAAGTTCGCCCGAACAAGTCCGCCCGAACTCAGTCAAATGACATGTGTAATTGTCCAATCAAGTTCGCCCGAACTTGATGAAATTTGAAAATTGAAAAATTGTCGACTAATTTCATCTCGATTTACGTGTTTGCAGAATATTGAGTTCTCATTTAATATGTTTCACAACACGTGCATCACGCTTAATAAAGATATCTGTCCATCACTCGGAGCTTTTGATGATATTCTTGGATTTATGGCACGTATTCCGATACATAAGGCTATCACGGAGAAAACAGTGGTGTATAGGTCGCATGTCAACAGATTTTGGATGTCCGCAGCGATGAACGAAGACGATACTGCAATAAAGTCGATTGTTCATGATGATAATGAAGATTAGGAGATCACTATTACTGAAGCCGATATACACAAAGTCCTAGAATTCAACGACGCAGCTAACGATCCTATGATGCTGGACGAGCGGATGGTTAGAGGTTGTTTTGTAGAATGGGGCATAAAGGGCATGTGAACGAGTCTACATTGAAGACAGGATCTATCCCCAATCCGTACAAGTTCTTGATGCACGCAATCATTCATACTTTCGCCATCGAAAGGCAGGCCTTGATGACGTTCAAGATTATATGGCCTGCATGGCGACAACGCTTATTCTCAACAAAATATTCAACTATTCGAAGCTGGGTTTTACGCATATGAAGAACAATATGGGGTCAAAAATGCTTGTGATGTACCGGAGGTTTGTACAGATGTTGATAGAAGATCAATTTAAAAAGATTGCAAAAGATCAAAATGATATTGTATACTTGAGCCATCTAGATGATACTACCGTAAAGAAGTTAATCAGTTTTCAGAAGCAATCATCTGCACCTATTTCTAAGCCACTATTTGGTGCTATCGCGTCTGAAAATTATATTGCACCAACAGAGTATAAATGGAGGAAAGACAACAACGGTGATGAAAGAGACCGAAACACTGAGCTAGAATGGTTGTCTACATTCAAAGAGAAGCGTAGTGATTGGTTGTTGAAGAAGGTAGTGGTTCAGGTGAAAAAAAAGCTGCTCACAAAACGAAGAAAGTTGAAACGATGTTAATGGACGAAGATGAGCCTGTTAATGTTCAATCTGAAGCTGGTCCTAGTATTGAAAATGTTGTGGTTATAGAAAGTCAGGAGGCAGAAAAGACAACATAGGAAGATGATGTGATATCTGCAACATCTGATAAAGATGAAGAAACTGATAGGATGATTCTTTGGAGATTGCAACAAAGATAGCTATTGCTGAATCAGTTGCAGAGAAAATAAAAGAAACTGATGCGGGATTATGAGCCTGAACAAGAAAAAGATTCTGAAGAGGAGAGACTGAAGAAGAAAACAAAGCGAGTAAAGTCTTTTGTAACTGATGTATCTAAGAAGGCTACAGGTTCTTCTAAGACGAAAGGAAAAAAGCAAGAAAGCTAAGAGCAGACGTTATGTTGGAAAGTCGAAGAGCACAGAAGTCCCACAAGAACCTTCTGGTGCAAAATCTTCAGGAGTTTACACAAGAACCTCCTGCGGCTGAAAAAGTTAAATTTGTTGAAGGTCAAGAAACACTAGTACAGACGGAGTCACACAAGAACCTCCCGAGTCTGAATTGCTCGAGATTCCGGTTATTCAATCTCCAGTTCCTCCAACTGCTGAACCTGAAAGTTCAACGCCTAAAGCATCTATACCAAAGAGTACCCCTAAATCGACACCAAAAGTTACTCCAAAATCGAAGTTATTTGGTGATATTCCAAATGAGCCGATAGATATTCAAGATCTGAATGATTTCTTTCTAGAATCAGATATCGATGTACTTGAGAAGCTTGTGAAGATTCTGGAAGACAGAGAAAGAAGCTGAGTTAGAAAAGCTTGTGAAGTAGAGCGAGGTGGAAAAGAAATTTTGAATGACAAAGTCAAATTCCTAAAAGGTGATCGAGGGTACTTAAAGGCTCTAATTGAAAGCTTACAGGATGCGAATGAAAGATTACTCAAAGAGATAGCGGATTTACGATCTGAGCGCGAGATGAATGATAGACGATTCAACAGGCTGCAGAAAGTGTTGACAAACAGTTTGGGCATAGATTTTGATGCTGAATACGCTCGTATAGATCAGCAGGAAGCCAAAGAAAAAAATGATAAAGAAATGGCTGAACAGGGCATGGGTAAAATGTGATTAAAAGCATGCCCGAAATTATGAGCCAATAGTTGAGTCTGCAAAAGCTTCGGAGTCTGTAATTGCTCCAAACAGAAACAGAAACAGAAAAGAAAGACGATGATTAAGCTGAAGATAAAGATGTCGATGATGATCAAGCAGACAATACAAAAGACGACTCTGATAATGATGGTGGTAATGATGATGATGATCAGGGTGGAGTCGGTATGAAAGTTGTTGATGCGAAAGTAAATGAAGAGTTTGATTTTATGTCGTTGCTGAATGACAAATCTAATCAGATGGATGATCAAACTCAGGGGAGCGAACAGGGGAACAAAAAGATGATGATATGTCTAATGCTATTACTACAGCTGTGCCTATTGCTGTAGTTCCTATAAAGCCTCTAATTCTAATGCTCGAACACAACGTTGAAGAGGGAGAGTATGTGTACAACTACTCGAAAGAAGATCTAGCAAAGTTGATCGATGTTGATACAGAATCATTTGATTTTGATTTCGAAGAACAAGTGCTGAATGTTAATGCGTTTGAGCCGAACGAGTATCATTACAAACGTAGATATGAAGCAGACGAGTACAACAAGGTTATTGTTGAGGATTGGTCTTCTGATGATGAAAAAGATGAAGCTGAGAAGTACACAGGCATAACACAGATTTGAAGAGATGTACGAGCAGCTGAATGAAGACATGTTGAAAGAAAGATCGAGGAGTCTGTAAGACAAGGAAAAATCCCTAAACCGATGACAAAAGAGGAGATTGCCAAGCAAAAAAGTCCTGGTTTAAAGAGATGCCGCGTGAACGAAAGTTTCGACATCCTCTAGCATTCTTTACCAGAGATAAAGATGTGTCATTAGGAGATATTCTTAGTTGGGGGTGGTTCAAAGAGTTGAATGTGTACGCCATCAAAAGGGAATTTGGAGTTCAGTACTTCAAATATCTGGCATATTTCAAGACACTTCCTTACTGGGATGTTGAGGAGCTTGTACAGACAAGAAACCTAACGTATCATATGAAGTTCATTGATCAGCTGCTTTGAAAATGATCAAGTTTGAGGCTACTAAAGGTTTTAGGTATCGGAAGCCTTTTATTCCCAAGCGTCGTATCAAAACAAACAAGAAGACTGGGGAGAAAGACATCACGTTAATCATGAAACGCCCGAGAGCAATGCGTTTAAAATGCCCCTAATGCCGATTGAACAAAATTTCTATCCATTATTCAGGTGGTGGCAGGTTGATCCTAATACTTGTGAAGCAGTGATTGTTCTAAAGTTTGAAGATCATTTGGATATCACTAAGGAAAGGGTTGAAATGTTTGGGTTAAAAGGTTTGAGAGGGCTGTGGAGAACGATTAGAAACTAGACCCGATGTGGCTAGTGAACTGCTCGAATGTGACAATTCGGAAATCTTTCTTACTACAACAACTTTCAAACCCTTGCTCAACCTTAAAACTTTTGCTCACTAATTCCTTCAACTTGGGGATAATGTGCATCCCGGAAAAATCAAGTATCATTCTGATTCAATTCCCTGTATTTATTCGACTCCATCTTATTTATTCTACCTTTTGATTATATATAAGAATAATTAAATAGCATCGCGAGTAATTAACGTATTATATGTGTTTGTTTAAAAACCGAACCTAAAATCGAGCCCCGTTCGTTGCGCAAACCAAGCCAACCCGCCACGCCTTACCCCTTGCGGCCCAGTTAAAACCCAAACCACCCCCCGCCCCCCTTATACGACCCCCTTAGATACGTACATGCATGATCGTTCAAAAAAAAGCATTCACAAAACCCTAGCCCTTGGTGTGTGTGCGACGGCAATGGAGACCCCCTCTCGATCTCTCTCCCTCTCGCTACTCTCCTTCTCTCTCGCTATCGTCTCTCTAGTTCCTCTTTGCAAGGTGAGTTGTTTTAGTAGTTGTTTCGGGTGAAAACCTTTGTATACGTGGCTGCGTTTTTGATGTTTCTGATGAAATTTGTTCGTTATAATGTTTCACTTGATTTCTAGAATGATATGCATGTATACATTAGAGTGGTGCGTTCGTGATGATGTTAGGGTGTTATTTGCTTAGGGTTTGTGTGAATCTTTATGTACTAGATGATAATTGATATGTTAACCTGCTGTAAATCGATAAAACTAAGTGTTATGGTCGTTTAAACTTGTTCTAGTACGATAAAACTAAAAACAGAAAGCTGATTAACATTTACAGCCAACTTCGATTGGCTGTAAACCGACCGTTATTTATTCGAAAAGTGGATTTTCTGAATCCTAAAACATGTATTTTTGAAAAACGCTTCAAATGGCACCGGATTCATATTTTTTCTGAGGTTGTTTGCTATTTTTTAATGATTATTTAGTGCAGCAGCTGAAACTGCATAATTTCTGCAGAATTTGTAGGTTGTTTATTGAGTGGTATCTCATTGTCTGTATGGGGTTAGGTCACGAATTTTGTACAGTAACTGGAGGCAGGAGTTTCCGAAAAAATCCCACTGGAATTTTGTTAAGTGGATAAACGATGATTTTTAAATGATTTTTCTCGTGAACTGCAGTCAGAAAGCGACTAATCTGACTGCAGCCTAGTATATAAATTTTTATAAATAATTGGTAAATATTTAGGACTTCAAAAGTTTACACTTAATTTTATAGACTAGTTGACACCTTCTGTAAAAAGATTAGAATTTTTGGAACAGGGAACTATTTTATAAAAATTCCTGAAAACAACCCAGTTTGAGTGTACAAGCTGAAACATGATAATTTGCGTTTATGTGTATCTAAGTGATGCATGTGCTACCTGAGAATGAACAAGCCTGTTATTACCAAGTTAGACATTATTTGAAAGTGTCGTATGCTATATATATAAATCGTCAATGTAATTGCCTGAAACGTGTTAAGTTAATTGCATTACTTTATGTGTATTTCTTGAACACGCTAATAAATTAAGTGGTAATCATTATAGGACGTGATTGAACCACTTTGCCTCTATTTTTGTAAAAGTCTAACCGAGCAATTTAAGGTGAGTTCACGGTCCCTATTTCCTTAAACATATACAACATACAGGGGGAGAAAACATGTACACGTTACAGTGATATATGGGTTGATTATATTACGGTACAGTAACGTCCCACACATACACGTTACAGTGGTGTATGAGTGGCATACATCATGGTACAGTAAAGCATCTTTATATAGAGTTATGTTATACGGTTATGGTTACAAGGAAGCATATATCACATACTAGTCCCCTTAACACTTACGATGCCATTAGTATTGGATTATAGCAAGTTTTTAGTAGTACTACTGGGCCCGACAAGCCCCACTCGAACTGGTCGCGCAAGTTAGACCGAACGTTGATGGTCACGAGTGCAAATTTGCCTAACTTTTTAGCCATGGTTGGTGATAGACCTGGCACAACAGGGGCAACAACGTCAGCTTCGGATCGAACACTTTGTTGACATGACCTAGGCTAGCTACCTAAACATATAACATGAACTGCTAAACTACTTAACATTAATCTTGGTTCGGGTTGGATCAGGGAAACTTATGAGACACTGGTTCGGGGTTGAACCAGTGGGGAAAAAAACTTATGATTAAAATTGTGAACTAAAACCTGTGAACTCACTCTTCATAAATTGTTGACACTTGTTCTTCTTTGCATGTTTTCTCAGGTTGTTAAGGTATCATTTCCGCATAGGAGCACGACACGAGCATGAAAAACTATTTCTTTTAAAGCTTTGCATTTGACTTTTTAAGTATTTTGGTTTTGGCGTTTGTTTTGGTGTACACTTTATTTACATTTACTTATGCTTCCGCATTTATTAAACTGCATGGTTGGATTTGTTTAAACATATATTTTTTGCATTTAGAGTCATTTTATATGACTAGTGTCTTAGGATTCTTGTTTGTCACGCGCCTCGCGTTAAAACCCTGCAAGTGGATTTTTGAGGGTGTGACAGATTGGTATCAGAGCCACTGGTTATAGAGAATTAGGTTTGGATATCACACTAGTAAACCTACACTATAGCCACAAGCTTGACACTAGTATGAAACTAACGCGAATGCTTAAATTTCATGCTTTCTATTATTTACTGTGTTTGGTATGTTCTATGTCTTATTCTTTCACTTGGACAGGCATGTCTAACTCGCACGACTCATCTGACCCTAGTGAGGAACAAGGCGATCCCCACTTCACCTATCTCTCCCATCTTCTCGGAAGACTCAGGGCGCTCGCACTCGTCGTCTCATGCAATGCGAGCCCTTCATCGTCAGACACAGTTCAGGGAATGGCGACTGGAGCTGGTATCCATATCACATTCGTAACTTCATAGTGGATGAGAACGTTCCACCTGTGGTTTTGGAGGATTACTATGATGTTGACATGGAGGTCTATGGTACCTTGCCCCCTCTCGGCTATCCTATAGAGGAGGCTTTTGCTGGATTCATGGCCACCACGGAGCACGAGTTTAAGTACATGCGAGCGCGAAAAAATAGCCTACATTAAAACAGGAACTGGAACAGGTGAAACAGGAGCTCGCACAGGTCAGGGCAACCCAGCAAACTGAAGCCGCTAAAACAAGTAACCTTAGAGAGATTAGCGAGTGATGGCCGAACAGGTCGTGGACCTCATGGGTTTAGCTGAAGACAGGATCATTGAGATTGGGTTGGCAAATGAGCCAGAGGAAGAAGCACAGAGGAGATCCCTGAGGAGCCTGAGGAGGCTAGCAGCAAATGAAGACGAGGATATAGGGGACGAGACGTTGATGATTAGATTTATTTCTCGTTTATCATGACGTTTCTTTATTTCCTTGTTTGAACTTAGTAGTTGTTTGGAATTTCCGTTGACATTGATTTATATATAATATTTGTTTAATCATTGGTGAGTTGCAATTATTTGTAAGTTTGTTGAATGCTATATGTGATGGGTTGTACCAATTCTTATTACATTATTCTTAGAATTCTATGATGAAATATGTGATATATTTTCTCATGTATTCGTATATCGGTGGCCGAAAACAGAATGTCTGCTCCGTGTGGTCGGTGCCGCGGCAACATCACAATGACACATGCAGAACTGGCTGCGCTCATCCAGGAGCAGGTTACTGCGGTGTTGGCAGCCCAAAATCCGAATCCAAACAATAATCAGAATCTGGGAGGTAACCCTCATTCGATTCTACATTCATTTCACTCCACGTATGCTAGCGTATTCAACTGTCCTTTAAATCACCTTCTTCTAAATCTCTTACTTCCAAACTTGTGCATGTAGGTATGGGCCCTAACCCGTACAAGTTGTTCATCGATGCTAAGCCCACCAAATTCACTGGCGAGGAAGGACCAATCGGCTAATCAGATGGCTCGAAAAATCAAAATATGTCTTTGCAATGTGTAACTGCTTACCTGAGAATCGGGTCAAATTCGCAGCTTCGACTCTAGAAGATGCGGCTCCCACCTGGTGGATATTGCCAGCATGGGTGCAATCAAGAATCTTATCAAGGAACAATACTCCCCCGGGATCGTATCCACCAATTAGCGCAAGGCCTTTGGGTAATGAAGATGGAAGGGTCGAAATTGAAGCCTACACCACGAAGCACTATGACCTGGTCTCTCTATGTCCCGATATGGCTAGGCCAGTGTACAAACAGATAGAGCTTTACATCTAGGGATTGGCTCCGGAGATTAAAGGCTGGTTGGTCAAGCAACCCCGTTACAGTTCAGCAGGCCGTGCGACGGGCGCACAAACTGACAGACACTGCAGTAGAAGAGGGTAAACTACCGAAGAGGGGTGCAGCTGGGAACGCCCCAGAAAACAAACGCAAGTGGGAGGATGGATCCTCAAGACAAGCATCAACTGTGCAAGCGCAGCAGGGTTCTCAGAAGCGTTTCAAAAAACAGTAACCACAACTTCAACAACAACAACCAGTAGTCTAGTAACAACACCAACAGTCAGGTTCAGAGTGGGTATGCTGGAAAGAAACCTCTGTGCAACAAATGTAACCGTCATCATTTCGGGCAGTCGGTGGTTGTCAGCGATGTGGTAGGGGAGGCCACACCGCTAAGGACTGCAGGGTAAACCTTAACTCGAAGCAAAATACTAACCAGACCCAGCAGCCACCCGGAGTCACCAGGACATGTTATCAGTGTGGTGGCACCGATCATTTCAAGAAAGATTGCCCCCAACTGAACAAGGGAAACAGTGGTGGAAATCAGAACCAGAATCAGAAAAATAATAACAATAATGCTGGTGGAAGTGGTGGAGCTAAGTGGTCGTGCATTCACATTGGGAAAAGGTGAGGCTCGTAATGATTCTAAAGTGGTTACTGGTAAATTTCCTTTAAACAACAGCTTTGCTCTATTTTATTTGATAGTCGATGCGGATAGGAGTTTATTTCCGAGTCGTTTAGAAAACTATTGGACATTAACCCCGTTGAATTAGAGGTCAAATACCTGGTAGAGTTAGCCAATAGAAAATCGTAGATATAACCCACATCGTCTACGGATGTAGCTACAACTGGCTGGCCATCTATTCACTATCAATCTCATGCCAACCACACTTGGTAGCTTTGACGTTGTAGTTGGCATGGATTGGTTATCTGAAAATCGAGCGGAAATCTTATGTCGCGAAAAGGCTATTCGCATACCTCACTCAAGCGGCGAGATCCTAACCATTCATGGCGAGAAGGGTGGTGTAGTAACCAACATCATTTCCTTCATGAAAGCTCAATAGTACCTATGGCAGAAAAACTCATACGCAATCTTAGCCAATGTCACCGAACAACCCAGCGACGAGAGGAAAGTTGAATATTTTCCTATCGTACGTGAATTTCCTGGCGTATTCCCTGAAGACTTACCTGGTCTACCACCGCATAGGCAGGTCGAATTCGAAATTCAACTGGCAAAACACGCAGTACCAATCGCTAAGGCTCCGTACGATTAGCCCCATCTGATCTCAAGAACTTTCTACTCAACATCAGGAGCTCTTGGATAAAGGTTTTATCCGTCGAGCTCATCACCATGGGGAGCTCCAGTCCTTTTTGTCAAGAAGAAGGATGGAACTTTCGTATGTGTATTGATTAAAGAGACTCAACAAAGTTACTATCAAAAACCGATACCCCTTACCTCGAATCAATGACATGTTTGACCAGCTCCAAGGGTCAAGTTACTATTCCAAAATCGATCTAAGGTCGGGATACCATCAGTTGCGTGTACGAGAGGAACACATCTCCAAACCGCTTTTCGCACTCGTTATGGCCACTATGAATTTTTGGTTATGCCATTTGGACTAACGAACCCACCTGCGGTATTCATGGACCTCACGAACCGTGTCTGTAAGCCTTACCTCGACAAATTCGTAATCGTGTTCATTGATGACATGCTGGTGTACTCTAAGACTAAGGAGGAACATGAAAAGCACAGTTTAATGTTGGAACTTCTGCGACAGGAACAACTCTATGCCAAGTTTTCAAAGTGCGACTTCTGATTCGAGAAGTGCAATTCCTTGGGCATATAGTGAACGAAAAAGGTATCCACATTGACCCGGCAAAGATTGAAGCCATCAAAAGTTGGGAGGCGCCGAAAACTCCAACAGAAGTAAGACAGTTTCTTGGTTTGGCAGGCTACTATCGTCTCTTTATTGAGGGTTTTCAAAGATCGCTCAACCTCTTACATCTCTAACCCATAAAGGAACCAAGTATATCTGGGGTAACAAACAGGAGGAAGCATTCCAGATGCTGAAACAGAAGCTTTGTAGTGGCCTATCTTGTCCCTACCTGAGGGGACTGATGACTTTGTGGTGTACTACGACGCTTCTATTCAGGGACTTGGATGTGTACTTATGCAACGCGATAAGGTCATTGCCTATGCGTCTCGACAGCTGAAGGTACACGAGAAGAACTACACAACTCACGACTTAGAGTTAGGAGCCGTGGTGTTTGCTTTAAAAATTTGGAGGCACTACCTCTATGGAACCAAATGTACCATCTACACCAACCACAAAAGCCTTCAACACATTTTCGATCAAAAAGAGTTAAACATGCGACAGCGTCGCTGGCTCGAACTTTTAAATGACTACGAATGTGCCATCTAGTACCATCCAGGCAAGGCTAATGTAGTAGCCGACGCTCTCAGTAGAAAAGAACCCGAGAAGCCTCGACGAGTTCAGTCCTTACAACTTACGATACACTCTAACCTACCCAAACAAATTCGCAACGCTCAGTTGGAGGCAGTCAAACCCGAAAATCTTGAAGCTGAGAAATTACGCAAGATGGAACGTGATTGGGAAACCAAACTGGATGGAACTCGTTACTTTCTTAGTCGGATATGGGTGCCCCTCTACGGAAACTTGAGGGAATTATAATGGACGAAGCTCACAAATCAAGGTACTCTGTTCATCCAGGATCAGATAAGATGTACCAACATCTCAAAACAACTTACTGGTGGCCAAACATGAAGGCTGAAATAGCCACCTACGTAAGAATGTGCCTAACATGTGCCAAGGTCAAGGTAGAATAACAAAATCCCTCAAGGCTACTGCAACAGCCTGAGATTCCCATTTGGAAATGGGAACAAATCGCCATGGACTTTATTACAGGTCTACTAAGACACCCAGTGGAAAAGATACAATTTGGGTGATTATAGACCGACTAACCAAATCAGCTCACTTCTTAGCAATCAAGGAAACCGACAAGTTTGATACCCTTGTATCGTTGTACATGAAGGAAATAGTAGCCCGGCACGGAGTGCCAATATCCATCATATCCGACTATGATTCACGTTTTACTTCTCATCTGTGGCAATCAGCACAGAAATCCTTGGGATCACGCGTCGATTTGAGCACAGCATACCATCCTCAGACTGATGGTCAAAGTGAACATACCATCCAAACTCTCGAAGACATGCTTAGAGCATGTGTAATCGACTTCGGCAAAGGATGGGAGAAACATCTACCTTTGGTAGAGTTTTCCTATAACAATAGCTATCACACGAGTATCCAAGCAGCACCATTCGAGGCGCTGTATGGACGAAAGTGTCGCTCGTCCGTTTGTTGGGCGGAAGTTTGTGATAGTCAAATCACTGGTCCAGAGTTGGTTCTGGAAGCAACTGAAAAGATAGTGCAAATTCGAAACCGTATGGCGGCAACTCGGGATCACCAAAAGAGCTATGCCGATCAGCGACGCAAACCGTTAGCCTTTCAAGTAGGCGATCGGGTCCTACTGAAGGTATCACCTAGGAAGGGCGTGATTCGTTTTGGCAGAAGAGGTAAACTAAACCCGCGATATGTTGGTCTGTTTGAAATCACAAAGAAAATCGGTCAGGTAGCTTATGAGTTGAACCTTCCTGATGAGCTCAGTAGAGTTCACAACGTTTTCATGTCTCAAATCTGAAGAAATGTCTGTCAAATGAAGCATTAGCCGTTCCACTGGATGAGATCCATATGGACGAACAACTGCGGTTCATTGAAGAACCAATCGAAATTATGGACCGAGAGGTCAAAACACGGAGACATAGTAAAATACCAATTGTCAAGGTTCGTTGGAACTCTAAGCGTGGACCGGAGTACACTTGGGAAAGAGAGGATCAAATGGAAGACAAATATCCTCACCTTTTTGCAACAGAATCACGAGAACCAAGTAACGCGAACTGAATTTTGGGGCGAAATTCTTGTAACAGGGGGAATGTGACAATTCGGAAATCTTTCTTACTACAACAACTTTCAAACCCTTTCTCAACCTTCAAGCTTTTGCTCACTCAATTTTCGGGACGAAAATTTCTTCAACTTGGGGATAATATGACATCCCGGAAAATCAGGTATCGTTCTGATTCAATTCCCTGTATTTATTCGACTCCATCTTATTATTCTTCATTTTAATTATATATAAGAATAATTAAATAGCGTCGCGAATAATTAACGTATTATATGTGTTTTTTTAAGAACCCGAACCTGAAATCGAGCCCCGTTCCTTGCGCAAACCAAGCCCAACCCGCCACCACTTACCCCTTGCGGCCCACCCATTGCGGCCCAGTTAAAACCCAAACCACCGCCCTTATGCGACCCCCTTATGATACGTACATGCATGATCGTTCAAAAAAAAACATTCACAAAACCCTAGCCCTTGGTGTGTGTGCGACAGCAGTGGAGACACCCCCCTCGCGATCTCTCTCCCTCTCGCTACTCTCCTCTCTCGCTATCCTCTAGTTCATCTTTGCAAGGTGAGTTGTTTTAGTAGTTGTTTCGGGTGAAAACCTTTGTATACGTGGCTGCGTTTTTGATGTTTCATGAAAATATTGTTCGTTATAATGTTTCACTTGATTTCTAGAATGATATGCATGTATACATTAGAGTGGCTGCGTTCGTGATGATGTTAGGGTGTTATTTGCTTAGGGTTTGTGTGAATCTTTATGTACTAGATGATAATTGATATGTTAACCTGCTGTAAATCGATAAAACTAAGTGTTATGGTCGTTTAAACTTGTTCTAGTACGATAAAACTAAAAACAGAAAGCTGATTAACATTTACAGCCAACTTCGATTGGCTGTAAACCGACCGTTATTTATCGAAAAGTGGATTTTCTGAATCCTAAAACATGTATTTTTGAAAAACGCTTCAAATGGCACCGGATTCATATTTTTTCTGAGGTCGTTTGCTATTTTTTAATGATTATTTAGTGCAGCAGCTGAAGCTGCATAATTTCTGCAGAATTTGCAGGTTGTTTATTGAGTGGTATCTCATTGTCTGTATGGGGTTAGGTCACGAATTTCGTACAGTAACTGGAGGCGGGAGTTTCTAAAAAAATCCCACTGGAATTTTGTTAAGTGGATAAACGATAATTTTTAAATGATTTTTCTCGTTGACTGCAGTCAGAAAGCGACTAATCTGACTGCAGCCTAGTATATAAATTTTTATAAATAATTGGTAAAGATTTAGGACTTCAAAAGTTTACACTTAATTTTATAGACTAATTGACACCTTCTGTAAAAAGATTAGAATTTTTGGAATAGGGGAACTATTTTATAAAAATTCCTGAAAACAGCCCAGTTTGAGTGTACAAGGTGAAACATGATAATTTGCGTTTATGTGTATCTAAGTGTTGCATGTGCTACCTGAGAATGAACGAGCCTGTTATTACCAAGTTAGACATTATTTGAAAGTGTCGTATGCTATATATATAAATCGTCAACGTAATTACCTGAAATGCGTTAGGTTAATTGCATTAATTTATGTGTATTTCTTGAACACGCTAATAAATTAAGTGGTAATCATAATAGGACGTGATTGAACCACTTTGACTCTATTTTCGTAAAAGTCTAACCGAGCAATTTAAGGTGAGTTCACGGCCCCTATTTCCATAAACATTTACAACATACAGGGGGAGAAAAGATGTACACGTTACAGTGATATATGGGTTGATTATATTACGGTATAGTAACGTCCTTCTATTTAAAACATATACACGTTACAGTGGTGTATGAGTGGCATACATCACGGCACAGTACCGTATCTTTATATAGAGTTATGTTATAGGTTATGGTCACAAGGAAGCATATATCACATACTAGTCCCCTTAACACTTACGATGCCATTAGTATTGAATTATAGCGATGAAGTTTTTAGTAGTACTACTGGGCCCGACAAGCCCCAGTCGAACTGGTCGCGCAAGTTAGACCGAACGTTGATGGTCACGAGTGCAGAATTTGCCTAACTTTTTAGCCATGGTTGGTGATAGAACTGGCACAACAGGGGCAACAACGTTAGCTTCGGATTGAACACTTTGTTGACGTGACCTAGGCTAGCTACCTAAACATATAACATGAACCGCTAAACTACTTAACATTAATCTTGTTCGGGTTGGATCAGGGAAACTTATGAGACCCTGGTTCGGGGTTGAACCAGTGAGGAAAAAAACTTATGATTAAAATTGTGAACTAAAACCTGTGAACTCACTCTTCATTAATTGTTGACACTTGTTCTTCTTTGCATGTTTTCTCAGGTTGTTAAGGTATCATTTCCGCATAGGAGCACGGCACGAGCATGAAAAACTATTTCTTTTAAACGCTTTGCATTTGACTTTTAGGTATTTTGGTTTGGGCGTTTGTTTTGGCGCACACTTTATTTACATTTACTTACGCTTCCTCATTTATTAAACTGCATGGTTGGATTTGTTTAAACATATACTTTTGCGTATAGAGTCATTCTATATGACTAGTGTCTTGGTTCCTGGTTTGTCACGCGCCTTGCGGTAAAACCCTGCAAGTGGATTTTTGAGGGTGTGACAGATTGGTATCAGAGCCACTGGTTATAGAGAATTAGGTTTGCATATCACACTACTATAGCCACAAGCTTGACACTAGTATGTAACTAATGCGAATGCTTAAATTTCATGCTTTATATTATTTATTGTGTTTGGTATGTTCTATGTCTTATTCTTTCTCTTTGACAGGCATGTCTAACTCGCACGACTCATCTGGCCCTAGTGAGGAACAAGGCGATGCCCCGCCTTCACCTATCTCTCCCATCTTCACGGGAAGACTCAGGGCCGCTCGCACTCCTCGTCTCACGCAATTTGAGCCCTTCATCGTCAGATCCAGTTCGGGGAATGGCGACTGGAGCTGGTATCCATATCACATTCAGAACTACATAGTGGATGAGAACGTTCCACCTTTGGTTTTGGAGGATTCCTATGATGTTGACATGGAGGTCTATGGTACCTTGCCCCCTCTCGGCTATCCTATAGAGGAGGATTTTGTTGGATTCGTGGCCGCCACGGAGCGCGAGTTTAAGTACATGCGCGACGCGGATGGGGCTATAACAGACATCATCGCAAGCAATAGCTCATTGAAACAGGAATTGGAACAGGTGAAACAGGAGCTCGCACAGGTCAGGGCAACCCAGCAAACTGAAACCGCTAAAACAAGTAACCTTAGAGAGATTAGCGGAGTGATTGCCGGACAGGTCGTGGACCTCACAGAGAGGATGGGTTTAGCTGAAGACAGGATCATTGAGATTGGGTTGGCAAAAGAGCCGGAGGAAGAAGCACTAGAGGAGATCCCTGAGGAGCCTAAGGAGGCAGCAGCAAATGAAGATGAGGATATGGGGGATGGAGACGTTGATGATTAGATTTATTTCTCGTTTATCATGACGTTTCTTTATTTCCTTGTTTGAACTTAGTAGTTATTTTGAATTTCCGTTGACATTTGGATTTATGTATAATATTTGGTTTAATACATTGTGGTGAATTGCAATATATTTTGATCAATGTTTGGTTTGAATGATATATGTGATAGGTTGTACCAATTCTTATTACATTATTCTTAGAATTCTATGATGAAATATGTGATATATTTTCTCATGTATTCGTATATATGTGGTCGAAAACAGAATGTCTGCTCGCGGTGGTGGAGCTCGCGGTGGTGGCGCTCGTGGTGGTGGCCGCGGCAACATCACAATGACACATGCAGAATTGGTTGCGCTCATCCAGGAGCATGTTATTGCGGCGTTGGCAGCCCAAAATCCGAATCCAAACAATAATCAGAATCTGGAGGTAACCCTCATTCGATTCTACATTCATTTCACTCCACGTATGCTAGCGTATTCAACCGTCCTTTAAATCACCTTCTTCTAAATCTCTTACTTCCAAACTTGTGCATGTAGGTATGGGCCCTAACCCGCACAAGTTGTTCATCGATGCTAAGCCTACCAAATTCACTGGAGAGGAAGGACCAATCGGGCTAATCAGATGGCTCAAAAAATCAGAATCTGTCTTTGCAATGTGTAACTGCTTACCTGAGAATCAGGTCAAATTCGCAGCTTCGACTCTAGAAGATGCGGCTCTCACCTGGTGGAATGCGCAGGTCCAGGTTCTTGGACTCGACGTGGCCAACACAATGGGTTGGGACGAGTTCAACAATCTTATCAAGGAACAATACTGCCCCCGGGATCGTATCCACCAATTAGAGCAAGACCTTTGGGTAGTGAAGATGGAAGGGTCGGAAATTGAAGCCTACACCATGAAGCACTATGACCTGGTCTCTCTATGTCCCGATATGGCTAGGACAGTGTACAAACAGATAGAGCTTTACATCAAGGGATTGGCTCCGGAGATTAAAGGCATGGTTGAGTCAAGCAACCCCGTTACAATTCAGCAGGCCGTGCGACTGACGCACAAACTGACAGACACTGCAGTAGAAGAGGGTAAACTGCCGAAGAGGGGTGGAGCTGGGAACGCCTCAGAAAACAAACGCAAGTGGGAGGATGGATCCTCAAACAAGCATCAACTAGGCAAGCGCAGCAGGGTTCTTAGAAGCGTTTCAACAAACAGTAACTGCAACTTCAACAACAACAACCAGCAGTCTAGTAACAACACCAACAGTCAGGTTCAGAGTGGGTATGCTGGAAAGAAACGTCTGTGCAACAAATGTAACCGTCATCATTTCAGGCAGTGCGGTGGTTATCAGCGATGTGGTAGGGGAGGCCACACCGCTAAGGACTGTAGGGTAAACCTTAACTCGAAGCAAAATACTAACCAGACTCGGAGCAAGCGATGCAATATCAGAGGGTTGTTAATGTCTGCTATGCACACGAGGTCAACTCTAGTAGGATGTGGGAATCAACTGGAGAGAACATGAACACACAAAGTTTTTGAAGGAAGAAGCACGAATTGAACGTATACACGAAATGGGTAGGGAGGCGAGACTTAGAAGGTTTCAATTCATGACAAAAGTCCAGCTATAGATCAGACGACAATTCCAGAGCAAGAACGTCGCAAAAAGCCAATCAAGAACTTATTTGGGCGTGTTAGGCAAAAGTAGAGCTTCGAAGACTGATCAAGACGAAGACAATATCCAAGGGGGAGTCTGTTAGTGCATTATGTCTATGTCTTAGTCTTGGATCGAGTCTGTTTGTTTTGGGCTAGAATATGTCAAATTAGAGGGTTATATATGTAATTAGTGGACAAGTTCGCTTGAAAGTATGTTGAAAGATCAAGTTCGGCTGAACTTGATCAAGTCAAGTTCGCCCGAACTTGATCATCCTTTAGCGAACTTGTAACACTATATATAGGTGCCTTGGTGATTTCATTTGTAACTTCTGCAATTTTGGCACATAGACGGTGAAGCTCTGCCGAATCAGGAGCTGAATGTATTTAACATTACTGATCAATAAAACAATGTTTAACCAGTAAATCTTGTCTATTTGGTAATCATGTCATATTGTTTCCGCCATTATGGACATTTAGATACAATTTAGGTTCCGTGCTTACGTGGAGACGATCTAACATCTAAGAATGACAACCATAATGTGCATGCGGTCGAAGAGGAGGAAGATGATGAGGATTATCCTCCAATTTCTGAATATTGTTTTTATGCTAACAATGCTGAACTAATCCTTGATATGTAGAATTTAGGTGACAAGGCTAGATGGCCAAGGAAAACTGACAAGCCCGGAGCTACTAAGGATAAATCTAAGTGGTGTGTTTATCATGAGGATTTCGGTCATCTCACTGACGAGTGTATAGCATTGAGGAAAGAAATAGGCTATCTTTTGAGCAAGGGATACCTGAAGGAGTTGCTCGGAAGGTGTAGGACCGATCCTCAATGAAATAGGAGCCTAGATTTGATCTCTATTGTCCATAATAGCGGAAATATTATGAAAAGTTTACCAAATAACAAGAATTAGTCAATTAAACATCAATTTTACTGATATAACTCGAGTCTTCAGATTGACAGAGCTTCGCCTCAGAAATGCCAAAATTACAAATGAGAGAGGCATGTTAGCTAATTATAGAGTTCTAAGTTCACTGGAGGAGGTATAAAGTTCGGCCGAACTTGACTTCACAACATGATTCTCAAGCGAACTTGACTCTTTTACATATAAATACATCATTTTGCAAGCCTATTCAACTCTAATCTATACAGACTCGATATAAGACTAAGACATAAATTCTGCACCAACAGACTCCCCCTTAGATATCGTCTTCGTCTTGTATCAGTCTTCAAAACTCTATCTTCAAAATAAACATTAACGAACACGACCGAAGAAGTTTTTGAATGGCTTCTTTCGTCGTTCTTGCTTCGGATCTGGCGTCTGATCTGTAGGAGGCCTTTGTTCATGTACTGAAAACTTCTAAGCCTTGCGCCCTACCTTTCTCGTGTATAGCTTCTAGATGCTTTTCTTCCTTTAGAAATTCAACCCGTTCTAGCTCTCTCCAGCTCGTATTCCTCATCTTACCAGAATTAACTTCCCGAGCATAGCATACATTAACGACCTTTTGATATTGCAAGGCTTGTTCCTTTTCACGTTCTTCGAATACTATCTTGCTGTAGAACAAGCACTTGATGTCTTATCTCGAGCAATTCACTAGCCACATCGGGTCTAGTATCCTTATCGTTCTCCACAACCCCCTCATGCCTTGAAACCCCAATATCTCAACTCTTTCCTTTGTGATATCCAGATGTTCTTCAAATCGTAACACAATAACAACTTCACATGTGGTTGGATCTATCTGCCACCACTTGAACACTGGATAGAAATTTTGCTCAATCGGCATCAACGGCATGTTTCTCATCGCTCTTGGTCGTTTCATAATCAACGTTATATCTTTTTCCCCTGTCTTCTTATTTGTTTTGATGCGACGTCTTCGAATAAACGGCTTCCAATACTTAAACCCCTTTGTCGTTCCAAACTTGATCATTTTCCATAATAACTGATCAATAAATTTCATATGATATGTGACATTCACTGTTTGAAGAAGCTCTTCCACATCCCAGTATGGTAATGTCTTGAAATCAGCCAGATACTTGAAGTATTGCACTCCAAATTCCCTTTGATTGCATACACATTAAGCTCCTTGAACCATCCCCAACTGAGAATATCCCCCAATGACACATCTTTATCTCAGGTAAAGAATGCTAGAGGACGTCGAAACTTACGTTCGCGTGACATCTCTTTAAACCAAGATTTTTTAGCTTGAGCTATTTCCTCCTTCGTCATTGGTTTCGGAACTTTACCTTCACGTATCGATTCTTCGATTCTCTCTTTCAACATATCTTCATTTAATTGCTTGTACATCCCCCTCAAAAGTAGGAAAACTATCAGTATTAAGACCGACGTACTTAGCAGTTTGTTCTGTTTCATCATCCGAAGACCAATCCTCTACTATCATTCTGTTATATTCATCAGCTTCAAACCTTCGAATGTACCATTTGGCTCAAACATGTTAACATTCATCACTTGTTCTTCAAAATCAAAGTCAAGTGATTCAGCATCAACTTCGATCAATTTGCCAAATCCTCCTTAGTGTAATTGTGCGCATACTCGCCTTCCTCTACATTGTGTTCCAACATCAAAATCAAAGGCTTTGACGGAACAACAGCAACAGGCTTTGCAAACCTATCAACATCAATCATATCGACATCATCAGTTGGCCCTTTCTGCCCTGACTCCCCCTCAATCTGATCATCCGTCTTATTTGATTCATCATCAATCAAAGAAGAAAAATCAAATTCATCAGAGACTTTTGCTTCACTGATTTTCATACCAATTCCTCCCTGATCATTATCATCATCATCATCATCAGCATTATTCTAATCTTCATAATCAGAATCATCTTTCTTGTCATCATCATCATCTTTATCCTCATCTTCTGCTTCTTCATCGTCCTTTTCTTCAGAAATATTTACAGGATCAGAAGGCTTGACAGATTCGTCAACATCCTTAATAACATCGGACTCAGAAGCTTTCTACATTCTCATCAATAGACTTATCAGCAGCTTCAGAAGACATAGGAACATCTCCTTCAACACCTTTACCTTTACCACTAGCTGCAAGCTCTTTTTCAGCGTTTTCTTTTGCCTCTTGCCTATCCAGACGATCGTATTCGGCAATGAAATCAATACCCAAAGTATTAGATAATACTTTCTGCATCCTTGTAAATCTACGATCATTTAGGGCTTAAATCCTTTTCAACTCAACAATCTCTGTTTGCAGCTTTTCATTTGCGTCTAGCAAACTTTCAATTAGAGCTTTGAAGAATTCTCTTTCATTCTCTAACACCTTGACTTTATCATCCAACATTTCTTTTTCAACTGTGCTTTGATTCATTTCTTTATCAGTTCAACTTTCTCAACTTCATTCTGTTGAACTTTCTCTTCTAAATTTTTCACACGCTATTCGAGAAGATCAACATTAGTATCCGGAAAGAAATCATTCAGATCTTGAAGACTTATTGGCTCATTATGCATATCTCTAAACAATTTGATCTTGGAGTTTTTGGTGTTGACTTTGGAGTAGCAGCCTTTGGTGTTGTTTTTGGTGTAGAGCCTTCAGGTTGAGCTGCTTTTGGATCAGGTGATTGAATCACTGGAACTTCAAGTAAAATAGACTCAGGAAGTTCTTGTGGACTCCTGGACGTTCAGCTTCAGATGTAATAGCAACAGGAGGTTCTTGTGTAACTCCTATCTCCTGTGCGTCAGATGATTCTTGTGTAACTTCTGCGCTTTTCAGCTTTCCCTTATATCGACGACTAGTAGGTTTCTGAGATTTCTTTCTTTCTTCCTGCCTTTAGATTTCTTTGCTTTCTTCCTGCCTTTACTTTGAGGAGACCCTGTAGTCTTTGTCGATGAAACTGTAGCAGACTTCACACGCTTAGCTTTTTTTTCTTGGGTCTTTCCTCGTCAGACTCTTTTTCTTGATTTGGATTGAAATCAACATCAGTTTCTTTGGCTTTTTCTGCCTCAGTCTCTGCTATTGTTTTCTTTGTAATTCTTTCGAGAGAATCATCAGAATCATCGTCATTCTCTGAAGTAGCTGAAATAACATCATCTTCCTGAGTCGTTTTAACAGTTATAGACTCTCAATAACTACCGCAGCACTCGAACCATCTTCGGTTTGAACATTAACAGGTTCATCTTCATCTAAAAGCATAGTATCAACTTTCTTTGCTGCTTGTTTCTTTTTAGGCTTTTCGACTTCAACTTTAAGAAACCAATTCACTGCGAGCTTTAGGCTTGAAAGCTTTAAACCACTCTTTCTCCATCACCACTTCCGTCTTTCCTCCATTTGTTATCAGATGGCGCAATATAATTTTCATCTTTCAATCGCCCCAAATACTGGCTTTCCTACCGGTGCTAAATCTTGCTTTTGAAACTTTATCAACTTCTTGACAGTAGTATCATCAAGGTGACTGAGATATAAGACGTCATTCAGATCACGTGCAATGTTTGTGAACTTCTCATCGATTAGCATCTGCATGAATCTTGGATATAAACATAACCTCGAATCATCCATAGACTTCGTCATATGTGTAAACACAAGCTTTGAATAATTGAACAGCTTCTTCAAAATCAACGTCTTTGTAATACAGGCCATTTAGTCTTGCACATCGTCTAGGCCTGCTTTAGCGGTGACTGAAAGTGTGTATGATAGCATGCATGAGGAGCTTGTAGGGGTTAGAAACTTCCCCTTTCTTCAGAGTCGGCTTATTCACACTGCCCTTATAACCCATCCTGTAAAATACAACTTCGCACCATCTTTTCGTCTAAGAAAATAGGATCGTCTTTATCATCATTAAACTGCAAGATCCTTCGAATATCATCCTCTGTGACAGTGATCTATTTGACATCATTTCCGACTTGTACAGATGAATTAATGTCTTCTTATCTTCGCTAAGACTCACGTTCATCCAAAAATGATAAGTGTGCGAACGATAAGATACAGTGCACTCCGTGATAGCTCGATGAATAGGACACTCCTTTAAGAACTTTAGGATGCTTTCGTACTCCTCAGTGATGACAAATCTTTTTATCAAGCGTGATGCATGTATTATGGAACTAGAGAAATCCATAGAAATCAACCGCACTGGTACTTGAGCCTGAAACACGATGCAAAAACAATTAGCACATATTAATGAGAAAAAGTTATAAAAATTTTTCAACATCCAAACATAAGTTCGGGTGAACCTATACTCATCACAATTATTCAGATATCTAACCATAAGTTCAGGCGAACTTCCATTTCATTCATCAGTCAAATTTAAACTTAAGTTTGGTCGAACATGTTTTGATCAGTTTTTATACAACTTATATATGCAAGTTGGTCGAACTTGATAACAAGTTCGATCGAACTAGTTATCTTTTTCACCAAACATACTACAACATTTAACAATAATTCTGATCAAATTAGAAACAAATCCATGGTCGATTAATGTTGTTAAACATGATTTTCAGTTCAATTTATCCATTAGACCCTTAGATCTATCAGGTTTTATCAATTCATATCTAGTTTTATCAATTTATATCCACTTAATGGTTCATTCAATAGATTCTCACCTCATCCATTGATAGTGGTGTGCAAATCACCAAGATCGACTCAAATTTTGGCAGTATAACGGCCCTAATTTGTCAATTTCACAAAATTGCTCAAAGTGTTCTAAGTTCGCTCAGAGGATTCTCTGGTGCAAGTAATGAGTTCGGCCGAACTTGCAAGCCCAATGTTATAAGGCCCATCCAAGTCCGGGCGAACTTATTATTTCTCAAACAACCATCAACGCATGCTCGGTCGAACTTGCTTGAATGATAAACTTTTATTAGTTTAGCAAGTTCGGCCAAACTTGCCAAACCCAAATTTTCAAACTTTTCAACATTTTGCAATTTAGTCCCTGAACTTTCCAACTTTTTATCAGTTTAAAAATCCACTCGGTTGACCAAGTCCAAGTTAATGACCTTGGTTAGCCGATTTGTCTGCCGAGTCCAAGTTAATGAGCCCGGTTTGACCTGTTACGAACAACCTGTTGATCTTTTAAAAATCAAAGTTTCAAATTAATGAACTTTTCATCGTTTTGACTTTTGAGATTTTACAGATTCAACGAGATTCCCACCAGTTTAGCACCTTACCAGACTTCGAAGATCCGTTCTCCAACATTGGTTTGCTGAAAACAATGTAGAAACAAAATCTTTTTGTTTTTTGTAAGTTTATGCTAAAACACACTGAAAATCTTTTTGGTCTTTATCTGTAAAGCTGATAAACTATGTACGAACAATGTAAACTATGTACAAACAAATTTATAGACATGTTTTTGTGAATTTGTGTCTAAGGATCATATCAGTTAATTGAGACATATCACCAGTACCATTGACCTTTAGATGAATTTAAGTTTTAAACTCGTTTACTAAGATTGTCGATATATTTGTCCATTTAAACTTTAACACATTTGTCAACTGTTTCAAGATATGTTAAGATATGATTTATGAAACTTGACTTATCTACGGTTCCCACTTCTTGAATACACTCCTGTATCAAGATTTCTTAGATTTCATCTTACTATTGAATATAGCGTAATTGATATCTGTATCTGGGTTAATGCGAGACCTTGAGAGCTCAGGTTAGTACTACCGTACAGACAAAGAGATGAAGGCTCGTCTTTAAGGTGTGTTCCATTTAAGGAATCTTTTCAGAACTGCAAATGATTAGATCTTTCGATACTTTTCAAGATTGCATGCAGTTTAGGGGTTTAATAGCAAAAGTATTATAGAAGTCCTAGGCTATTCCTTCCGCAAGATCAGAAGAACTTGTATAATATCCCAGATATCAACTATCTATAAAGACCTCATATCTCAGAATCAGGCAATCTCTCAAACGAAATTTCGGAGTACTAAGTCCATATATCCAATATATGTTAATCCACAAGATTAAGCAGTTGTAAAATTTAGTTTATATCTTGAAAGCAGTTTACTGAACGTGTAAAGCCTATCGACACATCCATCGTAAGACTTGTTTATCACTTTTAAACTTAACATTTCTTTAGCATACTGTGATAGTCTACTGATGTACTATCATTTCCTTTTGTGACACTGAATTCTTTTTGTCTCTTTTTTTTCAATGTTTTTGTACTTTTCGCATTTTTCATATGTTTTTATATTTTTAGAATTTTCAAATGTTTTTGTATTTTCTCTAACATTTCTCCCACTTAAGTCAAAAACATATTTTTGTATTTTATTTTTTTATAAAATTCTAAACTAGAAAGATATAGACAAACCAATGTGGATCACGTGAACTCGTCGTCTGATCCGTATTCAACCTCATCGTCCGCACCTGTCAGCAAATTTTTAATACCATTAATTCTCAACAAGTATTTAAACCGTGATAACGAAAATGGTTTGGTATAAAAATCAGCTATTTGTTCGTCGGTGTAGATTTTTTCTATCCGCACCAATTTTTTTCGTAACAGTCGCAAATGAAATGGTAACGAATTTCCATGTGTTTAGTGCGTGAGTAAAGAACCGGATTTTTGGTTATATCAATGGCTGCATTATTATCAACATACAACGGAGTGTTGAGAAATTGGAGACCATAGTCTCTCATCTGCTGTTGTATCCATAGAATCTGTGAACAACATCTGGAGGCCGAGATATACTCAGCTTCACAGGTAGAGAGAGCGACCGTAGTCTGTTTCTTACACTGCCAGGTTACCATTCTTGTTCCAAAGAACTGGCACCCCGCTGTAGTCGATTTTGTATTCAACTTATCTACACCAAAATCAGAATCAACATATCCTACAAGATCGAAGTTATCGTTTTTTGAGTACCACAAGCTGGTGCTAGGCATCCCTTTAAGTATCTGAAGAGTCGCTTCACGATCTGCATGTGTGAAATTCTCGGGCTAGACAGATATCTGGCGCATAGGCAGGTAGGATACATGATATCTGGGTGCGATGCCGTCAGATACATCAGCGATCCTATCATTGATTTGTAGAGCGTCTCGTCAACTTTGGTTCCAGTTTCGTCGATGCAAATCCCGTGATTAAGAGCAAGAGGAGTAGATAACGGCTTCGAGCTTTCCATATCAAACTTCTTCAAAATGTCGTGCACATACTTAGTCTGATGAATGAAAATACCGTCTGGAAGTTGATCTACTTGCAATCCGAGGAAGAATTTCATTTCGCCCATCGAAGACATTTCGAACTTCTTCTTCATGATGCCCTCAAACTCCTTGCAAAGACTATCATTCGTTGATCCAAAGATGATGTCGTCCACATAGATTTGAACGATAATTAGATGACTACCAACTTCTCTGGTGAAAAGAGTACTATCCACCGTTCCTCTAACAAAGCCGTTTCCCATGAGATGTTGCGATAACGTCTCGTACCAAGCTCTTGGGGCTTGGTGTAAACCGTAAAGAGCTTTATCAAGAAGATATGCTTTCTTTTTGTTGAGTGGATCGACAAACCCCGGTGATTGTCCGACGTACACCTTCTCGTGTAATTTTCCGTCAGAAAAGCTGATTTGACATCCAACTGATAGACTTTAAATCCTTTCCATGCTGCGAAAGCAAGAAATATTCGAATAGATTCTAAGCGAGCTACTGGTGCGTAGACTTCCGTGTAGTCTATCCCTTCCTGCTGGTGAAATCCCTTGACAACAAGCCGAGGTTTGTTTCTAACTATAACCCCTCCATCATCTCGCTTGCATTTAAAGACCCATTCAGTATCAATCGCTTTCTGATTTTCACGTAGGTCTACAAGCTTCCATACTCCTAACTTCTCGAACTGTAACAGTTCCTCTTGCATTGCTGGTACCCAGTTTTCATCGCCTAAAGCTTCAGAAGCACTCTTTGACTCTATCTTATGAAACATGAATAGTAGCAATACTCTTGAATTGGCACAACACGAGTATAGAAACAGCTCAAAGCCTTGTTTATTTGACTCTGTGTTCTCACACCAGCTTGTAATTCGCCTATTATAGAATTTGACGGATGATAAGAATACGATCTTGGCATCACTTCGCCTGGAACAACCATAGTATTCTCTTGATTTGTGATATTTTGATCTACCACCACTTCAACTTCAGGAGCACTACTCGGGCCTGCAGATTCATTCAATAAACCTGTAATCTGCTCTGCTTCTTCATCTGAAGAAGATTCTCCATCGGCATCGAATGTTGGAGCCTCGTCCGAGTTTGAACTATGTGCTTCAGAAAGGTTAGGAACCACTCTAGTATTGACTGGTTCTGTAGTCGGTGTCACTTGTTCTGTTTGAGTTTCTTGACCACTGCTATTACTTGAACTAGCACCAGAAGAAGATGATCCCAACGTGGGTTGATTAACCATTATTGGTCTGACAATTTGCTCTTGATTTGCTGATTGATGAAGATAATAAAGAGCTTCTATTTCTTCATCGGATGGCTCTTCAGGCAAATCAAATGATTTCCAAAGGTCTTGATAGTTGAATAACCATGCATCACCTTTTCTCTGAACCAGGATCCGTATAGTTGAAACAATCAACATGTTGAGCTTCAATAACCTTTCGCAACGAGGGAACATAAACTCTTCGTAATGGACTTGCATATCCGACAAAGAAACCTTCGAATGAATTAGCTCCAAATTTGCCATCTTGATCAATTACAGTACATGGCGCTCCAAGTGGCTCTAAGAACATCAAATTCGGTTTCCGTTGGTTGATCATTTCAAAACAGGTCTTCTTCATTGGTTTGACTGTTAAGACTCTGTTGAGTGTGTAACAAGCCGTTGCAACTGCTTCACTCCAAAAACTGACGGGAAGTTTAGAATCTGCAAGCATTGTTCTTGAAGTTTCTATAAATGTTCAGTTCTTCCGTTCAGCAACTCCATTTTGTTGCGGAGTGTAGGGAGCACTAAATTCATGCAAAATCCTTTTAGAGTTGTAGAATTCCCTCATTTTGGTGTTTTTGAACTCAGCACCATTGTCACTTCTAATGCGTGTCACCGGAAGATGGTACAGGTTCTCAAGTTTCTTGAAAAGAATCACTAAGTTTTCAAACGTCTCATCTTTTGATTCTTGGAAGAATACCCACGAGTATCGGGAATGATCGTCTGTGACTACCAAGCAGTAGAGATCTCCAGAAATGCTTTCGGACATTCACTGGACCAAAGAGATCCATATGAAGTCTTTCGAGCGGCAACTTTATCAAATTGAGAATCTTTCTCGGATAAGATTTCTTGATCTGCTTTCCGTTTTTACACTCGAGGGAATTATCTGACATATGATAACTTTTCAGATTCACACCTTCCACCAAATCATTATGCACCAAATGATTCATCTTTCTTAGGTGAATGTGGCCCATCTTTCGGTGCCATAAGATTGACTCCTTCTCAGTAGCTTTCGAGACAAAACATTGTGCCGTTTTTGAAGAAGTAGTAGCATTTCCCATGTCAACAACATACAAATCATTCTCTATCGGTGCACGCATGAGTATCCACTCGTATGGTATTTTGAAACCCAGTTTGAGTATCATGCATTCTTTATCATTGAAGTGGACAGTAAACTTCTTATCACAAATTTGAGAAATACTCAGAAGGTTGTTCTCAAGTTCCGCAATGTAGTTTACTTGACCAAATGAAACAACTCCATTTGAGAGCTTTCCCTCGGCGACAATCCTTCCACCTTGGTTTCCAGCAAATCCAACATATCCGCCGTTGATAGCTTTTATGTCGAATAAGAGCGCTTTCATTCCTGTCATATGTCTGGAAGCTCCACTATCCAGAATCCACTTGGAAAGTACGGATCTCTTGAGCCCCTGCACATTTTAACAATTAGTTAAACAACGCGACCCAAGCCTTCTTGGTCTTGGGTTGAATTAGATAACCATTATCGTAATCAAATTCACACTTGTCAGCATAATCAAATTCATATTCATCATCTGGATTTTCTACGATGTTTATGTTTGAAAACTTCACTTTCTTTTTATCTTTTGAACTGTTATCATTTGTAGATTTGACAGTTTCAGATTTGATTTCAGATTTTGATTCTTTCTTGTTATCAGTCTTAACAAGCTCAGACTTGATAACCTCGGATGTTGTTGACCTTTTCTTAGCAACCTAGGCTTGTGATTTGATGTTAGCCTTTTTGATGTAAAACTTTTTTTCATTACCCCTAGAAGTTTCACCTTTTTTGAAAGTTGAATTTGCAAACTTCTTTTCAAATTTAGGTTTAACTTCTTGTTTGTTTTCAAAAATTTGTTTCATTTCCTTTTTGTCACATTTCTTTTAAAAATTGTTACATGTTTTACAAACTCCAGTTGCTTTGGTTTCACAACATCTAAACTTTCTTTCCTTCAAAGATAGGCTTGCTTAGACTTCGGACACTTCCGTGCAATATGACCGACTTCGTTGTACTTGAAGCAAATCCGATTATCATGTGAGTGTCCACTAGTGGATCTTACACCACTTGTGGCTTTCGCCTTATGTCAAAGTTCTTTCTGTTTCTTAAACTCGTTGTTTGATTGCTTCCCAATCAAACTCTCCTCATGAACTGTGTTTGTCCCATAAACGAATTTCATGTTTTTATCTTTGTACTCATGAAATGGTGACATTTTCTTAACCGTTCTTATTCCTCATCTAGACCCAACCCAGCTCTCCTGTTTTTCGGATGATCACCACCCTTTCTCCGGTAATTATTATAATTTATTTTGGGTTTAGAATAGAATTTCTTTTCATTTTTCTCCAGGTCTTCTAATGAACTTCAACCAATTTGAATAGTTTATCCAATTGATCCTCTTTGACATTCCGAATCGGAAAACTGTCATCAAAGTATAATCTATCAGATTCCTTAACCTTGTACATGACAACGTTAGGATCATCAAATAGGTCATCTTCCGATGATTTATCGTCATCTTCGGAACTTGTGTCAGAACTATTCAAATTCGAGGTGGCGCTCTCAAAGCAGCCATCATCGGAATCGTTCAGAACATTTTCAACCACCTTTTTCACTACCGCATTGTCATCATCTGATTTAATAAAGACTACATCAATGTTCTCCGGCAACTCATGTTTCTTTTCAGATAACAACTCAATGTTGAGTGCCTTATCCATCCCATCAACAGTTTTGCGACAATACTTCTCGCATAGGGGAGGAGGAACATTACTGTATTCTTTACCAATTTTCTTTTTAGGTTTTTCTTCCGATGGAATTGTGGGAAGAATGTGGTCAACGACATATGCGTTAGTTGTGTAACTTCTTAAAAGTTGTTCAACATGTTCTGTTTTAATTTTCATGTCCTGGAGTTGTTGTTTGGTTTCAGCAATGGTGTTGATATAAATGTTTATTGCTTTTTGTTTATCCATTACTGTACCTTTCAACATCCTTATGGTATCATGTTGTTCAAAATCATTTCTATCGAGCCTGCCATAATCATCTCTCATTTTGTCATACGCTTCCTTCATTGTACGATAATCGTATTTGAAATGTTCGTTATGTACATTGAGTTCAGCGATGATTTGTGATTTTTTGGCACATTCAGCACATGGCTCAGTACATTTTGTGCAAGGTTTTAAAACCCTCCACAATTTGCACTTTGACAACTTCCTTTACCTCTTGACCTACCTTGGTTAGATTTTCCATTATAGCTTTATCGGCAAAGTCCTTGAGGTTTTCCGCAGTTACTTCTTGAACAACATCAGTAACTTCTTCATTGATTTCTCCTTGATCACTTGCTCTTGAGAACTTCCATCAAAATGGACCGCAAAACTATCACATGAGTTAGGAGATAATATGCCTTGGTTCTTCATGTGAATATACATTTCCATTCTTCCTGTTGTTGCAGATACTGTTCCAGTAGAGCATTCTCAATCGTTGCTGCTTCTTCAGCAGAAGTACCTTCAACGATCTCAGCCATTAATGCAACTCCGGTCTTCTTACCGATATAAGAATTCCAATCGAATCCATCATCCTCGTTCGAAGCAACCATTGCCTTCTCAGTGTTCTTACTGTTTGTTTCTCTTGGATTTCAACATGTGTTTTCTTTAGAAAAGGCTTGTACTGAAGTGACTTCTTGTAATATTCGTTGCCCCCTCCAAATGGACTTTGATTGCCCGTGGCTTCAGGATTTTTGCATTCTCTCTTGAAATGCCCTTTCTGTCGCATCTAAAACAAGTGACCTTCGATTTGTCGAACCCTAGCTTGTTGCTTGAATTTCCGATATCTCGGCCAGTGAGTGCAACAAACTTTGTAACCCTTCGAATAATAGAAGCTAGTGACCACTTAATGTCCATCAGTTCAAGCTCTTCTTCGTCCACCTGATCGTAGTCTTCGGCGGTCATCTCGGGATTGCCTATCTTCCCAGCTACAAGACTTTCATACGATTCTAGAACAGTGGCGAGAAGTGACATGTGTTGTTTTGCAACTTGCTCAGAAACAACATTGTTTAGACTGACAGCAATGCTACATTTGTACACATTCGGTTCAGAATTTGTTTGTTGGTTCTGATTTGCTTGACTCTGATAAGACGAATTTGAACTTGTGCTTGAAAACGAAGAGTTCTGTGGACTTTGATCATATTGTGGATATGATTGGTTCTGGTTCTGTGGAGAAGAATTCATGTTTGCATTGAATGTTGTCTGAATCTTTGGACTTGAGATGCTATCTTGCATTCTGTTCTTGTAACACAGACCAACATCTTGAACAATGTTAGCATTCTTCGACTTTGCGATCTTTAGTAGCTCCATTTCATGACCTTCTAGTTTGTCGATGAATGTAGACAGCTTAAAGAATTCCAAGTTGGACTTTCTTTCAGAACCATCAAATAAGTAGTCCACTCTCCGTCAGGTAACGCATCTGCAAGCTTATCGATGTACTCTGGTTCTGTCTTTTCGAGACCGTGTCTTCTCATTTGGACTTTTAGATGACAGAAGCGCTCAATCATCTGTTTCATTGTCTCGCCCTTCAACATGTTGAAAATATCGAACTCCTTCATGATGAGAGCTTTCTTAATCTTGATCATCTCTGCGCTTCCTTGGTATTTCTTTTGCAGTGATAGCCAGAGATCTCTCGCAGTTGTGTATTCCAGCAATAAGACCAAAATATCTTCTTTAACAGATTGTTGAATGAGGCTTATCATCTTTTTCTCAGCAATGTACTCATCTTTCTGTATTGTGGTGTACTTGTATTTCTCCAGAACTTGCTGATTTTCGTCCAACGGAACGGTATAACCTCTCTGAATCGACACCCAACCTTGGAAATGCATGGCCTGAATCCAATAGGTAAATTTTTCCTTCCATCATTCATACTCATCCATGCTCATTAACTTTAGTGGTTTAAGGACGTGCCCATCTCGTTGTCAAGATTGACTTGTTGAATCACGTTGGCATTGGATGTACCCACTCCAGACATAAATGCTCTCTGAATATCATCCATCCGAATATCGAAACACGTACGCTGAAAACACTTTAAAACTTTGAAAATTGTTAGATTTACTACAAGTTCGGTCGAACTTGTAGTTTGAAAACGAAGAATTTATGATTTAGTCACAAGTTCGGTCAAACTTATGACTTCTGTATTAAAAAAATAATCCTGAGACAACCTCGAGCGAACTTGTACTTGAATTTTATAAGAAACTTTCAAGTTCGGTCGAACTTGATATACTGATCAATGAAATTTCTTAAGTTCGAGCGAACTTAAGAAATATCAAATAGAATATTACAAGTTCGGTCAGACTTCACTGAAAATTTCTTCAAAAACTATCAAGTTCGAGCGAACTTGATAGAAATTCACTCAAAAAGTGACTTTCTAGCTCAAGTTCGGCCGAACTTGGGTTACAAGTTCGATCAAGATGTGTTTTGTAAATGGTTTTTGCAACAATTTGACACCAATTCGTTTGATTTTAGACACCAAACTCTCAGGGGTTTATCTGTGATGTATTTAACATGTCATATTCAAAATTAGACAAAATTTGCCCGTGAATTCTTCATTTTTGTGTAAAATTTAAGAAAAATAGAAGAATGGAGTAGAATTAGAAGTGTTCTTGTCTTGATATCAATCAAATCAGGCTATTCTAGCTCTGATACCACTTGGAGGACCGATCCTCAATGCATAGGAACCTAGATTTGATCTCTATTGTCCATAATAGAGGAAATATTATGACAAGTTTACCAAATAACAAGAATTAGTCAATTAAACGTCAATTTTATTGTTATAACATCGAGTCTCCAAATTGACAGAGCTTCGCCTCAGAAATGCCAAACTTACAAATGAGAGAGGCATGCTAGCTATTTATAGAGTTCAAGTTCCTGAGAGGTATAATTCGCCCGAACTTGACATAGTCAATTCGGCGAATTTGACTCACAACATGATTCTCAAGCGAACTTGACTCTTTTACATATAAATACATCATTTTGCTAGCCTATTCAACTCTAATCTATACAGACTCGATATAAGACTAAGACATAGACATTCTGCACCAACAAAAGGAAAAAATCAAGGATCCAGGATCCTGAAAAAAATCATGAAAGGTCCGGAGGATCTGATGTTTGTGGAACCTCCTTTTCCGTAGCAAAGAGACATGCCAAGGAGACGAAGATGGAGAGTGGAAAAAGCCCAAATTCGAACATCAATGTTGGCTCAGCAAAAAGTGATCTCATTTGATGAGGATGACCGTGTAGACATACAGGATCCTCATCACGACGGTTCAGTTATTACATTGTTTATTTCTAACCATTTTGTTCGCAGGATCCTCATTGATGGAAGGAGCTCAGTGAACAAAATACAGTTGGATGTCCTCAAGGGAATGAACATTCCTGAATCCGAAATCCTTCCAAGATCATCTGTCCTTGTCGGATTCAGCGGAGAAACTAAGAATACATTGGGGGACATCAAACTTCCAATTTATATAGAGGGAGTGAATTCTATCCAAAAATTCTGTGTAATAGATTCCTTATCTTGCTGTAATGTTATCCTTGGCAGGCCATAGATACATGATATGAAGGCAGTTCCCTCAACATATCACCAGTGTGTCAAGCTACCAACTCCTTAGGGAGTAGTAAAGATAGAGAGCGATCAGCAAGAAGCAAAGAATTGTTACACTTCCTTAATGAAACTAGCTTCAAAGCCCAGGGAAGCATTGCAATTAAAGTATCCTCCAAGAGACGTCATGGAGGCTAGAGAACAGGACGTCAAGGATATTCTGTTAGATCACGAGGATCCTGAATCCAAAGTTTATATAGGATCCGGAATCCTGGATAATATTGAACAGATTTAATATCCTTCCTGAAGAGAAGGAAATCTTCCTTTGCTTGGAAACATGAAGACATGACAGGTATATCTAAGAATGTTATTACTCATAAACTTGGTATTGACAAATCTTTTAGGCCAATACACCAAAAAAGGAGAAAGTTTGCTCCTGAAAGAAATGCCATCATCCAAAAGGAGGTAGATAAATTACTAAAGGTAGGTATGATTAGAAAGGTCAAGTATCCAAGATGGTTAGCCAATGTGGATGTTGTTCAAAAGAAAAATGGAAAGTGGAGGGTATGCGTTGACTTTACTGATTTAAACAAGGCATGTCCCAAGGATCCTTTCCCGTTACCCCACATTGACTCCATGGTGGATGCTACGGTGGGTCACGAGTTGTTAACTTTTATGGGTGCTTCGTCTGGATTTCAGCAAATTCAGATGAACCATTTGATCAAGAGGACACAGTGTTCAGGATACCCACCGACATATGTTGTTATATTGCTATACCCTTCGGTTTAAGAAATGCAGGTGCTACATACCAAAGTTTAGTGAATATGATGTTCAAGGAGCAGCTTGGACACACAATGGAAGTCTACATAGAGACATGGTCGTGAAATCTAAAAGAGCCGAGGATCACATGAAGGATCTTGAAGTAGCATTCAATATCCTTGACCAATACAACATGAAGTTGAACCCGTTTAAGTGTCATTTCGGAGTCAAGGCTTGAAAATTTTTAGGATATATGGTGACCAAAAGAGGAATCGAAGCAAGTCCAGAGCAGATAAAAGCTATAATCAACATCAAATCTCCTGCCAATGCTAAGGATGTACAAAGATTGACAGGAAGAATTGCTACCTTGAACAACTTCATTTCAAAATCCTCAGAAAGATGCAAGGATTTCTATGATATTGTGAGGAAGAATAAGAAATTTAAATGGATGAGAAGCATGAAGCTGCTCTACAAGCCCTTAAGGATTACTTATCCTCTGCTCCAGCTCTAATGAAACCAGAAAATGGAGAACCATTGTCCTTATACCTAGTGTTTCAGGTAAAGCAGTAAGTGCGGTCCTTGTTAAGGATCATGAAGGCCAACACCATCCGGTATACTATGTAAGTAAAAGTTTACTTGATGCTGAGGCCAGGTATTCTCACTTAGAGAAACTTATTCTTGCTTTAATCATGGCTTGCACTAAACTTAGACATTATTTTGAAACTCATACTATTATTGTTAAAACTAACTTTCCTATTAAGAATGTTCTCAGGAACCTGAAATGTCAGGAAGAATGGCAAAATGTGCAGTCAAGCTTAGTGCATATGACATTAAGTATGAACCCAGAACTGCCATCAAGTCCCAAGCTTTTAGCTGACTTTGTGGCTGATTTTAGTAGTGATCTACAAAGAGAAGCTGAGTTGGAAGTGCAACAACTTGAAGAGACCAAGGATCCTTGACACTCTTCACGGAGCCTCAAATGTCAAAGGAACTGGACTTGGCTTACTACTAAAATCGCCACAGGGGGACATTATACCCCAATCTACAGCAGGTGAATTCCAAACCACTAATAATGAGGCAGAGTACGAGGCCTTGATAGCAGGTTTGCAATTAGCTAAGCATATGAAGATCGGGTATCTTCAAGTGTTTATGGATTCTCTATTAATTACTAAGCACTATAATGGTTCTTATGCTGTTAAAGGTGAGAAACTAATCAAATATTTGGAGATAGTCATGAAATTGGCAGATTCTTTTGCTTTTTTCAACCTTACACAGGTACCTAGAGAAGAGAATGCAGAAGCAATGCCTTTGCCAATCTAGGATCCTCACTGAAGATGCCAGAGGATGAAACGATACCTATCATCCATGTCCTAACTCCAACAATTGAGGAAAATGAAACAATGGAGATAGTGGATGATACTGCAATTCTACCCAGTGATGATCCGGAGTCGAATTCAGGGTCCTGGATACTTCCAATAATGAAGTATATTCAGAATGGGGAAATTCCAATGGGCGAAAATCCTAAAGCCTTTAAGATCAAGTTATCCCAATTCACTATAATTAATAACATGTTATATAAGAGATTTCTTGCAGGACCCTATCTACGATGTATGGAGGAACCTGATATTCAAAATGTCTTAAAGGATTTTCATGAAGGAGACTGTGGAAACCACACTAGGGGCAGAGCATTATTTTCAAGGATCCTCAGAACAAGATATTATTGGCCTACAATGAAGAAGGATGTTGTGGAGTATGCAAGGAAGTGTGATGCTTGCCAAAGACACAGTAATATCCTTCATCAACTGGCAGAACCTTTGCATCCTATATCCTCCTCTTGGCCATTTATGAGGTGGGGAATGGATATAGTAGGCAAACTTCCCAAGGCACCAGGAGGAAAAGTGTTCATGCTAGCTATGACAGACTATTTCTCTAAATGGATAGAAGCAGAAGCCTTTGCCCAAGTCAGAGAAAAGGAAGTCATATTCTTTATTAAAAGAAATATTATAACTAGATTTGGAATTCCTTCTGAGATTGTTTGTGATAATGGATCCCAGTTTATTGGGAATCGTACTACTAACTTTTGTGACAGCTGGGGGATTAGGATGATAACATCAACACCAGTCCACCCACAAGCTAATGGCCAGGCAGAATCATCCAAGAAAATCATCATCAACAACTTGAAGAAGAAGCTTGGATCCAAAAAAGGCAAATGGCTGAGGAATTACCTTATGTTTATGGGCAGATAGGACAACTCCCAATTATGCTACGGGTCAGACTCCCTTCTCCTTAGTCTTTGGAGCTGAAGTAGTGATCCCTACAGAAATGGTAGTCCCTACAGCCAGAACAAGCATTCGTGATCCTGAGGCGAATGCTGACACTCTAGCTCAAGACTTGGATACCGTGGAGGAACTTGGAGACTTGGCAAGAATTAGGTTGGCTAGCTATCAACAAAGGATGGTTGGAGCTTACAACAAGAATGTCAGGGTTAGAAGATTTCAAGTAGGTGACTTGGTATTGAGGAAAGCATTCCAAAATACCACGAACCCTGCTAATGGCAAGTTAGCACCGAAATGGGAAGGGCACTATCTAATTGAAGCTGAGGCAGGAAAGGGCATATCGTTTGTTAACTATGGATGGTGATCTCCTGCCAAGTGCATGGAATGCTGTTCATTTAAAGAAATACTTTATGTAGCAAGGATCAAGGATTCTTATTGAATTTGGTATCCAATCCAGGATCCTTAAAGGATATATGACCCTTCTTTCGGTAACACTTTTCAATTTCTTTATTTCATACCATATTTATCATTTATTATAAGGAAGGGATGTTAGGTTCTTAACATCCTATTTTATCAAGTTTTAAGTTTTTGTAGAACTATTACAAAGGTTCAAGTTGTTGGCCAACTCTTCAAAGTTTTTGGTCTTGTCCCTAGCTAAGGTATCTATTACCTCCTACGGGTCTTTATCATCACACGAGTTGGGTTTCGACACCCTCGCCAGTTGTGCAAGTTATCCAAGTATAGTTCAAGGCAATGGGACCAGTACCCGCTTTAAGGGCTGACAATTTCATTGTTGTTGGCTATATGTAGGATCCTAAGTATAATGGAAGACGTACCATACATCCGTTCCTAAGGTTTCTAAAGTTTTCACATTAGCTAAGGTTTTGGCATTTTCATGGTCACTCACGATTGGTTAGTCGCCAGTATGGGCCATACACCAGTATCCTAAGGTTTCTAACGTTTTCACGTTAGCTCAAATTTAATATTTTTCATATTACCAATGATGAATGGGCTTGTCCCTAGTTTATTTGGGCTTTCCCCAGTTTATGGGCTTGTCCCCAGTTTATTTGGGCTTGTCCCCAGTTTAATAGGCTTGTCCCCAGTTTATTTGGTTGTCCCCAGTTATTTGGGCTTGCCCCAGTTTGTTGGGCTTGCCCCCAGTTACTAATGATTCTTTCATTTGATGTTTGGCTTAGTCCAAGTTATATACTGTTACAGGTTTACGAAGTTTAACAGCTAAGGATCCTGAATCCTAAAGTTCTATTGATTGTTATGCTTTGATTGACACAACTGTAAGTGTTAAGGATATAGAATCCTAACTTGGATTCACTGGTATGATCCTTCATTGCCTCTGTTTTATTTCTGGCTTATTTATGTTACCCTTCAACCTTTGACAACAGGATATGTGATCCTTGATCATATGATGTTATGTCTTTAAGATAGAACTTGTTTTGACACATACTTGGTATTCCTTTTAACCACTTATAAACTCCAAAGTTATATAATAGGGGATTGACCAATGAGTATAGATGCAACGATATTCAAAGCATAAAATAAGTAGGTGACACCAAAGATAGCCAAAAGATTAAAGTTTTATTTATTAAAACCCTTCTAAGGTTGTCAAAATTGTCTACCTAAGTTTCTACCAGCAAAACGTGGCCCGTCCACATGGGTTGGCAAAGGGTCTCCATACTAACGGTTCATAAAGTGCAGGAAATTAATGGCGGGAGCATCAAGGGCTTCATCCTCCACAAATAGAAGGACCCATCCACCCTTGCTACCCACTATTGTCCAAAGGATCAGTGATCCTTAACCCTAGAAACTATTGTTTAAGTACAAACCCAAATTTTTTACCATTAAAAAAAAACTATTAAACCATAAAAAGGGGCTTCGGCCATGTCTAGAAATTTCCATCATCGCCCATTGGTGCAGCCTACTCCTTCGCTGCTTCATCACCCTTACCTTCACCACCAGCTGCTTGCCTCTTCAGGATCCTTCTCACCACTAGGAGCGGCCTCAAGCATGGATGTCCCTTCTGGCTCATCATCATCACCTAGCTCCCTCAGCCTCTGGTTCTAAGCCTCTACCTCCCATCCAGCTTTATCGAAGGAAGGGTCCATTGCTTCCTGAGCTATTTGGATCCTGGCCTTCAAGATATCCTTCACAGCAGAGATCTTGGCCTCATCAGCAGCCTCCTACAGATCCTTAGTCGCCTGAACCGCATCCACTATGGCTTGCTTTTCCAAGAAATTGATCTCCCTCTCTAGCTACGCAATCTTCTTGTCTTTAGCAGTGCAGAAGGCTCGGAGGTCGGCGATGCTATTTTCTGCTTCAGCTAACTTTTTCTACTGCAGGGCTTGGATTTGCGCAACTTTCTGCATATGACAATGTGTTAAAATAAGGATCCTTCATCCTAATTTTTTTTACATAAACCAAGAGTCAGTGATCCTTACCTCAGTAACGCAGCCGTGGATATCTTGCTCAAGTAGGAGGGCGTCGCTTATTGGTGCAGGCTCCGATGGCTTCTTCCTCTTGATCCAGGCTTAGCACGAAGGGTCATCCCCTTAGCTTCCGGCTGGCTTTGGCCTATAGCCAGCTCCTTCTTGAAGGATCAAGGTGAGATGATCCCCTCGAGTTCCCCAAGGCCAAACTTGGAAGTAGACTTTGATGATGACTTGGCAGCGCTTGCAATATTAAGATACAAATAAGTGCAAGTTCTTGATAAATTTATTTTTAAATACATATAAACACATGCATGGATACTTACTTGACATGGTGTAGGAGGATGATGTAGCTTCTTCTATATCTTTAACCTTGGGAGAAAATGTCCTAACAGTTGAATCCAACGCCCTGAATGCAGCGATTCTTTCGGCTGTGGCAAGAGTCTCCGTCAAAGTATTGATGTTGGTCACTGAAAAAAGAAAAGTTAAGAATCAGTTATCCTAAAGCAAAAGCAAGAAATTTTCAACAGAGCGATATCATGGATCCCATATCCTACCATCTACGTTCCACTTTTGGGAAGATGATTCCCGTTGGGAATAGATTCTCTCCTGACGAAAAAGAACTGATTTCTCTAGTTGGAGTCATTCTTGGTGGTTTTGAGGAGGGGATGGGGTTGTTGTGGCTTGGCTTTAAACAGGAAACGGTGGGATCCATGGCTAACAAGGTTTGTTAGGATCTGAGTTTGAATTACTCGTAGTTTTTGTTTCAAAAATGGAAAATGATTGAGTTTTAAAAGAGATTTGCAGCGGAAATAGATGAAAAACTTTTACTACAAGAAATGGTCGTTTGTTTTCATCATCATCATGCTTTCAATTTGGTAACTTGCATGTGATTCACAAACTCCCTCTCAGCCTTTGCAATTAAAGTTTGGTAGTAAGAAAATGCAGAGAAGATGATATGCAAAAGTTGATCTTTTAATAGACAAGTTAAACTGTTACACAAGTTACCTATTTATACTAAACTATCTAACCATTGAGCATCTTTGATGACGTCAGGGTTGATAGTGACAAGAAACTAAATGTCACTAACTACAAAACACTGCTAATACTAACTATCAGTGCTTAGCACTGTTACATTGATTATCTAACTAATGACTAAGCTCTGATCTCTATCCTCGGATCCTTGTAACTCTGGCAGACCTTTGCAACTTTTGAAGTCAGATGATAGGAGAGCAGTCTTTAGGGAAAGCAGTGTATGTACCACAGAGGTTGTAACCTCTGATGGTTTAACCAAAGCTCGGATAGTGTTATTTGGCTCTGTATCATCTGTTCCTTTCATGGGGTTCAATCCCAACAATCTCTCCCTGGAACAGATGATGCCAAAAACACTTTATTCTTGGTCTTTATTCCTCAGGAAGAATTCTCTTATTTACCTTTGATTGAAGTTCAAAGTTAAGAGATTCTATGTCATCAGCATCCTTCTCCAGCTCTATACATAATATTTCTTAGAAGTCTTCTACTGTAAGCCCATAAGCAACTTCCATGGATAGTTTAGTGGCGTTACCATCAGACTTGAGCAGTGTCAATTCATGGGTGTCTTTGTCGACCTTCCACTTTAGAATTTTTGGGTCTGATGGTTTTTTTGAAGGAGCTTTTATTGCTGAGGATTGTGAAGGAGCTATTTGTGATAAATCTTTAGCCAGCTTGGCACTTGAATCATCTGTTGGATAATCAATCATGTTCTGTATACCTTCTTTGATAAATGTATCCTCAAACTCTTTGTTAGTCTTTAGAGACATCTCCCCTTGCCTTTTTTGTGTAACAGGGCAAGTGTGGAATGGGCAGATGTTGTGCTAGACTTTTTGGAGAGTTCGGCTTTGAGAATAGCATCTTCTTTTGAATAATCAGGTTTAGGAGGCATGGATGGATCCTTTTTCCTCCTTTCTTCCAACTTTTTGTAAGTGTCTATCACCCTGACCTCACCCCATCTCATCACTTGGTTCTTTGAACCATAATGATTCTGAATTAGTTCTTCTTCATTCTCTTCAACTTTAAGTCTTTTTCAGGCATATATTTCTTGTATAAATCCAGTTGGGAGGAGTTGGCTTTTTCAGAGGGTCTTTCAACATTTCTTGTATTCTGTTGATTTCATCTCTTAGCTCATCTTTGCTCCAATCCCTGAATTGTGCCCTTGTTGCCTTATACAACTTCTTCTCCATGATATACTCAATGAGTTCACTTTTGAGCAGCTTATCTTCCCTTTCTGACAACTGGTTGCTCAGATTCTTGACAAAGTTTTGTAGAATGTTGGCTTTACTTAGTTGAAAGGACATGGCAATCTGTATTTCTCTATCACCTTTACCAACAGTTTCTCTTTTGGCAATATCCTCTACTTGCTTCCGTTTCAATTCCAGGTAGTCATCAACATTTGCAGGTCTTGGATAGCCATCAAGGGATAGGATTGTTCTTTTGTCAGGGTCATCCTCTGAAAAGAAACTTAGGATCTCTTCCCTGACTGCTGTAAATCAAGAGGATACAACTTTGCTGCAGGAGTAACTTCAAGAGTTGAAGATGTTGTAATTACTGATGTGGAGGTCATTGGTTGTGATGATAGTGGAAGGGGTGCATAAATCTCATCATCATTGATCACTTTTGTGATTTTTCTCCTTTTCAACCTTAAAGTAGGTGATGGTGGTAGTGGGATCTTAGGTAGTGTGATAATGGATGAGTTGATGTGGGAAATGTGATCATGGTAGTGGATAGATTTGCATCTGTTGCAACCTCTGTATATCAACAGATGTTGACACAACAGGTGTTGTAACATCTGCTTGTGTGGATGTGGGTTGTGGTTTTGAAGATGTGCTTGATTTTTGGGAAGTAGAGGTTTTGATGGTTGGATTGGTTTCAGGCTTAGTTTTAGGAGGTGTGGTTGTTGGTTGCTAGCTTTTCTAGCATGTATCTTCTTTGATGAAGTACCAACCTCTCCTTTTTCTTTTTGTTGTTCAATCTTTTTCTCAACCAACACTCTGCTCTCCTCGATCACTGTCTTCTTGTGACTAGCCCTTGCCTTGGCCACAATTTCATCAGTTAAATCTATCTTCTTTGAACCATCAGGCCTTGGAATATTTAAAGTTGGTATGGCCTTATCATCATCTATTTTCAGCTTTTTGTTTCCCAAAGATTTCTCCTCCTTTTTGGCTTCATCTGTTGTAACAAAGATACCGTTGGAGGTGCATGGCCAGTGGTTGTGAGTAGATGATCTTTGATGGCTTTTTAATGTCTGTGGCAGTTTCTTGATACCGTGATTCAACCATGTTTCTAACATCATTCATCTGGTGCTTGTGTTGTAGATCCAAATAATGTTGTTGATGTTGAAACAGGGTTAAGAGCTTCTTTGAGATCAGCAATGGATAGAACAGAGGGTTGACTTTTTGTAGCTATCATCTGCTTCAGTAAACTTTTGATTTCATCAACAGAGTTTTCTATCTTTGTCACTCTCTCCGTCAAATCCTGGTATTTTAGCTCATCACCTAATTTAATAGGATCATCTGAACTCTACCTGAAGTGGTAGTTGTAGCTATGGTATCATTAGCAGTGGTTTTAGTACCAGCTTCAACCATAGATGCCCATTTGTCTTGGAACTGGGGACTTCCCACAACAGAGGTGACAGTTGTTGCCTCAATAGTGGTTGCCTTCAACCAAGTCTTAGTAATGAAACCACTGTCCAACCGAGAACTTGGGAGTTCAGCAATTGTAGTGGCTCTTGAGTTGAACTATCACCAAGGGTTACATATAACCCAAGGGATGTAGCCTCTTCATGTGCTGATGGGCTAGCAATAAATAAAGAGTCAGACCCAGCCTCTTGATGAAGTATATTCTCAGTAATAGGTTGTTGAGAAGTGCTGGTTTGTGTCTGGTCTAATTCAATTACATTCAGCAATGGTAACATAGTAGGTGGAAGTGTAGTCATTGGTGAAGGTGGCCGTGTAGAAAGCGACAGTGCCCTGGGAGAAGGGTGTGGAAGATAGAACCAAGTGGATCTAGAGCTTCATAATTTGGTGTCCCTGTGTCTACAACCTTTTCCTTTTGTGAGGAAGAAGGAGGAGTTTCAAAGTCGGTTGGAGATCTTTGAACCATATGCTGTGAAGATGTAGCAGTAGTGGTTTGTGACTTTGGTGCTATCACTGGGTTAACCTCTAGGATCTGATCTTCCAGAGGACCCTTTTTGGTTTTGGTGGGCTTTTTGGTAAGTGTTTTTGTTTTCTTTTTGAGGATTTTTGGTGTGGGCTTCAGAGCAACGGTTGTGGTGCCCTGATCACCAAGAGCAGTGGGCTCAGTAGCAGGAGGTTGAGTTTGAACATTTTGTTCAGGTAAAACTTGCTCAACCTCCTCTACTTGTGTTTTCGCAACTTTATCTTGGTTTGTTATTCTGGTGAAGGTTTCATGAGTGAGGCAGCCTGGTTTAGTCACAACGCCTTTTTTACTTTCAGGACCTTTGATTTGATCTTGTAAGTAAACACTCAGAAAACATGGATGAATCAAAAAACCTTTTCTTTTTGCAATATTTTGATAATTATTCACAAGATCATTGAACATTTTCTGGGAGTAGTTAAAATTTGTGTCTGTTAAAATCGCATACCCCAGATATTGCATGTTCAATGGAATATCATTGAAAGAAGTGGTTTTTGCTGAGAGACAAGTTAGAATTGTGTGAAAGAAAAATCTCATCTCAGCAGGAAAGTTAGGTTTAAAGATGGTCATAGCTTTCATCTGGCCTACATAACCTCTTTCCATAAACTCTGCTTGGATCTCATTTTGGGGAAATGACACAGGGTGTTCTATGTAATTTTACTTGAAAACTTTAGAGATCGATTAGGGGCTAATTTGCATCAACCCTCCCCCTACTCTTGAGATTATTGAATAAGGAACACCAGCAGCAGTTGAGTGAACCTTAGCATTATTCCAGAAGTCACGAAGAGAATCAATGTAAATTGGGGCTTTGACTTCTAACATGTACTTGAAGTTCGACTTTTGCAAAATTCGAATCATTGGATGATAACGAGTATTTGCGTCGTTTGCTTCAAGTATGGCGGTGTAATTATGTGGGGTTTTGATTATGAGTGTGAAGGGTGGAAGTGCTTGTGTCGATTTCTTCGAAGATTTTGATTTGGGAGCCATTGTGTTAGAAAGAAAAATTTGTTTTGAGACTTTTGAAATCGACACAGTTTTAGGGTAAACATTGGTGAGGATAAAACAGGGTTTTTATAGGGCTTTGAAAAAGTAAAACATGACGTGGCATCTGATGCAAGATCTGACGGCTAACATCAGGCCACGTGTAACCTCTGATGAGAAAAGTACTGATTTTTAACGCTATCAGTGTTTTGAAAAAGTGGTAAAAATGGAAGTCAGAGGATACACTTTAACAGTGGATAAGATTTTGAAGCCTATCAGAGGTTTTTAGCAAACATATGTTATAAGAGACTTTTAAAGATTTATTGAAAAATTTCAACTCTAACTATTTTTAAGGATGAGTTTTTGATTTTCTGAACACATTTTGATGCTATGTACGCATGGATTTACAAGAAAACATTTTTTTAATCCATGTTTAGCATTCCAATTCTTGAGATCAAGTTTTCAAGGTAGATGTATCCAATGCCTTGGTTTAAAACATCTGCCAACTGATCTGAAGTATGGACATGATGCAAAGAAATCAAACCTTTTCATAGCTATCTCTCACAAAGTGATGTCTGATGTCAATGTGCTTTGTAGTTGAATGAGAAACTGGATTTTTAATGATGTTTTCAGCAGCTTGACTGTCCAATACACCAAAATCCAGCAACTGGTTTTGAAGCCACTGGAGTTGAACATGTAGCTAGTAGCAGCAATATACTATGCCTCAGCAGTGGATGTTGAAACCGCAACCTTCTTTTTGCTTTGCCAAGACACTAGACAATCACCTAGGAATTGACATCCTCCTGATGTGGACTTCCTTGTACTTTTGCACCCATCAAAGTCACTATCTGAAAAACCTGAAAGCTCAATATTCCCATTAGCTGGATACTAGATACCAAGTGTGGGAGCACCTTTTATGTATCTGAATATCCTTTTTACAGCAATAAGATCAGACTTTCTAGGTAATGACTGTGATCTGGCACAAACACATGTTGCAAACATGATGTCAGGCCTTGATGCAGTTAGGTACAATAAAGACCCAATCATGCTTCTATAAAGAGTTTGATCAACAGAGGTCATCTTTACCATCAATGGTGACTAGCTTGGTGGTTGCCATGGGTGTGCTAGATGGTTTACAATCATCCATATCAAACTTTTTAAGCAGTTCTTTCACATACTTGTTTTGATGGATGAATGTACCATTTTGCAATTGTTTAACTTGGAGACCAAGAAAACAATGGAGCTCACCAATTGCACTCATCTCAAACTCTGCTGCCATGAGTTTTCAAAACTCTTCACACATAGCAGTGCTTGTGGATCCAAAAATGATGTCATCCACATAAATTTGGACAAGCATCAAATCTTTTCCTTTCCATTTTAAGAATAGGGTTTATCTATTTTACTTCTAGTAAACCCTATGGATAAGAGAAAAGTGGATAGAGTTTCATACCAGGCTCTTGGTGCTTGCTTCAAGCCATACAATGCTTTGTTGAGCTTGTAGACATTATCAGGATGGAATGCATCTTCAAAACCTGGAGGTTGACAGACAAACACCTCTTCTTTGATTTTTCCATACAAAAATGCACTCTTTATATCCATTTGATACACCTTTATGTTGTGGTTAGCAGCAAAAGCTAAGACATGTGAATAGCTTCCAACCTTGCTACAAGAGTAAAAGTTTCTCATAGTCTATACCTTCTTCCTGTCTGTAGCTTTGAACCACGAGCCTTGCTTTGTTTTTTACAACAATACCCCTTTCATCAGTTTTGTTCTTGAAGACCCACATTGTGCCAATTGGACTTACATCTTTTGGCAGTGGCACAAGCTCCCAAACTTGTTGTCTCTTGAACTGAAGGAGTTCTTCTTGCATGGCTTCTACCCAGCTGTTGTCTTTCAGTGCCTCTTGGTACTTGACTGGCTGTGTGAGTGATAGAAAACCAGCAAAAAGACAAATATTTTAGGATTGTCTCCGTGTGAGCAACCCAGATTTAATGTTGCCAATAACTTGATCTGCTGGATGGCTTTTGAGATAAATCAAATCACCCTGGTATGGAACAATAGCATTTTGAGGTGATGGCTGCAAATGTGTATCATCTGAGCTAACCTCTGCTGGAGAATTTGAAGTATTAGCCGCTGATGGAAATGGAGGTGGTGGTATTGGGGTATATAGGTAACATTTTGATGATTTTGTTGCCCAATTGTAGGACTTTTATCAACAGATGTTTGATTTTGTGAACTGGCAGAGGTTTGAGGTTCAAACACTGTTGACCCAGAAGTGGCAGAGTTTACACAAGAGCTTGTGGCACTTGATCCTCTGTTGAAAGAATTGACTTTTGTTTGTGGAAGCACACAGTCATATTATTGATCTTGATCTTCTCTAGATGATTGTGGTGTACCTGCATTGTCTGCTTGATAGAAACATCCGCAAATGTGAATTTATCTAAATCAAAAAGCTCTGCAAGATTTGCTGGGATTTTCAGTGATGAAAGTTCATTGAACTTCACATTCAAAGTTTCTTCAACACACTTGGTCCTAGAGTTAAAAACTCTGTAGGCTTTAGCAGTGGTTGAGTATCCCAGAAAATAACCACAGTCAATTTTGGCTGCAAACTTAGATATAGAATCTTTTAAGTTCAAAATGAAGCATGGAAAGCCAAAAACTTTAAAATAAGAAATCAGAGGTTTGATTTTATACAAAATCTCATAGGCAGTCTTTTGATGCCCGGGGTTAATCAAAACTCTATTTTGGACATAGCAAGCGGTGTTTACAACCTCTGCCCAGAAAGACAAGGGTAAACCAGAGTCTGCAAGCATAGTTCTTGCTGATTCAATTAAAGTTCTATTTTTCCTTTCAACCACCCCATTTTGCTCTGGAGTTCTTGGAGTGCTATATTGTCTAACAATTCCTTTTGACTCACAAAAAGCATCCAGCTCCCTATTTTTGAACTATGTTCCATTGTCATCCTAATGATTTTTACTGGAAGATCAAATTGCTTTTCTACTTGTTTAACAAAGTTTTGCAAAATGACTGCAGTTTCATCCTTAGAGTGGAGAAAGAAGGTCCATGTAAACCTAGAGAAATCATCAACTATCACTAGGCAATACCTTTTTTTGTTTTAAGCTCATGATTTGCACTGGGCCAAACAAGTCCATGTGAAGCAATTGTAAACACTGGCTTGTTTTGGACTCTTCAATTGATTTGAAAGAACTTTTGTGTTGTTTTCCTTTTAAGCAGGAAACACAATGTTCATCACAGGAAAAAATGGCTTGTGAGGCAAACCTCTTACAAGACTTTGTTTCGAGAGTGTGGTGATAGTTTTAAGATTTGTGTGTCAAAGTCTTCGATGCCATAACTCAGTCTCTTTGCTAGCAGAGACTGAGAATAAGCATGTTCCAGACATAGGATTATCTTTTAGCATATCTACCACATACACATTCCCACTTCTGTGTGCAGTGAGTTGTGCTTTGCTCTCAGCAATGATTTAATCAATCTTTTTAACAACCTCTGGTCCCACAATTTGACAAGTTCTCTTAGTGAAGAAGGATCCATACCCTATGTCACTCATTTGTGAGACACTCAACATGTTAAATTTCAGATTATCAATTAAATTCACATTTTCAAACTTTAGTTTACAAGCCATAACCGACCTAGACCCTAGAACCTTTCCCTTTGAGTTATTACCAAAAGATATATCAACCCCCCCCCCCCCCATGAGACATGAAGTCCTTGAGAAGGGCTCTACATCCTGTCATGTGCCTAGAACCTCCACTATCTACATACCATAAGCTATCAAGGCAAGTAGAGGATCCCTGCACATCAAGTAAAAAGATCAGTTAAGATAGGTCTCCAAAGCGAGAATGGCTTTGGATGGGGTCACATATGGTCCAGCCTCAAGTGTAGGACAATGGTCAGTGGTTTGAATTTTTTCTTGTAACATCTGCTCTTGACTATTTCCTATTAGATGATTGTATCAATAGGGATGCTTATTCACTCTTTGCTTTGAAGACTTTTTGTATCCTTCATAAGTAAGAGGAACCTTTTTATAGGCTGGTTGGCCATACCCTCTTGGAAATGAGTTTGATGGTGGGACATCTGTCACTTGCACCTCTCTTGGAACAGAGGTTTTGTTTAAAGCTTTTGTAATAGATGTTTCAGTTGGTTCAAAACTCTGCTTAGATTTATTTCCAACAGAACTTGAACCTTCTCTTTCTAGTGCTTTTGCCTTGATCTCTATTACCTTTTGGTCATAGTTTTTGAGATAGGCACACTCTTGAGTTAAATGATTTGTTTTGTTGCAGATGGTGCATCTTGAAGAATTTTTGATAACACAAGTTTTGTTAATGTCATAGGCTTTTAAAACAAAACAATCTGCAGCCACATGATTTCTTTTTTCACAAAATTCACAAAACATTTTTTTAATCTTTACTCTTCTTTTCCTATCAGACTTTTTATCAGCAGTGGTTGTGACCTCTGCTGGTACATCTTTGATAGGGATCACCAGTGCTTTTGGGCTTTAATACCATCAGAGGTTGTAAAGTCCATTGGCTTAAAGTTTTCTAAAATATCACATTCATCCGACCAGGTTGGTTTAAACTGATATTTTTCAATTTCTTTATCTTTTGTTGAAACCTCTGATTTTTCCAAAACAATTTTGTTTCCAGATTTATCTATGATTTTTATTTCTTCACCAGCCAAATTTGTTGGGACTATTTCAACCAACTCAAAATCAATTTCAACAACATTTTTCTCATTTTGATCATAGGTTCTAAAACCTACACCAAACTTAATGTTGCTCTTGATTTGAGCATCAAGCATAATCTCATAACCTTTACAGGACTCAACCCGTTTTTCACAAGTGATTTGGGTTTCTTCTAACTCCTTATACAAACTTGATATTTTTCTACCATAGTTTGGAGTTGGTCCTTGGTTATGCTTGATTCATATCTCAGGCTACTCATTTAAGCTTTTTCACTTAACTTTGATTTTAACTCTTTAGTCAGTTTTTCAAAATTAAGTTCGTCTTCTAAAATTTTGTTCCTCAGGTCTTCATCACCTGCTTAATGTTTGCAAAAGCAATGATGCATTTGTCAGAACATAGATCTTTAAGGATCTGAGGTGATACCTTTGTAGCAGCCATGAGAGCACAATCACACTCATCTTCACACACATCAATATTCCATGGGTCAGCATGAGAGTTCTTTTCCTCATCAGCAGCATTTTTCTTTTCTTCACTTGAAACCACTATTTCGTCACAAACTTGAACTTCATCACTTTTTGACACTATCTCCACAGATTCAACACCTTTAGCAATTGTCTGTAAGGCCATTAAACAAAATTCTTGTTCAACATCATTTTTGGCCATTAAAGCAAAGTTCTCATTAGTCAAATCCTCAGGCAAGCTACTCCAGTCAACATAACTTTGTGTGAAAAAGCTCTATTGACCAACCTCTGCTGGACTAGCAATGGTTTGAGCAGGTTGTGTGACAACGGGTGCTTGTTGTACATGCACTTGAGGATGTGATGGTGCCTGAACATATTGAATTTGTGGAGCAGTGACATAATGCACTTGAACAGTAGTAGCAGGATGTGCAAAGTGGGCAGTGTTTTGAACATGTTGAGTAGGGGCATATTGGGAATAATGAACAGTGTTTTGTGTGTGCTGAGGTCAGGGCCAGGATGAGTCACTATTGGTCCAGAATTTTGAGACCTGCATTCTCTGGCAAAGTGTCCTAACCTATTACACTTATAACACTTGACTTTTGATTTATCCAGCCCAACCGTCAACCCCCCATGTAATCCTGGAAATTTCCTACCAGTTCTCTAATAGAATTTACTAGCCCTAACACTCAATAGAGCCAGTTGGTGCAAAATATCCATTTCTTCAAGATCAGAAGGTTCAAAGTGTTGCAAGTCATTCAGCTCAAAGGATAGATTGTCAGAGGTTTGGCTTTCCCCACTAGCAGTGAAAGCATAGTTGGGTGCATATGTTTCAGATCCAAAGTTCCCACTAGAAGTAATATCTATATAGTGATCATAACTTTGGTCCTTACTGCTACCAGATCCCTCTTCTTGGCCACAAAGAGTTGCATTACCCAATGAGTAATCATCAATCATTTTGCCAGAATCTTGCAACTTCTTTTTTTGGTTTAACTCTATCTCATAAGTGAGGAGTATCCCACGAAGTTGTGTCAACGACATTTCTTTAAACCCAACATATTTTTTGTTACATAAGCTACAGTCTCCCACTTATCTGGTAACGATCTAAGGAAACGACTATTGACAGTCGAATTAGGAAAAATCACGTTAACCAGTCTAAGTTCACTGATCAGACAGCTATAACGTTCGAATTGTTGTGTTAGAGACTCTCTTTCAAGTGGCAAAACGTTTCATACTGCTAATTTAGAACTTCTCTGTTACTTTCTATCACTTCCCCAGTCCCACCGAATTGCTCTTTTAGTGCATCCCATAACTCCTTTGCACTATTTCAATAGAGTAGACCAACATAAATCATTGGGTAAGGCCGAAGCAACTATGCTAAATGCCTTAGCATCCAATTCAATTTTCTGGAAATCCTGCTCCGAAAAGTTTTCAGGATTTTTTGGCACTTGTTTAGTTAGATCCTCTGTGCTTGGAACCGTCGGAACGTGAGGTCCATAAGCAACAGATCTCCAGCAACCGGTGTTTTGCTGAGCAAGGATATGACCCGTTCGTCGTTGCCAAATGAAATATTCATTTCTTTTGAGCATCAGCGGTTTGAATAAGGATCCAGAGTTGGCATCCTATGTGTTTTGAGACATTTTCAGTTGATTTTACACAGATTTCTGTTTTAAAAACTTTGAACGTAATAAAACTTTGTTTATCAAGCAAAAACAACCAAACTAATAGCAGAGAGCTGATCTGTTCAAATCAAATCGATTGTTATATCGAATTTGATGAATCAAGCTCTGATACCAATTGTTTGGATCTGAGTTTTAATTACTTGTAGTTTTTGTTTCAAAAATGGAAAATGATTGAGTTTTAAAAGAGATTTGAAGCGGAAATAGATGGAAAACTTTTACTACAAGCAATCGTCGTTTGTTTTCATCATAATCATGCTTTCAAGTTGGTAAACTCGCATGTGATTCACAAACTCCCCCCAGCCTTTGCAATTAAAGTTTGGTAGTAAGAAAATGCAGAGAAGATGATATGCAAAAGTTGATCTTTTAATAGACAAGTTAAACTGTTACACAAGTTACCTATTTATACTAAACTATCTAACCACTGAGCATCTTTGATGACGTCAGGGTTGATAGTGACAGGAAACTAAATGTAACTAACTACGAACACTGCTAAACATTGATTATCTAACTAATGACTAAGCTCTGATCTCTATCCTCTGATCCTTGTAACTTTGGCAGACCTTTGCAACTTTGTGAAGTAAGATGATAGGAGAGCAGTCTTTAGGGAAAGCAGTGTATGTACAACAGATGTTGTAACCTCTGATAGTTTAACCAAAGCTCGGATAGTGTTATTTGGCTCTGTAACATCTGTTCCTTTCATGGGGTTCAATCCCAACAAGGTTGTACAGGTGACTGAGTTCAGTAAGACTAAGGATTATGCCCTCATTAGCAATGATTTGCTCCAAGGTATAGAGTACCCTCCATAACATGGGTATACCCTGGCTGTAGCATAAACCAGTGAAGGTAAAAAAGCTTTGGGTAAAGGTTGGAAAAGGATAAGAAAACCCTTTTTGGAAAGGGGTAGTAGGAAAACACACCCACTTGGTGGATATGCAATCACTCTTCATTGAAGAGTCAAAAGGTCTGAATATTGTACCCTCCGGGAAATAGGATGCATCTGATCGATCTCCGGGTCGGTGAATCAGCACAACTCCGATGAAGGATTTACAAGGAGATCCTGACTCTGGGGTGGGCTGTCGTTCTCAGGATCCTTGATTGGTGAGGACCGTGTAACATCCGTCAAATACCGGATTTACCAAACCCGCTCCGTTTAATAACCGAACAATCAGTTAAAAATTTCGTTGCGTATTTAATGCCCAAAATAATTTTAAACGATACATAATTAATAAGTATATTGGAATATATAATTTGTTTTTGGAAAACTGTTAAAAATAATGAAATAAAAATAAAAAGCAGCTGCCGGGTTTCGAACCCGGGTCAGCCAGCGAGTCAACAACAACTTAGCATTCAACCTTTAAACCACTGCGCCGCTTATGTTTCTTGTTCATAAATGGAAACAATTAGTTCATAACATGAACCTCGAATTCAAAATCGGCGCGCCCAAATTTCAGTCGTCGGAAATCCCGACTAACTCGCCAAGAATTTACGATTTCTTCAGTTATAACGTAAACCTTAATCACTACATCGGTTATAACCGACGCCTGAGTCCGCGACACAAGCTATAACCGCCGGAGAATTTCTAACCGACGAATCAAGTCGGAAATAGGACCAAATTCATCGATGACCTGCCCTATAAATACCTCCTCGAACCTCTGCAAGCTTTTTCGCTCAAAACCGCACCTTTACCCGACGTAATTCCACTCGCCGGAAAAGTTCTGCACATCGCCGGAAAACCAAACCCTTCACTTCTGAGCCTTACTGAACCCCCAGAGCTAATACCGAAGTCACCCACATCAATTTCAAGCTTGCTGAAGACTCCCTGCCGCAGGACACACGTCGCCGGAAGTTTCTGCTGTCACCGGAGTTTCGCGGAGAAACAGAGGAGTCCAGTCGGTATACCTTACGCTTAAATCTTTTATTCTTTTTATATATCTCACCTATAATTAACCTCAAAACACTAAAGAACATGATTAAAACATCGAACCAGTCGGACTTCCGATTCTGGTTAAATTCAACGAAGAAGACGAAGTTTCTGTAGTGTATAAGTTTAATATAAATCAAGATATAACTCGGGTTACACACACAGTCCAGCGGTGGGCTGTGTTCACACTAAACACGCTTACGCCTCGAGTTCGAATCTTGTCCCACGCTCCCTCGCTTTAATAAAAATGTTCCTTTTTATTACTGAACCGAATTCATTTCATATAGTTGTTAAGTATAATAATAACCAAGATAGACACACAGTCCAGTGGTGGACTGTGTGCGCGTTTAAAACAAAGGTCACGAGTTCGAGTCCGGACTACTACACCGGTCCGGACAATTATCAAACTTTTTATTTTAAGGCAGAAACGAAAGAAGGTAGTTAGTATATAAGTATAATAAAAATCAGTTTATTTAACAAGTTAGACACACAGTCCAGCGGTGGACTGTGTGTTAACTCAACCCACAGGTCCCGGGTTCGAGACCTGTGGAGCGCACCGAGTCTTCGCATTTAAATCGTTTTTAAAGATAAATGATTTTCGGTTTAATCTAATTAATATATAAATATAATTAAAAACAGATATATTTCGGGTTAGACACGTAGCTCAGTTGGTAGAGCTGCGTGCACGCGTACGGGAGGTCTCGGGTTCGAGCCTCACCCAGCGCACACAATAACACATTCGAACCGGTCAACAGTCAAGGTCAAAGGTCAAATGGTCAACGGTCAACGGTCAAAAAGTCAATTTTTTTTATTATTTTTATTTATTTATTTTATTTAAAAATCAATTAAAAATACTTAAAAAATAACATTTTAAAGGTTAGAAAATAGCCTTAAACTCACAAAAATGCACCCAACAATCCTACTAAAATGGATTAATAAAATCCGTTTACTTACCGAACCATTATGCCATTATCTAGGTTAATTTCACTCGTGGTTAAAACCACTTCGTGCGCATTCAACATCATCAACCGAACGCACCCAATGTGAGTGAATCTTACTACTCCCCTTTTTAATTACACGTTTTGGGGTGTGTCATGTGTCACCAAAAATTAACTCGTTTATTTAAATTTGTGCCATACCATATTGTGATCTAAACTTAGATTGTTTATATTGTTTGTGGTTATGTATTTCATTTTGTCAACTTATATGAAATTCATTCATTAAGCCCATCAGTTCCTCGTGGGAGACGAGTTGAGCAACGCGTGCCTCAAAACAAATCCATTATTGTTCATGTGTGTATTATTTAGTTTATATTGTTTGTAGTTATGTATTTCATATTGTCAAGTATATGCAAATCATTCATTAGGCCCATCAGTTCCTCGTGAGAGACGAATTGAGCAACGCGTGCCTCAAAACGATCCATTATTGTTCATGTGTGCATTATTTAATATTAATTGATTGCTGAATAAGTTTACATCTATTTTTACTCATGTGTGGTTGTGCACTTCTTTTATAATCAATTAAATAAACTTGTTCAAATGTTTTCCATAGGATTCACTCGCCAACTTTTTGTTGATCCAAAAACCCTTTTTACACATGATACAGGTGAACAGGATGAAGCAAGGAAAACATAGGAAATGCCTTAGAAGAAAACAATGAAGCCTAGATTGATATTTAGGGCATGATGTAATATTGATTGTAATTTCCCATTAAATTGTATTAATGAATATGAAACGTTATAATAAATGTCATGAGCTTTGATGATAACCCAATCATGCCCCGGTCACCTTTTCCGCTGCGGGTCGGGGTGTGACAGATTGGTATCAGAGCCATGACTATAGGGATATAGGATAGGTTATTAGACCCTTAGAGCCTATACTATAGTTTGCCTAAATTTTAATTGTTTAGGTGGTTACATACAAACTTATGATATTTATTTGTTTCATATTTGTTTATACTTACAGTCAAACATACATATTTATATACACATTCATCATACATATTTCAATGTTCATATATTCAAATCATTTTCATACTCTCGTTATTCAAAGATTTTGTTGCAATTTTCAAATCTCATCAAAGTAAGTTCTGCGACGGGCATGTAGTAACTGGAAGGGTACAAGTACCGGAAGTCGGAACGTCCTGTCTAGGTTGGCATTCGTATAAATTCAATATAACGGACCAGTTTGCCTACCTGGGGACTAACGATGAGAGTATGAAGGACCTATTAGGCCAAAGCATGCCACACCAAACGTCGTTCGAACTAACCCCACTTTGAGGTGTCACCGTGTCTACACCTGGACACATTCCAAATCTCATACGTTATATACATATTTCTCGATTTTCTCTGGGTTTTAGTGTACGTAACCAGGCTAACACATGCGAACCATATGAAAAACCCGGTATTCATGGGGGCCCACATGATTACGAAGGTGAAGTATGGCGGCATGTAGGGCCTAATGACAAGCAAAGCCCAAGACATCCTATGGATGTAGTAGATTTATTTTTCTATATTTATTTTATGAATGTTCATTCCTAGTGCGACCCATGATCCCAAAAGCATCCAACTCATACTCTTGACATGTATTCCTTGTAGATGTCTTCTAACCACGCCCGTAGGAAGATGAGAGCATGAAAAGCCCACGAGCGCATGGCTGCCCTAATCGCCCAACAAATGGCTGCCGTAATACCCAACGTTGTAATCAAAGTCCAACAAGCACTTACCGCTAATCCTGTCAATCAAGAAGATCAACACGTTATCAACCCTTCCCCAAATACCACTAAATGCACCTACAAGCATTTCAAATCATGCGACCCTCCAAAATTCAAAGGGACTGAAGGTGTCACTGCTCTCCTCCATTGGTTTGAAGAAATGGAGAACACTTTTCTAAATTGCGATTGCCCCGATGATCGCAAGGTGCGATATGCTACCGGTCGTTTATATGGAATAGCACTTACTTGGTGGAATACAGAGAAGGCCAAACGAGGTGTTGAAGATGCTATGACTTTAACTTGGAATGAATTGAAGGAAATCATGACCAGACGATTTTGCCCAAGGAGCGAAATCAAGAAATTAGAAGATGAATTTTATTCGTTGAAGCAAAAGGAAGAAGACCACACCACATACAACAAAAGATTCCTCGAGTTACATCAGATGGTTCCCAACTTGTTCACTCCCCTCTACCGTTTGATCGAGCACTACATTCGAGGTCTTCCGTCAAAGATTCAAGACTCTGTAATAAGTACCACGCCTGCAACTTTGGAAGCAGCAATGGAGCTAGCAACAGAGCTCACTGAGAACCGAATCCGGAACAAAGACTTCAAGGAGGAGAAGAATAAGGATAAAGCATCGACTGAAACCTCCGACTACACCCAAACCGAATCCCCTTCTCAACCCAATTCTAAGAGAAAAAGATATGGGCAACTTTTCGCTACTATCCAACGAAATCAACCAATTTCACACGCCATACCTATCCAAGCCATCCCAATCACTCAAGTGGCACCCAACTCAGCTTACCCAAATAAGAAACCATATCTTGGACCCCACCCTCAATGTAACACCTGTTTTTATCACCATCCCCTTACCTTACCTTGTCGACTATGTGCAACTTGTGGACGCTATGGTCATTTGAGCAAGGTTTGCCGCACCTTTCAAAACCAAATCTCTCCCCCTACTCAAAACATGATCCAAACCTATCATCAACCTCAATACCCCATGTTCCCATATGTTCGAGCTTGTTTCAATTGTGGCGACCCTACCCACTTTAGAAACACGTGCCCACGATTGGTTAACATCATAAACGCTCAAGCTCAATCAAACCTAGTTAACCAAGTAAATCAAGAAATCCCAACCACTAGGCCACCAGCAAGAGGAAGAGCTTTCAACATCAACGCCAATCCTGTCGAAGATAATGACGGCCCAAACGAAGATACCCAACTAGTCCTCTTCACCGAAAATCAAGATTCAACTCCAATCGTTTAGTTTTATGTTTTTCCTTATGTTTTAGAATCACATAGAATCAATCATAACTTAAGGATAAAGCCAATGAAACTTTGACAAGAATATGGTGGATACGCCGCTGGTACTTCCTATATATAAGTATTCTTGCCAAAGGATCGGAGGCATTATCTGGCGGTTATGAGAGGTTCCATGTGTCAACTGTTTGAGTAATTATTGTTTATTATTTTCAGTACATGCAATTTCATAGGCCGCCGCTCCCCATTACATTATGAGCGTTGAGCATGTTCCCCATTTCATTATGAGCGTGAACCCGGCGTGCCCACATACGATCGGCTCCGTTTGATTGAGCCTTGATCGCACAGACATTTTCATTATTAGTATCTTGTGGTTGTTGTGTTTGTTGTAGAGTCACATAGAACTAATCATAACTTGCGGATAAAGTCAATGAGAATTTGACGAGAATATGGTGGATACGCCGCTGGTACTTCCTATATATAAGTATTCTTGTCAAAGGATCGGAGGCATTATCAGGCGGTTATGAGAGGTTCCATGTGTAAGCTGTTTGTGTGATTATTGTTTAGATTAAATTTATTATTTTCAGTACATGCAATGCGATCGGCTCCGTTTGATTGAGCCTTGATCGCACAGACATTTTCATTTTCAGTACATGCAATACGATCGGCTCCGTTTGATTGAGCCTTGATCGCACAGACATTTTTTCATTTTCAGTATTTTGTGTTTGTTGTATTGGTTGTAGAGTCACATAGGACTAATCATAATTCACTGATAAAACCAATGAAAATTTGACGAGAATATGGTGGATACGCCGCTGGTACTTCCTATATATAAGTATTCTTGTCAAAGGATCAGAGGCATTGTCAGACGGTTATAGAAGTTCTATGTAGGATTTAGTAGTTTCTTGGTAACAAATCATAACTTGCGGATAAACCAACGAAAATTTGACAAGAATATGGTGGATACGCCGCTGGTACTTCCTATATATAAGTATTCTTGCCAAAGGATCAGAGGCATTATCAGGCAGTTATGAGAAGTTCCATGTAGGATTTAGTATTGCCTTGGTTGAAATTTGTGTTACATTCATATCATCTCGCCATTTAAAGAAATTGGATTGTGTTCTATTTCTACATAAACTAACCTCTCCATTATAACAAACAAGAGAGGAACTGTCACCATTCAAACATATATGCTATCAGAATGTGGATTCAAATATTTGTTGTTGTGTTTATTTATGATCTATAGTCATATCATAGAACCAATCATAACTTACTGATAAAACCAATGAAAATTTGACAAGAATATGGTGGATACGCCGCTGGTACTTCCTATATATAAGTATTCTTGTCAAAGGATCAGAGGTATTGTTAGACAGTTATGAGAAGTTCCATGTAGATTGTAGTATTAGAAGTTTTGCTTTAGGATATAACCATATCCTTCCAAGCATATCAAAACTCTTACGCATGATATCATATTTAGCGAAACAACTCTGCTTATCAATACTTTTACAGTAGGCAACAAAAAGCGATTCGTGTAACAGGGTACTTAACCCTTACAAAGAACGTTACCGCCTCAAACAAAAACTTAAACCCTTACTTTTTCTAAGCATGTAACTGCCAAACTAAACACCATCATTTTTTTAGTCAAATATATGACTACTTAAATTTCGGGACGAAATTTCTAAAAAGCAGGGGATACTGTAACATCCGTCAAAAACCAGATTTACCAAACCCGCTCCGTTAATAACCGAACAATCAGTTAAAAATTTCGTTGCGTATTTAATGCCCAAAATAATTTTAAACGATACATAATTAATAAGTATATTGGAATATATAATTTGTTTTTGAAAAACTGTTAAAAATAATGAAATAAAAATAAAAAGCAGTTGCCGGGTTTCGAACCCGGGTCAGCCAGCGAGTCAACAACAACTTAGCATTCAACCTTTAAACCACTGCGCCGCTTATGTTTCTTGTTCATAAATGGAAACAATTAGTTCATAACATGAACCTCGAATTCAAAATCGGCGCTCCCAAATTTCAGTCGTCAGAAATCCCGACTAACTCGCCAAGAATTTACGATTTCTTCAGTTATAACGTAAACCTTAATCACTACATCGGTTATAACCGACGCCTGAGTCCGCGACACAAGCTATAACCGCCAGAGAATTTCTAACCGACGAATCAAGTCGGAAATAGGACCAAATTCATCGATGACCTGCCCTATAAATACCTCCTCGAACCTTTGCAAGCTTTTTCGCTCAAAACCGCACCTTTACCCGACGTAATTCCACTCGCCGGAAAAGTTCTACACAGCGCTGGAAAACCGAACCCCTCACTTCTGAGCCTTACTGAACCCCAGAGCTTATACCGAAGTCACCCACATCAATTTCAAGCTTGCTGAAGACTCTCTACAACAGGACACACGTCGCTGGAAGTTTCTGCTGTCACCGGAGTTTCGCCGGAGAAACAGAGGAGTCCAGTCGGTATACCTTAAGCTTAAATCTTTTATTCTTTTTATATATCTCACCTATAATTAACCTCAAAACACTAAAGAACATGATTAAAACATCGAACCAGTCGGACTTCCGATTCTGGTTAAATTCAACGAAGAAGACGAAGTTTCTGTAGTGTATAAGTTTAATATAAATCAAGATATAACTCGGGTTAGACACACAGTCCAGCGGTGGGCTGTGTGCACACTAAACACGCTTACGCCTCGAGTTCGAATCTTGTCCCACGCTCCCTCGCTTTAATAAAAATGTTCCTTTTTATTACTGAACCGGATTCATTTCATATAGTTGTTAAGTATAATAAAAACCGTAATAATAACCAAGATAGACACACAGTCCAGTGGTGGACTGTGTGCGCGTTTAAAACACAGGTCACGAGTTCGAGTCCGGACTACTACACCGGTCCGGAGAATTATCAAACTTTTTATTTTAAGGCAGAAACGAAAGAAGGTAGTTAGTATATAAGTATAATAAAAATCAGTTTATTTAACAAGTTAGACACACAGTCCAACGGTGGACTGTTTGTTAACTCAACCCACAGGTCCCGGGTTCGAGACCTGTGGAGCGCACCGAGTCTTCGCATTTAAATCGTTTTTAAAGATAAATGATTTTCGGTTTAATCTAATTAGTATATAAATATAATTAAAAACAGATATATTTCGGGTTAGACACATAGCTCAGTTGGTAGAGCTGCGTGCACGCGTACGGGAGGTCTCGGGTTCGAGCCTCACCCAGCGCACACAATAACACATTCGAACCGGTCAACAGTCAAGGTCAAAGGTCAAATGGTCAACGGTCAACGGTCAAAAAGTCAATTTTTTTATTATTTTTATTTATTTATTTTATTTAAAAATCAATTAAAAATACTTAAAAAATAACATTTTAAAGGTTAGAAAATAGCCTTAAACTCACAAAAATGCACCCAACAATCCTACTAAAATGGATTAATAAAATCCGTTTACTTACCGAACCATTATGCCATTATCTAGGTTAATTTCACTCGTGGTTAAAACCACTTCGTGCGCATTCAACATCATCAACCGAACGCACCCAATGTGAGTGAATCTTACTACTCCCCTTTTTAATTACACGTTTTGGGGTGTGTCATGTGTCACCAAAAATTAACTCGTTTATTTAAATTTGTGCCATACCATATTGTGATCTAAACTTAGATTGTTTATATTGTTTGTGGTTATGTATTTCATTTTGTCAACTTATATGAAATTCATTCATTAAGCCCATCAGTTCCTCGTGGGAGACGAGTTGAGCAACGCGTGCCTCAAAACAAATCCATTATTGTTCATGTGTGTATTATTTAGTTTATATTGTTTGTAGTTATGTATTTCATATTGTCAAGTATATGCAAATCATTCATTAGGCCCATCAGTTCCTCGTGAGAGACGAATTGAGCAACGCGTGCCTCAAAACGATCCATTATTGTTCATGTGTGCATTATTTAATATTAATTGATTGCTGAATAAGTTTACATCTATTTTTACTCATGTGTGGTTGTGCACTTCTTTTATAATCAATTAAATAAACTTGTTCAAATGTTTTCCATAGGATTCACTCGCCAACTTTTTGTTGATCCAAAAACCCTTTTTACACATGATACAGGTGAACAGGATGAAGCAAGGAAAACATAGGAAATGCCTTAGAAGAAAACAATGAAGCCTAGATTGATATTTAGGGCATGATGTAATATTGATTGTAATTTCCCATTAAATTGTATTAATGAATATGAAACGTTATAATAAATGTCATGAGCTTTGATGATAACCCAATCATGCCCCGGTCACCTTTTCCGCTGCGGGTAGGGGTGTGACAGACCGGGTGACCATTTTCGCCATGGATTTTAAGAGAAGAAGGAAAAGAAAATGTAACTTTAGAGAATAGAGAAGAGAGAGAGTACCTTGAAGCTTCCGGATGGTGATTTTGAATTGCCAAGATCAGGTTTTAAATGGGAAGTCTCATCTCTATCTACACCCTATATATAATGATGTTTGTTGCAGGCTATCACATCGCTGATGTCACGATTGCAACGGCTAGTCCACTTGCAACAGATAGTTCGAATTTAATGAAAATATTACTTATCCATTTGCATTTAATTTGTCATATTTTGGGGGCAATTGTTAGGGCATAGATTTTAAGCTAAGGATCATCCATTCTGAGACTCAACCTGGATCACGGATCCTTAACAGATAATGCAGGGAGTCTGAGGATCAAGGATCCTTACAAATATTTATGTTTTTAACATTTGTTCCTTGGGTACTCAATTTACGTTTGCAGGTAATCGTGAACTAAGTCATCGAGGGAATATCGAAGGAATATGCCATTTCTAGCATGTTCGTGCAGCACATAACCATTAAGAAGGTCGTGGGGAGCTTGCACATTTAGCGGAAAGTTAGTTATTAGGATTTTTATTATCTTTTAATGGGGTAACAAGCTCATTTTTAGACACACTTATGACACCCGGCTATTTAGGATGTCCCGTACAAATGTAACACGTGTCATGAATGAATAAAAGGCTGTATTTGATTATTTATGATGTTTATATATGGTATTTGATGTGTTGGTAATCCAAAGTTTGATAAAAATTACGTTGGCAATATTAAGATAAACACTTATCGCGTAACGGTTAAAATGCGAAACGAACGTCGGTGACCGCCGGATAATGTTAAAATCCCAAAAATAGTCCGTTATGAGTTAAGTAATATATTTAATCATAATCGTGAGGAAAAATAATTTAAAAGGCTAAGAAACGCTATTTTTCGAGTTTAAGCGCGTACTACGTGATACTGCGGGTATCAGACAAAATACTGTCAACAGAGCCAGTTCAGGGCAACCAATAATTATTATAGTAATAATTTGACAATTTTATTTTTACAGAATGATAAAATAAATTAAAACGCTTAAAATCCCTATTTTACGAAATTAAGTGCGTACTGCGCAATACAATGCGCATACTGCCAATTACCGACAACGTAACTGTTCCGGCAAATAAAATATTGGTTGGTAATGTTTTGATGTGTTTATTTTTATAGAGTGCTAAAATAATTTAAAACTCATTAAAACACTAGATAAAATACCCGGTATCCGTTAAATACTAGTAAATAGTATGTATATGTGTATGTATGTGAAAAATGTGTGAGAGTGGCCATAGGTGGCGGCCTAATGGCTGCCCACTTTTTGAAATTCTTCTAAATTGACAAGTGTGGACCTTGGGAAGCTAAGATAATCATTTTTCATACATGCACACTCCATATAACCCATACATCATTCAACAAACTTCACACTCTCTCTCTCTCTCTCTCTCTCTCGTCTCTCTCTCTCTCTCTCTCGGCCGTGAGCTCCCACACACACCTCCACTTTCAAATTTTGAACCTCCGTTGAAGAATTCATGTTCATGCAATCCCATTTCAAGTTTTTTTGAAGGATCAAAGGTGTTTTCAAAGTGTTTCAAGCAACATCTAAACTTCATATCATCAACTCTTGTTGAAAACCATCAAAACTTGAAGGTATAAGATTCACTTTAAAAAAATCTTGTTTATGAATCTTAATGATGTTGATGATGATAGGAGGTTCTCTTGTTCTTGGAATTTAAACACTAACTTGAAAACTATACTAAATGGACTTTCGAACAAAATAAAAATGGATGTAAGTGTGTGTATATATGTAGCCGTGAGTGTGTGTGTGTGTGTGTATATTAGAGTTTGAGTTTTTGATGTAGATTGATTTTTAAGAATAAGATGCTAAAAGTGAGTGCATGTGATGTTTAGAATGTTCTAAAAGTTGTCAATGTTTGACATGAGTATGTGAAAGGCATAAACATGAAAAGTTAAACTTTGGAATCTTGTGTATGTATGTATGTGTTCCATCTATATATATATATGTATATGCATGCATACAAAATTTTGTTATTAGTTCATAAATGTGAAGAGGTGATACTTGCATTATGGTGGATGATTAGATGATGGTAATCATAGGAGGATGATGATGTTCTTTGATGAATGAACATGAAATAAATGAATATTGATGCATGTGGGTACATGCATGTTGGTGAAAATATGTTATGGATGCATTAGGAAATTGTACATGGACATGCATGTAGGTGTATGTACACGAAATGATGATCAAAGTGTGTTTTGATAAAAATAAGTTTTGATAAGATTATAAAGCATAAAAATAATGTTATTTGAAGTGTAAAATGGTATGGAACTTTGACATAAAGTTTACTAGCTTTGCATGTTGTACTATGTGCTTAAAAGTGTTGTAAAATACATAAAATCACATGATTTATGTGCCTTACACAAAAAGTGCACAAATCTGATTATAACCATCATTTTATTCAGTATATAACATGTTATTGTGTTAAAATATGAAGTCGTTTCGAGTTCTGATGGTTATGGTAAGGTTTGACACAAAACTATGCGGTAAAAACGGTAAAAATCATCTTTTAAGAGGGTTTTTATGAAACTGTTTTAGATCAGTAAATAAACTGATATTTTTTTATATAAATATAAGTATATTAACTTATATTAAGATTATTTGTTGTTTGGTTGGTCATACATGACTTCCGACGCCCGAAAACGTTACCGAATCACTAAAATACTCATTTTTCAATGTGTCATGTGATTCAAATATGTGAATATTATAATATGTTAAGGGTTGACATGATAGCGGGAATTAAGACTATGCATGTACACTTGTATGTTTAAAACGGTAGAATCGGTGAAATCGTGTTAAAATGTGTAATTTATTTGTCGAGCATGAAAATTGATACATAGGTTAACTTAGTGAGTTATTTCATGTATACATGCTTTAAAAATGATAAAGTGAATAAGTTAATGAGTTTTCGCGTGTTATGATATTGTGAATATGTGCACGTTTATGCATGTATATTACGACGCGCAAATCGTAGATATATAGTATTTATAAACGGGAGTATAATGGATAAAACATTAAGGTCACCAATAAAATCGTTCAAGTCGCGAAATCTTATAATATATATATATATATATGAACTCATATATATATATATTAATATACCAACATAATAAAAAATAATAACTTTCGAGAAAATCTCAAAGTTATGTAAAAATTCCAAGATTTGAGAAACTTAGGAATTTTGTGATGTGTGATTATAAATCGTGCCTACTATGTTAGGACGGGTAGAATTCAATTTTCGGGATTGCGTTATTTAATATACGCACCCAAAGGTGAGTGTCACTAAACCCCTGTTTTTACTGTTTTAGTATATATTTTGGGGGAAGAACACGCCTTAAAAGGATAGTATAAAGTTTTCGTATAAAATATGCCTTTGATTAAACTATAAATATATTTTCTAGAAAATATGATTTCGAAATTATGTGATATTTTTTGGAGAAAAACATGGTTTTGGATATAAATATGTTTCGGGGGTGAAACGGGGATTTTACGGCGTTATGGGATAGAAGGACCGTGTGGATTTAAAATGTTTAAATCTAAAGTTGTAACGAATTGGCCCAGTCTCAAGAGAGTGAGGATCGGGATTAGGCTTACGTTTCGTAGGGACGTCGGGGATTCGTACAACGTGTTATATTAAATTTTATCATTTTAGTAGGATATATATATTGTTATAAGGTTGGCACCTTGGGTGACCCAATTCGGGCACTTTGCACGAACTTAGCCATTTAATCATTAAATGGATTGCGTGGAATTGTTGATAGATCTAACGGTTGACAACCCTGTCGTGACTGGTAGCTCCGTGTCTTGTCAAGCGACGAATTTATATTCTGTTATTGTCTAGTGTTGATTATACCCTTAATGTTAATATATAGCTCGTAATGTCTTGCAAACTTACGAATCTGAACAAATGGATATTAAAAATAAATTTAATATGTGAAACTTGGGAAGATGCTTAGTTCGGAGGTTTCGGGGAAACGCTTGCGATGGCTAACTCATGGATTTTATTAAGGAAACAAAATTGACTTTGAAAATATTATTTGGATGTTTTGATAATAAACACATAATTAGAAAGTTTTTCCTTGGATCCAATTATTTTAAATTTGAATATGTGAGCTCACCCTCCTTTGTGTCGACACTTGATTTTAACGTGTTCTTTAGGTACTTGAGCATGGCTTCGGGAATTATGGCGTGTCTTGTGGTCTTGATGCATGTTTTTCTTTAATAATGTTTTGGACAACTTTTAAAACTAACCTGGGACAATGTCTGTAATGACATCCATAATGGATCAAAACAACTTAACTACGGTGTGGTTGTGGCATATTTTTAACTTTTAAACAATGTTTTAATTAAGTAATATGTCAAAAATTAACAATGCATCGTCCACCAAGATATTATGGGCACCAACTTCTATCACCATTACGTTTGTATTTCCGCTGCGACGTTTTTGGGGTGTTACAGAAGTTGGTATCAGAGCCAACGGTTGTTAGCGAACTAGATGTTTCCAGGGGAAAGCTCTACATTTCAACCAAAAATTTTGAGATATAAGTCAAAAATTCGCGAAGCCAAAATTTTTAAATAAACATGGATTTTTATCATGTATGAGAACCATTGCGTGTTATTATGCATACGTGTTAATTTGTTTATTTGTGCCTTATGTGTTATTTTTCATTTGAACACACACTTACTTTGTACGGTTATATATGTCACAGATGTCGCACGGGCACGAGGTCATCGAGATACTGACTCTGAGAGCGAGCCAGAATTCGAGACTTCACCTAGATCCGTTTTACCAGAGGTACCCCCTACGATTCCACAGTTTGTTGATGCGGTCGAATTCACTTCATCCTTCCAGGTTAACCCTGTTGCGTTCGCTAGCCATGTTGACCCACGTTATGCTTTTACAAGCAACGGTTGGATCGAAGACGATGATGATGCTCCACCCTCGATTTACGAGACTAGGCAATCATCAGGTACCGTGCCAGTTATCGATGACGTGGATAGAGGTGTTCCGTTGATCGGAGGATCTTATAATATCGCACAAGTAGTAGACGCTACCATTGTTACGGCTCAGCCATTAGAGCCATTGGTCGTCTCATCTATTGTCGTTGCTGAGCCCACTTCTGAGATCACTCCACCTGTTGTTACCGAGTCGTCATTTCCATCGATCGAGTCGCGCGCTCCTACTGCACCCCTGTTGGTATACATTTCGACGTAGGAAGAGGATACGACCAGTTGGAGACATCGCTTCAACTACCAGAGGTGAGACAACATCTGCTTCGAAGAAGTAGAAAGGAGTGTGGGTTAACCGATGTTCTACTGCGACCGTCAGTTGGGGGCCATACGCGGAGATCTGGAGGCGATTAGGGGAAAAGTGAAGGATCTAGAGGGGAAAATGGACTGGTTTGATGAGCTTAAGGACTTGGATGACAATGCTATGGACCAAATGCACTGGAGGAGCTTGTGAGGAAGCTCCAAGAGTTTGTTGGCATGAAGAAATGATGGTTGATTGTTATTTATGTTGTTTGTTTGTTTTTTATGTCTCTTTGATAAACCCTTATATTGGCTTGCATGCAAAATTTTTGGATATTTAGGAGGAAATTTCATCTAGACTTGTTATTGGTGGTTGATTATGTCACACCAAATTTGGTTAGTTGTTGTACTATGAACAAGCTTTGTAATTTCCATGATAAATATCAATGACATTGGTTTCTTTTGGTTAAATTATTCTCATTATTATGTGGATGCATGTGTATTGTTTAGTCCACTATTATTTAATGATTGAAATATTTAAACAATGTCATATGTTGATATTATTATTGCAATAATAGAAACGAGAAGATGCCGCCAAAATCGAGACAGGGTACTGAACTACCTACCACCCAAGAAGAGTTGACACAACTCATAGCCCAACACACTAATAATGCCTTGGATTAGCGTGAAGCTAACCAAAATATTGGGCAAGGACGTGGACATGGTGCTCCTGGGCATGGTGATGGTGGTGTACAGATTGGAAACCCGCAAGGTAATATAATGATCGGAAAAGTTTTAGTAGTTCCTGTGTTATGATATAATCAGAGCGAGATCTTGATTTTTCATTTAACCTTGTGAACAGTGCATGGGTGTACGTATAAGACATTTCAGGGCTGTAACCCACGATCATTTAACGGTGTTGAAGGGCCTCTTGAAATCACCAGATGGATCGAGAAAATGGAATTTGTGATGGCCATCAGCGGTTGTGCTGCTGATCAAAGGGTGAGGTATGCTTCATGTTTGTTTCTAGACGAAGCTTTATCCTGGTGGAACACTCAAGTTCAAGTTTTGGGCGAAGATGCAGCTTACGGTCTTACCTGGAATGAACTAAAAGAGATGCTTCTTAAGGAATACTGTCCGCGTAGTGAGATGTAGAAGACTGAGACTGACTTCTGGAATTTGACAATGGAAGGCCTGAATGTCAGAGCATATACGTCTCGGTTCAATGATTTGGCTAGATTGGTTCCACGAGTGGTCATTCCTTAGTACGTTAAGGTAGAGAGGTATATCTGGGGATTGCCGCCACAAATTCGTAGTATGGTTACGTCAGCGAAGCCCACTACCTATCTGGAAGCTACTACTCTAGCGAAATCATTAACGGATGATGGTGCTCGCCAAAGTAGCCTTAAAAGGAAAGTGGAGACTGGGAAGTCGTCGGGAAAGGTCATGGCAGATGAGAAATCTGAATGAGCGAAGCATGCTGAGTCTAGATCTGGGGATTCGCGGAAGCGAAGATCTGAGAGCTTGAGGAAAGATTCCGATGTGAAGCGTGAGAAGAAACGCGATTCGGGGAAAGCATATGTAGCTAGTGCTAGTGATTCGAGGAAGGATAATGTCAGGGATGGCGGAAGTGATTCAGTAAGGAAGAGTCATGGTGATGAGCAGCAAAAATGTATCAGGTGTGGTCGATCTGGACACGCGACGCGTGAGTGCTATGCTAAGAGCACCGCAGATGGAGTCAAGCTTGAGGGATGCTATGAATGCGGAGAGCAGGGACACTATAAGAGGAACTGTCCGAATGTGAAGGGTCAAAATGCCAGGGGTAGAGCTTTAAGCTGAATGCTGGGAAGGCACGTGATGATCCTGCAGTGGTTACCGGTACGTTCTTAATCAATGACCATTCTGCGTTCGTACTATTTGATACTGGTGCTGATTTGAGTTTTGTTTCGAAAAACTTTGAACCTTTTATGTGTTCTCAAACAAGTAAGCTAAGTAAAAAGTACTCGATAGAATTAGCAAATGGAAGATTGATAGAGACTAGCGAAGTTATTCGTGGTTGTAGAATTTGGTTATGTGATATGAGTGTGCAATAACCGAATCGTTAACCGAAACCGAACCAAAAACCAACAAAACCGAACTGAAATTAACCGAAACCGAATTAACCGAAAGCGGTTAACGGATAATTTTTTTTACCATCAGTTACCGAAATTAACCGAAGCGAACCGAACCATTTTTTTTTTTATAGATTTTATACATACATTTCATATATTTCATGTTTTATACTTTTATTTCATGTAATAATACATCCATTTCATTTTTTTACTTCATTTCATTTATTTATACTTCCATTTCATGTACTTAAACATCTATTTCATGCATTTATACCCCCATTTCATTTATTTATACATCCATTTCATGTATTTTTACATCTATTTCAAATAGTTATACCTCCATTACATGTATTTCTAAGCAAAATATTTAGCTCTTATTTGAATTGGTTATTAACCGAAAATTAACCGAACCGAACCGAACCGAAAACCGACAAATTAACCAAATTAACCTAACTGATTAACCGATGACTTCGGATATGGTTACAGATAATGCTAATAACCGAACCGAACCGAACCTTGCACACCCCTATTATGTGATCATACTTTTAGTATTGATTTACTACCAGTGGAGCTGGGTAGTTTTGATGTAGTCGTTGGGATGGATTGGCTATCCAAGAACGGAGCTGGGATCGTTTCTTCGGAGAAACAACTGTGGATACCTCGTCCTGGTGGTGGTGAAGCTTTAGTTGTTCACAGTGACCGATCAAGTCGAGTATCAGGAGTTGTTAGTGTTATGAAGATGCACAAGATGTTGCTTTAAGGCTATCATGCGTTCTTGGTTAACGTAGTGGATACGAAGACTGAAAGTGGGAAGATTGAAGAAATTCCTATACTCACGATTATCCGCAAGTTTTCCCTGAAGACTTGCTTGGATTAACCCCTGCGAGACAGATCGAGTTTAAGATTGATATCGTACCTGGTGCTGCACCGATTGCAAAATCTCCATACAGATTAGCACCGTCAGAAATGAAAGAGTTGCCAAATCAGCTTCAGAGCTATTAGATAAAGGTTTCATACAACCAAGATTTTCGCCTTGGGGAGCACCTGTGCTGTTCATAAAGAAGAAAGATGGTTCCTTCAGAATGTATATTGATTACAGATAGTTGAACAAGCTGACTATAAGAATCGGTACCCGTTACCAAGAATCGATGATTTGTTCGACCAGCTTCAAGGATCAAGCTACTACTCGAAGATAGACCTGCGTTCAGGATATCACCAATTGAAGATTGCTGAGGAAGATGTTCCGAGGACTGCTTTTAGAACACGTTATGGCCATTATGAGTTCTTAGTCATGCCTTTTGGCTTAACTAATCCGCCTGCAGTGTTCATGGATCTCATGAACAGGGTATGCAAACCCTATTTGGATAAATTCTTGATAGTAATCATTGACGATATACTAATCTATTCGCGAACCAAAGAAGATCATGAGCAACATTTGAAGATGATTCTGGAGTTGTTGACGAAAGAGAAGTTGTATGCCAAGTTCTCTAAATGTGAATTTTGGATTCTAAAGGTGCATTTCCTCAGTCATGTTATAAATGAGAAAGGTATACATGTGGACCCGTCAAAGATTGAGGCGATTATGAATTGGGAAGCGCTAAAGAATCCGTCAGAGGTGCGATAATTCTTAGGACTTGCTGGGTATTATAGAAGATTCATTGATAATTTTTCCAGAATAGCGCAGCCATTAACGCTATTGACCCAGAAGGATAAGAAGTTTGATTGGACAGAAAAGCAGGAGGAAGCTTTTTCGGATGTTGAAGGAGAAGTTGTGTAGTGCACCTATCCTATCCCTGCCTAAGGGAAATGACGGTTTTGTTGTATACTATGATGCGTCACGTTTGGCCTTGGTTGCGTGCTTATGCAGAAGGGCAAAGTGATAGCCTATGCATCCAGACAACTGAAAGTGCATGAGAAGAACTACACAACTCATGATTTAGAGTTAGGAGTTGTTTTGTTCGCTTTGAAGATTTGGAGACATTATCTGTATGGCACGAAGTGTACGATTTACACAGACCATAAGAGCCTCCAGCATATCTTTGATCAGAAGGAACTCAACATGCGACAGCGGCATTGGGTAGAGTTACTAATGGTTATGAGTGTGATATTCGTTCTCACCCAGGAAAAGCAAATGTTGTTGCTGACGCGCTAAGTAGGAAAGGAGTGGGAAAAGCCTCTGTGTGCTGCTTTGGATTTGAGCATACAAACTAATTTGACCGATCGAATTCGTAATGCACAACGAGAAGCTTTAAAAGATGAGAACCTGAGTAGAGAAGGCTTGAGAGTTTGGAATGTGAATGATGCCAAAAGAGGATGAAGTGATGTACTTCATGAATCAAGTTTGGGTTCCACTTAAAGGTAACCTACGTGAACTGGTTATGAAGAGGCTCATAAGTCCAGATATTCGATTCACCCAGGTTCTACCAAGATGTATCGGGATATTAAGGAATTATATTGGTGGCCGAATATGAAGAGAGATATCGTGGTGTATGTGAGTAAATGTCTGACATGCTCAAGGTTAAGGCTGAGCATCAGAGGCTGTCTGGACTTCTGTAGCAACCAAGATTCCTAAATGGAAGTGGGAGCATCTTGCAATGGACTTGATCACCAAATTACCCCATACGTCACGTGGACATGACACCATATGGGTAATTGTGGATCGACTTAATGAAGTCTGCTCATTTTCTAGCCATTAAGGAAACAGACAAGACGGAAAAGATATCGCAGTTGTACCTCAACGAGATTGTAGCCCGACATGGAGTGTCTGTGTCAATTATCTCCGATAGGGATGGACGATTTGACTCCATATTTTGGCGATTTCTTCAAGAGTTGCTGGGTTCTCATTTGGACATGTGTACTGCATATCATCCTCAAACGGATGGTCAAAGTAAGAGAACCATTCAGACATTAGAGGACACGTTGAGAGCATGCGTGATTCATTTCGGTGGAAGTTGGGATACTCATTTGCCATTGGCAGAGTTTTCTTACAACAATAGTTACCACGCTAGTATCAAAGCCGCTCCGTTTGAAGCTTTGTACGGAAGGAAGGTCGATCGCCCTTGTGCTGGGCTGAAGTTGGCGAAAGGCATCTAACCGGACCTGAGCTTATCCAGGAAACCACCAACAAGGTTGTCCAGATCAAGGAAAGGTTGAAAGCTGCCGCCGATCGACAAAAAAGTTATGCAGATAACCGTAAGGAAACCGTTGCAGTTTCAAGTCGGGGATCGTGTTCTGCTGAAAGTGTCACCTTGGAAAGGTGTTGTTAGATTTGGGAAAGGGGATGAGGTCCTTTCGAAATCGCATCTCGAGTGGGATCAGTCGCGTATAGGCTTAAGCTGCCGCAGGATTTGAGTGGAGTTCATGACGTGTTTCATGTTTCCAACCTGAGAAAGTGTCTGTCGGATGAGACAATAATTATACCCCCTGATGAGGTTCAAGTAGACGATAAATTGAGATTTATCGAGGAACCGGTTGAAGTTCTGGATGAGAAATTCAGAAGCTTAGAAGGAGTCGGATTAAGTTGGTCAAAGTTCGTTGGAATTTCAAGCGTGGACCCGAGTTCACATAGGAACGAAAGGAACAGATGCAACGAAAATATTCGCATATCCTTAAGTCTAGTGCGAAAACGAAACCTGTAGTGTAAGAATTTCGGGGACGAAATTCCTTAAACAGGGGGAGACTTGACTCCCGGCTATTTAGGATGTCCCGTACAAATGTAACACGTGTCATGAATGAATAAAAGACCGTATTTGATTATTTATGATGTTTATATATGGTATTTATGTGTTGGTAAATCCAAAGTTTGATAAAAATTACGTTGGCTATATTAAGATAAACGCTTATCGCGTAATGTTTAAAATGCGAAACGAACATCGGTGACCGCCGGATAATGTTAAAATCTAAAAATAGTCCATTATGAGTTAAATAATATATTTAATCATAATCGTGAGGAAAAATAATTTAAAACGCTAAGAAACGCTATTTTTCGAGTTTAAGCGCATACTACGCCATACTGCGCGTATCTTACAAAATATGTCAACACAGCCAGTTTAGGGCAACCAATAATTATTATAGTAATAATTTGACAAGTTTATTTTTATAGAATGATAAAATGAATTAAAACGCTTAAATCCCTATTTTGCGAATTTAAGCGCTTTACTGCCATAATTACCGACAACATAACTGTTCCCGGCAAATAAAATATTGGTTAGTAATATTTTGGTGTCTTTATTTTTATAGAGCACTGAAAATAATTTAAAACGCGTTAAAACGCAGTTAAAACACTAGATAAAATGCCCGGTATCCAGTTAAATATTAGGAAATAGCATGTATATGTGTATGTATATGAAAAATGTGTGAGAGTGGCCATAGGTGACGGCCTAATGGCTGCCCACTTTTTGAAATTCTTCTAAATTGACAAGTGTGGACCTTGGGAAGCTAAGATAATCATTTTTCATACATGCACACTCCATATAACCCATACATCATTCAACAAACTTCACTCTCTCTCCTCTCTCTCTCTCTCGGTCGTGAGTTCCCATACACCCTCCACTTTCAAATTTTGAACCTCCATTGAAGAATTCATGTTCATGCAATCCCATTTCAAGTTTTTTGAAGGATCAAAGGTGTTTTCAAAGTGTTTCAAGCAACATCCAAACTTCATATCATCAACTCTTGTTCAAAACCCATCAAAACTTGAAGTTATAGATTCACTTTAAAAAAATCTTGTTTATGAATCTTAATGATGTTGATGATGATAGGAGGTTCTCTTTTCTTGGAATTTAAACACTAACTTAGAAAACTATACTAAATGGACTTTTGAACAAAATAAAAATGGATGTAATTCTGTGTATATATGTGGCCGTGATTGTGTGTGTATATGTTAGAGTTTGAGTTTTTGATGTAGATTGATTCTTGATGGATAAGATGCTAAAAGTGAATGCATGTGATGTTTAGAATGTTCTAAAAGTTGTTAATGTTTGAAATGAGTATGTGAAAGGCATGAACATGAAAAGTTAAACTTTGGAATCTTGTGTATGTATGTATGTGTGCCGTGTGTATATATATATATGTATATGCATGCATACAAAATTTTGTTGTTAGTTCATAAATGTGAAGGAGGTGATACTTGCATTATGTTGGTTGATTAGATGATGGTAATCATAGGAGGATGATGATGTTCTTGGATGAATGAACATGGAATAAATGAATATTGATGCATGTGGGTACATGCATGTTGGTGAAAATATGTTATGGATGCATTAGGAACTTGTACATGGACATGCATGTAGGTGTATGTACACGAAATGATGATCAAAGTGTGTTTTGATATAAATAAGTTTTGATCAGATTATAAAGCATAAAAATAATGTTATTCAAAGTGTAAAATGGTATGGAACTTTGACATAAAGTTTACTAGCTTTGCATGTTGTACTATGTGCTTAAAAGTGTTGTAAAATACATGAAATCGAATGATTTATGTACCTTACACAAAAACTGCCCTAATATTATTATAACCATCATTTTATTCAGTATATAACATGTATTGTGTTAAAATATGAAGTCGTTTCGAGTTCGGATGGTTATGGTAACGTTTGACGCAAAACTATGCGGTAAAAATGGTAAAAATCGCCTTTTAAGAGGGTTTTTATGAAACTGTTTTAGATCAGTAAATAAACTAATATTTTTGAAAGAAATATAAGTATATTAACTTATATTAAGATTATTTGGTGTTTGGTTGGTCATACGTGACTTCCGACGCCCGAAAACGTTACCGAATCACTAAAATACACATTTTTCAACATACACTAGAATGGGTTGTTAATGGATGAACCTTATGTGTTTAAATGTGTCATGTGATTTAAATATGTGAATATGATAATATGTTAAGTGTTGACATGATAGCGAGAATTAAGACTATGCATGTACACTTGTATGTTTAAAACGGTAGAATCGGTGAAATCGCGTTAAAATGTGTAACTTATTTGTCGAGCATGAAAATTGATACGTAGGTTAAATTAGTGAGTATTTCATGTATACATGCTTTAAAAATGATAAAGTGAATAAGTTAATGAGTTTTCGCGTCTTATGATATTGTGAATATGTGCACGTTTAAGTACGTATATTACGACGCGCAAATCGTAGATATATAGTATTTATAAACGGGAGTGTAACGGATAAAACATTAAGGTCACCAATAAAATCGTTCAAGTCGCAAATATAAAAAATATATATATATGAACTCATATATATATTAATATGCCAACATAATAAAAAATAATAACTTTTCGAGAAAATCTCAAAGTTATGTAAAAATTCCAAGATTTGAGAAACTAGGAATTTAGTGATGTGTGATTATTAAATCGTTCCTATGTATGTTAGGACGAGTAGAATTCAATTTTGGTGATTGCGCTATTTCATATACGCACCCAAAGGTGAGTGTCACTAAACCCCCTTTTTATTGTTTTAGTATACGTTTTGGGGGAAGAACCGCCTTAAAAGGATAAGTATACGTTTTCGTATAAAATATGCCTTTGATTAAACTATAAATATATTTTCGTGGAAAATATGATTTGGAAATTATGTGATATGTTTTTGGAGAAAAACATGGTTTTAGATATAAATATGTTTCGGGGGTGAAACGAGGATTTTATGGCGTTATGGGATAGAACGACCGTGTGGATTTAAAATGTTTAAATCTAAAGTTGTAACGAATTGGTCCGGTCTCAAGAGAGTGAGTATTCGGGATTAGGCTTACGTTTCGGTGGGGACGTCGGGGATTCGTACAACGTGTTATATTAAATTTTATCATTTTAGTTGGATGTATATATATTGTTCATAAGGTTGCCACCTTAGGTGACCCATTGCGGGCACTTTGCTCTAACTTAGCCATTTAATCATTAATATGGATTGCGTTGAATTGATAGATCTATCGGGTTGACAACCCTGTTCGCGACCGGTAGCTCCGTGTCATGTCAAGCGACGAATTTATATTCTGTTATTGTCTAGCGTTGATTATACCCTTAATGTTAATATATAGCTCGTATGTCTTGCAAACTTACGAATCTGAACAAATGGATATTAAACATAAATTTAATATGTGAAACTTGGGAAGATGCTTAGTTCGGAGGTTTCGGGGAAACGCTTCGACGCTGACTCATGGATTTTATTAAGGAAACAAAATTGACTTTCGAAAATATTATTTGGATGTTTTGATAATAAAAACATAATTAGAAAGTTTTTCCTTGGATCCAATTATTTTAAATTTGAATATATGAGCTCACCCTCCTTTGTGTTGACACTTGATTTTAACGTGTTCTTCAGGTACTTGAGCATGGCTTCGGGAATTATGGCGTGTCTTGTGGTCTTGATGCATGTTTTTCTTTAATAATGTTTTGGACAACTTTTAAAACTAACCTGGGACAATGTCTGTAATGAGATCCATAATGGATCAAAAAACTTAACTGCGATGTGGTTGTGGCTTATGTTTAACTTTTAAAAATGTTTTAATTAAGTAATATATCCAAAATTAACGATGCATCGTCCACCAAGATATTATGGGCACCAACTTCCGTCACCATTACGTTTGTATTTCCGCTGCGACGTTTTTGGGGTGTTACAACACTGTCTCTTTTACACACAGCAGCATATACTCGAACTCTGTGGTTAACATTGGCGAACGAACACACTTTCACATTAGAGAATCATTGTATCGCGCTTGTTACCATCCGAAGTTGTAATCTTTTTGTGCTATATAGTTGGTGATCGGTAGTTTCCATCACCCGAGGTTTTTTATGCTGGAGATCAACTCTTGATCAAGGGCTTTTTCCTCGTACAAATCATTGTGTTCATTGTCATTCACTTTTTATATTTGTTCATACACATGTTCGTTTAACAAGCATCCAACCTCACAAAAAATCCGATTTGGTTACGTTATCCTTGTGTGATTTTGGACCAAAACAGTTGTATTGAGGACATGAATAACATTCATTAACTTTGGCCAGGCCGACCATTAATAAGTTATGGTACCATAGGACTGACAATCCCGTTACCAAGTTTCCCGGTGTTTGTGGGGAAGTTTGGGGAATGACCGAAACTGTTTACTTTAACAAACCCTTTGGTGGTTTGTTATTGCAATTTAAAGATACCCTTTGGTGGTATAGACGAGTCAACAAAGGTTTGAATGTATTCAACGAAACGACCAAAATTTTTCACAATTAAAACAAGGATGATTTTTTATGACAATGACGATTGGATTATGACAATGACGATTGGTTTATGACAATGATGATTTGGATTATAACAATGACGATTTGGACGATTGGTTTTAACAAAGACGATTGGACGATTGGTTTATGATAAGTGATTTAAATAAAGTGACGGGTGTAATGTGATAAAGCATGGTGAATACGCCACTGGTACTTCCTATATATAAGTGCTTTCATCGTATTACATACTATGGCCTTATCTAAATTTCTTGGAACAATGTTTTCAAACAAAGACATGCAACGATTTTCAATTAAAGATACAAACCATACGAGTTATTTCAAGACGATTCACTACTCGATTTACAAAATAAATGTTTTGGTCAGGATTCATGGCTACAAGTCCTTTATAAACTATAACTAACCTGTTTAGTTGGTTAGCTAACATTGCAATACCAAATACTTTTTGATAACAAGATTTTCAATTAACGACTCTAGTAGTCTGATGAGGTATTGCAATACATATTCAAGGCCATGAATTTGACACACTCACAAAACCTATGTACTCGCTGGCATTCTTTTATGCTGACTCGTTTTCACATATGTTTCAGGGAACAATGCTTGATGATACTGAAGCATGCTCACGTAGGAATGGACATGGACTCTAGTGCCTAAAATAAGCAAGAAAATAACTAGTTTGTTTAGTTGTGTAATCTCAAGACAATATAACAATGTAATCTTATTATAATTCGATAAAACGAAACTTAAATACCATGTGTTGTTGTAACAATCTGTTAACATGACTCTCCGACGTTTTCGCCACGGTTTGTTGTTTTTACATGGTCGGGGTGTTACAGATTGGTATCAGAGCACTGGTTATAGGGAATTCGATTATTAGTAATGCTTTGACCTAGACTATAACCTTCCTAGGACCCTAACGCGAGTTTTCTTCCGTTTAGATTTAACACACAATATTGTCACCTATCTTTAGGTGATTACCAAAAACAATACAGAAGTCACAAAAATCATTTCCGAAAACTTTTTACAAGAAAACATCTATTCTCAAATGAATCATTTTCGGCTTTAAGCCTTGTAAGTTTTCAAAATCTCGTCAAAGTTTTGGTTTTATTAATGTGAACACGTGCAATCTGGAAGGGTGGGTGCCTCTACCCTGAGTTTTCTGTCTAAGGCTAGAGTGTTCGTACACATCCACTTAATCGGACCAGTCACTCTTACATGGGAACTCTTGGGGTGAGTGTCCACTTATAGGCTAAATTTAGGTCCGTTATACGGATCGTTCGGGCACTAATCTGACAAACCTAAGGTAAACGTGCAGAATCCGTTTGCTTAGGCGACATTAAGATACACTCATTTGTTTCTATTTAATCACCGTTTCATTAATATTCAACGTTACAGATCCTGGAAACACTTTGATAGAGCTTCGCCTCTGTTGTGACAAAATCTCTGAAGTAACAAATGAAATGAACAAGCTAGCTATTTATACAAAAACAAGTTCGCTGGAGATGATTGAAGTTCGAGCGAACGTGACATAGTCAAGTTCGGCCGAACTTGTCTTCATCTTACAATATGAGCGAACTTAACTAAAAACCTTATAAATACTTCGTTTCACTAGCCTATTCTATACAGACTCGATACAAGACAAAGACAAAGACATACTGTACTAACAGACTCCCCTGTGGATATAATCTTTGTCTTGATTAGTCTTCCAAATCCTTTATCGTTAGATTGTGATGATGTAGGCAACAAACATATGTATCAACAGACTCCCCCTTGGATGTTGCCGTAGTCATCATTCTTCAATTAAGTTCCTAAGTCTTTAATATTTCTTGATCTTTATATCTTGAATAACTTTAACATCCATGCTCCCCCTTTCTTTGAGCTTTCTGGTATCTTTAATCAACATGTTTATCTATCTCCCCCTCAAATGATGCTTTGAATCTCTAAGATTTGACGATTAAGAACAATCACACGTATCCACACACAATCAATTTCTTAACAGTCTCGTTGGTCCGGCTCACATTCAACATTATCAAGTTACCATGGAAGATTTTTGAAAGAAAATCTTTTTGGAATTTTAATATTGAATGCAAAAATGTAAACAAACTAAATGTAATTTACAACTTATATTATTTGAGAAAACGTGCTAGAGGATCATATCAGTTTACTGAGACATATCAGCTGCACCGTTGATCTAGATGAAACACTCAGTTTAAACAATTCACATGGATTGTCAATATTGTTGTCCACTTAAACTCAATCTAGAAACTTTCGTAATGCTTACTGATACATTAAGGTACATTAATTTGCACTAAGTTCTTATAGACCCCACGATCTCAGCATATCCCCTCATCATGTAATACACCGACTCAATTAATGTCTTTAAACTTTCATCAACTGTGAATTGTGTGAAGATAACGCAGAATATTTAAACATTAACAATCAGGTCGATATTTCGATACACATAGAAAGTCCAATGTTTAAACAAAATAAGAAATGAAAAACAAGTTGAAATTGTTTAGGTCTTAACCTCCAGTTCGATATTCACATATACGCAGAGGTGATCCAAGATTTAAACGAAACACCAAGTAAAATAAAGCAGAAACGTTTAGGCACTAACATCTAGTTCGATACTTTCGTATACGCAGAGGATGTCAATGCTTAAACAAAATAAAGAAATAAAACAAGTTTAAATCTTTTGAAAATGAAAACACAATCACAATGATTATTTCAGTAAGATGTGAAAGTTCACAAACTAACCGGTTTTTATGCTTTTCAGCATTTAGCGATTACCGAGTAGGCACACACTCACCAAGGACAAAACTAAGTACTATCCTTTCAATCGCGTTTCCCACTAGAACTAGGCTTTTCTTTTTAGGTTTGTATCGTTTTCGCAAAACTACTAGTCTAGCTGAGCCTACCGACACATCTTTAGTAAGATTGTTTAACCATTTTAAACAATACATATCTTTAGCATGCACTGATAGTCAACTGATGTACTATCATTTCCTCTTTTCGCACAAGTAATCTCATTTTTCATTTTTCAATGTTTTTGATATTTTGAGATTTTCTATTGTTTTTGGCTTTTTTGAAAAATTTATCTATCTAAAATGATTTTAAAATAATGTTTTCCAATTTTACAGGAAATTACAGGAATTTTTATTTGACAATTTTAGAATTTTTTATTTTTGACAATTTTAAAATTTTTCTCCCCCTAAAATTGAAAACATCTTTTCGAAATCGAAATTAAAAATCTTCCATTTTAACCATTTAATGATTTTTTACGAATGTGAACGCGAGACTACCATTTTGTTTGTGTGGAATATCACTCCTGTCTCTTGTCTCTATTCATAAACAACCACTGTTTTGAAATGACGATTAGGTTGAAGCTTGGTTATCCTGCACATTCAAATAAACTTTAATCAACATTGAATTGGAACCAATCCATTCTGGACTTAGGTTTATCAAATTCATTAACATCTGAAGTAAACAATCATTCACACTCTTTTTGATATTCAAACAGTTTGATATAAACTTTATTTGAAAATTTTACTTTCTTTGATTTTTTAACTATTTGAATTATCAAATTTTTCTCCACTGCTCTCTCTTTTGTTCTCAGATTTGTATCTGATGAATTCGTTTTACTTGACTGTGAGTAAAATAATTCACTAGAACTTTTATCTGATTTTTTAGACGTATCCGAGGACAAAATCTTTTCCAAATACTCTCTAACTTTTTTCCTCTTTTTTCTCAGTCTGTCTTTTTGCCCTTGTGATAACTTGACTTTTTGTTCTTTGGGCTTCTCTACAGTTTTCTCATTTTTCTTCTCCTCTAGTCTTTTCTCCCCCTAAGATTTAACCGATCTTCTTTTCAGATTAGTCGGACAATCCTTGGAAATATGACCTTTGATTTGACATTTATAGGATCTTCTCGTATCAAATCTCTCTTTTCAGGCAGTTAACAGCAATGTGTCCACCAAATCCACAGTTGTAACACACTCTGTTATCGTACCAATCTCTCCATTCAGACCAAACACCCAAATCAGCACATTGATTTGACATGCAGTAGTCATCTTTCCCGTTTCTTCTGTAAAATTGATTTGACTTTGAAGCATTGTGGTCCGACCTGCACCACTTATTCTCAAATTTTTGTGAGTTTTTATAATGATTGGATGACCGTACCGATGAGCTTTTATTTTTGTTTTGAAAATTTTTAGAATTTTGTTTTTCATGTTGTTTTTGTTCTCCATTCTGCTTAGAAGGTTTTTGCGATGAGCATTCACCTTTTCAGCAGATTGTAGAACAGTTTCTTGAAATTTTTCTTTTAGTTTCAAAAATATTTCTTTTTTATCATTTTCATCATCGGTATTATCATCACAATCCTCAATTATGACATCGTCATAATTTGTGACATTTTCACTTATTGGGATTTCCTTTTTATTCTTACTGAACCGTTTAGGACATATCTGATCTAACATTACAGATGAAGTCACAAAACCTTTCAATTGTTTTTCTAAATCATCAATTTTATTTTTTGCAATCTCAACATCTTGTTCAAGTTTTCTAATTTTTTCAAGATGCAAGTTTATTATATTTTGTTTTTCAATAACATTTTTATTCAAAACAGATTTATCATTTTCTAAAATTTTTATATTATTTTTAAAGTATTTCACATTTTGTAATTTTTTATTTTCTAAAATTTTTATTTGATTTTAAAAATTCTTTTCGTTTTCTTTTAACTTTTTATTTTCTAATGACAAACATTCCAAATCTTTCAAAAGTTTGACATTAATAGATTTGAATTTTTGACAATTTAAGCACACAGATTCAGTACACTTTGTGCAAGGTTTTTCGACCTCCACAATTTGTACCTTTACCACTTCTTTATCAACAATTTTTACCTCTGACTTTACCTTCTTACTTTTAATCATATCAGCACGCTCCAGATATTTAGCACGTAGAGCATTCCATAGCTTTTGTGTCGTATCACATTCTGGTAGCAGATTTAAGATATTTCCTTTCACTGACTGCTGTATCAGATTAATCATTTTCTTTTCAGCAAAATAATCATCTTGTTGTTGAGTAGAATATTTGCACTTCTCCAGAATTTGCTGATTTGCATCTCTAGGAATGACATAACCTGTCTCAATCACGACCCAACTACGGAAATGCGTAGCTTTGACCCAGCTCTCAAATTTTCCTTTCCAAACATCATATTCATCTATATTCATCAACATAGGAGGTTTCATGGACTCCATTTCGTTTTCCAAACTAATCTGTCATTCAAAACACATGGAAAATGATTAGCAAATAGACAACTTTTAGAAAAATTTAACTTTTTAACTAACAATATCAACGTATTGGTTTGCTAAAAACGTTTAAAATTTTTCGGAAAACTTTTTTTTAAGAAACCTTGGAAAAGTTCGGTCGAACTTGTCACAGCGTGTGAAACTCAGCTATTTAACAAGTTCGGGTGAACTTGTATAAGTTTCAAGAGAAACAAGCAAGTTCGGGCGAACTTGTATAAGTTTGAAGAGAAACAAGCAAGTTCGGGCGAACTTGTACTAGATTTTCAACAAATTTTAATCAAGTTTGGGCGAACTTGATAAAATTTGATTGAAAAGTAAGCGAGTTCGAGCGAACTTAACCTAAAACCTTGAAAAATCAATCAAGTTCGTGCGAACTTGATGAAAAATGTGAATTTTTCAGTCAAGTTCGAGCGAACATGTGTTTTCAAACATGGTTTTTTTTAATTTTTCGGCATGAATTCGTTTGTTTTAAGCTCTGATCTTTTCAAGGGTTTATCTATTAAGGATTTTACGTATTATACTTGAAAATCGGTCCATTTTATCTGTGAATAGTCCATGAAAGGTTTAAAATGAAAGAAATTAGTAGAAGATGAGATGATTTCAGTCCAATGTCTTCAAATTAGGCCAATCCTGCGCTGATACCACTTGTAGGTCCGTGATCAGGCGATTCTAGACGAAAGTTTGTGGATAAACGTATATAACAGTTTCGGTAGAATGTTATTACAGAAAGGAGTAGAAACAGAATGAAGCGGAAGTCTTCATTCATACCAAAAGAGTATACATCTTTATAAGTCCAGCTGCCGGAGTTCCGGGAGAGAATCCGACAGCACCTCCCATAGGGATGCCAAAAACTTAAATGACAAATGAACACACACCACCTATTTATAGTGTAAGAAGTTCACTGGTAAGCATCTAAGTTCGGGTGAACTTGAACTAGTCAATTTCGGCCGAACTTGACATCAATATTACCATTATGAGCGAACTTGACCTTCACAGGTCAAGTTCGAGCGAACATGACATCCACAGGTCAAGTTCGAGCAAACTTGTTACATTTTACAATGAAAACTCCGTATTTCAGTCGTGTGTTCAATTCTAACCTATACAATACTCAACACACGCTCTATCTATCCTATTCGACAAGTGACGAACACAAAGTGCACCAACACTAAAGCATGTCTTCGCGATACATTTTAAATACCCATTTACTTTGATTAGTCACCGTGTGTAATTTGTTTGTTTTGAGAAATGAATGAATGACCACCATCCTTATTTCGTCGATATTTACGATACTTCTCTTGATTTATTTTCAATATCAATCTCTCATATTTTCCTTCATGTTTTTTTTAGAATGCCTCCTCGACATGATACGACTCAAAATGCCGAAATGCAGCACTCATTGCTCAATAAATTGTTGCAGTACTCCCGAATCTCGTGACCCAACTAAATCAAGCAAACAGTAACAATAACAATGCACCAGCTCCGTGAAACTATAAACAATTCTGCTCGGCTAAACAACTACCGTTTTCTGGGTCTGAAGGAGCAACTGGGCTCATACAATGGTTCGAGAGTCTCGAAAGTACTTTCCGTCACGTACAATGTCCTAATGAGCGTAAAGTTGAGTTTACATCGAGTGTGTTCAAAAAGAGAGCTCTTACATGGTGGAATGGTATTATGAGGGATAGGGGTGCCGATGTGGCGATGGCACAAACTTGGGAGGAGCTTCGAGCTTTGATGACGAAGGAATTCTGTCCTTGACACAAGCAGAGGGCGCTTAAGAATGAATTCCACGACTTAAAGCAAGACAGTGGCGAGAATCGTGCTTATACTGACCGATACGAAGAGTTGAGTTTGCTATGTCCAGGGATGGTGACGCCTTTGGATAAGGCGATTGAAAAATATATCTATGGTTTGCCTGATCCGATTCAGGATATCGTCACTGGCAGTAACCCCACTACTGTTCGCTAGGCCATTGAACTTGCTGCAACTTTGACCGAGTCACAGGTCAAAAAGGGCAAACTTCATCGCAAAAGCGATAAGCAATCCGCTGCTAAGTCCATTCAAGAGAAACCAAAGGGAAACAAAGCCGAGCCATCCAAATGATCGAGGAAGCGTAAGGCTTCTCTGAACTTTGTTGTTACTGCTCAACCTGCAAAACCCGCTCCAGCTGCTCTACCCGCTCAAGCCACTCCCAACCAACCAGCTCAGCCTCCTGCAAGGAAACCGTATGCTGGTACTGCACCGTTGTTCAACCGGTGCAATGGTCATCACCAAACTCACTGGCCATGTCGTTAGTGTACCTTCTGTGGAAAACTTGGTCACTTAGCCAACATCTGTCGTTTCAACCAGAACCAAGCTAACCCAAACCCTGTTCAACCTCAAGCAAATGTTGCTCAACCTCACTTCCCACCTGGTTCATGTTACAATTGTGGTGAAATGGGCACTACAGAAACAACTGTCCAAGACTAGTGAATGCCAATCAAGCTCGCGGACGAGCATTCAATAGCAACGCTAACGAAGTACGTGCTGATAACGGAGTCATAAATGGTACGTTCTTTGTTAACAATTGTCCTGCTTCAGTTCTTTTCCATTCGGGTGCCGATAGAAGTTTAGTGTCCTTAGTTTTTGAATCTATGCTTTTGATGCCGAGAACTAGACTAGGAAAGCCTTTGACAGTGGAAGTCGCTAGTGGTGAACCTCTTGTGCTTGATCATGTTATTCGGAATTGCCAGTTGAACCTCAACAATCATTTACTTTCTATTGACCTCACGCCAATGCAACTTGGGAGTTTCGACATCATTATTGGAATGGATTGGTTAACCAAGCATCATGCCGAAGTTATTTGTTTTGACAAGATAGTTCGAAAACTTCTTTCCTCTGGTGAAGTCTTGGAAGTTCGTGGGGAGAAACCTACTGGTAATCTAAAACTCATGACTTATACCTAAGCCTAGAAATATCTACGAAAGAACTATGTAGCTTTCTTAGTGCATATCATGGAAAAGAAAGGCAAGGGTAAAAGTATTCAAGATATCCCTGTTGTTCGGGATTATCCTGGGGTGTGTCCCGAAGAATAAACTTCCAGCACGTCAAGTTGAGTTTCGCATTGATCTTGTACCTGGTACCAACCCGATAGCCAAATCACCTTATCGTCTTGCACAGTCTGAGATGTAAGAGTTATCGAAACAGCTTCAATAGCTATCAGATAAAGGATTCATTCGTCCTGGTTATTCACCGTGGGGCGCTCCTGTCCTATTTGTTAAAAAGAATGATGGATCCTTTCGTATGTGTAGAGCTCAACAAACTCACGATCAAAAATCGATATCCCCTACCTCAAATTGACGACCTTTTTGATCAACTACAAGGTGATACATGTTTCTCCAAGATCGATCTGCGTTCTGGGTATCATCAGCTTCATGTACTCGAGGAAGATATTCCCAAGACTGCTTTCCGCACAAGATACGGCCACTATGAGTTCACTGTTATGCCATTCGGCTTGACAAATGCACCTGCTGTATTCATGGACTTGATGAATCGGGTTGTAAACCTTATTTAGACAAGTTCATCATTGTATTTATCGATGACATTTTGATTTGTTCTAAGTCGCGAGCCGAGCACGAACAACATCTCCGATTAACAATGGAACTAATGAAGAAAGAACAACTTTATGCCAAATTCTCCAAGTGCAAATTTTGGCTAAAAGAAGTTCAATTATTGGGGCACATAGTCAACGAGCAAGGTATACATGTGGATCCTTCCAAAATCGTTGCGATTATGGATTGGAACACACCCGCTACTCCCACAGAAGTTTGCTCTTTTCTTTGTCTTGCTGGTTATTACCGTCGATTTATCACGAACGTCTCAAAGATCATGGTTCCCCTCACCGCTTTAACTCAGAAGAATAAGCCTTTTGAGTGGGGACCCAAACAAGAGGAAGCCTTTCAAACATTGAAACAAAATCTCTGTGACTCTCCTATTCTGTCTTTACCTGATGGAAATGATGATTTTGTTGTCTACTGTGACGCATCAAATCTAGGCCTTGGTTGTGTTCTTATACACGACTCATGATCTTGAGTTAGGTGTTGTTGTCTTTGCTCTCAAGATTTGGAGGCACTATCTTTACGGTACGAAATGCGTGGTTTTCAATAACCACAAAAGCCTCCAACACATATTAAATAAAAAGAGCTAAACATGAGATAACGACGTTGGGTCGAGCTATTAAACGACTACGACTGCGAGATTCGCTACATCCTGGTAAGGCGAATGTTGTGGCTGATGCGCTTAGTCGCAAGGAACGTGTCAAACTTCATTGAGTTCGAACTCAATCTAATATCCAAACACGTATCCTTCAAGCTCAACGTACCTGTGCTATACGAGGCATGATGGGTAGTGATTACCACATCAACTTGAGCTTCAACTCGAGACGAAAGACAATGGTTACTCTATTATTTGAACCGTTTGTGGGTTCTAAGTCAAGACAATCTTCGCACCTTATTGATGGATGAAGCTCATAAGTCTCGTTATTCAATCCATCTGGTGCAGACAATTGTACAAGGATCTCCGTACCCAGTACTGGTGGCTGGGTATGAAAACGGATATTGCCTTGTATGTATCAAAATGCCTAACTTGTCTCAAAGTTAAGGCCGAACATCAATGTCCATCTGGTTTGCTTGAACAACCAGAAATACCGGTATGGAAATGGGAGAACATTGAGATGGATCTCATTACTAAGCTACCGCGCACATCTAGAGGTCATGATGCTATTTGGGTAGTCATTGATCATTTAACGAAGTCAGCACACTTTTTGGCAATTCGTGAGGATTACTCTGCTGACAAACTTGCCAAGATCTATGTCGATGAGATTGTATCTCGTCAAGGTGTTCCTTTAGACATCATATCTGACAGAGATGCTCGGTTCTCATCTAACTTTTGGAAAACCATGCAAACTGCTATGGGAACCAAACCAATCTGAGCACTGCTTATCATCCTCAAATGGATGGACAAACTGAAAAAAAAATCAAAACATTGGAGGATATGCTTAGAGCATTTGTGATCAACTTTGGTGGTAATTGGGATCGCATCTACCGTTAATCGAATTATCTTACAACAATAGTTATCATGCCAGCATCAACATGGCGCCTTTCGAAGCGTTATACGGTCGATAATGTCGTTCACCTGTCTGTTGGAATGAAGTTGGAGAGTCTCAGTTTACTGGACTTAAACTTATTCATGACACAATAGACAAAGTCAAGAAAATACGCGATAATCTTCTGACCGCTAGAAGCCGTCAAAAGAGTTATGCGGACAAGCGACGCAAGCCCTTGGAATTCCAAGTCGGTGATCATGTCCTACTCAAGGTGTCCCCTTGGAAAGGAGTGGTCAGATTTGGGAAGAAAGGAAAACTTGAACCACGATACATTGGACCATTCAAGATCGTCGAAAGAATCGGAAAGGTGGCCTACCAGCTTGAGCTACCTCCTAAACTTGGGAACGTTCACCCAACATTCACGTGTCCAGTCTCAAGAAATGTTTAGCCGACGCAAATATTCACATCCCACTCGACGAAATTCACGTTGATGATACAATGCACTTTGTCGAGAAACCAGTGGAGATTATGGACCGTGAAGTCAAGAAACTTAAATGAAGATGAATTCCAATAGTCAAAGTTCGCTAGGAATCCAAATGTGGCCCAGAATTTACTTCAGAACGAGAGGATCAAATGAAAGCGAAATACCCACATCTTTTTTCCACAAGTTTCCATGAATTAAATTTCGGGACAAAATTTCCTAAAGTAGGGGAGACTGTGACATTTGTTGTGGTTCAATCATGTAACGATTTTGAACAAGTTTATCAATCAATGAAATTTTTTGTTTCATTTATGAGTTTTGTATTTTTATCATGACAATTGCACATATTCGATTCTTGCACGATAATAAACTTTCAAACGACTTCTAGAAGTGAAATCGCAAACTGTTACGTAAACGTAATCAGTTTAACTCGACGTACACTCCGAAACAATGACACAAGTATAACATACCTTAAATATCCTTTCATAACTTAGAAATAAGTTTCGAAGGGTTTGGTATGTCAAAAACAAGTTTATTCGATCACAGGGACTATTTACGACAAACTACGTAAGTCTGCCGATTCTCGTAGCGACACATATTCCGAAACAAATTCATAAGCTAAAGATACCCTAAATACCCTTAGCATAACTTAGAAATAAGTTTCGAGGGCTTCGGTATGGCAAAAACCTGCTTATGCAACTTCAGGGGCTATTTTGCAAATTCTTCAAAATTATGCCGATTCGCGTATATCTTAATCCCTCACATGTACATGCATAAAAAAAATTTTGTAATCATTAAAATCTTGTATATTAATGATTGGAACGCAAAAATATCATTCGTTATGCATTTACGGTCATGCACGCGATCATTACGATTTTCATCGTAATTAACCGAAAATCGCAATCGTACTACCAAACGAACCGACACCCAGAACATTTTTGAACATATTTCAAGTTACCTGTACTTTATTGTCCTTATAAATCTTGAAAATGGGGTTAACGGGTGTTAAAAGTGACAAAACGCGTCAAAAACAAGTTCAGTGACCATTTCTGCCAATTCTGAAACTTCAGCCCCTGCAAGGGCCTTACGGACCGTAAGGAAAAACCCCATACGATCCGTAAGGAATCCCCATCTCATCAGAATTGTTGAATCAAGGTGGCAGCTTCTTGTTAATTCCCTTATTGACCAAGCAAACGAGTTTGCCACCCTTTTCTCTGCATCTAACATGTGTTATGATACTAATCCAACTTAGTGGTGACTCATGGACACTTGTAATGCTCTTATAACTTCAATTCGAGTATAAATAACATGGGGATTTAACCATTTGAACTTTTGCAACCTACATCCTTACTCTCATCTGCATTTATCTGAAGTAGCAACCATTTAGAGATCTGTTGATGCACTATAGTGTTCGTCACTTGTAGAATAGGCTAGATTGAGCGTGTGTTGAATATTGTATATGTTAGAATCAAACACACGACCGAAATACGCAGTTTTCAGTGTAAAAGGGAACAAGTTCGCTCGAACTTGACATGTGGCAGACAAGTTCGCCCGAACTTGACCTCATATGCACATGTCAAGCAAACTTGGCTTTTTCCCTATAAATAGGTGGTGTGTGTTCATTTGTCATTTGAGTTTTTGCCATCCCTACGGGGAGGTGCTGCCGGATTCTCTCCAGGAATTTTGGCAGCTGGACTTTTAAAGATGTATACTCTTTCGGTATGAATGAAGACTTCCGTTGTATTCTACTTCTACTCCTCTCTGTAATAACATTCTACCGAATCGGTTTACGTTTACGCATTAACTTTCGTCTAGAACCGCCTGATCACGGACCTTCAATTGGTATTAGAGCTATGGTTATCACCTACGCTCATGAATTTGGACATTTATGGACATTAGGAGGGGTTTTAGATATAAATTATCAAATAAACATACAATCCATGGATGAAATCTAAAATTGAACGGATAGGATTGTTAGAAAACCATTTTCGACCAGATCTTCGGTGGAATCATCTCGAAATTCGAAGAAATAAGGATTTTGGATCGACAAATGTGAAAAAATGCTAATTTGGGGGACCAAGTTTGACCGAACTTGACAAGAATTTTCAAGATTTCTCATTAAGTTTGACCGAACTTGACAATTTTTGACCAAGTTTCGCCGCGTACTTGGTTAATTTTCATGAAATTTCATCAAGTTCGCCCGAACTTGACTGAAATTTCATCAAGTTCGCCCGAACTTGTAGTCAAGTTCGCTTGAACTGGATTTTAATGAAATTATGTTTACAAGTTCGCCCGAACTTGTTGCTTTAATTTCTTATCCTTTAATACAAGTTCGCCCGAACTTGTTGAAAAGAGATTCTTTCACAAGTTGCCCGAACTTGTCCAATGCCTAAAAAAAATTTGGTGATAGAAATTTATTGCTCGGTTTGATGAGACGGGTGTCCAGAAAAAATTTGGTGATAGAAATTTTTTCGAAATTTTAACGTCCGATACTGACTGTTCGGGGACACCGTCGGAGGCCTTAGAGAGAGGCTGAGATGATGAGGTTAGAGATGGTTGAAGATGAGAGGGTAGTCATTGATACCAAAGCAATTTGGTGATCATTAGGGTTGAAGACTACCGATGGGCCTTAAAGTAATTTCCAATTTGTTAAATACTGAAAATTCCGGATTTGAGGGGGAATTTCAGTGAAAAAATTTGGTATGGTCAGAATTTGCAAAAATGAGGGGGAATAAAAATTTTCATTTATTCCCCAAATCGCTCGAACTTGACATGTGGCAGACAAGTTCGGTCACATTATGTTCTATTACGATTATTGATTGTTTCGAATTTTAGTTGGCTAGTCGCGAAAAGCAGTATTAGGCCGAATATCTTGGGGAATGGAACATTGATCAGGTATATGGGTGTGGTGGATAGCTATGGGTACTTCCTATATATAAACATCCGGCTACATGATCAAGGTGCCGTTACTCAGGGCAGACGGGCTTCATGTTACGATTCGTTTGGTTATGTTTGGGCAACGCGGTGTTGAGACTTCGACCCTGTTTGATGCGATAGATGATGCCATAGTTGTCATAACCACTATAATATATTATATATATATATATTCCAGTATTAAACCCAATGGTTCGTTATTATTGACCAAACTACTTTTCATTTGAAATCAACGCGAACTGAATATACATATACTATATATATATATATATATGTTCGCGATGATTTCAAATGAAAAGTAGGGCAGACGGGCTTCATGTTACGATTCGTTTGGTTATTTTGGGCAACGGCGTTGTTGTGAGACTTCGACCGTTTGATGCGATAGATGATGCCATAGTTGTCATAACCACTATATATATATATATATATATATTCCCAGTATTAACCCCAAGGTCGTTATATATTGACCCAAACTACTTTTCATTTGAAATCAACGCGAACATATACATATACATATACATACATATATATATATATATATATATGTTCGCGATGATTTCAAATGAAAAGTAGTTTGGGTCAATATATAACGACCTTGGGGTTAATCCTGGGAAGGTCCTTCTTAGAATATGTGGTACGACTTTCTAGGGGTACTACACCCTGGTAGTACTCTGTACTGAACTATTTGGGTATAGCCGGTAATAGCTTACCCCATCGATTTACCCAATGATTGATTCATGATAGGTATCAATCCTTCTGCCTTCGGTCAGACAATTCAGCGTAACTTTATTTAGTTAGGCGGAATTCCTTCGAACATATAGTCATATATTCAAAATCATTGCGTTCGGCGAACAATTTATACTCATTTCGCCAATCGTCGTCTATGAAACTATTCGGTTGAAACATATATTTCCTTTACTAGCTGTCGTTCGCTAGTGATACAATCTCTAATTCTTAATAAGGACGCGTAAGTAGCATTGGTATTAAGAACCCAAGGGAATTCAGAGGTAACATATAAATGGAAAAACTTATTCGGTGTAATAAAAGTTCGGCAAGGAGTTGCTGGATACGAATCGAAGTATATTGAGACTCGGAAGCAGAAACATTCTTGTCCTTATTCCTCGTAACCGTTAATACTTCGTATTAACAGGACGCTCCTAAGTATACATGTATTATAAATATACAACATTCTTCGTGGACCCATCTAAATGCCAATCGGGTAGACCTCGGTTGGGGTTGACGTAACCCAATACGAAGTACGAAAACTATAATCATTAAGTAATCTGATTCATCGCTTAAAAATCAATTCAATTCTCCTCACTAACACTGTTGGATAATGTTGAGGTCCGATACATGTAATTACTAGTTTGATACACCCTATCCTTTTAATGAATGTCCAGCCATGCTACGGTACGTTAGCTTCCTATGGAGTTACGGCAGGTATTTCGATGATGGAACTAAGTCGCATACAACCATAATCCTATTGATTTTGTTCAACCAAATACAAGATAAATCCCCAGTAACTCGAAGAAGTAGTGAATGAACGGTATGAAGGACCCGTAACGAAGCTACCTCTTAATGATATTTAATAAACAAAATGATACAAAACGGATTTTCGTCGAACAATTATTTTATGTATATATATACATATATCTATATCTAATTCGAAAGATGGTATTTGAAAGAATCATATAAGATTTTTATATCAAACGATCCCTTGTTTTCAGCCTCGCATAACTTAGCGAAAATATGTTCTATGAAAGACGAGATCGCCTTCGAGTAGTATTCAAGTACTGTAATACGATGATTAACCTATGTGACAACTCTTATTTACATCTTCAAACTCTAGACTACACTAGGTCCTGACCTGAATTCTTTTGGTAACCCTGATATACTATGTCTTGAATCTATATCACCCGTATGAGGGCGGTGCATTCATGCTAGAAATCGCATAAGGGGATACATGGTTCTTTGATTCCTTTCGATTAAGGCTTTTCATGACACGATAACTACTACGGTCGTGCGAGTGGTCCTGGGTAGGGACTAACTCAGATATTTGTATGTTTATAAGACATATTGACTCCCCGACGCTACGATAATAATACCAGGGAGAACACCATACGTCTCCTCCTCTTCCTTGAAACATTTGAGGAATCCAAAATATTCATACACGATGTTATTTACAACTCCTAAGGGATGATTGAAATTCCCTTCGGACCTTTGTAAAGGTGTTATTTGGTAACGGTCTCCTACATGTGTTGGAGGATGATACATGGGATACACTGACTTTTATCCGTCGATGGGATACAAAGGGAACGATACCCTACTCTTATGAGTAACCTAAAGTTATTCGGTAGACGGCGTTGCTAGTCCTCGTAAGTATATGAGGACTAAATTCTCTAGAGCAGGGGAATATTGTTAAAACACCCCTCGTCTTCGTTCAACTAGTTGGTACCTTCAATTGATTTTCAGTTTGATCGATTTAAATAAGTATTCGTAAAATACGATGCTACCAAGAAACCCGATTCCTCGTTATTTTTGAGTAACGAAAATTCTTGTGTTACCTATAGAAATAAGAACGGGAGAAATCTTAAGTATAATATTGTATATATATGTACCTCTGTTCGTACCACGAGTGAAATTCACGATCGTGGGGATGATTGTCGAAGCTGTGCGCTATCATTTACGCGATTTCTGCCTTGGTCATTTGTGGTGAGCGCTTCGGGACCATTCTATTATAAACAAAATATATATACATGCACTAATGTCACATTTTCAATCGTCCCATATCATACAATTTTGTCGCACGCATGAGTCCACAACATGTATAACCAACATCATTACCATCTATATAATAATATTCGTCATCATGCAACTATTAAAATTTGCACTAGACTTAACCCAAAAGGGCCAGTGCTTAAAGGTGCGGTCAGATCATGTCACCAGGGTGACGTAGATATGCCATACTACGAAAAGCACGAACAACCCTGCATGAAGGAACACGGTCAAAACTAAACTCTCTTTGAAATGGAGTAGTCATGAGTCGTCTGAATATCATAATTGGTGTCTTTTGTGTGCCGAACCCACCTGGGGAAAGCTAACCCGTAAATCTAGTAGTCCCGATCATTCTAGATGAAGGGACTAGTGAATCTTCCGAATACGTCCCTCGGATATCATGTCCATCCAGAGGGAAATTCCGTTAGTAAGCACGTCGTATATACTTAAAAGAGGAATAAGATTTTGACGCGACAACTAATTCTCTTCCAACTTGAAGAATTACTTAACATACGCTACGAATTGTAGATACCACATGTGTGATACCAAGTCAAACTAAATGACCAAAGTGTAGATCGGTGCTTGGTTGGATGCACCGACTGAATGTGAAATGGCATTCATAACCTTTACTCGTATCCTAGCCGTCAGAGTGCTAGACTTATCTCGATTGATTACGACTGTCATTCAGCCTTTCTTAAAGTTACTTTTGTAATTTCAAGAGGTTGTCGAGTGATTGTGGATCTATGTTACTACATTTGCCAGCAGCACGTATTCCTTCCGTGCCCTATTGGGAAACAGGACTGACTAATCCTATGACAAAGGGTTGAGAAACTCAACGACCCTAGTCTTGACCAACCCGGGGGGCGGATCTTCTTTTCTTGTTTACATTATTACGAATATGAGACTAACGGGAAAAATCAGATTCAGTGGTTAATTGCCCCTATCGGACTAGGGTGACTATGAATTGGGCTTCATCCCATGGTTTCATAAAACCACACGAATTTCCCAATCTAAACCAAGATGGTTGGCATGAACGAACTCGATGAAACCCTTACGTTTAAGCGGTGATTCAATTGGCGGAGGTGCCAAGATGGGAAGGCATTATATCTTTCTATACTCGTGTACAGTTCAGATCATACCAAGTCTGAATTTGACTCGAAAAAACCACGAGACCGAGATTTTCAAGTGGTGATTAACCACCTTGTGATTATTATGGGTTATATTCGCCTATGCATTAGGTAATCTTTCGAGAACATGATGGGAAGTGATTACTTCTCATTGTCTCCATTAACGACATCCTTATGAAACGTTAGTCCAGCGTGGCTATGTTCCTACCCTGCGAGGGGTACTCCGTTGATGGGGAATCTTGACTCGATGACTCGTTACTTAGTCATCTTTTACAAAATTACCTGTATGTCTACGATTAAATCTGTTCCCACGTGTAGGAACATCATGGTGATACTTGTGGTCGCTAGAAACTCGTCATACCTCAAATATGTCTACGTGATAGTAGCATTCGAGAGGTGGTGTTACTTGAATTAAAAACCGCAGTGGGTACACACTCTACCATTCCCGGTATATGGGAATTTTTATACGATTATCTCCCGGAGAATCACATCGATGTTATCAAAGCTGCTAAGTTTTATTTCCTTCTAGAGATGACATAAACAGTTGTATAAAAGCTGGAGCCAAGCTCCCGAAACTTAACGCAAACTGGAAGTATTATTATACAAATTTCATATCCTTATGATGTAATCCGACTACTAGTGAGTAGTGCGAGCACACCACTAATGTAAGTATGCAGAGTCGTTATTATTCGTGTACATGCTCGCGTTATGGCAGCCTTAGGCACTTAAAAGCCTTCTCTTTCTTATTCTCTACCATAGAGCAGGGACTCTCGTGATCGGTTAGTACTAGCCGAAGATATTCACGTACACGACAACCAGGGAAGATTGTCGCGCACCACTCGGTGAGACCAAATTTATTCCCTTAACACAAACATGCGAAGCATTATGCTCACCATTGCGACGTTTGCGACAAACCCTGGGAGAGTACCCATACTCCTCCTCTATAGGGGTGTTCAGTAACTATTAAACGAAATCGTAAACGAAACTTATGGCATATGAATGGTGAAGATAAGGAACGCGAAGGAAACATAATAGTTGCAGTTATCTGCAAACTGAATACGAGACTCCTATTCTACTATGAGTCCAACAACACTCTCACTTTCAGATTGGAAGTGATGACAATGTCACTCTTAGCAATATGTAGGAATTGTGGATGGACAGATTACATAGCTACTATGTAGCACAATTATCATCTCCGTACGATGATGATACTAAACAAAAAACGAAAACAAACTTATCTGTCAGATGACTGACACGAATATAAATACGAGCTTTCAAATGGATTACTAAACGGAATTTCGAGGACGAAATTCTTTTAACCGGGGGAGACTGTGACAATTGTGAAAAATCCCGATAAACTTTGATTGGTACAAATCCGTGGTAACCGGACGTGATTGTATATCGTGATATTGTTGTGATTAGGTGTGATGATACGAATTTTTGAAAATGATACCCCAACTATAATATGATTATATGCCAAGTAATTAGCAAAAACATTACATTGACGCTTTGCGTCACCTACATGGTAAGACAAAGTCGTGAATGAATTGCCGACTCTGGGAATACGTATTAGTAAACATGCATGATTGGTGTGCTATGCTAAACAATATCTGTTACGTCTCGGGGGAATCTGAGAGCACGTCATGGTTAATATGAAACTATTAAGGACCAATGATGTGAGGTTGGTGTCCTTAGCCTTTAACAACGTGTTAAATAGGGACTTGACGTTTAACAGCGCATTACACATTTGACTGTGGTTATTAGGCCAACGGTAGGGCCCATTAAGATTCCAAGTTCACAAAACATCTTAGTTATGTGCCATAGATTCTGACATAAGATTTAAAACAAATCGGTGCTCGGGCATGCAAAACGAGGCAGTCCCGGTTAGGGAAACGCTTTTGCTTTAGGAGCAATGAAAGACAAACCAAATATGCAAGGAACAGTCAATCAAGCCTAAAAACACTTAAACTAACCTAAAACGAGGTTTTTATTATTAATATGTAACCGTGCTCGAGTTTCGAGACAGTTATGTTCGATTTTTAAAACCGAGTCTTTTAACACTAAGAATGCAAAAAACGGAGTCCGCTTCGCAAATCGGGTACGCGTCTGAGACCCTAAAAACCTAAACGCACCACCGAAGATAAACATCATCTTTTAACACGAGAAGACGAAGCACGACAAAGCGAGGGTGGGGTAGGGGCACCCCCTATTATATAAACAATTTTCTTTTATTTTTTTATTATTTCTTCATTTTCACCTCCATTTCCATCAACTTTCTGCCCAAAAACTTGAAAAACACAGCTGATTACTCCTTCAATTCAGCATAAATTAAAGGTAAAATTCAAGTTTTAAGTGGTTTCGATGAAGTTTTCCTGATTAAACATGATTTATAACCAAAAAACCCTTTTTAATCCATAATTTTGGAGGGTTTAACAAGTTTCTTGGCTGAATAAGAACACCCTTTTGAATTCCCTGGTGTTGTATGGCAGCCATGATCACAAATCGTTGGGTTTTGATACCCTAATCAACACCTATTCGACCAAAATCGTGTAACTATTCGATTAACCGAAAAACTATGAAACAAGGCTTGATTGACATGGGTTATGGCATGGTTGGATTGTACTTGATATGTAGGTACTGAATATGGCTCACACCCACTTCTGGACTCAAGAAAAAACTTGGAATCGAAGAAATCGCTAGGTATATCACCCGAAACTCGAATCTAGAATAGGCAAAATATTGTTTGGACCATAACGTGGTCCGTGGGTATTGGATTGAGCTGAAATTTTGTGTGGTGATGTAGGGCATTGACAGGAAGGTTCACAAAAATTTTTACAATTTTTGGAATTTTCTACGATATTTGGTGAATTTTTGACTGTTTTACAAACGAAATTCGGAAAAATTATCAGAAAATTCAATAAATTACCAAATTTTATAGAGACACTAAAGAACATACGGGAATGTCCTGGGAAAATTGGAGTCCACTGGTTTAGTTTTGATTTGGGATAAAAATCTGCGTTTTAGCGAGTTTTCGGTAGCTTGGAATGCACCGAAACAAATCGGAAAAATCTCAAACTTTTGTGAGAGGTTCCTGGACATGTAAAGGATGCTCTAGATTTGTTTGGGGATTTTTGGACCTCTGATAGTAATTAATGTAAACTATGGGGTTAAATATTGTTTTATATATAAATTATTTAAATAGTAAAGTGCCAAAATAAATTCCCAAAAATTTTCCCAAAATCACCAAATTTTTACTGAGTTATATAAAAATTTACAGATTTTTATTCAAAATATAGATTAAATGGGAATTTATGGAATTAAAAATGAGTTATTTGAAATCAATTTCGCGGTTTACTTTATAACGAACCCGGAACTGGGAACTGACCCAACCCGACAAATACTATAATTGGAACACTAGGAGTATTCCGGGAGATTCCGGGCAAATTGGGCACGATGGGTGTGTCCTAAGACAGTTCGGGAGAATTCCTGACGGTGAAAATGGAAACTCAAATTAGGGCAACCTAGACTCCCCAAACACTCAAACTCCCTTGATGAAAAGTTTATCATTCTTAAATAACCACGTGTTGGCACTATTGGTATTCCCGTAGCAATATCTGAACACGTTAAACTACTGACTTTGGCTGGCACGCGAAACGGTGCCCGAAAGCCAAACTGAAAACTAATACTACCATGACGTCCATCACCATACAAGTGTCCTCTAATCTCAATCCGGAGTAAAAACTCCTGACTAGATCAAAGTTATAACCATTACCAACTTAGATACTGATTTGAGTCCATACTTGCATGTGGGTTATTAAAGTTGATCCAGTTGCTTGATCACTCTAGTGTTGAGATCACTACTCGCACTGTGAGTTTTCACTTCCCCACTTTTGAATGATTTTACTCTTTTCTGGGGTCATGCCTGTTAAAAACTGTGTTGATTACACCAAGTTGGGAGTGAGTTTCACTCCACCACTTTTAAACTGTGTTATGTCTTCTGAGGTGATTTGCATGTTACAAAATTGTGTTAATTGCACCAACTTGTGATGATGTAAATATTATAACACACGGTCCGGCAAGCTGCATGTGTCAGTTATGAAACGGTTCGGCAAGCCGCAGGTGCTGTTGTAACACCCAGTCTCTGCTAGCTGAAGGCTTAGTTTTGTTGTGATAAATCCGTGAACTGTGACTTGTACAATTAAACTTGTTAACACATATGGTTACACAACAATTAAACCAGTGGAACTCATGCAGCATTTAGCTGACCCTTTTTAAAACTAACATGCATTTCAGGTAACTTGAGACTGGTGTGATCCGTGTATGTTCTTCAAGACATGTTTGTAGGCGACTGTACGCATGTGGCTTAGAAGACTTATGTGGTTCATGGGAACATGCAGTTGTAACATACATGTAGTATGTAATCAACATTTTGTAAGTAATAAAATGTAGTGTCTTTATAAACATGTGCTTGTACCAGAGGTGTCTGTTGCATTCCGTATTTTTTCTTCCGCTGCTTGGGGTGTGACAAATCCTCATATACCGTAAGGATCCCGGATATAGCCAACAATAAAGAAATTGTCAGCCATTGTTACATGAACTGGTCCCGCCATCTTAAACTATACCAGATACTTGCGCTCCAGCGGGGTGTTTAAACCCAATTCGAAAGAAAGGTGAATACCTTTAAACCTGTGAAGGGATCTGGATCCCTTGATCGTGAGAGAGGGGGCCAATCCTCTAGTCTTTCGATCCATCTTGAGCAAATATCCTAGAGTATTATCCCGAAGCATATCCTACAAAACACCTTTTAAACTAAGGCGGGTGTTAGCTTGGCTAACACCCCTCCATGCTTAAGTAGATAGGTTAAAATATATGGATATCATACCATCCTGAGTTAGAAATTATATTCTAAACTCACTTGAAATAAGCCTTGAGATGTATAGCATTCCAGGATCTAACAACTCCGATGCTTAAGTCAGTATAGAGTTTCAAAATAATAAATTAAATTAAATATATGTAGAAGAGATAGGATTCATACCATCCTGAGTTAGAAATTATATTCTAAACTCACTTGAAATAAGCCTTGAGATGTATAGCATTCCAGGATCTTGGTATCATATCTCCCTCCATGGTCTTGAGCCGGTATGGCCCCTTTCCTGATTCTGACTCAATCTTGTATGGCCCTTCCTATTTTGGAGCTAATTTCCCATTAGTGGGATTGTTTGTATTCTGAAATGCTTTTCTCAATCCAATCTCCAACTTGGAACCTTCTGGTCCTTAAATTCTTGTTGTATGACTTGGCTACCTTTGTTGATATGTTGTCATCCTTAGCTTTGCTGCATCCCTTGTTTCATCAATGGTGTCTAATTCCCGAATAAGACTTCAGGATTCGCTTCAGGATCTGTTGACTCGATCTAGCTGTTGGTATTACCATTTCTGTCGGAATCATTGCTTCTGCTCCAAATACTAATGAAAACAGGTTTGCCTAGTAGCATTCTTCAGTATTTTCCTTTTTTGGCACCTAACCTCTTTCTCAGGTTATTGACAATTATGTTGTTTGAGGATTCTGACCTGCCCATTAGCTTGAGGATGCACCGGTGTTGACGTGATCATTTTGATTCCCCAACTCTTACAAAAATTTGTGGTTCTTTTGCTGATGAATTGAGAGCCATTGTCGCAGATTATCTCGGCCGGTATCCCAAACCTTGTCAGGATATTCCTTTTGATAAAAGACACAACTCTTGATCCCTAACTTGGACAAACGCTTCTGCTTCAACCCACTTGGAGAAATAATTTGTCATTGTTAGCATGAAAACCTTTCCTCCAGGAGCCTTTGGGAGTTTTCCCACTATATCCATCCCCCATTTCATAAATGGCCAAGGAGATCTATATGATGGTTCTGCAGGCTGATGCAGTATATTGCTATGTCTTTGACATGCATCACATTTCTGAACATAGTCCATAGCATCCTTTCTCATGGTTGGCCAGTAATACCTTGTTCTCAACACCTTGAGAATAAAGACCTGCCCCCCAGTATGGTTTTCAGAATCCCTTCGTGTATATCCTGAAGTACCTCCTTGGTTTCAGGATCCTCTAAGCGTCTTAGGTATGGACCTGCAAGAGACTTCCTGTAAAAACATTATTTATTATTGTAAAACAAGATACCTTCATCCTGAAAGCTCTAGGATTCTCATCCTTTGGATCATCTCCTTCTTGTATATACTTCATGATTGGAGCCATCCAGGATCCTTTTCAGGATTCCCTTCATTAGGATCCTGGACACTTGCTACATGCTTATCTTGGGACTTAGGATGTTCCATCGCATGATACAGGATATGTAGTATTGGTATCCGAGTTCCTTCTGGTATCCTGACAGTAGATCCTAAGTTTGCTAAAGTATCGGCTTCAATATTTTCTTCTCTTGGTACCTGTTCAAGTGTAAAATTTTCAAAATATCATGCTAATTTTTTAACAATTTCAAGATATTCAGCTAACTTTTCACCTTTGACTGCATAAGATCCATTGAAATGGTTAGTAATCAACAGTGAGTCGACATACACTTGTAAACATTTAACATTCATATTTTTAGCCAATTCTAATTGTTAAGATCTGAGTTTGATTTTCTTGTAGGTTTTGTTTCAAAAATGAAAATATGAATGAAATTGAAAGTAAATGCAGTGGAATAGAATGGAAAACTTTTACTACAAGTAAAGGTCATTTGTTTTCATCATCATCATCATGCTTTCAAGTTATAAACTTTGCATGTGATTCACAAACTCCCTCTCAGCCTGTTGCAACTCAATTTGATAGTACAGAAAAGAAAGAAGATGATTGGTGTAAAGATCTTTTTAAGAAGACGAAAATTACTCTTACATCGACTCAACTATTTATAATAACTATATAACCTCTGAGCATCTTTTGATGAAGTCAGGGTTGATAGTGACATATAACAATAAACTAACAAAATCTAAAAATTGATGCCTAACATCTGATAGTGCAAATGCACTGTTACATTGAAATTAAAACTAATAAACTAAAACTCTGATGACCAAGCTCTGCTTCTTTTCTTCTGTCAGACCTTTGATAATTGATGTAGCAGATGATGCATAGGTATCAGACTTTAAGAAGACAGAGTTTAAAGATCAGAGGATCTAAACTCTGATAGCTGGACCAAACCGTGGATAGAGTATTTTGGCTTTATATCATCTGTTCCTTTGTAAAGGGTTCAATCCTAAAAATCTCCCCCTAGAACAGATGATGCCAAAAACACCTTTTATTCTTGGTCTTTATTTCTCAACAGAATTCTCTTATTTGGCCTTTAAACTGTAATTCGAAACACAAAGATTCCTCATCATCATCATCCTTTTCAAGTACCAGATCCATAAGTTCTTGGAGGTCTTCTACACACAGCCCATATGCATCATCCATTCTCATATTGGTAGCATCACCATTAGACTTAAGCAAAGTCAATTCACGGGAGTTTTTGTCAACTTTACACTTTAGAATTTTTGGGTCTGATGGCTTTCTAGGATGGTATGTTATTGTTGAGGTAGGTAGAATTGATTGACTTGCCATCAGAGAAAGATCAGTATGGAAATCGTTCATGTTTTGGATTCCTTCCTTTATGTGCTCATACACTCTTTTATCTTCTTCTGCCATTTCCATTTGCCTTTTTCTTTGATTTAAGGCCATAATAGATAAAGCAGATGTTTCAGATGGTTTCGAAGAGTGTTGGGTCTGTTGAGCTGTATCCTCTACTGGATACACTGGCTTCTTTGGCAATGATGGATCTGTTTTCCTTCTTTGTTCAAGCCATTTGTACGTTTCAATCACCTTAACCTCTGTCCACCTCATGATTTGGTTCTTTGACCCATAGTTTGCAGCAATCAACTCTTCCTTCATTCTTCTTAACTTTAAGTTCTTTTCAGGCAACTTCTTGTGTTTATTCCAATCTGGAGGAGTTGGATTTTTGAGAGGATCTTTCAGCATATCTTGCATTCTTTGTACTTCTTCTTCTAACTCTCTGACAGTCCAAACTTTGAATTGTGCCCTTGTAGCCTTGTATAACTTGGTTTCCATGATGTGATTGTTGTAATCTTCTTTAAGGCTTTTATCTTCTCTCTCTGACAGTTATTTGCTCAAGTCTCTTGGGTTACCAGAAAAATGGGAGACTGTAGCTTACGTTACTCGAACATCTGTTGGATTTAAAGAAATGACCCTCACACAACTTCAGGGTCAACTACTCACCTATGAGAGAGAGTTGAACCAGAAAAAGAAGTTGCAAGCGTCAGGAAAAGTAACAAACGACTAAACCTGGGGTGACACTGCTCTTTATAGTCATGAAGAGGGTTCTGGCAATGGAAAGGATCAGGGTTATGATCATTTTATTGATATAACTTCTGGAGGAAACTTTAACTTCTCATCCTCCCAACTATGCTTTTACTGCTAGTGGGGAATGCCAAACCTCTGATAATCTCTCTTTTGAGCTAAATGACCTTAGCACTTTGATCCAAATGACTTAGAAGAAATGGACATTTTACATCAAGTTGCTTTGCTAAGTGTGAGAGCAAGCAGGTTTTACAAAAGAACTGGTAGAAAATATCCAGGGTTGCGTGGGGGGTCAAAGGTTGGGTTAGACAAATCTAAAATCAAGTGTTATAAATATAACAGGCTAGGATATTTTGCCAGAGAATGTAGATCTCAAATTTCAGGACCTATTGTAACACATCCTGGCCCTAGACCTCAGCACACATAAAGCATTGCCCAATATTCCCAATATACCCCTGTTCATCAAGTGCAAAACACTGCTCATTATGCACACCCTGCTGCCACTGTTCCTGTGCACTATGTCCAAACCACTGTTCCACAAATTCAGTATGTCCAAACATCACCACCTCAAGTGCATGTGCAACAAGCACCACAAAGCACTCAAACTACTCAAACCACTGCTCCTGCATAGGTCAACCAGCAAAGGTTTTTCACACAAGGCTTTGTGGATTGGAGTAGTTTGCCTGAGGAATTAACTGATGAAAACTTTGCTCTTATGGACAAAAATGATTTAGAACATGAAATTTTTTGTTTAATGGCCTTAGAGACAATTGTTGAAGGTGATGAGTCTGTGGAACAAATGTCTAAGTCTGATGAAAGTCAAAATTGTGATGAAGCAGTGGTTACACCAGTGATTACACAAAACACTGTTGATGAAGAAAAGAACTCTCTATTTGATCCATGGGATTCAAAGGATGGTGAAGATGATTGTGATTGTGCTCTTATGGCTGCTTCTAAGGTATCACCTCAGATCCTAAAGGATCTCTGTTCAGAAAAATATATAATAGCTTTTGCTAACATTAAACAGGTGAATGAAAACCCTAGGAACAAAATGTTAGAAAAAGAATTTAATTTTGAAAAACTTATCAAAGAGTTAAAATCAAAATTATTTTCAAAAGATCTGAGATAAGTAGCCTAAATCATGAAGCTAGCATAACCAAAGACCAACTCCAAACTATGGTAGATAAATACCAAGTTTTCAAAAAGGAGTTAGAGGATACCAAGATCACATGTGAAAAATGGGTAGAATCTTCAAAAGGTTTTGAAATTATGCTAGAAAAACATATCAAGAGTAACATAAAATTTGGCATTGTTTTTGAAAATGAAGAAGAAGCCTTTGAAAATGTTACAAAAATTATTCTGGAAAGGTTGAAGTAGTTCCAACAAATTTGACTGGAAATGAGATAAAAATCACTGATAAATATGGTAACAAAATTTCTCTTGAAAAACATAAAGGATCTTCAACTTTTAAAGAAATTGAGAAATACCAATTCAAACCCACATGGTCAGATGAATGTGATATTCTTGAAAATTACAAGCCAATGGACTTCTCAACAATTGATGGTGTCAATGTACCAAAGGCAAGAATCATTCCCATCAAAGACCTTCCAGTAGATGTTACAACATTTGCTGAGAAGAAATCTGATAAAAAGAAAAGGGAAAAAGATCAAACTTCTGTTTTGTGAATTTTGCAACAAAAGAAATCATGTAGCTGAAAACTGTTTTCTTTTAAAAGCATATGACATAAACAAAACACATGTAATCCCTAAATGATTCAAAATCCTTTTATCTGTGGGAAAATAAATCATCTAACTCATGAGTGTGCTTATCTTTAAACCTATGATCAAAAGATAAAAGAGATCAAAGCAAAATCTCTTGAGAAAGAAAGTTCAAGCTCTGCTAGAAATAAATCTAAGCAGACCTTTGAACCTGTTGAAACATCTGTCACAAAAGCATTGATCAAAACCTCTGTTCCCAGAGAGGTCACAGTGACAGATGCTCCACCTGCTAACAGGTACCTAAGAGGTCATGGATAACCAGTTTATCAAAAAGTTCCTATGAGCTATGAAGGTTACAAGAAACCTTCAAAGCCCAAAGTGAATATATCCTTATGGTTACCAACATCTGATAGGAAATGGTTCGCAACAGTGGATACAAAGGCAAACTCAAACCACTGACCATATTCTTGGGTTTGAGAATGGACAATCTGTGAACCCATCCAAAGCCATCCTGGCTTTGGAACCTCATCTAAACTAATTGTTAACTTATGTGCAGGGAGCCTCTACTTGCCTTGATAGTTTATGGTATGTAGATAGTGGAGGCTCCAGGCACATGACAGGATGTAGAGACCTTCTCAAAGACTTCTTGGCTCATGGAGTGGGTGATATATCTTTTGGTAACAATTCAAAAGGGTAGGTGTTGGGTTCAGGGTGTGTTCAGGCTGGGAATCTCAAATTTGAAAATGTTAATTTAATTGACAATCTAAATTTCAATCTTCTGAGTGTCTCTCAAATGAGTGACAAAAGATATGGATCATTCTTTACAACGAAAACTGGTCAAATTGTAGGACCAGATGTTAAAAAGATTGATCAAATTATTGCTGAGAGAAAAGCCCAACTTGTTGCTCATAGGAGTGGCAATGTATATGTGGTTGATATGTTAAAAGATAACCCTATGTCTAATGCATGCCTGTTCTCAGTTGCTTCCAGCAAAGAGACAGAGTTATGCCATAGAAGACTTGGGCACATAAATTTGAAAACAATCACCACACTCTCTAAAAATTGTCTTGTCAGATGTTTACCACATAAGCAATTTACTTGTGAAGAACATTGTGTTTCTTGTTTAAAAGGTAAACAACATAAAAGCTCTTACAAGTCAATTGAAGAGTCCAAAACAACCCAGTGTTTGCAATTGCTGCACATGGATTTGTTTGGCCCTGTAAAAATCATGAGTTTAATGAAGAAAAGATTTTGTTTAGTCATTGTTGATGATTTTTCAAGGTTTACATTGAGCTTCTTTTACACTCCAAAGATGAAACAGCTGGTATATAGCAAAATTTTGTCAAACAAGTTGAAAAGCAATATGACCTTCCTTAAAAATTTTCAGGAGTGACAATGGGACAAAGTTTAGAAATAAAGAGTTAGATGCCTTCTGTGAGTCAAAAGGATTGCTAGGCAATTTAGTGTCCCAAGAACTCTAGAACAAAATGGGCTAGTTGAAAGGAAAAATCCAACTCTAGTTGAATCTGCAAGAACCATGCTAGCAAACTCAGGTTTACCCTTGTCTTTCTGGGCAGAGGCTGTAAACACTGCTTGCTATGTTCAGAACAGAGTTTTGATTAACCTTTGGCATCAGAAGACTGCTTATGAACTGCTTTACAAAATCAAACCTCTGATCTCATATTTCAAAGTTTTTGGTTGTCCTTGTGTTATTTTGAACTTAAAGATTCCATCTCCAAGTTTGCAGCCAAAGTTGACTGTGGGTATTGTTAGGATCTGAGTTTGAATTGAATGTATTGTTTTAACCAATTTGATATTAAAATGATAAATCATAAAGAATTTGCAGCGGAAGCACAGTTAAAACTTTATAACACAATCAACGAGAGAATAGTTTTCATCATAACATGTTTTTCATTACTCATAAAATAGAAATGATTACAAGATAACTTACATATACGATCACTAAACTCCCCCTCAGACCGAGCTTACACACACAGAAAGAATGTACAATAAAGTGAAGGTGTGAAAAGCTAGATAGAACAGTACAGCACTGTCTATTTATAGTACTAATCTAACCACTGATAGACTAAGCTGACATCATCTTGATAATGACATCTAGCAGCAATAAAAACTCTAACAACTGGCTAACCTAAACAATGTTTGCAAAGCACCGATGACCCTAACCCTGATAAGCATAAGCTCTGATGAAGTACTTGACAGAGGTTCTTCAAAGGGTGATCAGACCTTTGGCTTCAGCAGACCTTTGACTTCCCACAGATCTTTGACTCATCAGAGGTTTGGTTAATAATAGTACTAGCTTTGGCACAAGGTAGTTGCTAGGACTAGCAGTGGTTTAGTAGCTGGTCTTTGAAAGGAGTGAATCTGAACTCTGTTTATTCAGGATATATAGAGCGACCTGTTTTGGCTTTCTATCATATGTTCTTTTGTAGGGTTCAATCCCAACAATTCCCCCTAGAAAATATGATGCCAAAACTCTTCTTTATTCTGATCTTTATGCCTCATCAGTTTTTCCCTGATTTGTTCTTTGAATTTTGTTTCAAAGTTCAAGGAATCTTCATCATCCTCATCCCTGCACAGTTGTAGTTCCAAAAGATCTTGAAGGTCAGCTACACCCAGGCTTAGTGCATCCTTCCTTGGCATACTAACAACTTTCCCATTGACCTGAGCAGAGTCAATACATGGTCTTTTTATCAGAGAGCCACTTTAGTATTTTTGAGTTCAATGGGTTTCTTGGGAGAGGAGTTATTTGTGATGAGAATTGAAAAGGTGAACTTTTTGAAAGCCTTTGAAAAAGATCTTTAGAATTAGGTAAAGGCTTCAATGGTTCTTTATTCAAGTCAGGCAAAGGCTCCTTAGTGATAGCCTGCTTACTTTGCTAGCATCCCTTTGCTGATCTTGCATATCCATCTACAGCTGCCTCTTCCTTTTATTAAGGGCTGATGGTTTTTTCCAAGACCAGATCTGCACTTAGCTTTTTAACATTTTTCCAATCTGGTGCATTCTGTCTTATTTGAGGGTCTTTCTTCATCCTGTCAATTCTGTCTGCTTCTTGCTTGAGAGCTAGGATGGAAAACTCTTTAACTGGTTCTCCTCAGCTTGATGGGTTTTTCTTTCATGATGAATCTGATGAGGTTTACCCTTTCATCTTTTGGAGAATTCACAGTTATTTTCTCATTTAATTCACTTGCATACTCTTCTAATTTTTTTAACTTTACTTAGCTCATGCTATTCCAATCTTGATAGGTACGCATTTCCCTTTCCTTCACTCTCCTTTTTGGCTATGATTTTGGCTTGCCTAGTCTTCAGTTTTAGATAATCCTCAATGGTTTTGGGATTTCTATAACCATGAAGAGAGGGGAAAGTTCTTTTGGATGGATCAGCTTCTATATAGAATTGTAGCATCTCTCCTTTTATTGCAGCCAACTCTAAAGGATATGATGTCTCCATTGGAATATTTCTTGTTGGATTTTGGCCTTTGAGCGACTCAGCAAAGCTAATTTGTAGTGATGATGAATGGGTGATAACTTGTTTTGTTTTGGATCTGTTTGGACAACAAGTGAAGATGGTATGTCATCATTTTCACTGTAGCCATTCTTCTTCTTTTTCTAGCATAAACCAGTTTTGGTGCAGGGGCGTTTGTGCAAACCACTGCTATCATAACACCTGCTGTACTTTTGGTAGTATCAACATCTGCTACTGTGACAGTGGTTGCTGAGATAAGGAAGGCAACAAATTGTCAGTGGTTGGCCTTTTAACACCAGCAGTGGTTTTGAGACCAGCAGTGGCATCCTTCATCTCCTTCTCTTTTATCCTGACATGACTATGACTATCCTCATTTGTGTATCTTCATCATCTGCTTGAATTTTTACGGTTTCATCACCTCCCTTTTCTTTTTCTTTGACAGATATTTCAGCAGAAGTTACTGAGAGATTTTCCTCAAAGTCATTTTTCTCTCCCTTTTTGGCATCATCAGCTCTTTCGAAGATAGGTGACGGGGTAGTGCCAGGAATGAGAATTCTCTTGATTGCTCTAAGCTCTTCCTGTGTGTCTTTATACCTTGCTTCAACTTCTTCTTTGAATGTCTGCACTTTTGAATCATATAACTCATTAGCATGCTGAATGTGTTGTTGAAGCAGTGGATACATTTGTGTTGCAATTCTGGTGGCTTGAGCAGAGGATTGAGCAGTGTTTCGAGATTTTACTGAATGTAACATCTGTTGCAGCACATCTTTGATATCTCCCACTGAGGTCTCAATCTTTGTGACTTTATCCGTAATTCCTTATGTTTTAGCTCATCTCCTAAGTTAATAGGATCATCTGAGCTCCTACCCAAGGTGGTAGATTTATCTAGGGTATCATGAGCATGTGATTTATCACTTGCTTCAACCTTAGATGCCCTTTTTCTTGGTACTGGGGTCTTCCCACTGCAACAGAGGTTACCTGGGTATCCTCAACAGTGGTTGCCTTCAAAGGAGACTTACATATGAAACTACTGTCCAGATGTAATTCAGTGGATTCAAAATCTGTAATAGGTGCTCCTATTGAACTATCAACAAGGATTTTCAGGAAATGCAAGTGATGTAGCCTCCTCAACTGTTTGTGGGATAACCAGTTGATTTTTGTTAGACACAGCCATTGTAGAGGTTTTGCTCTCAGTGATATGTTGGTGAGAGTGGCCTTTTTGTGACTGACTATCAAAGGTTTCAAACAGTGATGTGGTGGTTGTTGTAATTTGAGGTGTGGAGAGTGGTGTGGAAAGCAGATTTGTCTTGGGAGATGGACATTTTAACATACTCTCAAATGAGGGTGATGTTATCAGTTGTGGGTTCCCTGTGCTTTCAACATGTTCCTTTTGTGAGGAATCATGAGGAGTCGTGGTTTTGAGTGGAGATCTTTCTACCATCTACTTGAGGAAGTAGCAGCAATGGTTTCATGTGACTTTTGTGTTGTCACTGGATTAACTCCTGGGATCTCATCTTCCAGAAGGTCCTTTTTGATAGGTTTGGTGGCTTTTGATGGTTTCTTTTTTGTCTTTTTAGGAGTTTTTGGTGTGGGTTGTCACAACAGTGGTTTTGCTGCTGTGGTCACCAAGAGCAGTGGGCTCAGCAGCTGGAATCTGAGGAATAGATGTTGACTCATCTAAATTTTGCTCAGACTCCCCTGCTTGTGTTTTTGAAACTTTTGACTCTTTAACCATAAAGCGAGTATATGTTTCAGATGATAGACTATTTATTTGGAAAGGCACACCTTTAACAAGAACATGTGCACTTTCATTCGGGATTTTCTGTTTTAAATAATAACTTAAAAACCTAGGAAATAGAAGAAAATCATTTTCCCTTTTGTTTTTCATATTTTCTAGGTTTGTTACCAAATCATTAAATAATACTTGGGAGTAATTGTAATCAGATTTGGACAAAATGGCATACCCCAAGTATTGAATTTTCAATGGTATTTCATCAAACCTAGTTGTCTTATTTGAAACACATGTGAGCAGGGTATGAAAAAAAATTTCATAGGAGGTGGGAATTTTCCCCTTTTCATGGTTAACTTTGATAGTCTCCTATATACCTTTTGCTTTTCAAAACAATTTGATACTCACTTTTGAGGAAAGAAGTTTTACCTTCTAGGTCGTTCATCTGGAAAACCTCTGAGATGGTTTGTGGGGTTATTGGAACCAAGATCCCTCCCACTTTTGACCTGATTGCCCAAGGTTTTTGATTGAGACTTTCAATTTCAGCATTTGCCCAGAAGTCTCGAAGGGCGTTTTGATATACTGGTGCGTTACATGCTAACACAGTCTTGTACTTTGAGGAAGACAATATATCAATAATTTCATGAAATTTGTATTCTATTTTTTCTTCTCAAGAGTACAGAGATAGTAGTGTGGATTTTTGATGTTAAGATTGTGTTTCGGAGGTTCCTGTGTTGATTTCGCTTTGGATGCCATGATTATCAGAGGAAATATTTTTTCAGAGATTTTGAAATGGCACAGTAAAAGTAAAAAACTCTGTTTGTGGATGAAATAGGGTTTTATAGAGTTTTCAAAAAGTGATGATGACGTGGCATTTGATGCAACAACTATCGAATAACATCTGTCCACGTGTAACATCTGATTAACAATGGAAGACATTTGTTTGGCTAACCACTGACAGGAGTAAACTGTCATGGTTGTGAACAAATGTTAACACTATCAGAGGTTCCATATCAATGGATAGATTTTTCTAAACCACAGTGTTTTTGTGCTATCAGAGCTTTGAACAGACTTTAAGGATTTATTGAAAATTCAATTTTAACTATTTTTAAGGATGAATTTATGATTTTCTTAAAACGTTTTGTTGCTATTTACACATGGATCACAAGAAAAAAAAATTTAATCCATGTTTAGCATTCCAATCCAAGATATCAAACTGCCAAATGTGGAAGCATCAAGTGATTTTGTCAACACATCTACTAGTTGATCCTTGGTATGGACATGTTGTAAAGAAATCAGACCTTTTTCATAGCAATCCCTCACATAGGGATGTCTGATGTCAATGTGTTTTGATAAAAATTTTGATAGTTTGCAAGGTTAGCTTTGACAGACCATTTCAAATGTCTTTCTGAGATTTTTCAATGACATAAGATTTTAATCTTTTTCAGTCAAAGCTTCATTTACATGCTCGTTCTTGTGTACAAACACTTTACAGGCTCTGGCAGAAGTTGAATATCTCAGATGGTACAACTATTTTGTCTGTTAGGGACAGGTTTTCAAGGACACTTGAATTTGATTTGAACTGGTTATCGTCCAGAGTCTTCTTGATTCACTATCATAGGAAGTATCTTCCCTTACTAAAACTAGGGTTCTACTTTAGGCAGGTACTTAAGTTTTTTTCTATCAAAAAGAAGCAAAACTCAAGGTGTATTATCTTCAACAAAAATTCTGAAGAACAATACAAAACCTGATGAACAAGAAATTTCTACTATACAATTCGTAGAAAATTTCATGATAAGTGAATCAATTAGATCTGATAGACTTTCAGCAGTTCTTTTGAAGATTTTATGATTTAAAAGTTCATCTCAGTTATTCATATGAAACTGATATGTATCCTCTATATCAAATAACCCCGAAATCAACATAAACTCGAACATAATCAATAAAACCACATGAATCGTGAACTTCCATACAATTTTAACTCCGTTTTCAACAATTAAGAAATAGCACAATATCAACGAGATCGAGCCGATCCTTTTAGGTCAAATTGACGATTAGATCAATTTGACTGACCAAGCTCTGATACCAATTGTTAGGATTTGACTTTGAATTGAATGTATTGTTTTAACCAATTTGATATTAAATGATAAATCATAAAGAATTTGCAGCAGAAGAACAGTTAAAACTTTATAACACAATAAACGAGAGAATAGTTTTCATCATAACATGTTTTTCATTACTCATAAAACAGAAATGATTACAAAGATAACTTACATGTACGAATCACTAAACTCCCCCTCAGACCGAGCTTACATACACAGAAGAATGTACAATAAAGTGAAGGTGTGAAAAGCTAGATAGACAGTACATGCACTGTCTATTTATAGTACTAATCTAACCACTGATAGACTAAGCTGACATCATCTTGATAATTACATCTAACAGCAATAACAAACTCTAACCACTGCCCAACCTAAACAATGTTTGCAAAGCACTAATGACCCTAATCGCTGATAAGCATAAGCTTGATGAAGTACTTGACAGAGGTTCTTCAAAGGGTGATCAGACCTTTGGTTTCCAGCAGACCTTTGACTTCCCAGTAGATCTTTGACTCATCAGAGGTTTGGTGAATCAACAGTCTTTATAACTAACAGAGATTTGGCACAAGGCAGTTGTTAGGATAGTAGTGGTTTGGTAGTTGGTCTTTGAAATGAGTGAATCTAAACTCTATTTATTCAGGATCATATAGAAAGACATGTTTTGGCTTTCTATCATCTGTTCTTTTGTAGGGTTCAATCCCAACAGCATTTTCTGGGATACTCAACCCCTGCCAAAGCCTACAGAGTGTTTAACTCTAGAAACCAGGTGTGTTGAAGAAACTCTGAATGTGAAGTTCAATGAACTTTCATCTTTAAAAATCCCAGCAAATCCTGTGAATTGTTTGATCTAGATAAATTTACATTTGAAGATGTGTCTGTCAAGACTAACACTGTAGGTACATCACAGTCATCACCACAAGAGCAAGGATATGATTGCATTCTTCCAAACTTCAAGATTTGTCCTTCAAGCAGAGGAGCAGATGTAAGTATCAATGGTGAAAGCTCTGTTGTTTCAATAGTGGTTAATTCTCAATCCTCTGCTTGCTCCCAAAACCAAAACACTGTTGATAAAAATCCATCAAATTTGGATAAAAATCAACAAACAGTCACTACCATACCACCCATACCACCTCCATCCAATCAGAGACTGGATCATCAAATTCACCAACAGAGGATAGCTCAGATGATACACATTTGCAAGCTTCACCTCAAAATGCACTTATCCCATATCAAGGTGATTTGATCTTCCTCAAAAGCCATCCATTGGATCAAGTTATTGGCAACATAAATGAGGGAGTGCTCACAAGAAGCCAATCCCAAACATTTGCCTCTTTGCTTGTTTTCTATCACTCATCCAACCTGTTAAGTACCAAGAGTCACTGAAAGACAATAGTTGGTAGAGGCTATCCAAGAGGAGCTCCTTCAGTTTAGAAGACAACAAGTTTGGGAACATGTACCACTTCCTAAGGATGTAAGTCCAATTGGCACAAAGTGGATCTTCAAGAACAAAACAGATGAAAGGGGTATTGTTGTCAAGAACAAAGCAAGGCTCGTGGTTCAAGGCTACAGACAAGAAGAAGGCATTGACTATGATGAAACCTTTGCTCCTGTAGCAAGGTTAGAAGCCATCAGACTATTCTTAGCTTTTGCTACCAACCACAACATCAAAGTGTTTCAAATGGACATCAAAAGTGCATTCTTGTATGGAAAGATCAAGGAAGAACTGTATGTGTGCCAACCTCCTGGATTTGAAGATGCATTTCATCCTGATTATGTGTGCAGGTTAAATAAAGCACTGTATAGTCTTAAACAAGCACCAAGTGCCTGGTATGAAACTCTATCCACTTTTCTCTTATCCATAGGCTTTTCAAGAGGTAAATTATAAAACCTTGTTTTTAAAATGAAAAGGAAAAGATTTGATGCTTGTCCAAATTTATGTGGATGACATCATTTTTGATCCACATGCACTGCCATGTGTGAAGAGTTCAGAAAACTCATGGCAGCAGAGTTTGAAATGAGTGCAATGGGTGAGTTGCAATGTTTCCTTGGTTTAAAGTCAAACAAATGTACAATGGCACTTTCATCCATTAAAATAAGTATATCAAAGAACTGCTTGAAAAGTTTGATATGGATGATTGTAAACCTTGTAGCACCCCATGGCAACTTCAAAGCTGGTCACTATTGTTGATAAAGATGACTTGGTTAATCAAACACTTTATAAAAGTATGATTGGGTCTTTATTGTACCTAACTGCTTCCAAGCCAGACATCATGTTTCAACCTGTGTTTGTGCCAGATCCTAGTCTCTACCTAGAAAGTCTGATCTTGTTGTTGTCAAAAGGATATTCAGGTACATAAAAGGTGCTCCCACACTTGGTATCTGGTATCCTGCTAATGGAAATATTAAGCTTTCAGGTTACTCAGATAGTGATTTTGCTAGATGCAAGACAACAAGGAAGTCCACATCAGGAGGTGTCCAATTCCTAGGTGATTGCCTAGTGTCTTGGCAGAGTAAAAAGCAAGTAGTCAGTTTCCACATCCACTACTGAGGCAGAATACAATGCTGTTGCAAGTTGCACTGCACAAATCCTTTGGCTTCAAAATCAACTTTTGGATTTTGGTATCACTGCTTTAAAGACTCCTCTCAAAATTGATAGTCAAGCAGCAGAAAATATCATCAAAAATCCGGTCTCTCACTCCACAACAAAACACATTGACATCAGACATCACTTTTTGAGGGATTGCTATGAAAAAGGTTTGATTTCTTTACAACATGTCCATACTAAGGATCAGCTAGCAGATGTTCTAACAAAATCATTGGATACATCTACTTTTGAAAGCTTGATCTCTAGGATTGGAATGCTAAACATGGATTAAAAACAGTTTTTCTGGTCATCCATGTGTAAATAGCATAAAAATGTTTTCAGAAAATCAAAATTTCATCCTTACAAATAGCTTAAAATTGAATTTTCCAATAAATCCTTAAAGTCTGTTTCAAACCACTTATAGCATCAAAACACAGGTCGTTAAGTAAAGTCTATCCACTGTCAAAAGTGTATCCTCTGATAGTTTCAAAAACATTGTTCACATCCACTGCCCATGTTCTCAAACAATGTTTATCAAAAAAACCGTCTTCCATTGTTAAACAGAGGTTCCACGTGGTCAGACGTTATCGTCAGTTGTTTGCGTCAGATGACACATCATCATCACTTTTTCAAAACCCTATAAACCCTGTTTTAAACATAACAGAGGTTTCACTTTGCCGTGTTCAATTCAAAATTCTCAAAACGGTTTTCTCCTTAATCATGGCACCCAAAGCTAAATCTAAAGCGAAATCCAAACCAGAACCACCACCATTCACCCTCATAATAAAACTCCTCACAACTATACAACAATTCTTGAGGCTACCATTCAAACACAAGATATCATTCAATGACAAAAATCTTGAAAGAATCAAAATTTGAGCGTCTGTTAACTGTCAAAGCCCCAATTTATCAAGATGCACAACGGCAATTTGGGCAAACGCAGAGGTTCTTCTCAAAAGGATATTCCTTATGTTATTTTATCAAGAGTGGGCAATACTTTGATGAAAATTAGCCCTCAATCGATCTCTCAAGTCTTTGAATTGAATGATATGGCACATCCTGTGTCATTCTCTATAAATGAGATGCATGCCGAATTTCTAGAAAAGGGTTACATTGGGCAACTGAAAGGTATGACAATCTACAAACCCAATTTTCCTGCTGAGATGAGATTCTTCTTTCACACTCTTTTAACTTGTCTCTCAGCAAAGACCACAACCTTTAATGAAATACCATTGAACATTCAGTATCTGGGCTATGCCATTTTAACTGGATCAGATTTTAACTTTTCTCAGATACTGTTCAATGATCTTGTGGCAAACTTTAATAACATTGAAAAAAGGAAATATTTTCTGATACATCCATAATTCTTGAGTGTTTATCTTCATAATCAGTTACCTGAAAATGATGTTAAACAAGGCGTTGTTACACAACCTGGCGCCTAACTCATGAAACTTTTACTAGAATTACAAATCAGGATAAACTTTCCAAAACAAAAGTAGAGGAGGCTGAGCAAGCTTTACAAGAACAAGATGTTCAATCTCAACCTCCTACTGTTGAGCCCACTGCTCCTGGTGATCAAGGCATTACAACCACTGCCCTGAAACCCACATTAGCAATTTCAAAAAGAAACCCAAGAAAATATCCAAAAAACCCACCAAACCCAAAAAGGGCCCTTTGGAAGATGAGATCCCAGAGGTTAAACCAGTGATAACACAAAAATCACTTGAAAGCACTACTGCTACTTCTTCACAGCAGATGTTAGAATCTCAACCTGCTTTGAAACTCTCATTCTTCCTCACAGAAGGAAAATGTTGTAAACACAGGGACACCAAATTTGAAGCTCTAGGATCACTTGGTTCTATATTCCATAGCCCATCTTCCAGGGCAATGTCCTTTCTGCACCTCAACCTTCACCAACAAAATCACTACCACCTACCATCATGACCTTGCTGAATGCAATTGAATTAGAACAGACATTAACCAGTTCTTCTCACCAACCTATCAATGAGAATATACTCCAACAAGTGACTAGTTCTGCTTCTTTATTCGTTGCTAACCCATCAGCAGCTAAAGAGGATACATCCCTTGGGTTACATGTAACCGTAGGTGATAGTTCATCTAGAGCAACCACTACAATTGCTAAACTCCCAAGTTTACCTTTGGACAGTGGTTACATTCCTAAGACTTGATGAAGGCAACCACTGTTGAGGCTACTACGGTAACCTCTGATTATGTGGGAAGTCTCCAGTACCAAGACAAAGGGGCATCTATGTTTGAAACAAGGGTTGAGACCCTTGTTCATGATGATGTAGATATAACTACCTCTTTTGGTAGGAGTTCAGATGATCCTATTAAGTTAGGTGAAGATCTAAAATACATGGATTTGACGGAGAGAGTTACTAATATTGAAAGCTCTATTGATGAAATCAAAGATTTACTGAAGCAGATGTTAGCTACAAAGAGCCAACCATCTGTCTTATCCACTGATGATCTCAAACAAGCCTTAGACCCTCTGTTTCAACAACAAAAACATTATGCTGATCTTCAACACAAACATCATATGCAAAGCTTAGAAACATGGTTGATGCCAGATACATGGATACTGCTACAGATATTAAGGCAATCAAGGCTCATCACCTTCAAACCACTGGTGCTCCTCCTCCTACAGTAATCTTGGTCAACATTGATGATGCCAAAAAAGGGGAGATACCTTTAAAGAAAGAAGTGCTAAAGCTTAATACCAAAGATGCACGTACAACAATGGTTATCCCTAAACCAGATGGTTCTAAAAAGATTGATGAAACACTAATATTTTTGCAAGGGTGATAGGACCGATTCTCCAATGTCAAGGAACCTAATTTGTATCTAATGTTCAATATAAGCGGAAATTATATGACATGTTAATCAAATACACAAGTTTACTGTTTAAATGTCTGTTTATTCATGTCCAAATCATATACATTCAGTTTCAAACAGACGAGCTTCGTCATCATTGTCGCAAAGTTCTTACAATTAGAGACCCATGACTCACTATATATAGACTCAGAAGTTCGCTCGAAGTGTGTCCTGGCTAGATCAAGTTCGGCCGAACTTGATCAGCCTACACTAACTTCGGCCGAACTTGCTGATTACATATAAATACTTTATGAAATCTAACAATTCAAGCTCTAAACATACTGACTTGATCCAAGACCTAGACAATAGACATTATGCATCAACAAACTCCCCCTTGGATATTGTCGCAGTGTCTTGATCAGTCTTCAATCTTCAACATCTTCCAAGAAGTTCTTGTTATGGCTTCTTTCAACGTTCTTGCTTAGGAATCGGCGTTTGGTCAGTAGGAGGCGCCCACTTCATAAACTGAAACCTTCTGATTCTTCCCTCCCTACCCCTTTCATGTATCTTTTCAAGCTTTTCTTTCTTTAAGAACTCTTCTCTTCCAACTTTCTCCATCTGGATTCCCACATATGACCTGAATTAATACCATGTGCATAGCAAACGTTAATCACACCTTGGTATTGCTTGGCTTGGACATCTTCACGCTTGTCGAAACATATTCTTGTTGAAGAACAAGCATTTCACATCTTCCTTTGAACAGTTAACTAGCCACATCGGGTCCTAGTATTCGTATCGTTCTCCACAGCCCCCAAATCCTTCTTCGCTCAATGGTTCGGGATCCTTTTCTTTCATTATATCCCATATCTCATCAGCACGCAACACAATCACTGCTTCACATGTCTCTGGATCTGTTTGTCACCAGAGAAAGTAAGGATGAAAATCCTATTCGATGGGCTTCAGTGGCATATTTTTCATTGCTCGAGGACGCTTCATCACTATAGTAACATCTTTTTCTCCCATTTTCTTATTAATCTTAACTCTTCGTTTAGGGTAAACGACTTCCACAACTCAAAACCTCTCGATGCTTCAAACTTTATCACCATCCAGAGCCTTTGTTCATTGAATTTCATCTGCAGACTTATATTTCTCGTTTGAACTAACTCTTCAACATCCCAAAAAGGTAATGTCTTATATTCATCAGATGTCGGAAATACTGAACCCCAAACTCTCTTTAATAGCATGCACATCGAGTTCTTGAATCCATCCCAGCTTAGAATGTCACCCAGTGATACATCTTTGTCACGTGTGAAGAACGCTAGTGGTCGTTTGAATTTTCTTTCTTCAGCATTTCTTTAAACCACGACCTCTTTGCCTCAGTTATCTGCTCTTTTGTATAACATTTAGGAATGTTGCCTGCCTTCACAACTTCATCTATCTTCTGTTTCAACAAATCAACATCTATCTGGCTCATCAACTCATCAATCATAGGAAACTTGTCAGTGTTCAGATTAGAATACTTTTCAGGTTCATCATCATCAGAATCTTCAAATATAACACGGTTGTAATCAGCTTCAGCCACACGCTTATGCATATACTCTTTCGGTTCAAATGCTTTCTGTTCACCAATTCTTCTTCGAAATCGAATTCAAACGAATCAGCATCAACTTCAAAATTCTAGCCAACTCTTCCTTGGTATAATCATGTACAAACTCCCCTTCCTCTATACTCGGTTCCAACATAATCATAAAAGGCTTTTCATGTACAGCAGAAACAGGCATAGCAACTATAGCTTCAGAAGTATCAACATCTTGTGGCCCTGTCTGCTCTATGGACTCCCCCTTACTTTGATCATCCTCCATGTTATCATCATCGTTATTAGGGATTCAAAATCAATTCAAATGTACTTTTGCAGAATCAATCTTCAGATCAACGCCCCCTTCAGCAGAATCAATCTTCAGATCAACGCCCCTTCGCAGAATCAATCTTCAGATCAACGCCCCATGATCATCATTATCATCACCATCATGATCTGAATCATCTTTAGTATCATCACAACAGGGTCGTCGTCTTTTTCATCTTTATCTTCCATATCGTCATCTTTTTCTAACTCAGACGCTTTCACTTATTCAACATTCTGTTCAGGAACATCTTCAGAAACAATCTCTGATTCAGGAGCTTTTTCTGCTTCGATAATTGTTTCTATCACCGACTCTCTATTGGTTTAGGAACACCATCAATTACCCCTTTACCTTTGCCCTGTTCTATCAACTCTTTTTCAGCTTTCTCTTTTGCTTCCTGAACATTGAGTCGATGATATTTTGCTTTGAAGTCGATGCCCAAGCTGTTAGTAAGTACTTTCTGCAATCTAGCAAACCTTCTATCATTCATATCTCGTTTAGATCTCAATTCTGCTATCTTTTTTTCTACTTTGCATTTGAAGCACCCAAGCTTTCGACCATAGCTTTCATGTAACCTCATCATCTTCCAAAAACTTCACTTTGTCTTGCAATATTTCTTTTTCAACATCGCTTTGCTTTACTTTCTTTTCCAGTTATGCTTTCTAATTTCATTCTGCTTAATCTTATCTTCCAACGCTTTGATCCTCTTTTCTAGCATATCCACCGGAGTATCTTGAAACCAATTAGAAAGATCTTCGATTGTGATAGGATGTGTAATGTTATCTTGAATATCACCAAAAGCATCTTTGATTTATTTGCTCTTGGGCTCTAAGGAGTTGATTGTCTTGATTTCTGAGGAGTACCCTTTGCTGTAGGCTTTGTCGTAGAAATAGGCGTACTCTAAACAGGAACTTTAACAGTAACATGTTGGTGGTTTTTGTGTGACAGTTGTTGGTGGAACTTGTTTAACAGTAGTTGGAAGGACTTGAGCTTCAATGATCGAATCTCCTGCAGACTAGAATAGGAGGTTCTTGTGTAACTCCTTTCTTCGTTTGACTTAGATACCTCCGACTTTGAGTTTTCTTCCTTCCACGTGTGCTAGGAGAACCTGTAGCTTTCTTTGAATCTCCAGCTTTAGACTTTGTGCGCTTTGTCTTTTTCTTTGGACGATCTTCATCGGAAGCCTCATCAGAAGGAACATAAAGATCTTCGCCACGTTTTTCAATCTTTCCTCTTCTTTTTCTTTCTCTGCTGCTTTTTCTCAAACGTCAGCAAAATCTTCCGAAGATTCATCATCTTTATCTAAAGTTGCAAATATAACTCATCATCTTTTCTTGCCTTTCAACATTAGCCGCAACGCTAGAACCTTCAACATTCTGAACATCTCGCCAGGTTCATCTATCAGCATAGTATCTACTTTCTTTGACGCCCGTTTACCTTTTGTTTCTCAACTACAACAACGCGCTTGATATACCAATCACCTCTCTTTTCTTTGAAATTTGTTAACAAAGCAGCTTCTTCATTTTCATCATTGCTGCCGTCTTTCATCCATTTGTTCTCTGGTGGCGCAACATAATGTTCATCATATATAGCTCCAAAAACTGGTTTTGCAATAGGAGCAGAGTCTTGCTTATGATATATCAATAACTTCTTCAATGCCGTTTCATCCATTGACTCAGATAGAGAATATCATTTGGATCCTTTGCAATATTCTAAAACTTTTCATCAATCAGCATTTGCACAAACCTCGGATACATCACCAATCTTTCCTTTCCCATATTCTTTAACATGAAATTGAATATAACTCTTGAGAAGTTGAATTTCTTGTTTAGTACCAATGTAGTAACCATACATGCCATGTAATCTTATATGTCGTCGAGCCCTGCTTTCCTATGACTGAAAACGTGAATGATGGCGTGAATTAGAAGCTTGTAAGGTAGAGGAACACTGCCTTTCTTCATCGTTGCTCATTCGCGTGACCTTTGTAGCCCATACGGAAGAAACATCCCTTAACCATTCTTTTCTCGAAGCTTATCGGATCATTAACATCGTCATTAAACTCTAAAACCCTTCGGATATCAGCTTCGGTGATCAAAAATTCCTTATCTTCATTTCCGGCACGAACTGCAGACTTTATAACTTTGTTAGCTTCATCGTAGAATGTTGAGTTCTAGAAGAAGTAGACGTGCGGTGTATATACCACATGCTTATCCGTGACCGCCTTTGTAATCGGGATTCTGCCCAAAAACTCTAAGATCTCTAAGAATGCAGAAAAGCGTTGGATAGATCTTCTCATCAAGCGAACTACAAGTGTTATGAAACTTGTTAAACGATAGCTTGATATTCTACGAACAAAAAAATTACAAACTTATCAATTTTGACAATTTTCATTAAAAATAACATCAAGTTCGGGCGAACTTGGATGTCAAACAATACTAAACAGAAACAAATCAACAACTTCGCCGAACATGCATTAAAAACACATTTTTGACGTTTGTTAGCAAGTTCGGGCGAACTTGTTATACATTCAGATTTTGAAATCATCACAACAAGTTCGAGCGAACTTATTGCAAATTCAAGTTTAATCAGGGATTATGACAACTTCGCCCGAAGTTGATTACAAATTAACTCAACAAGTTCGGGCGAACTTGTCGTCATCTCCAAACAACCTGCAACATTTAAACATGTTTAATTGATCATTTTATGTTTAGATTAGCATGTTAACATGAATATTAAGAATTTTTGTCCATAAAAGTCCTAGATCTAACAGATTTTACATTTTTGGTCCAAACTCATTCAAATAGGATCAATTTATGGTTGTTTCAAGCAATATGTACCTTTGCCATGATTATAAGTGTGCCAATCACTTATAATCAAGTTCAAATCGGGCAGAGTAACGAATTAGTTTCAGCAAATTTACAAGTCTCTCAATTCGCCTTTCAAGTTCGCTCGAAGAAGTGTATAACAGATAACTGAAGTTTGAGCGAACTTGATGATTATATAGTTAATCAAGTTCGGGCGAACTGACTCTCAATCAACAATAACCAACTGATAACTTCGCCCGAATTTAAGATATTGTTAAACCGTTTTCTCTTGATAACTTCGGCCGACTTGATTAAACCCAATTTCAAACTTTTGAATTTTTTTCAATTTTAACCCTGAACTTTCACATGTTTTACCAGTTATGAAAATCCACTCAGTTGACCAAGTCCAAGTTAATGACCTTAGTTAACCGATTTGTCTGCCGAGTCTAAGTTAATGACCTCGGTTTGACCCTCAAACTGATGTTTTCTTCAAATTTAAAGTTTCAAATTAATGAACTTTTCATCGTTTTTCGTGCATTTTGATTTTACAGATTAGCTCCCAACCCGTTGTCGTCAAGGTTCCAACAACTTAGCACTATTCAGAACTTCAAAGCTCCGCTTTTCATCATTGGCTGTTGAAAACAATGTAAAAGTAAAATCATTTTGAATTTTCAAAAGTTTATGCTAAAACACACAGAAATTCTTTTTGGGTTTAAATCTGAAATCAAATAATGCTATGTACAAACATATTTACAGACATATTTTTGTGAATTCGAAGTCTAAGAATTATATCAGTTGATTGAGACGTATCACCGTACCGTTGACCTTATGATGACATTGTGACATCTAAGACATTTTAATCATTTTACAAATTCAAAACAGTTCATATTAAACAAAACGATTTAACCTATTCAGTCCTTGTTCGATTTCAAATTCTTATACAATTTTTTTAAGCAAAACCGTAAACTGGTAGTCAAACAAAATCCGTTTAACACGACGTATACTCTGAGACAATGAAACAAGCTTAACATACCCCAAATAACCTTTACATAACTTAGAAATAAGTTTTGAAGGGTTTGATATGTCAAAAACAAGCTTATTCGATCACAAGGACTAATTATGACAAACTATGAAAGTCTCCCGATTCCACAGTGACGTACGCTTCGGAACAAGAACACAAACCTAACATACCTTAAATATCCTTTACGTATCTTAGAAATAAGCTTTGAGGGCTTCGGTATGGCAAAATCACACTTTTGTAACTTCAGGGGCTATTTTGCAAATTTCGTGAAACTATGCCTTTTGCGTATATCGCCATCCGGAACATGTACGGACATCCAAAAATTTTTGTAATCATTAAAATATTATATTTTGGTGATAAGAATGCGCAAAATCCATTCGTTACGCATTTACGGTCACGCACGCGTTCGTTACGATTTTCGTCGTAATTGACCGAAAACCACAACCGTACGACCAAACGAGCCGACATCCGTGACATTTCTGAGCATATTTCAAGTTCCCTATGCTTAACATCCTTACAAAGCCTGAAAATTTGATTAACATGAGTTAAATGCATCGAAAAAGAAGTTTAAAGGCTGCATGGACTAAAACTGCCAGTTTTGAAAGTTTCTTATTTTTGGGGGGTCCTCACGTGGCGGCCAGAAACAACTAGGACCTGGCCGTGGTGTGAGGGTTACCAATTTTAGCTGAAAATAGTGGCAGCTTCACAGCTCGTTTCTTGGCCACCAAGCTCGCGAATTTGCCACTTCTCTCTGCATTTGACACCTATTTGACACTAATCCAACATCATAAGGAGTCATGGACATGTGTGACCTTGTTTATCCAAGAAATCTATAAATAGCACCATGTTCTTCATTTTCAAACCTTTGCAACAACTCAATTTACTCTCATCTGCTTCAAATCCGAATTTGCAACCATCTTGGAGCATTCTCTGTGATCTTTGATCAATCTTTGGTGTTTGTAAGTGTTCTCTTTCATGCTTGTTTCAATTCATGTAGTTTAATTGGATTAAAAGTCACAAAGTTTGACTTTTATTTGACTTCCAGAATTGATCATGAATTGATCAATTTAAAATCCAATTGAACCTTGTTTTATGATAGTAATCAAGAGGGTTATGATCCCTATTGATCATACCTACTGATTTCATCATTTCAAGTCTCTATGACAAGTCAAAGTTTCGCTCAAAATGCGATTATTGCGCATTTTTCAACGGATCTATTTTCGGGCATCAAAACAGGTTGTTTTGATGCCAAAATACTTTTATAAACTTATTTAGACATGTCACAACAGTCAAATTCGTCACTTTTGTTAAAATGCTTATTTGGAGTTAAAAGTCTAGCGGTTTGACCACCGCTTTGACTTTCAAACCTGACCCGTTTGGTCAACTTTAGGATCCGACCAAGACCATTTTATGACCATAATATTATAGGGAATAACCCTCTAAGGTTATACCTTATGGTCATATCATTTGGTTAGTCAAATGACAAGTCGATTATGTATTCCTTAAAAATGCCGAAAATGCCCTTTTTACACATAAATTAGTTTTAAACATATATGAACATCGTTTCGACATCTAAACTGATTATATAACTTATATAAATATAGTTTGGCATTATACTTGTCATAGGACATACTTAACCATCCGAACCCATAGTTACGTTTATGACCCGTTAAAGTGGCGTAAACCACTATAGCAAGCCGTATCAAGCCAAAACTTTTTGAAATGCTTCCAAATCAGAATGTTAGGTAACATGAACCATATTATACAAGATCCAACTATTTTTTTGTTTATATCCTTCATTTTATCCGATTTCTCGTTTTCAAGTTTTGACACTAACATGTATTTATCCAATACACTATGAACCACTTCAACACTTGAACTCTTGATCCTTTGAGCTTTGTTATATCATTTGAACAAGATCTATATGCAATCCCAGGCGAGTACAGTGCTCCCCTCTCTTTTACATTTTCCAAATGTTTTGGGGTGATTCATATGTGTAACCGATTCTTCTTAAATGTATGGCATGTATGTGTTTACTAAGTGCTTTTTCTGTGTTATTTCCGATTATGCAACATGACGATTGATGGTATGATATTCAAAGAGGTCTTTCAGGGCCTATATCCTTGTAGAATCTTTCTATCTTCATAGTTAGATTCCCAAAGGATGATTGAAGTTCACTCTTAAATCTTCCTATCTCTATAGTGAGATTTCTAAGAAGTACTTTACAAGGAACAATGAACGTTTTGTTTATAACAAGGAACAATGAACGATGAACGATTGGTTTATAACAAGGAACAATGAACGATGAACGATTGGTTATAACAAGGAACGATGAATGATGAACAATTGGTTTATGTGTAGAATTGTTGGTGATTTAGATAACGAAACTGAGTAATACAATAAGAACATGGTGGATACGCCGCTGGTACTTCCTATATATAAGTGTGCTTATTGTATTACCCTTTGTAGCCTTATCCAAATCACCATTAGGATTATGAATTTATGTTAAAGCTGACAAGAAATGTGACACGACTAAATTCCCATTACATCTACCTATCCTTATAGTTAGATATTTGTGGAATGTTTAGAGTACTAATTGGTAGTCCTTAAATTGGATTCATTGTGTACTTTAGTGCGTATGTGACGATACAATGTAACGATACAATGTGACGATACAACGTGACAAGTTGACGATTATATGTTTATGTGGCTAGTTGTGATTAGAATAACGAAATAAGTGTAATACCATAAGAACATGGTGGATACGCTGCTGGTACTTCCTATATATAAGTGTTCTTATTGCATTACCCTTGTAGCGTTATTTGAGTCTCTTTAGGATTGTGATTGATTTCAAAGCTCGATATCCAAAATCCTTGTAGAATCCTTTCATATATTATATGATAGATTCTTAGAAGGATATTTAGGTATTATTGTAAATCATTGATTTGATTTCCAATAATATTCATACAAGTTTAGGGACGATGTAAATATGTTTACAAGAACAAAGTACATTTTCAAAGGTATGAAAATTACTTAGTAATGATCATGATGCCATATACAAAAATCTTTTGTCACAAGTTTCGAAAATCAAGTTAATATATTGCAATACTAACCTTTTCTGACATTCTTTGGCATCAATGTTGATTTACAATTAGCAACTCTCGTTGTTATCAAAGTATTGCAATGTCAAACTTTTTGCCATATATTTGGTTAACAAAACTATGTGCTCGCCAACATTGTTTGTTGACGTCTCTTTTCACATAGGTTTCAGGTTGAAGATTATTCAAGTATGCTACATATAGGAATGCATCCGGGCTTTAGACTTCTTAAAAACAAAAGACAATTTGATGTATTCTTTGTAGTGTAAAAAATGTAATGATAATGAAACGATTTAGTTCCAGTTGTGGCTGAGCAATTTGTAACGTGACTCCCCGATATTTCCGTCGTGTGTTGTTGTATTACGCGATCGGGGTGTTACAGATTGGTATCAGAGCACTGGTTATAGGGAATTAGGTTATTAGAATGCCTTTAACCTAGTCTATAACCCTTCTAGGGACCTGAACAAGAGTAGATTTAGGATCTCTATCCTAATCCTCATCTTTACTCGTGCTACAACTACTCTGTGATTCACAAATCATCTATTCTTAGATAGTTTATCTTAAATCCTTAGGCATTACGCCTTAAGGAATTTCTCAAATATTTTCACAAACTTTTTCGTCAAAAATACTTCTCAACATATTCATCTCAAGTGTTTTATCAAAAGGTTTCTCAAAAATGTTTTCTCAAACGCACCCAACAAAATGTTTCTCAATCTATTTATCTTAAACAATTTATCAAAAGGTTTCTCCAAACACTTTCTCAAAAAGTTTGTAGTCAGAATGTTTCTTGACTTATTTATCTCAAACAAGAATTCAAAAAGGATTTCTCAAAATGTTTTACTCTCAAAATTTTTGTCGAAATCTTGGGTTTTATCAATGTGAACTCATGCAATCTGGAAGGGTGAACGCCTGTACCCCGAGTTTTCTGTCTAAGGCTAGAGTGTTCACTTATAGGCTAAAGCATGACTTCTTGAAACAGTATGAAAACCCATCTACCTTGATCAGTCGAACGATTTACTACTACCTGTATGACATTACTCCGACATGTTACCTTTGGTAATATGTTACGACTATATTCAACACGAACGAAATAAATTTCATCTTCATATCACGACATTTGCAATTCTACTTTATTTTCCAATACAATTTTCGACTTTCAAAATTTTCAAAATTTTTATCATTTGGATGAGAATTTTAAATTTTGTCCACAAAATTTCTTCATTTCGAAAAATTTAAACAAAAATATTACCTCAAGAATAAAATTTAAAAATTTAAATGGTAAAGAATTTATAACACAAACCATTAACTTGGTTTGTATTTTTCTCATCCAAAAATATAACAAAAGTTTATTTTCAAGTAATTTTCAAGACAAAAATTTACAACACTATTTTCCCAGTACAAGAACAAGATTTTTGAACAAATACCAAGTTGAGATTTGCAATTCACTATGGTGTCTAGATTTATAACAATTTTACAGAATCTAACTTATTTTGTTTTCATTATAGCTACTTCTCCAAGATGCCTCCTCACCGTGACGCCACATGGAATGCCGAAATGGCAGCATTGATCGCTCAGCAGATTGCTGCTGTACTCCCAAACCTTGTGGCCCAACTCAAGCAAGTATACTACAATAATGATAACAACAAAAACAATGTTTCTACACCATGTAACTACAAACAATTCAACTCGGCTAAACCTCTCGAGTTTAATGGGTCTGAAGGAGCAATTGGGCTCCTACAATGGTTTGAGAGTATAGAAAGCACATTTCGCCATGTTCAGTGTCCAAGTGAGCGCAAGGTAGAGTTCACCTCAAGTGTTTTCCAAAAGAGAGCACTCACTTGGTGGAATGGAATTATGAGGGACAGAGGTGCAGAAGTGGCTATGGCACAAACGTGGGAAGAATTCAGGAATCTTATGATGAAAGAATTCTGTCCATGAAGCGAAATAAGGGCACTCGAAGACGAATTCTATGATCTGAAACAAGATAGTGGGGAGAATCGTGCCTACACTGACTGGTTTGAACAGTTAAGCCTACTCTGCCCCACTATGGTCACACCGTTGGATCGGGCCATTGAGAAATACATTGATGGTCTACCTGATCCAGTCCAAGACATTGTCACTGGCAGCAAACCCGCAACGCTTAGGGAGGCTAAGGAATTAGCTGCCACCCTAACTGACTCCCAAGTTAGAAAAGGGAAATTTTTTTGAAAAGGAGACAAGAAACGAACTACCCAAGAATCAAAGGGTGAAAATTCCAAAAATCCAAGAAGCATAAGACTTCAAAGAATTTTGTGATTCATGCACCAATCCCACTCAACTCAGTACCGTTAGGGGGTCTTATCGTGGGAAACATCCTCAGTGCAATTGTTGCAACTATCACCACCGAGCAAATTCTCCATGCCGCCAGTGTACAACCTGTGGTCTTTTTGGACATCTAGCAGCGACCTGTCGCATTCAAAACCAAGCAGCCCCTACTCAAACACGACCTCGTTATCCAGCTGGAGCACGTTTAAATTTCGGTGATTTAAATCATTTAAAGCGAAAATGCCCGAGGCTTGCAAATGCTAATGGACAAATGTACAATGTCAATGTGGTTCAAGCGGATGATCAAGCACTCATGATCATTTGAACCTTTACGTTTTCTTTTAGTTATCCAAGAACTATGAACAATATTTTAACTATATTTGTAATGTGTGACAACCGGCAAAATAATGGTAATTTCCGTACAACTTAACAACTTAATTATACAATTAACTGCGTTCGTTACGACTTAATTAATGCATGATTAGGTCACGAGAAGTCTAGCAATCATAGGACATGATTAAATGTGTCACATAATGTATTGCATTCGCCTCGTTGCGAGAAAACCACAAACTATGTCCAAATATGTTGGTGGAGTGTAGAAAGCACTATTCACCTGAACACACTATTCATGCCAGCTAGTTCTGAAAATTGTTCCGAACGGGAAATGAATGGCATGAAAGCTTGCATTCATTGAAATACGATTAAAAAAAACCTAAATAGGGGCATCAAGTGATAGAACATATAAACCTTCTGAAAAAAATGTATATTTATAAAGTATCCCATCCGCGCCAAACTGTAACAAAAACAAATTGTCCGCAATAAAAAAAATTCAGCATGTTAATGTCCGTAGGACTTGTAAATAATACTTTACATCATAACTAAGCTTATGAATATAAATGGGATACCCGAAACATAAACTCCCGGTGTTACACCACAACTTTTACACATTACCCAAATTTGAATCGCTAGGCGAACAAGTTATATTTTTACCATCTAATTTTCTAAACTAAAAAGCTAGCGAACTAGCAAGCCAAATTTTGGCGTTGTAAACGCCTTAAATAAATGCCATGACATCGATGGTAAAATAAAACCATAGCTCCCGGTAGTATATAGAATCTTTTATATAACACCCGGTTTCGAACCGACGACTAAACTGGTGATATTTTTATTACCCTAACACCTAGTTAACTAGTTCTAATGAACTAGTTAGACTTCACTTGAAATCATAAATACCATGAAGCCATTAATGATGAAAGACTTTTATTAATTACCAAATTATCTAAGTTTAGTCATATGTGTAAACGTTTGATATATATATATACACATATATATATATATATATATAAATAATATATAACCTATCCATTTACCCCAAATTTTCGGCCAAAGTATGGCCCACACCATATCCGACAACTAATTATTATTATGAGATTTGAAGGAATGAGAAGCATGGTCTATAAGATTGTATTTGACTAAAAGACTTGTTGAAAGGTAAAAAGATTTACCCACCACCACATCCTTATCATTTCAAGATTTTCAAAACTTCACAACATCCCTTTTGCTCCCTCTCAACTCACGGCTCCCAAACACCATTTTTACATTTCATTTGCTTTCACCCCACTACAAGCTTCATACAACTCTTTTGGACATTGTTTAGAAAGTTGCAAGACAAGAGAGCTTGGAAGGATTATTTTCTCATTCTTGAAAGCTTCGAGTTCTTACAATAATCATCTTTATTCACTAATCAAATAGCAAAATTGTAAGATCATCTTTTATTTTAATTATTTTATTTTTAGCTTGTTAATAATATGTAGCCACTAAAGTACATGTTAAATCATCTTGAACAAAACACTCTTGAACAAAACACTGACCAAAGATTATACCACTAATCTCAACTTAAAAAGTCTATAATAATTATATATTATGTGTCGATTATGTTGTTTAGTGCTAGTTAGCTTATATATTCTTGATGATTATGATAATGTAGGTTGTTTAAATATTATGATCTTGTGTAATCATGGTTAAAAACGATGATCTAAAGATCAAGATGTTTAGATCTAACAAGATCATCATCTTCACGACCCATGAACTTAAAATTAAGTTTAAAAATGATTTTTGACAAGTATATCTCTTACTAGAAGTAAAAATCATGGTTGATTTCGCATCGATCTTAAAAGTTAGACTAAATAAGTTTGTTAAACGGATGATCTATGCTAAAAATCATAAGAATATACGTTAGTCTCAAAAGGTCTTGTTAAAATATATTTTTAGAAATTAATGTTAAAAATATATATATAGTTCATGAGTAAATGAAGATGTATTATGATATTTTTATACATGCAAAGTTGTTATGGAACTTGTTTTGAGTTGATGGTGAAATTTCGGTTTAAACATGCTTAAAAATACGTTTAACAAACATGGAAAACGCCTCTAAAATCTTAATCGCGATTAAAATGGGATTAACGGGGTGATTAGCATGGTTAATCATTATTAGTAACCTTAATTGTGATTAACAATCCTAATCATGATTAGACAAACCTTAATGACAAAGGTTAAGTATTAACTATCCAAGATGTTTATAAGGACTTAAAAAGATAATTGGGTAAAAAGTATAAACATGACATTAAATATAAATTTCGATAAAATTATATGAATTTATGTTAAATACCACATTTGATGAAGGTTATTTTCATATTATGTGTATATGCTAGTTATAGGAAGTATACACACCAAAAATATAATACGACTCACTCGGAAAATACAAGTTAACATATATTTCGAACCGACACAAATATTTAACAAGAGTCCTACCGAACAAAGCGCGTCGACATCGGTAATGACCATTCTAGCGGATTGACTCGGAAAGTGTACACATCGTGGACACATGATCACTTGCAACATGAAAATATACTTGATCGGTTATCATGACACAATTCTAAAAATAATATTTATTTTTAGACAAGCGAATAATAAATACTTGCTAACACATATAAAAGTTCCGGAAAGTATAAGGCAAAATTCAAAGTATATATACATACATACAAGTATACAAGTATAATAATACGTGTAAAATACGCTAAAATACTCTTGTGGGAATGCAAAAATACTTGGATTCGAGATGGGCTAGTAAAAGCCCATTTATATAAGAAGTGGGGCAGACACATTAACATATCAACTGGGCTAGGCCCATCATCACAAAATACATTGGGCTGAGGCCCACCTGTATAACTGAAATGGGCTGGGCCCATTCACACTTAACTTCTTTGGGCTAGGCCCAATTATATAAAAATACCAATAACAAAGTATCAAATATGGTATAAATACGGTATACATACGTTATACCTACCATACCAATACCGTATAAATACGGTATACGTACGGTATACCTACATGTATAAATACTGCATAAATACGGTACAAATACCAAGTAATAAAGTACACAAATACATAAACAAATATATGAAGTTAAAAATAAATATTTTTAATATATATAACTATCGAGAGTATACAAAATTAAAGAACAAGTACTCATACACAAACTGAACATGATATCACAAGTGAACGAGGTTCACTAGACTTGAGATATATATTTTCAGAATATATATTAACAAACGTAAGCCGTGCGTGGCACGGAGATTCTCACGGGCTAGGCCCACTCATACCGTGTGGATCACGGATACTCAAATGGGCTAGGCCCATTCACACTTGTGCGAGGCACAAAGACTTCTTATGGGCTAGGCCCACATATACTCGTGCGAGGCCCATTCGTACTATGGATGAATACGAGATATATAAAAGGAATATATATTAAAACGAACACATGAAACAAAAGCCAACATATTTAAAATACTTAAGGGATCCAAATACTATAATGTTCAAGATGAACAACGTGTACACTTTTAACATAATCCTAAGTGTCTAATGAGTTAGAGCACTTGTAGGTTAATACGCGCTTTTGGATACCTGTTTGCTAGCACAATCACACGGACGCAAATCAGTGAGTTCATGTCCCCCTTTTCTCTTAAATGTTTTTGGTTTTATAACTCCGGGGGGAATACATGTTTCGATGGTATGGTTTAGCTATGGAATGAACTATTAGATCATGTGCGAATAGTGTGAAACTTAAGCGCCATTAATCTTTTATAAGACCTTTGGAACAAGAGTGGTAGATCTATCGGGTGTAGGCGAGCCCCACTCATGGGTCCCTGTGTGGCCACATGTAGTCTTTTGTTGTCCCAGCCGGATGGACCTGAAACTAAATCGTCGAGGGTTGAGTGCTTCCTATGTCGTCACACATATTAATGTCCTTGCAAAACATTAATGATCAACAAGTTCATTGACGCTTTACATACCACATTTTCACACAACGATATTTCAAATGTTTTAAGATCATTTGTTATGAACCCAAAACACATGAACTCGCCAACTTTTTTTGATGTTTTTAAACTTACATGTATTTCAGGAAATTGAAGTGGATCTTGGTGCCGATTGGTCAAGTGGTTTCAAGCATAACAAGTAGTCAATGTCATCCATGTTTTGAAGGGTTTGGTTCATATATCTCATCTTCAATGAGATATAGGATGCAAAGCCTTTGCTTTTAAAAACTAAGTTGAACTTGTCTTTTGTAACTAAACTTATGTTGTCTTGTATTTGAACAACCTATGGTGTGTATCTCTTACTTATATCAATGGATGAACATCGTGTTTGTTTTAATCATATAGTTGTTTACTTATATCGTATGCGATGAAAACTAATCAAGTTCATACCGCGTCGCTTCCGCCCCTGGACGGGTGTGACAGATTGGTATCAGAGCTTCGATTGTAGTGAACCAGGATTCTTTCCCGAGTCTAGTCTACCATCACTAGGATCCTCTCATGAAAACATTTCATTTTGTAAAAAGTTTTCATTGCATAAACAAAGCACAAGATCCACATTCAAAATTCTTTTCAAATAAATAATGCGAGGACATTATTTGGGGCATGGTCTATACGGGATGGACTTGCAAAATTAGATTGATTCGCACAAACCAATGTGATTACATTTTATATATGATTGCATATATATAATAAATAATATTATTTATTGATATATACATGTTGTACGGATTATTTTGCCGAGAATGAAATACCTTCGACTCCGAATTTATTATTATTCCTGACTCGCACTATGAACATATCGACCTCGCATTTGTTGCGGAGCTTATGGCGGATGTGGTTCATAAATGAGCCCTAAGCTTCATTCCGTAGAAGATGGTTGTTTTCCTCAGATGACGAAGGTGCCTGACTACAGTAGTGATGGCGAGGCGGAGGTGGTAACCTTGGACAGTAACTCTATTAATGGAAGAGGTCCCTGTGGCTCATACTAAACATGATTGATGACATTCTTGTCCAGACAAGCAAGATGAGTTACTCCTCTTAAAGGTGCCCCTCCAGCTGTAATTTTTGCAGATTCTCTCTATTTCTACTTCTATTTTGCCTAACGTCGCGCCCTTTCGCGAGTTACGATAACAGACGTTGGCAAGTGGAACATCACGAAGGTCCCTCCTATATTGAAAGTGTGTAGACAATAGTGTCCCTACCTGACTGATCGTCGACTTTGAACGAGAAAGGCTACGGTAACCATGCAAGGCATATATTACGGGCCACGTAATAACAAATTGTAGTGCATGGGATCCTGGTGGGCTCTGCGGGTCAAGCTAATGATCAATATTCATTTGAAATTCGTAAGTTGTTCAAATATCTATCTAGTAGAACACTCATCAGGATAGTTACTATAACACTCTACAAAGTAGGAAATCTGTCATTGTTTACTTCGTGTCTGACACTCATGTATGTAGTGCAAGTCGGTTGGGACTCGGTATCTAAGTAAGTGAAGATGGTTAACCACACAAGGAAGATTTTTCCTCAACATCTTAGGATTCTTGTGCTTGAGTTTGTACATTGGAGTTACTGTGATAAACCCCTCATCTTATCCATTAGAGTTATTGTGATAAACCCCGTCAGTTGACATCCGTTTTACCACAAAGGGTAATATGGCATGAGCCGTAGTGTAACCCATTTACCTTATTCTATTTGAAACCTATGGAAACCGTACCAACCATATCGGAACTCATGGAGCTCAACAATATCATTTTATCCGTCACACAGTTCAGTCCGGCAAAGGGGTTCCTCCTACGTTAGACAATCGAGGTCCATGGAGTACGGGATACATACCATAAGGACGGAGGTGACTACTTGGTTTTTCCCCTCCTCCACAGATTGCTGCTCCATTTAAACACATGGATGACACATGCAAAAAGATCCTTTTATCTATCACCCCACTAGTACCTCGACACTCTCCAGTCCACAGTGTGCCGCAATAAGGCACATTCTCGTCTCGAGGAAGAGGTTACGTGCCTTCATGACCTAAATTCTGTGTTCTCACTTTCACACCCCACACACGGTAGTTATGGACAACTCCCATCTCTTAGGAAGTATACCCGTATTTGTCAAACTAAAGGCCATTGAAGATTTGAGACTTGAAGTTCGACCAAGGAACTTGTGAAGAAAAGACCCCACCATATTTTGTATATTACTGTATGACTTGTGTCGATAGAAGTGATGTAACTTCGAGGTTATTTTTGTTTTCTTCACAAAACAAATTGTAGCAAGTTGATATGGTGTATATAAAAATTCGTTATTTCCTTAACAACATATTTTTGTAACATATTTACTTCTCTACAATGGTGCGATGTTTATGGTGTGAAGGATTGCAGATGAAGCTCATGGCACCACAATGAGGAACACTTTTCAAGAAATTGTGGCACGTCATGGAGTGCCTATTTCTATCATATCGGACGAGACAGTCGATTCGTGTCAAGGATATGGAAGTCATTTCTAAAGGCCTTTGGTTCACGGTTGGATCTTAGCACAGCCTTTCACCCTCAAACGGACGGTCAAAGTGAACGGACGATACAAACTTTGGAAGATATGTTACAGGCTTGTGTGATGGATTTGGGTGGAAAGACCCACTTGCCTTTGGTGGAGTTCTCATGTAATAATAGTTATCACACTAGCATTTAGGCCGCCCCGTTTGAAGCTTTATACGGACGAAAATGTCGGTCACCGCTATATTGGGCGGAGACCGGGGATAAACAACTCATTAGTCCGAGTTAGTCCAAGAGACTACGGAAAAAATATTTCAGATACGAGACCGTATCAAGGCGACTCGTGATCGACAAGAGTATGCCGACAAACGACTAAAACCATTATCTTCTGAAGTCGGAGACAAAGTATTATTGAAAGTCTCGCCTTGGAAAGGCGTGGCTAGATTTGGTAAACGTGGAAAGTTGAACCCACGCTACATTGGACTGTTTGAAATCTTGGAAAAGACCGGAACTGTAGCATATAAGTTGAAACTACCGGACGAGCTCAACAGCGTACATGACACATTTCATGTGTCTAACCTTAAGAAAAGTCTTACTCAAGAAATGATTATCATTCCAGCTGATGAGATTCACATCGACAGCAAACTCCAATTTACTGAAGAACCTGTTGAGGTTACGGATTGGAAGGTCCACAAGACACGGGGAAGTCGTATTAAACTCGTTAAGTTCGTTGGAACTCGCGTCACGGTCCCGAGTATACGTGGGAGCGTGAAGATCAAATCAAGTCTAAGTATCCACATTTGTTCCAAGGCTCCATGTAACCAGTAACGCAACTTGAATTTCGGGACGAAATTCTTTTAACAGGGGAGATTGTGACAACCGGCAAAATAATGGTAATTTCCGTACAACTTAACAACTTAATTATACAATTAACTGCGTTCGTTACGACTTAATTAATGCATGATTAGGTCACGAGAAGTCTAGCAATCATAGGACATGATTAAATGTGTCACATAATGTTATTACATTCGCCGCGTTGCGAGAAAACCACAAACTATGTCCAAATATGTTGGCGGAGTGCAGAAAGCACTATTCACCTGAACACACTATTCATGCCAGCTAGTTCTGAAACTTGTCCGAAAGAGAAATAAATGGCATGAAAGCTTGCAATCACTGAAATACGATTAGAAAAAAAACCTAAATAGGGCATCAAGTGATAGAACATATAAACCTTCCGAAAAAAATATATATTTATAAAGTATCCCATCCGCGCCAAACTGTAACAAAAATAAATTGTCCGCACCAAAAAAAATTCAGCATGTTAATCTCCGTAGGACTTGTAAATAATACTTTACATCATAACTAAGCTTAGGAATATAAATGGGATACCCGAAACATAAACTACCGGTGTTACACCACAACTTTTACACATTACCCAAATTCGAATCGCTAGGCGAACAAGTTATATTTTTACCATCCAATTTTCTAAACTAAAAAGCTAGCGAACTAGTTAGCCAAATTTTGGCATTGTAAACGCCTTAAATAAACGCCATGACATCGATGGTAAAATAAAACCATAGCTCCCGGTAGTATATAACATCTTTTATATAACACCCGGTTTGAACCGACGACTAAACTGGTGATATTTTTATTACCCTAACACCTAGTTAACTAGTTCTAATGAACTAATTAGACTTCACTTGAGATCATAAATACCATTAAGCCATTAATGATGAAAGACTTTTATTAATTACCAAATTATCTAAGTTTAGTCATATGTGTAAACGTTTGATTTATATATACATATATATATATATATATATATTAAAATAATATATAACCTATCCATTTACCCCAAATTTCGGCCAAATTATGGCCCACACCATATCCTACAACTAGTTATTATTATGAGATTTGAAGGAATGAGAAGCATGGCCTATAAGATTGTATTTGACTAAAAGACTTGTTGAAAGGTAAAAAGATTTACCCACCACCACATCCTTATCATTTCAAGACTTTCAAAACATCACAACATCCCCTTTGCTCCCTCTCAACTCACGGCTCCCAAACACCATTTTTACCTTTCATTTGCTTTCACTTAAACACCCCATTACAAGCTTCATACAACTCTTTTGGACATGGTTTAGAAAGTTGCAAGACAAGAGAGCTTGGAAGGATTATTTTCTCATTTTGAAAGCTTCGAGTTCTTACAATAATCATCTTTATTCACTAATCACATAGCAGAATTGTAAGATCATCTTTTATTTTAATTATTTTATTTTTAGCTTGTTAATAATATGTAGCCACTAAAGTACATGTTAAATCATCTTGAACAAAACACTAACCAAAGATTATACCACTAATCTCAACTTAAAAAGTCTATAATAATTATATATTATGTGTCGATTATGTTGTTTAGTGCTAGTTAGCTTATATATTCTTGATGATTATGATAATGTAGGTTGTTTAAATACTATGATCTTGTATAATCATGGTTAAAAACGATGATCTAAAGATCAAGATGTTTAGATCTAACAAGATCATCATCTTCACGACCCATGAACTTAAAAATAAGTTTAAAAATGATTTTTGACAAGTATATCTCTTACTAGAAGTAAAAAATCATGGTTGATTTCGTATCGATCTTAAAAGTTAGACTAAATAAGTTTGTTAAACGGATGATCTATGCTAAAAATCATAAGAATATACGTTAGTCTCAAAAGGTCTTGTTAAAATATGTTTTTAGAAATTAATGTTAAAAATATATATAGTTCATGAGTAAATGAAGATATATTATGATATTTTTATACATGCAAAGTTGTTATGGAACTTGTTTTGAGTTGATGGTGAAATTTGGGTTTAAACACGCTTAAAAATACGTTTAACAAACATGGAAAACGCCTCTAAAATCTTAATCTCGATTAAAATGGGATTAACGGGGTGATTAGCATGGTTAATCATTATTAGTAACCTTAATTGTGATTAACGACCCTAATCATGATTAGACAAACCTTAATGACAAAGGTTAAGTATTAACTATCCAAGAAGTTTCTAAGGACTTAAAAGATATTTTATAAATAAAATTGGGTAAAAAGTATAAACATGACATTAAATATAAATTTCGATAAAAGAGTTAATTACTTTTTTCGTCCCTGAGGTTTGTCAAAATAAAGGTTTCAGTCCATTAGTTTAAAAATTGCGAGTTCAGTCCCTGAGGTTTCATTTCCGTAACCATTTTAGTCCACTTTTCAAACGTCATTTGTTTTATGCAGTTAATGACAGCACGTGCTTGTCACGTGATGGGCAATTGGTCATTTCCATTCCAATTCTCACAAACCAGCTGTATTAAACCCCACCTACCCTCATTCATCCAAACCCTGACCCATGTAAAAACCTTTTCACCCCTCTTTTTCCTAATCCATTAATCGACGTTCAAGAGCTGGTTATCATCAACCATAAGAGGTTCGAAACAAGAGTTGGTCGTTTTCACAATGGATTTTGCATTTCAACTTTGGAATGAACGCTTGGGAGGAGAGGATTTTGACCAAGATTCAACATACCGTAAGTTACTAACTTAGCTAGTTTTTCAATGCATATTTTAGTGAGTATTTAGTGTGATTATTGTCTGCATTGTTGTTAAAGAAAAGAAAATCACCCAATTTGCGTTTCATGACTATTAAATAGGGGGTCATCCAGGAGTGTTCAGCATGATGTTCAATCATAAGGGAGTATTTACGAAACACCTGGAAGAAGCTATATCAAGGGTCAGGTGAGCTACATTGATATGGTGGATTCGTTTGAGTTTTGGTACAATCAGGTGGATGCCATGTTAGGAACCCTAGGTTATATGATGATGATGATGTATTGTTTCTGTATTATAAGATACCTGATAAGGATCTTGATAATGGTTTAGTTTCTTTAAGAACTGATGCTGATATAGAGGGTACGCTTAAATATGTTGAGGACCATAAGGTGATGGAAATATATGTAGAACATGGTCAAAAGACATTAGACAGTGGTGATGTTTTGAACGAGGAAAACAATCAAAATGAAGCAGTACATAGTGGTATTGTAAGGAGCTTCCAAGAAATTTTAGATGCTGTATGGTCTCCTGGTAAGAGGGGACATGAAAGTCAGCTTTCTCAGGTTAGTCACGTTACTCAGCTAAGCCAGGCTACTCAGGGTAATGAAACGGTGTAAACAATGCAGCTGATCACCCGAGTAATGAAACAAATGGTGAAGACATAACTATTGTTAACGAAACATGTGCCGACATAGTGATTCAGACTCTTCTGAATTTATAGACAAGGATAATATCATTGAAGACCCATAAGTAGACATGGAAGAGGTTATAGCTAGAAGACCTGAAGATGATCATGCTGCTAATAATGATCCTGTTCAACAGCAGAATACTTTAGAAGATGATGAGCAACATACTTAAGATTCTGACTCAGAAGACTCTGATTTCATTGTAGACTTAGAAAATATCATAGATGAAGATGAAGTTGACATGGATGAATTCAGAGCTGCAGTAGACACTCATGTGGTGGAGGAACCAATTGAAAACCTTAGTGAAGATGAGAGTCCATTTGAACTTGATGACTTCGACAGCCTAAGTGATGAGGAGAACGAGCCACCTATAAAAAGGGCTTTGAAAAAGTTAAGGAAGAAGAAGAGGCTAGCCAGAGATCCTGTTGTGGAACCATTTTTTGTTGGATAACAATTTTCATGTAAAGATGACATTAAGACACTTGTGAAGAAGCTTGCAGTTGATAGTAAAAGGCAGCTTGAAATTGTTAGGAATGATAAAGTCAAGTTTCGTGTAGTTTGTGGTGGTATAAATCTAGTAGTATAGCAGAATCAAATGCTGGTGGGTTGATGGGAAGTAGTTCAAAGGCTGGTGGGTCAATGGGAAGTGGTTCAAAGGCTGGTGGTTCAATGGGTAGTAGCTCAAATGCTGGTGGTTCAATGGGAAATAGTTCAAAGGCCGGTGGTTCAAAGGGTGGTAGTTCAAATGCTGGTGGTTCAAAGGGTGGTAGTTCAAATGCTGGTGGTTCAAAGGGTAAAAGTTCAAATGCTAGTGGTTCAAAGGGTATTGGAAGAAAAAACAAGGTGGTCCTAAGAAAAAGATTCCAAGGAAAAAGAAACCTACCCCTACTTGTCTTTTTATTCTGCATGTTTCCCACCACAATAAACAATGTTGTTGGGTGGTGAAAACATTCAATACTTTTCACAACTGCCTTCAAACTAGGGAAGTTAAATTGTGCATGGTATCTTATATATCCAAAGAAATTCAAGATGGAGTCTCTCTAAATCCAACCATTCCATTAAATGCACTGCAAGAACGGGTCCAACACAAGTATCAGGTGAGTGTGTCTCGGATGAAGGTGTTTAAGGCTAAGCAGATGGCAACAAGAATGATTGAAGGAGACTACAAAGCTCAATATGCATTGCTCAGGGACTACGGTGGTGAGTTGATAAGAGCTAATCCTGGAACATCTGTGAGGATTAAAGTTGAAAGAGAGCCCGACCATAACATTTCCAATAGACAGTTTAAAAGGATCTACATATGTTTAGGGTCGTTGAAAGAGGGTTTTAAAGCATGTGGCATGAGGATCTTGGGGTTGGATGGATGCTTCATGAAGGGCCCGTATCCAGGACAGATTCTGACTTCAATGGGTATTGATTCAAATAATGGCATTTATCCTTTGGCATATGCATTGGTTGAGTCTGAGAAAACATCCTCATGGACCTGGTTCTTGAAGTGCTTGGTGAAGACTTAGATCTGGAAGTCAACTCAAACTTCACTTTTATAAGTGATAGGCAGAAGGTGCTACTTCTCATTTTACTTATCATATTGCATTATTTTACTACTTATGTTACTTATTATAAGGCACTTTTATGTGATATATCCAGGGGATTATACCTACATTAAAGAAAGTATACCCTAGGGCTGAACATAGATTCTGCTTAAGACACATCCATGAAAATTTGAAGGCTAAGTGGAAGGTAGACTTGTACAAGAATCTGCTATGGGAATGTGTGGCCTCAACAACGATTCCAGAGTTTGAGCTAGCATCATCTTTGAACAGATCAAAAGTGAAGCTTCAAATTACTCAGTTCTGTGGAATGGGACCAGTAAATACCGAGTCAGAGAGAGAGAGGTGGTCGAGACCAGTGTGTAGTTGATGTAGATGCTAGGGTTTGTTCTTGCAGTAGGTGGGAATTGATAGGCATGCCATGTAAGCATGTTGTGGCAGTTAACTGGACAATGGCTCAATATGGCATGAATCCAGACCTTCCAGAGTCTTGGGTTTCAGAGGTATACTGGATGGACACTTGGAAGAAGGTCTATAAGAATACAGTCAACCCAATCAATGGGGTAAATCTTTGGACACCATCACAAGTTCCAACAACTATGATACCTCCTAAGCATCACTCACAGATTGGGAGGCCTTCCAAAAGAGAAAGAAAAGTGCTAATGAGGAGATTATGCCAGTGAAACATAGTAAGATGAGCCAGAGGGGAAACACTGTCACCTGTAACAAGTGCAATGCCAAGGGTCACAACCGAAGGTCCTGCAAGGAGGTGGAGCCACAACCACAGCCTTGATTTGCTGTTGGTCTTGTTTTTTAAACTTATTAAGTATTTTGGAATTGTAATATGAACTATTTATCTGTCTTTTGTTTGTGTATACAGTTTCTGCAGGAGCAAACTGAAAAACTGTTACTGTTTGTTTGTTTGGTCGTCTTGCATTCAGTCGAAATGTAAAATATCATATGGTCTTCTTGCATTTGGTCGAAGTGTAAAATATCGTTTGGTCGTCTTGCATTTGGTCATTGTACACTTCAAAACTAAATATTGTATGGTCGTCTTGCATTTGGTCGAAATGTAAAATATCATTTGATCGTCTTGCATTTGGTCGAAATGTAAACTATCGTTTGGTCGCCTTACACTCGGTCATTGTACACTTCAAAACTAAATATCGTATGGTCATCTTGCACATGGTCGAAATGTAAATATTGTTTGGTCGTCTTGCATTTGGTCGAAATGTAAACTATCGTTTGGTCGCCTTACACATGGTCATCTTGCATTTGGTCGAAATGTAGACTATTTGTTTGGCCAAAATGTATCATTTGCACATACTGCATTCAATCATTATACACTTCAAAACTAAACATAATCGAAACCACCTACGACAAGTATTAGTGCATTCATTACAACAGTTAACACTTTCATTCATTGCAACAAAGTTATAAGCATTACAAGAGTCAACTAATGAAACTAGGGTTTCTTCATTTAGCTACAAAATAAAAGATAAAGAAAAACCAACTAGCAAAAATTATAAGTTTCAGCCTTCGAATTTTTATTGCATTTCTTCTTGCCACATCTTCATGGTTGTTCATCGATCTCAGCAGCCCTGGAATGATCATTCTGGATCTGTCACACATTGGGGGATCAACCCAGCAAACAAAACCACAATTGCCTACCTGCAACAAGAAGTTTTGACTTCAAAATGGGAGTTAAAAAGTTCAATCTTATACAAAACCACAATTGGGTACTTGCAAACACTTACAATTCTTGTACAATGTTGAAATCGCTTGCATGGGTTTGAATATGTCCATGATGTGCAAATCTTAGTGCTAGCCCCACATGGACAGATTACTGATTGGATTTTTTGCATGCTCAATCGATGAATTATGGATTTGAATTTCTTGTCAAGAGATGAATTTGGGAACTAGGGTTTGGATGAATGAGGGTAGGTGGGGTTTAATACAGCTAGTTTATGAGAATTGGAATAGAAATGACCAAATTGCCCATCACGTGACAAGCACGTGCTGTCATTAACTGCATAAAACAAACGACGTTTGAAAAGTGGACTAAAATGGTTACGGAAATGGAACCTCAGGAACTGAAATCGCAATTTTTAAACTAATGGACTGAAACCGTTATTTTTGACAAACTTCAGGGACGAAAACAGTAATTAACTCTTCGATAAAATTATATGAATTTATGTTAAATACCACATTTGATGAAGGTTATTTGCATATTATGTGTATATGCTAGTAATAGGAAGTATACACACCAAAAATATAAATACGGCTCACTCGGAAAATACAAGTTAACATATATTTCGAACCGACACAAAATATTTAACAAGAGTCCTATCGAACAAAGCGCGTTGACATCGGTAACGACCATTCTAGCGGATCGACTCGGAAAATGTACACATCGCGGACGACACATGATCACTTGCAACACGAAAATATACTTGATCTGTTATCATGACACGATTCTAAAAATAATATTTATTTTTAGACAAGCGAAAAATAAATACTTGCTAACACATATAAAAGTTCCGGAAAGTATAAGGCAAAACTTCCAGTAGTATATATACATACATACAAGTATAATAATACGTGTAAAATACGCTAAACACTCTTGTGGGAATGCAAAAATACTTGGATTCGAGATGGGCTAGTAAAAGCCCATTTATATAATAAGTTGGGCTAGACCCATTAACACATCAATTGGGCTAGGCCCATCATCACAAAATACATTGGGCTAGGCCACCTGCATAACTTAAATGGGTTGGGCCCATTCACACTTAACTTCTTTGGGCTAGGCCCAATTATATAAAAATACCAATAATAAAGTATCAAATATGGTATAAATACGGTATACCTACACATACCAATACGGTATAAATACGGTATATGTACGGTATACCTACATGTATAAATACGGCATAAATACGGTACAAATACCAAGTAATAAAGTACACAAATACATAAACAAATATATGAAGTTAAAAATAAATATTTATAATATTTATAACTATCGAAAGTATACAAAATTAAAGAACAAGTACTCATACTCAAACTGAACATGATATCACAAGTGAACGAGGTTCACTAGACTTGAGATATATATTTTGAGAATATATATATAACAAACGTAAGCCGTGCGTGGCACGAAGATTCTCACGGGCTAGGCCCACTCATACCATGTGGATCACGGAGACTCAAATAGGCTAGGCCCATTCACACTTGTGCGAGGCACAAAGACTCTTATGGGCTAGGCCCACACATACTCGTGCGAGGCACGAAGACTCACGAAGGGAGAGGCCCATTCGTACTATGGATGAATAGAGATATATAAAAGGAATTATATTGAAACGAACACATGAAACAAAAGCCAACATATTTAAAATACTTAAGGGATCCAAATACTATAATGTTCAAGATGAACACGTGTACACTTTTAACATAATCCCAAGTGTCTAATGAGTTAGAGCACTTGTAGGTTAATGCGCGCTTTTGGATACCTGTTTGCTAGCACAATCACACGGACGCAAATCAGTGAGTTCATGTCTCCCTTTTCTCTTAAATGTTTTTTGTTTTATAATCTCGGGGGGGGGGGGAGGAATACATGTTTCGATGGTATGGTTTAGCTATGGAATGAAATATTAGATCATGTGCGAATAGGGTGAAACTTAAGCGCCATTAATCTTTTATAAGACCTTTGGACAAGAGTAGTAGATCTATCGGGTGTAGGCGAGCCCCACTCATGGGTCCCTGTGTGGCCACATGTAGTGCTTTTGTTGTCCCAGCCGGATGGACCGGAAACTAAATCGTCAAGGGTTGAGTGCTTCCTATGTCGTCACACATATTAATGTCCTTGCAAAACATTAATGGTCAACAAGTTCATTGACGCTTTACATGCCACATTTTCACACAACGATATTTCAAATGTTTTAAGATCATTTGTTATGAACCCAAAACATATGAACTCGCCAACTTTTGTTGATGTTTTCAAACTTACATGTATTTCAGAAATTGAAGTGGATCTTGGTGTAGTTGGTCAAGTGGTTTCAAGCATAACAAGTATTCGATGTCATCCATGTTTTGAAGGGTTTGGTTCATATATCTCATCTTCATGAGATATAGGATGCAAAGCCTTTGCTTTTAAAAACTAGTTGAACTTGTGTTTTGTAAAACTTATAACTTATGTTGTCTTGTATTTGAACAACCTATGGTGTGTATCTCTTACTTATATCAATGGATGAACATCGTGTTTGTTTTAATCATATAGTTGTTTACTTATATCGTATGCGATGAAAACTAATCAAGTTCACACTGCGTGCTTCCGCCCCTGGACGAGTGTGAGATAATGACGATATGTTTCAAGAAGTTTTCTTCATTTATTCGCGTTTCAGTTACAAATTTCAATATGATTACACTGTGTGTAATTTACAACTACATACAAACTTTGAGGATTCTATTCTTATTATTAGGAACTAAATCTAGCAAGAATAGTATATTATGATTTGCACACTAGTGCATTCATACAATCGCTGCAAAACAAACGTTACGAATACTATGTGCCTATTACTACTACTGTTGTTTTCATGTCATTACGTGCGTGATTGATTATCTGTCATGCATAGCACATGATTACCAATACATTTTTGCTTAGTATGTTGACTTAGCATACCTAGCACAGATTTCAAGACATTTTACGACGTACTTACATTATTTATGACGATTCATGCTTAGTATATGATACATACCTACCATTATGGTTAGTGTGAAACATATATTAATATTCATTCTAAAATGAAATACGTGCTACTAATTCTGTGGTATGCAAAACAAGTAGTGTTATCATTATTGTTGTGAAACACGCTCAAATTCAATGGTTATTATGTTGTGACGATATATGTTTGATTTCAATGATGTGTTATGACGATGATTATCTGATCTAGTTATTTCAACCTTATTATTTGTTTCCCTTACATAACAAATGGAGCTATGTGGACCATGTGACAAAATGCAATTATGGGTGTACACTTAATTACGGGGATCAACACATGAGAATCATAGTAAGATTTGTTAAGATGGTGGCATAAAATCTAGAGTGATTAGGTAACAGGAAAGGATGATGCAATAAAACCACGGTGGATACGCCGATGGTACTTCCTATTATAAGTATCTTATTGTGTTATTCTTCGTAACGTTACCAGGATCGCTTGAAGGTTTTATGTTATCTTTGACCATTATGTGACTATTTGTTATTTGGTTATTGAATGCAATGGACGATTGAAGAGTACATTCATTGACTCTATTCGATCGACCGAGAGTATATTATGGTGTTAAAGGTGACGATCTCGATGCCATAGGTATGTTGACCCGTCTCCTATGCATGAGATGCTCATGGTACATGGGATGTACCTCGTGGGATGTTAGAAACCGTATACGTATGGCCAGGCTTGAATGTACACCCCTTTGTTGCTAGGATTTACACTAAAGACTTAGTATAACATGATGTCGTTTTTACACAATTCATGACGCCTTAAAGATTCAAAAGTTCTAAGGGTTTTTAATACCTTGAGATATTTTGAATAAATAGATTACACTTTGGATTCCCCAAACATTCCCAACAACAAATGATGCTCTGCATCTTTGGAATCTCGAGCTTTTTTATCATTCAATTGTTTCGATCACACTCTACGGTCTCATTTGAATAAATTTCGGGACGAAATTCCTAAAGTAGGGGAGAATGTGACATCTGAGAATTTTAATCATTTTATAAATTCAAAACGAGTTCATATTAAAAAAAAACGATTTCACCTATTCAGTCCTTGTTCGATTTCAAATTCTTATACAGTTTTTGTAAGCAAACCGTAAACCCGTAGTCAAAACGAAAGCCGTTTAACATCGACGTATACTACAAGACAATGACACAAGCTTAACATACCCCAAATAACCTTTAATAACTTAGAAATAAGTTTTGAAGGGTTTGGTATGTCAAAAACAAGCTTATTCGATCACAAAGACTAATTATGACAAACTATGAAAGTCTGCGATTCTCACAGCGACGTATGCTCGAACAAGAACACAAAACCTAACATACCTTAAATATCCTTTAAATAGCTTAGAAATAAGCTTTGAGGGCTTCGGTATGGCAAAATCACACTTTTGTTACTTCAAGGGCTATTTTGCAAATTTCGTGAAACTATGCCAATTTTTCGTATATCGCTATCCAGAACATGTACGGACATCCAAAAATTTTTGTGATCATTAAAATATTATATTTTGGTGATTGGAATGCGAAAAATCATTCGTTACGCATTTACGGTTACACACGCGTTTGTTACGATTTTCGTCGTAATTAACCGAAAACCGCAACCGTACAACCAAACGAGCCGACATCCGTGACATTTCTTAGCATATTTCAAGTTCCTTATGCTTAACATCCTTACAAAGCCTGAAAATTTGATTAACAGGGGTTAAATGCATCGAAAAAACAAGTTTCAAGGCTGCAGGGACTAAAACTGCCAGTTTTGAAAGTTTCTTATTTTTGGGGGGACTCACGCGGCGCCAGCAACAACTGGACCTGGCGTGTGGCGCGAGGGTTACCAGTTTTCAGCTGAAAACAGCTGGCAGCTGCACAGCTCATTTCTTGGCCACTCAAGCTCGCGAATTTGCCACTTCTCTCTGCATTTGACACCTATTTGACACTAATCCAACATCAGTAATGAGTCATGGACATGTGTCTTGACCTTGTTTATCCAATAAATCTATAATAGCACCATGTTCTTCATTTTCAAACCTTTGCAACAACTCAATTTACTCTCATCTGCTTCAAATCCGAATTTGCAACCATCTTGGAGCATTCTCTGTGATCTTTGATCAATCTTTGGTGTTTGTAAGTGTTCTCTTTCATGCTTGTTTCAATTCATGTAGTTTAATTGATTAAAAGTCACAAAGTTTGACTTTTATTTGACTTCCAGAATTGATCATGAATTGATCAATCCAATTGAACCTTGTTTTATGATAGTAATCAAGAGGGTTATGATCCCTATTGATCATACCTACTGATTTCTTAATTTCAAGTCTCTATGAAAGTCAAAGTTTCAGACAAAATGCGATTATTGGGCATTTTGCAACGGATATGTTTTCGGGTATCAAAACAGGTTGTTTTGATGCCAAAATACTTTTATAAACTTATTTAGACATGTCACAACATGTCAAATTCATTACTTTTGTTAAAATGCTTATTTGGAGTCAAAAGTCTAGCGGTTTGACCACCGCTTTGACTTTCAAATCTGACCCGTTTGGTCAACTTTAGGATCGACCAAGACCATTATTATGACAATAATATTATAGGGAATAACCCTCTGAGGTTATACCTTATGGTCATATCGTTTGGTTAGTCAAATGACAAGTCGACTATGTATTCCTTAAAAATGCCGAAAATGCCTTTTTACACATAAATTAGTTTTAAACATATATGAACATCGTTTCGACATCTAAATGATTATATAACTTATATAAATTTTTTTGGCATATTAGACTTGTCATAGGACATACTTAACCATCCGAACCCATATTATACAAGATCCAACTCTTTTTTGGTTTATATCCTTCATTTTATCACTTTGAGTTTGTTTATATCATTTGAACCCAAGATCTTATCTTGGGCTAATCATTGCAAGTTAAGTCGCTCCTCCCTCTCTTTTACATTTTCCAAATGTTTTGGGGTGATTCATATGTGTAACCGATTCTTCTTAAATGTATGGCATGTATGTGTTTACTAAGTGCTTTTTCTGTGTTATTTCCGATTATGCAACATGACGATTGATGGTATGATATTCAAAGAGGTCTTTCAGGGCCTATATCTTGTAGAATCTTTCTATCTTCATAGTTAGATTCCCAAAGGATGATTGAAGTTCGCTCTTAAATCTTCCTATCTCTATAGTGAGATTTCTAAGAAGTACTTTACAAGGAACATAAATGAACGATTTGTTTATAACAAGGAACAATGAACGATGAACGATTGGTTTATAACAAGGAAAATGAAATGAACGATTGGTTTATAACAAGGAACGATGAAGATGAACAATTGGTTTATGTGTAGAATTGTTGGTGATTTAGATAGACGAAACTAGAATAATACAATAAGAACAATGGTGGATACGCCGCTGGTACTTCCTATATATAAATGTGCTTCATTGTATTACCCTTGTAGCCTTATCCGAATCACCATTAGGATTATGAATTTATGTTAAAGCTGACAAGACAATGTGACACGACTAAATTCCCATTACATCTACCTATCCTTATAGTTAGATATTTGTGGAATGTTTAGAGTACTAATTGGTAGTCCTTAAATTGGATTCATTGTGTACTTTAGTGCGTATGTGACTGACGATACAATGTGATCGATACAATGTGACAAGTTGACGATTATATGTTTATGTGGCTATTGTGATTAGAATAACGAAATAAGTGTAATACCATAAGAACATGGTAGATACGCCGCTGGTACTTCCTATATATAAGTGTTCTTATTGCATTACCCTTTTAGCGTTATTCGAGTCTCTTTAGGATTGTGTACGACTGATTTCTATGCTCGATATCCAAAATCCTTGTAGAATCCTTCCATATATTATTTGATAGATTCTTAGAAGGGTATTTAGGTATTATTGTAAATCATTGATTTGATTTCCAATAATATTCATACAAGTTTAGGGACGATGTAAATATGTTTACAAGAACAAAGTACAATTTTCAAAGGGATGAAAATTACTTAGTAATGATCATGATGCCATATACAAAAATCTTTTGTCACAAGTTTCAAAAATCAAGTTAATATATTGCAATACTAACCTTTTCTGCCATTCTTTGGCATCAATGAGTCGATTTACAATTAGCAACTCTCGTGGTTGTCAAAGTATTGCAATGTCAAACTTTTTACCATATATTTGGTTAACAAAATATGTGCTCGCCAACATTGTTTGTTGACGTCTCTTTTCACATATGTATCAGGTTGAAGATTATTCAAGTATGCTACATATAGGAATGCATCCGGGCTTTAGACTTCTTAAAAACAAAAGACAATTTGATGTATTCTTTGTAGTGTAAAACAATGTAATGATAATGAAACGATATAGTTCCAGTTGTGGCTGAGCAATTTGTAACGTGACTCCCCGATATTTCCGTGCGTGTTGTTGTATTACGCGATCGGGGTGTTACAGACATTAAGTTCTAAACTCGTTTACCTAGATTATCGATGTAAGAACGTCCACTACTAGCACGGGAACCTAAATTTGTTATCTATTGTCCAATTAGGCAGGAAACTAATGACAAGTTAACCAAATAACAAGAATTACTCATTTGAAACGTTGTTTTCATTGATCTAAAGTTCAATACATTCGAGAATCGGATCCGACAGAGCTTCGTCGTCTCTGTTCCAAAATCTCTCCTCATTACAAATGAATAACCAAGGCACCTATTTATAAGGGTTGTAAGTTCGCTGGTGAGGGAACACATTCGGGCGAACTTGACTTGTCTCGAAGATTAAATTTTCAAGCGAACTTGGCTCCTACAACACATAAATACGCCTAGATTCTAACTGATTAAGCCCTATTCTTTCAGACTCGATACATAATGACGTAGGCAACAGACATATGCACCAACAGACTCCCCCTTGGATGTTGCCACAGTCATTGACTTTTTAAAATCTTCTGAGTCTTCCGATCTTTAGTTCTTGAATAAACTTTAACATCTTGATCTTTAAATCCTCTTCTTCTTTCTTGAGCTTTGTCTTGATAAAACTTTAATCAACATGCTTCCCCTAGCTTTAAGCTTTTTCCTTCCGACTTCCCTTTTCTTTGATCTTTACTCCCCCTAGCTTTAAGCTTTCCGGAATCTTCAATCATTGCTTTATCAACTCCCCCTCAATCGTTAAGCTTTCTGAAATCTTTTAACAATGTTATATCCTCCTTACAACTTTACTTCCTGTCTAAATACTTTCTGACATTCAAATAAACATTTAAGCTTCAAACTTTTTCAAAAACTTAGATATTCAAGTTCAAATTAATGACCTTGAACACTTTTAACATTTTTAAATTTCAAATTCTGAAATCCACTAGGTTGACCAAGTCCAACTTCATGACCTTGTTTAACCAATTTCATTTACCGAGTCCAAATTAATGACCTCGGTTTGAAACCGTTGTTATTGAATCAAAATTTTTCTTCAATTTTAAAGTTTCAATTTAATGAACTTTTTAACACTTTTGATCATTTTTGGATTTTTCACAAATATCATCAAGACTTTCACTATTAAAGCACCTTACCAGACTTCGAAGAACCGTTCTCCATCATTGGTTCATTGAAACTAATGAAGAAACAAAATATTTTTGAATTTTTAGAAAGTTCATGCTAAAACACACTGAAAATCTTTTTGATCTTTATCTGTAAAAACACGTAAACTATGTACAGGACAATGTAAATTATGTACAAACATATTTACAGACATATTTTTGTGAATTCATGTCAAAGGATCATATCAGTTGTTTGAGACATATCACCAGTACCGTTGACCTTTTGAGACATTAAGTTTTAAACTTGTTTACCTAGATTGTCGATATGTTTGTCTACTTAAACTTCATCACGTTTCTCAATTATTCCAAGATATGTTAGGTTTGAATTATGAAACTCGACTTATCTATGGTTCCCACCTCTTGAATATAATCCCGTATCAAGATTCCCTAGATTTCATCTTACAGGTGAGTATAGCGTAATTGATATCTGTATCTGGGTTGTACGAGACCTTGAGAGCTCAGGTTAGTACTACCGTACAGACAAAGAGATGAAGGCTCGTCTTTAAGGTGTGTTCCACTTAAGGAATCTTTTAAGCATTGCAAATGATTAGATCTTTGGATTCTTTTCAAATTTTACATGCATTTTGGTGTTTTTAGCAAAAGCATTATAGAAGTTCTAGGCTATTGCTTCCGCAAAATCAGAAGAACTTGTATAATACCCTAGATATCAATCATCTATAAAGACCTCGTATCTCAGAATCAGGCAATCTCTCAAATGAAATTTCGGAGTAATAAGTCCATATATCCGAGAGATGTTAATCACGAGATTAAGCAGTTGTAAAATTTAGTTTATATCACGAAAACAATTTACTGAACGTGTAAAGCTTATAGACACATCCACAATAAGACTTGTTTATCACTTTTAAACTTTACAATTCTTTAGCATACTGTGATAGTCCACTGATGTACTATCGTTTCCTTTTTTACAACAAAATTCTTTTTGTCTCTTTCAATGTTTTTGTACTTTTTGAATTTTTCAATGTTTTTGAATTTTCAACTTTTTCATATGTTTTTAATTTTTCTAAAATTTTTCTTACTCCCCTAAAATCAAAAACATATTTTTGGATTTTAGGTTTTTTTAAGATATACAATATTAACAACATAACTACCCATTGTGGATCACGAGAACTCGTCGTCCGATCCTTTGTTTTCATTTTCTGCATCATCACCTGTCAGCAGAACAAAACTTTTTAACTTTTATAACATCAACTTGTACAAACCACTTGTAAGAACCACTTGTAGGAAATCAATTTTAAACAATGTTTAACGGTCTGGATTTGCAAAATTTGATTTTTGACAAATTTTCTTTTTTAACTTCTTCTTTTCAACATTTTACTTTTTAACCACTTGTAATTTCAAAAACGACAAAGATTATGACATGCTAGATAAGTTAAAAACTCATGGAGTTCCGTTATCCTGTATCAACTTTGATAAAGTGGATCTTGGGACTCCTACACACACAAGTAACTACGTGAAAAGTGAAACCCAAGCCTTTTTGGTCTTGGGCAGAAAGGCATAACAATTTTCATAATCACTTTCCAAACCATCACCATCATATTCAAAATCATCATCAAACATTTCGTCCAATATCGATTCTGAAAACATTTTGACTTTTTCTTTCTTTTTCTGTTTAATCACTGACTCGTTTGTTTGACATTTTCAGTTTTGTCAGCAACACACTTTAGTTTTTCAGTTTTCTTAGCAACCCAAGATTGTAGCTTGCTTCTCGCTTTCTTAATATAGAACTTAGAATCTTTCTTTTCATTAAATCTTGATGTTTACCATTTTCAAATGTTGAGTTTTCAAACTTTGAACTTTTTTTAAGTTTCACTTCTTGTTTAAATTCATAATTTCTATTTAATTCTGTAACATTTTTCACAATCTCTGGTTGTTTTTGTTTTTCATCTTTTAACCCAGTTTTTCTTCGTGGAAACACAGGCTTTAGATTCAGACACTTGCGAGCAATATGACCAACAGTATTGCATTTAAAGCAAGTCCGATTATCAGAAACATTTCCACTAGTGGGTTTCACTCCACTTGTGGACTTGGTTTTAGTCTTGTCCCGAAGTTCTTTTTCTTTTTTGAATTCATCATTTGATTTCTTACCAATCATACCTTCTTCCTCAACCGTATTCGTCCCATAACAAAAACTTCATGTGTTTACCTTTGTATTCATGGAATGACAACTTCGGGTTCTTCCTTGGCTCATCTTCACTTTCCTCCAAACACAATCCTGCTCTCCTGTTCTCAGGAAAATCACCATCAAACTTTCGATAATTGTTAGCATTCCTTTTGGGTTTCGAGTAAAATCTTTTCTCGGTTTTATCAAGAACATCTGATGAAACTTCCACAAGTTTGAAAAATTTATCAAGTTGATCCTCTTTCATGTTCCGAATCGGAAAAATATCATCGAAGTATAATCTATCAGATTCCTTAATCTTGTACATGACAACATTAGGATCATCACTTAGATTATTTTCTGACGATGTATCGTCATCTTCAGAATGTGATCCCAAGTTTTTCAAACTTGATTTGGCGCTTTCAGAGCTGCCTTCATCAGAATCATTTCCCAACACATTTTTAACTACATTTTTTACCACCGCTTCATTGTCATCATTTGATTTCGTAAAGTCTACGTCAATGTTCTCAGGCAATTTATCTTTCATTTCTGATAAGAGTAAAAGATTAAATGCCTTTTTAATCTCATCATCTTTCGTGCATGAGTAACTTACAAGAAGTGGTGGAGGAACACTTTCGTATTCTTTACGCTTTGGTTTATCACCATTTTCCTCCGACTTAATCGTAGGTAAAATGTGATCAATGACATAAGCGTTTGTCGTGTAACTCTTCAGCAATTGCCTTACCCTTTCAGTTTCTATCTTTATGTCATGAAGCTCACGCTTTGTTTCGGCAATTGTATTAATGTACATGTTAATTGCCTTTGGCTTTATCGACATTTTTATATTTGCTTGATATTTTGTCATAAGCATCTTTTATGGTTCTGTAATCATAACGAAAATTTTCGTTATGTACAGTTCTCACAAGGACTGTGACAGGGTTCACAAGGACTTGCGCATTTTGTGCAAGGTTTTTCAACCTTCACAACTTTCACAACTTCCTTTTCAGACATTCTTACCTCAGATTTTACCTTTTCTGCCTCTGATTTTAATGCTTCTTGTTTCTGCATCTCAAGGTAAGCTAACTCTTCTTCTTCAGCTCTCTGCCTATAACCTTCCAGAATAGCATTTTCTAGAGCAGCATCAATATACGATGTATCGGATTCATTCACTAACTCTGCTATCATGGCAACACCAGTTTTCTTTCCGATGTTTCTGTTCCAGTCAAAACCATGTTCTTCATGATTAGCAATAAGAGCTTGTTCGGCTTTCTTTACAGATTTATCTTCAACTTTGACTTGTGTTTTCTTCAGATATGGCTGATATTAAAGAGCTTTCTTGTAGTACTCGTTACTGTTGCCGAAAGGATTTTGATTTCCACCTGCTTCTTGATTGTTGTATTCTCGTTTGAAGTGTCCCTTTTGTCGACACCTGAAGCATGTGACTTTTGACTTGTCAAATCCAAGCTTGTTGCTTGAATTTCCAATATCCCTTCCAGTGAGCGCCACAAACTTTGAAACTCTTCTAATGATGGATGCAAGGCTCCACTTAATGTCCATCAGCTCCAACTCTTCTTCTTCCACTTGATCGTAATCCTCGGCAGTCATTTCTGGATTACCAATCTTTCCAGCAACAAGGCTTTCATAAGATTCGAGAACAGTAGCAAGAAGTGCTATGTGTTGTTTAGCGACCTTTTCTGGAAAAACATTCTTTAAATCGACCGCTATGTTGCACTGGAAAACATTTGAATCAGAACTAGCTTGGCTTGTCTGATTTTGGAATGAAGAACTTGAACTAGCACTTGTATATCCAACATATGGAGAACTTTGATTTGGAGAAGAATTTGTATTTGCACTAAATGTTGTTTGAATTTTCGGGCTTTGGATCGGAGTATTTGGAATACCTCTTTTATAATAAATACCAACATCTTGAACAACATTAGCATTCTTTGATTTCGCAATTTTATCAACTCCATTTCATGACCTTCCAATTTGTCGATGAAGGATGACAACTTGAAATGTCTCCAAGATGGACTATTCTTCAGAATCATCAGATATGTTGTCCATTCTCCTTCTGGAAGTGTATCGGCTAACTTTTCAATTTGCTCTTCATTAGATCGTTTGATATCATGTCTTCGCATCTGGACCATGAGGTGACAATATCTATCGATCATCTACTTCATTGTCTCACCTTTAATCACTGTGAAGATCTCGAATTCTTTCTTGATCAAGGCCTTTTTGCTTTTGATCATTTCATCACTTCCTTTAATTTTTCACAGAGAGAGTGCCTTAATTCTTGGGATGTTTCATATTCTGGCAAGAGAATCAAGATATCTTCCTTTACTGATTGTTGAATTAAGCTGATCATTCCTTTCTCTTCAACATAATTTTCTTTGTCAGCTAGTGAGAATTTGTTCAACGGAAGGTCTTGATCACGCTCATCTTTTGGCCACTTATAACTATCTTCAACTGCAACCCAGCTGTTGAATTGATTTGCTTGTATCCAATTCACAAACTTTCTTTCCATCCTTCAAACTCATCCATACTCATTAGCTTTGGCGGTTTCGTCGTAGTACCCATTTCGTTGTCGATATTCATTTGGTTCACCGCAAGAGTATTAGCATTTGAGGAAGAAGCCATCTGCGAAATGAACACGTTGTGGAAATCTTCCATTTTGACAATCCGAAGACTTATCTTAAAGTACAATAAAAAACACTCGAAAATTGATTAGCAAGAGACAAGTTCGGTCGAACTTGTGTGAAAATCAGTTTTTGATTTCAAGTTTTCACAAGTTCGGTTGAACTTATATGATAATATTCAAATTTATCACACACACTCAAGTTCGGTCGAACTTGATGTGAATCTGAGAAAAATTTCACTTTGAACTAACTTGTAAATGATTTCAAGAAGAACACTCAAGTTCGGTCGAACTTATGAGTCTTGAGTTAACTACAAGCGAACTTATGAGAAAATTTCAAGAAAAATGGCAAGTTCGGTCAAACTTAGGAAGATTTTCAAGAAAAAGCTAAGTTCGAGCGAACTTAAGCAAGTTTTCAACAGATTTTATACAAGTTCGGTCGAACTTGATAAAATTTTGAAGAATTTAAGCTAAGTTCGGTCGGACTTGAAATTAAAGTCTTAAAAAACTATCAAGTTCGGGCGAACTTGAGTAAAATTCAAAGAATTTTAGTCAAGTTCGGTCGAACTTGGTCTCAAGTTCGTCCAACATGGTTTTGCAACTCATAGTTTTTTCAACTTTTTGTTATCAATTCGATTGAATTTGATGTCCAAACTCTCAGGGGTTTATCTATGATGTATTTTACATGACATATTCACTTTTTAGCTGATTTTGTCCATGAAATCATCAAGTATGTGAAAATATTAACAAAAATGATAGAATGGAGATGAAATAGAGAAATTCTTGTCTTGATTCCAGCAAATTTAGGTATCTAGGCTCTGATACCACTTGTAAGAACGTTCACTATTAGCACGGGAACCTAAATTTGTTATCTATTGTCCAATTAGGCGGAAACTAATGACAACTTAGCCAAATAACAAGAATTACTCATTTAAACGTTGTTTTCATTGATCTAAAGTTCAATACATTCGAGAACCGAATCCGACCGAGCTTCGCCGTCTCTGTGCCAAAATCTCTCCTCATTACAAATGAATAACCAAGAAACCTATTTATAGGGTTGTAAGTTCGCTGGTGAGGGAACATGTTCGGGCGAACTTGACTATCTCAAGTTCGGCCGAACTTGACTTCTCAAAACCATTTTCAAGCGAACTTGGCTCCTACAACGCATAAATACGCCTAGATTCTAATAGATTAAGCCATATTCTCTCAGACTCAATATATAATGTCGTAGGCAACAGACATATGCACCAACAGTCGATATGTTTGTCCACTTAAACTTCGATACATTTGTCAATGATTCCAAGATATCTTAGATTAGAATTATGAAACTTGACTCAACTATGGTTCCCATCTCAGAACATACTCCCGTATCAAGATTCCCTAGATTTCATCTTACAGGTGAGTATAGCGTGATTGATATCTGTATCTGGGTTTTGCGAGGCCTTGAGAGCTCAGGTTAATACTACCGTATCGACAAAGAGATGAAGGCTCGACTTATAGGTGTGTTCCACTTAAGGAATCTTTTAAGTACCGCAATTGATTAGATCTTTCGATTCTTTCAATTTTGTTGCAGTTTTGGGGTTTTTAGCAAAAGTATTATAGAAGTTCTAGGCTATTGCTTCCGCAAAATCAGAAGAACTTGTATAATACCCCAGATATCAATCATCTATAAAGACCTTGTATCTCAGAATCAGGTAATCTCTCAAACGAAATTTCGGAGTACTAAGTCCATATATCCGAGAGATGTTAATCCACAAGTTTAAGCAGTTGTAAATTTTAGTTTATATCCTAGAAACAATTTACTGAACGGGTAAAGCCTATCGACACATCCACGGTAAGACTTGTTTATCACTTTTTAAACTTTACAAATCTTTAGCGTACTGTGATAGTCCACTGATGTACTATCATTTCCTTTTTGACACAAAATTCCTTTTGTCTTTTTCATGTTTTTGTACTTTTTGGTTTTTCATATGTTTTTTGTATTTTCTCGTTTCATTTCTCCCCCTAAAATCAAAAATTTATTTTTTTGTATTTTAGTTTTTAAGAAAATTTAATCCTAAAAGGTAACAAACCAATGAGGATCACAAGAACTCGTCGTCCGATCCATATTTAACCTCTGCATCCGTACCTGTCAAAAGATTTTTCATACCGTTAAGCCTCATTAGTATTTAAACCGTGAAAGAGTAAAAGGTTTGGTATAAAAATCAGCTTTTTGTTCATCGGTGTGGATTTTCTCAATTCGTACCAACTTCTTTTCGTAGCAATCAAGTGGTATCGAATCTCGATATGTTTTCTTCGAGAGTGATGAACTGGATTTTTCGTTATATCAATAGCTGCCTTATTATCAACATATAGCGGAGTGTCAAGAAATTGCAGACCATAGTCTCTCATCTGCTGTTAGATCCATAGAATCTGTGAACAACAGCTGGAGGCCGAGATATACTCAGCTTCACAAGTAGAGAGAGCGACTGTAGTCTGTTTCTTACAATGCCATGTTACCAAGCGTGTTCGAAGAACTGGCAGCCCGCTGTAGTTGATTTTGAATTCAATCTATCTACCCCAAAATCAGAATCAGCGTATCTCGTCAGATCAAAGTTGTCATTCTTTGGGTACCACAAGTCGGTGCTTGGACATCCCTTCAAGTATCTGAAAATTCTCTTCACGATCTGCATGTGAGAAATTCTGGGACTGGACTGATATCTGGCGCAAAGGCAGGTAGGATACATGATATCTGGGTGAGATGCCATCAGATACATAAGACATCCTATCATCAACCTGTAAAGAGTATCATCAACTTTGGTATGCAAATTCCATGATTGAGTGTCAGTGGAGTAGATAACGGCTTCAAGCTATCCATCTCAAACTTCGTCAAGATATCATTAACATACTTGGTTTGGTGGATGAAAATACCGTCTGGCAACTGATCAACTTGTAATCCGAGGAAGAATTTCATTTCGCCCATAGAAGTCATCTCGAATTTCTTCTTCATGATTTTCTCAAATTCTTTGCAAAGATCGTCATTTGTCGAACCGAAGATGATGTCATCCACATATATCTGTAAGATAATCAGATGATTTCCAACTATTCTGGTAAAGAGTGTACTATCCACTGTTTCTCTAATAAAGCCATTGCCAATGAGATGTTGAGATAACGTCTCGTACCAGGCTCTCAGGACCTGATGCAAACCATATAGTGATTTATCCAGGAGATAAGCTTTCTTCTTGTTCAGCGGATCGACAAAACCCGGTGGTTGGCCGACGTACACTTGCTCTCGAAGCTTACCGTATAGAAAAGCGGATTTCACATCTAACTGGTACACTTTAAATCCTTTCCAAGCAGCAAATGCAAGGAAAATGCGAATGGACTCCAATCTAGCAACTGGTGCATATACTTCTATATAATCAATTCCTTCCTGTTGATGGAATTCTTTGACAACGAGCCTAGCTTTGTTGCGCACTATAACTCCACGATCATCGCGCTTGCACTAGAAGACCCATTTAGTAACTATCGCCTTTTGATTCTCCGGTATGTCAACAAGCTTCCATACCCCTAGCTTTTCGAACTGTAGCAGTTCTTCTTGCATCGCTTGCACCCAATTTTCATCTCCCAAAGCTTTAGAAACATTCTTCGGATCAACCTGGGATATGAAGCATGAATAATAGTGATATTATTGAATCGGAGCTACTCGAGTATAGAAACAACTCAAAGCTTTGTTAATCTGGCTCCTTGTTCTCATGCCAGTTTGCAATTCACCAATTATAGAATTCGATGGGTGGTAAGAATAGGTCCTTGGCATCACCTCACTTGGAACATCAACAATATTCTCCTGATTAGTAATATTCTGATCAACCACCACGTCAACTGTAGGAGCACTAGAAGACGTTTCATTTTGAGTACTGGTGCCAGCAGATTGGTGTAACATACTTGTGATCTGCTCAGATTCTTCGTCAGAAGAAGATTCTCCATCTTCGTCAAACTTCGGAGCCTCGTCAGAGTCGGAACTATGTGCTTGAGAAAGATTAGGTTCCACAGTAGTATTCACTGGTTCTGTAGCAGGTGTGACTTGTTCTGCATTAGTTTCTTGAACACCGCTAGTACTTGGACCTTCATCAGAAGATGATGATGATCCAACAGTTGGTTGATTAACCACTATTGGTCTAATAATATGCTCTTGATTAGCCGACTGATGTAAATAGTATAACACTGTAATATCTTTTTCAGAAGGCTCTTCTGGCGAGTCAAATGATTTCCACAATTCACTATAATTGAACAACGAATCATCGCCTGCTCTTTGAATAGGAGTTGTATACCGAAAACAATATACGTGTTGTGCTTCTAACACTCTCCTCAAACTTGGAAGATAGACTCTCTTGAGTGGAGTTGCATAGACTACAGAGAAACCATCTATCGATTTGGCACAAAACTTTCCGTCTGCATCAATAACAGTACAAGATGCACCAAACGGTTCTAAGAACTTCAGATTAGGTTTCTTCGGTTAAGCATTTCGAAGCAAGTCTTCTTGGTAGGTTTCACTGTCAAGACCCTGTTCAATGTATAGCATGTTGCTACGAATGCTTCACTCTAGAAACTGACAGGAAGCTTTGAATCAGCAAGCATAGTTCTTCCTGTTCTATTAACGTTCTGTTCTTCCTCTCAGCTACTCCATTCTGTTGTGGAGTGTAAGGAGCACTAATTCATGTAAGATCCCTTTGTCGTTACAAAACTCTTTCATTCGGGAGTTCTTGAATTCTGTACCATTATTGCTTCGGATTCTTCTAATGGGGGTTGGTACAGATTTTCAAGCTTCCTGAAGAGGATCATGAGATTATCAAACGTTTCGTCTTTGCTCCCTTGGAAGAAGACCCATGAAAACCTTGAATAATCATCTGTGACGACAAGATAATAAAGATCTCCAGATATACTACGAACATTCACTGGACCGAAGAGATCCATATGCAGTCTTTCGAGCGGCCGCTTGATGGAGTTAAGAATCTTTCTTGGATGTGACTTTTTAGTATGCTTTCCTATCTTGCATTCTAGACAACTATCAGTCATGTGAAAGCTTCTAAGATTCACTCCTTCAACCAAATCATTATGAACCAAGTGATTCATCTTTCTGAGGTATATGTGACCCATCTTTATGTGCCAAAGAATTGACTCCTTCTCTGTGGATTCCGTTACAAAACATTGAGCCGACTTTGAAGTAGTAGTAGCTATGCACATATCTAGCACATAAAGATCATTCTCGCGAGAAGCACGCACGAGGATCCATTCTTCTGGAATCTTAAAGCCCGGTTTAATGATCATGCACTCCTTGTCGTTGAAATGGGTGGTAAATTGCTTATCACAGATCTGAGAAATACTGAGAAGATTGTTCTCCAGCTCGGCGATATAGTTGACCTTATCAAATGACACCACACCATTAGATAATTTTCCTTCTGCAACGATTCGACCCCCTTGATTACCCGCAAATCCTACGTAGCCTCCATTGATAGCTTTATATCGAAGATTAAGGCATGCATCCCGGTCATGTGACGTGAAGCTCCGCTATCCATAATCCACTTCGACAAGATGGATGCCCCTGCACATGTTAAGAAACTATTTAAAGAGGGAAACCCAAGCCTTTCCGGTCTTGGGTGGAATGGAAATATCGTAAGTAGGAGTTTTCAAATCAGCATTTGGAACTTTCTGATCAGTCTTTGTGTTTTGATAGTTTCATTCTTGACTGATGCAGATTTTGCACTTTCAGACGATGTTGTTGTTTTCTTTGCAACCCATGATTGCGATATCATTCTTGCTTTCTTAATGTAAAATTTTGAATCTTTCTTTTCATTCGATTTAGAAGTTTCACCCTTTTCAAAAGTTGATTTCTCAAACTTAGATTCAGTTTTAGGTTTCACTTTGATGTTAGATTCATTGTTTCGTTTTAAGATTGTGATTGGTTTTACAATCTTTGGGTGCTTAAGTTTCTCATCATCTGAAACTGTCTTTCTTCGGTGATACACAAGCTTTGATTTCGGACACTTGCGAGCAATGTGACCAATTTCATTGCATTTGAAGCAAGTCTGAGTATCAGAATGTCCATTCGTAGGTTTTACTCCACTCGTGGATTTAGCCTTATGCCGAAGTTCTTTTTCCTTCTTAAACTCATCATTTGATTGCTTTCCAATCAAATTCTATTCCTGAACCGTGTTAGTCCCAGAAACGAATTTCATGTTTTTATTCTTGTATTCATGAAATGGTGACTTTTGTTTCTTATTCGGTTCATCCTCTACCTCCAAACCCAAACCCGCTCTCCTATTCTAAAGAAAGTCACCACCATTCCTTCGGTAGTTATTATAAACTTTCTTGGGTTTTGAGTAAAACTTTTTCTCATTTCTCTCAAAATCATCTGATGATACTTCCACAAGCTTGAACAATTTATCGATTTGATCTTCTTTCACGTTACGAATCGGAAAACTATCGTCGAAATATAGTCTATCAGAGTCCTTAACCTTGTATATCACAATGTTTGGATCATCAGTTAGGCTATTTTCCGCTGATGTATCGTCATTTTTGGATTGTGATTCAGAATTGTTCGAACTTGAGTTGGCGCTCTCAAAGCTGCCATCATCAGAATCATTTCCTAAAACATTATCAACCACATTTTTCACAACCGCTTCACTATCATCATTTGATGTCGTATAGACTACATCAATGTTCTCAGGAAACTTATCATTTGTTTCTGATAAAAGTGTTATGTTAGTTGCCTTTTCAATCCCATCCACTTTCTTGTGACAATAGATTACAAGTAGTGGAGGTGGAACATTGTCGTACTCTTTACGCTTCATTTCTTTTGGTTTTTCAACATTTTCCTCCGACTTAATCGTATGAAGAATGTGATCGATGACATAAGCGTTTATCGAATAACTGAGCAAGAGTTGTCTCACTCGTTCAGTTTTGATTTTCCGATCTTAAATCTCTTGCCTTGTTTCAGCAATGGTGTTTATATACATGTTAATTGCTTTTTGTTTTTCAATTACTGTTGCCTTTAACATTCCTATATTGGCACCTTGTTCTTGATTAGCTTTTTCAACATTGCAATAAGTGCCTTTCATCTTATCATAAGCTTCTTTCATCGTGCGATAATCATATCTAAAATTTTCGTTATGCACGGTCAATTCACTTGTGATTTGAGATTTCTCAACACATTGCTCACAAGGTTTTGTGCACTTTGTGCAAAGTTTTTCAACCTCCACAACTTTGACAACTTCCTTTTTAATTACCTTTACCTCTGAACCCACCTGTTTCAGATTTGCTATCATTTCTTTGTCAGCAATCTTTATGAGGTTCTCTGCATTCATCTCCTTCGTTACGTCAATGACCTCCTCGACCTCTGGTGTCTTTTCTTCAACCACTTGCTCTTGCGATGAATTTCTGAAGCAACCTGCAAAACTAGCATTAAAGTTAGGAGAGATAATGTTCTTCATCTGTGTCTTGTGATAGAACATTTCCTCTTCCTCTGTTCTTTGATATTCTTCCAAGATCGCATTCTCAAGAGCTGCATCATCAACCATTGATTCTGAATCATCCACAATTTCTGCCATCAGTGTGACTCCAGTCTTCTTGCCAATATACTTATTCCAATCAAAACCTTCTTCTTCATTAGACACTACTAAAGCTTGTTCAATTGGCTTTGAGGAATTATCTTGAACTTCAACTTGAGTTCTCTTTGGATTTAGCTTGTACTGCAGCGCTTTCTTGTAATAATCATTGTTGTTGCCGAAAGGACTTTGGTTGCCGCTTGCTTCTTGATTGGTGCACTCGCGTTTGAAATGCCCCTTTTGTCAACATTTGAAGCAGGTTACCTTCGACTTGTCAAAACCAAGCTTGTTGCTTGAATTACCAATGTCTCTTCCAGTGAGCGCTACAAACTTCGTGACTCTTCTGATAATCGATGCTAAGCTCCACTTGATATCCATCAGTTCCAATTCCTCTTCATCAACCTGATCGTAATCCTCAGCCGACATTTCGGGATTTCCGATCTTCCCCGCAACTAAGCTTTCGTATGATTCGAGTACGGTTGCAAGATGTGCTATATGTTGTTTAGCCACTTGCTCAGGGAAAACATTCTTCAGATTCACAGCAATGTTGCACTGGAAAACATTTGGATCAGAAGTAGAATGATATGTCTGATCTGTCTGATTAGGTTGATTCTGGAATGGAGAATTTGAACTAGCACTTGAATATCCAGTGTTCGGAGGACTCTGATCATAACTCGGGTATGATTGAGTGTTCTCTTGACTTTGTGACGAATGATTCGAAGAATTCATATTCGCACTAAACTCCGTTTGAATTTTCGGACTTTGAATATCTTGAACCCCTCCTTTGTAGTAAACACCAACATCTTGCACAACATTAGCATTCTTTGATTTGGCCATTTTGTCAACTCCATTTCATGTCTTCTAATTTGTCAATGAAAGATGATAACTTGAGATGCATCCAACCCGGACTATTCTTCAATACCATCAAGTAAGTTGACCAATCCCCCTTAGGAAGTGCATCAGCCAATTTATCAATTTGCTCTTCATTAGTTTTTTAATATTGTGTCTTCGCATCTAAACCATCAATGACAATATCTATCAATCATTTGTTTCATGGTTTCGCCTTTAATCATCATGAAGATGTCGAACTCTTTCTTGATTAAAGCCTTCTTGCTCTTAATCATTTCATCACTTCCCATATATTTTGCATAAAGAGCTTCCCACATCATCTGTGACGTCTCGTATTCAGGTAGCAAGATCAAGATGTCTTCCTTTATAGATTGTTGTATCAAACTGATCATTTTCTTTTCAGCCACGTACGCATCTTTATGTTCTGGTGTGAACTTAATCAAAGCAAGATCTTGACCACGTTCATCTTTTGGCCATTTCTATCCAGTTTCAACTGCAACCCAACTGTGAAATTGGTTTGCTTGAACCCAGTTTACAAACTTTTCCTTCCAGCCTTCAAACTCTTCCATGCTCATCAACTTTGGCGGTTTTGTAGTCGTTCCCATTTCGTTGTCCAGATTCATCGGGTTTACAGCATTAGCGTTTGCATTTGCATACTGTTGAAGCAAAAGACTAATCATCCATCTCGACAATCAGACGATTTAACTGAAAACACGTTCAAAAACACTCGAAAACTGATTAGCAAACTGACAAGTTCGGTCGAACTTGTGAAGAAAACAAATTTCAGATTCAATTTCAACAAGTTCGGGCGAACTTGTATGAAATTTTAAGAATTTTCAACTTGAAAGCTAGTTCGGGTGAACTTATGTTTGGCTTTGAAAATTTTCCAAGTTTACCCCAAGTTCGGGCGAACATAATGAAAATTTCAATAAAAATTGACAAGTTCGGTCGAACTTGGTCAAATTTCACTGAAAAATCAAGCAAGTTCGGGCGAAGTTGAATAAAATCAAAAGAAATTGATGTTTTTCAATCAAGTTCGAACGAACTTATGGTAATTCGAGCGAAGTTTGGTTGCAAAACATGGTTTTTTGACAATTTCGACATGAATTCGATTGAATTTTCTGAAACTTTCAGGGGTTTGTATTTAGGTGATTATCTATGACATGTTCAATTTTTAGCCATTTTTGTCCACGAATTCATCAATTTTGTGAAAAAGTTAAGAAAAATGGTAGAAATGAGTATAAATAGAGAGTGTCTTGTGTAGATCTCAGCAAATTAGGTATCCATGTCTCTGATCCCACTTGATAAGACTGATCATCCAATGTCAAAGAACCTAAATTTATCTAATGTTCAATATAAGCGGAAATTATATGACATGTTAATCAAATACACAAGTTTACTGTTTAAATGTCTGTTTATTCATGTCCAAATCATATACATTCTATTTCCAAACAGACAGAGCTTTGCCGTCAATGTCGCAAAGTTCTTACAATGAGAGACCCATGACTCACTATATATAGACTCAGAAGTTCGCTCGAAGTGTGTCCTGGCTAGATCAAGTTCGGCCGAACTTGATCAGCCTACACTAACTTCGGCCGAACTTGCTGATTACATATAAACAGGATTACATATAGATACTTTATGATATCTAACAATTCAAGCTCTAAAAATACAAACTCGATCCAAGACCTAGACAATAGACATTATGCATCAACAAAGGGAAAAGGAGAATACAAAGAAAAGTGTAAGGGTTGAGAGCAGAGCTTTGGTTGTGAAAAAGATAGCTCTGCAAAAAGAAAAGGAAAGTGTTGGTTCTTCAACAAAGAAAATGCATGTTTGAAAAACAAGGCAATCAGCATCCATGCCGTCCAAATCTAAGTCAGTTGCTAATCCAATCACATCCTCTGCTCCCACACAAAAACTCCTTCACCTTCTTCTTCAAAAGCAGTTGATACACCAACCACAACAGATGTTACAACACCTGGTGTGTCAACATCTATTAACACAGCAGAGGTTATAACAAATGTTAATCCAACCACTGCTATGATCATATTTCCAACTTCTACCATATCTCTACCCACACCCACAAGAATTCCACAACCACAATCACCCAATATCAGGTTCAAAAGGAGAAAAACCACAAATGTTGTACTTGATGACAAGATCATCCCTTCTCCTATACATGTGTCATCAAAACTAGTGTCCACCATGGTAGTTGTCAAAACCTCCTTCTTCTCAAATTACAAAAGTGCCTCTTACCACTCAATTCCCACTGGAGATACAAGCTGTTAAATCAGAGATCAAATCCTTCTTTTCAGAAGAAGATCCATATAAAAGGGAATTCCCAACTCTGAAAGGTTATCCCAAACCAAGAAACTTAGAAAAATACAAAGGCTTAAAGCCCAACAAGCAGAGGATATCACAAAAAGGGATACCCAGGGAAAGTCTGACAGAGTAATACAACATTACCGGCAATATCAGTTGAGCAAAGTCAGAAGTTTGGAAGACTATGCAAGAGACTTGAGCAAACAACTGTCAGAGAGAGAAATAAGATAAAAGCCTTAAAGAAGATTACATTAATCACATCATGGAAACTAAGTTATACAAGCACAATTCAAAGATTGGACGTTGAGAGAGTTGGAAGAAGAAGTACAAAGAATGCAAGATATGCTGAAAAATCCTCTCAAAAAGCCAACTCCTCCATATTGGAATAAACACAAGAAGTTGATTGAAAAGAACTTGAAGTTAAGAAGAATGAAGGAAGAGTTGATTGCTGCAAACTATGGGTCAAAGAATCAAATCATCAGGTGGACAGAGGTTAAAGTGATTGAAACATACAAATGGCTTGAGAAAAGAAGGAAAACAGATCCATCATTACCAAAGAAGCCAGTGTATGAAGCAGAGGATACAAATTAACAGACCCAACACTCTTCAAAACCATCTGAAACATCTGCCTTATCTATTCTGGCCTTAAATAAAAAAAAGGCAAATGGAAATGGTAGAAGAAGACAAGAGAGTGTTTGAGCATATAAAGGAAGGAATTCAAAACATGATAGATTTCCATACTGATGAGACCAGTCAAAAGCTTGTAGAAGATCTGTCTCAAATGACAACTCAAACAATCCTACCTACCTCAACAATAACTTACCATCCTAGAAAGCCTTCAGACCCAAAAATTCTATAGTGGAAAGTTGATAAAAACTCCCACGAATTGACATTGCTCAAGTCTGATGGCAAAGCTACCAAGATGAAAATGGAGGATGCATATGGGTTGTGTGTAGAAGACCACCAAGAACTTATGGATCTGGTACTTGAAAAGGATGAGGATGATGAGGATTCTCTGAATTTTGAATTGCAGTTTAAAGGTCAAATCAGAGATTTCTTGTTGAGGAATAAAGACCAAGAATAAAAAGGGTTTTTGGCATCATCTGTTCCAGGGGGAAATTGTTGGGATTGAACCCTTTACAAAGGAACAGATGATATAAAGCCAAAATACTCTATCCACAGTTTGGTCCATCTATCAGAGTTTAGAACATCTGATCACCTAAACTCTGTCTTCCATAAAGTATGTTAGCTATATCATCTGCAACACCAACATGCCAAAGGTCTGACAGAAGATAAGAAGCAGAGGATGATCATCAGAGTTTTAGTTTATTAGTTTTAATTTCAATGTAACAGTGCTTTTGCACTATCAGTTGTTAGGGGTCAGTGCTTAGAGTTACTTATATTATTGTTAGATGTCACTATCAACCCTGACGTCAACAAAAGATGCTCAGAGGTTAGATAGTTAGTATAAATAGTTGAGTCGATGTAACAGTGAAATTCGTCTTCTTAAAAAGATCTTTACACCACTCATCTTCTTCCTTTTCTGTACTATGAAATTAAGTTGCAATAGGCTGAGGGGAAGTTTGTGAATCACATGCAAAGTTTATAAACTTGAAAGCATGATGATGATGAAAACAAACGACCTTTACTTGTAGTAAAGTTTTCCATTCTATTCCGCTGCATTTACTTTCAATTTCAATCATATTTTCATTTTTGAAATAAAAATTAGAAGTAAATTAAACACAGATCCTAACAATAGTCTTCCAAACTTCTGACTTTTCTCAACTGATATTGCCATAATTTTGTATTACTCTGTCAGACTTTCCTTAAGTAACCCTTTTTGTGATATCCTCTGCTTGTTGGGCTTTAAGCCTTTTGAATTCTTCTAAGTTTCTTGGTTTGGGATAACCTTTTAGAGATGGGAAGTCCCTTTTATCTGGATCTTCTTCTGAAAAGAAAGATTTGATCTCTGATTTGACAGCTTGTAGCTCCAGTGGGAATTGAGTGGTAAGAGGCACTTTTGTAATTTGAGAAGAAGGAAGTTTGACAACTGTTGTGGTGGACACTGGTTTTGATGACACAGGTATAGGAGAAGGGATGAGCTTGTCATCAAGTACAACATTTTTGAACTTGATATTGGGTGATTGTGGTTGTGGAATTCTTGTGGGTATGGGTAGAGGTATGGTGGAAGTTGGAAATATGATCATAGCAGTGGTTGGATCAACATTTGTTACAACCTCTGATGATTCAACAGATGTTGATACAACAGGTGTTGTAACATCTGTTGTAGTTGGCTTAACAACTGCTTTGGTAAAAGGAGGTGTAAGTGTTTTTTTTGTGGGAGCAGAGGATGTGGTTCGATTGAGAGCTAATTTTCATCAATGTATTGCCCACTCTTGGTAAAATAACATAAGTAACATCCTTTTGAGAATGAACCTCTGCGTTTGCCTAGAATTGTCGTTGTGCATCTTGATAAATTGGGGCTTTGACAATTAACAGACGCTCAAATTTTGATTCTTTCAAGATTTTTATCATTGAATAATATCTTGTGTTTGAATCGTAGCCTTAAGAATTGTTGTATAGTTGTGAGGAGTTATGATTATGAGGGTGAATGGTGGTGGTTCTGGTTTGGATTTCGCTTTAGATTTAGCTTTAGGTGCCATGATTGAGGAGAAAACCGTTTTGAGAATTTTGAATTCCCACGGAAAAGTGAAACCTCTGTTATGTATAAAACAGGGTTTTATAGGGTTTTGAAAAAGTGATGATGATGTGTCATCTGACGCAAACAACTGACGAATAACGTCTGACCACGTGTAACCTCTGTTTGACAATGGAAGACAGTTGTTTGGATAAACAATGTTTGAGAACATGAGCAGTGGATGTGAATAGTGTTTTGGAAACTATCAGAGGATACACTTTTGACAGTGGGTAGACTTTACTAAACGACCAGTGTTTTGATGCTATCAGTGGTTTGAAACAGACTTTAAGGATTTATTGAAAAATTCAATTTTACGCTATTTTTAAGGATGAAATTTTGATTCCCTGAAAACTTTTTTATGCTATTTACCCATGGATCACCAGAAAAACTGTTTTTAATCCATGTTTAGCATTCCAATCCTAGAGATCAAGCTTTCAAAAGTAGATGTATCCAATGATTTTGTTAGAACATCTGCTAGCTGATCCTTAGTATGGACATGTTGTAAAGAAATCAAACATTTTCATAGCAATCCCTCACAAAGTGATGTCTGATGTCAATGTGTTTTGTTGTGGAGTGAGAGACAGGATTTTTGATGATATTTTCTACTGCTTGACTGTCAATTTTGAGAGGATTCTTTAAAGTAGTGATACCAAAATCCAATAGTTGATTTTGAAGCCACAGGATTTGTGCAGTGCAACTTGCAGCAACAATGTATTCTGCCTCAGCAGTGGATGTGGAAACTGCAACTTGCTTTTTACTCTGCCAAGACACTAGGCAATCACCTAGGAATGGACACCTCCTGATGTGGACTTCCTTGTTGGCTTGCATCCAGCAAAATCACTATCTGAGTAACCTGAAAGCTTAATATTTCCATTAGCAGGATACCAAATACCAAGTGTGGGAGCACCTTTTATGTGCCTGAATATCCTTTTGACAGCAATAAGATCAGACTTTCTAGGTAGAGACTGGGATCTGGCACAAACACATGTTGCAAACATGATGTCTGGCCTGGAAGCAGTTAGGTACAATAAAGACCCAATCATACTTCTATAAAGTGTTTGATCAACCAAGTCATCTTTATTAACAATAGTGACCAGCTTTGAAGTTGCCATGGGTGTGCTGCAAGGTTTACAATCATCCATATCAAACTTTTTAAGCAATTCTTTGACGTACTTATTTTGATGGATGAAAGTGCCATTGTGCATTTGTTTGACTTGTAAACCAAGGAAACATTGCAACTCACCCATTGTACTCATTTCAAACTCTGCTGCCATGAGTTTTCTGAACTCTTCACACATGGCAGTGCATGTGGATCCAAAAATGATGTCATCCACGTAAATTTGGACAAGCATCAAATCTTTTCCTTTCCATTTTAAAACAAGGTTTTATCAATTTTACCTCTTGAAAAAACCTATGGATAAGAGAAAAGTGGATAGAGTTTCATACCAGGCTCTTGGTGTGTTGGATCTAAGTTTGAAATTACTTGTAGTTTTTGTTTCAGAGAATGAAAATGGATTGAATTATAAACAAAATGCAGCGGAATTAATGGAAAACTTTTACTACAAGCAATTGGTCGTTTGTTTTCATCACCATCATGTTTTCAAGTTGATAAACTTTGCATGTGATTCACAAACTCCCCCTTAGCCAATTACAATCGTTGATAGTAAGAAATGTAGAAGATAAAGTGTGAAATGATCTTTTTCAGGAAGACAATGTTAACAATTACAACGATCACCTATTTATACAAACTATCTAACCACTGAGCATCTTTTGTGACATCATTGTTGATAGTGACTGCTAACAAAATGTAACTAACTAAAACACTACTCTAACTATACTATCAGTGCATAGCACTGTTACATTGATTAAAAGTAAAACTATGCTAAGCTCTGATCTTTATCCTCTGATCTTGATTCTTCTGTCAGACCTTTGCTTCTTGAACTATCAGATGATAGGAACAGATCTTTAGGGAAAGCAGTGTAAAGGTTGATCAGTGGTTACAAACCACTGATAGTTGAACCAAAGCTCGGATAGTGTATTTGGCTTTGATATCATCTGTTCCTTTGTTAGGGTTCGATCCCAACAATCTCCCCCTGGAACAAATGATGGCAAAACACTTGTTTATTCTTGGTTTTTATTCCTTAATAGAAGCTCCCTGATTTGGCCTTTAAACTCTAATTCAAAATTCAGAGATACTTCATCATCATCATCCTTTTCGAGTGTCAGATCCAAAAGATCTTGAAGGTCTTCTGCATTTAGCTCATATGTAGCCTCCATTCTCATCTTGACAGCATCACCATTAGACTTGAGCAATGTCAATTCGTGGGAGCCTTTTTCTACTTTCCACTTTACAATTTTTGGGTCTTCTGGTTTTCTAGGATGACTTTTATTGATTGAGGTTTGGAGAGCTTTTTGTTGAACTATCTTTGTCAATTGAGCTCTGAGCTTATCACTAGCTTCATCTGTGTGATAGTTAACTATGTTTTGAATTCCCTCCTTGATGTGTTCAAACACTCTCTTGTCTTCTTCATCTACTTTTTCTTGCCTTTTTAACTGATTTAAGGCAAGGATGGAGAGGGCAGATGATGAGATAGGCTTTTTGGAATGTTGAGCTTTTTGAACATCATCTGATGGAGGATAGATTGGTTTAGGAGGCATGGTTGGATCTTTCTTCCTCCTCTCTTCTAAATTCTTGTAAGTGTCAATCACCCTAACTTCTCCCCATCTTATCACTTGGTTCCTTGAACCATAGTGATTCTGAATCAGTTCTTCCTTCATCCTCTTTAGCTTTAAGGCTTATTCAGGCATGTCTTTCTTGTGTTGTTCCCAGTTGGGAGGAGTTGGCTTTTTGAGAGGGTCCTTCAACATTTCTTGCATTCTTTTAATTTCTTCTCTCAGCTTATTTATACTCCAGTCCTTGAACCGTGCCTTTGTTGCCTTATATTGCTTGTTCTTCATGATGTGTGCAATGAGTTCACTTTTAAGAAGCTGATCTTCCCTTTCTGACAGTTTGTTGCTCAGATCTTTGAAAAATTTTGCAACGTCCTGGCTTTGCCTAGCTGATAAGACATGTTTGTTTGTATTTCTCTATCACTTTTACCAACAGAGTCTCTTTTTGCTATATCCTCTGCTTGTTTCACTTTGAGTTCCAGATATTCATCAACATTTGCAGGTCTTGGATACCCATCAAGAGATATTATTGTTCTTTTGTCAGGTTCTTCCTCAGAATAGAAGCTTAGAATTTCTTCCCTGACTGCTGGTAAATCAAGAGGATATTTCTTTGCAGCAGGAATAATTGTAAGGGAATCAATGCTTGGGTTTGAGGATGTGAAAGCATTGATGTGGAGGTCAGTGGTTGTGATGATAGAGGAGTAGGAGCAGGAAAGATCTCTTCTTCATTCATAATTTTTGTTGTCTTTCTCCTTTTGAATTTGACTTCGGGTGATGATGGATGAGTTTGTGTTGGTAGAGATTTGGTGGATGTATAAAAATGGTCATGGCATTGGATGGGTTTCTGCTGCAACCTCTGATGTACCAACAGATGTTGGAACAACAGTTGCTGTAACATCTGCTGTGGTATTGATAGGTGTGGAAGTTGAAGTGAGTGTACTTGATTTTTGAAGAGCAGAGGTTTTAATGGTTGGATTTGTAGCAGGCTCAGTTTTGGAAGGTGTGGATGTTGGTTGCCTTGCTTTTCTAGCAGGTCTCTCCTTTGTTGAAGAACCAACCTCTTCCTTTTCTTTTTGTTGCTTAATCTTTTGCTAAACCAATACCTTGCCATCAAGGTACACTTTTCTCTTCTGCTTCTCATTTTCCCTGGCAAGATGTCATCTGTTAAATCCTTTTTCTTTGAACCATCTGGCCTGGGGATATCCACTATTGGCTTTGCCATCTGATCATTCAACTGTAAGCTTCTTTTGTCCCAAAGGTTTCTCCCCCTTTTTGGCATCATCCTCTGTGGGTACAAAAATTACTATGGGGGAGCAGTACCAGTGTTTGGAAAATATGAGCTTTTATAGCTTTAATGTCTGCCCTAGTATCCATGAATCTTGCTTCAACCATGTTTCTTGCTTCCTACATTTGATGTTTATGTTGTTGATCTGAGAAGTGCTTTTGTTGCTGAACAGAGGGTTTAGGGCTTGTTGCAGATCAGAAGTGGTTAAGACAAGGGTTGGCTCTTTATAGCTAACAACTGCTGCACAAGACTTTTGATCTCACCAACAGAAGCTTTCAAGTGTTGACACTCTCTCCGTCAATTTTTGTATTTTAGTTCATCACCTAATTAATAGGTTCATCTGAACTCCTACCTGAGGTGGTAGTTGTATCTAGGGAATTATTAGCATGTGCTTCACCCTTAGATGCCCCTTGTTCTTGGTTCTGGGGACTTCCCACTACATCAGAGGTTACCTTGGTAGCCTCAGCAGTGGTTGCCTTCAACAGAGACTTAGAAATGTAACCACTGTCCAAAGGAAAACTAGGTAGTTTTGCAATTGTAGTGGCTGCTCTAGTTGAACTATCACCAAGGGTTACATGTAACCCAAGTGATGTAGCCTCTTCATTTGCTGATGGGCTATCAAGGAATAGAGAATCAGACCCAGTATCGTGTTGAAGTATATTCTAAGTGATAAGTTGGTGAGAAGTACTGGATAATGTCCGCTCTAATTCAATTGCATTCAGCAAGGGTATAAATGTTGGTGGTAGTGATTTTGTTGGAGAAGGGAGAGGTGCAGAAAGAGAAATTGCCCTAGGAGAGGGGCTGTGGAAGATAAAACCAAGTGGTCCTAGAGCTTCATAATTTGGTGTCCCTGTGTTTACAACCTGATCCTTTTGTGAGGATGCAGGAGGAGTTTTATAGCCAGGTTGAGATCTTTCAACCATCTGCTATGAAGAAGTAGTAGAAGTGGTTTGTAACTTTGGTGGTGTCACAGTGTAACCTTTGGGATCTGATCTTCCAGAGGACCCTTTTTAGGTTTGGTGGGTTTCTATCTTTGTTGGTTTCTTTTTTATTATTTTAGGTGTGGGTTTCAAAGCAGTGGTTGCAATGCTCTGATCACCTAGAGCAGTGGGCTCAGTAGCAGGGGGAAGAGATTGAACATTTTGTTCTTGAAAAATTTGCTCTTCCTCCTCTACTTCTGTTTTGAAAGCTTTTTCAAGATTTGTTAAACGTGTAAAAAGTTCATGAGTTAGGCAGCCAGATGTGGACGCTGCGCCTTTTTTACTTGCTTAGATCTGATCTGATCTTGCAAATAAATACTCAAGAAATGAGGATGTATCAAGAAAGCTTTTCTTTTTGAAATGTTTTGAAAATTATTGACAAGATCATGGAACAATACCTGGGAACAGTTAAAATCTGATTCAGTCAAAACTGCAAATCCCAGATATTGCATGTTCAAAGGAATTTCACTAAAAGCAGTTGATTTTGCAGAGAGACATGTTAAAAGAGTATGGAAAAAGAATTTCATCTCTGCTGGAAAATTGGGTTTAAAGATTGTCATACCTTTCAACTAACCAGTGTAACCCCATTCCACAAACATATTTTTGTTGCGTTTGTGTTAAAGGACCATATTAGTTTTTGAGACATATCACTAGTATCATTGACCTTTTGAGACTTTAAGTTTTAAACAAATTTACCTAGATTGTCGATGTATTTGACCTCTTAAACTTCAACACATTTCTCAATTGTTCCAAGATACGTTATGTAGAATTAAGAAACTTGACTTAACTATGGTTCCCATCTCAGAATATACTCCCGCATCAAGATTCCCTAGATTTCATCTTACAGGTGAGTATAGCGTAATTGATATCTGTATCTGGGTTATGCGAAGCCTTGAGAGCTCAGGTTAATACCACCATATCGACAAAGAGATAAAGGCTTATCTTTAAGGTGTGTTCCAATTAAGGAATCTTTTAAGCACTGCAATTGATTGGATCTTTCGATTCTTTCAATTTTGTTGCAGTTTAAGGGTTTTTAGCAAAAGCATTATAGAAGTTCTAGGCAATTGCTTACGCAAAACCAGAAGAACTTGTATAATACCCCATATATCAATCATCTATAAAGACCTCGTATCTCAGAAATAGGCAATCTCTCAAACGAAATTTCGGAGTACTAACTCCATATGTCCGAGAGATGTTAATCCACAAGTTTAAGCAGTTTTAAAATTTAGTTTATATCCCAGAAACAATTTACAGAACGTGTAAAGCCTATCGACACATCCACAGTAAGACTTGTTTAAACTTTTTAAAACTTTACAAATTTTTAGCATACTGTGATAGTCAACTGATGTACTATCATTTCCTTTATTCACACAAAACTCTTTTTTCCTTTTTCATGTTTTTGTACTTTTTGCATTTAATATGTTTTTGGATTTTCTAAAAAAATTTTCTCCCCCTAAAATTCAAAAACATATTTTTGGATTTTTTATTTATAGAAAAACATTGACCAACTGATGAGAATCACATCAATTCTTCATCCATTACTGCTTCACAATTTATCTTTTAAACCCTCTCCCCCTCATGATGACAAAAACCTTGACACTTTTGTGTTAATAAAACATTTATATCCTTGAGTTTTGTCCTTTTAATAGTGAGGGTTCTGTGAAATTTTTTAAATTTTCTTCAAAAGATTTATAAAAAATTTCAAGTAAACGTTATTGGAATGTATTTTCGAAAAATTTTCTCCAAATATTTTCAAAAATTGTAAAGTAAAGTTATAGAAATGTAATAAAACCTTTATATAGAACTTGATAACCCGGTCCGTCTTCATTGTGTGCCACGGAACTCCATTTTCAGTAATTTGCTTTTTCCTCGGAATTTCCTGCACAAGATTAAAAAAATTAGTCGAATAATGACACCCAAGCATTTTTAGCCTTAGGCATTATTTATTCAACCTTAATTTTGACTTTCGTTTCACTATCAAGTTTATTTTGGACTTTCTCAAATTTCAGAAAGTGCTCTAAACTTTCAAGTTTCACTGATTGTATGACTTCTTTTTCTTTCACCAACCATGTTTGATTTTTCTGAAAAGCTTTCTTGAAATACAATGTAGAAACTTTTTGTTCATTATTATTCGAGCATTCACCAGTTTCAAAATTTGAAAACTTAGTAATAACTGGTTTCACCTTGTTTGTAGTTTCTGTACATTGTTTCAAAACCTGAGTTTGTATTTTCAAATCTTCAGAATTTTTCTTATCAATATGAACAGGTTTAGGATTAAATTGTGAACATTTTCTAGCAATCTGTCCATTTACCCCACAGTTGTGACATACCCTGTTATCATACTGATCCTTTTTATCAAACCATACACTCAAATCGTAACATTGATTTGATGTGTGGTAACCATCTTTCCTATTTTTTCTATAAGCATGATTTGACGGTGAAGCACTGTGGTCCGACCTGCACCACTTATTTTCATTTTTTTGTGAATTTTTATAATGATTGGATGATCGTACCGATGAGCTTTTATTTTTCTTTTGAAAATTTTTATAATTTTTAGAACTTTGTTTTTCCTTTTGTTTTCGTTCTCCATTCTGCTTAGAAGGTTTTCGCGTTGAGCATTCACCTTTTTCAGTAGATTGTAGAACAGTTTCTTGAAATTTTTCTTTTAATTTTAAAAATATTTCATTTTTAACCTTTTTAACACTTTCATCATCAGTATCATCATCACAATCCTCAATTATGACATCGTCATAATTTGTGATCTTGTCACTTATTGGGATTTTCTTTTTATTTTCATTGATCGGTTTTGGACATATCTGATTTAGAATTAATGACGAGGTCACAAAACATTTCAACTTCTTTTCTAAATCAACAGCTTTATTTTTTGCATTCTCAACTTCATTTTCAAGGTGAGTTATTTTCTCAAGATGAGAATTTATTGCTTTTTTATTTTCAATATCAATTTTTTCAAAAACAAATTTTTCATTTTCTAAAATTTTTTTTTGATTTTGAAAGTATTTTACATTTTGTAAGTTTTCATTTTCTAATTTTTTTTATTTTATTTTCAAAATTCTTTTCATTTTCTTTTAATTTTTTATTTTCTAATGTCAAACTCTCAAGATTGTTCAAGAGTTTGGCATTATCTACCAGATAGTTAGTCAGATCTACATCATAAATTGGACAGATTGGTTTAGAACTTGAAGACTCATTTGTAGATGTACTTGAAACTTGTGCTTCACAATTCTTAGCCATTATACTCCCTTCTTTCTTCAACTGATCATTTGAACTTTGCGTTTCCAAATCATTTCCTTGGTCACTGACAAGATCAGACTCCTTTGGTAGTTCCATTTCATATCCCTCTAATTTGTAAATGAAATCTGATAATTTGTAGTGAGACCAACTTGGACTACTTTTCAGCACCATCAAGTATGTCGTCCACTCCCCTTCAGGAAGTGCATCCGCCAACTTGTCAATGTATTTTTTTCTGTTTTAAGAAGATCATGTCTTCTCATCTGAACCTTCAAATGACAGAAGCGATCTATCATTTGCTTCATCGTTTCACCTTTGATCATCGTGAAAATAAAACTTCTTTTTTATTAGAGCATTCTTGCTCTTAATCATCTCAGCACTCTCCATGTATTTAGCACGTAGAGCATTCCACAACTTTTGTGTTGTATCACATTCTGGAAGTAGAATCAAGATATCTTCATTTATCGATTGCTATAACAAGCTTATCATTTTCTTCTCATGAACATATGCATTATTCAATTCAGGTGTAAACTTTGATACTGCAAGAACAGCTCCATGTTCATCAACTTGCCATTTAAATCCAGTTTAAACGACAACCCAACTGTAGAAGAAATGTGCTCGTACCCAGTTCTCAAATATTTCTTTCCAGCTTTCATACTCGTCCATACACATCAACTTTGGCGGCTTCATAGACCCCATTTCGTTTTCCAAATTTATCTGTCGTTCAAAAACATTGAAAAAATGATTAGCAAACAGACAATTTTAGTAAAATTTGACTTCTTAATCGACAATATTAATGTATCGGTTTGCTAAAAACGTTTAAATTTTCCGAAAAACTATTTTTACCAGATTAGAGCTTTAAACTCGTCTCGTCGATACGAATCTAATTATATATAATGTCTGAGACGTTTTTCGGGATTTTGATGCCTTTTTTAGAAACCCTTAGACAACTTCGGCCGAATTTGTAATGGACAACTTCGCGCGAAGTTGTTCACTTTTGGACAAGTTCGGGCGAACTTATACACTTTTAGACAAGTTAGGGCAAACTTGTTCAATTTTGGACAAGTTCGGGCGAACTTGATCCCTTTTGGTCAAGTTCGGGCGAACTTGTTTAGTAAGTTCGAGCAAAATGAGTTTCCGAAACTTGATTTTTTTTAAATTTCGACATGATTCTGATCATTTTTAGCTCAAATCTTTTCAAGGGTTTTAGTATGATGGATGTTACGTATTATACTTGGAAATCAGTCCATTTTGTCCGTGTAATGTCCAAGAAAAGATTAAAAAGAAAGAAATGAGTAGAAGATGTGATGTTCTATGTCCATTGTCTTCAAATTAGGCCAATCCTGCTCTGATACCACTTGTTAGGATCGTTGTACGGGTCATTCGGGTCCTAATTTGGCAAACCTAAGTAAAACGTGCGGAATCCGTTTGCATAGGCGACACTGGATACAAGTTTGTTACTGATTAATCACTGTTTCATTAATGAGTAAACGTTACAGATCCTGGAAACACTTGGACAGAGCTTCGCCGTCCAGTACACAAAGTCTCTGTATCTTTCAAATGAACTATCCTATTTATACTTGAACAAGTTCGCTTGAAAAGTGCCATGGTCAAGTTCGGGTGAACTGGTCCTTCACAGGACAAGTTCGGGCGAACTTGTCCATGTACATTACAAGTTCGGGTGAACTTGTCTCATAACATACATAAACTTACCATTTCGCTCCTAAACACATACTCAACATAATACGATGATGTAGGCAACAGACATATGTATCAACACCATCCTCAGGCTTCATTAGCAGAGGAGTACTTGAAAGGTACTGCTTCAATTCCAGCAGGGCAGCTTCATGTGTTTCTCCCCATTCAAACTTTTTGTTCTTCTTCAGGATATCATAAAATTCTTTGCATTTCTCTGAAGATCTTGAAATGAATATGTTCAATGTTGCTACTCTTCCAGTTAATCTTTGTACATCCTTCATATTGGATGGTGATTTAAGATCTAGGATAGCTTTAATTTGTTCTGGACTTGCTTCTATCCCCCTCTTGGTGACCAAGTATCTTAAAAACTTTCCTGCTCCCACTCTGAAATGGCACTTGGTAGGATTCAACTTCATATTATACCAGTCCAGGATATTGAAGGCACACTCAAAATCCTGAAGGTGATTCTCCGCTTTCTTGGATTTTGCCACCATATAATCAATATATACCTCCATTGTATCCCCCAGTTTGTCTTTAAACATCATATTAACCAGCCTCTGGTATGTCGCACCTTCATTTTTTAGACCAAAAGGCATGGCAGTATAACAGTATATACCTGTCGGTGTTATGAATGTCATATCTTCCTGATCAGATGGCTCCATTTGGATTTGCTGAAATCCAAAGGATGCGTCCATAAAGGTCATCATTTCATGGCTGGCAGTCACATCTACCATCGAATCTATGTGAGGTAATGGGAATGGGTCCTTAGGACAGGCTTTATTGAGGTATGTGTAGTCTACACAAACTCTCCACTTCCCATTTTTCTTTTGGACCACCACCACGTTTGCTAGCCACTTAGGAAACTTGACTTCCCTAATCATTTTGGATTTGAGCAACCTTTCAGCCTCCTCTTGTATAATTGCATTCCTTTCAAGAGCAAACTTCCTTCTTTTTTGTTGAACAACCCTGAAAGATCTGTCAATTCCAAGTTTATGAGTTATGATATCTTTTGATATACCTGTCATATCCTCATGCTTCCATGCGAATATAGACATCCTGTATTTCAAAAAGTTAGTAAGTTGATTCTCAATATCCTGAGAGATATTCACCCCCATAAGCATTTTGAGCAGCAGTAATGTCTCAAGCTACTTGGCTTTCATTCCTCCTTTGAGAAGTCTGGACTAGTGGAGGTGGAAGAGGTAATGAACCAGTTACAGCAGAGGTTGATGCGGGCAATGAAGAAGAGCTCAAACCTGACTAAGAAGCCATCAAAAATAATCTCGCAAAAAGATTAGAGAATAAAGAACCGATTAGTGATTTTAAAAAAAGTTCTGATTAAAAATAGCACCACTTGCACCACGGTGGGCGCCAAATTGTTTTGGTCAAAAATTACCGAAGCAATTTAGTGATCAAATTAGTTTTGTGAGGTAGTGTGCTAGCAATGCTTGTGAAAAATTTGTTGGTTTATTTGCTTATGAAAACCATTACATGATATAGCCTCAAGGTATGAAACTATACCGATAATCAAACATTGAGCTGTAAAGTAAAGGACACAGGATATACGAGGAAAGCCCTTGATCAATCTAGATCTCCGGCATAAAACCTCGGGAGCTGACAATCGTTGGCTGCCTTGTTCTTCTTATTGCTTGAATATTCAGGATACAGTGCAGGATATAGCTCAGATCAGATCTAATTGTTACAATGATTGCAAGTAGTGAGTGAAAGTGTGTAATTGCGAGAGAAATATGTGAGAGTAGAGAGTGAAGAGTGTTAAGTGTTCCAGTGTGTGTTCCTACGATCTGGCTCATCATTTATATAGTTACAAAAAATAAACAGCGTCTCCTATAAACTTGGGGTGCTCCGGAATATTCCTTTTAGAACGTTATAGACCCGGTCTTCCGGCTTCAACGTCCATTTTCCAACTAAAAGGAGCGAGCCTTCAGGAGAAAAGGTCTTTGTAAACGTTGCAAGCCCTACAACCATCTCTTGCACGTAAACCATTAGTAACCATCAGCATATTGCCTCAGGATGTTACCAATATCCTGGTGTGGTATCCTGTTCGTAAACAGATATCAATTACTCAAGATATAACTCAGGATATGGGCTCAGAATTTCACTCATAACAATGTTGATATTTGGTACTGACCAAGATCAAGCAGATAAAACAAAGAAATTTTTGTCATCTTGTTTTGACATGAAAGACATGGGGGAGGCGGAAGTGATCCTTGCTATAAGGATCAAAAGGGAGAACAATGGCATATCGATCTCTCAATCTCATTATATTGAGAAGATATTGAAAAAGTTTAATTTTCATGATAGTTTTCCAGTTAGCACTCCAATTGATCCTACTTTTAAGCTCTCACCTAATGAAGGTGTAGTTGTAAGCCCACTTGAATACTCAAGGGCCATTGGATCTCTCATGTATGCTATTATTAGCACTAAACTGGATATAGCTTATGTTGTTGGAAAGCTTAGTAGGTATACTAGCAATCCAGGTACAAGTCATTGGCAAGCTATGAATCGAGTATTTAGGTATTTGAAAGGAACCATGGAATATGGTTTGACTTACACGGATATCCTTCTGTTTTAGAAGGTTATTCGGATGCAAGCTGGATTAATAACAAGGAAGATCATTCTTCCACAAGTGGATGGACTTTTCTGCTTGGAGGAGGTGCCATATCTTGGGCATCTAAGAAACAGCCACAGCTGGAAAAGAAGTTGAGTGGCTAAGAAACTTGATTTATGAGATTCCATTGTGGTCCAAACCTATAACACCAATATCTATTAGATGTGATAGTGTTGCTACCTTGGCAGAGGCCTATAGCCAAGTGCATAATGGGAAGTCTAGACACTTAGGTGTTAGACACATCATGATTCGTGAGCTCATCATGCATGGGGTGATATCGATGGAGTTTGTGAGAACTCAACATAATTTAGTCGACCATTTAACCAAAGAGTTATGTAGAGATCTTGTGCACAAGGCGGCTGTAGGGATGGGATTAAAGTCCACATGAGATTTCTCGTGTTAAGATACCCAATTCCCACCTAATATGACGTCAGGTGCTAAATTAAATGCGGAAAGCTTAACATCTAGAAATTGGAACACATCAGTACCATCATCCCAAGGTATGTGTTCAGACGTGCAAGTTAAAGGAGGTTGAAGGTTTTCTTCTTAATAGTTCTTTGAAAAATTGCACATGCAGGTGCAAGAATAAAGAGCTACCTATATTAGCATGAAGTTTAGCCGCTTCAAGAAACTAGGACTTGGCTTTGATATGTTCATTGAAGGATGGGACACAGGCTAGTAAAATTAATGTCAAGAAAGAACATTAAAGTATGTAAACTTGTGTGTATATTATCTTCATGTATTCTATCACACCCCGACCCGCAGCGGAATAAAAGTCGGGGCATAATTGGGTTATCACCAAAACTCATGATATTTACTAATATGTTTCATATTAATTAAAGTCAAAATTACATTCCAAATAATCCAAACATGTCCATACAATACAAAGAAAATAACCAAACAAAATAATTCCAAGCTCTAAATCATTTTATTCTTCTAGTCCAATCCTATGTGTTTCTGGCTGCAGCGGGTTCACCTGTATCATGTGTAAAAATGAGGGTTTTTGGGTCAACATAAGTTGGCGAGTGAACCTTGTTAGATAAACATTTATTATTGATTTACTTGTTAGTTTATCAATGAAAAATTATGCATAATCATAAATGAGCAAATGTAAATAATCAAGCAGTAGCATTAGCAATCACAACTATAACATACAATAACATATGATAGCATACATTAACATACAAACATCATACGATAAATAACATGAATGAAACTGTGCGATCAATGCTCAATCAAACGGAGCCGATCGTATTGCATGTACTGAAAATGATAAATGTCTGTGCGATCAAGGCTCAATCAAACGGAGCCGATCGTATGTTGGCACGCCAGGTTCACACTCATAATGTAATGGGGAACTTGCTCAACGCTCATAATGTAATGGGGAGCGGCGGCCTATGAAATTGCATGTACTGAAAATAATAAATTGAATCTAACAATAACCACACAAATAGTTGAATCAAGCTGAATACACATGTTCATGATATGATGTATGCATAATGATTTAAATATAATATATAGCAAGACACATTATACACCCCAAAACGTGATTAAAACGGGGAATTTGTAAAGATTCACTCACATTGGGTGCGTTTGATTGGAGATGGTGAGATGCGCACGAATTGGAAGAGCGGAACAACGAGAAATAACTAACCTAAATAATAACGGAAAACATAGTAAATAAATGGGTTTTATTAAGGATTTTAATATAATTTTTAGATATATTTTTACGAGTTTAAGGCTATTTCCTATCTTTAAAAACATTATTTTTAAGTATTTTTAATTGATTTTTAAATTGAATTAAATAATTAAAAATATAAAAATATGTTGACTTTTTGGGTTGACCGTTGACTTTTTGACTTTGACTGTTTGACCGGTTTATTGTGTGACTGAAATGCGCTGGGTGAGGCTCGAACTCGTGACCTCCCGTACGCGTGCACGCAGCTCTACCAACTGAGCTACGTGTCTAACCCGAAATAATTCTGTTTTTAATTATACTTATATATTAACTCAATTTATCCAAAATCCTTTTATTTTCAAAAACATTTTAATTCGTCGAACCGGTGCCATGTACAGGTCTCGAACCCGGGACCTGTGCTTTAACGCTACACACAGTCCACCGCTGGACTGTGTGTCTAACTTGGTTATTATACAGATTTTTATTATACTTAACAACTAACGGAGTTAACCCGGTTCAGTTTTAAACAAAAAGGCATTTTATTACATAGAGGGTGCGTGTATCAGGGATCGAACTCGGGACGTATGCGTGTTTTTGTTCGCACACAGTCCACCGCTGGACTGTGTGTCTAACCCGTTCAAAATACCAATTTTAATTATTCTTATATTGTTAGCGCAGTTCATCTTCTTCGTTAGATTTTACAGGCAGTAGATTACACCGTTATATCTTGTTTAGTTAGATTGATAAACATTGTACAAATTAATATGAAATGGCATAAACGATAATTAGAAGTAAACATACCGATGAACGGTTTATTTCAGAATTCCGGCAAGGTGTCGGTCTCTGTTTTTGTGCACTTCAACTGAACAAGACAATTAACCGTTTCGATTAGCTAATCGTGGAATTGAAGTGATAAACAAACGTTAACAGAGTGTTTGAATGTCCTTACCGATTCACAGATGAAAATAAAGATTTCCAGAACTTTTCCGGCGAACTGGTATTATCCGATAGCAGCGTCTGAATTCGATTTCAAGTGAAAGGTTTGAGTTAGAAATAGCTTAACAATTGTTAGACTACGACGGTATTGAAGGACTTACCGTTTTGAGGAAGAATACGGTTTTCCGGTGAACTTGCAGAATTTTCCGGCGAGTAAAATAAACTTCTCTGGTGGACTGTAAAGGGTGCGGAAATGTAATTGGAGGTTTGTGGAATGTTTCTGGGTCGCGACAAGATCTTTGATTGCAGTAATTCAGGTTATGAGATATTTTCGGTTATAAAACCCATCATCATCAGAATTGAAGTCAATTCAAGTCTGAATTGATTAGAATCGTCGGTGCATCTTATAAACCTGAATTCGCGATTATTCAAATGTTTAGACGGTTGAATAGCCGATTTCGGTTTTTAGTTGGCGCAACCGGTTCATCTAGGTTTGTATATAAGACTTATTCGTTTCCTAGAGTTGACAGAAAACAAACAAGTGGCGGAGTGGTTATGCGTGTGAGTGTTAAATCTTTGTAATTACAACCTGGCTGACCCGGGTTCGAGTCCCGGCAGCCCTATTTTATTTAATTGTTTTATTTATACTTTTTATCAATTATAACTTTTATGGTTTAGTTTGTTTATTAATTATGTATCACTAAAAACTAAAATAAACATAAATAGGCAACGACACATTTATAACTTGATATTCGATTACAAATGGAGCGGGTTTGGTAAAACCCGTTTTCGACAAATGTTACAGTATCCCCTACTTTTAGGAATTTCGTCCCGAAATTGAAGTAGTAGAAGTAGTAGGAAAAAGATGCGGGTATTTTTCACGCATTGAGTCTTCACGTTCCCAAGTAAACTCAGGTCCCCGTTTCGACTCCCAGCGTACCCTAACAATTGGAATGCGACTTCGTCGTAGACGTTTTTCTCCGAAATCCATGATCTCTACTTGTCTTTCAATAAAATGCATAGATTCATCAATCTGAATATCTTCTAGAGGAATGTGGAGGTTTTCATCAGCGAGGCACTTCTTCAAGTTTGATACGTGGAATGTGGGATGAATCCTGTTGAGTTCTTCTGGTAGATCAAGCTTGTATGCTACAGGTCCTACTCTTTCGAGTATCTTGAAAGGTCCTACGTAGCGTGGTGCTAGCTTGCCTTTTTTACCAAAACGAACTACTCCCTTCCACGGTGACACTTTTAGAAGTACATGATTACCAATGTTAAACTCTAAAGGCTTCCGTCGTTTATCTGCATAACTCTTTTGACGACTTTGGGCCGCTAGAAGATTGTTTCGGATTTGATGGATCTTGTCTGTGGTTTCTTGGATCAATTCTGGACCAGTGATTTGAGCTTCCCCAATTTCGTGCCAACATACAGGAGATCGACACTTACGACCATATAAGGCTTCAAAAGGTGCCATGCCGATGCTTGAATGATAGCTGTTGTTGTACGACAATTCAACTAATGGTAGATGAGCGTCCCAATTTCCCTTGAAGTCTATGACACATGCTCGAAGCATATCTTCAAGAGTTTGAATGGTGCGTTCAGATTGACCATCAGTTTGAGGGTGATAGGCGGTACTGAGATCTAATCGCGTACCCATAGCGGCTTGTACTGTTTGCCATGATCGTGAAGTGAAACGACCATCACGATCAGAAATAATGCTTAACGATATACCATGACGGCTTATGATTTCGCTGATATAAATACGAGCTAGCTTTTCGTTCTTGAAATCTTCGCGGATAGGAATAAAGTGAGCTGATTTTGTAAGTCGGTCAATTATTACCCATATAGTGTCATACCCACCAGAAGTGCGAGGTAACCCGGTAATGAAGTCCATGGTTATATTTTCCCACTTTCATACAGGTATTTCAGGTTGGACCAGAAGTCCTGAGGGTCTTTGGTGTTCAGCTTTCACCTTGGAACATGTAAGGCACTTAGAAACAAAAACAGCAATATCCTTTTTCATTCCAGGCCACCAATAGGTGTATCGAAGGTCTTGATACATCTTATCGACTCCTGGGTGTATAGAATATCGTGTTTTGTGAGCCTCATTCATAAGAATTTCACGAAAGTTGTTGTGGATAGGAATCCATATGCGATCTAGATAGTACAGAATACCGTCAGATTTAGTTTCAATTTTTAAGTTTAGCTCCACAAGACGGCTCCTTGCGTACGTCTCCTTTCTGTTACTGAAACATGCTGGGCTTCTCGGATTTTGATCTTTGATGTCGCTTACTATTTTATGTATAATAGTTTTGAGGGAACTGATACGTTTGTAATGATAAGGTATGTATCATAAAACAAAAACTTCAACCATGACGATATTTAAACCTACACGGAACTTTTCATAACCTCCTGGTAATGCTTTTGATCCTTTGCCAAGAATACTTATATATAGGAACTACCAGCGGCGTATCCACCATATTCTTGTCAAATTTTCGTTGGCTTTATCAGTAAATCATGATCAGTTCTATGTGACTCTAAAACATAAACAACACAACGAACAAAACTTGAGTCTCAGTTTTTGAAATGATACATGACTAAATGATGACAGTACCTCTCTCGTTGGTTATGATGAAGGGGTCAGTCTATGTAAAAGTGTGACACAACCCAACTTCTTTAAATGATGAGATTGAGATACGTCGAGATGTATGTTGATATGAATGTTAAATCAATGAGTATAGAACAAAACTGAATATCAAATCGCATTAAAATTCTTGGATACATAATTTCCAAATTTTACAACTGGGATACGGAAAGATTGAGATAACATAAAGAAAACATTAAAACTAGACAATTAGAGTTGAGTCTTGATTCTTGGCAAGGAAAATCAGTTGGGTGATTCGTTTGGGCCGTTATTATTTTCAACAGTATTGGCGTTGATGTTATAAGCTCTTCCTCTTGCAGGTGGTGGAGCTTGGTTAGCTTGATTCACCGGATTTGCTTGAGCTTGGGCATGAATGATGTTCACCAAACGTGGACAAGTGTTTCTAAAATGGCTTGGGTCTCCACAATTGTAGCAAGCCCGCATAGGTTGTACCATGGGATAGTTGGGTTGATAGTATGTTTGGGCTAAATGTTGGGTAGGTGGTAGTAGTAGGGGTTGTTGGGCTTGACCCATTATTTGTTGGTGGGTTTGGGTTGAAGGCTGGTGGCGGTTCGTTTGCTGAGGTATGCGACAGGTTTGAATAGTATGACCTGCGCGACCACAGCCGGTGCAATATTGGCAAGGATGATCAGGAGAATGGTGGTATTGGCAACGGTTGCATTTTGGTAACGGGCCAGAGTATGGTCTTTTGTATGGTGCAGGTGAAGGGGTGACTTGGGTAATGGGTGCAGCAGGAATAGGGTAATTGATTTGTGTGACGGCGAAGTTTCTTATGCTTCGATTCCTTTTACCAGAAAACTTCGAGGAGGAACCAGAATGGTTTGAAGTTTGAGCCTCAATGGGGGCTTTCTTTTTCTCCTCTTTGAATTTACCGTTTCGAATGCGATTTTCGGTCAGTTCAGTGGCTAGTTCCATAGCAGCTTCAAGTGTTGCTGGTGAAGTACTGAGAACTGAATCTTGAATTTTCGAGGGAAGACCTCGAATATAATGCTCGATCAAGCGATAAGTTGGGGTGAACAAGTTAGGGACCATTTGGTTCAACTCTAAGAACCTCTTGTTGTAGGTGGTATGATCTCCCTCCTTTTGCTTTAAAGAATGAAATTCGTCCTCCAACTTTTTAATTTCACTCCTAGGACAGAAACGCCTAGTCATGATTTCCCTTAACTCCTCCCACGTTAAGGCCATTGCATCATCATTTCCCCTCTTCCCCTTTTCAGTATTCCACCAGGTGAGAGCTACCCCAAATAGTCTCCCGGTGGCGTATCGAACCTTGCGATCCTCAGGGCAATCGTAGTTGAGGAAAGTGTTTTCCATCTCCTCAAACCAGTGGAGGAGAGCAGTGACACCTTCGGTCCCTTCAAATTTAGGAGGATCACAAGACTTGAAATGTTTATATGAGCACTTGCTGGTAGGAGGGTTGCCGACGTTCTGGTCGTCTTGTAGGGGAGGGTTAGTAGGATTTGTAGCGAGGGCTTGTTGTACTTGAACCACAATGTCAGGAAGCACCGTGGCCATTTGTTTCGCGATTTGTGAGGCCAAGCGTTCGTGAGATCTTCCCGATCTTTTACCCCCTCGTTGTTGTCTAGCCGACGTCTACAGGAACATACATAAGAAGATTGTGAGTTTATGGAGTCTTTTTAGGTGTCATGTGTCTTTAAGAAAATGAAAATAACATAAATATCAATAATGCAACTACAACCATAGGATGTCTTGGGTTTGCTCATGTTGGGCCTCAAATGTCCCCCATACCTTCACCTGTATAGTCATGTGGGCCCCCATGGCTATTGGCTTGGTAGGATTCACATTAGTATTGGCGATTTAACACTTGCATCACCCGAATGCAAACCACAAAATATGTTTACGAGATGTATGGTCGGAATGTGTCCAGGTGTAGACACAATGACAACTCAAAGTGGGGTTAGCTCACACGACGTTTGGTATAGCATGCTTTGGCCTAATAGGTACTTCGTACTCTCATCGTTAGTCCCCAGGTAGGCAAACTGGTCCTTTATTTTGGATTTATACGAATGCCAGCCTAGACAGGACGTTCCGACTACCGATACTGGTACCCTTCTAGTTACTACATGCCCGTCATGAGAACTCACTTTGATGAGATTTGAAAATACAAAAATCGTTGTAAAAGCAATCATGAAAATGATGTGATGTGTGCTTTCATGGATATGATATGTTATGATAAGATGATTCATGATAGACATTATATGATAATATATACTTATGAACATGCTTGCATAACATTGAATGTAACATTTAACATAAAACATATAAGCATCATGAAATTTGGCATGTAACACACAAAAATCTTAAAAATTTCTAAACAACTATAGTATAGGCTCTAAGGGTCTAATAACCTATCCTATATCCCTATAGTCATGGCTCTGATACCAATCTGTCACACCCCGACCCGCAGCGGAATAAAAGTCGGGGCATAATTGGGTTATCACCAAAGCTCATGATATTAACTAATATGTTTCATATTAATTAAAGTCAAAATTACATTCCAAATAATCCAAACATGTCCATACAATACAAAGAAAATACCCAAACAAAATAATTCCAAGCTCTAAATCATTTTATTCTTCTAGTCCAATCCTATGTGTTTCTGGCTGCAGCGGGTTCACCATGGGGGTTTTTTGGTCAACATAAGTTGGCGAGTGAACCTTGTTAGATAAACATTTATTATTGATTTACTTGTTAGTTTATCAATGAAAAATTGTGCATAATCATAAATGAGAAAATGTAAATAATCAAGCAGTAGCATTAGCAATCACAACTATAACATACAATAACATATGATAGCATACATTAACATACCAACATCATACGATAAATAACATGAATGAAACTGTGCGATCAAGGCTCAATCAAACGGAGCCGATCGTATTGCATGTACTGAAAATGATAAATGTCTGTGCGATCAAGGCTCAATCAAACGGAGCCGATCGTATGTTGGCACGCCAGGTTCACGCTCATAATGTAATGGGGAACTTGCTCAACGCTCATAATGTAATGGGGAGCGGCAGCCTATGAAATTGCATGTACTGAAAATAATAAATTGAATCAAACAATAACCACACAAACAGTTGAATCAAGCTGAATACACATGTTCATGATATGATGTATGCACAATGATTTAAATATAATATATAGCAAGACACATGATACACCCCAAGACGTGATTAAAACGGGGAATTTGTAAAGATTCACTCACATTGGGTGCGTTTGATTGGAGATGGTGAGATGCGCACGAATTGGAAAAGCGGAACAACGAGAAATAACTAACCTAAATAATAACGGAAAACATAGTAAATGAATGGGTTTTATTAAGGATTTTAATATAATTTTTAGATATATTTTTACGAGTTTAAGGCTATTTCCTATCTTTAAAAACATTATTTTTAAGTATTTTTAATTGATTTTTAAATTAAATTAAATAATTAAAAATATAAAAATATGTTGACTTTTTGGGTTGACCGTTGACTTTTTGACTTTGACTGTTTGACCGGTTTATTGTGTGACTGAAATGCGCTGGGTGAGGCTCGAACTCGTGACCTCCCGTACGCGTGCACGCAGCTCTACCAACTGAGCTACGTGTCTAACCCGAAATAATTCTGTTTTTAATTATACTTATATATTAACTTAATTTATCCAAAATCCTTTTATTTTCAAAAACATTTTAATTCGTCGAACCGGTGCCATGTACAGGTCTCGAACCCGGGACCTGTGCTTTAACGCTACACACAGTCCACCGCTGGACTATGTGTCTAACTTGGTTATTATACAGATTTTTATTATACTTAACAACTAACGGAGTTAACCCGGTTCAGTTTTAAACAAAAAGGCATTTTATTACATAGAGGGTGCGTGTATCAGGGATCGAACTCGGGACGTATTCGTGTTTTTGTTCCCACACAGTCTACAGCTGGACTGTGTGTCTATCCCGTTCAAAATACCAATTTTAATTATTCTTATATTGTTAGCGCAGTTCATCTTCTTCGTTAGATTTTACAAGCAGTAGATTACACCGTTATATCTTGTTTAGTTCGATTGATAAACATTGTACAAATTAATATGAAATGGCAGAAACGATAATTAGAAGTAAACATACCGATGAACGGTTTATTTCAGAATTCCGGCAAGGTGTCGGTCTCTGTTTTTGTGCACTTCAACTGAACAAGACAATTAACCGTTTTGATTAGCTAATCGTGGAATTGAAGTGATAAACAAACGTTAACAGAGTGTTTGAATGTCCTTACCGATTCACAGATGAAAATAAAGATTTCCAGAACTTTTCCGGCGAACTGGTATTATCCGATAGCAGCGTCTGAATGCGATTTCAAGTGAAAGGTTTGAGTTAGAAATAGCTTAACAATTGTTATACTACGACGGTATTGAAGGACTTACCGTTTTGAGGAAGAATACGGTTTTTCGGTGAACTTGCAGAATTTTCTGGCGAGTAAAATAAACTTCTCCGGTGGACTGTAAAGGGTGCGGAAATGTAATTGGAGGTTTGTGGAATGTTTCTGAGTCGCGAGAAGATCTTTGATTGCAATAATTCAGGTTATGAGATATTTTCGGTTATAAAACCCATCATCATCAGAACTGAAGTCAATTCAAGTCTGAATTGATTAGAATCGTCGGTGCATCGGTTATAAACCTGAATTCGCGATTATTCAAATGTTTAGACGGTTGAATAGCCGATTTCGGTTTTCAGTTGGCGCAACGGTTCATCTAGGTTTGTATATAAGACTTATTCGTTTCCTAGAGTTGACAGAAAACAAACAAGTGGCGGAGTGGTTATGCGTGTGAGTGTTAAATCTTTGTAGTTACAACCTGGCTGACCCGGGTTCGAGTCCCGGCAGCCCTATTTTATTTTTAATTGTTTTATTTATACTTTTTATCAATTATAACTTTTATGGTTTAGTTTGTTTATTAATTATGTATCATTAAAAACTAAAATAAACATAAATAGGCAACGACACATTTATAACTTGATATTCGATTACAAATGCAGCGGGTTTTGGTAAAACCCGTTTTTGACAAATGTTATAGTATCCTTATCAACACCCCTATATTCGAATATTTGGAATGTGTAATATACTAATGTGAAATTCAATTGTCGCGATATTTCATTTATGCATAAGTTTGATTGTTATGAATTTGTTTAAGTTAATCAGGGATTACTCTAAAATGGGGTAGGAATGTTAGATATTTTAGTGTAATCGGGATTGACTTGGTGACCAAAGCGAATTATAATACACATCAAGCAAGTTAGGAGGTGCGGGAGTGCACGCTTGTTTGAGTAATTATAATTCAAAGTGTACGGGTGGAGCCCGTATACTAAGGGGTTCCAAGGGGGCAACGCCCCCTGGCTGGGGTCGAGCTGAGAGTGAATACATGCCTATTAAAATTTTTTATTTCTATTTAAGTGCTCTATTAAAAATGCCTTAAAAAATTTATTTTCCTAAATTTCATCAAGGTTTTTTAAATAAAAATTGGAGGCATTTTGTGGGCAGTTTTAATTTTAAAACAATAACTGCGAGAAGGCAGTTACTAGCCTTCCCCCCAAAATATTCGAAAATGTGTCTTGGTCACACAACTGGTTCATACGAATTCACTAAACATTCATACTGTTGTTCTAATTCTCGAAATCAGAGTTATATCCGATTGAATTATTCGATAGAACCACCGAAATAATTTGATCTGTAAGTGAATACACACCTCTCTGATCGTCCGCTTATTGAAATTCCCCAACAACTTGAAGGGTAATTTAGTCCTTTCTCACTTGGCACAAGTTCCCCCATTGATTTTCAAACGGCTATAACTTTTTCATACGTTAATATTTTAAAAAAATTTATACCGTATTAACGAGGATTTCTTTCTCTTTAATTCGAGCAGCATATTGTTGTAGTTTGCTTAAAAAATTACAGGATTTTGAAATCCCGTTTAGTCCATTACGTGATTACGTGATTTTGAGTACCCAGCACATGACTATGTGATTTTGAATATCCATTATGTGATTACGCATCCTACATAAACCCTTAGGTGATTACACATTCAATACGTGATTACACATTCAATATGATTTGTTATAACCAATGTTATTACAACTATGCTTATTACATGATTACACATTCAATAATAAGAACTTGATTGTTTATGCTTTTATTACGTGATTAAATCTCTAATATACGGCGTTATGTGGCTATTATAGGTTGATTTGTCTAATGTTTTGTATATAGTTTATCCTTAATATGCGATTAGACCTGAAATATTAGGTATTCCATATGAAATATTATGTATTACATGTTTTTGTTTTTACGTATTACGTAATCACTCAGTGTAGTTTCAAAGAAAATACTATAATGAAATCACGTAATCACAAAATGTGTATGAAAATCACGCAGTCACGTAATAATACATAGTCAACTATTGTTACGTAATCACATAGTAGGGTTTCACATAAAATACTTTAATGAAATCACGTAACGGATATTCATAATTTAAAATCACGTAATCATGTGTTGTGTATTCAAAACACGTAATGGGTGATCAAAATCATGTAATTTGTTTAAGAAAAATATAGCAATAGACTGCTCATATTAAAGAGAATGAAATGCTCGTTAATATGGTCTAATTTTTTTTTTAAATATTAACGTATGAAAAAGTTATTGTCGTTTAAAAATCAAGGGAGAAACTAGTTAAATGAGAAAAGACTAACTTACCCATTCTCTATTGTAATTTGAATTGTTTGAAACTGAAATGCATATCATTCTCACTCGCTTATCCAACCCGTAGATCTTTCAATTTGATGGCTATCATTATTGTAACATTCGTCGAAAAACGGGTTTTCAAAACCCGTTTCGTTTATTTATCAAATATCCAGTTATAAAATTCGTTGCGTATTTATGGTTGATATTATTTTTAAACGATACATAATTAATAAATATATTAGAATTTTAAAACCATAATTTATAAATAATAATAAATAGTGAGAAAAAATAAAATGGGGACGCCGGGTTTCGAACCCGGGTCACCCACAAACCCAAACACACAACACACCACTCCGCCACACACTGCTGTTGTGATAATCAAGGAAACAAATAACATATATAATAAAACTAGAAAGTCAAATCCAGTAATCAGCGCGCCCAGACTAGTCGTCACCGGAAAATCCGGCAATCCGCGATTTTGGCCAAATCCGTTTTGACTAAACCGCACAAATTGATGTCGACGTCGGTTATAACCGTTGCCGACAATCAATTTCCGTCATAACCGATGGAAATCTTCAAACGCGAATCAAGACTCAAAATCGGACACAATTCATCCAGTTCTTCACTATAAATACCCACTCAATCTTCTGGAAATCCTTTCGCTCAGAACCGTGAACTTTTTCGAAGCTTTAGCTCGTCGCCGAAGAATTTCAATTTCGCCGGAACTTCGCCGGAATCGATCGTCAGAAAACCGTATTCATTCCTCGACCGGTATATCTGTCTAAACTTCTCTTCTATCTCTTAATTCATACTTTAATCGTTCAACCCAAGGATCTAAACTGTTAAACAATATACTCAGCTGAAAGTCACAAATCGGAGCCGACGAATTTTGCCGAAAAATCTGAAGAAGACACTCTGTGATTGGTACATCTTATTCTTTAATTCCTTTTTTTTTACTTCAATTCAATCAATCATAAGCGTAGTTTGTCAATTAAACAAATAGTCGGTTTCACTGTTCGGTAAGTCGATACGTGAAGAAGATGAAGTTAAAACATGTGTATAAGTATAATTAAAAACGGATATTCGAACGGGTTAGACACACAGTCCAGCGGTGGACTGTGTGCACAAACAACACACACGTCCCGAGTTCGAATCGCACACGTACCGACTTTCAGAATTAAAACCAACATTTTTAGAACTGAATCAGAACAAGTCGCGGGTTGTTTATAAGAATAATATAATCCATAAGTTAAACAGATTTGACACACAGCCCAACTGGTTGGGCTGTGCGCACTCGAACCGAAGGACCCGAGTTCGACTCCGGGTCCCTGCAACCGGTTCGGCCATATAAACCATTTTTAATAAAACCAAATAAGTTTAAAATTAATTAGTATATAAATATAATTAAAACAGAGAATATTTTGGATTAGACACGTAGCTCAGTTGGTAGAGCTGCGTGCACGTATACGAGAGGTCCCGAGTTCGAACCTCACTCAGCGCATAATTAAACACAGTCCGACCGGTCAACGGTCAACGGTCAACGGTCAACGGGGTCAACGGTCAAAAGTCAAAAAAATTTTATTTTATTTATTTCTTTTAGTTATTTATTTAGTTAGAAAATTATTTAAAAATACTTAAAAACAAGATTATTAAGGTTAGAAAACTTACTTAAACTCACAAAAATAATTCTAAAAATCCCATTTAAGAACACTAATTAAAAACATTAATCTCAACCAAAATTTATTTATTTATCAAATCAATTTGTTATTATCTAGGTTAGTTCTTCCTCGTCAATCAAATCATAAATTCGTACGCTTTCATCAGCATCAAAGAACGCACCCATTGTGAGTGAATCTCTATCAATTCCCCGTTTTAATCATGTTTTGGGGTGTATCATGTGTCATTTAATTCTTTATTATATTTAAACACTTGTGCATCCATCATATCCGTGAACAAATGTGTATCAAATGTGTATCAATTGTTGTGTGGATTATATGTAGTTTGGATTTATCATTTTCAGTGCACGCATTTCATTAGGCCCATCAGTTCCCCGTGGGAGACGGGTTGAGCATCAGGTGCCTCATAAGATCGGCTCCGTTTGATTGAGCCTTGATCTGACATTCATCATCATTCATATCGTATACTCATTCAAAGTGGTTTGTGTTTGTTTACTTATATATGTTTGCTCACATGTGATTATTGCACAAATTTTCCATATTAAATAAAACAATAAAATTAATAACAATGTTTTATCAAGGTTCACTCGCCAACTTTTGTTGACCCAAAATATCCCACGTTTTACACATGATACAGGTGATCCAGTTGAGGCAAGAAACACATAGGAAGGCCTAGAAGAATAAATCAGTTTAAGCTTTGGATTATTTACATAGTTTCATTTCCTTGTAATTGTATGGATTTTGATTTGGATATTTAAGTTGTAATTTGAATTTAATAAATATGAAACATTTTAGTAAACATCATGAGCTTTGGTGATAACCCAACTATGCCCGACTCTTATTCCGCTGCGGGTCGGGGTGTGACAGATTGGTATCAGAGCCATGACTATAGGGATATAGGATAGGTTATTAGACCCTTAGAGCCTATACTATAGTTGATTAAAATTTTAAATTGTTTATGCATTACATACAAAATTCATGATGTTTATATGCTTTATGTTTATTGTTACACTCAATGTTATGCAAGCATGCTCACAAATACATGTTATTATACAATGCTCATCATAAATCATATCCTCATAAGATATCATATCCATGAGAGCACACACCTAACAATTCCCATGATTTTTGCAATGATTTTTGTATTTTCAAATCACATCAAAGTGAGTTCTCATGACGGGCATGTAGTAACTGGAAGGGTACGAGTACCGGTAGTCGGAACGTCCTGTCTAGGCTTGGCATTCGTATAAATCCAAAATAAAGGACCAGTTTGCCTACCTGGGGACTAACGATGAGAGTACGAAGGACCTATTAGGCCAAAGCATGCTATACCAAATGTCGTGTGAGCTAACCCCACTTTGAGTTGTCATTGTGTCTACACCTGGACACCCTCCTATCATACATCTCGCAATCATATTTTTCGGTTTTCATTCGGGTGATGCGAGTGCTAATCCGCCAACACCAATGTGAATCCTACCAAGCCCAATAGTCATGGGGGCCCACATGACTATACAGGCGATGGTATGAGGGACATTGGAGGCCCAAACATGAGCAAACCCAAGACATCCTATGGATGTAGTTGCATTATTGATAGTTATGTTATTTTTATTCTTTTAACGACACATGACATCTAAAAACTTCTTAAACTCACAATCTTCCTATGTATGTTCCTGTAGATGTCAGCTAGGCAACTACGTGGAGGTAGAAAGTCAGGAAGATCCAATGAACGCTTGGCCACACAAATTGCTAAACAAATGGCCGCAGTGCTTCCTGACATCGTAATTCAAGTTCAACAAGCTCTCGCCGCAAATCCCATCAACCCTCCCAATCAAGAAGACCAGAGCGTCGCCAACCCTCCCTCCAAAAAGTGCTCCTATAAACACTTCAAATCTTGCGATCCCCCAAAGTATGAAGGGACCGAAGGTGTTACTGCTCTCCTTCACTGGTTTGAAGAAATGGAGAACACTTTCCTCAATTGCGATTGTCCCGAGGATCGCAAGGTACGTTATGCAACAGGAAGACTGTTTGGGGTAGCCCTTACCTGGTGGAACACAGAAAAGGGAAAACGAGGAGTTGAAGATGCCATGGCCTTAACATAGGAAGAGTTAAGGGAACTCATGACCAGACGCTTCTGTCCAAGAAGCGAAATCAAAAAGTTGGAAGATGAATTCCACGCGTTAAAACAAAAGGAAGGAGATCACACTTCCTATAATAAAAGATTTCTCGAGCTAAACCAGATGATCCCAAATCTGTTCACCCCCGTGTAGCGCTTGGTTGAACACTACATTCGAGGTCTTCCCTCGAAAATTCAAGACTCGGTTCTAAGCACTTCGCCTGCAACACTTGAAGCCGCAATGGAACTAGCTACCGAACTTACTAAGAATCGCATCCGAAACGGCAAATTTAAGGATGAAAAGAAGAAAGCACCCATAGAGACCTCAACTACAAACCACTCGGTCTCCTCCTCAAGGTTTGCTGGTAAGAGGAAACGAAACAACAAGAATTTTGCTGTCACTCAAACCAACCCTCCTATCACCGCTGCACCAATCACCCAATTTGCTCCTCCGAATGCACCATTTAAAAAGCCATACACCGGCCCACACCCAAAATGCAACCGCTGTCAGTACCATCACCCTCCCGAAACTCCTTGCCAACATTGCACCATCTGTGGCCGTGCGGGTCACACCATTCAAACTTGTCGCACACTTCAACGAATGAACCGCAATAAACCCCCAACCCAAACCCACCATCAGATAGTGGGTCAAGCCCAACAACCCTTACTCCTACTATCCGCACAACACATAGCCCAATCCTACTACCAACCCAACTACCCTATGATGCAACCCATGCGAGCTTGTTACAACTGTGGAGACCCAAACCACTTCAGGAACACTTGTCCACGCTTGGTGAACATTATCCATGCTCAAGCCCAAGCGAACCCAGTAAACCAAGCTAACTAAGCTCCTCCACCTGCCAGAGGAAGAGCTTTCAACATCAATGCCAACCAAGCTAGGGTTGACAACAACGTGGTTAACGGTACGTTTCTCATCAATGGTAGTTATGCATCCATGTTATTCGATACTGGCGCGGATAAGATTTTTGTGTCCTTAGAATTTGAACCTATCCTCAACCAAATTCGTGATAATCTCATGGAATCCCTAACGGTGGAAGTTGCTGACGGAAAGCCCGTTTCATTAAATTCTATTATACGAAATTGTACCCTCACTCTAAACGATCACGATTTTCCAGTTGACCTCATTCCTATGAAGTTGGGAAGTTTCGATACTATAATCGGTATGGACTGGCTCAGCCAGCATCACGCTGAAGTAGTATGCCGCGAAAAGTTCATTCGCATTCCTCTTGCAGACGGTCAGACCCTACGTATCTTTGGAGAAACCTCTTCGAAAGGACTCAAACTAATGTCCTGCCTTCAAGCCCGAAGATATCTCCGCAAGAACTATGTCGCATTCCTAACTCACGTCGTCAAAAAGGGAAACAAGGAAAGGAAACTCGAAGATATACCAGTTGTGAAAGAATTTCCACAAGTCTTTCCCGACGACATCTCAGGACTCCCTCCTGTAAGAGAAGTCGAATTCCGCATTGATCTTGTACCTGGCGCTACACCAGTCGCAAAATCTCCTTATAGGTTAGCCCCATCCGAAATGCAAGAGCTGGCCAGTCAACTGCAAGAGTTGACTGACAAAGGATTCATACGTCCTAGCTCCTCGCCTTGGGGTGCACCTGTTCTTTTTGTGAAGAAGAAATATGGAACGTTTCGCATGTGTATCGACTACAGAGAACTCAACAAGTTAACGGTTAAGAATCTCTACCCACTACCTCGCATCGATGACCTCCTAGACCAACTTCAAGGCGCCACCTGCTTTTCAAAAATCGACCTTCGTTCTGGTTACCATCAACTAAGAGTACATGAAGAAGACGTCCCAAAGACCGCCTTCCGGACTCGTTATGGTCATTACGAATTCATGGTCATGCCATTCGGTTTAACCAATGCCCCCGCTGTATTCATGGATCTAAGGAATAGGGTATGCAAACCCTATCTCGACCGTTTCGTCATAGTCTTCATCGACGATATCCTTATCTACTCCAAGTCTAAATCCGATCATGAACGACACCTTCGACTCATCCTTACACTTTTAAGGACTGAAAAGCTCTACGCTAAGTTCTCAAAATGCGAATTCTGGTTAAGAGAAGTACAATTCCTTGGACATGTCGTCAATGACAAGGGAATACATGTCGACCCTTCAAAAATCAAGGCAGTACAGGAATGGCAAGCGCCATGTACCCCTACCGAAGTAAGGTCATTTCTTGGTTTGGCTGGTTACTATCGCCGCTTCATTGCCAACTTTTCCCGTATTGCTTTACCACTCACGGCTTTGACTCATAAAGGAAAACCCTTCATATGGGGACCTAAACAAGAAGAAGCCTTCCAAACTCTAAAGCAAAAACTTTGTGATGCACCTATCCTCACACTCCCTGAAGGATGCGATGACTTTGTAGTATATTGCGACGCATCAGGGCAAGGGCTAGGCTGTGTATTAATGCAAAGAGGAAAAGTGATAGCCTATGCTTCTAGGCAACTCAAGGTTCATGAGAAGAACTACACCACCCACGACCTGGAACTTGGAGCCGTTGTGTTCGCTCTCAAGATATGGAGACATTACCTCTACGGTACCAAATGTGAAATATACATTGACCACAAAAGTCTCCAACATATCTTCAACCAAAAGGAGTTGAATATGAGGCAACGAAGATGGGTCGAACTTCTCAATGACTACGACTGTGAAATTCGGTATCATCCTGGCAAGGCAAACGTAGTGGCCGATGCGCTCAGTCGAAAAGGTTATGCGAACTCCATTCGTCTTCTCTGTTCGCAAATCATAACCGACATCAAAGATCGAATCCGAGCAGCTCAACATGTTTCTGTAACAGAAAACGACGTACGCGATGAGCTGTCATGTGGAGCAGAACTCAAAATCGAAACCAAATCCGACGGTATTCTATACTATTTAAATCGCATATGGATTCCCGATCGCGATAACCTTCGTGATTTCCTTATGAATGAGGCGCACAAAACACGGTACTCTGTACACCCGAGAGCCGACAAGATGTATCAAGACCTACGATACACCTACTGTGGCCTGCATGAAAAAGGATATCGCTGTTTTTGTTTCCAAGTGCCTTACCTGTTCCAAAGTAAAAGCTGAACATCAAAGACCTTCAGGACTCCTAATCCAACCTGAAATACCTGTATGGAACTGGGAAAACATAACCATGGACTTCATTACCGGGTTACCTCGCACCTCCAGTGGGTATGACACCATATGGGTAATCATCGATCGTCTTACGAAATCAGCTCACTTCATACCGATTCACGAGGACTTCAAAAACGAGAAGTTAGCTCGTATCTACATCAGCGAGATCGTAATCCGTCATGGTGTACCTTTAAGCATCATTTCAGACCGTGATGGTCGTTTCACTTCACGAACATGACGAGCCGTACAAACCGCCTTGGGAACACGATTAGACCTCAGTACCGCTTTTCATCCTCAAACTGATGGACAATCTGAACGCACCATCCAAACTCTTGAAGACATGCTTCGAGCATGTGTCATAGACTTCAAAGGGAATTGGGACGCTCATCTACCATTAGTTGAATTTTCGTACAACAATAGCTATCATTCAAGTATCGGCATGGCTCCTTTCGAAGCTTTATATGGTCGTAAGTGCCGATCTCCAGTATGTTGGCACGGAATTGGGGAATCACAAATCACCGGTCCAGAGTTAATTCAAGAAACAACCGACAAGGTCATTCAAATTCGAAACAATCTTCTAGCGGCTCAAAGTCGTCAAAAGAGTTATGCAGACAAACGATGAAAGCCCTTGGGGTTTGACATTGGGGATCAAGTACTTTTAAAAGTATCACCGTGGAAGGGAGTGGTTCGTTTTGGCCAGAAGGGCAAGCTAGCACCACGCTACGTAGGACCTTTCATGATACTCGAAAGAGTAGGTCCTGTAGCATACAAGCTTGACCTACCAGAAGAGCTCAACAGAATTCATCCCACATTCCACGTATCAAACTTGAAGAAGTGCCTCGCCGATGAAAACCTCCATATTCCGCTAGAAGACATTCAGATCGATGAATCTATGCACTTCATTGAAAGACCAGTAGAAATCATGGACTTCGGAGATAAGCGTTTAAGACGAAGTCGTATTCCAATTGTCAGGGTACGTTGGGAGTCAAAACGAGGACCTGAGTTTACTTGGGAACGTGAAGACTCAATGCGCGAAAAATACCCGCATCTTTTTCCTGTTACCACTACTACTTAAATTTCGAGACGAAATTTCTAAAAGTAGGGGATACTGTAACATTCGTCGAAAAACGGGTTTTCAAAACCCGCTTCGTTTATTTATCAAATATCCAGTTATAAAATTCGTTGCGTATTTATGGTTGATATTATTTTTAAACGATACATAATTAATAAATATATTAGAATTTTAAAACCATAATTTATAAATAATAATAAATAGTGAGAAAAAATAAAATGGGGACGCCGGGTTTCGAACCCGGGTCACCCACAAACCCAAACACACAACACACCACTCCGCCACACACTGCTGTTGTGATAATCAAGGAAACAAATAACATATATAATAAAACTAGAAAGTCAAATCCAGTAATCAGCACGCCCAGACTAGTCGTCACCGGAAAATCCGGCAATCCGCGATTTTGGCCAAATCCGTTTTGACTAAACCGCACAAATTGATGTCGACGTCGGTTATAACCGTTGCCGACAATCAATTTCCGTCATAACCGACGGAAATCTTCAAACGCGAATCAAGACTCAAAATCGGACACAATTCATCCAGTTCTTCACTATAAATACCCACTCAATCTTCTGGAAATCCTTTCGCTCAGAACCGTGAACTTTTTCGAAGCTTTAGCTCGTCGCCGGAGAATTTCAATTTCGCCGGAACTTCGCCGGAATCGATCGTCAGAAAACCGTATTCATTCCTCGACCGGTATATCTATCTAAACTTCTCTGCTATCTCTTAATTCATACTTTAATCGTTCAACCCAAGGATCTAAACTGTTAAACAATATACTCAGCTGAGAGTCACAAATCGGAGCCGACGAATTTTGCCGGAAAATCTGAAGAAGACACTCTGTGATTGGTACATCTTATTCCTTAATTCCTTTTTTTTTTACTTCAATTCAATCAATCATAAGCGTAGTTTGTCAATTAAACAAACAGTCGGTTTCACTGTTCGGTAAGTCGATACGTGAAGAAGATGAAGTTAAAACATGTGTATAAGTATAATTAAAAACGGATATTCGAACGGGTTAGACACACAGTCCAGCGGTGGACTGTGTGCACAAACAACACACACGTCCCGAGTTCGAATCGCACACGTACCGACTTTCAGAATTAAAACCAACATTTTTAGAACTGAATCAGAACAAGTCGCGGGTTATTTATAAGAATAATATAATCCATAAGTTAAACAGATTTGACACACAGCCCAACTGGTTGGGCTCTGCGCACTCGAACCGAAGGACCCGAGTTCGACTCCGGGTCCCTGCAACCGGTTCGGCCATATAAACCATTTTTAATAAAACCAAATAAGTTTAAAATTAATTAGTATATAAATATAATTAAAACAGAGAATATTTTGGATTAGACACGTAGCTCAGTTGGTAGCGCTGCGTGCACGTATACGAGAGGTCCCGAGTTCGAACCTCACTCAGCGCATAATTAAACACAGTCCGACCGGTCAACGGTCAGCGGTCAACGGGGTCAACGGTCAAAAGTCAAAAAAAATTTATTTTATTTATTTCTTTTAGTTATTTATTTAATTAGAAAATTATTTAAAAATACTTAAAAACAAGATTATTAAGGTTACAAAACTTCCTTAAACTCACAAAAATAATTCTAAAAATCCCATTTAAGAACACTAATTAAAAACATTAATCTCAACCAAAATTTATTTATTTAACAAATCAATTTGTTATTTTCTAGGTTAGTTCTTCCTCGTCACACTAATTAAAAACATTAATCTCAACCAAAATTTATTTATTTATCAAATCAATTTGTTATTATCTAGGTTAGTTCTTCCTCGTCAATCAAATCATAAATTCGTGCGCTTTCATCAGCATCAAAGAACGCACCCATTGTGAGTGAATCTCTATCAATTCCCCGTTTTAATCATGTTTTGGGGTGTATCATGTGTCGTTTAATTCTTTATTATATTTAAACACTTGTGCATCCATCATATCCGTGAACAAATGTGTATCAAATGTGTATCAATTGTTGTGTGGATTATATGTAGTTTGGATTTATCATTTTCAGTGCACGCATTTCATTAGGCCCATCAGTTCCCCGTAGGAGACGGGTTGAGCATCAGGTGCCTCATAAGATCGGCTCCGTTTGATTGAGCCTTGATCTCACATTCATCATCATTCATATCATATACTCATTCAAAGTGGTTTGTGTTTGTTTACTTATATATGTTTGCTCACATGTGATTATTGCACAAATTTTCCATATTAAATAAAACAAGAAAATTAATAACAATGTTTTATCAAGGTTCACTCGCCAACTTTTGTTGACCCAAAATATCCCCCGTTTTACATATGATACAGGTGATCCAGTTGAGGCAAGAAACACATAGGAAGGCCTAGAAGAATAAATCAGTTTAAGCTTTGGATTATTTACATAGCTTCATTTCCTTGTAATTGTATGGATTTTGATTTGGATATTTAAGTTGTAATTTGAATTTAATAAATATGAAACATTTTATAAACATCATGAGCTTTGGTGATAACCCAATTATGCCCCGACTCTTATTCCGCTGCAGGTCGGGGTGTGACAATTATCGCGTAGACTTCGTACAAGGATACCTTCTTGTACGGTATCTGGACTCTTATTATTTAGTTTAATCGATTAAGTCATATCTTATGAATAATTATTATTTTAGGTTAATCTATTCTAAGTAATTATAAATAATCATCCTACTAAATATTTATATAATTTTTATTATTACATTTGAAATATCATAAACTATTAAACTGTATTAACTTTAACAACCATGAGGAGGTAAAACAAAAAATTGGTAAATACTAATTTTCATTAAGCCATGCTAAAATAATAATAAATAATTATAATAATAATATAATAATAAAACGTTAAAAAATTATTTTAGTTTGTTAGAATATTAATCATATAAAACGAAAAATTGGTTATTCTTGAAGCCGTGCTTTAATAATAATAATAATAATAATAATAATAATAATAATAATAATAGTAATAATAATAATAATAATAATATTAAACAAAACGTTGAAATCTTATTTTAGTGTGTTAGAATAGTAATCATACTAGGTTATAACCTCGTGTATTACACGGGTTAAGTAAATAAAAAATCAAATAGTTAATAACGAAATAACAAATATTTAACAATTATAAAACGATATTTTAAGACGCCTTTCTGATATCTGAACAAAATTTTGTGTCATGTATGATCAAAACTTGTGATGTCAAGTTTATAAATATGAAAGCATTTAAACCATCGATTAGAAGACAAACTGTATTATCGACTTTCTCACGAGTTTTAACAGATATGTGAACATATATTTAATAACCCAAGTTTTATTTAAATAACAGTGGTCTTAATTTATTAGTTCTAAAAAAAATGTTTAAATGTCCACATTAGGCATATAGCAATTGCGAATTAGATAAACTTATAGCTACAAAATAATATTTAAATTAATTATATAAGTATAAATGCTGCTTATTTGTTTTTTGAATAACATGTTTGACCATTGTATCTTCTTTTCAATAATCATCTCCGCAATCACCATATCTATCGCATACCGAGTATATCCATTAGTTTTTTTAAAATATTATTTTCTTATGATTTGGTATATAAAATCATATTTATTCTAGCCGCGTATTAAACCAGCATTTTTAAAGATATAACTTTTTTTATTACCGGGTAAACAATATTACATCTCTTCAACCCGTGTAATACACGTGGTTTTAAAGATACAACTTTTTATTATTAGGTATATAAAATTACATTTTGTTCAACCGGTACAATACGGTTCCTATAGATATAACTTTTTATTATTTAATATATAAAATTACATTTATTCGACTCGTGCAATAAAAGTGCTTTTAAAGCTATATTGTTTTATTATTTGGTATATAAAATTCATATACTCAAGCTGTGTAATACACGGAGTTATAACCTATTTAATATATATGTAATTTCGGGCAAGTAAACGCAGAAGATGTTTTCATCGTACAAGGACCATTCAAATTACACAAGCACAAAATTCAAAATTATGCATGCTTCAAAATAGGTTAGGGTAAATAAAAAAATTACGCATGGCTTCAAAGTTACGCATGACTTCAAAATTACGCTTGGATTAAAAAATACACAGGATGATTATGCACCTCATAAAACATAATTACCCTCCATGCATCCCATTGTGTACGCTTATTACACTAAGAATCCTTTGTATTCAATCTTTTCTCATTGTAATCATGTGTGTATGTTGTGTATTGAATAAATAAATTATACGAGATACCAGTAGTATCATATCAACTTACATCAATTATCTTTGTTTTTGCTAGTGTATTTTTTAAATCTTTTCTCCAATGACTAGTAATAATCTCTAACCAATTAATAAATGAAGTGCTAAAATAATATGATTGTGGATTACTCTATGTTGGACACTTAATATTTTCTTGGATATTTGTGAACATCTTATCAGATATGTAGTGTTATATGCACATAATGTGATCTTAATGTCATCAAAGAATGAACACATAAGGGCATAATGTGGAATGTAATTAGAGCAGTATTTGTTTCGATCTTGAAAGCTTGTGAAGAAAGAAAATTGTTCATGGGATAAAGGGGTAATATAGACACGTATTTTGACTTAAAGAAGTTAGAAAGTCGGTGGGTTGGATAACGGGTCAACACGTGTAACCTAGTACTTTTAAATTTCTATCTCTAATGGGTCAAACGGGTAAGATAGCTAAAAGGGAAGTGAAACAGGTTAAAAGTCGGGCAAAGTGTAATGCACCATTCATTAGTAAGTTACCATCTCTACTTGAAATCCATGTGTAAGCCATGTTAACTTGATATTCCTGAAAACTGAAACATTTGGTTCGATGGGTATATAATGTTTTCAAAAACGACAGTGCAAAGAAGGAAAATTACAATAAATAAATTCTCGGATAGAATACAAACACTTTAGCACTTATCTATATTAATCCATGTGTAAACCATGGTACTTGATATTCCTGATCTTTTTGGTCAAATACAGTAATGATTGAAGTTAGTAGCAATTAACAGACATATTTATTGATGATGCAGCATGCGCATAAAAAAATGGAGGAATGTCAGAGGAGGTTATACGCCAAGCGTTTTTGAATACCGATGAAGAATTTCTGGTGTCAATCGAAAATGAATGGAAAAATAATCCGAAAATAGCCTATGTTGGCTCATGTTGTTTGGCTGGAATTTTATGCAATGGAGTGTTGTACAGCGCGTTGGAATCTCCATTGCATAAAATTCAAGCCAAACAACGAGACCCGAACAGGCTATTTTTGGATTATTTTACCATTTACTTCCAACCAACATTAATGCTGTATGTTGAAGAAACCTTTCTGTATTGAAACTTATGGAAGGTATCATAAAAGAATGGAGTCATGTTGACGTGAAACTGCAGGGTTTATGAATAAAAAGAGATATCAAAAGCCGCCTATTTATACTCAATCATAACATATTTGTTCGATATTTGAATTCAAATGTTGACACTAGTTTAAATTTAATCGCTAAATTATCTCTTTTACTATTTTATATATTCTATTAGATACAACAATTTTAATCTAAAATTTAAAAGTAAACCATGGAAAATAACTAACTTTTTATCCTTTTCATGCAGATTTGTTTTAGTAATTACAATGGGTTATACTGCCTACATTGAATGTAGAAAAGCGTATCGAACAAATTACAAAAGAGTGGAATCATGTTGACGAGAAGATACAAAGTTTATCTATGAACCAAGAATATGTTATGTTTTAGGTTGTTTTTTTATTCAAATATATTTTTAAGTAAGGCGTTAAATCGTTTCTTTTAATATTATATGTACTTTATATTTTATTAGATAATAAAGTTATTTATTTGGATTATTAAAGTAAGTCGTAGATAAAGAGTTATTTATTTTAATTATTAACGTGGAATATTAATTAAATGATTTTTTACATATTCCCCCCTGCTAGGATCCCTTGTAACATATATAACCAATCTATAAAATCAATTACATATTTCCCCTTTACTAATAAAATTACCCATTTACCCTTACTCTTTTTAATCCCTTCCTAAAAAATCAATCAGTACAGCTTCCCTTCCCTTTCCCTTCTCTTCGACACACTTTTCATGGCAACCGGTTTGATATATATGAAGGGTTCGATTAATGGGTGTTCGGATCGCTCCTCCACTGCTTAGGAACCTAATTTGTTATCTAAAGTCATCGTAAGCGGAAATTACGTGATTGTTAATAAAATACACAAGATTTACTAATTAAATGTCTGTTTATTAGTCCAAAATCATATTACATCCAAGACTCCAGACAGACAAAGCTTCGCCTCATGAAATGCAAAGTTACAAATGATGAAGAGGCACATATTTATAGACCTTCAAGTTCGCTTGAAGTGTGGCATGGCCGAACTTGTCCTGCCCTGATCAACTTTGGGCGAACTTGATGTCTTTACATCATAAATACATCAAAAACTGGTATTTTCAAACCCTATCTAAACAGACTCAATCCAAGACCTAGACAATAGACATTGTGTAACAATAGACTCCCCCTTGGATATTGTCGTAGTCTTGATTAGTCTTCAAAAGCTTTGTCTTCAAAATTTGACTCTAACGACCAAAGAAGTTCTTGTACGGCTTCTTTCTTCGCTCTTGTCTCGGAATCGGCGTTTGGTCAGTAGGAGGTACTTTAGTCATAAACTGAAATCTTCTGATTCTAGCCTCCCTACCCCTTTCATGTATCTTCTCAAGACGTCGTTCCTCTTTTAGAAACTCATCTCTTTCTAACTCTCTCCATTTGGACTCCCACATACGTCCTGCGTTAACACTGTGAGCGTAACAAACATTCACAGCACCCTGATATTGTTTAGCCTAAACTTCCTCTCTTTTTTCAAAGCAGATTTTGTTGAAGAACAAACATCTGATATCTTCTTTAGAACAGTTTACTAGGCACATCGGGTCTAGCATTCGGATAGTTCGCCATAACCCCCATATCCTCCGTCTCTCTATCACTTCTAGCGTTAATTCTTTAGTAATATCCAAGTTCTCATCAGCTTGCAAAACAATCACGGCTTCACATGTTTCTGGGTCTATCTGCCACCATTTGAATAGAGGATAGAAATCTGTTCAATCGGCATAAGCGGCATATTCTTCATCACTCTAGGCCTTTTCATTACAAGTGTAATATCTTTTTACCCATCTTTTTATCAATCTTGATTCGCCGCTTGTGACATCTGTGTACTTTAATCATCATGCAATTCCGAAAAAATTTCATATTTAATAACATTGTGTTTTATTCCAATATTTGTGTATTTAACTATGGTGTTTCGTATTTTCAATCCTTGTTCAAATTCAACCTTCCAAACATTTTCTAGAAGTGAAATCCCGAACCGTTACGCAAACGTAACCCATTTAACGCGACGTACACTCCGGAACAATGACACAAGCTAAACATACCTTAAATATCCTTTACATAACTTAGAAATAAGTTTTGAAGGGTTCGGTATGGCGAAAGCATGTTTATTCAGCTCTGGGGCTATTTTGCAAAATCTGTGAAACTATGCCAATTCGCGTATTACGCTATTCGGAACATGTACGGACATCCAAAAATTTTGTAATCCTTAAAATATCATACTTCGGTGATTGGAATGCAAAACTGCCATTCGTTACGCATTTACGGTTATTTGCGCATTCGTTACGATTTTCGTAGTAATTAACCGAAAACCCCAACCGTACGACCTAACGAGCCGGCATCCAAAACATTCCTGAGCATTTTTCAAGTTCCTTATCCTTTCTCATCCTCATGAAGCCTTAAAATGAGGTTAACGGGTGTTAGAAGTGCCTAAACGCGATAATCAAGTTCATGGGCCTGTTCTGCCATTTTGAGAAACTTGGTCCCTGCAGGGGTGCTTACGGACCGCAAGCATGGACCCCATACAGTCCGTAAGCAGTGCCCAGATAGCAGAGACAGAAACTTCCAGCCAGTTTCCAGCTGTTTGCAACTTGTTTTGTTATTTCTCCGTTTTGGGGACCAAGTTAAGTGTTCAATAAGTCCTCAAATCAGTCCCTAACACTTGTATGGTGGAGATCATTCCTTGGAGAACACATAATCGACATGTAATAATCCTACAATCCATGAACTCCTATATATAGCAAGCTCCATTCCATTCATCCATTGCTAATTTCTTTTCTTTCTCATCATACACTCTAAGAGGAGTTGCTACCACTTGTTGGAGGCCTCCCACCTGAGTTCATCCTCTTCCTAGAACACAAGTAAGTGTTCTTCCTTGGCTTGTTTAGCTAATTCAAGCTAAAAGTCAAACAGTGTTTGTCTTTTAGCTTTGACCATGAATTAGTCAAGACAAAGTTCATTTGAACTGTGCAACGTGATTATAATCACGATGGTTATAGTCCTTGCGACTATACCTACTGATTACCACGTTGACTAGTCGAAGTGACGAGTCAAAGTTTTGGTCAAAATACACGTTTATGTGCATTTTGCGTTGAAACTATTTTCGGGTATCAAAACACTTTGTTTTGATATCAAAACAGTTTTCTAACTTAGTTAAACATGTTTTAACATGTTTAACTCGTCACCTCTAGTTTAGTGCTTATTTAGAGTCGTAAGTCAAGCGGTCTCGACAACCGCTTAGACTTTCAAACCCGACCCGTTTGGTCGATCATTAGGATCCGACAAAACATATATTGTGACCATAGTTGTATAGGGAATAACCTCCAGGGGTTATACCTTATGGTTACTTCGTTTAGTTAGTTGTATGATAGGTAGTTTATATGCCTTAGGAAAATGACCAAAATGCCCTTTTTGTGCATGAATTCAATCTAAGCATATGTAACCTAAATTTTGACACTTAAACTGATTATGCAACATTATTAAACATGTTTAGGCATATAAGACTTATCATAGGACTAGTTACACAATCCGATCGTGCTTTTGCGCAAACGACACGCTAAAGTGGCGTAAACTACCTTAACAAGTCGTAACGGGTGATAAGCACTTAGTATTGCTTCCAAATCAGAATGTAGGCTTTGTTAAACCATACCATATGAGTTCCAACACTCCTTTGGTTTATAAGATCTCATTTTATCCGATCTCACGATTTAGATTCCGATTTATTAACATAGTGATTCCATACTAGGTGCCACTTGATTCCTTGACCCTCCAAGCTTTGTTAGTTCACTAGATCAAGGATACTTGCAATCTCAAGTGAGTACATAGTCCCCTCTTTTACTTTTGCAAATATTTTGGAGTGAAACACATGTGCCTACTTGTTACTTTATTGGTTCATGTTTTTATGACATATACTTGCTATGTTCATCTAGTACACTTATAGTACATGATTTCAATTATGTTTTGCTATGTATGTTGACTTAAACATGCTAGCACATTGATTTATGAATTACTTTTGCTGCATATGTTTACTCAGCATATGAGCACATTGATTTACTTTACCTTTTACTATGTATCTTGACTGAGCATGCTAGCACATTGATTTATGAATTACTTTTGCGACATATGTTTACTCAGCATATGAGCACATTGATTTACTTTACATTTTTGCTATGTATGTTGACTGAGCATGCTAGCACATTGATTTATGAATTACTTTGCGGTATGTGTTTACTCAGCATATGAGCACATTGATTTACATTATATTTCTTGCTATGTATGTTGACTGAGCATACTAGTACATTGGTTTTTAAAGACATTTACTTGCTATGTATGTTGACTGAGCATACTAGTACATTGGTTTTCAAAGACATTTTTTTGCTTACATTGTTCATGACATTTTGGGGCGTTGGAGATTAACTTAATACATTCATTAACATTGATCACGCCGACTGGTAGTATGTAATGGTACCATAGGACTTGAAAAATCTTGTTCCCCGCTTCCTAGGTTTGTTTGGAAGTAGGGAATGATAGAATCCGATGAAATGGATGGACCTTTGACTGACAAGGGTCTACCTGACTGTCAACAAAGGCTTGAATGTATTTGCCAACAATCTGAATATATGTTTAACAATAAAACAATGGTTTATAAAATATATCCTTTGATTATTCAAAGACTTTATACAAGACATTTTGACTACTCAAGACATTTGGTTTACATTTGACTTTTGGTTTACACAAGACTTTGTGTATACATGACATTATTTACTTGACATTGGTTTACATCACTTTGATTTAAACAAGACTTTTGATGATTGGTTTATGGTATGTGATTTAAATGACGTGACATGTGTAATATGATAAAAGCATGGTGGATACGCCGATGGTACTTCCTATATATAAGTGCTTTTATCATCTTACATATCGTGGCGTTATCTAAATCATTTTCAAACAAGATACGAGACATGACTTATTTTATACAAAATTTGACACTTTTTCGTAGGACAAGACATATTTTTGGTTATTGATTTAACCATGCTTTTTTTATATATCATATTGATTTTTCATATGGTTTTTACTTTTTATGGTTCATGGCTACTTTTGTGTAATTTAACCATTTCTTTTGATAAACAAAGCCATGAAACATCATTACAAAACCTATGTTACTCACAGGCATTTTTATGCTGACGTACTTATTTTCACATATGTTTCAGGAGCTAATGCTTAAAGTTGATCTTGCGTCACTTAGGTCGGACTTTGGGCTTTAGTGACTGAAAACTTGAAGACAATTTAACTTATGTTATGTTTTATGTTTAAATTCCAGACAATGTAGACAATTTGAATCAATACTACAAAACTTTAATTACCATGGTTGTTGAAACAATAGTTCTGTTACTCCACTCCCCGACGATTCCGCCGCGGTTTGTTGTTTTACGCGGTTGGGGTGTGATAGAAAGATTGGTATCAGAGCCAATGGTTATAGGGAATTAGGTTATTAGTAATGCTTTGACCTAGTCTATAACCTTTCTAGGACCCCAAGGCGAGTTTACTTGCGATTAGAATTTAAAACACTACCATCACCTATCCTTAGGTGATTACCAAAAACAAATCCACAAATTTCAGTTCGGTTTTGAAAATAATCATCTATCCTTAGATGATTTGTTTTGGCTTAATGCCTTTCAAAGTTTTCAACATCTCGTCAAAGTTTGGGTCTTATTAATGTGAACACATCAATCTGGAAGGGTGGGTGCCTGTACCTGGGTTTTCTGTCTAAGGCTAGAGTGTTCGTACAAATCCGCATTTTCGGACCAGTCACTCTTACCTGGGAACTCTTAGGGTGAGTGTCCACTTATAGGCTAAAGCATGTCTTTGCGATACACTATAAAGACCCACTTACTTTGATTAGTCACTGTGTGTCGTTTGTTTGTTTTTGGGTAAGCAAACGAATGACCACAATCCTTACATTTGTCAATATTTATCCATCTCATTCTGATTATTCAACATTCATCTCACTCGTTTTATCTCATATTTTCTCTCTTATAGAATGCCTCCTCGACGAAGCGTAAATACGGACGCTGACATGGCGGCTCTAATCGCTCAGCAGTTTGCTGTTGTGCTTCCAAATCTCATAACTCAGATAAACCAAGCTAACAATAACAACAATGCACCTGTTGCGTGCAACTTTAAGCGGTTTAATTCGGCTAAGCCCCTCAAGTTTAGTGGTTCTGAGGGAGAAACTGGGCTCCTACAGTGGTTTGAGAGTCTTGAGAATACATTTCGCCATGTTCAGTGTCCAAATGAGCGGAAAGTTGAGTTTGCTTCTAGTGTTTTTGAAAAGAGAGCACTCACGTGGTGGAACGGAGTGATGAGAGATAGGGGTGCTAATGTTGCTATGGGTCAAACTTGGGAGGAACTCAGAGCTCTTATGATGAAAGAGTTCTTCACTCATCATGAAAAGATGGCGCTTGAGAATGAGTTCCATGACCTTAAGCAAGATAGTGGTGAACACCGTGCGTATACTGAAAGGTATGAGGAATTAAGTTTGTTGTGCCCTGAGATGGTGACGCCTTTGGAAAAGGCGATTGAAAAGTACATAGATGGTCTTTCTAACCCTGTTCAGGATATTTTCACCGGCAGCAACCCTACTACTGTTCGACAATTCCTTGACTGAATCGCATATTAAAAAGGGTAAGCTCCACAGAAAGGGTGACAAGAAACCGTCTGACAAGTCTAAGAAACAAAAAGGGAAAAAGGCTGAGACTTCAAGAAGATCTAGGAAGCGTAAGGCTTCTAAGAACTTTGCTGTCACTGCACAACCCAATCAAGTCGCTCCTAACCAACCTGCTCAGCCTCCTGCCAACAAACAGTATACCGGCACTGCACCTCTGTGCAACAGGTGCAACGGTCATCACCAGCCTCATTCACCGTGTCGTATCTGTACTAACTGTGGACGATCTGGCCATCTGGCCAACACTTGTCGTTATCCTCCTGCTCCGAACCAAGCTGCACAAAACCCTGTTCAGCAGCCCGCACGACCTCACTACCCACCTGGTTCTTGCTATAAATGTGGTGATCTTACCCACTACAGAAACAATTGCCCGAAGTTGGCAAACGCGAATCAGGCTCATGGGCGAGCTTTCAACATAAACGCAAATGAGGCGCGTGCAAACAGCGAAGTGGTGAACGGTATGTTTCTCGTTAACAACCATCCTGCTTCTATTCTTTTTAATTCGGGTGACGATAGAAGTTACGTGTCTCTTGCTTTTGAACATTTGCTTTCAATGCCTAGAACAAAACTAGGAAAGCCCTTGACATTCGAATAGCTAGTGGCAAGCCCCTTCAACTTGATTCTGTCATTCCTAGTTGTCAATTGAACCTCAATAACCATCTCTTTCCTATCAACCTCATGCCTATGCAACTAGGGTGACATCATAGCAGGAATGGATTGGTTAACTAAACATCATGCTGAGGTGGTCTGTTTTGATAAGATTGTTCGTATACCCCTTTCGTCTGGTGAAATTTTGGAGGTTCGTGGAGAAAAACCTGTTAGTAGCCTTAAACTCATGACTTGCACCCAAGCCCAAAAATACCTACGAAATAATTATGTTTCTTTCTTGGCACGTATCGTAGAGGACAAAGGCAAGGGCAAAACTATTTAGGTCATCCCGTTGTTCGGGATTATCCTGAGGTGTTTCCTGACGAGCTAGCTGGTTTACCCTCAGTACGTCAAGTTGAGTTCCATATAGATCTTATACCTGGTGCCAACCCTATAGCCAAATCTCCAAACTGTCTTGCACCGTCTGAGATGCAAGAATTATCTAAACAGCTTCAGGAGTTGTCTGACAAAGGATTCATTCGTCCGAGCTTTTCACCTTGGGGCGCTCTAGTCCTATTCGTGAAAAAAAAGGATGGATCCTTCCGTGTGTGTATCGATTACCTGTGAACTCAATAAACTCATGATCAAGAATCGATATCCCCTGCCTCGCATTGATGATCTCTTTGATCAGCTACAAGGTGCTACCTGCTTCTCAAAGATTGATCTGCGTTCTGGGTATCATCAACTTCGTGTTCACGAGGAACATATTCCCAAGACTGCTTTCCGCACAAGATGTGGTCATTATGAGTTTACTGTTATGCCCTTTGGTTTAACTAATGCTCCTGTTGTTTTTATGGACTTGATGAATAGGGTTTGTAAACCTTATTTGGACAAGTTCATCATTGTTTTCATTGATGATATTTTGGTCTATTCAAAGAACCGAGTTGACCATGGACAACATCTCCGTCTAACGATGGAACTCCTAAAGAAAGAACAACTTTATGCCAAATTCTCCAAGTGCGAATTTTGGCTAAAGGAAGTCCAATTCTTGGGACAAATTGTCAACGAACAAGGTATTCATGTAGATCCTGCTAAAATTAGTGCGATCAGGGATTGGAGTACACCAACTACTCCTACCGAGGTTCATTCTTTTCTTGGTCTCGCAGGTTATTATCGTCACTTTATCGCAAACTTCTCCAAGATTGGGGACCCAAACAAGAAGAAGCTTTTCAGACCTTGAAACGGAAGCTTTGTGATGCTCCTATCCTGTCTCTACCTGAAGGTAATGACGACTTTGTCGTATATTCTGATGCATCAAACTTAGGCCTTGGTTGCGTTCTCATGCAAAGGAACAAGGTTATAGCCTATGCATCAAGGCAATTAAAGATTCATGAAAGGAACTACACCACTCATGATCTTGACTTAGGTGCTGTAGTTTTTGCTCTCAAAATTTGGAGACACTACCTTTATGAAACAAAATGTGTGGTTTTTACCGACCACAAAAGTCTCCAACATATTTTCAATCAGAAAGAGCTAAACATGAGACAACGACGTTGGGTTGAACTTCCAAAACGACTACGACTGCGAAATTCGTTACCATCCTGGTAAGGCGAATGAAGTAGCTGATGCTCTTAGTCGTAAAGAACGTGTCAAACTACATTGTATTCAAGCTCGATCTGATATTCAAACCCGTATGTTTCAAGCTCAACGTACTTGCATTACACAAGGCACAATGGGTAATGAATTACCTGAACCACTTAAGTTTCAACTCGAAACAAAGGACAATGGATTATTTTATTTCATGAACCGTTTGTGGGTTCCAAGACAAGACAATCTCCGCACCTTGATAATGGATGAAGCTCACAAGTCTCGTTATTCAATTCATCCTGGTGTAGATAAAATGTATAAGGATCTTCGTTCCCAGTATTGGTGGCCCGGTATGAAGAAAGACATTGCCATGTACGTATCAAAATGCCTTACTTGTCTTAAAGTTCAGGCAGAACATCAATGCCCTTCTGGTTTGCTTGAACAACTAGAAATTCCGGTTTGGAAATGGGAAAGCATTGCAATGGATCTCATTACCAAATTACGGCATACATCTAGAGGTCATGATGCCATTTGGGTAATCGTTGATCGTCTAACAAAGTTAGCACACTTTATATCAATTCGTGAGGAATTCTCTGTTGACAAACTTGCTAAAATCTATGTTGATGAGATTGTATCTCGTCATGGTGTTCCTTTGGACATCATATCGGATCGTGATGCTCGATTTTCATCTCACTTTTGGAGAACCATGCAATCTGCTATGGGAACCCAACTTAACTTGAGCACTGCTTATCATCCTCAAACGGATGGTCAATCTGAAAGAACAATCCAGACAATGGAGGATATGCTTAGAGCTTGTGTGATTGACTTTGGTGGTAGTTGGGATTCGCATCTACCGTTGATCGAATTCTCCTACAACAACAGTTATCACACTAGCATTAACATGGCACCTTTTGAAGATCTTTATGGTCGAAAATGTCGTTCACCGGTCTGTTGGAATGAAGTTAGTGAATCTCAATTCACTGGACCTGAACTCATTCAAGACACTACTGACAAAATTAAGATAATTCGTAATAATCTCTTGACAGCTAGAAGTCGCCAAAAGAGTTATGCGGAGAAAGAAAAGTAATTATATGAGAATGAGTGACATTTTTTTGTAATTTAAACAAAAATGACTCTAGTAGCCATGTAGCTACAAGATGCTATTTAATATAGTGTCGCAAGCCCTTGGAATTTCAAGTCGGTGATCATGTCCTACTCAAGGTATCCCCTTGGAAAGGCGTGGTTAGATTTGGAAAGAAAGGAAAACTAGCACCACGGTATGTTGGAACATTCAAGATCTTCGAGAGAATCAAAAAGGTGGCCTACAAACTTGAGCTACCTCCTGAACTTGGAAATGTTCATCCAACTTTCCACGTGTCCAATCTTAAAAAGTGTTAGGCTAATGAAAACCTCCACATCCCTCTTGATGAATTCGTGTTGATGACACGATGCATTTTGTTGAGAAACCAGTGGAAATATTGGACCGTGAAGTCAAAAAGCTCAAGCGTAGACATATACCAATTGTCAAAGTTTGCTGGGAGTCCAAACGTGGCCCAGAGTTTACTTGGGAACGAGAGGACCAGATGAAGGCGAAATATCTACATCTATTCTCACAAGTTTCCTCTAAATAAATTTAGGGACGAAATTTCCTAAAGTATGGGAGACTGTGACATCTGTGTACTTTAATCATCATGCAATTCCGAAACAATTTCATATTTAATAAAATTGTGTTTTATTCCAATATTTGTGTATTTAACTATGGCATTTCGTATTTTCAATCCTTTTTCAAATTTGACCTTCCAAACATTTTCTAGAAGTGAAATCGCGAACCATTACGCAAACATAACCCATTTAACGTGACGTACACTCCGGAACAATGACACAAGCTAAACATACCTTAAATATCCTTTACATAAATTAGAAATAAGTTATGAAGGGTTCGGTATGGCGAAAGCATGTTTATTCAGCTCTAGGGGCTATTTTGCAAAATCTATGAAACAATGCCAATTCACGTATTTCGCTATCCGGAACATGTATGGACATCCAAAAATTTTTTAATCATTAAAATATCATATTTTAGTGACTGGAATGCAAAAATGCCATTCGTTACACATTTACGGTTATTTGCGCATTTGTTACGATTTTCGTCGTAATTAACCTAAAACCGCAACTGTACCACCTAACGAGCCGACATCCAAAACATTCCTGAGCATTTTTCAAGTTCCCTATGCTTTCTCATCCTTATTAAGCCTTAAAATGAGGTTAACGGGTGTTAGAAATGCCTAAACGCGACAAATCAAGTTCAGGGGCCTGTTCTGCCATTTTGGAAACTTGGTCCCTGCAAGGGTGATTACGGACCGTAAGCATGGACCCCATACGGTCCGTAAGTAGTGCCCAGATAGCAGAGATAGAAACTTCCAGCCAGTTTCTAGTTGTTTGTAGCTTGTTTTGTTATTTCTCTGTTTTGGGGACCAAGATAAGTGTTCAATAAGTCCTCAAATCAGTCCCTAACACTTGTGTGGTGGAGATCATTCCTTGGAGAACACATAATCGACATGTAATAATCCTACAATCCATGAACTCCTATATATAGCAAGCTCTATTCCATTCATCCATTGCTCATTTCTTTTCTTTCTCATCATACACTCTAAGAGGAGTTGCTACCACTTGTTGGAGGCCTCCCACCTGAGTTCATCCTCTTCCTAGAACACAAGTAAGTGTTCTTCCTTGGCTTGTTTAGCTAATTCAAGCTAAAAGTCAAACAGTGTTTGATTTTAGCTTTGACCATGAATTAGTCAAGACAAAGTTCATTTGAACTTTGCAACGTGATTATAATCACGATGGTTATAGTCCTTGCGACTATAGCTACTGATTACCACGTTGACTATTCGAAGTGACGAGTCAAAGTTTTGGTCAAAATACACGTTTATGTGCATTTTGCGTCGAAACTATTTTCGGGTATCAAAACAGTTTTCTAACTTAGTTAAACATTCGTAAGTCAAGCGGTCTCGACAATCGCTTAGACTTTCGGACCCAACCCGTTTGGTCGATCATTAGGATCCGACCAAACATATATTGTGACCATAGTTTATAGGGTATAACCTCCAGGGTTATACCTTATGGTTACTTCGTTTAGTTAGTTGTATGATAGGTAGTTTATATTGTCGGTGCACCTGGTGTTCGTCACTTGTCGAATAGGATAGATAGAGCGTGTGTTGAATATTGTATAGGTTAGAATCAAAAACACGACCGAAATACGGAGATTCCAATGTAAAAGGGATCAAGTTCGCCCGAACTTGACCTGTATTGGTCAAGTTCGCTCGAACTTGATGTGCCTTTAGTCAAGTTCGCCCGAACTTGTCCTGTGAAGGACATGTTCGCCCGAACTTGACCATAGCACATCCGGGCGAACTTGTCTCCCTATATATATGTGTGTGTTCATTTGCCATTTAAGTTTTTGGCATCCCTACGGTGAGGTGCTGCCAGATTCTCTCCAGGAACTTCGGCAGCTGGACTTATAAAGATGTATACTCTTTCGGTATGAATGAAGACTACCGCTGCATTCTACTTCTACTCCATTCTATGATAACATTCTACCCAAACTGTTATATACGTTTATCCACTAACTTCCGTCAAGAACTGCCTGATCACAGACCTTCAATTGGAATCAGAGCTACGGTTATCACCTACGCTCATGAATTTGGACATTTATGGACATTAGGAGGGGTTTTAGACGTAAATCATCAAATAAACATACAATCCACGGACAAAATCTAAAATTGAACTGATAGGATTGTTAGAAAACCATTTTCGACCAGATCTGTGGTGGAATCATCTCGAAATTCCAATAAATAAGGATTTTGGTTCGAAAAATATAAAAAAAGGCTAATTTGGGAGACCAAGTTCTGCCGAACTTGACCTGTGGAGGTCAAGTTCGCCCAAACTTGACAAAGGTTTTTTCAAGATTTCTCTCAAGTTCGCCCGAACTTGATTGATTTTCTTTGAAATTAAGTACAAGTTCGCCCGAACTTGGAAGTGGCCAACCAAGTTCGCCCGAAGTTGTCTCAAACCGACTACGTTCGACCAAACTTGTCACATAGTGACCAAGTTCGCCCGAACTTGTCAGGATGCCTAAAAAAATACAAGGTATCCAGAAAGGCATTGAAAAAATTCATTGTTCGGTTTGATGAGACGGGTGTCCAGAAAAAATTTGGTGGTAGAAATTTTTTCGAAATTTTAACGTCCGATACTGACTATTCGGGGACACCGTTGGAGGCCTTAGAGAGAGGCTGAGATGATGATATTAGAGATGGTTAAAGATGAGAGGGTAGTCATTGATACCAAAGCAGTTTGGTGATCATTAGGGTTGAAGACTACCGATGGGCCTTAAAGTAAATTCTGCATTTGTTAAATACTGAAAATTCCGGATTTGAGGGGGAATTTCAGTGAAAAAATTGGTATGGTCAGAATTTCTAAAAATGAGGGGGAATAAAAAAATTTCAATATTTGAAGATTCCGGAATTTTTGAAATTCGTGACACTGCAACAGTATTAGGGTGGTTTCCGGCTACAGATTAACCGGGAAGTACAGAGATTTGAGATCCATTTGTAAATTGATCAAGTTGATGTCTAGTTTGAAAGCAGGTGGTTACATAACTGAGTCTTGGAGGAGTTGTTTATCAGATTTTGCGGTCATGGTTGTGGATTGACACCTGAGTCGCGCGTATGGTTTAGAAGCACACACGACTGCCTATCTTTAACTCTGCTTTGCACATCAATTATTGACTGGACTAATCGCCAGGAGATAAGGATGCTTTGTAGTTTCAGTTGCCCCAGGTTGTACGTGGTACCATGATTAAGGAAGATGATTTATGGGATCAGATCTTCCAGACAAAGAAGTGTACCAGTTGCTGACGAAAGAGATTATCCATTTGGGATTCTGTGATCACATGAAGTTCCGAGTTTTCAATTCATGATACAGAGTGATGCTTAAGGGTTAGAGTCCTGATCTCCGGTGAACAGTTAGCTGGATTACCAGTCGTTAATACCAGTGAGGAACTGAGGACGTTCAAAATATTCGGTGATAATCTTAGGAATTAATGACTAGCTCCGAAGACGGATGGTTACAAAATTACCAAGGAAATCTGATGATAACCTTTGGTGGCCATTATTTTTAGTCTTCAAGCATATGAATCATTTTTCTCTTTGGACTAACCGCCGTTGGATGATGATGTTTGGTGATTAAGTGGCGCTGGTCTACCGGAGATAGCTATATATCTGACATTGTGACTGAAGAAGAAGAATGCGATTTTGATCGCGGATGAATGTTTCTCAGAGTCGAAGTGTTACCAGATTATTTGGTTCCGATGAAGATTTGTTGATTGAAAAAGATTACTGATTTGCTAATCTGGAGTGATTACGGAAATCAGGATTACTGATTATTGCGGGTAAACAGTGATTTGAAGTTTACCAGTGTGGTAATTCGAAGTTTCTATCTATTGCCGGGTGAGTTTTTGAAGATCGGAAGATCGAGAATGGGAGATATGCGCTAAAACTGAACGCGGATGTGGTTAAAGTTGAAATGGAGAAGCTGCATTGATGAGCTTCAAATTGGTGTCTATTCAAGATCATCTGTCGGTCAAACAAATCAGAGGAGGTTGGAAACTATGCAACAAATACCTGAACTGGAGATTTCAGGGGGAATTAGATGTTGATAATGCAAACCCGAATCATCAATTAAGGGGAATTTGTTGACTCATTTCGACGACATCGGCAGATACCTTGATTGAAGTTGCAGAATATTCAAACACGGCTCAAATTTGAAGACCAAGATTCGACAGTAACGAACAAGGGGGAATCTGTTGGTGCACCTGGTGCTCGTCACTTGTTGAATAGCTAGATAGAGCGTACGTTGAATATTGTATAGGTTAGAATCAAACACACGACTGAAATACAGAGATTTCAATGTAAAAGGGATTAAGTTCGCCAGAACTTGACCTGTATTGGTCAAGTTCGCTCGAACTTGATGTGCCTTTAGTCAAGTTCACCCGAACTTGTCCTGTGAAGGACAAGTTCGCCCGAACTTGACCATAGCACATCCGGGCGAACTTGTCTCCCTATATCTATGTGTGTGTTCATTTGTCATTTAAGTTTTTGGCATCCCTACGGGGAGGTGCTGCCAGATTCTCTCCAGGAACTTCAGCAGCTGGACTTATAAAGATGTATACTCTTTCGGTATGAATGAAGACTTCTGCTGCATTCTACTTCTACTCCTTTCTATAATAACATTCTACCGAAACTGTTATATACGTTTACAACTAACATCCGTCTAGAACCTCCTGATCACAGACCTTCATATATGCCTTACGAAAATGACCAAAATGCCCTTTTTACGCATGAATTCAATCTAAGCATATGTAACCTAAATTTTGACCCTTTTTACGCATGATTATGCAACATTATTAAACATATTTCAGCATATAAGACTTATCATAGGACTAGTTAGACTATCCGATCACGCTTTTGCGCAAACGACACGTTAAAGTGGCGTAAACTACCTTAACGAGTCGTAACGGGTCATAAGCACTTAGGATTGCTTCCAAATCAGAATGTAGGCTTTGTTAAACCATACCATATGAGTTCCAACACTCCTTTGGTTTACAAGACCTCATTTTATCCGATCTCACGATTTAGGTTCCGATTTATTAACATAGTGATTCCATACTAGGTGCCACTTGATTCCTTGACCCTCCGAGCTTTGTTAGTTCACTAGATCAAGGATACTTGCAATCTCAAGTGAGTACATAGTCCCCTCTTTTACTTTTGCAAATATTTTGGAGTGAAACACATATGCCTACTTGTTACTTTATTGGTTCATGTTTTTAGGACATATACTTGCTATGTTCATCTAGTACACTTATAGTACATGATTTCAATTATGTTTTGCTATGTACATTGACTTGAACATGGTAGCACATTGATTTATGAATTACTTTTGTGGCATATGTTTACTCAGCATATGAGCACATTAATTTACTCTACATTTTTGCTATGTATGTTAACTGAGCATGCTAGCACATTGATTTATTAATTACTTTTGCGGCATATGTTTACTCAGCATATTTACTTTACATTTTTGCTATGTATGTTGACTGAGCATGCTAGCACATTGATTTATGAATTACTTTTGCGGCATATGTTTAGCATATGAGCACATTGATTTACATTACATTTCTTGCTATGTATGTTGACTGAGCATACTAGTACATTGGTTTTCAAAGACACTTACTTGCTATGTATGTTGACTGAGCATACTAGTACATTGGTTTTCAAAGACACTTTTTTTTGCTTACATTGTTCATGACATTTTGGGGAGCTGGAGATTGACTTAATACATTCATTAACATTGATCACGCCAACCGGTAATATGTAATGGTACCATAGGACTTGACAAATCCCATTCCCCGCTTCCTAGGTTTGTTTGGAAGTAGAGAATGACAGAATCCGATGAAATGGATGGACCTTTGACTGATAAGGGTCTATCTGACTGTCAACAAAGGCTTGAATGTGTTTGCCAACAATCTGAATACATGTTTAACAACAAAAGCAATGGTTTATAATATATATCCTTTGATTATTCAAAGACGCGTTTTATACAAGACATTTTGACTATTCAAGACATTTGGTTTACATTTGACTTTTGGTTTACACAAGACTTTGTGTATACATGACATTTTTACTTGACATTGGTTTACATCACTTTGAATTAAACAAGACTTTTTGATGATTGGTTTACGGTATGTGATTTAAATGACGTGACATGTGTAATATGATAAAAGCATGGTGGATACGCAGATGGTACTTCCTATATATAAGTGCTTTTATCATCTTACATATCGTGGCATTATCTAAATCATTTTCAAACAAGATACGAGACGCGACTTATTTTATACAAAATTTGACACTTTTTCAGAGGACAAGACATATTTTTGGTTATTGATTTAACATGCATTTTTTATATATCATATTGATTTTCATATGGTTTTTATAAAAGAAACTTTTTATGGTTCATGGCTACTTTTGTGTCATTTAAACATTTCTTTTGATAAACAAAGCCATGAAACATCATTACAAAACCTATGTTACTCACAGGCATTTTTATGCTGACGTACCTATTTTCACATGTGTTTCAGGAGCTAATGATTAAGGTTGATCTTGCGCCACTTAGGTCGGACTTTGGGATTTAGTGACCTAAAACTTGAAGACAATTTAACTTATGTTATGTTTTATGTTTAAATTCCAGACAATGTAGATAATTTGAATCAATACTACAAAACTTTAATTACCATGGTTGTTGAAATAATAGTTCTGTTACTCCACTCCCGACGATTCCGCCGCGGTTTGTTGTTTTACGCGGTTGGGGTGTGACACCGCTTCAAGATAAACGGTTTCCAGTAATTAAAACCGCGCGTTGCTTCAAACTTGATAACCTTCCCGACACGTTGGTCGTGAAACTTTATCCAATATGGTAATGTTTTAATATCCACCAAATATCAGAAGTATTGCACTCCGAATTCACGTTTAATAGCATAAACGTCCAATTGTTTCAACCAACCCCAGCTCAGAATATCTCCCAATGATTTATCTTTATCTCTGGTAAAGAATGCAAGTGGTCTTCGGAACTTACGTTGCTTTGGCATCTCTTTGAACTAAGACTTCTTCGCTTCAGCGATTTCGTCTTTTGTCATTGGCTTTGGGACTTTTCCTTCTCGAATCGATTCTTCAGTCTTTTCTTTCAACAAATCAGCATTCAATTCTTCATACATCTCATTGAAAGTTGGAAAACTATTAGTGTTAGCACCAGAATACTTTTCAGCACCCTCTTCTTCATCATCAGACCTATCTTCAACAATCACTTTGTTATATTCATCTGCTTCAGGTCTGTGCTTGTAGAAATACTTATTCGGCTCAAAAGTATCTATATTCACCAATTCTTCCTCGAAATCAAACTCAAACATTTCAGGATCCACTTCTAGCATCTTTGCAAGTTCCTCCTTGGTGTAGTTGTGGATAAATTCTCCTTATTCCACATTGTGTTCTAACATAGGGTTGAATGTGAGTAGCAGCAACAGGCATAGCCACTATAGCATCAGAAATATCATCATCTTGAGGCCCTGACTGCTCCCCCTTACTTTGATCATCCTCTATATTCGCTTCATCATTCATTAATGATTCAAAATCAAACTCTGTGTGAATCTCTGCCGACTCATTTCTTAGACCAACGCCACCCTGACCATCATCACCACCATCATCGTGATCTGAATCGTCTTTAGTATCATCGACAAGGTCGTTGTCTTTATCATTGTCATCATTATCCTCTTTTTCTTCAGTTTCTTTTTCTGTTTCCGCAGCTTTAGTAGAATCATCTACTTGTTCAACATTTTGAACTGTTTCAACAGAAACATCTTCAGGAATAGATTCATCAACATGCTTTATCACTTCGACGTGTTCTGATTCAGGAGCTTTAGTTGATTCTGCAGTTTCAGCAACAATCTTTTCTATCACAGGCTCTTCAGTAGGTTTAGGGGCTCCCTCAGCAATCCTTTTACCTTTGTCTTGTGTTGCTTGTTCCTTTCAACTTTATCTTTTGCCTCTTGAGCATCTAGCCTATCATACTCTGCTATAAAATCAATGCCCAAACTATTTGTCAACACTTTCTGCAATCTGAGAAATCTTCGATTCATTTGATCTCTTTCAGCTTTAAGTTCTTCAATGACATTGAAAATATTATCATTAGCCACACCCAAACTTTCAACCATTGCTTTTAAATACCCTCGATCATCTTCCAAAAACTTGATTTTATCATTCAGGATCTCTTTCTCGACTTTGTTATGTTTCAACTTATCTTAAAGAGCTTTGATTCATCTTTCAAGTTCTTTAGTCTTTGTTTCTTTAAACATATCCTCCAGATCTTGAGTAGAAATATGTTCGTGAACGTTATCTGGAATATCACCAAAAGCGTCTCTGAAATATCTTTCATTTTGTGGAGTGCTTGTTGAAGTGACCTTTGGTGTACTTTGGCGTAGATTGAGGTGTAATCTGAACATGTACTTCTTTAGAAATAACATTTTCTGGTTGATCTTGTACTGTAACAGTCGGCGGCTCTTGAACTTCAGTAATAAGAATATCTCGTAATTCAGCAACAGGAGTTCTTGTGTTACATCTTTCTTTTTCTTTTGACTTAAATATCTTTGACTTTGAGGTTTCTTTCTACCTTTGGTGCTTGGAGAACCAGTTGGTTCTTTGAATCACCCGCTTTGGCCTTTTGACGCTTAGATTTCTTCTTTGGCCTTTCATCTTCTGAATTATCTTCAGCAGAAGGTTCGTATAAACCTTCACCTTTCTTTTTAACCTATCTTCCTCCTTTTCCTTTCTTGACTGTTCTATTCTCGCATCAGTTGAATCGATGAATCTTCTTTATCAGAAGTAGCTGAAATAACATCATCATTCTTTTCTGCTTCAGTCAATTCAATATTTGCTGGTGCACTAGATCCTTCAACATTCTCAGGATTCTCTTGATTAACATCAGGCTCGTCTATTAACATAGTTTCAACTTTCTTTGACGCCCTGTTACGCTTTGGCTTCTCAACAAGTTTCTTTAATACCAGTCACCTCTTTTTTCTTTGAAAGTCTTCAACAGATCAACCTCATCTTTATCATCTCCACTACCATCATTTCTCCACTTATCATCAGGTGGTGACATATAATTAGGTTCAACTATAACACTGGTTTCGCAATCGGAGCAGAATCTTGCCTCTGAAACGTCATAAGCTTCTTCAGAGTGGTCTCATCCATGTGACTTAAGTACAAAATATCATTTGGATCTTTTGCGATGTCTTGAAATTTATCATCTATCAACATTTGGACGAATCTTGGATACATCACCAATCTATCTCTGCCCATATTCTTTGACATAAATTTGAGAACAACTTTAGAATAGATGAACTTCCTGTTAAGCACCAATGTCGTCACCATACAAGCATATAATCTTGAATATCATCCAACCGGATTTCCTGTGGCTAAAAGCGTGAATAATGGCGTGTATAAGAAACTTGTAAGGAAGAGGAACTCCGCCTTTCTTCAATGTGGGTTCATAGCATGCCCTTTGTATCCCATTCGGAAGAAACTAACCTTTGACCATCCTTTCTTCGAAGCTTATAGATCGTCTGTATTGTCGTTGAATTCCAAAACTTTCCGAATATCTGCTTCAGAAATTTTTATCTCTTTATCTTCGTCACCAACACAAACAACAATGTGATTACATTTGTTGCTTCATCAAACGATGCTGAATTCCAGAAAAAGTATACATGAGAGCGATAAACCACATGCTTGTCTGTAATCACCTTTGTGATTGGTATACGACCCATAAACTCTAGAATATCTGAAAATCCTGCTAAAGATGGATATATCTTCTTATCCAGAGATATGCAAGTGTTGTGGAACTTCGAAAACGACAGCTGGACATTCTGCAAGCAGAAAAATCAACACTTAGCATTTTGACAAATTTTAACAAACACAAACATCAAGTTCGGGCGAACTTGATATGATTACACAATTTTTCAGTTTATAAGTAACGTCACTCGAACTTGGCAACTTAACATATTTTGTAACATTCAGATAACTTCGGGCGAACTTGACCCCAAAACAATATTTGAATCAAGTTACAACAACTTTGCTTGAAGTTGTCAAAACAAATTTGTTCAACATTTTTTAACAACTTCACTCGAAGTTGTTATTTCTGTTTAAATGAACCTTCTATTACAACTTCGCTCGAAGTTGTTATAAAACAACTTCAACAAGTTCGGGCGAACTTGTCATCTGTTCCAACAAAAAAATACCTGCAACACACACATGTCCAACGGCCAAAATTTTTATTTGTTTAGATAATATGTACACCGATTAACATTTTTGACCATTCCATTTTATTCAAATCATTCTAAAACTATGTGTATTAACAATTTTAAAGTCCGATATGTTCAAACTCATCAAATTCATGGTTGTTTTAGGTGATTTATACCTCGGCCATATCCTAAGTGTGCCAATCACTTAGTTCAAGACTCAAATTGGGCAGAATAACGACACTTCAAATGCAATTTAGCAACTTCGCTCAAATGCTCAAGTTCGCTCCCAGTAAACACACACAGTTGAAATAAGTTCATCCGAAGTTGTTGTTCTTTATATAGCCTGAACAACTTCGGGCGAACTTGGCTTATTCAAACAAAAAACTTCAATCATGTAACTTCGCCCGAAGTTGACAAAGCACTACAAACAAAACTGACTTACAACTTTGGCCGAACTTGAACAAGACCAAATTACAACTTCAATTGATAACTTCGCCCGAAGTTGACACATTTTACAAACAAAACTAACTTACAACTTCGGTCGAACTTGATCAAGGCCAATTCAAACTTTTTCAAATTTTACACTTTAAACCCTGATCTTTCACATGTTTACTAGTTATGAAAATCCACTCGGTTGACCAAGTCCAAGTTAATGACATTGGTTAACCGATTTGTCTACCGAGTCCAAGTTAATGACCTCGGTTCGACCCGTTATGAACAAACTTATGTTTTCTTCAAATTAAAGTTTCAAATTAATGAACTTTTCATCGTTTTTCGTTGTTTTTGATTTTACAGATTAGCTCCCAACCCGTTATCATCAAGATTTCCAACAACTTGCACCAGTCCGAACTTTGAAGATCCGCTATCCATCATTGGTTGTTGAAAACAATGTAGAAACAATTTTTTTTTTATTTTTCGAAAGTTTATGCTAAAACACACTGAAAATCTTTTTGGGTTTAAATCTGAAATCAAATAAACTATGTACAAACATATTTACATACATATTTTTGTGAATTCGTGTCTAAGGATCATATCAGTTGATTGAGACATATCACCAGTACCGTTGACCTTTTGATGACTTTAAGTTCTAAACTTGTTTACTAGATTTCGATATGTTTATCCATTTAAACTTCAACACATTTCTCAATTTTTCCAAGATATCTTAGTTAGACTTATGAAACTTGACTCAACTATGGTTCCCATCTCAGAATATACTCCCGTATCAAGATTCCTAGATTTCATCTTGCAGGTGAGTATAGCATAATTGATATCTGTATTGGGTTATGCGAAGCCTTGAGAGCTCAGGTTAATACCACCGTATCGACAAAGAGATGAAGGCTCGATTTTAAGGTGTTGTTCCAATTATAGAATCTTTTGTCTGCAATTGATTAGAACTTTCAATCCTTTCAATTTTGCTGCAGTTTAGGGGATTTTAGCAAAAGCATTATAGAAGTTCTAGGCCATTGCTTACGCAAAATCAAAAGAACTTGTATAATACCCCAGATATCAATCATCTATAAAGACCTCGTATCTCAGAATCAGGCAATCTCTCAAACGAAATTCCTAGTACTAATCCATATATCCGAGAGACGTTAATCCACAAGTTAAGCAGCTTTTAAAATTTAGTTTATATCCCGGAAAACAATCTACTGAACGTGTAAAGCCTATCGACATATCCACAGTAAGACTTGTTTAAAACTTTTTAAACTTTACAAATCCTTAGCATACTATGATAGCCCACTAATGTACTATCATTTCCTTTTTGACACAAAATTTTTTTTCCTTTTACATGTTTTGTATTTTCTCTTTCATTTATCCCCCTAAAATAAAAAACATATTTTTGTATTTTAGTTTTTAAGAAATTTTAATCCTAAAAGATAAAACCAATGAGGATCAGAGAACTCGTCGTCCGATCCATATTCAACCTCTGCCTCCGCACCTGTCAAAAGATTTTTCATACCGTTAAGCCTCATTAAGTATTTAAAGTGTGTAAACTAAAAGGTTTGGTATAAAAATCAGCTTTTGTTCATCGGTGTGGATTTTCTCAATTCGTACCAATCTTTTTTCGTAGCAATCACGAATAAAGTGGTAACGAATCTCGATATGTTTTGTTCGAGAGTGATGAACTGGATTTTTGGTTATGTCGATTGCTGCCTTATTGTCTACATATAATGGAGTGTCAAGAAATTTCAATCCAAAGTCTCTCATCTGCTGTTGAATCCACAAAAGTTGTGAACAACAACTGGAAGCCGAGATGTACTCAGCCTCACAATAGAGAGAGCGACCGTGGTTTGTTTTTGCACTGCCAAGTTACTAATCGTGTTCCGAAGAACTGGCAACTGGTTGTCGTAGACTTTGCGTTCAATCTGTCAACACCAAAATCAGAGTCAGCGTATCCTGTTTGATCGAAGTTGTCATTCTTTGGATACCACAAGCCGGTGCTTGGACACCCTTCAAGTATCGAAAAATCTGCTTCATGATCTGAATGTGAGATATTCTAGGACTGGGACTAATAACGTGCACAGAGGCAGGTAGGATACATGATATACGGACGAGATATCGTCAAATACATTAATGATCCTATCATCGACCGATAAAGAGTCTCATCAATTTTGGTTTCAAGCTCATCGACGCAGATTCCATGGTTGAGTGCCAGAGGTGTTGATAACGGCTTCGTGCTATCCATTTCAAACTTTTTCAGAATGTCATGAACATACTTGGTTTGATGAATAAAGATACCATCCGGCAACTGATCGACCTGCAATCCCAGAAAGAATTTCATTTCGCCCATTGAGCTCATTTCGAACTTTTTCTTCATGATAGATTCAAATTCTTTGCATAGATCGTGTCCGTTAAACCAAATATGATGTCATCCACATAGATTTGTATGATCAGCAGATGATTTCCAACTTCTCTCGTAAACAAGGTACTATCCACTGTGCCTCTGGTAAAACCTTGCCGACAAGGTGCTGAGATAACGTCTCGTACCAGTCTCTTCGGGGCCTGATGCAACCCGTACAACGCTTTATCCAGGAGAAATGCTTTCTTCTTGTTCAGTGGATCGACAAAACCCTGGTGGTTGGCCGACATACACTTGTTCTTTCAATTTGCCGTTGAGAAAAGTTGATTTAACATCAAGCTGGTACACCTTAAAACCTTTCCAAGACGCGAACGCCAAGAAAATGCGATAGACTCTAATCTTGCAATTGTGCATACACTTCCGTGTAATCAATACCTTCTTGTTCGTGAAATCCTTTGACAACAAGTCGAGCTTTGTTTCGCACAATTACTCCCCAATCATCACGCTTACATTTGAATACCCATTTAGTATCAATCTCCTTTTGATTTGTCGGGAGATCAACAAGCTTCCATACACCCAATTCTCAATTGTAGTAACTCTCTTTCATTGCAAGAACCAGTTTTCATCTCCAGTGCCTCAGTGACTGACTTTGGCTCTATTTGAGATATAAAACACCGATAAGAGCAGAATTCTTGAATTGGAGCCACCTTGGTGTAGATACAACTAAACGCTTTATTGATCTGGCTTCTTGTTCTAACTCCAGCTTGTAATTCACCAATAATAGTATCAGATGGATGGTAAGAATAAGATCTCGGCATCACTTCATTAGAGACATCAACTGTACTCTCCAGATTGTTAACATTCAGATCAACCACTGATTCAACATGAGGATTACTTGACGTTGCTTCATTTCTAGACTCGGGCTAGCAGATTGATTTAACAAACTAGTGATCTGTTAGGGTTCCTCATCAGAACTGGATTCACCATCTTGATCGTAAGTCAGAGCCTCATCAGAATCAGAATCATGCGCTTGAGAAAGATTGGGTTCTGAAGTAGTATTCACTGGTTCTGCAACAGGTGTAACTGGCTCAGCTTGAACATTACTTTGATCTTCACCAGAAGAAGAAGATGTACCAACAGATGGTGATTACCCACTATTGGCCTTGAAATTTGCTCTTGATTAGCAGACTAATGTAAACTAATACAAAGTAGCTATTTCTTCATCAGTCGGCTCTTCTGGAAGATCAAACGATTTCCACAAACTGTCATAGTGGAACATCCAAGCATCACCTACCTTTTTGTTGGCATTGTATACCTTCAGCAGTCGACATGTTGAACAAGAACCACTTGCTTCATACTTGGAAGATAGACTCGTCTGAGTGGACTTGCGTATCTGACAAAGAAACCCTCTAAAGACTTTGCACCGAATTTACTATCTGGATCAATGACAGTGCAGGGAGATCCAAACGGTTCCAGATACTCTAGATTAGGCTTTCTTTGGTTAAGAAGTTCAAAACACGTCTTCTTGGAAGGTTTGATGGTTAACACCTTGTTCAACGTATAACATGCTGAAGCCACTGCTTCACTCCAGAAACTCACGGGTAGTTTTGAATCTGCAAGCATTGTTTGTGCTGTCTCTATCAGTGTTCGATTCTTTCGTTCAGCAACCTCGTTCTGCTGTGGAGTATACGGAGCACTAAATTCATGAAGAACCCCTTTATCATTACAGAACTCTTGCATACGTTTGTTCTTGAATTCTGTACCATTCTTGCTTCGAATTCGTCTAATAGGAAGATGGTATAAATTTTCAAGCTTCCTAAAGAGTATCATTAGCTTATCAAACGTCTCATCTTTGCTCTCTTGGAAGAACACCCATGAAAATCTCGAGTAATCATCAGTTACTACCAGGCAATACAGATCTCCCGATATACTTTGTACATTCACTGGACCGAAGAGATTCATATGCAATCTTTCGAGCGGCAGCTTGATGGAGTTAAGAATCTCTCTTGGATGAGACTTTTTAATCTGTTTTCCTTTCTTGCAACTTACACAACTGTCATTCATGTGAAAGCTTTTAAGATTCACTCCTTCCACGAGATTGTTATGAACCAGATGGTTCATTTTTCTCAAGTGAATATGACCCATCTTTCTATGCCAAAGTATCGATTCCTTTTTTGTGGCCTTCGTGACGAAACATTGTGCCGACTTCGATGTAGTTGTAGCAATACTCATATCAAGCACATAAAGATCATTCTCTCGAGGAGCACGCATGAGAATCCTTTCCTCTAGAATCTTAAAGCCCGGTTTAATGATCATGCACTCCTTGTCATTGAAATGGGTGGTAAACTGCTTATCACAGATCTGAGAAATACTAAGAAGATTATTCTCCAGCTCAGCGATATAGTTGACCTTATTAAACGACACCACACCATTAGATAGCTTTCCTTCTGCAATGATTCGACCTCCTTGATTACCCGCAAATCCCACGTACCCTCCATTGATTGCTTTAATATCGAAGAGTAAGGCACGCATCCCAGTCATGTGACGTGAAGCTCCGCTATCCATAATCCAATTTGACAAGATGGATCTAGGGAGCCCCTGCACATGCAAAAGAAACTATTTAAAGAGGGAAACCCAAGCCTTTCCGGTCTTGGGTGGATTCGAGATATCATAAGTAGGAACTTTCAAATCAACAAACGGAAATTTCTGATCAGTCTTAGTTTCATTAACATTTTCAATTTTGACTGATGCAGACTTTGCACTTTCAGATGATGATGAGGTTTTCTTTGCAACCCAAGCTTGAGATTTCATTCGTGCCTTTTTGATATAAAATTTTGAATCTTTGTTTTCATTTGATTTCGAAGTTTCCCCCTTTTCAAAAGTAGATTTCTCAATTTTAGATTCAATTTTAGATGTTACTTCAATGTTAGATTCATTATTTCATTTTAAGATCTTTATTGGCACAATCTCTGGGTGCTTAAGTTTTTCACCATCTGAAGGTTTCTTTCTTCGTTGATAGATATGGTTTGACTTCGGACATTTTCATGCAATGTGTCCAACCTAATTGCATTTAAAGCAAGTCCAAGTATCAACAGTTTGTCCACTAGTGGTCTTAACTCCACTTGTGAATTTAGCCTTATCACGAAGCTCTTTTTCTTTCTTAAATTCATTGTTCGATTGCTTTCCAATCGAATCCTTCTCCTGAACCGTGTTAGTTCCAAACACGAATTTCATGTTTTTCGTTTTATACTCGTGAAATGATGATTGTTTCTTTTTCGGTTCATCTTCTACATCTAAACCCAAACCCGCTCTTCTATTCTCAGGAAAATCACCACCAATTATTCGGTAGTTGTTGTAAACTTTCTTGGATTTTGGGTAAAATTTCTTTTCATTCTTCTCTAGATCATCTTACGACACTTCAACAAGTTTGAATAGTTTGTCAATTTGACCTTCTTTCACATTCCGAATCGGAAAATATCGTCAAAATGTAGTCTATCATAGTCCTTAACATTGTACATTACAACGTTAGGATCATCACTTAGGCTATTTTCCGATGAAGTATCTTCATTTTTAGATTGTGATTCAGAACTATCTAAACTTGAGTTGGTGCTTTCAAAGCAGCCATCATCAGAATCAATTCCCAAAACATTTTCAACCACATTTTTCACTACTGCTTCACTGTCATCATTAGATGTCGTGTAGATTATATCAATGTTCTCAGGCAACTTAAAATTTGTTTCTGATAAAAGTGTTACATTAAGTGCCTTTTCTATCCCTTCCACTTTCTTGCGGCAGTAACTTGCGCACAATGGAGGTGGAACATTGCTATAATCTCCATACTTCTTACCTTTTGGCTTCACATCATTTTCCTCTGACGAAATCGTTGGAAGAATGTGATCGATGACATAAGCATTAGTCGTATAACTGAGCAACAACTGTCTTACCCGTTCGGTTTCAATTTTAGTTTCTTGATGTTCATGTTTTAGCTCAGCAATGTTGTTAATATACATGTTAATGGCTTCTTGTTTTTCAATTACTGTTGCCTTTAACATTCTAATTGTACCACCTTGTTCAAGATTAGCTTGTTCAACAATGCTGTAAGTGCCTTTCATCTTATCATAAGCTTCTTTCATTGTGTGATAGTCAAATTTAAAATTTTCATTATGCATTTTTAAATCGCTTATGATAGATGATTTTCAGCACACTCCTCACAAGCTTTGGTACACTTTGTGCAAGGTTTTTCAACCTCCACAATTTGCACTTTCACAACTTCTTTCTCAATCACCTTTACCTCTTGTCTTACCTCTTTCAGATTGGCCATCATTGCTTTGTCAGCAATCTTTGTGAGGTTTTCTTCATTCATCTCCTTTGTCACATCGATGATCTCCTCAACATCTGATTTCTTTTCTTCAACCACATGCTCCTGATTTGCAGCATCAAACCAACCTGCAAAACTATATTGAAGATTAGGAGGAATAATGTTCTTCATTTTTGTCTCATGATAGATCATCTCCTCTTCCTCTGATCTTTGCAAATATTCTTCTAAGATCGCATTTTCAAGAGCTGCATCATCAACCATTGACTCAGGCTCTTCCACAATCTCGGACAGCAACGCGACACCAGTTTTCTTGGAAATATATTTATTCCAATCAAACCCTTCATCCTCATGTGCAACAACTAGAGCCTTTTTATTTGTCTTTGATGAATCGTCTTGTACTTCAACTTGAACTTTTCTTGGAAACGGCTTTTATTGCAAAGATTTCTTGTAATAGTCTGTTGTTTCCAAAAGGACTTTGATTGCCACTTGCTTCTTGATTTGTGCACTCACGTTTGAAATGCCCCTTTTGTCTGCATTTGAAGCATGTCACCTTATTTTGTCAAATCCAAGCTTATTGCTCGAATTTCCAATATCTCTTCCTGTGAGCGCGAAAAACTTTGTGACTCTTCTGATAATCGATGCTAAGCTCCAATTTGATATCCATCAATTCCAATTCCTCTTCATCAACCTGGTCTAATCTTCAACCGTCATCTCTGGATTCCCATTCTTCCCGCAACTAAGCTTTCATATGATTCAAGCACGGTTGCAAGAAGCGCCATATGCTGTTTGGTTGTTTGTTCAGAGAAAACGTTCTTCAGATTAACCACAATGTTGCATGAAATACATTCGAATCCGGACTGGAATGATTTGTCTGATTAGTTTGGTTCTGGCATGGAGAATTTGAGCTAGTACTTGAGTATGCTGTATTTGGAGAACTCTGATTATAACTCGATTGAGTGTTGGATTGGTTTTGGAATGATTGATTCGAAGAATTTACATTTGCACTGACGCCCTTTGAATCTTCGGACTTGAAATATCCTGAACACCACCTTTGTAGTACAATCCTACGTCTTGCACAACATTTGCATTCTTTGATTTAGCGATCTTTAGTAATTCCATTCATGACCTTCTAGCTTATCAATGAAATCTGCTATCTTGTAATGAGGCCAATCAGGACCATTCTCCTTAAATCTCCTTCAGGAAGCGCATCCGCTAACTTGTCAATCATCTCTTCGTTTGTTCTTTTCAAATCGTGTCTTCTCATTTGAACCATCAAATGACAGTAGCGATCGATCATTGCTTCATGGTTTCACCTTTTAGCATCGTGAAAATATCAAATTCCTTCTTCATTAAAGCCTTCTTGCTTTTAATCATCTCAGCACTACCCTGATATTTAGCATGCAAAGCATTCCACAACTTCTGTGATGTATCACATTTAGGTAGCAGAATCATAATATCTTCCTTGACTGACTCTGTAATAAGCTTATCATCTTCTTCTCATGAACATACACATCTTTGAGTTCAGGTGTAAACTTTGATAATGCAATATCCATATTACGTTCATCAACTGGCCACTTGTATCCGGTCTGAATAGCAACCCAGTTATAGAAGAAATTCGCTTGTACCCAGTTCTCGAACTTTTCACGCCAACCTTCATATTCATCCATGCTCATCAACTTGGGCGGCTTCACTTCATTTGGTTTATCATTGTATGCATTTGCATTTGACGTCGAGGTCTGAGCCACTGCCATAGCAAAGGCATTGTGAAAATCTTGATCCATTTCGCCAGACAAAGATTTTAACTGAAACACGTTCAAAAACACTTGAAAGTTTATTAGCAAACAGACAAGTTCGGTCGAACTTGTGCAGAAAACAATGTTCAGATTTACTTTCAACAAGTTCGGAGCGAACTTGTATCAAGTTTTCGGAAAAATTCAATTTGTAGCAAGTTCGGGCGAACTTGTGACAATGTTTCAACAAAATTTTGACAAGTTCGGGCTAACTTATTCAAAATTCCTTGAAGAACTTGACAACTTCGTGCGAAGTTGTTAAAAATAACAAAATGTGTGATTTTATGCCAACTTCGGGCGAACTTGTAGTATAATTCGGACAAAATGAGTTTATGAAACATAGTTTTTTGTGATTTTTGACATGAAATCGATTGAATTTGGTTCTGAAAGTTTCAAGGGTTTGTTATTAGGTAATTATGTATGACATATTCAAATTTTAACCATTTTTAGCCTAAGTTTCATCATTTTTGTGAAAAAATGTAGAAAAATGAAAGAAATTGGTAGAAATAGAGAGTGTCTTGTGTAGATCTCAGCAAACTAGGTATTCATGGCTCTGATACCACTTGTTAGGATCGCCCTCCACTGCTTAGGAACATAATTTGTTATCTAAAGTCACGTAACTGAAATTACGTGATTGTTAATCAAATACACAAGATTTACTGATTAATGTCTGTTTATTAGTCCAAAATCATATTACATCTGCCCTGACCAACTTCGGGCGAACTTGATGTCTTTGCATCATAAATACAACAAAAACTGACATATTCAAACCCTGTCTATACAGACTCAATCCAAGACCTAGACAATAGACATTGTGTAACAACAATGGGTTTATGGATGATGATGTCACGATGCTTGATATTTTGATGCATCTTATGGATATTGGAGGGTTCGATTTAATTAATGGATTTATGCATTGAGTTGAATTTATCTTTTTTTTATATTAACTTGCAGCAATATAATTTCCTAATCGCTTTAGCCTTTTAACAGAAGATGAAAATGCATCTCCCTCTAACAGTGGTATGTATATTAACATATTATATTTGGTTAATGAAACTCTTGTGTTTTTTGAGCAATTCATTATGAAATATTATAGTATTGTTTTGGAAGATCAACAAGCAGTGAAATTGGCGAAATATATATCATTAAAATGCATTAGAAAAACGAGAAAATATTTTAATATTCATTTAATTATTTTATTAAGGATAAAATAGTAATTAAATAAAATTAATTCTAATGAAAAGATAAATATGTAATATATGTGGTTTAGAAAGGAGAAATATGTAATAAGGGATTTTATTTATGGGTTGAGTAAATATGTAATAACGGATCTTAGCAGGGGGATATGTAAAAAACCCTTAATTAAATAATAAGGTAAAGGATCATGAGAGGGGTTATTGTAAAAGAGGAAAGAATTGTACGAAGTGTAGGAGACAAGTTTGGCCCTTGATTTGCAAGAATAATGGTTGAGATTAAGTGGTCCTCAAATATAGAATTCACATAACTAAAAACAAGGGAAACAAGTGGGGAAAGGGTAAAATAGGAAAATCCAATATTGTTGACTCATAAACTCACTTCCCCTTTATTTTCAAACGGCTATAACTTTTTCATACGTTAATATTTTTTTATAAAAATTACACTGTATTAACGAGCATTTCATTCTCTTTAATTCAGCTGCATAGTGCTATATTTTCTTTAAAAAATTACAGGATTTTGAATAGTCATTAGTGATTTTGAATACCCAGTAAGTGATTACGTAATTACGTAACAGTAGTTAACTATGTATCATTACATGGCTACATGATTTTAAATACTTATTTCGTACGCGATTTCATTATAGTATTTATATAAAACCCTACTGAGTGATTACGTAATTACAATACATAATATTTCCTATGAAATACCAAATATTTCAGGTCCAATCACGTACTAAGGATAAATTATATACAAAAAATAGCCAAATCAACCTATATAACCACATAATGTCGTATATTAGAATTTAATCACGTAATAAAAGCATAAACAATCAAGTGCGTATTATTGAATGTGTAATTACGTAATAAGCATAATTGTAATAAAATCAGTTATAATAAATCATATTGAATGTGTAATCACGTAATGGATTTATACTGAATGTGTAATCACGTAGTAGGTATTCAAAATCACCTATTGTATTCAAAATCATGTAATTTTTTTAAGAAAACTATAGCAATGGGGTGCTTGGAATTAAAGAGAATGAAATGATCGTTAATACATTAATACGATGTAATTTTTTTTTTAAAAATATTAATGTATGAAAGAGTTATAGCCTTTTGAAAATCAATGGGGAAAGTTGTATAAGTGAGAAATGACAAAATTGCCTTTCAAGACAAGGACACTTGTCCTCCTCCCTTGGTCAATTTGTCTTGTATATGATCCTTTGGTAAAGGATCATATAAAGACAAATGATTTGCACGAAGTGTACATGACCAAGGGAGGGGGACAAATGTCCTTGCCTTGAATGGCAATTTTATCATTTCTCACTTATACAACTTTCCCCGTTGATTTTCAAACGGCTGTAACTCTTTCATACGTTAATATTTCTTTTTTTTAAATTACACCGTATTAACGAGCATTTCGTTCTCTTTAATTCGAGCACCCCATTGCTATAGTTTTCTTAAAAAAAATTACAGGATTTTGAATACCCGTTAGATCATTACGTGATTATGTGATTTTGAATACCAATACGTGATTTTGAATATCTATTACGTGATTACACATTCAGTACAAATCAATTACGTGATTACACATTCAATATGATTTGTTATAACTGATGTTATTACAATTATGCTTATTACGTAATTACACATTCAATAATACGCATTTGATTGTTTATGTTTTATTACGTGATTAAATCTCTAATATACGACAATATGTGATTATTATAGGTTATTTGGCTATTTTTTGTATATAATTTATCCTTAGTACGTGATTGAACCTGAAATATTTGGTATTTCATATGAAATATTATGTATTGTAATTACGTAATCACTCAGTAGGGTTTCAATAAATACATAATCAAATCGCGTACGAAATAAGTATTTAAAATCATGTAGTCACGTAATAATACATAGTTAACTACTGTTACGTAATTACTTAATCACTTATTGGGTATTCAAAATCACGTAATCACGTAATGGCTATTCAAAATCCTGTAATTTTTTAAGGAAAATATAGCACTATGTTGCTCGAATTAAAGAGAATGAAATGCTCGTTAATACAGTATAATTTTTAAAAAAAATATTAACGTATGAAAAAGCTATAGTCGTTTGAAAATAAAGGGGAAGTGGGTTTATGAGTCAACAATATCCTATTTTACCCTTCCCCACTTGTTTCCCTTGATCATAGTTATGTAAATTCTATATTTGAGGACCACTTAATCTCAACCATTAATCTGCAAATCAAGGGGAAACCTTGTCTCCTACACTTCGTACAATTCTTTCCTCTTGTACAATAATCCCTCTCTCATGCAACTTTTCTAACAAAGGTTGCAAACATTAATAAAAGAGTTAAATGCCATTTTAGTCCCTGTGGTTTGGGCCATTTTGTCAGTTTACTCCAAAGTTTTTTTTTTTGTCCGTGTGTCCAAAAAGGTTTCACCATTGCCATTTTAGTCCACTGGGTTAACTTAATCAATTATTTTTATTAATGAGAAGGGCAATTCGGTCATTTTATGTCACACCCCAACCGATGGCGGAAACATCAGGGCGCGGCACTAGGCAAACCAGATTGCTCAAGAGACATCATAACAACTATTCAGCAATATTATCTAAACGTTTAACAATCCAATTCGATCTCCCGTAGATTTATTACATGATTTTTCTAAGCGAAAAATCTAAACCAAAAGCAGCAATAGCAAATATCCTCAACCTGTCACATATGTTAAAATAAAACGTCAATACAATTAAGTAAAGGTGAGCTACAGGTTTTGCGTACATAATAGATATAAAAGCGTTTAGCATACACACATGACATACGTAAGAGTTGTGAACTATGTATCTACTAGATTCAAGTAAACCAACAAACCGCGAGTGAGAGGCACGCGAACAAGTGTCCACGTCCTAAAGAGAAAATAAATGAGAAATAAAATGGAGCCTTAATAATCCGGGCCTCCGGGTGGTGGGTCGACCTCTAGCAAGCTATCATGTTAAGGTGGCGTACAAGCAATCAAGTAACACATATAATTCAGCAGATTTCACGTATAGTCATGTATAGCGGATTGCGAATAAGCGTTTGAGAGTTGTGTGATGTAATTTGATATACGAAATATGTGACACCCAAAGTGCGTTTAAGCGTAAAAAGGGTTCAAGTATACTCACCTTGGTGCGTTTTAGGAGAGGTACGGGATCTGAGGTGAGTTGAGGAGAGCGCCGGATCAGCCTGTAAGCGAACAGAAGTGCATCAGTCTTCCGAAATGCTGAAACGGTTAACGGGTGAAGGAGCAGTAGAAAGTTCGGGCGAACTTGTACCTTGGGGTACAAGTTCGGGCAACTTGTGCTAACATTCCTTGGAGAGTGCAAGTCCGGGCGAACTTGTCCTGATTCCTTGGAATCAGTACAAGTTCGGGCGAACTTGTGTAGATTATGATGAATTTTTATCAAGTTCAGTCGAACTTGGTCACCAATCTGGTGATAAGTTTCGAGCGAACTTGATGTCTTACGAGCGAACTTGACTGTTTTGGCATCCAAATCGTGCGTTTTCGCGTTGTTTGCTGAGGAAATCGAGTGTCCAATCCCTCCAACCTTAAGCCACTTAGTAAAACTTAGGCTGGAGAGGTCTTTTGAAGCGAGTTTAGCCATTTTACAGAAACTTGGACTAATCCGGACGAACTTATAGTTTGTTCGAGTTAGTCCAGTTTGTGTAAGACGACAATACCGTACCTTGTGCTTCTGGATCTGAGATCTTGGTTGACAAACACCTGTTCCACTTCATAGTGAACGAAACATACTCGTTTAGTCCGAAATTTGTGTAAAAATCGATGTTTAAAAGGTTTTACTTAGATCTAAGCATATATCTAAGTGAAAAACAGAAGTTTTGTATAAAAAGATGAAGATTTTCGTAAACAGAAGGGATTTGATGAAAACAAAGGCAAAGCCTTTTGCAAAATCATTGTAAAACGTTGTTGTAGCTTGAAAACAAAGTTGAATCTTACTTAGAAACAAAGGGTTTCGGTTTTAGGGAGCTCCGGGCGAACTTGCAGCAAGTGCAAATGAAAAGAGAAGCTGAGTATTTATAGGTGAGGGTGAGTGAGTGAAATGATCATGGACCGAACTTAGCATGAGTTCGGGCGAACTTGGCACAAGTTCGGGCAAACTTGGCCAGTTGGCCTGAACTCATGCAAGTTCGAGCGAACTTGCTGAGTCTGGGGGAGAACTGATAGCCTAGTCAAGTTTGGGCGAACTGTGATGCACAAGTTCGGCCGAACTTGGCCTATTGGCGAAGTTTCATTCGTTTATTTCGTGTTAGGTATTCGTTTGGCGATTCGGTTCGTATTAGATAGTTATATTGAGCGTTATGATTGATAGAATAATGCGATCTAACAATTGTGCGAGTGAGAGCGTTGCGATAGCGAGTATAACCATAATCCAATAAACACACATAACAATAAATAACATAATGTAACATAAATAACTGCGTTTTGCGATTTGATGAGATAAGCGCTGCGATGGCACAAGTGGCTATTATACAACAACACCTCGGCTATTAAAGTAACACTGTTACTTGTGATTGCGTTTTGAATTAGCGTTGAGTTTAATAAGAGATTAGATGTGATATAGATGTAATAAAATATAATTAGCAAACACAAACCATTCTATTAATCAAATCTCGAATTTACAATGAAGGGTACAAACGGAGCAAACGAAAAAAGATAACAGCGAATTTACGAGTTGTTACAGTCTCCCCTACTTTAGGAAATTTCTTCCGAAATTTAAGTAGTGGCCGTAACAAAGAGATGCGGATATTTAGCTTTCATATCACTTTCCATTCCTAAGTGAACTCGGTACCGCGTTTGCCTTCCCATCGGACTTTCACAATAGAAATGCGAGAGCGTCAACGTTTCTTGGTCTCTCGGTCCATGATTTCTAGTGGCTTTTCCACAAAGTGAAGGGTCTCGTTTATTTGCAGATCCTCGAGGGGAACATGGAGATTCTCTTCAGCTAGGCATTTCTTGAGGTTCGACACGGGAAAGTCGGATGTACGTTGTTGAGTTCCTTCGGTAGTTCGAGTCGATAGGCCACTTTGCCAATTCTTTCCAGAATCTTAAAGGGACCAACGTATCGTGGTGCTAGCTTTCCTTTCTTTCCGAAGTGGATCACTCCTTTCCAAGGGGCAACCTTTAAGAGAACGCGATCTCCCACTTCGAACTGTAGGGGCTTGCGGCGTTTATCGGCATAACTCTTTTGGCGACTCCGAGCTTCAAGAGATTGTCTCTGATTTGGAGGATCTTGTCTGTCTTTTCTTGAATTAGCTCGGGACCTGTGATTTGTGCTTCTCTGATCTCGTGTCATGCAATAGGCGATTGACATTTTCTTCCATACAGTGCCTCAAAAGGAGCCATTTGAATGCTTGTATGATAACTATTATTGTACGAGAATTCAATTAAAGGTAAATGCGTATCCCAATTACCACCGAAATCTATAATGCACGCACGAAGCATGTCTTCAAGGGTGCGGATCGTGCGCTCAGTCTGACCGTCGGTTTGAGGGTGAAAAGCGGTACTGAGATTTAGCGTAGTACCGAGAAAGGACTGAAAAGTCTCCCAGAGACATGAGGTAAAGCGACCATCACGGTCAGAGATGATGTCACGAGGCGTCCCGTTTCGACAAATGACTTTGTCGGTAGAGATTCGTGCTAATCGTTCTACCTTAAAGTCTTCTCGTATGGCAATAAAGTGAGCGGACTTAGTAAGACGATCAACGATAACCCAAATGCTATCGTGACCAGAGGAGGTGCGACTTGCGAGGGAGTTTCATCACGAAGTCCATAGCTATGCTCTCCCACTTCCACATGGGGATTTCGGGTTGTTCGAGCAAACCAGAGGGCCTTTGATGTTCGGCTTTAACTTTCGAACAAGTTAAGCACTTTGAGACGTAAATGGTGATATCCTTTTTCATGCCCGACCACCAATACTTAGGACGAAGGTCCTGGTACATCTTGTCGGCTCCAGGATGAATGGAGTATCGAGATTTATGAGCTTCGGTCATTAGCAATTCTCAAAGATTATCACGGCTAGGAATTCAAATACGATCGAGATAGTAATAAATACCATTGGGTTTAACTACGAGCTGAGTTCCGGCACCACATTTCATTTCCTCTTGCAAGGTATTCTGTTAAAACAAGCGAATTGTAATTTCGAGATTATTTAAAGCTTGAGAGTCACGAACACTATACACATAGTTTCGTCGACTGAGAGCATTGGCTACGATGTTTGCTTTGAGAGGATGGTAGCGTATCTCAAATCATAGTCGTTGAGAAGTTCAATCCATCTGCGTTGGCGCATATTTAGTTCATTTTGATTAAATATATGTTGTAAGCTCTTATGGTCGGTGAAGACCGTACACTTGGTACCGTAAAGGTAGAGTCACGATATCTTCAATACAAAAACAACTGCACCGAGTTCGAGATAGTGGGTTGTGTAGTTCTTCTCGTGGATCTTGATTCTCGAGATGCATACGCGATAACTTTATCTTGTTGCATGAGAACACAACCAAGACCTAAGTTAGAGGCATCGCAATAAACAACGAAGTCGTCGTTTCCGTCGGGTAGAGCGAGTACAGGAGCATTGCATAGCATACGCTTGAGGGTTTGAAAGGCTTCCTCTTGTTTGGAATCCCAAACGAAAGGCTTGTCCTTATGAGTTAAAGCAGTAAGCAGAATGATGATTTTTGAAAAGTCGGCGATGAATCGACGGTAGTAACCCGCCAATCCAAGAAAAGAACGGATTTCAGATGCATTCTTCGGCGTAATCCAACACTTTATAGCTTCGATCTTCGCAGGGTCGACGTGAATTCCTTGACTGTTAACAATATGGCCGAGAAATTGGACTTCTTCGAGCTAGAATTCACACTTAGAGAACTTGGCATATAGACGATTTCCTTGGAGGAGTTCGAGAACTAAACGAAGATGACGCGCGTGTTCGTCTCTCGACTTTGAGTAGATAAGGATGTCATCGATAAACACAATGACGAAACGATCTGGGAAAGCTTTACACACACGGTTCATCAAATCCATGAAGACCGCGGGCGCATTTGTGAGACCAAAAGACATGACCACGAATTCGAAATGGCCATAACAAGTACGAAAGGCGGTTTTCGGAATATCTTCTTCCAACACGCGTAACTGATGATAACCGGAATGTAAATCGATCTTAGAAAAATAAGTAGCACCTTGAAGCTGATCAAACAAATCATCGATACGAGGAAGAGGGTAGCGGTTCTTTATCATGAGTTTGTTAAGTTCACGATAATCGATGCACTTCGAAACGTCCCATCTTTCTTTTCACAAAAAGAACGGGTGTGCCCAATGGCGAAGTGCTCGGGCGTATAAAACCTTTGTCAAGAAGATCTTGAAGTTGCTAGATAGTTCGCGCATTTCTGATGGTGCAAGCCGATATGGAGCTTTAGCAACAGGAGTAGCACCGGGAATTAAATCGATGCGGATTCAACATCTCGAATAGGGGGTAAACCGGTAAGTCATCGGGAAAGACCTTAGGAAATTCACAAAAAACGGTACATCTTTACAGGTTTTCTTTTCTTTCTCTGGATTCACGATATGGGCTAGGAATGCAATACATTGCTTTCGCAAACACTTGCTCGCTTGGGTACATAACATAAACATCAACTTCTTTGTGGGAGTTTCACCGTAAACATGGAGTTGATCACCATTAGGAAGAGGGATATGAATCATTTTATCGAAACAAACGACTTCAGCATGATTTTCACGAAGAAAATCCATGCCTCCTATGATATCGAAGCTACCTAGTTGCATAGGTATGAGATTGATCGAAAAGATGTGGTTGTTGAGATCGAGAGAACAACCACGTAAGACGGACATAACGGTAACGGTTCTTCAGGAAGTGACTTCAACATTGAAAGTCTTTGGGAGTTTAGCGCTTTACATTTTAAAACCTTTTTGAATTCTAATGATACAAAACAATTATCGGCACCAGTATCAAATAAACAGGAAGCATAAATACCATTAACAAGGAACGTACCGTTGACAACATTGTTGTCGTTCTGAGCCTGGCGATGATGAGATTGAAGGCTCTTCCACGCGCAACCTGTGGTTGCTGCTGCTGCGGCTGTGGTGGTGGTTGTTGTTGAGGCTGTGGTTGGGGCTACTGTTCTTGCTTCACAGCTCTGTTAGGGTAGGCATTACTGAAGTGGTTTGGGTCCCCACAAGTGTAGCAAGCACGGGCCTTTGGGGCTGGCGCTTGCTGCCGAAACTGCTGCTGATTGGCCTGAGGAGTACAAGGTGGAGATGGTAGAGCTGGTGCTGCTGGAGCTTGGGGGAGCTTATTGATGAGGACCACTACGGCAGCTGACAGTAAAGTGGCCAGTAGATGTTACAAGTTGGTGCAGAAACGACAATTGCCACCAACTGGATGATGATAAGTACACTTCGAGCACAGTGGATGAGGACCAATGTACGCACGTTTTGCAGGAGGTGCGTTTGAAGGAGCAGACTGGAGTGGCTGAGGGTTCGATGGAGCAGTAAGTGCAAGTTCTTGCTCGGGTTCTCTCTTTTGCGACCTCGGCGACTGGACTTTGATTCTCGAGACTGATCGGTAGGAGCACCGGCTCAGTGATAGCTTGGTTCATGACTTTGCTGTTCTTGAAGTAACCAGCTTGAACCCTTTTGTCATTGATTTCGGCGGCTAGCTGATAGGTCTATGTATAGGGCGAGCTGCTTTGACAAAATCAGCGACGCAATCGGGTAGAGCACGGAGGTATTTCTTGATTGCTTTCTCAGTAGTGTCCACCTGACCGGGACAAATAATACTCAACTGCTTGAAACGAGCTGTTAGACCAGCGTTATCGGGAGCGTCTTGTTTGATATCCCAAAATTCATTCTCCAGCTTTTGAACTTCATGTGGAGGACAGAACTCTTTCACCATGATTTCATTGAGTTCCTCCCAAGTGAGCCCGTAAGCTTTGTCGTTCCTATGCTTGTTGCGCTCCGCTGTCCACCAATCAAGAGCCCTCGATTGGTACACACTGGTAGCGTTGAAGTGCGCAGGGCTTCGGGACATCCGCTTTGGCGGAAGGTAACCTCGATAGAATCGAACCAGTAGAACATAGCACTCGATCCTTCAGTACCGGTGAAAGTGAGAGGTCCACATGCTTTGAATTCATAAAGCTGAAAGAGGACTTTAGCGCATCATTCTTAGAGTCCACAGAGGAGTTGCTGCTGATAGCGTGGATCTCGCTAATGATCTGGGGAATGACTTTAGCCATCTGCTTGGCTACCAATGAAGCGACGCGCTTGTCACGTTGTTGCGCTGGATGTTCCTCCTTGTGTGAGATCCCATGGAAAACATCTACATGAAGGATTTTGATTGGATGAGATTCGATTATAGTGTTTATGTTCAAAAGTTTATTTTTATTATTATTCAGGTAAGGCACAAAAAATAACATAATACACGTAGGCAAGTAATCACGTGGGCACATAAGCACATACACATAAGCACGTAAGCACGTAATCACATAATTCATGTAAACATATACTTTGCATGTATTCACCTTCTTATAAGTAAAGCGTAGCGCGTTCGAGATGCGAGATATAAGCGTAATAAGCGAAATAAGCGAGGAATACCGTGGACGAGGGAATTCGCGTAGGAGAGTTGAGCGTTTTAGTTTGGTTGGTGTATTAATTAGTGTTTTTTATTACGAGGGTTGTACGAGTAGTGCATGCATTTATGGAGCGTAAAGCGATAAATCGAGAAATCAATAAAGCGAGAAATCGAATAAAGCGTAAAGTCCATAAATTTAAACACATAATTAATAAATAAACCGATGATGCATAAAATCGACGATTATAGGCTTAAATCAATTTGGAATGTCCTGGGTTTTGAGACGTCGACTACCCAAAGTGGTTCGAAGATTCCCTGAGTTCGGACACACGATTTGGCCTAATAGACAAATGCTCTCGCCGTACAATGGTTAACGGCATTCATCCTTCCAGTTGTAACACCCAACCGATGGCGGAATCATCGGGGCAGACACTAAGCGTTCAGATTGCTCATTGCTCATAATACTAACAGCGACAATAATTAATTTAAACCAAGTTTTCATTTCATAATTAATCGTCAAATACAATACATGAAATTTCAATTTACAACAATAGTAAGACAAAATTTGATACAACGATAATAAACCTAACGTCTATGTGTGTATCTAGTATCAACGCTACTTCGGTTTCATAGCATAATCTTCATCAACCTGTAACATGTTTTAAAATAGAGGTCAATGCAAAAGCAAAGGCGAGTATACAAGTTTGAGCATAAGCATACGTATAAGCATAAGTTTAAAACCAATCCACATGGTAACTAAGTTTACATACGAGCAAATACAAGGCATGCGATATTTCTAGTCAACCTTCTGTTTACGCAATATGTTTATGATAATTCAACATGACCACACGTTCACAGACGGTGCGTTACTCCTATAGCGCTATACATGTCAAATGAGGCTCAAAATAAGCTAATGACTATGGTATCACATACGTTCGGTCCTAGTATAAGCATAACATACGTATCAAAGCATTCATGTATAATGATTTTTCATGTAAGTAATAAAGCATAAGTTTTGTGTTGAGTTTTGATAATGTAGACATGTTACACCCCAAAAGTGGTAAACGTAAAAGGGGGTTCGAGTATACTCACCAAAATTGCTAAGTCTTCCGATTATCCAAGTGTTGACGAGTGTATGAGAGTAGGGGAATGGAACATCGAGGTCACCTTAACGAGCAAACGAGGAGATACGAGTATTGGAATTAAGACCGGGGATTTGAATTGAATTGAATGTACGCATGTATATAAAACATGGCTTATGTAACGATTCTAAACTTTAATTTCGTCGAAAGTGTTATGGAAGTGTTTGTCAAAAATAATAAATAAGGTAACTACCGTTATATTTGTTATTATACAAAAATCCATTGGATGTGATACGCGATCTTTGATGTTTGACTAATAAACAAAATATATATTTTGACGAAAAGATTACTAGATCTATATATATTTTGAAGGAAAGAAAAGAATAATATATATGTATATATATTTACAAAAAGAATAACAGTTAATTGTATATATCTTTGACGAAAACCCTAGTATATCTCTTTTGTCGTTAGATAATATATTTTGTCGAAAAGCGTATTAACTAAATATATCTTTGTCGGGAAGTATCATAAATATATATATATATTTTTTGTCAGAAAAAGGGCAGAGTTTCCCCTTGTTTTTGGATGATCCCGACAACACAAGTTGTCGATTATTTTTCAAAAAGCATCAATTAATCATAATATGATTATACATATATTTCAGTGGATTATATAAATAAAGCATATAACGTTCGAGGTCGCGTTAACAAAATAGAATAAATAAGTAAATAATTGAAATATAAAAAATATTAGCGTTGTTACAAGCGTCGTGTGTTACCCGAACTGACCGAGTCGACCGGGTTTGACTTGACAGTTGACCAATTTGACTGTTGACCGGTGTCGACCGACACCAAAACTGAACCGACTCTAGGCTGAACCGAGCTTTGAATCTGAGCCGTACCCGACCCGATACCCAAACCGAAAGCAATAACGAACTGAGCTAGCCCGCGTTGGACCTGAAATGAAATAATTGAAACTCGGAACTGACCAAATCAGAAACAACTTGAAACAGAATATCGAACCTGAAATGAACATGAACCGAACTGACGTCGACCGGAGTTGATTGACGTCGGCCGGAACTCAAACCTAAAATCAAACGAACAAGATCTAAGATTAAGAAGTGGAATAAGAATCGGGTTAAAGACTCGACAAACCTGAAATCGGAAGAACAATATCTGAGATTAAGAAGTGGAATAAGAACCGGGTTAAAGACTCGACAAACCTGAAATCAGAACCGAGAACAAGCAAGACCTGAACTCAGATGAACCCGAGCCTGGCTAACCACCGCTGCTGCTGCGTGCAAACTGCTGTCGCTACCTTTCTGCGGTTGCGCTGTCGTCGCTGCTGTTGCGGAGGGAGGAGAGCGGGGGTGGAGGTTGTGTGGTGTTTGCGGCCGGAGAGACAGCTTGAGCCGTTGTCGAAGGAGAACCGAGGGAGAGAGGCGAGAGGTGATGCAGGCGGTTGAGGGGTGAGTATGAGTGATGAGATATATAAGAGAGGCGGTGTTGTGGTGGTGGCTGCCGAAAACCGGGAGAAAAAGAGGAAGGTGGTTGAGCGGGTGTTTGTCTTCGGAAAAAGGGTCGCCGGAGTCTCAACTGAAAGGCGGCTCCGGTCACCGGAAATGGAAAGCAGGTGAAGAGGGATTAAGGTTTGGTTGCAAAGGTGATGAGGCTTTTATAGTGCTAGGGTTTCAAGGGTGTTGGGCCCAAAGCCCAATAGCGGCCCGATTGCGTTTCTGAAGCCCATTTCATCGCCCGAATGTTACGAAATAGCGATAATTATTATTTAAGTTTTAAACACGGGAATTAAATGTCAGTGCTCGAAAAAGGTCGCGTTCGGTTGTCGTTTCGTTAAAAACACGTAACAACGCGTAGTTTTCCGTTTTTAAACCGTTTTTCGATCCGATTGTAGTTGCGACTCAGGAAATAGAAAACGAGCACGAATTTTTATAAAAATAATAAATATTAGAAATACAAGGCGTTATAGTCTCCCCTCTTTAGGAAATTCCGTCCCAAATTATTCAAGAGGAAGACTTTAGAAAGATTTGCTAGAGAACGATCGTCTAAAATCGAGACTTGGATGTTTGGACACGTGAGGGAAAGCATGAAGTTTAGAGCAACGAAGAGTTAGGTTTGTAACAAGAAATTGTTGACTGGGATGCCTTGAGGCATCAAATGTGTAAGTAAAACGTGTATGGGTGTGCATGGACGAGTGGTTTTAAAAAAAAAGGTTCGAATAACTCAATGGATAAGTAATTTAAAATATGATATCTAAGCAGAAAAGCTTTCGTAGGAAACGGTATGTAGTTGGATGATGAGTGTGGTTGATCCGTAATCGTAGTTTCCAAGATAAGAAAGCGTTTAAGGTTCGAATGCTAAACTGATAGATTGTAAACGAGGTCGTTTTTAGACAAGGTTAGCGTGGAATACTGGAGGCATAAGAGTGAACGTTTGACTCAATAAACGAATACGAGCATAAGAATGGTAGGGGTATTGGACAAACGAAAACGTTGTGTTAGGAATGAAGACTCGTCGTGGATAATCGTGTATCGCGTGCTTAGCAATGCATTTGTGAGTTGTTAAAGTTTGCGTATTAGGTCTTACTATGGTCTGTAAACACCGAATTTCTCATGGAACGTTTTACGAAAGTTTGGCAACATGGTGAAAACACTTATATATAGGAAGTACCAGCGGCGTATCCACCATGTTTTGACCATGTGGCGACCGTTTCGTTACTAGATGCAATGTTATGTTCCATGTCTTACCATACGCGGTAGTACACCTATGGTTCCATGCGCTTATTGCTATAATCCCGTGTGCACCCGTGATTATACCGATCGTCGCATGATCCGCATAGCTTGTATTAGCGGCGTATGAATTAAGGTGTACATAAATTCCGAAAATAAGTTTGTGTGCGCGTAAGAATGTAGTGTGTAAGCATGTTTGCATGCAATTAAGCATGAGGCCCACGTAAGCGAATTCCTCGGGTTTCGCTCGCGTACAGGCACGAATGTATGAATACGAGTATAAGCATAAGTATGAGTATAAGTATAAGCATGGACATAAGGTGTGTATGCATGAATGCGAATGTAAGTATAAGTATGAATGATAGCATGTATGTTCCTGAGCATGAATATGCGTATAATAAGGAATATCAACAAGTGTAAAAGACGACGATTGTGTGCATGATATGAATTGAATACAACGAATTTACTCATATAAAATAATCGAGAAATCTGTGTATGTAAAACGAATGATATACATAAATTGTCCGTTCGAGATTTCGACTAAATCATGAACGAGAATATGCATGTATAGTTGTTTGAGCAAAACTTTGATGTTATCGATTCTGAAATAGGTTTAGATTTGACTAAAATATAGCATCTAGTCTGTGAATTTAAAAGAATATAAGGTACTTATCGATTATACGTTACGTATCTTGTAAAGGACGGGAGTGCTACCATTGTTTTGGAAGAATTCAAGTAAGTCGAAAATGGTTGGTCCTTATAAAGTTTTCTTGCCCATTTGTTTTGAAATTGAGGTGACATTTTGGGGAGGTGTATGAAAAGGGCTTTGAAAATAATGAGTTGGCGTTAATTTAAGGATCTTGCATTATAATACGGAGTTTGAAACCTTGGAATTCTTATGAAAACGTTGACCCTTGAGAAGAAATTTGGGATAATGGGTTTAATGATCGTTGAAAAGGGTTTTTTTTGCAAAATGTTTTATTAATTGCGATAAAAGTCTTAGTAAAACGATCCCATAATATCTATAAGACATTGGTTTGATTTTTTGGTTTATAAATGAAAGTCCCTAGTATCATGATGTCACGTAGCGTGTTTTAGTGATTATGTTAAACAATAAGGTTTATGGGCAAGGTATTCATTAGACCGATTAAGTTGGTAGGTAGCATTCCGTCAAGTTATGAAAATCGGGAAACGAAACTTTTCATGTGGTGACTAGGTATATGTGCAGTGGTTGGTATGAAATAGATCACAAGGTAAGAAATACGTTTGATAATATAGTAAATTTCGAAATTCACCTAAGTATGGATTTTGACAGTATCAGAAAAGGTTTTGACATGCAAATTGGACGCGTGGTTTATAAAATAAAGTTTCCAAGGAGGAGTTTGGTAACGATCACCGAGGTATGGGAATCACCCCTTAAACCCGTTGGTGAGGTCGTTTTAAGAAGGAAAGAAGCGGAGTTTAATCGTAAGGTAAGGAAGTCACTCCAATCTGACGACGGGTCTCCATTTTGGGATTTCGAGAAATAAAAGTTAGTTGGTGACGTTTTGAGATCATGCATGTAAATACGTATAGGTGTATGAAAGGTTTAGTATGACTTGTGTAAAAACCATAAAATAATTTGATATTTGAAAAGAAAAGGTAACGAGTATATAAATAAGAAAATCGCATATAAATTGAAATAGTATAAAAGAGAGGCTCATAAAACACTAGATTGTTTCGGGTTGAGAAACGTCGACTATTCTAAAGTGAATCGAAGATCCTTTCAAATTAGAGAAACGTGCTTTGGTCTATAGGTAAAATGCTCTCATCGAGAAGCAATTAACGGCATTTTACCCTTCCAGATACTACACGTCTCTAATTGATCAAAAAATCAAGACTTTGGCGAGATTCAAAATAAGGAACGGGGCTTAATCGACAAGGTGCGGGTTTCACCCCTAACTTGACGATTTCGTACCATAAGTGTGGTTAATACTCGTCGGTCAAAAATTAATTGAGGTGTCCACTAGAGTTTGAATGGGAAGTTTTCCATCAAGGTGTGGATGTCACTCCTAACTTGATGGTGTAACTTCGTGAAAAATAAAGAATAAGCGGAATGAGAGTCGTTCACCAAATTGTGGATATCACGCCTATTTTAGTGAAGTCGTCTCACTTGTGTAATATGAATGTTTTCGAGTTTAGTATATTCGGGTAAAATGCATTAGGAAAGGCGTATGATTGAAATAATGTAACGAGTATGAACACATAAAGCATTTCATGTATTTAGCACATAAGAGACGTTTCAAGAAATTAGCATGTGAATCATGTATGGTCGAATATGGTGCTAAACGATAGACTAGGTCAAAAGCATGGCAATTTTCGTAATTCCCTATAGTTATGGCTCTGATACCAATCTGTAACACCCCAACTGATGGCGGAATCATCGGGGCATGACGCTAAGCGTTCAGATTGCTCATTACTCATAATAGCGACAATAATTAATTTAAACCAAGTTTTCATTTCATAATTAAATCGTCAAATACAATACATGAAATTTCAAATTACAACAATAGTAAGACAAAATTGATACAACGATAATAAACCTAACGTCTATGTGTGTATCTAGTATCAACGCTACTTCGGTTTCATAGCATATCTTCATCAACCTGTAACAGTTTTAAAATAGAGGTCAATGCAAAAGCAAAGGCGAGTATACAAGTTTGAGCATAAGCATACGTATAAGCATAAGTTTAAAACCAATCCACATGGTAACTAAGTTTACATATGAGCAAATACAAGGCATGCGATATTTCTAGTCAACCATCTGTTTACGCAATATGTTTATGATAATTCGACATGACCACACGTTCATGGGCGGTGCGTTACTCCTATAGCGCTACACATGTCAAATGGAGGCTCAAAATAAGCTAATGACTATGGTATCACATATGTTCGGTCCTAGTATAAGCATAACATACGTATCAAAGCATTCATGTATAATGGATTGTTCGTGTAAGTAATAAAGCATAAGTTTTGTGTTGAGTTTTGATAATGTAAACATGTTACACGCCAAAAGTGGTAAACGTAAAAGGGGGTTCGAGTATACTCACCAAAATTGCTAAGTCTTCCGATTATCCAAGTGTTGACGAGTGTATGAGAGTAGGGGAATGGAACATCGAGGTCACCTTAACGACGAAACGTGGAGATATGAGTATTCGGAATTTAGGCCGAGGATTTGAATTGGAATTGAATGTACGCGTGTATATAAAACATGGCTTATGTAACGATTCTAAATTTAATTTCGGCGAAAGTGTTATGGAAGTGTTTGTCAAAAATAATAAATAAGCGTAACTACCGTTATATTTGTTATTATATAAAAAGCCATTGGATGTGATACGCGATCTTTGATGTTTGACTAATAAGCAAAATATATATTTTGACGAAAAGATTACTAGATCTACATATATTTTGAAGGAAAGAAAAGAATAATATATATGTATATATATTTACGAAAAGAAAAACAGTTAATTGTATATATCTTTGACGAAAACTGTAGTATATTCTTTTGTCGTTAGATAATATATTTTGTCGAAAAGCGTATTAACTAAATATATCTTTGTCGGGAAGTATCATAAATATATATATATATTATTTTGTGTCAGAAAAACGGTCAGAGTTTCCCCTTGTTTTTGGATGATCCCGACAACACAAGTTGTCGTTTATTTTTTAAAAAGCATCAATTAATCATAACATGATTATACATATATTTCTATGGATTATATAAATAAAGCATATAATGTTCCAGGTCGCGTTAACAAAATAGAATAAATAAGTAAATAATTAAATATAAAAAAATATTAGCGTTGTTACAAGCGTCGTGTGTTACCCGAACTGACCGAGTCGACCGGGTTTGACCCGACAGTTGACCGATTTGATTGTTGACTTGTGTCGACCGACACCAAAACTGAACCGACTCTAGGCTGAACCGAGCTATGAATCTGAGCCGTACCCGATACCCAAACCGAAAGCAATACCGAACTGAGCTAGCCCGCGTTCGACCTGAAACGAAATAATTGAAACTCAGAACGACCAAATCGGAAACAACTTGAAACAGAATATCGAACCTGAAATGAACATGAACCGAACTGACGTCGACCGGAGTTGATTGACGTCGGACGGAACTCAAACCTGAAATCAAACGAACAATATCTGAGATTAAGAAGTGGAATAAGAACCGGGTTAAAGACTCGACAAACCTTAAATTAGACGAACAAGATCTGAGATTAAGAAGTGGTATAAGAACCAGGTTAAAAACTCGACAAACCTGAAATCAGAACCGAGAACAAGCAAGACCTGAACTCAGATGAACCCGAGCCGGCTAACACCGGTGCTGCTGCACCGCAAACTACCGTCGCTGCCTTTCTGCGGTTGCGCTGTCGCCGTGTTGTTGCGGAAGGAGGAGAGCGGGGTGGAGGTTGTGTGGTGGTTTGCGGCCGGAGAGACGGCTTGAGCCGTTGTCGAAGGAGAACCGAGGGAGAGAGGCGAGAGGTGAGTGCAGGCGGTTGAGGGGCGAGTATGAGTGACGAGAGATATAAGAGAGGCGGTGTTGTGGTGGTGGCTGCCGGAAAACCGGGAGAAAGAGAGGGAGGTGGTTGAGCGGGTGTTTGTCTTCCGGAAAAAGGGTCGCCGGAGTCTTGCCGGAAAGGCGGCTCCGGTCGCCGGAAATTAGAAAGCAGGTGAAGAGGGATTAGGGTTTGGTTGCAAAGGTGATGAGGCTTTTATAGTGCTAGGGTTTCAAGGGTGTTGGGCCTAAAGCCCAATAGCGGCCCGATTGCGTTTCTGAAGCCCATTTCAGCGCCCGAATGTGACGAAATAGCGTATAATTATTATTTAAGTTTTAAACACGGGAATTAAATGTCAGTGCTCGAAAAAGGTCGCGTTCGGTTGTCGTTTTGTTAAAAACACGTAACAACACATAGTTTTCCGTTTTTAAACCGTTTTTCGATACGATTGTAGTTGCGACTCAGGAATAGAAAACGAACGCGAATTTTTATAAAATAATAAATCTTGGAAATACGAGGTATTACACCAGTTATGTCATGTTCCGAGCCATCGAAATAATCGAGACTTTGGTGAGATTGAAAATCCAGGAGTGGAATTAGTTATTAAGGTGCGGGTTGCACCCCTAACTTAACAACTTCATTGCTACCTGTGGTTATGCTCACCGATCAAATCGGGAGTTCCACTAGATACAATTGGAGATTTTCGTCGAGGTTTGGATATCACTCCTAACTCAACGAAGGTATCTCGTGCGATAGAGTATGCGTGGAGTGAATGATCTTATCGAGAGTTCTTGGTTTTCACGCCTAATCTCGACTAGAGCACTCGTTTTGTGTGATACGAGCATTCTTCGATGTATTGTGGTTGCTTTAGGAAAAGCAATGTTTAAAAGTTCAATTTCACGGGTTTTGGTCAAGTTCGGGCTTGGCATCATTTAATGTCAAGTTCGAGCGAACTAGCTCAATCCCAGATGAACTTGTTTGATGTTGCACGGGATTGACCAACTCCGGGTGAACTTGCAGCAAGTTCGAGCAAACTTGTCAAGTTCGAGCTGACTTGGCCAATTTCGAGCGGACTTGCCCAAGTTCGGGCGAACTTGGTCAGTGCGTATGAGTTTTTGGTGCGTAATCGATACGTAACGATCTGATATGGTATCCTAACCATAGACTAGGTCAAACATGGCAGTTCTACCTAATTTTCCCTATAGTTATGGCTCTGATACCAATCTGTCACACCCCAACCGATGGCGGAAACATCGGGGCGCGGCACTAGGCGAACCAGATTGCTCAAGAGACATCATAACAACTATTCAGTGATATTATCTAAACATTTAACATCCCATACTATTAAACAATAAAATTCCAAATAATCATTACAATATTAAACATCTCTTAAACATAAAATCCAATTCGATCTCCCCTAGATTTATTACATGATTTTTCTAAGCGAAAAACCTAAACCAAAAGCAGCAATAGCAAATATCCTCAACCTGCCACATATGTTAAAATAAAACGTCAATACAATTAAGTAAAGGTAAGCATACAGGTTTTGCGTACATAATAGATATAAAAACGTTTAGCATACACCGCATGACATACGTAAGAGTTGTGAACTATGTATATACTAGATTCAAGTAAACCAACAAACTGCGAGTGAGAGGCACGCGAACAAATGTCCACGTCCTAAAGAGAAAATAAATGAGAAATAAAATGCGAGCCTTAACAACCCCGGGCCTCCGGGTGGCGGGTCAACCTCTAGCAAGCTATTATGTTAAGGGTGTCGTACAAGCAATCAAGTAACACATATAATTCAGCAGATTTCACGTATAGTCATGTATAACGGATTGCGAATAAGCGGTTGAGAGTTGTGTGATGTGATTTGATATACGAACATATGTGACACCCAGAAGTGCGTTTAAGCGTAAAAAGGGTTCAAGTATACTCACCGTTGGTGCGTTTTAGGAGAGGTACGGGATCTGAGGTGAGTTGAGGAGAGCGCCGGATCAGCCTGTAAGCGAACAGAAGTGCATCAGTCTTCCGAAATGCTGAAATGGTTAACGGGTGAAGGAGCGGTCGACAAGTTCGGGCGAACTTATGCTAACATTCATTGGAGAGTGCAAGTCCGCGCGAACTTGTGTAGTTTATGATGAATTTTGATCAAGTTCGATCAAACTTGGTCACCAATCTGGTGACAAGTTCGAGCGAACTTGATGTCTTACAAGCGAACTTGACTGTTTTGGCATCCAAATCGTGCGTTTTCGCGTCGTTTGCTGAGGAAATCGAGTGCCCATCCCTCCAACCTTAAGCCACTGAGTAAAACTTAGGCTGGAGAGGTCTTTTAGAGCGAGTTTAGCCATTTTACAGAAACTTGGACTAATCCGGGCGAACTTGTAGTTTGTTCGAGTTAGTCCAGTTTGTGTAAGACGACAACACCGTCCTTGTGCTTCCGGATCTGAGATCTTGGTTGACAAACGCCTTCCACTTCATAGTGAATGAAACATACGTCGTTTAGTGCGAAATTTGTGTAAAAATCGATGTATAAAAGGTTTTACTTAGATCTAAGCCTTGATTTAAGTGAAAAACAAAAGTTTTGTATAAAAAGATGAAGATTTTCGTAAACATAAGGGATTTGATGAAAACAAAGGCAAAGCCTTGTGCAAAATCGTTGTAAAACGTTGTTGTTGTAACATTTGTATAAATCGGGTTTCGAAAGCCCGCCCCAAATTATCAATCAAAGTGCATTTATTTTTGTCATTTGGTTATTTTCATTATTGCTTAAGAATTTCTTATATAAAATAATAATGTTTTAAATAAGCTTAACAAAATAATATAATAAATAATCAATTATATAATAAATATTTAATTCTTAATAGATAACTAAAAAGTGTAATAAAAAATAGGTGAACCGGGAAACGAACCCGAGTCGCCCAGTTGCCCACACACCACCAACACCACTAGACCAGACACACACATTGTTACAAATCTCGTGCACCATTACTTATATTCACGTATATACAAGCGGGAAAACCTGCAAATCATCGCCAAATCACCACGCGCCTTTCCTTTTCTGTTTGAACCTTCCGACAACTGGCGCCGAGTTATTCTTGGCAACTTCAATCGAGTAGCTGTCATTTCCCCAAGCGATTGACAATCTTAGCACGCGGTTTCCTAAAACCGAGCCCAAGCCCCACTCTATAAATACTGAATGCAGCCCCCCATCCAAATTCGCTCAGTCTTCAATTTGTTTTTCCTCCACTCTATAACTTTCCCCTCTGTTCGCCGGAATACAGCATGAGCCAAAATCAGTCACCGCCGATTAAATCAATTCGGTAAAAGTTCTTGATAATTTGATATAATATTATCTTAATTATCTCATATAAGTCATTTAAGGGAATTTGGAGACTGGTTTTTAGGCGGGTGGATGTTCTGGGTAAAAGAGTTTGAATGAAGGAGACGAAGTGGGTTACGGGTTATATGTAATTAAAATTCAAGATTTAACCGGGTTAGACACACAGTCCAGCGGTGGACTGTGTGCAAAACACGACCTTCACGTCCCTGGTTTGAATCCGGCTCATGACCGCATAAATACACATAACCGTTTTTATTTTGGATAAATATGTCAGTGGCAGTATGTATACAAATGTAATTAAAATCGGGTTTTTAATCGGGTTAGACACACAGTCCAGCGGTGGACTGTGTGCATTACACACGAACGCTACCGAGTTCGACCCTTGTGCCTCGCCGACCCCCCCAAAATAAAATCCATTTTTTAAGACCAAATCTCATTGACGCACAGTGAGTTGTTAAGTATAATAATATTCCGATATTAAGCGGGTTAGACACCCAGCCCAACTGGTTGGGCTGGGTGCAAAATAGCACTGAGGTCGCGGGTCCGAGGCCGACCCTTCACACCGGTCCGATAATTTAAAAATGTTTTTAAATTAAATGATTTCTGAAATAACTAAACAAGATTATAAGATTAATTAAAAACCGGATTCTTTCGGGTTAGACACGTAGCTCAGTTGGAAGAGCTGCGTGCACGCAACCGAGAGGTCACGAGTTCGAGCCACATCCCGCGCAGTCAAACAGTCAACGAACCGGTCAGGCCTTGTCAGACCTGACAATTTATATTTTTTTTATTTATTTTTCATTTTTTTTAAGTATACCTTATTATTTTAAAACAAATAAAAACAACTAAAAATTTCAAACTCCTAAAGATAAGATTCTCAATAATAATACTATCTCAAATCTAATAAAGAGTATAAATCAAATATTAACTTGTTTATATTTACCGATTTATCGTGTATCATTTTAGGTTAGTACTCCTTCATCGATTAAATTCCCAACTCGTGCGCTCTCTTTTCCACTCAAGAATACGCACCCAAGGTGAGTGAATCTCTACAAATTCCCCGTTTTAATCACGTTTTGGGGTGTATCATGTGTCGCACCATTCCTTTATTTTATTTAAACACTTGTGCTTATATCATTTTGTGATCAAATGTGAATTGCTTGTTGTGTGGTTTATATGTGGATTAAATTTATCATTTCAGTGCACTCATTTCATTAGGCCCATCAGTTTCTCGTGGGATACGGGTTGAGCATCAGGTGCCTCATTAGATCGGCTCCGTTTGATTGAGCCTTGATCTCAGATACATCATCATTCATGTCATATATTTATTCAATGTGGTTTGTGATTGGTTACATATATATATTTGCTCACATGTGATTTATGCACGAATTTTTCTTTAATAAACAAAACAAGAAATTATTTAAAATGTTTTTTTGGGTTCACTCGCCAACTTTTGTTGACCCAAAATCTCCTCTGTTTTACACATGATACAGGTGATCAAGTTGAGGAAAAAAACACTTAGGATGGCCTAGAAGAATAAACAAGTTATTGCGTTGGAATAAACATTTAGATTTTTTTTTATTTGTATTTGTATGAATTTTGTTTGTTGGATATTTAAATTTGTAATTTGAATTTAATAAATATAAAACTTCTTAGAAAATATTATGAGCTTTGGTGATAACCCAATCATGCCCCGTCTTTTATTCCACTGCGGGTCGGGGTGTGACAGATTGGTATCAGAGCTTGTGACTATAGGGATATAGGATAGGTTATTAGACCCTTAGAGCCTATACTATAGTTGATTAAGTTTTAATTGTTTATGTGTTACATGCAAAATTCATGATGTTTATATGTTTCATGTTTATTTTCACACCCAATATTATGCAAGCACTCTCACAAGTACATGTTAATATGCAATGCTCATCATAGTTCATATCCTCATAACATGTCATACCTATGAAAGCACACACCTCACGATTTCCATGATTTTTGCAATGTTTTCGTATTTTTCAAATCACATCAAAGTGAGTTTTCACGACGGGCATGTAGTAACTGGAAGGGTACGAGTACCGGTAGTCGGAACGTCCTGTGTAGGCTTTGCATTCGTATAAATCCAAAATAAAGGACCAGTTTGCCTACCTGGGGACTAACGATGAGAGTACGAAGGACCTATTAGGCCAAAGCATGCTATACCAAACGTCGTGTGAGCTAAGCCCACTTTGAGTTGTCATTGTGTCTACACCTGGACACCCTCCGACCATACATCTTGCAATCATGTTTTTACGATTTTCATTCGGGTGGTGCGAGTGTTAACCCGCCGACACCAATGTGAATCCTACCAAGCCCAATAGTCATGGGGGCCCACATGACTACACAGGCAATGGTATGGGGGACATTTGGAGGCCCAACATGAGCAAACCCAAGACATCCTATGGATGTAGTTAAATTATTTTCAGTTATGTTGTTTTCATTCTTTTTTTACGACACATGACACCTAGGAAGTTCTTGAACTCACAATCATCCTACATATGTTCCTGTAGATGTCGGCTAGGCAATTACGTGGAGGTAGAAGGTCAGGAAAGTCAAACGAACGCTTGGCCACGCAAATTGCTAAACAAATGGCCGCAGTACTTCCTGACATCGTGCTACAAGTTCAACAAGCCCTCACCGCTAATCCCATCAACCCTCCCAACCAAGAAGACCAAAGCATCGCCAACCCTCCTCCCAAAACCCCCAAATGCACCTACAAACACTTCAAATCCTGCGATCCCCCAAAATATGAAGGGACTGAAGGTGTCACCGCTCTCCTTTACTGGTTTGAGGAGATGGAAAACACCTTCCTCAACTGCGACTGTCCCGAGGACCGTAAGGTACGTTACGCGACTGGAAGGTTGTTTGGGGTAGCCCTTACCTGGTGGAACACGGAAAAGGGTAAGCGAGGCGTTGAAGATGCCATGGCCTTAACATGGTAAGAGTTAAGGGAAATCATGACGAGACGCTTCTGTCCAAGAAGCGAAATCAAAAAGCTAGAAGACGAGTTTCACGCATTGAAACAAAAGGAAGAAGACCACACTTCATAAAATAAGAGATTTCTCGAGTTGAACCAGATGATCCCCAATCTGTTCACACCCCTTATACCTCTTAGTCGAACACTACATTCGAGGCCTCCCCTCGAAAATCCAAGATTCAGTTTTAAGCACTTCGCCTGCAACACTTGAGGCCGCAATGGAGTTAGCTACGGAACTCACTGAAAATTGCATTCGAAACGGCAAATTCAAAGATGAGAAGAAGAAAACACCCATTGAGCCCCCAATTCCAAACCACCCAGGTTCATCCTTGAAGTATGCTGGTAAGAGGAAGCGAAATGGCAAGAACTTTGCCGTCACCCAAACCAACCCTCCCATCACTGCTGCCCCAATCACCCAAGTTGCCCCTCCAGCCGCGCCATTCAAAAGGCCATACACTGGCCCACACCCAAAGTGTAACCGTTGTCAATACCATCACCCTCCCGAAAACCCCTGCCAACATTGCACAAGTTGTGGCCGTGCGGGTCACACCATCCAAACCTGCCGTACTCTTCAGCGAATGAACCGCAGTCAACCTCCAACCCAAACCCAAAATCAAATGGTGGGCCAAGCCCAACAACCCTCACTTCTACCACCTGCACAACTCGCAGCCCAACCTTACTACCAACCCAACTACCCCATGATGCAACCCATGCGAGCCTGTTTCAATTGTGGGGACCCAAACCACTTCAGGAACACTTGCCCACGCCTAGTGAACATCATCATGCCCAACCTCAAGCGACCCGGTAAACCAAGCTAACCAAGCTCCTCCACCTGCTAGAGGAAGAGCTTTCAATATCAATGCCAACCAAGCCAGGGCTGACAACAATGTGGTCAACGGTACGTTTTCTCATCAATGGTAGTTATGCATCCATATTATTCGATACTGGTGCGGATAAGAGCTTTGTGTCCTTAGAATTCGAATCTATCCTCGACCAACCTCGTGTTAATCTCATTGAATCTCTGACGGTGGAAGTTGCTGATGGAAAACCCACTTCATTAAATTCTATTATACGCGATTGTACTCTCACCCTAAATGATCACGATTTCCCAATTGATCTCATTCCTATGAAATTGGAAGTTTCGATGTTATCATCGGCATGGACTGGCTCAGCCAGCATCACGCTGAGGTGGTGTGCCACGAAAAATTCATTCATATTCCTCTCGCTGACGGTCAGACACTACGTATCTTTGGGGAAACCCCTTCGAAAGGACTCAAATTGATGTCCTGCCTTCAAGCCCGAAGTTATCTTCGCAAGAACTACGTCACATTTCTAGCTCACGTCGTCAAGAAGGGAGGCAAGGAGAGGAAGCTCGAAGATATTCCAATTGTGAAAGAATTCCCGCAAGTTTTTCCCGACGACGTTTCAGGACTTCCTCCTGTGAGAGAAGTCGAATTTCGAATAGATCTTGTGCCTGGCGCTACACCGGTCGCAAAATCTCCTTATAGGTTAGCCCCATCCGAGATGCAAGAGTTGGCCAGTCAACTGCAAGAGTTGACCGACAAAGGATTCATACGTCCTAGCTCATCGCCTTGGGGTGCGCCTATTCTTTTTGTGAAGAAGAAAGATGGAACGTTTCGCATGTGCATTGATTATAGAGAACTCAACAAGTTGACGGTTAAGAATCGCTATCCACTGCCTCGCATTGATGACCTTCTAGACCAACTTCAAGGCGCCACCTTTTTTTCCAAAATCGACCTTCGTTCTGGATATCATCAGCTTAGAGTGCGCGAAGAAGATATCCCAAAAACCGCCTTCCGAACTCGCTATGGTCATTACGAGTTCATGGTTATGCCCTTCGGTTTAACCAACGCCCCCGCTGTTTTCTTGGATTTAATGAATAGGGTATGCAAACCCTACCTCGACCGTTTCGTCATAGTCTTCATCGACGACATTCTTATCTACTCCAAGTCAAAATCCGATCATGAGCGACACCTTCGACTCATTCTTACACTCTTAAGGACTGAAAAGCTTTACGCTAAGTTCTCAAAATGCGAATTCTGGTTAGGAGAAGTACAATTCCTTAGTCATGTCGTCAATGACAAAGGGATTCATGTCGATCCTTCAAAAATCAAGGCAGTACAGGAATGGCAAGCGCCACGTACCCCTACCGAAGTTAGGTCATTTCTTGGTTTGGCTGGTTACTACCGACGCTTCATTGCCAATTTTTCCCGTATCGCCGTCCCGCTCACGGCCCTGACTCACAAAGGAAAACCCTTCATTTGGGAACCTAAGCAAGAGAGGCCTTCCAAACTTTAAAGCAAAGGCTTTGTGACGCACCTATCCTTACACTCCCTGAGGGTTGCGATGACTTTGTGGTTTATTGCGACGCATCAGGGCAAGGATTAGGCTGTGTGTTGATGCAAAAGGAAAAGTGATAGCCTATGCCTCTAGGCAACTCAAAGTTCATGAGAAGAATTACACCACCCACGACCTGGAACTTGGAGCCTTCGTGTTCGCTCTCAAGATATGTAGACATTACCTCTACGGTACCAAGTGTGAAATATACACTGACCACAAGAGTCTCCAACATATCTTCAACCAGAAAGAGTTGAATATGAGGCAACGGAGATGGGTCGAACTTCTTAACGATTACGACTGCGAAATTCGGTACCATCCTGGCAAGGCAAACGTGGTGGCCGATGCGCTCAGTCGAAAGGGATATGCAAACTCTATTCGTCTTCTATGTTCGCAAATCATAACCGGCATCAAAGATCGAATCCGGGCAGCTCAACGTATTTCTGTGATGGAAAATGATGTACGCGATGAGCTGTCATGTGGAGCTGAACTCAAAATTGAAACCAGATCCGACGGTATTCTATATTATTTAAACCGCATATGGATTCCTGATCGCGACAACCTTCGTGATTTCCTCATGAATGAGGCACACAAAACACGATACTCTGTACACCCAGGAGCCGATAAGATGTATCAAGACCTACGATACACCTACTGGTGGCCTGGCATGAAAAAGGATATCGTTGTTTTTGTTTCCAAGTGCCTTACATGTTCCAAAGTGAAAGCTGAACACCAAAGACCTTCGGCACTTCTAGTCCAACCCGAAATACCTGTATGGAAGTGGGAAAACATAACCATGGACTTCATTACCGGGTTACCTCGCACCTCCAGTGGGTATGACACCATATGGGTCATAATCGATCGTCTTACAAAATCATCTCATTTCATTCCGATTCACGATGACTTCAAGAACGAGAAGTTAGCTCGTATCTACATCAACGAGATCGTAAGCCATCATGGTGTACCATTAAGCATCATTTCAGATCGTGATGGTCGTTTCACTTCACGAACATGGCGAGCCGTACAAACCGCTTTGGGTACACGGTTAGACCTCAGTACCGCCTTTCACCCTCAAACTGATGGTCAATCTGAATGCACCATCCAAACCCTTGAAGACATCCTTCGAGCATGTGTCATAGACTTCAAAGGGAACTGGGACGCTCATCTACCGTTAGTCGAGTTTTCGTACAACAATAGCTATCATTCAAGTATCGGCATGGCTCCTTTCGAAGCTTTATATGGTCGTAAATGCTGATCTCCAGTATTTGGCACGAAATTTGTGAAGCGCAAATCACCGGACCTGAATTGATTCAAGAAACAACCGAAAAATCATTCAAATACGAAACAATCTTCTAGCGGCTCAAAGTCGTCAAAAGAGTTATGCTAACAAACGACGAAAGCCCTTGGAGTTTGACATTGGTGATCAAGTACTTTTAAAAGTATCACCGTGGAAGGAGTGGTTCGTTTGGCCAGAAGGGAAAGCTAGCACCACGCTACGTAGGACCTTTCAAGATACTCGAAAGAGTAGGTCCTGTAGCATACAAGCTTGACCTACCAGAAGAGCTTAACAAATTCATCCCACGTTCCACGTATCAAACTTGAAAAAGTGCCTCGCCGACGAAAACCTCCATATCCCTTTAGATGACATTCAAGTCGATGAATCAATGCACTTCGTTGAAAGACAAGTGGAAATCATGGATTTCGGTGAGAAGCGTTTAAGGCGAAGTCGTATTCCGATCGAGGGTGCGGTGGGAGTCAAAACGAGGACCCGAGTTTACTTGGGAAGTGAAGACTCAATGCGCGAAAAAGACACGCATCTTTTTCCAGTTACAACTACTACTTAAATTTCGGGACGAAATTTCTAAAAGTAGGGATACTGTAACATTTGTACAAATCGGGTTTCGAAAGCCCGCCCCAAATTATCAATCAAAGTGCATTTATTCTTGTCATTCGGTTATTTTCATTATTGCTTAAGAATTTCTTATATAAAATAATTAATGTTTTAAATAAGCTTAACAAAATAATATAATAAATAATCAATTATATAATAAATATTTAATTCTTAATAGATAATTAAAAAGTGTAATAAAAAAAATAGGTGAACCGGGAATCGAACCGGGGTCGCCCAGTTGCCCACACACCACCAACACCACTAGACCACACACACACATTGTAACAAATCTCACGCACCTTATATTCACGTATATACGAGCGGGAAAACCTGCAAATCATAGCCAAATCACCACGCGCCTTTCCTTTTCTGTTTGAACCTTCCGACAACTGGCGCCGAGTTATTCTTGGCAACTTCAATCGAGTAGCTGTCATTCCCGCAAGCGATTGACAATCTTAGCACGCGGTTTCCTAAAACCGAGCCAAGCCCCACTCTAAAATACTGAATGAGCCCCCCATCCAAATTCGCTCAGTCTTCAATTTGTTTTTCCTCCACTCTATAACTTTCCCCTCTGTTCGCCGGAAGCCCTGTTCGCCGGAATACAGCATGAGCCGAAATCAGTCACCGCCGATTAAATCAATTCGGTAAAAGTTCTTGATACTTTGATATAATATTATCTTAATTATCTCATATAAATCATTTAAGGGAATTTGGAGACTGGTTTTTAGGCGGGTGGATGTTCTGGGTAAAAGAGTTTGAATGAAGGAGACGAAGTGGGTTACGGGTTATATGTAATTAAAATTCAAGATTTAACCGGGTTAGACACACAGTCAGCGGTGGACTATGTGCAAAACACGACCTTCACGTCCCTGGTTCGAATCCGGCTCATGACCGCATAAATACACATAACCGTTTTTATTTTGGATAAAATATGTCAGTGGCAGTATGTATACAAATGTAATTAAAATCGGGTTTTAATCGGGTTAGACACACAGTCAAGCGGTGGACTGTGTGCATTACACACGAACAGTACCGAGTTCGACCTTTGTGCTCACCGACCCCCCCCCAAAATAAAATCCATTTTTTAAGACCAAATCTCATTGACGCACAGTGAGTTGTTAAGTATAATAATATTCCGATATTAAGCGGTTAGACACCCAGCCCAACTGGTTGGGCTGGGTGCAAAATAGCACTGAGGTGCGGGTTCGAGGCCGACCCTTCACACCGGTCCGATAATTTAAAAATGTTTTTACATTAAATGATTTCTGAAATAACTAAAAAGATTATAAGATTAATTAAAAACTGGATTCTTTCAGGTTAGACACGTAGCTCAGTTGGAAGAGCTGCGTGCACGCAACCGAGAGGTCACAAGTTCGAGCCACATCCCGCACAGTCAAACAGTCAACGAACCGGTCAGGCCTTGTCAGACATGACAATTTATATTTTTTTTATTTTTTTTCATTTTTTTTAAGTATACCTTATTATTTTAAAACAAATAAAAACAACTAAAAATTTCAAACTCCTAAAGATAAGATTCTCAATAATAATACTATCTCAAATCTAATAAAGAGTATAAATCAATTATTAACCTGTTTGTATTTACGATTTATCGTGTATCATTTTGGTTAGTACTCCTTCATCGATTAAATTCCCAACTCGTGCGCTCTCTTTTCCACTCAAGCATACGCACCCAAGGTGAGTGAATCTCTACAAATTCCCCGTTTTAATCACGTTTTGGGGTGTATCATGTGTCGCACCATTCCTTTATTTTATTTAACACTTGTGCTTATATCATTTTGTGATCAAATGTGAATTGCTTGTTGTGTGGTTTATATGTGGATTAAATTTATCATTTCAGTGTACTCATTTCATTAGGCCCATCAGTTCCTCGTGGGATACGGGTTGAGCATCAGGTGCCTCATTAGATCAGCTCCGTTTGATTGAGCCTTGATCTCAGATACATCATCATTCATGTCATATATTCATTCAATTGGTTTATGATTGGTTACATATATATATTTGGTCACATGTGATTTATGCACGAATTTTTCTTTAATAAACAAAACAAGTATTTTTTAAAATGTTTTTTTTAGGTTCACTCGCAACTTTTGTTGACCCAAAATCTCCTCTGTTTTACACATGATACAGGTGATTAAGTTGAGGAAAGAAACACTTAGGATGGCCTAGAAGAATAAACAAGTTATTGCGTTGGAATAAACATTTAGATTTTTTTTTATTTGTATTTGTATGAATTTTGTTTGTTGGATATTTAAATTTGTAATTTGAATTTAATAAATATGAAACTTCTTAGAAAATATCATGAGCTTTGGTGATAACCCAATCATGCCCCGTCTTTTATTCCGATGCGGGTCGGGGTGTGACAGTTGTAGCTTGAAAACGGTTGAATCTTACTTAGAAAACAAAGGGTTTCGGTTTTAGGGAGCTCCGGGCGAACTTGCAGCAAGTGAAATGAGGAGAGGAGCTGAGTATTTATAGGTGAGGGTGAGAATGAGCTGAAATAGATCAAGTTCGGCCAAACTTGGCATGAGTTCGGGCGAACTTGGCCAGTTGGCCTGGAACTCATGCAAGTTCGAGCGCACTTGCTGAGTCTGGGGGAGAACGATAGCCTAGTCAAGTTCGGCGAACTTGTGATGCACAAGTTCGGCCGAACTTGGCCTATTGCAAGTTTCGTTCGTTTATTTCGCGTTAGGTGTTCATTTGGCGATTCGGTTCGTATTAGATAGTTATATTAAGCTTTATAATTGATAGAATAATGCGATCTAGCGATTCGTGCGAGTGAGAGCGTTGCGATAGCGAGTATAACCATAATCCAATAAACACACATAACACATAAATAAGATAATGTAACATAAATAACTGCGTTTTGCGATGCGATGAGATAAGCGATGCGATGGCACAAGTGGCTATTGTACAACAACACACTCGGCTATTAAAGTAACACCGTTACTTTTGATTGCGTTTTGAATTAGCGATGAGTTTAATAAGTGATTAGATGTGATATAGATGTAATAAAATATAATTAGCAAACACAAACCATTCTATTAATCAAATTTCGGATTTACAATGAAGGGTACAAACGGAACAAACGAAAAAAGATAACAACGAATTTACGAGTTGCTACATTTTATATGGCCGAATTGTCATTCTAGTTAACAGAGTTACATATAAAATGACCATGTTTGTCCTTCTTGTTAATAGAAAAAATGGATGAAATTAACCAGTAAACTAAAATGGCAACAGCGAAACCTTTTTGACCCACAGACAAAAATTGAAACCTTTGAACTAAACTAAAAAAATGGCCCAAACCATTGGGACTAAAATGACAATTAACTCTTAATAAAATTTGCAACCTTTTAAGAAAAAATGTTGCAATTTTTAGTAAAGTTTGCAACTTTTTATGAAAAAAGTTGCATTAGATATTCTTATGCAACCTTTATGTTGAACAAAATTGCATTTTAGTCAAATGCAACTAATTTGAAAAAACTTGCTTCTAAAAAGTTACATTAGGTCCATTTTCTAGTAGCGGCGATTAAATATGTAATATAGGGCATTGTGTGTCTATCACATGTTGATTATTTAATGTTTTGTATTATATTTATACTTGTTACGTGATTATACCCCAAATATTAGGCATTTCGTGAAATATATGTATTATATGTTTTGTTTTTTACTACACTTAGAGTTAGTTCGTAATTATGTAATCACTTAGTGTGTTTTCATATAACATTATAATGAAATCACATAATCATGTAATGGAGTATTCAAAATCACATAATCACGTAATAGTACGTAGTCAACTATTGTTACTTAATTATGTAATCACTCACTGGGGTTTCACATATAATACTATAATGAAATCACGTAATCACGTAATCTGGTATTCATTAATGGAACCCTAATTATGTAAAGTTACATAATCACGTAATGTTATAGCTTGTAAAATAACTTTTTTTTAAATTTTTTTAAGAAAAGTATAGCAATAGCCTACTCAAATTAAAGAGAATAAAATGTTTGTTAATATATTTTTTTTTGAAAAATATTAACGTATGAAAAAATTATAGCCGTTTGAAAATCATGGAAGAAGTGGGTTTACGAGTCAACAATATTGGATCTTCATATTTTGCCATTTCTCTACTTATTTCCCTTGTTTTGTTGACCTGAATTCTACTTTGAAAACCACATAATCTCAACCATTGGATTAATTAATCAAAGGCCCACAATGTCTCCAACATTTCCCACGGTTAGGGGTGTTCAAAAATATCCATATCCGAAAATCCGATCCAAAATATCCGATATTCGAATCCGAAATATCCAAAATTCGGATATCCGTTTTTGGATTCGGATTCGGATAATGATTTTAAAAATTTTCGAATATTTCAGTATCCGAAATATCCGAAAATTTAATATTTATTTTTTTCGGATATCCAAATATCCGAAAATATTGAAGTATCCGAACAATATTCGAATAATATCCGAAATATCCAAATATCCGAAATATCCGAAAACTTATATTTGGATATCCGAAACTCTCTGAAATATCCAGTTCCGAATATGAAAAAATAAATTAAATAAATAAAAAGTTGGTTTCTGATATCCGAAAATTTCGAATATCCGGTTTTGAACATCCTACCTACAGATTAGCTCTCTTGTACATGATCCTTTCACTTATAATGGGTCAATCTGCTTACATTAATATTGTAGCTTTTACATTATATTACTAGATTATATACTCGTGTATTATACGGTGTTCTACAATAAAAATGATATAAATATATAATCTGTGTAAAAATTTTCATATAACTGACGTCTTTTTATTACCATATGACAGTACATACAACTAACTTGAATATATCATAAAAATCGCCCTTTGTTAATTTTTAAACACTGAAATATCATAATGGTTCGTGCATTACACACGCTAAATACTAAAAACAATCAATACACAAATATATATATATTCCTCATATGACTAAAATTACATATTACATTGCATCTAATATTGTTATATATATATAATATTATTTATTATTGTGTATCTTTTAAATATAACTTTTACTTAAACTAAATGAAAATAATTTTATTGGTATGTTATAAATTAGATTTGTTATTCTTATTAATAATTGTTATGTGGATTTAATTAATAATCAGTTATTATAAGAATATGATCTAAAATAATATATATGGCGAATAAAATATTTTCATACTTAATGGTTAATTTACTATGATAAAATTGGTAGAAAAAAAGTACTAATATTAAAATATGATTAAGTTACTCTTTCCTATTTTATAAAACTTTTTTTTATTTAGGGTCGATTAAGTTACTTTTTCTTACTTTATAAATTATTTCTTTATTTAGGGTGATGAAGAAAACTTTTAATCATCCAGTATAAAACAAACCATTTTCACATTTCACACTATAAACAATATTCACCACCCTTTTATAAATAATTTTCAAAAAACAAAAAATACAAACAGTCTCATTCTCTTAAATGGTAACGACGAGTTAGACGGAAGAAGAGGAAATAACATTGGCTAGGGTTTGACTAAATCTCTTCGAGAACAAGACTACGGATCGTGTCAGTTTTGGATTGAAGTCCTTGAACGATTCCTTCAAAATCTAGGTGAAACAAACCGCAAGGTATATGAGATGCATTTCGGTTTAAGATAATCCAAATGTAGAATATAAACTTTGACCCACTTTTCACCAGGCGAATAACAGGGAAGATGTGCTAACCATGGATGAACGGACTAAGGTGGCCCTTAGTGAGTACAAGAGGAGCTACGAGCCCAAACAATTTGATCACGTTGAGGCGTGGAAAATTGTGAGAACCCATCCCTGGTGGAAAGATTTTGTTTAAGCACTTTTTTTTTAATTTAATTTAGGTGTTTTCTAAGTTATGTAGTTTTGTTATTTAAATGAAAGTAGTTATTTTTAACTGTTTACTGTATTTTAATTAAAAAAACAAAAAAGTTCTAGGGTAGTTAAAAGGAGTGGTTCTAGTGATTTTGTGCTGTTAAGCTAGTTTAGGATAGAAATGACGTGGCAATGCAGAACTGGAGAGCGTTAAAGTGGATGGAAGGAGTATCCTCCCCCCACCACCCTAACTACTTAGACCACCTAGTTTGGGCTCACGCCCTTCGCCACCTAAGCAACATATCTCCCTCAACATCACTATAGGGGCTCTATGGGTATATCAAATGTCCTTCGCGAGCGCCAACGGGTTGTTGTTTGAATAATAAATTTTTGACCATTGGGAAACGGCCAAATATATAGAAAAATATTTAAATCCCCAATATTCTCTATATAAATCCACATCTTCTACCATTTTATACCACAACTCTCTAACTTTTCATACTAGAAAATCAAATCAATCTCTTTCACATTTTCTACCATTTTTATGGCGCATCGATGGGCCAAGAAAGAGGACATCGCTTTGGCTACGAGTTGGGTGTATGTTGCGGAGCAAGGGCAACCTCCATATTTTGCTTTTACTTGGAACGCGATTTTGACACACTTTCATCAACAGTGGTGCAAAAAATCGTATTTTTAATCATATTACTGGTAGGTGTATTATGATGGGAACAACATTTGAAATTTTGAGAGGCTCTTTATCAATGCTATAAACGGCAAGAGGACTTAACTGAGAATCAAGCGACTGAAGTGGCCCGTGTAGAGTTCTAACAACTTCAAAACAAAAGTTTTCTTCATCTTTCGATTGAGAGAACTTTGTGTGGCCATTTAAATTAGCCGTTTATTTTAATTAAGTAACTTCTTATGTATTGTTTTTAATTAAATTGGTTTGTAATCGTTTTTATTCTAGTTTAATGGAACTTTTTATGTTTTATCTTAACTAGTATTTAGGACCTGTGCTTGCGGCGGGACCGTTAAACCAAACAAAAAGTAAACATAAAAATATTGAACACGCATGCGCATTGCGGCATGTTAACTTGCAAAAATTAGACCTAAAGAATTAAAATAATAACTACGTTGGCTGTGAAACCATACAAAACATAGACGTAAAAATATTGAACCAAACACGTGCGTTGCAGTGTTAACTCATAAATTTTAGACCAAAACCTTAAACAACAAATTTGTAAAACATGAAAAGCATAGGAAACAAAGTTGAAAGTGCAAAAGTGTTGAGGTTAAAAATGAAAAATATTAATGACAAATTTTAGAAGATGAAAAGTAAAGATTAAAATTGAGAGGAAAATGAATAGTGATAATGTGAGAGTAAAAAAGTTATAAATTATATATAGTGTGTTAACTCACAAATTTTAGACCAAAAGGTTAAATAACAAATTGTAAAACATGAAAAGCATAGGGAATAAAGTTGAAAATGGAAAGGTGTTGAGGTTAAAAATAAAAAAATATTTATGACAAATTTTAGAAGATGAAAAGTAAAGGGATTAAAATTCAGAGAACATAAATAGTGATAATGTAAGAGTAACATAAGTTGATAAATTCTATATAAGTAATTATTAATTTAAAACTGATGTTTAGATGATGTTTATTATCTTAAAATACATCTATATTGGTGCGCTGAAAGGAAAATGGACCATACTTAGGAGATCCATGCGTAATAGAACAGTGGACAAGATTATTATACGTGCATGATACTGCACAATATGATCTTTAAAGGATGATGAACATGCGTTCTCACCGTCCACATCTGGGATCCACTCGTCACAGTTCTTGAGGAGTTGATGGATCGAGATATGCATTTTCGACTTGAAAATGATCTTATAGTCTATCTTGCATCTCAAGATCTACCGTTTCTCGAGCAGGAAGACGATGGGTAGTTTGCTTTTATTTTTTAGAGTAAAATGTCTGTTTGGTCTATGTGGTTTGCAAATAGTGTAGACTTGGTCCCAGTGGTTCAATAATTAAACATTTGGTCTAGTGGTTGTAATTTTTAAACTCGAATAGTCTTTATCACTAACATATGTTAAGTTTTTTCAGTAAAATGCGTGAAATTACTAGATTGCCCCTGAATAGTTAAAAAGAAAAACTAAAAAGAAAAAAAGCCCATCCCGATGCACCTTCTTCTACACACTACCACCCCCTTGTTCACCTTGATCTCAGTATCCCTTCCTCCTCCAACAATGGATCCCCTTCCCAACGGCAACAACGTAGCAGCAGCAGCAGCAGCTCCTTCTTCTTCTTCCAAACTGACGGAGTCCTTAAAATTAGAACATCAGTTTCTGCGAGTCCCATTCGAACACTACAAGAAGACCATCCGTGCTAACCACCGCCTTGTCGAGAAAGAGGTCTCCGCTGTCATCTCCGCTTTACCACACTCCGCCGATCAAGACGCCATTCACCATCTCAATTCACTTGTATCCAGATTACAAGGCCTAAAGCGGAAGGTAATCTCTTTTTTTTTGTAAAGCTAATTTGCAATTAGTTTGTTAGGGTTTCGATTCTGTAAATGCAGTACTTGATTATTGTTGTATTGATTGATTGGAACCCTAGGATTTTTTTTATCGTAAAGTATTTCATTAGTTGTTTTTTTTTTTTTGCTAGGGTTCCAATTATCTAAATGCAGTACTTGATTGTTATTATATTGATTGATCGGAACGGTAGGAATTTTTTATCAGAAAATATTTACTTAATCAGTGTGTTTTAGTTTGCTAGGAATCTATCTTTTCGAAAACAATTCGTTAATCAGTGTCAATTTGTGGTTAGTTTGCTTCATTTCATTATTATTCGTATTGATTAATTGATTGATCGTAACACTGAGTTTGTCATTAATCGGTGTGTTTTAATATGAAATTATTTCACTAGGGTTCTAATTATATAAATGCAGTACTTGATTGTTGTTTTGATGATTGATTGGAACTTTTGATTTAGAAAATATTTAGATGATATTTTTTCTTTTAATTTGCAACAAATCAGTTGGAAGATGGAAGTAGGGCTGAGCGTCTTCAAGCGCAACGGTGTCGGGCTAGACTTGATCATTTGGAATCGGCTGATGGTGACAATATATCAGAGTGGAATAACACGCGTTTGAAGCGAATTCTGGTGGACTATATGTTGCGAATGTCGTACTATGATACTGCCACAAAGCTTGCTGAAAGCAGTAACATACAGGTTTTTGGCAATGATATTGTGTTTCGTTATGCTTCTGTTATGGCAATGGTGTCTTTGATATTGTGTTTTTTGATTCTCTGATATATTCTTTTATTTTGATAGGATCTTGTTGATATTGATATCTTTTATGAAGCCAAAAAAGTTATTGATGCTCTTCATAATAAGGAGGTAGCTCCCGCGTTAGCCTGGTGTGCTGATAACAAGTCCAGGTTAAAGAAATTCAAGGTACTTTTTTTAATTAAAAACTTTTAATTTCTATTGATATAAGAAGCATGCACTGGGTTTGTTATTTAGTTGTTTCTTTTTACGTTTCATTATGTATTATTGAACACATCCGAGCTTGAATTTTCTGGGTTTCGTAATGTTTGCATCAACATTGCTAATATTAGTTTTTTTATTTATGACAGAGCAAGTTTGAGTTTCAGTTAAGACTTCAGGAGTTCATTGAATTGGTGCGTAATGAAAATAATGTTCAGGCAGTTATTTATGCGCGGAAGTACCTTGCACCATGGGCAGCTACATATATGAAAGAGTTCCAGAAAGTTTTTGCCACACTAGCTTTTACAAGTAACACTGGATGCGAGATCTATAAGGTTATTGTTCTTACCAATACATGCTTTGTCACATATTCACAATAAGTTACAAAATTATAACTTTAATCTGTCTTGATATGATAATTTCTTTATGACAGAGCAAATGTCTCTGTGTGTGTTCATTGATTAGCGTAATTGAATTACTCTAATTAAGTTTACTATTTCGGTGGCAGGTTTTATTTGAACCAAAGCAATGGGATTACTTAATGGATCAATTCAAACAAGAATTTTGTAGGCTATACGGCATGACTCTGGAGCCTTTGTTAAATATTTATCTCCAAGCAGGCTTATCCGCTCTGAAAACCCCGTATCCTAATGTGTCTAACATCACACACTTTCATCACTGTTTTATTTAAATAAAGTTTTGCTTACATTGTTTTCAAACTAATAGTAGTTAAGAGTCCTATCAGTGGTTTATTATTTTTTTTTCTTTTTGTACTAGATATGTTTAGTTTTTGCCTTGACCGCTTTAGATTCTGTTATGAGGATGATTGCACAAAAGAAGATCCTTTGTCTCAAGAAAGCTTCCGGAAGCTCGCAATGCCGTTGCCCTTCTCAAAGCAACACCACTCAAAGCTTGTCTGTTATATAACGAAAGAACTAATGGATACAGAGAACCCCCCACTTGTCTTGCCCAATGGCTATGTTTACAGCACTAAGGTTAGATATATACTACCATTGCATAACCTTATTATTACAGTAAAATTTAGGAGACTGTATGCATTGTTGGCTGAGTTTATAACCAGTTTGACTTTGACCCTTCACTCAATTTAGTGAAATTAGCAGGAAAAGTTTGTTTTTATTATTTTTCATAAATTATTTTTAATGCAGGCTCTTGAGGAAATGGCAACTAACAATACTGGAAAAATTACTTGTCCAAGAACAGGCTTGGTTTGCAACTATACTGAAGTCACCAAAGCATTTATCTCATAATATGCCTACTCATCTAAGTAGAGGTATTTCACAACCCTCATTTCTATTTATTGCATATATACATTATGTATGTATATATATGCTAATCACCTTCCGTCTATCTGTCTTTGTAATTGTTGTTTGTACCTAAATCAACCATAAAACTTCCCTTCATTGAAAACATCTGTTTGAATGTCCAAATGTACAGTTTGTTTCAGTTACTTGAAAATATATATCCGTTTGACTTCAATCGTGTTTGATACAAAAGTTTATCATATTGACATGACGTGATAAGCCGACATCGTAACTACGTATTTTGTTGTTTGTAGATTTTAGTAAACTACGTTACGCTCCACATGCAATTTAATGGTAAACACAGTCTGGTATACTGTCCTGAAGAGCGAACATGGGTCGATTCAGTTTTGAGCCAAAACTAAACCTATGTTTTGGTTTATAGATTTTTGAAATTGTAAATCTGTAAAAGAACTTTTTTCACATTATATATTAGTTATAAATATTAGCGTAGGGTTTTTATGAAGATAATGGTTAGAACTCGCAAATTGGTTTATTTAAGTAAGTATATTATTAGTGAAGTAATCATGCCTATTGATCATAATCGGCACTGTAAAAAAAATATAATACAAGTATATCGATTCAATTTGTCTCAACCCAACCCGTTTTAACCGGTGAGTCAGGTAGCCTGTACATTTACATGATTACATTCACTGATTTGATGTGAGTAATTAACATTTAACAGCTTCATTGAAATTTATGGATTAAATGTGTTGCTCAATGGTTCTAAATTAAATAGGTTAGAGAAGTCAAAGCGTTTAAAACTAGAGAATAAAAGTTTGGATTTAGAATTTACTCGTTTAACTGGACAACCCGTTTGCAATATTACTGCAATCCTTTATAACATGTAACCCATCTTACTACCGGGTTAAAAATCTTATATTAAACTTTATTTTATTTGTAAACCTGTTTTCACTTGCCATCCAGGTTGACGTAAACGGGTCATGTCTAACTTGCATGCTTTTAGGCAATGTTTTTAAAATTGAACCTAAACCGCCTGGTATACCCAGTTGAACCATTCGATACACCCGATTAAACCGTTTTTGGGCCAAATGCGGTACGATTGGATTTTAAAACATACTTTTAGGTGTCCGGTTAGGGACTTAGGGTTGATGTTTTGACACATTGTGTTCAGTTCATTAGTTCATTGCGTCAACCTGACCGCCTGACGCGTGTTATAGAACCTTTGAAACCATAATGCTAACACAATTAACAAAAGATATGTTAGGAATCAGGATGCAGAGATGCAATTTGAACAGAAAAAAAATGTAACAGCCTACCTCATGCATGTGCTCTGTGTTACTATTTGTTTGTAACTAGAGATGGCAATAGATTGGGTAAGGCACGGGTCTCTTTTTGATAATATCAGTTTTATACCTGATTATCAAGCCATGTCTCATACATATTACTCATTACGTATTGGGTAAGCGTTTGTGTCCGCCAGTATCATGTATACCCGCATATGGTCTGTGTCGTTAAGAATTAACATACGAGGGCTCATTACGCAAAGCTTGATCTTAAACTTACCCTAAAAATGTTTACTTGATAATATTAAATTATCAACTTTAGTTTTAACAATTCTAGCATTCTAATAATTTTAAGTTTCTAACTTCACGTACTATTTATTATAGTTTATAAAAAAATATAACATAATTTTATTTTGATACATGTAAATTGGTTTAATTAATCTGCAGGTACTCATACAAAACCCACTCTAGATGTTTTGGGTTGAATTCAGGGATTGGTTCACATGAATGGGGTCCATGACCTTAAGGGGTTGAGAAATTTAAAATTTGCATAAATATTATGGAATAAGGTGAAATGAAAATGCGGTGCAATGAATTAAATGATGACACACATAAGAGAATTAAAAACTCGAATCTGCAAAACTTGTAGAATTGGACACGTTAGCTGGGCCTGCAACCAGAGTCCCGTCAGGTTAAGGCAGGCGGCCCCTCTAGTCTTGGTCAAAGACAAAGGAAAGGAGGCAGGGAAACGGGTGGGAACGACAGCGCTGCAGGGGTTGGCTAAATGCATCACTTTTACTAGTCATACCCTTTTCTCTAAACACTGTTTAAAAATTGTCAAATTTCACCCTTTTATTCAATTCAAATATTGTTTTTAAAGACACTTTGTCTAACTAGTGTTTATTATGTTTCTATAAAACGTCATCACAAATTAATAAAAAAAATACTTTTTAAACAATAAAAATGTTTAGAACTTCTTTTGAAAAAATAGTTGATCTTTTATTTTTAATTTATTCGTATTTTAGTTCTCTCATCTTTCTATGTCTATTTTTATTAGCATTATTATTATTATATTAAAATGTTTTTATAAAATGCTTAACAACTTTTATTAATTAAAAGTAATCTGATGAAAAGAAAATAAAACGTTAACTAGCACGTTAGGTAGTAAATGATTTGATCAAATCATGTAATATCAGTTAATAATTGATATAAGTTGAAGTTTCATTATTGTGAGGGTATGTTATTGACTAATCAAAATCATTATCTGCATATTGACGTGGTGATCCAAAAAATATATCAAGTTGGTTGGCTTCAAAGCTTCCTTTAAATTTTTTATATTATTGTTTATACAACCTGAATTCGAATACCCACTTCAAGCCGTTACGAACAAAAAATATCCCACTTCTAATTAAAATGACTCACTTCAATTTAAAACGTAAGAAAATGAATATTTTTTCAAATAACCAAAAAATCCTTTTTAAATAAAATAACGTTTTAAAAACAAGTATAGTAATAATAACAATTAAAGGTAAAAAATGACAAAAATAAAAACAAAAAGGTTTGAACTGTATTGTGAAAGTTGAAGGAAGGGGTACTATGATAATGGGGATGACAATAGTTATTACAATGACGGGTTTGGAGGGAATGAGAAGAGTTAAATGCCTGGTAGGTCTCTGTGGTTTCCAGATATTGCAGACTTACTCCCGAGGCTTCAATAAATACACACTTAATCCCGATGGTTGTAATTTTTACACTCGAGTGATCCTTATCACTAACTTATATTAAATATCTTAGTTAAGTATGTGTTAAACGACTAGATTCTCCTTGAACTAAAAAAAAAAACACTTAAAAAATATTAACAAAAAACAATAGGGTCCACCCCTCATCTTCTTCCTCATTTCACCACCCACCACCATCACCTCCACCTTCAACCCACCACCACCACCACCACCACCTCCATCGCCACCTGCAACCCACCACCACCGTAAACCCCCCACCTACGCCGTCACCTTCAACCCACCGCCTCCACCTCCACCGTAACCCACCACAACCACTCTCACAAGCTAAAATAAATGAATTCCTATTATAAAACATTATTTGTTTGTTGCATGTTGCTACAACAAATATAAGACCAAGGACAGTGAATGGACGGGTTAGGCAAAAAGGGTTCAAGGGTTTCAGTTTGCCTAACGCAGGTTGTGGGGTCCCCCACGTATGCAATACGTAGGGTTAATCACTTTGTTATTGCTTGTTTTTAATTCTGGATTGAAGAATATTCAACCTAGAATGTTTGTGTGCAATGTGATTGTATTAAAGTTAGTGAAATATAGAACATGCAAGGAACAAGTTCTAGAGATAAGAAGTGAGATCTCTCATGGAGTGTCCAGCTGAATGACAAGGTTTTGTCATTTATAGAGGAAGGGCTGGCCACAAGAAGAAACCTTTTACTAGTGATCCATGGCTGCAGTGGAGGGCTTCCCTTTTTGGAAGGTTAAAGGCTTTGGACCTGTAGGTAAAAGGATGTATTCTCCGACATGATCCTGTTGCGGCTGAATGGGAGGGTTCACACGTAAAGTGTGATGTGACCAGTCACTGTGTTGGGATTGAACCCTGTTCAAAGGAACAAATGTTAGAAAGCCAAAAACATGCTAGTTCATTTGATCCTGCACATCAGAGTTTACAAGCTCTGATGAATAACCACTAATATAGCCAAAGCCCTGCCAACAAGCATCTGTTGAAGCTAAATGAAAAAGACATTCAAAGCTCTGCTGAAGACCAATAGTGGATTGCGTCAGAGTTTAACTTATCTTATTATATTCAATGTAACAATGCTTTTGTAATTAGCAGTGGATAGGTTATCAGTGTTTAGAAGTTAGTTATTAGATTGTTAGCTATCACTATCAACCCCGACATAGCAAAGATGCTCAGAGGTTTGACTTGTATTATAAATAGAACAGTACATCGTACTGTTCTATTATCTATCAAAAGATCATTTCACATTTCCTTCCAATCATCTCTCTTACATTCTGTACTAACAAACTATCATTGGGTTGAGGGGGAGTTGTGATTCACATGCAAAACTTATAAGTTAGATAGCATGATGATCAAAACAATCTTCCATTAGTTGTGATACAAAGTTTATTTCCACTGCATTTCACTATGTTTTTATCTTCTTTCATAAATCATTTTCCAAACAATCACAACTAATTCATACTCAAATCCTAACAATTGGTATCAGAGCTTGGTCAATCAAAATTTGATTTAACAATCAGTTTGATTTGAAAGATCAGCTCTCCCTGCTAATTGTTTATTTGTTTTCATTGGAAAACAGAGTTTAATTACGTTCAAAGTTTTTAAAACAAAATCTGTTTAAAACAATTAGAATGTCTCAAAACACACAGGATTCCAACAATGTTTAAACCTCCAATTCTTGTCAGGAATGAGTATTACATATGGCAATGTCGGATGGGTCATATTCTTGCTCAGCAAAACACCGGTTATCGGAGGTTAGTTGTATTTGGATCACATGTTCCTATGGTTCCAAGTACAGAGGACCCAGTGAAACAAGTGCCTAAAAGTCCTGAAAATTACTGCGAGCAAGATTTCCAGAAAATTGAGTTAGATGTTAATGCTTTTAGCATTGTTGCTTCAGCCTTGCCTCACGAAATCTATGCTGGCCTGTTGCACTGCAACAGTGCAAAGGAGTTATGGGATGCCTTGACAGAGCAATTCGGTGGGACTGAGGAAGTAATTGAAAACAATAGAGAAATCTTAAATCAACAATATGAAACTTTTTGTCATGTCAAAGGAGACTCTCTAACCTAACAGTTCGAGCGATTGAGTTGTCTCATAAGTGAACTTAAGCTGGTAAACGCTGAATTTCCCAATTCAACTATCAATACTCGTTTCCTCAGATTGTTACCAGACATAGCTTTCGTGACTCGAACATAAGTTGGGTTTAAAGAAATGAATCTTACACAACTTCATGGTAGACTCCTCACATATGAGAGAGTGTTGAACCAGAAAAAGAAATTACAAGAAACTAGCGAAATGGCTGATGACTATTCTTTTGGTAGCACAACTCTTTTAGGCCAAGAAGAGGGATCTGGCAGTGGTAAGGATCAGAGTTATGATCATTTTATTGATATAACTTCTGGAGGAAACTTCAACTCTGATTCTTACTCACCCAACTATGCTTTTGATGCTAGTGGGGAAAGCTAAACCTCTGACAACTTATCCCCTGAGTTAAATGATCTTCAACACTTTGAACCATCTGATTTAGAAGAAATGGACATTTTGCACCAACTGGCTCTATTAAGTGTTAGAGCTAGTAAATTTTATAAGAGAACTGGTAGAAAATTGCTAGGGTTGCACGGGGGGTTAAAGGTTGGGCTGGATAAATCAAAAATCAAGTGCTATAAGTGTAATAGACTAGGACACTTTGCTAGGGAATGTAGATCTCAAACATCTAGACCTATTGTGACACACCCTGGCCCTAGACCCCAACACACACAAAGCACTGCTCATTATTCCCAATATACCCCTGCTCATGCTTTTTGCTGTTCACGATAGTTGGTCAATTCTGAACCCTTTTACCTTTCAACCCTTTAAGCTGTATTGCATTCTAGTCATTTTATTAAGCTTGAGCTACCCACGTCATCAGCTCCCCAAGTCAGAGGTATTTGAGGTGTAAGATCGAATGCTTCTGACTTTTGTGCAATATTTTTGTAGCTTAAAGGCTTCGAGGCTTGAAGGGTTTATGTTTCAAGGTTTTGGGCGATAGTAATTTGAATTTTGAGAAGACAGTTGATGTGACCTGTGACATTTTTCAGACGGCGGTTCTTTCCCCTAGGTCTTGATAACCGCTGGGTTTTATTAATTACCCCTTTAACTTGTCCATCAAAATTCATAACTGCCATTTCGCCATTTCTGCAAACAAGATTTCCTCTATTTTCTTTGTTCAGTCATCCAGGTTAGTTTCTCTCGATTAACACAAGAGGAAGTCGATGCCTTTTGTGATCTTTGGGGTATTGATTCATCTGTTAATCTGGTCACTCCGGATTGTGATAAATCTATTGATCAGTGTCCACTGGGTTTCATTGCTTTGTATTGCCGGCACTTTGAGTTTCTAACCTCCGTTACCCTTTTTCCTTCTTTGTTCTCAATGTCTTGGAATATAATCGTGTGTCCCTTAGGTAATTGCACCCTCAAGGGGTTTCTAGGATTTTACGCTTTGAGGTCTTGTGTCGTGCATTGGGCTATGACCCATCATTGTTAATGTTTCGTCGCTTTTTCCGATTGGCCAAAAACGGTGACTGTTTCACGTTTGAAACATCTCAGATTGATGTTTCTTTAATCTCATCACTTGTGACTACCCTCGGTTCTTGGAAGGACTGATTTTTTTGGGTTTCCGTGTCAGTTGTTCCTGTTAGGTCGACCCGTCCACTTGTCACGGAAACCTAGGTTGTATCTATGTCATCGTATGCGGAATTTACGTGAATAGTGACAAATACAAAAGAATTACTGTTTAAACGTTGATTTATTAGTCCAATGTCTTTACAATGTACAAATCCATATCGACAGAGCTTCGCCTCAAAAGTTGCAAAGTTACAAATGAGAAACCAAGGCTAGCTATATATAGAGGAACAAGTTCGGATGAGATAGGCCATGGCCAAGTTCGGGCGAACTTGTTCATTTGACATCAACAACTTCGGCCGAACTTGTCCTAGTACAACATAAATACATTGAAATCTAACAAATCAAACCCTATACAATACAGATTCGATCCAAGACTTAGATGATAGACATTATGCACCAATAGACTCCCCCTTGGATATTGTCGTAGTCTTGATCAGTCTTCAAAACCTTTAACCTCTTCCGAAGAAATTCTTGTAGGGCTTTTTCCTTCATTCTTGCTTTGGAATCGACGTTTGGTCAGTAGGGGGTGCCATTTCATAAACTGAAATCTTCATAGGCTTGCCTCTCTACCCCTTTCATGATTTCTTTCTAAATGCTTCTCTTCCTTCACAAATTCTTTTCTTTCTAGCTCTCTCCAGCTCGATTCGCACATATGACCTTGTTAGGATCTGAGTTTGGATTGAATGTATTGTTTTAACTAATTTGATACCAGAATGATAAACCATAAAGAATTTTGCAGCGGAAGAACAGTTAAAACTTTATAACACAATCAACGAGAAAATAGTTTTCATCATAACATGTTTTTTATTACTCAAAAGATTAAAATGATTAACAGATAACTTACATGTATGAATCACTAAACTCCCCCTCAGACCGAGCTTACACAGAAAAGGATGTACAATAAAGTGAAAGTGTGAAAAGCTAAATAGAACAGTACAAGCACTGTCTATTTATAGTACTTATCCTAACCACTGATAGTTAAAGGTGACATCATATTTGACAATGACATCTAACAACAATAACAAACTCTAACCACTGCCTAACCTAAACAATGTTTGCAAAACACTGATGACCCTAAACGCTGATAAGCATAGATTCTGATGAAAGTATTGGCAGAGAAGAAATGAAACATAGAATTTATAGAAGAAGTTCTTCAAAGGATGATCAGATCTTTGACTTCCAGCAGACATTTAACTTTTAAGCAGACCTTTGACCCATCAGAGGTTTGGTGAATCAGCAGACTTTACAACTGGCAAAGTTTTGGCATTGGGCAGTTGTTAGAACTAGCAGTGGTTTGGTAGCTGGTCTTTGGAAGGAGTGAATCTAAACTCTGTTTATTCTGGATCATATAGAGCAGACCTGTTTTGGCTTTCTATCATCTGTTCTTTTGTAGGGTTCATTTAATTCACTTGCATACTCTTCTAATTTCTTAACTTTACTTAGCTCATGTTGTTCCAATCTTGATAAGTAAGCATTTCCCTTTCCTTCACTCTCCTTTTTAGATATGATTTTAGCTTGCCTAGTCTTCAGTTTTAGATAATCCTCAATGGTTTTGGGATTTCTATAGCCATGAAGAGATGGGAAGGTTCTTTTGGATGGATCAGCTTCTGTATAGAATTGTAGCATATCTCTCTTTACTGCAGCCAACTCTAAGGGATATGATGTCTCCATGGGAATATTTCTTTTTGGATTTTGACCTTTGAGTGAATCATCAAGGCTAATTTGTAGTAATGATGAATGGATGATAGCTGGTTTTGGTATTAGATTTGTTTGGACAACAGGTGTAGATGGTATGTCATCATTTTGCACTATAGCCATTTTTCTTCTTTTTCTATCATAAACCAGTTTTGGTGCAGGGGCATTTGTGCAAACCACTGCTGTCATAACATCAGTTACTTTGACAGGTGGTTGCTGAGATGAGGAAAGCAGCAAATTGTCAGTAGTTAGCCTTTTAACACCAGCAGTGGTACCCTCTATCTCATTCTCTTTTATCCTGGCTTGACTTTGGTTGATCCTCATTTGTATATCTTCATCATCTGCTTGAATTTTCAGGGTTTCACCACCTCCCTTTTCCTTTCTTTGACAGATGTTTCAGCAGAAGATACTGAGATATTTTCTTCAGAATCATTTTTCTCCCCCTTTTTGGCATCATCAACTCTTTCGAAGATAGATGCAGGGGTAGTGCCAGAAATGAGAATTTTCTTGATAACTCTAAGCTCTTCCTATGTGTCTTTATACCTTGTTTCAACTTCTTCTTTGAATGTCTGCACTTTTGAATCATATAACTGATTAGCGTGTTGAATGTGTTGTTGAAGCAGAGGATACACTTGTGTTGCAAATTTGCTGGCCTGAGCAGAGGATTGAGCAGTGTTTTGAGATTTTGCAGAGTGTAACATGTGTTGCATCACATTTTTAATATCTCCCACTCATGCCTCAATCTTTGTGACTTTATCCGTCAATTCCTTATGTTTTAGCTCATCTCCTAAGTTAATAGGATCATCTGAGCTCCTACCCAAGGTGGTAGTTTTATCTAGGGTATCATGAGCATGTGATTTATCACTTGCTTCAACCTTAGATGCCCCTTTTTCTTGGTACTGGGGTCTTCCCACTGCAGCAGAGGTTACCTGAGTAACCTCAACAGTGGTTGCCTTCAAAGGAGACTTATATATGAAACTATTGTCCAGATGTAAATAAGTGGATTCAACATCTGTAGTAGCTGCTCCTGTTGAACTATCAACAAGAATTTCAGGAAATCCAAGTGATGTAGCCTCCTCAACTGTTTGTGGGATAACTAGTTGATTTTTGTTAGACACAACCATTGTTGAGGTTTTGCTCTCAGTAATGTGTTGGTGAGAGTGGCCTTTTTGTGACTGACTATCAAGAGTTTCAAACAGTGATGTGATGGTTGTTGTAATTTGGGATGTGGGGAGTGTGGTAGAAAGCAGATTTGTCCTGGGAGATGGACATTTTAACATACTCTCAAATGAGGGTGATGTTATCAGTTGTGGGTTCCCTGTGCTTTCAACATGTTCCTTTTGTGAGGAATCATGAGGAGTCATGGTTTTAGGTGGAGATCTTTCTACCATCTGCTGTGAGGAAGTAGCAGCAGTGGTTTCATGTGACTTTTGTGTTGTTACTGGATTAACTTCTGGGATCTCATCTTCCAGAAGGTCCTTTTTTATAGGTTTGGTGGGTTTTGAAAGTTTCTTTTTTATAGCTCTATTTGTGGATGATATAGGGTTTTATAGAGTTTTCAAAAAGTGATGATGACGTGGCATCTGATGCCACAACTGTCAAATAACATCTGTCCACGTGTAACCTCTGTTGAACAATGAAAGACAGTTGTTTGGCTAACCACTGACAGCATAACTTATCAGTGGTTGTGACCAAATGTTTAATACTATCTGAGGTTTCACATCAGTGGATAGATTTTTCTATCCTACAGTGTTTTTAGGCTATCAGAGCTTTGAGCAGACTTTAAGGATTTATTGAAAAGCTCAATTTTAACTATTTTTAAGGATGAACTTCTTATTTTCTAAAAATATTTTATTGTTATTTGCACATGGATCACAAAAAAATTTGTTTTTAATCCATGCTTAGCATCCAAACCTAGAAATCAAGCTGTCAGATATGGAAGCATCAAGTGCTTTTGTCAACACATCTGCTAGTTGATCCTTGGTATGGACATGTTGTAAAGAATTCAGACCTTTTTCATAGCAATCCCTCACACAGTGATGTCTGATGTCAATATGTTTGATAAAAAATTTGATAGTTTGTAAGGTTAGTTTTAATAGACCATTTCAAATGTCTTTCTGAGATTTTTCAATGACATAAGATTTTAACCTTTTTCAGTCAAAGCTTTATTTACATGCACGTCCTTGTGTACAAACACTTTACAGGCTTTGGCATAGGTTGAATATCTCAGATGGTACAACTATTTTTTTTCTGTAGGGACAGGTTTTCAAGGACACTTGAATCTGCTTTGAACTGGTTTTCAACCAGAGTCCTCTTGATTCACTATCAGAGGAAGTATCTTCCCTTTCTAAAAATAGGGTTCTACTTCAGGTAGGTACTTAAGTTTTGTCTATCAAAAACAAGCAAAACTCAAGGTGTATTATCTTCAACAAAAATTCTGAAGAACAATACAATACCTAATATGAACAAGAAATTTCTACTATAAAATTCGTAGAAAATTTCGTGATAAGTGAATCAATTAGATCTGATAGACTTCCAGCAGTTCTTTTGAAGAATTTATGATTTAAAAGTTTATCTCAGTTATTCATATGAAACTGATATGTATCCTCTACATCAAATAACCCCGAAATCAACATAGACTCGAACATAATCAATAAAACCACGTGAATCATAAACTTCCATACAATTTCGACTCCGTTTTCAACAATTAAGAATTAGCACAATATCAACGAGATCGAGCCGATCCTTTTTAATTCAAATTGACGGTTAGATCAATTTGACCGACCAAGCTCTAATACCAATTGTTAGGATCTGAGTTTGGATTGAATGTATTATTTTAACTAATTTGATACCAGAATGATAAAATCATAAAGAATTTTGCAGCGGAAGAACAGTTAAAACTTTATAACACAATCAACGAGAAAATAGTTTTCAACATAACATGTTTTTCATTACTCAAAAGATTAAAAAGATTAACAGATAACTTACATGTATGAATCACTAAACTCCCCCTTAGACCGAGCTTACACAGAAAAGGATGTACAATAAAGTGAAAGTGTGAAAAGCTAAATAGAACAGTACAAGCATTGTCTATTTATAGTACTTATCTTAACCACTGATAGTTAAAGGTGACATCATCTTTGACAATGACATCTAACAACAATAACAAACTCTAACCACTGCCTAACCTAAACAGTGTTTGCAAAGCACTGATGACCCTAAACGCTGATAAGCATAGACTCTGATGAAAGTATTGGCAGATGTTCTTCAAAGGATGATTAGATCTTTGACTTCCAGCAGACCTTTAACTTTTAAGCAGACCTTTTACCCATCGAGGTTTGGTGAATCAGCAGACTTTACAACTGGCAGAGCTTTGGCATTAGGCAGTTGCTACAACTAGCAGTGGTTTGGTAGCTGGTCTTTGGAAGGAGTGAATCTAAACTCTGTTTATTCTGGATCTTATAGAGCAGACCTGTTTTGGCTTTCTATCATCTGTTCTTTTGTAGGGTTCAATCCCAATAGTCCTGAATTAATTCCATGAGCAAAGCAAACATATATAACACTTTGATATTTCATAGCTTGAACTTTCTCTTTCTTTTCAAAGCAGATTTTGTTGAAGAACAAACATCTGATATCTTCCTTCGAGCAATTCACTAGCCACATCGGGTCTAGTATTCGGATTGTTCGCCATAAACCCCATATCCTCCTTCTCTCTATCATTTCTGGTGTAATCTCTTCAGTAATATCCTAGTTGTCATCAGCACGTAACACAATAACAACTTCACATGTTTCTGGATCTATTTGCCACCATTTAAACATCAGATAGAAATCTTGCTCGATCGGCATCAAAGGCATATTCTTCATTATTCTAGGTCTTTTCATCACAAGTGTCACATCTTTTTCACCCGTCTTCTTATCAATCTTGATTCGACGCTTAGGAATAAACGGCTTCCAGTATCTAAAACCGTGTAAAGCTTCAAACTTAATCACCTTCCACTGCCTTTGATCATTAAACTTCATTTGATAGCTGATATTACGTGTTTGCACCAGCTATTCAATATCCCAGAAAGGCAATGTCTTTAAATCTACCATATGCCGGAAGTATTGAACCCCAAACTCTCGTTTAATAGCATAAACATTCAACTATTTCAACCAACCCCAGCTCAATATATCACTCAACGACTTGTCTTTGTCTCTGCTAAATAATGCAAGCGGATGTCTAAACTTTCTTTGTTTCGGAATTTCTTTGAACCATGACTTTTTAGCTTCAGCGATTTCTTCTTTTGTCATATGTCGTGGCATATAACCATCTCTAAATGTCTCTTCAATCTTTCTTTTTAACAGATCAACATTCAATTCTTCATACATTTCTTCGAATGTTGGAAAGTTATCAGTGTTCACTCCCGAATACTTTTCTGCACCCTCTTCCTCATCAGAAGCATCTTCAATAATAACTCTGTTATAATCATCAGCTTCAGGAGTATGCTTGTAGAAGCATTCTTTAGGCTCAAATGTATCAATGTTCACTAACTTTTCTTCGAAATCAAATTCAAACGATTCAGGATCTATCTCGAACATCTTTGCCAATTCTTCTTTAGAGTAGTCGTGAACAAACTCTCCCTCTTCAATATTATGTTCCAACATTAGAATTAGGGGTCTATCAGCGACTGCTGCGAATGGTTTAGCACTGACCGCATCAGAATCATCAACATCTTAGGGCTTTCTTGCTCCCCTTACTTTGAACTTCTTCAGCGTTCGCTTCATCGTTCATCAAGGTATCGAAATCAAAGTCTGTAGAGAACTGTACAGAATCCACTTTCAAACCAACACCACCCTGACCATCATCATCATCGTTACCATGATCTGAATCATCTTTTGGATCATCAACAGATCATCATCTTTATAATTCTCATCATCATCATCCTCTTTTTCTTCAGTTTCTTTTTCAGTTTCAGAAGCTTTGACAAGTTCTTCAGTTTGTTCAACATTCTGAACTATTTCAACATTCTGAACAACTTGAATTTTTGCAATAAGGGTTTCTTCAACAACAGGCACTTTAGAAGTCTTTGAACCTTCACCAATCATTGTTTCAATGGTGCTTTCAACATGCTTTCCTTTGCCCTGCGTTGCCAACTCTTTTTCAGCACGATCTTTCTCATCTTGCACTTCCAATTGTGGTATTCTGCTATGAAGTCTATACCAAGATTGTTAGCAAGAACACGCTGTAGCATATTAAATCTCTTGTTGTTTAGTACTTTCTCTGTTTCAAGCTCTGCAATCATTTTTCTCAGCCTTTTTGTCTCCACCGAGACTTTCAACTATCGCTTTCATATATTCATGATCATTATCCAAAAATTTGACTTTATCTTCCATAATCTCTTTCTCTGTCTCATTCTTTTTGACTTGATCTTCAAGAGCTTTAATCCTTCTTTCTAACTCTTGAACCTTTGTTTCGTTGAACATATCAAGTAATTCATCAGAAAAAATCTCTGTATCAACATTTCGTGGAGGTGTCGGAAATTTTCCAAATTCACTAGAGAAATAACGTTCTTGTCTTTGAACAGATGATTGACTTTGAGGAGTTCGCTGCTTTGGAGTAGCCTTAGGTGTTGTTTATTGTTGTGGATAGATTGGTTGTGTAGTAACAGTTGGCTCTTGTGGAGGTTGTTGTGGTGGTTCGTGAACAGTCACAGTCGGTGGATCTTGAACTTGTGAAGCTTGCGAAGGAGTAACTTTCTTCCTTTGACTAACGTATCTCCTTTTTGGTAAAACTCTTCCTTTAGTGCTAGGAATCCCGTTGTTTTCTTCGCATCATCGGCCTTTGATTTAGAGCGATTTCTCTTTTTCTTTGGTCTATCTTCATCAGAACCTTCTTCAGCAGATGGTACAAATAAATCTTCACCTCGTTTCTTTAATTGCTCTTCCTCTTTTTCTTTTTCGGCTTGTTTCTGACGAATATCAGCAGAATCTTCAGATGATTCTTCATCTTTATCGGAAGTAGCGAAAATAACATCCTCACGATCACCACCAGCATATCTAGCCTCAACTTCTTGACTTTCTATATTCATTGCTGCACTCGATCCCGTAATATTTTCAACGTTTTCTTGTTCATTGTCTGGCTCATCAACCAACATAGTCTCGACTTTCTTTGAAGCCCTTTGCGCTTCGGCTTCTCAATAACTTTCTTCACAAACCATATGCTACGATACTTTTCTTTGAATCCTTTCAGCAATTCAATTTCATCTTTATCATCACCACGTCCTTCATTCCTCCATTTTCCATCAGGCGGTGAAACGTAATCAGCTTTAACAATCGCATCGAAAACTGGCTTTGCAATAGGAGAAGTTTCTTGTCTTTAATAAGTAGCAAGCTTCTTCAAAGTTGTCTCTTCCATATGACCCAGATAAAGAACATCATTCTGATCTTTTGCAATATCCTTAAACTGATCATCTATAAGCATCTGCACAAAACGAGGATATAACAGAAATCTATCCTTTCCCATATTCTTTGACATGTGTTCAAAAACAACTCCAGAATAGTTGAACTTCTTGTTTAGTATCATTTCCGTTGCCATGCACATCATGTAATCTTGCAAATCATCCAATCCTGCTTTTCTATGACTGAAAGTGCGAATCAGGGCATGCATAAAGAATTTATACGGAAGACCAAGATTGCCCTTCTTGAAAGAAGATTCATTAACGTGCCCACGATATCCCATTCTATAAAAAGCATCCTTTCACCATCCGTTCTTCAAAACCCATAGGATCATCAGCACTATCGTTGAATTCTAGCACTCTTCGGATATCAGCTTCTGTGACTTTAAATTCTTTATCCTCATCTCCCACGCGAACAAATGAATTAATGACTTTATTAGCTTCATCGTACTTCGCAGAACTCCAGAAGAAGTTTACGTGTGAGCGATACACTATGTGTTTACCAGTAATGGCTTTCGTCACTCGAATACGTCCCATAAACTCAAGACTTCAGAAAACGGCTCCAAAGATGGAAATAACTTCTTGTCTAACGAAACGCACGTGTTATGAAACTTTGAATACGTAAGCTGAACAACCTGCAACGTGAAACACACAAACACTTAGCACATTTTTACAAATTTTAACAACACTTGAACAACTTCGCTCGAACTTGCCAAAAAAATGGCATGTTTTGTAACATATTAGCATAAGTTCGGGTGAACTTGACACACAAACATGTTTTATAACAATTTAACATAAGTTCGGGCGAACTTGACATAAAATCTTTTGAATTTGATTAACCATAACTTCGCCCGAAGTTGACCACAATGAATCAATATTATATCACACAACTTCGCTCGAAGTTGTCATTTCAGATTTAATTCACAATCTACAGCAACTTCGCCCGAAGTTGGTTAAACCAACAAGCACAAGTTTGGGCGAACAAGTCATCGTTCCCAAATCAATTCTCAAATCCAGTAACATTCATTCAAGGTCCGATGATCAATTTTATGGTTCCTATATGATTTATACATGATATTTAACAAATTTCACCGTTCAATTTCAACTCAAAACACCTAAAACTAAGTGTTTTAAACAGTTCAAAACCGACATGTCCTATACACATAAAATTCATGGTTATTTCTTCAAATTTTACCTCTGCCATGGATCTAAGTGTGATAATCACCGAGATTCAGTCAACAATCTGTACAATTTTGATTTTACAGATTAGCTCCCAACCCATTGTTGTCTAGATTTCCAACCATTTGCACCATTCCGAACTCCGAAGATCCGCTTTTCATCATTGGCTGTTGAAAACAATGTAGAAACAAAATCTGTTTGAATTTTCGATAGTTTATGTTAAAACACACTGAAAATCTTTTGGGTTTAAATTTGTAATCAAATGAACTATGTACAAACATATTTACAGACATATTTTTGTGAATTCGTGTCTAAGGATCATATCAGTTGTTTGAGACATATCACCAGTACCGTTGACCTTTTAATGACTTCAAGTTTTAAACTTGTTTACCGAGATTGTCGATATATTTGTCCACTTAAACTTCGACACATTTCTCAATTGTTCCAAGATATGTTAGTTAGAATTATGAAACTTGACTTAATTATGGTTCCCATCTCAAAATATACTCCCTATCAAGATTCCCTAGATTTCATCTTACAGGTGAGTATAGCGTAATTGATATTGTAACTGGGTTATGCGAAGCCTTGAGAGCTCAGGTTAATACCACCGTATCGACAAAGAGATGAAGGCTCGTCTTTAAGGTGTTGTTCCAATAATGGAATCGTTTGACTGCAATTGATTAGATTTTTCGACTCTTTCAATTTAGCTGCAGTTTAGGGGTTTTTAGCAAAAGCATTATAGAAGTTCTAGGCTATTGCTTTCGCAAAATCAGAAGAACTTGTATAATACCCCAGATATCAATCATCTATAAAGACCTCGTATCTCAGAATCAGGCAATCTCTCAAACGAAATTTCGGAGTACTAAGTCCATATATCCGAGAGATGTTAATCCACAAGTTTAAGCGGTTGTAAAATTTAGTTTATATCCCGGAAACAATCTACTGAACGTGTAAAGCCTATCGAAACATCCACAGTAAGACTTGTTTAATTCTTTTAAACTTTACAAGTCCTTAGCATACTGTGATAGTCCACTGAGTACTATCATTTCCTTTTTGACACAAAATTCTATTTGTCTTTTTCATGTTTTTGTACTTTTTGGATTTTATATGTTTTTGTATTTTCCCGGTTTATTTCTCCCCCTAAAATCAAAAACATATTTTTGGATTTTAGTTTTTAAGAAATTCTAATCCTAAAAGATAACAAACGATAAGGATCACGAGAACTCGTCGTCCGATCCATATTCAACCTCTACTTCCGCACCTGTCATAAGATTTTTCATACCGTTAAGCCTCATTAAGTATTTAAACCGTGTTAGACTGAAAGGTTTGGTATAAAAATCAGCTTTTTGTTCATCGGTGTGGATTTTCTCAATTCGTACCAATCTTTTTTCGTAGCAATCACGAATAAAGTGGTAACGAATCTCGATATGTTTCGTTCAAGAGTGATGAACTAGATTTTTAGTTATGTCGATTGTTGCCTTATTATCTACATATAATTGAGTGTCAAGAAATTGCAATCCATAGTCTCTCATCTGCTGTTGGATCCACAATAGTTGTGAACAATAGCTGGAAGCTGAGATGTACTTAGCCTCACAAGTAGAGAGAGCAACCATGGTTTGTTTCTTGCAGTGCCAAGTTACGCGCCGTGTTCCAAAGAACTAGCAACCGGCTGTCGTAGACTTTGCGTTTAATCTGACAACACTGAAATCAGAGTCAGCATATCCCGTCAGATCGAAGTTGTCATTCTTTGGATACCACAAGCTGGTGCTTGGACAACCCTTCAGATATTTGAAAATCCGCTTCACAATCTGCATATGAGATATTCTGGGACTAGACTGATAACGTGCACAGAGGCAGGTAGGATACATGATATCCGGACGTGATGCCATCAGATACATCAATGATCCTATCATCGAACGATCAAGAGTCTCAACAACTTTGGTTCCAAGCTCATCAACGCAGATTCCATGGTTGAGTGCCAGTGGTGTTGATAACGGCTTCGTGCTATCCATCTCAAATTTCTTCAGAATATCTTAAACGTACTTGGTTTGATGAATAAAGATACCATCCGGCAATTGATCAACCTGCAATCCCAGAAAGATCATCGTTCGTTGAACCAAATGTGATGTCATCCACATAGAGTTTTATGATCAGCAGATGATTTCCAACTTCTCTCGTAAACAAGGTACTATCCACTGTTCCTCTGATAAAACCATTGCCGACTAGGTGCTGAGAACGTCTCGTACCAGGCTCTCGGAGCTTGATGCAACCCGTACAAAGCTTTATCCAGGAGAAATGCTTTCTTCTTGTTCAGCGAATCGACAAACCTCGGTGGTTGACCGACAACACTTGTTCCCTCAATTTGCCGTAGAGAAAAGCTGATGTAACATCAAGCAGGTACACATTAAAACCTTTCCAAGACGCGAACGCCAAGAAAATGCGGATAGACTCTAATCTCGCAACTGGTGCATATACTTCTGTGTAATCAATACCTTCTTGTTGATGAAATCCTTTGACAACAAGTCGAGCTTTGTTTCGCACAATTACCCCTCGATCATCATGCTTCCACTTGAAAACCCATTTAGTATCAATCGCCTTTTGATTCGCAGGGAGGTCAACAAGTTTCCATCATCCAATTTCTCGAATTGTAATAACTCCTCTTGTATTGCTAAAACCCAGTTTTCATCTCCAAGTGCCTCAGTAACTGACTTCGGCTCAATTTGAGATATAAAACAATGATAAGAGCAAAATTCTTGAATCGGAGCCACTTTGGTGTAGAAACAACTAAGCGCTTTATTGATATGGCTTCTTGTTCTGACTCCTGCTTGTAATTCACCAATAATAGTATCAGATGGATGATAAGAATAAGATCTTGGCATTACTTCATTAGAGACATCAACTGTACTTTCCAGATTGTTAACATTCAGATCAACCGTCAATTCAACAGTAGGAATACTAGAAGACGCTTCATTTCTTGTACTCAGGCCAGCAGATTGATTTAACATACTAGTGATCTGCTCGGATTCCTCATCAGAACTAGATTCTCCATCTTGATCAAAAGTCGGAGCCTCATCAGAATCAGAATCATGTGCTTGTGAAAGATTGGGTTCTGGATTAGTATTCACTGGTTCTACAACAGGTGTAACTGGCTCAGCTTGAGCATTATTTTGACCTTCACCAGAAGAAGAAGATGTACCAACAGATGGTTGATTAACCACTATTGGTCTCGAAATTTGCTCTTGATTAGCAGACTGATGCAAATAGTACAAACAGCAATTTCTTCGTCAGTCGGCTCTTCTGGAAGATCGAAAGATTTCCATAAACTGTCATAGTTGAACATCCAAGCATCACCTGCCTTTTGTGTTGGCATTGTATACCTTCAGCAGTCGACATGTTGAACGAGAACCACTTGCTTCATGCTGGGAAGATAAACTCACCTGAGTGGACTCGCATAGCCAACAAAGAAACCCTCTAACGATTTTGCACCGAATTTCCCATCAGGATCAATAACAGTGCAGGGAGATCCAAACGGTTCTAGATACTCCAAATTAGGTTTTCTTTGGTTTAAGAGTTCAAAACATGTCTTCTTGGTAGGTTTAACAGTTAAGACCCTGTTCAAAGTGTAACAAGTGATGTCACTGCTTCACTCCAGAAACTCACAGGCAATTTAGAATCTGCAAGCATCGTTCGAGCTGTCTCTATCAGCGTTTGATTCTTTCGTTCAGCAACCCCGTTTTGTTGTGGAGTATATGGTGTCACACCCCAACCGATGGCGGAATCATCGGGGCGTGGCACTAAGCGGTTCAGATTGTTCGAGAGAATCCACAACGACTATTTTTAAATGACAATATTTAAGCGTCAATTTCCCATACAATCAACATACAATCATTACATAATCATCACGAATTCCATTAATCTCAAACATTTTTCAAAGTCGATTACAATTTATTTCAAGTTTCTAAGCAAAATCCTAAGTCCATTTGCAGCGAGTAGAAACATTAACCTGCAACATAGGTTAAAATAATTGTCAATACAAAAATGTATTGGCGAGCATACAGGTTTTGATATAATAGCATAGTAGATAAAAAGGTGTCGCAAATTTTTCACATACATAATCATGATACACATAACATATAAACTCACAAGACAAATTTCACATGTTAAGCTCTCGACAAGGCTGCGATGTGCGATGTGTGCTTCCTAACTAGACCCTGTCGGGTGTTAGCCAAACTATAGTACCATACTAGCTAAGGTGGAGTTAACGCAAGAAAATGTCCTAGTTTACTTGTTCCTAGCATCATGTATAAATATGCAATACCAATATTCACGTGTGAAATCAGTTTAGTGTGGTTGTGTATTTTGATATGAACGTATGTTACACCCAAAAGTGCGTTAAAGCGAAAATGGGTCAAGTATACTCACATTTGGTACGATTAAAGGAGGGATGAGGTCCGTTGTAAGTTGAGGAGAGCGCCGGATCAGCCTGTAAACGAACAGAAGTGCATCAGTCTTTCGAAATGCTGAAACAATTAACGGTTAAAGGAACAGTAGACAAGTTCGGGCGAACGTGTACCTTGGGGTACAAGTTCGGGCGAACTTGACTGCTTGGACTTATTGGAGGTACAAGTTCGGGCGAACTTGCCCTATTTGTTGAGGAGTAATACAAGTTTGGGCGAACTTGTCTAATTCTCTTGAGAATTGGACAAGTTCAGGCGAACTTGCCTGAATTGCAGAGGTTTTAGACTAGTTCGAACGAACATTGTCACCATTCTGGTGACAAGTTCGAGCGAACTTGACTGTTTTGGTCACCAATTCGTGCGTTTTCACGTCATTTGCAGAGGAAATCGAGTGTCCATCCCTCCAACCTTAAGCTACTGAGCAAAACCTAGGCTGGAGAGGTCTTTTAGAGCGAGTTTAGCCATTTACAGAAACTCGGACTAATCCGGACGAACTTGATGGTTCGTACAGGTTATTCCAGCTTGTGCAAAGTGACGATTCCGTCCTTGTGCTTCCGGATCTGAGTATTGTGCTTGACAATACCTCGTTCCACTTTAAAGTGAACGAAACATACGTCATTAGTCCGTATTTTGTGTGAAAATCGATGTTTAAAAGGGTTTTACTTAGATCTAAGTATAGATCTAAGTGAAAAATAGAAGTTTTGTATAAAAAGATGAAGATTTTCGTAAACAGAAGAGTTTTGATGAGATCGAAGGTAAAACCTTATGCATAATCATTGTAAATCGTTGTTGTTTGCATAAAAACGGGTTGATTCTTACTTGGAAATCAAAGGTTTTCGGTTTTGGGAGGTTTCGGGCGAACTTGCATCAAGTCCAACTGAGGAGAGGAGTTGAGTATTTATAGGTGAGGTGAAAGATTGGGCTGGATACATTAAGTTCGGGCGAACTTGTATCAAGTTCGGGCGAACTTGTTACAAGTTCGGGAGAACTTGCTTGTTTCCTGAGCATGGAGGCAAGTCCGGGCGGACTTGATGTAAAATAAGGAATTCTGGTGGCCTGGACAAGTTCGGGCGAACTTGTGATGCACAAGTTCGGCCGAACTTGGCCTATTGGCGAAGTTTTGTTCGTCTATTTCGCGTTAGGGTTCGTTTGGCAATTCGTTCGTATTAGATAGACATATTAAGCATTTTAGCAAGGCTTTAAGCGTACTAATCGATTATAAGTTAAGATTTGATAAGTAAGCGAGGTAGCATGCGGCTTTGTTCCCAAGTCTTGTGAGAGTCGCGTTGTAGTTTAAGCAAGCAGATAGCCTTGGAAACTTCACGCAAAGTTTGTAGTATTTAGCGAGTGCGATATGAGTGTAAGCGTTGTGATGTGCGATGTGGTGCGAAAATATGCGATATAGCGTAGTAAGCGATTCAGGTTACATTATGATCCGAATCTCTGGTGCTAGGCGTAACGAGAGTGACGAAGCTTGCGAGGAAGCGGGTTGTTACATATGGAGCACTGAATTCATGAAGAACCCATTTCTCATTACAGAACTCTTGCATTCGTTTGTTCTTGAATTCTGTACCATTGTCGCTTCGGATTCGTCTAATAGGAAGGTGATACATATTTTCAAGCTTCCTAAGGCGTATCATTAGGTTATCGAACTTTCATCTTTGCTCTCTTGGAAGAATACCCATGAAAATCTTGAGTAATCATCAGTTACTACCAAGCAATAAAGATCTCCTGAAATGCTTTTGACGTTGACAGGACCAAAGAGATCCATATGCAAACACTCCAGTGGAAGCTTTATCGAGTTCAGAATCTTTCTTGGATGAGACTTTTCAATCTGCTTCCCTTTCTTATAGCTTAAACAATTATCGTTCATGTGAAAACTCTTTAGATTCACTCCTTCCATGAGATTGTTGTGAACCAGAAAATTCATCTTTCGCAAGTGAATATGACCCATCTTTCTATGCCATAAAATCGATTCTTTTTCTGTGGCCTTCGTGACAAAACACTGTGCCAATTTTGATGTAGTTGTGGCAATACTCATATCAAGCACATAAAGATCATTCTCTCGAGGAGCGCACATGAGAATCCAATCTTCTGGAATCTTGAAACCCGGTTTTAAAATCATGCACTCTTTGTCGTTGAAATGAGTGGTGAACTTCTGTCACAAATCTGGGAGATGCTCAGAAGATTATTCTCCAATTCAGCAATGTGGTTGACCTTATCAAAAGATACCACACCATTCGAAAATTTTCCTTCTCCAATGATTCTTCTGCCTTGATTTCCAGCAAATCCTACTTAGCTTCCATTGATAGCTTTGATATCGAATAATAGGGCTCGCATCCCTGTCATGTGCCGAGAAGCTCCGCTGTCCATAACCCACTTTGATAAGATAGACCTTGGAAGCCCCTGCACATGTTAAAGCAATTACTTAAAAAGGGAAACCCAAGCCTTGTCGGTCTTGGGTGGATTTGGGATATCAAAAGTTGGAATTTTCATTTCTTGGATATTAAAAGTTGGAATTTTCATTTCTTTCTTTGGTACCCACTGATCAGTCTTTGTTTGATAAAAATCTTTGGTTTTAACTAATCCAGTTGGTTTGACAATTTCCAGATGATGATGAGATCTTTCTTGGAACCGAGGATTGTGTCTTCATTCTTGCCTTTTTGATGTAAAACTTTGAATCTTTATTTTCTGCTTGTTTTGAAGATTCTCCTTTTTCAAAATTAGAGATCTTTTCAATCTTAGATTTCTTTTCAAATTCTGATTCATTGTTTCTTTTCAAAATCTTAATCTGAACAACCTCTGGTTTCTTTAATTTTTCATCATCTGTAATTTTTTTCCTTGACGATCAAACTTCGATTTTCGGACATTTTCGTGGAATGTGACCTACTCCATTGCACTTGAAGCATGTCCGAGTATCAACAGTTTTTCCACTCATAAATTTTACTCCACTTGTAGTTTTAGCTTGATCACGAAGCTCTTTCTCTTTTTAAACTCATCATTCGATTGTTTACCAATCGAATCTTTTTCTACCGCAGTATTAGTCCCAAAAACGAATTTCATATTTTTCTTTTTATATTCATGAAATGGTGACTTTTTCTTTTCATTTTCTTCTGGTTCAAAACCCAAACCACCTCTCCTGTTCTCAGGAAAGTCCCCACCATTTTTCCGGTAGTTGTTATAAACTTCTTGGACTTTGAATAGAATTTTTTCTCATTGTCATCTAGATCCTCTGATGAAACTTCAACCAGTTTGAATAGTTTATCGATATGATCTTCTTTCACATTCCGAATCGGAAAGCTTTCATCAAAATATAGTCTATCAGAATCCTTAACTTTGTATACCACAACGTTAGGGTCATCACTTAGGCTATTTTCTGATGAAGTATCTTCATTTCAGATTGTGATTCAGAACTATTCAAACTCGATTCGGCGCTCTCAAAGCTGCCGCCATCAGAATCACTTCCCAACACATTTTCAATCACAATACCCATAATTGCTTCACTGTCATCGTTAGATTTCGTGTAAATTATATCAGTGTTTTCAGGCAACCCATCTTTTGTTTCAGATAAAAGTTTTACATTGAGTGCCTTCTCCATTCCGTCTACTTTCTTTCGACAGTATCTTTCGCATAATGGAGGTGGAACATTGCTATAATCTCCACGTTTCTGACCTTTTACCTTTTTATCATTTTCTTCTGACGGAATCGTTGGAAGAATATGATCAATGACATAAGCATTCGTCGTGTAGCTGAGCAACAATTGTCTTACACGTTCAGTTTCAATTTTACTCTCTTGAAGCTCATATTTTAACTCAGCAATGTTATTAATGTACATGTTAATGGCTTCTTGTTTTTCCATTAATGTTTCCTTTAACATTCTGATTGTGTCAGTTTGTTCTCGATTAGCTTGTTCACAAATGTGATAAGTGCCTTGCATCTTATCATAAGCTTCTTTCATTGTGCGACAATCATATTTAAAATTTTCATTATGCACATTTAGGTCACTTATGATTACTGCCTTTTCAGCACATTGTTCACAAGCTTTAGCACACTTTGTGCAAGGTTTTTCAACATCCACATTTTGTACTTTGATAACTTCCTTTTCAATTACCTTTACCTCGACCTCATGACCTACCTCTCTCAGATTGGCCATCATTGCTTTGTCGGCAATTTTGGTAAGGTTTTCCTTATTCATCTCTTTCGTCACATCGATGATCTCCTCGATCTCAGATTTCTTTTCTTCCATCACTTGCTCTTGAGATGTAGCATCAAAACAACCTGCAAAACTAGATTGAAGATTAGGAGGTATTATATTCTTCATTTTAATATCATGATAGATCATTTCCTTTTCCGATCTTTGCAAGTATTCTTCTAGAATTACATTTTCAAGAGCTGCTTCATCTATCATCGACTCTGGCTCTTCCACGCCATCAAAGCAACATTAGCTTTCTTGGAAATATAATTGTTCCAATCAAATCCTTCATCTTCATGTGAAACAACTAGGGCCTTTTCTGTTGGTTTTGATTGACCATCTTGAACTTCAACTTGAACCCTATTTGGAAATGGTTTGTACTGCAAGGCTTTCCTGTAGAAATCATTGTTGTTTCCGAACGGACTTTGATTACCGCTAGCTTCAGGATTGGTGCATTCACGCTTGAAATGCCCCGTTTCTCTACACTTGAAGTAGGTTACCTTTGATTTGTCGAATCCCAGCTTGTTTCTTGCATTTCCAATATCGCGTCCAGTAAGTGCAACAAACTTTGTAACCCTTTAGATAATTGATGCTAAACACCACTTAATATCCATCAACTCTAATTCTTCTTCATCAACTTGATCATAATCTTCGGCAGTCATTTCCGGGTTCCCAATCTTACCCGCAACCAAGCTCTCATATGTTTCAAGTACAGTTACAAGTAGCGCCATGTGTTGTTTGGCTACTTGCTCAGATAATACATTCTTCAGATTTACTGCAATGTTGCAGTGAATCACATTGGGATCAGAACTGGAATGATTCTGCTGATTGGCTTGATTCTGAAATGGAGAATACTGGAATGTGATGTGTTTGGTGTTTGATCATAGCTTGGATGTGATGTTTGAAATGAATGATTTGAAGAATTAGCATTTGCACTAAAAGCAGTTTATATCTTCGGACTTGAAGTATCCGAAAACCCACTTTTGTAGTGCAATCCGACGTCTTGCACAACTTGTGCATTCTTCAATTTTGCAATCTTTTGTAGTTCCATTTCATGACCCTCCAACTTGTCAATGAAATAAGCTAAACAATAATTTGCATAACCGGGACCATTCTTTAGTAACATCAGGTATGTAGACCACTCCCCCTCAGGTAGTGCGTCCGCCAACTTGTCTACCAACTCTTCATCTGTCTTCTAAAGCTCGTGCCTTCTTAGCTGAACCACCAAATGACAGTAACGCTCTATCATTGTTTCATCGTTGCACCTTTCATCATCGTAAAGATATCGAACTCCTTCTTGATGAGAGCTTTCTTGCTTTTTCGCATATCCGTACTACCGTGATATTTTGCACGTAAGGCATTCCACATCTCCTGTGCCGTGTCACATTTTGGTAACAAAATCAATATATCTTCTTTAACCGATTGTTGTAACAAGCTCATCATCTTTTTCTCATATACGTACAAATCTTTATCTCCAGGTGTAAACTTTGACAAAGAAATTTCAAGACCACGTTCATCAACTGGCCATTTGTATCCAGTTTGTATTGCGACCCAGCTATGGAAGAAATTCGCTTGAACCCGATTCTCAAACTTCTCACGCCAGCTTTCATAATCGTCAATACTCATTAACTTGGGTGGCTTCATGGAAGTTCCCATTTCGTTGTCCAGATTGATCTGGTTCACTGCATTCGCGTTCGATGTCTGAGCCACTGCTGTAGCGAAGGCATTATGAAGATCCATATCCATCTCGACAAACTGAAACTCTATCTAAAAACACACTCACAAACACTTGAAATTTGATTAGTGAACAGACAAGTTCGGGCGAACTTGACAAACCAACAAATTCAGTTTCACAAACAACAAGTTCGGGCGAACTTGTATAGACAACAAAATCAACTTCACAATTTACAACAAGTTCGGGCGAACTTATTATAGAATTCAGAAAGATCACTTTCAACAAGTTCGGGCGAACTTGTATTCACCAAACAACTTCGTCCGAAGTTCTATAAAATCCTTTGTTAAAATATGCACAACTTCGCTCGAAGTTGTTAAAAATGGACAACTTCGGGCGAACTTATGTAGCAAGTTCGAACAAAATGAGTTTGTCAAACATGGTTTTTTGTGAATTTTGACATGAAATCGGTTGAATTTTGATCTGAAACTTTCAAGGGTTTGTTATTAGGTGATTATGTATGACATATTCAAAAATTATCCATTTTTAACCGTAGATTCATCAATTTTGTGAAAAAAATGTGAAAATGAAAAAGAAATGAGTAGAAATAGAGAAAGTCTTGTGTAGATATCTGCAAACTAGGTATCCATGGCTCTGATACCACTTGTTAGGATCAATCCGTCCACTTGTCACGGAAACCTAGGTTGTATCTATGTCATCGTATGCGGAATTTACATGAATAGTGACAAATACACAAGAATTATTGTTTAAACGTTGATTTATTAGTCCAAATGTCTTTACAATGTACAAATCCAAATCGACAGAGCTTCGCCTCAAAAGTTGCGAAGTTACAAATGAGAAACCAAGGCTAGCTATATATAGAGGAACAAGTTCGGATGAGATAGGCCATGGCCAAGTTCGGGCGAACTTGTCCATTTGACATCAACAACTTCGGCCGAACTTGTCCTAGTACAACATAAATACTTTAAATCTAACAAATCAAACCCTATACAATACAGACTCGACCCAAGACTTAGACGATAGACATTATGCACCAACAGTTCCGTTTAAGGTGGTTTGGAGGCATCTTGATTTCGTTCTTAATGAACTCTAACCCCCTGTGTCTGAACTAGATGAAGGGATGTTAAAAGCCCTTAGGTGTTCCCACTCATGACTTCGTCCTTTCCCTGAGCATCTTCTAGTTTCAATTGGTGTAAGTGTTCTGTGGGATAAACCAAATCGAGACCCTATGTTCATGAGGGGTGATCAGGGTATTTTGTTTTGCCTTTACATTTTATTTTCTTGTATGATCATATTTTCTTATACTATTGCTTGTTGTAGTTATGTTTGCCCTTGATTTATCAAGTCCGGTGATACTTTCGATGTTGTTCTTAGGATACTGGAGCTATTGAGGGAGTGGATGTTATTACTAGAACGGTTGAGGGTAGGTTGGTTCCTGGTGTGAAGTATGTCAACGTTCCGAATGCCAAGAGTTTTTCAAATGCTGGCCCTTCTAAGCCTTCAACCTGTCGTTCTTCTTGTTGTTTGAAGGGTCCAAGCCAGTCAACTGCTTCTGATCCTGTTGATCTTAGTGATGACATTGAGGTTTCTGAGGACCAAGGGGTTGAAGCTGAGGGAAAGAAGGACAAAGAGTTGCCAGTGGTTATTGGGAAGAAGAGAAAATCAGAGGGTAAGAATGTTGTGGTGTCTGCTGCAAAGGGTTCCTCCGGTAAGAGTGGTGAAGGTTCATTGGTGGTTGATGCTGGTGAGGTTTATGTTCCTAACTAGAATGTTAAAGTTGGGGACAACTTCAAGTCTCCTGTTGTTTGTGAGGAAGTGTTAACCCATTTTGCCCCTCCAATGGTTCGTGGTTCCATAACAGTCATGGAGGATGATATTATGATCTCCCAGATGATGAGTTCCTATAATTTTGCTGACATGCTTCCTGAAAGGGTTTCTCGTTTCGATAAAGGATGCATGAGTACGAAGTGTTTTCGAAGAAGAGAGATAAAATAAAGGCTTTGATGGCTGCTGTGAAGAAGGAGAGTGAAGGGTTTGCTGAGAAAGAGGAGGCCTGGGTGAAGAAAGTTGGTGAACTCACCCAAAGGCATGAGGTGGAAATGAATGAGTTGAAGAAAAAGAAGGAGGCAGATAAGTTGCAATTGGAGGCTGATATGGAAGCATTGAACGTGCAGAAAAAAGCCTTTCCAGAGGAGAAAGAAGGCTTGAAGGCTTCCCTAGCCCAAGCGACTAGAGATAACCAATGGCTTATTGAACATGGGTTCCAACAAGTGGTTACCTATCTTCTTCATTCCACTGAATTCAACTCAGCCCTTGGTGATGTTTATACAAAGCTTCTCAACTATGGCAAGCATCTGGGCTTTGTTGCTGGTTATAAGGCAAATGAATCTGGTCAACCTCAGGAACAGTCGCATCTTTATCAACCCCAAGCTTCTGACATCTTCAAGGAGTCTGTTCGCCACATGAGACAGTTAACTTACCGTTATGTGGGTGAAGTTTCCTCTTGCTTTGGTAAATCTCTTTCTGTGTTGCAGGGATTGAAGCCTCCTAGGCTCAGTGAGGCGTATGTGCTGAAGTGTTGAAATCTCTGTCCAAGAAGCGTTCTCATTCAGGTGATAGTGAAGAAACTTTCTCAGATGGTGCTGAGGGTTCCTGGGGGCAACTTGAAGGCTCTAAGGTGGCAGGTGATGGTGGCTAGAAGGCTAAGAAGGTGAAGAAGACCAAGAAGGCTAAAACTGGTGAAGATGGTGCTTCTAAGCCCAGTTTTGATGTTTAAACAATTAATTTGTAGCTATTTTAGCACTTTGAACAATATTATCTTATGTATGTTTTGAACATGTTTTCCCTAAGGGAATTGTTTAGGTCCCTCTGATGGTTTGAAGCCTTGAAGGCTGTTTGAACAATATGTAGGTTGGATGGCCCTTATGGCCGTTGTTATGTTTAACTGTTTATCTTTTATGTTATGTTGCTATGTCATTCCCTTGTGTTTTTTGATTGTTTTATGCGTTGCCTTTGTTTTTTGTTATGCTTCTTTTGTTATTTATACCTTGAAGGGTTCAATGCTGCAATCACTTAGCCTTAATGTATTTTTAACGGAAGGACACATCACCTATCCTATTTATAACACTCACTTGGTGCTTTTTTGGTTCGTAAGCCATTGGTAAGGCTTAAGGAACATTTGATGTAGGCTGCTCAAACCCGTCTATGAGACATATTTTTATATTTTTTCTAAGTCTCATGGAGTTGTATTGATTTAGGAACTCACCCCTTATATTGGTCCATTTAAACCTTGAGCCTACTGAGCGACGTGGCCTGGGAGGGTAGAACATTTCTTGAAAATTCTTTTTAAGACATTTTGACTAGACGTGGAACCTTTTAAGGTTTTTGCCATTCCATTGGTGGGAAGCTTTTTGCCTTGTGCACCAGCCAGTTTGTATGATCCTCCCTTGTGGGCCTTAAGGATGAGGTATAGCCCTTCCCACTTTGGGCCAAGTTTTCCTTGATTCTCTTTCTTATTGGCTTCATTGTTTTGAAGTACAAGGTCCCCAGGCTTGAATCGTTCATGCTTTACCCGTGTGTTGTAGTATGATTCCGTCTTTTGTTTGTACTTAGCTTCCCGTATAGCAGCTTAATTGTGAGCTTCTTCGAGGAGTTCGAAATTCAACATGATCTCCGTTTTGTTTGACTCGAGGTTAATGTTGAACGATCGTTGTGTTGTAACTTTGATCTCCGCCGGGATTACGACTTCTGATCCAAACACTAGGTTGTAGGGTGTTTTCTTGTGGCTTGTTTTCTCAGTTGTTCGGATTGCCCATAGGACATTGGGAAGCTCTTCGAGCCAGTTGTTGTCGTATCTTCCCAGTCGGGCCTTAATCCCTTCTACAATGCTTTGATTTGTCCTTTCAACCTGGTCATTTGACTGTGGGTAAGCAACCGAGCTGAATACCTGAGTTATCCTAAACTCTTTGCACCAGGGGCTAAAAGGATTCTCAGCAAACTGTTTTCCATTATCCGTAACTAGTACCCCTGGGAGCCCAAAACGACAGATTATGTTTTCCCAAATGAAATTTATGACTTGTTTCCCTGATATTTTAGCCAATGATTTTACTTCTGGCCACTTGGTGAAGTAATCAACGGCTACTCACAAGAACTTGACTCCTCCTTTGGTTGGTGGGAATGGACCGACAATGTCCATACCCCATTTGTGAAATGGCAAAGCCGAGGGGATGGGAACAAGGTCATGCTTAGGGCTTTTAGGTACTGGAGCAAGCAACTGACAAGCTTCACATTTTACAGTTGTTCAGAAGTGTCTCAGTGCATGGAAGGCCAAAAGTATCCAAGGTTCATCAATATTGAAACCACCGATCTTGGCCATAGTGAGCCCCACATATTCCTTCGTAAACCTCCTTGATCAGATACTAGCTTTATTCTGGGCCAACGCATCGGAGTAGTGGTGCAAGATAACCTTTCTTATAAAGTATTTCTCCTTGTAACACATACTGCCTTGACTTGATGCGAACTCTTTCAGCCTCCGTCTGATCATCCAGTAACTCACTATTTCTTAGGAACTTAATCAGAGGAGTCATCCAGTTTGGCCCTTCGTTAGTAATTATATCTTGCACTTCAAGCTCTTAAATGGATGGTGTTTTCAATACCTCAACTAACACTTTCTTGGTGAGATGAGCAAATGTGAGGGATGCGAGTTTGCTTAGTGCATCAGCCTTCTTGTTTTTTGACCTTGGAACCTGTTTGATGGTACATGATTGGAATGTACTAATGAGTTCCTTTGCCTCCTCTATACCTCTTCATGGTAGGCTCCTTGGCTATGTAGCTATCATTTACTTGGGTTGAGACAACAAAGGAGTCTGTGAAGACTTGAAGCTTTTGAACATCCATCCATCTGGCTAGCTTGAGTCCAGCAATGAGTGCTTCATACTCGGCTTCGTTATTTGTTGTCTAAAATTCAAGCTGAAGAGCATATGTAAATTCTAATTCTTCAGGATTGATTAGGACTAGCCCAGCCCTGACCCTTCAAGGCTGGAAGCTCCATCGGTGAAAAGCTTCCATGTGTCGGGGTCAGATGGTTCATTTGTGTAACACCCCAACCCGTCTTGGGCTGGCGTGTCACTTATACAGTACATCAGAGATCAGAACATCATTCAAAAAATTGTAAAACTTTACATTAGTTCAAATAAGTCAAAATATTGTACAAACATTTTAAAATTTTATGAAAATCCATGTGCTTCTTTATTCCCTCGAGCCATCCATCCAAGTCTTCCCGACCATACTTGAAAACCTAACGTACATGAGAAGTACGCCTGAGTAAATGGGGTTTACTCAGTGGGACAACAACAATATAATATGCAATTTCCTACAATAACTATATATCAGACAATATACGTATAACACATTCAGTTAGTCACCTTTAGTGTGTCACATTCAGTAGTTCAGTGCGTAGTCAGTTCATATACAGTGCGTCACATAATCACATTCAATAGTTCACATTCAGTTTTTCAGTGTTCACCTTTCGGTACGGCACAATCAGTAGTTCAGTGTGTCATAATCAATATTTGCTGAAAATAATATAACTATCTATATAAATACGTATAGCACATAACTTTGAACGTCACATAAGCATACAATAACGAATCTAGATCTCCAACTACGAGGTAGTGGAAACCAAAATTCGTACGCATAAAGTTGTTTAGAGTCCGTACCTTGATCGTGTAGATCCAAACTTGAGAAAACGATAATGTCTTACTCGACAATAACAACCTACATCGTGGCCGTACTTAACCTATAAGAACGCGTATAAATATCGAATATCGTCGTTAGATTTTTATTTTCCTTTCCTCGTATACTTAGAAAAAAATCTTATTTTTAAGTAAAAAATAATCACAGGTCTTTTATTTTTCCAAAAACGTGTATCCCCTTTTCAACAAATAATAATAATAATAATAATAATAATAATAATAATAATAATATAAATAATAGTAACAGTAACTTTACGTGAATCACAATTGTATTTGAAATATATTTTAAGAATAAAATAATACTTGGTTTTAAAAATAAATAATATTTTTTGTTAATACTTTGAAAGTGGTTGTAGTAATGAAACCAGATGGTGGATTCATGCTTTTTCCTTTTTGTAAAAATAATAAATAAAATTATATTAAAATAATCATTCTTCTTCTCCAATAGAATATTCTTACCCCATTTCATAACCTCAGTTTTTAAACCCATATTCTTAACCTGAATGTTTGCACCATATTTTTCGTACAAAACTTACCTTCTAAGACTTATTTATAATTAGGTTAGGTTACCTTTGGAGAAAACGGAAGTCGGTTCAAGTGTGAGATTACCAGAAAACGATACGGTGGCGGTGACGGTGGTATTTTCTCAGGGTGTCAGGTTGCTACACGTTGAAGGTGACGAGTGGTGGAGACGGTTCGGTGCCAGTTTAACAAAGGTTGGTGGGTTATGGAGGTGACAGTGTAAGGTTGTGGTGGTAACCGATGGTGGTTGTAGGTGGAGACACAGCGGTGTAGTGACGGTGAAGGTGATGGGTGACAGTGGAGCTTCGGTGATCGGTTCTCCTCCATAACCGTTTCTCTTACTGAATTCAGAAGGAGAGAAAACAGAGTAGAGAAGAGAGTTGTGATGTGGTTGCAACGGTTGGGTTTCGAGACTATTTATAGACGGAGAGGTGTAGGTGACGACAAGCTAGTCGGAGATGGTGGCGGATTTTCGGTTGAACAGAAGAGCCGCTAGTTACTGTGTCGGGTTGTCGCAGGTGAACGGGTGGCGGTGGCAGGTTGTCGGGTGAACGGGTCTGTCGGGCGGCTTGCAGCGGCGATGGGTGGCTGACTGTCGGTGAGCGGCTGAGATCCTGTATGCTTGTAGATTTGTTTGTTCATTTCTTTGTTTACGTAGTCTTAACTAAACTCACATATCATGCATATGGGTTTGTTTCCTTTCATTTATTTATTTACTTTTTTTATTATTATATTACCTTGTTCATCCAGGAATAAACATTATTATTTTCTTTTTCTTTTTCTTCTTTAAGTTATTCATTCATTTATTGTTTTTCTTTTAGACATTATGTCCACCAGTTCAAATTTGTTTTATAATTTTGTTATTATTATATATAAAAATTTATAGTAGTTTTCATGATTCTATTAATATATATATATATATATATATATATGTTTATATATACACTTTATTTTATTATTATAAGCATTTTTTTAAATTCTATATTTTATTTTAATACTAAATTTTCGGATATTGCAACTATTAACCCCTTAAAAATAATTTCGTTCTTGAAATTTGGATATTAGTCATCAACGGTAAAGAGATAAATTTTAAAAAGGAAACACGTTTATTCGGTGACTAGAAAAGTTCAAACATTGGAAGGATGCTTTGAAAGCACCAGACTAGAACTGAAACAAGAGGAACTCCTAAATATTCTTAAGGTTCACAACCGATCACATCATACTCATGGTGTTTCTTGGTAAGCTCGGTTGGTTTATTGTCAACGGAATCCCTTCCACCTGTATCAGATGGTATAGCGTTCGCTCTCGTAGCTGGCGTGGAAGACTTCTTTCCAGGGGGAAATGGACGATTCTGGATTGCATGCCCGGTTTTTTTACACCTGAAACAACCTCCTGTGAGTTTAAGGCATACTCCACCATGGAGTTTTCCGCATGTGGTACATGGTGGTCGGGGTTGATTATGGGTTTCTTGAACGATCTCTTTGTTATTATGTGGTGAATGTGAGGAGTTTCCGTTCTGGTTACCATGATTCCGATTAAAGTTTGACTTATGATTTCTGGTGGGTAGGGTTTGGGTGAAAGTTTGCGCAGTGGTTAAGGCCAGATTTTTCAGAAGGTCTCCCCCAAATTGAAGCTTCGTAGTTTTGTTTGTTATTTCCAGATTCTGGACTGCATTAGCTACTTCAGTGATGTCTTTAAAGTCTTGGTTGACAACCAACCACTTAACCCTTTCACACAGTGCCCATTGAAGGGTTTCTATCCCTCTTTCGCTTGGGAATTTCACGGTGCCTTGGCCAACTGAAAACGCCATTCCAAACACACTTTGCCCTGGCCTTCCTATGATGACATCATAGTTGGTAGGAATTTTGATTACCACAAAGGTCAGTGGTTCGGTTCTTTCATTTTTCCTTCGCTGAAACAAACATTAAGGGTTATTTGTCCTACAGGCTTGATGGGTATGTCAGCATTACCTTTGACAGAGGATTCAAATTGCTGAAGCGTAGAACGTTCGTCATTGCTGAGACAGTTAAAGCATTTCTCAAACATGATTTTTGTGGCTGCTCTAGTGTCAATGTAGGCTTTGTGTGTCTTGATGGTTCCCACTGTAGCTTCCATCACCAAAGGGTCGGATAGCAAGTCCCCTTCGGGTGGTGGGAAACAAACACATTAGCGTTCCCAGGCCTCTAAACGTGGGCATTTGTGGGAAGCTTTTCCATCAAAGTCCACCATGTTCACTTCCTTGCTCTTTCCTTCAGCCATCTTATCCCTGACCCCTTTAACCAAGTGGGCTAGTTCTCCAAACTTAACGGCTTCTTCGATTATCTTCTTGAGTTGGAAGCAATCGCTGGTATGGTGGCCTTTTCTCTTCGTGAAACTCACAATATTAGGTGGAGTTTTCATTTCTTTTGCTTTTAGGCAAAGGTCGAGGAGGTCAGAAGCTATGTTTTACTTTTTCGGTGGCCAAGATTTCTTGTGGGGTCTTGGTTAAAGCTGTGAAGCTTAAAGTCTTTTCTCGACTTGGAGGGTTCCTGCCTTCAGGCCTTCTTGGATCTGAACTTCTAAAACGTTTGTCATAAGAGTCAAAGTTTCCTCTTTTCCTGTTGGGACTGTTGCTTCGCCAACTAGGAGCTCTTTTCCTTTGCTCTTTGATTTCAACCACTTCCTTTCCTCGAATGTGAGCTTCAGCCCTTTCGAGGGCCTCCTCAAGGGTTTTGGGTAGGCACTTATTGAAGTCCCTTGTAAGGTAATTAGATTTGATGGCATTCATGAACCCTGCCACCTTCATCTTTTCATCAGCACCCACGTAAGTTAACCCGTCCTTCGTGTATCTTTCGATGAAATCTCTGAGACTTTCATCATCTTGTTGCTTTATTTGGAAGATCACTGTAGTATCCTTGACATACCTCCGTTGTTGTGAAAAGTTGGCCAGGAAACCTTTACTTAGATCATCAAAGGATCGAATGCTTCTTTCAGGTAGGTCGTTGAACCATATCCTAGCAAACCCTACAAGGGTTTGCATGAACATGAGATAGCACTCGGCATTGGACCAATTTTCAACTCTTGCCGCCCCAGTAAAAATTTGGAGGTGGTCTTCAGGATCCTCGGTTCCATCATAGGTTTTTATGTGGGATGGCATCTTAATCCGGGTTTGAAAATCATAGTCAGCAATTTGTGAGGAGAAACAAGACAAATTGCTAGGCTTGTAGGGTTTGGCAAGATCTTCCTTTACTCTTGAGGCCGAATTATTGGTTCCTTGGTGGGTGGTCAACACTTGATTGATGAAGTGCAGCCAAGGAAACTGTGTCATCATCTACGTCATCAGTTGGGGCATAAGGTTAAAGCCTTGAAGGTTTTCTGGTGGTACTGTATAAGGCATTCCCATGGAAGTGCTCATGACTGCACCTCGAGCCAAAGGTAAGGTGGCCATGGCGTGTTCCCATGAAGTGGCTACAGGAGGAGGAATGCTTGAAGCTGGTGACTACCACAATTGATCAAGGGTGGTTTCATGTCCAATAGGTTCACCAGTTGCAACTGGTTGGGAGGTGAACAAGGGAAAAGCAGTTGGACTTGGCCTCCCAAAAGCACAAGGGCTTGGGTTAAGTGGCTGGTTTGTCACACTAGGACCAGCTTCAAAGTAAAATGTGGCTGCACGTGAGCTACTAAAAGGAAGAGGCGGAGGACCGAGTGACAATGTGGGTTTAGACTCTTCATAATCAAGTCTTATTCTCACTTCTTTTTCCCTTTCTCGGCTCACATGCTGGTTGAGAAGGGATCTCAGCTGTAGGAAATTTATAGCTACTCCCTTGGGCGTCAAATCGACACGTTCTGGTGTACTTGTGGCATCGATTTAAGGAGAGGGAACCCCTGAGCGAAAAGGGGTTGATGTCTGAGAAGAGGAAAACTCCGGAAACGTGATTCCCGTTGGAGTGCCTCCTGGGGTAGAAAACGGTGTAGATGTAGCTGGTGATGTTTGGCCAGCATTAGGTGTTGAAGTACGAGGTACTTGATTAACCTCGCCAGGAGACTCGCTTTCAGACATGATGAACTTGATGGAGTTGGAGCTACACTACTGGTCTTTTATGATACACTTTGCGGCGTAGCCCACGGTGGGCGCCAACTTGTTGCTACAACAAATATAAGACCAAGGGTAGTGAATGGATGGGTTAGGCAAAAAGAGTTCAAGGGTTTCAGTTTGCCTAACACAGTCGTGGGGTCCCCCCACGTATGCAATACGTAGGGTTGGATCACTTTGTTATCGCTTGTTTTAAATTTTGGATTGAAGAATATTCAACCCAGAATGTTTGTGTGCAATGTGATTGTATTAAAGTTAGTGAAGAATAGAACATGCAAGGAACAAGTTCTGGAGATAAGGAGTGAGATCTCTCATGAGGTGTCCAGCTGAATGACAAGGTGTTGCCATTTATAGAGGAAGGGCTGGCCACAAGAAGAAACCTTTGACTAGTGATCCATGGCTGAAGTGGAGGGCTTGCCCTTTTTGGAAGGTTAAAGGCTTTGGACTTGCGGGTAAAATGATGTATTCTCCCACATGCTCCTTTTGCAACTGAGTAGGAGAGTTCACACTTTAAGTTGATGTGACCAGTCACTGTCTCGTGCTTTTTGCTGTTCACGACAGTTGGCCAATTCCGAACCCTTTTACCTTTCAACCCTTTAAGTTGTATTGCATTCTAGTCATTTTATTAAGCTTGAGCTACCCACATCATCATTGTAGGGTTTAGGGTTCTGCCTATTACTATTATATATATTTCCACTAATTATAATCAAAACCATCAATCACCTAAATTCATTCACTTCCAGTTACAATCTAATATACTTTCACTCAAAGCATAACCCCAAGCTTCAAATTAAATCAAACCCCAAATGAACCACGAAGCTACAATTAAAACATGGTTGTTGGTCGCCAGCTTCGGTGCAGTTGAAGCCTTGAAAGATCAAGGTGTAACAAGATGGAACGGTCCTCTAAAGGCACTTCACCATCACGCCTAGTGGCGAAGCTTGAGATAAAACGTATATACCTAAAAAAATTCTATAGATCGGGGGGTCGAAAACGTATATACCCAAAAATTTCTATACGAAAACTACATATATAACACTACTGAGCGAAAAGTTCGAGGGGCCAGGCGCCTCCGACCCTTCTATACTTCGCCCCTGATCACGCCAAAACAAAGATTGCATCTTCTTATAACAGATCTGCTGAAATCATTCATCCAGATCCCTACTTGTGGGGTCTGAATTGGGTGCTGGAAAATACAGATCGAAGAAAACAAAAGCGAAATCTATGAAGAAGGTGATGGATATGAACTGTTTTGGTCCCAGTAGTATTTGTATTGTATAGATAGATGCCTCTGTATTTGAAATATGTAATACATGCAGTAACTTTGAATCATTGTTTTGGAATGTTGATGGATTATCGGTTTTATGTGAATACCTTATATCGAGTTTATGGTGGAGGTCGGTGGGTTGAAGGTGATGACGGTGATAGTGGGTTTATGGTGGAGATGGAGGCGGTGGGTTGAAGGTGACGATGGTGGTGGTGATGGTGGTGGGTTAAGGTGCAGGTGATGTTGGTGGTTGGTGAAAGGAGGAAGAAGATGAGTGGTGGACCTCGTTGTTTTTTTTTAATATTTTTTAAATGTTTTTGTTTTTTAGTTCAAGGGCAAACTAGTCATCTAACATATACTTAACTGAGATATTTAACATAAGTTAGTGATAAGTATCACCCGAGTGCAAAAATTACAATCAACGGGATCAAGTGCGTATTTATTAAAGCCTCGGGATCAAGTCTATAATATACGCAAACCACAGGGACCAACCAGGCATTTAACTCGAATCAGAATGATGGGAACTTCTTCAACGGGGGAGGTTTTGAGAATAAGGATGTGTTAGGTCCTAAAGTGTGAGACTGACGCATCAAATTAACACAACAGACTATGGTTACGAACTGGGCCTTACCGAGTTAGTTTATATTAGGTTTTGGACCTTTATAGGTCATTTGGGCCAAGCTTTAGACCATGTGGGTCAAGCAGGCCCAAGGGGAAACCATGTAGGGAAGTGGGCTTGCCTGGGTATATAAGCAAGTTTTCAACTTGTTTAGAGTTAGACCTCCAAGTTACAGAATTCCTAGAGTTAGAAAGAGGGAGGCGTTTTTGTTAGTGGTGTACTCATACCAGACGTTTTTGCTTATCAAAGTAATAGAAACGTGTGTGAGTTGAAAGTGATTCAGTTTGTTCTCGTGTTTTTCTTCAATCACCTATTATTTGGATTCCGCACAATCAATAGGTTGTTTGATATCATTGAAAGATCCGTTTACGGGACTTACAATTGATAGCAGAGCCATTAAAACCTGTTTTTAGGCTCGGTTTGATATCAAATATTCAAGATTTTGATTTTTCGTTCATCATGTTCTTCGCGGTATTGAAGGTGTTCATCGGTTTTTGTTTAAAAGATTGCTATACTTTGCTTTTTGATATTTTGCAAAATTGTTAAAGGATTAAAAAAAGGTTTTCAAAAGGTTTTTTATATATATCCGAAAACAATTCTAATCTTTGAAAAATTCTAAAGGATTTTGTAATTCCTTGTTTCACGGAGTTTTTTTTTCCCAAAAGGGTGTAGTTCGGAAAATTATTTACCTAAATTTGTAATTTGAAAAATATTTAATAAAATGGGTTTTTCTTTTTAAACTAACTTTTTCTCACTCCTAATCTTATTGGGTAAGTAATTTTCTTTTCAAAAATATGTTATTTAACATGAGTTAAAGGAAAACATTATAGTTCAATAAAAAACAGGTCGTAAGACTTTGAAAAAAGTTTTTAAAAGTTATTTGAATAAAAGCAAAAGAAAACATTGTATCAAAAAGAAATTAAAAACATTTTCATAAAATTTCATGATCCAACAGTATGTTTTTAGTTTTATTAGAAACTATTTTTTTAACTCTTGTAAAGGTAACATTGTTTTAAATGGAATTATTATTTTATCCAAAAAGATTAGGAAGAAAAAAAAATAGTTCAAAAAAAATCTATTTTATTAAATATTTTTTAAAATACCCATTTAAGAAAATAATTTTTCTGACTACACCCTTTTATGACATTGTTGAATATCCAATCCTCCTCATATCATCTTTTATTTCGAGTCTCAGGTTTCGAGTGGGACTTCGCAACACTTCCGAGTTCATCGTTTCCACATAGTTTTCGAGTCAGCACTTGAGTTTTCGAGTCGACACGTTGAGATTTCGAGTCAGTTCATTGCGTTTTCGAGTTCCAGTCGCAATCACCATCTTCGTCATCTCCGGTCACTGTCAACCACCACCTACATACCATCTTCTACAAACCTGCAATCCAACTCCTATTTCGGATCACCGAACATTCACCGGTCGTTGTCATCTTTATCACTCAAGACCTTTAACGTCCGATCACCTTCATCATTCATTACGAGTCACCGTAGTCTCCGGTCATCGTTCCGACGTTATTCGACCCCATCTCACACCTGCAACCATCATCAATCATCACGACCTCCTTTCACCACCTCTCAGTTCATCACCGGCATCTTTAAGCTTCTCCGTTAACCTCCCCCGACTCGCAACCATCTCCGAGATCCGCTCCTCCACCGTGATCGTTCGATATCATCATCATCTCCGGCCACCCTTATTTCTCTCCGGTCACACAACCTGTGACAACCCAGTTCCAACGACCCCTTGTTAATCATTGTCCATCCATTGTTTCGAGTCGCAATCATTACAGATTCTGACTCGCAGCGAGTTTCTAGTTTTCGGTTTCGAGTTGTCTAGAATTCACAAGTCGCAACCTTCTCCAGTCGCAATCACCAAACACACCACTTTCATCTCGAGTCGCAACCATCGTTCCGACTCACAACCATCTCCGTCACCCGTTCCAAACCTGCAACTCCTTCGCCACCGCCGAATCATCATCTCCATCACGAGCCACCATCGTCGACACAATCAAACACCACTGTGTCCACTCACCGTCATCGCTACCTTCACCACTGTCAACATAAACATCATCTCCCCCGAGTCTCCGATCACCATTCATTGGTGAACCTGACGTGAAACATCTCTGGTCACCACCGCATCACCGTCGTCATCTTCCCCATAACCGCTCCTCCACGACTGTCTTTGTTGACACCACCGTCGACCACCGATCACCACACCCATCGTGAACCACCTCCTGCTATCACCATCTTATCCTTCACAATATCATCTTCAACGTCGAGGTTGTTGAATTGTTTTCAAAACCGTCAGCGCTGAACTGTGTTCTTCTTGTTATTAGGTTTTAGGTTTTATAATAATAATAAGAGTAAATTGCACAAAACATCCTTTATGTTTCCTTAAACTTGCAGGTTTCAGCCTTAATGTTTAAAAGTTGCTAAAAACAGCCTTTAAGTTTATTTTTGTTGCGGGTTCAATCCTTTACAGCTAACCACGTTATTTTCTTCAGTTAAGTTCCCTCACATGCATAACATGTGAGGGTATATTCGTCATTTTGTCACACACATAAATCATTCTCCACACCAAAATCCGGACAAAAAATGGCTGAACTGCAACCACCGTCGGACGTCCAACTTAACGGCGTCAACGGCGACGGCTCTGCCGCCACAGATCCGTCCACCGTCCCGTTGACTAAATAGCGACAAGGTCCGAATCTCCTCCTTGACAAACTCCAACTGCTCATTATTCTGAATCAAAACCTTCTTCATAGCATAAGTCCCATCATATACACACACAAACCATTTTACTCAACAATCACACACATTGCAAATATTTCAAAACCCTAAATCGAATAACAAATTGGGGATACCAGATATGTGAGACGGATCTTTGATCTTCTTGGAGACTCCACCATCCGAAGTGTCATTAATAACCTCCTTAACTAAAAAGACGTAAGCAAATCCACCTCACCGAGCTGGCGGATGATCTTGAACCGGTGTTCGTTGATCCAAACATCACCGGATGCGGAATCGTACAGCCGATGAGTCCGGAAAACGAGCACCCCATTTTCTACACCTGTCAATGACGATGCTCTCTGTTGTGAAACCCCTTCTCTCTCACACACACACAGACACCTCTCTCTCTCTCTCTCTAGATTGGAATGAGTGATGAAGCAGATCTGCTGCTGGTGCTAGCTAGTATTGTATTGGATCTGGTGTTTCTCTCTCTAGAAATAGGAGAGATTTGGAATGTGATTGGGAAATTGTGTGAATCTTAAACAATTGTGAACATGGACGGTGGCCGGATCTCAAATTATTAAAAGAGTTTGAAGATAAAGAAAGTGGAGAGAGAGAGATGAAAAGACGGTTTTACCCTCACATGCTATGCATGTGAGGCCATTTAACATGGATTAGTAACTGGGTTAGTGATAAAGGATGAAACCTGCAACAAAATTAATCTTAAAGGCTGGTTTTGGCAATTTTTAAAGATTAAGGCTGAAACTAGCAAGATTGGTGAAACTTAAAGGACGTTTTGTGCAATTTACTCTAATAATAATAATTTAGTAATTATTACTTAATCATTAGGGTATAATCATAGGGTAATCATTACCTTATCATTAAATATAATATAATAAATATTAATAATATTATTAGGTTTTCTTTTATATTACTAGTGGGAGTGCCCGCACGTTGCGACGGGGATGATAATTTACAACCCGGTACTCGTTTTCTGTTAGTTTATCCACCATCCCGTGATATATTTTATAGTATTTTGTTAGTTTTCTTTTTCTGTAGTATCGATGTGGTCTATTTATTACATGACCCTTTTAGATCTCAATTATATAAGTGAAAATCAAAGATCCGTCAGGTAGTAAATAAAATGAGAAACTTTACTTGTATTGTGTTTTTTTATTGGTAGACTATGGTATTAAGATCATGAATTTTGTTAAACGTAGGTGGTTTGGACCATTCTAGAGTGCTAGTAGGAAAGTCGCGCGATGCAGCAGCCTTAACAATTTATAACGTGATACTCGTTTATTGTTAGTTTCATTTCATGACCTCCACAATAGAAAGTCATGGGAATGCATCCTTCCAAAACAATTTCTCCGGGACTTATTGGCTAAATAACTTTCTTGTTACTTACGGGGCATGTGAAGTATAATATAAAGCATTAATATTTGTGTCAATAGGTTCTGTCCATTGTCAACATTGTTTACAAGTCTATCATGATTTGATTGCATAAGATAATACAAATTTAAACTGTTTTGTAAAAAAATTAACAAGGTTGTTAACTAATAAAGGTATCAATAACGATATATTTGAACGACAAAAGATAGAAAGTGGGTTGGAGTTAAGAGTAGGCTTAAGTTTATTAAGGTAGACAAGGTTGGTAAGAACAATGTTGTTGTTGGGTTTATGTAACAGTCCACGACACTCATCGTGGTTACATGTTTGAACGTCTATTCTAGAGTAAATTGCCATTTTAGTCCCTATGTTTGACCAAAATTACCACCTTAGTCCAAATAGTTTTTTCTTACCATTTTAGTCCAAATAAAAAAACAATATAAATGAGAACCAATAAAAATTTGTTTAAATTGATTATATAGTGGGTATGCCCGCGCGTTGCGACGGGTGTCCAAATTCACATAACACACATTTTTCTCGTGGAGCACGTTAAATGGATTACATGTTCAAATCACCTAATGTGTGCTGAGAACAGCTGCTATAAGCACAGAATAGACTGCGTTGTCATCCAATGAGAGAACCATTGACGAATCAAATCCCAAATTAGAAGCCTCTTCTGAAATCTGAAACCTGAACATGCTGAAATTAGGTGCTACATAAGCCTTTTGGAAGGAACAAATGAAGTTACCAGCTTCACAATATAAAGGCCTGACCTCATCAAGACGCCTTCCATCAAGTCTAAATCCTATTTCATTAGGTATCCTCCTGCATACAACCTGATAAAAGTTACCTTTTTAAGACATTTAAAGGTTAAACCTTTTAAATGAAACCATGATTTTATCCCAATAAAAAGTAATGAATTCCAAATTAATAGCTAAAAATCTATATTCTCAATTTGAGCATATCAATACACCTGTTTCGCACTGTATCAACAGTCTTTGATAGACCTCTTACTTTCTTCATCACCTTCTTCCTCTAATGTACCTTTTATGTTTTTTTCCACACGTTGTGTGGCAGGTTTCACGTATTTTATTTACAAAAAATAATTTGCTAATACAACTAATATATCAATTCACGAAGAGCAATTAGGTAGCAAAAGAAAGAGATTCGTTGTTTAATAGGATTTGTTACCCTATCTCAAAACTATATTGTATATCAATCAAGTTACACTTTGTTATTAATAGGGGTGGCTAATTATTACTTAATTTATTGTTTTTGCTTAACAAATTAGAAGTTACAAGTTTCGTTTTACTCAGACTACATGTTCTTCAAATTCAGCACTGGATTCTCTATGTAACAAATGGGTAAACGGGTCGTAAACTGAGAGTATATGCATATGCTAAAAATATAACCTAGGAGTACTGTACTCGGACGCCTTCGTATTTGACCATCTCGTCCTTTATCGACCACCCAGTGCTGCAAGTTCCTTTTCCATTGCAGCTATTTTTCTTCTTGTTTTCTTGCTCTCCACTTCCATTGCTCTGTTAAGTGTCTCAACATTCCTTCCCAACATCTGCAAGTTCCAAATTAGTTGACAGGACCAGGAAAGAAACAATATATTGACGATGAAATAAAAGCACTGAACTTTATAATAACGAGATGAACATAATCATGCTTGTATTCAAGGGGACACTTTCATATGTATCATTTCCAAATTCGAAAGCAGCTATTATTTCAAACTCGGTGAGTTGGTGGCGTCACCATCCTTTCCATAAGCAATATTGGCCCGGATGGTGTCATAAAAGAAGACGGGTTCTTGGCTACCAGACCCATCTGTGACCTCAACCACTTTAGTTGGAGTTTGTGCAGCTCAGTTCCATCTAATGTGATAGAGCTGGAATGTAAAACCTTTGTAAAAGTTGGAAAACCATTGATTTCCGTCTTGCCACTATGCATTGTTAAGCATAAATCATGAAATATCTCGACAACGAGTCTGGTGAGATACTTAAAACTAATAAAACGAAGCTCGATTTCCCCTTTGACCGTTTCAAAAGTCAAACCCGATTCATCAGCCGGGTCAATCTCTCTATTGTAAAAAGATTAGTTGATTTGGAATTAGGTCACCAAATATACAAGAAATAAAATTGGCATACAGGGAAGCCATTGTGATTATTAGTCCTCATAATGGTCACCACATCAGTAACTTTTACCACACGAGTGAAGTAAGAAACCTATCAACTGTAGAAAAAAAAAAGAACTATTTCATGCAGATAACACAGAGTATTGTTTTGTGAGAAAAGTAGCAGCGATATAAACAGAGAATCCCGGTTTCACTTAGAGATACAAAATGAGCGGGCCAGGCAATGGATCAGATTGCTATACCCTTAATTCATTAAAATACACATTAGGACACTATTTTCTTTATAGCTAAAATACCATATAATACCATCCCGAAATGAGCTGTCTCGAAAAGTACAAGTTGACACTATCACCTCTAGTTTAACTTGTATCTGAGCATGAGACAACATAATTGAAAAGGTAACCTTAAAAACCAACAAACAAACCAAACTTTCTAACCTTTTGATTCCCACAAACTAGAATTGGCTTCCATTCCCCTATTAAAAGTTGTATCATGGAATATTAAACCTACGAACATGTTTCTAACATACCATTTCAGTGCATAGCAACAAGTTATATGTGGTTTATCGTCTACTGAACCATAATGAGGTGCCATGAAACTTAGAATAAATGAGAAGGCATCCCGAGCTCTTAATGTGGGGGAAGGTCTGCAATGTGAGAGCATAGAATAAAAGATCATTTTAGCGTGAATAATATAAAACGTTATGAACTCATCTGTGACCTCATGTCTTACCATCAAATTATAAAACATATTAACATAATATAACAGAAGAATATTATATATCATTCGAGATGGTGGAACGAAGAGCAATGAAAAAACCTAATATAATAATATCTTCATTTTACTGTATCCATGCATCCATCGGGTCTGAACGACTTACCACCGAGGCTTTCATAGGTTGTCCAGGCATCTGATAATGTAGTTACACATCCGTCATGACATGCACTTTTGATCTGAACCGGAAACCCTTCGTCGTCCTATGCAGAAAAGCAGAGACTCGTGAATGTGAAAGAGGCCGATCCCATATAGGCGTTTTATCGAGCAGGTGATTGGCATACTTTCAAACATTATACAGTTTGTGTCTTCTTGTTCTATTCACTCCTAAAATCATAAGTTAAAGCAACCATTATAAAAAGTTCTAGATTTCATAGTAATTTGTTAACTATGAATTACCAGCAAGGCTGCAAAGATATACAACAACAATTCCAATAAATAAAAAAAAAACAGATTCATGTTCTGAAATTAAAATAAATTGCTTGCACAGGGGAACAACCAGTTACCAGCGAATGGGTTGATGGCAATGATTCTGGTTTGAAGGGCGAAGAGTAGAACACACGGAAGTGGGCTTAAAGTAGGCTTCAATTGAAACGGATAGGGGATTCAATTGCGGGTAAATGGAAACGGTAGGGTAGGGTAATGTAAAGAAACCCAGGTGAAGCACTCAATCGCTGGTGAAGCATTCAATCTCGTATGCAGTTGCCAACGTGGTGAAGCATTGAATGTCGCATTCAATTGTAGGTGTCGGTGATGAATGATGGCAGAGAGTGTGATGAATGAGGGTAATTTCACATCAACTGGGGGCAAAATTGAGAGAAAGGGATGAATCTTCAGGGAGCAAGCACACAAAGGTGGTAAAATGCCTAAAATGCCTTTAAATTATCTTAATATTTTAGATAATGTGTAAGTTTAACTCTTTTGAAATATCTTGGTTATCTTGTACATGTTGCTTTATATAATGTAAAATTATCAAAAAAATAGAAATCCTAGTTCTCTTAATAAGTAGTATAGATTAGGTCTTAATTAAATAATAATAATAGTTAAAAATTATAATAATAATAATAACAATAATTGTTTGTTTGCGAAACAAGTTCTGTCAGGTGTTGAGGTGCGGTACAGAAAGTCGGTTCTTACGACTGCAAGGGTTTGAGTTAGCGAGTACACGGGTTCTCATTTTGGTTTGTGTTTTGAGGAAAAGAACAAAAGAATCAACCACCCAATGTCTCAGGTGGCTCAGGAAAGACTTAGTATTGAAGAGATAAATTATGTGTTCTTTGCTCCAGAATGTAGAGAAAGAATTGAAGCTTATCGTTTACACAACTCAGAGCTAATCTCAGATCTTAATGACATAAAACGGCATAATACTACGTTAAAGAAAAATGAAAAACTTTTCAAAGAAAAGATAGAAGCTCAACGTAAAGACATTGTTAAACTCCAACAAGATCTGAGTGTTAAATGTTGTGTATACGATGACGCTAAAGAAACCATACGTGTTTTGACCAAGGAACTAGAAGAGATCAAACTAAAATTTCATTTAAACAAGATAAATATTAGAAAATATGACACTTCTAGTAAATTGGTCAAAGACATTTGTGACATTCAAATGGAATACAAGGAAAAGAAAGGGTGTGGTTTGGGTTATAAGGAAGTTCCTCCTCCATACAATCATAATTACACCTATGTGCCTTACTCGGTGTAGGAACTAATGAATGAGGATACCTTGACTTACGGTCCAAAATGTAACCCCTCATGTTTTCCATACTTTCTATTTATAGCAAGCTCGTGTTGTAATTCTATTTTTGGAAGTCTATTGAATTCGTATTCTCCATTTCGTTGTAATCATTGTAATCTAGACTTGAATCATACATGTTTATTTTGATACTTGTTATACATAAATCATACTTGTTCGTACAATACTTATACATGATACACATACTCGAATGCATGACATACTGGATAATACGTGACGTTATACTTGATACATACTTCATACGTGATATCTATACTCGATCTCGAACACTTGATGCATACATATACGTTATAACATGTTACATATGCTTATAATACCTTAACATGTCATAAAATACCTTAGAAACCCATCAAAACCCGTCACATTGGGAAAAATAACAAAAAATCAAAATTTTAACCCGGCCAAGGTCCTTATGGACCGCAAGGGGAAACCCTTACGGTCCGCAAGGGGACCTGGGTGGGACAGCAGGTTTGAATCTCCGCGGTTTGCACATATCCCACACTCAAAACCTCACCCAATCACCTCTAATGCACCATTTAATCACCTCTAAGCTAACCCTAATCATCCCCTATAAAACCCAAGTGCTCTCCACACATTTTTCACTTTCACAACTCCATCATCTCTCTCAAATCACCTTAAGAACACTCATAATCAGAATTTTCAGGCAGATTGTGTCACCTTCACAAAAGTGAGCATAACTTGCTCAAAACTTGATCTTTTTACTTGATTCTCTCTTCTAATTACTTGGACAAACTTTGGGTTTGAATCCTAGGGTTCTCCATGGAGAATACAGACCTGGAAATGCATCCAAAGTGTCCCAAACTTTATGTTATGATTTTAACTCTTTCAAACTTTGTTTATGTTCATCAAACTTGAGTCTAACTCATCTCAAACCTATGTCTGAATGCTTACAACACTTCTTGTGGTTGTTAGACTTAAAAACAGGTTAGACATCAAAATAGAGTATTTATCCTTACAAACTTTCTGTTTTCGTTGAGCTTCAAGCTCACAAGTGGTGCAAGTTCATAACTTGTTCATGTGTGTCCATCTTGGTTAGCCTTGGCTATCCTAAAATTTGAAACCACACATCACTTGATGTTCTCTTAGATTAGTTGTTTATTAGTTCATTTCTTATTGTACATTCATAACCCTCCTTGTTGTCCATGACAACTCGTGTAGTTGTGAATCATATAAAGAGGTTAAATAGATGTTTATCATCCTACCCCCATGCTTGACTTACTTGAATACAAAAGAGGTTCCTAAATGGGTGTTCATCATCCTACCTCATGCTTGACTTATAACATACGTATGTACATAAATTATATATGTACGGACTATAATATAAATCATTAAAACCGAACCCTTGATGATGATTAAGTAGTCACCTATCAAGTTAATAAGTTCATAACTAAAGTATGTAGTTCATTGTCACGATTCTAATAGGTCTCGAACCTATGAAACCATATTAAACCCTTTCGGGTTGTCATTAGTGTCAAGAACAAGTGTTATGTTTAGTGATTATTTTCATACATAACACTTTAGTCTTATTTCCGTAGTCTTGCTCGAATAATCCGAATCTACCGTACACTGCTAACTAATACCTAAGTTCTTCTTGTAGAAGGACAAGGTGCCAAACTCTAAACATCACAACAAAGCTCCCGGGATTTCTTAGGTGGAACACTTAGCAAAACCGGGAGTACACTCGACCCTTTTACCATTTTAATCACTTTTGGGTTGTAATATGTTTACCTATCAAAATACACATATCACAAACTCATGCTTTTACATGCTCAATCCTTATACATGAATACTTGTTATGCCTAGATACATGCTTGATCATTAACTTAGCTAGCCCAACTTATCATATATAGCGCTATAGGAGTAGCAAGCCGCCCATCTGGGTTATGTTAAGATTATCATACTCATTTTAGTCTTGTCGCTTTTGTGACAAGGGAAACTCGATCTCGTTAAACTTTTGCGGAAACTCGGGGTTTGATCTAGTATTGCATGATTAGTATGAACTTTGCTTACAATTACCATGTGGATTCGAGTTACACTTTTTATACTTATGCTATCACCAAACTTGTGCACTCGCATTTGCCTTTGCATTGAACTCGTATTTTTAACATGTTACGGGTTGATGAAGATTTTGCCATGACATTGGAGTAGTGATGATGCTTGGATACACATATAGACGTTACTTTTATAAAATGTTGTATCAAATTTCGCCCTTTGTTATTGTTGTATTTGAAATTCCTTGTAACGTATGACAATGTTGTTATGAATGAAATATGGGTTTTATTTAAATATTGTCGACAATTAGTATTTATGAGCAATGTGCAATCTATTTCATCCGCCTCGATGTTTCCGCCATCGGTTGTGGTGTGACAGATTGGTATCAGAGCCATAACTATAGGGAATTAGGTAGAATTGCCATGTTCGACCTAGTCTATAGTTTAAGTGTTCATTTTTTACCATTCTTATATCATGCTTAAAACTTTACTCTTTCTCATTGCTTCTTCCTTATCTTTTTGTCTTAAAACTTACATAACGTCTTTCCTAAGACGCTTACACAACACACTTGAAGACTTGAAGACACTCATAATGCAGACGAGGCGATTTGCACCAAGATAGGTCCAATGACTTACAATTTTTGGTGAAATCCCTCATTCCGCGTATTCGATTTTTCACGAAGTTATACCATCAAGTTAGGAGTGATATCCACATCTTGATGGAAACTTCCATTTCATACTCTAATGGATCTTACAAACGAGTCGGAATATGCTCCTCGTTTGGTAAGAGACAAACCACACTTAGGGTACGATGTTGTCAAGTTAGGGGTGAAACCCGCACCTTGCCAACTAGTCCCATTCCTCGATTTTCGTTCTTGCCAAAGTTTCACTTTTCTAATAGATTAGAGACGTGTAGTAACTGGTGTAACGCTCCATATTTTCGTGTTATTTAATTAATTATTTATTCATTTATATTAAAATATTGATTCAGTTATTTATAAACTATTTAATTATTTTATTTAACAAATAAACTATTTATTTATTCTTTAAATCATTTATTTATTTATAAGAAAAACCATTTATTCATTAATTTAAATAAAATAAGAATTATGAATTTAAAAGTTAAAGTTTTTTTAGTTTGTTAACTAATTTATGTAATGAAATTAACCTAGTTAGCTATCAAGTAACAAGTAGAGGGACTAAAAGTGCATTTTACTAAAGTAAACTTCAGGGACTGATTATGTAATTCTTGGAACTTACATAAAACAAAAACAAATAAAAAGGTGTGACCGGGTATCGAACCCGCGACACTACTCTCGCAAACACACGTAATAACCAGGCCAGCTAGGCTCTGATTCAGTTATAATTGGAAACCGACTGTTATATGTAAACTTATTGAATTCAACCTGAATCCTCCATTTTGCCGCCAAGATTAACCAGCGAGAACACAGCTTTTACCAGCTGTCTTTCCTTCTTTGGTTCGATTCCTGATTTTTCGAGACAAAGCAATCACGGTCATTCCCATCTTAAGATCAATCACGTATCAAGCCAAGAAACTCGACTCGATTCGTTTCGGCAACCACGCTATAAATACCGAAGGAGCATCCTCACATTTCACTCCATTCCTCACACTCGCTCACACCCATCTCCCACCATTCTTACACTCTCATACTGCTCTCGATGTTTCGATTACGTCGCCGGAAGCCGAAAACCGACTCCGGAAAAACCTGCGTTAGCCGAAACCACGCCGGAGAAGACGACATACGTCGCCGGAACGCCGCACCCTTCGCTCGGTAAACACTCTAACCGTTGATCCTTGTCGTTTTATTATTAACCTTATTTAAAGGTTTAGATAATGGAAAATCATGCAATAAGCTTTTGCGATACGTATACGCACATATATATATATATATAGCAGGTTGTTTTTGTTTTAATAAAGGAGGAAGATGAACTGGGCATAATGTAAAATTAATTAAAAACTAACATCAATCACCAACTGGGCTATTCCCAGTGGTATCGACGCTGTTGTCGAAATCGGGTGACGCTAGTTCCAACCTTGGCTGCGTCCGATTTATTCGCTGGTTGTTCTGCTATTGCTGTTGCTCTTCAGACCTGTTCAGGGCCGTCCCCTACGGGCCCATTTCTTTTTAAAACCCTTTAATTCTTTTGGGCCTGCTTCTGGGCTTTTCATTTGGGCTGAACCATTTTTAAACAGATTTACATCATTATGGTTAATAATATTCTACATAAATCAGTATTACTTTTAATATTGGTTAAAATCTATATTAGTATTATACATATTGTTATGATACAAGATTATTAACAACAATATTATGTCCCAATTTATATTATATTATTAATATTATTATTATATTATTATTATTATCATCATCCCCAAAATTATTTTATTAATCAAACCATCCGCGAAGCCGTTAGCGTAAGACTTGGATGTTTTCTAGAATCTAACTCGTTTAAACAATAAGCAATGCATATCAAATTGGCGCAACCCGAAATCTAAATATAACAAACTTGTCATTTTATGCTAGATTAATCACTTTCGTCGATTCATCATCTTTACTCGTGCGAATTCCCAAGAGCTATACGCAACCTAAGGTGAGTATACTCGATCCCCCTTTTGTTTTATCACTTTTGAGTGCAACATGTATTCTATATTAAGACACTTGACACTTGAAACTTATTTGAAACATAGTCTATCCATTTAAACATGAAACATGAAACTTGTGATACTTGAGACTTTGATGCTATGTGAACGTTTAATCCTTGTGTGTGGTTCCGCCTTAACAATGGTAGTACTATGCATATGCTATAGGGGTAATGCACCTCCCGTTAGTCTTTGGGGTATTGTTAAGTTTGAAACTTTTACCTCCCGTTGAACTTTGGGATAGGCTTTGTTAACGCATTGGAAACTTGGGCTATCACTTGGACTGCATTAGCTAGCATGATGAAACTTGTTATATGTTTTCGGGTTGGATATGACTTAAACATTTTATTCTATTATGCTATGTATCAAACTTGTATACTCGCTCAACATTTTTATTGATTATATTTTAATACATGTTGCAGGTTGTTAGCCAAGATGATTTGAAGAAATCAAGCTAGGACAAACTTTAGAAACGCACTTTAAATATTTGTTATGTTGTTAGCTTATTTGAAACTTGTATCGAATCTTGGTCTTTAATGAAATTCGATTTAATTATATTGTCACAAATAGTGTTATGATGCGTTTGAACGATTTGCTCGTCTCATCCCGATGTTTCCGCCATCTGTTGGGGTGTGACAACTGGAAGGGTAAAATATCGTTAGTCGCTTCTCGATGAGAGTATTTTACCTATAGCACAAAGCACGTTTCTCTAATTAGAAAGGATCTTCGAATCACTTTGGAATTGTCGACGTTTCTCTACCCGAAACAATCTCATGTTTTATTGAGCCAATCTTTTATGTTATCTCAATTTTATGTGATTTTATACTTGTTACCTTATTCATTTGAACCATTGCACATTTCACACGTTTATCGCAATAAAAAACAATACTAATTCTCGTGAACAAACTAAATTTATACTCCTTATTCGCATCCATACGTGATTATACATGCTATACTTAATGAATTCATGCAAACTTTGTGAACCATATTTAATGAATTCATGCAAACTTTGTGAACCATACTTGATGAACCCATGCAAACTTTGTGAACCATACTTGATGAACCCATGCAATCTTATGTGAAACATACTTGAACCTTATACATGCTTATTCATGCACAACTTGTTTTTCCCCATATTATGATCAAGTCTCATCCCCTTTCTTCTATGTTGAACTCTAGATGAATTCTCCAAAGACTCCATCTCCAAGCAAGAACTCGTCGGTCTTGTCACCGAGAAAATGGCCAATCAGATGGCCCATGTCATCCCCGATATCGTTAGCCAGCTTCAAACCATCAACACCGAGACACCCAAATCCTCTGCCAACTCTAAAACCGACAACCCCAAAACATCCTTCCAATTCAAGCATTTCATGGCTTGTAAACCAGTCGAATTCACTGGCATGGACGGTGTCACCGCCATGATCAATTGGTTTGACGCGATGGAGCTTACCTTTCTTCAGGGCGGTTGCCCTGATGACCTCCGAACCCTCAACGCTATCGAGGTCTTTCGACAGAGAGCCCTCGAGTGGTGGACTACGGAACGCAACAAGTGTGGCAACAAAGCAGCCCACGCTCTAACTTGGGACAGCTCAAGCAGCTCATGAGAGATCAGTTCTGTCCTCCCCACGAGACCCAGAAACTTGAAAACGAATTCTGGAATCTCACACAACAGGGGAGCGACGCCGAGGGGCTGATCGCTCGCTTCAAACAGTTGAGTATTATCTGTCCGGGACAGGTGGATACGGTTCCCAAGGCAATAGCTAAGCTTATTCGTTCGCTTTCGCCTGTGATCATGAATCACGTAGCTGCCGCTAACCCAAGAACCCTCGAAGAAGCCTTTAGCTTAACCATCCAGCTTAACCACAACTGCATCCTTCACGGGGCCTACGACAAGGTTCCTTCGAAGCATGCACATCAAGCCACTGCCAATACTACCAGCACTACCAAATCGCCTCCCCCTCAACCCAAAAAGAACCCCATCAAGAGTAAGAAGCGGAAGGCTTCTGTTCAAAACAACGCGGTTGTCACTCCGCCTACCCCTACACCCCTAAATGCCATCTCCTCCACCCAAAACAACGATCCACCCAAACTAAGTTACACTGGCACTTGGCATAAGTGTGATCGTTGCACCTACCACCATCTCCCTTCCACCCCATGTCGAAAGTGCGAACTGTAACATGATGGGGCATATTTCTAGCCATTGTCGCCAATCCCAAAGTAACCAAGCCATCGTCCCTAACCCGAACAAAACTCAACCTCAACGTCAGAATGCTCCTGTGCGAGCATGTTACATATGTGGCGATCTCAATCATCTCGCCAATTTTTGTCCTCTCCTCAACCAACAGCATCAGCAGCAGCAACAACAGCAGCCTGAACCTGCTAAAGGACGAGCTTTCATGCTTACCTCCGCTCAAGCCCAAAGCTCTAACGACGTCATTACTGGTACGTTCCTTGTGAACCATATTTATGCTACATGCCTATTTGATACTGGTGCCGATAGAAGCTTTGTATCTCTAGAATTTGAACCCTTGCTTAAGTGCGAACGCTCTAAAATGCCTAATCCTTTCTCTGTCGAAGTCGCTAATGGTAAAACCGTCTCTGTTGACTCCGTTCTTTCTGGTTGCTCTTTGATTCTTAACGATCATTCGTTCTCCATCTATCTCATTCCCATGCAAATGGGTAGTTTCGACATCATAGTAGGTATGGATTGGCTTATGCGAGTTCATGCCAAAGTTGTTTGTTCCGAAAAATTTATTCGCCTCCCTCTCCCTCAAGGTGATTCTCTACACGTCTATGGCGAGAAACCTTCTAAAGGTCTCAAGCTTATGTCGTGCATCAAAGCGAACAAGTACTTGCATGAGGAGTACATTACCCTTCTCGCCCACATTGTGGAAAAGAAAGACAAAGGTCCAAACGTAAGTGATGTTCCCGTCGTTTGTGAGTTTTCTTCTGTTTTCCCTGAGGATCTTCCTGGTCCTCCGCCTCCTCGAACTGTCGATTTTCGTATTGATCTTATTCCTGGCGCAACTCCTGTTGTGAAAGCTCCCTATCGTCTAGCACCCTCGGAGATGCAAGAGCTATCTAGCCAACTTCAAGAGCTTCTTGATAAAGGCTTTATACGCCCTAGTACTTCTCCTTGCGCTCTCGTTCTCTTCGTCAAAAAGAAAGATGGATCATTCCGCATGTGTATTGACTATCGTGAGCTCAATAAGCTTACAGTCAAGAACCGATACCCACTTCCTCGTATTGACGATCTCTTCGATCAATTGCAAGGCGCGAAGTGCTTTTCAAAGATCGATATCCGTTCTGGCTATCATCAACTTTGGGTTTCCGAGGAAGATGTAGCAAAAACTGCTTTCTGCACACGTTATGGACACTACGAGTTCGTGGTCATGCCTTTTGGGTTGACTAACACACCGGCAGTGTTTATGGATCTCATGAACCGCGTGTGTAATCCTTTCCTCGATCATTTTGTCATTGTATTCATCGACGATATCCTAATCTACTCCAAGACGGAAGAAGAGCATGGATGACATTTGCGCCTCATTCTTCAGCTTTTGCAAACCGAGCGTCTTTATGCCAAATTCTCCAAGTGTGAATTTTGGCTAAAAGAGGTTCAATTCTTAGGTCACACCGTCAATGAACTCGGTATTCATGCAGACCCTGCAAAGATAGAAGCTGTGAAGAATTGGATTGCACCTAAGTCGCCCTCTAAAATTCGTTCATTCCTTGGCCTAGCTGGGTATTATCGTCGTTTCATCTCGAACTTCTCAAATATTGCCGTCCCTTTGACTTCGTTGACTCAAAAAGATAAACCATTTGTTTGGGGTCCCGAACAAGAGGAATCTTTCCAAACGCTCAAGGACATGCTTTGTAATGCTCCTATCCTCACTCTCCTCGATGGGGACGATGATTTCGTCGTGTATTCGATGCCTCTAACCAGGGTCTTGGTTGCGTTCTCATGCAACTAGACAAAGTAATCGCTTACGCGTCGAGACAACTCAAAATACATGAGAAAAACTATACCACTCATGACCTTGAACTTGGTGCAGTTGTTTTTGCATTAAAGATTTGGCGACACTACCTTTATGGTACAAAGTGTACGGTCTTCATCGACCATAAGAGCCTCCAACATATCTTTGATCAAAAGGAATTCGACATGCGTTAACGTCATTGGGTAGAATTTTTAAACGACTACGACTGTGATATTCGCTACCACCCTGGCAAGGCGAATGTCGTGGCCGATGCACTTAGTCGTAAGACTCATGTTAAGATTGTTCGTTGCTACCAAATCGTGGAAGACTTAACGAGTTGATTCGACAAGCACAATTCACCGTCATTAACGAGGGTAACCTCGATAGCGAATTGAATTGTGGAGTCGAAAACCAACTCGAAGCAAAGCCTGATGGTATTCTTTACTACCATGGTCGTATTTGGATTCCCGATCGTCTCAATTCCGGTCTACTTTAATGAATGAAGCCCACAAATCCTGATACTCCGTTCATCCTTGAGCTGATAAGATGTACCATGATTTGCTTGCATCCTATTGGTGACCTGGAATGAAACGTGATATCGCTCTTTACGTATCCAAATGCCTTACGTGTTCCAAAGTCAAGGCAGAACATCAACGTCCCTCTGGTTTGCTTGATCAACCAGAATTTCCTGTCTGGAAATGGGAGAGCATAGCCATGGATTTCATAACAAAATTGCCTCGTACGTCGTCTGGTCATGACAGCATTTGGGTCATCATAGACCGATTAACCAAATCCGCGCACTTCCTCGCCATTTGTGAAGATTACAAAGTCGAGACATTGGCTCGTATCTACACTGTGACATCCCGGTTTTTAGGATAACTTAAACGCAATACTTGTCAAATAAAGTATATGCTAAGTATTAAACGTGTACGAGTTAATGAATACGTGATGTGTGATTGTGTGATTGTTTTAGTTATAAAATAATTATGGTAAATATGTACACGAACCGAACCGAACCGCGACACGAACCCAACCCTAAACTCAAACTATTCGGCCGCAAGATCAAACACAAACCGAACTCCTTGTGACTCTAGGAAACCTTAAACTCAAACTATGCGGCCACAAGATCAAACCCAAACCAAACCAACCCAAGTCCTTGGCCGCGAGATCAAGCCCAAACCGCAAACTCATTGTGTTCAAACCCAAACCGAACCAACCCAAGTTCCTCGGCCACGAATTCAAACCCAAACCGTAACCCTTATCTCTCTCTTTGCGCTATATATACAAACCCACATGCATGATTCATTCACAACACAAAACCCTAAAAGTTAACAGCCGACGGCAGCAAATCCTTCCATCCCCTCGACCGCAAACAGCCCCTTTGCACTCCCTGTTGATCACGAGCAGCCTCTCCTTTCAGTCCCTTTCAGCCTCGGTCGCAACAGCAGAGCTGCTCACCTCATTCGATCGTGATCTTGCTGGAACAGCCGGATCATTCTTGTCCAAGTCTCGGCTTACTTACCTAGTTATTAAAGGTTAGGATTTATCTTTTTGATTACAAGATCATGTTCAGATATATGTGCTTGAATGAAGTGATTAGTTTGTTTCGGATTATATGTGTTGAATGTAATCGGCTGATTTATCGTTGTTTATATGCATGATTGTTTTCGGAACTTATAGGTTTGCAAGTATGTTTTGTTTATAAAAACTAGAGATGTTGATTAGGGTTTGCATGGATATGTTATTGGTATTGATCTATGACTAGGAAACCGGTTCATGATCGCCTAGGTTAATAATATGGACGGTTTATGATAATAATATGCTGAAACAGGTTGCTGAGTAATAGTTACAGCCGACTTCATCTGGCTGTAACTCGGTCATTAGTTGTCGAAAAACGAATTTTCTGATGTCTAGAACGTAGAGATTTGAATAACGAATCTATGGTGCTGGATTCATATTTTTCTGAAGTCGTTTGATATTTTTAAAGGACCAAATAAGTTCAGTAACTAAAGCTGTGAAAATCCTGAAATTTTGTTAGTTGTTTATCGAGTTGGATTTTATAATCAGTAGGGAGTTGAGTCATGAATTTTGTACAGAAACTAGGTATGGAAATTTCCGGGCAACTCCAACTGGAATTTTGTTAATTGGACGATCAATGATTTTTAAATAAATTCTTCCGTGGACTGCAGTCAGAAAGCGATAAATCTGACTGCAGCCTAGTATATTAATATTTATGGTTAAATGGTAAAGATTTAGGACTTGGAAAATTTATATAAATTTCTACAGTATAAATGGCACCTGCTGTAAAAATATTGGAATTTTTGGAACGTTGGAACTATTTTATAAAAATCCTAGAAAACAGCTGAATTATGAGTGATAAGCTGAAATTTGATAACTTGTGATTGTGTGCACCAAATTGTTGCATGGATTGGATTATGTTCATGATAAGTTGTTTTGATCACTAGGTTCACATGAGGATACTTGCATGCATGTTTGAGTGTTAGATATGTTATTTGTGTGTATCACTTTGTGCGTAAATTAAGTGTAGAATTTGTATTGGTGTGTTCACACACTGACGTGAAATCAATTGGTTTGTTAGGACGCGATTAGCGGTCCCATCCTTTACGACTTCTTTGCTACACTAACCGAGCAACAAAAGGTGAGTTCACGGCCCCTAACTTTATCCGGTTTTTAAACAACAGGGGGAAAAACATGTATACACTCTTCAAACTCAATCTCTTTACGTTATACGAAATTAACGTCACATAACTATTCGGTAACTAAGTTGATGTTAATGTAATGTTATGGTCACTAAGCAGCTTTATCACTTAAGTCCTCGTCAATCTCTCGGATCGTTAGTATTGGGTTTAATAGCGGGGGAATTATAAGTAGTACTACTGGGCCCGACAAGCCCCATCCGAGCTAGTCGCGCTAGCCGACCGGGTATGGTCAACGGGTGAATAATTTGGCCTAACTTCGCCATGGTCAGTGATAGGCCTGGCAACACGGAGGCACAACAGTCAGCTTCGATCGCGAACACTTACGTGACATAACTTTAGGCTAGCTACCTATATATGTTAACATTGAACTTAATTACGAAACAACTATATTATCCCGGGTTGGGGATAATGGAAACAACAACTTATTATTCCGGGTTTGGAATAATGGAAACAACAACTTATTATTCCGGGTTTAGAATAATGGAACCACCATCATTATTATTCCGGGATGGGAATAATGGAACTAAATCGTTATCCCGGGTTAGGGATAACGGGGAAAACAAACTATAACCGAACAAACGAATATATGAAAACCTGTGAACTCACTCATCTTTAATGTTGACACTTGTTTCTTTACATGTTTCTCAGGACGCTAGGAGCTCTAGGTGCACTCACATGCATTGAACAAGACATCTTTTATCGAGTCTCAATTCTAGATATTGCTTTGGGGTTTTTCATTTGTTTTGGCGTTTGTGTTGGCGCCCGCTTCACTACTTATTTATGCTTCCGCTCAACTTTAAAAACTAATGCTTCCGCTAAATATTGGTAACTAATCAAGACAATATAAAATCTACGACAAATGATTTTTGAAAACGTATTATCAAATCATATAGAGTCGTTCGACGTACTAGTGTTTCAGATTCTGGTTTGTTCACACGCCTCGCGGTAAAACTCCGCAAGTGGAAATTGAGGGTGTGAGAGATTGGTATCAGAGCCACTAGCTATAGAGAACCAGGTTTGCATTAGAAGTAGACTTAAACTATAGCTGAATACACGACACTAGACGTAGCTTGGCACCGAACTGTTATATCTTGTTATGCAATATACCACAACTGTGTTATGTAGATTATGCCTTCATAATAAGAAATGAAAACAACTCGTAACTAACTACACGACCTAACAGGCAATGTCATCATCCTCATCGTCATCATCATCCGACAAACTTACGCCACCAAGAGCGCCAGGAAAGGCACCTATGGTGGAACCCTTACCATCTTATGGCGTGGAGACACGCTCAGCTGCGAGGAAAAGGCTCACTCTGGGGGAGGAGTCGTCATCACGCCCAACCATTGCTGTGCCGGTTGAACCGGTTAACCCTGTAGAAGTAGGAATTGACCTACTTAGAATCATAATACATAAACAACAAGCACAGTTAGAAAGAATGCAGGAAACCATCCTAGCACAAGGATGGATGATCCGACAACTGACAGGTAAAACCGACTCGCTCGAGGAAGAGCACCATACGAGTAAGATAGCTCGTAACACCTTAGCCAGAGATCTGCGTGCTGAGCAGATAAGAGCCGACTGGCTCGAGGACAGAGTCCTGGAAAATAGTTGGAACATTCAGGAGCTACAGCAAAATCAAGCACCTGCACCAGCACCGGCCCCTCCAGTGCCGGTGGAGGAGGATCCGGAAGAGGATCCAGAGGAGGACCCTGAAGAGGATCCAGAGGAGGATCCAGAGGAGGATCCGGAGGAGGACCCAGCTATAGAAGCTGGAAATGCCGCGCAGGATGACGGCAACGACAGTGATTTGGGGGATGGAGACGTAGACGACTGACACGTCTCGCTTACTTTATTTACTTTCCTCCAGTCTATTTATTTTCCCACTTGTGTTTAAACTTGAGACTTTATAGTGAATTCATATGTTTGATTTGCACTTTTGTAAGACGTTGAAATTGCAGTTAATCAAGTATTTCTTTTGACTATTTAATATATTGAGTTGACGTAACTTGATAATTATTAAAGTACGAAGTAGGATAACTATATTGGATATATAGACTTATCGGGGTGTGTTTGTGTTGTGTTTCGAAGATCTAAATGGCAACTGGACGACGTGGAAACCTTAACTTGACGCCCGAAGAGCTAGCTGCCATGATTCAAGAGCACGTGAACGCAGCTTTAGCGGGTGTTCAGAACCAACCGGTAGGTAACCATTATTAAATTTTCGTGTGAAAATCTAATAGTTGGGCTAGTAGAATTCCTCGCTGACTACCTATTCTCTGTCAGCAGGAGGGGGCTTTAACCCCTACAAGATGTTCCTCGACGCGAAACCAAGCAAATTCTCGGGGGCGGAAGGACCCATTGGACTGGTCCGCTGGATCGAAAAATCTGAATCCGTTTTTGAAATGTGCAACTGTCTAGAGGCCAACAAGGTCAAATACGCAGCCTCAACACTGGAAGATGGGGCACTGACATGGTGGAATGCACAAGTCCAAACGCGTGGACTTATTGCTGCCAATGCAATGGCCTGGGCCGAGTTCAAGGCCCTAATCAAAGAGGAGTACTGTCCACGAGACAGAGTGCAACAGTTAGAGCAAGCCTTATGGAACCACAAGATGGTGGGATCTGAAATCGAAACTTACACCGCAAAACATCATGACTTGGTGTTTCTATGTCCCGATCTAGCCAACACTGTGGAGAAAAGACTCGAGTTCTATCTTGGGGGTCTGGTTCCGGAGATTCAGGGTATGGTAATGGCTAGTAACCCTGCAACTGAACATCAAGCAATCCGACTGGCTCACAAACTCACCGATAAGGCGGTGGATCAAAAGAAGTTGCCAGCACGGGGTACAACTGAAGTTGCCCCTGATAACAAAAGAAAGTTTGAAGACTCGTTTGCTCGACAGTCTTCGTCATCTCAGCCACAACAGGGGAACCAGAAACGGTTCAATCATTACAACAGCCACCGGGGTCACCAAAATCAACCCGTCAACAACAACAACAACCAGAATGCAGGCGGCTATGTAGGTCGAAAGCCGCAGTGCAGTCGCTGTCATCTTCATCATCACGGCCCTTGTGCCGGGAATCGCTGCCAACGATGTGGCAAGGTGGGACATGCGGCAAAGGATTGTCGTGGGGAAATCATGTCCCGACAAAATCAAAATCAACCCTAGGGTCAGCAGCAGGGTATTAACCGGGGATGCTATCAGTGTGGTAGCACTGCCCATTTCAGAAAAGACTGCCCACAGCTGCGTAACAACAACAACAATGGTGGAAACAACCACAACCACAATAACCACAACAACAACAATAACAACAACAATAATGGAAACGGTGGCACAGGAGGTGCCAAAGGTCGCGCCTTCACATTGGGCCGCGGAGAGGCCAGAAACGACTCGAACGTGGTCACCGGTAAGTTTCCCCTTAATGAACATTTTGCTACTGTGCTTTTTGATACGGGTGCGGATAGGAGCTTTATATCTGAGTCTTTTAGGAGGAACCTAAATCTCACGCCTAAGCCATTAGAGACCCCTTATGTTATAGAATTAGCCAATGGTAATTCTGTAGATGTGACCCATATAGTATCCGGCTGTCAACTCAAACTCGCGGGTCACGCTTTTACCATTGATCTGATGACAACTACCCTGGGTAGTTTTGACGTGGTAGTCGGAATGGACTGGCTATCTGACGTCCGGGCTGAAGTTCTCTGCTTCGAAAAATCTATCCGTATTCCGCTCTCTAACGACGAAATCCTGACGGTACAAGGCGATAAGGCAAGCGCCGTCACCAACATCATCTCTTACATGCAAGCGCAGAAGTATCTTCGGAGGAAGAACTCCTTTGCTTTACTCGCACTGATTACCGAACAGCCTAAGGACGAGAAACGTATAGAAGACATCCCTGTCGTCCGTGATTTTTCCGATGTATTCCCAGAAGAACTACCTGGTCTTCCACCCCATCGACAATTGGAGTTTGAAATCGAATTGGCGAACAATGCAACTCCTATCGCCAAGGCTCCATACCGCCTAGCTCCAGCCGAGCTGCAGGAGCTGTCTACCCAACTTCAGGAGCTATTAGAAAAAGGATTTATCCGACCAAGCGTTTCGCCATGGGGAGCTCCAGTCCTTTTTGTCAAAAAGAAGGACGGGACTTCCGCATGTGCATCGACTACAGGGAACTCAACAAGGTTACTATCAAGAACCGATACCCGTTACCTCGCATCGACGATCTCTTCGACCAACTTCAAGGGTCAAGCTACTACTCCAAGATTGATTTACGGTCTGGTTATCACCAGCTACGCGTCAGGGAGGAGGATATCGCTAAGACGGCATTTCGTACTCGGTATGGCCATTATGAGTTCTTGGTCATGCCCTTCGGTCTCACCAACGCACCCGCGGTGTTCATGGACCTCATGAACCGCGTGTGTAAACCATACCTCGACAAATTTGTCATTGTGTTCATCGATGACATACTCATCTACTCCAAAAGTGAAGAAGAACATGCTGAACATCTACGATCACTGCTAGGATTACTTCAACAGGAAAAGCTATATGCCAAGCTTTCGAAGTGTGATTTCTGGATTCGGGAAGTTCAGTTTCTCGGGCATATCGTGAATGAAAAGGGTATCCACGTAGACCCTGCCAAGATTGAAGCCATCAAAAACTGGGAAGCACCCAGGACACCGACGGAGATCCGCCAATTTTTGGGATTGGCTGGTTACTACAGACGTTTCATCGAGGGGTTTTCAAAGATCGCACAACCGCTTACTACCCTCACCCAGAAAGGCATCAAGTATGCTTGGGGTGACAAGCAAGAAGCAGCATTTCAATTGCTGAAACAGAAACTTTGCAGTGCACCCATTCTGTCCTTGCCGGAAGGGACATATGACTTTGTAGTATATTGTGATGCTTCCATTCAGGGACTGGGATGCGTACTCATGCAACGCGATAAGGTCATCGCGTATGCATCGCGACAACTGAAGGTTCACGAGAAAAACTACACGACGCATGACCTGGAATTGGGAGCAGTAGTGTTTGCACTTAAGATTTGGAGACACTACCTCTATGGAACAAAGTGCACAATCTTTACAGACCACAAGAGCCTCCAACACATCTTTGATCAGAAGGAGTTGAACATGCGACAGCGTCGCTGGGTTGAGCTCTTGAACGATTATGAGTGTGCCATTCGATATCACCCGGGTAAAGCTAACGTGGTAGCTGATGCCCTTAGTAGGAAGGAACACTGAAACCTCGCCGTGTACGAGCATTACAACTCACTATTCATTCGGGGCTACCCGAACAAATACGCGACGCCCAGTTAGAAGCAGTTAAGGAGGAAAACATCAAAGCCGAATCGGTGGGAAAAATGGAACGCGATTGGGAAGTAAAACCCAATGGAGCCCGGTATTTCATGAATCGCATATGGGTACCTCTCTACGGAAACCTCAGAGAGCTAGTCATGGATGAAGCTCACAAATCCCGATACTCTGTCCATCCGGGTTCGGATAAGATGTATCAAGACCTTAAAGCTGCGTATTGGTGGCCCAACATGAAAGCCGATATAGCCACCTACGTGAGCAAGTGTTTGACTTGTGCAAAAGTCAAGGTGGAGTATCAAAAGCCATCGGGGCTACTCCAACAACCTGAGATCCTAGTGTGGAAATGGGATCAGATCTCAATGGATTTCATCACTAAACTCCCGCGAACCTTGGGTGGTTGCGATACCATCTGGGTAATTGTGGATCGTTTAACTAAGTCCGCACACTTCCTAGCTATTAAAGAAACAGATAAGATGGAGAAGTTGACTCGCATCTACATAAAGGAAGTAGTTTCTCGGCACGGAGTGCCAACGTCCATCATCTCAGACAGAGATGCTCGCTTCACGTCAAACTTCTGGCAGTCACTCCAGAAAGCGTTGGGAACACGCTTAGATATGAGCACAGCCTATCACCCTCAGACTGACGGTCAAAGTGAAAGGACCATACAAACCTTGGAAGACATGCTTAGGGCATGCGTCGTAGACTTCGGAAATAGTTGGGAAATCCACCTGCCTCTAGTAGAATTCTCATATAACAACAGTTATCATACGAGTATTTCGGCAGCACCGTTTGAGGCATTATACGGTCGTAAATGTAGATCACCGGTCTGCTGGGCAGAAGTCGGTGACAGTCAACTCACAGACCCTGAGCTAATACTTGAGGCTACTGAAAAGATTGTAAAAATCAGAAACCGCATGGCGGCGGCACGAGATCGACAGAAAAGCTACGCCGATCAACGACGCAAACCGCTCGAATTTCAAGTAGGCGATCGCGTCCTACTAAAGGTGTCACCCTGGAAGGGTGTAATCCGCTTTGGAAAACGGGGCAAACTAAACCCACGGTACGTAGGCCCGTTTGTAATCTTGAAACGTATCGGACCCGTAGCTTATCAATTAGACCTTCCTGCCGAACTCAGCGGAGTTCACAACGTATTTCACGTGTCAAATCTGAAGAAGTGTCTATCAGATGAAACTCTGGTAATTCCATTGGATGAGATCCAAGTGGATGAACAACTACACTTTGTGGAACAGCCTATCGAGATCATGGATCGTGAGATCAAGACTCGAAGGCACAGCAAAATTCCGATCGTTAAGGTTCGTTGGGACTCTAAGCGTGGACCGGAGTTCACGTGGGAAAGAGAGGACCAAATGAAAAGCAAATACCCACACCTCTTCGCAACTGAGCAGCAAACTAACGATACCAGTAACTAAATTTTCGGGACGAAAATTCTTTCAACATGGGGATGATGTGACAACCTGGAAATTTCTCATACTTTTGCGTACTATTGTTAACTAAGTCCTTGTGCATGGCACTTGGGAATCTTTGTGCATGGCACTTGGGAACTTCTTGTAACTTTGCGTACCATCATAAATGAACTAACTCTTTGTGCGTGGCACTCTAAACATGTACGCTACATTCTAAACCGCGTTTACTCAATTTTCGGGACGAAAATTCTTTCAACATGGGGATAATGTGACATCCCGGTTTTTAGGATAACTTAAACGCAATACTTGTCGAATAAAGTATATGCTAAGTATTAAACGTGTACGAGTTAATGAATACGTGATGTGTGATTGTGTGATTGTTTTAGTTATAAAATAATTATGGTAAATATGTACACGAACCGAACCGAACCGCGACACGAACCAAACCCTAAACTCAAACTATTCGGCCGCAAGATCAAACACAAACCGAACTCCTTGTGACTCTAGGAAACCTTAAACTCAAACTATGCGGCCACAAGATCAAACCCAAACCAAACCAACCCAAGTCCTTGGCCGCGAGATCAAGCCCAAACCGCAAACTCATTGTGTTCAAACCCAAACCGAACCAACCCAAGTTCCTCGGCCACGAATTCAAACCCAAACCGTAACCCTTATCTCTCTCTTTGCGCTATATATACAAACCCACATGCATGATTCATTCACAACACAAAACCCTAAAAGTTAACAGCCGACGGCAGCAAATCCTTCCATCCCCTCGACCGCAAACAGCCCCTTTGCACTCCCTGTTGATCACGAGCAGCCTCTCCTTTCAGTCCCTTTCAGCCTCGGTCGCAACAGCAGAGCTGCTCACCTCATTCGATCGTGATCTTGCTGGAACAGCCGGATCATTCTTGTCCAAGTCTCGGCTTACTTACCTAGTTATTAAAGGTTAGGATTTATCTTTTTGATTACAAGATCATGTTCAGATATATGTGCTTGAATGAAGTGATTAGTTTGTTTCGGATTATATGTGTTGAATGTAATCGGCTGATTTATCGTTGTTTATATGCATGATTGTTTTCGGAACTTATAGGTTTGCAAGTATGTTTTGTTTATAAAAACTAGAGATGTTGATTAGGGTTTGCATGGATATGTTATTGGTATTGATCTATGACTAGGAAACCGGTTCATGATCGCCTAGGTTAATAATATGGACGGTTTATGATAATAATATGCTGAAACAGGTTGCTGAGTAATAGTTACAGCCGACTTCATCTGGCTGTAACTCGGTCATTAGTTGTCGAAAAACGAATTTTCTGATGTCTAGAACGTAGAGATTTGAATAACGAATCTATGGTGCTGGATTCATATTTTTCTGAAGTCGTTTGATATTTTTAAAGGACCAAATAAGTTCAGTAACTAAAGCTGTGAAAATCCTGAAATTTTGTTAGTTGTTTATCGAGTTGGATTTTATAATCAGTAGGGAGTTGAGTTATGAATTTTGTACAGCAACTAGGTATAGAAATTTCTGGGCAACTCCAACTGGAATTTTGTTAATTGGACGATCAGTGATTTTTAAATAAATTCTTCCGTGGACTGCAGTTAGAAAGCGATAAATCTGACTGCAGCCTAGTATATTAATATTTATGGTTAAATGGTAAAGATTTAGGACTTGGAAAATTTATATAAATTTCTACAGTATAAATGGCACCTGTGTAAAAATATTAGAATTTTTGGAACGTTGGAACTATTTTATAAAAATCCTAGAAAACAGCTGAATTATGAGTGATAAGCTGAAATTTGATAACTTGTGATTGTGTGCACCAAATTGTTGCATGGATTGGATTATGTTCATGATAAGTTGTTTTGATCACTAGGTTCACATGAGGATACTTGCATGAATGTTTGAGTGTTAGATATGTTGTTTGTGTGTATCACTTTGTGCGTAAATTAAGTGTAGAATTTGTATTGGTGTGTTCACACACTGACGTGAAATCAATTGGTTTGTTAGGACGCGATTAGCGGTCCCATCCTTTACGAGTTCTTTGCTACACTAACCGAGCAACAAAAGGTGAGTTCACGGCCCCTAACTTTATCCGGTTTTTAAACAACAGGGGAGAAACATGTATACACTCTTCAAACTCAATCTCTTTACGTTATACGAAATTAACGTCACATAACTATTCGGTAACTAAGTTGATGTTAATGTAATGTTATGGTCACTAAGCAGCTTTATCACTTAAGTCCTCGTCAATCTCTCGGATCGTTAGTATTGGGTTTAATAGCGGGGGAATTATAAGTAGTACTACTGGGCCCGACAAGCCCCATCCGAGCTAGTCGCGCTTGCCGACCGGGTATGGTCAACGGGTGAATAATTTGGCCTAACTTCGCCATGGTCAGTGATAGGCCTGGCAACACGGAGGCACAACAGTCAGCTTCGATCGCGAACACTTACGTGACATAACTTTAGGCTAGCTACCTATATATGTTAACATTGAACTTAATTACGAAACTACTATATTATCCCGGGTTGGGGATAATGGAAACAACAACTTATTATTCCGGGTTTGGAATAATGGAAACAACAACTTATTATTCCGGGTTTGGAATAATGGAACCACCATCATTATTATTCCGGGATGGGAATAATGGAACTAAATCGTTATCCCGGGTTAGGGATAACGGGGAAAACAAACTATAACCGAACAAACGAATTTATGAAAACCTGTGAACTCACTCATCTTTAATGTTGACACTTGTTTCTTTACATGTTTCTCAGGACGCTAGGAGCTCTAGGTGCACTCACATGCATTGAACAAGACATCTTTTATCGAGTCTCAATTCTAGATATTGCTTTGGGGTTTTTCATTTGTTTTGGCGTTTGTGTTGGCGCCCGCTTCACTACTTATTTATGCTTCCGCTCAACTTTAAAAACTGATGCTTCCGCTAAATATTGGTAACTAATCAAGACAATATAAAATCTACGACAAATGATTTTTGAAAACGTATTATCAAATCATATAGAGTCGTTCGACGTACTAGTGTTTCAGATTCTGGTTTGTTCACACGCCTCGCGGTAAAACTCCGCAAGTGGAAATTGAGGGTGTGACATACACAGATGAAATCATTAGTCGTCATGGTACTCCTCTTGATCTTATTTCTGATCGTGATGCTCGTTTCACCTCTCGCATTTGGCAAACTTTTCAATCCGCCCTTGGCACTCAGCTTAAACTTAGCACCGCTTTTCATCCTCAGTCTGATGGTCAAATCGAGCGTACTATCCAAACTTTGGAGGATATGCTTCGGTCATGCGTAATCAATTTTGGCGGCAATTGGGATTCGCACTTACCCTTGGTTGAATTCTCGTACAACAATAGTTATCATGCTAGTATTCAAATGGCTCCATTTGAAGCATTGTATGGTCGTAAGTGCCATTCGCCTATTTGTTGGCACAAGATTGGAGATGCTCAAATCACCGGTCCCGAATTAATAAAAGAGACAACGGACAAGATCTTACAAAGACGTGATAACCTCCTCAAAGCACGAAACCAACAAAAGAGCTACGCTGACAAAAGACACAAGCCATTGGAATTTAATGTAGGTGACCATGTACTTCTCAAGGTATCCCCTTGGAAAGGCGTTGTTCGTTTTGGTAAGAAAGGCAAACTCGCTACTCGCTACGTGGGTCCCTTCAAGATCTTGGAAAGAATTGGCAAGGTAGCATATCGACTGGACTTACCTCAAGCGCTCAACAATGTTCATCCTGTGTTTCACATTTCAAATCTCAAGAAGTGTCTAGCCGAAGAAGGACTTCAAGTTCCACTCGAAGATCTTCAAATCAATGATACTTTGCACTTTGTGGAAAAACCGGTCAAAATCATGGTCCGAGGAGTCAAGCAGCTAAGCCGCAGTCGGATCCCTATCGTCAAGGTTTGATGGGAAGGGAAACGTGGCGCCGAGTTTACTTGGGAACTCGAGAGTGATATGAAGACTAAGTATCCGCAACTCTTCGTTGCATCTTCCTAAATTTCGGGACAAAATTTCCTAAAGGAGGGGAGACTGTAACGCCTCGCGTTTTCCATACTTTTTATTTATAGCAAGCTCGTGTTGTAGTTCTATTTTTGGAAGTCTATTGAATTCGTATTCTCCATTTCGTTGTAATCGTTGTAATCGAGACTTGAATCATAATAAGAAATACATGTTCATTTTAATACTTGTTATACACAAATCATACTTGTTCGTACAATACTTATACATGATACACATACTCGAATGCATGATATAATGGATAATACGCGACGTTATACTTGATACATTCTTCATACGTGATATCTATACTCGATCTCGAACACTTGATGCATACACATATGTTATAACATGTTACATATTCTTATAATACCTCAACATGTCATAAAATACCTTAGAAAACCATCAAAACCCGTCACATTGGGAAAAATAACAAAAAATAAAATTTGTAACCCGGCCAAGGTCCTTACGGACCGCATGGGGAAACCCTTACGGTTCGCAAGGGGACCTAGGTGGGACAACAGGTTTGAATCTCCGCGGTTTGCACATATCCCACACTCAAAACCTCACCCAATCACCTCTAATGCACCATTTAATCACCTCTAAGCTAACCCTAATCATCCCCTATAAAACCCAAGTGCTCTCCACACATTTTTCACTTTCACAACTCCATCATCTCTCTCAAATCACCTCAAGAACACTCCCACCTCAAGAACACTCATAATCCGAATTTTTGGGCGGATTGTGTCACCTTCACCAAAGTGAGCATAACTTGCTCAAAACTTGATCTTTTTACTTGATTCTCTCTTCTAATTACTTGGACAAACTTTGGGTTTGAATCCTAGGGTTCTTCATGGAGAATCCAGACCTGGAAATGCATCCAAAGTGTCCCAAACTTTCTGTTATGATTTTAACTCTTTCAAACTTTGTTTATGTTCATCAAACTTGAGTCTAACTCATCTCAAACCTATGTCCGAATGCTTACAACACTTCTTGTGGTCGGTTAGGCTTAAAAACAAGGTTGAGACATTCAAAATAGAGGATTTATCCTTACAAACTTTCTGTTTTTGTTGAGCTTCAAGCTCACAAGTGGTGCAAGTTCATAACTTGTTCATATGTGTCCACCCTGGTTAGCCTTGGCTATCCTAAAATTTGAAACCACACATCACTTGATGTTCTCTTAGATTAGTTGTGTATTAGTTCATTTCTTATTGTACATTCATGACCCTCCTTGTTGTCTATGATAACTCGTGTAGTGGTGAATCATATAAAGAGGTTAAATGGATGTTCATCATCCTACGTCCATGCTTGACTTACTTGAATACAAAAGAGGTTCCTAAATGGGTGTTCATCATCCTACCTCATGCTTGACTTATAACATACGTATGTACATGAACTATATATGGTCGGACTATAATATAAATCATTAAAACCGAACCCTTGATCATGATTAAGTAGTCACCTATCAAGTTAACAAGTTTATTACTAAAGTATGTAGTTCCTTGTCACGATTCTAATAGGTCTCAAACCTATGAAACCATATTAAACCCTTTCGGGTTATCATTAGTGTGAAGAACAAGTGCTATGTTTAGTGATTATTTTCATACATAATACTTTAGTCTTATTTCCATAGTCTTGCTCAAATAATCCGACCGTTACACTCTTAACTAATACCTAAGTTCTTCTTGTAGAAGGACAAGGTGCCAAACTCTAAACATCACAGCAAAGCTCCCGGGATTTCTTAAGTGGAACACTTAGCAAAACCGTGAGTACACTCGACCCATTTACCATTTTAATCACCTTTGGGTTGTAACATGTTTACCTATCAAAATACACATATCACAAACTCATGCTTTTACATGCTCAATCCTTATACATGAATACTTGTTATGCCTAGATACATGCTTGATTATACATGCTTGATCATTAACTTAGCTAGCCCAACTTATCATATATAGCGCTATAGGAGTAGCACGCCGCCCGTCGGGGGTATGTTAAGATTATCATACTCATTTTAGTCTTTCGCTTTTGTGACAAGGGAAGCTCGATCTCGTAAAATTTTGTGGAAACTCGGGGTTTGATCTAGTATTGCATGATTAGTATGAACTTTGCTTACAATTACCATGTGGATTCGAGTTACACTTTTATACATATGCTATGTATCACCAAACTTGTGTACTCGCCTTTGCCTTTACATTGAACTCGTATTTTTAACATGTTACAGGTTGATGAAGATTTTGCCATGAAATTGGAGTAGTGATGATGCTTAGATACACATATAGACGTTAGGTTTATAAAATGTTGTATCAAATTTTGCCCTTTGTTATTGTTGTATTTGAAATTCCTTGAAACGTATGACAATGTTGTTATGAATGAAATATGGTTATTATTTAAATATTGTCACTAATTAGTATTTATGAGGAATGAGCAATCTATTTCGTCCCGCCTTGATATTTCCGCCATCGGTTGGGGTGTGACACAACGGGCGACCCCTCACATCCAATATACTAATGCTTCGCCTTCACGTGCAGATAAAGTAAATGAAGTATCTTGTGAAGATGTTCTTGGGGATGAACCGCTTTTAAATTCTGATTTTTCTAAAAACTCAATAAATAAAACTGATTCTGGTTGTGTTTTTGGACAAAATTTTCTTAATTCGTTTCATAGTTATGAGTCATCTATTGGGCCTGATGTTTTGTGTGACATATGTGTTTTTTAATCATCATACAATTCAGAAACAATTTCAAATTTAAGAACATTGTGTTTTATCCCAATATTTGTGTATTTACTTATGGCATTTCGTATTTTCAATCCTTGTTCAAAATCGACCTTCCAAACATTTTCTAGAAGTGAAATCGCGAACCGTTACGCAAACGTAACCCATTTAATGCGACGTACACTCCGAAACAATGATACAAGCTAAATATACCTTAAATATCCTTTACATAACTTATAAATAAGTCTTGAATGGTTCGGTATGGCGAAAACATGTATATTCAGCTCTAGGGGCTATTTTGCAAAATCTGTGAAACTATGCCAATTCGCGTATTTCGCTATCCGAAACATGTACGGACATCCAAAAATTTTTGTAATCATTAAAATATCATATTTTAGTGATTGGAATGCAAAAATGCCAATCGTTACGCATTTACAATTATTTGCGCATTCGTTACGATTTTCATCGTAATTAACCGAAAACCGCAATCGTAACAACCGAACGAGCCGACATCCGAAACATTTCCGAGCATTTTTCAAGTTCCCTATGCTTTCTTATCCTTATGAAGCCTTAAAATTTGGTTAACGGGGGCTAAACGCGTCGAAAAACAAGTTTAAAGGCTGCAGGGACCAAAACTGCTATTTTTGAAAGATCAGCCCCTGCACAAGGCTTACGGACCGTAAGCCCTGGACCTTTACGGTCTGTAAATGATGCCCAGATCAGATTTGTTAGCAGCCCATGGTTTTCTTGCTTGGTGACCAGGTTATGTGATCATCATGGCTTTAATTCCTAGCATAACAAGTGTATGGTGTAGATTATTCCTTGATCACCACACAAAACACTTGACATGATCTAATGGTTCAAAAAATCCTATAAATACCCATGATCATCTTCATTCCAATTTGCTCATTTGCTTTCTATCTTCATCTCTTCTCTAAATTGGAGGCTTCCTACTGAGCATTCTTGGATCCTAGAACACAAGTAAGTGTTCTATCTTAGTCTTGTTTAGTTATTTTAGCTATTTAAAACTAAAAGTCAAACAATGTTTGACTTTCGGCTTTGACCATGAATTGGTCAATACAAAGTTCATTTGAACTTTACAACGTGATTGTAATCATGATGGTTATAGTCCCTTGCAACTATACCTACTGATTACCATGTTGACTAGTTGTAGTGACGAGGTAAAGTTTCGGTCAAAATGCACGACTATGTGCCTTTTGCGACGGAACTATTTTTGGGTATCGAAACACTTTGTTTTGATACCAAATCAGTTTTCTAACTAAGTTAAACATGTTTTAACATGTTTAACTCGTCACTTCAAGTTTAATGCTTATTTAGGGTCGTAAGTCAAGCGGTCTTGACAACCACTTAGACTTTCGAACCCGACCCATTTGGTCGATCATTAGGATCCGACCAGACATATATCGTGACCATATTTATATAGGGAATAACCTCCAGGGATTATACCTTACGGTTACGTCGTCTAGTTAGTTGTATGATAGGTAGTTTATATGCCTTAGGAAAATGACCAAAATGCCCTTTTTGCGCATGAATTCAATCTAAGCATATGTAACCTAAATTTTGACACTTAAACTGATTGTGCAACATTATTAAACATGTTTAGGCATATAAGACTTATCATAGGACAAGTTAGACCATCCGAACGCGCTTTTGTGCAAACGACACGTTAAAGTAGCTTAAACTACCTTAACGAGTCGTAACGAGTCATAAGCACTTAGGATTGCTTTCATTCGTTGTTGCCAATTGAACCTTAATAACCATCTCTTTCCTATCGACCTCATGGCTATGCAACTCGGGAGCTTTGACATCATAGTGGGAATGGATTGGTTAACCAAGCACCATGCTGAGGTGATTTGTTTTGACAAGATCGTTCGTATACCTCTCCCGTAGGGTAAAATCTTGGAGGTTCGTGGAGAAAAACCCGTTAGTAGCCTTAAACTCATGACATGTACCCAAGCCTATAAATACCTTCGAAATAATTATGTAGCCTTCTTGGCACATATCGTAGAGGAGAAAGGCAAGGGTAAAACTATTCAGGACATCCCCGTTGTTCAGGATTACCCTGATGTTTTTCCTGAAGAACTACCTGGTTTACCCCCAACACGACAAGTCGATTTTCGTATAAATCTTGTACCTGGTGCCAACCCTGTAGCCAAATCCCCATACCGTCTTGCACTGTCTGAGATGCAAGAGTTATCTAAACAGCTTCAGGAGTTGTCTGACAAAGGATTCATTCGTCCAAGCTTATCCCCTTGGGGCGCTCCAGTCCTATTTGTGAAAAAGAAAGATGGATCCTTCCGTATGTGTATCGATTACCGTGAGCTCAACAAACTCACAATAAAAAATCGATATCCCCTACCTCGCATTGATGATCTCTTTGATCAGCTACAAGGTGCTACCTGCTTCTCAAAAATTGATCTGCGTTCTGGGTATCATCAACTTCGTGTTCACGAGGAAGATCTTCCCAAGACTGCTTTCCGCACTCGATATGGTCATTATGAGTTCACTGTTATGCCTTTTGGTCTGACAAATGCTCCTGCTATTTTCATGGACTTGATGAATAGGGTTTGTAAGCCTTATTTGAACAAGTTCATCATTCTTTTCATTGATGACATTTTTGATTTATTCAAAGTCTCAAGCTGACCATGAACAACATCTCCGTCTAATGATGGAACTCCTAAAGAAAGAACAACTTTACGCCAAGTTCTCCACGTGCGAATTTTGGCTAAAGGAAGTCCAATTCTTGGGACATATTATCAACGAACAAGGTATTCAGGTAGATCCCGCTAAAATCAGTGCGGGGATTGGAGTACACCTACTACTCCTACCGAGGTTCGTTCATTTCTTGGTCTTGCAGGTTATTACCGCCGTTTTATTTCATACTTCTCCAAGATTGCGGTTCCCCTCACTGCTCTAACTCAAAAGAATAAACCTTTTGAGTGGGGACCCAACCAAGAAGAAGCTTTTCAGACCTTGAAACAAATGCTCTGCAAGGCACCTATCTTATCTTTACCTGAAGGTAACGACGACTTTGTCGTTTATTTTGATGCATCAAACTTAGGCCTTGGCTGCGTTCTCATTCAATGGAACAAAGTTATAGACTATGCATCAAGACAATTGAAGATTCATGAAAAGAACTACACCACTCATGATCTTGAGTTGGGTGCTGTTGCTTTCGCTCTCAAAATTTGGAGACATTATCTATACGGTACAAAATACGTGGTTTTCACAGACCACAAAAGTCTCCAGCACATTTTCAATCAGAAAGAACTAAACATGAGACAGCGACGATGGGTTAAACTTCTGAACGACTACGACTGTGAGATTCACTACCATCCTGGTAAGGCGAATGTCGTAGCCGATGCTCTTAGTCGTAAAGAATGAGTAAAGCTACATTGTGTTCAAGTTCGAACTGATATTCAAAATCGTATCTCCCAAGCTCAACGAACTTGTGTTACACAAGGCATAATGGGTGATGAATTACCACATCATCTTGAGCTTCAACTTGAAACGAAAGACCATGGGTTATCTTACTATCTGAACCGTTTGTGGGTTCCAAGTCAAGACAATCTCCCCACATTGATAATGGATGAAGCTCATAAATCTTGTTATTCAATTCATCCAGGTGCAGACAAAATGTATAAGGATCTTCGTACCCAGTATTGGTGGCCCGGTATGAAGAAAGACATTGCCTTGTACGTATCCAAATGCCTTACTTGTCTCAAAGTTAAGGCAAAACATCAATGTCCTTCTGGTTTGCTTGAACAACCAGAAATTCCGGTTTGGAAATGGGAAAGCATTGAAATGGATCTCATTACCAAGTTACCGCGTACTAATAGAGGTCATGATGCCATTTGGGTAGTCGTTGATCGTCTAACAAAGTCCGCACACTTTATAGCAATTCGTGAGGATTTCTCTGCTGACAAACTTGCTAAAATCTATGTTGATGAGATTATATCTCGTCATGGTGTTCCTTTGGACATCATATCAGATCGTGATGCTCTATTTTCATCTCACTTTTGGAGAACCATGCAACCTGCCATGGGAACCCAACTTAACTTGACACTGCTTATCATCCTCAAACGGATGGACAATCTGAAAGAACAATCCAGACACTGGAGGATATGCTTAGAGCTTGTGTGATTGACTTTAGTGGTAGTTGGGATTCGCATCTACCGTTGATCAAATTTTCCTACAACAACAGTTATCACTCTAGCATTAACATAGCACCTTTTGAAGCTCTTTATGGTCGAAAATGTCGTTCACATGTCTGTTGGAATGAAGTTGGTGAATCTCAATTCACTGGACCTGAACTCATTCAAGACACTACCGACAAAATCAAGATAATTCGTGATAATCTCTTGACAGCTAGAAGCCGTCAAAAGAGTTATGCGGACAAACGTCGCAAGCCCTTGGAATTTCAAGTCGGTGCTCATGTCCTACTCAAGGTATCCCCTTGGAAAGGCGAGGTTAGATTTGGAAAGAAAGGAAAACTTGCACCACGGTATGTTGGACCATTCAAGATCGTCGAGAGAATCGAAAAGGTGGCCTACAACTTGAGCTACCTCCTGAACTTGGAAATGTTCATCCAACTTTCCACGTGTCCAATCTTAAAAAAGTGTTTGGCTGATGAAAACCTCCACGTCCCTCTTGATGAAATTCGTGTTGATAACCAGATGCATTTTGTTGAGAAACCAGTGGAAATATTGGACCGCGAAGTCAAAAAGCTCAAGCATAGAGTTTACACGGGAACGAGAGGTCCAGATGAAGGCGAAATATCCACATCTATTCTCACAAGTTTCCTCTAATTAAAATTCAGGACGAAATTTCCTAAAGTAGGGGAGACTACGACATCTGTGTATTTGAATCATCATACAATTCCGAAACAATTTCAAATTAATAACATTGTGTTTTATCCCAATATTTGTGTATTTACTTATGGCATTTCGTATTTTCGATCCTTGTTCAAAATCGACCTTCCAAACATTTTCTATAAGTGAAATCGTGAACCGTTACGCAAACGTAACCCATTTAACGTGACGTACACTCTGGAACAATGACACAAGCTAAATATACCTTAAATATCCTTTACATAACTTAGAAATAAGTTTTGAAGGGTTCGGTATGGCGAAAACATGTATATTCAGCTCTAGGGGCTATTTTGCAAAATCTGCGAAACTATGCCAATTCGCGTATTTCGCTATCCGAAACACGTACGGACATCCAAAAATTTTTGTAATCATTAAAATATCATATTTTAGTGATTGGAATGTAAAAATGCCAATCGTTACGCATTTACAATTATTTGCGCATTCGTTACGATTTTCATCGTAATTAACCAAAAACCGCAATCGTAACAACCGAACGAGCCGACATCCGAAACATTTCCAAGCATTTTTCAAGTTCCCTATGCTTTCTTATCCTTATGAAGCCTTAAAATTTTGTTAACGGGGGCTAAACGCGTCGAAAAACAAGTTTACAGGCTGTAGGGACCAAAACTGCTATTTTTGAAAGATCAGCCCCTGCACAAGGCTTACGGACCGTAAGCCCTGGACCTTTACGGTCCGTAAATGATGCCCAGATCAGATTTGTTAGTAGCCCATGGTTTTCTTGCTTGGTGACCAGGTGGTGTGATCATCATGGCTTTAATTCCTAGCCTAACAAGTGTATGGTGTAGATTATTCCTTGATCACCACACAAAACACTTGACATGATCTAATGGTTCAAGAAATCCTATAAATACCCATGATCATCTTCATTCCAATTTGCTCATTTGCTTTCTATCTTCATCTCTTCTCTAAATTGGAGGCTATCATTATTTTGGAGGCTTCCTACTGAGCATTCTTGGATCCTAGAACACAAGTAAGTGTTCTATCTTAGCCTTGTTTAGTTATTTTAGCTATTTCAAGCTAAAAGTCAAACAGTGTTTGACTTTCAGCTTTGGCCATGAATTGGTCAAGACAAAGTTCATTTGAACTTTACAATGTGATCGTAATCACGATGGTTATAGTCCCTTGCGACTATACCTACTGATTACCATGTTGACTAGTTATAATGACGAGTCAAAGTTTTGGTCAAAATGTACCACTATGTGCATTTTATGACGGAACTATTTTTGGGTAACAAAACACTTTGTTTTGATACCAAATCAGTTTTCTAACTTAGTTAAACATGTTTTAACATGTTTAACTCGTCACTTCTAGTTTAATGCTTATTTAGGGTCGTAAGTCAAGCGGTCTCGACAACTGCTTAGACTTTCGAACCCACCCGTTTGGTCGATCATTAGGATCCGACCAAACATATATCATGACCATAGTTATATAGGGAATAACCTCCAGGGCTTATACTTATGGTTACTTCGTCTAGTTAGTTGTATGATAGGTAATTTATATGCCTTAGGAAAATGACCAAGATGCCCTTTTTGCGCTTGAATTCAATCTAAGCATATGTAACCTAAATTTTGACACTTAAACTTATTGTGCAACATTATTAAACATGTTTACGCATATAAGACTAATCATAGGACAAGTTAGACCATCCAAACGCGCTTTTGCGCAAACGACACGTTAAAATAGCTTAAACTACCTTAACGAGTCGTAACGAGTCATAAGCACTTAGTACATGGTTTTTACATGACATGCATACATTGGTTATGACATTTGGTATGTTTAACGGGACAAGAATACATTCATTAACATTGATCACGCCGCTCGGTAGTATGTAATGGTACCATAGGACTTGACAAATCCCGTTCCCCGCTTCCTAGGTTTGTTTGGAAGTAGGGAATGACAGAATCCGAATACATTTTTGATAAACCTTTGACTTGTTAAGGGTTTATCCGACAGTCTCAAGGCTTGAATGTATGCGATAAACGTAACTACATAAATGTTTATATCAAATAAAGCAATGGTTTTGCAAAACATGACATTTGATTTAAACTTTGGTTTATTCAAGACATTGTTTTGTACATGACATTTGGTTATACAAGACGTTTGGTTATACACGACATTATACATATGGTTTGAGTAAAGACTTTTTTTTACTTGCCATACAAGACATTTGTTATACAAGACATGGTTTATACCTAACATTGTGACATATTACATTGTTTACACATGGCATTTGACATTTGTTTGACAAGACATTTTTTGTGGTTATTGATAAGTGATTTAAATAACGAGATATGTGTAATATGATAAAAGCATGGTGGATACGCCGCTGGTACTTCCTATATATAAGTGCTTTCATGATATTACATATCGTAGCTTACTTATACCACTTCGACAAAGACAAAGACATGAAACATTTGGTACAAATAACATATATTATACAATTCATTTTCTTCAGTTAATTATTTAACCATACATCCTTCTTTTATATCATTTGATTTTCATATTGATTTTCATATGATTTTATAAAAGAAAACATTTTACAAGGTTCATGACTACTTTTCGTTAAACTATTATTTAACTTCAAGTCATGAATCCTCATCAACAAAACCTATGTAACTCATAGGCATTTTTATGCTGACGTACCTATTTTCACATGTGTTTCAGGAGCTAATATCTGAGATTGATCATGCTACACTTAGGCGGACTTGGGCTTTAGTAACTTAATCAAGCAAGACAAATAAATTTATGTTATGTTTCCATTAAATTCCAGACAATGTAAACAGTTTGAATCAATATACAAAACTTTAATTACCATGGTTGTTGAAACAATAGTTATGTTACTCCACTCCCCGACGTTTCCGTCACGGTTTGTTGTTTTACGCGGTCGGGGTGTGGACAGAAATACTGGTATCAAAGCCAATGGTTATAGGGAATTAGGTTATTAGTAATGCTTTGACCTAGACTATAACTTTCCTAGGACCCTAACACAAGTTATCTTGTGTTTAGATTCTTAAAACAAAATACTATCACCTATCCTTAGGTGATTACCAAAAACAAATCCACAAATTTCAAATTCATTTTGAAAATCAAGTTATCTTGTCTCAAGGCTTGAATGTGTGCGATAAACATAACTACACAAATGTTCATATCAAATAAAGCATTGGTTTTGCAAAACATGACATTTGATTTAAACTTTGGTTTATTCAAGACATTGTTTTGTACATGACATTTGGTTATACAAGATGTTTGGTTATACACGATATTATACATATGGTTTGAGTAAAGACTTTTTTTACTTGCCATACAAGACATTTGTTATACAAGACATGGTTTATACCTAACATTGTGACATATTACATTGTTTACACATGGCATTTGACATTTGTTTGACAAGACATTTTTGGTGGTTATTTGATAAGTGATTTAAATAACGAGATGTGTGTAATATGATAAAAGCATGGTGGATACGCCGCTGGTACTTCCTATATATAAGTGCTTTCATGATATTACATATCGTAGCGTTATTTAAACCACTTCGACAAAGACAAAGACATGAAACATTTGGTACAAATAACATATATTTTTCACAAGACATTGTTTTACAAATGGCATATTTTATACAATTCATTTTCATTCGGTTAATTATTTAACCATACATCCTTCTTTTATATCATTTGATTTTCATATTGATTTTCATATGATTTTATAAAAGAAAACATTTTACAAGGTTCATGACTACTTTTCGTTAAACTATTATTTAACTTCAAGTCATGAATCCTCACTCAACAAAACCTATGTAACTGACAGGCATTTTTATGCTGACGTACCTATTTTCACATGTGTTTCAGGAGCTAATATCTGAGATTGATCATGCTACACTTAGGCGGACTTGGGCTTTAGTGACTTAAAATCAAGCAAGACAAATAAATTTATGTTATCTTTCCGTTAAATTCCAGACAATGTAAACAATTTGAATCAATATACAAAACTTTAATTACCATGGTTGTTGAAACAATAGTTCTGTTACTCCACTCCCCGATGTTTCCGTCGCGGTTTGTTGTTTTACGCGGTCAGGGTGTGACATTTTGGGCAAGACAGTTGATACTTGTGTAACAGAGACTGAATCGACAAAAGAGACGAATGAGCCAGCTGAACCAACTGATTCCAAATGTGAATCATCTGAAGCAGCTTATTCTGAGAAATTGGAATCAGTTGATTCTAGTGGATTCAACTCAAAGGTGTCATGTGCAGAACCGTCTTGTGTTGAAAATTCATCAAATTTTTCAGTTGAAGTTTCTGCTAAAGTTTCTGGTGTTTCATCAGACAAACCAGAACTCTCCGGTTCTGTCAAAGCTGATGACATGAAGGAGAAGAGAAGACTGACGTGAACAAGGCACCAAGTATGCAAGATGAACAATCTGAATCTTCTGTTAGTGATGAAAAGGTTTAGATCAAGCAACAAGAGCCGAAGCGAGCAGGTAAAGGACGCGGAAAGAAGAAGCTAAACATCAAAGACAATCAGGCTCTCCACAGTCCTCAATGGGCAGCAATAGTCATCAAAAGACCCGTGATGTGAAAAATGCTTTTGTTAAGCCAGCCAGTAATGGCAGATGTGAGAAATATGCATTTGACTTTGCTAACAAAGCTTTCAAAAAGACTGGTGAGATTTCTGAACAAGACTTGCAGTTTAAGAAAAACAAGAAAATCAGAAGAAATCTCTACCACAGAAGGCCCCTGCAAATGATAAGTATAAGCATCCTAATTCATCGTCGTCTGCAAGAAATGTGCAACAAAAACAAGCACAGAAAGGACCGGTTCATCCTTCAGGGCCTGCAAGAGCAAAACAAGCCGATCAGAATGCCTTATATGTCAAGAGACAAACATGCTTCAATTGCGACATTCCTGGTCATATTGCTAGAAACTGCACACATCGTCCCTATGTTCCCTATTATATGCAAAATTAGAAGGTTACACCAAAAGATAACTACCATTCTAAGCCGATGAAGGTTTCATCACCTAAGGCAATGAAGAATGTGAATCCCAAGGTTAAACCATCTGATGGGGATTGGAACGTTGCCAAAAACAAACATAAGGCTGTTCAGGAACAAAAATCTGCTTCTAAAACTAATAAATCTGAAACAGCCGAAGTTGCTCAACGAAAGGCAACAAACATGTTTGTTAAGCCGAAACAAATTTGGAAACCCAAATGCACAACGACAACATCTCCAATCCTTGAAATGAAAAGGGACTTATGTCTAAAAGAAGTGTCTTATTTTGATGCTTCGGGAAATCCCAGGACCACGATGGCCTGGGTCCCATTGTCTTACTAATCTCCTTATTTTTCAGGGATAACCAAGGAGGAGCTGTTGATAATCTCTGGAATGTTGATAGCAGTTGTTTCCTTTGGAGGAGATAAGAGGATTAAGATAAGATCAGCAAAAGGTACACTTTAAATTCAGTACTTTGATTTGAAACTGATTAGTCTTCAATCTGATGATAGAATGGTTACGCAAAAAGTTTTCCATTTCTCTACCTATGTTCATTACTTTGTATATAAAGTGTCTTTTCTATGGTAAATGGTAAATTTGTGCATAAGTTTTATGCACAAATTTAGGGGGAGAGAGAGAGATATATATTTTAGGGGAGAAAACTTAGAAAATCCAAAAAGTGTTCATTGTAAATATGCGTTGTTTTAGGGGGAGAAAGTGAGAAAAATACAAAAAACATTTGAAAAATGAAAAAGCCAAAAAGAAATATTGCATGATATGGGAATTGATATAAATGTTTGTGTTAAAGGGTTTGACTAACACATGTAAGGTACCACAGCTGAAAAGACTAGAACTACTGTGATATGTCGATAGGCTTGATGCTCAAATGTGAAAAGATACTAAGTGATATAAACATAACGAACTATGTACCATGTGGGTAACATACCAAAGGCATATGATTTTATGGTCTTAAATCTTGCATTGATTGATAGCCAACGTCTGAGGTTTCGGGTCTTTATGCTGTTGAGTCATCTGGGGATACCATGATTGTCCTTCTGTTGCATCCAGCTTATATGCAGACCTAGACACTGTCAGGATATCTTAAAAGATCCCAAGAGGACAAAAACCCTAAGGAATCAAATCTCAAAATGAGAAAATTCCCAATGCTCAAATAGCTAAATTCGTACCAAAATGATATTTGCCTCGCCCTCGTTGGATACAGTCATTGGTCGCTCTGCTATACTGAAGTACTGACCTGTCACCAATGATCTAACGTTGTTAATAAAAAAGGATGACATCAGTATACTCACCTGTTACGATGAATCGTTGTGCTTACCTTGATCGCGGGGGTATGCCTTGGAATGGGACACACGGGTATAATAGTATAATATTACCTTAAGCATATCACGAAGTTGAAAAATTGAAAGTTGAGCGTTAAAGTTTAAGTGGACAAACATATTGTCAATCACATAGACCAGTTTGAGTAAGCTCGTACTGAAAAGTGTTCCTTAGTCCGCCTGAGAACGATTTTGATCCCATTACAACTGTGATTCTATATTATGGTAGTTGTTTATATTTTGAGTTTTTATTTGCTTTTAGTTCTTAAAAATTAAAAAATTGTCTTGTTCTCGATAAAATCAAAAACCCAAAAATAGAGTGTTTATTTGTTTTTCTTAAAATCTAAAAAATGTAACTGTTCTTGAAGATTTGACTGATCATCGAAAGTTGAAAGAATTTAAATTATGAAATCCGAATATGAGTATTTGGATGTACCTGGTGTTCATATGGTACTCTACTTGTTGCATAAGAAATGTTTGCTTATGAATTTCTGAGAATTTTGCAAAACTTGATTTCAATCAAGAAACAGGGTTGATGAAGATTGAGATGCTGTTAGCGGCTGAGAAAACCTGAAGCAGCACAACTAAAAGATGTACCTGAGTCAGAAGAATCGGATATAAATTGCTGTTTGACAGTGATAGTGCATTTGAAGAAGTACATATGAACCTGCTTGAAAGAGAAAGACTGAAGAAGAAAAGAGCTGTTGAGAATCCTCTTCTCACATTCTTTTTGACAAAGATGTTTCAAGCAAAGTTGATCGTGATCCTGACATGAAGCTAACCACAAGAGCTGAAGAAAGAGAACCAGTGCTGAGAGTGCAGAAGTTAAGAACTTCCACAACATTTGCAGCATATCGACAACCATAGATTTCGTTGAAGACGTTGCTGAATTCATGTTATGATTTGATGGCATCAGTCTAGGGGGAGATTTTTAGGTCCTAAAGTGTGAGACTGACACGTCTAATTAACACAACAGGCTATGGTTACGAACTGGGCCTTACCAAGTTAGTTTATATTAGGTTTTAGACCTTTATAGGTCATTTGGGCCAAGCAGGCCCAAGGGGAGCCCATGTAGGGAAGTGGGCTTGCCAGGGTATATAAACAAGTTTTCAACTTGTTTTAGGGTTAGACCTCCAAGTTACAGAAATCCTAGAGTTAGAAAGAGGGAGGCGTTTTTGTTAGTAGTGTACTCATACCAGACGTTTTTTATTATCAAAGTAATAGAAACGTGTGTGAGTTGAAAGTGATTCGGTTTGTTCTTCGTATTTTTGTGTTTTTCTTAAATCACCTATTGTTTAGATTTGGCACAATCAATAGGTTGTTTGATATCATTGAAAGATCCGTTTACAGGACTTACAGGATGGCTATCAAAATGCAAAATTTGGGTACGGAGATGGTGATTGAGATTTTGGGTACGTCAACAATGATGGTTATTGTAACACCCCAACCCGGCTTAGGCAGACGTTTCACTCATACGGATATCATAACTAAAACCAATCTATAATGTTGAAAACAAAAGATCCTAATTACATTTTCATTACCGAAATAAAATAAATCTTTATCTTCACGTCACTATTCTCTTATTCCCCACGTTTCCGAAATTACCTATCAATCAAATAAGACAAACACAAAAAAAAAACTACGGCTGAGCCAAAAAGTTGCTCAGTAACGGAGAAATCAATAGCACATGTAAAGACGAACAGTTGAGAACGAAACCCACATAACGGAAAATGAACTGAAATTAACATTGAACCCACATGTGAAACTAAACCAATTTTCCTTCTCTCAGATAGCTTTAGTTATAATATAATATTGTTTAAGAATATCACTTTCTTTAAAACAAGAAAATTGTTAAAATTACTATTGTATAAGTAAACATTTAGATATAAATCAAAATCTAAGGATAGCTCGAATTTCGTAACAAATCATCACTTTACCAAAACATCCATATTTCTAACTTTGAAAATATGTATTTAATAAATAAAATAATTTAGATAACTTGAGTATTGAAAACAGAGTCATTTAATACTTATAAAAATTATGTAAACCGATACTGGAAACAAAACACTTCTAAAAACAAATACTGAGGCGGACACCAGACAAATGTTGAAAACATAGACTAAACTTCTTGCACTGAAACAGATACTTATGCATATTGAATCCCCATACTTGTACAAAATTGATACTGAACACAATCAGATGCATATAAACATATCAGACATATCATAACAGAGACAAGACATATGTGACAACATATAACTATAAAACAAGTCATGTAATATAGAAGCACCTACGAGCCTAAACAGAGGCATGCATGGCTATAGTCCATGCGGTGAGATGGTGCCTGTAGGCGTACACACATTATTCCATCTCAACAGGAGTCAGGAGTCAGAGCTAAGATCGATCTATTCGCCTCTAGGGGCCAGGGGCTACACAAGCACAAACTAGAGACGTCATGAACTTTAGTTACGCACCGTCACGATGAGTGACATGTTGTTGACGCCCCAACGACAAGTCTAAACATATAATTGCTCCGGTAACAGAGTACAAAGCGTATCAGAAATAAAAGTATCATTGACATAAGTCTAAGGGAACATGAAATATGAGCTAATGGCTATCGCATGCTACAATATGTACTAATTATATAAAAACACGAAACCGAAACGAATAACGAAAACATCCGTACTACAAAGTAACGAACTTGAATAACAATACTATGATGTCGAGAACAGGAATCCGTACCAACGAGTAACGGAAAATAAAGTATACTATGATGAAAAGAAAACAGAATCCGTACCTTATTAGCTAGCAAAGAAAATCAAATAAATCTAGTCGTCCACAATGGCCAAAGACCTATAGTCCCGTTATAACCCAAATCAGTTTTATGAACAATACTTGATTCGTTCATTAAGAAGTTCCCGGCGACCAAAGTTTATGTTTGAGTTTATTAACAGAAAAAGAAACCGTGGATCGTTTAAGAAATATATTCAACATATTGTTATCTTCTATAGAGACATGGGTTGGATACTTAACTCACTATACTTACCCAATTACAAAACAAAAGTAATTCAAACCGTTATACAATCATTTTTAAGGTATATTCATGGACTTTGATTGTGATAACTTTCATATAATTAATAGATATTTTATCGAATAAATAAAAACCACTATAATGAGAATTAGTAAAATGTACATTCGTACTCATGTATGGGTATATAACAGACTATTTAGTTATGTGATACTTGAAGTTTCATGAACCATTCAACTCTATTTTTCTTTAAAAAATAGTCAAATACCAATCATGACGATTCATTAGTAGAACCCTGTCTAACTAATTTGCGTATATATCAAATTCAAAATATTTTATGTGTATACAAGTATGTATAAAGAAAACAGTGACTATCTTAATTTAGTTCTACTAAGAAAATATATGAGTTTAAGACTTGACTTACACATATAAATATTATAAACATAAATTCACAGTTACTTCCCTTTTGCTTTTAAATCAACTTCAAGTATATAATAAGAAATTTCTTAAAACTGTATTATCCAAAGAAAACGTAAATATCACAACAGAACAGAGCGCAAGTTGAATGTCGAACTAGAAGTATGGTAATTATTTCATCGACGTTATTTGTCGTTCTAATATTTCTAAACTTTAGTCGCCGGTACAAATTCAAACCCGAAATCGTACATTTATGCGAATCAAAATCGTAAGATGGTTCGTGTGGATACCTTAATAGTCGAACAGAGACAAATCCGAGAGTGAGACAAGATCGATAAAACACGAGTAACTCCCCAGTGGCTGCGTAGATCACTCTATCCGGTTAAAACTATACGAAACAAAAATAATAGTTGATTAATGGCAGCTAACCGTGAAACAGACTGAACTGAACGAAATACGTGTGGCGGGGTAGTACGGCGGCGGCATGATGGTTCCGAACTTGGGCTGTGAAGGTGCCCGGAAATAATCCTCAACACATCAATAGGAGTTTGAAAGAGAGAGTGGTAGATTATTAATTAGTGTTACCTAATCATGAATCAAAAGTCGAAACCAATGATGATGAAACTCGGCGCGACGGTCACAACAGAATGTGAAGAACGGTCGTAGCAGCGATGTTGCGGCTGGGGCCGGAGACGAACCGTAGACTAGCACGACTGAATAACTAGAACACAGAGAAGCAAAAAGAACACAATTTCTATTACGATGTTTGATGGGTTTATAACGGACGGTGATTCAAAATCGCAAATCCCAAAATCTTGGGCTAGTTCGTTTGATTATCATCGTGGGTTAACAGTGCGTTACGATAAGGACGAATATGATGGTTGAGATAACGTTGAGGTTAAATGCTCTAATACAAAGTCAGTATCTTATTCTTTTCTTTTCCAATTACGAAGAACCAAAAGCATGCATATGCATTTTTTATGTGTACAAGATGCAACATATAAATTACATCAAATGAGGCATAAAACTAACCATTTTTAGTACTAATATTGGAAAAAGCACGTTTCTTTGTTCCTTTTGTATTTACTGGATAAAAAGAGCTTAAAAGAACAAAAGAATCAAATAAGCAGCCAAAACCAACACAACTATGAAAAAAAAGAATAACGTGACCTGCCCGACCCCTCAGCAGCACCCCAAAGTAAAAAATAAGAAGACAGAGTTCGGCAACGGGATCGTGCCCAGCTGGGCATGGGGCGTGGCCAGTCAACACACTTAAAGAAAAATTCTGCAGAAGCTTCTACGCCCACCACGGGGCCGTGCCCAGCTCAACATGGGGCGTGGTCAACTAAAAGATTTGCAGAATCCAGATAGTACAGCGAAGAGTTGACCACAGAGCCGTGCCCACAAGACACGGGGTCGTGTGGGCCCTCTGCTGACAGCTGCAATTAATGAAGGAAGAGAAGGAGTTGGCCACGGGCCGTGCCCACTGGACACGGTGCTGTGACCAAGCTACTGTTTGGGTTATAAATAGGGGTATAACAACTCGTAAATTCGTTGTTATCTTTTTTCCTTTTATTCGCGTTGTATCTCTCAGTGTAATTCCGGGATTTGATTATGAGAAAGTTTATGTTAATGGAATTATATTTTGTCACAACTATATCGCATTTAATCGCTAATTCAACGCAATCACAAGTAACTGTGTTACTGTTGGGATTGAACCCTACAAAAGAATAGAAGATAGAAAGCCAAAACAGGTCTGCTCTATATGATCCAGAATAAACAGTGTTTAGAACCACTCTTAACAAAGACCAGCTACCAAACCGCTGATAGTTCTAACAACTGCCTACCAAAGCTCTGTCAGTTTATAAAGTATGTTGAATCACCAATCCACTGATGGGTCAAAGGTCTGTTAGAAGTTAAAGGTCTGCTGGAAGTCAAAGGTCTGATCATCCTTTGAAGAACATCTGCCAGTACTTCATCAGAGTTTATTCTTATCACAGGATAGGTCATCAGTGCTTTGCTATCAGTGTTTATATCTATTTATCAGAGGATAGGTTAGGCAGTGGTTAGAGTTTGTTATTATTGTTAGCTGTCATATCAAGGTAATGTCAGCATAGACGATCAGTGGTTAGGATAGTACTATAAATAGACAGTGCCTGTACTGTTCTATGCAGCCCACACTCTTACACTTTTTGTACATTTTTTAGTGTGTAGCTCGGTCTAAGGGGGAGTTTAGTGATTCATTCATGTAATTACTTGGTAATGATTTCAATCTTTTGAGTATTGAAAACATGTTATGATGAAAATTATTCTCTCATTGGTTGTGTTATATAGTTTTAACTATTCTTCCGCTGCAAAGTTCTTATTGAGTTATCAATTTTGTTAAAACTATTCAATCAATTCAAACTTAGATCTTAATAATTGGTATCAGAGCTTGGTCAGTCAAATTTGATCTAACCATCAATTTGACATAAGAAGATCAGCTCGATCTCGTTGTTATTGCGTTAATCGATATGTGTTAAGATCAGAGTCTTAGTTTGTGCGGAAAATCACGTTTTATGTGGTATAAGTGTTGCGTAGGTGTGTTTGTGTTGATTTCATAACAAATTGATGGAGAGGATTGACTTCAGTCTCATAAAATGACTAAGGTAAAATCTTAAATCATAAATTTCTCAAAAGAATTACTGGAGATCTATCAGATCGAATTGATTCACTTATGAAGAATTTTTTACAAATTTTATAGTAGAAATTTCGTGTTTATATCAGGATATGTATCCTCCTTTAAGTTTTTTTAAGGAGGTCATACACACTGAGTTTTGCTTGTTTTTTGATAGTCCAAAAGTCATGTACCTGCTTAGAGTAGTACCCTAATTTTTTTATAGGGAATATACTTCCACTGATTAGTGAATCAAAAGGACTTTGTATAATGTTCAGTACAATCAGATTTAAGTATTCTTAACGACTTGCCTCTACAGACAAAATAGCTCGTACTATCTGGGATACTCAACCTCTGCCAAAGTCTGTAAAATGTTTCTACACAAGGACTAGCACGTGAATGAGGCTTTCACTGAAAAGGTTTGAAAACTTATGTCATTGAAAAAATTCCAGTTGGACATGTGAGAAGGTCTGTCAAAACTAAACTTGCATATAATCAAAAATTTTTTTATCAAACATGATGACATCAGACATCACTTTGTGAAAGATTGTTGTGTAGATGGTTTGATTTCTTGACAACGTGTCCATACCAAAGATCAACTAACAGATGTGTTGACAAACGCACTTGATGTCTCCACATTTGATAGTTTGATATCTTGGTTTGGAATGCTGAACATTGGTTAAAAACAAGTATTTCTTTTAATTCATGTGTAAAAGCATCAAAATGTTTTGGAAAATCAAAATTTCTTTCTTAAAATAGTTTAAAACTGAATTTCTCAATAAATCCTCATAGTCTGTTCAAAGCTCTGATAGCCTAAAAACACTGTTGGATAGAAAAACCTATCCACTGATGTGGAACCTCTGATAGTGTTAACATTTCGTCACAACCACTGATAGTTTACTCTGTCAGTGGTTAGCCAAACAACTGTCTTCCATTGTCAATCAGAGGTTACACGTGGACAGGTGTTATTCGACCGTCATTGCATCAGATGCCACGTCATCATCACTTTTTGAAAACCCTATAAAACCCTATTTCATCCACAAACAGAGTTTTCACCTCTACTATGCCATTTCAAAAAATTTCAAAACCATTTTCTCTTAAAATCATGGCACCCAAAGAGAAATCAACACAGGAACCACCAAAACACACTCTTAACATAAAAAATCCACACAATTGCCTTTGTACTTTTGAAAAGACCAAGAAAAATACAGAGTTTCATGAAGTCATCGATATCTTGTCTTCCTCAAAGTATAAGACTCTGTTAACCTGTAACGCATCAGTTTATCAAGATGCCCTTCGAGATTTCTGGGCAAATGCTGAGATTGAAAGTTTAAACAAGAAACCTTGGGCAATCACGTCAAAAGTGGGAGGGATTTTGGTTCCAATAACCCCACAAACCATCTTAGAGGTTTTTCAGATGAATGATCTAGAAGGTAAAATTTCTTTCTCTAAAGATGAGTATCAAGCTAACTTGCTAAACAAGGGGTATACAGGAGATGTATCAAAAGCTACTATGAAAAAGGGAAAATTCGCATCTCCTATGAAATTTTTATTTCATACCCTGCTTACATGTGTTTCTAATAAAACCACTGGATTTGATAAAATACCATTGAAAATTCAATACTTGGGGTATGCCATTATGTCTAAAACTGATTACAATTACTCCCAAAGTATTATTTAATGATTTGGTAATAAATCTAGAAAAATGTGAAAAACAAAAGGGAAAATGCTTTTCTGTTATTTCCTAGATTTTTAAGTTATTATTTACAAAAGAAAATTTCAAAAGAGAGTGCCCTTTCAAATAAACAGTCTATCATCTGAAACATGTACTCGTCTGATGGCCAAAGAGTCAAAAGTTTCAAAACATAAGCAAGGGAGTCTGAGCAAAATTTAGATGAGTCCACATCTGCTACTCAGACCTCAGCTGCTGAGCCCACTGCTCTTGGTGACCACAGTAGCACAACCACTACTGTGCAACCCACACCAAAAACCACTAAAAAGACCAAAACGAAACCTTCAAAACCCACCAAACCTATCAAAAAGGACCTTCTCGAAGATGAGATCCCAGAAGTTAATCCAGTGACAACACAAAAGTCACATGAAACCACTGCTGCTACTTCCTCACAGCAGATGGTAGAAAAATCTCCACCCAAAACCATAAATCCTCATGATTCCTCACAAAAGGAACATGTTGTAAGCACAGGGATCCCACAACTGATAACATCACCCTCATTTGAGAGTATGTTAAATTGTCCATCTCCCAGGACAAATTTGCTTTCCACACCACTCTCCACATTTCAAATCACAACAACCACCACATCACTGTTTGAAGCCTTTGATAGTCAGTCATAAAAAGGCCACTCTCACCAACACATCACTGAGAGAAAATTTTCCACAATGGTTGTGTCTGATAAAAATCAACTGGTTATCTCACAAACAATTGAGGAGGCTACATCACTTGGATTTCATGAAACCCTTGTTGATAGTTCAATTGGAGCAGCTACTACAGATGTTGAATCCACTGATTTACTTCTGGACAGTAGTTTCATATATAAGTCTCCTTTGAAGGCAACCACCGTTGAGATTACTAAGGTAACCTATGCTCCAGTGGGAAGACCCCAGTACCAAGAAAAAGGGGCATCTAAGGTTGAAGCAAGTGATAAATCACATGCTCATGATACCTAGATAAAACTACCACCTCTGGTAGGAGCTCAGATGATCCTATTAACTTAGGAGATGAGCTAAAACATAAGGAATTGATGGAAAAAGTTACAAAGATTGAGACATCAGTGGGAGATATCAAGAATGTGCTGCAACAGATGTTACTCTCTGCAAAATCTCGAAACACTGCTCAATCCTCTGCTCAAGCCACCAGAATGGCAAAACAAGTGTATCCTCTGCTTCAACAACATTATCAGCATACTTATTAGTTATATGATTCAAAAGTTCAGACATTCAAAGAAAAAGTTGAAGCAAGGTATAAAGACACACAAGAAGAGCTTAAATATATAATGAACATTCTCATTCCTGACACTACCCTTGTACCTGTCTTCGAAAGAGTTGATGATGCCAAAAAGGGGGAGAAAAATGACTCTGAGGTAAATCACTCAGTAACTTCTGCTGAAACATCTGTTAAAGAAAAGGAAAAGGGAGGTGATGAAACCCTGAAAATTCAAGCAGATGATGAAGATACACAAATGAGGATCGTTCAAAGTCATGTCAGGATAAAAGAGAAGGAGACGAAGGATACCACTGCTGGTATTAAAAGGCCAACCACTAACAATTCAATTTTATTGCCTTCCTCATATCAACAACCACTTGTCACAGTAGCAGATGTTGATACTACCAAAAGTACAGCAGATGCTACGACAGCAGTGGTTTGCACAAATGCACCTGCACCAAAACTGGTTTATGCTAGAAAAAGAAGAAGAATGGCTACAGTGAATGATGATGACATACCATCTTCACTTGTTATCCAAACAAATCCAGAACCAGTCACCATCCTTCATCATCATCAGAAATCACTTTTGCTGAATCACTCAAAAGTCAAAACCCTTATAGAAACATTCCTATGGAAACAACATATCCTTTAGAGTTGGTTGCAGTACAAGGTGAAATGCTACAATTCTATACAGAAGTTGATCCATCCAAAAGAACCTTCCCATCTCTTCATGGCTATAGGACTCCTAAAACCATTGATGAGTATCTAATACTGAAAACAAGACAAGCAAAAATCATATCAAAAGAAGAAAGCAAAGGGAAAGGTAATACCTATTTTACAAGAAGGGAGCAGCATGAGCTAAGCAAAGTTAAGAAATTAGAAGAGTATGCAAAAGAGCTTAATCAGAAAATGACAAAAGAATCTCCAAAAGATGATCCTCAAAAGAAGCTAAGGGAAACCTCTAAGATTTATCATGAAAGAAAAACCCTATCAAGCTGAGGAAGATCAATTCAAGGAGTGGTCCATCCCAACTCTCAAACAAGAAGCTAATAGAATTGGAAGGATGAAGAAAGACCCTCAAATGAAACAGATTGCACCAGACTGGAAAGATACTAAAAATCTAAGTGCAGATCTTGTTTTAGATTCAACTATCCAAGCCCTCGACCAAAGGAAGAGGCAGCTGCTGATGGTTAAGGAAGATCAACAAAGGGATGCTAATATACAGGCTATCACAAATGAACCTTTGTCTGATTTCAAGCCTCAAGCTAAATCTGAAGATCCTTTTCAAAGACTTTCAAGAAGTTCACCTTTTCAATTCTCATCACAAGAAACCCATTGAACTCAAAAATACTAAAGTGGCTCTCTGATAAAAAGACCCATGTATTGACTTTGCTCAGGTCCAATGGGAAAGTTGTAAGTATATAAAGGAAGGATGCACTAAGCCTAGGTGTAGCTGACCTTCAAGATCTTTTAGAACTACAACTGTGCAGGGATGAGGATGATGAAAGTTCCCAGAACTTTGAATCTCAATTCAAAGATTATATCAGGGAAAAACTGATGAGACATAAAGATCATGAATAAAGAATAGTTTTGGCATCATCTGTTCTAGGGGGAGATTGTTGGATTGAACCCTACAAAAGAACAGATGATAGAAAGCCAAAACAGGTATGCTCTATATGATCCAGAATAAATAGTGTTTAGAACCACTCTTAACAAAGACCAGCTACCAAACCACTGATAGTTCTAAGAACTGCCTACCAAAGCTCTGTCGGTTTATAAAGTATGTTGAATCACCAATCCACTGATGGGTCAAAGGTCTGTTAGAAGTCAAAGGTCCGCTAGAAGTCAAAGGTCTGATCATCCTTTGAAGAATATCTTCAAGTACTTCATCAGAGTTTATTCTTATCACAGGATAGGTCATCAGTGCTTTGCTATCGGTGTTTATATCTATTTATCAGAGGATAGGTTAGGCAGTGGTTAGAGTTTGTTATTATTGATAGCTGTCACTATCAAGGTGATGTCAGCATAGACAATCAGTGGTTAGGATTGTACTATAAATAGACAGTGCATGTACTGTTCGATGCAGCTCACACTCTTACACTTTTTGTACATTTTTTAGTGTGTAGCTCGGTCTTAGGGGGAGTTTAGTGATTCATTCATGTAATTACTTTGTAATGATTTCAATCTTTTGAGTATTGAAAACATGTTATGATGAAAACTATTCTCTCATTAGTTGTGTTATATAGTTTTAACTATTCTTCCGCTGCAAAGTTCTTATCGAGTTATCATTCTGTTATCAATTTTGTTAAAACTATTCAATCAATTCAAACTTAGATCTTAACAGTTACTTTAATAGCCGAGTGTGTTGTTGTATAATAATCACTTGTGCCATCGTATCGCTTATCTCATCACGTTGCGAAACGCAGTTAATTATGTGGAATTATGTTTTATATGTGTTATGTTTGTTTATGTTATGGTTTACTATCGCTAAAACGCCCGCACGCTCGCGTAACTCGCTCTCTCTCAATTCAATGGTAATATAACGCTTAATGCTTCGCTAAAACACTTAATATAACTATCTAATATGAACCGAATCGCCAAACGAACTCCTAATGCGAAATAAACGAACAAAACTTGACAATAGGCCAAGTTCGGCCGAACTTTGTAACACCAAGTTCGCCCAAACTTGTCAAGGCCACAAAATTATCAGCAGGACAAGCAAGTTCGGTCGAACTTGCACCATTCCAAGCAGGACTGGCCAAGTTCGCCCGAACTTGTGCCAAGTTCGCTTGGAAATGGGACAAGTTCGCCCAAACTTGATCTCAAACAGCCCAACTTTCACCTCACCTATAAATACTCAGCTCCTCTCCTCATTTGAACTTGCTGCAAGTTCGCCCGGAGCTCCCCAAAACCGAAACCCTTTGTTTTCCAAGTAAGAATCAACCTGTTTTCAAACTACAACAACGTTTTACAACAATTTTGCACAAGGTTTCACCTTCAATTTCATCAAAACTCCTCTTTTTACGAAAATCTTCATCTTTTTATGCAAAACTTCTGTTTTCACATAGATCTATGCCTAGATCTAAGTAAAACCTTTTAAACATCGATTTTTACACAATATTCGAACTAAATGACGTATGTTTCGTTCATTTTGAAGTGAAACGAGTCATTGTCAAGCAAGATCTCAGATCCAGAAGCACAAGGACGAAATCGTCACTTTGCACAAACTGGACCAAACCGTACGAACCTTCAAGTTCGCCCGGATTAGTCCGAGTTTCTATAAAATGGCTAAAACTCGCTCCAAAAGACCTCTTCAGCCTAGGTTTTGCTCAGTAGCCTAAGGTTGGAGGGATGGACACTTGATTTCCTCAGCAAACGACGTGAAAAAGCACGAATTGGATGCCAAAACAGTCAAGTTCGCTCGGAAAACATCAAGTTCGCTCGAACTTGTTACCATATTGGTGACCAAGTTCGCCCGAACTTGATCAAATTTGACAGAAAACCCACAAGTTCGTCCGAACTTATACTGATTCCAAGGAATCAAGACAAGTTCACCCGAACTTGTATCACCCTTCATCAAACAGGGTAAGTTCGCCGGAACTTGTATTTCCAGTAAGTCTAAACAGTCAAGTTCGCCAGAACTTGTCTACTGTTCCTTCAAGTTCGCCAGAACTTGTACCCCAAGGTACAAGTTCGCCCGAACTTGTCTACTGTTCCTTCAACCGTTGATCGTTTCAGTATTTTGGAAGGCTGATGCACTTCTGTTCGCTTATAGGCTAATCCGGCGCTCTCCTCGACTTACATCAGATCATGTCACTCTCTCAAATCGCACCGACTGTGAGTATACTTGAACCCCTTTATGCTTAAACGCACTTTTGGGTGTCACATATGTTCTATATCAAATCACATCACACAACTCAAACTCTTATTCGCAATCCGCTATACATGACTATACGTGAAATCTGCTGAATTGTATGTGTTACTTGATTGCTAGTACGCCACCCTTAACATGATAGCTTGCTAGAGGTTGACCCGCCACCCGGAGGCCCAGGGTTGTTAAGGCTTGCATTTTTATTTCACATTTATTTTCTCTTTAGGATGTGGACACTTGTTCGCATGCCTCGATCAATCGCGGTTTGTTGGTTTACTTGAATCTAGTAGATACATAGTTCACAACTCTTACGTATGTCATGCGGTGTATGCTAAACGCTTTTATATTTATTATGTACGCAAACCTGTATGCTCACCTTTACTTAATTGTATTAACGTTTTATTTTAACATATGTGGCAGGTTGAGGATATTTGCTATTGCTGCTTTGGTTTAGGATTATCTTTAGAATTCATGTAATAAATCTAGGGAAGATCGGATTGGATTCATGTTTAAGAGATTGTTTTGAATATGTAATAATTATTTGAGGATTATATGTGTTTGATAGTATGGGATGTTGGACGTTAAATATTGTCACTTAAATAATTGTTATGGAATCTCTCGAACAATCTGATTCGCCTAGTGCCACGCCACGATGTTTACGCCATCAGTTGGGGTGTGACAGATTGGTATCAGAGCCATAACTATAGGGAAAATTAGGTAGAACTGCCATGTTTGACATAGTCTATAGTTAGGACACCAAATCAGACCGTTACGCATCGATTAAGTGCCAAAACCGATACGAACAGACAAGTTCGCCCGAACTTGGGGGTAAGTTCGCTCGAAATTTATCAAGTTTGCCCGAACTTGATCAAGTCCGCCCGAACTTGACCAAGTTCGCCCGAAGATGTGTGTCCCCTCTCAAACCCATAAACAAGTTCGCTCGAGGAGACAAGTTCGCCCAAAGTTAGGGCAAGTCCGCTCGAACCAGATCAAGTTCGTCCGAACTTGATCAACTTCGCCCGAACTTGATCAAGTTCACCCGAACTTGACCCAAGTCCACCCGAACTTGTCAGTCCCTCCTCATACATAAACAAGTCCGTTTCGAAGGCATTTGAAGTTTGGACTTTTAAACTACATAAGCTTTTCCTAAAGCTACCACAATACAAGTGAAGAACGCTCGTATCACACAAAACGAGTGATCAAGTCGAGATTAGGTGTGAAAACCAAGAACTCTCGATGAGATCATTCACTCCGCGCATTCTCTCGCACGAGATATCTCTGTTGAGTTAGGAGTGATATCCAAACCTCGACGGGAATCTCCAATTCCATCTAGTGGAACTCCCGATGTGATCGGTGAGCATAACCACAACTAGGGATGAAGTTGTTAAGTAAGGGGTGAAACCCGCATCTTAATAACTAGTTCCACTCCTCGATTTTCAATCTCACCAAAGTCTCAATTATTTCGATGACTCGGAACACGACGTAACTGGAAGGATAAATGCCGTTAACTGTTGTACGGCGAGAGCATTTGTCTATTAGGCCAAATCGTGTATCCGAACTCAGAGAATCTTCGAATCACTTTGGGTAGTCGTTGTCTCAAAACCCAGGACACTCCCAATTGATTTAAGCCTGCAATCATTGATTTTACGCATCATCGAGTTTATTAACTATTTATGTGTTTAAATTTATGGATTTTACGCTTATTCGATTTCTCGCTTTATCGATCTATCGCTTTTATGCTCCATCGGTATATGCACAACTCGGACAGCTCTCGAAATATAAAATGCTGATTAATTCACCAACCAAACAAAAACGCTCAACCCTCGTACGCACATGCCCTCATACGCAGCTTTACTCGCTTATTACGCTATTATATCGCACCTCATACGCGCTAAGCATAATTTAGTTTGAAGATGAATACGTGCAAAATATGTGCTCATGTGCTTATGTGCCTACGTGATTATGCGCTTACGCGCTTATGTGCTTACGCGCTTATGTGCTTATGTGTATACGTGCTTATGTGTTTGTGCCTTAATTAAATAATAATAATAATAATAATAATAATAATAATAATAAAATAATAATAATAATAATAATAAATAATAATAATAATATAATAATAATAATAATAATAATAATAATGGTAAACTTTTGAACATAAACCTATTATAATCAAATCTCATCCAATCAAATCCTTCATGTAGATGTCTTCCATGGGATCTCACACAAGGAGGAACATCCAATGCAACAATGCCAACAAGCGAATCGCCTAGCTCGTGGCCAAGCAGATGGCCAAGGTGATTCCTCAGATTGTCAATGAGATCCATGCTGTCAGCAGCAACTTATCAGTGGATTCCAAGACCGACACGCCAAAGACTTTGTTCAGCTTCAAGTAATTTAAAGCATGTGGACCTCTTACTTTCTCTGGCACTGAAGGACCAAGTGCTATGTTCCACTGGTTCGATTCCATCAAGGTTACCTTCCGCCAAAGCGGATGCCTCGAAGCCCTGCGCACTATTAATACTACCGGCATGTTCCAATCAAGGGCTCTTGATTGGTGGATAGCGGAGCGCAACAAGCGCTGGAACGACGAAGCTTACGGGCTCACTTGGGAGGAACTCAAGGAAATCATGGTGAAAGAGTTATGTCCTCAACATGAAGTTCAAAAGCTGGAGAATGAGTTCTGGGATGTCAAAAAGGATGGTCCAAACAACTCAGGCCTAACAGCTTGTTTAAAACAGTTGAGTATTATGTGTCCCAGACAAGTGGACACTACCGAGAAAGTAATCAAGAAATACCTCCGTGCTCTACCCGATTGCGTCGTTGATTTTATTCAAGCAGCGCGTCCAGTCACCATCGAGGAAACTTATCAGCTCGCCGCATAAATCAATGACAAAAGGGTTCAGGCTGGTTACTTCAAGAACCACAGTAAAGTCGCGAACAAAGCTATCACTGAGCCGAGTGCTCCTACCGATCAGTCTCGAGAGACAAAGTCTAGTCGCCGAGTGTCACATCCCAACCGATGGCGGAAACATCGGGGCGCGTCACTAGGCTTATTAGATTGCTCAAGAGACATCATAACAACTATTAAGCGATAATATCTAAACGTTTAACATCCCATGCTATTAAACAATAAAATCCCAAATAAACATTACAATATTCAAACAATCTCTTAAACATAACATCCGATTCGATCTCCCCTAGATTTTTATTACACGATTTCTAAGCAAAACCTAAAGGTCCGTGATCCGGCGGTTCTAGATGGAAGTTAATGTGTAAACGTAAACCGATTCAGTAGAATGTTATTAAGAATGGAGTAGAAGCAGAATACAGCGGAAGTCTTCATTCATACCGAAAGAGTATACATCTTTATAAGTCCAGCTGCCGGAGTTCTGGAGAGAATCCGGCAGTACCTCCCCGTAGGGATGCCAAAAACTCAAATGAAAAATGAACACACACCACCTATTTATAGGGAAACACACAAGTTCGTTTGACATGTGCATAGGAGGACAAGTTCGGGCGAACTTGTCTGCCATATGACAAGTTCGGGCGAACTTGTCTGCCACATGTCAAGTTCGAGCGAACTTGACTGCCACATGTCAAGTTCGAGCGAACTTGTTCCCTTTTACACTGTAAACTCCGTATTTTGGTCGTGTGTTCGATTCTAACCTATACAATATTCAACACACGCTCAATCTAGCCTATTCAACAAGTGACGAACATAATAGTGCATCAACAGATTCCCCCTTGTTCGTTACTGTCGAAGCTTGATCTTGAACTTCATAACTTTGAGCTGTGTTTGAATATTCTGCAACTTAAATCAAGGTGTCTGTCGATGTCGTCGAGACGCTTCAACAAATTCCCCCTTAATTGATGATCCGGGTTTGCTTTAACAACTTTCAATTCCGCTGAAATCTCCAATTCAGATATTGGTTGCATGGTTTCCGACTCCTCTGATTTACTTGACCGACAAATTTTCTCGAATAACCATCAACTCGAAGCTAATCAATGCAGCAACTTCTCCATTTCAACAATAACCGCATCCGAGTTAGTTTTTGAATAAGCGTTGAGCATCAAGAGTTTATTCCGCACACTCCTAAAGTATCAAAAACTCAACCGGCAATTGATATAAACTTCGAATCACCGCATCGAAAAACTTCAAATCAACGAATACCCTCAAAAATCTGAAATCCTGATTTCCGTAATCGCAGTTAAGCACCATTCAGAAAGATTTGATTAGCAAATCGGTAATCTACTCAATCATCAAATCTTCATCGGAAACAGATAATCTGGTAAACATCGAATCTGAGAAACATACGTCCGTAACCAAACTCATAATCTTCCTCTTCAATCACAATGCCAGATATATAGCTATCTCCGGTAGACCGCGCCACTTAATCACCAAACATCATCATCCAACGGCGGTTATCCAAAGAGAAGAATGATTCATCTGCTTGAAGACTAAAATAATGGCCACCAAAGGTTATCATCAGATTTCATTGGTAATTTTGAAACCATCCGTCTGCGGAGCTACTCATTAATTCCTAAGATCATCACGGAACGTTTTGAACGTCCTCAGTTCCTCACTGGTACTAACGACTGCTAATCCAGCTAACTGTTCCTTCACTGGAGATCAGGACTCTAACCCTTAAGCATCACTCTGTATCATGATCTGAAAAATCTGAACATCCTGTGATCACCCGATGAATCACGATCGTCTGCATTTCCCGATAATCTGCAACCGGTAACACCCAAATACTGTTTCAGCAGTCACGAATTTTAAAAAATGTCGGAATCTACAAATATTGAAAATTTTTTATTCCCCCTCATTTTTGCAAATTCTGACCATACTGAAATTTTCACTGAAATTCCCCCTGAAATCCGGGATTTTTAGTTTTTACAAATACGGATTTAACGTTTAGACCCATTACTAGTCACGACACCCAAATGATCAACATTCTGCATCGGTATCAATGACTCTCCCGTTATCTTCAAAATTTTGTGACCGTATCACCAAATCTGTACTCTGAAGCTCTAGATGTTGTCCCCGAACATCCCGGTTCGGTCATCAAAAACTCGAAAATATTTCTATCGCCAAATTTTTTCTAGACACTCATCCCATCGATACAATCAACAAAAGTTTTCCATGCCTTTTTTTTGGGCTCGCTGGCAAGGTCGGCGAACTTAGTCAGTTTGTGACAAGTTCGGGCGAACTTGGTTGGCCACCACCAAGTTCGAGCGAACTTGCATAAAATAGACAAGTTTGGGCGAACTTATGCTTAATTTCAAAGAAAATCAGTCAAGTTTGGGCGAACTTGATGAGAAATCTTGAAAATCCTTGTCAAGTTTAAGCGAGCTTGACCTCCACATGTCAAGTTCGGGCGAACTTGGTCCCCCAAATCAGCCTTTTTTCACATTTTTCGATCCAGAATCCTTATTTCTTCGAATTTCGAGATGAATCCACCATAGACCTGGTCGAAAATCACTTTCTAACAATCCTATCCGTTCAATTTTACTTTTTATCCGTGGATTGTATGTTTATTTCAAGTTTACGTCCAAAACCCCTCATAATGTCCACAAATGTCCAAATTCATGAGCGTAGGTGATAACTGTAGCTCTGATACCAGTTGAAGGTCCGTGATCAGGCGGTTCTAGACGGAAGTTAATGCGTAAACGTAAACCGATTCGGTAGAATGTTATTAAGAATGGAGTAGAAGCAGAATGCAGCGGAAGTCTTCATTCATACCGAAAGTGTATACATCTTTATAGGTCCAGCTGCCGGAGTTCCTCGAGAGAATCCGGCAGCACCTCCCCGTAGGGATGCCAAAAACTCAAATGACAAATGAACACACACCAGCTATTTATAGGGAAACACACAAGTTCGCTTGACATGTGCATAGGAGGAAAAGTTCGGGCGAACTTGTCTATCATATGACAAGTTCGGGTGAACTTGTCTGCCACATGTCAAGTTCGAGCGAACTTGACTGCCACATGTCAAGTTCGAGCGAACTTGACTGCCACATGTCAAGTTCGAGCGAACTTGACCTCCGCAGGTCAAGTTTAGGCGAACTTGTTCCCTTTTACACTGTAAACTCCGTATTTTGGTCGTGTGTTCGATTCTAACCTATACAATATTCAACACACGCTCGATCTAGCCTATTCGACAAGTTACGAACACAATAGTGCATCAACAAAACCTAAATCTAAGCATCCAAAGCTAATGTCCTCAACCTGCCACATATGTTAAAATAAACGTCAATACAATAAGTAAAGGTGAGCATACAGGTTTGCGTACATAATAGATATAAAAGCGTTTAGCATACACCGCATGACATACGTAATAGTTGTGAATTATGTAACTACTCAGATTCAAGTAAACCAACAAACCGCGATTGATCGAGGCATGCAAACAAGTGTTCACATCCTAAAAGAGAAAATAAATGAGAAATAAAAATGCGAGCCTTAACAACCCCGGGCCTCCGGGTGGCGGGTCAACCTCTGTATACTATCATGTTAAGGGTGGCGTACAAGCAATCAAGCAATACATATAATTCAGCAGATTTCACGTATAGTCATGTAATAGCGGGATTGCGAATAAGAGTTGAGTTGTGTGATGCGTTTTGATATACGAACATATGTGACACCCAAAAGTGCGTTTAAGCGTAAAAGGGTTCAAGTATACTCACTGTTGGTGTGTTTCGGGAGATATGAGAGATCTAAGAAGAGTTGCGGAGAGTGCCGGATCAGCCTGTAAGCGAACAGAAGTGCATCAGTCTTCCGAATTGCTGAAACGGTTACGGTTCAGAGAAAACAGCAGACAAGTTCGGGTGAACTTGTACCTTTGGGTACAAGTTCGGGCTAACTTGTATGTCTGGACTTATTGGGAGCACAAGTTCGGGCAAACTTGTCTCACTTGGTGAGTGGTGATACAATTTCGGGCGAACTTGTGTAAATTGTTGAAGAACTGATCAAGTTCGGGCGAACTTGGTCACCAATCTGGAGACAAGTTCGGGCGAACTTGATGCTTTCTGAGCGAACTTGACTGTTTTGGCATCCAAATAGTGCGTTTTCGCGTCGTTTGCTGAGGAAATCGAGTGTCCATCCCTCCAACCTTAGGCTACTGAGAAAAACCAAGGCTGAAGAGGTCTTTTGGAGTGAGTGTTAGCCATTTTACAGAAACTCAGACTAATCTGGGCGAACTTGAAGGTTCGAACGGTTTAGTCCAGTTTGTGCAAAGTGACGTTTTCGTCCTTGTGCTTTCGGATCTGAGATCTAGCTTGACAACGCATCATTCCACTTCAAGTGAATGAAACATACGTCGTTTAGTCCTAATATTGTGTAAAAATCAAGGTTTTACTCAGATCTAAGCATAGATCTGAGTGAAAAGTAGAAGTTTTACATAAAAAGATGAAGTTTTACTCAGCATGATGCAAAATCGTTGTAAAACATTGTTGTAGCTTGAAAACGGGTGGAATCTTACTTAGAAAACAATGGGTTTCGGTTTTGGGAGCTCCGGGCGAACTTGCAGCAAGTTCAAATGAGAAGAGGAGCTGGGTATTTATAGGTGAGGTGAGAAAGAAGTGGGCAGACATCAAGTTCGGGCGAACTTGTTACAAGTTCGAGCAAACTTGTGTGTTTCTTGAGTTTAGGAGACAAGTCCGGGCAGACTTGTAGTTTATGAAGGGTTATTGGGCTCAGACAAGTTCTGGCGAACTTGTGATATACAAGTTCGGCCGAACTTGACCTATGGGCCAAGTTTTGTTTGATTATTTCGTGTTACGAGTTCGTTTGGCGATTCAGTTCGTATTAGATAGTTATATTATGCGTTTTAACGATGCGTTAAGCGTTACGTTACCATTGAATTAGGAGAGAGCGAGTTACGAGAGCGTGCAAGCGATTTAGCGATATTAAACCATAACATAAACAAGTATAACACATATAAAACATAATTCCACATAATTAACTGTGTTTTGCGATGCGATGAGATAAGCGATGCGATGGCACAAGTGTTTATTAAACAATAACATACTCGGCTCGTATAGTAGCATAATTAGTTGTGATTGTGTTGAATTAGCGATTAATAAGCGATTAAATGCGATATAGATAAAAAGGAAAATAAATAAATAACAATGAAATTCGGAGTTGTTACAGTCTCCCCTACTTTAGGAAATTTCATCCCGAAATTTAAGTAGTGGCCGTAACAAAGAGATGCGGATACTTAGCCTTCATATCACTTTCCAATTCCCAAGTGAACTCGGCACCGTGTTTGCCTTCCCATCGGACCTTCACGATAGGTATGCGAGAGCGCTGTAATGTTTTGGTTTCTCGGTCCATGATTTCGACAGGCTTTTCCACAAAATGCAGAGTCTCGTTTATTTGCAAGTCCTCGAGAGGGACGTGGAGATTTTCTTCAGCTAGGCATTTCTTGAGGTTCGAAACGTGAAAAGTTGGATGAACGTTGTTAAATTCTACCGGTAGTTCGAGTCGATAGGCCACTTTGCCAATTCTTTTCAGAATCTTAAAGGGACCTACGTATCGTGGCGCTAGCTTTCCTTTCTTCCCGAAGTGGATCACTCCTTTCCAAGGTGCAACCTTTAAGAGCACGTGATCTCCCACTTCGAACTATAGGGGCTTGCGGCATTTATCGGCATAACTCTTTTGACGACTCCGAGCTTTCAAGAGATTGTCTCTGATTTGGAGGATTTTATCTGTCGTTTCTTGAATCAGCTCGGGACCGGTGATTTGTGCTTCGTCGATCTCGTGCCATGCAATAGGCGATCGACATTTTCTTCCATACAGTACCTCAAAAGGAGCCATTTGAATGCTGGTGTGATAAGTATTATTGTATGATAATTCAATTAAAGGTAAATGCGTATCCCAGTTACCACCGAAATCTATGATGCACGCATGAAGCATGTCTTCGAGGGTGCGGATCGTGCGCTCGGTCTGACCGCCGGTTTGAGGGTGAAAAGCAGTACTGAGATTAAGAGTAGTACCGAGGGCGGATTGAAAAGTCTCCCAAAGATGTGAGGTAAAGCGACCTTCGCGGTCAGAGATGATGTCACGAGGCGTCCCGTGTCGACAAATGACTTCATCGGTATAGATTCGGGCTAATCGTTCGACCTTAAAGTCTTCTCGTATATCAATAAAGTGCGCAGATTTGGTAAGACGATCAACGATAACCCAAATGCTATCGTGACCAGAGGAAGTGCGAGGAAGTTTCGTAATAAAATCCATAGCTATGCTCTCCCATTTCCACATCGGGATTTCGGGTTGTTCGAGCAAGCAAGAGGGCCTTTGAGGTTCGGCTTTAACCTTTGAACAAGTTAAGCACTTCAAGACGTAAACGACGATATCCTTTTTCATGCCCAGCCACCAGTACTTAGGACGAAGCACCTGGTACATCTTGTCGGCTCCGGGATGAATGGAATATTCGGATGCATTCTTCGGTGTAATCCAATTCTTGACAGCTTCAATCTTTGCAGGGTCGACATGAATTCCTTGACTATTAACGATGTGGCCGAGAAATTGGACTTCTTCGAGCCAGAATTCACACTTGGAGAACTTGGCATAAAGGCGATTGCCTTGGAGAAGTTCGAGGACTAATCGAAGATGGCACGCGTGTTCGTCTCTCGCTTCGAGTAGATAAGGATGTCATCGATAAACACAATGACGAAACGATCTAGGAAAGCCTTACACACACGGTTCATCAAATCCATGAAGACCGCAGGTGCATTGGTAAGACCGAAAGGCATGACCACGAATTCAAAATTACGAGTACGAAGGCGGTTTTTGGAATATCTTCTTCGATTACACGCAACTGATGATAACCTGAACGTAAATCGATCTTAGAAAAACAAGTAGCACCTTGAAGCTGATCAAATAAGTCGTCGATTCGATGAAGAGGGTAGCGGTTCTTTACCGTGAGTTTGTTAAGTTCACGATAATCGTTGCACATTCGGAACGTCCCATCTTTCTTTTTCACAAAAAGAACGGGTGTGCCCCAAGGAGAAGTGCTCGGGCGTATGAAGCCTTTATCAAGAAGCTCTTGAAGTTGGCTAGATAGCTCGCGCATTTCGGATGGTTCGAGACGATAAGGGGCTTTAGCAACGGGAGTAGCACCGGGAATCAAATCGATATGGAATTCAACATCTCGAGTAGGGGTAAACCGGGTAAATCGTCGGGAAAAACTTTGGGAAATTCACTAACATCGGGTACATCTTTCGAGGTTTTCTTTTCTTTCTCTGGATTCACAATATGAGCTAGGAAGGCAACGCATTGCTTTCGCAGATGCTTGCTCGCTTGAGTATATGACATAAGCATCAACTTCTTTGAGGGAGTTTTGCCATTAGACATGTAGCTGATCAATGTTAGGGAGAGGAAAACGAATCATTTTATCAAAGCATACAAATTCAGCATGATTTTCATGAAGAAAATCCATACCTACTATGATATCGAAGCTACCTAACTGCATAGGTATGAGATTGATTGAGAAGACATGGTTGTTGAGATCGAGAGTACAACCACGTAGGACGGAGGTGACGGTAACAGTCTTTCCGGTGGCAACTTCCACATCGAAAGTCCTTGGGAGTTTATCGCGTTTACATTTTAAAACCTTTTCGAATTCTAACGATACAAAACAATTATCGGCACCAGTATCAAATAAACATGAAGCATAAATACCATTGACAAGGAACATACCGTTGACAACATTGTTGTTGTTCTGAGCCTGGCGATTATTGAGGTTAGAGGCTCGTCCACGCGTAGCCTGTTGTTGTTGCTGAGGCTGTGGTGGTGGCTGATGCTGAGGTTGAGACTGCTGTTGTTGCGGCTCTTGTTTGATAGCTTGATTAGGGCAGACATTACTGAAGTGGTTTGGGTCCCCACATGTGTAGCAAGCACGGGCCTTTGGGGGTGGCGCTTGCTGCTGGAACTGCTGCTGATTAGCTTGAGGAGTGCGAGGGGGAGATGGTAAAGCTAGTGTTGCAGGGGCCTGAGGAGCTGATTGACGAGGGCCTAAACGATAACTAACAGTAAAGTGGCCATAGATGTTGCAGTTGGTGTAGAAACGACAATTGCCTCCAACCACATGGTGATAGGTGCATTTTGAGCACAAAGGATGCGGGCCAGTATACGCACGCTTTGCCGGCGGTGCGTTTGGTGCTGCAGACTGGAGTGGCTGAGGGTTTTGCGGAGCGGTAAGGGCAAAGTTCTTACTCGGGTTTTCCTTTTTGTGACCACGGTGATTGTTCTTTAATTCTCGAGACTTATCGGTAGGAGCTGCTGATTCGGTGATGGCCTGGTTTGCGACCTTGCTGTTCTTAAAGTAACCAGCCTGAACCCTTTTGTCGTTGATTTTTGCGGCTAGCTAATAGGTTTCCTCGATGGTGACAGGGCGTGCGGCTTGAACAAAATCAGCGATGCAATCGGGTAAAGCACGCAGGTATTTTTTGATCGCTTTCTCGGTCGTGTCAACCTGACTGGGACATATAATGCTCAACTGTTTGAAACGAGCTGTTAGGCCAGCGTTGTCTGGACCGTCTTGCTTGATATCCCAGAACTCATTCTCTAACTTTTGAACTTCATGTGGAGGACAGAACTCTTTCACCATGATTTCCTTGAGTTCCTCCAAGTGAGCCCGTAAGCTTCGTCGTTCCCGCGGCGCTCCGCTGTCCACCAATCGAGAGCCCTTGATTAGAACACGTCGGTGGCGTTGATAGTGCGCAGAGCTTCGGGACATCCACTCTGACGGAAGGTAACGTCGATAGAATCGAACCAGTGGAACATAGCACTCGGTCCTTCAGTGCCAGCTAAAGTGAGGGGTCCACATGCTTTAAATTGCTTAAAGCTGAAGGGAGTCTTGTGATATCTGTGGCGATCCGATCATGTATCAGTGACGAACAAGTTATCGATGAATGAAATTTTATGTTGTATATGTGAATATTGTTTATTTATTATGTTATTTGCACACGATCAATTCTTGCACGATTTCGAACTCCTAAATCGCTTCTATAAGCGAAACCGTAAGCCGATATGCAAACGTGTAGGAACGTCCATGATTAGCACGGGAACCTAAATTTGTTATCTCTTGTCCGATTAGGCGGAAACTAATGACAAGTTAACCAAATAACAAGAATTACTCATTTAAATGTTGTTTTCATTGATCTAAAGTTCAATACATTCAAGAACTGGATCCGACAGAGCTTTGCCGTCTCTATGCCAAAATCTCTCCACGCCAAAATCTCTCCACGTTACAAATGAAATCCCAAGGCATCTATTTATAGAGTTGGAAGTTCGCTGGAGAGGGATGAAGTTCGGGCGAACTTGACATAGTCAAGTTCGGCCGAACTTGACTTCTCTAAACCATCTCGAGCGAACTTGACCTCCAAACTACTTAAATACGCCTAGTTTCTGACAGATTAAGCCCTATTCACTCAGACTCGATACATAATGATGTAGGCAACAGACATATGCACCAACAGACTCCCCTTGGATGTTGCCGCAGTCATTTTGACTTTTAAAAACTTCTGAGTCTTCCGATCTTTAGTTCTTGAATAAACTTTAACATCTTTATCTTTATATCCTCTTCCTCTTTCTTGAGCTTTGTCTTGATAAAACTTTTAATCATCATGCTCCCCCTTGCTTTAAGCTTTGCTCCCCCTAGCTTTAAGCTTTCTGGAGTCTTTAGACTTTGCTTTATCAACTCCCCTCAATCTTTACTACCTGTCTAAATACTTTCTTACATTCAAATAAACATTTCATATTCAATAACCTGTTATAAAATCTCAAAGTTTGAATCTTCTTTTTAATCTTTTCAAATATTTAGATATTCATGTTCAAATTAAAGACCTTGAATACATTTTACATTTAAGACCTTCAACTTTCATACATTTTTTTATTATTTGTGAAAACCCACTGAGTTGATCAAGTCCAAGTTAATGACCTTGATTAACTAAAAATATCAACCAAGTCCAAATTAATGACCTTGGTTTGTAAACCGTTGTGATTGAAACAATGTTTTTTTTCTTCAATTTTAAAGTTTCAACTAAATGAACTTTTTAACATTTTTGATCATTTTGATTTTTCACAAAAGTCATCAAAATTTTCACCAAAACATCTTACTAGACTTCGAAGAACCGTTCTCCATCATTGGCTTATTGAAAATAATGAAGAAACAAAATCTTTTTGATTTTTAGAAAGTTTATGCTAAAACACACTGAAAATCTTTTTTGGTTTTATCTTTATAAAGCAAGTAAAGTATTTACAGAACTTTTAACAAGTAAAGTAAACTATGTACAAACATATTTACAGACATATTTTTGTGAATTCGTGTCTAAGGATCATATCAGTTGATTGAGACATATCACCAGTACCGTTGACCTTTTTTGAAGACTTTAAGTTTTAAACTCGTTTACCTAGATTGTCGATATGATTGTTCCACTTAAACTTTACCACGTTTCTCAATTGTTCCAAGATATGTTAAGATATGATTTATGAAACTTGACTTAACTGTGTTTCCCACTTCTTGAATATACTCCCGAATCCAGATTCCCTAGATTTCATCTTACAGGTGAGTATAGCGTAATTGATATATGTATTTGGGTTGTGCGAGCCTTGAGAGCTCAGGTTAGTACTACCGTACAGACAAAGAGATGAAGGCTCGTCTTTAAGGTGTGTTCCATTTAAGGAATCTTTTGAGCATTGCAAATGATTAGATCTTTCGATTCTTTCAAATTTTGCATGCTAATTTGGGGTTTTTAGCAAAAGCATTATAGAAGTTCTAGGATATTGCTTCCGTAAAATCATAAGAACTTGTATAATACCCCAGATATTAATCATCTATAAAGACATCGTATCTCAGAATCAGGCAACCCTTCAATGCAAATTTCGGATACTAAGTTCATATATCCAAGATGTGTTAATTCACAAGATTAAGCAGTTGCTAGATTTAGTTTATATCTCAGAAACAATTTACTGAACGTGTAAAGTCTATCGACACATCCACAGTAAGACTTGTTTATCACTTTTGAACTTTACAATTCTTTAGCATATTGTGACAGTCCACTGATGTACTATCATTTCCTTTTTGACACAAAAATTCTTTTTGTCTTTTTCAATGTTTTTGTACATTTTGAATTTTTAATGTTTTTGAATTTTCAACTTTTTCATATGTTTTTTATTTTTCTAAAAAGTTTCTTACCCCCCCTAAAATCAAAAACATATTTTTGGATTTTAGATTTAAAGAAATGTAACAAACCAATGAGGATCCCGAGAACTCTTCGTCTGATCCTTTTGTTTTCAACTTCTGCATCATCACCTGACAATAGAACAAACCATTAAACTTTGTTAACCTCAACTTGTAAAAACCACTTGTAAGAATCACTTGTAGGAAATTAATTTTAAATGATTTTTCAGTATAACAATCAGTGTTCTGTTTAACAATGTGGATTTTTACAAATTTTTAAAACATTCTTTCCAACTTTCCTTTTTCAACCATTTGTAATTTCAAAAACAACAAAGATCATGACTTTCTAGATAAGTTAAAACTCATGGAGCTCCGCTATCCTGTATCAACTTTGATAGAGTGGATCTTGAGACTCCTTCACAACAAGGCAACTATTTGAAAAATGAAACCCAAACCTTTTTGGTTTTGGGTTTGTACTGATAAGCATCATAAAACTCCTCAAATTCCTCATCAAAATCAAAATCATCATCAAACATTTCATCCGATGTCAATTTAGAAAACATTTTGACTTTTTCTTTTTTAGTCTGTTTGTTTACTGACTCGGTTGATATGACATTTTCAGTTTTATCAGCAACAGACTTTTGTTTTTCAGATGATGAAAGCTTTTTCTTAGCAACCCAAGACTGTAGCTTGCTTCTTGCTTTCTTAATATAGAACCTAGAATCTTTGTTTTCATTTAATTTTGAAGTTTCATCTTTTTCATAAATTGAGTTTTCAAACTTTGAACTCATTTTAGGTTTCACTTTGTCTTTAGATTCATAGTTTCTATTTGATTATGTGACAGATTTCACAATCTCTGGTTGTTTTTGCTTTTCATATTTTGAAACATTTTTTTCTTCGTGGAAACACATGTAACAATCATCCTTGTTTTAATTGTGAAAACTTTTGGTCGTTTTGGTGAATACATTCAAACCTGTTTTGACTTGTCTATACCACCAAAGGGTATCTTTAAATTGCAATAACAAACCACCAAGAAATCAAAGATTAAACAAGCTCAAACGTCCAAGAAATCAAGCGTGTCCTAAAATTGGATAACTATGTAAATGTAGGGACTTTAATCGGCGGATCGGATAGAATGAGGTCTTGTAAACCAAATGAGTGTTGGAACTCATATGAAATGGTTTGACAAAGTAAACATTCTGATTTGGAAAGATTCCTAAGTGCTTTTGACCCGTTATGACTCGTTAAGGTAGTTTTTGCTACTTTAACGGATCATTTACGTAAATGCGTGTTCGGATGGTTAGATATGTGTTATGATAAGTCTTATATGCCAAAATAAGTTTAGTAATGTTATAACATCAGTGTATATGGAAAAACATTGGTTACATAGGCTTAAAATTGTTTTATGCGCAAAAAGGGCGTTTTGGTCATTTATAAAGGCATAACTAGTGACTTAACATCCTACTAACCAAACGACGCGACCATAAGGTATAATCTCAGAGGGTTATTCCTTATACAACTATGGTCATATATATGTGTTTGGTCGGATCCTAAGATCGACCAAACGGGTCGGATTCGAAAGTCAAAGTGGTGGTCAAGACCGCTCGACTTACGACCATAAATAAGCACTAAACTAAAAGTGAAGAGTTAGACATGTCAAACATGTCTAATTAAGTTTATAAAACTGATTTGGTATCAAAACAAGGTGTTTTGATACCCGAAAATAGTTCCGTCGTATAATGCGCATTTTGCGCATTATTGACCGAAACTTTGACTCGTCACTACAACTAGTAAACGTGGTAATCCGTAGGCATGATCGCTAAGGACCATAACCATCATGATTACGATCACGTTGCAAAGTTCAATTGAACTTTGTTTTGACCAATTAGTGGTCAAAGCCGAAAGTCAAACAGTGTTTGACTTTTAGCTTGAAATAGATAAAAGCAATGAAAAAGACTAAGGATGAGATCTTACTTGTGTTTAGAAACACCCAAGATCTAAAAGAACTCAGTAGGAGGCCTCCAAAAGAATGGAAGCAAGCTCCAAGAGTATGGGAGGAAGAATATGGAAATGAGCAAAGATAAATGGTGAAGATCAAGCCTATTTATACTAATCTTGGAGCTCCCAAATCATGCCAAGTGTTGATCCAGGTGTTAAGGCATGTATTAGTGTTCCTCTAGGTGTCTAATGCAGGTTAAAGGTGGCATAGATCGCGACTTGGTGGCCAAGGAAGTTAACAAGAAGCTGTTAGCTTGATTTTAAGAATACGGACTGTATGGAGTTTTGCCTTGCGGTCCGTAAGGCCCTTGCAGGGGCAGAAGTTTCAAAAATTGGCAGAAATGGCCACTGAACATGTTTTCATCGCGTTTTGGCACTTTTAACACCCGTTAACCCCATTTTTAAGCTCCATAAGGATGAATAAACATAGGTAAATTGAAATATGTTCAAAAATGTCTCGGGTGTCGGTTCTTTCGGTCGTACGGTTGTGGTTTTCGGTTAATTACGAAGGGAATCGTAACGATCGCGCAAATGACCGTAAATGCATAATGAATGATATTTTTGCATTCCAATCATTAAAATACTAGATTTAATGATTACAAAATTTTTTGGATGTGCGTACATGTTCCGAATAACGATATACGCGAATCGGCATAGTTTCGCAGAATTTGCAAAATAGCCCCTGAAGTTGCAAAAGCATGATTTTGCCATACCGAAGCCCTCGAAACTTATTTCTAAGTTATGTAAAGGGTATTTAGGGTATTGTTAGCTTATTTCATCATTCTAGAGTGTACGTCACGTTAAATAGATTATGTTTGCGTAACAGTTTGCGATTTCACTTCCAGAAGTTGTTTAAGAGTTCGGAATCGTGCAAGAATTGAATACGTGCAAGTGTCATGATAAAAATACAAATCTCGTAAATAAAACACAAAAATTTCATTGATTGATAATTCGTTTGGAATCGTTACACGATCGAATCACCACAAATGTCACAATCTCCCCTACTTTAAGAAATTTCGTCCCGAAATTTAATTCGAGGAAACTTGTGGAAACAGATGTGGGTATTTCTCTTTCATTTGATCCTCTCGTTCCCAAGTAAATTTTGTGCCACATTTCGATTCCCAACGGACTTTGACTATTAGAATTCGTCTACGCTTGAGTTTCTTGACTTCACGGTCCAATATCTCCACAGGTTTCTCGACAAAGTGCATAGTGTCATCTACGCGAATTTCATCTAGGGGAATGTGAAGATTTGTGTTGGCTAAACACTTCTCTAGATTGGACACGTGGAATGTTGGGTGAACGTTCCCAAGTTTAGGAGGTAGCTCAAGTCGGTAGGCCACCTTTCCGATTCTTTCAACGATCTTGAATGGTCCAACGTATCGTGGTGCATGTTTTCCTTTATTTCCAAATCTGACCACTCCTTTCCAAGGGGATACCTTGAGTAGGACGTAATCACCAACTTGAAATTTTAAGGGCTTGCGTCGTTTGTCTGCATAACTCATTTGACGGCTTCTAGCTGTCAGAAGGTTATCGCGTATTTTCTTGACTTTGTCTGTTATGTCATGAATAAGTTCAGGTCCAGTAAACCGAGACTTCCAACTTCATTCCAAAAGACAGGTGAATGACATTTTCGACCGTATAAAGCTTCGAAAGGCGCCATGTTAATGTTGGCGTGATAACTATTGTTGTAGGAGAATTCGATCAACGGCAGATGCGAATCCCAACTACCACCAAAGTCGATCACACACGCTCTAAGCATATCCTCCAACGTTTGAATTGTTCTCTCGGTTTTTCCATCCGTTTGAGGATGATAAGCAGTGCTCAAATTGAGTTTGGTTCCCATAGAAGATTGCATGGTCTTCCAAAAGTGCGATGAGAACCGAGCATCTCTGTCAGATATGATGTCCAAAGGAACACCATGACGAGATACAATGTCATCGACATAGATTTTGGCGAGTTTGTCAGCAGAGTAATCCTCACGAATTGCCAAAAAGTGTGCTGACTTTGTTAGACGATCGATGACTACCCAAATAGCATCATGACCTCTAGATGTGCCCGGTAGTTTTGTGATGAGATCCATTGCAACGTTCTCCCACTTCCATACCGGAATTTCTGGTTGTTCAAGCAAACCAGATGGGCGTTGGTGTTCAGCCTTGACTTTAAGACAAGTTAGGCATTTTGATACATACAAGGCAATGTCTTTCTTCATACCCGGCCACAATACCGGGTACGAAGATCCTTGTACATTTTGTCTGCACCAGGATGGATTGAATAACGAGACTTATGAGCTTCGTCCATCAATAGGGTGCGGTAATTCACTACCCATCATACCTTGTGTAACACAAGTACGTTGAGCTTGGAAAATACGTGTCTGGATATCAGATTGAATTCGAACACAATGAAGCTTGACACGTTCCTTACGACTGAGCCCATCAGCCACGACATTCGCCTTACCCGGATGGTAGCGAATCTCGCAATCATAGTCGTTTAAAAGTTCGACCCAACGTCGTTGTCTCATGTTCAGCTCCTTTTGAATGAATATATGTTGGAGACTTTTGTGATCGGTAAAAATCACGCATTTCGTACGATAAAGGTAGTGTCTCCAAATCTTGAGAGCAAAAACTACAGCACCTAATTCAAGATCATGGGTTGTGTAGTTCTTCTCGTGGACTTTCAATTGTCTTGACGCATAGGCTATGACTTTATCTCGTTGCATAAGAACACAACCAAGGCCTAGGTTCGATGTGTCACAATGGACAATGAAATCCTCGTTTCCATCGTGTCACACCCCTAATTTCCACGTGTAACCGATGGGCCCGGTTGGGGAATATCGTGACGTAAGTTGATATCATCATTACCACACAATACAATATAACACAGGGGAAGTTTGGATAATTACTATTACAAACGTTTGAATGTTCAAAGTTCAAAAATAATATTACAACGCTTGTAACTAGATCCACAGGCGGATCGAAATGTGAATACAAAAGGAAACTTGACAGACTAAGGCTTTCTAAGCAAAGGGTTGCAATTCCTCTTAAGCTTCGCCGAGCACTTCCAGCCTAATTACGTATACTTGTCACATTCGCTTAGTCTTTTGATAATACGTCAGTTTTCACTGATAAATACATTTAACCGACTCATTTTGAAAACATTTCAAAAACATTTAGTGTACACAATGGTACTTTGTTTTATAAATAACTTGGGATAAATAATTTCATGTTATCAGTTTTACATGCTAATAATACATTTAGAGCCCGAAAACTATGTCGGGATCGTGATTAATCGACACACCACTTTAACACCTTTAATAGGTGCACCCTAATGGGTCATAATTTTAATTTAGCATCTGACGGGTGTATGCCTACGCCCCGTGCTTAGGTCGTGGCCATTTGCAATTAAATGAGCTGTGGTTATCCAGGACACGGTCATTTTAACCCCCAAATGTTTAATATTAAGCAATACGAATTAAAATGGATTATTTGAATTTCCGACTCATTGGTCTTTGATCCCATATCCAACCATGCAGTATTAGTATACCGTATCCCAAGCCCGTATAAGGGAAAATAAGTTAAAGTATTTACCTTGCTTGCAAATTCCATACTTTAATAAGAAAATAAGCAACGCACAGCCGTAATCAAAATAAACTAGCTTGGCGACAATCTACCGGAAGTCCCTAGTCTGGAATGGAGGGTTTTATTAACCGATTAGTTAGCTAGCGGGTCTTTATTTGGTCATTGACCTAGACCAGCTAACTTTAAATAAAGATAATGGTACAAAGCGCTAGATTAAACGGTGACCGGAAAAGAATGTATTTTGGACCCGAAAAGTACTAGGACTTGTATAATATGGGTTACCTTTTTACATTCTGGAATATGAGAATATTTTGATTTGGTTAAACCCGTTTCGGTTAAATTCGTAAACTAGTCATGTAGGCTTAACAGTACGCATATAAGCGAAACCGGGTAACCGGGTGAGTCCTATACAAGTTCCATATGTCATTATGTTTAAAATATGTTATTATAACAGTAGGTTATTGATATGATGGCCCGTTATGGTTTTAAAAGTAATTTATGCCTTAAAAGGGCAATTTCGTGGTTTTAAAACATAAATAAACGAGTTTATATGTAAACTGATGTTAAGTTCATAAACATTCTGTAAAAACACTTATTTTATGATGTTATATCAGTAGGATATCAATTATATGTGTGGTTTATAGTTTAAGACCAAACTATGTCCCGAAAGGGTAATTTGGTCATTTCACATATAAATGATAACTTTATTTGGGAATCTAAGTTTGGGACATGTACCCACTGTTAATAGGTTGAAAATATGTTTTGAAATCAGTAGGTATCAAGTCTTTATACTCTAATATGGTTTTAAACCATATTATGCGCCAAGGTGGCGATTTAGTCGCTAAATGACGATTTAAACGGTATTTTAAGTGAAACTGTTGTTGTGACCAGGTTTAAATGACCAAAATATGTTAAGATATATACTACATCAGTAGGTACAAGGTTTTGGTTTATTTGAATGTCTAAAACTTATTTTGAGTGTCGGAAGGGTAACATCGTCATTTAAGGACGTAATGTGCAAACTATAGCTTAAACTTAGTTTGCAACCTGAATGAATATCCCAAATAGTCCTAATAATGATATTACATCAGTAGGTATGAGTTTTGATGTCAAAATTATGTTTAAACCATTTTATGTGTTAAAAGGGCGTTTTAGGCATATTTAACGGATACTTGTGTATAAACTTGGATTACTACATGGCCATGTCCTATAACTCCAGAGGGTTATAGTATACTATATCATGGTCATAATGCAACTTAGGGACAATAGGTAATGTGGCTAAATCGGGTCAGAACTGAAAGTCAAAGCAGAAGTCAAACTTTGCGACTTTCGGTTGCGAACCGACCTTAGACCTGGAACTGACGAGCCGAACATGTTCCCACATGTTCTTACAATTATTACTAAGTTATTAGAGTGTCAAAACAGGTTTTATAACATCTACATTGCTAATTATGATTTTATTTCAAAACTGACCCGTTTGACTTTTTATTAACATGACTTTGACCCGTCAATTGACCAAGCTAACATGGTAATCAAGAGATGTCCTCTTGAGGGCTTAACACCTACCTTATTATGATCATGTAGCCACGTTCGTTACGAACATTGGATGGACCATAATGGTCTTAGCTCAAAGTCAAAGCGTTTTTACGTCAACGCTTTGACATTGGCTTAAAACTTAATAAAACTGAAAAGGATGGCTAAGAACACTTACACAAGGTCCTTAGCACGAAATAAGACTAATTAGGAAGTCCCTAAGGATCAGGAACCTCCAGATAAGATGAGAGGAATGTTTGAAGAAATGAGCAAGTCTCCATGTTGCAACTATAAGGGTATTTATAGTTGGAGATGCCTCATATGATTGATCCAGATGTTAGCATGGGTCAGGGGATGAATACAAGTGGCTAGGATCGTGGCATAAGCAGGAGAAGGGTGGAAATGGCGAGCAAGGTGGCAGGGCAGCAAGCTGCCATGCATTCTGTCGCTGGCACCCACTTACGGACCGTAAGGAGTGAGTCTTGCGGTCCGTAAGGCCATGGCGCGCCAACATATTTGAATTGGTTACGGACCGTAACCAATAAGGCTTGCGGTCCGTAACCGCCTTACTGAAACCATATGATGATTGCCTTACGGTCCGTAACCATTGATGGTTACGGTCCGTAAGGACTTCCCAGAGATGAAATTTTTGGAAACTTGCCACTTTGATCCTTCGACTTTTTTCCGATGCTCGTTCAGAGGTTAATTAAATAACATGACGACGTCTTTAATCCTTCTCGGCTACTCGTGGAAACCAAGAATTTTCGGGACACGTGTCGGATTTTTATTGGAGGAAATTTTCGAGGTATTACACATAGGGTAAAGATAGAATAGGAGCATCACAGAGCTTTTGTTTCAGAGTTTGGAAAGCTTCCTCTTGGTTGGGTCCCCACTCAAAAGGCTTATTCTTTTGAGTCAAAGCGGTGAGGGGAACCGCGATCTTTGAGAAGTTCGCGATGAATCGACGGTAGTATCCAGCAAGACCAAGAAATGAGCGAACTTCTGTGGGAGTAGTGGGTGTGTTCCAATCCTTAATCGCAACGATTTTGGAAGGATCCACATGAATACCTTGCTCGTTGACTATGTGTCCCAAAAATTGAACTTCTTTTAGCCAAAACTCGCACTTAGAGAATTTAGCATAAAGTTGTTCTTTCTTTAGTAGTTCCATAGTTAATCGAAGGTGTTGTTCATGTTTGGCTCGAGACTTGGAATAAATAAGAATGTCGTCGATGAAAACAATGATGAACTTGTCCAAGTAAGGTTTACAAACCCGATTCATCAAGTCCATGAAAACAGCTGGAGCATTTGTCAAACCGAAAGGCATGACGGTAAACTCGTAATGACCATATCGAGTGCGAAAAGTAGTCTTTGGAATATCTTCTTCGAGCACACGAAGTTGATGATACCCAGAATGTAGATCAATCTTTGAAAAGTAAGTAGCACCTTGTAGCTGATCAAAGAGATTATCAATGCGGGGTAGGGGATATCGATTTTTTATCGTGAGTTTGTTGAGCTCATGATAATCGATACATATATGGAAAGATCCGTCCTTCTTTTTCACAAATAGGACGGGAGCGCCCCAAGGTGAATAGCTCGGACGAATGAATCCTTTATCAGATAGTTCTTGAAGCTGTTTCGATAACTCCTGCATCTCAGATGGTGCAAGACGGTATGGAGACTTAGCAATTGGGTTGGCACCAGGTACTAGATCAATGCGGAACTCAACTTGTCATACAGAGGTAAACCAGGTACTTCCTCAGGAAACACCTCAGGATAATCCGAACAACGGGGATATCCTGAACAGTTTTGCTTTTGCCTTTCTCCTCTACAATATGTGCCAGGAAGGTGACATAGTTCTTTCATAGGTATTTTTGGGCTTGGTTACCGGTCATGAGTTTAAGATTACTACCGGGTTTCTCTCCACGAACTTCTAAGACTTCACCAAAGGGAAGAGGTATTCGAACTATCTTGTCAAAACAAATAACTTTGGCATGATGCTTGGTTAACCAATCCATTCCTACGATGATGTCGAAACTCCCGAGTTACATAGGTGTGAGGTTAATGGCGAAAAGGTGGTTATTGAGGTTCAATTGGCAATCATGAATGACAGAATCTAGTTTAAGAGGTTCGCCACTAGCTATTTCGACAGTCAAGGGCTTTCCTAGCTTAGTTCTTGGCATTGAAAGCAATGGTTCAAAGGCTAAGGACACGAAACTCCTATCGGCACCCGAATCAAAAAGAACAAAAGCAGGATGATTGTTGACAAGGAACATACCGTTGACGACTTCGTTATCAGCACGGGCCTCGTTGGTGTTAATGTTGAATGCTCGTCCACGAGTTTGATTGGCATTGGCTAATTTCTGGAAATTTTTCTTATAGTGGCCCATCTCGCCGCAGTTAAAACATGACCTAGGTGGAAAGTGAGGTCGAATGGGATTTGCTTGGGGTTGGACAGGGTTCTGTGCAGCTTGGTTTGGAACAGATCGACAAACATTGGCCAAGTGACCAAATCTTCCACAAGTCATACATTGACGACATGGTTGATGAACTTGGTGGTGATCGTTGCACCGATTGCATAGCGGTGCAGTACCAACATAAGGTTTCCTCACAAGAGGTTGAGCTGGTTGGTTTTGAGGAGCTTGATTGGGTTAAGCGGCTGGAGCGGGTTGTGTAGTAACAGCAAATTCTGAGAACCCTTACGCTTCTTCGATCATTTAGAAGGTTCAGCTTTGTTTCCCTTTTGTTTCTCTTGAGTGGTTTTGGTGGATGATTTCTTATCGCCTTTGCGATGAAGGTTACCCTTTTTGACCTGAGACTCGGTCAAAGTTTCAGCTAGCTCAATGGCCTGTCGGACAGTGGTTGGGTTACTTTCTGTAACAATGTCCTGAACAGGATCAGGCAAACCATCGATATTCTTCTCGATCGCCTTATCCAAAGGCGTCACCATCGAAGGACAGAGTAAACTCAACTCCTCGTACCGGTCAGTATATGCACGATGTTCACCACTATCCTGTTTGAGATCATGGAATTCGTTTTCTAGCGCCCTCTGCTCATGACGAGGACAGAATTACTTCATCATTAGAGCCCTAAGCTCTTCCCATGTTTGAGCTAAAGCCACTTCGGCACCTCTATCTCTCATGATACCGTTCCACCATGTAAGAGCTCTCTTTTTTAATACACTTGACGCAAACTCAACTTTTCGCTCATTCGGGCATTGCACATGACGAAAAGTACTTTCGAGGCTCTCGAACCATTGCAAAAGCCCAGTGGCTCCCTCAGACCCAGAAAACGATAGTGATTTAGCCGAACAAAATTGTTTATAGTTGCACGAAGCTGGTGCATTGTTATTGTTATTGTTGTTGTTGTTCGCTTGATTAAGTTGGGTCACAAGATTCGGGAGTACCACGGCAATTTGCTGAGCGATAATGGCTGCCATTTCGGCATTTTGAGTTGTATCACGTCTAGGAGGCATTCTAAAAGAAAACATGAAGGAAGATATGTGAGATTGAAATAAATCAAGAGAGGTGTTGAAAATATCGACGAAATAAGGATGGTGATCATTCGTTCGTTTCTCAAAACAAACAAATGACACACTGTGACTAATCAAAGTAAATGGGTCTTTATAAGGCATCGCAAAGATATACTTTAGCCTATAAGTGGATACTCACCCCAAGAGTTCCCAGGTAAGAGTGACTGGTCCGATTAAGTGGATTTGTACGAACACTCTAACCTTGGATAGAAAACTCGGGGTAAAGGCACCCACCCTTCCAGATTGCATGTGTTCACATTAATAAAACCCAAACTTTGACAAGATTTTAAAAACCACTTGTAAGAATCACTTGTAGGAAATCAATTTTAAATGATTTTTCAGTATAACAATCAGTGTTCTGTATAATGATGTGGATTTTTACAAATTTTTAAAACATTCTTTTCAACTTTCCTTTTTCAACCACTTGTAATTTCAAAAACAACAAAGATTATGACTTTCTAGATAAGTTAAAACTCATGGAGCTCCGCTATCCTGTATCAACTTTGATAGAGTGGATCTTGAGACTCCTTCACAACAAGGCAACTATTTGAAAAATGAAACCCAAACCTTTTTGGTTTTGGATTTGTACTGATAAGCATCATAAAACTCCTCAAATTCCTCATCAAAATCAAAATCATCATCAAACATTTCATCCGATGTCAATTTAGAAAACATTTTGACTTTTTCTTTTTTAGTCTGTCTGTTTACTGACTCGGTTGATATGACATTTTCAGTTTTATCAGCAACAGACTTTTGTTTTTCAGATGATGAAAGCTTTTTCTTAGCAACCCAAGACTGTAGCTTGCTTCTTGCTTTCTTAATATAGAACCTAGAATCTTTGTTTTCATTTAATTTTGAATTTTCACCTTTTTCATAAATTGAGTTTTCAAACTTTGAACTCATTTTAGGTTTCACTTTGTCTTTAGATTCATAGTTTCTATTTGATTATGTGACAGATTTCACAATCTCTGGTTGTTTTTGCTTTTCATATTTTGAAGCATTTTTTTCTTCGTGGAAACACATGTAACAATCATCCTTGTTTTAATTGTGAAAACTTTTGGTCATTTTGGTGAATACATTCAAACCTGTTTTGACTCGTCTATACTACCAAAGGGTATCTTTAAATTGTAATAACAAACCACCAAAGGGTTTGTTAAAGTAAACAGTTTTAGTCGCTCCCCAAACTTTCCCACAAACACCGGGAAACTTGGTAACGGGATTGTCATTCCTATGGTACCATAACTTACTACTGGTCGGCTTGGCCAAATCTAATGAATGATATTCGTGTCATTTGTATAACGCACCAACAAGTTCGTTCACATTATTGAAATCGTCTTGTTTATATAAACCATAGCATTTGTAATTTGAAAACTTGAAAACAATTTAGCACATATGAATCACCCCAAAATATTTGAAAACGTAAAAGAGGGGAGCTATGTACTCACTTGGGTTTGCAAAATAACCTTGAATCAAAGATTAAACAAGCTCAAACGTCCAAGAAATCAAGCGTGTCCTAAAATCGGATAACTATGTAAATGTCGGGACTTTAATCGGCAGATCGGATAGAATGAGGTCTTGTAAACCAAATGAGTGTTGGAAATCATATTAAATGGTTTGACAAAGTAAACATTCTGATTTGGAAAGATTCCTAAGTGCTTTTGATCCGTTATGACTCGTATGGTAGTTTATGCTACTTTAACGGATCATTTACGTAAATGCATGTTCGGATGGTTAGATATGTGTTATGATAAGTCTTATATGCCAAATAAGTTTAGTAATGTTATAACATCAGTGTATATGGCAAAACATTGGTTACATAGGCTTAAAATTGTTTTATGCTCAAAAAGGGTGTTTTGGTCATTTATAAAGGCATAACTAGTGACTTAACATCATACTAACCAAACGACGCGACCATAAGGTATAACCTCAGAGGGTTATTCCCTATACAACTATGGTCACATATATGTGTTTGGTCGGATCCTAAGATCGACCAAACGGGTCGGATTCGAAAGTCAAAGTGATGGTCAAGACCGCTCGACTTACGATCATAAATAAGCATTAAACTAAAAGTGACGAGTTAGACATGTCAAACATGTCTAATTAAGTTTATAAAACTGATTTGGTAGCAAAACAAGGTGTTTTGATACCCGAAAATAGTTTCGTCGTATAATGCGCATTTTGCGCATTATTGACTGAAACTTTGACTCGTCTCTACAACTAGTAGACGTTGTAATCAGTATGCATGATCGCTAAGGACCATAACTATCATGATTACGATCACGTTGCAAAGTTCAATTGAACTTTGTTTTGACCAATTAATGGTCAAAGCCGAAAGTCAAACACTGTTTGACTTTTAGCTTGAAATAGCTAAAAGCAATGAAAAAGACTAAGGATGAGATCTTACTTGTGTTTAGGAACACCCAAGATCTCAAAAAACTCAGTAGGAGGCCTCCAAAAGGATGGAAACAAGCTCCAAGAGTATGGGAGGAAGAATATGGAAATGAGCAAAGAAAATGGTGAAGATCAAGCCTATTTATACTAATCTTGGAGCTCCCAAATCATGCAAGTGTAGATCCAGGTGTTAAGGCATGGATTAGTGTCCCTCCAGGTGTCTAATGCAGGTTAAAAGTGGCATAGATCACGACTTGGTGGCCAAGGAAGTTAACAAGAAGCTGCCGGCTTGATTTTAAGAAGATTCTGACCTGGGGACCCTTAGGGACCGTATGGGGTTTTGCCTTACGGTCCGTAAGGCCCTTGCAGGGGCAGAAGTTTCAAAAATTGGCAGAAATGGCCCCTGAACTTGTTTTCATCGCGTTTTGGCACTTTTAACACTCGTTAACCCCATTTTTAAGCTTCATAAGGATGAATAAACATAGGGAAATTGAAATATGTTCAAAAATGTCCTGGGTGTCAGTTCGTTCGGTCGTACGGTTGCAGTTTTCGGTTAATTACGACGGGAGGTAACGATCGCGCAAATGACTGTAAACTCGTAACGAATGATATTTTTGCATTCCAATCATTAAAATACTAGATATTAATGATTACCAAATTTTTTGGATGTGCGTACATGTTCCGGATAAAGATATACGCGAATCGGCATAATTTTGTAGAATTTGCAAAATAGCCCCTGAAGTTGCAAAAGCATGATTTTGCCATACCGAAGCCCTCGAAACTTATTTCTAAGTTATGTAAAGGGTATTTAGGGTATGTTTAGCTTATTTCATTGTTTCGAAGTGTACGTCGTGTTAAATAGATTACGTTTGCGTAACAGTTTGCGATTTGACTTCCAGAAGTTGTTTAAGAGTTCGGAATCGTGCAAGAATTGAATACGTGCAAGTGTCATGATAAAAATACAAATCTCGTAAATAAAACACAAAAATTTCATTGATTGATAATTCGTTCAGAATCGTTACACGATCGAATCACCACAAATGTCACAATCTCCCCTACTTTAGGAAATTTCGTCCCGAAATTTAATTCGAGGAAACTTGTGGAAACAGATGTGGGTATTTCGCTTTCATTTGATCCTCTCGATTCCAAGTAAATTCTGGGCCACGTTTGGATTCCCAACGGACTTTGGCTATTGGAATTCGTTTTCGCGTGAGTTTCTTGACTTCACGGTCCAATATCTCCACAGGTTTCTCGACAAAGTGCATATTGTCATCTACGCGAATTTCATTGAGGGGAATGTGAAGATTTTTGTTGGCTAAACACTTATTTAGATTGGACACGTGGAATGTTGGGTGAACATTCCCAAGTTTAGGAGGTAGCTCAAGTCGGTAGGCCACCTTTCCGATTCTTTCAACGATCTTGAATGGTCCAACGTATCGTGGTGCAAGTTTTCCTTTATTTCCAAATCTGACCACTCCTTTCCAAGGGGATACCTTGAGTAGGACGTGATCACCAACTTGAAATTTTAAGGGCTTGCGTCGTTTGTCTGCATAACTCATTTGATGGTAATTCACTACCCATCATGGTTCAAATAATAGAGTAATCCATTGTCTTTCGTTTCGAGTTGAAGCTCAAGTTGATGCGGTAATTCACTACCCATCATACCTTGTGTAATACAAGTACGTTGATCTTGGAAAATACGTGTCTGGATATCAGATTGAATTCGAACACAATGTAGGTTGACACGTTCCTTACGACTGAGCGCATCAGCCACGACATTCGCCTTACCTGGATGGTAGCAAATCTCGCAATCGTAGTCGTTTAAAAGTTCAACCCAACGTCGTTGTCTCATGTTCAGCTCCTTTTGATTGAATATATGTTGGAGACTTTTGTGGTCGATAAAAACCACGCATTTCGTACCATAAAGGTAGTGTCTCCAAATCTTGAGAGCAAAAACTACAGCACCTAATTCAAGATCATGGGTTGTGTAGTTCTTCGTGGACTTTCATTTGTCTTGACGCATAGGCTATGACTTTATCTCGTTGCATAAGAACACAACCAAGGCCTAGGTTCGATGCGTCACAATAGACAATGAAATCCTTGTTGCCATCGTGTCACACCCCTAATTTCCACGTGTAACCCGGTGGACCCGGTTGGGGAATATCGTGACGTAAGTTGATATCATCATTACCACACAATACAATATAACACAGCGGAAGTCTGGATAATTACTATTACAAACGTTTGAATGTTCAAAGTTCAAAAATAATATTACAACGCTTGTAACTAGATCCACAGGCGGATCGAAATGTGAATACAAAAGGAAACTTGACAGACTAAGGCCTTCTAAACAAAGAGTTGCAATTCCTCTTAAGCTTCGCCGAGCACTTCCAGCCTAATTACGTATACTTGTCACCTGGCTTAGTCTTTTGAAAATACGTCAGTTTTCACTTGTAAATACATTTAACCGACTCATTTTGCAAACATTTCGAAAACATTTAGTGTACACAATGGTACTTTGTTTTATAAATAACTTGGGATAAATAATTTCATGTTATCAGTTTTACATGCTAATAATACATTTAGAGCCCGAAAACTATGCCGGGATCGTGATTAATCGACACACCACTTTAACACCTTTAATAGGTGCAACCCTAATGGGCCATTCTTGATTGTTGCATTCTCATTTGAAGTGCCCTTTTTGTCGACATCTGAAGCATGTGACTTTAGACTTGTCAATTCCAAGCTTGTTGCTTGAATTACCAATATCCCTTCCAGTGAGTGCCACAAACTTGGAAACTCTTCTGATGATGGATACAAGGCTCGATTTGATATCCATCAGTTCCAACTCTTCTTCGTCCACCTGATCATAATCCTCGGCAGTCATTTCTGGATTACCGATCTTTCCAGCAACAAGACTTTCGTATGATTCAAGAACAGTAGCAAGAAGTGCTATGTGCTGTTTGGCAACTTTTTCAGGAAATACATTCTTCAAATCAACTGCTATATTGCACTGGAATACATTTGAATCAGAACTGGGTTGGCTTGTTTAATTTTGGAATGAAGAGCTTGAACTAGCACCAGTATATCCAGCATATGGAGAACTTTTATTTGGAGAAGATTTGTATTTACACTAAATGTAGTTTGAATTTTCGGGCTTTGAAACGGAGTATCTGGAATATCTCCTTTATAATAAACACCGACATCTTGAACAACATTAGCATTCTTTGATTTCACAATTTTCATCAACTCCATTTCATGACCTGCCAATTTGTCGATGAAGGATGACAATTTGAAATGTCTCCAAGATGGACTATTCTTCAGAATCATCAGATATGTTGTCCATTCTCCTTCTGGAAGTGCATCGGCTTTCTCGATTTGCTCTTCATTAGACCTTTTGATATCATGTCTCTGCATCTGAACCATGAGGTGACTGTATCTATCGATCATCTGCTTCATTGTTTCACCTTTAATCATCGTGAAGATCTCGAATTCTTTCTTGATCAAGGCCTTTTTGCTTTTGATCATTTCATCACTTCCTTTGAATTTATCATAAAGAGCGTGCCATAATTCTTGTGATGTTTCATATTCTGGCAAAAGAATCAAGATATCTTCCTTAACTGATTGTTGTATCAAGCTAATCATTTTCTTCTCAGCGACATAATTTTCTTTGTCAGTTGCTGAAAACTTGTTTAGCAGAAGATCTTGATCACGCTCATCCTTTGGCCATTTGTACCCATCCTCAACTGCAACCCAAACTGTTGAATTGATTCTCTTGTATCCAATTCACAAACTTTTCCTTCCACCCTTCAAACTCGTCCATACTCATAAGCTTTGGCGGTTTCGACGTAGTACCCATTTCATTGTCGATATTCATCTGATTCGCCGCAAGAGTATTAGCATTTGATGAAGAAGCCATCTGTGAAACGAACACGTTGTGGAAATCTTCCATTTTGTCATTCTGAAGACTTATCTGAGAATACGATCAAAAACACTCAAAATTTGATTAGAAACAGACAAGTTTGGTCAAACTTGTATGAAAATCAGCTTTTGATTTCAGATTTTCACAAGTTCGGTCGAACTTAGATGAGATGATTTCAAAATTTATCACAAATACCTCAAGTTTGGTCGAACTTGATGTGTATTTTGAGAAAAAAAACTTCACTTTGAGCGAACTTTTAAATGATTTCAAGAAGAACACTCAAGTTTGGTCGAACTTAGGTGTCTTGAGATAACTACAAGCGAACTTACAATTGATTTTAAAGAAAAGCTTGCAAGTTCGGGCGAACTTAGCCTAAGTTTCCTGATTTTTTAACAAGTTTGAGCGAACTTGATAAAATTTCAATGAAAACTTATTAAGTTCGAGCGAACTTAACACAATCTCACTCAAAAACCTTCAAGTTCGGTCGGACTTATCACAACTCTTGAAAAATCTATCAAGTTCGGTCGAACTTGATTAAAATCAGTGAGATTTTACTCAAGTTCGGTCGAACTTGATGTTAAGTTCGGCTGAAACTTGTTTCCAAAACATGGTTTTCCAACTTTTTGATATCAATTCGATTGAATTTGATGTCCAAACTCTCAGGGGTTTATCACAACTATATTTTACATGACATATTCAATTTTTAGCTGATTTTGTCGATGAAATCATCAAATATATGAAAATGTTAAGAAAAATGATAGAATGGAGATGAAATAGAGAGATTCTTGTCTTGACTCCAGCAAATTTAGGTATCCAGGCTCTGATAACACTTGTAGGAACGTCCACGATTAGCACGGGAACCTAAATTTGTTATCTATTGTCCGATTAAGCGGAAACTAATGACAAGTTAACCAAATAACAAAGTTCAATACATTCGAGAACCGGATCCGACAGAGCTTCGTCGTCTCTGTGCCAAAATCTCTCCACGTTACAAATGAAATTCCAAGGCACCTATTTATAGAGTTGGAAGTTCGCTGGAGAGGGATGAAGTTCGGGCGAACTTGACATAGTCAAGTTCGGCCAAAACTTGACTTCTCTAAACCATCTCAAGCAAACTTGACCTCCAAACTACTTAAATACGCCTAGTTTCTAACGGATTAAGCCCTATTCACTCAGACTCGATACATAATGACGTAGGCAACAGACATATGCACCAACAAAACGAAACAAATTTAACGCCATGTATGTTCCGAAATAGTGAGTTAAGCTAAACATGCCTTTAATAACCTTTACATAAGTTAGAAATAAGTTTTGAAGTGTTTGGTATGTCAAAAACAAGTTTATTCGATCACAGGGACTATTTACGACAAACTACGAAAGTCTGCCGATTCTCGTAGCAACACACATTCCGGAACAAGGTCCTAGCTAAAAAACCTTAAATAACCTTTACATAACTTAGAAATAAGTTTCGACGGCTTCAGTATGGTAAAAACACACTTTTACAACTACAGGGACTATTTTGCAAATTTCGCGAAACTATGCCTTTTCGCGTATTTCGATAACTGGAACATGTACGGACATTCAAAAAAGTTTCTAATCATTAATATATTATATGTTAGTGATAGGAATGCAAAAAATTCGTTCGTTACGCAATTACGGTCATGCACGCGTTCGTTACGATTTTCGTCGTAATTAACCGAAAACCGCAACCGTACGACCAAACGAACCGACCTCTGGAATATTTTTGGACACATTTCAAGTTCCCTATACTTTAACGTCCTTATAGAGCTTAGAAATGGGGTTAACGAGTGTTAGAAGTTCCCGAAACGCGACGAAATGAGTGCAGGGACCATTTCTGCCAATTCTGAAAGTTATGGCCAGCTAGGGGCCTTACGGACCGTAAGACCTAAGCCCATACTGTCTGTAAGCCTTGCCCAACTCACCAGAAAAGTGGCAGCAGCTTGTTAATTCGTTCATTGACTCATCTAACGACCTTGCCACCCTTGTTTCAGCATTTGACACATATGGGACACTAAGCTAACATGTGGGTGAGTCATGAGACACTTGTCTTGACCCTATAACATCAAGAAACCTATAAATACCCATGTGTTCTTCATTTTTGAAACCTTTGATCGCTCATTTTCTGCTACCAACTGAAGTTGCAACCATCTCTGGAGTTCTTCTGAGTTCCTTGATCATTCCTTTGGTATTGTAAGTGTTTCAATCATGTTTTGATTCAATTCTTGTAGTTTAATTGGATTAAAAGTCATAAAGTTTGACTTCCAGAATTGATCATATATTGATCAACATAAAGTCCAATTAAAACTTGCAATATTATGGTAATCAAGGAGGTTATGATCCCTAAAAATCATGCCTACTGATTCCCACCATTTCTAGTTATTTTGGCAAGTCAAAGTTGATAAAAAAGGCGATAAATGCGCATTTTACGATGGATCTAAATTCGGATGTCAAAACAGTTTGTTTTGATGCCAAAACTCTTTTATAAACTTATTTAGACAGGCCAAACCATGTCTAAATCGTCACTCTTATTTTTGTGCTCGTTTAGAGTCAAAAGTTGAACGGTTTGACCACCGTTTTGAATTTCGAATCTGACCCGTTTTGTGGATCTTCGGACCCGACCAAATACATATTTGTGACCATAATTATAAAGGGAGTAACCCTCTGAGTTTATACCTTATGGTCATGTATTTTGGTTAGTGTTATGATAACTAGTGGTTATGATCTTCAATAATGACAAAAATGCCCTTTTCGCAAACAAATCAACTGTAAGCATATGTGACATAAATTTTGACATGTATTCTGATCAAATAACATTTTCAAACATATTTAGGCATTAAAGACTTATCATAATACATATCTAACCATCCGAATGCATAGTTACACAAATGACGCGTTAAAGTGGCTTAAACTACCTTAACGGGTCATAACGGGTCAAAAGCACTTAAAAATCTTACCAACTCAGAATTAAACCATGTCATATGAGTCCCAATACTCATTGGGTTTATGAGGTACCATTCTATCCAAATCCTCCGATTTCAATTTCGATATTTACACTATTATCCGATTTTAGGACATGCTTGATTTCTCGGACATTTGGGCTTGTTTGATCTTTGATTCAAGGTTACAATAGCAATCACAAGTGCGTACATAGTTCCCCTATTTTATGTTTTGCAATTGTTTCGGGGTGATTCATATGTGCTAAATGTTTTCAAGTTTTCAAAGTACAAATATTATGGTTTATATAAACAATACGATTTCAATAATGTGAACGAATTAACAATGGCCAAGCCGACCAATAGTATGTTATGGTACCATAGGATTTGACAAATCCCGTTATCGGGCTACTCACTGGAATTTGGTGGGTAGTTTGGGGTAACGATAGAATCTGTTATTTTTACAAACCCTTTGGTAGTTTGTTAGTCGATCTAAAGATACCCTTTGGTGGTATAGACGAGTCACACAGGTTTGAATGTATTCACGAAACGACCAAAAGTTTTCACAATTAAAACAAGGACAATTGATGAATGGTTTTATAACACAGACGATAGATGAATTGTTTTATGACACGGACGAATGACGATTGGTTTATAACCAAAAACGAATGACGATTTATTTATAACACGAATGATGATAACACGGACGAAATGGACGATTTGGATTATGGTATGTGATTAGATAACGAGACGGTTTAATGTAATAAAAGCATGGTGGATACGCCGCTGGTACTTCCTATATATAAGTGCTTTTATCATATTCTATCCGTGGCGTTATTTCGATCACTTGGACGAATATTTTCAAATGATGTTACACAACTATGTTTACATAATGATATAAACCATACGAGTTTTCTTCAAGGATGATTTACTACTTGGTTTACGAAAACAAATGTTTTAGTCAAGATTCATGGCAACGAGATTTCATAAACTTTAACCAACGTGTTTTAGTTGGTTAATTATATTGCAAGACCATACACTTTTTAATACAAGGTTTTCACTACTTGACTCTAGTAGTCGTTTAAGGTAATGCAATATGTTACATGCCATAAATCTGATTTACACACAAAACCTATGTACTCGCCGGCATATTTTTGCTGACTCGTTTTCACATATGTTTCAGGGAACGATGCTAGATGATACTGATGCGTGCTCACGTAGGAATGGACTTGGACCTAGTGCCTTAATAACAAGAAAGACAATAATTATGCATGCTTGTGTTTCGTTTTTTAAAAACTTCTAAGACAATTATGACAATATAACCTATGTTAATATCTAATTAAAACAAAACTTCAAATACCATGTGTTGTTGAAACAATCTGTTAACGTGACTCCCCAAGTGTTTTCCGCCGCGTGTTGTTTTACGCGATTTGGGGTGTTACAGGTTGTTATCAGAGCACAGGTTATAGGGAATTAGGTTATTAGTAATGCTTTGACCTAGACTATAACCTTCCTAGGACCATAACGTGAGTTTTCTCGCGTTTAGATTTAAAACACAATACATTCACCTATCCTTAGGTGATTACCAAAAACAAATCCACAAATTACAAATCCGTTTTGAAAATCAATAATCTATCCTTAGATGATTTGTTTTTTGCGTAAGCCTTCAAATGTTTTCAAAATCTCGTCAAAGTTTGGGTTTTAATAATGTGAACACGTGCAATCTGGAAGGGTGGGTGCATGTACCCTGAGTTTTCTATCTAAGGATAGAGTGTTCGTACAAATCCACTTCAGACCAGTCACTCTTACTTGGGAACTCTTGGGGTGAATGTCCACTTATAGGCTAAAGCATGTCTTCGCGATACATTATGAGACCCACCTACTTTGATTAGTCAACCTACGTCATTTGTATGTTTTGAGAAACGAACAAATGACCACAATCCTTATGACTTGTCAATATTTTCAATACCTCTCTTTGTTTATATGAATATCAATCTCACACATTTCTCATGTTTTCCTTATTCTTTTAGAATGCCCCCTAGACGCGATCAAACTCAAGACGCTACAATAGCAGCCTTAGTCGCTCAATAAATTGCTGCCGTACTCCCGAACCTAGTAACTCAGATAAATCAAGCAAACAACGTTAACAATAACAACGCTCAGTGCAACAATAAGACTTTCAGTTTGGCTAAACCGCTTAAATTCTCTGGGTCTGAATGAGCTACGGGACTCCTACAATGGTTCGAGAGTCTGGAAAGCACATTTCGACATGTTCAATGCCCAAACGAGCGAAAGGTTGAGTTTGCATCTAGTGTTTTTTAGAAAATAGCATTAACATGGTGGAATGGTGTGGTGAGAGACCAGGGTGCCGATGTGGCTTTGACTCAAACCTAGGAAGAGCTTCGAGCTCTAATGATGAGGGAGTTCTGTCCTCGTCATGAACTTAGGGCTCTGGAAAGGGAATTTGATGATCTTAAACAAGATAGGGGCGAGAATCGTGCTTACACTGATCGATATGAAAAATTGAGCTTACCATGCCCCGCAATGGTTACCCCACTAGATAAAGCTATTGAGAAGTATATCGATGGTTTGCCTGACCCTGTGCAAGATATTGTTACTGGTAGCAACCCTACCACTGTTCGTCAGGCCATCGAGTTGGCTGCAACCCTGACTGATTCTCAGGTTAGAAAGGGTAAACTGTTTCGCAAGGGGATAAGAAACAGGCAGCCAAAATCACACAAGACAAAGAAAAAGACAAGAAGAAGAAATCCGAGTCGTCGAAGAGGTCTAGGAAGCGTAAGGCTTCTCATAATTTTGCTATGACTGCTCAACCCGCTCTAGCTGTTCAACCCAATCAAGCTCCCCAGAACCATCCAGCACAGCCTCCTGCAAGGAAACCATATGTTGTTACTGCACCGTTGTGTAACCGGTGCAATGGTCATCATCAAGCTCATCTAGCTTATCGACAATGTACATCTTGTGGGAAACTTGGCCACACGGCAAATCTTTGTCGAATTGCTCTAAATCAAGCTGCACAGAACCCAGTACATCCTCAAGGAAATGCCGCTAGACCTCCATTTCCGCCTGGTTCATGTTATAATTGTGGTGAAATGGGTCACTATAGGAACAACTATCCAAGGATAGCCAATGCAAATCCAGCTCGGGGACGAGCTTTTAACATGAACGCCAACGAGGCTCGTGCGGACAATGAAGTTATTAACGGTACGTTCCTTGTCAACAATCATCCTGCTTCTGTTCTTTTTTATTCAGGTACCGATAGGAGCTTCGTGCCATTAACTTTTGAGCCTTTGCTCTCGATGCCTAGAACGAAACTAGGGAGACCCTTGTCTGTCAAAATAGCCAATGGTGAACCTCTTGTTCTTGATTCTGTTATTCGTGATTGCAAGTTAAATCTCAACAACCAGTTGTTTTCTCTCGACCTCACACCAATGCAACTCGGAAGCTTCGATATCATTATTGGCATGGATTGGTTAACCAAGCACCATGCCGAAGTTATTTGTTTTGACAAGATTGTTCGTATACCGTTTTCGTCTGGCGAAACCTTGGAAATTCATGGAGAGAAAACCGCTAGTAACATAAAACTCATGACATGTACACAAGCCCAAAAGTACCTACGAAAGAATTATGTGGCCTTCTTGGCACGTGTCACAGAGGAGAAAGGCAAAAGCAAAACTATTCAAGACATTCCTGTTATTCGAGATTATCCTGAGATCTTTCCCGAAGATCTACATGGTTTACCACCGGTACGTCAAGTGGAATTTCATATTGATCTTGTACCTGGTGCAAACTCAATAGCCAAATCTCCTTACCGTCTTGCACCCTCTAAGATGCAGGAGTTATCGAAGCAACTACAAGAATTATCTGACAAAGGTTTCATTCGTCCGAGTTATTCTCCTTGGGATGCTCCTGTCTTATTTGTGAAAAAGAATGATGGATCCTTCCGAATGTGTATCGATTATCGTGAGCTCAACAAACTCACGATCAAGAATCGATATCCCCTACCTTGTATTGATAATCTCTTTGACCAGCTGCAAGGTGCTTCATGTTTTTTGAAGATCGATCTACGATCTGGGTATCATCAGCTTCGTGTTCAAGAAGAAGATATTCCCAAGACTGTTTTCCGCACACGATACGGTCACTACGAATTCACAGTTATGCCTTTCGGTTTGACAAATGCTCCAGCAATTTTCATGGACTTGATGAATAGGGTTTGTAAACCTTATTTGGATAAGTTCATCATTGTTTTCATCGACGACATCCTTATTTATTCTAAGTCTCAAGCCGAGCACGAACAACATCTCCGATTTACAATGGAACTTCTGAAAAAGAACAACTTTATGCCAAATTCTCCAAGTGTGATTTTTGGCTGAAAGAAGTTCAGTTTTTGGGACACATTGTAAATGAACAAGGTATTCATGTGGATCCTACCAAAATCGTTGCGATTAAGGATTGGAAGACACCCACTACTCCCACAGAAGTTCGCTCATTTATTGATCTTGCTGGTTACTATCGATGATTTATTGCGAACTTCTCAAAGATCGCGGTTCCCCTCACTGCTTTGACTCAAAATAATAAGCCTTTTGAGTGGGGACCTAAACAAGAGGAAGCTTTTCAAACTTTGAAACAAAACTCTGTGATGGTCCTATTTTGTCTTTACCCAATGGCAATGATGATTTCGTGGTTTATTCTGACGCGTCAAATTTAGGCCTTGGTTGTGTTCTAATGCAACGTGATAAAGTCATAGCTTATGCGTCAAGACAACTAAAAGTCCACGAGAAGAATTACACAACTCATGATCTTGAGTTAGGTGCTGTTGTCTTTGCTCTCAAAATTTGGAGGCACTATCTTTATGGAACGAAGTGTGTGGTTTTCACTGACCACAAAAGCCTCCAACACATATTCAATCAGAAGGAGTTAAACATGAGGCAACGATGTTGGGTCGAACTCCTAAATGATTACGACTGCGAAATTCGCTACCATCCTGGTAAGGCGAATGTTGTGGCTGACGCGCTTAGTCGTAAGGAACGTTTCAAACTTCATTGTGTTCGAGTTCAATCCGATGTCAAAACACGTATTCTTGCAGCTCAACGCACTTGTGCAACCCAAGGTTTATTGAAAGACGAACTACCTCATCAACTCGAACTCCAACTCGAAACGAAAGACGGCAGATTACTTTACTATATGAACCGTTTGTGGGTTCCGAATCAACATAATCTCCATGCTCTATTGATGGACGAAGTTCATAAGTCTCGTTACTCGATTCACCCTGGTGCTACAAAAATGTACAAGGATCTCCGTACCCAGTATGGGTGGCCGGGTATGAAGAATGGCATTGCCTTGTATGTATCTAAATGCCTTACTTGTCTCAAAGTCAAGGCCGAGCATCGATGTCCGTCTGGTTTATTGGAACAACCAGAAATACCGGTATGGAAATGGGAGAACAATGCGATGGATCTCATTACCAAGCTACCGCGCACATCTAGAGGTCATGATGCCATTTGGGTAATCATTGATCGTCTAACTAAGTCAGCACACTTTATAACGATTCGTGAGGATTACTCTGCTGACAAGCTTGCCAAGATCTATGTTGATGAGATTGTGTCTCGTCATGGTGTTCCTTTGAACATCATATCTGACAGAGATGCTCGATTCTCATCTCATTCTGGAAAACTATGCAATCTACAATGGGGACCAAACTCAATCTGAGCACTTGCTTATCATCCTCAAATGAATGGACAATCTGAGAGGACGATTCAAACTCTGGAAGATATGCTTAGAGCTTGCGTGATCGATTTTGGTGCTAGTTGGGATTCGCATCTCCCGTTGGTCGAATTCTCCTATAACAATAGTTATCACGCTAGCATCAACATGGCGCCTTTCGAAGCTTTATACGGTCAAAAATGTCGTTCACCTGTCTGTTGGAATGAAGTTGGAGAGTCGCAGTTTACTGGGCCTGAACTCATCCACGACACAATCAAGAAAGTCAAAAAAATACGTGATAACCTTTTAACAGCTAGAAGCCGTCAAAAGAGTTACGCGGCCAAGCGACGCAAGCCCTTAGAATTTCAAGTTGGTGACTACGTCCTACTCAAGGTATCCCCTTGGAAAGGAGTAGTGAGATTTGGAAAGAAAGGAAAACTTGCACCACGATATGTTGGACCATTTAAGATCGTTGAAAGAATCGGAGTGGCCTATCGACTTGAGTTACCTCCTAAACTCGGGAATATTCACCCAACATTCCACGTGTCCACCCTAAAGAAGTGTTTAGCCGATACAAACCTCCACATTCCTCTCAAAGAGATTCACGTTGATGACACTATGCACTTTGTCGAGAAACCAGTGGAGATAATGGACCGTGAAGTCAAGAAACTCAAGCGAAGACGAATCCCGATAGTCAAAGTTCGCTGGGAATCCAATCGTGGCCCAGAATTCACTTGGGAATGTGAGGATCAGATGAAATCGAAGTACCCACACTTATTCTCCCGAGTTTCCCCTAATCAAATTTCGGGACGAAATTTCCTGAAGTAGGGGAGACTGTGATATCTATGAGTTCGAAATTTCCTATTCATATTTGCACACGATTTCGAACTCCTAAATCGCTTCTATAAGCGAAACCATAAGCCGAAATGCAAAGGAAACCAATTTAACGCAACATATGTTCCGGAATAGTGAGTTAAGCGAAAAATGCCTTAAATAACCTTTACATAACTTAGAAATAAGTTTTGAAGGGTTTGGTATGTCAAAAACAAGTTTATTCGATCACATGGACTATTTACGACAAATTACGAAAGTCTGCCGATTCTCGTAGCAACACACATTCCGAAACAAGGTCCTAAGCTAAACATACCTTAAATAACCTTTCCATAACTTAGAATAAGTTTTGAGGGCTTCGGTATGGCAAAAACACACTTTACAACTTCAGGGACTATTTTGCAAATTTCGTGAAAGTATGCCTTTTTGCGTATTTCGATATCTGGAACGTGTACGGACATTCAAAAATTTTTCTAATCATTAATATATTATATTTTAGTGATTGGAATGCGAAAAATCCGTTCGTTACGCAATTGCGGTCATGCACGCGTTCGTTACGATTTTCGTCGTAATTAACTGAAAACCGCAACCGTACGACCAAACGAACCGACCTCTGGAATATGTTTGACTTCCAGAATTGATCATATATTGATCAACATAAAGTCCAATTAAAACCTTCAATATTATGGTAATCAAGGAGGTTATGATCCCTAAAACTCATGCCTACTGGTGCCACCATTTCTAGTTATTTTGGCAAGTCAAAGTTGGTCAAAAATGCGATAAATGCGCATTTTATGACGGATCTAAATTCGGGTGTCAAAACAGTTTGTTTTGATGCCAAAACTCTTTTATAAACTTATTTAGACATGTCAAAACATGTCTAAATCGTCACTCTTATTTTTGTGCTCGTTTAGAGTCAAAAGTTGAACGGTTTGACCAGCGTTTTGACTTTCGAATCTGACCCGTTTGGTGGATCTTCGGACCCGAACAAATACATATTTGTGACCAAAATTATAAAGGGAGTAACCCTCTGAGGTTGTACCTTATGGTCATCTATTTTGGTTAGTGTTATGATAACTAGTGGTTATGATCTTCAATAATGACAAAAATGCCCTTTTCGCAAACAAATCAACTATAAGCATATGTGACATAAATTTTGACATGTATTCTGATCAAATAACATTTTCAAACATATTTAGGCATTAAAGACTTCTCATAATACATATCTTACCATCCGAATGCGTAGTTACGCACATGACGTGTTAAAGTGGCTTAAACTACCTTAACGGGTCATAACGGGTCAAAAGCACTTAAAAATCTTACCAACTCAGAATGTCAACTTATTAAACCATGTCATATGAGTCCCAATACTCATTGGGTTTATAAGGTACCATTCTATCCAAATCCTCCGACTTCAATTTTTGATAGTTAAATTATTATCCGATTTTAGGACACGCTTGATTTCTCGGACATTTGAGCTTGTTTGATCTTTGATTAAAGGTTACAATATCAATCATAAGTGAGTATATAGTTCCCCTATTTTATGTTTTGCAATTTTTTGGGGTGATTCATATGTGCTAAATGTTTTCAAGTTTTCAAAGTACAAATATTATGGTTTAAATAAACACTACGATTTCAATAATGTGAACGAACTTGTTGGTGCGTTATATTCATAACAAGAATGACATTCATAACACGGACGATAGATGAAAGGTTTTATGACACGGACGAATGACGATTGGTTTATAACCAAAAACGAATGACGATTTATTTATAACACGAATGATTGATAACATGGACGAAATGGACGATTTGGATTATGGTAAGTGATTAGATAGCGAGACGGTTTAATGTAATAAAAGCATGGTGGATACGCCACTGGTACTTTCTATATATAAGTGCTTTTATCATATTCTATCCGTGGTGTTATTTAGATCACTTGGACGAATATTTTCAAATGATGTTACACAACGATGTTTACATAATGATATAAATTATACGAGTTTTCTTCAAGGATGATTTACTACTTGGTTTACGAAAACAAATGTTTTAGTCAAGATTCATGGCAACGAGATTTCATAAACTTTAACCAACGTGTTTTAGTTGGTTAATTATATTGCAAGACCAGACACTTTTTAATACAAGGTTTTAACTACTCGACTCTAGTAGTCGTGTAAGGTAATGCAATATGTCACACGCTATAAATCTGAATTACACACAAAACCTATGTACTTGCCGGCATATTTTTGCTGACTCGTTTTCACATATGTTTCAGGGAACGATGCTAGATGATACTGATGCGTGCTTACGTAGGAATGGACTTGGACCTAGTGCCTTAATAACAAGAAAGACAATAATTATGCATGCTTGTTATTTCGTTGTTTAAAAATTTCTAAGACAATTATGACAATATAACATATGTTTAATATCTAATTAAAACAAAACTTCAAATACCATATGTTGTTGAAACAATCTGTTAACGTGACTCCCCAAGTGTTTTCCACCGCGTGTTGTTTTACGCAATTTGGGGTGTTACAAGTCTTGGGCGTGTCGGCTTTGGAATCGACCGATGAATTGCTGCTGGCGGCATGGATCTCGCTGACGATCTAGGGAATAACTTTGGCCATTTGCTTGGCTACCAGAGAAGCGATGCGCCTATCAGCGTTGTTGCGTTGGATGTTCCTCCGTGTGTGAGATCCTATAGAAGACATCTACACAAAGGATTTGATTGGATGAGATTTGATTATGATAGGTTTATGTTCAAAAAGTTGTTTATTATTATTATTATTATTATTATTATTATTATTATTATTATTATTATTATTATTATTATTATTATTATTATTATTATTATTATTATTATTATTATACTGTTAAGGCATATAACACATAGACACGTATCCACATAAGCACGTAAGCACATAATCACATAAGCACATAGGCACATATTTTGCATGTATTCAACTTCAAACTAAATTATGCGTAGCGCGTACGAGATGCGATATAGTGGCGTAGAAAGCTGTAGAGCTGCGTATGAGACACACGTATGTCCTCATGAGCGTAAGCGAGTTAAGCGATTAGTTTGGTTGGTGAGTTAATTAGCGTTTTAGATTACGAGAGCTGTGCGAGTAGTGCATATAACGATGGAGCGTAAGAGCAATAAATCGAGAAATCGAATAAGAAAAAACAAATCCATAAATTTAAACACATAAATAATAAATAAACTCGATGATGCGTAAAATTGACGATTATAGGCTTAAATCAATTGGGAGTGTCCTGGGTTTTGAGACAGCGACTAACCAAAGTGATTCGAAAATTCTCTGAGTCCGGACACACGATTTGGCCTAATAGACAGATGCTCTCGCCGTACAACGGTTAACGGCATTTATCCTTCCAGTTACGTCGTGTTCCGAGTCATCGAAATAGTCGAGACTTTGGTGAGATTGAAAATCGAGGAGCGGAACTAGTTGTTAAGATGTGGGTTTCACCCCTAACTTAACAACATCATTCCTAGTTATGGTTATGCTCACCGATCGAATCGGGAGTTCCACTATATAGAGACAGAGATTTTCGTCGAGGTTTGGATATCACTCCTAACTCAAAGAAGGTATCTCGTGCGAGAGAGAGTGCGTGGAGTGAACGATCTCATCGAGAGTTCTTGGTTTTCACACCTATTCTCGACTTGATCATTCGTTTTGTATGATACGAGCGTTCTTCACGTGTGTTGTGGTTACTTTAGGAAAAGCAATGTTTAGAAGTTCGTGTCGAAGGATTCTGGTCGAGTTCGGGCGAACTTGGCATCAACCTGATGTCAAGTTCGAGCGGACTTGTCTAATCCCAAGCGAACTTGTTGTTGTTGAGAGGGGACAGACAAGTTCGAGCGAACTTGGTCAAGTCCGGGAAAACTTGATCAAGTTCGGGCGAACTTGATCAATTTCGAGCGAACTTGTCCCCCAAGTTCGGGCGGACTTGTCTGTTCGTATGAGTTTTCAGCGTTAATCGATGCGTAACAGTCTGATTTCGTATCCTAACTATAGTCTAAGTCAAACATGGCAATTCTACCTAATTTTCCTTATAGTTATGGCTCTGATACCAATCTGTCACACCCCAACCGATGGCGGAAACATCGGGGCGCGACACTAGGCGAATCAGATTGCTCAAGAGACATCATAACAACTATTAAGCGATAATATCTAAACGTTTAACATCCCATACTATTAAACAATAAAATCCCAAATAATCATTACAATATTCAAACAATCTCTTAAACATAACATCCGATTCGATCTCCCCTAGATTTTTATTACACGATTTCTAAGCAAAACCTAAACCTAAGCATCCAAAGCTAATGTCCTCAACCTGCCACATATGTTAAAATAAACGTCAATACAATAAAGTAAAGGTGAGTATACAGGTTTGCGTACATAATAGATATAAAAGCGTTTAGCATACACCGCATGACATACGTAATAGTTGTGAATTATGTAACTACTCAGATTCAAGTAAACCAACAAACCGCGATTGATCGAGGCATGCAAACAAGTGTTCACATCCTAAAAGAGAAAACAAATGAGAAATAAAAATGCGAGCCTTAACAACCCCGGGCCTCCGGGTGGCGGGTCAACCTCTAGTATACTATCATGTTAAGGGTGGCGTACAAGCAATCAAGCAATACATACAATTCAGCAGATTTCACGTATAGTCATGTAATAGTGGGATTGCGAATAAGAATTGAGTTGTGATGTGTTTTGATATACGAACATATGTGACACCTAAAAGTGCGTTTAAGCGTAAAAGGGTTCAAGTATACTCATTGCTGGTGTGTTTCGGGAGAGATGAGAGATCTGAGAAGAGTTGTGGAGAGTGCCGGATCAGCCTGTAAGCGAACAGAAGTGCATCAGTCTTCCGAATTGCTGAAACGGTTACGGTTTGAGAGAATAGCAGACAAGTTCGGGCGAACTTGTACCTTTGGGTACAAGTTCGGCGAACTTGTATGCTTGGACTTACTAGGAGCACAAGTTCGGGCGAACTTGTCAAGTTTCCTGAGAAACTGGACAAGTTCGGTGAACTTGGTCACCAATCTGGTGACAAGTTCGGGCGAATTTGATGCTTACTGAGTGAACTTGACTATTTTGGAACCCAAATCGTGTGTTTTCGTGTCGTTTGCTGAGGAAATTGAGTGTCCATCCCTCCAACCTTAGGCTACTGAGCAAAACTAAGGCTAAAAAGGTCTTTTGGAGTGAGTGTTAGCCATTTTACAGAAACTCGGACTAATCTGGGCGAACTTGAAGGTTCGAACGGTTTAGTCCAGTTTGTGCAAAGTGATGTTTTCGTCCTTGTGCTTCCGGATCTGAGATATAGCTTGACAACGCCTCGTTCCACTTCAAGTGAATGAAACATACGTCGTTTAGTCCGAATATTGTGTAAAAATCAAGGTTTTAAAGGTTTTACTCAGATCTAAGCATAGATCTGAGTGAAAAGTAGAAGTTTTGCATAAAAAGATGAAGATTTTCGTAAACAGAAAAGATTTGATGAAAATGAAGGCAAAGCCTTGTGCAAAATCGTTGTAAAACGTTGTTGTAGCTTGAAAACGGGTGGAATCTTACTTAGAAAACAAAGGGTTTCGGTTTTGGGGAGCTCCGGGCGAACTTGCAGCAAGTTCAAATGAGAAGAGGAGCTGGGTATTTATAGGTGAGGTGAAAAAGGAATGAGTAGACATCAAGTTCGGGCGAACTTGTTACAAGTTCGAACGAACTTGTGTGTTTCTTGAGTTTGGGAGACAAGTCCGGGCGAACTTGTAGTTTATGAAGGGTTATTGGGCTCAGACAAGTTCGGGCGAACTTGTGATATACAAGTTCGGCCGCACTTGACCTATGGGCCAAGTTTTGTTCGATTATTTCGCGTTACGAGTTCGTTTGGCGATTCGGTTCGTATTAGATAGTTATATTAAGCGTTTTAGCGATGCATTAAGCGTTACGTTAATTGAATTAGGAGAAGCGAGTTACGAGAGCGTGCGAGCGATTTAGCGATATTAAACCATAACATAAACAAGTATAACACATATAAAACATAATTTCACATAATTAACTGCGTTTTGCGATGCGATGAGATAAGCGATGCGATGGCACAAGTGTTTATTAAACAATAACACACTCGGCTCATATAGTAGCATAATTAGTTGTGATTGCATTGAATTAGCGATTAAATGCGATATGGATGCGATAAAATGTAATTCCATTAACCATAACCTTTTCATAATCAAAATCTCGGAATACAAGCGATAAGTATAACAAAATACATAAAAAGGAAAATAAATAAATAACAACGAAATTCGGAGTTGTTACACCGAGGTCGCAAGAGAGAAAACCCAAGCAAGAACTGTGCAGCTATTGCACCACCGAACCCTCAGCCGCTTCAGTCTGCTGCACCAAACGCACCTCCGAAAAAGCGTGCATATACTGGTCCTCATCCACTGTGCTCGAAATGCACTTATCATCATGCGGTTGGAGGTAATTGTAGTTTCTGCACCAACTGCAACATTTACGACCACTTCACTGTCAGCTGCCGTTCAGGTCCCCGTCAGCCAGCTCCTCAAGCTCCAGCAGCACCAGCTCTACCAGCTCACCTCGTACTCCTCAGGCTAATCAGCAGCAGTTTCAGCAGCAAGCGCCAGCCTCAAAGGCCCGTGCTTGCTACACTTGTGGTGATCCAAACCACTTCAGTATGTCTGCCCAAACAGGGCCGTGAAACAAGAGCCTCAACAACAGCCACCATAGCCTCAGCCACAACAACAACAGGCATAGCGTGGAAGAGCCTTCAATCTCAATCATCGCCAGGCTCAGAACGACAACAATGTTGTCAATGGTACGTTCCTTGTTAATGGTGTTTATGTTTCATGTTTGTTTGATACTGGTGTCGATAATTGTTTTGTATTGTTAGAATTCGAAAAGGTTTTAAAATATAAACGCGCAAAACTCCCAAAGACTTTCGATGTGGAAGTCACCAACGGAAGAACCGTTACCGTTAACTCCGTCCTACGTGGTTGTACTCTCGATCTCAACAACCACATCTTCTCGATCAATCTCATACCTATGCAATTAGGTAGCTTCGATATCATAGTAGGCATGGATTTTCTTCGTGAAAATCATGCTGAAGTTGTTTGCTTCGATAAAATGATTCGTTTTCCTCTCCCTAACTGTGATCAGCTACATGTCTATGGCGAGACTCCCTCAAAGAAGTTGACGCTTATGTCATGTACCCAAGCGAGCAAGCATTTGCTCAAGCAATGCGTTGCATTCCTAGCCCACATCGTGAACTCGTAGAAAGAAAACAAAACATGGAAAGATGTACCCGTTGTTTGTAAATTTCCCAAAGTTTTTCCTGACGATTTACCCGGTTTACCCCCTACTCGTGATGTTGAATTCCGTATCGACTTGATTCCCGGTGCTACTCCCGTCGCTAAAGCTCCCTATCGCCTCGCACCATCAGAAATGCGCGAGCTATCTAGCCAACTTCAAGAGCTTCTTGATAAAGGCTTTATACACCAGAGCACTTCGCCTTGGGGTGCACCCGTTCTTTTTGTGAAAAAGAAAGATGGGACGTTCCGAATGTGCATCAATTATCGTGAACTTAACAAACTCAGATAAAGAACTGCTACCCTCTTCCTCGAATCAACGACTTGTTTGATCAGCTTCAAGGTGCTACTTGTTTTTATAAGATGATCTACGTTCCGGCTATCATCAGTTACGCATGTTGGAAGAAGATATTCCAAAAACCGCTTTTCGTACTCGTCATGGCCATTTCGAATTGTGGTCATGCCTTTTCGTCTTACAAATGCACCCGCGGTCTTCATGGATTTGATGAACCGTGTGTGTAAAGCCTTCTTAGATCGTTTCGTCATTGTGTTTATCGATGACATCCTTATCTACTCGAAGTCGAGAGACGAACACGCGAGCCATCTCTGTTTAGCCCTCGAACTACTCCAAGGTAACTGCTTTTATGCTAAGTTCTCTAAATGTGAATTCTAGCTCAAAGAAGTCCAATTTCTCGGCCACATCATTAATAGTCAAGGAATTCACGTCGATCCTGCAAAGATTGAAGCTGTCAAGAGTTGGATTACACCGAAGAATGCATCCGAAATCCATTCTTTCCTTGGATTGGCGGGTTACTACCGTCGATTCATCGCCGACTTTTTGAAAATTGTCGTTCCGCTTACCGCTTTAACTCATAAGGACAAACCTTTCTTTTGGGATTCCAAACAAGAGGAAGCCTTTCAAACTCTCAAGCGTGTGTTATGCAACACTCCCGTACTCGCTCTTCCCGACGGAAACGACGACTTCGTTGTTTATTGCGATGCCTCTAATCTTGGTCTTGGTTGTGTTCTTATGCAACGAGACAAAGTTATCGCCTATTCATCTCGACAACTCAAGGTCCACGAGAAAAACTACACAACCCACGATCTCGAACTCGGTGTAGTTATTTTTGCATTGAAGATATGGCGACACTACCTTTACGGCACTAAGTGTACGGTCTTCACCGAGCATAAGAGCTTACAACATATCTTTAATAAAAAGAAACTGAACAGGCGCCAACGCAGATGGGTTGAACTTCTCAACGATTACGATTGTGAGATACGCTACCATCTTGGCAAAGCAAACGTCGTAGCCGACGCTCTCAGTCGACGAAGCTATGTGTATAGTGTTCGTGACTCTCAAGCTTTGAATGATCTCGAAATTATGATTCGCTCCGCCCAGTTTGCTTGTTTTAATGAGAATACCATGGAGGAAGAAATGAAATGTGGTGCCGAAACTCAGCTAGTTGTCAAACCTAATGGCATTTACTACTATCCCGATCATATTTGGATTCCTAGCCGTGATAATCTTCGTGAATTGCTAATGACCGAAGCTCATAAATCTGGATACTCCATTCATCCCGGAGCCGACAAGATGTACCAGGACCTTCGTCCTAAGTATTGGTGGCCAGGCATGAAAAAGGATATCGCTGTTCACGTCTCCAAGTGCTTAACCTGCTCGAAGGTTAAAGCCGAACATCAAAGGCCCTCTGGTTTGCTCGAACAACCCGAAATGCCGATGTGGAAATGGGAGAGCATAGCCATGGACTTCGTTACGAAACTTCCTCGCACCTCCTCTGGTCACGATAGCATTTGGGTTATCGTTGATCGTCTTACTAAATCCGCGCACTTTATTGCCATACGAGAAGACTTTAAGCTAGAACGGTTAGCACGAATCTATACCGACGAAGTCATTTGTCGACACGGGACGCCTCGTGACGTCATCTCTGACCGCGACGGTCGCTTTACCTCACGTCTCTGGGAGACTTTCCAATCCGCTCTCGGTACTACGCTTAATCTCAGTACCGCTTTTCATCCTTAAACCGACGGTCAGACTGATTGCACGATCCGCACCCTCGAAGACATGCTTCATGCGTGCATCATAGATTTTGGTGGTAATTGGGATACGCATTTACCTTTAATTGAATTCTCGTACAATAATAGTTATCATACCAGCATCCAAATGGCTCCTTTTGAGGCACTGTATGGAAGAAAATGTCGATCGCCTATTGCATGGCACGAGATCGGAAAAGCATAAATCACAGGTCCCCGAGCTGATTCAAGAAACGATGGACAAGATCTTCCAAATCAGAGACAATCTCTTGAAAGCTCGGAGTCGTCAAAAGAGTTATGCCACGCCACAAGCCCCTACAATTCGAAGTGGGAGATCACGTGCTCTTAAAGGTGAGTGATCCGCTTCGGGAAGAAAGGGAAACTAGCGCCACGATACGTAGGTCCCTTTAAGATTCTGGAAAGAATCGGCAAAGTGGCCTATCGACTCGAACTACTGACAGAACTTAACAACGTACATCCGACTTTCCACGTGTCGAACCTCAAGAAAGGCCTAGCTGAAGAAAATCTCCATGTTCCCCTCGAGGACTTGCAAATAAACGAGACTCTTCATTTTGTGGAAAAGCCAGTCGAAATCATGGCCCGAGACCAAGAAACTACGGCGCTCTCCCATTCCTATTGTAAAGGTTCGATGGGAAGGCAAACGCGGTGCCGAGTTCACTTGGGAATTGGAAAGTGACATGAAGGCTAAATATCCACATCTCTTTGTTACGGCCACTACTTAAATTTCGGGACGAAATTTCCTAAAGTAGGGGAGACTGTAACAACTCATAAATTCGTTGTTATATTTTTCCTTTTATTCCCGTTGTATCTCTCAGTGTAATTCCGAGATTTGATTATGAGAAAGTTTATGTTAATGGAATTATATTTTGTCACAACTATATCGCATTTAACCGCTTATTAATCGCTAATTCAACGCAATCACAAGTAACTGTGTTACTTTAATAGCCGAGTGTGTTGTTGGATAATAATCACTTGTGCCATCGCATCGCTTATCTCATCACATCGTGAAACGCAGTTAATTATGTGGGAAATTATGTTTTATATGTGTTATGTTTGTTTATGTTATGGTTTACTATCGCTAAAACGCTCGCACACTCGCGTAACTCGCCCTCTCTCAATTCAATAGTAATATAACGCTTAATGTTTCGCTAAAACACTTAATGTAACTATCTAATACGAATCGAACACCAAACGAACTCCTAACGCGAAATAAACGAACAAAACTTGCCAATAGGCCAAGTTCGCCTGAACTTGTCTAGGCCACAAAATTTCTGCAGGACAAGCAAGTTCGCCTGAACTTGCACCATTCCAAGCAGGACTGGCCAAGTTCGCTTGGAAATGGGACAGGTTCGCCCCAACTTCACCTCAAACAGCCCAACTTTCACCTCACCTATAAATACTCAGCTCCTCTCCTCATTTGAACTTGCTGCAAGTTCGCCCGAAGCTCCCCAAAACCGAAACCCTTTGTTTTCCAAGTAAGAATCAACCCGTTTTCAAACTACAACAACGTTTTACAACGATTTTGCACAAGGTTTTACCTTCGCTTTCATCAAAACTCCTCTGTTTATGAAAATCTACATCTTTTTTATGCAAAACTTTTGTTTTTCACATAGATCTATGCCTAGATCTAAGTAAAACCTTTAAACATCGATTTTTACACAATATTTGGATGTATGCTTCGTTCACTTTGAAGTGGAACGAGGCGTTGTCAAGCAAGATCTCAGATCCGGAAGCACAAGGACGAAATTGTCACTTTGCACAAACTGGACCAAACCGTACGAACCTTCAAGTTCGCCCGGATTAGTCAGAGTTTCTGTAAAATGGCTAAAAGTCGCTCCAAAAGACCTCTTCGGCCTAGGTTTTGCTCAGTAGCCTAAGGTTGGAGGGATGGACACTCGATTTCCTCAGCAAACGACGCGAAAACGCACGAATTGGATGCCAAAACAGTCAAGTTCGCTCGGAAAGCATCAAGTTCGCTCGAACTTGTCACCAGATTGGTGACCAAGTTCGCCCGAACTTGATCAAATTTAACAGAAAACCCACAAGTTCGCCCGAACTTGTATCACCCTTCATCAAACAGGGCAAGTTCGCCCAAACTTGTCCAGTTTCTCAGGAAACCAGACAAGTTCGCCCGAACTTCTACTTCCAGTAAGTCTAAACAGTCAAGTTCACCCGAACTTGTCTACTGTTCCTTCAACCGTTGACCGTTTCAGCATTTCGGAAGACTGATGCACTTCTGTTCGCTTACAGGCTGATCCGGCGCTCTCCTCGATTTACATCAGATCCCGTCACTCTCTCAAATCGCACCGACTGTGAGTATACTTAACCCCTTTATGCTTAAACACACTTTTGGGTGTCACATATGTTCTATATCAAATCACATCACACAACTCAAACTCTTATTCGCAATCCGCTATACATGACTATACGTGAAATCTGCTGAATTGTATGTGTTACTTGATTGCTAGTAAGCCACCCTTAAAATGATAGCTTGCTAGAGGTTGACCCGCCACCCGGAGGCCCGGGGTTGTTAAGGCTCGCATTTTTATTTCGCATTTATTTTCTCTTTAGGATGTGGACACTTGTTCGCATGCCTCGATCAATCACGGTTTGTTGGTTTACTTGAATCTAGTAGATACATAGTTCACAACTCTTACGTATGTCATGCGGTGTATGCTAAACGCTTTTATCTCTATTATGTACGCAAACCTGTATGCTCACCTTTACTTAATTGTGTTGACGTTTTATTTTAACATATGTGGCAGGTTGAGGATATTTGCTATTGCTGCTTTGGTTTAGGATTATCTTTAGAATTCATGTAATAAATCTAGGGAAGATCGGATTAGATTCATGTTTAAGAGATTGTTTTGAATATGTAATAATTATTTGAGGATTATATGTTTTTGATAGTATGGGATGTTGGACGTTAAATATCGCCACTTAAATAATTGTTATGGAATCTCTTGAACAATCCGATTCGCCTAGTGCCACGCCCCGATGTTTCCGTCATCGATTGGGGTGTGACAAGGGGTGCTTGGTTCACTTCAAAGGCATCCCTTGGCAAACCACTTCTCTCTCACTTTGCCACCACTCCACCACCACTACAACACCAACACCCACCACCATCATCCATCAACCATCTTTAGAGTGTGTAGTAGTCTTGGGATCCAAGATTGATTGTAAGGGTTCTTGTCAACAAAGGCCATGCTTGGCTAAATTTCTTACATCACTTGGTGAAGACTAATCTTTTATGTATTACTTTTAGTTTTTAATCTTTCAGCACTTTTTAATTGGGTATGTATTAATGACTTTAATAACTAGTTTCTTATGTTGAAAGTGAATTTTCCTAACCATTTCTTCATGATGTCATTGGTTTGCTCATTCGTGTCTTTACGGTCTATATAAAGTGCGTTAACTACTTGGAAGGGGGTTAGAAGGGTGGTTTGGTAAAGTTCTTGTCTCGTTCAGAGTATAGATCATGCGAGGACTTGGTTCAAGCTTACTAGGACCTCCTTCAATAACCTAAAGGTATTGGATGACGGGGGTGCAAATAGTTTGAACCCCTCATATGTAAATTACTATTAAAACATTAAACCGGCATCTTGGGATTGTATCCTTGCTGACTCAAACCACTTATCCGAGGGTAACGTCACCTTCAAAAGAGGGGCCTACCACTTTTCGCATTAATAATTTATTTAATTATCTTCCAATATTCCGACCCTTTGGGATTGTATCCCTGCTGACTCAAACCACTGGGTTTAGGGTAATGTCACCTTCAAAAGAGGGGCCTACTACTATAACTAAGATAATCTTTTAAAAAGTCCGAAAGTGCGAAAACTATCAAATGATACATAAAAGGGAAGTTGGACCCAAGTGATTCTATCTTGTTTATTTGTATTTCATTTTATTTATTTTTGTTTTATTTATTTTTATGCTTTAAAACTTTTATCCAAATTTAGATCGATTAGACGTTGACGCTAAACTGGTATTAAAAGCTCTTGTGTCCTTGGACGATCTCAGTATCTTACCAACAGTATACTACGCTCACGATGGGTGCACTTGCCCAAGTGTGTGTTTAGTGTTAGTTAGATATCTTTTTGTTATAAATTTAAAACTTGACTAACGCGTAAAATAGGCTCAAAATATTAATAAATTCATAACACGCTTTACGCACACCAATTTTAAACATTAAACATACTAATTTTACAAAAACATAAAGATTTTTATCTATTATTATTACTACGATTATTAATACATTTTTATTTACTTATTATTTTTCGTATATTACAATTCGACCCTTCTAAAAAAATTCGTACTCGAAATTGTTAAGTACGAATATGAACGATCTTAACCATAACGGACACGAAATATACTTTTAGCATGCCGTACATTCAGATATGATGCGTACTAAGGTACTGAGTTTTAAGACAACAAATAAACGAATACTAAATCAAATCAAAATAAGTATCTCTAAAAGGAACATATATAACTAGAGAATACTCTAAAGCAATAGACAAGGACTTCAAATACTTAACAAATAAAAGTGATACTACAGAATGTGTCGCGTATGAAAGAGCTTATGTATCACGTTCACCAATAGGCACATCATAAGCACGTAGACATGTAACATGAACAACAAGAAAAGATCTTCTGAAAGACTTAGGATCTTAAAACATTCGAATAGACATCAATCCACATAACAAGAATCCAAAAGCACACATATGTACCTGTAATTCACGATTATGTTTACGACCATAATTGTCAATTACCTTACATAAGTGCCCTAGTGGTCCTCTTATCATGCATCTCAATGACCTATCTAAATTGTAAAGAAAGGTAGCGTGGCGATAAACGAATCATTGTTAGCTATAGTTCTAAAAAATGCAATGATATCTAAAGTAGTTGCGACGATTTCGCAAGGATACATATTACTGATGTGAAACCTCTTGAAGCACGTATGATAGCAAGGTCCACGGGGCGCGTACTTGAGTTTGTTCGATGACATAGTCACTTCAGTCGTGTAATCAATAATGTTCCGATTCATTTATGAACTCGACGATGATGATAGAATAATTTATCCGATAGAGTTGGAATGTAGAACATGAAAGAAGGATTTAACACAAAAAGCCTCTATCGGCTAACTCAAAGATCACTAACTGACAATTACGAAGATTGATCGAATTCGAAATCCTAACCCAACGTCTACCCATTACTCACAGATTTAGTTTTTTTATAAGGTTTAAGTTTTCTACAGGAAAGAGCCTTTGCTCTGATACCATAATTGTAACACCCCAACCCGGCTTAGGCTGACGTGTCACTCATACGGATATCAAAACTAAAACCAATCCATAATGTTGAAAACAAAAGATCCTAATTACATTTTCATTACATTACCGAAATAAAATAAATCTTTATCTTCACGTCACTATTCTCTTATTACCCACATTTCCAAAATTATCTGTCAAGACAAACACAAAAAGAAAACTACGGTTGAGCCAAAAAGTTGCTCAGTAACGGAGAAATCAATAGTACATGTAAAGACGAACAATTGAGAACGAAACCCACATAACAAAAAATGAACTGAAATTGACATTGAACCCACATGTGAAACTAAACCAATTTTCCTTCTCTCAGATAGCTTTACTTATAATATAATATTGTTTAAGAATCACTTCTTTAAAACAAATTTTTTTTTTAAATTAGTATTATATAAATAAACATTTAGATATAAATCAAAATCCAAGGATAGCTCAAATTTCGTAACAAATCATCACTTTACCAAAACATCCATATTTCTAACTTTGAAAATATGTATTTAATAAATAAAATAATTTAGATAACTTGAGTTTTAAAAACAGAGTCATTTAATACTTATAAAAATTATGTAAACCGATATTGGAAACAAAACACTTCTAAAAACAAATACTGAGGCGGACACCAGACAGATGTTGAAAACAGAGACTAAACTTCTGGCACTGAAACAAATACTTATGTATACTGAATCCCAATACTTATACAAAACCGATACTGAACACAATCAGATGCATATAAATATTAGACATATCATAACAGAGACAAGACATTCGTGACAACATATAACAATAAAACAAGTCACATAATATAGAAGCACCCGCGAGCCTAAATAGAGGCATGCATGGCTATAGTCCATGCGCCGAGATGGTGCCTGTAGGCGTACACACATTATTTCATCTCAACAGGAGTCAGGAGTCAGAGCTAAGATCGATCTATTCGCCTCTAGGGGCTAGGTGCTACACAAGCACAAACTAGAGACGCCATGAAATTTAGTTACGCACCGTCACGATGAGTGCAATGTTGTTGACGCCCCAACGACAAGTCTAAACATATAATTGCTCGGGTGACAGAGTACAAAGCGTATCAGAAATAAAAGTATCATTGACATAAGTCTAAGGGAACATGCAATACTGAGCTAAGGTCTATTGCATGCTACAATATATACTAATTATATAACAACACGAAACCGAAACAAATAACGAAAACATCCGTACTACAAAGTAACGAACTTGAATAACAATACTATGATGTCGAGAACAGGAATCCGTACCAACGAGTAACAGAAAATAAAAGTATACTATGATGAAAAGAAAACAGAATCCGTACCTTATTAGCTAGCAAAAGCAAATCAAATAAATTCTAGTCGTCCACAATGACCAAAGACCTATAGTCCCGTTATAACCCAAATAAGTTTTATGAACAATACTTGATTCGTTCATTAAGAAGTTCCCGAAGACCAAAGTTTATGTTTGAGTTTATTAACAGAAAAAGAAACCGTGGATCGTTTAAGAAAAATATTCAACATATTGTTATTTTCTATAGAGATATGGGTTGGATACTTAACTAACTATACTTGCCCAACTACAAAACAAAAGTAATTCATACCATTATACAATCATTTTTAAGGTATATTCATAGACTTTGATTGTGATAACTTTCATATAATTAATAGATATTTTATTAAATAAATAAAAACCACTGTAATGAGAATTAGTAAAATGTACATTCGTACTCATGTATAGGTATATGACACAATTACTTAGTTATGTGATACTTGAAGTTTCATGACCTATCAACTCTATTTTTCTTTAAAAATTGTCAAATACCAATCATTACGATTCATTAGTAGAACCCTTTGTCTACCTAATTTGCGTATATATCATATTCAAAATTTTTATGTACATACTAAGAAAATATATGAGTTGAAGAATTGACTTACACACATATAAATATTATAAACATAAATTCACAGTTACTTCCATTTTGCTTTTAAATCAACTTCAACTATATAATAAGAAATTTCTTAAAACTGTATTATCCAAAGAAAACGTAAATATCACAACAGAACAGAGTGCAAGTTGAATGTCGAACTATAAGTATGGTAATTATTTCATCGACATTATTTGTCGTTCTAATATTTCTAAACTTTAGTCTCCGGTACGAATTCAAACCAGAAATCGTATATTTATGCGAATCAAAATCGTAAGATGGTTCGTGTGGATACCTTAATAGTCGAACAGAGACAAATCCGAGAGTGAGACAAGATCGACGAAACACGAGTAACTCCCCAGTGGCTGCGTAGATCACTCTATCCGGTTAACACTGTACGAAACGAAAATAATAGTTGATTAATGGCAGCTCACCGTGAAACAGACTGAACTTAACGAAATACGAGTGGCGGGGTAGTACGGCGGCGGCGTGAAGGTTCCGAACTTGGGCTGTGAAGGTGCCTGGAATAAATCATCAACACATCAATAGGAGTTTGAAAGAGATAATGGTAGATTATTAATTATTGTTACCTGATCGTGAATCAAAAGTCGACACCGATGATGATGAAAATCGGCGCGATGGTCACAACAGAATGCGAAGAATGGTCGTAGCAACGATGTTGCGGTTGGGGCCGGAGACGAACCGTAGACTAGCACGGCTGAAAAACTAGAACACAGAGAAGCAAAAAGAAAACAATTTCTATTACGATGTTTGATGGGTTTATAACGGACGGAGATTCAAAATCGCAAATCCCAGAATCTTCGGCTAGTTCGTTTGATTATCATCGTGGGTTAACAACGTGCGTTACAATAAGGACGAATATGACGGTTGAGATAAAGTTGATGTTAAATGCTCTAATACAAAGTCAATATCTTTTTCTTTTCTTTTTACAATTACGTAGAACCAAAAGCATGCATATGCATTTACTATACATACAAAATTTACTAACTATACATACAAACCTAAGTTGGGGAATACACTTTTCCATTTGACTAAAAAAGTTTATTATTTTCTTACATACTTTAAAATTACGTTTTTGCATCCGGTTTAAAATTACGTTTTTACCCCTAGCTCAAAATAAAAGTATGTTTTTGCCTGTTTGGCACTCCCTCATTGGACTAAAAAAGTTTATTATTTTCTTATACAGTTTAAAATTACTTTTTTGCCCCCAGTTTAAAATTACGTTTTTACCCCTAGCTCAAAATAAAAATATGCTTTTGCCCCCAGCTTAAAATTACAATTTTGCACTCGCTTAAAATTACGATTTGACCGAAGGGTTTATTATTTTTTATACACTGTAAAATTACCTTTTTGCTACCAGTTTAAAATTATGTTTTTACCCAAGCTCAAAATAAAAATATGTTTTTTCCCTCACCTTAAAGTTACGATTTTGCCCTCGCTTAAAATTATGATTTTGTCCTCGATTAAAAATTACGATTTGGCCCTCAGCTCAAAGTTATGGTTTTGCCCTCAGTTCAAATAAAAATTATGTTTTTTCCTTAGCATAAAATTACGATTTTGCCCTCTTTTAAAAAATATGATTTTCCCCGTTTAAAAATTACGTTCTTGCCCCCTGCTTAAAATAAAATTATGCTTTTGTCCCCAGCTAAAAATTAAGCTTTTGCCCTCGATTCAAAATTACGACCCTTAGCTCAAAATTACGGTTTTGCTCTCAGTTCAAAATAAAATTATGGTTTTGCCACCCTAAAATTATGATTGTGCCTTTAGTTCAAATTTGAATTTGCCCCTGCGCAAATTTATTTTGCCCATGGTTCAAATTTACAGTACTGCCATACTTTATCTTTTGACAAATTAGGATTTTACCCCAGTCAAAAAATACAACTTTCACTCAGTTAAAAATTACAGTATTCTCATTGTTTTAGTTTTTTTAGCAAAACTAAAAAAGAGTTTTGTTTTAATTGGTTGACTTGATTTAATTGTTTTCCGTGTCAAGAAGCTGCCTAATACTCGCTCATTATTCGACATCGCCCCGCAACGCGGCGGCGCATCAACTAGTTTTAAACATTAAACATAATAATTTTACAAAAACATAAAGATTTTTATCTATTATTATTACTACCATTATTAATACATTTTTATTTACTTATTATTTTTCGTATATTACAGTTATGGATCAGGATGACATTTGCATCAAGACTAGCATTATATGATACTTACATGTTTAGAGCTTATTATATGATATATGTTTATGAATTTATTGAATTTTTATGATCGTTGATGTTAGGTAACTTATTTTTATCATTTTATATCTAATTCAAACACCTACATTATGTTAATATCTAAGTTATTAATTCTAACTTATTTTTTGTTTCATCGATGAAATGTTGCATAACAAGCTTTGTTTTGTTCATATGAAAGTTTCATTGGCCAATATGTGTACATTAGTACTGGTAATTAAGCATGAATTACACACTTGACTTTGGCTGGTTAGTGTTATTTGACTTTTCCCGGGTCTAACATTAAGGCGGGAATGTGTAACATGTATGCAGGGGTAGAACGTTTACTTGTTAAAAAAGACAGGGTTTTAAAAAAGAGGGCATAAATGTTTTTTCGCATCAGAACTAACAATATATGTGATGTCATCTAACAGCAGGATCGAAGATTGATTAAATTGACCACACTTGGAGGTAGGGCAACCAAATCTTATTAACTTAAATCAATAAAATGTAATAAATCTATATTAATTAAACATATAATTATTAACCTTTAACACAAGACACTCTATTATTAGGTCTTAGGATATAGTTTAATCTTTCTCAATTCCACCTAGATGCCACATTATCCACTTTTCTCCGTTTCACTATACCTAATGCACTCTCTATGCTCAACATTAGGGTAAACTTGTGTAATTGCGATGTCTAGACCCTTTTGCATATCTGATGATATAACTAGTCCATTAGGCGTACGATTGCTTTCTTAAGTAACTCAAGAAACCATATCCATGAGTTCTTGTTTTCAGATTCAAGTACACCATAAGCCACCTGGAAAATAGAATTGTTATCATCAATACTATTAGCAGCGACTAGTACCCCATTAAACTTCCCTTTTAGATGGCCTGCATCTAGAGAAATATAGGGACGACAACCAACAAGAAACCCCTTCCAACAAGCTATTTAATGAAACAAAAAACGTAAAAATAGTTTCTTATTACCTTTAGTCTCAAGGTCAACTTCGACAATGCTTCCCGGGTTTCGGCTTAATAGTTCCTCTTTAAAATCATTCGTCTTTATGAATGAGTCTTCCCAATTCTCGTACAAATCATTGTAAGCTTGTTCTTTACCTCGAAAGATTTTCATGTACGGTAGATCAACATTGAAATTTATCTTAACCCACTTGTGGAGTTCTTTAACTGAGACATCCCCATTGCATTTCAACTTATCTCTAACTACAATTGCAACCCATCCTTGTGTGGCCACCTTATTAGCACCTTTGTTGCTTCTAGTACAAGAATGTGGTTCGACCAATTTATTAACCTACACGATTTTAATAAACCGTACAATTTATTAAAAATATTATTAAATTCTAAATTTAAAATTAGTTATATTAATACACTTACCTCAAATGAAATTCCGTCTTGCATAACAGAAGCATGGATCCTCCATTTGCATTGTAAGTCACTACACATTGCCGTGACCCGAGTAGGTTCACTTTTCTCACTGAAGTACGCAAATTCATTCATGATTGCATAATGGGACAATGCTCTTCTAAACTCTACCACAGTTTCAAACATGGAGTTAAGTTTAATAGTTCCATTTTTGTTTCTAAAAGTTACCGGTTTTGAACTTGCTTGCCCAACTTCATCATCTGTACTAAAAGTTACTGATTCATTCTCATCATCTTCTTCATCATGAGCATCATCTGATTCCCTGCAAAGCATGTAAAATACTCATGAACATCATCCCGGCTATTTGTACAACATATTTAGACTGTATCTAAAATTTTTTACCTTTCTTGCACCGAGCTTGTCTCGACATTATTATTCATTGTCACATAAACAGTTAATTCTTTCTCAACTTCATATATACTAAGCATCAATTTAAAGTTTCATGAGAATCAACTTTAACAAATTTTTGCTCAGTAGCGTATTTGTCGATCTAAAATAGTGAAAATGATAGTTTCGTATCCGGAGGATGATGAGTGGCAACTCTTCAATCAAATCATCATAGTCGTATAAGCAAGTGTCAATGTGAAGAAATTTTGAAACCAAAAACAATATCGTTTTTTATAAGAGTTCTTAGCTAACCGAAAGTAACCTCCATATCTTAATTTTATCTTGTACTTAGTTGATCCTTGACCAACAACATTCTCAAGTAATATTGGTGATTCTGCCCTATTCTCCCAAGTTGGTGTAAATGAGTTATTTTCCATATCACCAATATTATCATCTTCCATATAAATCACCTAAGGAATAAAAGAAAAGATGAAAACATGTAGTTAAAACAATTATACACATGGCAGTTACATCTTATGTGAAACAAGGTAGTTATCATCATAGTTTAATTATTGGTTGACATTAAAAATAATCATATAAATATTTGACTAAACAGTTTCTAAGTTACATGTAGAATGGGAGTTGGCTAGAAAGCCTATCTTTCCTAGAAAGTCTAGGAAGCAATAGGGATGGTGACATGTGGCTTTTAGTTTTTTTTTTCAAAAGGGTATGATGGTAATTTAATTATTAATTTAATTTTAGAATATTATATATCCTAACTAACTATTCAGATATTTATGGAAACGTATATCTCTTTGACAATTTCAAATCATTACGATTTCTTCACGTTGTGTTTTATACTGGGTTCATCACACTGTGTTTTAGCAGTTACTCGTTTCAGTTATTGTTTCATCACACTGTGTTTTAGCAGTTACTGGTTTCTGGTACTGTTTAATCACACTGTGTTTTAGCAGTTACTCGTTTCAGGTACTGTTTCATCACACTGTGTTTTAGCAGTTACTGGTTTCAGGTACTGTTTATCACATGTTTTTAGCAGTTACTGGTTTCAGGTACAGTTTAATCACACTGTGTTTTAGCAGTTACTGGTTTCAGTTTACTGGTTTGAGTACTGTTATAATCACATTGTGTTTTAGCAGTCAGTCACTAGTTCGTCACATTGTGTTTTATCGATAAAACACACTACCATGAACACATCTAGATCTGATTTATCGTTATTTTTTGTGTGATTAGGTGGTTTCAAATGTGAGGGATGAGAGAGAGAGAAAAAAAATTGCGACATTTTTGGAAGTGGTTTTATGATTGGTAGTTATTTCCTTATTTAAAACAACTTAAATGACACGTTTACCCCAAATCAATTAAATAATCCTATTTTTAAGATACACATATTACCAAAATGTCACCAAGATGATCTCAACCATTAAACACACCCATCGGATGACCCAGATCACTTCCTAGACTTTCTCGAAAAAACGCACTTTACGCAGGATCCTCACCCTTACATGTAAATCATCATAGTTTAATTAGTGGTTAACATCAAAAGTAATCATATTTGACATTAAAAAAGAGAGAAAAAGAAATCATATTTTAACAAATCAACACTTGCGTCTATTAAAAGTCTATAAGAAATCATATTTTAACTAATCATATAAAAACAAATGAAAAAGCACCCTGTTTTCGTAGGGATACTTATGATTAGTTCAGCCAATATTAAAGAAAATATTAGTTCAGCCAATATTAAAGACGTCAACCCTAGTTCAATTGGAGCAAAAATTGATTTTTTTGATAAACCCTAGTAAAGATACGAACTACACAAGTTAAGGATGCGATAAACCCTAGTAAACATTCAATTTTGTATAAACATACCTGATGAAGAAGATGAACAAGAACTGGAAACGTCGTGGGAATAGAAAACGTCGACCTTGTTGATTATGTAGGGTTTGGGTTATAAGATGGGTAGTTGGGTAATTTCTCAAAAAAGGGGAAATATGTAATTTATTTATGGATTGGGTAAATACGTAATAAAGCTGCTTAGGAAGGGGGAATATGTAAAAATCCCTTGACTTAAAAAGGAAAAAAAAAAAACTCAATCTATTGACATTTCGTTAAAAATAATCGATTTAACTCTCCTTGACATAAGGAGAAGCCATTCACTAGACTACAAATGAACCAAACGTTCGGCATCAGTTTGTAAACCGTTCGGTGGGAAGTTCGTTTGTGTCCGTTCGTGTAATAAACAAACGAACACAAACAAGAAATTCCGTTCATGTAGTTAAATGAACAAACATGAACAAAGACCGTGTTCGTTTGTTTATGTTCGTGAACGTTCGCTAACGTGTTCGTTTGTGTTCGATAGTTCATTAGTGTTTTTAGTTTTTATATTTTATTTAAATACTTCAAAACTCCGACAAATTAAATATCTAATAAGTGTAAGTGTATTATATATTCTGTTCATGAACGCTTGTTTGTGTTCGTTTGTTTTCATTTCTGTTCATGAACATTAGTTCGTGCTCATTTGTGTTCATCAACATCCCTTTTTGTTTGTTGCCTAAAATTGACAAACAAACACAAACAAGTTCATTTCCTTAACAAACAAACACGAACATTAAATCTCGTTCGATAAATGTTCATGAACGGTTCGCGAACACTTATATTTCTTAACAAATGAACATGTCTTGTTCGTCTGGTTCGTTTGCAGCCTATATTAACCCTTCCTATGCCTTGTGAGGGTAATTTCAAGATTTAACCCACTTCAACAAAGAGCCCCAAATTGGATCCAACATAGACACCCAGTTGAATCCTTCACTAATCCCCTTTATCGCTCACTCCTATCTTTCCTTAATTCTTAAATCTCAACCCATACACACATTTCTTCATCATTCTCCTTTCAAAATCCTTAATTTTCACCCCTCCCCCAATCACCAGAATCATCGGCGACAACTAATATTGTGTTATAAGCTCGCGATTGACTCTTGGGGAGGGGGGTTTGTAATTTGATTTGTGTTTTTTTTCAGTGAATCAGTAAAGGGTTTTTGTTTATATCGATTATTATAATTATTAGTTAGTTACATGGTGTCTTTAGGGTGTGGATTTGATGTTTTAAGCTAATGTTTTGATTGTAGCAGGAGATTGCCATATGATGAATCCAGTTACTGACACCAAAACTTCACTTGAGGTTGGTTTTATATTCATTTGTATAGTCAAACATTTGATGTTAGTTATTGTTAAGGACATCGTTGTAGATAGCGAATAGCGACAAGGCACCTATAGGCTACGTAGCGAATATCGACGGCTATTTATAAAAATTGGAACCGGATTAATTGAACTCATGTGTGCCCGCAACGTCCAGCGGTCGCTATAGCCGCTATTAACAACTATGGTTAAGGATCTAGACATTGTGAATTCTATGTTAGATTTTAGGGTTCATTACTTCATTTAGTTGATTTCCGATAGTGGGGTAGGTATTTCAAGTTCTCAACTAATACCGACTCATTTGTTTCTTTTAAGCATCATCCACATGCGCCATCGTATTATGTCCCGCCTACCGGCTCTGAACCAGCATCGTGGATCGGCTACAACCATGATCAACATTCACAACCCCTGTCAAATCAACAGGCGTCTGCTGCCGCGTTTTCAAATTCTGGAGCAACTGCTTTAGAGTATGCCAACTATGCAGCATACCCAAATAATGATACATACAACACAAATTACTCAGGTTATTATAGTAGCTATCAGCAGCAACCATACCCTCAACAGCAACCAAGTCAAACATATGGTCAAGCTGCAGGAGCCTATCAAAGCACAGGTGCTCCTCATCAGCCTATTTCTTCATTTCAGAATACAACAACTTATTACAATCCTGGTGATTATCAGACATCTGGTGGTTATCCAAGCGGGAATATATTAATCAAACCAACACGTGGAATCAAGGAAGCTATGCAAGTTACGGTCAACAATATCCAAACTACAATGTTGAATCTAACGGTGCATATAGTGCTCAAACTGCACCTACGACGTCTTTACAGTATCAACAAGATTATAAACAGTGGACGAATTATTATAGTCAAACGGAAGTTACGTGTGCTCCTGGAACAGAAAACGTTGCTTCTACCAGTTTGGCGTCGCCTCTTCCTGCTGTTGCCAATGGTTATTCTGCGTCAAACAGCCAGCAACCGGCGGCATCTGCTGCTCCGTCATCTTGGCGGCGGGAATCTGGTGTATCGGAGTTGCCCTCAGTGCAGGTTTGGGAATGCTTTTTCTTGTATACTATTGCTTACGTGTCTAATATAATATAATATCTGAACATAATACTTTTTGATCTTAGCAGCTATGCTATCCGCTAAGGCCTAATGTATCTTTAGAAACTACGAATTTCATGTTATGATCACTGTCAGAACGTGTTTTACAGTACCAATAATTTAAAAGGTTACATGTAGCGTATCCTAGGGCTTTATACATTATTGTATTGATGATATAGGGCTAGTCTCATCGTTATTAAAGGCGCTAGGCGCACTCAAGGCGCATAGGCCTTGCCTGGGGCCTAGGCGCAAAGCGCAAAAAAAAAAAAAAACAAGGGCCTGAGAAAAATAAAGCGAATAATGAAAAAAAATAAAAAATATATTATGTATCAGAAAAAGAATACTATTCTTTAAATAAAACAAACAAAATTTATTATATAACACTTTATATCATCAATTTAGTACCAAAAGTTCTATAATATTAGTGTATTAGTGTAGAAAAGTAGTTTTCCTTAGATAAAGGTACAGGTCTGGCTAGGATCTTGCCGGAATATAGAGCGCAACTGCCTCGCCTCGCCTGAAAAACGGGCCTAGGCGCAAGAGGTGATGGCTTTTAACAACTATGGCTAGTCTATTTGATATATTTTAGAACATCACTATTCCTATTCGCTTAGTTAAAAGTAACTAGGTGATATTCATTTTACCATATAAATACTAAAAGCTGTATTCCTTATATGTGAATAAAATTAAAAACCATGTTTTTGTATTCATTGACTTATAACGACATGATGTTAAATTTGTGAACCACCGTTTTGTTGTTAAAGATTCCCGAGTTATTGGATGAGTATGCATTTAATAGTTTGTTCATTACAGCACATCTACCTTATATATTCAGCATAGTTAATGTCCTAAGAATTGATTTGTTATTATATATTTTGACTCATGTTATGATGCGTTCTTTTTTGTATGCCTGTATGTGTTTCAACTTTCAGTTTTCTACTCAAGAACATTGTTTGGCAACCATTTCGGTATCAAAATACACACTACACACACGTATTCATAAAATATAAATACAACCATGCATATGTAGTGTATGTAGATTCGTATATCTGTACATCCATGCATTTAGTATAGAATAATTATACATACATCAAGTTGAACTACTAAAGTATTATGTGCTTCTGTTCTCAGCCTAGTGCGCAAGTTACCACTGTCCACGAAGGATATTGGAAACAAGGGGGACACGGTTTCCAAAACTACCCCGTTAGTTCTATGCAGTTCAACTTTCAGAAACCGTTAGATTTAAATCCTATTTCTGGAACCTTCCAGAATCAACAAAAGCCCGAACTTCCTCAACAACCATATGTACCAGTTTATCAACCGTCTCTTCCGCCACCTCCTCAAACGACTGCACCCCAAACTTATCAACCGTCTTGCCACCACCTCCTCACACAGCCGCACCCTTTGATTCAGCCCGGGTAAGCAATGTGCACATTCCAACAAACCCTAGAATATCTTCGGTCAGTTTGCCCAAAAACAATAATGCTACGATTGGAGTGACAAAACCAGCTTATATCAGTGTCTGGCTACCAAAGACTAATGATAATGCATCATCACATACTTCTGCTGATTCTTCAAATAAGGTGAGAACTACTAGAACTGCATAGACATGTGTACATATTGCCTTAATTGTGATGCATAAGGGATTAAGGCGGTTATATAACCACATAACCGCCTCACTTTCACTCATCCCCTAAAACTGATATGCACTACGTACAAGTGCTTATGCGGTTCTGTAGTTTATATATATATCAAGATGATGGTATTATAGACCAGTCGACTGAAATCTGTGTTAGTCGCAGCCTGGTATACTTCCCAAGTCACTACGTGGATATGTAGAAAGGGCTTTGATCCGTTGCAAGGATGATAGACAAATGGCAGCTTGCCAAGATATCCTCAAGGAGGTAAGTATCGATAAAATTGTTTGATTCTTTGTGTTGGTGCTTTTGATGTTACTATGGGCACTTATATATTTGATTATTTCAGGTTATTACAAAGGCTAGTACTGATGGGACTCTTTCTACACGAGACTGGGATATTGAGCCTCTTTTTCCACTTCCTAACACTGATATGATTAATAATGAGTATGTATTGTACATATCTTTCAACGTTTTCCTCTTAAATATATAGATTAAACAATGATTATATATTGCATAATAATTGGTAACATAGTTCAACTCCTCCATCACTGACGAGGAACCAAAGAAGTCCAAGTAGGCGTACCGAAAGTCGGTGGGAGCCTCTGCCTGAGGAGAAACAACTGTCTCTTACTCCGAATAATGTCAAATACGGTGGGCCCATTCATAATACTGAAAACAAGGAGAATAAATTTAGTAACCTTAAGTTCCATTTATCAAACCAGAAAGAAACGAGTAAATCCTTTTCTAGGCCGGCTAAACGGCAACATATTGGCGATGGTCGGATCGGATCGAATAACGGAGACTCATCAAGTGATAGTGATACAGAACAAAGCCTGACTGCATATTATGCTGGTGCAATCACGCTTGCAAATTCACCAGAGGAAAGAAAACGACGTGAAAGTCGTTCAAAGCGTTTTGAAAAGAATCATGGCAACCGAGCAGCATCTAATCTTGCCAAAACCAAAAACGCTGGTAGAAATTTGTATACTAGAAGTGCAAATGCCGCTGTGTTGGCAAATAGTAACAGTTTCGATGAGGGTACCGCCAGCAGGGCTGTTGAAGATATCGATTGGGATTCTCTTACTGTTAAAGGAACATGCAAAGAAATTGAGAAGCGTTATTTGCGCCTCACTTCTGCCCCGGATCCTGCTACTGTAAGCCTTTTGCCTACCAGGAAGAGGGGGGGGGGGGTAACATGCATCTGAGATTAATTCATTATTTCTTTTGCAGGTAAGACCGGAGGAAGTCTTGGAAAAAGCTTTGCTTTTTGTTCAACATTCTCAGAAAAACTATCTTTATAAATGTGACCAATTAAAATCTATCAGACAAGATCTTACGGTACAACGGATACGCAATGAGTTGACTGTGAAGGTATCATTTTTATAAATGTTACTTACCATAAGTTTTAACCAACAAGTCTGTTAGTTATTCTGCTCATCTAAAAAGAGTTTCAAATTGTGTCGTGTGCATAAACAGGTCTATGAAACCCATGCGCGATTAGCAATAGAGGTTGGAGACTTATCTGAGTATAACCAGGTTTGTTTTCACTGTAGTCAAAACTACTTCAGTTATATTGCTTCATTATCTTTTATAAATAGTTTATTAATATTAATATTAATATTAATATTAATATTCTTTGTTATTGTTTGTAGTGCCAGTCACAATTGCAGACCCTTTACGGTGAAGGAACTAAAGGGTGCCATATGGAATTTTCTGCGTATAATTTACTTTGTGTTATTTTGCACTCTAATAACAACAGAGATCTCTTGTCGGCAATGTCTAGGTTTGTAACATGATATATTAATGCATTGTTATTTATTTAAATATCTATGTGAAATACTTGTGTTTTATCCTTAGATTATCAGTTGAAGCAAGGAAAGATACAGGGGTGAAACACGCTCTTGCAGTTTGTGCCGCCGTCACCTCGGGAAATTATGTATCGTTCTTTAAGTTATACAAGAATGCTCCTAACCTCAATACCTGCCTTATGGGTGAGTTTCTCTTTCTTTGATAAGATAAAAATAAAAGATTATTTACTTTAGAGTCAATGATTTTGTATTGGATTTGTTTTTCTGCAGATCTTTATGTTGAGAAGATGCGGTATGCAGCTGTGAAAAGCATGACTCGTTCATATCGGCCATCACTACCAGTATCTTATGTGGCTCAGATCCTTGGGTTCCAATCAGCTGAACCGTTCGATACCGGAGGGTTGGAGGAGTGCACCGAATGGTTGAAGGCTCATGGTGCATGTCTTGCTACTGATAATTCTGGCGAGATGATGCTTGATGCCAAGGTATGTATATTCTGATCACGAATGCTCATCCATTTTGTAGTCATGAAATATGCTGGTCAACTTGGTGGGGTAACGGGTCAAAACGGGCAACTTTAGACAACTGGGCTACACTTTTTTGAATTCTATAAATAGTTACATTATCCGTAATAAGTAATAATAATATCCACATCAGCCGAATTTTGATGAGAAGTGCTTTAAATGGTTAGTGTTGGTTTTCGATGTGCAGGCTTCCATGGCTTCTCTATTCATGCCAGAGACCGATGATGCGGTGGCCCATGGGGATGCCAGTCTTGCTGTTAATGATTTTTTGACCCGTTCATTATCATAGCCTGTTTTGTAGTAATAATAATCACCCACAAGAAATCTGTAACAAAAACTCGGTGAGCTAATCTACACATGGGGGCATGGTTTCGATCAAAAGTATATGATAATGATGATGACGATGATGAAAGAAAAAGAGTTGGTAATATGTTGAATATAGTCTTCAGTATTTTCTATAGATTGTGGATAAAGTTATTTTTGTGAGTTTACAAGTTGATTTCTTATCATGTTGGACATTGAGTAGGTCATGGGTCTTAGTTTTAAAGTGATATATTTGGGTGTAAGATATGTTCTAAATATGATTCTAGTTTTATTTCTTAAACAAAATCATTTGGAAAAACGACCAACACGATTGAATATATCACCAATGACAGTTTCAAGTTAAAACAATTTTGATGTTTTTGAACATGGAATTTATGCGGAGCGAAAGACTCGTCAGCATTGAGTTTGTGTTTATACAACCACGTTGATCTGACACATGGGGTCTAGAGACGAGAATCCACGTCTCATTTTTAATAAGAGCATTGTATTTATCCTGCGAGTGTGGATTATGCTTAAGGGGCCAGCGAGTAGAGGATGTGGTGACATGAAGGTTAAACTTATCAATTGTTTTGGTAATGCCTTGTTGGGTTGGAGTGCCCAAAAGGTGAATATGGGTGGTTATCATGGCTAAGGGTAGTGATGAACTGACGAGAGATCGATCGGTTGGGGATGGGGAAGGATCTGCCACCTCGAATCCGGATGGAGTTTAGATTTAATTCATGTGCCAAGTGGCTGATCTCAGGCTTTGCTTCCCCATCATAAGAGAAATAATATGACCCACCCGAGAAGAAACTGAATTTTCCGTAACAATTTCTAGACAAGGGAGGTTTGAATCGCGGCCGTAAGTTTACTGCAAGAATTGCAACGGAAGTAAATGATGATCCTGTTAGGGTTCCAGAGGCTTCTGTCAAGTGTTTCCATAGAAAGCTTGTCAATGCTTCATTGCGAGTAGGGTTAGGTGTTGCCTTATTAGAGGCTTTAGCCTGCAGGGACCGGACGTGATAGCATTGTTGTTAAACACGTACCTTCTTTGAACAAGTGGTTTCGCTGCGAAAGCATAGTCGTTGCTTATCTTTTGCGGTTCCCTCCACCAAGTCCCTCGGTGGGAAAAGCTTGCATGCAGTGGTGAAGTTAGGGTTCACACTGCATCTTTAGGCACACAGGCTTCGTCTTCCCAACTTTTAATAAAGTTTCTTAATGATGTAGCATCATTGACTCAATGGTGCATGCACACACCAATAGCTAGTGCCCCACATCCAACTGATGCATTAGTTGCAATATTCTTTAGCATCTCATTCAAGTGACAACTCATGTGAGCTACAATGAATGCAACTCCCAAGTCATTACAATCAACCATGATGCAATCTTTCATTCGGCCAGCGAGTGGGTAGAACCGAGTTAAGGTTTTTGCAAGGGAAGACTTAAGATCTTGTATTAGGGGTCCATGAAGATTGGGTGGATAAAAGAGGATCAATGTGATGTAAAAGGAGGGGAAGAATCAAATCGGAAGTTTGTTTTAGCTAGGAAAGATAGGAAGCAATAATAGAGTGACATGTGTCAAAGATAAAAAAACATTGGAAGGACATTTTAGTCAAACAACCATAAGATAAAAAACCCAGTTCTATAACAAAAACCTAGTATTTCATTTCTTTCACGATACATCTCACCCCACCACCATCAACCACCACCACCACCACCGTCGTCACTCCCGCCCACCACCACCAGAATCGTCTCCCCAACCTCACCAATCTGTCAAATTTAACATAATGCGTTGGGACACGAGATTTCTGTTAAAAAAATGTACTCTTCTTGTCAAATTTCTTAAACAATTTGTATTCAAAGTGAAGATATATTGATTCTACTCTTTCTCTTGATTTATTCATGCGTATGGGCAACATCATTAGTTCCAATTTCATTGAGAAATCATTAATAAAAAGTTGCACACCAGGTGTTTGACAAAATGTCTCAAAGAAAAATTACAAAACACCTTTCATTTTAAACTTTCATTTAAAATTGTGTTTTACAAAAAAATGAAAAAACACACCTTTTTGGTGTTTTTTGTCCATTGCGTTTTACAAAATAATGAAAAAAACAGTGTTTTTATCCATTGCATTTTACAAAAGAATGAAAAACACATTTTTTGGTGTTTTTTTATCCATTGAGTTTTACAAAATAATGGAAAAACACACTTTTTGTGTGTTTTTTGTCCATTGCGTTTACAAAATAATGAAAAAACACAGTTTTTTGTCTATTGCGTTTTACAAAAGAATGAAAAAACACATTTTTTAGTTGTTTTTTATTCTATTGCGTTTTACAAAATAATGAAAAACACAGTTTTCTATCAATTGCGTTTTACAAAAGAATGAAAAAACACACTTTTTGGGTGTTTTTTGTCAATTGCCTTTTACAAATAAAATGAAAAAAGACTATTTTTTATCCATTGCGTTTTACAAAAGAATGAAAAACACATTTTTTTGTGTTTTTTGTCTATTACGTTTTACAAAATAATGAAAAAACACAGTCTTTTGTACATTGCGTTTTACAAAAGACACTTTTCTTTTGTGATTTTAGTCCATTGCGTTTTAGAAAATACACTTTCTTTTATATTTTTAGTCAATTACGTTTTAGAAATAAACTTTGTTTTGTGTTTTAATTCATTGCTTTTTAGATAAAAAAACATTTTCTTTTGTGTTTTTTGTCCATTGCCTTTTAGAAAACACTTTATTTTGTGTTTTTTAGTCCATTGTGTTTTAAAAAAATGAAAAAAATTGTGTTTTTTTTCATTGCGTTTTACGCATCTGGGTTATCGAATTTTTTTTTCAAAAGTATTGTAAAAGTGTGCTCGTTTTAAAGATAAAAAAACGCTCATTTTTATGGTGCAATTTTTATAAAAAATAATGTCGTGTGAATGAGTTATTAACGTTTAAAAAATGGGGGGAGTTGGAGGAGAGAGAAACTATTACATCGGATTGACTAAACTCACGCACTTCCTTTTCTTCCTTCAATTCCACCCATTTAATCTTAGCACTTGATTACTAAATAGATGGTCAAGATTACTTCATATCCTTTCTACCCATAGAAACTTCCTAGTATATCCTGAGGCATTTTGGTCTAAAAGAGATATTTAGAAGTTTCTTAGATGAGGAGGTTTTGGGTTTGATGGTCTTAGGTAGCGTTTGGCATGAATGAATAGAATGTGGAATGAAATAGATCATTCTGATGAAATGAAAGGAAACGTGTTTGGTTGTCATGTAGTAATGGAATGAAGCATTTCAAAGGAACGTAATACTTCCAAATATAACAATTTTCATTCCTTGGTGTGGGGGTGTGTTTTTTTTTCTTTCCTTCAATGAATAGAAAGATATATTATTATTATTATTATTATTATTATTATTATTATTATTATTATTATTATATTTATTATATATTATTCTAATTTATATTTAAATTTATATTTGTATTATAAATATATATTTTTTAAGGTAAATTGGAAAAATATATATCAAAATTTTATTATTAATTTTTTTTATATAATATATTATTATTATTATTATTATTATTATTATTATTATTATTATTATTATTATTATTATTATTGAAGAAATTATATTTTTGTTGTTTTAGTACAATTGTGTTTTGTTACTTCGTCTTTTTTTTATTAAATTGTACAAAGTAATGATTCATTCTATTCACGTACGAGTAACCAAACATCATAATGGAATGGAATAATTCATTTCATTTCATTGCCCATTCTATTAACTCGGCCATTCTATTCCTTCATCCATTCCATTACCCCATACCAAACAGACCCTTATGTTTTCTTGGTAATTACTTTTACAGCCATCATCTTGCGGTTCAAATGTGGATTGTTTTTTCGGAAACTGCTTCCCTTTTATAATGAGGAAAGAGTGGGGGAGTTTGGCTAGGGATGTTTATAAACCATGAAAGTTGATTGAAGAGTTTAAATGAAAATAAGTTACGGTTCCATAGTTCGGTTTTGATGGCTCACGTTGTGGAACTTGAAACCCACCTTGTAAACCGAATATGCCCGTAAATTTTTATAATTATGTTTTGTGTTGTTTGTAATTTGGGAATGTGCATATATGCAACGTTGTAAAATCGCGACTAGTCGCCGATTAATCGCTAGTAGGCCAGAAACTGAGTAATTTTTCGTTAATCAGTCCACTAATCGCTAGTCGCCCCTAGTCGGGCCTAGTCGGCCGGCCAAAAAATAGGTGATTCCGGCAAAAAACCTGTATATTTTGGCCAAAACCTCTAAACTCCGGCCAGTTTCCAACCAAACCATGTGAATTCCAACAATTAATCTTGTATACTTTAAAAAATGAGTGAGTAAGAGTTAAAACGTAGCTATTTAAAATATTTACCTATAAAAATGTGTATATGTTTACACAAAACTGAAAATTACATATAAAAAGCCCGATTTGATTAATCCCGAGTAATCCCCAGTAGTCGTTAGTCTCCACCTCACCGGCCGACTAGCGACTAGTGAGTTCTCCAACCTTGCATATATATATATATATACACACTATTTTGATGAAGTAGTTATATCGTTATACTAAGGTTAAGTTTAAACCAACATGTCAGGTTTGTTTTGTCGTTTTATTCAAAACCGTAGTTACCAATTCCGTCCAAAATTTTTGTGAAAATGGTTGAGAACACCCCTGATTTCACCATTTATATAATAGAAAGTCAAAATTAAGAAATTGTCGCATTCACATATGCAAAATAATTAATAAAAACGTTATTTTATCATTACGAAATTACCTTCTCATAAAACTATTTTAACCGCCAAAAACCTAGTTGTGTACTAGTGAGAATACGATTAGAGCTAAAACTAAGTATTAGTCCGCCAAAAAGCTAGTTGCGTACAAGTGACAATACGTTTAGAGCTAAAACTAAGTACCTAGAGCTAAAACTATGAGCATACCAAGCAATGAGTTGGGTTAGATATATAAGTTCACACAAACATGAAACAATTAGTGGATTGTACAAATTTCAATGCAACAATCCATTTCATGTTTTTTTTGTGGTTGTTAGAATTGAGTTTCTTGTTTGTAAACAAATATTGATTAAACACAATACATTCATAAACTGGAAGTCATCATCAACGATGGTTGTAGGACCGATACTGATAGCATAGGAACCTAGATTTGATATCTGATGTCCATAATAGTGGAAATATTATGACAAGATTACCAATTAATAAGAATTAGTCAATTAAACGTCAATTTTATTGATATAACGTCGAGTCTCCAATTTGACAGAGCTTCGCCTCAAAGTGCACAAAGTTACAAATGAACAAGACAAGCTAGCTATTTATAGGGCTACAAGTTCGCTGGAGGGAGAGATGAGTTCGGGCGAACTTGACTTCACAACACATCTCAAGCGAACTTGTCCCTTTAATGCATAAATACTTCGTTTCGCTAGCCTATTCACATCTAATCTATACAGACTCGATATAAGACTAAGACATAGACATTTTGCACCAACAAACTCCCCCTTGGATATCGTCTTCGTCTTTTATCAGTCTTCAAAACTCTGTCTTCAATAAAACTTTAACGCGTACGACCGAAGAAGTTCTTGAATGGCTTCTTACGTCTTTCCTGTTTTGGATCTGGCGTCTGATTAGTAGGTGGCACCTTTTTCGTGTATCTCTTCAAGACGCTTTTCTTCTTTCAGAAATTCAACCCGTTCTAGATCCCTCCAGCTCGTTTTCCACATCTTTCCAGAGTTCACTTCACGTGCATAGCATACGTTCACAAGCCTCTGATATTGCATAGCTTGTTCTTTTTCACGTTCTTCAAACACTATCTTGCTGTAGAACAAACACTTGATGTCTTCTCTCGAGCAATTTACGAGCCACATCGGGTCTAGTATTCTGATAGTTCTCCAAAGCCCTCTCATACCTTGCACACCGAACATTTCAACCTTCTCCTTCGTAATATCCAGATGATCCTCAAATCCAAGTACAATCACTGCTTCACACGTATTCGGATCAATCTGCCACCATTTGAACAATGGATAAAAGTCTTGTTCGATCGGCATCAACGGCATGTTTCCATCGTTCTCGGGAGTTTCATGATCAGTGTAATATCTTTCTCCCCAATCTTCTTGTTAGTCTTGATACGTCGTCCAGGGATGAAAGGCTTCCAGTGTTCAAAACCCTTTGTTGCTTTATACTTTATCATTTTCCCCAGTAATTGATCAATAAACTTCATGTGGTACGTTACGTTCCTTATCTGAACAAGCTCTTCAACTTCCCAGAAAGGTAGTGTTTTGAAATCTGCCAGATACTTGAAGTATTGAACTCCATATTCCCGTTTAATGGCATACACTTTAACTCCTTAAACTACCCCCAACTTAGGATATCTCCAACGACACATCTTTATTTCTGGTAAAGAATGCTAGAGGACATCGAAACTTACGTTCACGCGGCATCTCTTTAAGCCAGGATTTCTTAACTTGAGCTATTTCCTCCTTTGTCATCGGCTTCGGAACTTTTCCTTCCCGTATCGACTCTTCAATCTTTTCTTTAAGCATATCTTCATTCAATTGCTTGTACATTTATTCAAATGTTGGGAAACTGTCTGTGTTAGGACCCATGTACTTCACATCTTCGTCTTTCTCTTCATCAGAAGACCAATCTTCCACTACCACCCTGTTATATTCATCAGCCTCATATCTTCGTCGATGATGATACTCTTTAGGCTCAAATGTGTTCACATTAAGTACTTGCTCTTCGAAATCAAAGTCTAATGATTCAGCATCAACTTCAATAAACTTAGCCAAATCTTCTTTGGTATAGTTTTGAACATATTCTTCCTCTTCAACGTTATGCTCAAGCATGAGTATCAACGGCTTTGTGGGAACTGCCGCAACATGATTTGCAATGGTAATAGCGTCAGAAATAACAATATCATCACTTGGCCCTGTTTGCCCTGACTCCCCCTCATTTTGTTCATCCATAACATTCGCCTCATCATTCAAAAGACTAGTGAAATCAAAACTTTCATTCACTGTTGCATCAACCACCTTTATCCCTGTACCACTAGGATCATCATCATTACCTCCATCATGGTCTGAATCATCTTTTGGATCATCAGTTGGTGGTTCATCATCTTTTTCTTCATCCTCTGCTTCATCATCGTCCTTTTCTTCACTAGCAGTTACAACATCAGAAGGCTTGACAGACTCGTCAACCTTAGAAATTTCGGACTCCGAAGCTTTTGCAGATTCTATCTCTTTAACAGGTTCAGTGATCTCCAGTATACTTTTGATCACATTCTTTCCCTAACCCTGTTCAGCTAACTCTCTTTCAGCTTTCTCTTTCGCTTCTTGAATATCTAACCGAGCATATTCTTCTTTGAAATTAATCCCCAGACTGTTAGATAATACCTTCTGTAGTCTGTCTAATCTCTTATCATTCATATCTTTTTCAGATCGAAGCTCTGCAATCTCTTTGTTTAATATTTCGTTTGCTTCTTGCAGACTTTCCACTAAAGCTTTTAAATAGCTTCTGTTACCTTCAAGAAATTTTACTTTATCTGACAAAATCTCCTTTTCAACTTCACCCTGTTTTATCTGCTTCTCTAGCTCAACCTTTTCTTTCTCATTCTTCGCAACTCTATCCTCCAATATCTTGACACGCTTTTCAAGAATATCTACGTCTGTTTTAGGAAAGAAATCATCTAAATCCTGCAGATCCACTGGTACATTAGGAATATCACCAAATAGATTTGACTTTGGTGTTAACTTTGGAGTAGCAGCCTTTGGTGTTGATTTGGGAGTAGCAGTCTTTGGAGTAGATTTCTTTGGTGTTGAGCTTTCAAAATGAACATCTTTGGGATCAGGAGATTGAATCACCAGAACTTCAAGTAAATTAGACTCAGGAGGTTCTTGTGTAACTCCTGGCCTTTCTGCTTCAGATGTAACGATAACAGGAGGTTCCTGTGTAACTCCTGGACGTTTAGCTTCAGATGAAATAACAATAGGAGGTTCTTGTGTAGGAGGTTCTTGTGTAACTCCTCTCTCCTGTTCACCAGAAGGTTCTTGTGTTGCTTCTGTGCTCTTTAGCTTTCCAATATATCTCCTGCTTGCTGGTTTCTGAGCTTTCTTTGGTTTCTTTCTGCCTTTTGCCTGTGGAGACCCTGTAGTCTTCTTTGATATTTCAGTTGCTGAAGACTTTGTTCGTCTTGCTTTCTTTTTAGGTCTCTCTTCATCAGATTTTTTTTCTTGCTCAGGATCAAAATCAGCATAAGTTTCTTTGATCTTTTCAGTTTCTTTTTCTGCTATGGCCTTCTTTGTTTCCTTCTCGAGAGAATCATCACTATCATCATCGTTCTTGGAAGTTGCAGAAATAACATCATCTTCTTGTGTGGTCTTTTCTGTCTCCTGCCTTTCAATAACAACTGTTGCGCTCGTTCCAGCCTCTGTTTGCACGTTTACAGGCTCATCTTCATCAATCAACATGGTGTCAGCTTTCTTAGTCGCACGTTTCTTTTTCTTTTCAATCTCAGCTTTGACAAACCATTCACTGCGAGCTTGAGGCTTAAACGTCTTAAAACATTCTTTCTCTTCATTCAACTCTTTCTCATCACCACTACCATCGTATCTCCATTTGTTTCCAGCAGGCGCAATATAGTTTTCATCTTTCAATGCCCCAAATATTGGTTTTGCCACTGGTGCTGAATCCTGCTTCTGGAACTTTAACAACTTCTTCACAGTGGTTTCATCGAGGTGACTGAAGTATAAAATGTCGTTTGGATCACATGCAATGTCTGTAAACTTTTCATCGATAAGCATCTGCACGAACCTTGGATATAAACATAATCTTGTGTTTTCCATATTCTTCGACATATGAGTGAATACCAGCTTTGAATAGTTGAACGGCTTTTTCAGAATTAACGCCGTTGACATGCAGGCCATATAATCTTGAACATCGTCGAGACCCGCCTTTCTGTGGCTGAATGTGTGAATAATAGCATGCATAAGAAGCTTGTAGGGTTTGGGACTTCCCCTTTCTCCAATGTCGGCATGTTTACGCTTCCTTTGTATCCCATCCGATAAAAACAACCTCGTACCATCTTTTCATCTAAGAAAATAGGATCATCTTTGTCGTCGTTAAATTGTAAGATCCTGCGGATATCATCTTCAGTGACTGTGATCGCTTTGTTCTCGTCTCCGACTTGTACCGACGAAGTAATAGTCTTCTTGTCTGCACTTAGACTTGCGTTCATCCAAAAATGATAAGTATGCGATCGATAAGACAATGTACGCTCAGTAATAGCTCTATGAATCGGACAATCCTTCAGAAATGTCAGAATGCTTTCGTATTCTTTCAGCGATGGACACAACGCCTTATCGAGAGTAATACAGGTGTTGTGGAACTTAGAATAATCCATCGTAATCACCCGCGTTGGTTCTTGAACCTGAAATCGACGCAAATCACTTAGCACGCATTTCGAGAAAAAATTACAAAATTTTTTAACATTTTAACATAAAGTTCGGGCGAACTTGATGTTGGTATTGCAAACAGATTGTTTCAAGTTCGCCCGAACATGTTCAGATAACATGTTCATTAATTTAATCACAAGTTCGGGCGAACTTATCTTTTAACACAATTTCAGATTTTACTTTCTAAGTTCAAGCGAACTTCTTCATACAGAACAAGATTTCAAAAATTATCATAAGTTCGGTCGAACTTAGGTTTTAACAAAGAATATCATTGTTTAATGATACAAGTTCGACCGGACTTGATGAACAAGTTCAGGCGAACTTGTCATCTTCTCCAATCAAAACTTGTAACTTTCAATTATGTCCAATCTGCATGAAATTACTTCGTTTCTATGGCCGATTATCATTGATTATCATGATTTTAAATCCAATTTGTCCATTCGAACCCTATATCTATCAGATTTTAACGTTTCAGATCTGGATTACCGATTCACGTTCAATTTACGGTTTAATTCTCAAATTATTACTTCAGCCATTGTAGATGGTGTGTAAATCACCACAAACAATATAAGTTTTGGCAGCACAACGACGTATTAGTGACAGTTTTGACAAAACACTCAATTCTCCTTAAGTTCGCTCAGAGAGATATTGGCAGATTATGAAGTTCGGCCCAACTTGCAAGGTATATATACCCTAGCAAGTTCGGACGAACTTGAAAGCCCATTAAGTGAAATCCCATATCAAGTCCGGGCAAACTTAAAAAAAAAAACTCACCAAAATCCCAACAAGTTCGGTCGAACTTGTTATCAAATGAATCTTTAAACAGATAAGCAAGTTCGGCCGAACTTGCCTAAACTCAATTTCAATTTTTCAAATTTTTGCAATTTAGTCCCTGAACTTTTCACATTTTACCAGTTCTGAAAAGCCACTCAGTTGACCAAGTCCAAGTTAATGACCTTGGTTAACCGATTTGTCTGCCGAGTCCAAGTTAATGACCTGGTTTGACCGATACGAACAAACTGTTGATATTTTCAAAATCAAAGTTTCAATTTAATGAACTTTTCATCGTTTTGGCTTTTTAGTTTTTACAGATTAGCTCCCAGGCCGTTGTCAGTTTCGCACCTTACCAGACTTCGAAGATCCGTTCTCCAACATTGGTTTGCTGAAAAGAATGTAGAAACAAAATATTTTTGTATTTTTGTAAGTTTATGCTAAAACTCACTGAAAATCTTTTTGGTTTTAAACTGTAAAGCAGATAAACTATGTACAGGACAATGTAAACTATGTACAAACATATTTACAGAAATTTTTTGTGAATTCGTGTCTAAGGATCATTTCAGTTGATTGAGACATATCACCAGTACCGTTGACCTTTAGATGACTTTTAAGTTTTAAACTCGTTTACCTAGATTATCGATATGTTTGTCCTTTTAAACTTCTTCACGTTTCTCAATTGTTCCAAGATTTGTTAATGAATGATTTATGAAACTTGACTTAACTATGGTTCCCACTTCTTGAATATACTCCTGTATCAAGATTCCCTAGATTTCATCTTACAGGTGAATATAGCGTAATTGATATATGTATCTGGGTTGTGCGAGGCCTTGAGAGCTCAGGTTAGTACTACCGTACAGACAAAGAGATGAAGGCTCGTCTTTAAGGTGTGTTCCATTTAAGGAATCTTTTTAGCATTGCAAATGATTAAATCTTTCGATACTTTTCAAGATTGCATGCAGTTTAGGGGTTTATAGCAAAATTATTATAGAATTTCTAGGCTATTGCTTCCGCAAAATCAGAAGAACTTGTATAATACCCCAGATATCAACTATTTATAAAGACCTCGTATCTCAGAATCAGGCAATCTCTCAAACGAAATTTCGGAGTACCAAGTCCATATATCCAAGATGTGTTAATCCACAAGATTAAGCAGTTGTAAAATTTAGTTTATATCCAGGAAACAATTTACTGAACGTGTTAAGTCTATCGACACATCCACAGTAAGACTTGTTTATCACTATTTAAACTTTACATTTCTTTAGCATACTGTGATAGTCCACTGATGTACTATCATTTCGTTTTTGTGACACCGAATTCTTTTTGTCTTTTTCAATGTTTTTGTACTTTTTAAAAAATTTTCATATGTTTTTGTATTTTCCCAAATATTTCTCCCTATAAAATCAAAAACATATTTTTGGATTTTAGATTTTTAAGAAATACTAATCTAGAAAGATATGACAAACCAATGTGGATCACGTGAACTCGTCGTCCGATCCGTATTCAACCTCAACTTCCGCACATGTCAGCAAATTTTTAATATCGTTAAGCCTCATTAGATATTTAAATCTTGTTAAAGGAAATGCTTTGCTATAAAAATCAGCCTTTTGTTCATCGGTGTGGATTTTTTCTATTCGCACCAACTTCTTTTCGTAGCAGTCACGAGTGAAGTGATAATGAATTTCAATATGTTTAGTACGTGAGTGATGAACCGGATTTTTGGTTATATCGATGGCTGCTTTGTTATCTACGAATAAAGGCATATCAAGAAACTGCAGACCATAATCCCTCATCTGTTGTTGAATCTAAAGGATTTGAGACAACAGCTGGAAGCAGAAATGTATTTTGCCTCACAGGTAGAGAGAGAGATCGTGGTCTGTTTCTTGCACTGCGACGTTACCAAACGTGTTCCGAAGAACTGGCATCCTGCCGTTGTAGATTTCGAGTTCAGCTTGTCGACACCGAAGTCTGAGTCAGCGTATCCCGTTAGATCAAAATTTTCGTTCTTTGGATACCACAAGCCGGTGCTTGGACATCCCTTCAAGTACGCAAGATTCACTTGACTATCTGCATGTGTGACACTCGAGGACTATACTGATATCTCGCACATTAGCAGGTAGGATACATGATGTCTGGGCGAGATGCCGTCAGATACATCAGAGATCCTATTCATCGATCGATAGAGTGTGTCATCAACTTTGGTTCCCGTCTCGTCAATGCAAATCCCATGATTTAGTGCCAACAGAGTCGAAAGCGGCTTCGAGCTATCCATTTCAAACTTCTTGAGAATGTCGTGAACATAATTGTGTCTGATGAATGAATATCCCGTCTGGTAACTGATCGACCTGTAATCCGAGGAAGAATTTCATTTCACCCATGGAGGACATCTCGAATTTCTTCTTCATGATCTTTTCGAACTCTTTGCAAAGACTATCATCCGTTGAACCGAAGATGATATCATCCACATAGATTTGTACAATGATCAGATGAGATCCGACTTCTCTGGTAAACAATGTATTGTCCACTGTGCCTCTTGTAAAGCCGTTTCCAACGAGATGTTGCGATAACGTCTCGTACCAAGCTCTCGGGGCTTGGTGTAATCTGTATAAGGCTTTGTCTAGGAGATAAGCTTTGTTCTTGTTTAGCGGATCGACGAACCCCGGTGGTTGGCCGACGCACACTTTTCACGAAGTTTACCATAAAGAAATGCAGATTTTACATCCAACTGGTACACCTTAAAACCTTTCTAAGCTGCAACGCGAGGAAAATGCGGATAGACTCTAATCGTGCAACCGGTGCGTATACTTCTGTGTAGTCAATACCCTCTTGCTGGTGGAAACCTTTGACAACCAAACGAGCTTTGTTTCTGACTATTACACCCCGATCGTCTCTTTTACACTTGAAGAGCCACTTCGTATCTATAGCTTTCTGCTTCGGTGGTAAGTCTACAAGCCTCCAAACACCCAATTTCTCGAACTGTAACAGTTCTTCTTGCATTGCTATCACCCAGTTCTCGTCACCCAGAGCTTCATTTACTGTTTTTGGCTCTATTTGAGATATAAAACATGAATAGTAGCAGTAGTCTTGAGTAGGAGCAACTCGGGTGTAAAAACAACTAAGTGCTTTGTTGATTTGGCTTCGTGTACACAACCAGTTTGTAATTCACCAATGATATTCGTTGAAGGATGGTAAGAATATGATCTTGGCATTTCTTCGCTAGGAACATCAACTGAGCTTTGCTGATTGAGATGTTCTGTTCAACAGTCACTTCAACGTTAGGAGCGCTCGATGAAGCTTCGTTCTGATTGCCTGGGTTTGCAGATTGATTCAACAAGTTAGATATCTTCTCAACTTCTTCATCCGATGAGGATTCGTCATCAGCATCAAATGTTAGCGCTTCATCAGAGTCAGAATTCTGATTCTGAGGCATACTTGGCACTGTTGTAGCATTTTCTGGTTCGGAAGAATCATTCGATGGAATTATAGCAGGTGTCGCTTCTGTTTCAGAAACATTCTCAACTTGAACACCGTTATCACTAGGACCTGCTCCGAAAGACAAAGAATCCAACGTGGTTGATTAACCACAATTGGTCTAATGATTTGTTCTCGATTCGCCTACTGTTGAAGATAATATAACGCTGCAATTTCTTCTTCAGAAGGTTCTTCCGGCAAGTCGAATGACTTCCAAAGATCTTGATAGTTAAACAGCCATGCGTCACCTCTTCTTTGAATAGGATCCGTATAGTTGAAGCAATCAACATGCTGTGCCTTAATTACCTTTCTCAACGAAGGAATATACACTCTTCGTAATGGACTCACATACACGATAAAGAAACCTTCAAGCGATTTGGCCCCAAATTTACCATCTTGATCTATTACAGTACATGGCGCACCAAATGGCTCTAGAAACTTCAAATTTGGCTTCTGTTAGTTAATCATTTCAAAACATGTCTTTTTCGATGGTTTGATAGTTAAGACCCTGTTTAGTGTGTAGCAAACCGCTGCAACTGCCTCACTCCAAAAGCTTCCTGGAAGTTTCGAATCTGCAAGCATGGTTCTTGCTGTTTCGATTAAAGTTCTGTTCTTCCTTTCAGCTACACTGTTTTACTGTGGAGTGTAAGGTGCACTGAATTCGTGCAAAATACCCTTGGCGTTGCAAAATTCCTTCATCTTATTATTCTTGAATTCTGTGCCGTTGTCAATGCGGATTCGTCGGACAGGTAGATGATAAAGGTTTTGTAACTTCTTGAAAAGAATCACCAAGTTTTCAAATGTTTCGTCTTCTGATTCTTGGAAAAACCCACGAATAACGCGAATAGTCGTATGTCACAACTAAGCAGTATAAGTCTCCTGAAATACTTCGAACATTGACAGGACCAAATAAATCCATGTGGAGACATTCAAGTGGCAGCTTGATAGAATTCAGAATCTTCTTCGGATGTGACTTTTTGATCTGCTTCCCCTTCTTGCATTCTAAGAAATGATCAGACATATGAAAGCTTCGTAAGTTCACACCTTCAACCAGATCATTGTGTACCAGAAAATTCATTTTACGTAAATGAATGTGCCCCATTTTTCGATGCCAAAGAAAGAATCTTTCTCAGTAGCCTTTGTTACAAAACATTGCGCTGATTTTGATGATGTGGTAGCGATGCCCATATCTAGGACATATAAATCATTCTCGCTCGGAGCTCGCATCAGTATCCACTCATCAGGTATTTTTAAACCCGACTTTAAGATCATACATTCTTTATCGTTGAAATGCACCGTGAACTATTTGTCACAAATCTGCGAAATGCTCAAAAAATTGTTCTCAAGCTCAGCAATGAAGTTCACTCGATCAAATGATACAACGCCGTTGGAGAGTTTTCCCTTGGCGACTATCTTTCCACCTTGATTACCGGCAAAACCAACATATTCGCCGTTAATAGCTTTAATGTCGACCAAAAGAGATTTCATTCCCGTCATATGTCTGGACACTCCAGTATCCAAAATCCACTTTGAAAGAACGGATCTTTGGAGCCCCTGCACATATTAAAATCTAGTTAAAGAGCGCGACCCAAGCCTTTTTGGTCTTGGGTTTTGGATAGAAAGCTTGGTAATCATCTTCATAATCTCCATCTGAGCCTCCATTGTCATTTACGTTTTCAAAATTCACTTTCTTCTTACCTTTTGAATTGTTACCACTTGTAATTTTGACAGTTTCGGATTTGGTCTCAGACTTTGATTCTTTCTTGTTATCAGTCTTTACAAGCTTAGACTTGATAACCTCAGATGCAGTTGTCTTTTTCTTAGCAATCCAGGCTTGTGATTTTATGTTTGCCTTTTTTATGTAAAACTTGTTTTCATTTGCCCTGGAAGTTTCACCTTTTTCAAAAGTTGAATTTTCAAATTTCTTTTCAGTTTTAGGTTAAACTTCAGGTTTTGATTCATTTCTTTTCAAAATTATGACAGGTTTTAAAAACTCTGGTTGCTTTGGTTTGACAACATCTGAACTTTCTTTCCTTCGAAGATAGGCCGGCTTAGACTTCGGACACTTCCTTGCAATATGACCAACTTCGTTGCACTTGAAGCAAGTCCAATTATCATGTGAATGTCCACTAGTGGATTTTACACCACTTGTGGCTTTCGCCTTATCTCGAAGTTCTTTTTGTTTCTTAAACTCGTCCTTTGATTGTTTTACGATCAAACTTTCCTCATGAACCGTGTTCGTCCCATAAACGAATTTCATGTTTTTATTTTGTACTCGTGAAATGGTGACATTTTCTTTACCGATTCTTCATCCACATCTAAACCCAGCCCAGCTCTCCGGTTTTCCGGATCCCCATTATTTCTTCGATAGTTATTGTAATTCCTTTTGGGTTTATAATAGAATTTCATTTCATTTTTCTCCAGGTCCTCTGATGTAACTTCAACCAATTTGAAAAGTTTATCTAATTGATCTTCTTTGACATTCCGAATCGGAAAACTGTCATCAAAGTATAATCTATCAGATTCCTTAACCTTGTACATGACAACATTAGGATCATCACATAGATCATCTTCCGATGATGTATCGTCATCTTCGGATTTTGTGTCATAACTGTTCAAACTCGAGGTGGCGCTCTCAAAGCTGCCATCATCAGAATCATTCAGAACATTTTCAACCACATTTTTAACCACCGCATTATTGTCATCGTCTGATTTAGTATAGATTACATCAATGTTCTCTGGCAACTCATTTTTCTTTTCAGATAACAACTCAATGTTGAGTGCCTTATCCATCCCATCAACAGTTTTGCGACAATATTTCTCGCATAGGGGTGGAGGAACATTGCTGTATTCTCTACCATTTTTCTTTTTAGACATTTTTTCATTTTCTTCCGATGAGACCGTGGGAAAAATATGATCAATGACATAAGTGATAGTCGTATAACTTCTTAAAAGTTGTTGAACATGTTCTGTTTCAATTTTCATGTCCTAGAGTTGTTGTTTAGTTTCGGCAATGGTGTTAATGTAAATATTTATTGCTTTTTGTGTATCCGTCACCGTTCCTTTTAACATCCTCACAGTATCATGTTGTTCAATATTATTTCTGTCGAGCCTGCTATAATCATCTTTCATTTTGTCATACGCTTCCTTCATTGTACGATAATCATATTTGAAATGTTCATTATGTACATTGAGTTCAACGACGATTTGTGATTTTTCGGCACATTTAGCACATGGCTCGGTACATTTTGTGCAAGGTTTTACAACCTCCACAACTTGCACTTTGACAACTTCCTTTTCGACGATCTTTACCTCTGGACCTACCTTTGTTAGATTCGCCATCATTGCTTTATTGGCAATGTCTGTGAGGTTTTCAGCATTCACTTCTTGAGCAACATCAATAACTTCTTCATTAATCGACTTTTCCACGACCACTTGCTCCTGAGAACTTCCATCAAAATTACCTGCAAAACGAGAAGTAGAATTAGGAGATAAAATGCCTTATGTCTTCATGTGAAGATAAGTCTCTTCTTCTTCCTGTTGTTGCAGATACTGTTCCAGTAGAATATTCTCTATAGCTGCGTCTTCAGCAGATGTATCTTCGACAATCTCGGCCATCAATGCAACTCCTGTTTTCTTCCCAAATAAGAATTCCAATTGAAACCATCATCTTCGTTGGTAGCAACCATTGCCTTCTCGGTATTGTTGGATGATTTTTCTTGAATCTTAACTTGAATCTTTTTCGGAAATGGTTTATACTGAAGCGACTTCTTGTAGTATTCGTTTCAACCTCCAAATGGACTCTGATTGCCCGTTGCTTCAGGATTTTTGCATTCTCTCTTGAAATGCCCCTTCTGTCGGTATTTGAAACAAATGACCTTTGATTTGTCAAACCCTAGCTTGTTGCTTGAGTTTCCGATATCTCGGCCTGCGAGTGCAACAAACTTTGTCACCCTTCGAATGATAGAATCTAAAGACCACTTTATATCCATTAGCTCAAGTTCTTCTTCATCCACCTGATTGTAATCTTCTGCGGTCATTTCAGGATTGCCAATTTTCCCTGCCACTAGACTTTCATACGATTCTAGAACTGTGGCGAGCAGAATCATGTGTTGTTTAGCAACTTGCTCAGAAACAACATTGTTTAAGTTGACAGCAATATTACACTTGTACACATTCAGATCAGAATTCGTTTGTTGATTCTGATTTGCTTGACTCTGATATGCTGAATTTGAACCAGTGCTCGAAAACGAAGAACTCTGTGGACTTTGATCATATTGAGGTTGATTCTGTGGCAAAGAATTCATGTTTGCACTGAATGTTGTTTGAATCTTTGGGCTTGAAATATTGCCTTGCAATCCGTTCTTGTAATACAAACCAACATCTTGAACTATGTTAGCATTCTTCAACTTAGCAATCTTTAGAAGTTCCATCTCATGACCTTCAAGTTTGTCGATGAATGTAGCCAGCTTAAAGGATTCCCAGTTGTGACTTTCTTTTAATTCCATGAGATATGTGGTCCATTCTCCGTAAGGTAATGCATCAGCAAGCTTATCGATGTACTCTGGTTCTGTCTTCTCGAGACCGTGCCTCCTCATTGGAACTTTCAGATGACAAAAACGCTCAATCATCTGTTTCATAGCCTCGCCCTTCAACATGGTAAAAATATCGAATTCCTTCAAGATAAGAGCTTTTTTACTCTTGATCATTTCTGCGCTACCTTGGTATTTCTTTTGTAGTGATAACCATAGCTCTCTCAAGTGTGTATTCGGGCAATAAGACCAAAATATCCTCTTTAACAGATTGTATGATGAGACTGATCATCTTTTTCTGGAAATGTACTCATCCTTTTGTATTGTGGAGTACTTGTACTTTTCCAGAACTTGCTGATTCTCGTCTAACGGAACGACATAACCTCTCTCAATAGCCATCCAGCTTTGGAAATGCATGGCCTGAACCCAATAACTGAACTTCTCCTTCCATCCCTCGTACTCGTCCATACTCATTAATTTTGGAGGTTTAACGGACGTGCCCATTTCGTTGTCTAGGTTGACTTGCTGTATCACATTAGCAATGGATGTACCCACTCCTGACATAAACGCTCTCTGAAGATCATCCATCGTGAATATCGACACACGTACGCTGAAAACACGTTCAAACTTTGAAAATTATTAGAACAACTACAAGTTCGGTCGAACTGTGTGAATGAAGAATTTTAGTTTTAATACACAAGTTCGGTCAAACTTATGTATTCTGATTTGAAAATTATCCCTGATGCAACTTCGAGCGAACTTACTACAATATTCAAGAAGAACCTTGCAAGTTCGGGCGAACTTAGTATAGGATTCAATAAATTTTCTCAAGTTCGGTCGAACTTGAAGAAAAAACAAGGAAAGTATAAGAAGTTCGGTCGAACTTCACAAAACTTTTCTCAAAATCCCTCAAGTTCGAGCGAACTTGATAGAAAATCACTCAGAAAGTGAATTTCTAAGTCAAGTTCGGTCGAACTTGGCTAACAAGTTCGATCAAAATGGTTTTGGAAAAATGGTTTTTGCAACAATTTGACACCAATTCGTTTGATTTTAGTCTCCAAACTCTCAGGGTTTATCTATTATGTATTTAACATGACATATTCAAATTTGGACAGAATTTGCCCGTAAATTCTTCATTTTAGTGTAAAAGTTATGAAAATAGAAGAATGGAGTAGAATTAGAAGTGTTTTTGTCTTGATATCAATCAAATCAGGCTATTCTAGCTCTGATACCACTTGTAGGACCGATCTGATAGCGTAGGAACCTAGATTTGATATCTAATGTCCATAATAGCGGAAATGTTATGACACGATTACCAATTAACAAGAATTAGTTAATTAAACGTCAATTTCATTGATATAACATCGAGTCTCCAATTTGACAGAGCTTCGCCTCAAAGTGCACAAAGTTACAAATGAACAAGACAAGCTAGCTATTTATAGGGCTACAAGTTCGCTAGAGGGAGAGATGAGTTCGGCCGAACTTGACTTCACAACATATCTCAAGCGAACTTGTCCCTTTAATACATAAATACTTCGTTTCGCTAGCCTATTCACATCTAATCTATACAGACTCGATATAAGACTAAGACATAGACATTCTGCACCAACAATGCTTTTTCATTAATCATCAAGGATTCAATGTTTTACAACTTGATTGACTCTAGAGACTCCCCCTCAACTGATCACGTAAACAAATTAGTTCATACAAGAGAAAATGTGATGTGTGTGATAAATATGTCACCCCCAACCGATGGCGGAATCATCAGGGCACGACACTAAGCGAATCAGATTGTTCGAGAGAATCCATAACGACTATTATAAACGACAATATTTAAAAAGTCAATTTCCCATACAATTAACATATAATCATTCCATAATCATTACAAATCGAAACATTCTCAAACAATTCAAAATTCGACAACTAGATTATTACTAGTTTCAAAAGCATAATCCCAAGTCCGATTTGCAGCGATAACATCCTCAACCTGTTACATACGTTAAAATACAAGTCAATACAATAATGTAAAGGTGAGTACACAGGTTTAATAGCATAATAATAGTGATAAAGTGTTTACGCATAACAAACATGTACACGTAGAGAAAGTGAATCTAAGTAAGCTAACAAAAATGATAAAGCTAACCAACACGACTGCGAGGTGGAGTATGCGTGATACGTGTTCACAATAGCGAACACGCACGTAAAGTAAATATGCGAGCCTTAACAACCCCCGAACCAATCGGGTGCTGAGTCCAAACTACAGTGCTATCGATGCTAAGGGTGGTCTGCAAGTCCTCATTATTCACACATAGCAAACAAACATTCAGCGATTCACGTATAACATGCGAGAGCGGTTAGCGTTAGAAAAGTTTAGCATTGTGTGTAGCGTGTTTTGATATAGAGAACTATGTAACACCTTAAAGTGCGTTTTAAACGAAAAAGGGTTCAAGTATACTCGCAGTTCGTGCTTAGCAAGTAAACACAATCTGCTTATGGATTGAAGGGAGGGCCGGAACAACCTGTAAGCGAGAACAGAAATGCATCAGTCTTCCGAAGTGCTGAAACGGTCGAAATAGTGTGCGTAGAGGTAACAGAACATTCGACGAGTGCACTTCGAGCGAAGTTGTACTTGGTTGGTGACAACTCCGGGCGAACTTGTCCTTTTTGGTGCGAAGTTGTGCTTGGCTGGTGACAACTTCGGGTGAACTTGTCCTTTTTGGTGCGAAGTTGTCATGTTTGGTGTCTGAAATCGTGTGTTTTCACGTCTTTTTCTGAGGAAATCGAGTGTCCAACCTTCCTACCTTGAGTACTGAGCAAACCATCGGCTAAGGAGGTCTTTTAGAGTGAGTTTTAGTCATTTTACAGGAACTTGGGCTAATCCTTGCGAACTGTCATTCATACGAGTTAGTCCAGTTCGTGCGAAGTGACTGTATCGTCCTTGTGCTTCCGGATCTGAGTTTCCGCTTGAAACAGACGTTAATTCGAATCCATTTCAAGTATATTATTGACAATGCCTCGTTCCACTACTTAGTGAACGTAACACACGTCTTCTAGTCCGTTTTTGGTGTAAAATCAATGCTTTAAACAGGTTTTTTTCTCAGATCTAGCACTGGTGAGTCGAAATCATCAAGATCTCTAACTTGGGAAGCCAAAGCCAAGCCCAAAACACTCGTTTAAGTGTAGATCTAAGTGAAAATAAGAAGTTTTTTGTGGAAAAAGATGAAGGTTTTCATAAATAGAGAAGTTTAGATTAAATTGAAGATAACCTTGTGTAAAAACGTAGTGGAAAACGTTGTGGTTTGCATAAAACAAGTTGATTCTTACTTGGAAATCAGAGAAATGCGGGTTTGGGAGCTCTGGTGCGAAGTGGCAGCAAGGGGTGAATGAATGGAGGTGTTGGGTATGTATAGGTGAGGAGGAAATAAGGTGGCGGGGGACAAGTTCGGGCGAACTTGGCACAAGTTGGGGCGAACTTGGCAAGTTCGGGCGAACTTGGCCAGTTCGGTGCGAACTTGGCACAAGCTCGAGCGAACTTGGCACAAGCTCGAGTGAAGTTGGCCTCTTGGCTAGGTTTTGCTTCCTATTTGTTGGTTGCTTGTTTGGTGGTTTATTCGTATTAGATAGTTTGTTAAGCATTGCGTCATTAAATTAATGCGATTTAACGATTCGTGTAAGCGAGAGCGTTGGTGATAACGAGTACAACCATAAAACATAAAGCACACATAACACACAAGTAACATAATTAATTTGCGATTTGATTTTGCTTTGAGAGTTGCGTGTATTAAGCGATTTAAATGCAATAAATAAGCGATATAAAATGCGTTTCGAATTAGTTTAACCTTTACAATGAATCTCAGAGTAAAACGAGTTCTAAACAGAAATAAACGGAAATAACGGGATTCGGATAACAATCCGAAAGAACGGGTTGTTACAGTCTCCCCTCCTTTAGGGAATTTCGTCCCGAAATTCAGGTGGGGCCGTAACGAAGATATGAGGATATTTAGCTTTCGATCACTTTCGAGTTCCCAAGTGAACTCGACGCCGCGTTTGCCTTCCCACCGGACTTTGACAATAGGAATGTGAGAGCGTCGAAGCTTCTTGATCTCTCGATCCATGATTTCCACTGGCTTTTCCACGAAATGCCGCGTTTCATTTATTTGAAAATCTTCAAGTGGCACGTGAAGATATCCTTCAGCTAAACACTTTTTGAGGTTTGAGACATGGAAAGTCAGCGTTGCTGAGTTCTTCTGGTAATTCGAGTCGGTAGACCAGTTTGACAATTCTTTCCAGAATCTTAAAGGGACCCACATATCGTGGCGCTAGTTTCCATTTCTTTCCAATCGGATCACTCCTTTCCAAGGTGAAACCTTTAAGTGAACGTGATCTCCAACTCGAATTGTAGGGGCTTGCGGTGTTTATCGGCATAACTCTTTTGACGACTCCGAGCTTTCAGAAGGTTGTCTCTGTCTGTCGTTTCTTGTATTAACTCGGGACCAGTGATCTGAACGTCTTCGATCTCGTGCCATACAATAGGCGATCGACATTTTCTGCCGTATAATGTCTCAAGAGGTGCCATTTGAATACTAGTATGATAAGTGTTATTGTATAAGAATTCTACTAGAGGTAAATGCGTATCCCAATTACCACCAAAATCTATAACGCACGAACAAAGCACGTCTTCAAGGGTGCGAATCGTGCGCTCAGTCTGACCGTCGGTTTGAGGATGGAATCGGTACTAAGGTTAAGTTTAGTACCGAGTGCAGATTGGGAAGTCTCCCAGAGACGTGACGTAAAGCGACCGTCGCGATCAGAGATGATGTCACGAGGCGTCCCGTGTCGACAAATGACTTCGTCGGTATAGATTCGTGCTAATCGTTCTACCTTATAGTCTTCTCGTATGGCAATGAAATGAGCAGATTTTGTGAGGCGATCGACGATAACCCAAATGCTATCGTGACTAGAAGAGGTGCGAGGGAGTTTCGTAACAAAATCCATAACTATACTCTCCCATTTCCACATTGGGATATCGGGTTGCTCGAGCAAGCCAGAGGGGCGTTGGTGTTCAGCTTTAATTTTCGCACAAGTTAAGCATTCGAAACGTACAGAGCGATATCCTTTTTTATGCCCGGCCACCAACACCTGGAACGGAGGTCCTTGTACATTTTGTCGGCACCGGGGTGAATGGAATCTCGAGACTTATGGGCTTCAGTCAATAGCAACTCTCGAAGGTTATTACGGCTAGGGATCCAAATGCGATTCAGAAAGTAATAGTTCCCTTTAGACTTATTCTCCAGCTGGGTTTCGGCACCACATTTCATTTCCTCAAACAAGGTATCCTCAATGAAACATGCGTGCTGGGTTTCGCGAATCAGGGTTTCGAGTTTGTTATGGGCTTGAACGTCATGAGTGCTATACACATAGCTTCGTCGACTGAGAGCATCAGCTACGACGTTTGCTTTGCCGGGATGGTAGCGTATCTCACAATCATAGTCGTTGAGAAGTTCAACCCATCTGCATTGGCGCATGTTTAGTTCTTTCTGGTTAAATATATGTTGTAAGCTCTTGTGGTCGGTGAAGACCATACACTTTGTACCATAAAGGTAGCGTCGCCACATCTTTAACGCAAAAACGACTGCACCGAGTTCTAGATCCTGGGTAGTGTAGTTCTTCTCGTGGATTTTGAGTTGTCGAGACGCATACGCGATAACCTTGTCTCGTTGCATGAGAACACAACCGAGACCTAGGTTAGAGGCATCACAATAAACGACGAAATCGTCGTCTCTGTCGGGAAATGCGAGAACGGAGAGCGTCGCAAAGCATACACTTGAGGGTCTGAAAGACTTCCTCATGTTCGGAACCCCAAACAAAAGGTTTATCCTTATGAGTCAGAGAGGTGAGGGGTACGACGATTTTCGAAAAGCCGGCGATGAATCGGCGATAATAGCCTGCCAATCCGAGGAAGGAACGGATTTCGGACGGATTCTTTGGAGTATTCCAACTCTTTACAGCTTCAATTTTGGCGGGATCGACGTGGATACCTTGGTCATTGACGACGTGACCGAGAAATTGAACTTCATTAAACCAAAATTCACACTTGGAGAATTTGGCGTAGAGACGGTTTCCTTGGAGAAGTTCGAGAACTAAACGAAGATGTCGCGCATGTTCGGCTCTCGACTTTGAGTAAATAAGAATATCATCGATGAAAACAATGATGAAACGATCCAAGAAGGCCTTGCACACACGGTTCATCAAATCCACACCGCAGGCGCATTTGTGAGTCCAAAGGGCATGACCACGAATTAATAATGGACATAGCGAGTACGAAAGGCGGTTTTCGTAGTGTCTTGCTCATGTACACGTAGTTGGTGGTATCCGGAACGTAAATCAATCTTCGAAAAACAAGTAGCACCTTGGAGTTGGTCAAATAAATCATCGATTCGAGGTAGAGGGTAGCGGTTCTTAATTGTAAGCTTGTTAAGTTCCCTATAGTCGATGCACATTCGGAACGATCCATCCTTCTTTTTCACGAAAAGGACGAATGCGCCCCAAGGTGATGTGCTCGGGGGTATAAAGCCTTTATCAAGAAGTTCTTGAAGCTGGCTGGATAGCTCGCGCATTTCGGATGGTGTAAGGCGATAGGGAGCTTTAGCGACAGGTGTAGCACCGTGGATTAGATCGATACGGAATTCGACATCACGAGTACGGGTAAACCAGGTAAATCATCGGGAAAAACTTTAGGGAATCTTACAAACAATAGGTACGACTTTCAAGGTTTTCTTTTCCTTCTCCGGGTTCCCGATGTGGGCTAGAAAAGCGATGCACTGCTTGCGCAAACACTTGTTCGCTTGTGTACATGACAAAACCATCAACTCCTTTGAGGATGTTTCTCCGTAAACATGTAGTTGATCACCGTTTGGAAGGGGAAAATGAATTATTTTATCGAAACAGATGACTTCTGCAAGATTCTTACGAAGAAAATCCATGCCTACTATGACATCAAAACTACCTAATTGCATAGGTATGAGGTCGATTACGAAATTGTGATTGTTGAATTTGAGAGTACAATCACGTAAGACGGAGTTTAAGGTAACGGTTCTTCCGGTGGCGATTTCGACGTCGAAGGTACTTGGGAGGTTAGCGCATTTACATTTTAAAAGCTTTTCGAATTCTAACGATACAAAACAGTTATCGGCTCTAGTATGAAATAAGCAAGAAGCATAAATACCATTAATAAGGAACGTACCATTGACAACATTGTTCTCATTCTGAGCCTGGCGGTGATTGATGTTGAAAGTCCTTCCACGCACAGCCTGTGGTTGTTGCTGCTACGGCGGCTGTGGTGGCTGTTGCTGAAGCTGCTGCTGCTGCGGTTCTTGTTTCACAACACGGTTTGGGCAGACATTGCTGAAATGATTCGGGTCACCACACGTGTAGCAAGCACGTGCCTGAACTGCTGGTGCTTGTGGTGCATTGTTGACTGGCATAGATTTGAGAGGAGCTGGCGGTGCTGCGAGAGCGGGAGGAGCTTGTTGACGTGGACCAGTGCGGCAGTGCACCGTGAAGTGCGCATAGATGTTGCAATTGGCACAAAAGCGGCAGTTTCCTCCAACCGCATAATGATATGTGCACTTTGAGCACAAAGGTGAGGTTCAGTATACACACACTTAGCAGCCGGTGCGTTCGGAGTAGCAGTTTGGTGAGACTAGCAGTTCGGTGCTGGGACTACTACACAGTTCTTGTTGTTACCCTTTCGCTTGCAGTTTTGGTGATTTGAATTGGAGGCTTAAGATGGAGCAGTATCGGTACTTGGCTTAACAGTAGCTTGGCTGAGGTTATTGGTTGAGACCTTGAAAGCTCCAGCCAAGACTCGCTTGTCGTTGATCTCGGCTGCGAGTTGGTAAGTCTCTTCGAACGTAGTTGGTCTTGCAGCTTGAACAAAGTCGGCGACACAGTCGGGGAGAGCGCGGAGATACTTCTTGATAGCTTTCTCGGTGGTGTCCACTTGACCTGGGCAGATGAGGCTGACTTGCTTAAAGCGAGCGGTGAGACCAGCATTGTCACACCTCAACCGATGGCGGAAACATCGAGGCAGGACGAAATAGATTGCTCATTGCTTATTGCTCACAACGCTTCGGTGACAATATTTAATTAAATCTGAATTTCTTTCATACATAAATCGTCATTACAATACAAGGAAAATTCAAATAACAACATTAACGAGACAAAATTTGATACATTATTAATAACCTAAACGTCTATGTGTGTATCTAGCATCAACACTACTTCGATTTCATAGCATCATCTTCATCAACCTGTAACATGTTTTAAAATAGAGTTCAATGCAAAAGCAAAGACGAGTACACAGGTTTAAGCATAAGCATACGTATACGAATAAGGTTTCAAATGAATCCACATGATACTAAGTTTATACAAGAGCATTGTACATGGCATGCAATGTTTCTAGTCAAACCCCTTGTTAACGCAAAATATGATATTTGAACATGGCCTCTAGATTTCACGAGGGAGGTGGTGCGTTACTCCTATAGCGCTATACATGTCAAATAAAGGCTTAAGATAATCTAATGACTATGGTATTACATACAAATGGTCCAAGATATAAGAAACAAGTAACGTATCAAAGCATGCATTTATATTGGATTGTTTCGTGTATTTCATAAAGTTTAAGTCTTGTGAATTCGTATATGTTAAACATGTTACACCCGAAAGTGATATAAACGAAAAGTGGGTTGAGTGTACTCACAAAATTGCTAAGTCTTCTTTGGAAATCCCGCGACGAGTTGATGAATTGGAGAATGGGACCCGGGGTCACCTTATAAGGCAAACGGAGGTGTATGAGTAAACGGAATTAGGATGGAGGATTTGGATTGGAGTTTAGATGTATGTATATACTTGACATCGTTTATGTAAAAACTTTAAATTGAATTCATCAAAAGAGTTATTGAGGGTTCTCAAAAATAATATATATATATATATATATATATATATATATATATATATATATATATATATATATATATATATATATAGGGAGATGATCATGAGAAAGCTAGATATAAATGAGAAAACTAGAAAACTAATTAAAAAAGCCAAAAAAAGTATAAAAAACATACAATTTTTTTTACAATTTTTTTATAAAAAACCGTGAAATATTAAAATTTAAGTCTGAAACTTATCAGGGTTATTATCTGGAAATCATTACAGACCATAGGATGTTCATTACACAGCCTGTCTTGGGGTATCGATATGGGATCAGTGAAGGTCAGACCTTAAACGCCTTGACGCCATCTTTTCGGCTAAAACGGCTAACAGGTCCCCAGAGTTCGATCACCACCTAAATACCTTAGACGGGCTATAACCTGCCTGTATACTATTCTTTCCAGATTTTCACACCGGAAACGTTTCTGACAAAATTTTTTTTTTTTTCAATCCATGGCTCTTATTAGAGCATAATGGTGTTTCAACACTTGTGAAAATCTAGCCTCTTATTGAGGCTATCATCAATAAACTAAATTAATAAAAGATAAAGAAATATACCAGAATTTTTGTAGAGAGCTTCAAAATGCTATCTGAATTATTATAAGAAAGTTTTTACAATGAGAGTAGTAGTGAGTGGTTTCCCTTTCTTGTGTGTGTTTTGAACCTTACAAGTGATCCCTTTATATAGGAGGGAAAGGACTAAATTAAAGTAAACTAATAATTTGTGCCAATACCTAATGTAGGGCCTACTGGACACAAATGTCAAAAAAGAAAAAAGTAACCTCCAATAATACATAGTGGAGACAAAAGTAGCATAGTATCCTTCAATAATTTGATTATTGAAGGTCTTGGATTCCAGAGAAAATTATCTCTCTGTCTGCCACTCAAAGATTTTTGTGGGGCCTATTGTGACGTCTTCCCTTTGAGGATCCGTTTTACGGATTCTTCTGGATCTTCATCCTCAGAAATGTTGTTTATGAATTTCTGATATTGTTCTTCATCAAATTGGTCATCAATCTGTTGACCTTCTCCTGCTAAGTAGGATTCAGGATCTTCTTCATCTTGAGATGATCCGGATATAGACATTTTTGAATTTTTTGAGGAATTTCCTTGAAAATTCTTGAAGAACTCTTTTTTAGCTTCTTCCATGTAATATTTTAAGATTTCTTGTTCATTAATTTGATCAGTGTCTTTCTTCATTTTAAGTTTTGAGACAATATGTCTAAAGGGGCTAGGAGACTCCTTTTGTTTTTGGGATGCAATTTGCTCCTTGTATTGTTTGATCGTCTGATGAATTTCATCTATCGTCTGTTGGCTTTCCATCTTGCCTTCTTTAATTATTGTCATTTTTTTCCAAAATTTTGTAAAAAACGTTCTTTTTAGACAAAAAATATTTTCACTGGTATAACCAGTTTCTGGAACCCATCTCCAGATCCATGGGATGCTGAATTGGGTAAAAAAGTATAATGAAGACATTCCTTCAATTATCTGATTGTTGTATTGAGCCTTTATTAAGGCTGGAGAAACATCTACCCATTGGGTATAAAGATCTTTATATAGATCTGGTAAAATATTTACCGATGATGGACCATATGATTTCCACCATTTAAAAAACCATATAGGAATGTCCGATTGGTAAACATGGGAACATATTTTTATGAACCACGAATGTTTTTGTTTATCATTTTCATATAAGAACGCTTTATGAAAGGCATTCATATAATCCCAGTAATTATATTTAATTACTGATTTTGTTTCGGGATGTATAAGTTCCCTATCTCTTAGGGGTGATGTCCCCCAAGCTTCCACAGGTATGACCTGTTTGATCACTATTTTGCTGAAAGTGTAAACTTTTGAGTTTCCACTATCAAAATGCGTGATCTCACAAGATTCTTTATGTAGAATCTGTTCGTAATAAGACCTTGTCTTATACATTTCTGTAGGATAGAATCCTGTGTCCATGTATCTGTTTATTAACAGCCATGGTTGATCTTTCCATCTAAGATCTCTGTTTTCTAAAAGAAGTATGACTTCTTTATTAGGATTATGAATCCAACTGCTGATATCATCCTCAGCTTCTTCAGTCACAGCTTTTGCATATGATGCTTCTGTTGACTTGGATTTTTGTTTAGCTGTTTTAAAAGCTAAGAATTCCTTATAAAGGGATTCTTGTGATTGGGATCCAGATGTAGATCCTTCAGTAGAAGCAATATTTGCTGCTACTAGAGTCTTTTTACCTCTTTGAGAGATAATTCTTGAATTTCCTCTTCCTCTATAAGAGGAAGGTCTTCCACCTCGGTCACGAGGTATCATTCCTGCAAAATTTTTATTCATTAAGGACCTTTTATTGTGTCCCATTAATATATTCTCTGGTAAGAAAATCAGGAAGACTATTATCAGTCCCCTTTTTATAGATTATATTGAAATCAAATGGTGCCAAATGAGATTGCCATCTAGCAAACATTTGTTTGGATACATCATGTTTAAAATCTTTATTAAACATGAATTTGGCTGCTTGGCAGTCAGTTTTTATTAAAAATTTTGACTATATAAATCATCTTGAAATTTTAAAACGCATTTTACTATTGCTAGAATTTCTTTTGCAATAGTAGCATAATTTTTTTGACTATTATTCCATTTTCCTGAATGGAATCGAACAAGATATTCTTGTTTATCAATGGGAGAGACTTGTTTCAGAATACCTCCATATCCAATATCTGAGGCATCTGTCTCTATAATTTTTTCCCATTTTGGATTAGCAATCATTAAGCAAGGAAGGGTTTTAACCCTTTCTTTTATTTTTTGAACTGCTTTAGTATGGTCTATGGACCATGGGTTTGGATTCTTTTTAAGTCTATCATATAAAATAGCCGTGTCTTCAGCCAAGTTTTTATAATATGGAAGAATATAATTTAAACTTCCTAAAAATCTTTGTAACTGAGTTTTATCAGTTATTTCATTTGGGAATTTTGATCCAAATTCAATATTCCTTGAAATTGGAATAATGTTTCCCGTTTCAATATTATGACCCAAAAATCTAACTTTCGTTTGAAAAAGCATCATTTTTGGTCTAGATATAACTAAACCATTTTTTATAATAACATTTTTAAATATTTCTAAATGTTTGAAATGTGTTTCGATGTCTTGTGAAAATACAAGAATATCATCTATATACACAATAATAAATTCACTATAAGGAATAAAAATATCATTCATGATATTTTGAAATTCTGATGGGGCATTTTTTAAACCAAATGGAAGAACATTCCATTCATAGTGTCCAAAAGGAACTGTGAAGGCAGTTTTATATCTGTCTTCTGGTTTAATCTGGACTTGCCAGTATCCTGATTTTAAATCAAATTTTGAAAAGATTATAGCTTTATGAAGCTTATCTAAAAGATCTTTTTTATTAGGTATTGGATACCTAATCCATTTAAGAACTTTATTAAGAGGTTTATAATTTATAACCAATCTTGGAACACCTCTTTCTTGTTCCGAATGTTTATTAACATAAAAAGCAGTACATGACCAAGGAGATTTTGAATCTCTGATCAAATTTTTATCAAAAAGAGATTTTATTTCTTTTTTGCATAACTCCATATATTCGGAGTTCATTTGACATGGTCTTGCTTTTGTAGGAATCTGACTTTCATTGAAGTCTTCTTCATAGGGTAAAGAAACAATATGTTTCTTTCGATCCCAAAAAGCGTTAGGATGATCATGACAAATACTTGAACTGAATTGTTGTTCAAGAATTTTATTTTATTTTGGAGTTTAGGATTTTGAATCCTTTCCTTAGTATTTAAAACAAATATTTCTTTGTTTAAAAAATCAATTTGATTTAGTTTTAATTGTAAAAAGGAATCTTTTATTTCATTTATATTTCTTAAAATTGGATTAGTAATAAAAGGAAAGTAAATTTCTTTTCCTTGAAAAAATCCAGTTATTCCTTTTTTATCAATATTTCTTAAAGGAAATATTTTATTTAAAAATGGGGTTCCAAGTATGACTTGGCTTGTAAGATTTTTTACAAGAATAAAACTTGTAGGGATACAAATTTGATTCTGGCAAATATAAGCCTGAGGAATCTTATAGTTTATTTTTAATTTCTCTCCTCCTGCTGAACTAAGAGAATGAGAAGTTTTATTGAAAATATTTCGTAGGAATTATTCCTTCTTGAATGCAATTTAAATCTGCACCACTATCTATAAGAGCGGTAATATTTATGAAAAAATCTTCTTTTATAAAAAGTTTTATTTTTACATGCCATTTCTGAGTAGTGATGATTTCCATTATACTACTTAGAAATTCTGTATCCTCCAAATCTGGATTTTTGTGGATATTGGCAATATGTTTTCAAGATTTATTAATCTTTCTTCAAAGTATTTATTATCTTTTTGAAGTATCTTAACTTCTGATTTTAAATTATTAATTTCTTTTTTCAAATCTTGGATATCTAAGGTTTTTGAACCTGACTTCTCTCATTTAGCTGTTTCTTTAATTCAGCTAATGTGAATGGTTTTAAATCCTTTTGGGTTCCAGAGGAAGATGCTTCTTCTGGATTTCCTTGTTTAAAAATATTTTGTAATGATTTTTTCTTTTAAAGAATTATCATCTATTAGTTTTAGCAAATCCAAATTTTCATTTGTTAAAACATTAATTTCCAATTCTTGGAATTTGAAATTATTTTATAAATATTTTCTTCATTATCAGAAGAATTTTTGCAACAGTCTTTGTTACAAAATTCAGAGCAAAGAGTATTCTCTTCTTCTGAATAAAATTTTTCATTTTCTAAAATATTTATGTCTCAGAAAACGAGTTTTCAGATTCTGATCCCGTTTCTGAGTCTATGAGGATTTTTGAGATTTTTTCTTTTAATTCCTCATCTGAGATCTTATTGAGCTTTTTTCTTACCCAACAAGTTTTTGCCTTGTGGCCTATTTTACCACATTTTCTGCATTTAATTAGAGGTTTATAATCCTCTAATTTCTTCCTTTTCTTATAAGGAATATTATAATTCCTTTCTCCTTCCCTTTTTTCTTTTTTCTTTCTTCTTTTATAAAATTTGTTTGTTGAAGGGAAAGTATTTTTCTTTTTAGAACTAGAGGGATTCTCTGTTCTTTTTTCGATGCCAAATTGGCTACAAAATTGGCCAAGTTGCCTTTTTTCATCAAGAGCATGTTTCTTGATTTGTTGGTTTAGCTTAATGTCATTACATCCTTCTTGTACACAGGTGCCTATAAGACGACCATAGGTGTACTCATCATAATTGATGACTCCTTCCTTTTTTAAGTTATTTCTAACTCTTTCTGCAAATAAAGGAGGAAGACCATCTATGAATTTGGATTTCCAATGAGAGCTATTAGACTCAGGGAGTTCCATAACTCTGGAAAGAAATGTGTCCCTATACCATCTGAAAGATGTTAATGTAGGACATTTCAGGTTTTGTAAGAGGGTCCTAATATTTTGAGAATCATCAGACCATCTGCCTGTAAAATGTTCAATAATATTTATAATTAGAGTGTAGACAGAATTACTTTCAATAATTCCATCTTCATCTTTAATACTGTTAAGGATTGTTTCCTTATCAGTCTGGGATAAATAGTTATCCCACCAGCCCTTTAATTGGCCTGTAAAACCAGCAATAATCATGTTGGTTATTGTTTTTGTTGAATTATTATTATTCTGACAAATTGTACTATACATAAGCATTCTATGTACAGTATTATATATTTGTCCTTCAGTTTGGCCATCTATGTTCCATTCATAGATCATTTTGCCACTATAGGAATTATTAATGATATATTCTTGTTCTTCTATTAGAACATCTTGAGGGGTTGGTCTTGGATAATAGAATTTGCTTTGGGTCGGTTTTTTAGCAAATCCGGACATTTTTGAAATTTCATCCCTGATTTTTTCTTTATAATTGTTTTTATTTATAAAATCAGAAAAATCAGTTAATGTATTTATTTTGAGATTTTTTAAATTCTCACTTAAAATTTTTAAAATTTTTTCGTCAGTTTCTCTGACAGATTTCATTTTAAAATCTGTTACTTTAGGAGGGATTTGTATGCTTGGGGTAGCAACAATCTCCTTGTTTTTCTGAGAAATTTGTTTCTCTTGAAAACAGGATATAATTTTATCCATTTTTTTAGATAATTCCTGGAGATGTTCTCCTAGAATTATTAAATACAAATTATTGTAATTTTGTTGTTTTATTAAATCATTATATGAAAAATTGTTACTGGTAAAGTATCACCTTCCAGTAATTTTTGAAATGCTTGGTAAAATCTTACCTCTCCTTCTTTTTCAATTTTGAAAGTTGTTGAAGGTGGAAATATGTTAGTAACATTTTTTCCATTAATGTTGTAATTTCTTTCAATTACTGAAATCATATTATTGATGTATTTATCAATAAACCAAGGAACAAAAGGTATAACTTTATTTTTTTCGGTTAAATCCTTATAATATTCTTCTTTAAAGAATAATTGATCTTGTTTTTCAAAATTTTTGAAAAACCATTTTCTAAATAATTCCCATTTGGGTAATTGTAATTCTTTTGAATTATTTTTTCTCACCAGAGATCCTGGTGTTAAATCAATTTTTTGTGTATGATTCATATATTATCCTGCAAAATTGATTTCTGACTCGGTTAATTCCGGGTCAACATATTCTCTGACAATATTATCAGAAAAATTCATCCTGAGTTTTTCAATTCTGGATGTAGATGCTCTAGAAGGGCTAGAGACAGAAGCTTTTGAAGGACTTCTAACTGTATAATCTACAGGTGATATATGGTAGTGTGATGACACTGATCGAGAAATAGAAGGTTTTTTAAACTGTTCAAACTGGATTTGAACTGTTCCTTCTTTAGTTTGAACAATACTTAATGGATCTGAATCCATGTATTGTTGTGGTGTGGTTGCTTTATCAAGAACAGTATGGAAGAGGAATTAACTTTCCAGATCTGTTCTTGATAAAGCAACCACACCACAACAATACATGGATTCAGATCCATTAAGTATTGTTCAAACTAAAGAAGGAACAGTTCAAATCCAGTTTGAACAGTTTAAAAAACCTTCTATTTCTCGATCAGTGTCATCACACTACCATATATCACCTGTAGATTATACAGTTAGAAGTCCTTCAAAAGCTTCTGTCTCTAGCCCTTCTAGAGCATCTACATCCAGAATTGAAAAACTCAGGATGAATTTTTCTGATAATATTGTCAGAGAATATGTTGACCCGGAATTAACCGAGTCAGAAATCAATTTTGCAGGATAATATATGAATCATACACAAAAAATTGATTTAACACCAGGATCTCTGGTGAGAAAAAATAATTCAAAAGAATTACAATTACCCAAATGGGAATTATTTAGAAAATGGTTTTTCAAAAATTTTGAAAAACAAGATCAATTATTCTTTAAAGAAGAATATTATAAGGATTTAACCGAAAAAAATAAAGTTATACCTTTTGTTCCTTGGTTTATTGATAAATACATCAATAATATGATTTCAGTAATTGAAAGAAATTACAACATTAATGGAAAAAATGTTACTAACATATTTCCACCTTCAACAACTTTCAAAATTGAAAAAGAAGGAGAGGTAAGATTTTACCAAGCATTTCAAAAATTACTGGAAGGTGATACTTTACCAGTAACAATTTTTCATATAAATGATTTAATAAAACAACAAAATTACAATAATTTGTATTTAATAATTCTAGGAGAACATCTCCAGGAATTATCTAAAAAAATGGATAAAATTATATCCTGTTTTCAAGAGAAACAAATTTCTCAGAAAAACAAGGAGATTGTTGCTACCCCAAGCATACAAATCCCTCCTAAAGTAACAGATTTTAAAATGAAATCTGTCAGAGAAACTGACGAAAAAATTTTAAAAATTTTAAGTGAGAATTTAAAAAATCTCAAAATAAATACATTAACTGATTTTTCTGATTTTATAAATAAAAACAATTATAAAGAAAAAATCAGGGATGAAATTTCAAAAATGTCCGGATTTGCTAAAAAACCGACCCAAAGCAAATTCTATTATCCAAGACCAACCCCTCAAGATGTTCTAATAGAAGAACAAGAATATATCATTAATAATTCCTATAGTGGCAAAATGATCTATGAATGGAACATAGATGGCCAAACTGAAGGACAAATATATAATACCGTACATAGAATGCTTATGTATAGTACAATTTGTCAGAATAATAATAATTCAACAAAAACAATAACCAACATGATTATTGCTGGTTTTACAGGCCAATTAAAGGGCTGGTGGGATAACTATTTATCCCAGACTGATAAGGAAACAATCCTTAACAGTATTAAAGATGAAGATGGAATTATTGAAAGTAATTCTGTCTACACTCTAATTATAAATATTATTGAACATTTTACAGGCAGATGGTCTGATGATTCTCAAAATATTAGGACCCTCTTACAAAACCTGAAATGTCCTACATTAACATCTTTCAGATGGTATAGGGACACATTTCTTTCCAGAGTTATGGAACTCCCTGAGTCTAATAGCTCTCATTGGAAATCCAAATTCATAGATGGTCTTCCTCCTTTATTTGCAGAAAGAGTTAGAAATAACTTAAAAAAGGAAGGAGTCATCAATTATGATGAGTACACCTATGGTCGTCTTATAGGCACCTGTGTACAAGAAGGATGTAATGACATTAAGCTAAACCAACAAATCAAGAAACATGCTCTTGATGAAAAAAGGCAACTTGGCCAATTTTGTAGCCAATTTGGCATCGAAAAAAGAACAGAGAATCCCTCTAGTTCTAAAAAGAAAAATACTTTCCCTTCAACAAACAAATTTTATAAAAGAAGAAAGAAAAAAGAAAAAAGGGAAGGAGAAAGGAATTATAATATTCCTTATAAGAAAAGGAAGAAATTAGAGGATTATAAACCTCTAATTAAATGCAGAAAATGTGGTAAAATAGGCCACAAGGCAAAAACTTGTTGGGTAAGAAAAAAGCTCAATAAGATTTCAGATGAGGAATTAAAAGAAAAAATCTCAAAAATCCTCATAGACTCAGAAACGGGATCAGAATCTGAAAACTCGTTTTCTGGAGACATAAATATTTTAGAAAATGAAAAATTTTATTCAGAAGAAGAGAATACTCTTTGCTCTGAATTTTGTAACAAAGACTGTTGCAAAAATTCTTCTGATAATGAAGAAAATATTTATAAAATAATTTCACAATTCCAAGAATTGGAAATTAATGTTTTAACAAATGAAAATTTGGATTTGCTAAAACTAATAGATAATAATTCTTTAAAAGAAAAATAAATAAAAATATTTTTAAACAAGGAAATCCAGAAGAAGCATCTTCCTCTGGAACCCAAAAGGATTTAAAACCATTCACATTAGCTGAATTAAAGAAACAGCTAAATGAGAGAAGTCAAGTTCAAAAACCTGTAGATATCCAAGATTTGAAAAAAGAAATTAATAATTTAAAATCAGAAGTTAAGATACTTCAAAAAGATAATAAATACTTTGAAGAAAGATTAATAAATCTTGAAAACATATTGCCAATATCCACAAAAATCCAGATTTGGAGGATACAGAATTTCTAAGTAGTATAATGGAAATCATCACTACTCAGAAATGGCATGTAAAAATAAAACTTTTTATAAAAGAAGATTTTTTCATAAATATTACCGCTCTTATAGATAGTGGTGCAGATTTAAATTGCATTCAAGAAGGAATAATTCCTACGAAATATTTTCAAAAAACTTCTCATTCTCTTAGTTCAGCAGGAGGAGAGAAATTAAAAATAAACTATAAATTCCTCAGGCTTATATTTGCCAGAATCAAATTTGTATCCCTACAAGTTTTATTATTGTAAAAAATCTTACAAGCCAAGTCATACTTGGAACCCCATTTTTAAATAACCTTTAAGAAATATTGATAAAAAAGGAATAACTGGATTTTTTCAAGGAAAAGAAATTTACTTTCCTTTTATTACTAATCCAATTTTAAGAAATATAAATGAAATAAAAGATTCCTTTTTACAATTAAAACTAAATCAAATTGATTTTTTAAACAAAGAAATATTTGTTTTAAATACTAAGGAAATGATTCAAAATCCTAAACTCCAAAATAAAATAAAAGTTCTTGAACAACAATTCAGTTCAAGTATTTGTCATGATCATCCTAACGCTTTTTGGGATCGAAAGAAACATATTGTTTCTTTACCCTATGAAGAAGACTTCAATGAAAGTCAGATTCCTACAAAAGCAAGACCATGTCAAATGAACTCCGAATATATGGAGTTATGCAAAAAAGAAATAAAATCTCTTTTTGATAAAAATTTGATCAGAGATTCAAAATCTCCTTGGTCATGTACTGCTTTTTATGTTAATAAACATTCGGAACAAGAAAGAGGTGTTCCAAGATTGGTTATAAATTATAAACCTCTTAATAAAGTTCTTAAATGGATTAGGTATCCAATACCTAATAAAAAAGATCTTTTAGATAAGCTTCATAAAGCTATAATCTTTTCAAAATTTGATTTAAAATCAGGATACTGGCAAGTCCAGATTATACCAGAAGACAGATATAAAACTGCCTTCACAGTTCCTTTTGGACACTATGAATGGAATGTTCTTCCATTTGGTTTAAAAATGCCCCATCAGAATTTCAAAATATCATGAATGATATTTTTATTCCTTATAGTGAATTTATTATTGTGTATATAGATGATATTCTTGTATTTTCACAAGACATCGAAACACATTTCAAACATTTAGAAATATTTAAAAATGTTATTATAAAAAATGGTTTAGTTATATCTAGACCAAAAATGATGCTTTTTCAAACGAAAGTTAGATTTTTGGGTCATAATATTGAAACGGGAAACATTATTCCAATTTCAAGGAATATTGAATTTGGATCAAAATTCCCAGATGAAATAACTGATAAAACTCAGTTACAAAGATTTTTAGGAAGTTTAAATTATATTCTTCCATATTATAAAAACTTGGCTGAAGACACGGCTATTTTATATGATAGACTTAAAAAGAATCCAAACCCATGGTCCATAGACCATACTAAAGCAGTTCAAAAAATAAAAGAAAGGGTTAAAACCCTTCCTTGCTTAATGATTGCTAATCCAAAATGGGAAAAAATTATAGAGACAGATGCCTCAGATATTGGATATGGAGGTATTCTGAAACAAGTCTCTCCCATTGATAAACATGAATATCTTGTTCGATTCCATTCAGGAAAATGGAATAATAGTCAAAAAAATTATGCTACTATTGCAAAAGAAATTCTAGCAATAGTAAAATGCGTTTTAAAATTTCAAGATGATTTATATAGTAAAAAATTTGTAATAAAAACTGACTGCCAAGCAGCCAAATTCATGTTTAATAAAGATTTTAAACATGATGTATCCAAACAAATGTTTGCTAGATGGCAATCTCATTTGGCACCATTTGATTTCAATATAATCTATAAAAAGGGGACTGATAATAGTCTTCCTGATTTTCTTACCAGAGAATATATTAATGGGACACAATGAAAGGTCCTTAATGAATAAAAATTTTGCAGGAATGATACCTCGTGACCGAGGTGGAAGACCTTCCTCTTATAGAGGAAGAGGAAATTCAAGAATTATCTCTCAAAGAGGTAAAAAGACTCTAGTAGCAGCAAATATTGCTTCTACTGAAGGATCTACATCTGGATCCCAATCACAAGAATCCCTTTATAAGGAATTCTTAGCTTTTAAAAAAGCTAAACAAAAATCCAAGTCAACAGAAGCATCATATGCAAAAGCTGTGACTGAAGAAGCTGAGGATGATATCAGCAGTTGGATTCATAATCCTAATAAAGAAGTCATACTTCTTTTAGAAAACAGAGATCTTAGATGGAAAGATCAACCATGGCTGTTAATAAACAGATACATGGACACAGGATTCTATCCTACAGAAATGTATAAGACAAGGTCTTATTACGAACAGATTCTACATAAAGAATCTTGTGAGATCACGCATTTTGATAGTGGAAACTCAAAAGTTTACACTTTCAGCAAAATAGTGATCAAACAGGTCATACCTGTGGAAGCTTGGGGGACATCACACCTAAGAGATAGGGAACTTATACATCCCGAAACAAAATCAGTAATTAAATATAATTACTGGGATTATATGAATGCCTTTCATAAAGCGTTCTTATATGAAAATGATAAACAAAAACATTCGTGGTTCATAAAAATATGTTCCCATGTTTACCAATCGGACATTCCTATTTGGTTTTTTAAATGGTAGAAATCATATGGTCCATCATCGGTAAATATTTTACCAGATCTATATAAAGATCTTTATACCCAATGGGTAGATGTTTCTCCAGCCTTAATAGAGTCTCAATACAACAATCAGATAATTGAAGGAATGTCTTCATTATACTTTTTTACCCAATTCAGCATCCCATGGATCTGGAGATGGGTTCCAGAAACTGGTTATACCAGTGAAAATATTTTTTGTCTAAAAAGAACGTTTTTTACAAAATTTTGGAAAAAAATGACAATAATTAAAGAAGGCAAGATGGAAAGCCAACAGACGATAGATGAAATTCATCAGACGATCAAACAATACAAGGAGCAAATTGCATCCCAAAAACAAAAGGAGTCTCCTAGCCCCTTTAGACATATTGTCTCAAAACTTAAAATGAAGAAAGACACTGATCAAATTAGTGAACAAGAAATCTTAAAATATTACATGGAAGAAGCTAAAAAAGAGTTCTTCAAGAATTTTCAAGGAAATTCCTCAAAAAATTCAAAAATGTCTATATCCGGATCATCTCAAGATGAAGAAGATCCTGAATCCTACTTAGCAGGAGAAGGTCAATAGATTGATGACCAATTTGATGAAGAACAATATCAGAAATTCATAAACAACATTTCTGAGGATGAAGATCCAGAAGAATCCGTAAAACGGATCCTCAAAGGGAAGACGTCACAATAGGCCCCACAAAAATCTTTGAGTGGCAGACAGAGAGATAATTTTCTCTGGAATCCAAGACCTTCAAAAATCAAATTATTGAAGGATACTATGCTACTTTTGTCTCCACTATGTATTATTGGAGGTTACTTTTTTCTTTTTTGACATTTGTGTCCAGTAGGCCCTACATTAGGTATTGGCACAAATTATTAGTTTACTTTAATTGAGTCCTTTCCCTCCTATACAAAGGGATCACTTGTAAGGTTCAAAACACACACAAGAAAGGGAAACCACTCACTACTACTCTCATTGTAAAAACTTTCTTATAATAATTCAGATAGCATTTTGAAGCTCTCTACAAAAATTCTGGTATATTTCTTTATCTTTTATTAATTTAGTTTATTAATGATAGCCTCAATAAGAGGCTAGATTTTCACAAGTGTTGAAACACCATTATGCTCTAATAAGAGCCATAGATTGAAAAAAAAAAATATTGTCAGAAACGTTTCCGGTGTGAAAATCTGGAAAGAATAGTATACAGGCAGGTTATAGCCCGTCTAAGGTATTTAGGTGGTGATCGAACTCTGGGGACCTGTTAGCCGTTTTAGCCGAAAAGATGGCGTCAAGGCGTTTAAGGTCTGACCTTCACTGATCCCATATCGATACCCCAAGACAGGCTGTGTAATGAACATCCTATGGTCTGTAATGATTTCCAGATAATAACCCTGATAAGTTTCAGACTTATATTTTAATAAGCGGCCCTCATCTGGCCTCCAAGGGGTATACTTTATTTAGTTTTAGTATAGTATACAAAATATTAAAATATAAGCGAAATATTAAAATATAAGTCTGAAACTTATCAGGGTTATTATCTGGAAATCATTACAGACCATAGGATGTTCATTACACAGCCTGTCTTGGGGTATCGATATGGGATCAGTGAAGGTCAGACCTTAAACGCCTTGACGCCATCTTTTCGGCTAAAACGGCTAACAGGTCCCCAGAGTTCGATCACCACCTAAATACCTTAGACGGGCTATAACCTGCCTGTATACTATTCTTTCCAGATTTTCACACCGGAAACGTTTCTGACAAAATTTTTTTTTTTTTTTCAATCCATGGCTCTTATTAGAGCATAATGGTGTTTCAACACTTGTGAAAATCTAGCCTCTTATTGAGGCTATCATTAATAAACTAAATTAATAAAAGATAAAGAAATATACCAGAATTTTTGTAGAGAGCTTCAAAATGCTATCTGAATTATTATAAGAAAGTTTTTACAATGAGAGTAGTAGTGAGTGGTTTCCCTTTCTTGTGTGTGTTTTGAACCTTACAAGTGATCCCTTTATATAGGAGGGAAAGAACTCAATTAAAGTAAACTAATAATTTGTGCCAATACCTAATGTAGGGCCTACTGGACACAAATGTCAAAAAAGAAAAAAGTAACCTCCAATAATACATAGTGGAGACAAAAGTAGCATAGTATCCTTCAATAATTTGATTTTTGAAGGTCTTGGATTCCAGAGAAAATTATCTCTCTGTCTGCCACTCAAAGATTTTTGTGGGGCCTATTGTGACGTCTTCCCTTTGAGGATCCGTTTTACGGATTCTTCTAGATCTTCATCCTCAGAAATGTTGTTTATGAATTTCTGATATTGTTCTTCATCAAATTGGTCATCAATCTGTTGACCTTCTCCTGCTAAGTAGGATTCAGGATCTTCTTCATCTTGAGATGATCCGGATATAGACATTTTTGAATTTTTTGAGGAATTTCCTTGAAAATTCTTGAAGAACTCTTTTTTAGCTTCTTCCATGTAATATTTTAAGATTTCTTGTTCACTAATTTGATCAGTGTCTTTCTTCATTTTAAGTTTTGAGATAATATGTCTAAAGGGGCTAGGAGACTCCTTTTGTTTTTGGGATGCAATTTGCTCCTTGTATTGTTTGATCGTCTGATGAATTTCGTCTATCGTCTGTTGGCTTTCCATCTTGCCTTCTTTAATTATTGTCATTTTTTTCCAAAATTTTGTAAAAAACGTTCTTTTTAGACAAAAAATATTTCACTGGTATAACCAGTTTCTGGAACCCATCTCCAGATCCATGGGATGCTGAATTGGGTAAAAAAGTATAATGAAGACATTCCTTCAATTATCTGATTGTTGTATTGAGCCTCTATTAAGGCTGGAGAAACATCTACCCATTGGGTATAAAGATCTTTATATAGATCTGGTAAAATATTTACCGATGATGGACCATATGATTTCCACCATTTAAAAAACCAAATAGGAATGTCCGATTGGTAAACATGGGAACATATTTTTATGAACCACGAATGTTTTTGTTTATCATTTTCATATAAGAACGCTTTATGAAAGGCATTCATATAATCCCAGTAATTATATTTAATTACTGATTTTGTTTCGGGATGTATAAGTTCCCTATCTCTTAGGGGTGATGTCCCCCAAGCTTCCACAGGTATGACCTGTTTGATCACTATTTTGCTGAAAGTGTAAACTTTTGAGTTTCCACTATCAAAATGCGTGATCTCACAAGATTTTTTATGTAGAATCTGTTCGTAATAAGACCTTGTCTTATACATTTCTGTAGGATAGAATCCTGTGTCCATGTATCTGTTTATTAACAGCCATGGTTGATCTTTCCATCTAAGATCTCTGTTTTCTAAAAGAAGTATGACTTCTTTATTAGGATTATGAATCCAACTGCTGATATCATCCTCAGCTTCTTCAGTCACAGCTTTTGCATATGATGCTTCTGTTGACTTGGATTTTTGTTTAGCTGTTTTAAAAGCTAAGAATTCCTTATAAAGGGATTCTTGTGATTGGGATCCAGATGTAGATCCTTCAGTAGAAGCAATATTTGCTGCTACTAGAGTCTTTTTACCTCTTTGAGAGATAATTCTTGAATTTCCTCTTCCTCTATAAGAGGAAGGTCTTCCACCTCGGTCACGAGGTATCATTCCTGCAAAATTTTTATTATTAAGGACCTTTTATTGTGTCCCATTAATATATTCTCTGGTAAGAAAATCAGGAAGACTATTATCAGTCCCCTTTTTATAGATTATATTGAAATCAAATGGTGCCAAATGAGATCGCCATCTAGCAAACATTTGTTTGGATACATCATGTTTAAAATCTTTATTAAACATGAATTTGGCTGCTTGGCAGTCAGTTTTTTTTAAAATTTTTTGACTATATAAATCATCTTGAAATTTTAAAACGCATTTTACTATTGCTAGAATTTCTTTTGCAATAGTAGCATAATTTTTTTGACTATTATTCCATTTTCCTGAATGGAATCGAACAAGATATTCTTGTTTATCAATGGGAGAGACTTGTTTCAGAATACCTCCATATCCAATACATGGATTCAGTCTCTATAATTTTTTCCCATTTTGGATTAGCAATCATTAAGCAAGGAAGGGTTTTAACCCTTTCTTTTATTTTTTGAACTGCTTTAGTATGGTCTATGGACCATGGGTTTGGATTCTTTTTAAGTCTATCATATAAAATAGTCGTGTCTTCAGCCAAGTTTTTATAATATGGAAGAATATAATTTAAACTTCCTAAAAATCTTTGTAACTGAGTTTTATCAGTTATTTCATCTGGGAATTTTGATCCAAATTCAATATTCCTTGAAATTGGAATAATGTTTCCCGTTTCAATATTATGACCCAAAAATCTAACTTTCGTTTGAAAAAGCATCATTTTTGGTCTAGATATAACTAAACCATTTTTTATAATAACATTTTTAAATATTTCTAAATGTTTGAAATGTGTTTCGATGTCTTGTGAAAATACAAGAATATCATCTATATACACAATAATAAATTCACTATAAGGAATAAAAATATCATTCATGATATTTTGAAATTCTGATGGGGCATTTTTTAAACCAAATGGAAGAACATTCCATTCATAGTGTCCAAAAGGAACTGTGAAGGCAGTTTTATATCTGTCTTCTGGTTTAATCTGGACTTGCCAGTATCCTGATTTTAAATCAAATTTTGAAAAGATTATAGCTTTATGAAGCTTATCTAAAAGATCTTTTTTATTAGGTATTGGATACCTAATCCATTTAAGAACTTTATTAAGAGGTTTATAATTTATAACCAATCTTGGAACACCTCTTTCTTGTTCCGAATGTTTATTAACATAAAAAGCAGTACATGACCAAGGAGATTTTGAATCTCTGATCAAATTTTTATCAAAAAGAGATTTTATTTCTTTTTTGCATAACTCCATATATTCAGAGTTCATTTGACATGGTCTTGCTTTTGTAGGAATCTGACTTTCATTGAAGTCTTCTTCGTAGGGTAAAGAAACAATATGTTTCTTTCGATCCCAAAAAGCGTTAGGATGATCATGACAAATACTTGCACTGAATTGTTGTTCAAGAACTTTTATTTTATTTTGGAGTTTAGGATTTTGAATCCTTTCCTTAGTATTTAAAACAAATATTTCTTTGTTTAAAAAATCAATTTGATTTAGTTTTAATTGTAAAAAGGAATCTTTTATTTCATTTATATTTCTTAAAATTGGATTAGTAATAAAAGGAAAGTAAATTTCTTTTCCTTGAAAAAATCCAGTTATTCCTTTTTTATCAATATTTCTTAAAGGAAATATTTTATTTAAAAATGGGGTTCCAAGTATGACTTGGCTTGTAAGATTTTTTACAAGAATAAAACTTGTAGGGATACAAATTTGATTCTGGCAAATATAAGCCTGAGGAATCTTATAGTTTATTTTTAATTTCTCTCCTCCTGCTGAACTAAGAGAATGAGAAGTTTTTTGAAAATATTTTGTAGGAATTATTCCTTCTTAAATGCAATTTAAATCTGCACCACTATCTATAAGAGCGGTAATATTTATGAAAAAATCTTCTTTTATAAAAAGTTTTATTTTTACATGCCATTTCTGAGTAGTGATGATTTCCATTATACTACTTAGAAATTCTGTATCCTCCAAATCTGGATTTTTTGTGGATATTGGCAATATGTTTTCAAGATTTATTAATCTTTCTTCAAAGTATTTATTATCTTTTTGAAGTATCTTAACTTCTGATTTTAAATTATTAATTTCTTTTTTCAAATCTTGGATATCTACAGGTTTTTGAACCTGACTTCTCTCATTTAGCTGTTTCTTTAATTCAGCTAATGTGAATGGTTTTAAATCCTTTTGGGTTCCAGAGGAAGATGCTTCTTCTGGATTTCCTTGTTTAAAAATATTTTTAATGATTTTTTCTTTTAAAGAATTATCATCTATTAGTTTTAGCAAATCTAAATTTTCATTTGTTAAAACATTAATTTCCAATTCTTGGAATTGTGAAATTATTTTATAAATATTTTCTTCATTATCAGAAGAATTTTTGCAACAGTCTTTGTTACAAAATTCAGAGCAAAGAGTATTCTCTTCTTCTGAATAAAATTTTTCATTTTCTAAAATATTTATGTCTCCAGAAAACGAGTTTTCAGATTTTGATCCCTTTTCTGAGTCTATGAGGATTTTTGAGATTTTTTCTTTTAATTCCTCATCTGAAATCTTATTGAGCTTTTTTCTTACCCAACAAGTTTTTGCCTTGTGGCCTATTTTACCACATTTTCTGCATTTAATTAGAGGTTTATAATCCTCTAATTTCTTCCTTTTCTTATAAGGAATATTATAATTCCTTTCTCCTTCCCTTTTTTCTTTTTTCTTTCTTCTTTTATAAAATTTGTTTGTTGAAGGGAAAGTATTTTTCTTTTTAGAACTAGAGGGATTCTCTGTTCTTTTTTCGATGCCAAATTGGCTACAAAATTGGCCAAGTTGCCTTTTTTCATCAAGAGCATGTTTCTTGATTTGTTGGTTTAGCTTAATGTCATTACATAAGCTTAATCCTTCTTGTACACAGGTGCCTATAAGACGACCATAGGTGTACTCATCATAATTGATGACTCCTTCCTTTTTTAAGTTATTTCTAACTCTTTCTGCAAATAAAGGAGGAAGACCATCTATGAATTTGGATTTCCAATGAGAGCTATTAGACTCAGGGAGTTCCATAACTCTAGAAAGAAATGTGTCCTTATACCATCTGAAAGATGTTAATGTAGGACATTTCAGGTTTTGTAAGAGGGTCCTAATATTTTGAGAATCATCAGACCATCTGCCTGTAAAATGTTCAATAATATTTATAATTAGAGTGTAGACAGAATTACTTTCAATAATTCCATCTTCATCTTTAATACTGTTAAGGATTGTTTCCTTATCAGTCTGGGATAAATAGTTATCCCACCAGCCCTTTAATTGGCCTGTAAAACCAGCAATAATCATGTTGGTTATTGTTTTTGTTGAATTATTATTATTCTGACAAATTGTACTATACATAAGCATTCTATGTACAGTATTATATATTTGTCCTTCAGTTTGGCCATCTATGTTCCATTCATAGATCATTTTGCCACTATAGGAATTATTAATGATATATTCTTGTTCTTCTATTAGAACATCTTGAGGGGTTGGTCTTGGATAATAGAATTTGCTTTGGGTCGGTTTTTTAGCAAATCTGGACATTTTTGAAATTTCATCCCTGATTTTTTCTTTATAATTGTTTTTATTTATAAAATCAGAAAAATCAGTTAATGTATTTATTTTGAGATTTTTTAAATTCTCACTTAAAATTTTTAAAATTTTTTCGTCAGTTTCTCTGACAAATTTCATTTTAAAATCTGTTACTTTAGGAGGGATTTGTATGCTTGGGGTAGCAACAATCTCCTTGTTTTTCTGAGAAATTTGTTTCTCTTGAAAACAGGATATAATTTTATCCATTTTTTTAGATAATTCCTGGAGATGTTCTCCTAGAATTATTAAATACAAATTATTGTAATTTTGTTGTTTTATTAAATCATTTATATGAAAAATTGTTACTGGTATCACCTTCCAGTAATTTTTGAAATGCTTGGTAAAATCTTACCTCTCCTTCTTTTTCAATTTTGAAAGTTGTTGAAGGTGGAAATATGTTAGTAACATTTTTTCCATTAATGTTGTAATTTCTTTCAATTACTGAAATCATATTATTGATGTATTTATCAATAAACCAAGGAACAAAAGGTATAACTTTATTTTTTTCGGTTAAATCCTTATAATATTCTTCTTAAAGAATAATTGATCTTGTTTTTCAAAATTTTTGAAAACCATTTTCTAAATAATTCCCATTTGGGTAATTGTAATTCTTTTGAATTATTTTTTCTCACCAGAGATCCTGGTGTTAAATCAATTTTTTGTGTATGATTCATATATTATCCTGCAAAATTGATTTCTGACTCGGTTAATTCCGGGTCAACATATTCTCTGTCAATATTATCAGAAAAATTCATCCTGAGTTTTTCAATTCTGGATGTAGATGCTCTAGAAGGGCTAGAGACAGAAGCTTTTGAAGGACTTCTAACTGTATAATCTACAGGTGATATATAGTAGTGTGATGACACTGATCGAGAAATAGAAGGTTTTTTAAACTGTTCAAACTGGATTTGAACTGTTCCTTCTTTAGTTTGAACAATACTTAATGGATCTGAATCCATGTATTGTTGTGGTGTGGTTGCTTTATCAAGAACCCAGTCATCTGGAAAGTTAATTTCTTCCCATTTAATCCTTCTTCTGGTAGTCACATTAGACTTACCAAAATTAGTTTCTATGACAATAGTCTCATTTAATGGTTTATCAACCATTCTACACTGAGGATTCAGCGTATATAGAGGTTTGTAATATATGCGGTAGCATACGCATATCACCTCTGATCCTGGAGCATAATTGTAACCATGTGTCTTAATATTAAGAGTTAAAGCGTCTAATATATTAGTATCAGACAACGATAACTGTAAATTTGGATATACATTAAAATAAACTGGTCCATGTGCCAGGCTTGATTGTACAATTCCTATTAGGGATTGTTTCCAATCTAAGTTTCTAGCGTCTCTAAGAGCTGCTACAAAACTTTCTGGTAAACCTTCTAATGTTAAAGGTTTAAAAGCAATTTGAACAAGACCAATATGTATAAATTTGTGGTCTTTTTTATATTTATTCAAATCTTTTGATGATAAAAGTTTTATCATCATATCTTCTTTATTTAAAGAAATAGTTTCTTCAGTTGTTTTTACAACTTGTTTTAAACCCAACCTTTCAAAGGTTCCTAATTTATAAATTAGTTTATAATCCATCTTTGGGATTGTCCATTTATTTAATAATTCTAAATTGTGAGGGATATCATATTCCTCTTCCATACTGTTTTTAACAGTATCATGATTTTTTAATATATTCATATTTGATATGAATGCAAGTGTCGAAACACACAAATGAACTAACAATAACCATGGCTCTGATACCATCTAAGCGGCCCTCATCTGGCCTCCCAGGGGTATACTTTATTTAGTTTTAGTATAGTATACAAAATATTAAAATATAAGCGAAATATTAAAATATAAGTCTGAAACTTATCAGGGTTATTATCTGGAAATCATTACACACCATAGGATGTTCATTACACAGCCTGTCTTGGGGTATCGATATGGGATCAGTGAAGGTCAGACCTTAAACGCCTTGACGCCATCTTTTCGGCTAAAACGGCTAACAGGTCCCCAGAGTTCGATCACCACCATATATATATATATACTGTTATATTTATCGTTACATAAATTTATTTGAACTCGATGCGTTATCTTTAGTTTTTTACTATAAAGTATATATTTATATATGTGTATAAATAGATGTGTATATAATTCTATAAATATTTTGACGAAAACAAGCCGAAAAGCATAATAGATATGTATATACTTTTATAGATATCATGACAAAAAATAAGTCGAAAAGCATAATAAATATGTATATACTTTTATAGATATTTTGACGAAAAATAAGTCGAAAAGCATAATAGATATGTATATAATTTTATAGATATTTTGACGAAAAACAAGTCTAAAAGCATAATAGATATGTATAGCCTTTTATAAAATTTATAGATATTTTGACGAAAAACAAGTCGAAAAGCATAATAGATATGTATATACTTTTATAGATATTTTGACGAAAAATGGGCAGAGTTTCCCTTGTTTTTGGACGACTCCCGACAACTCACAAGTTGTCGATAACATTTTCAAAAAGTAACCATAAACAGGAATAAATTATAATTATATATATGTTTCTATGTAACATCATATATCTAAATCGTAGGGTTCAGTTCCGCAATTAAAACAATAAATAATTATGAAAACACTATTATTAACATTCGAGTCGTTATTTTACACAAAAACTTGTGTTGACCCGACGGTTGACTGACAGTTAACCAGAATGACCGACTTTGACTGTTTGACCGGAGACATTAAAACTAAACCATAACACATCCAGATCGTAACCCAAACCATATCACCACCTCCACTGCCTTCATCCCCGTTCATCACCGGAACCGAAACTAAGCCCGAACCTAGATCAGAAGCTGATTGAAGTCGACACATAACCCGCATCAAACCCAAACCGGATACAAAGCGGAGTCCAACTTGAATTAAAACTGGAACTTAACCGAACAATACTCGAAACAAGACTAACCTGAGCCAAACCGAGGTTGAACCAGTTGAACCGAGACTCGAACCGGAACCCAGGTCTGAACGGAACTAAGACGAAACGTGAACCACCAAGATAACCACCGCCGTCGCTACTGTTGCGGCTCTGTAGCCGTCGCCGCCGTAGCGGCTTTTGTCGCCGCCGCTACGGTTGTTGTTGGCTTGCGAAGCCACCCAAATGGTGGTGGCGCCGCCGCTGATAATGCGGAGGGAGAGAGAGGAGTGAGGGAGAGTGGTGGCGGTGAGAATGTCACCGGAAAAATTGGGTGGAGAGAGAGCCGAGAGGTGTGAGGGTTGGGTGTCGGGTTGGAGTGAGTGAGCAGGAGAGAGGAGAAGGTTGTGTGGGTGGTGCTCGTCTGCTGGAAAACCGGCCGGAATTACTCTGGTTGGCGGGGTTTTGAGAGGCCAAGGTGGACAGGGAAGGGGGTATGCGGCTAGTGTAAGTGGGGGGCCTAGGGTTTTTGTTAAGTGAAGAAGAAGGAGAAAGGTTAGGTTTAAAGGCTAGGGTTTGAGTGTGTTGGGCCTAAAGCCCGATAGCGGTCCAAATTACATATTTAAACCCGTTTTCGCGCATGATTCTTATAAAATGATATTACGAGGCGTTACAGTCTCCCCTCCTTTAGAAAATTTCATCCCGAAATTTATTCAAGAGGAAGACTTAAAGGGATTTGGCTAAGGAATGAGGATTTACGGTCGGGACTTGGAGTTCTGGATACGTGAGGGAAAGCATGAAGTTTAGAGCAACGAAGAGTTAAATCTGCAAAAAGAGGTTGCTTGACTAGAACGACTTGAGGCATCAAACATAAGCAAAACTTACAAGTGGGCGTATAGGCGAGTTGTTTAATCGAGTTTGAATAACTCAAAGGACGTGCCATCTAAGCAGAAAAGCTTTCGTAGGAAACGGTATGCAGTTTGACGAAAAGTGTGGTTTGCTTTGTAGATTGTAGGAAAGTCTTGTTAGTTTTGAAGGGCATAGGTGATTCTCGTTTTTTTGTAGAAAGTTGCTTATTGAAGGAAAGCGAGAATGATAGGTATTTTAAAATAAACCATTATTGAGGTAGCGGCCAACTAAGTGTGTTTTCACCTAACCAGAATGAAAGATAGTTTCCAACGCATGAAAGCGTTTAAGGTTCGAATGTTTAAACCGACAGAATGGAAACCAGGTTGTATAAAGGACACGTTAACGTGGAATACTGAAGGCATAAGAGTGAACGTTTGATTCTAATAAACGAATACGAGTATAAGAATGGCATATGTATCGGAACAACGAAGACGTTGCGTTAGGGATGAAGTCTCGTCATGGATGATCGGGTATCGCGCGCTTAGCAATGTATTTGTGAGTTATGTAAAGCTTGCATTTTAGGTCTTACTATGGTGTGTAAAACACTGAATTTCTCACGTCACGTATTACAAAAGTTGGCAATATGGTGAAAACACTTATATATAGGAAGCACCAGCGGCATATCCAACATGTTTTGACCACGTTGCGACCGTTCCGTTATTCGATGCAATGTTATGTTCCGTGTCTCACCATACGCGGTAGGACACTCTATGGTTCTCATGCGCTTATCATTATAATCCCGTGTGCACCCGTGATTATATGATCGTCGCATGATCCGCATAGCTTGTATTAGCGGCGTATGAGTTAGGGTATACATAATTGCTGAAAATAAGTTTGTGTGCTTGTAAGAATGTAGTATATAAACATGTTTGCATCCAAATAAGTATGAGGCCCACGTAAGCGAATCCCTCAGGTTTCGCTCGCGTACAGGCGTGAATGTATGAATATGAGTATGATTACAAGTATGAGTATGAGTATAAGCATGGATATAAGGCGTATATGCAAGTATGTGAATATATGTATAAGTATGAATGATAACACGTATGTTCATGAACATGATTATGGGTATAATTATGAATATCAACAAGCGTAAAAGATGACGATTATGTGTGTAACATGAATTGAATACAACGAATTTATTCATGTAAATTAATCGAGAAATCTGAGTATGTAAAACGAATGCTATAAATGAAATTGTCGTGCGTGATTTTGACTAAATCATGAACGAGGATATGCATGTATAGTGGTTTGAGCAAAACGTTGAGATTATCGATTCAAAATAGGTTTACGTTTGGCTTAAAATGTAGAATCTAGTTCGTGGATGTAAAAAGAATATAGAGAACTTATTGGTTACGCGTGACATATTTTGTAAAGGACGGGAGTTCTACCATTGTTTTAGAAGAATTTGAGTAAGTCAGAAAATGGTTGGACCTTATAAAATTGTCTTGCCCACGTGTTTTGAAATTTGAGGTGACCTATTAAGAGGGGTATGAAAAGGTCTTTAAATATTAAGTCTGCATCGTTTCTAAGGATATTACATCAAAATAAGAAATTGAAATTTGAAGGTTCTTGTGAAAACGTTGACCTTTGAGGAGAAATGTGAGATAATAGATTTAATGATCGTTGAAAAGTGTTTTAGCGAATGGTTTTATTAATTGAGAAAAGAGTTTTAGTAGAAACGAATCCATAATATCTATAAGGCATTGGTTTGATTTTGTTTATAAATGAAAGTCCTTAGTAATAAGATGTCACGTGAGCGTGTTTTAATGATTATGTTAAACATAAGTTTTATGGGCAAGGTATTCATTAGGTCGATTAAGTTGGTAGGTAGCATTCCGTCAAATTTTGAAAATCGGGAAACAAAACGTTTTATGCGGTGACCAAGTATATGTGTATGTGATTCATATGAAATAAATTACAGGCTAAGATAAACGTTTGATAAAATAGTAATATTGAAATTCACCCAAGTAAGGATTTTGGCAATATAATAAAAAGACTTAGGCATGCAAATTGAACGAGTGGTTTGTAAAATTAAGTTTCCAAGAAGGAAGGTCGGTAACGATCACCGAGGTATGGGAATCACCCCTAACCTGTTGGTGAGGTCGTTTTAAAGAAGGAAAGAAGTGGAGTTAATCATCAAGGTAAGGAAATCACTCCTATCTTGACGATGGGTCTCCATTTTGGGATTTTGAGAATATAATTCTGGTTGGAGATGTCTTGAAATCATGCGTGTAAATAATGTTTAAGCGTATGGAAAGGTTTAGTATGATTCAAATAAATCTAAAATAAGATTTGGAATTTTGAAAAGAAGAGGTGACAAGCATGTAAGGTAAAATATCGCAAATAAATTGAAATAGCATAAAAGAGAGGTTCATAAAGCATTAGATTGTTTCGGGTAGAGAAACGTCGACTATTCCAAAGTGAATCGACGATCCTTTCGAATTAGAGTAACGTGCTTTGGCCTGTAGGTAAAACGCTCTCGTCGAGAAGCGATTAACAACATTTTACCCTTCCAGCTACTAAACGTCTCAAATTGATCGGAAAAATCGAGACTTTGGCGAGATTGAAAATCGGGGAACGGGACCTAATCGTCAAGGTACGGGTTTCACTCCTAACTTTACGATTTCGTACCCTAAGTGTGGTTGGTACTCTTCGGGTCAAAATTAATTTCGACACTTTGACAAGAATATACTAGAGTTTTAATGGGAAGTTTTCCATGAAGGTGTGGATTTCACTCCTAACTTGATGGTATAACTTTGTGAAATTAAAGAATAAGCGGAATGAGAGTCGTTCACCAAATTGTGGATATCACGCCTATTTTGGTGAAGTCATCTCACTTGTGTAATACGAGTGTTTTCTAGTTTAGTATAATTGTCACACCCCGACCCGCAGCGGAAAAGGTGACCGGGGCATGATTGGGTTATCATCAAAGCTCATGACATTTATTATAACGTTTCATATTCATTAATACAATTTAATGGGAAATTACAATCAATATTACATCATGCCCTAAATATCAATCTAGGCTTCATTGTTTTCTTCTAAGGCATTTCCTATGTTTTCCTTGCTTCATCCTGTTCACCTGTATCATCTGTAAAAATGGTTTTTGGATCAACAAAAAGTTGGCGAGTGAATCCTATGGAAAACATTTGAACAAGTTTATTTAATTGATAATAAAATTGAGTGCACAACCATACATGAGTAAAAATAGATGTAAACTTATACACCAATCATTTAATATTAAATAATGCACACATGAACAATAATGGATCGTTTTGAGGCACGCGTTGCTCAACTCGTCTCTCACGAGGAACTGATGGGCCTAATGAATGATTTGCATAAACTTGACAATATAAAATATATAACTACAAACAACATAAACTAAATAATATACACATGAACAATAATGGATTTGTTTTGAGGCACGCGTTGCTCAACTCGTCTCCCACGAGGAACTGATGGGCTTAATGAATGAATTTCATATAAGTTGACAAAATGAAATACATAATATAAACAATCTAAGTTTAGATCACAATATGGTATTGCACAAGTTTAAATAAACGAGTTAATTTTTGGTGACACATGACACACCCCAAAACGTGTAATTAAAAAGGGGAGTTGTAAGATTCACTCACATTGGGTGCGTTCGGTTGATGATGTTGAATGCGCACGAAGTGGTTTTAACCACGAGTGAAATTAACCTAGATAATGGCATAACGGTTCGGTAAGTAAACGGATTTTATTAATCCATTTTAGTAGGATTGTTGGGTGCATTTTTGTGAGTTTAAGGCTATTTTCTAACCTTTAAAATGTTATTTTTTAAGTATTTTTAATTGATTTTTAAATAAAATAAATAAATAAAAATAATTAAAAAAATTGACTTTTTGACCGTTGACCGTTGACCATTTGACCTTTGACCTTGACTGTTGACCGGTTCGAATGTGTTATTGTGTGCGCTGGGTGAGGCTCGAACCCGAGACCTCCCGTACGCGTGCACGCAGCTCTACCAACTGAGCTACGTGTCTAACCCGAAATATATCTGTTTTTAATTATATTTATATACTAATTAGATTAAACCGAAAATCATTTATCTTTAAAAACGATTTAAATGCGAAGACTCGGTGCGCTCCACAGGTCTCGAACCCGGGACCTGTGGATTGAGTTAACACACAGTCCACCGCTGGACTGTGTGTCTAACTTGTTAAATAAACCGATTTTTATTATACTTATATACAAACTAAACATTTTCCTTTCTGTCTTATATAAAAAGTTGGATAATTGTCCGGATCAGTGCAGTAGACCGGACTCGAACTCGTGACCTGTGATTAAACATTCACACAGTCCACCACTGGACCGTGTGTCTAACTTGGTTATTATTCTGGTTTTTATTAAACTTAACATGTAACAGCGGTGACTCCGGTTCGGTTAAAAAAAAGACATTTTTTATTAAGGCAAGCATGCGAGGGACAAGATTCGAACTCGAGGCATCTGCGTGTTTAATGTGCACACAGTCCACCGCTGGACTATGTGTCTAACCCGAGTTATATCTTGATTTATATTAAACTTATACACTACAGAAACTTCGTCTTCTTCGTTTAATTTAACCAGAAACGAAGTCCGACCGGTTCAATGATTAAATCATGTTCTTTTAGTGTTTTGAAGTTAATTACAGGTGAGATAAATAAAAAGAATGAAAAATTAGGCGTAAGGTATACCGACTGGACTCCTCTGTTTCTCCGGCAAAACTCCGGTGACAGCACAAACTTCCGGCGACGTGTGTCCTGCGGCAGAGAGCCTTCAGCAAGCTTGAAATGGATGTGGGTGACTTCGGTATAAGCTCTGGGGGTTCAGTAAGGCTCAGAAGTGAAGGGTTCGGTTTTTCGGCGATGTGCAATTACGTCGGGTAAAGGTGCGGTTTTGAGCGAAAAAGCTTGCAGAGGTTTGAGGAGGTATTTATAGGGCAGGTCGTCGATGAATTTGGTCCGATTTCCGATTTGATTCGTCGGTTAGAAATTCTCCGGCGGTTATAGCTTGTGTCGCGGACTCAGGCATCGGTTATAACCGATGTAGTGATTAAGGTTTACGTTATAACTGAAGTAACCGTCAAATCTCGCGAGATCGCCGGGATTTCCGACGACTGAAATTGGGCGCGTAGTTATTTGAATTCAAGGTTCATGTTATGAATTAATTGTTTCCATTTATGAACAAGAAACATAAGCGGCGCAGTGGTTTAAAGGTTGAATGCTAAGTTGTTGTTGACTCGCTGGCTGACCCGGGTTCGAAACCCGGCAGCTGCTTTTTATTTTTATTTCATTATTTTTAACAGTTTTTCAAAAAAAAATTATATATTCCAATATACTTATTAATTATGTATCGTTTAAAATTATTTTGGGCATTAAATACGCAACGAAATTTTTAACTGATTGTTCGGTTATTAAACGGAGCGGGTTTGGTAAATCCGGTTTTTGACGGATGTTACAGTATCCCCTGCTTTTTAGAAATTTCGTCCCGAAATTTAAGTAGTGATATATTTGACTAAAAAAATGATGGTGTTTAGTTTGGCAGTTACATGCTTAGAAAAAGTAAGGGTTTAAGTTTTTGTTTGAGGCGGTAACGTTCCTTGTAAGGGTTAAGTACCCTGTTACAGGAATCGTTTTTTGTTGCCTTCGGTGAAAATATTGATAAGCAGAGTTGATTCGCTAAATATGATATCATGCGTAAGAGTTTTGATATGTTTGGAAGGATATGGTTATATCCTAAAGCAAAACTTCTAATACTACAACCTACATGGAACTTCTCATAACTGTCTAACAATACCTCTGATCCTTTGACAAGAATACTTATATATAGGAAGTACCAGCGGCGTATCCACCATATTCTTGTCAAATTTTCATTGGTTTTATCAGTAAGTTATGATTGGTTCTATGATATGACTATAGATCATAAATAAACACAACAACAAATATTTGAATCCACATTCTGATAGCATATATGTTTGAATGGTGACAGTTCCTCTCTTGTTTGATATAATGGAGAGGTTAGTTTATGTAGAAATAGAACACAATCCAATTTCTTTAAATGGCGAGATGATATGAATGTAACACAAATTTCAACCAAGGCAATACTAAATCCTACATGGAACTTCTCATAACTGCCTGATAATGCCTCTGATCCTTTGGCAAGAATACTTATATATAGGAAGCACCAGCGGCGTATCCACCATATTCTTGTTAAATTTTCGTTGGTTTTATCCGCAAGTTATGATTTGTTACCAAGAAACTACTAAGTCCTACATAGAACTTCTCATAACCGTCTGACAATGCCTCTGATCCTTTGACAAGAATACTTATATATAGGAAGTACCAGCGGCGTATCCACCATATTCTCGTCAAATTTTCATTGGTTTTATCAGTGAATTATGATTAGTCCTATGTGACTCTACAACCAATACAACAAACACAAGATACTGATAATGAAAAATGTCTGTGCGATCAATGCTCAATCAAACGGAGCCGATCGTATTGGATGTACTGAGAATAATAAATTTAATCTAAACAATAATCACACAAACAGCTTATACATGGAACCTCTCATAACCGCCTGATAATGCCTCCGATCCTTTGACAAGAATACTTATATATAGGAAGTACCAGCGGCGTATCCACCATATTCTTGTTAAATTTTCATTGACTTTATCCACAAGTTATGATTAGTTCTATACTCTACAACAAACACAAGATACTGATAATGAAAATGTCTGTGCGATCAAGGCTCAATCAAACGGAGCCGATCGTATTGCATGTACTGAAAATGAAAATGTCTGTGCGATCAAGGCTCAATCAAACGGAGCCGATCGTATTGCATGTACTGAAAATAATAAACAATAATCACTCAAACAATTTATACATGGAACCTCTCATAACCGCCTGATAATGCCTCCGATCCTTTGACAAGAATACTTATATATAGGAAGTACCAGCGGCGTATCCACCATATTCTCGTCAAATTCTCATTGACTTTATCCGCAAGTTATGATTAGTTCTATGTGACTCTACAACAAACACAACAACCACAAGATACTTATAATGAAAATGTCTGTGCGATCAAGGCTCAATCAAACGGAGCCGATCGTATTGCATGTACTGAAAATGAAAATGTCTATGCGATCAAGGCTCAATCAAACGGAGCCGATCGTATGTGGGCACGCCGGGTTCACGCTCATAATGAAATGGGGAACATGCTCAACGCTCATAATGTAATGGGGAGCGGCGGCCTATGAAATTGCATGTACTGAAAATAATAAACAATAATTACTCAAACAGTTTACACATGGAACCTCTCATAACCGCCAGATAATGCCTCCGATCCTTTGGCAAGAATACTTATATATAGGAAGTACCAGCGGCGTATCCACCATATTCTTGTCAAAGTTTCATTGGCTTTATCCTTAAGTTATGATTGATTCTATGTGATAAAGAAAAACATAGAACTAAACAATTGGAGTTGATTCTTGATTTCCGGTGAAGAGGACTAGTTGGGTATCTTCGTTTGGGCCGTCATTATCTTCGACAGGATTGGCGTTGATGTTGAAAGCTCTTCCTCTTGCTGGTGGCCTAGTGATTGGGTTTTCTTGATTTACTTGGTTAACTGGGTTTGATTGGGCTTGAGCGTTTATGATGTTAACCAATCGAGGGCACGTGTTTCTAAAGTGGGTAGGGTCGCCACAATTGAAACAAGCTCGAACATATGGGAACATGGGGTATTGGGGTTGTTGATAGGTTTGGACCATGTTTTGGGGAGAGATTTGGTTTTGAAAGGTGCGGCAAACCCTGCTCAAATGACCATAGTGTCCACAAGTTGCACATAGTCGACAAGGTAGGGTAAGGGGATGGTGATAAAAACAGGTGTTACATCGAGGGTGAGGTCCAAGATATGGTTTCTTATTTAGGTAAGTTGAGTTGGGTGCCACTTGAGTGATTGGGATAGCTTGGATGGGTATGGCGTGTGATATTGGTTGATTTCGTTGGATAGCAGCGAAAAGTTGCCCGTCTCTTTTTCTCTTAGAATTGGGTTGAGAAGGGGATTCGGTTTGGGTGTAGTCGGAGGTTTCAGTCGATGCTTTATCCTTCTTCTTCTCCTCCTTGAAGTCTTTGTTCTGGATTCGGTTCTCGGTGAGCTCTGTTGCTAGCTCCATTGCTGCTTCCAAAGTTGCAGGCGTGGTACTTATTACAGAGTCTTGAATCTTTAACGGAAGACCACGAATGTAGTGCTCGATCAACCGGTAGAGGGGAGTGAACAAGTTGGGAACCATCTGATGTAACTCGAGGAATCTTTTGTTGTATGTGGTGTGGTCGCCTTCCTTTTGCTTCAACGAATAGAACTCATCTTCTAATTTCTTGATTTCGCTCCTTGGGCAAAATCGTCTAGTCATGATTTCCTTCAATTCATTCCAAGTTAAAGTCATAGCATCTTCAACACCTCGTTTGGCCTTCTCTGTATTCCACCAAGTAAGTGTTATTCCATATAAACGACCGGTAGCATAACGCACTTTGCGGTTATCAGGGCAATCGCAGTTTAGAAAAGTGTTCTCCATTTCTTCAAACCAATGGAGGAGAGCAATGACACCTTCAGTCCCTTTGTATTTTGGAGGGTCGCATGATTTGAAATGCTTGTAGGTGCATTTAGTGATATTTGGGGGAGGGTTGATAACGTGTTGCTCTTCTTGATTGACAGGATTAGCGGTAAGTGCTTGTTGGACCTGGATTACAATGTTGGGTATTACGGCAGCCATTTGTTGAGCGATTAGGGCAGCCATGCGTTCGTGGGCTTTTCCTGCTCTCATCTTCCTACGGGCAAGGTTAGAAGACATCTACAAGGAATACGCATCATGAGTATGAGTTGGATGCTTTTGGGATCATGGGTCGCACTTAGGAATGAACATTCATAAAATAGTTATAGAAAAATAAATCTACTACATCCATAGGATGTCTTGGGCTTTGCTCGTCATTAGGCCCTACATGCCGCCATACTTCACCTTCGTAATCATGTGGGCCCCATGAATACCGGGTTTTTCATATGGTTCGCATGTGTTAGCCTGGTTACGTACACTAAAACCCGGAGAAAATCGAGAAATATGTGTATAACGTATGAGATTTAAAATGTGTCCAGGTGTAGACATGGTGACACCTCAAAGTGGGGTTAGTTCGAACGACGTTTGGTGTGGCATGCTTTGGCCTAATAGGTCCTTCGTACTCTCATCGTTAGTCCCCAGGTAGGCAAACTGGTCCGTTATATTGGATTTATACGAATGCCAACCTAGACAGGACGTTCCGACTACCGGTACTTGTACCCTTCCAGTTACTACATGCCCGTCGCAGAACTTACTTTGATGAGATTTGAAAATTGTAACCAAATCTTTGAATAGCAAAAGTATGAAGATGAATTGAATATATGAACATTGATATATGTATGATGAATGTGTATATAAGTATGTATGTTTGACTGCAAGTATGAACAAATATGAAACAAATAAACATCATAAGTTTGTATGTAACCACCTAAACAATTAAAATTTAAGCAAACTATAGTATAGGCTCTAAGGGTCTAATAACCTATCCTATATCCCTATAGTCATAGCTCTGATACCAATCTGTCACACCCCGACCCGCAGCGGAAAAGGTGACCGGGGCATGATTGGGTTATCATCAAAGCTCATGACATTTATTATAACGTTTCATATTCATTAATACAATTTAATGGGAAATTACAATCAATATTACATCATGCCCTAAATATCAATCTAGGCTTCATTGTTTTCTTCTAAGGCATTTCCTATGTTTTCCTTGCTTCATCCTGTTCACCTGTATCATCTGTAAAAATGGTTTTTGGATCAACAAAAAGTTGGCGAGTGAATCCTATGGAAAACATTTGAACAAGTTTATTTAATTGATAATAAAATTGAGTGCACAACCATACATGAGTAAAAATAGATGTAAACTTATACACCAATCATTTAATATTAAATAATGCACACATGAACAATAATGGATCGTTTTGAGGCACGCGTTGCTCAACTCGTCTCTCACGAGGAACTGATGGGCCTAATGAATGATTTGCATAAACTTGACAATATAAAAATATATAACTACAAACAACATAAACTAAATAATATACACATGAACAATAATGGATTTGTTTTGAGGCACGCGTTGCTCAACTCGTCTCCCACGAGGAACTGATGGGCTTAATGAATGAATTTCATATAAATTGACAAAATGAAATACATAATATAAACAATCTAAGTTTAGATCACAATATGGTATTGCACAAGTTTAAATAAACGAGTTAATTTTTGGTGACACATGACACACCCCAAAACGTGTAATTAAAAAGGGGAGTTGTAAGATTCACTCACATTGGGTGCGTTCGGTTGATGATGTTGAATGCGCACGAAGTGGTTTTAACCACGAGTGAAATTAACCTAGATAATGGCATAACGGTTCGGTAAGTAAACGGATTTTATTAATCCATTTTAGTAGGATTGTTGGGTGCATTTTTGTGAGTTTAAGGCTATTTTCTAACCTTTAAAATGTTATTTTTTAAGTATTTTTAATTGATTTTTAAATAAAATAAATAAATAAAAATAATTAAAAAAATTGACTTTTTGACCGTTGACCGTTGACCATTTGACCTTTGACCTTGACTGTTGACCGGTTCGAATGTGTTATTGTGTGCGCTGGGTGAGGCTCGAACCCGAGACCTCCCGTACGCGTGCACGCAGCTCTACCAACTGAGCTACGTGTCTAACCCGAAATATATCTGTTTTTAATTATATTTATATACTAATTAGATTAAACCGAAAATCATTTATCTTTAAAAACGATTTAAATGCGAAGACTCGGTGCGCTCCACAGGTCTCGAACCCGGGACCTGTGGATTGAGTTAACACACAGTCCACCGCTGGACTGTGTGTCTAACTTGTTAAATAAACCGATTTTTATTATACTTATATACAAACTAAACATTTTCCTTTCTGTCTTATATAAAAAGTTGGATAATTGTCCGGATCAGTGCAGTAGACCGGACTCGAACTCGTGACCTGTGATTAAACATTCACACAGTCCACCACTGGACCGTGTGTCTAACTTGGTTATTATTCTGGTTTTTATTAAACTTAACATGTAACAGCGGTGACTCCGGTTCGGTTAAAAAAAAGACATTTTTTATTAAGGCAAGCATGCGAGGGACAAGATTCGAACTCGAGGCGTCTGCGTGTTTAATGTGCACACAGTCCACCGCTGGACTATGTGTCTAACCCGAGTTATATCTTGATTTATATTAAACTTATACACTACAGAAACTTCGTCTTCTTCGTTGAATTTAACCAGAAACGAAGTCCGACCGGTTCAATGATTAAATCATGTTCTTTTAGTGTTTTGAAGTTAATTACAGGTGAGATAAATAAAAAGAATGAAAAATTAGGCGTAAGGTATACCGACTGGACTCCTCTGTTTCTCCGGCAAAACTCCGGTGACAGCACAAACTTCCGGCGACGTGTGTCCTGCGGCAGAGAGCCTTCAGCAAGCTTGAAATGGATGTGGGTGACTTCGGTATAAGCTCTGGGGGTTCAGTAAGGCTCAGAAGTGAAGGGTTCGGTTTTTCGGCGATGTGCAATTACGTCGGGTAAAGGTGCGGTTTTGAGCGAAAAAGCTTGCAGAGGTTCGAGGAGGTATTTATAGGGCAGGTCGTCGATGAATTTGGTCCGATTTCCGATTTGATTCGTCGGTTAGAAATTCTCCGGCGGTTATAGCTTGTGTCGCGGACTCAGGCATCGGTTATAACCGATGTAGTGATTAAGGTTTACGTTATAACTGAAGTAACCGTCAAATCTCGCGAGATCGCCGGGATTTCCGACGACTGAAATTGGGCGCGTAGTTATTTGAATTCAAGGTTCATGTTATGAATTAATTGTTTCCATTTATGAACAAGAAACATAAGCGGCGCAGTGGTTTAAAGGTTGAATGCTAAGTTGTTGTTGACTCGCTGGCTGACCCGGGTTCGAAACCCGGCAGCTGCTTTTTATTTTTATTTCATTATTTTTAACAGTTTTTCAAAAAAAAATTATATATTCCAATATACTTATTAATTATGTATCGTTTAAAATTATTTTGGGCATTAAATACGCAACGAAATTTTTAACTGATTGTTCGGTTATTAAACGGAGCGGGTTTGGTAAATCCGGTTTTTGACGGATGTTACAGTATCCCCTGCTTTTTAGAAATTTCGTCCCGAAATTTAAGTAGTGATATATTTGACTAAAAAAATGATGGTGTTTAGTTTGGCAGTTACATGCTTAGAAAAAGTAAGGGTTTAAGTTTTTGTTTGAGGCGGTAACGTTCCTTGTAAGGGTTAAGTACCCTGTTACAGGAATCGTTTTTTGTTGCCTTCGGTGAAAATATTGATAAGCAGAGTTGATTCGCTAAATATGATATCATGCGTAAGAGTTTTGATATGTTTGGAAGGATATGGTTATATCCTAAAGCAAAACTTCTAATACTACAACCTACATGGAACTTCTCATAACTGTCTAACAATACCTCTGATCCTTTGACAAGAATACTTATATATAGGAAGTACCAGCGGCGTATCCACCATATTCTTGTCAAATTTTCATTGGTTTTATCAGTAAGTTATGATTGGTTCTATGATATGACTATAGATCATAAATAAACACAACAACAAATATTTGAATCCACATTCTGATAGCATATATGTTTGAATGGTGACAGTTCCTCTCTTGTTTGATATAATGGAGAGGTTAGTTTATGTAGAAATAGAACACAATCCAATTTCTTTAAATGGCGAGATGATATGAATGTAACACAAATTTCAACCAAGGCAATACTAAATCCTACATGGAACTTCTCATAACTGCCTGATAATGCCTCTGATCCTTTGGCAAGAATACTTATATATAGGAAGCACCAGCGGCGTATCCACCATATTCTTGTTAAATTTTCATTGGTTTTATCCGCAAGTTATGATTTGTTACCAAGAAACTACTAAGTCCTACATAGAACTTCTCATAACCGTCTGACAATGCCTCTGATCCTTTGACAAGAATACTTATATATAGGAAGTACCAGCGGCGTATCCACCATATTCTCGTCAAATTTTCATTGGTTTTATCAGTGAATTATGATTAGTCCTATGTGACTCTACAACCAATACAACAAACACAAGATACTGATAATGAAAAATGTCTGTGCGATCAATGCTCAATCAAACGGAGCCGATCGTATTGGATGTACTGAGAATAATAAATTTAATCTAAACAATAATCACACAAACAGCTTATACATGGAACCTCTCATAACCGCTTGATAATGCCTCCGATCCTTTGACAAGAATACTTATATATAGGAAGTACCAGCGGCGTATCCACCATATTCTTGTTAAATTTTCATTGACTTTATCCACAAGTTATGATTAGTTCTATACTCTACAACAAACACAAGATACTGATAATGAAAATGTCTGTGCGATCAAGGCTCAATCAAACGGAGCCGATCGTATTGCATGTACTGAAAATGAAAATGTCTGTGCGATCAAGGCTCAATCAAACGGAGCCGATCGTATTGCATGTACTGAAAATAATAAACAATAATCACTCAAACAATTTATACATGGAACCTCTCATAACCGCCTGATAATGCCTCCGATCCTTTGACAAGAATACTTATATATAGGAAGTACCAGCGGCGTATCCACCATATTCTCGTCAAATTCTCATTGACTTTATCCGCAAGTTATGATTAGTTCTATGTGACTCTACAACAAACACAACAACCACAAGATACTTATAATGAAAATGTCTGTGCGATCAAGGCTCAATCAAACGGAGCCGATCGTATTGCATGTACTGAAAATGAAAATGTCTATGCGATCAAGGCTCAATCAAACGGAGCCGATCGTATGTGGGCACGCCGGGTTCACGCTCATAATGAAATGGGGAACATGCTCAACGCTCATAATGTAATGGGGAGCGGCGGCCTATGAAATTGCATGTACTGAAAATAATAAACAATAATTACTCAAACAGTTTACACATGGAACCTCTCATAACCGCCAGATAATGCCTCCGATCCTTTGGCAAGAATACTTATATATAGGAAGTACCAGCGGCGTATCCACCATATTCTTGTCAAAGTTTCATTGGCTTTATCCTTAAGTTATGATTGATTCTATGTGATAAAGAAAAACATAGAACTAAACAATTGGAGTTGATTCTTGATTTCCGGTGAAGAGGACTAGTTGGGTATCTTCGTTTGGGCCGTCATTATCTTCGACAGGATTGGCGTTGATGTTGAAAGCTCTTCCTCTTGCTGGTGGCCTAGTGATTGGGTTTTCTTGATTTACTTGGTTAACTGGGTTTGATTGGGCTTGAGCGTTTATGATGTTAACCAATCGAGGGCACGTGTTTCTAAAGTGGGTAGGGTCGCCACAATTGAAACAAGCTCGAACATATGGGAACATGGGGTATTGGGGTTGTTGATAGGTTTGGACCATGTTTTGGGGAGAGATTTGGTTTTGAAAGGTGCGGCAAACCCTGCTCAAATGACCATAGTGTCCACAAGTTGCACATAGTCGACAAGGTAGGGTAAGGGGATGGTGATAAAAACAGGTGTTACATCGAGGGTGAGGTCCAAGATATGGTTTCTTATTTAGGTAAGTTGAGTTGGGTGCCACTTGAGTGATTGGGATAGCTTGGATGGGTATGGCGTGTGATATTGGTTGATTTCGTTGGATAGCAGCGAAAAGTTGCCCGTCTCTTTTTCTCTTAGAATTGGGTTGAGAAGGGGATTCGGTTTGGGTGTAGTCGGAGGTTTCAGTCGATGCTTTATCCTTCTTCTTCTCCTCCTTGAAGTCTTTGTTCTGGATTCGGTTCTCGGTGAGCTCTGTTGCTAGCTCCATTGCTGCTTCCAAAGTTGCAGGCGTGGTACTTATTACAGAGTCTTGAATCTTTAACGGAAGACCACGAATGTAGTGCTCGATCAACCGGTAGAGGGGAGTGAACAAGTTGGGAACCATCTGATGTAACTCGAGGAATCTTTTGTTGTATGTGGTGTGGTCGCCTTCCTTTTGCTTCAACGAATAGAACTCATCTTCTAATTTCTTGATTTCGCTCCTTGGGCAAAATCGTCTAGTCATGATTTCCTTCAATTCATTCCAAGTTAAAGTCATAGCATCTTCAACACCTCGTTTGGCCTTCTCTGTATTCCACCAAGTAAGTGTTATTCCATATAAACGACCGGTAGCATAACGCACTTTGCGGTTATCAGGGCAATCGCAGTTTAGAAAAGTGTTCTCCATTTCTTCAAACCAATGGAGGAGAGCAGTGACACCTTCAGTCCCTTTGTATTTTGGAGGGTCGCATGATTTGAAATGCTTGTAGGTGCATTTAGTGATATTTGGGGGAGGGTTGATAACGTGTTGCTCTTCTTGATTGACAGGATTAGCGGTAAGTGCTTGTTGGACCTGGATTACAATGTTGGGTATTACGGCAGCCATTTGTTGAGCGATTAGGGCAGCCATGCGTTCGTGGGCTTTTCCTGCTCTCATCTTCCTACGGGCAAGGTTAGAAGACATCTACAAGGAATACGCATCATGAGTATGAGTTGGATGCTTTTGGGATCATGGGTCGCACTTAGGAATGAACATTCATAAAATAGTTATAGAAAAATAAATCTACTACATCCATAGGATGTCTTGGGCTTTGCTCGTCATTAGGCCCTACATGCCGCCATACTTCACCTTCGTAATCATGTGGGCCCCCATGAATACCGGGTTTTTCATATGGTTCGCATGTGTTAGCCTGGTTACGTACACTAAAACCCGGAGAAAATCGAGAAATATGTGTATAACGTATGAGATTTAAAATGTGTCCAGGTGTAGACATGGTGACACCTCAAAGTGGGGTTAGTTCGAACGACGTTTGGTGTGGCATGCTTTGGCCTAATAGGTCCTTCGTACTCTCATCGTTAGTCCCCAGGTAGGCAAACTGGTCCGTTATATTGGATTTATACGAATGCCAACCTAGACAGGACGTTCCGACTACCGGTACTTGTACCCTTCCAGTTACTACATGCCCGTCGCAGAACTTACTTTGATGAGATTTGAAAATTGTAACCAAATCTTTGAATAGCAAAAGTATGAAGATGAATTGAATATATGAACATTGATATATGTATGATGAATGTGTATATAAGTATGTATGTTTGACTGTAAGTATGAACAAATATGAAACAAATAAACATCATAAGTTTGTATGTAACCACCTAAACAATTAAAATTTAAGCAAACTATAGTATAGGCTCTAAGGGTCTAATAACCTATCCTATATCCCTATAGTCATAGCTCTGATACCAATCTGTCACACCCCGACCCGCAGCGGAAAAGGTGACCGGGGCATGATTGGGTTATCATCAAAGCTCATGACATTTATTATAACGTTTCATATTCATTAATACAATTTAATGGGAAATTACAATCAATATTACATCATGCCCTAAATATCAATCTAGGCTTCATTGTTTTCTTCTAAGGCATTTCCTATGTTTTCCTTGCTTCATCCTGTTCACCTGTATCATCTGTAAAAATGGTTTTTGGATCAACAAAAAGTTGGCGAGTGAATCCTATGGAAAACATTTGAACAAGTTTATTTAATTGATAATAAAATTGAGTGCACAACCATACATGAGTAAAAATAGATGTAAACTTATACACCAATCATTTAATATTAAATAATGCACACATGAACAATAATGGATCGTTTTGAGGCACGCGTTGCTCAACTCGTCTCTCACGAGGAACTGATGGGCCTAATGAATGATTTGCATAAACTTGACAATATAAAATATATAACTACAAACAACATAAACTAAATAATATACACATGAACAATAATGGATTTGTTTTGAGGCACGCGTTGCTCAACTCGTCTCCCACGAGGAACTGATGGGCTTAATGAATGAATTTCATATAAATTGACAAAATGAAATACATAATATAAACAATCTAAGTTTAGATCACAATATGGTATTGCACAAGTTTAAATAAACGAGTTAATTTTTGGTGACACATGACACACCCCAAAACGTGTAATTAAAAAGGGGAGTTGTAAGATTCACTCACATTGGGTGCGTTCGGTTGATGATGTTGAATGCGCACGAAGTGGTTTTAACCACGAGTGAAATTAACCTAGATAATGGCATAACGGTTCGGTAAGTAAACGGATTTTATTAATCCATTTTAGTAGGATTGTTGGGTGCATTTTTGTGAGTTTAAGGCTATTTTCTAACCTTTAAAATGTTATTTTTTAAGTATTTTTAATTGATTTTTAAATAAAATAAATAAATAAAAATAATTAAAAAAAATTGACTTTTTGACCGTTGACCGTTGACCATTTGACCTTTGACCTTGACTGTTGACCGGTTCGAATGTGTTATTGTGTGCGCTGGGTGAGGCTCGAACCCGAGACCTCCCGTACGCGTGCACGCAGCTCTACCAACTGAGCTACGTGTCTAACCCGAAATATATCTGTTTTTAATTATATTTATATACTAATTAGATTAAACCGAAAATCATTTATCTTTAAAAACGATTTAAATGCGAAGACTCGGTGCGCTCCACAGGTCTCGAACCCGGGACCTGTGGATTGAGTTAACACACAGTCCACCGCTGGACTGTGTGTCTAACTTGTTAAATAAACCGATTTTTATTATACTTATATACAAACTAAACATTTTCCTTTCTGTCTTATATAAAAAGTTGGATAATTGTCCGGATCAGTGCAGTAGACCGGACTCGAACTCGTGACCTGTGATTAAACATTCACACAGTCCACCACTGGACCGTGTGTCTAACTTGGTTATTATTCTGGTTTTTATTAAACTTAACATGTAACAGCGGTGACTCCGGTTCGGTTAAAAAAAAGACATTTTTTATTAAGGCAAGCATGCGAGGGACAAGATTCGAACTCGAGGCGTCTGCGTGTTTAATGTGCACACAGTCCACCGCTGGACTATGTGTCTAACCCGAGTTATATCTTGATTTATATTAAACTTATACACTACAGAAACTTCGTCTTCTTCGTTGAATTTAACCAGAAACGAAGTCCGACCGGTTCAATGATTAAATCATGTTCTTTTAGTGTTTTGAAGTTAATTACAGGTGAGATAAATAAAAAGAATGAAAAATTAGGCGTAAGGTATACCGACTGGACTCCTCTGTTTCTCCGGCAAAACTCCGGTGACAGCACAAACTTCCGGCGACGTGTGTCCTGCGGCAGAGAGCCTTCAGCAAGCTTGAAATGGATGTGGGTGACTTCGGTATAAGCTCTGGGGGTTCAGTAAGGCTCAGAAGTGAAGGGTTCGGTTTTTCGGCGATGTGCAATTACGTCGGGTAAAGGTGCGGTTTTGAGCGAAAAAGCTTGCAGAGGTTCGAGGAGGTATTTATAGGGCAGGTCGTCGATGAATTTGGTCCGATTTCCGATTTGATTCGTCGGTTAGAAATTCTCCGGCGGTTATAGCTTGTGTCGCGGACTCAGGCATCGGTTATAACCGATGTAGTGATTAAGGTTTACGTTATAACTGAAGTAACCGTCAAATCTCGCGAGATCGCCGGGATTTCCGACGACTGAAATTGGGCGCGTAGTTATTTGAATTCAAGGTTCATGTTATGAATTAATTGTTTCCATTTATGAACAAGAAACATAAGCGGCGCAGTGGTTTAAAGGTTGAATGCTAAGTTGTTGTTGACTCGCTGGCTGACCCGGGTTCGAAACCCGGCAGCTGCTTTTTATTTTTATTTCATTATTTTTAACAGTTTTTCAAAAAAAAATTATATATTCCAATATACTTATTAATTATGTATCGTTTAAAATTATTTTGGGCATTAAATACGCAACGAAATTTTTAACTGATTGTTCGGTTATTAAACGGAGCGGGTTTGGTAAATCCGGTTTTTGACGGATGTTACAATAATCGAGTAAATTGCATTAGGAAAGGCGTATGTTTGGAATAACAAAACAAGTATGAACATGTAAAGCATTTCATGAATTTAGCACATACGAGGCGTTTCAAGAAACTAGCATGTGAATCACGTATGGTCGAATATGGTGCTAAACTATAGACTAGGTCAAAAGCATGGCAATTCTACCTAATTCCCTATAGTCATGGCTCTGATACCAATCTGTCACACCCTAACCGATGGCGGAAACATCAAGGCGGGACAAAATAGATTGCTCATTGCTCACAACGCTATGGTGACAATATTTAATTAAATCCGAATTTCATTTCATACGTAAATCGTCATTACAATACAAGAAGAAAAATAACAACATTAACGACACAAAATTTGATACAATATTAATAACCTAATCGTCTATGTGTGTATCTAGCATCAACGCTACCTCGATTTCATAGCATCATCTTCATCAACCTATAACATGTTTTATAATAGAGTTCAATGCAAAAGCAAAGGCGAGTACACAAGTTTAAGCATAAGCATACGTATACGAATAAGGTTTAAAACGAATCCACATGATACTAAGTTTATACAAGAGCATTATACATGGCATGCAATGTTTCTAGTCAAACCCCTTGTTAACGCAAATTACGATATTTGAACATGGCCTTTAGATTTCACGAGGGAGGTGGTGCGTTACTCCTATAGTGCTATACATGTCAAATGAATGCTTAAGATATGCTAGTGACTATGGTATTACATACGAATGGTCCAAGATATAAGCAACAAGTAACGTATCAAAGAATGCATGTATATTGGATTGTTTCGTGCATTTCATAAATTTTAAGTCTAGTGAATTTGTATATGGTAAACATGTTACAACCGAAAGTGATATAAACGAAAAGCGGGTTGAGTGTACTCACAAAATTGCTAAGTCTTCTTTGGGAATCCCGCGACGAGTTGATGAATTGGAGAATGGGACCCGAGGTCACCTTATAAGGCAAACGAAGGTGTATGAGTAAACGGAATTGGGAGGGAGGATTCGGATTGGAGTTTAGACGTATGTATATACTTGACATCGTTTATGTAAAAACTTTAAATTAAATTCATCAAAAGAGTTATAGAAGCGTTGTCAAAAATAATAAAAAAAATATATATATACCGTTATATTTATCGTTACATAAAATTTATTTGAACTCGATGCGTTATCTTTAGTTTTTTACTATAAAGTATATATTTATATATATGTATAAACAGATGTGTATATAATTCTATAAATATTTTGATGAAAACAAGCCGAAAAGCATAATAGATATGTATATACTTTTATAGAATTTATAGATATTTTGACAAAAAACAAGTCGAAAAGCATAATAGATATGTATATACTTTTATAGATATTTTGACGAAAAACGGGCAGAGTTTCCCCTGTTTTTGGACGATTCCCGACAACACAAGTTGTCGATAACATTTTCAAAATGCAACAATAAATGTAATAACTTATAATTATATATATGTTTCTATGTAACATCATATATCTAATTCGTAAGGTTTGGTTCCGCGATTAAAACAATAAATAATTATGAAAACACTATTATTAACATCCGAGTCGTCATATTATACAAAAACTTGGGTTGACCCGACGGTTGACTGACAGTTGACCAGAATGACCGAGTTTGGCTGTTTGACCGGAGACATTAAAACTGAACCATAACACATCCAGATCGAAACCCAAACCATATCACCACCTCCACTGCCTTCGTCCCTGTTCGCCACCGGAACCGAAACCAAGCCCGAACCAAGATCAGAAGCTGATTGAAGTCGACACATAACCCGCATCAAACCCAAACCGACCGGGTTGGAATGAAACTGAAAGCAAATAAAAAGCGGAGTACAACTTGAATTAAAACTGGAACTTAACCGAATAATACTCGAAACAAGACTAACCTGAGCCGAACCAAGGTTGAACCAGTTGAACCGAGACTCGAACCGGAACCTAGGTCTGAACGGAACTAAGACGAAACGTGAACCACCAAGATAACCACCGTCGTCGCTACTATTGCGACTCTGTAGCCGTCCCCGCCGTAGCGCTTTTGTCACCGTTGCTGCGGTTGTTGTTGGCTTGCGACGCCACCCAAATGGTGGTGGCGCCGCTGCTGATATTGCGGAGGGAGAGAGAGGAGCGAGGGAGAGTGCTGAGGATTACGATCAGGTTGATGAAGAAGAGTTAGAACTGATGGATATCAAGTGGAGTTAGCATCGATCATAAGAAGAGTCACGAAGTTTGTAGCGTTCACTAGAAGATACATTGGTAATTCGAGCAATAAGCTTAGTTTCGATAAGTCGAAAGTAACGTGCTTCAAATGCAGATAAAAAGGGCATTTTAAACGCAAATGCACGAACCAAGAAGCAACCGGTAACCAAAGTCCTTTCGGCAACAACAATGATTAGTACAAGAAAGCGTTGCAATACAAGCCATATCCAAAGAGAACTCAAGTTGAAGTTCAAGATAATTCCTCAAAGCCAACGGAACAAGCTCTAGTTGTGACTAATGAAGAGGAAGGTTTTGATTGGAATAATATATTGGCAAGAAGACTGGTGTTGCTTTGATGGCAGAGATCGTGGATGAATCAGAACCGATGGTTGATGATGCAGCTCTGGAGAATGTGATCTTAGAAGAATATCTGCAAAGAAGAGAGGAAGAGGAAATGATCTATCACCAGACACAGATGAAGAACAATATCTCTCCTAACTTTGATTCTAGTTTTGCAGGTTTCTTTGAAAATACATCGCAAGAGCAAGTGTCTGATGAAAAGAAATCAGAAGTCGAGGAGGTCATTGACGTGACGAAGGAGATGAATGCAGAGAACCTCACAAAGATTGTTGACAAAGCCATGATGGCAAATCTGAAACAGGTGGGTTCAGAGGTAAAGGTGATTGAGAAGGAAGTTGTGAAAGTTGTGGAGGTTGAAAAACCTTGCACAAAGTGCACAAAACCTTGTGAGCAATATGTTGAGAAATCTCAAATCATAAGCGAATTAAACGTGCATAACGAAAATTTTAGATATGATAATCACACGAGGGAAGAAGCTTATGATAAGATGAAAGGTACTTATTGCAATGTTGAAATAGCTAATTTAGAACAAGGTACCAATATAAGAATGTTAAAAGCAACGGTAATTGAAAAACAAAAAGCAATTAACATGTACATAAACACCATTGCTGAAACAAAACAAGAGCTTCAAGACATGAAAATTGAAACTGAAAGAGTTAGACAACTCTTGCTTAGCTATACCAAGAATGCTTATGTCATCGATCACATTCTTCCTATGATTAAGTTGGAGGAAAACGTTGAGAAACCAAAAGGTATGAAGCGTAAAGAGTACAACAATGTTCCACCTCCACTGTTTGCAAGCTATTGTCACAAGAAAGTGGGTGAGATTGAAAAGGCAACTAACATAACACTTTTATCAAAAAGAAAAGATAAGTTGCATAGAACATTGATGTAGTCTATACGACATCAAATGATGATAGTGAAGCGGTTGTAAAAAATGTGGTTGAAAATGTTTTGGGAAATGATTCTGATGATGGCAGCTTTGAAAGCGCCAACTCAAGTTTGAACAATTCTGAATCACAATCCGAAAATGACGACACATCATCGGAAAATAGCCTAAGTGATGATCCTAACATTGTGATGTACAAAGTTAAGGACCCTGATAGACTTTATTTCGACGACAGTTTTCCGATTCGAAATGTGAAAGAAGATCAAATCGATAAATTGTTCAAACTTGTTGAAGTATCATCAGATGATCTTGAGAAAATGAAAAGAAGTTTTATTCAAACCCAAGAAAGTTTATAACAACTACCGAAGAAATTGTGGTGACTTTCCTGAGAACAGGAGAGCGGGTTTGGGTTTAGAGGTGGAAGATGAACCGAAAAAGAAACAGAAGTCACCATTTCACGAATACAAGTATAAATTCATATTTGGGACTAACACGGTTCAGGAAGAAGCTTCGATTGGAAAGCACGAGTGGACATTCGAACGATGAGTTTAAAAAGGAAAAAGAACTTCGGGATAAAGCTAAATCCACAAATGGAGTAAAACCCACGAGTGGACATTCTGTTGATAATCGTACTTGCTTCAAATGCAATGAAGTTGGTCACATTGCTCACACCAAAATCAAAGCCTATGTATCACAGAAGAAAGACAGTTTCTGATGATGAGAAACTTAAGCAACCAGAGATTGTAAAGCCAATCATAATCTTAAAACGAAACAATGAATCTAACATCAAAGTGAAACCTAAAAGTGAATCTAAAATTGAGAAAACAACTCTTGAAAAAGGTGAAACTTCTAAATCAAATGAAAACAAATATTCAAATTTTTACATCAAGAAATCTCGAATGAAATATCAAGCTTGGGTTGCAAAGAAAACTTCATCATCATCTGAAAGTGCAAAGTCTGTTTCAGAAAAAATTGGAAATGTCAAATCAACTGAGTTAGTCAATGTTAAAGATTCCAAAGAAACAATGACTGATAAGGGGGTTATCAAATGATCTTCCAAAATTAAAAAGGGGTCTTCTAAAACAGACAAATAAAGATAAAATTGAAAAGTTTTCAAAGTTGACATTGGACGAGATGTTTGATGACAATTTTGATTACGTAGATGAGTGTGAATTTGATTACGAAGATGGTTATCCGATTCAACCCAAGACCGGAAAGGCTTGGGTTTCCCTCTTTAAATAGTTTCTTTACATGTGCAGGGGCTCCAAAGATCCATCTTGTCGAAGTGGATTATGGATAGCGGAGCTTCACGTCACATGACTAGGATGCGTGCCTTACTCTTCGATATCAAAGCAATAAATGGAAGGTACATAGGATTCGCGGGTAATCAAGGAGGTAGAATCGTTGCAGAAGGAAAGTTATCGAATGGTGTGGTTTCATTTGATAAGGTCAACTATATCGCCGAGCTGGAGAACAACCTTCTCAGTATTTCTCAGATCTGTGATAAGCAGTTTACCACCCATTTCAACGACAAGGGGTGCATGATCATTAAACCAGGTTTTAAGATTCAGAAGAATGGATTCTCATGCGCGCTCCTCGCGAGAATGATCTTTATGTGCTAGATATGAGTGTTGCTACAACTACTTCAAAGTAGGCTCAATGTTTCGTAACGAAGGCCACAGAGAAGGAGTCAATTCTTTGGCACAGAAAGATGGGTCATATACACCTCAGAAAGATGAATCACTTGGTTCATAATGTTTTTGGTTGTAGGAGTGAATCTTAGAAGCTTTCACATGACTGAAAATTGTCTGGAATGCAAGAAAGGAAAGCAGACTAAAAAGTCACATCCAAGAAAGATTCTTAACTCCATCAAGCTGCCGCTCGAAAGATTGCATATGGATCTCTTCGGTCCAGTGAATGTTCGTAGTATATCTGGAGATCTTTATTGTCTTTTCGTCACTAATGATTATTCAAGATTTTCATGGGTTATCTTCCAAGAAAGCAAAGACGAAACGTTCGATAATCTCATGATTCTCTTCAAGAAGATTGAAAATCTGTACCATCTCCCTATTCGAAGAATCCAAATGATAACGGTACAGAATTCAAGAACACCCGAATGAAAGAATTTTGCAACGACAAAGGCATCTTCATGAATTCAGTGCTCCATATACTCCGCAACAAAATGAGTGGCGAGAGAAGAACAGAACGTTCATAGATACAACAAGAAATATGCTTGCTGATTCAAAACTTCCTATCAGTTTCTGGAGTGAAGCAGTCGCAGCAGCATGCTATACATTAAACAGAGTCTTGACAGTCAAACCTACCAAGAAACCTTGCTTCAAAATGCTAAACCGAAGGAAACCTAATCTGAAGTACTTCGAACCGTTTGGCGCACCTTGTACTATTATTGATTCAGACGGAAAGTTTGGTGCCAAAACGATAGATGGTTTTTTTGTCGGCTACGCAAGTCCACTCAAGAGAGTATATCGTCCAAGTTTGAGGAGAGTGGTAGAAGCACAACACGCCGATTGTTTTTGATATACAACTCCAATTCAAAGAGCTGGCGATGCTTAGTTGTTCAATTATAGTGAATTGTGGAAATCATTTGACTTTCCAGAAGAGCCTTCTAAAGAAGACATTGCAGTGTTATATTATCTACATCAATCGGCTAATCAAGAGAAGATTATCACACCAATAGTGGTTAATCAGCCAACAGTTGGGTCATCTTCTTCTGGTGCAGGTCCAAGTACTAGTGGTGTTCAAGAAACTCAGGAAGAACCAGTGACACCGGCTACAGAACCAGTAAATGCTACTAGTGGAACCCAATCTTTCTCAAGCACATAGTTCTGACTCTGACGAGGCTCCGACGTTTGATGATGATGGAGAATCTTCTTCTAACGAAGAACTGAGCAGATAACAAGTATGTTGAATCAATCTGCTGGCCCAAGTACTCAAAATGAAACGTCTTCTAGTGCTCCTACAGTTGAAGTGGTGGTAGATCAGAAGATTACTAATCAGGAAAGTACTGTTGATGTTCCAAGCGAGGTGATGCCGAGATCTTATTCATACCACCCATCAAACTCCATAATTAGTGAATTGCAAGTTGGTGTACGAACAAGGAGTCAGATCACCAAAGCTTTGAGTTGTTTCTATACTTGAGTAGCTCTGATTCAAGAGTATTGTTATTACTCATGCTTCATATCCCAGATTGAGCCGAAGAATGTTACTGAAGCTTTGGGAGATGAAAATTGGGTGCAGGCGATGCAAGAAGAACTACTACAGTTCGAAAAGCTAGGGGTATGGAAGCTTGTTGACCTTCCGAGAGAATCAAAAGGCGATAGATACCAAATGGGTCTTCAAGTGTAAGCGCGATGATCGTTGAGTGATAGTGCGAAACAAATCTCGACTCATTGTCAAAGGATTCCATCAACAAGAAGGAATTGATTACACCGAAGTGTATGCACCAGCAGCACAATTGGAGTCAATACGAATTTTCCTAGCATTTGCTGCTTGAAAGTATTTAAAGTGTATCAGTTAGAAGTGAAATCTGCTTTTCTATATGGTAAGCTACGAGAGCAAGGTACATCAGCCAACCACCGGGTTTTGTCGATCCGCTGAATAAAAAGAAAGCATATTTTCTAGATAAAGCACTGCATGGTTTGCATCAGGCCCCGAGAGCCTGGTACGAGACGTTATCTCAACATCTCGTTGGCAACGACATCATATTTGGTTCAACAAATGACGATCTTTGCAAAGAGTTTGAGAAAATCATGAAGAAGAAATTCTAGACGTCTTCTATGGGCGAAATGAAATTCTTCCTCGGGTTGCAAGTTGATCAATTGCCAGACGGTATTTTCATTCATCAAACCAAGTATGTTCATGACATCTTGAAGAAGTTTGAAATGGATAGCACGAAGCCGTTATCTGCTCCTCTTGCACTCAATCACGGAATTTGCATCGATGAAACCGAAACCAAAGTTGATGATACTCTTTACAGGTCGATGATAGGATCACTTATGTATCTAACGGCATCTCGGGATATCATGTATTCTACATGCCTCTGCTCCAGATATCAGTCTAGTCCCAGAATTTCTCACATGTAGATCATGAAGCGCATTTTCAGATACTTGAAGGGATGTCCAAGCACCGGCTTGTGGTACCCAAAGCATGATAACTTTGATCTGACGAGATACGCTGATTCTGATTTTGGTGTAGATAAATTGAACTCAAAATCAACTACAGCGGGCTGCCAGTTCTTCGGAACACGCTTGGTAACCTAGCAATGTAAGAAACAGACTACGGTCGCTCTCTACTTTTAAAGCTGAGTATATCTCGGCCTCCAGCTGTTGTTCACAAATTTTGTGGATCCAACAACAGATGAGAGACTATGGTCTGCAATTTCTTGACACTCCGCTGTATGTTGATAATAAGGCAGAAATCGACATTACGAAAAATCCAGTTCATCACTCTCGAACAAAACATATCGAGATTCGATACCATTTTATTCATGATTGCTACGAAAAAAGATTGGTACGAATTGAGAAAATCCACACCGATGAACAAAAAGCTGATTTTTATACCAAACCTTCTACTCTTTCACGGTTTAATTACTTAATGAGACTAAATGGTATGAAAAATCTGTTGACAGGTGCGGATGCAGAGATTGAATATGGATCGGACGACGAGTTCTTGTGATCCTCATTGGTTTGTTACCTTTTTAGGATTAGAATTTCTTAAAAACTAAAATACAAAAATATGTTTTTGATTTTAGGGGGAGAAATGATCAAGAAAGTAATATGAAAAATAAAAAGTACAAAAACATGAAAACGACAAAAAGAATTTAGTGTCAAAAAGGAAATGATAGTACATCAGTGGACTATCACAGTACGCTAAGGATTTGTAAAGTTTTAAAGATATAAACAAGTCTTACTGTGGATGTGTCGATAGGCTTTACACGTTCAGTAGATTGTTTCCGGAATATAAACTAAATTCTAAACTGCTTAAACTTGTGGATTAACATCTCTAGGATATATGGACTTAGTACTCAAAAATTTCGTTTGAGAGATTTCCTGATTCTGAGATACGAGGTCTTTATAGATGATTGATATCTGGGGTATTATATGAGTTCTTCTGATTTTGTGGAAGCAATAGCCTAGAACTTCTATAATGCTTTTGCTAAAAACTCCTAAAACTGCAACAAAATTGAAAGAATCAAAGGATCTAATCAATTGCAGTGCTTAATTGGAACACACCTTAAAGTCAAGCCTTCATCTCTTTGTCGATACGGTGGTATTAACCTGAGCTCTCAAGGCTTCGCATAACCCAGATACAAATATCAATTACGCTATACTCACCTGCAAGATGAAATCTAGGGAATCTTGATGCGGGAGTATATTCTGAGATGGGAACCATAGTTAAATCAAGTATCCTAAGTCCAACTAAGATATCTTGGAACAATTGAGAAATGCGTTGAAGTTTAAGTGGACAAACATATCGACAATCTAGGTAAACGAGTTTAGAACTTATTGTCATTAAAAGGTCAACAGTACTGGTGATACGTCTCAAACAACTGATATGATCCTTAGACACGAATTCACAAAAATATGTCTGTAAATATGTTTGTACATAGCTTATTTGATTTCAGATTTAAATCCGAAAAGATTTTCAGTGTGTTTTAGCATAAACTTTCGAAAATACAAAAAGATCTATTTCTACCTTGTTTTCAACAGCCAATGATAGAAAGCAGATCTTCGGAGTTCGGAATGGTGCTAAGTTGTTGGAATCTTGAAGACAACGGGTTGGGAGCTAATCTGTAAAATCAAAATGCACAAAAAATGATGAAAAGTTCATTAATTTGAAACTTTAAATTTGAAGAAAACATCAGTTTGTTCATAATGGGTCAAACCGAGTTCATTAACTTGGACTCGGCAGACAAATCAGATAACCAAGGTCATTAACTTGACTTGGTCAACTGAGCGGATTTTCATAACTGGTAAACATGTGAAAGTTCAGGGTTAAAAATAAAAAAAATTGAAAAGTTTGAATTTGGTCTTACCTAAGTTCGGCCGAAGTTGATGGAAAACAAACTGTTGTATTATGTAATCACTTCGGGTGAAGTTAGCTAATGAAATTTGATGATTGAAAGTCAGGTTCACCCGAACCTGACTAGGTATATAATAACAAGTTCGCTGAAATAATCAGTTATCTGTTATACACATCTTCGAGCGAACTTGAAAGGCGATTTGAAAGATTGTGAAATTGCATAGTTTGTGCCGTTACACTGTTCGATTTGAACTTGATTATAAGTGATTGGCACACTTGTAATCATGGTTGAGGTACTAATCGTATGAATCAACCATGAATGGAACTAATTTTGAACTGTGTTCAACCGTAATGTTAAAATTCGTTAGATCTAGGGTGAAAATGAACAAATTAAATGGTGAAATTCTAAATAAACATGTAATCGTCTTAAACAAACCATAAAATCGAACATTGGACATGTTGGTGATGTTTGCAGGTTTGATGGAGATGATGACAAGTTCGCCCGAACTTGTTAAAGTTGTTTTGAGACAACTTCGGGCGAAGTTGTCATCGTAATGTATGACTTCTGAAAGTTTAAACAAGTTCGCCCAAACTTGTTTAACAAAATTCAAATCCTGTAAATAATTCAAGTTCGCCCGAACTTGTTTGAAAAATGTCAAAATCCTGTTTCATGTACATGTTCGACCGAAGTTGTTGATTTGTTTGTATTGTTATGTGTTAGAATATCAAGTTCGCCCGAACTTGATGTTAAATGTTGAAAATTGTCAAAAATTTACTAAGTTGTTTGTTTTTTCCGCAGAATATCAAGCTTTCGTTTAACAAGTTTCATAATACTTGTATTTCGCTGGACGTAAAGATCTATCCTACGCTGACGGCATTCTCAGAGATCTTAGAATATTTGGGGCGAATTCCGATTACTAAGGCGATCACGGATAAGCATGTAGTATATAGATCGCATGTCTATTTCTTCTGGAACTCAGCATCCTACGATGAAGCTAACAAGTCATAAAGTCTGCAGAAGATAAGGAATTTTTTATCACAGAAGCTGATATACAAAGAGTTTTAGCTTTCAACGATGATGAAAGTGATCCTATTAGCTTTGAGGAAAGAATGGTCAAGGGATGTTTCTACAGAATGGTCTATAAAGGTCATGCAAACGAGGCTACATTAAAGAAAGGCGGTGTCCCTTTACCGTACAAGCTTCTAATTCATGTTATCATTCACGCTTTTAGTCACAGAAAAGCAGGGCTCGACGACATTCAAGATTACATGGCATGCATGGTTACTGCTCTGGTTTTGAACAAGAAATTCAACTTCTCGAGAGTTATATTCAAGTTTATGTCGAAGAACATGGGAAAAGATAGATTGGTGATGTACCCAAGATTCATTCAAATGTTGATTGACGAAAAGAATTAGAATATAGTGAAGGATCCGAATGATATCCTATATTTGAGTCACATGGATGAAACTACGTTGAAGAAGTTAAAGATCTTCCAGAAACAAGATTCAGCACCTATTCCAAAGCCTGTTTTCAGTGCAATCGTTAAAGAAGACTATGTTGCACCACCAGAGAACAAATGGAGGAAAGATGGTAGTGGTGATGAGAATGAAGAAGCTAATTTGTTAACATACTTCAAAGAGAAAAGAGGCGACTGGTACATCAAAAGGGTAGTGGTAGTTGAGAAACAAAAGCGAAAAAGGGCGTCAAAGAAAGTAGATACTATGCTGATAGATGAATGATGAGAATATAGAGGTTCTAGCGCTGCGGCAAATATTGAAAGCCAAGATAAAGATGACGAGGTTATATCGGCAACTTCAGATAAAGATGATGAATCTTCAAAAGATTCTGCTGACGTTAGAGAAAAAGAAGCAGAAAAACAAAAAGAAGAGGAACGTTTGAAAAAACGTGGTGAAGATCTTTATGTTCCTTCTGATGAGGCTTCCGATGAAGATCGTCCGAAAAAGAAGTCAAAGTGCTCAAAGTCTAAAGCTGGTGACTCTAAGAAAGCTACGGGTTCTCCAAGTACTCGTGGAAGGAAGAAAACTCAAAGCCGTAGATATCTAAGTCAAACAAAGAAAGGAGCTACACAAGAACCTCCTGTTTCTAATCTGCAAGATATTCCAATCATAGAATCTGTTATTCCTCCAACTAATGCAACTGAAGAACCACCAACTGTTACCGAAGTTCCTATTCAGAGTACGCCTATTTCAAGTCCGAAGGTTGCAGCAAAGTGTACTCCAAAAGCTACTCCACCAAAGTCAAAGCAACGTACTCCTGAAAGTGCCAGAGCTAGAGAATTTAAAGATGCATTCGGTGATATTCCAGATAATGTTACACATCCTGTCACAGCTGAAGATCTTTCAAACTGGTTTGAAGACATTCCAATTGATATGCTAGAGAAAAGACTCAAAGATTTGGAAGAAAAGTCAAACAAAACGAAGTTGATAAAGTAGCTCTTGAAAAGAAAATAAAGCAGAGTGATGTTGAAAAAGAGATTCTGCAAGACAAAGTGAAATTTCTTGAAAATGATCGAGGCTACATGAAAGCGATGGTTGAAAGTTCAAGTGCTGCAATGCAAAGCTAGAGAAAGAGATTGATGCGCTTCGAACAGAGAGAGATATGATAGAAGATTAGTCAGGTTGAAGAAAGTGCTATCTAACAGCTTGGGCATAGATTTCAAAGCAGAATATGATCGACTTGATATTCAAGAAGCGAAAGAGAAAGCTGACAAAGAGTTGTTAGAACAGGGCAAAAGTAAAAGGGTGATTGATGGTGTCCAGAAAACAATAGAGGAGCATGTTACTGAAAAATTTGTTGAATCAGAGAAAGCTCATGAATCAGAGGTTGTTACTGAAGATATTCCTAAAGTTGTATCAGTTTAAGAGAAAGAATCAGACAGAAAGATGACGATGACAAGGAAGATAAGAAAAAGATGACAACCTTGTAGATGATTCAGATCATGATGGTGATGATAATGATGATTAGGGGGCGTTGGTTTAAAAGTTGATTCCGTGAAAATACATTTAGAGTTTGATTTTGAATCTCTAATCAACGACGATGCAAATATGGAAGATGAACAAAGTAAGGGGGAAAACACATAGCAGACAGGGACACAAGATGTTGATGCTTCTGAAGCTATAGTTGCTATGCATGTTGCTACTGTTCATGAGAAACCTTTGATGATAATGTTGGAACCAAGTATACAGGAAGGGGAATTTGTTCATGATTACACTAAGGAGGAATTAGCCAGAATGTTCGAGGTTGATGCTGACTCGTTTGAGTTTGATTTCGAGAAGAATTAGTGAATATCGAGACATTTGAACCAAAAGAGTATGTGTATAAGCGTGTGGCTGAAGCTGATGACTATGATCGTGTGATATTTGAAGATTCCGATGATGATGAAACAGAGAAGTATTCTAATCTGAATACCGACAAATTTCCAACGATTGAAGAGCTTATGAGTCAGATTGATGTGGATTTGTTGAAACGGAAAATAGATGAAGTGGTTAAGGAAGGCAACATCCCTAAGCGTTATACAAAAGAGCAGATTCTGAGGCTAAGAGGTCTTGGTTCAAGGAAATGCCGAAAGAAAGAAAATTCAAACGGCCACTAGCGTTCTTCACACGTGACAAAGATGTATCTCTGGGAGACATTCTAAGTTGGGGGTGGATTCGAGAACTTGACGTACATGCAATAAAGAGAGAGTTTGGGGTGCAATTTTTCAGACATCTTGCAGACATAAAGACATTGTCGTTCTGGGATGTTGAAGAATTGGTGCAAACAAGAAACATAAGTCTGCAGATGAAATTTAACAAACAAAGACTCTGGAGGGTAATAAATTTTAAAGCGTCAAGGGGATTTGAGTTGTGGAAACCGTTCATTCCTAAACGTAGAGTAAAGATTAACAAGAAAACAAGAGAAAAGGATGTAATGCTTGTGATGAAACGTCCAAGAGCAATGAAGAATATACCACTAAAGCCCATTGAACAGGATTTTCATCCTTACTTTTTATGGTGGCAAATGGATCCAGAAACATGTGAAGCAGTGATTATGTTGCGTGCTGATGATACATGGGATATTACAAAGGAAAAGGAACCAGAACCAATTGAACGAAGAAGGATTTGGGGCTTGTTGAGAACGATACGAATACTAGACCCGATGTGGCTAGTTAACTGTTCAAAGGAAGATGTGAAATGCTTGTTCTTCAACAAAATATGTTTTGACAAGGCGTGAAGAAGTCCAAGCGAAGCAATACCAAGGTGTGATCAATGTTTGCTATGCACATGGTATTAATTCAGGTCATATGTGGGAATCCAGATGGAGACAGTTGGAAAGAGAAGAGTTCTTAAAGGAAGAAAAGCATCTTGAAAAGATACACGAAAGTGGTAGGGAGGCAAGAATTAGAAGGTTTCAGTTTATGAAATGGGCACCTCCTACTGACCAAACGCCGATTCCTAAGCAAGAACGTCGAAAAAAGTCGTACAAGAACTTTTTCGGAAGGTGTTAAAGATTGAAGACTGATCAAGACACTGCGGCAATATCCAATGGGAAGTTTGTTGATACATGATGTCTATTGTCTAGGTCTTGGATCGAGTCTGTACAATTAGGGCTTGAATATGTTAGAACTTTAAGTTATATTTATGATGTAAACACAAGTTCGGCCGAACTTGTGTGTGGATGATCAAGTTGGCCCAAACTTGATCAATCCAACACCACAGTTCGAGCGAACTTGTGTGTCTATATATAGTTGGTCATGGTTCATTCATTGTAAGAACTTTGTGACATTGACGGTGAAGCTATGTCTGTTTAGAAACTGAATGTATATGATTTGGACATGAATAAACAGACATTTAAATAGTAAACTTATGTATTTGATTAACATGTCATATAATTTCCGCTTATATTGGACATTAGATAAAAATTAGGTTCCTTGACACTAGAGGATCGGTCCTAACAAGAACATAAGTTCACTCGAACTTATACTACAAGTTCGCCCAAACTTGGCTTAAAATCTTCAATTTTGTTGATTTTAACAAACTTCGCTCGAAGTTGTAGAAATTTTCAGTGAATTTTGATCAAGTTCGCCAGAACTTGTCAAATTTGTTGAAATTTTCCTTAAGTTCGGCCGAGCTTGATAAAACTTGGAATTTTTTTAAGTTCGGCCGAACAGAGTGTGTTACAATTGTGGATTTAATGGACACATTGCTGTTAACTGCCTAAGAAAAAGATTTGATACGAGAAGATGCTATTAATGTCAAATTAAAGGTCATGTTGCCAGGGATTGTCCGACTAATCTGAAAAGAAGATCGGATAAATCTCAGGGGAAGAATGGAAATGCTGTGAAGAAGACAGTAAAAAACAGAAGAAAAGCCCAAAGAACAGAAAACGAAATTATCGCAAGGGCAGAAAGACAAATTGAGAAAAAGAAGAAAAAAATTAGAGAGTATTTGGAAAAGATTTTGTCCTCGGATACATCTAAGAAATTAGATAAAAGTTCTGATAAATCATTTTACTCACTGTCAAGTAAAACGAATTCATCAGATACAAATCTAAGGACAAAAGAGGAATGATGGAGAATAAATTGATAAATCAAACAGTTAAAGTATCAAAGAAAGTAAAATTTTCAAATAAAGTTTTTATCAAACTGTTTGAATATCAAAAAGAGTGTGAATGTTTGTTTACTTCAGATGTTAACGAATTTGGTAAACCTAAATCCAGAATGGATTGGGTTCCAATTCAAAACTAGTTGATGTTTGTTCGTATGTGCAGGATAACCAAGCTTCAAGCCAAAGTTCAATTCAGAAGCCGGAATAGTTCACGCAGAGAGACATGAGTGATTTTCCACACAAACAAAATGGTAGTCTCGCGTTCTTATTCGTAAAATGTCGTTAAAAGGTTAAAATGGAATATTCTTATTTTCGATTTCGAAAAGATGTTTTCAATTTTAGGGGGAGAAAATTTTAAAATTGTCAAAATCAAAAATTTCTGTAAAATTGAAAAACATCATTTTAAAATAATTTTAGATAGATAAATTTTTTTAAAAAAGACAAAAACAATAGAAATTTTCAAAATATCAAAAACATATTACTTGTGCAAAAAGAGGAAATGATAGTACATCAGTAGACTATCAGTGCATGCTAAAGATATGTATTGTTTAAAATGGTTAAACAATCTCACTAAAGATGTGTTGGTAGGCTCAGATAGAGTAGTCGTTTTGCAAAAACGATACAAACCTAAAAAGAAAAGCCTAGATCTAGTGGGAAACGCGGTTGAAAGCATAGTACTTAGTTTTGTCCTTCGTGACTGTGTACCTACTCGGTAATCGCTGAATGCTGAAAAGCATAAAAACCGGTTAGTTTGTGAACTTTCACTTCTTACTGAAAAAGTCACTGTGATTGTGTTTTCATTTACAAAAGATTTAAACTTGCTTTATTTCTTTATTTTATTTAAGCATTAGACATCTTCTGCGTATACGAAAGTATCAAACTGGATGTTAGTGCCTAAATGTTTCTTCTTTATTTTACTTGGTGTTTCGTTTCTTATTTTGTTTAAACATTGGACTTTCTCGGCGTATCGAAAGATCGACCTGATTATTAATGTTTAAACATTCTGCGTTATTTTCACACAATTCACAGTTGATGAAAGTTTAAAGGCATTACTTGAGTTAGTGTATTACATGATGAGGGGATATGCTGAGATTGTGGGGTCCATAAGAATTTAGTGCAGATTAATGTACCTTAACGTATAAATAAGCATTACGAAAGTTTTTAGATTGAGTTTAAGTGGACAACAATATCGACAATCCATGTGAATTGTTTAAACTACGTGTTTCATCTAAGAACAACGGTGCAGCTGATATGTCTTAGTAATATGATGTGATCCTCTAGCACGTTTTCTCACAAAAATATAAACTGTAGATATTAAATTTTAGTTTGTTTGCATTTATGTATTCAAAATTCAAAATCCAAAAAGATTTTCTTTCAAAATCTTCCATGGAAACTTGATAATGTTGAATGTGAGCCGGACCAACGAGACTGTTAAGAAATTGTTTGTGTGTGGATACGTGTGATTGTTCTTAATCGTCAAATCTTAGAGATTCGGAGCATCATTTAAGGGGGAGCTAGATAAACTTGTTTATCAAAGATAACAGAAAGCTCAAAGTAAGGGGGAGCATGGTGATTAAAGTTAGTTGGAGTTTGTTGACTGCGGAAACATCCAAGGGGGAGTCTGTGGATGCATATGTCCGTTGCCTACGTCATCATATAACGTCGAGTCTGTGTTTAGGAGCGAAACGTTAAGATTATGTATGTTGTGAGTCAAGTTCGCCCGAACTTGTAGTGGGAAGGACAAGTTCGCCCGAACTTGACCTAACCACATTTGGAGCGAACTTGTTTAAGTATAAATAGGATAGTTGTGTTCTCATTTGATGGCGAAGCTCTATCCAAGTGTTTCCAGGATTTGTAACGTTTACTAATCAATGAAACAGTGATTAAACAGTAAAGACCTTGTATCCAATGTCGCCTATGCAAATGGATTCCGCACGTTTACCTTAGGTTTGCCAAATTAGGACCAGAACGATCCGTACAATGGACCTACAAAGTTGCACTTCGAGCGAAGTTGCACTTCGAGCGAAGTTGCACTTCGAGTGAAGTTTCACTTCGAGCGAAGTTGTACTTGGCTGGTGACAACTTCGGGCGAACTTGTCCTTTTTGGTGCGAAGTTGCACTTCGAGCAAAGTTGTACTTGGCTGGTGACAACTTCGGGCGAACTTATCCTTTTTTGTGCGAAGTTGTCATGTTTGGTGTCCGAAATCGTGTGTTTTTCACATCTTTTGCTGAGTAAATCGAGTGTCTAACCTTCCTACCTTGAGCTACTGAGCAAACCATAGGCTGGAGAAGTCTTTTAGAGCGAGTTTTAGTCATTTTACAGGAACTTGGGCTAATCCGTGCGAACTTGTCAGTTCATACGAGTTAGTCCAGTTTGTGCGAAGTGACTGTATCGTCCTTGTGCTTCCGGATCTGAGTTTCCGCTTGAAACAGACGTAAATTCGAATCTATTTCAAGTATATTGTTGACAATGCCTCGTTCCACTACTTAGTGAACGAAAAATACATCATCTAGTCCGTTTTTGATGTAAAAATCAATGCTTTAAACAGTTTTTTTCTCAGATCTAGCACTTGGTGAGTCGAAATCATCAAGATCTCTAACTTGGGAAGCCAAAGCCAAGCCCAAAACACTCGTTTAAGTGTAGATCTAAGTGAAAATAAGAAGTTTTGGGGAAAAAGATGAAGGTTTTCATAAATAGAGAAGTTTAGATTAAATCGAAGGTAACCTAGTGTAAAATCAAGTGGAAAGCGTTGTGGTTTGCATAAAACGAGTTGATTCTTACTTGGAAATAAGAGAAATGCGGGTTTGGGAGCTTTGGTGCGAAGTGGCAGCAAGGGATGAATGAATGGAGGTGTTGGGTATTTATAGGTGAGGAGGAAATAAGGTGGCAGGGGACAAGTTCGGGTGAACTTGGCCAGTTCGAGCGAACATGGCACAAGCTCGAGCGACGTTGGCCTCTTGGCTAGGTTTTGCTTCCCATTTATTGGTTGCTTGTTTGGTGGTTTATTCGTATTAGAAAGTTATGTTAAGCGTTTTGGCGAGGCGTTAAGCGTTGCTTTATTAAATTAATGCGATTTAACGATCCGTGTAAGCGAGAGCGTTGTGATAACAAGTACAACAATAAAACATAAAGCACACATAACACATAAGTAACATAATTATTTGCGATTTGAGTTTGCGTGTATTAAGCGATTTAAATGCGATAAATAAGCGATATAAAATTTGTTTCGACTTAGTTTAACCATTACAATGAATCTTAGAGTACAAACGAGTTCTAAACAGACATAAACAGAAATAAACAGGATTCGGATAACAGTTCGAAAGAACGGGTTATTACAAAATAGGTTACTAACATGTGTGATCTATTTATACTAAGTACGAAAGCTCTGTTCAGTGATTCCCTGATATCATTCTGATAGTGACATCTAACATTTCTAACAGAAAAGATTACACACATGTTACAAACATTTGTGCAAATCTTAACATCTGATCTAGCTAATCTAAACACTGATTAAGATAAATACTGTTACATTGAGAAACCACTATCTAAGCTATCCACTATTGCAGTTGTCTAAAGATCTGTTTAGCCTAACAGATGTTTGGTCTTCTTCATCAGAGATTTGGCTTGATCAGGGCTTTGGTCTTCAACAGTCTTTAGCTTCAACGAATGTTGGTACTCTTGAACATCGGTTCCAAGTCTTGATCAGATGTTTGCCATGTTCTTGAACAGATGTTCTGATTAGGTGTTCAAGATTCACTATCTTTAGATAGATACTTGTTCAATCTTTTGCTTATTCCTTAACCAGTGGATCATGCTTTGGCTTTTGGATATCTTCTGTCCTTCTGTAGGTCCAACAATCTCCCTCTAGAACAGATGATGCCAAAACAAATGTTTATTAGATCAACTTTTATTCCTCTTCTTCAATATTATCTTGATTTGTGCTTCAATTGCTTTTAAAATCTTTCAGATAATGAGTCATCAGCATTCTTTTCGAGCAGGAAGATTCAGTAAATCTTGTAGATCTTCAATTTTTAAAATCATTAAACTGTTCATTGAAGTCTTTTTCACTTCCCCATTTGCCCTGACAAGTGTCAATTCGTGGTTGGCTTTGTCTGAGGACCACCTTTAAATTTTAGAGGCAACAAGGTTTACTAGGAGTGATGTTATTGGAAGAGGTGAGGGAAACTGCATTCCTATAACTTGACCTATCAGATCTGCTGGATTGGTATCAGGATGTTCATACATTATTATATTTTTGATATCTTCCTTAAAGATATCTTCAAATCTTTTAGCATCTTCTTCATACATGTCCTTCTGTATTTTGAGATAGCTTCTTACCATAGAAGAGCCATGACTTTTAGATGGAAGTTCAGATATGAAGCCTTTGAACTGATATGTAAGTCTTCATAAATTGGCTTTCAGGGGACTAAGGGATCTTTGGCTCTTAAAGCTTCTAGCTTCTTGTAAGTAGCCCTGGTTGTTGGCTCATTCCACCTAGCTATAGATTGCATAGAGCCATATTCGGCAGCAACCATGTCACAACCCCCGACCACACTCTGGGCGGGAGTCGTGAGCCAGTTACAGGTGGTATCGGTGTTTATTAACTTAGCAGCGGAATTCATCATCAGGATCGTAGTTAGGAAATATTTCAGAGTTTAGAAAACACCGTAGTTTAATATAAACAAATGGGATAAAACCCATATTCCATTAAAATGTTTTATAGGGATAAACCCTAATTAACAAAACTTAAGTTTCTTCTTTTATTCAGGTAATCAGAGCCACTTTATTCAAGCCTTCAGTGCTCCATAGCAGGCTTATATGACTTTCACGGTAAGTTACCTGAAACGCGTTTAAAAATATTTTGTCAGCGAAAAATACTGGTGAGTTCATTCAGTTTTATAAAAAGACACATTGTTATAAATTACAGTATCAAGGGTGATTACATTGTTTTTATCTATCAAAAACTCAATCAGTATTTATCACGGTGGCAGTTCCTGTGACTGTGGTCATATTACTATTGGCTAACTTTCATCCAATAGTAACGTGTGTCACACCCCAACCGATGGCGGAAACATCGGGATGAGACGAAAACGAGATTGCAAGAGACTTCATAACACTAATTGTGACAAGTATTTAACAATTGCTTTTTACGTTGCTTGAACAAGGAACACTACAAGTTTAAAATGAAGAATGTATAATAAGTATTCAAATAAATAATTTTATTTCATTTCATTAAAATGATTTTTGTACAAGTATTGGAATCGAGATACAACATTAAAATTTAAATGCATTTCTAGGCAATCCTACTAGATTCACCTGTCACAATTCTGCAACATGTAATAAAAGCATGGATCAGTACAAAAGCACTAGCGAGCATACAAGTTTGAATATAAGTATATGTATAAAAGTTTGTCTCGAATCCACATGGCATTTTATATTCAAGTAGAAATGAGCATACATAAACAACTTACGCATAGCAAATAGTATATAATTAAAATCTTTAACTAGCATGTGTAACAGCCTAAGTATAACAATATCATGGGAATACAAGTTGAAACTAACAAGCATAAACAACCTAAGCATAACAATGAACGTGTTCGATGGTTTGAGTGTTTAATTATAATCGATTGCACAAAGTGGAATTTGCATACATGTTGCACCCCAAAAAATGCGTGAAAGCGTAAAAAGGGTCGAGTATGCTCATAGTTTTGCAAAGTTTCCTTTGGTGATTCCGTGAAGAGTTGGAGGTTGGAGCTTCAAAGCTTCCTTTATAACACTTAGTGTTTTCTTTTAGAACTCTTAGAGTTCTCTTCCTTGCCTGGGAGATTTGAGAGAAGTAGAGAGGTTGAGAGAAGAATGGTTTGGAACACTTCTTGTCCTTTTAGAATTCTTAGAATTCTTGATTTAGAGAGATTGAGAGAATTAGAAAGATGGAGAGAAGAATGGTGTGAAGAAAATAGTAGAAGAAGGTTGGTATTTATAGGTAGAGAAGGTCGAAAAGGGTGAAATATGATTGGTTAAAGAAGGTGGAAGAGGATTGAAAAGATGATTGGTAGAGAAAGTAGGTGGAAAGGGTGAAATATGATTGGTTTAAAAAGGTGAAAGAGGATTGAAAAGATGATTGGTGGAGAAAGGAGATGGAAAAGGGTGAAATATGATTAGTTAAAGAAGGTGGAAGAGGATTGATGAGGTGGAAAGATGATTGGTATATTTCTTTGTATTTTTTAGTATAAAAAGTATAAAAGTATAATTCAAGTATTGAGGATGTGCGTATAAGTATTTATACGTATAATTGTGTCGGTTTACGTATAAATACGTATTTAAATGATCGGTTGTGTGAATAAACAAATATGTATAAAATATGAATTTTATTATGATTAACGCCTCGAATTGTGAGATTGAAATTAAAATACGAATGTAAGGTTTCTAAAATTAGAATACGAATACGAACATTTTTGAAATAGAAATACGAAGATACGAGGAGTTACACGAACAACGATTAACATATATATATATATGTATTATATATATATATGTATACTATATATATATGTTATAATATATATATATATATATATATACGTATATTTTTATTATGTTTTAAGCCTCGAATTATGATACAAATATTTATTTTCTATAATAAGGAATGCGAAAAAGCGATGCGTTACAGCTGGACTAGTAGTGTATACAAAAACTTTCATCATTCTTAGGGAGAGTGAGAGCTTTACAAGTGTTTTCAAAGATAAAGTCTTTTATGGCTTTAACTTCTGCCTGTGTATCTTGGAACTTGGCATCCATTATTTTTCTTTTAAGCCCTGCTTGCATGACATATCTTTCTTCTTGTAACTTACTTTTGAAGTTCTAGGAATGGTTGAACAAGAACCCACATTTCTTTTGCAATGTCTGCATCTGAAGGGGGACTTCTGGAATTTTGGATCTAAATTTTCATCATGTCTTTGATCTCCCCAACAAATGTTTCTAAATTTGTGACCCTCTCCGTCAATTCTTGATAGTTTAATTCATCACTTGAGTTAACAAGATCATCTGAATTCCCACCAGATGTGGTTTTACTTGGTTTTAGACCAAGTGCCCCTTGTTCTTGGTATTGGGGACTTCCAATTGATGTAGAGACTATTGTCTCAACAATTTTTGCCTTCAAGGGGGTCTTAATAATGTAACCACTATCCAACTTTGAGACTATTATCTCAACAGTTGTAGTAGCTGCCCCACTTGGAATACAAACATGTGCCTCTTGGGACACAGGAGGTGTTGCCTCCTCTTCTTAGGGGATATCAATGATCTCTGGGCTTGCCCTAGTCACTTGTGGGAGTGAACTCTCTGTGGTTTTTTGTTGAGAGGAACTAGGTATTTGCAAGTCAGATGTATTAATTGCATCAAGCAATTTTTGTAAAGGTGATGGGACAGTTGAAGTGGGTGGTAGTGTGGAAAGAGAAGCAGCCATGAGAAAGGGGCTTTAGAAGAGATAATCAATTGATATATCCCCTTGATTTGTGTCTCATATGCTTACAACACTTTCCTTTTGTGAGGAATAATGAGGAGTTTGGATGGGTGGAGATGTTTGCATCTGTTGTGAGGAAGTAACAATAGATGTTAGCTGCATTTGTGTTAAGTAGAAATCTCTAGCATCTCAACCTCCAGAGAACCTTTCTTATTGGTTTTTCTTTTGGATTTAGGGATGGATATGGAAGTGGTTTGTATGGAAATGTTTGGTGGATTCCATAGTGTTGGGATGGGCACCATGGTTAGCAGGAACAGTGGGCTCAGTAACAGATGTTGGAACATCTGTTACTTGGTTTTCTAAAACGTTTTCATTTACCATATTTTCTTGGTTTTTGGCCATCATGCAAGTAAAAGTTTTGTTTGAACGACTGTTAATTTTAATGCTTCATCTTGTTCAAAACTTTCGTTTTTTTAAACATTTTTAAGGTAGAAGCTTAACAGCCTTGGATAGATAAGAAAAGGATTGCCAGTACCTCTCTTGATTGCCCTTAAATTTGCTACCAAATCAAGAAACACTATCTGGGATAGCTTATGGTTTGAATTTCTCAACATAGCATATCCTAAGTAATGAGTTTTTAGGGGTATTTCGTTAAAAGCAGTGGTTTTAGAAGATAGGCAAACCAAGAGAGTATGAAAAAGAATTTCATTGAAGGTGGGAACTTTGGTTTGTAAAGTGTTGCTCCCACCGCCTGACCTTCATAGCCCCTTTTTATGAACTCAGCATGTAAGTCATTTTTGGGGTAAGTTACCATACATGTCAAATCCTTTAAAGAAACATGGTGGATATTGGGTTTATGTATAATAGATCTATGAAAGGTAGTGGGAATGCATGCTTTAGTGAAGGCATTCTGATGTCCCAATATCGGAAAAAGAAGACATTTCACAAAAAAAGAAGAATCGGCTAGGAAAGATATTAAGCGTGTCTTTGGAGTGTTGAAAAGAAGATGGAGTACCATTGAACAACCGACACGCTCGTGGACAAGACATTTATTAAGGGACATCATATACGCTTGCATCATACTCCATAATATGATATTGGAGGACGAGGGGAACACGATTTGTCAAAGTTACAAAGAAAAGACCCAACCGCCTCGCCTGAATGTACACTATTATTTGATGAGAAACTTGCTAATTGGGCGAAGCTAGGTCGGAATCTGTAAATGTCGCACTACCAGCCGACTTAGTAGACCATCTTTGGTCTGGTCGTGTGGAAGATGCCAATGATGCCGATGATGAAGACGTGAAAGATTAGTTTTATATTTTCGTTTACATGTTTTAGTTTTAAGTTGTTTGAATTTTAATGTTTTAAATTATTTGAATTTAAATGAAACTTTATTTAACTTAATTTAATTTATATTGATTTCCAATTTTTTTTAAAATATAATGTTATATTAATTTAGTTATTTGAGTAAACTAGTTTTTATAAAAAAAATTAAATAAATGGGTAATGATTAAAAAGTGATTTGGTTGGGTGATGTAGAGTGAAAGAAGGCATGAAACCAAAGTTTAGTGAAAGAAAGGGAAGGAAATGGGGAGATGGTATTCAATGAGATGACAGTTACTTTATAACGAGATTGCCATTTTCTAGGATGCGTGTCAGTTTTTAGTCGGCTATGTTCATAATACATAAAATAATAGTTTTAAATATGTAGTTAACCATTTAAACATTAATTTGGTTTGTATTTGATTTGAATTAATTCGGTTTGTATTTGATTTGAATTATGAAAACTTAAGTATAGCTCTTGTTTGTTTTATTAGGGGACCTGGGGTGGAAGAGATTTACCACGTGATGGGCTTTTATCACGCGTGGAAGTCTTCAAAACACCACCGTCACTCCATTTTTCAAGCGTGGACTTTTATCACGCGTGATATTTTTGACGCGTTATTCTTTTGAGGTTGTAAGGGAAATTGTTGGTTGGGGGGGGGAATTGTTGGGCGTGGTGGTGAGTGATGACCATTTCCATTAAAAAAAGGTTGTGAGTGATGGAATAATGGTTGATGACATGGCAAAACTTGATTGGAAGTTGTGAGTGAGTGATGAGTGATCGGTGATCGGTGATAACCACCCCTACCCCCTTAAGAGCCGAACTTTTGAAGATAAGGCCACCGGGGTGGCAGTTTGTTTGCACGTGATGGACAAATATCACGCGTGGAGTTTGATAACATCCCACCGCCACTTCATTTGATAACGTATACAATTTGTTAACGCGTGATATTCTTCACGCGTGATAAATGGAAAGTTGTGAGTGGGGGTGAGGGTTTATTGTTGGGTGTTTTGAGTGATGGGCATTTCCATTAAGAATGATTATGAGTGATGGAACAATGGTTGATGATATGACGGAACTTGATAAGAAGTTGTGAGTAAGTGTGAGTGATCGGTGATGACCACCCCTACCTCCTCTAATATATACACCAAGTTAAAAGAAAATTATCATTTTGGTGTCCATATAGTTTACCCATATTTACAAAAAGAAAACTGTACGCTAACAAAAGGTAAATAACAAGTTTCCTTAATCATTTCACATAACACCAAATCCATCACAATTTAATGTTTTCAACACAAATCTAACCTTTAATCATTTGCGTCCAAAATTTGTTTTTAATCATTCATAAACAAAATCCTAAGTAAACAAAACAAACAAATAAACTGTGTTGCATGATGTTTCAAGAATCAAGATTAGTCTTTATTGAAAATGAAAGACAACTTAAAGATTGCATGTAACCTAATACTTAAAGTTCAAATTTGCATATAAGTACATCAACTTTCATATTTTACACTTTACCTCCTCTTATTCTTACTTCCCACCAACAAAGAGAAGTAAAACAGAAACCTAAACAAGAACCCCCATGTCAACCGTGATCCATAAGCAGTTCCACTTGTTCAGGCCAGTGATCCCCTGCTGTTTCAGCACATCGGCGCCCGTGGTTAAACACGTGTCGCCGGTGATACTGACCCCGAGCGAAGCACTCATGCTCTCCAACAATCTTACTTTCATGGATTCATCGATTCCCCTGAGCGGGCTGTTGTCGAAAATCTGAATTCCTCTAACGTAACATTTGCTAGGGTTTTGAAATTCATTCTGTAAAACCGCTTCATACGGATATTTTACTAAAGAGATGTAATGAAACCAGATCCAGTAGACCGGGATTCGATCAGGGTTGATGAAGAAACCACTGAACAAGAGGAAGTACGCGAGGATGGCGACCACGATGGTGTACCCGAGCATGACGTGAGGCACAACACCAGATAGAAACGCCACAAACGAGCTCCCGGCCCAGAACGAGGCCAGGATGATGGAGTAGTAGAAGAGGAAGCCGGAGAAGCCGCCGTCTAGGCCCACTGCCCAAAATGTAATGGCGGAGAAGACAAATGAGAGAATGATGAGAGACGGAATAGCAACGAAGGAGTGAGACAACACGTATGAAGATCGACGGTAAGCATTGTAAGCGGTTTCGCGTAAAAATATGTAACGTTCTTGAAGAAAAACTGGTAAGGCGTCCGTACACGTATAGAACGTTGTTGACATGGCAAATGCGAAGAACCCTAACCGTTCCTGCACGCCCTTTGGCGAGTCATCAAGGTTCCAGAAGATCGTGGCGAGGATAAAGCCTGTGACCACAACCACGCCTAACCGGATGCCGAATAGTTCAGGCATCCGGCGTGAGTTGGTGAATTGTCGGTTTGATAAAACCAACATTTCCATCAACATTGAATTAGCAAACATAGGAACCAAGGAACTAGTGTTGGCCCCAGCGCCAGCACCAGCACCAGACACTAATTTCCCTCTGGATATACTTGCGTTTATCGCTTCTTTTAGCGATAAACCATGTGTAGGCGTCTCGTTGCTATTACAGCAACGAGATGGCTTTAAGTTTTGCCATTGTTTGTTGAATTCGACTAGGCTTTTGGTTCCCCCTGGAGATCCTTCGAGTTCTCTAATCAAATCGAGCGCGAATTCAGTTCTGTTTTCCTTGTCGGGTATCGGATGCCTGAAATCTGAGAAGTATAAAGGAAGATTCTCCGGCAAGCCGCTGTAAACCGTCTGTCCGCGGGACAGAAACAGTAACCGACTGAGCAAACCAAGGATCCGGTAACTCGGCTGGTGGATGGACATGATAACAATGCTTCCACTCTGTGCAATACGTTGTAACACCTTCACCACCATGTATGCGCTGGTTGAGTCTAGCCCGGATGTGGGTTCGTCTAAAAGCAGAATAATCGGATCATGAATTATATCAGTCCCGATTGAGACACGACGTCGTTCTCCTCCAGAAACTCCTCTATGTCCTTCATCACCAATAATGGTTTTGGCAGCATTTCGGAGACCTAACTGGTCGATTAAAGCTTGAACTCTCAGCTTCTTCTTGGCTTTCGACAGCGATCGAGGGAGGCGAAACTCGGCTGCGAACATGAGAGTTTCTTCCACTGTTAACATCGGAAACAACAGATCTTTTTGCATCACATAAGCTGATATCACCTTCAATAATCTAGATTCTAGTTGTTCACCGTTCAAAGTCACCGTCCCTTTTAGACTTCCTTTAGCAATTCGATTCGCTAACGCATCGATCAAAGTAGATTTTCCCGATCCACTGGCACCGAGAACCGCCATTATCTCTCCGTCTTTAGCTTCACCGGAGATATCATTCAACAACACTTTATTCGTATTAAATAATTGCTGTTCCGGACCACCAAACAGCCTCTTACTCCCAACTTTGACGCTATACGTTAGATTATTGAATGATAAAACCAAGGGCCACAATCGAGGTGGCTCGCTGCTAGTTTCACTCATCTCTAGAACACTGATATCTCCAACGTACTTCAAAAGCTCACCGAGAGTCGGAGAAGCGGCTTCACGGCGGGCGTAAAAAGGTGAAGTGTCCGCCATGATTCTTGACATTGCAAAGATGGTAGTTGTGGAGAAGGTAACAAGTTATAAGAGGTGTGAAGATATATGGAGATGATTATATATGTGTGTGTGCGATAGAGAGAGAAGAATTTTTGTTCAGATTTCTTTGTTGGAGAAATGCATGGGGGATGACGAGTGAGACAAGTGTGTGATTATGGTGTTTGTGTCTAAGCTATGTCGTCATTTTATCACAACAACGTGACTTCTTTCATAAAATTATTATATATATTCGTAATTTATTATCAAATTAAATTACAATAAACTATGGTTTTGATAATAATCTAATATAAGAGTGTAATCTCACTCACTGCTGGATCCAACAATTTTTCCAAAGAGTTCACTTTGTAAATGTTCTACTATCATATGTCCGAACATAAAAAAGTACGGATCAAATCGAGTAGAGCCGGTTCAACCTTTTAGAAGGCTTAAAGTGAAGCAAGAATGAGAGGCCCTATTTCTTCCAAAAAAGTAATATGTTTTTAGTTCTTATTTATAGTTTGTGTTCCAAAACTTTAGTGTAACAAGCCAAACTAAATCTTAATGAATTTGTACCTAAAAAAGAGAGGTTATTTAAGCCACTAAATCGTATAGGAACTTTTTATGTATGCACAGTATAACAACATACATATTATCATCAAACAGTGCAATCTTTGAAAGCTCAATAACAATAATCACAAGGCACAATATCAAAAGTTGAAGTGCCATAATGAGTCAAAATTTCCAAGCAAATTACTAGTACGGTTATTCTGAGCACCATATAAAATTATCATCAAATAAAACTCAAAGGCTCAAACTATTTGCACACCAGTCTTGCCTATTTGCATACTTAGGGTTTATATACGCTGCGTATAGGTCTATACGCAGCGTATAGGGTTTCAAATATACGTTGCGTATAGAGCAATACACATCGTAGATAAGGGGTAGGTACACGACAGACAGTCAAACCTCGTACCTTGTCAAATGTGTCTGTCATACGCTGCGTATGGACCTATACGCACCGTATGTACAGTACTGTATACGCTGCGTATAGATCTATACGCAACGTATGTCAGACAGATTTGACAAGGTACGATGTTGTCTAGGCACGTGAATAAAGGCTATACGTAGAGTATAGAGCTATACGAGGCTGATAAAGATGAATTTCAAAGTGTATTTAGACATCCATCTCTGCCTACGAATTCACAGTTACTCTCATTCTTCTTCAATTTTCTTTGTATACTTAATTCGGTGGGGATAAAATGTCGTCATTTTGGGACGAAAATTATTTCTTTAATCGCAATTCTAACGACGCATGGGAAGAAAATAATGCTAATGAGCAGGAGGAGGTTGTGTCTGGCGTCCCTGTTAATCAAAAAATACAACTGCCAGACTTGAACGAGGCCCCGACTCCACCTGTTGATGAACCATATTACCCGGCACATCAAGTGTATCCGGATTACGGGATACGAGTTTGAACCCCCGTACGTGCAACAAGATAATCTGCATGGATACGTAGGATACGGTTCTAAGAATGCCCCTGTTGATACCCATATTACACGGCGCAGCAATCGTATCCTGATTACGGATACGGAGGTGAAGATTATTACGTGCAAGAAGATAGTTTAGATAGATACAAAGGATATGGTGGATACGGAGGATGCGGTGATGAGCCTCCTAACACACTACTATATGATGACTATGAACCCAGTACCACGGGCAATCCGTTTCAAAATAACATAGTATCACTTTTTTATTATTACTATTGTTAAAATTATAATTGTTTGTTATTATTGTTAAAATTATATAATTATTATTATTGTTTATATAAACTATTGTAAAAATTATATAATTACTGTTAAAATTATAATTATTGTTACTATTGTTAAAATTATAATTATTGTTAAAATTATATAATTATTGTTATTATTGTTAAAATTATATAATTATTGTTAAAATTATATAATTATTGATAAAATTATATAATTATTGTTATTATTGTTAAAATTATATAATTATTGTTGTTATTGTTAAAATTATGTAATTGTTGTTAAAATTATATAATTATTGTTACTATTATTAAAATTATATAATTATTGTTATTATTGTTAAAATTATATTATTATTGTTATGATTGTTAAAATTATATAATTATTATTATTGTTTATATAACTATTATTAAAATTACATAATTACTGTTAAAATTATAATTATTGTTAATATTGTTAAAATTATATAATTATTGTTAAAATTATATAATTATTGTTATTATTGTAAAAATTATATAATTATTGTTAGTATTGTTAAAAAATTATATAATTATTGTTATTATTATTAAAATTATATAATTATTGTTATTATTGTTAAAATTATGTAATCGTTGTTAAAATATATAATTATTGTTACTATTATATTAAAATGATATTAATATATTTATTGTTATGATTGTTAAAATTATATAATTATTATTATTGTTTATATAACTATTATTAAAATTACATAATTACTGTTAAAATTATAATTATTGTTAATATTGTTAAAATTATATAATTATTGTTAATATTAAAAATTATATAATTATTGTTATTATTGTAAAATTATATAATTATTGTTTTAAAAATTATAATAATTTGTTATTATTGTTAAAATTATATAATTATTGTTATTATTGTTAAAATTATGTAATTGTTGTTAAAATTATATATTTATTGTTACTATTATTAAAATTATATAATTATTGTTATTATTTTTAAAATTATATTATTATTGTTATGATTGTTAAAATTATATAATTGTTTATAACGTAATTGTTTTTTTAGCATTTCAAGTCTCTAACTGGTCTGAAGAATTAGGTGCAAGCAACGGGAAATGAGAATGGTTACGTTATTGTTACCCGCTGATCGAAAAATATTAGTGGTAGCACGGGGATGGTATCGCTTGTGTGCGACCGTGGTGGTGAACTCCGTAGTAAAGCAACAGTTAGGAAAGCTGGTAGCAAAAAAATCAGTTGCCCATTTACATTAATTGCGATACGGGACGTGATGAATGACACGTGGGAGTTAAAAGTGGATTGTGCGGAACATAACCACAAACCAACGTAGAGTCTGTTGGGCCACGCCTTCGTGCGAAGATTTACTGAAGTCGAATACAGGCTAATCGAGCAGCTAACTGCCCAAAACATGGAACCATGTTACATATTTCTAACCCTACGAAAGCAATTTCCCGACAACCTCCATGTTCAGAAAGACGTGCAAAATGCGGTACAAAAGATTAGAGCGTCACGGATGGACGGAAAGACTCCCATGCAGGCACTGGAAAGCATGCTGCATGACCACCGATTCATTTACGACACCCGCCAGAGCCAAAAACAGATGTCCTTACTGAGCTTTTCTTTGTTTATCCTCATTCAATCACTATGTGGCGTGCATTCCCGCACGTGATGTTGATTGATGCAATGTACAAAACAAACATCTACAACATGCTATTTGTCCAGGTTGTAGGTTTGATGTCGACCAACAAGTTTTTTTGTATCGCACATGCCGTTATTTGCAAGGAACAAAGGGATAACTTTGTGTGGGTTCTTGAGCGGATCAAGGCAATGTTGTAGGAATGTATGATGCTGCGTGTGATAGTCACGGATAGAGAGCTAGCCATGATTAACGCGTGCACTAAAGTATTCCCGAACGCGTCCAGGTTTCTATGCCGTTTTCACATTGAACAAAATATAGTTAAAAATTGCAGGCAAGGTTCAACAAATTAGATTGGGAGAAATTTTTGTCGTACTGGCGGAGAGTGTGCGAGTCTGCTTCAGAGCCCATATACGCATTCAACCTGGACAAAATATATAACTGACTCGCGGCTGCCAACCGTAAGAGTAAGTGTGTCTTCAACAAATAACTCACACAACCTATTATATTTACACACGCTTTTACATTTCATTTTTTTTTGCAGGGGTCTTTAATTATGTATAAGAAAACTGGCTCGAAAACTTTAAAGAAATGTTCGTTTTTGCGTGGACTAATCGCGTCGCAAATTTGGTCAGCACACCACTAACAGAGTTGAGAGCCAACACGCAAATTTGAAAAGATACATTGAGCACAGGAGTTCATTGGAGAAAACTGTGGGTTGCGTAATTGATGTAGTTGAAACTCAGATAGGGGAAATAAGAAAAAGTTTCACCGAAAGCATAGAAAACACAATGAACCACCATTTACGACAACCACTGTTGGACAACCTACGTGGAAAAGTTTCGCATACAGCGCTTGATCTGCTGGAAGGAGAGCTAATGAGGAAGCTGGAGGTGTTACGAAAACTTAACGCATCATGTGGTTGTTATTTGTGGCTTAGTTGTGGGTTGCTGTGTGCTTGCAGGCTGGAAAAGTACATACGAACAGGTACGGAATAATAAACGACAAACCTTTTGTTATTTAGTACCATTTTAGCTGTTTCTCTCATCGTACTGATTTAACTATGCAGGGCGTAAGATACATGATGTGTGCTAAACATACTATAAAAATTAACTACTTTAGACTCTCTAAGCTACACACTAAAAAGCTTTAAAAACTAGACTCGACTTAAACCTAAACCACACAATCGGCAAGTGTACCGATCAATGTAGTATAACCTAAGTAAGTCCAGATATCGAACCCACAGGACTCTACTAATTACGCTGATTAGACTCTGAAAGACTCGGACAGACACGACTCCAACTGTTTTAATTGTTTTGGGGGGGGGGGGTTACTAGAAATCTAAGGAAATCTATATTAAAACTAATTAATGATTAAATTAACTAATACGAACTAAGGACAGAAGTTGTTCTCAAGTGGTGATGAAGACTACCTAGACTAGAATCCTGAATTAATTTTAAGCGTTTACCGATTAAGTAAATAATCGTTTTCTGGAACTGGGATCTTATGATACTAAACCTATTAAATACCAGCTAAGCCCCTCAACCCTTCTCGAGGTGAAACTTATGGCGTTACCTAGGCCGTTAATCCTACCGGTTGATTAGGCGTCTTTCCAGTTGTCTAATATTGTGTGAGTACCCTAATGACGACCTACTCTTTTCCAATTATAGATCTAGGGTAGTTTGAGTATCTAAACTTAACTTGATAGACTAATAAACCAACGGGTCAACAAAGGCATGGACTTTTTCCAAAGACCGACTATAGCAATTCGCCGGGTAAGACCTATCAATAGCCCCTCACTTTCCAGGTATTAGGACTAGTAGAACACTAAAATCTAGTAACGTGTTAACTATCACTTCTAAGGTTGAATGGCCACTTAACCCTAAAGATTATGAACTTATTATGTGATATAGACACTCACCAAAATTCACAACCTAATACGACTCTATTCCGTGATATAGACAGTTACCAAGAATCATATGAAGCAATGGAAAACAGAAAACCAAATCAAAGCATGCATACACACCAAGCCAGATAAATAAACTGCTTACAGAGCACAATTAATCCATAACAAACATGTAATTAACGAAAAAGGTGTAAACTTTATATCAATCCATTCATCATAGTCTAGGTAGTTAATGCGTTTAGCCAAGTGTCGTCATAAACGAATGCAAAACAAGAATAAAAAATCTAGAATTCATCATTACGAGTTCAGACAAAGGCAAATAAGACAAACAAGGATTGTGAGAACCCGAGCAAGCCTCTAATCTTCGATCTTCGCTTGGTCTGATGATTCTTTTGCTCTCGAACTCTTAAACTCTGCTTAAACGACTCCAAGACTGACTTCAAGAACTCCAAAATTCGTAACCCTAATCAAGGATGATTACGTTTCCTTTTATACCCCGAAATCCAACTCAAAACGCATCAACAACAAACTTTTCCGTGATCAGATACCCCGTTGCGCTACGCGACGGGTAAGGGTCAGGGCGTCGCGTAGCGCGGCGCCCCGATATCTGTTGAATTATGTTTTTTGTTCAGTGTTCAGCTCTCGGTTACGCGTACGGTTCCTGTTTTCCTTCCAAACTGCTCGTATTTCTTCATTTTCAACAACTTTAAGCAACGGAACCTGAAATCAAGGCTTAACGTCAGCAGTATCGAAATTATAACCTAAACTAGACTCAAACTATCTAAAAACGGGACAAAATATACACTATAAACATATGTACTTTGCAGTACATCAAACATCCCCACACTTAAGACTTTTTCGTCCCTGAAAAAGAATCTATGCAAAACGGAATCAGAAACAGAAAATTATCCGGGTCAAAGTATAGATCACATTATTAAAACCAAGACTCATGTTAGCCACGATTGCAGATATACTTGTCCTCTTAAACCCAAACCCGGTTCCACGCCCATATCATGCAATTTAGTTCGTGTGCGGTCAATCTACCTAGGGTCTCACACTAGAAGCCACAGTATACCTACTCCCGCCTCAAGCTTATAGAACAAAAAGAACGATCATTGGACCAATTCTCAACCGTTTTACAACACCATCAAAAGAATTTAAAACCAAATTTTTCTTTTTTTTCTTTGAGCATCGACTTTGCTTTACCTAACCCAGAGGCATTCCGGCTGTAGAGTCGCTATCACCAACTCGGATTACAACAGGCTTCAGTAAATTTTTTATGCACTTTGATTTCACGCATCCCAGTGGCAATCTAAGTCAGAGTCACCATCCCCAACGAAGATTACGTAGGACCGCGCTAATTCTCTTAGTTTCTCAGCTCAATTTATTTTCTCTTTTGTGTTTTTTCAATTTTTTTTCATGATTAAAAATTCTAACGATTTTGGCTTATAACGGCATTCCTTATACTATTTTTGGCGGTTTCAATTTCCCATTTTTCCTATATGAGCACCCACTAGCAAACCGACAATTAAGGTATATTAAATCAAAGGAACCTAGAACCCACTCGAGCCTACCCGCATATCCCGAACTAGACACAAGCTTGACTATTTTTCTCATATTATCATTATTCGACCCCGAACAAAATCTATTTTTTCCTATCATTTTCCGTTCATTTTTATGCAAACTTCTTTATTCAAAAGACATTTTCGAATTTTTTCAATTTGTTTTTTTTAATTAAAAAGAATAACTCAAAGACTCAACTATACTAAACTCTAACGTAGACTCGTAATGTCCCATCCCCACACTCGAGATTTGCATTATCCCTAATGCAAGAATCGAACAAAACTAAAAAACTAAACTAAACACTACCTATGAACTTAAAAACTAAAGAAAGCAAAAATACAAAACTCTACAATGAAAAAGACTTAGCTCGAAAAATGTGAGACTGTCAACGTGCCAGTCAATTCCACATATGCCCTCCAATACCGAGCGTGCTCAGCAAACTATACCAAACTCTCTCACACGAACGGAAAGCGGCTCCAAACATCAACCTAAAAACACATACCATACCAACCAAACAAACGCAAATATCCGAGTACAAGCATCCAAAATTCAAACAAACATAAAGTAAATTGTCTTTTCCTACTACAACCAAATCGAACTACGACAGCATAAAATGATAACAAACACGAAAGGATATATGCTGCTCCGAACCATCTTCGTCACTCATCGTCTCCTTCATCCATGTGTGTGAACCCGAGCCTCCACCTCCATGCTGACCACCGTAGTCATATTCATATCCACTTTGGCCTCCCCACTGGTCATACCCCGGGCATTCACCATAAACATAAGGGTGCTGCTGCTCAGCACCATAATCGGGCGGCGGAAGTGACCCAGAGAACAGTGGTGGTACATTAAGATCCATACCTTGCATCATATATCGCAGCATGTCATCCTGCATGTGGTGGCTCTGCATATTCCACTGCAGGTCCACAAGCATCCTGTTCTCTAACCTGTCAAACCTCTGTTGGGTCAAATCATACACTGCCTCATGTGTAAACACGTCGGGACGTGGCTGTGGTGGCTGGCGAAGTGGGTACTGTGGAGCCGGGATCTCATGCCTCTGCCTAGGCCTCTGTGAACGCGGCGGGATAGCACCCTGCATGACATTAGCTGCCTCTGTACCTGCTGGTGGCTGGACCTGCGCACCCGGATAATCTTCCCACTCCGGCGGGTCCGAAAATGTCAGAATGCCAGCCGATTGTAAATCCCCTACGCTCCAAAAAACTGTTGAGGTACCCGCATGCATATGCTCCACCTTGTACTTTGAAAACGCATTCAAATTAGTTGCCAACCTTGCGATATAGGCCCCAAGATCTAGTGCTGCCCTAGCTCCTCCCCTCCGGGTCCTATTACACAACCATGCAAAGAAACTCGCTAAATTCCAATTCTTCCTCTCCACCATGCACATCAAGGCGAAAATATCCAACCAGTTCGCCTTATTCTCACCCGATTTCCTTCCCACAATGGTAGTCGCTAGCACCTTAAGTATGTTACTGTAGACCGGGTCACGAACCGTAGTGGTGAGGTTCGTGCCCACGAACGGTGAAGTAGAGATCGACTCCCAAAATCGGGCTATAACACTTGGGGCCAAACAGTTATCCCTCGGATGATTATAAACACCCCTTAACCCATCAACAAATTCAGCAGTTTGAACTTCTTCCTCCGAAAAAAACCCAACACTACCCAAACTCGGCTATGCTCATCTCATAAAGATTTATGCCTAGCGAAAATGATACCGCGTTTTTTTCAGCAAACGTACCCTCTTTGTATTGGAAGGTACAATGGAAACCAATGGTTAGCTCTATATATTGGGGCCAACGATAATCCAATGCCGCTATCAGTCTTGGCCCAAATAAGTCTGCCACTCTATCTTGAACCCCCATCGTTTGTAACCAATCCTAGTCAATAGTACGATGCTCCAACAAATTCGTTTTCACATACTTGACCAATTTCTCTCTCTCTGAAGTGTCTTCCTCAAAGTCCAGAACCGGGTGCTCAACGAGCCTCACAGGTCGACCATAGAGTCTCGGATCTCGATTACGGTATCTTATCCTTCTTCTTCTTGGGTCCGGTGCTGGGTCTCCTTGTGGCTGAGGAGATGGACCCCTTTGTCTCTTTGGATCCCTTGAAGAACCTGCACCTTACATTTCCTGAAAACACAAGATAAAGATTTAAGCAATACGAATAATAATAAAACAAGCTATTTTTTGTACTTTTAATTTTTTTTATGCAGTGGAATCAGCCGTATAGCATTACGTTCGCGGCTGAAACCGAAAATAAAGATGACCAAAAACATGGGTTACCTTTTACAAAAGCTTGAGTTTGTCAAAAACTTACCCGAATGGGGATTGAGTACGGGCAAGATGTATTAAACTTGTACGTGCATATTAGTAAACCCGACACTAAAACTCTACAACCATCTAGCTAGACCCAAAAACTCAAGACTCAATGTACACTATCTCCTCTGGCACTTTAATTGTCCTCAATTAAGCATAAGTGCTAAAGAACCCCGACATTGTGCGAAAACAAGTAAAAGTGAACTTTGAATCATAAATGAGACGCCTTGTGAAAACGGTTTATTTAGAAAGCAACTTCGATTCGAAAAATCAGTTCAAAAACTTTTTTTTTAACGGAAACATAGGTTAGTTTAGCCAGACAAACCCCAAAACATCCATACTAGTAGTCCCAATGTCCAAACGCAACCCGCAAAATGCAAACCACCTCAAGCAAAACAAACCGGGCCTCCCACGAACCACATTGTGAATAATCATCCCACACCAACCCAACTACTACCTCAAATTATCATCTAAATGGAGAAAAAAAATCGCAACTTTAATGAACCAACCAAACCCTAGAGCTAACTAACAACTAACCCGACCCTAAAAACAGCAAATAAAGTAAACTACAAGAGAGAAAGTCACAGAAGGCATACCTTGGAGTCGGATTAAGCAAGAAAGACTAAGACTTGGTGTTGTTGTGCTCGAAATCTTCGAAAAACACGAAGATATATCATGAAATTCGGCAAACCGTTGGTGGGGATTGTAGGGGAAGTGATTGTGGTGATGTAGGAAGAAAAATGGGGCGATTTGGTGGAAAAATGGCTGAGTTATGATGATTTTGGTGTGAAATGCGGCTAGGGTTTCGTGTGGGTGGTTGGAAGATGATATGCAGCAAAAGAGTTCAAAAGAAACAACTTTAAACTGACCTAGGGGGCCTCGCGTACCGCGAAGGTAAGCTGAGGGGCATCGCGTACCGCGGACCCTACCCAATTTAATTAAAATTTGAACCTACCCGTCGCGTAGCGCGACGGGCCTTAGCGGGGCACGAGGGGCTGTTTTTTACAGAAAGTTTGTAACTTTTACCTTAGAAAAATTTTCTAGTTCTGAATTTTTGCAACCCCCATGCCTTAGAAAAATTTCAATCACTTCCAACCATCCAAAACCCCAAAATTTTTTCTAATTATGGAACAAACAAACCTGAAACTTCTCTCCTCATGCTTTTTCCTTTCCGCAACGATCATGAAACCTACGAAAATTCTCACACACACAAAACAAAGAACGACAGAACTACCAAAAGAAACGTTAGAAAGCAAGAAAATAACGAACTATGACTCGTATACAAAAGGTACAAACGGTACACTTGGGTTTTCACCCAAAACACTAAGTGGTGGCGTTCGGTGGAATTTCGAGGGGAGTGACCTCCCCCTCGGTTTTATCTATCGGACCGCCAATGTAGTGTTTCAACCTGTGGCCATTCACTTTCCATGTCCGTCCATCGGACTCATCCGTAATCTCAACTGCTCCATACGGGAATACATAATGAACCATATAACGGTCCCGACCACTTTGACTTTAACTTTCCCGCAAACAACTTCAACCTCGAGTTATAAAGTAACACTCTATCACCCTTGCTAAACTCCTTAATCTTTTTCAACTTGCGATCATGTAGGGCTTTGGTTTTCTCCTTAATGTTCCAAGATCGAGCATAAGCCGCATCCCTAAGCTCCTCTAGCTCATGAATTTGAAAGAAACGTTTCCTAGCGGCTTCGGTCATGTCAAGGTAAATGGTTTTCAAAGCCAAAGGGCACGATGTTCTAACTCCACGGGAGATCAGAAGCTTTTCCGTAGACGATCATGAAAGGCGTGATACCTAAAGGTGTTTTGTAGGCGGTTCTAAATGCCCACAATGCATCGTCAAGCTTATAGGACCAATCCTTCCTATTCTTCCCCACGGTTTTCTCTAAAATGCGTTTGACACCCCGATTTGCGTTCTCCACTTGTCCACTCGTTTGTAGATGATATGTGGTGGACAAACGATGAGTGACCCGTAGCGTGCAAGCAACTTCTCCATCAATGCATTGCAAAAGTGAGTGCCACGGTCACTAATTAGAGCTTTAGGTGTACCAAAACGAAAGAAGAGTTTCTTGAGGAAATTCAACACTACTCGGGCTTCATTCGTGGGAAGAGCTTGAGCCTCAACCCACTTTGACACATAGTCAATCGCCACAAGAATATACCGGTTCCCTTTGGAGGTGGGGAACAGTCCCATGAAGTCTATTCCCCAAACATCAAATACTTCTACCACTTGGATTGGGTTTTGAGGTATCTCATCCTTCGCCGAAATGTTGCCATTCGTTGACAAGCATCGTATGCTTTCACAAACCCCTCGGCATCACGAAGTACGGTGGGCCAATAAAAACCACAACCGAACACCTTTTATGCGGTAGTATGAGCTCCATAGTGGCCTTCCGTTAGACCCCCATGCACATGTTTAAGGATGTTCATACCCTCTTCTCTAGACACACAAAGCCTAAGGATCCTATCTCCACCTATCCTATAAAGGAAAGGGTCATCCCACAAATACTTCCTAGCCTCACTAAGAAACCTCCTACGTTGTTGTGTATTCATTCCTTTGACAATACTTCCACTGGATAAATAATTTGCTAAGTCAGAAAACCACGGCAATCCTTCTTCCTCGGCATCAACAAACTCTATCGACTCGTGAGGGAATGTGTCCCCTATCTCCTCCTCACGAATCTCCTCTCTCTTGGGATCCTCTAGACGTGAAAGGTGGTCGGCGGCCACGTTCTCGGCCCCGCTCTTATCTCTAATTTCGATATCGAATTCGGAAAGTAAAGGGGATCCAACGGATAAGTCTAGGTTTAGCGTCTTTCTTTTGAAACAGAAAACGCAACGCTGAGTGATCGGTGAAGACTATGGTTTTAGAGAGAACGAGGTATGAGCGGAATTTGTCGAAAGCGAAAACCATGGCCAAGAGCTCCTTTTCCGTCGTGGTGCAATTCTCTTGAGCGTCATTTAATGTTTTACTCACGTAGTAGATCGTGTGGAAGTGCTTTTCCCTTCTTTGTCCTAAAACCGCTCCTACGGCATAGTCACTCGCATCGCACATGAGCTCAACAGAAGCTCCAGTCGGGCGAGATAAAAATGGGTGCACTAACAAGCTGCTCCTTCAAAAAGTTGAAGGCTTTGAAACACTCCTCGTCAAAGATGAATGGAACATCCTTCTCTAGCAAGCGGGTCATGGGTCGTGTGATCTTAGAGAAATCCCTAATGAAACGTCTATAGAACCCCGCATGACCTAAGAAACTACGGATCGACTTCACGCTCGTTGGTGGGGGCAACCTACTAATAGTATGAATCTTTGCCTATCTACCTCTATACCATCCCTCGAAATCTTGTGACCTAGAACAATCCCCTCGGTCACCATGAAGTGGCACTTTTCCCAATTAAGCATCAACTTCGTTTCAACACACCTCTTCAACATCCTCTCGAGGTTCACCAAACACTACTCGAACGAATCGCCGTACACTAAAAAATCGTCCATGAAAACTTCCATAGAACTCTCTGTCATATCCTGAAAAATGGCGACCATGCATCGCTGAAAGGTAGCTGTAGCGTTACATAGCCCAAATGGCATGCGTCAGTACGCGAAAGTGCCATAGGGGCATGTGAATGTGGTTTTATCCTGATCCTCTGGTGCGATAGGGATCTGGAAATAACCGGAAAGCCGTCGAGAAAACAGTAAAACTGCTGACCTGCGAGACGCTCCAACATCTGATCGATAAAGGGCAATGGGAAGTGGTCCTTTCGGGTGGCATCATTCAATTTCGATAATCGATGCATACGCGCCAACTCGTGACCGTGCGAGAAGGGATAAGCTCATTCTTCGAATTCATGACAACGGTCATCCCTCCCTTCTTAGGGACAACCTGTGTGGGACTCACCCATGGTGAATCTGAAATGGGATATATCATCCCGGCCTCTAGGAGTTTCATCACCTCCTTTCTCATTACCTCTTGCATGTTTAGATTGAGACACCTCTGAGGTTGCACCACCGGCTTAAAGTTGTCCTCCATGAGGATCCGGTGAGTGCAATAAGAAGGGCTTATACCCTGAATGTCAGACAACCTCATGCAATGGCCTCTTTGTTGGCCCTCAACACATCTAACAACTTCAACTTCTCACCATCCCCTAATTTTGACGATATGATAACGGGTAGCTCGGATCCCTCTCCTAAATAGGCATACTCTAGGTGAGATGGAAGGACCTTAAGCTCTAAGGGTGGTGGTTGGGTGGTATCATCACTAACCTCAAACACTTTGGGAATTATAGAAATCCCCTCATCTCCTATCTCCTCTACCTCTAACACTTTCTCCTCAACTACCTCTCCTCCTACCAAGTCGGCCCCACTAATGAACTCTAGACAATGGTCTACACACGAGATGAACGAATTCAAGAAATAGACGGAATGACATGGACCACTATAATCATCGGAACCACTCGGGTGGCTCATAAACGATCAATCTCGAAAGTAACTCTCTCCTCACCAACTCTAAGAGTAATTTTCCCATCATAGACATCTATGAGAGCTTTGGCGGTACGCAAGAAAGGACGACCTAAAATGATAGCAACTCGCTCATCAGCTTCCATATCAAGAATAACGAAATCGACAGGAAAAACGAATTTGTCGACCTTGACTAGCAAGTTCTCGACAACACCCCTTGGGTACTTCACGGACCGATCGGCTAAGGATAATGTCATACGGGTAGGTGAAAGCTCGCCTAAGTCTAGTTTCTCGTAAAGAGAAAAGGGCATCAAGTTGATGCTAGCACCTAGGTCGGCTAAGGCTCGCGTCTTGTTGTTACTACCGAATAGACATGGGATGGTAAAGATACCGGGATCGGTGAGATTCTTGGGAAGCTTGTTCAAAACAACGGCGGAACACCCTCCATTCAACGGGACATTAGACAACTCCCCTAATTTCTCCTTATTTCTAAGAAGGTCCTTTAAGAACTTGGCGTACTTAGGCATGGACTGGAGTGCCTCTATGAAGGGTAAATTGATCTTCAACTGCTTGAAGATATCTAGGAAGTGCCCGTATTCTTTAGAGTACTTTTGATTCCTAAGACGTGAAGGAAACAAGACACGTGAGTGATCTACAAGTAGAGACGGTCTAACGTCAATGGGTGGTCTTTCTACTCTATTCTCTCCTACAGGCTCACCGGGCTGTGCGGTACTTGCTGGGACTAGCCTAGGTTGCACATTGCCGGGCGCCTCCATCTCAATCTCCTCATCCACTATATCCTCATCCTCACTCTCAACTCTCTCCTCTATTCTCGAGTTCCCTACGGTCTTGCCACTACGGGTGGTAATGGCCTTAGCTTGGGCATTAGGGTTCTGTTGGGTAGTACCTGAAAATTGTCCGGGTGATCTCTCCTCAAGTTTCCTAGACATATCACCCATGACCCTTTCAATGTTATGGAGTGAAGCTTGGTGGTTCTTATGTAGAAGGTCATGTTCGGTGAGAACCTTTTGGGTGGTTTGGTCTTTGACGAGTAATTAGCTCATCATGGCTTCTAAACGCTGAAGACTACCCCCTACATCACTAGTTGACCCCTGATTCGGTTGACCCTGACTACTTGGACCCTCACCCCTGATCTGACTATTGAACCCCTTGTTAAACTGCCCATTTGAACCCCCACCATAAAATGAACCCTGCCCCCTTTTGGGATTTTGAGCTACTTGGAAACCAGGGGGGTTACCCGTGGAACGAAAGTTATTATTATTGTTGAAGTTATTATTATTATTACGCCACCCTGAGTTAAAATTGCTACCAAAACCACTACCCTGACATCTACTTAGACCTCCTCCTACGAAATTGACATGTTCCTCACCAATCAACAATGGACACGCACTAGTATCATGACCCCCTCGACAATACTCACACTTATCAACTTTCGCCTTGATCTCTTTAAGCTCTCGAGTGACGTTTTCTAACACGGCGGTTATACTAGGATCCATGGTGACATGGTTCACCCCTTTAGTGGGTACACTAGTAGTGGTATTCGAATTACCACTTGCATACCGTCGATCAGATTGCGACTGAGCTTGAGATTGGGCAAAACTCTCGAAACGCTCTAAACACTCGAGGACAGAAAGTATTCCCATCATGTGGCCTCCCGCATTATTGTCAAAAGGATCACGAGTCTCTTGAGTGAGACCGTTATAAAATTTCTCGCAAAGAGCCCAATTAGAAAGACCGTGTTGAGAGCAACGAGCAACTAAGTTTTGAAAACGCTCCCAAACAAGGTAATAGGGCTCGTCGGGCTCCATGCGGAATGAGTGAATTTGATCGTGAAGACGTGAAGCTTTAGCGGGCGGGAAATACTTATTCAGAAAGGCTTGGCGAAGGGCCGCCCAAGTTGTGAAGGTACCGGTTGGCTGAGAGTCCAACCATGTAGCTGCACGGCCCCCAAGCGAAAACAGGAAAAGCTGAAGATAGTTGGCATCTTCGGGTGCTCCATGGAGGCTAAAGGTGGCGAGCATGCCAGAGAAACGATTTATGTGAGCGGGTGCATCCTCGTCATCGCGACCATGAAACCGAATGGTATTGGTGATGGCTGTCATGGCATATGAGGGAATTTGCCATGAGTTTTGGTTCACTATGGATGGGACAGTGATGGGTGAGGCAAGACCAGTGAAACCATGGGTGGCTTGTTGGTGGACGGTTTGTCTATGGTCGGCCATTTAGACGACGGGTGGGCTTTGGGGACGGGAAGGTGGTGGGGAATTATGGGGTGAAGACTTCGGTGTGAAGTCAAAGTTTGGTAGTTTAGATTGGAGGGTAGAGTCAGAATGGGTGGAAGATGAAGGAAGTGGTGTACTTACCTAGGTAGACGAAGAAGATGAGGTTGATTTGTCGTCAGTGGCTTTGGTGGAGGTCCCTGTAAGCACAGATGTGGAATCCACTGCAAAGCAAAGAACACCTACCAAAGAGAAATAGACAATAGTTACTAAGACTCAAACAAGAAAGAAAAGACTAAAACAAAACAAAACACTTAGCACGTATATGTCAATGCAGTCAATCAAAGCAAATAAACGCAATTGCCAAGAATCCCGGCAACGGTGCCAAAAACTTGATGTGTGCTAAACAGACTATAAAAATTAACTACTTTAGACTCTCTAAGCTAGACACTAAAAAGCTTTAAAAATTAGACTCGACTTAAACCTAAACCACACAATCGGCAAGTGTACCGATCAATGTAGTATAACCTAAGTAAGTCCGGATATCGAACCCACAGGACTCTACTAATTACGCTGATTAGACTCTGAAAGACTCGGACAGACACGACTCCAACTGTTTTAATTGTTTGGGGGGGGGGGGTTACTAGAGATCTAAGGAAATCTATATTAAAACTAATTAACGATTAAATTAACTAATACGAAATAAGGACGGAAGTTGTTCTCAAGCGGTGATGAAGACTACCTAGACTAGAATCCTGGATTGATTTTAAGCATTTACCGATTAAGTTAATTAATCGTTTTCTGGAACCGGGATCTGATGATATACTAAACCTATTAAATACCAGTTAAGCCCCTCAACCCTTCTCGAGGTGAAACTTATGGCGTTACCTATGCCGTTAATCCTACCGGTTGATTAGGCGTCTTTCCAGTTGTCTAATATTGTGTGAGTACCCTAATGACGACCTACTCTTTTCCAATTATAGATCTAGGGTAGTTTGAGTATCTAAACTTGACTTGATAGACTAATAAACCGACGGGTCAACAAAGGCATGGACTTTTTCAAAGACCGACTATAGCAATTCGTCGGGTAAGACCTATCAATGGCCCCTCACTTTCCAGGTATTAGGACTAGTAGAACACTAAAATCTAGTAACCTGTTAACTATCACTTCTAAGGTTGAATGGCCACTTAACCCTAAAGATTATGAACTTATTCTGTGATATAGACACTCACCAAAATTCACAACCTAATACGACTCTATTCCGTGATATAGACAGTCACCAAGAATCATATGAAGCAATGGAAAATAGAAAACCAAATCAAAGCATGCATACACACCAAGCCAGATAAATAAACTCCCTTTACAGAGCACAATTAATCCATAACAAACATGTAATTAACGAAAAAGGTGTAAACTTTATATCAATCCATTCATCATAGTCTAGGTAGTTAATGCGTTTAGCCAAGTGTAGTCATAAACGAATGCAAAACAAGAATAAACAATCTAGAATTCATCATTACAAGTTCAGATAAAGGCAAATAAGACAAACAAGGATTGTGAGAACCCGAGCAAGCCTCTAATCTTCGATCTTTGCTTGGTCGGATGATTCTTTTGCTCTCGAACTCTTAAACTCTGCTTAAACGTCTCCAAGACTGACTTCAAGAACTCCAAAATTCGTAACCCTAATCAAGGATGATTACGTTTCCTTTTATACCCCGAAATCCAACTCAAAACGCATCAGCAACAAACTTTTCCGCGATCAGATACCCCGTTGCGCTACGCGACGGGTAAGGGTCAGGGCGTCGCGTAGAGCGGCGCCCCTATATCTGCTGAATTATGTTTTCTGTTCAATGATCAGCTCTCGGTTACGCGTACGGTTCCCGTTTTCCTTCCAAACTTCTCGTATTTCTTCGTTTTCAACAACTTTAAGCAACGGAACCTGAAATCAAGGCTTAACGTCAGCAGTATCGAAATTCTAACCTAAACTAGACTCAAATTATCTAAAAACGGTACAAAATATACACTATAAACATATGTACTTTGCAGTACATCAATACAACTCGACGATGTTGATGTATTCTTGCGTAAGCTTAACTTACTACCGTGTAAACTAAACTGGTAGACGAGGAGGTCGATGTTGTAGAAGAGCTCAATATTGTGCGGCAACAACTAGAGTCAGAATCCCCATTCAGCAAAAAAGTCTGCTTTCAAAGATAAAAGCGGTCTTCACTCCGAAGTCCTCAACTAAGAAACCACCGATTGTCCAGCAAAACAATCACGGTCAGCCTACAACAAAAAAAAGTACAACAAAGGCTAGAAGAAGTTCGAGGTTAGACAAAGATGCGAGAAAAAGCTCCTATGGGGAGGCAAGCAACGTATATACCGATTCCCCACACCGTAGGCACGATTTACCCCGACACAGCTCATACGTACCGTCACAGGGCTCTCGTGGAACTGGTTCGGTTGTAAAGTCTGAAAAACCTAATATGCAATGAAGCCGTTCAACGAAGGCTCTAAAAAGAAGGAACGCAGGATGATCAGGTTTTCCATTAATAAAGGGGGACGAGGATTGTTAACAATTAAGAGGTTTGGGCCTCAAATTCCATCGGAGTTTCACCCTTACATCTCGAGTATACAAAATGTGATCCTAGACGGTCATTGTGGGTGCAGGTCTGGGGCTGTCGGGTTAGGTTATGGGGAATATGTATGGCCCCGTATTCAAAATGAGTTTATACTGGAGATTAACTTTAATGAGTCGCTATGGACGCATGTATTCGAGAGATGGGAGGAAGGGGACTTTATCCGGATACGTGACAGTATCTCTTGGCATTCAGTGGAAGGGTGCCCTGAAAGTCACTGGATGGAAATGCCCCACGTAGGGCTTCTCGTAGCGCAAAGGTATAATATCATCCTCCACGTGCTAAGCATCAAAGGGAGCTATACCTATTTCCCGTTAAAGTTGGCCCTATAAATCCACGACCTCAGGCGATAACACTCATACATGTTAACCGGTCACACTTCATACATGCTAAGTTGGAAAACGACTACCCCATGCCTACAGTGAGCCCTAATGTGGTCCACACATCGAACAATAGCTGCAGAACAGTGGGAGGACATGTATAGGCCGCGGTTACAACACTACTAGAGCATAGTCAACCCTAAAGTAGACTCAGACAAACACAAAGACCCGAATATACATTTAATCGAAGATTCATCAAAAACGTAAATTAGTATACATTTAATCGAAAATACATTTGTATCAATTTTAATTTTTTATAATATTGATTTTTATAAATAAATATATAAATACAACAATTTTATTTATTTTTCCATAAATAAACACAAGAATACATATAAAATACACAAAATAATACTCAAAAAATTTAAAAAAGGACCTTTATATACGCTGCGTATAGAGCCCTACGCAGCGTATAGCTACCAAATGGTAAGTTCACCCCTCAATCCAGCTTCGTATAGACACAATACAAGGGTAAAAAGGTCAAAAACACATCTATATACGATGCGTATATGAAGGGCGAACAAATTCCCCCCAAAAAAACTTGAAAATTTTGAAACTTTGAAATTACCTTTATACCCCTGCGTAGGGTCTATACGATGCTGAGGGCAAGGGTAAAATAGTCTTTTTGCTGGCTTCGTATACGATTCGTATAGACCCCTACGCATCGTATAGAAACTCTATACAATACATCTGTACAGGGGTAGAAATGTCATTTTAGAGGCCCTATATACGCTGCGTATAGAGCTATAAGTAGCGTATATAGAGCCTGTAAATTGACATTTATACCCTTGTTCTAAGCCTCGTATAGGCCCCTCACAGGGGCAAAAAGTTCATTTTCCAAGTCAAAGCATCTTTGACTTCTGGCAAATGACCTTTTTGCCCCTATGAGGGGCCTATACGAGGCTCAAAACAACGGTATAAAACGTCAATTTACGGGCTCTATATACGTTGCGTATAGCTCTATACGCAGCGTATAGATCCTGATTAAAACCAGATCTGTCTTCTTCGCTGTTCAGTATACCCAAATTGAAATACACACACACAACCGTATATACGAAAGTCGATTACAAAATTGGACCGTATTCGAGGCGTATTTGAAGCGTATAACAGGTAACTCTTCATCCTACTTCATTAATTTCGAATTTTTAATGAATTTTATCCGTATTTCAGTTGTAATTTTAGTTAAATATAGAAATTGATCAGTAGGTTAGGTTGATGTATACGTATTTCAGTTGTTACTTTGTTGTATTTGTGATGTATATGGAATGTAGGTGTTAGGTTCATCAGTAGGTTAGGGTTTTCGGTATTTGGTTAGGTTGATCGGAAACGTTAGCCGAAACCAATATGTTACATGTTAAAGGATACAGGGACTGATATTGTAATAATAAGAATTAGTGGTTCAGGGACTAGATTGTAATTGTTAGAAAGTTAGAGAGCTGGTTGTAAGAGTTGGTTGTTAGTCGTTGTAAACAGGTAGTTAGTTGTAATCATCGTAATAATAACGGTAGTCGAAGTCGAACCGTTAGGCACGTATGTCCGTAACACGTGCCGAAACACGATCATCGTAAAAATATATAGTTTTTTATAATCTAGTCAAACCCGAACCGTTAGGCACGTATGTCCGTAACGCGTGCCGAAACACGATCGTCTTAAAAATATATTTTTTTATAATCTAGTCGAACCCGAACCGTTAGGCGCGTAAGTCCGTAAAGCGTGCCGAAACAAGATCGTCGTAAAAATATTTTTTATATAATCTAGTCGAAGTCGAACCGTTAGGCGCGTATGTCCGTAACGCGTGCCGAAACACGATCGTCGTAAAAAATATATTTTTTTATAATCTAGTCGAAGTCGAACCTTTAGGCGCGTATGTCAGTAACGCGTGCCTAAACACGATCGTCGTAAAAAATATATTTTTTTTATAATCTAGTCGAAGTCGAACCGTTAGGCGCGTATGTCCGTAACGCATGTCGAAACAAGACCGTCGTAAAAATATATTTTTTTATAATCTAGTCGAAGTCGTACCGTTAGGCGCGTATGTCCTTAACACGTGCCGAACGATCGTGGTAAAAAATATATAATAACTTTAATTGTATCACAATACGCTTCATTAAATATAATAACTTTAATTTATTTATTTTTCAGGATTATGATGATCGACGATGAAATGGATGACATGATGGAGCAGTTCAATCACGAGCAACAGCAGGATGATCGGCCGAATCCTCTCCCTAGTCACGCATACTTGGAGTTTCCTCCAGATACCGACGCTCGGACCCGTTGCGACAAGCTTCGGCATAGGCATGTCGGTGCCCAGTTTGCGGTTTCTTGGGATGCCCTTCGGACCCTGGCGGCGGATGATAGGGCGCGGGAGTTTATTCCCGAGGGTTCACCATGGGATCGGCTTTTTGAGCTAGCGTATACCGACCTTCAGGGAGATACTTATCGAGTTTCTTCTGGCGTCGTTCGAGTTTCATCCACGTCGGCCAGACCAGCCTGTGGACCCGGCGCACCCCCCCCCCGGCCTGAGGTTTCTTTTCGCATGGCTAACATGGCGCGTTCTATATCACTTGCAGAGTTTGCGACCCGCAGCGGTTTGTATACCGAGGCTGAGATCGCTACGGATCTATATACGTAGGTACATTTAAGATTTAACAGTAATTATTGTATTGTTATTATTATTTAATCATATAACATTTAAGATTTAATATTAATTGAACGTCTACTAACCATTCGTGTAAACAGGAGTTGGTACTGGTTGATAAACCCACACTTTTAGGTTTTGGCATGTGATTGCGGATAAGGCCACTTGGGACCACGTGAACTCCAAGGGAAGGGTTACGCCCATTCGTGACCCGCTCTACAGGTACGTAACGCGCTATATATTGTAACTAGAAATTAAAGGCTGCAAAAATACATTTTTACCCCTGTTTTACAGTTGCAAATAGACCTGATTCAGGGGTAAAATGGTCATTTTCCAGGTCAAAATGCCTTGACCTGCAAAATGACCATTTTACCCCTGAATCAAGTCTATTTGCAGCTGTAAAACAGGGGTAAAAATGTCTTTTTGCAGCCTATATTTGTCGTTAAAATATATACTTTTTACAAAGTATTTGAATCCGAACCGTTAGGCGCGTAGGTCCGTAACACGATCGTCGTAAAAAATATATAGCTTTTTATAATCTAGTCGAAGTCGAACAGTTAGGCACGTATGTCCGTAACGCGTGCCGAAACACGATCGTCATAAAAATATATAGTTTTTTATAATCTAGTCGAAGTCGAACCGTTAGGCACGTATGTCCGTAACGCGTGCCGAAACATGATCGTCTTAAAAATATATTTTTTTATAATCTAGCCGAACCCGAACCGTTAGGCACGTATATCCGTAACGCGTGCCGAAATAGGATCGTCGTAAAAAATATATATTTTTATAATCTAGTCGAAGTCGAACCGTTAGGCGCGCATGTCCGTAACGCGTGCTGAAACACGATCGTCATAAAAATATATAGTTTTTTTATAATCTAGTCTAAGTCGAACCGTTAGTCGCGTATGTCCGTAACGCGTGCCGAAACACGATCGTCGTAAAAATATATATTTTTTATAATCTAGCCGAAGTCGAACCGTTAGGCGCGTATGTCCGTAACGCGTGCGAAACAAGATCGTCGTAAAAATATATTTTTTTATAATCTAGTCGAAGTCGAAACCATTAGTCTCGTATGTCCGTAACGCGTGCCGAAACACGATCGTCGTAAAAAATAATTTTTTTATAAACTAGTCGAACCCGAACCGTTAGGCGTGTATGTCCGTAACGCGTGTCGAAACAAGATCGTCGTAAAAATAATTTTTTTATAATCTAGTCGAACCCGAACAGTTAAGCGCCTATGTCCGTAACGCATGCCGAAATAATATCGTCGTAAAAATATAGTTTTTTTATAATCTAGTTGAACTTGAACCGTTAGGCGCGTATGTACGTAACGCTTGCCGAAACAAGATCGTCGTAAAAATATATTTTTTTATAAACTAGTCGAACCCGAACCGTTAGGCACGTATGTCCGTAACGCGCGTATGTCCAGTTCGGGTTCGACTAGATTATAAAAAAAACTATATTTTTACTAGATCTTGTTTCGGCACGCGTTACGGACATAGGCGCCTAACGGTTCGGGTTCGACTAGATTATAAAAAAATTATCTTTACGACGATCTTGTTTCGGCACGCGTTACGGACATACGCGCCTAACGTTTCGGGTTCGACTAGTTTATAATTACGACGATCTTGTTTCAGCAAGCGTTACATACATACGCGCCTAACGGTTCGGGTTCGACTAGATTATAAAAAAACTTTATTTTTACGACGATATTATTTCGGCACGCGTTACGGACATAGGTGCCTAACTGTTCGGGTTCGACTAGATTATAAGAAAAATATTTTTACGACGATCTTGTTTCGGCACGCATTAGACATACGCGCCTAACGTTCGGCTTCGACTAGTTTATAAAAAAATATATTTTTACGACGATCTTGTTTCGGTAAGCGTTACGTACATGCGCGCCTAACGGTTCGGGTTCGACTAGATTATAAAAAAAAACTATATTTTTACGACGATATTGTTTCGGCACGCATTACGGACATAGACGCCTAAGTGTTCGGGTTCGACTAGATTATAAAAAAAATATTTTTACAACGATCATGTTTCGGCACGCGTTATGGACATACGCTCCTAACGGTTCGGGTTCGACTAGTTTATAAAAAATATATATTTTTACGACGATCTTGTTTCGGCAAGCGTTACGTACATACGCGCCTAACGGTTCGGGTTCGACTAGATTATAAAAAAATATTTTTACGACGATCTTGTTTCAGCACGCGTTACGGACATACGCGCCTAACGGTTCGAGTTTGACTAGTTTGTAAAAAACTATATATTATAACGACGATCGAGTTTCGGCTCGCATTACGGATATCCACGCCTAACGGTTCGGGTTCGACTAGTTTATAAAAAAATATATATATTTTAACGACGATCGTGTTTCGGCTCGCGTTACGGATATACGCGCCTAACGGTTCGACTTCGACTAGTTCATAAAAAATTATTTTTACGACGATCTTGTTTCGGCACACGTTACGGACCGTTAGGCGCGTACGTACGTAACGCTTGCCGAAACAAGATCGTCGTAAAAATATATTTTTTTTATAAACTAGTCGAAGTCGAACCGTTAGGCGCGTAGGTCCGTAACGTGTGCCGAAACTTGTCGTTAAATTATATTTTTATTATTTACTAACTTGTTTTCTTTTGTGCAGATACCTTCACAAGATGATATCCACTTCCATCACTGCTCGAAACAAGAGCCGGGAGCGGTGTACGAGCGGTGACCTGTTTTTCTTGTACTGCATCCTGTACAAGAGGCCCTGCGCTCTAGCACACGGGTTAGCGCAGTACTTAGCCTCCTCGCATCATTGACAGGAGCGCGGGGTATTATTCGGCGGCGCCTACGTACGGTGTTAGCCCTTTCGCTTGGCTATCACCCGGAGACTGACCGCATGTGGGCCCGCGATACAGCCGAAGCAGATGGGGATGAACACGATATCGGGAATGCAAACCACCAAAAGGTTCCCAGTCGGTAGGCGGTTTAAGGGTCCAAACAATGAGATTTTCGAGCCTGCGCAGCTGCCGGCACAGTTCGAGCTGAAATATCCCCCGCATCCGGAGGTGCCGCAGCATGAGCCGGTTGTGATTATTCTGGAGCTACCACATCCGCGTGGACCACCCGGGGCGCCTCAGTTCCCACGACATGTAGGGCCCGGTCCTGCCCCCTCATACGCGGAGTTTCAGCGGCTACGTCGCGACGTTGACCGGCTGAACTATGTGATGGAGTGGATGGTTGAGGAGCTACAGGAGCGCCGACAGCGTGACGGGTTAGCTCCACGTCACTTCGTTCCGGCTGCGGAATGGCATCAGGAGCAGCAGCAGGGCCCGCTACCGTAGTTATATATCTTTTGTATGCGTTGTATATATCAAACTTACGTTGTATATAGTATTATATATTTTGTTATGTATGTACAAACTTTTGCTGTATATATCAAAATATTTAACGCTATAATTTTTTAACGTTATATTATTCGAACTGCACGGTGTAATATTCAAACGTATTATATATTCGGACCGTACACGAATATCTAAAAATAATTAACGGCATAATATTTAAACGTTTATAGTATTTAAAAAATAATCAACGACACTAGACTTGGTATAATATTTTATTTTAAAACCTCGATAACGATATTATCTATTTGAACCGTATACACTTTTTTCAAAAAAAAATTAACGTTATACGCTTTCCGATGACATCGACTAAATAATAAAAAAAACAGTATATATTTTAAACGAGTTAACGTTGTAATCGATTGAGAATTTATAACACAAATAAGCGAAAAAAATATCTGAAGTATATATACGCTGCGTATAGGTGTATACGCAGCAGCGTATATAAACTTGGTGGAAAAACTGATGCTTCAACCCCGACCCCAAAAACTCTGATGGGTTATATACGCTGCGTATAGACCTATACGCAGCGTATATAAACCCTCGTTTTCTGTGCAATGATTGGTGGTCAGGCTCCGAAACTCATGCAAACTATATGCAGCGTATAGATCTATATGCAGCGTAGGTAAAGATAGGGTTTGTTAGGGTTTGGTATGCAAATAGGCAACATGGTGTGCAAATAGGCACACCCAACACAAAAACTCTTACAAAAACAACAGAATTAAAAATCAAAATTTCTATTTGCTCGAACTCAAACCAAAACTCAGTTTCATAACTAGTAATTTAGAGATATTTATTGTAAGAAAGATTTTATACTTCTCAACTCAAACAATCATAAAACAATCTAATGTTTATTTAAGAACAACAATAGAACAATCAAGAAAGTATCTAGAATTGAGTCAAAGACAACATAAATGTAAATCAAAAAATTGAAAGTTAAAATAAAAAACTTATAGGGTTTAAAGTATAAACGAACCTGAAGGGCTGAAGAGTAGGGCTGTTCATTTTTATCCGAAACCCGACCCGAATTCAAAGCCACCCGAACCCGAATTAGCGAATACCTGAAAAACCCGAACCCGAGAAACCCGAACCCGACCAACCCGATCTTTAAATGGTTCGGTTATCGGGTCACTTTTTCCTGGAAAAAAAACCGAACAACCCGCCCGAAACCCGAAAAAACCCGAACATTTATTGTTTTTTTCTTATAGAAGTGTTTAGATTTGGAGTCTTTAATAGATGGAACACTAAGTTTTGGGACTTTTAAATATTATAATAGCATATTGTCAACTAATCTTTGAACTTTGATGATATTTTTAAAGTAGCAATATGAATTTTGATGATATTTTGTAAAAAAAAACATATATTTTCTTTTTACATCTAAACCCGAAAACCGAATAACCCAACCCGAACAACCCAAACCCGACTAACCCGAACTTTAAAATGGGTCGGTTATCGGGTCAATATTCCCCAGAGTAAAACCCGAACAACCCGACCTGAAAACCCGAAACCCGAAGAAATAACCCGATGAACACCCCTACTGAAGAGGGTGACTGAATGAGGGAGGGAAGGGGCTGTAGAGGCTCCGGCGAGCAGTTGTGTGAAGGCGTGTGTAACACTAAACCCTAATTAGCTAATTCATTTTTTAGTTTTTTTTAAAAGGAAAAAAAGCGCCAAAAAAGTCTTTAACCCTACTCGAACTTGGGACCTAAATTACAACCAGCGCACATCTTACCAGTATTCCAACTTTATACATTTTGGTTACAAGGTTCCTCTACAAGGCCCTTTAAAATTTTCTATAGTAACACTATAAATTACTAACCTAACAAATTCCTCAGAACCCCATTCCTCTGTAGATCCGCCCCTAATCTCACTCTAATGAACATTTTACCAACTTTTAATCTGAAGTAGAATGATGTAGTAAATAAAAGACAAAATAGAGTTACTTTTTTTGTAGTATAGATTGTTTTCTGTAACGGAATTAAAATTAAGAGTCACAAAGTTGTTATCAGGCAATCACTCATACTTTTAGTTATATAAATTTAATATGTTTTCTTATATATATAGTGTTCGATTAAAATAATAATATAAAAATCCTAGGAGAAGAATTTGGGTCACTGACCTTAGAATTTGATGGTTGAAATTATTTGGGATGTAACATTATATCAGTCTCACATAAAAATGAACACAGGGGTGTAAAAAAATAGTCATCTTAACTTTTATGCATATGCCAATCACATACCAGTTCTTTATCATTTTTAAAGTTTATAGCTATTTTATGCATCTCTTATTTTATATTTTCAAAAAAATCCACATCATAATAAATAATGAGAATTTTTTTAGTTTAATATGAGTATATTATTACTATATACAATGAAAAAAATACTTGTTAACTATGTTTTTGTAGTTCATTATGATTTTTGGTTCGTCAATTATGTTATGGATCCGTACCTGTTTTTTTTTAGTCTAAATATGTTGTTATTTGGTCTTGTCTATGGTGTTTTTGGTTCTATTATTGGTGTTGTCTAAATATGTTGTTATTTGGTCTTGTCTATGGTGTTTTTGGTTCTATTATTGGTGTTATTGGTTCAGTCTAAAGTGTTTTTCAAGTTCTTAACATATCGTTTTTAAATTCTATACATGGCGTTTTTCAAATTTTGTACATAACGTTTTTCAAAAGAGGCATTTGCTATAAAGTTTTGCCACGGAAAAAATTGGTAGCAAATTTTGCTACGGATTAGATACGGACACATTTTGCTATGGATATTCCTCCAATGAAATCCGTAGCAAAATCCGCAACAAATCCGTTGCAAAACTGAGAAAATAAATATAAAAAATAATATAGCAATATCCGTAGCAAAAACCATAGCAAAACCATGAAAATAAATCTTTAGAAATTAACTAAAAAAAGTTAAATAAAATCCGTAGCAAAATTTGACGAAAATAAGCATTTAGAAATAATTAAATAAAATGTCTAGCAAAATTCGTTGCAAAATGTAGGAAAAAATATCTAAAATTAAACGTAGAAAACCGTGTAGCAACATCCGTAGCAAAATAGAGGAAAGAATTATAACTAAAAATAACGTAGCAAAATCGGCAGCAAAACCATGAAAGTAAATATTTAGAAATTACTTAAAAAGGTTAAATAAAATTCATAGCAAAGTTTGTAACAAAGTAAGAATATAAGTATATAAAAAGTAATAAAATAAAATGCCTAGCAAATTTGAAGCAAAATCTAGAAAAAAAAATATTGAACCAAACATACAAAAACTTGTAGCAACATATAACACCACAATTTTCACCAAGAAGTTGTTTTGGCATAATAATGGACAAGATTTAGTTCACATGACGATTAACGATGGTGGGTGTGATAATGTTAAAATGATGGACTCAAGGAACTCGCAGTTAGGGCTGTTTATTTTTATCCAAAACCCGAAACCCGACCTGAATTCAAAGTCACCCGAACCCGAATTAGCGAATACCTGAAAAACCCAAACCCGACCAACCCGATCTTTTAAATGGTTCGGTTATTGGGTCATTTTTTCTGGAAAAAAACCGAACACCCGACCCGAAACCCGAAAAAAACCCGAACATTTATTGTTTTTTCTTATAGAAGTGTTTAGATTTGGAATCTTTAATAGATGGAACACTAATTTTGGGACTTTTATATATTATAATAGCATATTGTCAAATAATCTTTGAACTTTGTGATATTTTTAAAGTAACAATATGAATTTTAATGATATTTTGTTTAAAAAAAACATAATTTTCTTTTTACATCTAAACCCAGAAAATCGAATAACCCAACCCGAACCCGAATAACCCAAACCCGACTAACCCGAACTTTAAAATGGGTCGGGTCAATATTCCCCAGAGTAAAACCCGAAACAACCCGACCCGAAAAACCCAAAATCCGAAGAAATAACCCGATGAACACCCCTACTCGCATTTGTATTTTAAAGTCCAAATTGTGTTGTTTTGGGAGCAAGGGATTAAATCGCAAAGTAGAAGGACTTGGGTGTAATTTGTTGTTTTATAACACCAAAGAAAAATTTCAATGTCGATCATAATCGACCTAGGGGTTGTTCACTGTGCATAAGAAAGAGAAGAAAATGAAGATGAAGCAAGGGTTAGCGATAGGATCCAATTTTCACCGAACTAAGGTTAGTTTCGCAATCCAAACTTTCATTTATATGTTTTGAACAAACGTGTGATCTTGTTGGAGTTGATTGTTATGTTAGGTTTGAGATTCAATTTTAAATCATTAGTATGGAGCATTAGAGTCGATATGGTGAGGCAATTCATATAAAACATGGATTCTAGCGAGCTTGACAATTTTTCGGCGACTGTTTTGGCTATCAGTCGACGGCGACCGCAGTGGCAGCGGAGGGACAAGTACGAATGGGAAGAGCTCGGCGACGAGGTCATTTTGATATATTATAGGGCTGAAACGCAGTTCGTTGAGCCACACGAAGACAGACACGCAAAACTATGCGTTCCGACCATAGTTCTGTTTTCCGGATACTATAGCGGCAGTTTTTGATGACGGAATCCAGCGGAGAAGTTGTGATTCGTCAATACAAATGCGTGGACATATTATTTGCCTAAGTTGGAGTTCACTTAGGTCTACTCGAATCTTAACGCAAAAACTGAACTCACGAATAGTCAGATCTTTGTTCTGGCAACAGCGGTAGCATTGGTAGCCGACGCTGATCAATTTCAGAGGCCCGGTATGTTGAGATAAGTGCGTAGATAAGTGGATCGCGTTTGTATGGTCAAAACAAAATTTTGTTCGCATTTTTTACAGGAGCTCTGAATAGACGGGCCAAGGACGGCACCTACAAAATGTATGACCCCATAGAACTATATATTTATAGTAGGAGACTATTTTGGGTTGTGGGAAAATCTCCGGGGACAACTTTCGGGAACATTTTTTCAGTAACGTTAAATTAGATGTTTTCGTACGCGATTAACGCATCAGTCTGGGCGGTTTAAGCCGAGCCGATGGAATGCATGTATTGATGATTTTGAGGTATAGGGATTTATCGGGATGATTTGTGCGACGAGATTTTAGCATTTGGGGCCGTATTCGTGAGACGCTTTGCTTGTGGAAAGAAAACTTCGCAACCAGTGAGTTCTAATCCCCTTTTTCAAAAAGTTTTTGGGCTAGCATACATATTTCACATGTTTTCATACGTGTTAGTAGTTTTCTTAGATTAACGAGCTATTGCAATTAATATGTTTTATAAACGTCTTTCTCACGATCAATGGCTTTTACAACTTATTGGTTAATGGGCTTTTTTGCCTTTATAAAGAGCTATCATTGCTCTCAGAGATCAAGTGACACGTTAAGACATGAACGGCATATTGTAATGTATTGACTCGTTACATACCATATCAACCATTTAAGGTCTAACCTCAGCATATCAAAGGCCACAAGACTAAGGGATGTACCACCGTTGGATGGGGTGTGGTCCACATGGCTTTCGGCCTGACGGAGAAGCAAAAAAATTAATATATTCCTTTAACCAACATATAAACATTTCATGGACGTGGAAAGTCCAACCACGCCCTCATATGTGAAAACTGTGTGGGAATTATATGACGTCTACGTGATAGTTAGGGTGTAAACAAGCCGAACTATTCGAGATTGGCTTGAAAAAAGCTCGAAACAAGCCGAGCTTAATGAGCTCGAGCCCGAGCCTAAACATAAGTTTGTTTAGTAAACGACCCTGATCCCAAGCTTCACTTATCGAGCTCGAGCCGGCTCGTAAGTCTAAACGAGTCTATTATTTACAAATTTCTATTTAATATTATATATATATACACACACACACATATTGGGGATGGGTATAATGAGAACCACCTTGAGTTGTGAGAACCGTAGGAACCAATATTAGCCATTGATCAAGTTGATATTGATGGATGAGATTAAAAGACAATAAAGCAATGTAATAATTGTGTTTTTATTAACTACATTTTGTTTTTTAGTGAAAAAGGGGTATATTGGTCTTTTTACTATATCTTTAATGATTGGTATGATTATTGATTTTTTTTAATTAATAAGATTGTTTTTAAAAAAATTTAAACATGCATTATTTATTTTCTTTTAATTCTCATATAATTTTTTATTTTAATTCTCACTTAATTTTAAACATGAATTATTAGTTTATTTTAAACATGGATTTTAATTCTCAGTTAATTTTCTTACGCGCTGTTTTTTACTTTTTCGCGCCTCTTTTTAAAATTTTTGTACGCAACGGTTTAAACTTTCTTACGCGCGGTTTATAATTTTTTTAACGCGCAGGTTTAAAAACTTTTTTTGCGCACCGGTTGTAAGTTTTTTACGCGCGATTTAAAACCTTTTTTAGGCGCGGTTTTAAACTTTTTTAAAGCGCCGGTTTAGAACTTTTTTAAAGCGCCGGTTTAGAACTTTTTTTACGCACCGGTATAAAACTTTTTTTACGTGCGGTTTTAAACTTATTTTACGCGCCGATATAAAACTTCTTTTACGCGCGATTTTAAACTTTTTTTACGCACGGTTTTAAACTTTTTATACGCGCCGGTTTTAAACTTTTTTACGCCCCGATTTTAAACTCTTTTTACGCCCCAGTTTTAAACTTTTTTTACCCGCAAGTATAGAATTTTTTTTACGCGCCGGTTTTAAACTTGTTTTGCGCCGGTTTTGAACTTTTTTTACGCCCCGGTTTTAATTTTTTTTACGCGCGTTTTTAAACTTTTATTACGCGCCTGTATGAAAACTTTTTTTACGACCCGGTTTTAAAACATTTTTTTACAGCAAATTTTTTTACGGGTTTAAACTTTTTTACAAAAAACTAGTGGGATTACCCTCCATGGCGGGAATTCGATTCGGTTCGTCATGGTATCGGCCCGACTCGCATATGTTTACAATACCGAAAAATTAAGCAAACTACGTATTCGGTTTTTTTAAGTTAACAAACGTATTAAAAAAGCCAAATTAGTAAAATCATTAAAAACTTGTATCACATATATAGCGTGTGGTATAAAAATGAAAAGTAAAGAAAAAATTATTTATTTATTTATTTTTCTTCGCACCAAAACCAACTATATCAAACTAACCTACATTTTTTACTGCCCAATACACATTAATAACTAATTAAAAGTTGCAACTTAACAAAATTTTGCTCTGGAAAAAGAAAGTCAAATTGACCAATCAGAATAGCATATTAATATTAGAGTTAATTACATCGTTAGTCCATATGGTTTTGTCAAAATAACAACATTATGTACTAACACTTTTTTGTTGCAATATTGAGTCCTTGATTTTATTTTTGTAACAATGTTGGGTATTAAAAGAAAACTTAGTTAAAATCTAACTATAAAACAAGGTATCTTCGTCATTACAATAAGCTTTTAACATATATAATCCCCCCCACCCTTTTCCCTTTTTTTTCTATGATAAAACCAACCAAGATACGATTACTCTTTGTAATAATAAATATTTTGATAAATATTCACCGGATTATAAAAGTGATATACTATCTGCGATGATTAGGGTGGGTCTAATATTATGTATGGTGTATGGTGTTTAATTAGAACAAGAAAATTTTTAAATGTAAATGGTATAATAACATCTATAACTTTTCTTTTTTATAAACATTCACTTCTTAGTAAAAGTGATATACTATTACTAACTCTGTTGATAAAAGCGGACGCTAGATTTTTAGTAGGGCGCTTAATTACAAAAGCATAGGTACTTCTGTATGAACATATTCCCTATCATAAACGAGTTAAAGTTGATGTTAAAATTGTTTCATTTTATTTAAACTTATCCAGCGTTGTTTTCCATCAAAATTCATCGGTGAAAAATTTTCAATCAATAGTAATCATTATCTTAATAAAGGGGGGGGGGGGGGGGGGGGGGAGGGATTATATATATATTAAATAGTGATAAAAATACCCCTGTTTATACTTAGTTTTTAACTAAAGTTTGCCTTAATACCCAATATTGTTACGAAAGTAAAACTACATAACTCAATATTGAAACATAAAAACATTACTACCCAATGTTGTTATTTTGACAAAACCACAAGGACAAACGATGTAATTAACTCTTAATATTATGTATAATAGATTTTTTTACCAAAAAACAATTTATTTTTTTTAGATTTTAGGAGAGAGATAGAGTATGCATGATATTTTAATGGATGAAAAAGTCTGATAAGACTTTAAAAAGAGAGAGAGAAGACATGACATTTTGAATAAATTACCAAAATAACCTTTAATATTTAAAATAATAGTGTATAGGTGACATGATCTGATTGATGGAGAGTGGTTCTCGTAACCGGGGATTGTTTTTATTTGAACCGATCCCTACACATATTTATAAAAAATAATTTTTGTTTGTAAATTATGATAGATTTATTAAATATATAAATTTATTATGTTATATGAATTTATAAAAAAAATATAATTAATATAAATTATATATTAAATAATAAACGAGACTGGGCCTAAGTTTCAGTCCTCATATGTTAAACGAGATCGAGCCTAGTCGAGCTTGGGCTTAAGTCAACTTGTTTGTACCCCTAGTGAAAGTTTTTACACCTCGTTTCCCCTTGATCATACCCGATGGTCCCACTAAGAATTTACAATACTCTTAAAACTCAATAGATTATTAAAACATGTGTAACCCAGTAAAACTCAAACTAACCTATTAATGATCACTTATATATAAAAATTCAATCTGATTATTATAAATAAATTAATAATTATATATTAAACTATTAATACACGTAACCAAGTATCTATAGTTTCTAAGAAGTAAAAAAAATTACATACCCCTAGTGAAAGTTTTTACACCTCATTTCCCTTGATGATACCCGATGGCCCCACTAAGAATTTACAATACTCTTAAAACTCAATAGATTATTAAAACATGTATAACCCAGTAAAACTCGAACTAACCGATTAATGATCACTTATATATAAAAATCCAATCTGATTATTATATATTAAAATATTAATACATTAAATAGTGATAAAAATACCCCTGTTTATCCTTAATTTTTAACTAAAGTTTGCCTTAATACCCAATATTGTTACGAAAGTAAAACTACATAACTCAATGTTGAAACATAAAAACATTAATACCCAATGTTGTTATTTTGACAAAACACAAGGACTAACGATGTAATTAACTCTTAATATTATGTATAATAGATTTTTTTACCAAAAAACAATTTATTTTTTTTAGATTTTAGGAGAGAGATAGAGTATACATGACATTTTGATGGATGAGAAAGTCTGATAAGACTTTAAAAAGAGAGAGAAGACATGACATTTTGAAATAAATTACCAAAATAACCTTTAATATTTAAAATAATAGTGTATAGGTGACATGATCTGATTGATGGAGAGTGGTTCTCGCAACCGGGGATTGTTTTTATTTGAACCGATCCCTACACATATTTATAAAAAATAATTTTTTTGTAAATTATGATAGATTTATTAAATATATAAATTTATTATGTTATATGAATTTATAAAAAAAATATAATTAATATAAATTATATATTAAATAATAAACGAGACTGGGCCTAAGTTTCAGTCCTCATATGTTAAACGAGATCGAGCCTAGTCGAGCTTGGGCTTAAGTCAACTTGTTTGTACCCCTAGTGAAAGTTTTTACACCTCGTTTCCCCTTGATCATACCCGATGGTCCCACTAAGAATTTACAATACTCTTAAAACTCAATAGATTATTAAAACATGTGTAACCCAGTAAAACTCAAACTAACCTATTAATGATCACTTATATATAAAAATTCAATCTGATTATTATAAATAAATTAATAATTATATATTAAACTATTAATACACGTAACCAAGTATCTATAGTTTCCAAGAAGTAAAAAAAATTACATACCCTAGTGAAAGTTTTTACACCTCATTTCCCCTTCATGATACCCGATGGCCCCACTAAGAATTTACAATACTCTTAAAACCCAATAGATTATTAAAACATGTATAACCCAGTAAAACTCGAACTAACCGATTAATGATCACTTATATATAAAAATCCAATCTGATTATTATATATTAAAATATTAATACATTAAATAGTGATAAAAATACCCCTGTTTATCCTTAGTTTTTAACTAAAGTTTGCCTTAATACCCAATATTGCTACGAAAGTAAAACTACATAACTCAATGTTGAAACATAAAAACATTACTACCCAATGTTGTTATTTTGACAAAACCACAAGGTCTAAAGATGTAATTAACTATTAATATTATGTAAAATAGATTTTTTACCAAAAATCAATTTATTTTTTTAGATTTTAGGAGAGAGATAGAGTATACATGACATTTTGATGGATGAGAAAGTCTGATAAGACTTTAAAAAGAGAGAGAAGACATGACATTTTGAATAAATTACCAAAATAACCTTTAATATTTAAAATAATAGTGTATAGGTGACATGATCTGATTGATGGAGAGTGGTTCTCGCAACCGGGGATTGTTTTTATTTGAACCGATCCCTACACATATTTATAAAAAATAATTTTTGTTTGTAAATTATGATAGATTTATTAAATATATAAATTTATTATGTTATATAAATTTATAAAAAAAATATAATTAATATAAATTATATATTAAATAATAAACGAGACTGGGCCTAAGTTTCAGTCCTCATATGTTAAACGAGATCGAGCCTAGTCGAGCTTGGGCTTAAGTCAACTTGTTTGTACCCCTAGTGAAAGTTTTTACACCTCGTTTCCCCTTGATCATACCCGATGGTCCCACTAAGAATTTACAATACTCTTAAAACTCAATAGATTATTAAAACATGTGTAACCCAGTATAAACTCAAACTAACCTATTAATGATCACTTATATATAAAAATTCAATCTGATTATTATAAATAAATTAATAATTATATATTAAACTATTAATACACGTAACCAAGTATCTATAGTTTCTAAGAAGTAAAAAAATTACATACCCCTAGTGAAAGTTTTTACACCTCATTTCCCCTTGATGATACCGATGGCCCCACTAGAATTTACAATACTCTTAAAACTCAATAGATTATTAAAACATGTATAACCCAGTAAAACTCGAACTAACCGATTAATGATCACTTATATATAAAAATCCAATCTGATTATTATATATTAAAATATTAATACATTAAATAGTGATAAAAATACCCTGTTTATCCTTAGTTTTTAACTAAAGTTTGCCTTAATACCCAATATTGTTACGAAAGTAAAACTACATAACTCAATGTTGAAACATAAAAACATTACTACCCAATGTTGTTATTTTGACAAAACCACAAGGACTAATGATGTAATTAACTCTTAATATTATGTATAATAGATTTTTTTACCAAAAAACGATTTATTTTTTTAGATTTTAGGAGAGAGATAGAGTATACATGACATTTTGATGGATGAGAAATTCTGATAAGACTTTAAAAAGAGAGAGAAGACATGACATTTTGAATAAATTACCAAAATAACCTTTAATATTTAAAATAATAGTGTATAGGTGACATGATCTGATTGATGGAGAGTGGTTCTCGCAACCGGGGATTATTTTTATTTGAACCGATCCCTACACATATTTATAAAAAATAATTTTTGTTTGTAAATTATGATAGATTTATTAAATATATAAATTTATTATGTTATATGAATTTATAAAAAAAATATAATTAATATAAATTATATATTAATAATAAACGAGACTGGGCCTAAGTTTCAGTCCTCATATGTTAAACGAGATCGAGCCTAGTCGAGCTTGGGCTTAAGTCAACTTGTTTGTACCCCTAGTGAAAGTTTTTACACCTCGTTTCCCTTGATCATACCCGATGGTCCCACTAAGAATTTACAATACTCTTAAAACTCAATAGATTATTAAAACATGTGTAACCCAGTAAAACTCAAACTAACCTATTAATGATCACTTATATATAAAAATTCAATCTGATTATTATAAATAAATTAATAATTATATATTAAACTATTAATACACGTAACCAAGTATCTATAGTTTCTAAGAAGTAAAAAAAATTACATACCCTAGTGAAAGTTTTTACACCTTTTTTTGTTTTCTTTTTTTCCTTTCACACTTTAGCATTTAGTACTAGTATTTATAACCCGTTCACTTTTTTAAGACTTTGTAATAAATTTTTACTTGCTTATTTTTTTATGTATGTACCAGTATAAATTCAGGTTGATGTCATTTCCCCTTGATGATACCCGATGGCCCCACTAAGAATTTACAATACTCTTAAAACCCAATAGATTATTAAAACATGTATAACCCAGTAAAACTCGAACTAACCGATTAATGATCACTTATATATAAAAATCCAATCTGATTATTATATATTAAAATATTAATACATTAAATAGTGATAAAAATACCCCTGTTTATCCTTAGTTTTTAACTAAAGTTTGCTTAATACCCAATATTGCTACGAAAGTAAAACTACATAACTCAATGTTGAAACATAAAAACATTACTACCCAATGTTGTTATTTTGACAAAACCACAAGGACTAATGATGTAATTAACTCTTAATATTATGTATAATAGATTTTTTACCAAAAAACAATTTATTTTTTTAGATTTTAGGAGAGAGATAGAGTATACATGACATTTTGATGGATGAGAAAGTCTGATAAGACTTTAAAAAGAGAGAGAAGACATTACATTTTGAATAAATTACCAAAATAACCTTTAATATTTAAAATAATAGTGTATAGGTGACATGATCTGATTGATGGAGAGTGGTTCTCGCAACCGGGGATTGTTTTTATTTGAACCGATCCCTACACATATTTATAAAAAATAATTTTTGTTTGTAAATTATGATAGATTTATTAAATATATAAATTTATTATGTTATATGAATTTATAAAAAAAATATAATTAATATAAATTATATATTAAATAATAAACGAGACTGGGCCTAAGTTTCAGTCCTCATATGTTAAACGAGATCGAGCCTAGTCGAGCTTGGGCTTAAGTCAACTTGTTTGTCCCCCTAGTGAAAGTTTTTACACCTCGTTTCCCTTGATCATACCCGATGGTCCCACTAAGAATTTACAATACTCTTAAAACTCAATAGATTATTAAACATGTGTAACCCAGTAAAACTCAAACTAACCTATTAATGATCACTTATATATAAAAATTCAATCTGATTATTATAAATAAATTAATAATTATATATTAAACTATTAATACACGTAACCAAGTATCTATAGTTTCTAAGAAGTAAAAAAAATTACATACCCCTAGTGAAAGTTTTTACACCTCATTTCCCCTTGATGATACCCGATGGCCCCACTAAGAATTTACAATACTCTTAAAACTCAATAGATTATTAAAACATGTATAACCCAGTAAAACTCGAAACTAACCGATTAATGATCACTTATATATAAAAATCCAATTGATTATTATATATAAAATATTAATACATTAAATAGTGATAAAAATACCCCTGTTTATCCTTAGTTTTTAACTAAAGTTTGCCTTAATACCCAATATTGTTACGAAAGTAAAACTACATACTCAATGTTGAAACATAAAAACATTACTACCCAATGTTGTTATTTTGACAAAACCACAAGGACTAATGATGTAATTAACTCTTAATATTATGTATAATAGATTTTTTTACCAAAAAACAATTTATTTTTTTTAGATTTTAGGAGACAGATAGAGTATACATGACATTTTGATGGATGAGAAAGTCTGATAAGACTTTAAAAAGAGAGAGAAGACATGACATTTTGATAAATTACCAAAATAACCTTTAATATTTAAAATAATAGTGTATAGGTGACATGATCTGATTGATGGAGAGTGGTTCTCGCAACCGGGGATTGTTTTTATTTGAACCGATCCCTACACATATTTATAAAAAATAATTTTTTGTTTGTAAATTATGATAGATTTATTAAATATATAAATTTATTATGTTATATGAATTTATAAAAAAATATAATTAATATAAATTATATATTAAATAATAAACGAGACTGGGCCTAAGTTTCAGTCCTCATATGTTAAACGAGATCGAGCCTAGTCGAGCTTGGGCTTAAGTCAACTTGTTTGTACCCTAGTGAAAGTTTTTACACCTCGTTTCCCCTTGATCATACCCGATGGTCCCACTAAGAATTTACAATACTCTTAAAATCAATAGATTATTAAAACATGTGTAACCCAGTAAAACTCAAACTAACCTATTAATTATCACTTATATATAAAAATTCAATCTGATTATTATAAATAAATTAATAATTATATATTAAACTATTAATACACGTAACCAAGTATCTATAGTTTCTAAGAAGTAAAAAAAATTACATACCCCTAGTGAAAGTTTTTACACTCATTTTCCCCTTGATGATACCGATGGCCCCACTAAGAATTTACAATACTCTTAAAACTCAATAGATTATTAAAACATGTATAACCAGTAAAACTCGAACTAACCGATTAATGATCACTTATATATAAAAATCCAATCTGATTATTATATATTAAAATATTAATACATTAAATAGTGATAAAAATACCCTGTTTATCCTTAGTTTTTAACTAAAGTTTGCCTTAATACCCAATATTGTTACGAAAGTAAAACTACATAACTCAATGTTGAAACATAAAAACATTACTACCCAATGTTGTTATTTTGACAAAACCACAAGGACTAATGATGTAATTAACTCTTAATATTATGTATAATAGATTTTTTTTACCAAAAAACAATTTATTTTTTTTAGATTTTAGGAGAGAGATAGAGTATACATGACATTTTGATGGATGAGAAAGTCTGATAAGACTTTAAAAAGAGAGAGAAGACATGACATTTTGAGTAAATTACCAAAATAACCTTTAATATTTAAAATAATAGTGTATAGGTGACATGATCTGATTGATGGAGAGTGGTTCTCGCAACCCGGGGATTGTTTTTATTTGAACCAATCCCTACACATATTTTTAAAAAATAATTTTTGTTTGTAAATTATGATAGATTTATTAAATATATAAATTTATTATGTTATATGAATTTATAAAAAAAATATAATTAATATAAATTATATATTAAATAATAAACGAGACTGGGCCTAAGTTTTCAGTCCTCATATGTTAAACGAGATCGAGCCTAGTCGAGCTTGGGCTTAAGTCAACTTGTTTGTACCCCTAGTGAAAGTTTTTACACCTCGTTTCCCCTTGATCATACCCGATGGTCCCACTAAGAATTTACAATACTCTTAAAACTCAATAGATTATTAAAACATGTGTAACCCAGTAAAACTCAAACTAACCTATTAATGATCATTATATATAAAAATTCAATCTGATTATTATAAATAAATTAATAATTATATATTAAACTATTAATACACGTAACCAAGTATCTATAGTTTCTAAGAAGTAAAAAAAATTACATACCCCTAGTGAAAGTTTTTACACCTCATTTCCCCTTGATGATACCCGATGGCCCCACTAAGAATTTACAATACTCTTAAAACTCAATAGATTATTAAAACATGTATAACCCAGTAAAACTCGAACTAACCGATTAATGATCACTTATATATTAAAATCCAATCTGATTATTATTAATATTAAAAAATATAATACCGTTTTTCCAAGTAATTATTGTTAGTTTCAAGAAGTGTAAAAAAACATTATATTTTTATTTACAATTTATTCTCTTATATTTATAATTTTTTTTATACTTTATTTTTAGATTTAATTTACAATATAAGTTGATGTTTAAAAAGAGAGAAGACATGACATTTTGAATAAATTACCAAAATAACCTTTAATATTTAAAATAATAGTGTATAGGTGACATGATCTGATTGATGGAGAGTGGTTCTCGCAACCGGGGATTGTTTTTATTTGAACCGATCCCTACACATATTTATAAAAAATAATTTTTGTTTGTAAATATGATAGATTTATTAAATATATAAATTTATTATGTTATATGAATTTATAAAAAAAATATAATTAATATAAATTATATATTAAATAATAAACGAGACTGGGCCTAAGTTTCAGTCCTCATATGTTAAACGAGATCGAGCCTAGTCGAGCTTGGGCTTAAGTCAACTTGTTTGTACCCCCAGTGAAAGTTTTTACACCTCGTTTCCCTTGATCATACCGATGGTCCCACTAAGAATTTACAATACTCTTAAAACTCAATAGATTATTAAAACATGTGTAACCCAGTAAAACTCAAACTAACCTATTAATGATCACTTATATATAAAATTCAATCTGATTATTATAAATAAATTAATAATTATAATTAAATATTAAAAGTAACAATACTATAGTTTCAGAGTAAAATTCATACCCAGTGAAAGTTTTACACTCATTTCCCTTGATGATACCGATGATAGAATTCAATACTTTAAAACCAATAGATTATTAAATTATAAATAAAATCAACTAACGATTATATATTATATATAAAAATCCAATCTGATTATTATTATTAAAATTTATAGTAACAGTATTTTAGTTTCAAGAAGTAAAAATAATTTTATACAATTACTTATATAATTGTTTAGATTCATGTTGAGGAAATTGGATTCCCCCCTAACCCCACTCCCCCTAGATGGTGATGTGGGCTGGCTGCTTGGCGTTTTGGTTTAACGCGTGTCATCGGTGGTTCGATAAGCGTTGCCCGCTTGGCATGGCAAGTTGTTGGTTTGGGTGGATGACGGTTGTGGTTGGCAGTCAAAGTTGCCGTTGGGGGTGGCGTTCAAAGCTATTTTAAAAAAATATATTTACATATTAAACAAACATATAAATATCCATCAATTTTTTACATTTTTAACCACTTCTCTACTTCTACCATATCTCTTTATTTTTATAAAAACCAACCCACAACATCCTACAATGCATCCTTATAACCGCGGCTACGACCCAAACAAGAACCCCTTTGGTTACCAAGAAAACGCAAGCCCTAGCCCGCCACCAAACCGTCCCCGCATCATCAACAATACCCATTACACACGGCTATCCATAACAACCGCAACACGATATGGTATACACACCGTGTCCTGATCTAGATGGAATCGCATCGTATATAGGAAACCGTGTACACACACAAACTTTCCATATGATGACTCGTCTATTCCAATGTCGAAACAACAAATACCAGTTACCCAATCCCAACCCGAATCCGTGACTGAAACTCAATCGCAAGACGTTGGTGGTTCGTCATCAAAACCGTAAAAAAAAGAAGCCACAAGAAAAAACCGACGAAGAGAAAGCATTAGCGGCCACTCAACAAACACATATAAAATAGACAATTCAAGAAAAAGTTACTTTGACAAGATGTTGCATCGACGAATCGCAAAATTCCGATTCATGGTATTTTTTAATACAACCTATTAATGTTTACAATGTTATTGTTTTAAGTTTTATTATAATTATTTTTATAATGTTTATAATATTATTTGTGATTTTGGAAAACGGAATTCGCGACACAAAAGGATTTTTGGGATTTGATCAAGAAAACATTTCATGCGCAAATGCAAGGGGGAATGTGTATCGTGAAAATGATAGCCTGTTGATGCATATGTCTGTTGCCTATGTCATCGTATAAAGTCGAGTCTGTATTTAGGAGCGAAATGTCGAAGTTTATGTATGTCTAGGGACAAGTTCGCCCGAACTTGTCATAGCTAGGACAAGTTCGCCCGAACTTGTCATGCCTAGGACAAGCTCGCCCGAACTTGTCCATGACACAGTTCAAGCGAACTTGTCATCCTATATATAGATGTCTTGTCATTTCATTTGGAAGATTCAGAGATTTTGTCACGACAGAGGCGAAGCTCTGTCCAAGTGTTTCCATGATCTGTAACGTTTACTAATCAATGAAACAGTGATTAATCAGTAACAAACATGTATCCAGTGTCACCTATGCAAACGGACTCCGCACGTTTACCTTAGGTTTGCTAAATTAGGACCAGAACGATCCGTACAACGGACCTACAATTGGTATCAGAGCAGGATTGGCCTAATTTGAAGACATTGAACATAGAACATCTCATCTTCTACTCATTTCTTTTGTTTTTAACTTTTCTTGGACATTACACGGATGAAATGGACTGATTTTCAAGTATATACGTAAAATCCATAATAGTAAAACCCTCGAAAAGATCATAGCTTAAAACAAACGAATTCATGTCGAAAATTTGAAAAAATCATGTTTGAAAACACTTGTTCGCTCGAACTTGACTGAAAAATTCACAATTTTTCATCAAGTTCGCCCGAACTTAATTGATTTTTCAAGATTTTTGGATAAGTTCACTCGAACTTGCTAAGTTTTTCCTCAAATTTAATCAAGTTCGCCCGAACTTGATCAAAGTTTGATGAAAATTTCTTACAAGTCCACCCGAACTTGATAAATCTCTTGAAATTCCAACAAGTTCGCCCGAACTTGTTTCAAAGTGAATTTTTGAAAAGTTTATACAAGTTCGCCCGAACTTGTTTAAGTAGCTAATTTTCAAAAGTTGTGACAAGTTTGCCCGAACTTGTCCAAGGTTTCTAAAAAAAGGCTTGAAAATTCAGAAAAACGTCTCGGATATTATATATCGCTAGATTCGTATCGACGAGACGAGTTTAAAGCTCTAAGCTGGTAAAGACGGCTTTCCAAAAAAATTTAAACGTTTTTAGCAAACCGATACGTTAATATTGTCGATTAAGAAGTCAAATTTTACTAGAATTGTCTGTTTCCTAATCATTTTTCAAGTGTTTTTGAACGACAGATAAATTTGGAAAACGAAATGGGGTCCGTGAAGCCGCCAAAGTTGATGAGTATGGACGAGTATAAAAGCTGGAAAGAAAAATTCAAGAACTGGAAACGAGCAAATTTCTTCTACCTGAATGTTCATGAGAAGAAGATGATCAGCTTGTTACAGCAATCGATAAATGAAGATATTTTGATTCTACTACCAGAATGTGATACAGCACAGAAGTTATGGAATGCTCTACGTACTAAATATCTGGATAGTGCTGAGATGATTAAGAGCAAGAAGGTTCTAATCATGAAAGAGTTTGATATCTTCACAATGCTGAAAGGTGAATCAATGAAACAAATGATAGAGCGCTTTTGTCATTTGAAAATTCTGATGAGAAGGCATGGACTTGATAAGACAGAAGAAGAGTATATTGACAAATTGGCCGATGCTCTTCCAAAGGGTGAATGGACAACTTACCTAATGGTACTGAAGGAAAGTCCAAGTTGGAAATTTTTCAAGCTTTCCACTTTCATTGACAAGTTAGAGAAATATGAAGTGGAATTGCTAAAGAAATCTGAACTTGTCAGTAATCAAAGGAATGATTAGGTGAAGAGAGAAGAGAATGTAGTGGTTAAAACTATGAAGCTCAACTTTCAAGTACATCTACAAGTGGATTTTCAAGTTCTAAACCAGTCTACCCAGTTTATGATGTAGATATCTATCGGACATATAATGCCAAACTTTTGAGTGAGATTGAGAGTTTGACATTACAAAACAAAAAATTAAAAGAAAATGAAAAGAGTTTTGAAAACAAAATAAAAATTTTAGAAAATGAAAAATTACAAATGGTAGTAGATTTACAAAATGAAATAAAAATGTTTAAAAATAAAAAAATTGTTTTTGAAAAATTAAATATAGAAAATCAAAAAGCAATAAATTCTCATATTGAGAAAATTGCTCAACTTGAAAAAGAAGTTGAGACTGTTATAAATAAAGCTGTTAATTCAGAAAAGTTATTGAAAGGTTTGTGACTTCCTCATTAAAGTTAGATCATATATGTCCAAAACCGATCAATGTTAATAAAAAGAAAATTCCAATAAGTGACAATGTCGCAAATTATGACAATGTCATGATTAAGGATGGTGATGATGATACCGATGATGAAAGAGCTAAGAAGGATAAAAATGAAATATTTTTAAAACTAAAAGAAAAATTTCAAGAAACTATTCTACAATCTACTGAAAAAGGTGAATGCTCAACGCAAAAACCTTCTAAACAGAATGGAGAACGAAAACAAAAGGAAATACAAAATTTTTAAAAATCTAAAAATTTTCAAAAGAAAAATAAAAGTTCATCGGTACGATCATTCAATCATTATAGAAATTCACAAAAATTTGTAAATCAAAACTCACAAAAATTTGTAAATAAGTGGTGTAGGTCGGACCACAGTGCTTCAACGTCAAATCAAAGTTACAGGCGAAGCAGGAAAGATGGCTACCACAAGTCATATCAGTGTTATGATTTGAGTGTATGGTTTGATAAAAAACGATATGATAACAGGGTGTGTCATATTTGTGGGGTAACTGGACACATTTCTAAAAAATGTCTATAAATTAATCCTAAACATGTTCATATTGATAAGAAAAATTCTGAAGATTTGAAAATACCAACTCAGGTTTGGAAACAATGTACAGAAACTACAAACAAGGTGAAACCAGTTATTACTAAGTTTTCAAATTTTGAAACTGGTGAATCCTCGATTAGTAATGAACAAATAGTTTCTACATTGTATTTCAAGAAAGCTTTAACGAAAAATTAAACATGATTGGTAAAAGGAAAGGAAGTGACACAATCAGTGAAAATTGAAAGATTAGAGGACTTTCCAAAACTTGAGAAAGTTCCAAATAAACCTAATTGTGAAAAGAAAGTCAAAGTTAAGGTTGAAGAAATAACACCTAAGACTGCAAAGGCTTGGGTGTCACTATTCAACTAATTGTTTAAATTTTTGTGCAGGAGCTTCCGTGGAGAAAGTAAATTACTGAGAATGGAGTTCCGTAGCACACATTAAAGACGAAGGGCCGGGTTAACAAGTTTTATATAAAGGCCATTTTTACAAAATTTGAAATTCAAATAACGTTTACTTTACAATTTTTGAAATTTTTGGAGAAAAGTTTTCGAAAAACATGTTTCAATAACGTTTACTTGAAAGTTATACAAATTTTTGAAGAAAATTTGAAAAATTACACACTGTTGAACAGACAAAACTCATGGATATAAATTGTTACAAACATAAAAGTGTCAAGTTTTTGTCATCATGAGGGGAGAGAGATTTAAAAGAAAATTTGTGAAGCAGTAATGGATGGCGAATTAAAGTGATTCTCATCGGTTGGTCAATGTTATTAAAAAATTCCAAAAATATGTTTTTGAATTTTAGGGGAGAAATTTTTTTCAGAAAATCCAAAAACATATTAAATGCGAAAAGTACAAAAATATTGAAAAAGGCAAAACGAGTTTTGTGGATAAAAGGAAATGATAGTACATCAGTGGACTATCACAGTATGCTAAGGATTTGTAAAGTTTAAAAAGTATAAACAAGTCTTACTGGAATGTGTCGATAGGCTTTAGACGTTCAGTAGATTGATTCAGGGATATAAACTAAATTTTACAACTGCTTAAACTTGTGGATTAACATCTCTCGGATATATGGACTTAGTACTCCGAAATTTCGTTTGAGAGATTGCCTGATTCTGAGATATGAGGTCTTTATAGATGGTTGATATCTGGGGTATTATACAAGTTCTTCTGATTTTGCGTAAGCAATGGCCTAGAACTTCTATAATGCTTTTGCAAAAATCCCTAAAACTGCATTCAATTGAAAATATCGAATGATACTACAATTGCAGTACAAAAAGATTCCATTTTGGAACACTACCTTATAAGTCGAGCCTTCATCTCTCTGTCGGTACGGTGGTACTAACCTGAGCTCTCAAGGCCTCACACTACCCAGATACAAATATCAGTTACGCTATACTCACCTGTAAGATGAAATCTAGGGAATCTTGATACGGGAGTATATTCTGAGATGGGAACCACAGTTAAGTCAAGTTTCATAAATTCTAACTAAGATATCTTGGAACACTTGAGAAATGTGTCGAAGTTTAAGTGGACAAATATATCGACAATCTAGGTAAACGAGTTTAAAGCTTAAAGTCTCAAAAGGTCAATGATACTAGTGATACGTTGCAAAAACTAATATGATCCTTTAACACAAACTCAACAAAAATATGTTTGTAAATATGTTTATACATTCTTAGTGTTTTGATATTCATTACATAAAAACAAAAAGATTATATTATCTTTTAGTTTCGACCGCTGATGATGAAAAACTGATTTTCAAAGTCTAGGGTTGCTAAACAAAATCTAATTTTTTTTTTTGAAAAATTGATCTGAAAAGTTTAAAAGTCCATTAAGTTGAAACCTACAATTGAATAAATGAGTCAGTTTAGTGTCAAAACGTTTAATCAAGATCATTAAGTTGAACTTGATAGATAAATCAGATATTCAAGGTCATTAATTTGGACTTGATTAACTGAGAGGGTTTAAAACTGATAAGAAAATTAAAATTTGAAATGTTTGTGTGTAAAAATTTCAAAGTTTGAATCTGAAATGTTTATTTGAATGTTTGAGGAACTTTGAAACAGGAAGTAGATTTTAAGGGGGAACTAGATAAAACAAGTAGATTGAAGATACCAGAAAGCTCAAAGCAAGAGGGAGCATGGTGATTAAAGTTTTATCAAGACAAGCTCGAGAAGAAAAAAGAAAAATATTGTAGATGCTATTAAGATCAATGAAGTTAAAGTTATTCAAGAAATAAAGATCAAGAAAATATTAAAGACTCAGGAACTTAATTGAAGAATGATGACTACGGCAAGATCCAAGGGGGAGTCTGTTGATGCATATGTCCGAACTTGTCCATGACACAGTTCAAGCGAACTTGTCATCCTATATATAGATGTCTTGTCATTTCATTTGGAAGATTCAGAGATTTTGTCACGACAGAGGCGAAGCTCTGTGAAAGTGTTTCCAGGGTCTGTAACGTTTACGAATCAATGAAAAGTGATTAATCAGTAACAAACATGTATCTAGTGTCACCTATGCAAACGATTCCGCACGTTTACCTTAGTTTGCTAAATTAGGACCAGAACGATCCGTACAACGGACCTACATGGCCTCTCGTCGAAGTGGGGGGGGGGGGCATAAATACACAAGTCACCGTGTTCAACGCTTGTTTCCATAAGGCCAAGAACGCGCCAAAAAGCGGTGAAACCGATGTTGACTTTGTCAAGAATGTGTTGCTTTACAAAGAGAACAAGAAGAATGACTTCAAGTACATGCGTTGTTGGGATGTATGTGGGTACGTTTCGAAATGGGCGAGAGTCCCTCCTGCTAGCGAGTCAACCTTATCAAAAAGCGCAAGAACACACTCGTCCCAAGCTCAGTTCAATGCTCGTGATCAAGAATTTGATCTTAATTTGGATGGTTTTGATGATCTTCCTTCCCGTCCACCCGGTAGAGACACGTCAAAAAAACGACTTCAAAGATCGAGTTCGGGTTGGCCTCGGGTAAAGGGTTGTACACCGAGTAGTTGGAAGATCTTACTACCAAAATTAGTACATTTAATATCCCCAACAACAAAGGATCGAGATCAGGAAAAATTTCCAAACATCATTCGATAAAAAGATATCTCTAAAAGAAAATGAGAAGATATAAAATTTCTCGCATGTCTGTCGATCACATTATCAGCTCACAATTGATAACGACGTTGGAAATGAAAGAAGATATAATGAAAATATATAACATGGAGTGACTTTTATGTAGTTTTTAATTTTATGTATTTTTTATGTAGGTTTTTTTTAGTTTTTTAAAATATTCTATGTAATCTTTTATTTTAATTAGTGTGTTATTTTTATTAAACAAAATTTTAAATAGTTTAAAAAAATTCCAATGGCTGGCTACGCCTAACTAAGCGATGCCCCATCACACCCATAGTTTTTGAGTAATAGCTTATGGATCCCACCCTCGCTACTATTGAGCAATGCCCCAACCCATATTCTAATTTTCCCTCCAACTGCATCTCTTCCCATAATTCGGCACCATAAAAATGAAAATTCCCGCCCTATAATCTCAATAAATCGCATGATCACTATGAATGGAAGTTTTCTATCATGCAGGTAGAAATCACACATCGCCATGGATGAATAATGGTTTGACTTCTTCGGTATGTTCACACTTGCACCTATCTATTTCTTTATCTAAGTTATTAATTGCACATGAAATATGACAGGGTTCATGTCAGTATATTGGGATTGATTGTTTATGGAGTTTTTTTTAGAGACAACTGAAAAGAGAAGTTTTTTTTATTATCCGATCTTTCAAGTTTCTTTTTTCCAAAATACACTTATTTTATTAATTCATCCCCCAAACTAATTCCTCATTCTAAACTACGGGGTATGCGATCATTTCACTTTTTTTAATCTCTTTACATAATTAATCATCATTACCACTAATATGTGTTTATTTAAGTCCCAAGTGCACTTTGCATTATTTAAGTATAATGTATTTTTTAATACTCTCGTGTTTTTGTTCTCAACCATTTGGTTTTGAGATTTTGGATGGTTCTTAATTCTTCACAGGCTCACAACTAAATAAATTAGTTATTATGAGCCAAAGGTGTATATATATATTTGCCTGGACATATAATTTGCTTCTAAGCATTTTTTGAACATAAATATTACTCCTCTATATTACACCATTAATCTAAATTATGTCATTTCCCAGGTTGAATCTCTAAAATGCATGTGCTTTGAAGCATTTGATTAGAAAAGATGGCAATGAAGGTTCTAGAAATGATGAAGTTCAAGAGAAAATAAACATTATATTCTATGTTGCATCCATAAGAAGATGTGTTCTTGATGGATGAAGTAGTTTGTTTTCTTCATCTGGATATAGAAAGTTAGGAATCGATAGCCATTTGTATTCGAAAAATTTTATGATATTTTATTGCATTGTATATGTGTTATAATTTTTATCAAATTGTAGAAGTTATGTAAGAACTAGGTTCATTTTTTATTAAAAGTATATTGCAAAATATATAATAATGAGACTCTCGTTATTCATAGGAAATATGATAGTACAATCCGGTTACAAAACTATATGAAATAAATGAAATACAAATACATTGTATCAATCTTGATTTAAGTAGACGTCTTTGGAAAACTTCAACTGCACCTTCTTGTTCGAAACTCTGCTACAAAACAAACAAAAATTGTTGACGGTTTTGGTTGAGGCACGTGTTCAACACACTTCCCTTAAAACAGATTTCGTGCCTCTACTAAAGACGACGCGACTGTTTCCCAGGGTACAACAGCCGAAGCAGTATGTACTGCCGGAGATGGCCACGCGCCCGAGGTTACACCGGATAAAATTATAGTGTTAGAACTCGAGAAAAATTATGATACGAATACGATGAAATCGTATAGAGAAACATATCTTCTAAGTACCCAACAAATGGGTCTTCAAGTATTTCATCTTTTCTAAGAACTCTCCATGTATTCATGAATTTTTCTTGTATGATTTCTCTTGTATTTCTCTAGTGTACTTTTCATATGAGACACCATGTTCTAAATATCCAAGAGTCTTTTATAGAGTTAAGAGTCTCAATAATTATGTACTTAAACTCTAATAAAACTCATCAAATGTCATCAAGAGTTTCACCATATGAAGAGTTAAGAGTCACCATAATCATAGACTTAAACTCTATTAAAACTCATAAAATGTCATCATTAAAACTCTACTTAAGAGTTTTACCATATGAAGAGTTTACCTAGTAATTATAATTTCACTTAATTATAAATTAACTAGATATCCATTCACTAATTTTCCAACAATCCCCCACATGAATGGAGATCGTTCAAAACACATAAAATTTCCAATGGAACCCCGACAGCTGAGTTTTGCATACGATAGGTAGGTGTTACCCTTTGAACCTTCGCTCATGAAATGCACTTAGCCCACTAGCTCTGAGTAGATCTCGATGTCTTTGAACTCGCCTGCCGTTTGTGTAGACGACAATACACTTCACACAAGACTCTCCCTAGCCGGGTCATCTCCTCATAGTCGTGTCCAATAATGGTCGTGGAATACTTTCCTGGTTCTGCGAGAGCTCTAGGAATTGTGCCCTCAATTCCATTCGAAGCGACCACACTTCTCTCTAACATAGGTGATTCTCCTTAGATCATTAAAAGCATTGTGGTTATCGTGATTTATCCAAATCATTTACCACATATTATGCTTAGCCTTACTCTTTGTCACTGAATATCATAGGAATAGACTAGGACGTATTTAAACACCCTTTTATACTTTGGGGGTAATGTATAACCATATATACCAGCTTATGCATATCATTTATGCCCCCACAGTGACTACCCTTAGGCATATGAGTTAGTTGTCCTATTGAACTTAGATCTTGGGATCTCCAGTCAACTAAGTTAGGTGTCCTTCACATACCCTTTTTTCCATGGGCTTCGGTCTCATTCCACAACTTGATCTCCAATAACCCCTCAGGTTGTTGGATCCATAACATTAACAAATAACTTTGGATATTTGAGATCAATTGTCACGATGTGTTCTTAACTCGTAAGTTAATTTTGCCTATTGTCAGTTTCTAAGACTATAACCTCAGTGGCCATCTGAATCTGGTTATATCATATGTCTTTATAAGATACGCGTATCATTTAAGGCAAACATATCTCCATTATGCACTACGACCTTTGTGTCCTCCACTTAGTCGTCTGTTTGCAATGTTAGATTGGATTACAAAATCTTTATTGCCAAACTTTTATGATACAAATGCAAGACACCTCCACATTAAAGTGTTATAGGATCTCATCCAGATGGGGTAATGAAAACCATTTCTACACACCCTTATAGGGTTGTTTCTAAATGGATCCTCCCCCACATTTCTTGCCATTTGATCAACATTTTCGTAACTTCACTTATGACGACATTTATACACATATGACTGAACAAGATCAACCTCATTGTATCAGTGAATCCAACTCATATTGCATTAGCTTACATAAGCTTCCGAGTTGACCAAAGCAACACATGCCATTGTCATAAGTTTGTCGCAAACTTAGAATAATTCTAATTCCACATCTTGAATAAGCCTAGACAATGAGTTCTCCTCATTAGCTTTTCAAAGAAACTCTTCAAAAGTTACATGTTTTTTTCTTATAATGAATGAAAATTCTTCCTCAACTTTGTCTATCACACAAATTCTTATTGTGTTCATACACATTTGAATGTTTAGAGTTAATTAGTCTCAGTCAAGACCCATAATTAACCAAGGACTAGTCTAGCATGCTTTAGACTACAATACTTTAGCATGTGAACAAAAAATGTATCATTCTGATTCTTCAGAGCCCCAATGATATCATAATACCACTTTGCAACATTCATCCCTTGTTAAGAAAAAATAATGAGACTTATTCATAATCCTAAAATAAATATTTAGGAAAGTCTCATAAATTATTGTATATAGCACATAGCTAAAATTTATCATTCAATTAAGGAACATAACTTGTTTACCTTTGATCTCCAACGTTTTACCATTGACTCGTAAGGACTTAAACATAAGTCTTAATCCAAGTCACTTGGTGAACACATTCATCACCGACAAGATGAATGTTCCTCGTCTACAATCACTATTATGTGTGAGATAGAGTCAACTAGATCAACACTCAACAACATGGCATTCATAATTTTGCCATAAGTGTTTTGTACACATCTATATTGTTATTCATTAGGAGATATGTATATTTAGGATTCTCTTCGACACGAATATAAAATCTCCATATAGTTCTAACAATAATCAAGTGGTAGACGTATCTACGAATAGATCACTTGGAACAAATCTCGCAAGATTTATCAAAGGTATACAATAACATATAATACTTTTTCTTTCATATGTTAGAATTCACACTTGTGACCAATGACTTCTAACGAAGTACTTCAACATGAATCTCGTTTATGTATTTCATCTTAATACACTCACTACTCACTCGTGATGTGGTTACAGATTTGATGTCTCGTCTTTGACTTTTAGTCAATGCAAAAACTCTCAAGTTGTTTATGTCCAAATATTTTCATGTACTATCCGTTTAAAACCATATTCTTTTAGACAATGTATAGTTAATGTTATAATTATTTTCTACAAAAATAATTTATACGTCACAAACATTAGTGATTTATTTCTTTGTAAAAATTGCATGTGTTATCCAAAGATATTGAACACAACAATAAAATACAATGGAAACTAAATCATAGGTGCCAAACACTTTTGAAATTTAAACGAGTGCATAGACGATATGTAGACATCAAATATCAAAGTGGTTTTATCTTCCACACTTTATATTCTGGCCGAAATCGTCTCAACGATATCGTCCCATGGCATGTCTTGAGGTACTCCCTCAATAATACTCCATGCACTTTTAAGTACAAGTTCCCATTTCATCTTGAAACTTTAAACTTGTACAATTTTGCTCAAAACAACACCAGTTGTTATACAGGCTACATTTAAGTAGTAAACTTGAACAATTAAATTTGTTAAACAACAACAGCAAGTTGTTTTCCACCAAGTAATATCCACGAGATAGTTACTTTGTTCAACAAATGCTACTTCTAGCAAGAGTAGCAAACCATTTGAATTCTAAAAACTATGCAAAACTTTGTTTCAAAATCATTTCAAAATATTTCCTTAGTTTTGCAATGTACAATATTAATAATATCAATTAGAGTTTATGATAACATAAATCAAAACCCATAATATCAAATGGTTTTATATTTTTTAGTCTTACTACGCATGTACTAAACGTTTTCTAACACGCATGATAGAAAAAAATATGTTATAACGGGCACGTTATAGAATCAAACGGTTACATAAAATGTTTTCCAATGATAAAGTTTAAATAAACCATTTCTCATCATTTTTAATGCACACAGAGGCAATTAAATGTTTACATAAAACATTTCAATTCATTGTGACTTATACAATGTACAATCTCTAACATTGTATTTGTGATACACATTTTCTAAACACACGTGTTAGAAAATTTAAGTCATTTTATAAATATAAACATCACTATTTGGATTTAGAAATCACAAATTAGAGTTGGTGATAAATCCCACACAGCTACACTATCACTTTATTGTGATTTAATTCTTACTCTTGTAGTTTTCCAATCTCATCAAGTTAGACACATAGCCTACTTTTAATACAAGAGACATACACTTAATTAGAGATTTTATTAGAGATATAAACTCTAATAAAAACTAATAAATTGACATAAAACTCTACTTAAGAGTTTAACTCCCACATGAAGAGTCTAGTAAATATTTTAATTTCATTAAAATCAATAAATGATAACACCATCACTTTATGGTGATTTAATTCTTGAAGCCAATCAACTTCGATGTATGACTTTTTATTTCTAAACCATTTAAAGCATAATATAAGTGTTTATATTCATTAAAATCAATGCTACAATAAATTACTTATATAAAATGTTTACATAAAACATTTCAAAACATTTGTATTTTAACCATTTCTTAGCAATCAATGAAAGAAATTCTAACGCGCACGTTAGAAATATTAACATTTTCACAAAATGTTAATTCGACTTGCTATAAACACGTATATGGTTCAAATAAATAAGCCATTTCCAAACCCACGTTAGAAAATAAACAATTAAAAAATTGCTTTCAAACTAACGATTTCCATGAACGTTTCTAACACACATGTTAGAAGACAAATGTTTACAAAAATCATTATAAGTCTTATTTGTTCATATCAATCCATGGGTGGATGAATAGTCCACTTTAAATAGAGACTTAAATGGAGACATAAAACTCCAATCAAGTAACATAAAACTCTTATTTAAAGACATGGAAAATTCTACTCAAGAGAATTTACGTTTACAAAAAAAACGTATGGTTTACACCTATAATTCCGGTTTAACACACAAGTTAGAGAAATTTAACATTTAAAAAAAGTATGGTTTACACAATAACCCTATTCTAATCACGGTTAGAAAAAATTAACGATTACAAAATCGTTTCAAAACCAAACGATTGAACCAAAACTATTCGTTTGTACCACGATATAGGATTTAAGATTGTACCACAATCTCAATAAATCCAAACCCACCAAGTTGTACTACATACATATTTCCCAAAGAAGATATTTATAAGATCATAATCTCTAAAATTATTTTTTATAATAAATCCTTTGTGAATCTAAAATACTTATAAAGTTTAAGATTGTAGCAACAATCTCACGAAATCTGTTTTAAGTTTGTAAGAACTAGTTCACTTTTTATTAAAATTATATTGCAAAATATATAATAACGAGACTCTCGTTATTCATAGGAAATATGATAGTACAATCCGGTTACAAAACTATATGCAAATAAATGAAATACAAATACATTGTACCAATCTTGATTTAGGTAGACGTCTTTGGAAAACTTCAACCACACCTTCTTGTTCGAAAGCTCTGCTACAAAACAAACAAAAATTGTTGACGGTTTTGGTTGAGGCACGTGTTCAACACACTTCCCTTAAAACAGATTCCGTGCCTCTACTAAAGACGACGCGACTGTTTCCCAGGGTACAACAGCCGAAGCAGTATGTACTGCCGGAGATGGCCACGCGCCCAAGGTTACACCGGATAAAATTATAGTGTTAGAACTTGAGGAAAATTATGATACGAAGGCGATGAAATCGTATAGAGAAACATATCTCTCTAAGTACCCAACAAATGGGTCTTCAAGTGTTTCATCTTTTCTAAGATCTCTACATGTATTCATGAATTTTTCTTGTATGATTTCTCTTGTATTTCTCTAGTGTACTTTTCATATGAGACACCATGTTCTAAATATCCAAGAGTCTTTTATAGAGTTAAGAGTCTCAATAATTATGTACTTAAACTCTAATAAAACTCATCAAATGTCATCAAGAGTTTCACCATATGAAGAGTTAAGAGTCACCATAATCATAGACTTAAACTCTATTAAAACTCATAAAATGTCATCATTAAAACTCTATTAAGAGTTTTACCATATGAAAAGTTTACCTAGTAATTATAATTTCACTTAATTATAAATTAACTAGATATCTATTCACTAATTTTCTAAAACTTATGTTTTATTTTTGATTGTAATTCTATATGTGAATTTGGATATATTTTAATATAAAAAGGACAGATTTTAAAAATAAATTATAAGGGGATAAAATCTACAGCAAAAAAATCTGATAAAAGTTGTAATATCCATAGCAAAGTCGAAAGTTTCTTGGCAGCAAACTTTTTGTGACCCAATATGTAGCAAAAAGACGAAGCTAAAACTTTGTAGCAAAAACCGTAGCTAAACATTTGTAGCAAATCTTGTAGGTAATAATTTTGTAGCTAAAATTTTATAGCAAACATTTCCATAGCAGTTATAGTAATGTCTTCTTTTATAACTAAAATCGTAGCAAAATATGATTTCATAACTAAAATTCATAGCAAATAAATTAGCAACGAGACTTGTAGTTACGAACTAAATTCGTAGCAAATCCGTAGCAAAATAGGTGTGATGTTTGCTATGGATTTGCTACGAATTCAGCCTAGCAAATACGTATTTTTGTAGTAGTGAATTTAGGTCAGTGACCATAGAATTAGATGGTTGAGATTATTTGGGGTGTAACATTATCACAAGTCCCATCATTTTTAAGTGTTTATAGCTATTTTCTACGTCATTTATTTTTTTTTCAAAAAAATCACATCATGTAATGAGAGTTTTTTATTTTAATATGAGTATATTATTACTATATAAAAATTAAAAGAAAATACTAGTTAACTAGGTTCTTATAGTTCATTATGTTTTTGGTTCGCTAATTATGTTATTGATCCGTATATGGTTTTTTTAGTTTAAATATGTTACTATTTGGTATTGTCTATGTTGTTTTTGTTCTATTATTGGTGTTATTGGTTCAGTCTAAAGTGTTTTTCAAGTTCCGTACATAGCGTCTTTAAATTCTAACATGGCGTTTTTCAAATACTGTACATAACATTTTTAGATTTTGTAGATGACATTTTAGGTTATGTACATAGTGTATATAGATAATAATATAAATGTAAGACTGTTATCACTAGGTTTTAAATTAGTGAGCTAGGTTCATACAAACACACATGTTTAGAAAAACTCATTTATTCTTATAAGGATACAATATTGTGCTTGGAATTTACATGGTAAACCTTCGTATAACCACACATATCTTCAAACCAATCCACCCAAAACCAGGGTTGATTTTGTATTAATTAAGAATAGTGCAAATAATAAGAATATAAAGAATCTTAATAGATTTGCTTCTCATTCAACCGATGAAATATCTGACATGTGCGTATATATACATAGTTTTTACAATGAATTTTACACACGGTTTGATTTTAAATTTAAAAAATGATTTATACTTCAAGATTAAAATACACACGAAAGGGCAAGTGTACCCCGTCATATATGTAGTAAAGTATCGGTAAGAACCAAATACCGATCCATGGATGCGGGCGGACGCAAAAGTACTAAACCTTTGTTGTTAGATTACCGGTAAAAAGATAAGTGGATAATTTGTTTGGAAAAATATAGTTTTGGAACATAATAAATTATAAACACAACAAGTAGAAAAATAATCTTGCTTTACGAATAACCGGAGCATGTTAACTAAGTCGGTTTTGCCACTAAAACACTTGATCAATTGTCTATTTTTAAATGACAATTAGTATCCCTTTCGGGAATCCTAACATGACAACTCTTCCGAAAGTTAAAACGATAGACATACTTTAACCACCTAAAGTTGTTCTTTAACGCTCTCATTGATAAATGTTTATGAAAATCCCTTAAAAATAAGTTAGTCATCCGTTAGGAGTTTTCTAACCTCACTTAATCAAGGAAAGCTACACCGATAAACACAATGTAGCAACCGAGACAAGCATAACCTAGATTAAATCACAACCGAGTTCATTTTACAAATCTTAAACATAAATCCACCGAGGAAGCAATTTTGGCCTAAATTACTAACCAAGATTATACTTATGTTAAGAATTCATAACAACACCATCTAACCTGTTAGGGTCTTTCCGTGAGGGAAAACACTCTTGATTAATATTAATTACCCCTTGTTAAACTAATACACATTTCTAGTCTCATGGTGTAAACCTTTTAATCTAGTTAAAAGTTCACTAATAAGTGATTAATTAAGCTTCTTCTTTCCAAAATCTCAACTAACAAAATACTAATCTTCCAAGACAATTAACTATAATCAAGAATCCAATATCAATAAACAATGTTGCAAACTAATCATTAAGGATAATCATAAGAAGTGCTAAGTGTCATTACAAAACATAGTTAACATACTAATGGTTGTTCATGAAGCAAGTAAATAAGATGTTTTTGCCCTTGACTACAATAATACATAACAACATCAACTCCATGCTTGAATCTAAGATTAAAATACATGTAAAGAACAAGAAATCAAACCATAAACAAGCAAGGATTTGATGGATTGGATGAATGGAAGACTTCTTGCAACTTTGAGGCTTCAAACCGTCCCTAGCAGGCTGCTCTCGGACCTCAGAAATCGCCCAGAAGCTTGGAAAAATACCAAATGTTTCGATCAGTGAGTTTTATCCTGTTTTATAGACTTTTTCAATCTGCACGGCCGTGCGGATCTCGCACGGTCGTGCACTATTCCCGCAATCCAGTGACGTCATCTTATCCAGAACAGTGATTCAAAAATGGCACGGCCGTGCCATTTGTGGCACGGTCGTGCAACTCCGGTGGTCAGGCTGCACTGCTAGTCGCACTGACAGTGCTCTCGAGGAAATCAGCCTCGCACGGTCGTGCGAGCCCACGCACGGCCGTGCATCTCCGGAAAAGTGGTGGCACTGGCAGTTGCACTGCCAGTGTAGTCTTCTGATCTCGCATCGGCACGGCCGTGCCGATGGATGCATGGTCGTGCCAAGTGATCTGCAGTCCACAGAATCTTCGTAACTTCGCCGTTTCGCCCGAAAAATCCAATTTTTCTTCATCTTCTAGCCTGGCACGCTGTTTAGGACCTGTAAACCAAAACTTACATGATTAAGTACTAAAACCTCGGTTTTATGGCCGAAAACAGCGTAAAACGAGGATAAAATGGGGGACTAAAATGTGTATAATTTAACAGGGTAGGGTTCAGCTACAAAGTCCATTTTTCCTACAAAGTGTACTAAGTCATAAAACACCACAATTTCAGCCATAAAACACACTCAAAACCCACAAATAACAAAGTGAAGATCACTAAAACAAAATATCCAAACCTTCATAGTCCATAAAAACTTCAAACACACCATCATAAACTATTAATATAAAATACGATATGATAATCAACATAAAACACACTAATGTTAGTCATTCGCTAATCAAAGCCTAATCATCCAAAACATAACACAAAACCCACAAATACGTCGTTTTAGTAATCTTCACTTTGTTAATTGTGAGTTTTGAGTGTGTTTTTTGATTGACATTATGGTGTTTCATGACTTTCTACACTTTTTAGGAAAATTGGACTTTGTAGCCAACTCCCACTCTAATTTAACATATATCAAACCTCCCCACACTTGAACTTTGCTTGTCCTCAAGCATACTAAAATAAAACGAAAATTTTAACAGGATTTAATAATTTACAAACTAAATAACTAATATGCTTACAACAAGGTTAGCCGGTTTTTCGAAAGACATCATCAAGCAATTTAAACCAAACAAGCACATGTAAATATATGTAAAGATAACCAAAAAGCCGTGATTCCACTTCCGATTGACTTAGCATGCAAATCCTCACACATCTCACAATGTTCACACACACTCGGCTATATTTGTGAAACACACATAAAGTGTGTATGTGAAACGCTCGATGCCTAGATAACGACACGTGTAATGTCATAAGCTTGTCAAAGATCTCGTCTCCACCAACTAACATGCGAAAAAGTGTAAATCAAGAGGTCTTCACGGGTTGTAACGATAGGCTAGGGTGAAGGGTGTTGAATGGACATTTACAAGTGACTAAATGGTTAAAACTCAGTAGTTGCGTTTAACAAGTGTAAATAACAAGAACTATACATAAATAACGCATACAAGACGATTTCCGCACTTTCAAGCTAATCGTCGATATTATACTCCTTTGGCACTCAAAATTGCTTGAATTTCTTTTCGCCTTCACCTATTTTAGGGTGTTTTATTTTCTGATTTTTTAACATAATAATGAGTTACTAATTACAACAAAAGCTAGTTAAACAGTGACTTTAAACGAGTTTTAACGCTAAGGTTCAAAATTAAAAAGGCTAAATTTGGCTAAGTGGGCTAAACGGTTGGGTAAACGAAAGAAAAACACGGGAAAGGCTCAACGTGGTTAATCCTAGTGGAAGATGTAGGGTTTGGGTAGGATAACAAAAGAAAAAGGCTAACAACAAATGGTTTTCTAAGTGCCTCTATCACTTTCACACATTCTCACATGTTCATGATCCCGACAAGTATGTAATGACAAGTTCTAAATTACACGACACATCCAGCTCACTCCTAATCTGAAGCGAACCAACATATAATGAATATAAGGCTCAAAGTAATGCTCACCTAACGGAAGGAATGGGTAAAAGTGCGAAAATGAACATGCAAATCATTCTTTGTTTGTCACGTTTTTAGTTATCTTTTTCGAAATTTATTTATCTTGTTGGCTCTTTATTGTGTCCGACGCTTTCTAAAACCAAAACTAACTGGTTTATTTTAAATAAAACCGTTTTTTAAGGATAAACAAAGCCATAATATTAAACCCCCTCCCCATACTTGAACTTTGCATTGCCCCAATGCGAAACCCAAAGTAAAGAAATAGGAGGGTAACACTCCCTTGTAGAAGATGAATATGGATGTCGAGCTCCTGATTAGGCCTTTTTCACTGCTCCTTGCTATGTGTTTCCAAACCTGCATGAACGTCACTACACGATACAACACAAGACATACATCTTATCGCAAAATAAGAACAAGAAATAGATAATAATAGTAATAAAAATCCATACAAACAAGAAATAAAATGTCTGAAAACTAACGATTACATAACCGAGGATGTTTAAATAATAACCAAAATGACACCCGGAAATAGAACAAACGATACTAATAAAAGCAAATAAAAACACCAAGCTCCAACGCCTCCCTACTACTCGTCATAGTCGTCATCGTGGCGGGTTCCAGATGAACCTGCCCCACCACCAGACTGGATCCCGAATGGAACTGTGGGGGATCGCCAAAGTAGTTAGGTTACTCGTTGTGCAGGCCACCGACTATGTATGAAAATCCTGTGTGCATCTCCTCCCGCATGCTGTCGATCAAAGTCATGTCAGGATAAAAGAGAAGGAGTTGAAGGATACCACTGCTGGTCCCAAAACCACTGCTGGTATTAAAAGGCAAACCACTGATAGTTCAATTCTATTGCCTTCCTCATCTCAGCAACCACCTGTCACAGTAGCAGATGTTGATACTACTAAAAGTACAGCAGATGTTACGACAACAGTGGTTTGCACAAATGCCCTTGCACCAAAACTTATTTATTGGTTATTTACATACCAATGGGTCGTTCAGTTAAACGTTTGTCTTAAACGAAAATATCTCATTGGTCTAAGCAAGTTGGGTGAACAATTTTCTGGATAGACACATATTTAGACCTTAGTGCCTTATTGAATTAGGACACTTGTAGGTCGGATACAATCCAGGATACAAAAGTGATTGCTAGAACAGGTTCATTGAATGCAAATTGTGAGTTCATAACCCCCAATTTTTACAGTTTTACATTTTTATAAATGTTTCGGGGGTGGTGTGAGGATCTGCTCTCCATAAGCTAAGGTCCTAATTTGAGTATCTAGTCATAAAATGTGTGGAATCCATTTTATAATAGCGACAGTATCTTGTTTAAGATCAATGTTTCATTAATACTTCAACGTTTACAAGTTCCAGAAACAATCTTGATAAGGCTTACCTTATCAGTCAACAAAACGTTACAGACTCAAGACCCTAGCACATCTATATATAGGCATCTCACTTCGTGCGAAGGTAGCTTCGAATGAAATGAACCTTCTCTTCATATGAGGTGAAGCTTCACTTCGTACGAAGTGAACAAAATATAACTTCTCACGAGGGTTCACTTCATACGAAGTGAATCAAGAGACCCTCGTGAGAAGTGAACCCTCGTGAGAAGGTATATTGGTTCACTTTGTACGAAGTGAAGGTTCACTTCATATGAAGAGAAGGTTCATTTCATACGAAGCTACCTTCACACGAAGTGAGATGCCTATATATATATGTGCTAGGGTCTTGAGTCTGTAACGTTTTGTTGACTGATAAGGAGAAGCCTTGTCAAGATTGTTTCAGGAACTTGTAAACGTTGAAGTATTACTGAAACATTGATCTTAAACAAGATATTGTCGCTATTATAAAATGGATTCCACACATTTTATGACTAGATACTCAAATTAGGACCTTAGTTTATGGAGAGCAGATCGTCACACCACCCCCAAAACATTTATAAAAATGTAAAACTGTAAAAAGTGGGGGTTATGAACTCACAGTTTACATTCAATGAACCTGTGTTAGCAATCACTTTTGTATCCCGGATTGTATCCGACTTACAAGTGTCCTAATTCAATAAGACACTAAGGTCTAAATATGTGTCTATCCGGCATATTGTTCACCCAACTTGCTTAGACTAATGAGATATTTTCGTTTAAGAAAAACGTTTAACTGAACGACCCATTGGTATGTAAATAGCCAAGAAATAAGTTTTGGTGCAGGGGCATTTGTGCAAACCGCTACTGTCGTAACATCTGCTGTACTTTTAGTAGTATCAACATCTGCTACTGTGACAGGTGGTTGCTGAGATGAGGAAGGCAATAAAATTGAACTATCAGTGGTTTGCCTTTTAAAACCTGCAGTGGTTTTGGGACCAGCAATGGTATCCTTCATCTCCTTCTCTTTTATCCTTCATCTCCTACGCGTCGTGTAGAGTTTTGCTGGCGTAGTAGATCAGGTGGAAGTGTTTTTCCTTCCGTTGTCCTAACACGGCCCCTATCACATAGTCGCTTGCGTCACACGTAATTTCAAACAGCAAAGTCCAATCCGGTGCGATCAGTAGTATAAAAATAATCTTTCGGCCCCGAAATTTCAATAAATTAATGAATAATTAGTTCGAATTCGAACAAATAAATAAAATAAAAAATTTGTAAGTATAAAAAAATAAGTTTGCTTACAAATACATTAAATTAACAAAACATATTTACAACTAAATAAATGAACTAATAAATATTTACACCTATTCACACGCATGTACACCAGTAAAATATTGACTCGGGTCGTTCCTAAAACTCACCACATCCCCGGCAACGGCGCTAAAAACTTGATGTGTGGGTGTATATACATAGTTTTTACAATGAATTTTAAACATGGTTCGGTTTTAAATTTATAAAAATGATTTATACTTCAAGATTAAAACACACACGAAATGGTAAGTATACCCCGTCATATATGTAGTAAAGTATCAGTAAAAACCAAGTATCGATCCATGGATGCGGGCAGACGCAAAAGTACTAAACCTTGTCGCTAGATTACCGGTAAAAAGATAAGTGGATAATTTGTTTGGAAAAATTCTATTTTTAAATGACAATTAGTATCCCTTTCGGGAATCCTAACATGACAACTCTTCGGAAAGTTAAAACGATAGACACACTTTAACCACCTAAAGTTGTTCTTTAACGCTCTCATTGATAAATGTTTATGAAAATCCCTTAAAAATAAGTTAGTCATCCGTTAGGAGTTTTCTAACCTCACTTAATCAAGGAAAGCTACACCGATAAACACAATGTAGCCACCGAGACAAGCATAACCTAGATTAAATCACAACCGAGTTCATTTTACAAATCTTAAACATAAATCCACCGAGTAAACAATTTTGGCCTAAATTACTAACCAAGATTATACTTAAGTTAAGAATTCATAACAACACCATCTAACCCGTTAGGTTCCTTCCGTGAGGGAAAACACTCTTGATTAATATTAATTACCCCTTGTTAAACCAATACCCATTTCTGGTCTCATGGTGTAAACATTTTAATTTAGTTAAAAGTTCACTAATAAGTGATTAATTAAGCTTCTTCTTTCAAAAATCTCAACTAACCAAATACTAATCTTCCAAGACAATTAACTATAATCAAGAATCCAATATCAATAAACAAGGTTGCAAACTAATCATCAAGGATAATCATAAAAAGTGCTAAGTGTCATTACAAACATAGTTAACATACTAATGGTTGTTCATGAAGCAAGTAAATAAGATGTTTTTGCCCTTGGGCTACAATAATACATAACAACATCAGCTCCATGATTGAATCTAAGCTTAAAATACATGTTAAGAACAAGAAATCAAACCATAAACAAGCAAGGATTTGATGGATTGATGAATGGAAGACTTCTTGCAACTTTGAGGCTTCAAACCTTCCTTAGCAGGCTGCTCTCGGACCTCAGAAATCGCCCAGAAGCTTGGAAAAATACCCAATGTTTCGATCAATGAGTTCTATCCTGTTTTATAGACTTTTTCAATCGGCACGCCGTGCGGATCTCGCACGGTCGTGCACTATTCCCGCAATCCAGTGACGTCATCTTATCCAGAACAGTGATTCAAAAATGGCACGGCCGTGCCATTTGTGGCACGGTCGTGCAACTCTGGTGGTCAGGCTGCACTGCTAGTCACACTGGCAGTGCTCTCAAGGAAATCAGCCTTGCACGGTCGTGCGAGCCCACACACGGTCATGCGTCTCTAGAAAAGTGGTGGCACTTGCAGTTGCACTTCCAGTGCAGTCGTCTGATCTCGCATCAGCACAGCCGTGCCGATAGATCCACGGTCGTGTCAAGTGATCTGCAGTCCACAGAATCTTCGTAACTTCGCGTTTCACCCGGAAAATCCAAATTTTCTTCATCTTCTAGTCCGGCACGTTGTTTAGGACCTATAAACCAAAACTTACATGATTAAGTACCAAAACCTTGGTTTTATGGCCGAAAACGCGTAAAACGGGGATAAAAATGGGGGACTAAAATGTGTATAATTTAACATATATCAATATAATTACTTAATAGAACCAGTTCGAAAACAGTTTACGAATCACGTTCAAACTTGTCGTCATCAACAGCATCGATGGATCTATTTACTTACAAGAGCATTGATTAAGAGGCAGAATTGCCGATAAACGGAAAACCAGTGTATAAAGAACATCTTCATTTATCATCGGTATGTTTAGAATTCGCCGTTGCACTGATAATTGTTACTTCGATTCATTGTGTTTATGCACCAATTAGAGGTTATTGGCTTTTTTGGAAGCGAATGAGGTTGCAGAGTAGTTGTCGTCATTCATAGTGTTGGCGAGTCTAGTGTTTGTATCTAATGATAGAGATCAAGGAATCAATTCTACAATAAAAATCGATGTTGTGGGGAATTGGGTGGCTAGAGAAATGACACCCTAACCGATGGAGAAAACATCGGAATGAGACAAACGAGATTGATCGAGACTTCATAACATACTAATTGTGACAATAATTCAGGTAATCAATATTTCACTCCTACTAAATTCAAGTACATAGTCTTGAAATAGAAAAGCACAACATCTTGCAATTTGAACAAAAACATCATAATAAATACTAAATAAAGGAATTAAGTACGATTCTAAATCCATCATAAATAGATTTCTTTGAACGTCATCATACGTTTCCTGCAACATGTATTAAAGTATTTGTCAACACACAAGGTTGGCGAGCATACAAGTTTGGTTTTACATAGCATATAATAAAACGGTTCTCAAATCCAACATGGCAATTCGTATACTAGGTTAGTCAACATACTAGCATTCATAACCTAAGTGTCAACCAAAGATTCGATGAGCGTAATCTTGTCAACAAGTGAACAAGACCGTGTATGGTTGAATACTTAAGATAGACTGAATACTAAGATAGACCACAAACGGGCAGTGTCTACTCCTATAACGTTATACATGTTAAGGTAGGTAAGCGAAGTTAATGACAAGTAGCTTGCATGTATGAATGATTGAATATCTAGCATGAATAACCTAAGCATAACAAATAACATGTTATGATGGATTGAGTGATTCCATAAGTATGATTGCGTGGATGAGTGTGTTTGTTTATGTTATACATGTTACACCTCAAGAGGGATTCGAGTATACTCACGTTTTGCGTAAAAGTTTCCACGTAAGTGAGTTGATATGATGAGAGTTTGGGAACCGCGAGTTATCCTAAAAGGATAAACGAGGTGTATGAGTTCGATAGATTTTTAGATTAGGAATGTGTATGAAAATGCTTAACTTAGTATAAAATTACATGAAAGTTATCTTATCAAAACACCCAAATTGGACACCATGATTATGTGTTTTTCATAAGCACAAGTTTGTGACAAACGGAAAAATTTTAGGTTAATCTGTACATATTAATCACTGTTTAATTATTAGATTACGTGTAATTAGACTTAATTAAATATTAATTGAGCTCATAAAGTCTAGCAATGCCCGATTCTTTCATGTCATATACCCAGTAATTCATGGTAATTGTCAGTATGTGATTAGTCGGCAAACAAGAGTGAACGTTGTATAACTCGATGATTCATATATATATATATATATAAAATCCAAAAATATAAAATTTATTTTCTACGCATGATTATATTATTAAATGTTCACTAATACGGGACCCCTTATAATCACCATACAAATGTACGTAATGACATATGTATACTCCCGAGTTCTCCATCAAGTATGTTATAAGTATATATATAACTATATATGTGTGCCTAATAGGCGAGCATGACGCGATTATATATATATAATATATATATATATATATATATATATATATATATATCACTCCAAGCTTTAAATAACATGAACTTCAAGTTAGTAAAAATCTCTAGTTCTTTGTTTAGTGTAGTTTGAATATGACTTCCAATCATATATTTATTTTCAATTTATCCTAAGAAGCACTCCAGATCCTCACCATGAACACTACATCCGATACTATTTTTTTTGAACAAAATGTATGCATGTGCTAGTTTATTATCAAATAATACTTTCAAGGTTGAACATTATAGTACCATCTTTTCATTATTTAATCCTTAAACCCACACTTTGTTTCTTCGGCCTTGGGAATTGTCGACATTCACCAAAAAGGGTGAGAAGGATATTCACCCATGACTACTCATATCACCTTTTGTTATTATTATTACTTTTCATTTGGAGACTTGAACAAGGAACAAGTTTGAATAATAAAAAAATTGGAGATGCCATGCTATTGTCATACATCAAATCTACCAAAGCCATTCATCAATTTTTGTTGTTAACTTTCATGATATTTTTTTAACGGCAAACAACGTTTTATTCAACACCCAAAAGTTTCGCTAATACATAATGGTTAGTAAGCAACTAAGCCAACCACCTCAAAATTTAATCGCCTATAACTATTTAGAAGTTTTTATAAATCTTTATCTTAAATTTTCGAACTTCACCCAATTACTCATATCCAGATTTTGTTTCTTCGCCCGACTTTTTATCCAGAGAAAAGCGTTTGCTTGTATCTCACCGAAGATCTCTTCAATGCTTACTTTCTTCCCGTTAAAGATTGACTCGTTTCTTGCTTTCCATATAAACCAACAAGACGCTAATATTACCATTTGTAGATATCTACTTTTGACTTTGTCTTTGTCGATCACCATGTTTTTATGTATTTCCAAAATTTGCTTCATAGAAAATGTGTAAATCGGTTGATTTTTGCACCGACGACTTACCTTTTGCCAAACAATAGAAGCCACATAACATCCATTAAATAAATTATCTGCATTCTCTTCACAATCTCCACACAATTTGCAGATCGGAGAGCTTGATAGTACTCCTCTGCTCTTTAATCCCTTCATTGTTGCTAGCTGATCTTGTATTCCTCTCCAGCCGAACATATTTACCTTTTTTGGAGCCCATTTCACCCAATCAAATGGGCAGTAAGGCACTGCAAACCGGCACAGTGCTGTCCTCGTAGATTTTACCGAGAAAACCCCGTCTTCACTGATCGTCCATTTCCATTTATCTAAATGATTCCCCGAGTTTGTACCTTGAACCAGGTTTGTTAACTGTTGTAGCTGATTTGAAATCCCACTCAAGTTCAGATTTTGTCACCATTCCCATGCTTCTAGCCTATCTTTAACGAAGACTCGTTTGCAACTTTCTAGATTAAAGAGATCCGGGAAACGGTCCTTTAGAGGCCCATCCCCAATCCACCAATCCAGCCAAAACCGTGTCTCTTTTCCATTTCCCACTTCACATTTCATCAAGGAACCGGAGTTTAAGTTATAACTTTCAAGATCAATCCCAACCCGAACGATGTTGCTCCATATGCCCATAATACCTTCTCTAATTGGTAAATAGGATGATCAATGAGAATGTAGATGTATTGCCTTTATAGTTTCCCCTAGAGTGAATCATTTCCATGTTTAAATCTCCACTACCACTTCAAAAGGAGACTCACGTTCATGTCCTGTAGCGAACCCAGCCCTAACCCCCTTTTCGATATGACCAATGGTTCTATCCCAGCACACCCAAACCATCTTAAATTTCCCTTCATTACCCCCCCCCCCCCCCAAAAAAAAAAACTGCCATCTAAGGCCTTGTAATTTATTTAAAACGCCTTGCGACGCCTTAAATAAAGAGAGGAAATATAATGGAAGACTATCCAATGTTGCTTTCAGCATAGTTAGCCTTCCACCCGAAGACAGTAATTTTGCTTTCCATAAAGATAATATTTTTTTAAAGCACTCAATGATACAATTCCAATGACGTATTTGATTCATGTTTACCCCAACCGGAACCGCCAAATATTTACAAGGAAATTTCCCAATTTTACGGTTTATTGTTGTAGCCATTACCAAATCATCCCCCACCCCGACCCCAAAAAGATTTGATTTAGAATGACTAATTTTAGCCCAGAGATAGAGATAGAAACATCTCATCAAGCGGATTGTGTTACGGATAGATGATTCTTCCCAAGCCCCCATGAACACCCCATCGTCTGCATACATCAAGTGTAATTGTCGGCCCGTTATTTGATAGCCGAATCCCTTTAATTTTACCCAAAGCCGAGGCTTCCTTTACAAAATCAGTTAAAGCCTCCATTGCAATTATGAAGATAAAGGGTGAGAGAGGATCGCCTTGGCGAACTCCCCTATAGCATTGAAATTCTAATGATGGAGAACCGTTAATTAGAACCGACGCTCTAGAAGACACCAGGATCCCTTTATCCATTTTCTCCACACCATTGGGAACCCTATTTGTTGAAAAACCCGATCAATAAAATCCCAATTATAGTGTCATATGCCTTTCTATATCAGTTTTAAGGATAAATGTTTTTGTTTCACCTTCTTAGCCCAAGCAATTATTTCGTTTAGAATTAAAGGCCCATCTAAAATATTTCTTGAGGCTAAAAAACCAGATTGGTATTCTGATACTACCGACCCCACCACCCCTTTGAGCCTATTGGCCAGTACCATAGAAATTACTTTGGAGATACACCCAATTAGGATAATAGGCCTATAATAAAAAAAAGATAAAGGGTCCGTACCTTTGGGAATTAATACCAAAAAAGATTATCCGCATCCTCGGTTGATAGTTCCTTCATTGATACTCCATGACTTTAACCAAATCATCTTTGAAGAGCTCCCAGTAGTGCTTTAGGAAGCCGAAATTAAAACCATCCGACCCGGGTGCTTTGTCGCTTTCACACTCCCAAACCCCCGATTTAATCTCATTGAGACTAAATGGAATCACAAGACTATTGGCTTCTTCGTTGGTTAGCTGCCGTAAATTTTGGAGCCACAAAATCGGGCCTATTTTCATTGGTTCTTGAAATTTGGATGCAAAGAATTTCCTTGCTTCCATCTTGATTTTATCCGGATCCGTTACCCACACCCCTTCACATTGACCACATTTAAGCGTTTGTCGATATTATTTTTGTTGATCAAACCATGAAAATAAGCAGAATTTTCATCACCCTCAACCGCCCAATGAACCCTCGTTTTTTGTTTGAAGTCACTTGTTATTTGCCAAAAGAATGTCATGTAGATTTTTATTACTATCCGTCCACATCTGTTTTTCTACATCACTTAACGTATGTTGTTCCATTACACTTTCAAGGTCCCTAATTTGAGCTTCCAATTTTTTCTAGAAGAATTTACCTTGTCCCGTTCTACACTAAACCATGCCCCAATCCCCTTTTTTATAACTTTCAGTTTATCAGCCAGTTCAAGATCGGGAGGACCTTTAAAAACCGAATCTTGTATTGCTTTGTAAACCACCCCATCCAACCCCACTCTACCTAACCAAGAATTATAAAAACGGAAAGGTCATTCAGTTTATTCCTTCACTTGATCCCGCAAGCTCGGGTTTTGATTTTCTGCCTGGGAAGCAGTGTTGTTAATGGTAGTTTTGATAATTGGGCTAAAGACGATGTTTGGAAGCATTCAGGTCTGGATTGCACATAGGGCTGAAAACTGGGTAGAACACTATGTTCGAGTACTAAGCTTGGGCTGTAAACATCTTGCAAAAAATCTTAACTAGTTTGTTCCTTGCGCGTGATTAAAGATTTTGAAACTCAAAACAGTCCAAGAACCCGTGCTTCTTGCTAACTTGAACACTTTGCACTTCCACGAACCTGCTTCCTGTACCGCATCTTAATACCTGTCAAAACTTGTTACCAAAACAAAACAAACCAAACCCCTTTTTTAAGATTTCTATATATATAATATTTTAAATTTTTTAATTTTTTTAACTTTAAAAAAATAATAATAATTTTTTTAAAATTTTTAATATATAAAACCCCTTTTTTAATTTAATTAAGAAAACTAAAAAATATTTAATATTATTTTAAAATAATTAATAGTTTGGTAATGATTACCTAATGATTAAAACTTAGTATAATACTAATGATTACTAAATTATTTTTATTATTATAAAAACCTTAAGATTATCAAAAGAAACCCTAAAAAATAACTGTCTTCTTCGTTTATAAACACAACTCCCTGTGGTTATGATTGTTTGCGACAATGATGATGGTCGTTTAAAGGAGGTCCGACGGTGAGGGAGGCAGGTCTGGTGGTTCAGTGGTGAATGACGGCAGTTAATGGTGGAGTCCGGGAATTGTAAATGATGTCGTGATGATGATGAAGAGGTCCGACGTGATGTTCAGGATGACGATGGAGGTATATGGTTGATGTCGGAGTTGCGACGGTGACCGTGGATGTGCGGTGAGGTGGTGGTGCAACGTGGAGAAGAGTGGAGGTTATGGAGACAATCGATTGATGTCTGATGGTGATGATGAATTGACGGGTGTTCGAGATCGGAGAACGATGACTGAATGGTGATGTAGGTTGGAGGTGACGGGTGATGACAAAGATGAACGTTGATGATGTTTTGCAGTTAAACAGAGAGTTAACGAGGAGCTCCGGCCAGAGAAGATGAACATCAGAGATAAGCGATGTTAAGTTGCAGGTTGTTGTTGTTTGACGACGACCGGAGATGGAGCTCGGATGAAGATGAGGTGTATCTCGGATCAAACGATGAAGTCCGATGTTGTTATGTGATCCGAGATGTGTTTCGGATGTTGTGTGAACTCGGATAAATCTAGTAATGTTATCTCGGATGGAATTTTTATGTGTTAATGGAACTCGATGAAAACCAGATGCAACTCGGATAATATGAAATTGATGTCTCGGATGTAGATGACAATGATGTTGATCTAGGATGATGTCTCGGATTGTGTTTCCTAGATGGAGTTTGGATGGGAGGATGATGAAAATGATTAACTCAGATGAACTCGGATGACGAAGAATCTCGGATGGAAAGATTTTGAGTGGTTGCGTTGATTCGAGATGCTTAACATGGAGGTGATAGTAATTCGAGATGTATGGATGTTGTATCTCGAATATGAAGATTCTGATTTTCAATTTTTTTTTTGATGAACACCATTAAGAACGCGAAGAGATGAACACGAACCCAAAAATTCCGAAAAGCTTGAATTTTTGATATCGATCCGAGCCTAAAAACAGGTTTGTTTAGGCTCTGATACCAATTGAAAGTCCCGGAAATCTGGATCTAACAACGATCATCAAGGATGGGCGGAATCCAAACTTGATGATATTCAAGAAAACCGAAAAATAAGAACGAGATGATCGAGATGAAAGATAATAACACGCGAATCACTTCAAACTTGCATACGAGTCTATTACTAACGAATTAGCAAAACCTTCTGATACAAGTAGTTTCTCTCTCTAAATCTCTCTCCTCTCTCTCTCTCTCTCCAATGGAGCCCCCTCTAGAGTTCTTCCAAGGCTTAACTTTAACTATGACATAATGTTCTATTTATATCTAGGATTTGCCCATGCTCCTCATGGGTTTCTCTTGGGCTTGTCTAACCCACATGGCCTATGGCATGCCCAAATGGCCTATACAAGGTCCAGAACCTAATATAAAGTAACCCAGATAATCCCAGTTCGCAACCATAACTCCTTGCGTTAATTTGATGCGTTAGTCTCACACTTTTAGGACCTAACATTTTCACAACGGGCTCTCTTCCTTGGAGCTGGCCCAATGTCTTCTACCCCGTCAGGCCCACCAGTCGAAATTGGTTCATTTGATTATTGTGAAGTTGGCCCACTAGGGAGATCCCATGGAACAACATCCCTCTGCCCTACCATGTCGACATATGCATTTCTTTCTCTCTCCTCATTAATATCAGCAATTACTTTATTATTATTTCCAACCGTCGCCATCCCTGCCATCCCACCTTTGGGATTCCCCCACGTAATTCACTTTCTTATGAATAGATTCCATGCTAACGACTGTTCGACTGGTGAAGGTTTCCTTTCGTTTCTGACGACGATCCAGTGCACTCCTCCGCTGCTGAAGGGATTCCGGTGGGATCTGAAGTTCCACGTCGTCCCCGATTATCTCCCCCTCCTCAATCTGCTGGTTATTCACCTGTTCCAAGTTTGTTTTTTTTTTCTTGACGGGTCGACCACCTCCTCTGCTAGCTCAGGTGCTATTTGAATAATTTCTGGCTTTTTAAGAATGAAATCAGGATTCCATTCCGATTCTGATTCAGTTACCCATACCGGATACCGTTCCCCTTGCCATTGGATATCAAGTTTTTCTTCCACCTTCCAACCATCGGTTCTGACCACAGCGACCACTTCATGGGACAAATTAATATCACTAACCGACACGACCGAATTATGGACAACAGGACCAAATTTCTTCGCAATTAGTTCGAAAACTTCGCTATCCCAAAGATGTATTGGTAAACCTGAGATTTTTAGCCATGCCACTCTTTCGAACCGGAAGGTTTGGCCTTCCAATTTTTCAAGAGTAGAGAACCATGATGACCACAACTCCTTTCTTTCCCGTAAGAACGAAACTGCTGCTCTATGACTTGGAAAAGATAGCATTGCTCGCATTCCGCCCACATACCGTATTGTTAGTCCTACCATATTGATCGCCTGAAATAACTCATCCAGACGGCACAGCCTCCTAGTATCTTTTACATATGCAATAAGTGAAAAACCTCCCCATGCTCTTTGAGCCGGAAACTCCTTATTTGGAACTCTAACCAGGCCCTTCCCTGTAGCTCTGGACAGGCCTTCCCCGTTTTGAAGGATCTCCGGTATGCAGGTATCTTTTGTTAGAAAGGAAAGTCAAACCTCAAGAGCAAATCCCCGCTAATCAACAGCTAATCAACAGCAACCGAGAGCAGCAGCTAATCAACAGCTGGGATGTCCAGCTAATCAGCAGCCGGATCAGCAGCCAGACCTTATGCAATTCAATCCTTTCCTTCTTTATGTTACTCTTGTAAAGCTTTTTAAATAGCCTGCACTTGTAATCAAAAACAAAACACACAATTATGAATGAATGAGTCTTGTTCGGTAATCCTTTCTGAAACTCTGATTTTAACATGGTATCAGAGCGGGTTATTTAGACTGCTCATCATCTACCCAAAACACAACCGAGCCACAACCGAGTCACCATGTCCGGAGACGGTAACTCGAGTAGTGATCTCACCTTACAACTAGCCAACCTTCTCAGAAATTCCCAATCAAAAAACCCCAAAATGTCTGATAGTTTACAGATAAATCTGAAACTAAACGGCCAGAATTACCCCCTATGGACCTGAATGATCCGAGTCGCCATAGGCGGAAAATCAAAGATCTTGCTGCAACATTTAACCTCAAATCCCCCAGACCCAAATCATGAAACCTACGAACAGTGGGAGCAAGATGATCTAATCGTCTTTTCATGGTTAATTCAGAATATTGAACCTGTCCTTGCGGGTAACCTCACCGAATTTCCCACAGCGAAATCGTTGTGGGATGCCTTGGTAGTTACATACAGCAGCGGACGGGACAAGCTCCAAACATTTAATCTTCATGTCAAAGCGAATGACATCAAACAGAACAATACTTCTCTCGAAGAATTGTGGATAACCCTCCAAGGTGTATGGGGAGAAATCGACCGCATTGATCCGAATCCGATGACTTGTTCAACGGATATTCAAACATACTCCAGAATCCGAACAGAGCAGAAACTCTTCCAGTTCTTAAATGCCCTTGATCGGAAGTATGACCCTATAAAAAGGGAAATACTCCGGTCAGAACCTCTTCCGACTGCAGAAGCCGCGTATGCCACTGTTCGCAAGGAGGCCGCTCACCAAAAACTTCTCGGAACACCTCTCAATGACGCACAGGGCATCGCAGCAGGTCTAATAGCCTCAGAAGTGGAAGGAGCAGGACTTGCATCGAAAGGGCTCCGACGGTTTGACGGAAGAAGAACTGGATCAGTAAACAGAGATGACAAAACTCATCTCAAATGCGACCACTGTGGCATGACTAAGCATACAAAGGAACAATGTTTCAGACTCGTCGGATATCCCGATTGGTGGTCTGACAAGAAGGGCACAAAGGCCACTGCTCACGAGAAAGGCAGATCACCCAGCACCGGCAACCGAGAGGTTCCAGGAGATGGAAGCCGGAGTAGGGTGGGTTTCGGCGGAATAGCCGACGCAACAGGCGACGGAGAAGAAGGGTTAGGTAATGGCGGTGGTAATGAAGGAGAAGGTAACCGAGTTGTGTGTGGGGCGGATAATATAAATCCGTGGGTTTATAACCCAAATGTGAATATGTCACATTTGGTCCCTGGAAATTATGGGAATGCTAATATGGCCCCAAAACATCATGAAAAACAAAAACGATGGATATTCGATTGTGGCGCAACCGACACAATGACTTATGAGTCATCGGATATTATCTCAACAACTAAACCAATAAGAACACATATTCAAACGGCAAACGGAGGGATAATGGATGTAAAATCGGGAGGGACGATTGAGATCTCACCCACAATAAAAATCTCTAATTGTCTTTATGTTCCCTCGTTGTCACATAAACTGCTTTCCATTAGCCACGTCACTAAAGAACTCAACTGTATTGTTCTAATGTACCCTACGTTTTGCATTTTACAGGATATCAGGACGGGAGCGATCATTGGGCGTGGCACTGAAAGTCAAGGGTTATATTATGTGGACGAAGTAACTCAAAATGGTGCTGTGATGTTAACTCATGGTACATCGGAACGAGAAGCATGGTTATGGCACCGAAGATTAGGTCATCCCTCTACAAGTTATTTACATATTTTATTTCCAAAACTATTTCCAGTTAATTCCTTGTCAAATTGTGAAACATGCGTTTTAGCAAAGAGCCACAGGAAAACTTTTAAGCCCAATAACACTAAGGTTGCTTTACCATTTTCATTAATTCATTCTGATGTGTGGGGTCCTGCCCCCGTTCTTGGGGGGCAAAGCCTTCGCTACTTCGTGATGTTCGTTGATGATTGTACCCGAATGACCTGGGTTATTTTTTAAAAAACAAATCCGAAGTCTTTGAAAAATTCACTATGTTTTACGCCATGATCCAAACCCAATTTCAAACAAACATCCAAATCTTCCGATCCGATAATGGCGGTGAGTTTGTTAATACCTCCTTTAAAATGTTTTTTCAAAACAAAGGAATAATCCACCAAACCACATGCCCAAACACCCCAGAACAAAACGGTGTCGCTGAAAGAAAAAATCGCATTTTGCTGGAAATGACACGAGCCCTCCTAATTGAATCCCAGGTCCCAAAACATTTTTGGCCTGAAGCCCTTGCTACTGCTACCTATCTTCTCAACCGACTCCCAACAAAAATCCTAAAACTTAACACTCCGTTACACACCCTTTCTAATTTTTTCAAACTTCCCTCAGTCCTTACCCTTCAACCACGAATCTTTGGATGTACCGCTTTTGTTCACATACCTAAATCAGATCGAACCAAACTTGATCCTTGTGCTGAAAAATGTGTCTTTGTTGGGTATGGAATGAATCAAAAAGGATACAGATGTTATAACCCAAAGACACGTCATATGTTCACCACAATAAACTGTGACTTTCTTGAGACCGAGTATTACTATTCCCAACTCAGTGGTCAGGGGGAGAAGGAATGCTCAGACACACTAAGTTGGTTGAAATATGTTCCCTATGTACCAACTACAGAGTCACCAGAATACAATTTCAGTGCCACTGAAGGCCCTAATGTTCCTCCTAACCTGGTATCCGAGGTAAGTAATACTCACCCTATTCAGTCTGGTGATACTTTTGGAGCTTCTAATGACTCTGAAGATACCAATACTTCTAACCATGCAACTGCCACAGAACAAGCTGAAAGTTTACAGGAGAATGAATCCATACAAGAAGAATCCACACAAGAAGAAACACCATCAAGATATGTGTTACCCCCTAGAACAAACAGAGGGGTTCCTCCGAAACGGTATTCTCCTGGAAAAGAGCCAAGGAGGTCTAGTTATCCTATAGCTAATGTAGCTAATGGAAATCTCACTAAGGAAGCCAAAGCGTTTATCTCATCTGTTTATTCTGAGGAAACTCCTACAAACGTAGATCAAGCCTTAAAGTCTAAACATTGGAAGGAAGCAATGAAAACAGAAATGGAAGCCTTAATCAGGAACAACACTTGGGAAAAGTGTACTCTTCCGTCGGGAAAGAAATCCGTGGGGTGTCGTTGGGTCTATACGATTAAGTATAAACCAGACGGTACAATTGAAAGATATAAAGCCCGACTGGTAGCAAAAGGGTATACCCAGACACATGGGATTGATTACGCTGAAACATTTTCCCAGTTGCAAAAATGAACACAATTAGGGTCCTTTTCTCGATAGCCGCAAATGAAGGGTGGCCACTTCAACAATTTGATGTAAAAAATGCATTTCTACACGGGGATCTAGATGAAGAGGTATTCATGGATGCTCCTCCAGGATTCACAAAAGATTTCAGGTCCGGAGAAGTTTGTCGTCTGAAGAAATCTCTTTATGGTTGGAAGCAATCTCCCCGGGCTTGGTTTGGTAGATTTACCATAGCTATGAAAAAATTTGGATATAAACAAAGTAACGCCGATCATACTTTGTTTCTCAAAAAAAGAGGAAAATTCGTAACCTGTCTAATTATCTATGTAGATGATATGATCATTACAGGGAATGATAAAGAAGAAATGGGAAAACTAAAAGAAAACTTGTTTGCCGAATTTGAAATGAAAGACTTGGGCAGGCTGAAGTATTTCCTCGGAATTGAAGTACTAAGGTCAAAACAAGGAATTTTCATTAGTCAAAAGAAGTATATCTTAGACTTGTTGGCAGAGATTGGAATGATAGATTGCAAACCAGCAGATACTCCTATGAGTGTAAACCAAAAACTCTATATGGAGGAAGGAGCAAAGTTAGCAAACAAAGAGAGATATCAACGGCTGGTGGGAAAACTAATATATCTCTCACATACTCGCCCAGACATTGCATATGCTGTAGGGGTGGTAAGTCAGTTCATGCACCAACCTCAAGAATCACATATGGAAGCAGTTTGGAGAATTATTAGATACCTCAAAGGAACAGTGGGTCATGGAGTCCTGTTTCAATCACATGGACACCTAAATGTTCAAATCTATACTGATGCAGACTGGGCAGGAGATAAGGGAAGTCGAAGGTCAACAGCAGGCTACTTTGCTCTAGTTGGTGGGAATCTTGTCACTTGGAGAAGTAAAAAACAAAAGGTGGTTGCTCTCTCAAGTGCAGAGGCTGAATTTAGAGGTATAGCTCGAGGTCTAACAGAAGCCATATGGATGCGAAGACTCTTAGCTGAGATTGGCTTTCCTTCAAGAGAAACGAGCAAGATTATGTGTGATAATAAAGCTGCAATTCAGATTTCAGAAAATCCAGTACAACATGATCGAACTAAACACGTAGAAGTTGATAGGAACTTCATCAAAGAAAAATTAGAAGATGGTACAATTAAACTACCATTTGTTCGATCAAAAGATCAATTAGCAGACATACTAACAAAGGCTGTCAGTGGGAGAGTCTTAGGCGAATGCTTAGACAAGTTGTGTATTGGAAATCCCACTACTCAACTTGAGGGGGAGTGTTAGAAAGGAAAGTCAAACCTCAAGAGCAAATCCCCGCTAATCAACAGCTAATCAACAGCAACCGAGAGCAGCAGCTAATCAACAGCTGGGATGTCCAGCTAATCAGCAGCCGGATCAGCAGCCAGACCTTATGCAATTCAATCCTTTCCTTCTTTATGTTACTCTTGTAAAGCTTTTTAAATAGCCTGCACTTGTAATCAAAAACAAAACACACAATTATGAATGAATGAGTCTTGTTCGGTAATCCTTTCTGAAACTCTGATTTTAACATCTTTCGGTAGCCATGTCGGCTTTGTGACGGCTGGGATTTTCTAATTCGTTGAATGATGCATTTGCTGCTGGTTTTCAGAATAAAGTTCCTTCCTAGCCTGTGTAGTTTTCCGTCCATCCTTCACAAACTTTGCGACATTTGCTTTTATTTGCAAACCGCCGATGATTATCGCACTCAGAGCTTTCTCCATTTTTGCATTGTCTTTGACCCCCCCCCCCAAATCTAATGAATGCAAAATACTTACCTGCCTTGTCTTTCCTCCTTGACAAATAAGCATATGTCATTATTCCGCACACCTTGAATTCTCTCCATAACATCCCCAGTGAACAGTTATTCGGAAGATTGGAGATGTAGAAAGAAGTCGTCACCCCCCACTCCGATTCTCGCTCTGAATTCCGGCTGACTTTTCCGGCTAGGGAACTCCCCCTCTCTCTCCATTATCTCTCGTGAACTGAACTTCTTTGTTGACTTTCATGACAATCGATCTCTAAAAGCATGGGGAAGGAGATTTTATTAGAAAGCTATGAATATTTTTAATATATAAACCAATCCAAACCATTCTCTAACTTTTGGAAACACTTTACTCTCAACCCTCCGTCCCTCGGCAGTACACCCCACCCAAATCCACTCTCAATTCAGCCTTATCCAATCATTTTAAGTGTAAACAAGTGTTTAGGAGATGTCTCAAAGCTCCTTCTTGAGTCATGGAGCATAAAGATTTTCTGTATTTTTCTCTTGGAATCTTCCCTAGCTTAGACTTGTGGTATGAAACTTTTTTTTACTTCATTTGTTATTGCTTAAAGATTTCATTATGCAAGTAGTTCACCCTGTGATGAGATTTTTCCACTAAAAAAAGTTAACTAACAAATTAAATAAACTTGGCTAATGTCATATTGGTATGGGTATGCAATTTCGTGGACATGTGTGTATAAAGTTATAGTTGTTAGATTTATAAAGTAAACAAACTTGTGCATATGAAAATCAATATCTAAATGAAACTTGTTGTATGAGTTCATCTTAATCTTAACATGGATAAGATATATACAATATATATGTGTGTGTTGAAGCATGTGTAAGTGTGTGTGTATATATATATATATATATATATATATATCAAGAAATGAATAATAGAAATGTAAGACCCAGAGTAGAATGGAGTGGAGAGTCAAGTGAAGTAACCTCACATGAAACGTTAGGAAGAGAACCTTGGGCTCATCCATCTATAAACTATAGCCAAGAATCGGCATTAAGAGGAAGAGGTAACAGGTTACCAATAGGACAAACATACTGTGGAAGTATGTTATTGCTAGAATAACAAAAACCACAACTATGGATAGATGAAGTATTAACATGGGAACAAACAGTAGTTAGGATGTGGGAAACAAATAAAAAAGATAGTATGGATATCTTCTCCAACTTAGAAACTACATTAGGACCAATAGCCCTAGGAATCTGGCAAAGTAAAAAGACGCAAGATTCAACATAAATCAATAATTTGAAAGCTTTAGGAGATATCCCTATAATTTCACTTCACAAATCAGGACCCTTATATTAGGAGTTGATCCAGCAAAAAAAATAGTTTAATACATGATACAGCTATTAGAAATTTAGAACAATTAAGTATAGCTGATATGAAATACATAAATGAATTCACATTAGATTTTACAAGGTTGTTATCACAAACAGGGAAAGCAATGGATGATAATCTATGCGACAAATATTTTATAAAACTACCAGGAGATTTAGGAAAAAATATTCATGAGTCATGTAAAGCGATATATGGAGAACAACACAATCTTGGAATAAGACCTAGAATAACTTATACATTCGGAATATTAGAAGACAAATGTAAAGAAGTATCTTTACAAGAACAATTAAAAAGGAATGCATATGCATTATGTAAAACAACAATTTATACACCCCAGGCTTATGGTTTTTATGATAGAAAGAAAAGGATAAGAAAAAGTACTACTTATAATAAAAACTACAAAGCAAATTATAATAAAAACAAGTATGTGAGAAAGCCTCAAACACGAAAATGCAAATGTTTTATATGTGGAGAAGAAAAACATCTAGCTAACCGATGTCCTAATAAAAATAAAAATTTGGAAAGAGCTAACTTAATAGAACAATTACATGATTATGAGATAGAAGCCATTAAAACAGATGAATCAGATAATAAATCATTCTATAGCATATACAGTGAGACGAAAAACCAATAGCTAAAGTTACTTACACATATATGAATATAGAAGAATGTCATCATAATTGGGCACATCAAAGGGGAAATAATTATATAAAATGTTAAATTGTGGGTATTATCCTAGTATAGAAAAAATGTCACAATGTAATATATGTTTTCAAGAGATATGTTATATTTGCCTAAGAAAATTACATAATATAGATACAGGCACAACATCAAATGCCATAGAAACAAGTACTAATATAAATATAGAAAAATTAAAGAAGTTAGAATTGGCAATTGAATTACACAGCCTAAAGCTAAAGGATTTAGACAATAAAATTATAGAACTAGAAAAAAGAGTAGGATCTAAAACAACAGAAGAGTTGAGCCAAATGTCTACAGAAGTACCCGAAAAACAAGTGTTTATACAAACCCAATGATCAATAAATATGATCAATGTACAATGTCGTTTATGGCTTGAAACAATAAATTCTTAGATTTAACAGCATTAGTTGATACAGGAGCCACTAAAAGTTTAATATCGCATAGTCTAGCACCAATACAATATCATAAGGAATTAAAATATAAATTAGTAAGTAGAACAATTGAAAATAGGCTAGTTGAAATAACACATTACCTAGAACCTATAGGAATACAGTTTTTAGATTTTTCAAAAAATTATAGCATTAAGTATGACATACCACAAGTAAATATAAACCCATCATATATAGAATCAAAAGACTTTGTGCTTGGGTTAAATTTTGTATTCGCCTTAAATGGTTCTGTTACAATAGCTAGAAATTTTATTACACTTAACAAGCAAATCTATACAATACCAACAACCAGGTATAATCATATATCAGAGATTTCACGAAAGCGTGGTGGACAAGGAAGTTTAGAATTTTTAAAACAACAAAAAAGAAGCAATCTGATAGAAAATGAGACTATAAAATTACTAACAGATTTCTTAAGCCATGAGATAGAAAAAGGAAAAGACATGATAAAAAGTATAAATCACCCTATGATCTTACATTTAGAAAAAATAGGTCTTATAGGAGAAGATATTACAAAGTCACATGTAAAATACATATGTAAATTTAAATTAAAAAATCCAGATATTACGATAAGAACTGCTAATGTAGAATATAGTCCATTAGACAAAGAAGAGTTTAGAAAACAAATCCCTGAAATGATTAATCAAGGATTAATTAAAAAATCAGAAAGTCCTCATAGATCAGCAGCTTTTATAGTAAGAAACCATAGTGAACTAAAAAGAGGTAAAGCAAGAATAGTATATAATTGTAAATGATTAAACGATAACACATAGATGATGGATATAATATCACCAATAAAGACACTTTACTAAATCTTATACAAAAGAAGAAAATCTTTTCAAAATTTGACTTAAAATCAGGATATAACCAGTTAGCACTTAAAGAAAATTTTAAACCATGGACAGCTTTTCCATGCTCAAAAGGATAATTTGAATGGAATGTCCTTAGCTTTGGGTTAAAGAACGCTCCTTCAATATTTCAAAGATTTATGGACAGTATTTTCTTAAAATATGATTTTTGCTTAGTATATATTGATGACATATTAGTAGCAAGTCAAACAGTACAAGAACATGAAACACTTACAACAGGTGTTTGAAGAAATAAAAAAGAATGGAATAGTAGTTTCCAAACGAAAGATGGAGTTATTTTAAAGGAAAATATCATTCCTAGGATTAGAAATAGGCGATGGAAAGATAGAATTGCAATCACATATCTCTACAAAAATACTTGATTTCCTAGAGAAATTTGAGAAAATACAAGCATTTCTGGGATTAGTCAATTATGCTAGAAAATTTGTTCCAAACCTATAAAAATTGGTAGGACCTTTATACAGTAAAACAACAAAAAATGGCCAAAGATACTTAAATTCAGAAGATATAAAGTTAGTTAAAGAAATCAAAATGGCAATCAGAAACATTAGACCACTAGAGTTACCATTTGTTACAGATTACATAATTATTGAAACAGATGGATGCAAAGAAGGATGGGGAGCAGTTCTTCTCTGCAAACCAAATAAATATAGTCCTAAGGAAGAAGAGAAAATTTGTGCTTATGTAAGCGGTAACTTTCAAAACAAAACAAGCTGTACTAGCATCGATTTTGAAATACAGGCATTAATATACGCACTAGAAAAGTTTAAACTTTTCCTTCACAAAGAATTTACAGTAAGAACTGATTGCGAAGCTATTGTAAAATTTATAAAAAATGACCAAAGCAAAAAGATAAATAGAACCCGCTGGGTTAATTTACAAAATATTATCCAAGGAAGTGGATATCACATAAATTTTGAGCATATTAAAGGAAAAAATAATGGGATAGCTGATATGTTATCTCGTAACATTAATAAATTGTTGCTTTTAGATGGACAGGAAAACAGATAAAGGAAAGGCAAAACTTATACATCCTACACAACCGATAAGGCCTTCTCCGATGAATATATCATCTGAAGAAGAGAAAACCGAGAAGCTCATGAGCCAATCCATCCAAGCAGCAAATACACATAATTTTAGGACAATTGCCTGCAACACTAATGGATCCCAACAGTGTTACACAATCTACAATCCAAGTCAATCAAAGGCTACAAATGTTCGTCCTCCAAAAACTAGACATTTTACACAAAGGACAAGTTCTAATTCACAGAGCATACCAAACTCGGTCATTACCTTTGGAAACTATGCATTACAAAGGTGTGATGATCCCAATACAAAATTTCGCCCTATTATTGGGATGAAACTAACAGAAAAACAGCAGTGTTTACTAGACAACCTATGGCATATTCAAACTATGCCTCAGGCTTCAACTTTTAAAGTTCAAGTATTAAATGCATTAAGCATTTATTTTTATGAACAAAGTACCAAAACACCAGAGAAACAACAAAAGCCCAAGTTTACCCTATGTCATATTTCGAGGTACTAAAATTGGTATTTCTTATAAATGGGAAACGGTGACTAAACATATCCAATGCCCCAACCCAATTTACAAAGGTTTTACAGATTTCCAAAAAACTATAGAAACTGCAAGAGAACATTTTGGGGTAAGTGACTTTTACATAGAACCTGAAGAGGTTCAAACATTTGTAGACATGGCAAAAAAAAGCCCGAACAAGTAATCAAAGCCCAAGAAGAGCTGATCACTAAGTTACAAGATCAGCTTGTACAACAAGGAAAAAATACACAGTCTATACAATTGAAAATAGAAAATGATATTCTCAAACAAAAAATACATAGATGTTACAAAAACTCGAGAAAAAAGAAGAAAAGGAAAAAATAATTATACATAGAAATTATGTATCTTACATAACAAGGATTCTTGATACACCCTGGTGGAAATGCTTAAAGCCAGTCAAAGAAAGGTTTCCAGAATTTGAGCATCTAGTATCACAGACAGTTTGCGAAGAATTTCCCTTGATCTTGTACAATCTGCAACAACAACTTATTGACATGGCGTTTTGTATGGATAGCGAAGCTCAAGGTTACAAAGTAGTAGAAAGAACAAATGAAAAAGGAGAAGGAACAGGTCTCCTGCTGCTTCAAGTATATCATCCTACAAAGTTAACACAGAAACAAATAATTCAGTTCTACCATTATGGTATGATTGATTATTTGGAAATCAAATTAGACAGAAAAACAGAAGATCTCCTAAATCAGCTCAGAGAAAAGATTATAATAACAGCTGGAAATATAGCAGCAAGAACAATGTCTTCAATTATTTGCTGCAAAATATTTTCTTCTTTTCCCGATGCAGATGCATATACCTACAGACCAGCCAGAAAAAGAATATTCATTGAACACAATATAACAAACAAGCTTCAAACAGCGGTGACAAAAACAGATATAGATTTCTCCACATTACCCTGGATAGTTCAGGTCACTGAAAAGTCTTCAAATAATTTCCAACTGTTCATTATAGAATGTCAAGATACCCTGAAATCCCTGATTATTTTCCTTGGAGAAGCTACAAATTAATAGGTGAAGGACACTATATACAAATTTATGCCAAACAAAATTGGAGTATGCTTCTACCTTTTGCAGGAGAAGAAGATACATTACAGTTAGATCATATCCTCAATTTAGAAGACTATGAAGATAATGAGCAAGATGTATCAAGTCCTCAATCCATCGATAGCACACACAGAGATTTCTAAAGAATTACGTAAGCAATGATATCAAGTGGCACAAGAAAAAATCTCTAGACAGACATAATTGTTACCAGGCACATGCAGCTGACAAGGATTCTCTTATTGTATATAATTCATATTGTCTTTTTTTTCTTTAATTTGTATCAGTTTCTTTTTCTGACACTAGAGCATTATGTACAGTAGTACATTATTAGTTTAGTTTTTCCTCTTGCCTATAAAAGGTATAAAGTTCATTTGTAAATGGCATCCCAGAGAATTCAATAAAATTTTCTTGCATTCTCAATCACTCTTATGGCACACTAAATCTTTCTCCGTCATTCCTTAGCCTAACCTCTTAGTTCCTTAGTTTCGTCAATTGTTCTTCGTATTATATTCCAAAAAAGGTCTTTTTTTACCTTTTGTTACCGTTTGCTCAACCCGCTGTGCATAAATCTCAAAGTTTGCTCGAGCTTCTGCTTTCACATTGCGAAGCCATTTTCTCTTAAACCACTGTAAGTAAATTTTTTATTACCCATCTTATTTAGTTTTACTGTAAAATTTTAACTTTTTTACTATTTCTGCACCAAAAATTTTATGTATATACCCCTCTGAAATGCTATATACATATACTTATTTAATTATTTTCCCATGTCACAGATTTCAAGTTATGAAGAATGGTTATTTAAAGTTGCAAAAGTCGTAATATTTTTTTAAGCTGTTACATGGCACTACTTGAAAAATGCATGATCTATATTAAAATAGATGAAGTGTTCATTTGGCTAAAGTGATTATTTTAATGTGTTTACATTCCAGACTTGATAAGTTTGGTATAACAATCATATTTTTTTAGAATAAGCCTTGAAATATCTTGGTGAGAAGGCATATAGTTACACTCAAATATGTTTAGGTGACAAAATCATATTTCAGAACTCTAGAAATATAATTGAAAGAGGTAGTTCTAGAGATGATTAAATGATTATTTGGTTAAGGTATAACAATCATATTTTCTTAGAATAAGCCTTGAAATATCTTGGTGAGAAGGCATATAGTTACACTCAAATATGTTTTGGTGACAAAATGCATATTTCAGAACTCTAGAAATATAATTGAAAGAGGTAGTTCTAGAGATGATTAAATGATTATTTGGTTAATTATCGTGGAGAAAATATAAACTTGTAAGTGCTATGTATATTACATATATAAGCGTATGGGTGATAATGTGCATGTTGACAAACGACATTGATAAATGAAAAATAATATAAACTATATTATTTTCGTCTATTTATTGTATTTGAAAAATATATATAGATACTTATTTATTGGGTATTTACATACCAATGGGTCGTTCAGTTAAACGTTTTTCTTAAACGAAAATATCTCATTGGTCTAAGCAAGTTGGGTGAACAATTTGCCGGATAGACACATATTTAGACCTTAGTGTCTTATTGAATTAGGACACTTGTAGGTCGGATACAATCCGGGATACAAAAATGATTGCTAGCACATGTTCATTGAATGCAAACTGTGAGTTCATAACCCCCACTTTTTACAGTTTTACATTTTTTAAATGTTTCGGGGGTGGTGTGAGGATCTGCTCTCCATAAGCTAGGTCCTAATTTGAGTATCTAGTCATAAAATGTGTGAAATCCATTTTATAATAGCAACAATATCTTGTTTAAGATCAATGTTTCATTAATACTTCAACGTTTACAAGTTCCTGAAACAGTCTTGACAAGGCTTCGCCTTATCAGTCAACAAAACGTTACAGACTCAAGACCCTAGCACATCTATATATAGGCATCTCACTTCGTGCGAAGGTTGCTTCATATGAAATGAACCTTCTCTTCATATGAAGTGAACCTTCACTTCGTACGAAGTGAACAAATATACCTTCTCACGAGGGTTCACTTCTCACGAAGTAAGCATATTATACACAATCAAATATTCTAAGATTCCTGACAAACCGTGTCGTCCCGATCAGTCAAAAACCCAATTAACCTAGGTAGCTAGGGTAAGTCGAGTATCGTATCCACGAAGAGCTTGTGGTCAGTATCACATGAGTTATTTGATTGTCTAAACTATTTACAAAAGAGAAGTGTACAAAGCAATTATGAAATTTGCTATGATTAAATTTTGTCTTTTGAAATGTTTGTTAAAAGTAACTACTTTTAATTTGGTTGAAAACAATAATATGAGAAAGCAATCACACCCGGGTTCGAAATCATAAGCAACTAGGGTTTCTACATGTTTTAAAATTGATTTAATCACACTTGGTTATTAACGGGTTTAGTGTTACGAGGCTTAGGTGCCAATAGCTATCAACATTACAAAGAACGGACAAAAATGCACTTCGTAACCTAGAACATGTAAACCCTAATCTATATTAAAGCATAACTGTACATATTCATTCCACAAAGTCAAATTTCATAACTCACTCGACAATTCATGAATTCAATACAAATGCAAGACAATTAATATAAACTTCAAATGTTCAAATGCAATTAGTTACAAATCAAAACTAAAACAAATATCAAAACCTAGAACGCTTACAACCCTACACCCGGGGATGATCACAAGAGATTAGCCCCGCATCGCGTGCCAATTAATAACTCCAATCCTCCTTTTTTTTCCACTTGATTTTTGTGCAAAGTATCCAAGGGTTACTGCCTTGAGTGCCTATGCGACCTCCTCCCCCGTAACCGTAAACACCCCTGCCGTTGTTCTCTTTTCTAATTTAATCCATGAGCAAAAGGCCTTGGAATTGCAGCCCATTGCTACCACACAATTCAACCGAGTGGTCTTTTGATTTAGATCCAATATTACTAAAGCCCATCTTCATTTGTTTCAACTCAAGCCCAAATCCAACCTTTTAAGTTTAGAGTTTTCATCTCCTGGACATAACCCCAACGAAACAACAATAATCCATCTTTCTTTAATAAAATTAATTACACATTCAATTCAATATATAATTGTTTCATGATTATTTATTCTATTCATTTGTTTCTCGTGAGAATTATCATGGCAATGAAACAAAGAAAGGTCAACATGCATTAATCATTTATTTACTTTTTTAAATGTGATGGATGACCTTCAACGGTTGTCAATTTACATTGCCATTTATTTTTCAACATGTACTTACAAACCAATTAAACTGTTTAATCACTAAACTATTAAACTGTACTTACAAACCGATCAACGTGGTATCTTTTGTAATGATATCGATGCATTTTTATTATAATTAAAATAAACTAATATGTATCTAATATGCATCGATCACATCCCCACACTTATACTTTGCTTGCCCTCGAGCAAACTCTTTCGATATTATCAAACCATTATGTAAAAAAAATACATTTTACAAACTCCTTACCAATCCTTAGTTAAGGTCCAAAGTCATATGTTAGGATCTGAGCTTGGATTAATTGTATTGTTTTAACCAATTTGATAACAGAATGATAAATCATAAAGGACTTTGCAGCGGAAGAACAGTTAAAACTTTATAACACAATCAACGAGAGAATTGCTTTCATCATAACATGTTTTCATTACTCAAATGATTGAAATGATTACAAAGTAACTTACATGAATGAATCACTAAACTCCCCCTCAGACCGAGCTACACACAGAAAGATGTGCAAAATGTGTAAGCTCGATAGAACAGTATAGGCACTGTCTATTTATAGTACTAACCTAACCACTGATCGTCTATGCTGACATCATCTTGACAATGACATCTAACAACAATAACAAACTCTAACCACTGCCTAGCCTAAACACTGATAGCAAAGCATTGATGACTCTAACCGCTGATAAGCATAAACTCTGATGAAACATTGGCAGATGTCCTTCAAAGGATGATCAGGCCTTTGACTTCCAGCAGACCTTTGACTTTTAAGCAGACCTTTGACCCATCAGAGGTTTGGTGAATCAGCAGACTTTATAACTGGCAGAGCTTTGACATAGGGCAGTTGTTAGAACTAGCAGCAGTTTGGTAGCCGGTCTTTGAAAAGAGAAAATCTAAACTCTTTTTATTCTGGATCATATAGAGCAGACCTATTTTGGCTTTCTATCATCTGTTCTTTTGTAGGGTTCAATCCCAACAATCTCCCCCTAGAACAGATGATGCCAAAACTCTTCTTTATTCAGGATCTTTATGTCTCATCAATTTTTCACTAAATTTTACTTTGAATAGTGATTCGAAGTTCAAGGAATCTTCATCATCCTCATCCCTGCACAATTGTAGATCCAACAGATCTTGAAGGTCAGCTACACCCAGGCTTAGTGCATCCTTCCTTGATATACTCACAACTTTCCCATTAGACCTGAGCAGAGTCAATACATGGGTCTTTTTATCAGAGAGCCACTTTAGTATTTTTGAGTTCAATGGTTTCTTGGGAGAGGAGTTATTAGTGATGAGATTGAAAATGTGAGTTTTTTGAAAGCCTTTGAAAAAGATCTTCAGATTTAGCTAAAGGCTTCAATGGTTCTTTATTCAAGTCAGGCAAAGGTTCCTTTGTGATAGCCTGCTTACTTTTGTTAGCATCCCTTTGCTGATCTTGCTTATCCATCTGCAGCTGCCTCTTCTTTTGGTTGAGGGCTTGGATGGTTGTTTCTAAGACCAGATCTGCACTAAGGTTCTTAACATTTTTTCCAATCTGGTGCAGTCTGTCTTATTTGAGGGTATTTCTTCATCCTATCAATTCTATCTGCTTCTTGTTTGAGAGCTGGGATGGAACACTCCTTAAATTTATCTTCCTCAGCTTATAGGGTTTTCCTTTCATGATAAATCTTATGAGGTTTTCCCTTAGCTTCCTTTGAGGATCATTTTTTGGAGATTCTTTTGTCATTTTCTCCTTAAGCTCTTTTGCATACTCTTCTAATTTCTTAACTTTTCTTAACTCATGCTGCTCCAATCTTGTTAAGTAAGAATTACCTTTCCCTTTGCTTTCTTCTTTTGCTATGTTTTTGGCTTGTCTAGTCTTTAGTTTTAGATAATCCTCAAGGGTTTTGGGATTTCTATAACCAAGAAGAGATGGGAAGGTTCTTTTGGATGGATCAGCTTCTGTATAGAATTGTAGCATCTCTCCTTTTATTGCAGCCAACTCTAAAGGATATGATGTTTCCATAGGGATATTTCTTTTTGGATTTGACCTTTGAGTGACTTAGCAAGGCTGATTTGTAATGATGGTAAATGGGTGATAACTGGTTTTGGATTTGGATTTGTTTGGACAACAAGTGAAGATGGTATGTCATCATTTTTCACTGTAGCCATTCTTCTTCTTTTTCTAGCATAAACCAGTTTTGGTGCAGGGGCATTTGTGCAAACCACTGCTGTCGTAACATCTGCTGTACTTTTAGTAGTATCAACATCTGCTACTGTGGCAGGTGGTTGCTGAGATGAGGAAGGCAATAGAATTGAACTATCAGTGGTTTGCCTTTTAATACCATCAGTGGTTTTGGGACCAGCAGTGGTATCCTTCATCTCCTTCTCTTTTATCCTGACATGACTTTGATCGACCCTCATTTGTGTAGCTTCATCATCTGCTTGAATTTTCAGGGTTTCATCACCTCCCTTTTCCTTTTCTTTGACAGATGTTTCAGCAGAAGTTACTGAGAGATTTTCTTCAGAGTCATTTTTCTCCCACTTTTTGGCATCATCAACTCTTTCGAAGATAGGTGCAGGGGTAGGCTAGGAATGAGAATTTTCTTGATCTCTTTAAGCTCTTCCTGTGTGACTTTATACCTTGCCTCAACTTCTTCTTTGAATGTTTGCACTTTTGAATCATATAACTGATTAGCATGCTGAATGTGTTGTTGAAGCAGAGGAGACACTTGTGTTGCAATTCTGGTAGCTTGAGCAGAGGATTGAGCAGTGTTTCGAGATTTTGCAGAGTGTAACATCTGTTGCAGCACATTTTTGATATCTCCCACCGATGCCTCAATCTTTGTGACTTTATCCGTCAATTCCTGATGTTTTAGCTCATCTCCTAAGTTAATAGGATCATCTGAGCTCCTACCAGAGGTGGTAGTTTTATCTAGGGTATCATGAGCATGAGATTTATCACTCGCTTCAACCTTAGATGCCCCTTTTTCTTGGTACTGGGGTCTTCCCACTGAAGCAGAGGTAACTTGGTACCCTCAACAGTGGTAGCCTTCAAAGGAGACTTATATATGAAGCTACTGTCCAGATGTAAATCAATGGAGTCAACATCTGTAGTAGCTGCTCCAATTGAACTATCAACAAGGATTTTGTCAAATCCAAGTGATGTAGCCTCCTCAACTGTTTGTGGGATAACCATTCGATTTCTATCAGACACAGCCATTATGGAAGTTTTACTCTCAGTAATGTTGGTGAGAGTGGCCTTTTGTGACTGACTATGAAAGGCTTCAAACAATGATGTGGTGGTTGTTGGGATTTGAAATGTGGAGAGTGGTGTGGAAAGCAGGTTTTCCTAGGAGATGGACATTTTAACATACTCTCAAATGAGGGTGATGTTATCAGTTGTGGGATCCCTGTGCTTACAACATGTTCCTTTTGTGAGGAATCATGAGGAGTTATGGTTTTGGGTGGAGATCTTTCTACCATCTGCTGTGAGGAAGTAGTAGCAGTGGTTTCATGTGACTTTTGTGTTGTCACTGGATTAACTTCTGTGATCTCATCTTCTAGAAGGTCCTTTTTAATAGGTTTGGTGGGTTTTGAAAGTTTCTTTTTGGTCCTTTTAGTCGTTTTTGGTGTGGGTTGCACAACAGTGGTTCCGCTGCTGTGGTCACCAACAGCAGTGGGCTCAGCAGCTGAGGTCTGAGGAGCAGATGTGGACTCATCTAAATTTTGCTCAGACTCCCCTGCTTGTGTTTTTGAAACTTTTGACTCTTTGGCCATAAGGCGAGTATATGTTCAGATGATAAACTGTTTATTTGAAAAACCACACCTTGTACAAGAGCATGTGCACTTTCTTTTGGGATTTTCTCTTGTAAATAATAACTTATGAATCTAGGAAACAGTAGAAAAGCATTTTCCCTTTTGTTTTTCATATTTTCTAGATTGTTTACCAAATCATTAAATAATACTTGGGAGTAATTGTAATCGGATTTAGACAAAATGGCATACCCCAAATATTGAATTTTCAATGGTATTTCATCAAACCCAGTGGTCTTATTGGAAACACATGTGAGCAGGGTATGAAACCAAATTTTTATAGGAGGTGGGAATTTTCCCTTTTTCATGGTAATTTTTGATAAATCTCCTGTATACCCTTTGTTTTTCAAAACAATTTGATACTCACTTTTAGGGAAAGAAGTTTTACCTTCTAGATCGTTAATCTGAAAAACCTCTGAGATGGTTTGTGGGGTTATTGGAACCAAGATCCCTCCACTTTTGACGTGATTGCCCAATGTTTTTGATTCAGACTTTCAATCGCAGCATTTTCCCAAAAATCTCGAAGGGCATTCTGATAGATCAATGCATTACAGGTTAACAGAGTCTTGTACTTTGAAGAAGACAATATATCAATGAATTCATGAAACTCTGTATTCTTCTTCGTCTTCTCAAGAGTACAGAGATAATTATGTGGATTTTTGATGTTAAGAGTGTGTTTTGGTGGTTCCTGGGTCGATTTCGCTTTGGGTGCCATGATTATCAGAAGAAATAGCTTTGAGAATTTTGAAATGGCACAGTAGAAGTGAAAACTCTGTCTGTGGATGAAATAGGGTTTTATAGGGTTTTCAAAAAGTGATGATGACGTGGCATCTATGCAACGACTGTCGAATAACATTTGTCCATGTGTAACCTCTGATTGACAATGGAAGACAATTGTTTGGCTAACCACTGACAGAGTAACCTATCAGTGGTTGTGACCAAAAGTTAACACTATCAGAGGTTCTACATCAATGGATAGGTTTTTCTATCCAACAATGTTTTTAGACTATCAGAGCTTTGAATAGACTTTAAGGATTTATTGAAAAATTCAATTTTAATTATTTTTTAAGGATGAATTCCTGATTTTCTAAAAACATTTTATTGTTATTTACACATGGATCATAAAAAAAATTGTTTTTAATCCATGTTTAGCTTTCCAAGCCTAGAAATCAAGCTGTCAAATGTGGAAGTATCAAGTGCTTTTGTCAACACATCTGCTAGTTAATCCTTGGTATGGGCATGTTATAAAGAAATCAGATCTTTTTCATAGCAATCCCTCACAAAGTGATATCTGATGTCAATGAGTTTGATAAAAATTTTGATAATTTGCAAGGTTAGTTTTAGCAAACCAAAATCTCCTTCTGAGATTTTTCAATGACATAGGTTTTTAACCCTTTTCAGTCAAAGCTTCATTCACATGCATGTCCTCGTGTACAAACATTTTACAGGCCTTGGCAGAGGTTGAATATCTCAGATGGTACAAACTATTTTGTCTGTAGGGACAGGTTTTCAAAGACATCTAAATCTGATTTGAACTGGTTATCATCCATCGTCCTCTTGATTCACTATCAGAGAAAGTATCTTCCCTTTCTAAAAATAGGGTTCTACCTCAGGCAGGTACTTAAGTTTTTATATCAAAAACAAGCAAAACTCAAGGTGTATTATTTCAACAAAAAAATTCAGAAGAGAAATACACGACCTGATATAAACAAGAAATTTCTACCATAAAACTCGTAGAAAATTTCGTGATACGTGAATCAATTAGATCTGATAGATTTCTAGCAATCCTTTTGAGAAATTTATGATTTAAAAGTTCATCTCAGACACTCATATGAGACTGATATGGATCCTCTTCATCAAATAACCCCTGAAATCAACATAGACTCGAACATAAATAATAGAACCACATGAATCATGAATTTCCACACAATTTGACTCTGTTTTTAACAATTAAGAATAGCACAATATCAATGAGATCGAGCTGATCCTCTTAGGTCAAATTAACGGTTAATTCAATTCGACCAACCAAGCTCTGATACCAATTGTTAGGATCTGAGCTTGGATTGATTGTATTATTTTAACCAATTTGATAACATAATGATAAATCATAAAGGACTTTGCAGCGGAAGAACAGTTAAAACTTTATAACACAATTAACGAGAGAATTGCTTTCATCATAATATGTTATCATTACTCAAAATATTGAAATGATTACAAAGTAACTTACATGAATGAATCACTAAACTCCCCTCAGACCGAGCTACACACAGAAAGATGTACAAAAAGTGCAAAATGTGTAAGCTCAATAGAACAGTACAGGCACTGTCTATTCATAGTACTAACCTAACCACTGATCGTCTATGATGACATCATCTTGACAATGACATCTAACAACAATAACAAACTCTAACCACTGCCTAGCTAAACACTGATAGCAAAGCACTGATAACTCTAACCGCTGATAAGCATAAACTCTGATGAAACATTGGCAAATGTTCTTCAAAGGATGATCAGACCTTTGACTTCCAGCAGACCTTTGACCCATCAGAGGTTTGGTGAATCAGCAGACTTTATAACTGGCAGAGCTTTGACATAGGGCAGTTGTTAGAACTAGCAGCAGTTTGGTAGCCGGTCTTTGAAAGGAGAAAATCTAAACTCTGTTATTCTGGATCATATAGAGCAGACCTGTTTTGGCTTTCTATCATCTGTTCTTTTGTAGGGTTCAATCCCAACATCATACCCCATTCATAATGCTAATCAAAGTTTTTTGGTTATTCTCTAGCAAATCAAAATGATACTCTTTTTAAAACAAGGAACGCCTAATCAAACTTAACGTGCTTTGGTTTTTTTATGCTCATGCAACACACCCCTCACAAAGTTCACTCCTCTTGGTTTCATTTCTGAACTAGCTTGTGTTGGGATTGAACCCTATGAAAGGAACAGATGATACAGAGTCAAATAACACTATCCGAGCTTTCGTTAAACTATCAGAGGTTACAACCTCTGTTGTACATACACTGCTTTCCCTAAAGACTGCTCTCCTATCATCTGACTTCACAAAGTTGCAAAGGTCTGCCAGAGTTACAAGGATCAGAGGATAGAGATCAGAGCTTAGTCATTAGATAGATAATCAATGTAATAGTGTTAAGCACTGATAGTTAGTATTAGCAGTGTTTGTAGTTAGTTAGATATAGTTTCCTGTCACTATCAACCATGACATCATCAAAGATGCTCAGTGGTTAGATAGTTTAGTATAAATAGGTAACTTGTGTAACAGTTTAACTTGTCTATCAAAAGATCAACTTTCGCATATCATCTTCTCTACATTTTCTTACTACCAAACTTCAATTGCAAAGGCTGAGGGGGAGTTTGTGAATCACATGCGAGTTTACCAACTTGAAAGCATGATGATGATGAAAACAAACAACCATTGCTTGTAGTAAAAGTTTTCCATCCATTTCCGCTGCAAATCTCTTTTAAAACTCAATCATTTTCCATTTTTGAAACAAAAACTACAAATAATTCAAACTCAGATCCTAACAATTGGTATCAGAGCTTGATTCATCAAATTCGATCTAACAATCGATTTGATTCGAACAGATCAGCTCTCTGCTATTAGTTTGGTTGTTTTTGCTTGATAAACAGAGTTTTATTACGTTCAAAGTTTTTAAAACAGAAATATGTGTAAAATCAACTGAAAAAGTCTCAAAACACACAGGATGCCAACTCTGGATCCTTATTCAAACCGCTGATGCTCAAAAGAAATGAATATTACATTTGGCAATGACGAATGGGTCATATCCTTGCTCAAGAAAACACCTGTTGCTGGAGATCTGTTGCTTATGGACCTCACGTTCCGATGGTTCCAAGCACAGAGGATCCAACTAAACAAGTGCCAAAAAATCCTAAAAACTTTTCAGAGCAGGTTTTCAGAAAATAGAATTGGATGCAAGGCATTTAGCGTAGTTGCTTCCGCCTTACCCAGTGAGATTTATGCTGGTCTACTCCATTGCAATAGTGCAAAGGAGTTATGGGATGAACTGAAAGGCAATTCGGTGGGGCTGAGGAAGTGATTGAAAGTAATAGAGAAGTTCTAAATTAGCATTATGAAAAATTTTGTCACTTGAAAGGAGAGTCTCTAACAAACAGTTCGAACGTTACAGCTGTCTCATCAATGAACTTAGACTGGTTAACGTGGTTTTTCCTAATTCGACTGTCAATAGTCGTTTCCTTAGATCGTTACCAGATAAGTGGGAGACTGTAGCTTACGTAACACGAAAGTCTGGTGGGTTTAAAGAAATGTCGTTGACACAACTTCATGGGCTACTCCTCACTTATGAGAGAGAGTTAAACCAGAAAAGAAGTTGCAAGATTCTGGCAAAATGACTGATGATTACTCATTGGGTAATACAGCTCTTTTTGGCCAAGAAGAGGGATCTGGCAGCAGTAAGGACCAAAGTTATGATCACTATATAGATATTACTTCTGGTGGGAACTTTGGATCTGAAAAATATGCATCCAACTATGCTTTCACTGCTAGTGGGGAAAGCCAAACCTCTGATAATCTATCCTTTGAGCTGAATGACTTGCAACATTTTGAACCTTCTGATCTTAAAGAAATGGATATTTTGCACCAACTGGCCCTATTGAGTGTTAGGGCTAGCAAATTCTATAAGAGAACTGGTAGAAAATTCCCAGGATTGCATGGGGGATTGAAGATTGGGCTGGATAAATCAAAAGTCAAGTGTTATAAGTGTAATAGGTATGACACTTTGCCAGAGAATGCAGGTCTCAAAATTCTGGACCAATAGTGACTCATCCTGGCCCTAGACCTCAGCACACACAAAACATTGTTCATTATTCTCAATATACCCCTGCTCAACATGTTCAAAACACTGCCCACTTTGCACATCCTGCTACTACTGTTCCAGTGCATATATTCAATCCACTGCTCCACAAATTCAATATGTTCAGGCACCATCACATCCTCAAGTGCATGTACAACAAGCACCCATTGTCACACAACCTGCTGAAACCACTGCTAGTCCAGTAGAGGTTGGTCAACAGAGCTTTTTCACACAAAGTTATGTTGACTGAAGTAGCTTGCCTGAGGATTTGACTGATGAGAACTTTGCTTTAATGGCCAAAAATGATGTTGAACAAGAATTTTGTTTAATGGCCTTAGAGACAATTGCTGAAGGTGTTGAATTTGTGATGATAGTGTCAAAAACTGATGAAGTTCAAGTTTGTGATGAAACAATGGTTTCAAGTGAAGAAAAGGAAAATGCTGCTGATAAGGAAAAGAACTCTCATGCTGACCCATGGAATGTTGATGTGTGTGAAGATGAGTGTGATTGTGCTCTCATGGCTGCTATAAAGGTATCACCTCAGATCCTTAAAGATCTATGTTCTGACAAATGCATCATTGCTTTTGCAAACATTAAGCAGGTGAATGAAAACCTGAGGAACAAAATTTTAGAAGATGAACTTAATTTTGAAAAACTGATTAAAGAGTTAAAATCAAAGTTAAGTGAAAAAGATTCTGAAAATGAGTAGCCTGAGACATGAATCAAGCATAACCAAGGACCAACTCCAAACTATGGTAGAAAAATACCAAGTTGTAAAAAGGAGTTAGAAGAAACCCAAATCACTTGTGAAAAATGGGTTGAGTCCTGTAAAGGTTATGAGATTATGCTTGATGCTCAGATCAAGAGCAACATTAAGTTTGGTGTAGGTTTTAGAACCTATGACGAAAATGAGAAAAATGTTGCTGAAATTGATTCCTAGTTGGTTGAAATTGTCCTAACAAATTTGGCTGGTGAAGAAATAAAAATCACAGATAAATCTGGAAACAATTTTTTTTTGGAAAAGTCAGAGGTTTCAACAAAAGATAAAGAAATTGAAAAATATCAGTTTAAACCAACCTGGTCAGATGAATGTGATATTTTTAGGAAATTTTAAGCCAATGGACTTTACAACCTCTGATGGTATTAAAGCCCCAAAAGCACTGGTGATCCCTATCAAAGATGTACCAGCAGAGGTTAAAACCACTGCTGATAAAAAGTCTGATAGGAAAAGAAGAGTAAAGATTAAAAACTTGTTTTGTGAAAAAAGAAATCATGTGGCTGCAGATTGTTTTCTTTTAAAAGCCTATGACATTAACAAAACTTGTGTTATAAAAAGTTCTTCAAGATGCACCATTTGCAACAAAACAAATAAATTAACTCAAGAGTGTGCCTATCTCAAAAACTATGAGCAAAAGGTAAAAGAGATCAAGGTAAAAGCACTAGAAAGAAAAGGTTCAAGTTCTGCTGGAAATAAATCTAAGCAGAGTTTTGAACCAACTGAAACATCTGTTACAAAAGCTTTAAACAAAACCTTTGTTCCTAGAGAGGTGCAATTGACAGATGCCCCACCATCAAACTCATTTCCAAGAGGGTATGGCCAACCAGCCTATAAAAGGGTTCCTCTTACTTATGAAGGATACAAAAAGCCTTCAAAGCAAAGAGTGAATAAGCATCCCTATGGATACAATCATCTGATAGGAAATTGTCAAGAGCAGATGTTACAAGAAAATATCCAAACCACTGACCATTGTCCTAGACTTGAGACTGGACCATCTGTGACCCCGTACAAAGCCATTTTGGCTTTGGAGACCTATCTTAACTGATCTATTTACTTGATGTGCAGAGACCCTCTACTTGTCTTGATAGCTTATGGTATGTAGATAGTGGAGGTTCCAGGCACATGACAGGATGTAGAGCCCTTCTCAAGGACTTCATGGCTCACGAGGGTGATATATCTTTTGGTAATAACTCAAAGGGAAAGGTTTTAGGGTCTGGGTCGGTTCTGGCTGGGAATCTCAAGTTTGAAAATGTGAACTTAATTGACAATCTGAAATTTAACCTGATGAGTGTCTCACAAATGAGTGACAGAGGGTATGGATCCTTCTTCACCAAGAAAACTTGTCAAATTGTGGGACCAGAGGTTGTTAAAAAGATTGATCAAATCATTGCTGAGAGCAAAGCACAACTCACTGCACACAGAAGTGGGAATGTGTATGTGGTAGATATGATAAAACATAATCCTATGTCTGGAACATGCTTATTTTCAGTTGCTTCTAGCAAAGAGACTGAGTTATGGCATCGAAGACTTGGACACACAAATCTTAAAACTATCACCACACTCTCAAAACAAAGTCTTGTAAGAGGCTTGCCTCACAAGCAATTTTCCTGTGATGAACATTGTGTTTCCTGCTTAAAAGGAAAACAATATAAAAGTTCTTTCAAATCAATTGAAGAGTCCAAAACAAGCCAGTGTTTACAATTGCTTCACATGGACTTGTTTGGCCCAATGCAAATCATGAGCTTAAAACACAAAAGGTATTGCCTAGTGATAGTTAATGATTTCTCTAGGTTTACATGGACCTTCTTTCTCCACTCTAAGGATGAAACTGCAATCATTTTGCAAAACTTTGTTAAACAAGTAGAAAAGCAATTTGATCTTCCAGTAAAAATTTTAGGAGTGACAATGGAACAGAGTTTAAAAATAGGGAGTTGGATGCTTTTTGTGAGTCAAAAGGAATTGTTAGACAATATAGCATTCCACGAACTCCAGAGCAAAATGGGGTGGTTGAAAGGAAAAATAGAACTTTAATTAAATCAGCAAGAACTGTGCTTGCATACTCTAGTTTACCCTTGTCCTTCTGGGCAGAGGCTGTAAACACTGCTTGCTATGTCCAAAAAGAGTTTTGATTAACCCCAGGCATCAAAAGACTGCCTATGAGATTTTGTATAAAATCAAACCTCTGATTTCCTATTTTAAAGTTTTTGGTTGTCCATGCTTCATTTTGAACTTAAAAGATTCTATATCTAAGTTTGCAGCCAAAATTGACTGTGGTTATTTTCTGGGATACTCAACCACTGCTAAAGCCTACAGAGTTTTTAACTCTAGGACCAAGTGTGTTGAAGAAACTTTGAATGTGAAGTTCAATGAACTCTCATCACTAAAAATCCCAGCAAATCCTGCAGAGCTTTTTGATTTAGATAAATTCACATTTTGCTAATGTTTCTATCAAGCTAGACAATGCAGGTACACCACAATCATCTAGAGAAGATCAAGATCAAGAATATGACTATGTGCTTCCACAAACAAAAGTCAATTCTTCCAACAGAGGATCAGGTGCCACAAGCTCTTGTGTAAACTCTGCCACTTCTAGGTCAACAGTGGTTGATCCTCAAACCTCTGCCAGTTCACAAAATCAAACATCTGTTGATAAAAGTCCTACAATTGGGCAACAAAATCATCAGAATTTACCTCTATACCCCCAATACCACCACCTCCATTTCCATCAGCGGCTGATACTTCAAATTCACAAGCAGAGGTTAGCTCAGATGATACACATTTGCAGCCATCACCTCAAAATGCTATTGTTCCATACCAAGGTGATTTGATTTATCTCAAAAGCCATCCAGCAGATCAAGTTATTGGCAACATCAAATCTGGGGTGCTCACACGAAGCCAATCCCAAAATATTTGTCTTTTTGCTGGTTTTCTAACCCTCACACAGCCAGTCAAGTACCAAAAGGCACTGAAAGACAACAGCTGGGTAGAAGCCATGCAAGAAGAACTCCTTCTGTTCAAGAGACAACAAGTTTGGGAGCTTGTGCCACTGCCAAAAGATGTAAGTCCAATTGGCACAAAGTGGTCTTCAAGAACAAAACTGATGAAAGGGGTATTGTTGTAAAAAACAAAGCAAGGCTTGTGGTTCAAGGCTACAGACAGGAAGAAGGTATAGACTATGATGAAACTTTTGCTCTTGTAGCAAGGTTGGAAGCTATTCTCCTGTTCTTAGCTTTTGCTGCTAACCACAACATAAAGGTGTATCAAATGGATATAAAGAGTGCATTTTTGTATGGAAAAATCAAAGAAGAGGTGTATGTCTGTCAACCTCCAGGTTTTGAAGATGCATTCCATCCTGATCATGTCTACAAGCTCAACAAAGCATTGTATGGCTTGAAGCAAGCACCAAGAGCCTGGTATGAAACTCTATCGACTTTTCTCTTATCCATAGGGTTTACTAGAGGTAAAATAGATAAAACCCTATTCTTAAAATGGAAAGGAAAAGATTTGATGCTTGTCCAAATTTTTGTGGATGACATCATTTTTGGATCCACAAGCACTGCTATGTGTGAAGTTTCGAAAACTCATGGCAGCAGAGTTTTAGATGAGTGCAATGGGTGAGCTCCAATGTTTTCTTGGTCTCCAAGTTAAACAATTGCAAAATGATACATTTATCCATCAAAACAAGTATGTGAAGAACTGCTTAAAAAGTTTGATATGGATGATTGTAAACCATGTAGCACACCCATGGCAACCACCAAGCTAGTCACCATTGATGGTAAAGATGACCTTGTTGATCAAACTCTTTATAGAAGCATGATTGGGTCTTTATTATACCTAACTGCATCAAGGCCAGACATCATGTTTGCAACATGTGTTTGTGCCAGATCACAGGCATTACCTAGAAAGTTGATCTTATTGCTGTAAAAGGATATTTAGATACATAAAAGGTGCTCCCACACTTGGTATCTGGTATACAGCTAATGGGAATATTGAGCTTTCAGGTTTTTCAGATAGTGACTTTGCTGGGTGCAAAACTACAAGGAAGTCCACATCAGGAGGATGTCAATTCCTAGGTGATTGTCTAGTGTCTTGGCAAAGCAAAAAGCAGGTTGCAGTTTCAACATCCACTGCTGAGGCAGAGTATATTGCTGCTGCTAGCTGCACTGCTCAAACTCTTGTGGCTTCAAAACCAGTTGCTGGATTTGGTGTAACTGCACTAAAGACTCCACTCAGATTGGACATCAAGCTGCTGAAAACATCATTAAAAATCCAGTTTCTGATTCAACTACAAAGCACATTGACATCAGACATCACTTTGTGAGAGATTGCTATGAAAAAGGTTTGATTTCTTTGCATCATGTCAATACTTCAGATCAGTTGGCAGATGTTTTAACCAAGGCATTGGATACATCTACCATTGAAAACTTGATCTCAAGAATTGGAATGCTAAAGATGGATTAAAAACAAGTTTTCTTGTAAATCCATGCGTACATAGCATCAAAATGTGTTCAGAAAATCAAAAACTCATCCTTAAAAATAGTTAAAGTTGAAAATTTTCAATAAATCTTTAAAAGTCTGCTTATAACATCTGTTTGCTCAAAACCTCTGATAGGCTTTAAAATCTTATCCACTGTTAAAGTGTATCATGATTCCATTTTTACCACTTTTTCAAAAACACTAATAGCTATCCTCTGATAGTGTTAAAATCAGTACTTTTCTCATCAGAGGTTACACGTGGCCAGATGTTAGCCATCAGATCTTACATCAGATGCCACGTCGTGTTCACTTTTTCAAAACCCTATAAAAACCCTGTTTTATCCCTCACCAGTGTTTACCATAAACTGTTTCGATTTCAAAAATCTCAAAACAGTTTTTCTCTCTAACACAATGGCTCCCAAATCAAAATCTACGAAGAAATCCACACAAGCACTTCCACCCTACACTCTCATAATCAAAACCCCACATAATTACACCGCCATACTTGAAGCAAACGACGCAAATACTCGCTATCATCCAATGATTCGAATTTTGCAAAAGTCGAAATTCAAGCACATGTTTGAAATCAAAGCCCCAATTTCCATTGATTCTCTTCGTGACTTCTGGAATAATGCTAAGATTCACTCAACTGCTGCTGGTGTTCCTTATACAATAACCTCAAGAGTAGGGGGAGTGTTGATGCAAATTAGCCCCCAATCGATCTCTCAAGTTTTCAAGTTAAATGACATAGAACACCCTGTGTCATTTCCCCAAAACTCTGGAAAGAGGTTATGTAGGCCAGATGAAAGGTATGACCATCTTTAAACCTAACTTTCCTGCTAAGATCAGATTTTTCTTTCACACAATTCTAACTTGTCTCTCAGCAAAAACCACTGCTTTCAAATGAAATCCCATTGAACATGCAATATCTGGGGTATGCAATTTTAACTGACACAGATTTTAACTACTCACAGATATTGTTCAATGATCTTGTGAATAATTTTCAAAATATTGCAAAAAGAAAAGCTTTTTTGATTCATCCACGTTTTCTGAGTGTTTACTTACAAGATCAAATCAAAGGTCCAGAAAGTATAATAGGTGTTGTGACTAAACCAGGCTGCCTCACTCATGAAACCTTCACCAGAATAACAAACCAAGATAAAATTGCGAAAACACAAGTAGAGGAGGCTGAGCAAGTTTTATACTGAACAAAATGTTCAAACTCAACCTCTTGCTACTGGGCCCACTGCTCTTGGTGATCAGGGCACCACAACCGATGCTCTGAAACCCACACCAAAAATCCTCAAAAAGAAAACCAAAACACTTACCAAAAAGCCTACCAAACCCAAAAAGGGTCCTCTGAAGATGAGATCCCAGAGGTTAACCTAGTGACAGCACCAAAGTCACAAACATTGCTGCTACTTCTTCACAGCAGATGGTTCAAAGATCTCCAACCGTCTTTGAAACTCCTCCTTCTTCCTCACAAAAGGAAAAGGTTGTAGACACAGGACAGCAAATTATGAAGCTCTTGATCCACTTGGCTCTATCTTCCACAGCCCCTCTCCCAGGGCACTGTCGCTTTCTACACAGCCACCGTCACCAATGACTACACTTCCACCTACTATGTTACCGTTGCTGAATGCAATTGAATTAGACCAGACACAAACCAGCACTTCTCAACAACCTATTACTTAGAATATACTCCATCAAGAGGCTGGGTCTGACTCTTTATTCATTGCTAGCCCATCAGCACTTGAAGAGGCTACATCCCTTGGGTTACATGTAACCCTTGGTGATAGTTCAACTCAAGCAGCCACTACAATTGCTGAACTCCCAAGTTCTCGGTTGGACAGTGGTTTCATAAATAAGACTTGGTTGAAGGCAACCACTGTTAAGGCAACAATTGTTACCTCTATTGTGGGAAGTCCCCAGTTCCAAGACAAAGGGGCATCTATGGTTGAAGCTGGTACGAAAACCACTGCTAATGATACCATAGATACAACTACCACTTCATGTAGGAGTTCAGATGATCCTACTAAATTAGGTGATGAGCTAAAATACCAGGATTTGACGGAGAGAGTGACAAGGATAGAAAATTCTGTTGATGAAATTAAAAGTTTACTGAAGCAAATGATAGCTACAAAAGGTCAACCCTCTGTTCTATCCACTGCTGATCTCAAAGAAGCTCTTAACCCTCTGTTTCAACATCAACAACATTATTTGGATCTACAACACAAGCACCAGATGAATGATGTTAGAAACATGGTTGAATCAAGGTATCAAGACACTGCAGCGGACATTAAAGCCATCGAAGCTCATCTACTCACAACCACTGGCCATGCACCTCCAACGGTTATTTTTGTTACAACAGATGAAGCCAAAAAGGGGGAGAAACCTTTGGGAAACAAAAACTGAAAATAGATGATGATAAGGCCAGACCTACTTTAAATATTCCAAGGCCTGATGGTTCAAAGAAGATAGATTTAACTGATGAAATTGTGGCCAAGGCAAGGGCTAGTCATAAGAAGACAGTGATCGAGGAGAGCAGAGTGTTGGTTGAGAAAAAGATTGAACAGCAAAAAGAAAAAGGAGAGGTTGGTACTTCATCAAAGAGGATACCTTCTAGAAAAGCCAGGCAACCAACAGCCACACCTCCTAAAACTAAGCCTGCAACCAATTAAACCATTAAAACCTCTGCCTCTCAAAAACCTATCACGTCTTCAAAACCACAACCCACATCCACACAAGCAGATGTTACAGCACCTGTTGTGTCAAAATCTGTTGATACAGCAGATGTTGCAACAGACGTAACTCTATCCACTGCCATGGTCACATTTCCCACATCAACTCATCCATTATCCACACCACCTAAGATCCCACTACCACCATCACCCACTTTAAGGTTCAAATAGAGAAAAATCACAAAAGTGATCAATGATGATGAGATTCATGCACCTCTTCCACTGTTATCAAAACCAGTGACCTCCACATCAATGCCTACAACATCTTCAACTCTTGAAGTTACTCCTGCAGAAAAACTGTATCCTCTTGATTTACCAGCAGTCAGGGAAGAGACCCTAAGTTTCTTTTCAGAGGATGACCCTGACAAAAGAACAATCCTATCCCTTGATGGCTATCCAAGACCTGCAAGTGTTGATGATTACCTAGAATTGAAACGGAAGCAAGCATAGGATATTGCCAAAATAGAATCAGCTGGTAAAGATGATAGAGAAATACAGATTGCCATGTCCTTTCAACTAAGTAAAGCCAGCATTTTACAAGACTTTGTCAAGAACCTCAGCAACCAGTTGTCAGAAAGGGAAGATAAGCTACTCAAAAGTGAACTCATTGAGTATATCATGGATAAGAAGTTGTATAAGGCAACAAGGGCATAATTCAGGGATTGGATCATAGATGAGCTAAGAGAAGAAATCAACAGAATGCAAGAAATGTTGAAAGATCGTCTTAAAAAACCAACTCCTCCCAACTGGAATTTATAAAAGAAAGATATGCCTGAAAGAGACTTAAAATTGAAGAGAATGAAGAATGAACTAATTCAGAATCACTATGGTTCAAAGAACCAAGTGATGAGATGGGGTGAGGTCAGGGTGATAGACACTTACAAAAAGTTGGAAGAAAGGATCCATCCATGCCTCCTAAACCTGATTATTCAAAAGAAGATGCTATTCTCAAAGCCCAACTCTCCAAAAAGTCCAGCACAACATCTGCCCATTCCATACTTGCCCTGTTACACAGAAAAAGGCAAGGGGAGATGTCTGTAAAGACTGACAAAGAGTTTGAGGATACATTCATCAAAGAAGGTATACAGAACATGATTGATTATCCAACTGATGATTTAAGTGCCAAGCTGGCTAAAGATTTATCACAAATAGCTCCTTCTCAATCCTCAGCAATAAAAGCTCCTTCAAGAAAACCTTCAGACCCAAAAATTCTAAAGTGGAAGGTCGACAAAGACACCCATGAATTGACACTGCTCAAGTCTGATGGTAATGCCACTAAACTATCCATGGAAGCTGCTTATGGGCTTACAGTAGAAGACTTCCAAGAATTATCATGTTTAGAGCTGGAGAAGGATGCTGATGACATAGAATCTCTTAACTTTGAACTTCAATTCAAAGGTCAAATAAGAGAATTCTTCATGAGAAATAAAGACCAAGAATAAAGTGTTTTTGGCATCATCTGTGCCAGGGGGAGATTGTGGAGATTGAACCCTATGAAAGGAACAGATGTACAGAGTCAAATAACACTATCCGAGCTTTGGTTAAACTATCAGAGGTTACAACCTCTATTGTACATACACTGCTTTCCCTAAAGACTGCTCTCCTATCATCTGACTTCACAAAGTTGCAAAGGTCTGCCAGAGTTACAAGGATCAGAGGATAGAGATCTGAGCTTAGTCATTAGATAGATAATCAATGTAACAGTGCTAAGCACTGATAGTTAGTATTAGCAGTGTTTGTAGTTAGTTACATATAGTTTCCTGTCACTATCAACCGTGACGTCATCAAAGATGCTCAGTGGTTAGATAGTTTAATATAAATAGGTAACTTGTTTAACAGTTTAACTTGTCTATCAAAAGATCAACTTTCGCATATCATCTTCTCTGCATTTTCTTACTACCAAACTTCAATTGTAAAGGCTGAGGGGGAGTTTGTGAATCACATGCGAGTTTACCAACTTGAAAGCATGATGATGATGAAAACAAACGACCATTGCTTGTAGTAAAAGTTTTCCATCCATTTCCGCTGCAAATCTCTTTTAAAATTCAATCATTTTCCATTTTTGAAACAAAAACTACAAGTATTCAAACTCAGATCCTAACAGCTTGTAATGCACTAGTAATAAACACTCAAAGACAAATTATGCTATTCTTTAATCATAGGCTTGTATGACAATCACACCTCCACTACAACACATAGACACCGCACAAATCAAAAGGTCTTACGGGTTTTGGGCTTAGGCGAAGGTTAAGAATTATTGGCTAAAAAGTGGCTAAAATGAAAAATGGTGAACACGAACCGTTAAAGAATTTTTTTTTACTAAACAAATAAACTACAAGATATTGGGTAATTTTAACCCATATCTAACTTATTCATTTTTTTTTACTTTTTCTTTTCTTTCTTTTTTTCAGCCATGATTGTGGTTGTTGGACCCGTTTGTTGGCTTCTTCTTTTTTTTTTCACAACAACGATATACAAATGGATCCTTTTTTTTAAACGGTTTTCAACGGGATTAAGGTTTAACTTGAGTAATGTTATAGGTTAAGAAATGAATGGGAAAAGGTTCAAGTTTGGCTACTAATGATTGGTTTGTGGGTAAGTTGGTAAACATAAATAAGGGTGTCAAAACAAAAAGGTGGTCCTAAATTGCCTTTATCATCTATGTGCGAATGTCTAGTCCATGGCCTTGGCATGTATCAAATCACACAAATTCTAACATAGAGCTAACATAATGCCTACCCTAAAACAAATGAAACATATATGTATATGATAATGATTTCGTTTTTGTTTTAAAGTAGGCTCAAAATCTCACCAAGTAGGGGGAAAAGGGTTACCAATGTGAAGCATGCATTTATTATACCAAAAGCTTGTTAACTCTAGCTAGGCATTTTAATTCCTTTTTCTTTTAAAAATAATTGCTAGAATTACCTTTTCTACTACAATCACAAGGAATATGACCATGACTAAAGACCTACGCATGTGGTTTGGTTTGGAACCCGTTGATGATTTACATTGAAAAAACGGTTTTAAAACACGATCAATTCGACTTAAAGGCAAAAATTTTCAAAATTCCCAATTTTTCTCCATCCCCACACTTGAGATTGACAATGTACTCAATGTGTAGTGTTTTGAATGAAGGATAAGATTTAAAATTTAACTTTTGAATACTTTTTAAGCGTAACCGGGATGCACAAGACATAACCACCACCACAATGACCTCACCCAATAATATATAATTACAATCCACTATTAGAAATAAAAATACAACAATCAAAGCTTAGAGAATTAGAAATAGATACACCTGGGTTTCTTCATATTCCATGATATCCTTGTTTTCCAAGCAAAACAGTGGCTATAGACAAGCATGAATGTACCTACAAACTTCAAACATGTGTAGAAGCAAGCTTCTCACAACAATTAAAATACATAAAATTGTTCATTTTACTATTTCACAAAAACATTTACCAAGTAATCTATTATTGCCTTGATTAGTGGAAAAAAAATAATTTACAACAACATCCTAACTCACTTTCGTAGGAATGACGGTTGCATTTAGCGTATGCAACAAGCCCTTTAAACCTCCTGGTAGCTCGGGAGGACGAGGAAGGTCTCGTGAGGGTTATATAGGGAACAAATCCACAAAGTTCATTTAAACTAGAGAAAAAAAAACCTAAAATAAAACAAGTAAAGATAAAATATACAACGATCATACCTGATTTGCCTCTCATGGTGGTCTAAGTGAACATTTTCCTACCGAGTTACAACATACGCTCGGTAGTTAGTATGCCAAATCCACTCTCTCTTTATTTTAATCGGCATGCATATTGAACAACTTTGGGGCCACTTCTTAACAAATTGCCTAATGTCTTGCAACACCACCTTTCGACTCCTTATCCCCGAACCCTCATCCCCAACTTTGTTGGTTGGAATAATAAGTATGGGAGAAGGTAAGGATAAACTTGGGCTTCTTTCAGCTTTGATTCATCTGTATGTGTTATGTCTTTAATTTGGTTCAAACATTCACTTTCTGGCTCGGAAGATCCATAACCTCTTCCACCACATCACCATCAACCATGGTACCACTGTCCAACATTTCTTCTTCCCGTCTAAGTTGCGCCAACTCCCCGGTGAGTTGACCCACTTGCATCACCAACGCTTCGTGAGCTTTGTTTCTCACCTCACTATCATTCTTTGACTCTTTCATCATGTTTATGATAGCATCACGTTTGGAATGTAGAAAAGCTTGAGGGACCTCATATGCCGATCGAGGATATTCATGATAGTAATCGTCATACTCCTCCTGGTAACTTGGGAAATGTGGCATCTCGGGTTTATAGTCGTTGGTATCCTGCTCTTGTTCATATTGGTAATCCATCTCTGAATGGTAGTGTTCTTGATATGAAGATGGCTTGGAACCGGACATTGTTTTCCCTTTCCAGAATACCGGATCCTTCCAAAACACTGGACAATCTTCATGTATGTGGACTTTTCCGCAACAAGGGCATGACTGATAAGCTTCACTTTCTTGCTCTGGTGGTGGAGGTGGTCCCAAGTATGGATAATATGAGGATGGACTTTCAAACTTTTCATAATCCACCATCCTATTATATCCGTACCTCACGATGAGGTACCCTTCACGTTCCTTGTATGCTTGAACTTTTTCATGGAACAATAAGCATTCATGCAATAGATGTTCCCGGATCCGACAACATTCACATGGATGATGCATCTACCCAATTCATGGTGAAATAAAGTGCTTGCAAAACATGTACCTGTACAAACAAAACTCGGCTACCCAAAGTAAAATCAAATATATAAAAGTAAGCAAACTAACACTATGATAAATAAAAAAGAAATAATATTTTGTTTTTGATATTTTTTATTTAAAATTACTCAATATAAACAAATCGAACAAGCTATGCAATACTAAGCGCACTAGCTCCCCGGCAACGGCGCCATTTTGACAAACTGTGTCGTCCCGATCAGTCAAAAACCCAATTAACCTAGGTAGCTAGGGTAAGTCGAGTATCGTATCCACGAAGAGCTTGTGGTCAGTATCGCATGAGTTATTTGATTGTCTAAACTATTTACAAAAGAAGTGTACAAAGCAATTATGAAGTTTGCTATGATTAAATTTTGTCTTTTGAAATGTTTGATAAAAGTAACTACTTTTAATTTGGTTGAAAACAATAATATGAGAAAGCAATCACACCCCGGTTTGAAATCCTAAGCAACTAGGGTTTCTACACGTTTTAAAATTGATTTAATCACACGTGGTTATTAACGGGTTTAGTGTACGAGGCTTAGATGCCAATAGCTATCAACGTTACAAAGAACGGACAAAAATGCACTTCGTTACCTAGAACATGTAAACCCTAATCTATATTAAATCATAATTGCACATATTCATTCAACAAAGTCAAAATTTCATAACTCACTAGACAATTCATGGATTCAATACAAATGCAAGACAATTAATATAAACTTCAAATGTTCAAACGCAATTAGTCACGAATCAAAATTAAAACAAATATCAAAACCTAGAACGCTTACAACCCTACAACCGGGGATGATCACAAGAGATTAGCCCCGCATCGCATGCCAACTAATAACTCCAAATCCTCCTTTTTTTCCACTTGATGTTTGTGCAAAGTATCCAAGGGTTACTGCCTTGAGTGCCCCCCCCCCCCCCCCCCCCCCCCTTTAACCGTAAACACCCCTGCCGTTGTTCTCTTTTCTAATTTAATCCATGAGCAAAAGGCCTTGGAATTGCAGCCCATTGCTACCACACAATTCAACCGAGTGGCCAAATCCAACCTTTTAAGTTTAGAGTTTTCATCTCCTGGACATAACCCCCAACGAAACAACAATAATCAATCTTTCTTTAATAAAATTAATTACACATTCAATTCAATATATAATTGTTTCATGATTATATTATCATTCAATATTGCAATTAATGTACTTTACAAACCAACTTAAACATGTTTTTAATTATTCAACATACTAATCATAATTAAAATGTTAATCGCTTTAGCTCATTTTATTATTTAACCTACAAAATTCAAAACTGATCAAAGTGGTATCTTTGTAATAATATCGATGCATTTTTATTATAATTAAAATAAATTAACATGTATCTAATATGCATCTATCAATTCCTATTACAGATTCGATATGATTCGATGACGTAGGCAACATACATATGCATCAATAGTCTCCCCTTGGATGTTGTCGCAGTCTTCGAATGCGCTTTAAGCTTCAAAGTCTTTGATCATCTTCAAATCTATTTTGTTCTTTAATAACTTTAACATTCTTACTCAGCAGATATCATCAACAATCTCCTCCATGCTTTGAAATTGTATTGTAAATGTTAAATATCAACATACTCCCCCTTTCTGTGAGCTTCCCTCACATTCAATGTTTTGTCATGCTCCCTCTTTCTAACAACTTCCTGTTCATTCTTCCAAACATTCAAATAAACATTTCAGTTTCAAACTTTGAAATTTTCAACACAAACATTTCAAAATTTAAACATTTTATCAGTTTTAACCCTCTCAACTAACCAAGTTCAAGTTAATGGCCCTGGTTATCTAATTTATCTACCAAGCTTAAATGAATGACCTTGGTTGATCACTTTGTGAACAAACTTATGTATTTATCAGATATAAGTTTCAAATTAATGAACTTTTATCATTTCAGAACAATTTCTCATTTCAAATTTTGTTTAACAACTTTAGACTTTGAATATCAGCTTTCCATCATTAGTGATCAAAACTAACATGAAAATAAAGTATTTTTTGTCTTTATGAAATGAAAACTTTTATGTACAAACATATTTACTTACAAAATTATTTTGTGGTTTATGTTAGAGGATCATAGCAGTTTTTTTAGACTAATAACTGGTATCGTTGAACTTGATTAAACTTTAAGTTCTAAACAGATTCACTTAGATTGTCAGTATACTAGTCCACTTAAACCTCTACACATTTCTCAATTGCTTCAAGATACGTTAGTTAATGTCTTAGAACTTGACTTAATGTGTTTCCCACCTCAGAATATACTCCCGTATCAAGATTCCCTAGATTTCATCTTACAGGTGAATATATCTAACTGATATCTGTATCTGGCTTAGGCGAGACCTTGAGAGCTCAGGTTAGTACTACCGTACAGACAAAGAGATGAAGGCTCGACTTAGAAGTTGTGTTCCAAATTTGGAATCTTTTGTACTGCAATTGTAGTATTTTCCGATATTTTCAATTTGTCACAGTTTTAGGGTTTTTAAGCAAAAGTATTCTACAAGTTCTAAGCCATTGCTGGCGCAAAATCAGAAGAACTTGTATAATACCCAGGATATCAATTATCTATAAGGTAGCGTGAGGTATGCAGGAATGAGGGGTGGAATGGAATGAACCATTACGAGAGAATAAAAAAAGTGTGTTTGGTTGGTCGATGGAATGGAGTCCCCCATTCCAAAATGCATTCCATTCCTTCAAAATAATTCCATCCATCCCCCCTGTTTTCTTTCCATTCCATTCCACCTTCACCTTTCATTAACACAACACCACAACCCCTCACCACCACCCGTTGCCACCACCACCCACCACACCATCGCATCAACCACTGCGCTAGTCACACCACTGCCCCACGCTACCCACTCCGACCACCGCACCGCACCCCACCCCCACCCTCCGACAACACCACCACTACCACCGCAACCATCGCCACCGCAACCATCGCCGCCACCACCTCCACCACCACCACTGCCACTACCGTTGCCGCCACCCACCTCCATCTCCACCACCGCCAGGCACCATCTGCCGTCACCGCTGACACCTCCGATCATTGCCGCCACCCACCTCCGCTATCGCCGTCGCTGCCACTAAGGATCATCGTCGCTACCCACGTCCACCACCGCCACCCACCATTGCCGTTGCCACCTCTGATCACCGCCGCCACCCACCTCTGTCATCCTCGTCAACCGCCACCGTCACAATCCACCACCTCTGTCTACTGTTGCCGCCACCATCATCGTCATTGCCACCACCGAGCTCCACCGTCACCCGCCTCCACCGCTGTTACCACCCGCCGCCATCAGCACCCACCACCGCCGATAAAACTACCACCTATCACCATCCACCGTCATCGCCCACCACTGACCACCGCCATCCAGTTTTATTCGTTTGTCTTTTTTTCCAACCAAACAACAAAAAGTAATGATTTATTCCATTCTCACATGGTAACCAAACAAGACATGGAATGGTAATGATCAATTCCATTACCTCATCCATTCCATTACACTGTCAATTCCATTCCACCGTCCATTCCATTAACCCATACCAAACATACCCTAAAGACCTAGTATCTCAGAATTGTAACATCCGTCGAAAAACGGGTTTTCAAAACCCGCTTCGTTTATTAATCGAATAATCAGTTTCAGATTTTCATTGCTCATTTAATGCTTATTTTAATTTTAAACAATACATAACTAATAAACATTTTAGAATATGGAAATTAAAATTGTTAAAAAATAAAAATAAAGTAATTAAAAATAAAAAGGTGCTTGCCGGGTTTCGAACCCGGGTCAGCCGGAAGATTTAATCATCACACAACCTAACCACTCCGCCACTTAGTTCTTTTGTGTAAACAAGGAAACAAATAAAATTTAACTCTACCCGTGAAATCATATGTTTGCGCCAAAAACTGAAACCGCTCATCGGCTTTCAACGGTTCAGACTGTTGAGTGTTCGCTATTACTGATTATAACCGATAAACCCACTTTCTTAATCAATTCAGTCTTTATTGAACTTGAATTCATATGATTTTCGGGTTTTGATAACCGAAATCATTCAACTCCAATTTACACTGGTAATATCATTGTCTAGCAACTCAAAAACACCCACAGAACTCTCAATTTCACTTTTGCTCTAATTTCTGATCGTCGGAATCGCTTTTTGATATCACCGGACTTTCGCCGGAAAACCGTGTCATTCATCAAAACGGTAAATTTCTCAATTCTTTCATCTTCTATCTATTGTTAGACTTATACTAACTCAAAACCTTCAACCAGAATCGGTCCCAGACGACGATATCGGATAATCAGCACTCGCCGGAAAATTTCTGAAAATTCCAAAATCACGCTGTGAATCGGTATGAGCATCTAAACTCTCTGATAACTCTTGTTTAGTCATTCAATTTCACAATTAGTTAATCAAAACTGTTAATTGGTCCGCTCAGACGGAGTTCATAAAACAGAGCCGACGACTTTGCCGGAGTTCTGAGAAAAATCATCTTTCCGGTACATTCATTCCCAAAACCTTCTCTATCCATTTCATTTTAATCATTTATATGTCCGTCAATCGAATTAAACAAGAACAGTAGAATAAATCGTTGTCTGTGTTGTTTTAACGAAGAAGATGAAGTTAGGTTGTTTATATATTCAATATAAATCGGGTTATATCTCGGGGTTAGACACACAGTCCAGCGGTGGACTGTGTGCATTTGAATCATAGAGATACCGGGTTCGAGTCTGTCTTTGTTTACGATTCGTCACAATATTCAGACTTTTTATAAAACCCAAATACGAAAAACTCCAGTTAGTATATAAGTGAAATAAAAACTAGTATCTTAACCAGGTTAGACACACAGTCTAGGGGTGGACTGTGTGCAACGTTAAACAACAGGTCCCGGGTTCGAGACCTGTTATGCACACCGGTTCGATAGAATTAAAATCCTTTTTAAAATAAATGAATTTTGAATAAATAAAATAGTATATAAATATAATTAAAAACAGAAATATTTCGGGTTAGACACGTAGCTCAGTTGGTAGAGCTACGTGCACGCGTACGGGAGGTCACAAGTTCGAACCTCACTCAGTGCAAACATATACAAGACCGAACCGGTCAACAGTCAACAGTCAATGGTCAACGGTCAACGGTCAACCCCAAAAAAAAGTCAACATTTTTTTTATATTTTTATTTATTTATTTTAATTTAAAAATCAATTAAAAATACTTAAAAATAATATTTTTAAAGTTAGAAAATGACCTTAAACTCACAAAAATATATCTAAAAATCCTATTTAAATTATTAATAAAATCCACTTATTTACCGTACCTTTTCGTTATTATTTAGGTTAGTTAATCCTCGTCGATCAACCTACTAAACTCGTGCGCATTCAACATCGTCAAACGACGCACCCAATGTGAGTGAATCTCTACAAATTCCCCGTTTTAATCACATTTTGGGGTGTATCATGTGTCTTATTATTTATTACAATTAAACACTTGTGCATACATCATATCCATGATCAAATGTGTATTCAATAGTTCAACTGTTTGTGTGGTTAATGTTTAGATTAAATTTATCATTTTCAGTACATACATCATCATAGGCCGCCGTTCCCCATTACCTATGAGCGTGAACCGTTCCCCATTACCTATGAGCGTGAACGAGGCGTTGCCAACATACGATCGGCTCCGTTTGATTGAGCCTTGATCGCACATACATCATCACAGGCCGTCCGTTCCCCATTACCTATGAGCGGGACGTGACGTTGCCAACATATACATTAACATTCATGTTATATACTCATGCAAGGTGGTTTGTTATTGCTATTGTTATTGTTATTGTTATTGTTATTGTATGTTTATTTACATTTGCTCACATATGATTATTGCACAATTTTTCCATATTAAATATAACAAGAAATCAGTAATAAATGTTTTCTAACAAGGTTCACTCGCCAACTTATGTTGACCCAAAAACCCTCATTTTTACACATGATACAGGTGATCCAGTTGCCAAAGAAACATATAGGATGGCTTAGAAGAATAAATCGGTTTAGACTTTGGATTGTTTATTTAGTTACTTTTCTTTGCAATTGTATGAACTTGTTTGGAATATTGAGGATGTAATTTTGAATTTAATAAATATGAAACATATTAGTAAACATCATGAGCTTTGGTGATAACCCAATTATGCCCCGACTCTTATTCCGCTGCGGGTCGAGGTGTGACAAGAATCAGGTAATTTCTCAAACAAAATTTCGGTGTACTAAGACCATATATCCGAGAGATGTTAAGCCACAGATTAAGAAGTTTTTCTTTATGTTTAAACACTTTTTAACGTTACATTTCTTTAGCACACTGTGATAGCCCACTGATGTACTATCATTTCCTCCTTTTACACGAAAACTCTTTTTGTCTTTTTCATGTTTTTGTACTTTTTGCATTTAATATGTTTTTGTATTTTATCAAAATTTCAAAAAAATTTCTCCCCCTAAAATTAAAAAACATATTTTTTTTGTAATTTTGGGTTATAAAGAAACATTGATTGACCGATGAGAATCACTTCAATTCGCAATCAATTACAACTTCACATTTTTCTTTTAAGCATCCTCCCCCTCATAATGACAAAACTTTTGTTGGAATCAGTATGCCCAAGACACATATTAAATTGATGTGGCTAGTACGTTATGATCCAAGTCGGGTCATACCCAATAACAAGCTAGACAAACACTTATAATATTTATTTATGATATGATCAAACAAATAAATATTAACACTTAGAATATTTAGAAATTGGTTTTCTAAATAATTTCACTTGAGAAACTAATAAATTATATGGATAATTTTTTTGAGAGTATATTTTATTTTGTTATTTAATGGGTTAAATAACATTATAAAAGGTTATGGGATATTGCATAAAGTCTTGTAAACATATGATGTTAATTTAATAAAATTTATAAAATAATACAAGACATAATGTAAAAGAAAAGAATATGAATTTTCATGTAATATCTTGCAAATCTTACAAGATCTCACACAATCCAAGATTAGATTATGTAAGATATATGGATATCTTGGATGATTTGGTGAGATCTTTACAAATCTCACATAATCCAAGAAAGGATCTTACAAGAGATTATATATAGATGATTTGGTGAAGAATTAAAAACATTCTTTCTTACACACATCAAAAATCAAGTGCAAGAACACTAAAATTCTCTCTAGAATTTTCGACCAAAGGTTGGTTGATTAAGAGGTGGTCATAAGTGAAAATCCTAGCAATCATAAATTGTTTTGTTGGAAGCTTGGGGTATACAAGCTTGAGGTCTTCTCCTTTGAAGATTTCCATTCAAGAACATCATCTTCTTCATATCTCTTGCTACTTGGAAGGTAGTATTCTTATAACACCATATGGTTGTGTTTTTGATAGCATGCATATTCATATATGGATCCGGGTTTTGGTTTTACACATAAATGGGTTTTATATCTTAAAAGTAACATGTTTTAAATAATTATTCCGCTGTGTTTTTCATTTTATATGGATAAAATGGCTTTGATAAACATGTTAAAACCCTAACAGTGGTATCATAGCCGCTTATATGAATGCATGCTTCAAAGGATTTAAAAATTTTGGGTTTTGGGTTTGGAGAAACCCTATGGCCGATATTTTAACATGGTTTTCCCTTTGTTTTTCAAGATTATTTTCTTACATGCATAAAGGAATCTTGAAAAATTATATCATATGGATGATTTGTTTGTTTGGATAAAAACCCACACTTTTTGGTTTTCATTCTTCGCCGAAAATATGGGTTATAAAGGGAACCATTTTTGCTCTTGAATAATATACATATGTGGATGTATATTTTGGTGTTCATAACCTAGCCATGACCTTGTGTTTGAATATGTTTGTGACATCTGAGCTTTTTCAAGCATCAAACGATACCAAACAATTCCGACTCTAATGAAATCTTGTGTTTCATTCCTGAGAATTGTGTAATTACATGTGACATTTATACATTTTAGTCCATGTACAATTTCAACTCCTCTAGGCTTTTCAGAGGCTATACATAAGCTATTACGGGAAAACGAAACCAATTTAATGCGACGTATGTTCCGGAATAGTTATGTAATCTAAACATACCTTAAATAACCTTTGCATAACTTAGAAATAAGTTTTGAAGGGTTTGGTATGTCAAAAAAAAGTTTATTCGATCACAGGGACTATTTACGACAAACTGTGAAAGTCTGCCGATTCTCACAGCAACATACACTCCGGAATAAGGTCACAAACTTAACATACCACAAATACCCTTTACATAGCTTAGAAATAAGTTTTGAGGGCTTCGGTATGGCAAAAACACACTTATGTAACTTCAGGGGCATTTTGCAAATTCTGTGAAACTATGCCTTTTTGCGTATAACACCATCTGGAACATGTACGGACATCCAAAAATTTTTAGTAATCATTAAAATATGGTATTTTAGTGATTGTAATTCAAAAATATCATCGTTACGTTTATATGGTCATTTGCGCGTTTGTTACGCTTTTCGTCGTAATTAACCGAAAACCGCAACTGTACGACCAAACGAACCGACCTCTGGAATATTTTTGGACATATTTCAAGTTCCCTATACTTTAACGTCCTTATGGAACTTAAGTATTGGGTTAACGGGTGTTAGAAATGCCAAAACACGTCGAAAACACGTGCAGGGACCTGTTCTTCCATTTTTGAAACTTCAGAACTGAGTATGGGGGCTAGGTGTAGCGCGTAGCTCCAGGGGGTTACCCGTCGCGTAACGCGAGCCCCTATTTTCACAGAAACATTAGCTGGCAGCTTCCCAGCTCATTCCCTTGCCACCAATACGCGAATTATGACACCTATCTTGCATTTTGCCACACTTAACTTGCGTCTAACACCTCAATTGTCACACCCCGACCCGCAGCGGAAAAGGTGATCGGGGCATAATTGGGTTATCATCAAAGCTCATGACATTTATTATATGTTTCATATTCATTAATACAATTTAATGGAAATTTACAATAAATGATACAACATGTTCTAACTATCAATCTAAGCTTCTTGGTTCTCTTCTAAGGCATATCCTATGTTTTCCTTGCTTCAACCTGTTCACCTGTATATGTGTAAAAAGGTTTTTGGATCAACATAATGTTGGCGAGTGAATCCTATGGAAAACATTTGAACAAGTTTATCCAATTGATTATAAATAAGGTGCATACCACATATGAGTAAATGTAGATGTAAATTTATTCACACAACAGATAATATTGAATATTGAACACACAACCACCAAATAATTGTTTTGAGGCACGCGTTGTTCGACTCGTCTCCCACGAGGAACTGATGGGCCTAATGAATGAGTTTTGAGGCACGCGTTGTTCTTACGAACTGATGGGCCTAATGTATGAGTTTTGAGGCACGCGTTGTTCTTACGAACTGATGGGCCTAATGTATGAGTTTTGAGGCACGCGTTGTTCTCGTCTCCCACGAGGAACTGATGGGCCTAATGAATGAGTTTTGAGGCACGCGTTGTTCTCGTCTCCCACGAGGAACTGATGGGCCTAAATAATTTGCATACAACTTTGACAATATGTAATATATCACCACCAATAATAGTTACATTCTAGTTTAGTTCATATAATGGTATAGCACAAATTTGCATAAGAGAATTAGTTTAAACGACACATGATACACCCCAAAACGTGAATAAAAAGGGGGAGTTTGTAAGAATTCACTCACATTGGGTGCGTTCGGTTGATGAAGTTGAATGCACGCGAAATGGTGTTAACCACGAGTGAAATTAACCTAGATAAATCGCATTATGGTTTGGTAAGTAAACGGATTTTATTAATCTATTTTAGTAGGATTGTTGGGTGTATTTTTGTGAGTTTGAGGCTATTTTCTAACCTTAAAAATGTTATTTTTAAGTATTTATAATTGATTTTTAATTAAAATAATTAAATAAAAATAATAAAAAAAATATTTTATTTTTGCTACAGTTGACTTTGACCGTTTGACTTTGACTGACGTTGACCGGTTCGGAAGGCATATTATTGTGCGCTGGGTGAGGCTCGAACCCGAGACCTCCCGTACGCGTGCACGCAGCTCTACCAACTGAGCTACGTGTCTAACCCGTCATATATCCGATTTTAATTATATATATATATTAATTAGAGTTAAACAGAAATCCTTTTATTTTAAAAACGAATTAAATCACAAAACCGGTGCGCTCCACAGGTCTCGAACCCGGGACCTGTGGGTTAGCGGACACACACTCCACCGCTGGACTGTGTGTCTCACTTGGTTATAAACTCAGTTATCAATATATTTAACATATACTTAAATCAACCCGGTTCAGTTTGCTGAAAAAAAGAATTTTTATCAAGGCGGCGTGTGAGGGACAATACTCGAACTCGTGACCTTAGCGTTAAAAGTGCACACAATCCACCGCTGGACTGTGTGTCTAACCCGGTAAATAACTTGATTTTAATTATACTTAACCATTACTGAAACGTCGTCTTCTTCACTGGTTTTTAACCGGAAGTGACGACTGACTGGTTCGAAAAGTTAATTCAAGATCCTTTAGTGTTTTATGATCAATTACAGTCGAGATAAAAGTAAAAAGGGAAGGAATTAGGCGTGAGAAGTACCGGCTGTTTCTCCTCTGTTTTCCGGCAGAACTCCGGTGGCAGCAAGTTCTTCCGGCGACGAGTCTCTTGCAGCAGAGAGTCTTCCGAAAGGTTACAAAGGTTGTGGGTGACTTCGGTAAAAGTTTAGGGGTTTCAGTAAAGCTCGGAGACTAATAATACGGTTTTCCGGCGATGTATCAAATATTTCCGGCGAGTGATTTTTCGCCGAGAAAAGGTGCGATTTGAGTGTGAAAGGTTTCTGGCGAGTTGAGGGTGTATTTATAGGGTAGTATTGAGATGAATGGGGTCTGAATTCGGTCTCAATTCGAAGTCAGCCGTTCTCCGGCGGTTACAGCTGATGTCGCGGGTTCATATGTCGGTTATAACCGTCGTAATAGTTAAGTCATCGGTTAAATTGGGCGAAAACGTAATTAAACGGCGAAGTCGTCGGGATTTCCGACGACTGCTATTTTGGGCGCAAATTACTGAATTTAACTTTCGAGTTGAATATTTGAATTAAATGTTTCCTGATATTACCATAAAATCAAAGTGGCGGAGTGGTTGTTCGGCTAGGTGATAAGCTGTTGTTGAGCCGGTTATAGACCCGAGTTCGAAACCCGGCAGAAGTAAAACATTTTTATTTTGATATTTTTGACAGATTTTCAAAAACTAAATACATATCCCCGCATAATAATTGATTACGTATCGTTTAAAATTATTTTGGGCATTTAATTCGTAACGAAAATTTTAACTGACTGTTCGGTTGATAAACGGAGCGGGTTTGGTAAATCCGTTTTTGACGGATGTTACATCAATAACACGTGTTATCATCCTAGAGAATTGGCCTAACTTGGAATGATCTTGAACACCTTTGGATCATTATAAATACCAATGATCATGTGAATTTTGAATTCTTTAACCACCTTCTTGCTTCAACCTGCCACAAATCCGAATTTTCACTCATTGTGAAGCTTCCTCTAGTGTCTTTGATCTTTTCCCTTGTGTTTGTAAGTGATCCTTCATGCCATGTTCAACTTCTATAGCTTAATTTGACTAAAAATCAAACAGTTTGACTTCTGTTTGACTTTTAGTTTTGATCATGAATTGATCAAGTTATGGCTCAATTGAATCTTGCAAAATGATGATAATTGAGATGGTTATGATCCCTAAAAATCATGCCTACTGATTATCACCATTTCTAGTCATTTTGGCAAGTCAAAGTTTCGGTCAAAATGCGATTTTTGCGCATTTTGCAAGGGATCTAATTCCAGGAGTCAAAACAGTTTGTTTTGATGCCAAAACTTTTTTATAAACTTATTTAGACATGTCAAAACATGTCTAAATCGTCACTCTTATTTTAGTGCTTGTTTAGAGTCGAAAGTTGAACGGTTCGATCACCGCTTTGACTTTCTAATCTGACCCGTTTGGTTGATCTTTGGATCCGACCAAATATAAATTTGTGACCATAAATATAAAGGGAATAACCCTCTGAGGTTTATACCTTATGGTCATGTTGTTTGGATATGTAATGTTCGTGCAAAACGGGTTTCCAAAACCCGCTCCGTTTTGTAATTCGAGTATACGTATGATATTCGTTGCACCTTAATGATGGGAGTTTTTAAAATTACTATATTAATATTACTATTTAATAATAAATAAGGTAATAAAGCTAAATTAATAATATAAATAAATAAATAAATAAAATAAAACATCAAAAGGAGAAGACCGCGGGATCAAACCCGGGTCTCTACCCACAACAAACGCTCAACGCACCACTACACTGCACACACGCTTGTGTTAAAGCTGAAAACATTTGAACCTTATACCGAGGATCCACTCAAACCTGCAAGTTCAAAACATCAGTTGGCTATAACTGCCCGCTAAATCAGTGGTAAATCACTAATCATCCGCTTCCAATCTCAAATTGATCGATCATAACTGTCAATCAACATCTAATTTATGCCAATCATCAATCAAAGAAAAAAAATCCGGTTTCAAAATTTAAATCAAAACCCATTCAACCCAGTCTATAAATACCTATTGAAAGTCAGATCCAATTCGCTCACATTCGAAACTGCTCCCGAACTCCCTACTCCAATCCCTGCTCAAGCTCGCTGTTTTATCGGAAAAATTCAGTCGTCTGAATTATCGACGGAAAACCGAAAGTTTTCATCGTGGGTAACAATCTTTTACTTCTTATCTCATTTTTCTCTGTATTAAATTCGTATATTCATACTAATCATAAATTAGAATGGTAGTTAAACATATACCAGATTTCAAAATTTGGGTTAATGTTCTGGGTTATTCGATGAAGAAGATGAAGATTAAACAGTTTATATATATAATTAAAATCAGAATTTTAAACGGGTTAGACACACAGTCCAGTGGTGGACTGTGTGCAGATTCATCTAGCAAGTCCCGAGTTCGAGTTTTGTATAAAACCTATGTTGTTTAAAAACCGGTATTATTTTTTAAATATTTCATACGCTGTCACAAGTAGTTGTTAAGTATAATATAAATTCCATTATATACGGGGTAGACACCCAGCCCAGTTGGATGGGCTGGGTGCAAACCAAGTTGAGGTCACGGGTTCGAGACCCTCAGTATGCACACCGGTTAATTGATTTTAAAACCTTTTTAAATTACTTAATTTCTGAATGAAGCTAAAGTGTGTATAAGTATATTAAACATCAGAATATTACCGGGTTAGACACGTAGCTCAGTTGGAAGAGCTGCGTGCACGTAAGCGGAAGGTCTAGAGTTCGAGTCCCAACACGCACGCCTAAAATCCTATTAAAACCGGTCAGACCCCCTTACTGTCAGGTCTGACAGTATATTTTTTTATTAATATTTTTTACTTGTTTTATTTTATTTTCATTTAAATAATTTAAATTACCTATACACCTTTCCAATAAAGATTAATTAAATAAACACTTAGCAATACAAGTTCAAAGGTATAAAAACTACCAAAAATTAACCTAACAAAAATGCTCAAGTAAAAATATTAATTGGTATATTTATCGAATATTATCGCATTATTATTTTAGGTTAGTATTCGTTCGTCGATCAAATCCTCATTTCGTGCGCATTCATTTTCAAGCAAGGAACGCACTCACTGTGATTGAATTCTTACAAATTCCCCTTTTTATTTATGTTTTGGGGTGTATCATGTGTTGTTTCATATATTTCGTTTATTCAAACACTTGTGCTATTACCATTATATGATGTAATGTGTGATGTATATGTTATTTGTTATATTGTGTGTTACATTATTGTCAGTTGCGTGCAAATCATTCATTAGGCCCATCAGTTCCTCGTGAGAGACGAGTTGAGCATCAGGTGCCTCATTAGATCGGCTCCGTTTGATTGAGCCTTGATCTCATTGTTCATCATTTGATGTGTGTGTGTGTGCATTGATTGATATTATGTGGATTGTGGTTAAGTTTGCATATGCGTTTACTCATATTTGGTTTATGCATATTTTTTTAAAAATAACCAATATAACTAATTCGTTAAATGTTTAAATAAGATTCACTCGCCAACTTTTGTTGACCCAAAACCCTATTTTTACACATGATACAGGTGGACATGTTGAAGCAAGGGACACATAGGAAATTGCCTTAGAAGAAAAATAAAGAAGTCATGAATGTTGTGTTTAAAACATATTGTGCTTGTATGTATACGTGATTGTTGTAATTTATCCTTGAAATAATAAATATGAAACTTTATAGTAAATGTCATGAGCTTTGATGAAAACCCAATCATGCCCCGACTACCATTTCCGCTGCGGGTCAGGGTGTGACAGATTGGTATCAGAGCTTTTGACTATAGGGATATAGGATAGGTTATTAGACCCTTAGAGCCTATACTATAGTTGATTAGATTTTAATTGTTTATGTGGTTACATGCAAACTCATGATGTTTATTTGTTTCGTATTTATTACACACACAAATGCATGCAAACACTTACACTATCATTTTCTGTGATACTTAATGAGTTATACTTGTTGTCAAACATAACATGCTTACATATACATTCATCACGCATATTTCAATTTTCACATATTCAAATCATCCTCATATTTTCTTTATTCAAGATTTTGTGGTATTTTCGTTTTTCAATCTCCTCAAAGTAAGTTCTACGACGGGCATGTAGTAACTAGAAGGGTACGAGTACCGGTAGTCGAAACGTCCTGTCTAGGTTGGCAATCGTATAAATCCAATATAACGGACTAGTTTGCCTACCTGGGGACCAACGATGAGACTACGAAGGACCTATTAGGCCAAAGCATGCCACACCAAACGTCGCATGAACTAACCCCACTTTGAGTTGTCACTGTGTCTACACCTGGACACCCTCCGACTTTATACCTTGCAATCATGTATTTACGATTTTCATTCGGGTAGCGTGAATGTAACAGGCCAACACCAATATGAACCCTACCAGAGCCCAGTAGTCATGGGGGCCCACATGACCACCAAGGCCAAGTATGGGGACATATGGAGGCCCAAACATAAGCAAAGCCCAAGACATCCTATGGATGTAGCAAAATTATTTTCTTCATTTATTTTGTGAATGTTCATTTCTAAATACGACACATGACACCTAAAACGTCAATCTCATACTCTCGGTACGTATTCCTTGTAGATGTCTTCTAGTCACTCTCGTAGAGATAGGAGATTAGGAAAATCTCGCGAGCGTATGGTTGCCCAAATCACTCAACAAATGGTGGCCGTAATACCCAACATCGTAGTTCAAGTCCAACAAGCCCTTGTCGCCAATCCTATCACCCCAACCAATCTAGAAGGACAAAATGTCGCCAACCCTCCTCTCAACACTACTAAATGCACCTTCAAGCATTTCAAATCCTGCGATCCTCCAAAATACGAAGGGACTGAAGGTGTCACCACTCTCCTCCATTGGTTTGAGGAGATGGAAAATACTTTTCTCAATTGCGACTACCCCGATGATCGCAAGGTGCGATATGCTACCGGTCGTTTGTTCAGAGTAGCACTTACATGGTGGAATACAGAGAAGGGCAAGCGATAGGGAGATCATGACAAGACGTTTCTGTCCAAGAAGCGAAATCAAGAAATTAGAAGATGAGTTCTACTCTTTGAAACAAAAGGAGGGCGACCACACCACATACAACAAGAGATTCCTTGAGTTGAATCAGATGGTCCCCAACTTGTTCACTCCCCTCTACCGTTTGATCGAGCACTACATTCGAGGTCTTCCTTCAAAAATTCAAGACCCTGTAATAAGTACCACACTTGCAACTTTGGAACCAGTAATGGAGTTAGCTACAGAGCTCACCGGAAACCACATACTGAATGAAGACTTTAAGGAGGAGAAGAAGAAGGATAAAGCATCAACCGAAACCTCAAACTCAACCCAGACTGAATCCACTTCTCAACCCACTTCTAAGAGAAAACGAGATGGGCAAAATTTCGCTGTCACCCAAGGCAATCAACCAGCTCCACAAGCCGTACCCTTCCAAGCTATCCCAATCACTCAAGTAGCACCCAACTCTACTTACCCAAATAAGAAACCTTACACTGGACCTCACCCTCAATGCAACACCTGTTTTTATCACCATCCATCTACCATACCTTGTCGACTGTGTACTAATTTTGGGCGTTATGGTCATTTGAGCAAAACTTGTCGTACCCCTCAAAACCAAGCTTCACCCCCTACCCAAAACATGATTCAACCATACCAACAACCCCAAAACCCCATAGTTCCATATGTTCGAGCTTGCTTTAATTGTGGTGACCCTACCCATTTTAGAAATGCATGCCCTAGGTTGGTTAACATCATTAACGCCCAAGCTCAAGCAAACCCAGTTAACCAAGCAAATCAAGCAAACCCAGCACCACCAGCAGCGAGAGGAAGAGCTTACAACATCAACGCTAATCCAATTGAAGATAATAACGGCACAAACGAGCAACCTAACTAGTCTTCCATCACCAAGAGTCAAGACTCAGCTCCAACCTAGTTCTTAATGTTTTCTCAACCGTTGTGTATCCCTGTTTTAAATTGGGAAGTTATGTACTCAAGAATTTTAATGCAAATTGATATTTCTGTTTTATTTCATACCTTTACTCGTTGATTTAATATCATTATACATCACGGCGCACCTTGTTCTCATCATTTAAAGAAGTTGGGTTGTGTCTCACTTCTACATAGACTGACCCCTTCATCATAACAAACGAGAGAGATATCGTCGTCATTCAGTCATGTATTCTTTCAGATTTGAGACTCAAGCTTTGGCTATTATGTTTGTGTATGTTTTAGAGTCACATAGAGCTAATCATAACTTACTGACAAAGCCAATGAAAATTTGACAAGAATATGGTGGATACGCCGTTGGTACTTCCTATATATAAGTATTCTTGTCAAAGGATCAAAAGCATTGTCAGACGGTTATGAGAAGTTTCGTGTAGGTTTTAATAGTGTCAGGGTTGAAGTTTTTTTTATTGTGATATAACTCTATCCTTTTAACGGATCAATTCCCTCAAAACTCTTATGCATGGGATCATATCCAGTCAATCAACTCTGCGTACCAACGCTTCTCGTCTTAGGCAACAAAAAACGATTCCTGTAGCAGGGTAATCAACCCTTGCTAGGAACGCTACCGCCTCAACCAAAATCCAAAAATCACACCTCCCTTTTAATGTTAAAAGATATTCAGATATCAGACAGAGTACATTGGAGAGTCAACACGAAAACCAGAGTTTTACTTGCGAACGCGAAGACTCAATACGTGAAGAATACCCGCATCTTTTCCCTATTTCAACTTCTACCTAAATTTCGGGATGAAATTTCTAAAAGTAGGGGATACTGTAACGTTCATGCAAAACGGGATTCCAAAACCCGCTCCGTTTTGTAATTTGAGTATACGTATGATATTCTTTGCACCTTAATGATGGGAGTTTTTAAATTTACTATATTAATATTACTATTTAATAATAAATAAGGTAATAAAGCTAAATTAATAATGTAAATAAATAAATAAATAAATAAAATAAAACATCAAAAGGAGAAGACCGCGGGATCGAACCCGGGTCTCTACCCACAACAAACGCTCAACGCACCACTACACTGCACACACACTTGTGTTAAAGCGGAAAACATTTGAACCTTATACCGAGGATCCACTCAAACCTGCAAGTTCAAAACATCAGTTGGCTGTAACCGCCCGCTAAATCCGTGGTAAATCACTAATCATCCGCTTCCAATCTCCAATTGATCGATCATAATGTCAATCAACATCTAATTTATGCCAATCATCAATCAAAGAAAAAAAAATTCGGTTTCAAAATTTAAATCAAAACCCACTCAACCCAGCCTATAAATACCTATTGAAAGTCATATCCAATTCGCTCACATTCGAAACTGCTCCTGAACTCCCCTACTCCAATCCCTGCTCAAGCTCGCTGTTTTATCGGAAAAATTCAGTCGTCGGAATTATCACCGGAAAACCGAAAGTTTTCGTTGTGGGTAACAATCTTTTACTTCTTGTCTCATTTTTCTCTGTATTTAATTCATATATCAATACTAATCGTAAATCAGAATGGTAGTTAAACATATACCAAATTTCAAAATTTGGTTTAATGTTCTGGGTTATTTCGATGAAGAAGATGAAGATTAAACAGTTTATTTATATAATTAAAATCAGAATTTTAAACGGGTTAGACACACAGTCCAGTGGTGGACTGTGTGCACATTCATCTAGCAAGTCCCGAGTTCGAGTTTTGTATAAAACCTATGTTGTTTAAAAACTGGTATTATTTTTTAAAAATTTCATACGCTGTCACAAGTAGTTTTTAAGTATAATATAAATTCCATTATATACGGGTTAGACACCCAGCCCAGTTGGATGGGCTGGGTGCAAACCAAGTTGAGGTCACGGGTTCGAGACCCCTTAGTATGCACACCGGTTAATTGATTTTAAAACCTTTTTAAATTAATTAATTTCTGAATGAAGCTAAAGTGTGTATAAGTATATTAAACATCAGAATATTACCGGGTTAGACACGTAGCTCAGTTGGAAGAGCTACATGCACGTAAGCGGAAGGTCTAGAGTTCGAGTCCCAACACGCGCGCCTAAAATCCTATTAAAACCGGTCAGACCCCCTTACTGGGCAGGTCTGACAGGATATTTTTTTATTAATATTTTTTACTTGTTTTATTTTATTTTCATTTAAATAATTTAAATTACCTATACACCTTTCCAATAAAGATTAATTAAATAAACACTTAGCAATACAAGTTCAAAGGTATAAAAACTACAAAAATTAACCTAACAAAAATGCTCAAGTAAAAATATTAATTGGTATATTATCGAATATTATCGCATTATTATTTTAGGTTAGTATTCGTTCGTCGATCAAATCCTCATTTCGTGCGCATTCATTTTCAAGCAAGGAACGCACTCACTGTGATTGAATTCTTACAAATTCCCCTTTTTATTTATGTTTTGGGGTGTATCATGTGTTGTTTCATATATTTAGTTTATTCAAACACTTGTGCTATTACCATTATATGATGTAACATGTGATGTATATGTTATTTGTTATATTGTATGTTACATTATTGTCAGTTGCATGCAAATCATTCATTAGGCCCATCATTTCCTCGTGAGAGACGAGTTGAGCATCAGGTGCCTCATTATATCGGCTCCGTTTGATTGAGCCTTGATCTCATTGTTCATCATTTGATGTGTGTGTGTGTGTGCATTGATTGATATTATGTGGATTGTGGTTAAGTTTGCATATGTGTTTACTCATATTTGGTTTATGCATATTTTTTTTTTAAATAACCAATATAACTAATTCGTTCAAATGTTTAAATAAGATTCACTCGCCAACTTTTGTTGACCCAAAACCCTATTTTTACACATGATACAGGTGGACAGGTTGAAGCAAGGGACACATAGGAAATTGCCTTAGAAGAAAAATAAGAAGTCACGAATGTTGTGTTTAAAACATATTGTGCTTGTATGTATACGTGATTGTTGTAATTTATCCTTGAAATAATAAATATGAAACTTTATAGTAAGTGTCATGAGCTTTGATGAAAACTCAAACATGCCCCGACTACCATTTCCGCTGCGGGTCAGGGTGTGACAGGATAGTGTTATGATAATTAGTTGTTATAATCCTCAATAATGACCAAAATGCCCTTTTCGCGAATAAATAAACTTTGAGCTTATGTAACATAAAATTTGAGATGTATTCTGATCAAATAACATGTTCAAACATGTTTAAGCATTAAAGACTTATCATAACACATATCTAACCATCCGAAGGCGTAGTTATGCAAATGACGCGTTAAAGTGGCTTAAACTACCTTAACGGGTCATAACGGGTCAAAAGCACATAAAAATCTTTCCAACTCAGAATGATAACTTATTAAACCATGTTATACGAGTCCTAATACTCATTTGGTTTATAAGGTGCCATTCTATCCAAATCCTCTGTTTTCAAGTTCTGATATTTACTTGTTATCCGATTCATTAGGACACACACTTGATTCCTTGATCTTCGGACGTTGATCATACAGGCTTATTCGAAAATCCCAAGCGAGTACATCGCTCCCCTCTTTTATGTTTACAAATGTTTTGGTGATTCATATGTGCTAATTGTTTTCAAGTTTTCAAAGTACAAATACTATGGTTTATATAACAATATGGTTTCAATAATGTGATACAACTTGTTGGTGCGTTATCCAAGATACGAATGACATTCATTAACGTTGTTATGCTGCCCAGTGGTAAGTTATGGTATCATAGGACTGACAATCCTGTTACTAGGCTATTCACTGGAATTTGGTGGGTAGTTTGGGGAATGACTGAAACTGTTTCCGATTAACAAATCATTTGTTGATTTGTTAGTCTTGTTAAAGATATCTTTTAGGATCTATTAAAGATACCCTTGGGGTATAGTCGAGTCAACAAAGGCTTGAATGTATTCATTAAAGAACGACCAAAAGTTTTCACAAGTAAAATCAAGAACAATGGACAATGGTTTATGACCAGTACTATGAACAAAGGTTTATGACAAGGACAATGAACGATTGATTTATAACAAGTAAATATGAACAATTGATTTATAACAAGTACAATGAACAATGGTTTATGACAAGGACAATGAACAATTGGTTTATGACACGATCAATGGTCGATTGGTTATTTTTGAACAAGGTTACACGACAAATTTTTATTTAAAGATATAAACCATACGAGGTTTCTTACAAGATGATTTACCACTCGAGTTTACAAAACAAATGATTTTAGTTAAGATTCATGGCTACAAGATTTTGTTTTACTTATATCAACTTGTAAAGTTGATATATTATATTGCAATATCAAACACTTTACTATTTCAAGATTTACACTCGTCGATTCTCGAAGTTGGACGAGGTATTGCGATATAGATATTAAGTCATGAATTTGACATTTCATGAAATCTATGTATTCGCCGGCATTTTTATGCTGACCTCGTTTTCACATATGTTTCAGGATTAGTTACATGACTATTGTTGCTGCATACTTCACGTAGGAACGAACACGGACCTTAGTGCCTTAAAACAAGAATGGCAATTAAAATTTGTTTAGTTTTTTGTAATTCGGAAGATAATGTAACTCGTAATCATTCAAGAATCATAACTTTAATTACCATGTGTTGATGATACAATCTATTAACGTGACTCCCCAAGTGATTCCGCCACGTGTTGCGTTACGCGATTTGGGGTGTTACAATGTTGAATGATTGTGTTTGTGAAATATATTTAATTATTTCAATGGGTTGTAATAATTAACGCCTTTGTTCTTCCATTTGAAAAATATGTAATTTATTTATTTCCATTTGGTATGTAAGTAAATAGATTAGTTGTATTTCTTTTACTAGAAAAATGTATTAGGATACTTTATTGTAAAAGAAGATGCACACAAAATGCGTTTTTGGTTTTGGCCAATTTTGGGCCTAAAGGACTTCATAGTTCTTAACGAGATTTTAGCCCAATAACCAAAACACATTTTTGAAGCCCAAAGGAGTTTGCAGCTGAATTTAAAGATCATTTGGAAGCCCAAAGAAAGTGAAGAAATCACAACACAAAAGGAAGACTTGAAGCATTTGGATGCGGGTTCAAGTGGGAGTTCAACGACACATTTCTTGTGTCCATATTCACCCTTTAGGAATGACCTTTTGGCACACTTGTTTCGGCTAAAAAAGTGTTGTCAAAAATAGTTGGCTATGGTTATGCACCTATTGTTTGTGTGTTAAGCTTGTATGGTTGTTTTATTATGTTGTTTGGATGATATATGGATAGAGATGCTTAACAAACTAATAAACAACAATAAGCTTAAAATTGGTTCTTTAAAAATCATTAAAGTGATTAATAAAAGTTTTTATTAAAGGTTAATGATTTTATAATAAAATGGGTTTTATTAAAAGAACCTTGAAAATTGATTTTCACTAAGGTACCATGAATTTGAATGCATGCAAATGTATGGTACATAAAGTTTTCTAAAACTAGAATTTTGAAAACATAAAATCCCTTTTATAAAACAAGTCAAACACCATCCTTTTACACAACACTCGAATCACTTGGGAATTCTTTGTGAGATAAAGATCACCTAACCACATTTGAAGGAACTTGTGTGTTTGAGGTAAGCTTACCATATTTGTGGGATAAAGGTCACCTAACCACTTGTATATGTAAACTTACATGTGTGTGTAAGTAGGACAACTTGATTTGGAAACCATGTGATTGGGGTCACCGAAGCATGGTGTACAAAGGTGTTGATGGGATAAACATGCCAACTAAACATAAAGATGTTTAACCGATCCCATATGGCTAGAAATTGCAAAGGGTTGCAATTGTCAAACGTTGACTACCTTGTTAATTTAAATAATGGATAAAGGTCACCTAACCAATATTTAAATGTAACGTTGGATCCTAGATTTTAATTATTAATTGTCTATGAGACATAAAATGGTATTAAGTGATTAAAATTTAATAATATCGAAAATACTAAAATTGAACTCTGTTAAAATTTTGTAGATGCCCGCTAACAGTGCAAACACAATAACCTAAACCGTCCGTAACCTATCATTAAGAACAATTCTTGAAAAGGATCGTCTCAATCATAACAACTTCATAGATTGGTATCGAAACTTGAGAATCGTTCTCAAGCAAGAGAAGATATCCTATGTGTTAGACGATCCTATTCGCGATGAACCTGACGTTGAAAATGTGGAAGCCTATAACGATTGGTTAAGTATACCGAGGACTCTATGCAAGCCTGCCTCATGTTGGGAACTATGATTCCCGAGATTGAAAAGGATTTTGAACATCATGGGGCATACGACATGATTACCCAATTGAAAGAAATGTTCCTTCAACAAGCAACGGTAGAACGCTTCGGAACAGTTCGGGCGCTTCATGCATGTTGAATGGAGGAAACCCAATCGGTCTCATCTTATGTCCTTAAGATGAAAAGCCACATTGATCGCCTCGAAAGGCTCAATTGTCCCGTCTCTAAAGAGTTGGCTACGGATTTGATCCTCAACTCTTGAACAAAGAAGTTTAAGTCTTTTGTTATGAACTATAACATGAACGGATGGGACAAGAGCATTGTTGAACTTCATGCAATGCTCAAAACTGCCGAGGCGGGCATGGGTAAAAAAGCTTTACCCGTTCTAACGATCAATGAGGGGGGCAACAAGAAGAGGCCCCACCCCAACTCCAAGGCAAGTTTTGTCAAAAGGAAGAGCCACGTCAAAGTGAAAGGAAAAGGAAAGGTTAAAGCGGAACCCACAAAACCAAAGGAAAAGAAGCAAAAAGGTTGCTTCGACTGACCCATGCTTTGAGTGTGGAGAGATAGCACATTGGAAAAGAAATTGTCCAACCTATCTAAAGGAGTTGAAAACCAAGAGAGATATGGGTCAAAACTCAGGTACAATCTTTATGATACATATTGACCTTAATGTTATTTCTTCAAACACATGGGTATTGGATACCGGATGTGGAACTCATATTTGCAATTTGTTGCAGGGGTTCAAAAGAAATAAACATTACAAGAAGGGAGATATTAGTCTCTTCATGCGCAATGGAGCAAAGGTTCAAGTTGAAGCCCGAGGAGACTATGTTTTGAAACTTCCAAGTGGTTTGGAAATCATCTTGAAAAATGTTTTGTTTGCTCCTAGTTTGACTAGGAACATTATTTCAGTTTCCCTCTTGCTACAATATGGTTTTAATTTAAAGTTTGTAAATGATGACATTTATATTTTGATGAATGACATGTTTTACTTTAAAGCTATGCCTTCAAATGGTATTTAGGGAATTGGTTCATGATAATACATCATTTGATAGTTCAATGTACCAAGCAACCACCAAAAAACTCAAATTAGATTTGAGTGATTCCTATCTTTGGCATTGTCGCCTTGGACATATAAACAAAAATCGCAAGCAAACACTTCGAAAGAATGGTCTTTTGGAAACAAATGGAGATGATTCATTTGATGTATGTGAATCTTGTTTACAAGGCAAAATGACTAAGGCACCCTTCAGTGGCACCTTTGAAAGGGCAAAAGACTTATTAGGTATGTGATATTTGTGATGATACAAACATGTAACAATGACGAACAAGATTATCAATGAATGAAATTTATGTTTTATTTGTGAATTTTGTATATTTATTATGTTATTTGCACACAATCAATTCTTGCACAATTTCGAACTCTTGTTCTATAACGAAATCCTAAGCCGATATGCAAACGAAACCAATTCATTACAATGTATGTTCTGGAATAGTGAAGTAAGCTAAACATTCCTTAAATAACCTTTACATAACTTAGAAATAAGTTTTGAAGGGTTTGGTATGTCAAAAACAAGTTTATTCGATCACAGGGACAATTTACGACAAACTGCGGAAGTCTGCCGATTCTCGCAGCGACGTACGCTATGCAACAAGCTCACAATATTAACATACCATAAATACCCTTTACATAGCTTAGAAATAAGTTTTGAGGGCTTATGTATGGCAAAATCACACTTTTACAACTTTAGGGTCTATTTTGCAAATTCTACGAAACTATGCCTTTTTGCGTAATCGATATCCGAAACATGTACGGGCATTCAAAAAGTTTTCTAATCATCAAAATATTATATTTTAGTGATTGGAATGCGAAAAATCCGTCCGTTACGCATTTACGGTCATTTGGCGTTCGTTACGATTTTCGTCGTAATTAACAGAAAACCGCAACCGTACGACCAAACGAACCAACCTATGGAACATTTTTGGACATATTTCAAGTTCCCTATACTTTAACCTCATTATGGAGCTTGGTTAACGGGTGTTAAAAGTGCCAAAACGCGTCAAAAACAAGTGCAGGGGCCTGTTCTGCCAAATTTGAAACTTGCTGACCAGCAGGGGTCCATGAGGACCGCATCCAGGGACCCATGCAGTCCTCATGGGGTGCCCAGATCAGCAGTAGCAAGCTGGCAATAGCCTGTTTGTTTGAGGACACTTAGCATACGATTTTGGCCACTTCTCTTCTGCATTTGACAAATAATTAGACACAATCAAGCCTCTAACACCTGGCATAACACGTGTCATGATTTGGGACCCTTAGAGCATTATAAATACCATGTTCATGCCATTTTTGAACTTTTTAATCACTTTCATGCTTCAATCAGCCACAAATCCGAATCTTGCAACCATCTTGGAGCTTCCTCAGTGTTCTTAAACATTCCTTGAGTATTGTAAGTATTTCAATCATGTTTTGATTCAATTTTTGTAGTTTAATTGGATTAAAAGTCATAAAGTTGACTTTTATATGACTTCGAGAATTGATCATGAATTGATCAATTTAAAAATCCAATTGAACCTTGTATTATGATGGTAATCAAGATGGTTATGATTCCTATTGATCACGCCTACTGATTTCTATCTTTTCTAGTCATTTTGACAAATCAAAGTTTCGGCCAAAAATGCGATTTTTGCCCAATTTGCAATGGAACCATTTCCGGGTATCAAAACAGTTTGTTTTGGTATCAAAACTCTTTTATAAACTTATTTAGACATGTCAAACATGTCTAAATCGTCACTTTCATTCTAGTGCTTGTTTAGACTCATAAGTCTAGCGGTTTTGACCACCGCTTTGACTTTCGAATCTGACCCGTTTGGTTGACCTTTTAACCCAACCAAATACAAAATTGTAACCATAGTTATATAGGGAATAACCCTCTGAGGTTATACCTTATGGTCATATCATTTGGTTAGTGTTATGTTAATTAGTTGTTATGATCTTCAATAATGACCAAAATGCCCTTTTTACGAATAAATCAGCTATAAGCATATGAAACATAAATTTTGACATGTAATCTGATCAAATAACTTTTTCAAACATATTCAAGTATTAAGGACTTATCATAACACATAACTAACCATCCGATTACATAGTTACGCAAATGACGCGTTAAAGTGGCTTAAACTACCTTAACTGGTCATAACGGTTCAAAAGCACTTAAGAATCCTTCCAACTCAGAATGTTAACATTATTAAACCATTTCATATGAGTTCCAATACTAATTTGGTTTATAAGGTCTCATTCTATCCGATCCGCCGATTAATGTCCCGATATTTACACAATTATTCGATTTTAGGACACGCTTAAATTTCTCGAACTTTTGAGCTTGTTTGATCTTCGATTCAAGGTTACAATAGAAATCAAAAGTGAGTACATAGTTTCCCCTCTTTTACGTTTTCAAATATTTTGGGGTGATTCATATGTGCTAAATTGTTTTCAAGCTTTCAAAATACAAATGCTATGGTTTATATAAACAATACGGTTTCAATAATGTGAACGAACTTGTTGGTGCGTTGTATTCACAACAAGAATGACATTCATTAACAATGGCTAAGCCGACCAGTAGTAAGTTACGGCGACTAGGACTGACAATCCCGTTACCAAAATTCCGGGGTTGGTGGGGAAATTTGGGAAGTGACTGAAACTGTATTTGTAACATACCCTTTGGTGGTATGTTATACGATTAAGGGACACCGTGGGTGGTCTTGATCAAGTCAACAAAGGTTTGAATGTATTCACAACGACCAAAAGTTTTCATAACTAAAACAAGGAACGATGAACGATTGGTTTATAACAAGAACAATGAACAATGGACGATTGGTTTATGGTAAGTGATTTAGATAACGGTACGTGTGTAATGTGATAAAAGCATGGTGGAACGCCGCTGGTACTTCCTATAGATAAGTGCTTTTATCGTATTACATTCGTGGCGTTATTTGCATCATTTGAACAAATGCTTTCAAACGATGACGCGCAACGATTTTCAATTAAAGATATAAACCATACAAGTTTTCGTTCAAGACGATTTACTACTCGGATTTACAAAACAAATGTTTTGGTCAAGATTCATGGCTGTCTTTTATAAACTATAACTAACTTGTTTTATTTGGTTAGTTATCATTGCAATACCAAATACTTTTCGATAACGAGGTTTTCAATTAACGACTCTAGTAGTCTGACGAGGTATTGCAATACAAATTCAAGGCCATGAATTTGACACACTCACAAAACCTATGTACTCGCCGGCATTTTTTATGTTGACTCGTTTTCACATATGTTTCAGGGAACAATGCTTGATGATACTAATGCATGCTCACATAGGAATGGGCGTGGACCTTAGTGCTTATAAAATAAGAAAGACAATAAATATGCTTGCTTGTTTGCTTAAGTTTGTTTGAAAGCTCTAAAACAATATGACAATATAATCTATGTTTAATATTCAATAAAAACGAAATATGAAATACTATGTGTTGTTGAAACAATATGTTAACGTGACTCCCCAAGTGTTTCTGCCGCGGTTGTTTTACGCTGATTTAGGGTGTTACAGGTTGGTGTCAGAGCATTGGTTATAGGGAATTAGGTTATTAGTAATACTTTGACCTAGACTATAATCTTCCTAGGACCCTAACGCGAGTTTTCTTGCGTTAGATTAAAACGCAATACAATCACCTATCCTTAGGTGATTACCAAAACAAATCCACAGATTTCAAATCCGTTTTTGAAAATCAAAGATCTATCCTTACATGATTTGTTTTTTGCTTTAAGCCTTCAAAGTTTTCAAAATCTCGTCAAAGTTTGGGTTTTAATAATGTGAACAGTGCAATCTGGAAGGGTGGGTGACTGTACCCTGAGTTTTCTGTCTAAGGCTAGAGTGTTCGTATAAATCCACATAATCAGACCAGTCACTCTTACCTGGGAACTCTTGGGGTGAGTGTCCACTTATAGGCTAAAGCATGTCTTCACGATACATTATAAGACCCTTTACTTTGATTAGTCACCGTGTGCCATTTGTGTGTTTTGAGAAACAAACAAGTGACCACTATCCTTATGTTTCGTCGATATTTTTTATGCCTCTATTGATTTTTCCGAATGTCAATCTCACATATCTTTCATCATGTTTCTTTTCTAGAATGCCTCCTCGACGTGATACAACTCAAAATGCCGAAATGGCAACCATGATCGCTCAACAAATTGCTATTGTACTCCGAACCTAGTAACTCAAATGAATCAAGCGAACAACAATAACAACAATAATAACAATGCACCGGCTCCGTGCAACTACAAACAATTCTGTTCGGCTAAACCACTTCAGTTCACTGGGTCTGAGGGAGCTACGGGACTTCTTCAATGGTTTGAGAGTCTCGAAAGCACGTTCCGTTTTGTTCAATGTCCATATGAGCGAAAGGTCGAGTTTGCATCTAGTGTGTTCAAGAAAAGAGCTTTGACATGGTGGAATGTTATCATGAGAGATAGAGGTGCTGAAGTGGCCTTAACTCAAACATGGGAAGAGCTTCGGGCTCTTATGATGAAGGAGTTATGTCCTTGCCACGAGCAAAGGGCACTGGAGTACGAATTTCATGATCTTAAGCAAGATAGTGGCGAGAGTCGTGCTTATATCGACCGATACGAGGAGTTGAGCCTACTTTGTCCTTCGATAGTAACGCCTTTGGATAAGGCGATTGAGAAGTACATTGATGGTTTCCTGACCCTGTGCAAGATATCGTCACTGGTAGCAACCCAACCACTGTTCGACAAGCTATTGAATTAGCTACAACCTTAACCAATTCACAAGTCAAGAAAGGTAACCTTCATCGCAAGGGCGATAAGAAATCCTCTGCTAAGTCAACTCAAGAGAAACCAAAGGGAAACAAAGCCGAGCCTTCCAAACGATCGAAGAAGCGTAAGGCTTCTCAAAACTTTGATGTGACTGCACAACCCGCACCAACTGCTCCCCAAAACCGACCAGCTCAACCTCCAGCAAAGAAACCTTATGCGGGAACTGCACCGCTTTGCAACCGATGTAGTGGTCACCATCAAGTTCAAATACTGTGTCGAAAGTGTACTACCTGTGGAAAACTTGGTCACTTGGAGAATATTTGTCGCTTTACCCCAAACCCAGCTGCACAAAACCCAGTTCAACCACAAGCAAATCCTGCTCGACCTCACTTTCCGCTTGGTTCATGTTTTAACTGCGGTGAAATGGGTCACTATAGAAACAATTGCCCGGGGTTAGCAAATGCAAATCCAGCTCGTGGACGAGCTTTTAATATGAACACCAACGAGGCCCATGCCGATAACGAAGTTGTTAATGGTACGTTCTTTGTTAACAATCATGCTGCTACTGTTCTTTTTTATTCGGGTGCCGATAGAAGTTTTGTATCATTAGCCTTTGAGCCGTTGCTTTCGATGCTAGAACTAGACTAGGAAAGCCTTTGACAGTAGAAGTCGCTAGTGATGAACCTCTTGTGCTCGATCATGTTATTCGAAATTGCCAGTTAAACCTCAACAATCGTTTGTTTTCTATTGACCTCACGCCAATGCAACTTGGGAGTTTCGACATCATTATTGGAATGGATTAGTTAACCAAGCATCATGCCGAAGTTATTTGTTTTGACAAGATAGTTCCTATACCTCTTCCTTCTGGTGAAACCTTAGAAATTCATGGAGAGAAACCCGCTAGTAACATAAAACTCATGACATGTACACAAGCCCAAAAGTACTTATGAAAAAATTATATGGCGTTCTTGGTACAAATCTAGAGGAGAAAGTAAAGAACAAGAGTATTCAAGATATTCCTGTTATTCGAGACTATTCTGAGGTCTTTCCCAAAGATCTACCTGGTTTACCCCCGGCATGACAAGTTGAGTTTCGTATTGATCTTGTACCTGGTGCAAACCCAATAGCCAAATCTCCTTACCGTCTTGCACCGTCAGAAATGCAAGAGTTATCTGAAAAAGGTCTCACTCGTCCAAGCTTTTCTCCGTGGGGTGCTCCTGTCTTATTTATGAAAAAGAAGGATGGATCCTTCCGTATGTGTATCGATTATCGTGAGCTCAACAAACTCACGATCAAGAATCGATATCCCCTAACTCGCATTGATGATCTCTTTGATCAGCTTCAGGGTGCTACATGTTTTTCGAAGATCGATCTACGTTCTGGATATCATTAGCTTCGTGTTCACGAGGAAGATATTCCTAAGACTGTTTTCCGCACTCGATACGGCCACTTGAGTTCATCGTTATGCCTTTCGGTTTGACAAATGCACCAGCTGTATTTATGGACTTAATGAATCGGGTTTGTAAACCTTATTTGGATAAATTCATCATTGTTTTCATCGATGACATTTTGATTTATTCTAAGTCGCGAGCCGAGCACGAGCAACATCTTCGTTTGACAATGGAACTTCTAAAGAAAGAACAACTTTATGCCAAATTTTCCAAATGCGAGTTCTGGCTAAAAGAAGTTCAGTTTTTGGGTCACATTGTCAATGAGCAAGGTATTCATGTGGATCCTTCCAAAATCGCTGCGATTAAGGATTGGAAAATACCCACTACTCCCACAGAAGTTCGCTCATTTCTTGGTCTTGCTGGTTACTATCGACGATTTATTGCGAATTTCTCAAAGATCGTGGTTCCTCTCACTGCTTTGACCCAAAAGAATAAGCCTTTTGAGTGGGGACCTAAACAAGAGGAAGCTTTCCAAACTTTGAAACTAAAACTCTGTGATGCTCCTATTTTGTCCTTACCTAATGGCAATGATGATTTCGTGGTTTATTGTGACGCGTCGAATTTAGGCCTTGGTTGTGTTCTAATGCAACGGGATAAAGTCATCGCATATGCGTCAAGACAATTGAAAATCCACGAGAAGAATTATAAAACTCATGATCTTGAGTTAGGAGCTGTTGTCTTTGCTCTCAAAAGTTGGAGACACTATATTTATGGAACAAAGTGTGTGGTTTTCACGGACCACAAAAGTCTCCAACACATATTCAATCAGAAGGAGCTGAACATGAGGCAACAACGTTGGGTCGAACTCCTAAATGATTACGACTGCGAAATTCGCTACCATCCTGGTAAGGCGAATGTTATGGCTAACGCACTTAGTCGTAAGGAACGTGTCAAGCTTCATTGTGTTCGAGTTCAATCCGATATCCAAACACGTATTCTTGCAGCCCAACGCACTTGTGCAACCCAAGGTTTGTTGAAAGACGAACTACCTCATCAACTCAAACTCCAAACGAAAGACGATGGATTACTTTACTACATGAACCGTTTGTGGGTTCCGAATCAACACAATCTCCGTACTCTATTGATGGACGAAACTCATAAGTCTTGTTACTCGATCATCCTGGTGCTACAAAAATATAAAAGGATCTCCGTACCCAGTATTGGTGGCCGGGTATGAAGAATGACATTGCCTTGTATGTATCTAAATGCCTTACTTGTCTCAAAGTCAAGGCCAAGCATCAACATCCGTCTAGTTTATTGGAACAACCGGAAATACCGGTATGGAAGTGGGAGAACATTGCTATGGATCTCATCACGAAACTACCGCGCACATCTGGGGGTCATGATGCAATTTGGGTGATCATTGATCGTCTAACAAAGTCAGCACACTTTATAGCAATCCGTGAGGATTTCTCTACTGACAAGCTCGCCAAAATCTATGTTGATGAGATTGTATCTCGTCATGGTGTTCCTTTGGACATCATATCTGACAGAGATGCTCGATTCTCATCTCATTTCTGGAAGACTATGCAATCTGCAATGGGAACTAAACTCAATCTGAGCACTGCTTATCATCCACAAACGGGTGGACAATCTGAGAGGATGATTAAAACTCTGGAGGATATGCTCCGAGCTTGCGTGATCGGTTTTGGTGGTAGTTGGGACTTGCATCTACCATTGGTCGAATTCTCTTATAACAATAGTTATCACGACAGCATCAACATGGCGCCTTTCGAATCTTAATATGGTCGAAAATGTCGTTCACCTGTTTGTTGGAATGAAGTTTGAGAGTCGCAGTTTACTGAACCTGAACTCATTCACGACACAACCGAAAAAGTTAAGAAAATTCGCGATAACCTTCTGACAGCTAGAAGCCGTCAAAAGAGTAACGCGGACAAGCGACGCAAGCCCTTGGAATTCCAAGTTGGTGATCACGTCCTACTCAAGGTATCCCCTTGGAAAGGAGTGGTGAGATTTGGAAAGAAAGTAAAACTTGCACCACGATACGTTAGACCATTCAAGATCGTTGAAAGAATCAGAAAGGTGGCCTACCGACTTGAGCTACCTCCTAAACTCGGGAATATTCACCCAACATTTCACGTGTCCAACTTGAAGAAATGTTTAGCCGATACAAATCTCCATATTCCACTCGATGAGATTCACGTTGATGATACTATGCATTTTGTCGAGAAACCGGTGGAGATTATGGACCGCGAAATCAAGAAACTTAAACGAAGATGAATCCCGATAGTCAAAGTTCGCTGAGAATCCAAACGTGGCCCAGAATTTACTTGGGAACGTGACGATCAGATGAAAGCAAAGTACCCACACTTATTCTCACGAGTTTCCTCTAATTAAATTTCGGGATGAAATTTCCTGAAGTAGGGGAGACTGTGATATCTGTGACGATCCGAGCATGACAATGATGAACAAGATTATCAATGAATGAAATTTATGTTTTATTTGTGAATTTTGTATATTTATTATGTTATTTGCACACAATCAATTCTTGCACGATTTCGAACTCTTGAATCGCTTCTATAAGCGAAACCGTAAGCCGATATACAAACGAAACCAATTCATTACAACGTATGTTCCGGAATAGTGATGTAAGCAAAACATGCCTTAAATAACCTTTACATAACTTAGAAATAAGTTTTGAAGGGTTTGGTATGTCAAAAACAAATTTATTCGATCATAGGGACTATTTACGACAAACTATGAAAGTCTGTCGATTCTCGCAGCGACATACACTCTGGAATAAGGTCGCAAGCTTAACATACCATAAATACCCTTTACATAGCTTAGAAATAAGTTTTGAGGGCTTCGGAACGACAAAATCACACTTTTACAACTTTAGGGGCTATTTTGCAAATTCTGCGAAACTATGCCTTTTTGCGTAATTCGCTATCCGAAACATGTACGAACATTCAAAAATTTTTCTAATCATCAAAATATTATATTTTAGTGATTGAAATGCGAAAAATCCATCCGTTACGCATTTACGGTAATTTGCGCGTTCGTTACGATTTTCGTCGTATTTAACCAAAAACCGCAATCGTACGACCAAAAGAACCGACCTATGGAATATTTTTGGACATATTTCAAGTTCCTTATACTTTAACGTCATTATGGAGCTTGAAAATCAGGTTAATGGGACGCGTCAAAAACTAGTGCAGGGGCCTGTTCTGCCAAATTTGAAACTTGCTGACCAGCAGGGGTCCATGAGGACTGCATCCAGGGACCCATGCGGTCCGCATGGGGTGCCCAGATCAGCAGTAGCAAGCTGGCAACAGCCTGTTTGTTTGGGGACACTTAGCATACGATTTTGGCCACTTCTCTTCTGCATTTGACAAATAAATAGACACTAATCAAGCCTCTAACACCTGGCATAACCCATGTCATTATTTGGTGACCCTTGGAGCATTATAAATACCATGTTCATGTCATTTTTGAACTTTTTAATCACTTTCATACTTCAATCAGCCACAAATCCGAATCTTGCAACCATCTTGGACCTTGGTGTTCTTGATCATTCCTTGGGTATTGTAAGTATTTCAATCATGTTTTGATTCAATTCTTGTAGTTTAATTGGATTAAAAGTCACAAAGTTTGACTATTGTTTGACTTCCAGAGTTGATCATGAATTGATCAATTTAAAATCCAATTGAACCTTGTATTATGATGGTAATCAAGATGGTTATGATTCCTATTGATCATACCTACTAATTTCTATCATTTCAAGTCTCTATGACAAGTCAAAGTTTGGTCAAAAATGCGTTAAATGCGCATTTTATGACGGATCTAAATTTGGGTGTCAAAACTGTTTGTTTTAATGCCAAAACTCTTTTATGAACTTATTTAGACATGTCAAAACATGTCTAAATCGTCACTTTCATTCTAGTGCTTTTTCAGACTCATAAGTCTAGCGGTTTTGACCACCGCCTTGACTTTCGAATCTGACCCGTTTGGTTGACCTTTTAAGCCAACCAACATAAATTTGTGACCATAATTATAAAGGGAATAACCCTCTGAGGTTATACTTTATGGTCATGTCAATTGGTTAGTGTTATGATGATTAGTTGATATAATCTTCAATAAAGACCAAAATGCCCGTTTCACAAATAAATCAACGATAAGCATATGAAACATAAATTTTGACATGTAATCTGATCAAATAACTTTTTCAAACATATTCAAGTATTAAGGACTTATCATAACACATAACTAACCATCCGATTACATAGTTACGCAAATGACGCGTTAAAGTGGCTTAAATTACCTTAACGGGTCATAACGGTTCAAAAGCACTTAAGAATCCTTCCAACTCAGAATGTTAACATTATTAAACCATTTCATATGAGTTCCAATACTAATTTGGTTTATAAGGTCTCATTCTATCCGATCCGCCGATTAATGTCCCGATATTTACACAATTATTCGATTTTAGGACACGCTTGATTTCTCGAACTTTTGAGCTTGTTTGATCTTCGATTCAAGGTTACAATAGAAATCAAAAGTGAGTACATAGTTTCCCTCTTTTACGTTTTCAAATATTTTGGGGTGATTCATATGTGCTAAATTGTTTTCAAGCTTTCAAAATACAAATGCTATGGTTTATATAAACAATACGATTTCAATAATGTGAACGAACTTGTTGGTGCGTTGTATTCACAACAAGAATTACATTCATTAACAATGGCCAAGCCGACCAGTAGTAAGTTACGGCGACTAGGACTGACAATCCCGTTACCAAAATTCCCGGGGTTTGTGGGGAAATTTGGGAAGCGACTGAAACTGTATTTGTAACATACCCTTTGGTGGTATGTTATACGATTAAGGGACACCGTGGGTGGTCTTGATCAAGTCAACAAAGGTTTGAATGTATTCACGAAACGACCAAAAGTTTTCATAACTAAAACAAGGAACGATGAACGATTGGTTTATAACAAGAACAATGAACAATGGACGATTGTTTATGGTAAGTGATTTAGATAACGGTACGTACGTATTGTGATAAAAGCATGGTGGATACGCCGCTGGTACTTCCTATATATAAGTGCTTTTATCGTATTACATTTGTGGCGTTATTTGCATCATTTGAACAAATGCTTTCAAACGATGACGCGCAACGATTTTCAATTAAAGATATAAACCATACAAGTTTTCTTTCAAGACGATTTACTACTCGGATTTACAAAACAAATGTTTTGGTCAAGATTCATGGCTACAAATCTTTTATAAACTATAACTAACTTGTTTTATTTTGTTTGTTATCATTGCAATACCAAATACTTTTCGATAACGAGGTTTTCAATTAACGACTCTAGTAGTCTGACGAGGTATTGCAATACAAATTCAAGGCCATGAATTTGACAAACTCACAAAACCTATGTACTCGCCGGCATTTTTTATGCTGACTCGTTTTCACATATGTTTCAGGGAACAATGCTTGATGATACTGATGCATGCTCACATAGGAATGGACGTGGACCTAAGTGCTTATAAAATAAGAAAGACAGTAAATATGCTTGCTTGTTTGTTTAAGTTTGTTTGAAAGTTCTAAAACAATATGACAATATAATCTATGTTTAATATTCAATAAAAACGAAATATGAAATACCAAGTGTTGTTGAAACAATCTGTTAATGTGACTCCTCAAGTGTTTCCGCCGCGTGTTGTTTTACGCGATTTCGGGTGTTACAAGGTATCATACATTCGGATGTATGTGGTCCTTTTAAGCCAATGACTAGGAATGGTGAAAGATACTTCATTAGTTTTACCAACGACTATAGTCATTATGGTTATGTGACTTGATAAGACACAAAGATGAAGCGTTTGAAATGTTCAAAGATTTCAAAAGTGAAGTAGAAAATCAACTCAAGAAAACAATCAAAGTCCTTCGTAGCGATAGAGGAAGTGAATACCTTAGTGATGCTTTTCAAGATCATCTTCGGAGTTGTGGGATTATCTCAAAACTTACTCCACCTGGAACACCACAACATAATGGTGTGTCTGAAAAGGAGAAATCAAACTCTATTAGATACGGTTCGATCTATGATGGCTAGAAGCACATTACCTCTATCATTTTAGGGTTACGCTTTGCTCTCCGCGGCCCGTATACTGAATATGGCCCCAACCAAGAAAGTGGACAAGACACCTTTTGAAATATGGCATGGAAAGGCTTCATCATTATCATATTTGAAGGTATGGGGTTGTGAAGCTTATGTGAAGCAATACACCCCAAACAAATTGGAAGTACGATCCACGAAGTGTATCTTTGTAGGATATCCTAAAGATGATATAGGATATTACTTTTACGATCCAACAGAGCATGTGGTATTTGTTGCTCGAAAGGGTAAGTTCTTGGAAGCTAAGTTCCTTATGGAAGGAACTAGTAGCAGAACAGTGGAACTTGATGAGGACCAAGAACCACAAGTCGATACACGTTTGGTTGATACTAGCACTCAACAAGCGGTTGTTGAAGAGGATCAATTGGTTGATCAATACACACAAAATGTTCGCAAATCTGGTAGAATTAGTAATCCACCCGAAAGATATGGATTTTTCATGGATGGATGCTACGTGGTAGATTCGGATGAACCAACAACATACCATGATGCAATGTCACAATCCGATTGTTACAAATGGCTTGAAGCCATGGACGTAGAGATGCAATCCATGTATGACAACAAAGTATGGGAGTTGGTTGTGCCACCTCTTAACTCCAAAGTAGTTGGAAGTAAGTGGGTTTTCAAGAAGAAAATCGATATGCATGGTAACTTGGATACTTATAAAGCGAGACTTGTAGCAAAAGGTTTCACTCAAACTCAACCTTCTCACCCATGGCGATGCTAAAGTCAATTAGGATATTATTTGCCATAGGTGCATATTATGATTATGAGATTTGGCAAATGGATGTCAAAACGGCTTTCCTCAATGGATATCTTAATGAAGATGTCTATATGGTTCAGCCTGAAGGTTTTGTCGATCCAAAACATCTTAAAAAAGTATGCAAGTTAAAGAAATCAATCTATGGATTGAAACAAGCATATAGAAGTTGGAATCATCGTTTTGATGAAGAAATTAGGAATTTTGGATTCATCAAGAATGCCGATGAAGCTTGTGTATATAAGAAGGCTAGTGCGAGCATCATCACTTCCTAGTATTGTATGTCGATGACATTCTACTATTTGGAAATGATATTCTAACCATGGAAGGTGTTAAAACCTGGCTTGGAAGTTGTTTTTCCATTAAGGATCTTGGTGAATCTGCCTATATTTTGGGAATAAAGATCTATAGGGATAGATCAAGGCGTTTGATAGGTTTGAACCAAAGTGCATAATTGACAAAGTCTTGAAAAGGTTCAAGATGGAAAACTCTAAGAAAGGTTTGGTACCTATTCAAAAGGGAACGATATTGAATGTATCTCAATGTCCAAGCTCAAAGGATGAGCAAGAAAGAATTAAAGGAGTCCCATATGCGTCTGCTATAGGATCCATCATGTATGCAACGATATGCACTAGACTGGACGTGTCATGCGCCTTAAGCATGACAAGTAGATACCAGCAAAATCCAGGTAACAGTCATTGGATGGCTGTTAAAAGCATATTGAAATACCTTAGAAGGACTAAGGATATGTTTCTAATATATGTATCTGGTGAAGAGGAACTCGTTGTAAAGGGTTACACAGATGCGAGTTTCCAAACTGAGTGAGATGGTTCTCAATCACAATCTGGGTATGTCTTCATTTTGAATGGAGCTGCAGTCTATTAGAAGAGCTCGAAGCAGGATGTTGTAGCATTGTCCACTACAGAATCAGAATACATCGCCGCTTCATTGGCAGCGCAAGAAGCTGCATGGTTGAAGAAATTCATCACCGACCTAGGGGTAGTCCCTACCATTCAGGATCCCCTAGAGATCTTTTGTGATAACGAGGGTGTGATTGCACAAATTAAGGAACCTCGTGCAAATCAAAAGACTAGGCACATTGAGCAGAGATTCAACTGCATAAGGGATGAAGTTGAAAAGGGAAATATATGTATTCGCAAAGTTCACATCGATCAAAACATTACGGATCCTCTCACGAAGCTCCTTGAACAGCCAAAGCATGAGGGTCATACTTGTGCCTTAGGACTTCGATATTCTAGTGATTGGATTTGATCTATTTAGTATTTGGATATCGAAACAATTGTTATTATGACTCATTTAATGATTATGGCATTTTGAGTTATGTTCCATTTTAGCATGTTTAAATCCATGAATAAGTTAATTATTCTAAATGTCCGTAGTCAATCATATTTGTGGGAACAAATATGAAGGTAAGACTATTATGAACTCGGAATTGGTGGATATTCATTATGTATGAATATAGAGCAAAGTGTTGCTGCCAAAGTTCATAGATATTTGTGGGATACAAATATTGGACTGACCCGCTCTCAAATATTACTACATGGAATCTTTGTGATTGATCATAAGTAATTTTGAGTAAAGGCGGATATCATAGTATCCTCTGACCTGAGATACATATTGGGTCTTGATATTCACCAAATATTATACTTTGACTTGGTTCTTTGCTGTTCTGAAACATGGCAGTACATAAGGCTAAGCTCAGGTGTGGTACAAGGTGATTGTGAGAGACGTATGTAGTCAAAATGGGATTTGTTCCTCTTATTCGTTGAGAGTGAGATGTCTAAGGCCTGCTAAAGTTAAATCAACAAAGAATGATCATACTATGTCTCTGGATTTGACATGACATCTGTAACGAAAGGGTAAATGATTGATTCACCTAAATCATGTTCAAGTAAGGGACTTGAAGGGGATGATGTTATTGAATGGCACTTCGTCATACGTATTACGGGTAGCAAACCGCTGTCAGGCGGTATTTACTACATGCATCAATCTTCTATGTATCTTGTGAAAGTGGGAGATTGTTGGAATCGGTATGCACAAGACACATATTAAATTGATGTGGCTAGTACGCTATGATCCAAGTCGGGTCATACCGAATAACAAGCTAGACAAACACTTATAATATTTATTATCAAACAAAAAATATTAACACTTAGAATATTAAGAAATTGGTTTTCTAAATAATTGCACTTGAGAAACTAATAAATTATATGGATAATTTATTTTGATAGTATATTTTATTTTGTTATTTAATGGGTTAAATAACATTGTAAAAGGTTATGGAATATTGCATAAAGTATTGTAAACATATGATGTTAATTTAATAAATTTATAAAATAATACAAGACATAATGTAAAAGAAAAGAATATGAATTTTCATGCAATATCTTGCAAATCTTACAAGATCTCACACAATCCAAGATTAGATTATGTAAGATATATGGATATCTTGGATGATTTGGTGAGATCTTTACAAATCTCACATAATCCAAGAAAGGATCTTACAAGAGATTATATATAGATGATTTGGTAAAGAATTAAAAACATTCTTTCTTACACATACCAAAAATCAAGTGCAAGAACACTAAAATTCTCTCTAGAATTTTCGGCCAAAGGTTGGTTGATTAAGTGGTGTTCATAAGTGAAAATCCTAGCAATCATAAAGTGTTTTGTTGAAAGCTTGGGTATACAAGCTTGAGGTCTTCTCCTTTGAAGATTTCCATTCAAGACCATCATCTTCTTCATATCTCTTGCTACTTGGAAGGTAGTATTCTTATAACACAATATGGTTGTGTTTTTGATAGCATGCATATTCATATATGGATATGGGTTTTGGTTTTACACATAAAATGGGTTTTATATCTTAAAAGTAACATGTTTTAAATAATTATTCCGCTGCGTTTTTCATTTTATATGGATAAAATGGCTTTGATAAACATGTAAATACCTCAACAACTTTGACATTATTGATTTTATAAACATTTATAAATCTGTCTTTTTAACCAAATTTGTCTTTTCAACAGTGAGTGTTCTGTGATTTTTAATTTTTTTCATCAAATAAACATTTTAATCCAATCATCTACTACTCGTCATATGCCTAGGAACCTCATTCTCCATTATTACTTTGATCTCAGAAGTTCCTGCACACAAACATATCAACAATCAGTTGAATAGAGATACCAAGTTTTTTCTCTCTTGGGTGGACTTTCTTCAACTTTAATTTTCTCTACCCAAACATATTTATTTGAAACTTTTTCAAGTTTCAGAAACTCCTCTAAACTTTCTGTTGATATTGATTTTTCAAAAATTTCTTTTTTCTTTCATCACCCATGTTTGATTTTTCTTTAAAGTTTTCTTGAAATAAAACATGGAATCTTTTTGTTCATTACTTTTTGAAGATTCACCAATTTCATAATTTGAAACTTTAGTATTAACTGGTTTTACTTTGTTTGCAGATTCTGTACATTGTTTCCAAACTTAAGTTGGTAGAAACATCAATGATGATATTTGTTTCAAATCTTCATAATTTTTCTCGACATCATCAACAGGTTTAGGGTTATTTTGAGGACATTATCTAGCAATGTGTCCAACTTTATTACATTTAAAACATGTCCTACTGTCTGTTACAACAGAGGATTCCTCAACCTATTTACATTGTTGTTTGAAAAATTCATTACATTGTTTGTAGATTTGACTTTCTTCTGCACTTTCTGAAACTGTACTAGGTACAAAGTTCACTTTCTTCAAAAGTTTTGACTTTCCAAACTTGTTATAATTCCTCTTACCATACCCAGACCAATTTCAACCATGATAATTTCTCTGCTGGTTTTTTTGAATAATTTTTTTTTGGTTTGGAACAGTAAGATTTATTTCTGTTAAAGTTCGAAACATCCGTTTCTTTTGTCAAACTTTTAATTTCAGAAATTTCGATTTCAACAAGTTTGAAAACCTTTTCAACTCTGTTTAAGTTCACATTCTAAATCAGAAATTCAGAATCAGAATGTAGTTGATTAGATCCAATCATTTTGTACCTTAAAATAGTTAGATCACCATTTGAACTACTTCCTGATGTTTTAAGATAAGAATCATGAAAATTTTCGTCATTTTCAGGTTGTGAACTCGAACTTCCTTTTTCATACCTTGGTTGAGTATTATCAAAAGCATTTTATTTTCCTAAAACATGCTCAACCACTTGTTTAACCACATCTGATTCATCGTCATCATATTTTGAATATGTCACATCGATGTTATCAGGCAGCTGATCTTTCTGTTCAGCTTTTATTGTTTTCAATTTCAAATTCAGTGGCTTTTCTACCCCATCCGGTTTCATACTCAAATAATTGTTCCACATTGGGGGTGGACGTTTATTATAACCCAACCCTCTATCTTGATAACCGCATATATCTTCCCCATTTTCATCTATTACTGTCGGCTTAGAAGGAATATGATCCAACACGTAAGATGTCGTCGAATAATTGATCAACTTCTTAACAACTCGTTCCGTTTCTATTTTCACCGTTTCTAGCTCCTGTTTTAGTTTGGCAATCGTGTCAAAGTGAGTATTTATAGCTATTTGTTTATCCATGATTATTGCCTTGAGCATAGAAATCGTATCCATATCCTTTATGCTTACATCACGTAATTCGTTAATAGATTTGCTCAGTTTATCGTAAGCCTCTTTCATGACTTTGAAATCACTTGATAGGTTATCAATATAATGTTTAAGCTCTCTGTACTTCTCATCTTTTTTCTAGACAAGACTTGCACGGTTCTAAACATTTTGCGCACTGTCTTTCTTTCTCAACTATCTCAATTTTCTTCTATTCCTGAACTCTCTCAACTTTAAATATCTGATCAACTTTAAAAGTTTCTTCTTCCACATTTAACCGATCCATCTTTACTTTCTCAGCAATCAGTTCTTCATCGCATTGTGTGTTCTGATCAGCCTTTTGTTCATTGAAGAAACCTACAAAAGCATTATAAACATCAGGAGGAATAAATGATTGAAAAGCATTTTGTAAAATTTCTCCCTCAGTATAATAACAACGTTCAGATTATTATTCTGGAACTTCATCGTAAACAATCTCGGTATAAACTTCTTCATTTGCTTCATCAAAAACAATCTCATCATTCTCTATTTTAACAACAATTTTCTTCAAAAACAAGTTTTGATGTGAAGTAAGACTTTTGTACGAAGTAACTCTTGTGTGAAGAAAACCTCACTTCGTGCGAAGTGAGCTTCGTGAGAAGTGAGCGCTTCGTGTGAAGTAAGCTTCAAGATTTCACATTTTTTTATGTTTTCATCATGATTTCGGTTGATTTTAGGTCTGATTCTTTCAAAGGTTTTTTAGAACATGATTTTACTTAATCCTTGAGATAGGCCATTTTGTCTGTTGAATCTTTGAAAATGATAAAAAAGAAAGAAAAATGAGTTGAAGAGAAGTAGAATCTTGATAAAAGTCTTCAAATCAGGCCTCCAAACTCCGATACCAGTTGTGAGGATATGCTCTCCATAAGCTCAGGTCATAATTTGAGTATCTGGTCATAAAATGTGTAGAATCCGTTTTATAATAGCGACAATATCAAGATTACTGTTTAAGATCAATGTTTCATTAATACTTCAACGTTTACAAATTCCTAAAACAATCCTGACAGGGCTTTGCCTTATCAGTCAACAAAACATTACAGACACAAGACCCTAGCACATCTATATATAGGCATCTCACTTCAGGCGAAGTGAGCTTTGTGCGAAGGTAGCTTTGTATGCAGTGAACCTTCACTTCGTACGAAGTGAACTAATTTACCTTCTCACGAGGGTTCACTTCTCACGAGGGTTAACTTCTCACGAAGTAATCATATTATACACAATCAAATATTTTAACATGTAGATTCCTATAACAGACTCGATATGATTCTATGACGTAGACAACAGACATATGCATCAACATGTGGAAAGACATGCAAATTTAGCAAAAGTACACAATATTTCGATGAACGAAAATTATATATTTCTATACCATGTTGCAAATGAATTCTAACTAACTTAAATGGTTTATGAAAGGTTCATGCTAAACATACCGGTGTTTACAAAACACACGCGTATTTTCATAACATGCATGAGTTTCATGACTAGTAAAGGGATTGTCCTAGTTAAAACAACTGACTGGGTTGTCCTGCATACGAACAAGGGGACTGGGTTGTCCTGCATACGAACAACAGGACTTGTTTATCCAGCATACAAATAAGGGGACCGGTTTGACCGGCTTACGAATAATGGGATTGGTTTGTCCTGCATACAAATAAGGAGACTGGTTTGTCTTGCTTACGAACATCAGGGACTGGTGCTCATGCTAGCATGTTGTCTTTGTCGTACGATGACATTGACGGTTAAACAAGTTTTACATGTACAAAGTTTTCAAATGACATGCCGAGGAAAATGGTTTTATTACGTTTTCTTGACATTATTTAAACCGGTTATCAAAAATATTTATTTCAAATATTTTTCAAACAAACTATGAACTCGCCAACTTTATGTTGATGTTTCGCATGTTTTTTCTCTGGTTATACTTTCAAACTATGGCACGGTTGGAATAGGAGAACCCATGGGGATTCGAGTGCTTAGTGGGCGTTCACTTTCTAGAAGTCTTAGCATTTTATACTTCCGTTATGCAATGAAGATACCAGTCAGATCACACCAACTTTGATTTTGTAGCGTGTGACAAAGTTCACCCATTGGAAGTCCAATTATGAGGAATTTTAATCTAAGATGATATAACCATAACTCTTAACATCAATCCATGAATTGGTTAGTGTTTAGGGTTCGGTTTTTAGGGTTATATTATAGATATATAGTATTTGCATTATAGTCATATTATCAGAAGATGTCAAACAAAAATCACCAATGGTGGTACCAAGAGTGATTCGAAAGAAAAATAAATCAAAGAAAGAATTTAAACCGATAATTGTGTCAAAATCTAATACCGGTGAGTGTTCCAAAACAAAAGAACAAAATGATCCAAAATTTTATAAGAAACAAACAATTTCAAAGAACCACACTTGGGTTATGAAAAACACTGAACCTTCTGAAACAGTTTAAATTGAAAAATCAACTGAAAAGATTGAAAAAGTTGATATTGAGAGTAACTTAAAGTCAAATGGTGAGAATGTATGTGTAAGAAGGTTGTTGTAAACCAACCCAAGACAACCAAGGATTGGGTTTCTCTTTTTAAGTAATTCCTTACTTGCATGTGTAGGGGCTTCCAAGATCCGTCTTTTCAAAGTGGATTATGGATAGTGAAGCTTCTTGGCACATGACAGGGATGTTAGCCTTGCTATATGATGTCAAACCTATCAAAGGAGGCTACGTAGGATTTGCGAGAAACCAAGGAGGAAGGATAGTTGGTGAAGGAATATTGTCAAACGGGATGGTATCTTTCGACAAAGTGAACTACATCGCCGAGTTAGAGAACAATCTTCTGAGCATATCGCAGATTTGTGACAAGAAGTTCACAACGCATTTTACTGATAAGGTGTGTCTTATTCTGAAACCTGGATTTGTGATACTACAGGAGTGGATTTTGATGCGAGCTCCCAGAGAAAACTATTTATATGTCCTAGGCATGAGCGTCGCTACCACAACTTTGAAAACCGCCCAGTGTTTTCTTACTAAAGCTACAGAAAAAAGAATCAATCTTATGGCACCGAAAGAATTTTGGTTCATAATACTCTAGTGGATGGTGTGAATCTGAAGAATTTTCATCTGAATGACGATTGTGTAAGTTACAAGAAAGGCAAACAAAAGAATAAGTCGTATCCACAAAAGTTACTGAATTCGATCAAACTACTACTTGAAAGATTGCATGTGGATCTCTTCAGCCTCGTTAACATTAAAAGCATATTTGTAGATCTTTATTGCCTAGTGGTCACTGACGACTATTAAGATTTTCATGGGTGATGTTCCTTATACAAGATGCTATAGTATTGTAATGAACGAGGGATTTTTCACGAATTTAGCGCACTTTATACTCCGTAACAAAATGGATTTGCTTAAATAAAGAATCAAACCCTCATTGAGACTGCACGCATGATGCTCGCGGATTCAAAATTGCCAGTTAGTTTTTGGAGTGAAGTAGTTGCCTCTGCGTGTTATACATTGAACAGAGTCTTAACAGTCAAGAAGTTTAAAAGGACATGTTTCGACCCACTTAACAATCGGAAGCCCAATCTTTAATGGCTTGAGCCATTTAGGTCTTCATGCACAGTTATAGATCCTGACGGTAGGTTTGGAGCATAATCTTTGGAAGGATTATTCGTCAGTTATGAAAGCCCCCTAAAAAAGTTTATCTTCCAAGCATAAACTGAGTTGTGCAAGCTCAACATGTTGACTGTCAACGTTATACATCTCCAACACAAAAACTTGGGGATAACTGGATGTTCGATTATGAAAGAGGAACTTGCTATGTTATACCAATGAAGAGGAACTTGCTACGTTATACCAACATCAACAAGCTTTTGCCCAAGATCAAGTTCCTAGACCAATTGTTGTCATACCGACACAATCTGGCACACATGATGCAGAAGCAGGACCAAGTACCCAAGCAGAAAAACCAAAAAGACAAGGATCAAGTGATCCCATAATTGACCCAGTGGTGAATGAACCCGCTTCGAGTTTTGATACGTCTGATGATTCTGAAGCTGAAGCGACTTACGTGATGATGGTGGATCAACATCTGATGGTGAACCTCTCATTTATGTTCAACCAGAAGATCAAAATGAAGCTGCCAGTGTTCAGAATGCTACCCCTGTTGATAATCAAGTTGTTGAACATAATATTACGAATTTACAACCAGAAGTGAGTGTTTCTAACGAAGTAATGCCTAGATCTCTATCTTATCATCCTCCTGAATACATCATTGGTGAGCTGCAAAGTGGAGTCAAAACCCGAAGTCAAGTTAATCAGGGTTTAAGTTGTTTTTACACTCAAGTTGCTCCGTTGTAAAACTGGTTCTTGTTTAAATGTTTTATTTCTTAGATAGAGCCGAAAAATTATAAAAAGGCTTTCGCAGTTTGAAAAGCTTGGTGTTTGGAAATTGGTAGATTTTCCAGTAAACCACAAAAAGATAAACAGAAATGGGTTTTCAAGTGCAAGAAGGATGATAGAGGTGTTATTGTTTGGAACAAGGCTTGGTTGGTTGTTCAGGGTTTCTATCAACATGAAGGCATTGATTTTACTAAAGTCTACGCTCCAATTGCACGGATTGAGGCCATTTGGATCTTTCTAGACTTTGCTTCTTGGAAGGGTTTTAAGGTGTATCAATTGGATGTTAAATCTGTATTCCTCTACGAAAAGTCAAAGAAGAGGTGTACGTTGGACAACCACCAGGGTTCGTCGATCCAGTCTACAAAGACAAGGTGTATTTACTCGATAAAGCACTTTATGTTTACATCAAGCCCCGAGAGCTTGGTATGAAACGTTATCCCAACACATGTTGGCTAACAACTTTATTCGCGACAGCGTGGATTGTACACTCTTCACGAGGGAGAAAGATGGTCACATTCTAATTGTGCAGATTCATGTAGCCGACATTATTTTGGGTCAACAAATGATGCACTCTGCAAAGAGTTTGAAGTTGTGATGAAGCAGAAGTTCGAGATGAGCTTATGGGAGAAACAGATTTTTTCCTAGGTCTTCAGGTGGTACAATTTCCCGACAACATTTTTATTCATCTTACTAACTACGTGAACGATGTTCTTGCCAAATTCAAGATAACGTCTTCTCCTATGTTTACTCTATTAGCTCAGAATCATGGAATTGATCCAGATCCAACTGGTGAAAAAGTTGATGAAACCTTATACTGTTCCATGATCGGCTCTTTGATATATCTTAGTGCTTTAAGGTCTGATATAATGTACCCAAGATGCCTTTGTGCTAGATACCGATCAAGTCCGAGGGTATCACATCTTATGATCGTAAATAGGATTCTTCATTACCTCAAAGGATGTCCAGTAACCGGTCTTAGGTACCCGAGAGATGATGAATATGTATTTAAAGGATACTCGAATTCTGATTTTGGTTGTTGCAAGCTGAATGCAAAGTCCACTACAGCTGGATGTCAGTTTTCGGTTCACGCTTAGTGACATGGCAATGTAATAAACAAACAACTGTTTATCTCTCGACTTGCGAGGCGGAGTACTTGTTTGCTTCCAGTTGTTGCTCTCAGATTCTTTGGATACAACAGGATTTGAGGGATTAAAGTTTGCAGTTTATTAACACTCCTTTCTTTGTAGATAATGAGGCTGTAATATCTATCACGAAAAATCTAGTCCATCACTCAAAAACTAAACATACTGAATTCCGCTATCACTTCTTTCAAGATTGCTTCGAAAAGAAGTTGATACACGTTGGGAAAATCCACACTGATGAACAAAAAGCTGATCTTTACACAAAACCATTTGATAAAACTAGATATGAATATCTTTTAAAAATCATTGGTATAAAAGATTTGTCATCGGGAGGGGATAAAAGTAAAAGAGTGAAACCGTGATGGATGAAGATCTAATGTAGACTTCATCAGAAGTCAAGTTTTATTTTATTTTATGTTTTATTTCTAAAAAAATCCAAAAATATGTATTTGATTTTAGGGGGAGGAATGGTTTTGTAAAATACAAAAACATATAAAAAGACAAAAATGAGTTTTTGTTGTGAAAAGAGGAAATGATAGTACATCAGTGGACTGTCAATACATGCTAAAGAAATGTAGTGTTTAAAACTTGTTAAACGGTCTCACCAAGGATGTGTCAGTAGGCTTCACACGTCTAGTAAATTGTTATCTTGATATAAAGAAAACGGAACTTCTTAATATGTGGTCAACATCTCACTGATATATGGTCTTGGTACGGTAATTTCGTTTGAGAGATTGCGTGATTCTGAGATAGTATATCTTTATAACTAGTTGATATTTGGGGTGGTATACTTGTTCTTCTGATTTTGGGAAAGCAATAGCCTAGAACTTGTAGAATACTTCCCTAAAGAACTTTGATTGTGTGCAAATCCTCAAGGAGGATTTCTTTCCTGCTAAACTGCATTAAAAACTGAAAATATCAGATGATATGAAAATTGTAGTAAAAGTTTCCAAATTAAGGAACACTACTTTCAAAGACGAGACTTCAACTATTTGTATGTACGATAGTACTAACCTGAGCTCTCAAGGTCTCGCATTAACCCAGATACAGATATCAATTAGGTATATTCACCTGTAAGATGAAATCTATGGAATTTTGATACGGGAGTATATTCCGAGGTGGGGAACATAGTTAAGTCAAGTTCTAAGACACTTAATAATGATATCTTGAAACAATTGAAACATGTATAGAGGTTTAAGTGGATAAACAATACTGACAATCTATGTGAATAGTTTAAAGCTTAAAGTACCATAAGTGCAACGATGTATGTGACATGTCTCATTAAACTGATATGATCCTCTTACACAAACTCATAAAACTATGTCTGTAAATTTCATTTCAAAAACAAAAAGATTTTCATTGTGTTTTATCCTGAAGTTTAGAAAAGATAAAAACATTTTATTTCATTTTATTTTCGATTACCGTGATGGGATGTAATCTATGAAAATCCAAATTGTTGACAAAACCTAAAGCACAACGGGCTGGGAGTCAATCTGAAATGAAAAATGAGTTGAAATGAATACAAATTCATTAATTTGAACTTAAAATTGTTGGAAAATATCGGTTTTTCATAAAATGTTTAACCAAGGTCATTAATTTGGACTTGGTTAGCAAATCAGATAATTGGGGTCATTAACTTAGACTTGGTTAACTGAGTGGGTTGTTAAACTAAAAAATGTTAAAAAGTGAAATGTTGTTTTCATACAAGTGAGAAAATTTGAACGGACGAGCTAATTCGCACGAACAAGACTCAACCGAATGACTCTTTCGGATGAATGAACACTCATTCGCATGAAAGAAAGTCATTCGCGCAGACAACTCATCCGCTGGATATAAATAAGTCTCATCCGTACAAATGACTCACACGCTCTAAAAACCTCATCCTCACAAAAGTTCTGCCGATTTCAAAAACATCAATTCACGTTGAAATTCTTCCAAAATTTTATTTTGTGATCAGGGTTGTTGATTTACACAACAACTTATAAGATCAAGGTAGAAAAACATGTCAATTTGAACTTATTCGTTATATCTTTCTTGATTTGTAGATCTTGATGTATTATAGACAGACTGGAGATGTTTTGGACATTGATAGATGTTTATAAACATCATGTAGACCTTAGAACATATATATAACATCAAACAAACAACAATTAAACAGAATCAGACAAAACTGGTTATATAAAACCCTAGGTTAAAATCTATGTAGATTGAATGAGTATATGTCAAAAATGAATTGGGGGGTTTTGTTTATCGGCCTTATCTGATTGTGTTTGTCAAAAGTTTCAATCAAAACATGTTAAAATTTGAATTTGATTTGGTAACAGATGTTTTGGGACAGAAGTGTTCATTCGCATGGATGAGATTCATCCGTACGAATGACTCATAAGCTTGAAATATGTTTCATCCGTTCTAAAAGGACATTCGTTCCAAAAGGTCTCAACCGTTCGAAAAAGACTTATCCGTTCTAAATGTTTAATCTTGTTTGAATGTATTTTGAAATGTTATCCATTTCTAAGAGTCATCCGTTTTAAATGGTTCATCCACATGAAATTATTCTTGAAATGTCATCCGTATGAAGTGTCATCCGCACCAAATTTTGGTGATCCGTACCAAAATCCTAAGTGGTTAAATGATTGAAATCTAATTTGTTTTGTATTGTGTTTTGCAGATGAAAGAGAGAGATAATGATCCTAAGCACAATATTTGTGCGTTGTTAGACAAGAAAGCAAAGAATATGGCACCGTTTGTGGAGATATTACCATTTCTTGAACGCTTGTGCATACATAAAGCTATTACAACAGATTGTATACCATACGAAGATATTGTTAGATAATTCTGGAAGAACGCTGAATATGTAGATTAAGAACCGCTAGAGATTTATTCGATTGTGTAAGAAAAGGAAGTGGTGATTACAGAAGAGTTGATCAGGAAAGTGTTTTCGGAGACAGTCCAGAAGGTCCGGCTGGATTTTCTGAAAGGATGGTGAATGTTGCTTTCTCAAAATGGGTTATAAAGGTTATGTAAATGCGGCTAACTATGCAAAGAGCTGTATTTCGAGGCCATATAAATTTCTAATGCATGTGGTGATTCACAGTTTACACCATCGTAAAGGAGGATATGACGTTGCTATCAATTATACTATGTGCATGATTGCGTCTTTATGCTTGAATCTTAAGTATAACTTCTCCAAAGTGATATTTCTTAATATGAAGAGCAACACATTTGAAAAGAGATGGGTGATGTATCCTAGATTCGTTCAAATATTTGTGAATCACTTATTGTCGGACCTTAAAAAGAAAGAGTCTGAGAAAATGCTACTAGATCACATGAACAGTTTATCATTAGAGTGTTTGAATACTTACAAAGGTAAAAAAAAGAGAAAGATATTCCTTCATTTAAAGGTCTATTTGACGAACTGAAGAAAGCTGGTTATCTTCCTCCGCCTGAAGGAAAACGGAGAAAAGACGATAGTGATTTAGATAATGAAGAACCATTGTTAGAAAACTTCAAGCCTACACGGAGTAAATGGTTCATTAAAGAAGAAACCAAAAAGAAAAGAAACAACAAGCCTACACGGAGTCAATGAAAGAACTATCTGATAAAGAAACAGCTGAAGAACCAGAGAAAGAAGCTGAGAAAGAAACAGAGAAAGATGATGTTGGTACTGATGATGAATCAACATAAAGTGATGATCACACTCCAATAATAGTGAAAAGAAAGTTGACTGAGGAGGAAAAAAGATGAGACTTATGTCCCTCCAGAACCTAGAGTTAAAACAAAGCCTGTGATGAAAACTGCTGCAAGAAAGCAAAGCAGTGTAAGCGTCAGCTCTAACGTAAAGAAAACAGGTTCTCTAGCAGCGAAAAAGTCAAGGAAATCATCTGGAATGAGATTGGTTGATGAAAACGAACCTTCAACAGAACAAACTTCAGGAGCTGAACCAGTAGTTACAACTAACGAAGTTGAACATGTGGTTGAAAGATGGATGTAGATCCGATTGAAGAAGAAGTGGTAGATCTAGAGACAACAGCGAGTATTCGAATAAAGACTCCTACTTCAATGTCGTCTCAACCAACACCACCGCCACCCACAATCAAAGAAGCCTGAGCAAGCAAGTCCATCATCTGGTGCAGCATTCATGAACGAAGGTCCATCATTTCCACGTGTTTGATCAACGGGAGAACTTGATTTCTTTGATGATCCGAACAAGAAAAGAATCAAAGAGCTTGAAGATAAACCTGTACACTTGACTGTGATAATTGAAAGCTTAGTAACGGAGAATGGTAGATTGACAAAGCTAACACAATAGGATAAATCAAGCAAACGTATTCAAGCTAGCATGTTGATCAAATACAGGAATTGGTTCAAAGTACTAGAAAAACAAATGGGAATCAATTTTGATGAAGAGGTGAAGAAGATGGAATATGAAACTGCTGAAACAACTCCTGTTGCAGAGAATGTTGATAATGTTATTGTAACTGAACTCGTGACTGAAACAATGGTTGTTGACAAAGGTAAGAAAGCGGTAGATGTCGTGCCTGAAATTGTGCCTGAAGTAGAGAATGTGAAAATTTCAGAGAAAGAGATTGCAAAAACATCTGAAAAAGACATTATGAAATTTTCTAAAAAATGTTGATGTGTTACCAGTTGCTGCTATCCACGAGGCGAAGTTTATACATGAACAAGATAAGTGTTATGTCTCAAGCTAAACAAGTAAAATCAACTGATGCTGTAGTTGTTTATGGTCTAGAGAACAAGCCACAGGATGATGTGGAAGATGAAAAAGAGGATGAAGAACAAGTAGATTTTGAAGGATCAGATAATCATAATAATGATGATGATGGTAATGATGATGATAATCAGGGAGGTGCAGGCATAACTATTACTGACGCAAAGAATACTGAATTTGAAGCACCTGAAACTCATGTTGAAGATGTGCATACAAACGATGTTATAAATGAAGAAGTATTTGGGGTTGTGTAACATCCGTCAAAAACGGATCTCCGAAACCCGACTTGTATTGCAAACTGGATTCAAAGTATGCAAATAAATGCGAATTTTTATAAACTATGTTTGTTATAATTGCTGGTTACGAGATAAATAAATATAACTAGTTACAAGGTAAAAATTAATAATAAAAATGAATATATATATATATATATATATATACATAAATTTTGTAATTTATATATAGGTTAAATAGTGGTAGTTTCGTTAATTTATAAAGGAAATCAATTAACTATGTTGGATAATAATGGGTAATCAAGTTAAGTTTTTGATATAAGTAAAACAGATTAGTTAAACAAATATGAAGGACTTGTGTGGTAAGAAATTGAAACTATAAATACAGGGTTTGTTTTGCTATCACTATCACCTCTGACGTCATCAAAAGATGCTCAAAGGTTTGGAATGTACTATAAATAGACAGTGCCTTTGTAGTGTTCTATTATCTATCAAAAGATCATTTCTACTTTGCATCCAATTATCTTCTTTACATTCTGTACGAACAAACATCAGGCTGAGGGGGAGTTGTGAATTACATGCAAAACTTATAAGTTGATAGCATGATAATGAAAGCAATCTTCCATTAGTTGTAATTCAAAAGTTTTCTAAATCCCGCTACATATCACTCTGTTTTACACTTCATTCATCATTCATCTTACAAACTTTCACAACTAATCAAACTCAGATCTTAACAGTAACATTCTCATATTTATGAGCATCCAAACAAACTTGCATGCACATGCATACATATATATATATATATATATATATATATATATATATACACTTATATATGTATATGTAAGTAGGGTTAGGATCATGTGAGAACTACTAAGCTAATTGAGAAACTTGAGAAACATTCTGGACCACACATTTTCCAAAGCTTTCCATAATATACATATATGTATAGTTTAAAATTAACTGTATACGTATGTGTATAAGTCAATATACATATTTGTATATACTCAATTTGAAACTATACATATGCGTATATTACCAATAGTTTGAAACTATACATATGCGTATTTTCCCAAAGCTTTCCATAATATACATATATGTATAGTTTAAAATTGACTGTATACATATGTGTATAAGTCAATATACATATTTGTATATACTCAATTTGAAACTATACATATGCGTATATTACCAATAGCTTAGGGAAATGTGTGGTCCAGAATGCTTCTCAAGTTTCTCAAATAGGGTGGACTTCTCTTAGGATCCCTACCTATGTAAGTGTGTGTATATATATATATATACACATATATATATATGTGTGTGTGTGTGTATACTTTCAAGATTTAACTTTTCACATAATCATCTCAAATCACAAGACTTTTCATCACGCATGCATTCACCTTTTCAAAATCCACATCAATCAAGAACATTCAAAAGTCAAAACATCATCTCTAACACACATTTATACACACACGCATACTTCCATTTTTATTTTGTTAAAAATCCATTTGTTATTAGTTTTCAAGTTTGTGAAGAACTCCAAGTTTGTGAGAAATCTTTCATCATCTTCATCATCACCAAGAATCAAGAACATGGTTTTAAAAGTAAACTTATACCTTCAAGTTTTGTGGTGTGTTTTGGTAAGGTTTTGAAGATATGAAGCTTGCACCTCCTTGGAATCACCTTAAAACCTCCTTTGGATCTTCAAGAAAACTTCAAAATTTTGAAACTGGTTATGTATGTGAGTGTATTCCGCCGAGAGTTAGAGAGGGAGTGAGTGAGTGAATGGTTTATGGTTTTTTGAGAAATGGATTTATGAATGCATCTTGGGTTTAATGATTGCACTTAGGCTCTACTGTCCACACTTGGCAATTTGGAAGGGAAAAGAAAAGGTGGGAACCTTCCTTGGGCCGCCACCTATGTATACACACACATAACATGCATATACATATACATATATTTTAATTATTAGGCTAAAACAGGTATTTAACTGGCTACCAGGTATTTTATCTCGCGTTATAATCCCGTTTAAAGGCGTTTAAAATGTTTTTATCGTTCTATAAAAAATAACTCGCCATAGTATTGTTGAATAATATTTTATTTGCCTAGACTGGCTGCGTTGTCTGTATTATATAATATACGTGCGGTATTGCGCAATACGCGCTTAAACTCGCAAAACAGAGATTTTAAGCGTTTTAATTATTTTTTCCTCTCGAATATGATTAAAAATAGCATTTTAATCATAATAGAATATTTTTAGGATTTTAACATTAATCCGGCGGTCACCGACGTTCGTTTCGCATTTTGTCTGTTACGTGATAAGTGTTTATCTTATTATTGCCAACATAATTTCTAACAAAGTTTGAATTTACCAACACAATAAATACTATATATTAACACCAATTTTAATAAAATATTGCATTTATTTATTCATAACACGTGTCACACTTGTACGATACAGACTTAAAATAGCCGGGAGTCACATGATGTGAAGGCAAAAAGAATGTAGCTTTAACATAACTTCATAGCTCGTATATAAAATTAATTGTAAATTTTGTATGTAATATGCAATCAATGTTTTTATTATTAAACGTAATAAGTTGGTTTGTATTTTTTTAGTTGTATATTTGCTGTCATATTAATATACAACAATTCTATAAAATTTGGTGTTTAAGATGCAATCAATATTATTATTATTATAAAACCTAATATATTACTTTGTATGCTTTAAGTTGTAATTTACAATCATATTAATGTAAATGCAATATCTAACGTTTAGTAACACCAATTTGGGTACAAATAATTTGCAGGCATGGCATAGCCAGCGGTACAATACTAGTTTAATAAAAACATAAAAAAGGTAACAATATAGGTAATAATATACCTATGTTAAGTTAAATATATCAAACAAAAAAAATTATTAAAGAGCGTAAGACCAACTGTTATACTCACGAGAGAAGGGTACGAGATACTTATGTATCATCGCATGAGAGCGGGGAACAACACATAAACCCCTCATCCCCCTATGGTGCAAGTGTAAGCCCTAAAGCGCTGGTCAATTGAAACAATAACGAATTTAGAGATGGTACGAGGATGGAAGCTCATATGCAGGTATGGTGTGGGGTGACATGGAGCACCATGCTGCACCACTGCGGCATGATGCGAGGCGCCAGGAACTATGGCAAATACAACAGTTGGCCTAAGACTCAATTCCAAAAAAAATTATAAATTGTGAGAGAAAAAAAATTGAAGAGCCCAATCGCTTGATATAAATTAGACAATTCTTGTATGTATATGGAAGTTAAAAGAAAAAAAGGTTCAAAAAGGGATGGTGAGTAAGGTGAGCAACATTTCCTAATTATATCCCTAGACATATGTCACCCATTGGCTCAGAGGAGTGTCAAAGAAATAACATGGGAACAGGTGGCATGGGTTGCGTACGTAAGTGAGGGTATTAAAGGAACTTCATTTTCAATTTTACATTTATAGGACAAGTATGTTATTAGGTGATAATTGACCAGACTTTTTAAAACATGTAAACTAGTTTATCCAAACCACACTATAAACATTTTATTTTATTTTGTATTCTCTTTTTCTTTTGCAATAGAATAATTTACTAATTCGCAAATGTGACTTTTTATACTTCTAATTCGTTAGGTAATAGAATATATAATAAAGCAAACAGTAAGAAAAATATTTAGAAATCTCAACGGCTAAGTTCCAAAACATTATAGGATATATCTGATACATGATGTTACTTGAAATACACCCTAGGACATGAAACGTGGTTTTACAAATGAGTATGAGACTAGTTATACGCAATATAATTTTGTATTTTTTTTAATTCGAAAACAGTAATACTTGGGATTTACAAATATGTGCGATTAGGGTTCTTTATATGTCACCTCGATTATGTAAACCACACTGATTGACCATACCACATTAAATTGTTGAGCTATGTTAGTTAATAGATTTGTTCTATTGGTTTAAACCAAGTTCGATAATGACATTTAGTTTGGTAAAGAGTTATAAATTGGTTAAATATCTTGTTCATAAAGATGATCTGGGTCTTTGTTTTGGTAAATCAGGTGAGATCGTTATACTAAGATCCCATATAATTTTTTTACCGTATAAGTTCATGACACCTATATTACAACTTATAGTAAATTAAAAGTTTTTCTTTAATTATGTTTGGTTAATTTTTATTATTATAGATATTAAAGGCTATTTTGTCAAAGTCACTCACCTTTGGTCCCGCAACTTTTATAGTGAAGCCACTCAACTTTAATATGGTCTATTTTATTCTTATTAATAGCTTACAAATCTGTATATTACACAAGTTGAATAAATAATACATTGAGTTAAATGGTTGGTTGGTCCCTATGGTTTGCGAAAATTTCAGACTTGGTCCCAGTGGTTCACTAATTACACGCTTGGTCCTAATAGTTGTAATTTTTACACTCGGGTGGTCCTTATCACTAACCTATGTTAAGTTTTTCAGTTAAATACGTGCAAAATTACTAACTTGCCCCTAAACAAATAAAAAAAAAGAAAAAGAACTGAACACTCTTTATCTTCTTCATCCTCTCCCCATCTCTCTCTAAAACCACCACCCACCTCCACCGTCAGCCCATCACCATCACCACCGTCACCTTCAACCCACCACCTCCTCCACCGCCTCCTTCAACCCATCACCACCACCTCCACCGTCAATCGACCACCACTAAAATAAGAATCTGAAACAACTTCAACCAAGTTAGTAGGGATGAGCAAAAAAGCGATGGTACCAAACTGAAACCAAGTTAATCCACAAATAAGAAGAGAACTAACTGAACCAACAAAAACCACATGAATTGGTTTGAATTTTCTGAAAAGCCTAGGTATATGTTTCGGTTTTATACTTTCTGAAATTTGATTTCAATAATCACAACCAATTGGGCATTGGTAATTTTGTCTTCAACCTCTGGTTCTTCAACTCATACTCGATTGTATCCCATAAATCTAGGGATTCGAAGAGAGCTTTCATCTCTGATAACTAAACTATAGCATATATATGTCGCATTAAAAACGTACATATATATATATATATATATATTGTACGAATAGACCTCATTGAACCAGCACACTTTCTTGGGAAGACGGTTATACAACAAACATATTGAACCGTTGCACCTCTTCGGGACAAGATAATAACTAACATAATCAAAATAGTGGTGGTCGATTGACGGTGGAGGTGGTGGTGATGGGTTGAAGGAGGCGGTGGAGGAGGTGGTGGTGGGTTGAAGGTGGCGGTGGTTGTGGTGATGGGCTGACGGTGGAGTTGGGGGTGGGTTTTAGAGAGAGAGGGAAGGAGAGGATGAAGAAGATAAAGGGGGTTCAGTTCTTTTTCTTTTTTTTTATTTGTTTAGGGACAAGTTAGTAATTTTGCACGTATTTAACTGAAAAACTTAACATAGGTTAGTGATAAGGACCACCCGAGTGCAAAAATTAAAACTATTATGACCAAACATGTAATTAGTGAACCACTGGGACCAAGTCTGGAATTTTCGCAAACCACAAGAACCAACCAAGCATTTAACTCTAATACATTTGTATGAGTTATTCAAACCTATAAATAAGTAACAACTTTGAGCTTGAGTTGGTTGTATCATAGCTTTCGGTGTTTTAAAAAAAAGGAATATGTGGTTGTGCTTTATACACATGTTCACACATCTATGCAATACAAAGTCTGGGAGAGAGATAGAGTGTGAGAAACGGAGAGACAGGGTGGCCAGCCACCACCTTCGGTGGCGGAGCCACGACGGATCTGTGGCGGCGTCTTCTAAGCATCGGCGAGTGTTGTACCCCTACCTACAGAGTAGAAGTGAAGGAATCCGGTGAGGCGGTGCGAGCTAGGATTCTAACGAGACTCCGGTTAACTCCTGCACGAATTCTGGTAAGCCTCAATTCAGTTGTATTTTTATTTTTTCAGTTAGATGGGTCTAAGTTGTGTACGTTGAAGCTATTTTCGGTGTTATAGGCCTCCGGTTAAGCTCCGGCGACTTCTCCGGTTACCTATCGGGGTCTACATGTTGTTAGATCTTAAAGATTAGTGGACGTCCCGTATCTGGAAGTCAGCGTGGGTACAAAGGACGGATGGCAACGGTGGTTGCTGGAACTTATCTTGATTCAAGAACTGATATGGGTATTTGAGTCTGGTGTTTGTTTGATAGATCTTAATCAGTTAATCAATGGGGTCTCCCTCATATTCATTTACTTGAATGACAGCAAAATGTCTTGGATTTTCATAGTATCTTAATCTTTTATTTATTAACTTTTATGTTGTATAGGCTAAAAGCTTAAGTTTTTCAAGAAAATTGATCAAGATGGTGAGAGAGAAGACTCAAATGAGGAGAATGCTGAAGTGGCTTTGATCATCTTCTCTCCAAGAGGTAAACCTTAGGTGATGAAGATATATAGTTCAATAATCCATACTTATCTTTCAAACGGTACTCATTCTAGGTTTAGTTGTTTCAGTTCCCTGTTCCCACATTCTAAATTTGGGTAAAATATATGAGATAAATTTCAAATTGGGAACCCCTTTGTTAAACCAACTTAAAACCGATTCAGTTAGGCAAAAACCAATTCAAAGTTTATTTTCTTTTATGATCTAACTATGAGCTTATTCATGCGTAAATATTGCTTATTTTTGTTATTTTTATACACATGGCTTTAGCCTCGGTCTCTTTATATCAAGTGCAAGAGAGCCTCTTTAGATTCATGTGCAAGAGTGACAATGATAAAATAAACAAATAAAAATGGTATGAATTTGGGGGCCATTTATTTATGAGTTAATCAATTTAGGCTATGTTTCTACCTCAAATGGGTCAAACTAAGTTTTACAAAAATGTTTTTGGAGGCTACCCATGTATTCAAATTCAAAAAGACAACAATTTAAACCTCTAGTATCTTGACCCGTAATGTAAGATATTTGTTTTTATAAAATCTTTTAAGGGCAAGTTAAGTTTTAGATATGTTTTTGGCTGAAACTGGTATAATTTGGGTGCCCTATTGAGTAATTTTAATATATTAGTGATCGTAAGGAAAAAGTTAAATACTTAAGTGTTTCTGTATTCATAGATGACACATTTATTATTGATAAAAAAAAAAAAAGGTTCCACAAAGCGCTTGCGGGTCAATTTACATGGCCCGACATGCTTGACCTGTTACTAACCTGACCAACTTGCCACCTCTAAATCACACACATACATATCCGTGCTTGTGTTGTGTATCTACCACTCTTACTACCGTTTTGGTTTCTTTTCTTTTTTCTATTTCAGCAGGAGTTTAAGGGTCATACTGCTCATCATTTTACTTGCAGCACTTTTATATTATGTCAAAAGTGAGGGTTTGCTTTTGTACAACATGCATAATTTTTTCCTCTCAAATCATGACTACAATTGTATAACCAGTCTATTAGCGTTTGTTAGGAACATTTTAAATGACAAAAACAAATTTGTATTTATTGGTTTTGAGTATTTAGCTAAATAGAAAAATGAAATATAGAGTTGGTTCGTAACAATTTAGTTGGTTTCATGTAACATTGAAGACTCACGAAAACTAACTGAAACATTGAAGCTCTACGCCATGTTCTTTCGCCGCCGCAACAGCTGCAGGTAAAAATCCTAGTTACATAAATTTTGAAACAAAAAAAAGTTACTTTTCAGTGTTCCAATTATATTTTTCTAAGTTTTCGTTTGAGTCACTAAAAAAATAAAAATAACGGTGATAAGACTAAGTGTTTCTTGCCTAATGTTCATTTACGTCAGGTTTTAATCGCTTACACTATTATAATCTTTTTACAAAAACATATAGTGTCACCTCTGTTGGCGGGTTATGCTTATGCAAATTTTTCATGTACAATATTTTTTTTATTTTTGAAAAACATTTATAATTAAAAAATTCGGGATTTTAAAAAAATCAAAAAGTTATTGCGCTTCTCGCAACTCTGTGCCGTGGGTTAGGGTAAAATAGGAACCATACCAAGTTAAAAAAAACCGTAGGAACTAATACACACCTTTAATCTTAAAGCTATGGATGGTTAAGATGAATTTGATCCTTTTTCATTTTTGTCTTATTTGCAAGAGATAAAAAATATTATTTTGTACAATTACGGGCAACTTGGTTATTTTAATTCTCTTTCTTTCTCCACTTGTCAGACAAATCAAAACAACCATCTCATATGTATATATTTTCTACTTCTTCAGGTCATTTTTTGCCGAGAAAAAGCATTTAATATATACACAAAACACTTTACATTAACTACATATGTTTTACAATTCGGGTTTTGCATACATGTATAAAAAATATTTACACTAACGTAAAATCACTGAAAATCTTACAACAAACAAACGAACCGAACTCTTTCTTCGTTTCTTGGTCTTGGTCGTAACTATCATTTCACGCTCGTCTTTTATTTATCACAATTGCTCGAAAAATATATACACCAAAACCTTATTTGTAAGTATCATTTACATTTACAACAACGTAAATCCCCGATAGATGAAAAAGGAGAGATAAGTGAGAAAATGATGTGTGTGCTCTTTATATTCTTAGAAAATGGATAGAGAGAAAGAGAGACACCTGTCAGGTCTAGTGTAGAGATAGAGATTGAAAATAGGTTAAATTAGTAATAGAGAAAAATGCTCGGATAGTCCCTATGGTTTTCACATATTTCACCTTTAGTCCCTGCCTTTTCGAAATCAGGTATAGTCCTCAAGTTTTGCTTTTTTGTTCCCGGATAGTCCCAGAGCCTAAACCCAGTTTGTTCCCACCGTTAAGTCACCCCACGTGCTTAGCACGTGAGGGTATTTTCGTCCAATTGTTAGTATACACCCCATAAAAGCATGCCTGCACCACTACTCCCTAAATGTCAGTTGTATCCCCTCCTTAACAACGCCGATTGAAGTTCATCCTAGCCCTCATATCTGCAACGATTAAACCCCAATTTTCTTCATCGATCGTCTCAATCTGCTGACAGGAAATGGAAGACAACGATCCTCAACATCCGAAGAACAATCGTGTCTGGAAAATACGTTCCAAGTCTGAGTATGTGAAGCCCTTTCGACCAGCAATTGTATACGGTATGAATGTTTAAAACCCTAACTTGATTCTGTATATGTGCAAGAACATGCAATCTACACAAAAATGTCAAATTTTTAACCCTAATGTGAGTTGTGTGTGTATGTGTGTGCAGATGGTTATGAGAACTTCTTCACAATAAAACTTCATTATGGTGGGGTGTTTACACAGCTACCAGGAAGAAGATACGCTCTTGGAAAGTATACTTATGTTGACTACTGCAACATTGACGAGTTTTCGGTGCATGAGATCGATTGGGTGGTGAGAGAACTTGAACTAAATGTTCCTGATGTTAGTTTGTATTACCAGTTTAAGATTCCAGAATTAGATTTAGACCTTGGCTTATGCCCTTTAGGGAATGATGGTGATGTTTTGCTTTCAGGAAAATATGTTGCAGCTAACAAGGTGATTAGGGTCTATATAGAACATGGTGAAACTAAGGTTAGAAATTACCTTAGTCCTACACAATCGTCTAAAGTTGTTATTGAAGAAATAGAAACTGATGGGGGGGAGTCTGTTAGTAATGTTCAAAGGCCAAGAAGAAGAAATTAAGAGTATCAAGAAAACTACCAGTTGATGTGGATGGTGAGGCATCTAGTCAGGGGATAAACAAGGGTTGTAAGAAAGTACTAAAGGTGTAGAGGTAAATGTAGTTAGTGTACAGGCAGGTAAGGAAACCAATGATGTTGTAGATGGTCATGCAACTGTTTTAGAGGCTGTTAATTGTAGTTAGTGTACAGGCAGGTATGGAAACCAATGATGTTGTAGATGGTCATGCAACTGTTTTAGAGGCTGTTAATGAATTTACGAAGGTAAAGAGGTAAATGTAGTTAGTGTACAGGCAGGTATGGAAACCAATGATGTTGTAGATGGTCGTGCAACTGTTTTAGAGGTTGTTAATGAATTTAACGAAGGTATAGAGGTTAATGAAGTTGGTGTACATGCTGGTAAGGAAGTTGATGAGGGTGGTGAGGCTGATAATGAAGAGGATGGTGATGAGGGTGCTTCGGCTGATAATGAAGAGGATGGTGAGGCTGAGTCTGGTGAGTCGTCTGAAGATGATGATTCAGATGATAGTGACTTTAGACAAGGTTTAGATAGTATGGATGAGGCTGAGTATGACACGATGGAATACAATGCAAATGTTGATAGGGTGAGGAATTTATAGGATCTCAGGTAGAGTCTGTGGGCAACCATGATGGGAATTTTAGTGATGCGTTATTAGATGGAAAAAATCTTAGTTTTGAGTCTTTTGATAGTTTAACAGAGGAGTCCATGGATGATTTTGAAAGTAGGAGAAGCATGAAACTTAGAGAAATAAAAAGGAAAAGGAAGTGTGGACAAGCCACATTCCAAGTGACCTTTTATGTTGGTCAACTGTTTCCAACAGCCAAAGTTGCAAAGGCAAAGATAAACAAACATGCTATTGAAACCAAGAAGGGCACTGTCTTTTTTAAGGAATGACAAAGATAGAATTAGAGTGGTTTGTGAGGGTAAATGTCCAGTTTACACATGTGGGCCGAATCAAGTTGGGCCCATTCAAAGTGGGCCAGATATCCAGAAAGATACTGCAAGTGGACAAAAAAGCAAAGATTTTGCAGCCTGCAGTGGGGTTAAAAAGGGGTTCAAAAAGGGTTTGGATACATGCAATGGCAAAAGGAAGGGTAGGTTAAATAGTGTTGATTGTCCTTGGGTTTTATACTTGACAAGGCTGAACGAAGAAGATGAAACTTGGGTGGTGAAGACTTACATGTCGGATCATAAGTGTTTGACATCTAGAAAGATCCAGCCATTCACCTCTACCTTTTTGGCTAAAGAAGAGTTTGTGATGAACCAGGTTGCAGCAATCCCTAATATTTCTGTGAAGATGCTACAAGAAGAGCTTGGGAGGAAATATGAGCTGTCTGTTACAAAAATGAAGGTACATAACCTATTTTCTGCATATATATTAACTGTTCATGTACAAACTCTAATTTGTGTACAAATTATTGCAGGCATTTAGGGCAAAGATTAAGGCCACAGAGCAGCTTCAAGGAGATTTCAAAGAACAGTATGCTAGCCTGAGGGATTATGTGATGGAACTGTGCAGGACTAACCCAGGTACAACTTTAAAATTTATTGTTGAGCCTGAATGTAACCCAGCTGCACCGACAAGGATCTTCAAGAGGGTTTATATTTGTTTGGGGCCATTGAAAGAAGGGTTTAAAGAATGTAGAAGGGAACGGTTGGGGTTAGATGGGGCATTTATGAAAGGACCCTACCCTGGTCAGATGTTAACTGCAGTTGGGTTAGATCCCAACAATGGAATATATCCTTTAGCTTATGGAATTGTTGAGACTGAGAACAAAGACTCCTGGACCTGGTTCCTACAGTGTTTGAAATATGGTTTGGAACTTCCTATGAATGCAAACTTCACCTTCATTTCTGATAGGCAGAAGGTATAGTATATTATACACCTTGCTACATATTTATTATCAGATACAATGTTTAATGACTATCATCTGATGTATCAGGGAACAATACCAGCCATAGAACAGGTCTTCCCAGCAGCTGAGCATAGATTCTGCCTAAGGCATATATGGCAGAACATGAAACTTCAATGGAGAGGAGATGCATTCATGGAGTGCCTTCAGAATGCTGCTAATGCCTTTACAGTTCCAGAATTTGAAGACAAAATGAAGGAGTTGAGGGACTACGACCTTGAAGCATACAACTGGTTGGCTAGTATTCCACCAATGCACTGGGCAAGTCTCACTTTACAGGTTTAATACTTTACATTGTTCAGGTCTGGTTCAATTATACACATGTATTAATAAATTGTTGTGGCAATATCAAACACAGGTTGGGCCCAATCAGATGTGGTTTTGAATAATATGTGTGAAGTTTTGAATGCAAGGACAGTTAATGGGAGAGACAAGCATATCATTTCAGCTTTGGAGTTTGTGAGGGAATACTTGATGCAGAGGATTGTAAATGTTATCAGGGCGATTCAGCAGAGTAATGGACCACTAACCCCTAGAGTGGAGAAAAATTTTGCTAAAACTAAGAGGTTAGCTGCAAATTATACTGTAAAGTGGGGTGGTCAGTCAAAGTATCAGGTGAGTGGTAAGGTCACCCAGGATGGTGCTGCAACACATAAACAATATGTGGTGGATGTTGTGGATAGGGTTTGCACTTGTAGGGAATGGGAGATTTCAGGGATCCCTTGTAGACATGTTGTGGTTGTCAACTGGGACATGGCAATGAATGGTCAAGAGGTTGGACCACCTGAATCATGGGTGAATGAGTGTTATTATCTTGACACATCGAAGAGGGTCTACAAGCACACCATAGGTCCCATTAATGGCAGAGAATTGTGGCCAAAATCTCAGGTTCTTACTACATTGACACCACCTCTGTACCACACTCCTATTGGCACACCTAAGAAGAAAAGAAGGAAGGATGTTGTTGAGTTGCAAGATGACATTGAATGGGCTTCTTAGTCAATAATGAAGAGAAAGAAGAGGGCTGAACCTGATGCAGATCAAGCAGTAGCTGGTGGGAAGTTAACTAGAAAATGGAAGTCCGTGAAGTGCAAAAAGTGTGGGGGAGTAGGACACAACTAGAGGATATGTGGGAGGATAAAACAAGCAAAACAGTCAAGGAAAGGGAGGAAGGGTAAGAAGAAAGCAGTTGGTGCTGGTCCAAACAGTCAACCTGCTGCTGCTGGTCCAAGTGTTTAATGGTTGCGATTTTATAGTTTTTGGGTTGTGATCAAACAATGACTATGGTTTTTGGTACTTGGTATGTCTGTTTATGTTATCTACAATCTTATGACAATTATCCTCAAGCTTGTGGCTTGTTATTTTGATAATATTATGTAGTTAATGGATCATGACTTATTATGGTTTAACGGTTTAATATTATGTGTTTGGTGTTTTACTTTTTAATAGTTTGTGCTTAGGACAGATTGTTTATGTTTGGGAAGTTTGTACAGGTTTGGTAGATTTGGTTTGTACAGGTTTGATAGATTGTGTTTAGGATAGGTTTGTGATTTGCACTTACGGACATGTTTGGTGCAGTTAGATTAGGACAGGTTTGTGATTTGCACTTATGAACATGTTTGGTGCAGTTAGATTAGGACAGGTTTGTGCTTTGCACTTATGGACATTTTTATGGTTTGCGCTTACGGACATGATTGGTGCGATTGGTTTTGTCCATGTTTGTGATTTGTACTTACGGACATGTTTGGTGCAGTTGGTTTTGTCCCTTGGTTTTGTCCATGTTTGTGGTTTGCGGTTGGTCTACACACATATTTACTTAAATCCATCTACCAAGTTGTTTTGAGCATTAAAATCTCTCATCTACACCCATATTTACTTCCCCCACCTGCCAAATATTTAAACCAACCACAATTAACTTACCTGGTGCAAGTGTATTTAATGTTGTACTGTAAAAATGACCAAATTTCACACAATCAATTACAAAGCATAGATCCTTTCATTGCATTAAAGACATCACATACATCCATGCCATTTTCAAAACATAAAACAGGGGTGTTAGTGGCATTCAAGCTATTACAAACATTGATTACAACACTTGAGTCAACCGTAAATGGTTCCAAAACACATAAACCCTAAAATTATCAACAGCACCGAGATTATCTTGTTCTTCAGCCGGTTCTTTCACGCATCTTGACTAACTCAGCTTCAACTTCGTTTCTGTGTCTTGGAAGCCCTGGAATGATTGACATTGAACGATTGCACATTGGGGGGGGGGGGTCCATCCACCCTATGAATCTTCCACAATTAGGATTCTACACAGAATAAACTTTAAAAAACATACATATTGATATCATTCCATGATGTTAACTTTGCTTACCATGCTTGACAAGAGAAGAATCGTCGCCCAGGGTTGAGATCAGTCCAAGAAGTAACTACGATTGCATCTTTACCACAATTGCAGAGAACCATTGATGCAAATCGATGAAGATGAAGGAGAAAGATGATGAACAGTAACAGAAAAGAAGGTCTGGTGGTTAGGTTTGTAGGGAAAATGGGGGTAATTTATAGGCATAAAAGTTTAGTCTAACAATTGGACGAAAATACCCTCACGTGCTAAGCACGTTGGGTGACTTAACGGTGGGAACAAACTGGGTTTAGGCCCAGGGACTATCCGGGAACAAAAATGCAAAACTTGAGGACTATACCGGTAATTTTGAAAAGGTAGGGACTAAAGGTGAAATATGTGAAAACCACAGGGACTATCCGAGCATTTTTCTCTTAGTAATATGCCCTTTCAGGTATCACATGGGTTTGCATAGGTGTTGACTATAAGACTATAAGTGTTTCTTGCCTAACGTTCATTTACGCCAGGTTTTAATCGCTTACTCTACTATAATGTTTTTTCACAAAAACATATAATGTCACCCCTGTTGGCGGGTTACGCTTATGTAAATTTTTCGTATACAATATTTTCTTTTATTTTTGAAAAAAAATTATAATTATAAAAATTTTGGCGATTTAAAAAAAATCAACAAGTTATTATACTTCTTGCCTAAAAAATAAAAATAATAATGAGTTCTTAAGTTCTTTCAACTAAAGAAAAGAGAAAACCTTCTTTAGTTGAAGGAACTCAAGAACTCACCTAAGCGAACCATATCTCAACACCTATGCAAAGTAATTTAACATATATTCAATCTTTATCTCTACGCTAAACAAGTCTCTCTCTTTCTCTCTTCCCATTTTTTAAGTAGATAAAGAGCATACACATCGTTTTCTCACTTATCTCTCTTTCTGTTTCATCTATCTCTCTGTCTCACCCTATATAGAGGGTGTTTGGCCTAGCTTTTTTAAAAAAGCTTATAGCTTTTTAAGCTTTTTTTTTTTTACAAAATAAGCTTAGTTTGGTGTTTGGTTTAGTTTTTTAAGCTTATGCTTATTAGCTTATATAAGCTAATTTGAATAAGCTTATTTGAAAATGGTTTTTTAGCTTATTTAACAAATAAGAGTGTAATGATAGAAATAAACTATAAGCTAATCCAAACACTTAAAAAGAGCTTATCAAATGTTAGAAAATAAGCTATAAGCTATTTAAAAATATAAGCATAAGCCAAAAATTAAAAGCTAGGCCAAACACCTCCGTAATGGAATCAAATGATTTCTTTTTGCAACTTCTTTTGTCCATTAACCATAAACCCACAACATAAACCGACGATTTCACATTCTCCACCTTTGATTCAGATGAAATAACTATGTCGTTGTACCTCCGATTCATTTATATCATCACACGTCATCATAGCGGTTTGGATCTGCAAGAATCCTAACCTCTTTGTTCGAATTTGCAAGTAGTTACCGATGTCGATCTGGAAGTCTAAGCAGATCTTGAAGTCGTTGCATCATGGAAGCCAGATCTAAAATGTGATTTAGATCTTCTAGGTAAGTTAGTTTAATTTTATTTAATTAGTATGAATCTATCATCTTGTTCGGAACCTAGTTCCATTATTTTTGTTATTAGACGGGAATCTCAGGAGTAGTGCGTATTCTTGATGATGAAATAGTAACGAGTGGTGATGAACCAGCAAACAGGTTAGTTTCTTTTTGTTTTTTGATAGTTGTTTTTTTTAATTGGGTTTGATATGTGATAGGAATGGTATTTGAATATATCTGGTATTTGGGTTCTTGAATCCATATCGTGGGTAAATTTGGGGGCCAAAACATGCTTTTGTTTGCATGTTTATAATGGTTTTTTGTTTGTGATCATGGGCTGAAAATGAGGAAAAATATGATACAATCACATTAGTTAAGAAGTTATTTGGATTTACAAAAGCAAGAGTTATTGATCATGATTTTCAAGATGAAAAAAACATGAGTGTGACTTGGTTTTGTGTTAATTGAGATATTGGGTTTGTTTTAATGCTTCTGCATATTTGGTTCTATATCTTTTTTTTTTATTTTGAAATTGGTTTGTGGTGTTGGTTGACTTTGCACTAGGGGCTTTTGTGGGTTTCTTATATTCAATATTGAATATCGCATAATTTATTATAATCATGTGTTTTTTGTGGGTGATACATAGGGTTTAGATATTTTTCGGATTGGACATTGCTTCATTTATTACTTAACTATTTTTCATGTGGGTGACATTGATCCATTTATTATTTAACTAGTTTTTTACCCAGTGTTTTGCGTTGCTAGTCTAATCGGTTTTAAACTTGTGTTTTAGAGGTGGGTTCAGTATAAGTTGGTTTTACACCTGTGTAAACGATGTAATCCAAATGGGCTTTTTTCATATTGCTCTTTTGTTGTTTTTATGTTAACGTAAATTGATGTAAATGTTTACAAAACGAGTCAGTTTTTGCATATTCGTTGCCTTCTTTGGGTTTACCGTTTACGTATCTGTTGGGTTTACATTGCAAAATGTGTTTTTACGGTGCTTGTAAATGAGAAAATGTTTACTGATTTTTTTAATTTATTTTTACAACGCTTGTAAAATGAGGAAAATGACATTTACCGTTTGAAGGGGTATGGTCCCAAAAACCTTACGCCAATCAAGGAAACCATACCCATTAATAACTTTTAAGAAAACTGCGTGCAAACTTCTTTGCCAAAATAAGATTTATTAAAATTATGCGCCAAATATCAAAGAGAAGCGTCATTTAACTACCTTGCGGGCCGCGCAGGTCAAAGTTAACCTTGAACACTCTCTTTGGATAAATGCTTCATTTAACTACTTGCGGGATCGCGCAAGGTTCAAAGTTAACCTTGAACACTCTCTTTGGGTAAATGCTTCATTTAACTACCTTGCGCGGGCTCGCGCAAGGTTCAAAGTTAACCTTGAACATTCTTGTTTGATAATGCTTCATTTAACTACCTTGCGCGGGCTCGCGCAAGGTTCAAAGTTAACCTTGAACATTCTTGTTATGCTCCATACATAAACCTTGCGCAGATATTTATATCAACGCAAACATCCACCAAACGTGCGCTAAGCAGCAAGGAGAAGAAGGAAGACCAGTTAACTAACTTGCGGTTCTCGCGCAAGGAAACAGTAAATCTTGAGAAACTTTCCCTTAGCAAAATCCTTGACTTTGTGCAAAAGCAAAGGGAATCTTTTTCTGTTGTAACAGAATGTACATGTGGCGAATAATAGATGGGTAACAGCTGTGAAACCTTCTAGAAGCCATTAACACTCAATCGTGCAAGCATCTTTTCGGTTATAACCAATTGTCACATGGCAGCATCTGGACGGCTGAGGAAGATCACGGTGATGGCATGCTCACATTTATAAGATGTAGTGATCTCATGTTGACAGTGTCACCTCCCTAACCGCTGATGAGCTCACGATCCGTGTGCACTAACGGTTGCCAACAAACGTTAACGGAATAACAAAAGATTCCGTTAAAGTTAACAATCTCTCTTTTTGGCGCCAAACACCGGCTATAAATAAGTAACTTGGAGTTCAAGGAAAGGTATTCACTCTCAACTACTCTCTCACTTACAATACTTGCTTCCGACTACCTGTACTTATTCTCAGCCGGAGGGTGGTCACGGAGAGAACCCCCTTCTCCCCGTGGCGAGCTAACGGTGTTCTATTTTGCAGGATCAGTCGGAATATTGTTCTATTCATCATCCATCGTGAAACCAAACGGAGGGTTAACCCTTTTATGTAGAGCCCTTTCCATAGATCTACTGTGATTCCGATCTAGTTGATCTAGGGTTTCTTCATTGGCGCCCACCGATCTCGATTCTCTCACCTTTCGTTTCGTTTCACTTAGATCTGCAGCGTCATGGCTGACGGGTCATCTTTTCAAGGTCCTCGATCAGGGATTCGACGCGTTGTTGTCGGACCTCAGGTCGACGGACAAATAGTTGAGGGTTCTTCCAGCGAAGCTAATGCTCAGTATGATCCTAATCATGCGAGTATTCCTGTAACGTCGGCGGCTCCTCAGGTTGATGTTACGTCAATTTTACCACCTGGGAGACTCCATTATCTTTGTTAATCAAATCTCAAGCGACTCTAAACGCTATGTATGCTCCGTTATGTGCCTAAACCAGAATTCCAGCTTTTCAAGCTCCGGTTAACGCTCCTCAGGTTCGTGCTTCGCCGGCACCTCGAGTTTTGAGTTATAATACTCAAAATCATGCTCGTTCCTTTCGCGCATGCCTGAAGATGGAACAGAAATGTATTCTAAAACCAGGAATGATCCTGTTCATTCTGGTAATAGAAGGCAAGAAGACAACGTTCAGCGTCACGCATCTGTCCACTCTCGTTTGGGCCCGCGGTCTTCGCAGAAACGGGACACCCAACACGATAAGCTCGACAGAACCTATGAGGAAGGGGATAGTGCAAGTATTTTTAACCGAATATCTGCAGATCATGCTAATTACAGGCCAAAAGTACGCGCAGTAGACAGTCCAGAAGCTGAGCATAATTACAATTTGGTGTATCGCCCAACCGAAGCAGCTGAACAATCAAAGTTTACCAGAGAGATAGCACTGGCTCCGTTGGAGCAAGCGAAATTACCATCCAACGTTGGAAAGTTTAACAGTTTGACCGATCCTGATGATCACATGCGCCTCTTTACCGGTGCAAGGTTACTTGGGTGCTGGACACTGCCAATGTGGTGTCACTTATTTGTACAAACCCTTACTGGCGTTGCGCGCCTGTGGTTTGATAATTTGCCTGCAGGCAAACTTTCCTCTTGGAATGACTTAAAAGAAAATTTTCTTACACGCTTTAGTCAGCAACGGCGATACGTGCGCGACTCCTCAGATGTAATGAACATCTGGCGGAGGGACAATGAAAGCCTCGAAGATTTTATAACACGTTACAATAAAGAGGTGTTGGAGATTGGAGATGTCCATGAAGATCTTATACGCGCGCAGTTCAAGTATGCGGTAAGGTGCGACGAAATGATTAAAGTGTTGTCCGGTACAACTGGCCTTCCAAAAAACTGGGATAAACTCATTGCGGCAGCCAAGGTTTACGCCCAGACTGAGCGCAACTTAAGTTCTAACCGGCCACCTCTGCCTCAGAATCGTCCGCAAGACTTGAGCAGAGGTAGTTGCAAGTATAAGAGAAATTGGAAAGAGTCAAGTCAGAATTCGTATTCTCCTTACTCACCAATTGATGCGCGAGCAACAATCAACAAGATAACAACTCAAAAAGCGATTAAGTAGGAGAATAGCAAACGTCAGTGGACTCCCTTAACGAAATCTCCGGCTGAGGTTCTCAGCACTAAGAATTATCAGTTTAAACAGCCGCAACAAATGAAAAACAAAAAAGGGCAAGACCCAGATTTGTTCTGTGAGTATCATAGAGACACAGGCCACACAACAGATAACTACATCAGTTTGCGCATGGAGATTAAGAAAGCATTAAAAAGTGGGAAGCTGACACATCTAGTCCAGAATGTGCGCAAAGAGATTAAGCAGATCACGCGCGCGAACGAAGGGCCTAGCAACAAGAAAATGAAACAGCACGTTTCCATGATTCAAGGTGGATCATCGCGCAAGCGTAGCCTTCAACATTTTCAAAACAACACTTGGCGCGAACAGCAAGTCATTTTTCCTATCGTTCCAGGAGGTCCTCAAGAAGACCAGCCAGTAGTTATCACCGGTATCTTTGGGCACTACCAGACAGACTATATGTTTATAGATCCAGGTAGTTCCATGGATATCATGTATGAGCAGTGCTTCAAGCAACTAGATCCTGAGGATAAGGCACGCTTGGAACCAGTTGATTTTCCATTAACTGGGTTCTGCAATGAAGTTGTCTTTCCTCTAGGACAAATCCTTTTTCCTGTTACTTTATCTGATGGGAGGTGTTCTCGAACGAGTAACGTCAACTTCATGGTGATGCCGGCAAATTCCCGTCATGATGTACTATTGGGACGCCACGCGCAACGTGATTTTAGTATGATTACCTCCGCTCCGCATGCTGCTTGTGGTTTTCCGACACCAAATGGGTGAGCTATACTTTATGCGCGAAAATAAATCATGTCAATTGAGGAACCAATTATGAAGGCTGGCAAGACATTGCCAAGCAATGAACCAGAAAAGTGGGTACTCAACAATAAGTACCCTGAGCAGACAATCTTATTAGGGCCCGCAGTCAGTATTGAAATTCGCGCAAAGCTTAAACTACTGTTGTTTCGCAACAAAGACATTTTCGCCTGGACACCTGCCGACATGGTTGATGTCCCGTGCGACGTTGCGGAACATTGCCTAAATGTATTTCCATAAGCAGAACCAGTTGTGTAGAAAAAGCGCAGCCTCGGGTCTAAAAAGACAAAGGCAAGGAATGAACAAGTCACCGAGTTATTAAATGCTGGTATTCTGCGCGAAGTCAAATACCAGACCAGGGTGGCAAACCCAGTCATGGTAAAGAAACATAATGGCGGATGGCGGATGTACGTAGATTTTAAAGATCTAAACAAGGCGTGTCCAAATGATTGTTATTCTCTTCCTGAGATTGACAAAAAGGTTGACTCATTAGCTTCCTTTCACTGGAAATGTTTTCTAGATTGTTATAAAGGTTATCATCAAGTCTTGATGAAAAAAGAAGACGAAGATAAAACCGTTTTTTCGCACGGAGAAGGGCATTTTTTGTTATACTAAGATACCTTTCGGTCTCCGCAATGCGGGAGCTACTTATCAAAGATTGGTGGATACAGTGTTTGGAGATGACATTGGGAAAACTGTGGAAGTCTACATTGATGATTTGGTCATTATGAGTAATTCAGAAGACACTATGCTAGACAACATCCAAAGGACTTTTGATTCTCTGCACGAGGTAAATCTAAAGTTAAATCCCAGCAAATGCTCCTTCGGCATGGAGGAGGGCAAAATTTTGGGTTTCATCGTCACCAAAGACGGTTTCAAAGTTAATCCCGAAAAGGTCGATGCAATACAAAAAATGTCTTCTCCTCCTACCATCAAAGAGATGCAACGTTTGGCTGGAAGGTTAGCTGCACTAAACCGCTTCCTCGCCAATCATGCTGCAAAATCTTAATCCATTTATTCGAACCTTGAGCAATTGTACGAAGAGCAAAGAGTTCGCATGGACTTCTGAAGCTGATCAAGCTTTCCAGCAGATGAAAGATTGTTTAGTTCAACTTCCCACACTTACTGCTCCTCGAGAAAAAGAACCCATGGTCTTATATCTTGCTACAACTGAGGTAGCAGTAGGTGCTGTCTTGTTGGTAGAACGCGAAGGAGTCCAGTCTCCAATTTATTAATCAGCAAGATGTTGAACGATCCAGGACAAGGTATTCAATCATGGAAAAATTAGTTTTAGCATTGGTCCATGCTTCGCGCAGGCTGTGAAGATACTTTTCAGGACACGTTATTACAGTTTTAACATATTTTCACATTGGCCAAGTCCTGGCCAAACCAGACGTTTCTGGACGACTTGCGAAATGGGAAATAGAATTGGGAGGTTATAACATCTATTATAAACCTAGACCAGCTATCAAAGGCCAAGTTTTGGCAGATTTCATCGCTGAAATTCCTGCTGATAAGCTTGAAGAATGCCAAGCAATCCAAAACCCAGTCCCAGTCATCGACAACAGAGCCTGGACATTGTTTACAGATGGCGCATCAAACAGTGATGGGGCTGGAGCAGGTCCTCGGTTAATGAGTCCAGAGGGAGCAGAGTGCACATATGCAATTCGGTTGGATTTTAAAAGCACCAACAACGAGGCCGAATATGAAGCTTTCCTAGCAGGCTTACGCCTCGCTATCAAAATGGGTGCAACAAATTTTGAAGCCCATGTTGATTCATTACTAGTTGCTGAGCAAGTAGTTGGAACGTACGATGCAAAGGGAGATATCATGGCTTTATACTTGGCGCAAGCCAAGGCTCTTATAGCATAGTTCCAACAATTTAAAATCACGCACGTCAAGCGAAGCGAAAACAAACATGCTGGCGCTCTAAGTAAACTTGCTGCAACTAGTTTCAAGCATTTGGCAAAAGAGGTTCGCATCGAGGTTTTAAGTAATCCATCAGTCCCTCTCAGTAAAGTAACAATGGTCGAAGTAGGAGATCCATCATGGATGTCTCCAATAATGATGTACCTGTTGCATGGTTCTTTACCAGAAGATAGACCGCAAGCACGAAAATTACGGTGCAAAGCCCTCAATTATGAAATGATTGACGGTATTCTGTACCGACGCTCTTACATGGGTCCTTCGCTCCGCTGTGTTGACAAACATAACGCGCAATACCTGGTCAGGGAGATTCATGAAGGGCTATGTGGCATACATTCTGCGCCGCGCATGGTCGTAGCCAAAGTAAAAAAGCGCAGGGTATTATTGGCCCGGAATGTACGTTGATGCGGTAGTTATCTTGCGCAAGTGCATGTCCTGCCAAAGGCATGCCCCTAAAACGTTGTGCCCAAAGAATCCTTTGGTACCCGTCACAACAGCTTGGCCATTTCAACAATAGGCCATTGATTTAGTGGGACCATTTCCATATGCGCCCGGCACAGTAAAATTTATCATCGTTGCGGTCGATTACTTCACCAAATGGGTTGAAGCCAAACCTTTAGCTTCTACTACAGCGATGGTAATTCCTAAATTCATCTGGGAATACATTTTTGCCGTTTTGGTCTGCCCATGCGCATTATTGCAGACAACGGTCCAAATTTAATGGCTGAAGAGTTGTAAACATGGATGACCGAAATGGGAATCCAACATGTTTTCGCTTCTGTTGCACACCCACAAGCAAATGGTCAAGTTGAAAGCATAAACAAACAGTTGGTCGATGGTATCAAGGCCCACCTTGGCACGGCACGGCGGGGGTGGGTTGACGAATTGCCTAGCATCTTGTGGGCACACCGAACTATGGCCAAGACTAGTACTGGAGAAACTCCTTTTAGCCTTTTGTACGGCAGGAAGCTGTGATCCCTGCCGAAATTGGGTTACCATCTCCAAGAATGCTAGCTTTCGAAAAACAAGATAATGAAGAACAACGGCGCATCGACCTAGACTTATTGGAAGAGCGACGAGAAAATGCAGCGATTCGCGAAGCTAAATACAAGTCCCAGCTTGAAAAGTATTACAACAAAAGGGTGCGCATTTGTTCCTTTTTGCCTGGTGACTTTATTCTTCGCGATAATGAAGTGTCGAATGCCGAAAAACCGGGGAAGTTAGCCCCGCGATGGGAAGGTCCATACGTGATAAATGAAGTATGGGAAAAGGCGCGTACACTCTGAAGCGTATGGACGGATCCAGCGTTCCTCGAACCTGGAACCCCAACAACTACGCCGATGTTATATGTAATCTCAGTCCTCTAAGCAACTTCTGAACATTGCGTAACGAGACTGCTTACTTTATTTTGTTATGTAATCTTAGTGGCAGCCATAGCCTTGCGCTTTGTCAGTATGAATAAAATACTTTGCCACTACTTACAGTCTTATATATGTTCATTTACAAATGCATGCAATTCCTTTGGATAAACAAAAACACAAACTCATGAACCACAAGCTAATTTAATACTTACGCTCACACATGAGAAGAAATTGTTCATTTGTCTATCCTACACAAGTAATTGGTTCCATGCAAACATTGTAAAACTGAAATATATTATATTCACAATACTTGCGCAGAAGCGCAATGTTACAAGTTATCATACAGAAAAATTACAAATTTCCTATTCTATGGACTTGGTTCCCGCCTGCTTCTCTGCTGAAGAAAAGATCCCCTTTAGCTTATCAACAAAGTCGTCTTGTTGAAGCGCAGCGTCCACAAGGTCCATAATCGAAATTTGCAATTGATCATATTTTTCTTTGGCAGCAGAATAAATGGCGGCAGTATTTAGCCCATGCGTGGCAGCACGGCTTGTATCCCATTCGGTCTTCAGCGCATGGGCCACGTGCAAAGTGAACTCTCTATAGCCCTCGGCATGCCCGTTATTGCACCCCGCGATCATCAATTCTGCCACTCTCTCATCCAACTCCGTAGAGTTCAGGATGGCATTTGCGATCTATACACAAATACAATCAGTATGTGATACGACAATCAAACCAGACATGTATAAAGAAAAGCGAATATTACCTCCACAATCCCGTACTCCCGCAACCAGGTAAGCTGGTTCATTAGGGATTCGGTCAAGCTTTCTGAAGTAGCGCGAGCGACCTCCGTGTCGTTAAGTTTTTGTTTGCCTTCAGTCAAACGGCGGATCAACTCGGCTTTCTCTGTTCGGTGAAGGTTGACATCTTTTTTCAAACTGTCAACCTCAGCTTGCAGCCGCTCCTGGTCAAAGAGCATAGCAGTTAGATCATCAATTTCTTTATTCTTAAGAAGAAGAGTCATTTTGGTTGATACCTCATTATGCTCGCTCCTTTCTCTATGTGAGCGCGCTTCTTCTGCTGCCGCAACTGCATTAGCTTTCTCTTTTTTGAGTTTCTCAATTTCATTGCGGAGAAGATTTTTCTTTGTTGTCACACTCGCAAGCCTCCACAAAGCGCTTGCGCTCGTCCGCATATTGCGCAGCAGAAGCCTCACACTTGCGCTTCCAAGACAGCGCAGCCCATTCTTCAGTCTTCCTCTCTTTCTCAAATTAGGCCTTTTCCGCCTCAAAATCAACAAGCATCTTCAACGTCTTCTCTTTCTCAAGCTTGGCATTCGCCTTCTCAAGCTCAACCTCGTCCCACTCCTTGTTCATACTGCGCCATTCGCGCACAATTCTATTTATGGTGGACGAGGCAAGGGCAGACTCTTGCAGATATGACTCGTAAGTAGCTTCATGGTCTTTTTCCTCCTGCGCTTCACCTCCGCCGGCAGGAAGATGCCCTTATACCACTCCCTACAGGAGTGCCAATCAGTAAAAACATCGCCCTGCTTAACCTTCCACACGGGCTGATGAATCGCAGAGGCCCGCCTCTCAGAATAAGAGCGATAATAATAATCCCCAGGCGTCTCCTCTGGGCGAATAGGCGATTCCCCCTCCGAATCCTCAACAAACACAAAGCCTTTGCTTTGTGTTGAAGGTCCGGCTCCCTTGGATATTAACTTTGACGGTTCCTCAGCATCTGTAGCCGTATCTTTCACCTGCTCGCCAGCAGGATTCTCAGTATCAAAATTTTTGGGCTCTTCTTCTGGAGCCACTTTCTCAATATGTTCCGGGACAATGTAGTCGGCTTCAGGAACAGGAGTTTCTTGCCCCGCATCTCCCTCAACATTCTCAGGCCTGCGCGACGATGGTATAGCAGATGAGGTGGCCGGCGCAGCCTTCACCATTTTCTCTGCAATGCATATCAACAAATACTAAGTATCAGATTCTGTGCAACTTTTATGACAGAAGTGCGCAACAAATTAAACGTACCAGGTGAGAACTTCTTTGCAAAGGCATCCAGATTGCCCTTCTTACCAATGCGCGGGCACGCAACCTTGGTTGGCGCTGGAATTTTAGTCTCCGCCTCCTTCCTCTTCTTAGAAGTACGCTTCAACGCCTCTTCCGGGCTAGAAGGTATTTCCAAAGGATCATCTGGGTTCGCAGCAGGAAGAGATGAGGTGTCAACAGGTTCTGGCTTCGGTTTCTTCAAACCTACAGGCGCAAGACCCTCCAGTGAGTCCGACACCACCACATAATTGCACCAAGATTCAGATACGGGAAGTGTACCTTTCTTGCCCAAGCTTTCACAGCAGCTGATGGCTTGGTTTTTTGCTCTGGGTTGGAAGGGGGAGGCGCAGCAGCTGCAACAGCAGTTGGTTTCTTCTTCTTCCTCGAATCAGGGCCTACGCCCAAGTTTAGCAAATCACATACATAATCAATCATATTGAGTAAAGGTTGCGCCATTAAGTTATATTGCAATATCAACTTAGGCTTTGTATGGACTTATTTACCAGTCTTCGAACATGGTTGCGCCTCTAGATCCTCCTGCTTGGGAAACTCAAAGTTCCCCAAGATTTGTGAGAACCAAGTGTCCTCACCATCAGCAATAGGCACGACGGCCATTTTTCCCTTCTCTCTCTTGAAAGAGACCAAGTAGAGAGGCGCAGCTACATAACAAAACATTTTTGCATCAGTACATATCTATTGAAAGATATTGCTAGGAAGTTAAAGGGTTACATACCAGTTCCATCTTCGGTATACACTGGTTTTTCCCGGCGTTCCTTCTTCCAGAAGATACTCATCCCGACAGCGATGAGGGCCCTCTCCGGCAAAACAATATTGGGCACATCTTTAATATCTTGATACCATACCTTGTCGGCAGGTATGGGAAGGGTCTCCAGATCGATCTTATCACCGGCCCGGAGTGTCATCTTCATCGGGATCACCGCCGCCTTGATAAAGAAGAACTTCTGCTTCCAGTCGTGGTAGGACTTCGGCGGCACCAGCAGCAATCGTTTGGCTTACACACGCTGTTGGAACGAATAAAAATCCAACGAGCAGTGCAGCTGGTAGAAAACTCTAAACTTCTCGACCGACGGCACGATTTGCATCGATCGGCAAACAAACTCAAAATGCCGGATCCTCACCATTCCCATCGGGCTCAACTGAGAAATATGAATCTTGTAAAAACCAAGAATTTCCAGCAAAAAATGGGTCACCGGCAGCCGGAAGCTCCCTTCGGCAAAATAATCGTAAAATAAGGTAATGTAGTCGGCCGGCGCATGAGCCGCCGTGGCATTCGCCTCCGGAAGAAACGCTTTCCAGGACGGAGCGAAAAGGAAGTTGGTGGCAAGATAATCAAAATCTTTCTTCGACCACTTTAGCGGTGGCAAACTTGATGATGACATCTCAACAGAACTTGCGCTGGTGGCCATAACTCGAACTTTGAAGAAAACGAAGAAAACTTTGAAGGTCTCCGGAATTTTTGAACACAAATTTCTCTCAAGTTATAATTGAGTGAGGAAGAAAATGGATTGTTGATCCCTTTATATACTAACCGCAATTAATGCATGATTTGACTGCAGCGACTTTTGCGACCGTCACATATCCCCAGGTAACCGCAAGGGCGAGTGGGGAACAATAACCACCCCACGCGCGCGAATGTCGCTGAAAAGCATTAAATACGGTAAGACATGTACTGTTGACAACCTGTCAACAGTACCACCACGTCTCAAGAACGTGCGTCGTCACCAACTACACCATCCAGATAAGTGACACGTGTCAAAGTATATTTGAAATTCAAATACTTTTTCAAAATTCACTTACGACACGTCATCAAGATGCATAAAGCAACAAAAAGCTAGTCCTTACCTAGCAGTACATTTATCTTAAGTCCAGTGCTACACCTACTTTTATTCTTACATGGAGCAACACTGGACTGGGGGGACTTGAAGGGGTATGTTCCCAAAAACCTTGCGCCAATCAAGGAAACCATACCCATTAATAACTTTTAAGAAAACTGCGCGCAAACTTCTTTGCCAAAATAAGATTTATTAAAATTATGCGCCAAATATCAAAGAGAAGCGTCATTTAACTACCTTGCGCGGGCTCGCGCAAGGTTCAAAGTTAACCTTGAACACTCTCTTTGGGTAAATGCTTCATTTAACTACCTTGCGCGGGCTCGCGCATTCAAAATTAACCTTGAACACTCTCTTTGGATAAATGCTTCATTTAACTACGTTGCGCGGGATCGCGCAAGGTTCAAAGTTAACCTTGAACACTCTCTTTGGGTAGATGCTTCATTTAACTACCTTGCGCGGGCTCGCGCAAGGTTCAAAGTTAACACTGAACATTCTTGTTTGATAATGCTTCATTTAACTACCTTGCGCGGGCTCGCGCAAGGTTCAAAGTTAACCTTGAACATTCTTGTTATGCTCCATATATAAACCTTGCGCATATATTTATATCAACGCAAACATCCACCAAACGTGCGCTAAGCAGCAAGGAGAAGAAGGAAGACCAGTTAACTAACTTGCGGTTCTCGCGCAAGGAAACAGTAAATCTTGAGAAACTTTCCCTTAGCAAAATCCTTGACTTTGTGCAAAAGCAAAGGGAATCTTTTCTGTTGTAACAGAATGTACATGTGGCGAATAATAGATGGGTAACAGCTGTGAAACCTTCTAGAAGCCATTAACACCCAATCGTGCAAGCATCTTTTCGGTTATAACCAATTGCCACATGGCAGCATATGGACGGCTGAGGAAGATCACGGTGATGGCATGCTCACATTTATAAGATGTAGTGATCTCATGTTGACACGTGTCACCTCCCTAACCGCTGATGAGCTCACGATCCGTGTGCACTAACGGATTGCCAACAAACGTTAACGGAATAACAAAAGATTCCGTTAAAGTTAACAATCTCTCTTTTTGGCGCCAAACACCGGCTATAAATAAGTAACTTAGAGTTGAAGGAAAGGTATTCACTCTCAACTACTCTCTCACTTACAATACTTGCTTCCGACTACCTGTACTTACTCTCAACTACTCTCTCACTTACAATACTTGTTTCCGACTACCTGTACTTATTATCACGCCGGAGGGTGGTCACGGAGAGAACCCCCTTTTCCCCGTGGCGAGCTAACGGTGTTCTGTTTTGCAGGATCAGTAGGAATATTGTTCTATTCATCATCCATCGTGAAACCAAACGGAGGGTTAACTCTTTTATGCAGAGCCCTTTCCATAGATCTACTGTGATTCCGATCTAGTTGATCTAGGGTTTCTTCACCGTTTTTTATTTTGCGACACTTGTAAAATGAGGAAAATGTCAGTTTTTATATGTATAAATTGAGGGAAAATGTGTTTTATAGAGCTTCTAAATGATAAAAAGTTTAGGTCTGAGTTTTGTATTGATATAAAGTTATATACTTTTACCATTTTTTTACTTTTGCGGCGCTTGTAAAATGGGAAAATTTCGGTTTTTATATGTGCAAAATGAGAAAAAAATGTATTTTACGGTGCTTGTAAATGAGAAAATTTTTTGGGTTTTGGTTTTGCACCGATATCAAGTTATAATATTTACCATTTGTTTTTACGGTGCTTGTATAAAGAAGAAAATGTCAGTTTTTATGTGTAAAATGAGAAAAAAATGTATTTTACAATGCTTGTAAATAAGAAAAATGTTTGGGTTTGTGTTTTTTACTGATAAGTTGTGATTTTGTAGGTTGTTTTGGGGGTTTATGTTGTTGTAAATGATACTTACACACACGGTTCCGGTGTATATATTCTTCGAGCAGTTGTGATAAATAAAAGACGAATGTGAAATGATAGTTACGACCAAGAAACGAAGAAAGAGCTTGGTTCGTTTGTTGTAGCGTTTTTGGTGATTTTACGTTAGTGTAAATATTTGTTTATACATGTATGCAAAACCCAAATTATAAAACATATTTAGTTATTGCAAAGTCTTTTTTTTTATATATTAAATGCTTTTCTTGGGAAAAAAAAGAACCTGAAGAAGTAGAAAATATATACATATAGAGGGTTTTTTTCATTTGTCTGACAAGTGAAGTAAGAAAAAGAATTAAAATGACCAAGTTAACACTAATTGTATAAAATAATAATTTTTAATCTCTTGCAAATAAGACAAAAATGAAACAGGATCAAATTTATCTCAACTATCTATAGCTTTAAGATCAAAGGTGTTTATTAGTTTCTACAGTTTTTTTTAATTTGGTACGCTTTCTGTTTTACCTTATATATATTATTATATATATATATATATATGATTCGGTTCAAGAGAGAACCAATCTCAGTTACGAGAACAATGAGAACTCTTATTATCCAATAGCATATTTACACATCATCTATAACCAAATTAAATCAAAAGGGTATTTTAGTCTTTTACTTCTCATGTCACATATTTTCTCTCTTTTCTATTTAGAAGTTAACATGTCAAATCTTTTCTCTCTCTTCTATTTAAAATTCAACATGAGACACTATCGAGTCGTGATTTTTTGGTGAGTTCTTTTGGTAAGATCATCAAATTTTGTAAACCTGAAATCGGGGTGTCGGGGGCGTAAAAAGATTTTTGGCATAAAAAAAATTTTGTAAAAAAGTTTTTAAAAAAAATAATTGTAAAAAAGTTTTTGTAAAAATAAAATATTTTGTTTGATGTAAAATATTTTTTGTTTTTGTAAAAAAGTTTAAACCCGTAAAAAAATGTTTTTTTAAATTGTTTTAAAGTTTAAAACTACGCGTAAAAAAGGTTTAAAATCGGCGCGTAAAAAAAGTTTAAAACCGTGCGTAAAAAAACTTTTAGACCGGCGCGTAAAAAAATTTAAAACCACGCGTAAAAAAGTTTAAAACTGGTGCGTAAAAAAAGTTCTAAAACGGCGTAAAAAAGTTTTAAACCATCGCGTAAAAAAGTTCTAAACCGGCGCGTAAAAAAAGTTTTAAACCATCGCGTAAAAAAAGTTTTAAACCGACGCGTAAAAAAAAGTTTAAAACTGATGCGTAAAAAAAGTTTAAAACCGCGCGTAAAAAAGTTTCTAAAAAAGCGCATAAAAAGGTTTGAACCCGCGCGTAAAAAAAGTTTAAAACCGGCGCGTAAAAAGTTTAAAACCGACGCGTAAAAAGGATTAAATCGGGCGTAAAAAAAATTTAAACCCGCGCGTAAAAAAAGTTTGAACCCGCGCGTAAAAATGTTTAAAATCGGCATGCAAAAAAAATTTGAACCCCTACGTAAAATAAGTTTCTTACTGCATGATTCAAAAATAACATTAATTAAATCACATTAATTAAATCACAAACATTAATTAAAGCACAATGATTACAACTTTAATTAACAATCATTAAAGAGCTTAGTAAAAATACCAATTTACCCTTTTCTCATTAAAAACAAAAACTCATTAATTAAAACACAATGATTACAAATACTTTATTGTCTTTTAATCACATCCATTAAAACACTTTTGATTAATAACTTATATTGGTTCATATGGTTCTCACAACTCAAGATGATTCTCATTTTACCCACACTAAAAAAGTGGGGAACAGTTGGGAACCGACTCAAACCAACTCCGATTAGACTCATTCCAACGGCGTTGGAACCGGCTAGTCGAACCCTAACTAGGATCTCTTAACCCTAAACCCTAACCCCTAAACCCTAAATATATTAGGGTTTGGATTTAGGGTCTTATATTAGGGTTTAGCTTTAGGGTTTAGTTTTAGGGTTAATCATTAGTATTTAGGGTTTAGCTTTAGGATTTAGGGTTTAGCTTTAGAGTTTAGCCTTTAGGGTTTAGCTTTTAGGGTTTAAAGCCTAGATTTTACGATTTAGCTTAGGTTTTAGCCTTATTTTTAGCTTTAGGGTTTATGAGTTAAGATTTAGGGTTTAGGGTTAAGAGATCCTAGTTAGGGTTCGACGAGCCGATTCCAACGCCGCTGGAATGAGTCCAATCGGAGTTCGTTTGAGTCGATTCCCCACTGTTCCCCACTTTTTAGTGTTCCCCAATGAACATTCCCGTATATATATATATATATATATGGTGGGGTTCAAGACTGAACAATAGTCTTTGTGTGAACTAAGAGAACAAATCCTGACCATTGATTTAGTTGATCAATAGTTTTATACCAATGGTGTCACACCCAAACCGATGGCGGAATCATCGGGACGCGACACTAAGCGAATCAGATTGCTCGAGAGAAGTCATAACAATTACTATATGACAATATTTAACAAGGTTCAATTTCCCATAAAACTAAACAAATATTCATACAATAATCAAAATAAATCCAAGTTTCTCAAACGATAAAACAAAGTAGACAACTTGATTTAGCGTGTATCTAGAGAATCCTAATCTTGATTCGATATAACCTGCGTTTAACCTGCAACATACGTTAAATTAATGTCAATACAAAAATGTATTGGCGAGCATACAGGTTTTGATATAGTAGCATAGTAGAGAAAAACGTTGCGAAATACCATATACAAAAACATGATAGACACATATAAACTAACAAGACAAATTTCACATGCTAAGTTCCTCGAAAAGGCTGGTAAGCGCGATTTGTGACTTCCTAGCTAGACCCCGTCGGGTGTTAGCCAAACTATAGTACCATACTAGCTAAGGTGGGAGTTAATGAGAAGTGTCCTAGTATATATGTATCAAGCATCATGTGTAGCCAGTGTAACGGGTATTCGCGTGTGATAATCAGTTTAGTTCGTGTTGTGTATTTTGATATGAACGTATGTTACACCCAAAAAGTGCGTTTAAAGCGAAAAGGGGTCAAGTATACTCACAGTGGGTGCGTAACAGCGAACACCGAGAATTGATGAGAGGAGAGAAAGAGTGTCGGTTTAGCCTGCGCGTAGAGACAAAAGTGCATTAGTCTTCCAGAGTGTTTAAACAATCGGTACGGAGAGTCATGCCGGAACAGACTATTTCGCACGAAAATGGAATTTTCGTGCGGAAATGCCTGTTTTTGTGTCCAAAATCAAGTGGTTTCGCGTCTGTCTTCAGGAAATCGAGTGTTCATCCCTCCAACCTTAGGTTACTGATCAACCTAGCATCGGAGAGGTCTTTTGAGCGAGTGAGTCTCTTGTATGAACTCGGGCTGGACCGTGTGAACCAAGTATGGTTCACGTGAGCCAGTCCAGGTCGCACAAGTGACTGTTCTTGTGTCTCGGTGCGTTCAGGACTGAGATTTCGTCTGAAATGAATGTATTTTCGAGTCCATTTCATGACGGTTTCGGCAGTGCTTCGTCCCACTGATTAGTGAACGAAACCTTAGTCGGTTGTTGTCCGTTTTTGTGTAAAAATCGATTTAGAAAACAGTTTTGTTAGGATAAACATTTGGTGAGTCTTAAACAACGAGGTTTCTACATTGAGAAGGCAAAGCTAACTCAAATATACTTGGTTAAGTGTGAATCCAAGTTGAAAAATCAGAAAGTTTTATGAAAGATGAAGATTTTCGTAAACATAGAAGTTTAGATGAAATCGGAGATAATCTCGTGCAAAATCGTTGTAGAAATCATTGTGATTCTCGTGAAAAACGTAGTCTTCTTACTTGAAACAGAGAAAACGAGCTAGAGAGCGTTTTTGTGCGGAAAAGGCAGCAAGTTGAACTATTTATAGGCGGAGAGGAGTGGTGGTGGTTTGGTGGAATTTTCGTGCGAAAAATGCATTTTCGGTTGAAAAATACCATTTTCGTGCCAAAAACACCCAAAATACGTCGTTTTCGCACGAAAAACAACATTTTCGTGCGAAAATATGAATTTTCTTGCGAAATTTTTTTTTAGGCTTCGCTTAGGTAGGTTAAGGCGCTGAATGGCGAATCATTAAGCGTTTAAATTTAATTAAATAAAATAATTAAGCGAGATAGTAGGCGTCTGAGTTCCCAGTCTTGCGAGAGTCGCGTTGCTGTTTAAGCGAGCAGATAGTCTTGGAAACATCACGCAAAGTTTATAGTATTTAGCGAGTGCGTTGTAAGCTTTCTAAGGTGCGATGTATGTGCGAAAATAAGCGATGTATTGCGAAAATATGCGATATAGCGTAGTAAGGATATAGTTTACATTATGATCCGAATCTCTGGTGCTAGGCGTAACGAGAGTAACGATCTGCGAAAATGCGGGTTGTTACAGTCTCCCCTACTTTAGGAAAATTCGTCCCGAAATTTATTCGAGGGGAAGACTTGAGAATTGACAAGAATAGATTGCGATAAGACGTTAGCGTAAGTTGAGGATGAATGAGCGATCGATCGAGGATTGATGAGTGAAAGCGTATCGGTGGTGTAGGGAGCCGATAAGTAAAAGCGACTTAATTGACTCGTGGTTGATAACTCACGAGTTGGCGATCTAGGAACGTTTTAAGTTTTTGAAAATTTTGTTAAACTATTACGGAAAGGTTTTTAAATGAAACTCGATTTATGAAAATTTTCTCACAATGTGGCGTTAGGCCGAGTCGATTTCACATTGTAAGAAAGATTTTACTTGCCCATATGTTTTAATAAAAATCAAAATATTTAGAAAATTTTCCATTTATTTCCAAAACATAACGATAAAAATAATTTTTAACGGTATCAAAAAGTTTAATTAGCGTCGGACCCCTCATAGCATCTCTCTACGAAAGTTTGTTAATATGGTTAAAACACTTATATATAGGAAGTACCAGCGGTGTATCCACCATGTTTTAGCCATAACGCCTCCGTCTCGTGGAGCGATGTCAGGTGTGTTGACATGTTATGGATAGATTTAGTATCCTTGGCCCATGCGGTGAAGGGTAGGACCTAGTAATTACAAAGCTTGAATGGTGTCGACCCCCACATGGCATCTTTTCACGAACGTTTTTTAGTATGGCTAAAACACTTATATATAGGAAGTACCAACGGCGTATCCACCATGTTTTAGCCATACCGTCTCCGTCCCGTGGAATAATGTCATGTGTGCCGACACGACATGGATGGATTTTGGTCCAAGCTGCGAATGATTGGACCAGGTTTGAATAGCTGGTCAAGTAGCTTGCGCGGAGAAGCTGTTTGCAAACTTGGTTAGAGACAGAAGTGTACGGGAATGGTTCACGATTGGAATAGCGAAGCGGTAAGAATGAGAGATACGATAAGCGTTAAAGCGTCACGAGGTAAAGACGATAAGCGAAGAGATGGCGTTCGAGCGTCGGGGGGAAAAAGCGATAAGCGAAGCGTTAGCGTTACAGCGTCGAGAGGGGAAGGCGATAAGTGAAGCGATAGCGTTAAGCGTAGAGAGGGAAAAGCGATAAGCGAAGCGATAGCGGTAAGCGTCGAGAGGGGAAAGCGATAAGCGAAGCGATAGCGTTTAAGCATCGAGAGGAGAAAGCGATAAGCAAAGCGATAGCATTTAAGCGTCGAGGGGAGAGAGCGAGAAATGAAGCGATAGTGTTTAAGCGTCGGGAGGAGAAAGCGACAAGCGATGCGATAGCATTTAAGCGTCGGGGGGAGAAAGTGATGCGATATAGATTTCAATAAAAGCGAGTTCGCGTTGCTGTAGACTTGCAAAAAGTCTAGCGACGGTGTGATTGAGAAGTGATGAGATGTTACGCCTTGCGAAGGAGTTTAGCGTGTGTAAATAATCATTATAATATTAAAGGTCTAATAACGTTCAACTACACATGGCACGTCTCCACGGGAGTTTGTTAGTATGGCAAAGCACTTATATATAGGAAGTACCAGCGGCGTATCCACGATGCTTTAACCACACCGCCTCCGTCATGTGAATAGATGTCATGATTTGTCAACATGGTTAAGACGCTTATATATAGGAAGTACCAGCAGCGTATCCACCACGCTTAACCATGCTTTTAACGTTATGGCACCATTAGAACTTACTATGATCCCCATGTACCCACCAGGTTAATCACGTGTGCACCCGTGATTAATTGGTGTTTGCATGATTATCGTAACTTATTCTAAAGGCGCATAGTAGGGGTAATAATACATTATATCATGATATACTATATAGCGCTATTTATAAGATTAGTGTGTGAGCCTATACTAAGTGCGATGACTCGAGTGAGATAGAGGGGAGAAAAGATGTCGTCTTATGTTAAAACAACACCGTACATTGGAATAATTAGAAAGCATAAATACAAATGTCGAAAATCGTACTATTAACAACATTGTTCTTGTATGAACGTCCACGATTAGCGCGGGAACCTAAATTTGTTATCTATTGTCCGATTAGGCGGAAACTAATGACAAGTTAACCAAATAACAAGAATTACTCATTTAAATGTTGTTTTCATTGATCTAAAGTTCAATACATTCGAGAACCGGATCCGACGAGCTTCGCCATCTCTGTGCCAAAATCTCTGCAAGTTACAAATGAAATCACCAAGGCACCTATATATACTATCTCTAGTTCGCTGGTAAGAGGAGGAATTTCGGGCGAACTTGACCTAGTCAAGTTCGGTCGAACTTGACTTCACTAAAACCATTACGAGCAAACTTGGCCTCCAACAATCTTAAATACGCCTTGTTTCTAAGCCCTATTCACACAGACTCAAAACATAATGACGTAGGCAACAGACATATGCACCAACAGACTCCCCCTTGGATGTTGCCTTAGTCATTGACTTTTAAAATCTTCGAAGTCTTTTGATCTTTAGTTCTTGAATAAGCTTTAACATCTTGATCTTCTGTTCTTCTCTGTTTCTTTGAGCTTGTCTTGATAGAACTTTAAATTCCATGCTCCCCCTATCTTTTAGCTTTAGTCTTCAGACTCCCCTTTGATTTGAACTTTAGACTTCAAACTCCCCCTAGCTTTTAGTTTTCTGAAATCTTTGGACAGTGCTTTATCCAGCTCCCCCTAAATCTTTACTTTTCTAAGACATTCAAATAAACGTTTCAGATCTAAAAATCTATAAAATCTCAAAGTTTGAAACTTCTTTTTAATCTTTTCAAATCTTTTAGATATTCAAGTTCAAATTAATGACCCTGAACACTTTTAACATTTTAAAACCTTTGTTCACTAAAAAAAATTTCAAATATGCAATCCACTTGGTTGACCAAGTCCAAGTTAATGACCTTGGTTAACCAATTTCATTTACCAAGTCAAGTTAATGACCTTGATTTGAAACCGTTGTGATTAAACCAATGTTTTTCTTCAATTTTAAAGTTTCAACTTAATGAACTTTTCAACACTTTTTGATCATTTTTTTTATTTTTACACACAGATGTCATCAAGATTTTCACCATTATAGCACTTACCAAACTTTAAAGAACCGTTCTCCATCATTGGCTCGTTGAAACTAATGAAGAAACAAAATCTTTTTCAATTTTTTTAAAAGTTTATGCTAAAACACACTGAAAATCTTTTTGAATTTTATATGTAAAACGTTAAAGAAAGTAAACTATGTACAAACATATTTACAGACATATTTTTGCGAATTCGTGTCTAAGGATCATATCAGTTGTTTGAGACATATCACCAGTACCGTTGACCTTTTTGAGACTTTAAGTTCTAAACTTGTTTACCTAGATTGTCGATATGTTTGTCCATTTAAACTACAACACATTTCTCAATTGTTCCAAGATATGTTAGTATGAATTATGAAACTTGACTTAACTGAGTTTCCCACTTCTTGAATATACTCCCGAATTCAGATTCCCTAGATTTCATCTTACATGTGAATATAGCGTAAATGATATCTGTCTTAGGGTTAATGCGAGACCTTGAGAGCTCAGGTTAGTACTACCGTACAGACAAAGAGATGAAGGCTCGACTTTAAGGTGTGTTCCACTTAAGGAATCTTTTAAGCATTGCAAATGATTAGATCTTTTGAATCTTTTCAAGTTTTGCATGCTATTTTGGGGTTTTTAGCAAAAGCATTATAGAAGTTCTAGGCTATTGCTTCCGCAAAATCAGAAGAACTTGTATAATACCCCAGATATCAATCATATATAAAGAGCTCGTATCTCAGAATCAGGCAACCCTTCAATCGAAATTTCGGAGTACTAAGTCCATCTATCCAAGATGTGTTAATCTACCAGTTTAAGCAGTTGCTAAATTTAGTTTATATCCCGAAAACAATTTACTGAACGTGTAAAGTCTACCGACACATCCATAGTAAGACTTGTTTAACACTTTTAAACTTTACAATTCTTTAGCGTACTGTGATAGTCCACTAATGTACTATCATTTCCTTTTTGACAACAAAAATTCTTTTTGTCTTTTTCAATGTTTTTGAATTTTCAACTTTTTTATATGTTTTTAATTTTTTACTAAAAACTTTTAAATTTTCGTACTCCCCCTAAAATCAAAAACATATTTTTGGATTTTAGATTTTAAGAAACACTATTCTAAAAAGATAACAAACCAATGTGGATCACGAGAACTCGTCGTCCGATCCTTTTTTCAACATCTGTATCTGCACCTGTTCAACAGACAGAACCATTAAAATTTCTTTTAACATGAAAGCTTAAATTGTTATAAAATCAGTGTTTCATTCAACGATGTGAATTTGCACAATTTAAATTTGACAAATTTTCCTATTCAACTTCTTCTTTTCTCAAAATGATTAAGAATTTAACTTTCTGAATAAGTTAAGAATCATGAAGCTCCGTTATCCAGATTTATCTTTGACAAAGCAGATCTTTAGGAACTCCTGCACATAAAGTAACTATTTGAATAAGGAAACCCAAACCTTTTTGGTTTTGGGTTTGACATGATAAGCATCATAAACACTTTCAAAATCATCATCATATTCAAAATCATCATCAAACATTCTGTCCAATGTCGATTCTGAAAACGTTTTGATTTTTTCTTTCTTTTTCTGTTTGATTACTGACTCGGTTGTTTTGACATTTTCAGTTTTGTCAGCAACAGACTTTGATTTTTCAGATGATGAAAACTTTTTTCTTAGCAACCCAGGATTGTAGTTTGCTTCTCGCTTTCTTGATATAGAATCTTGAATCTTTATTTTCATTTAATTTTGAAGTTTCACCTTTTTCAAATGTTGAGTTTTCAAATTTTGACCCAGTTTTAGATTTTACTTCGCATTTAGATTCACAGTTTCTATTTGACACTCTGGCAGAATTCACAGTCTCTGATTGTTTTTGCTTTTCATCTTTTAACACATTTTTCCTTCGTGAAAACACAGGCTTTAGATTCAGACAATTGCGAGCAATATGACCGATTATCAGGAGCATTTCCACTAGTGGGTTTCGCTCCACTTGTGGACTTGGTTTTAGCCTTGTCCCGAAGTTCTTTCTCTTTCTTGAATTCATCATTCGATTTCATACCAATCATACCTTCTTCTTGAACCGTATTAGTCCCATATACAAACTTCATGTGTTTTCCTTTGTATTCATGAAATGGCGACTTCGGGTTCTTTCTCGGTTCTTCTTCACTTTCCTCCAAACCCAATCTTGCTCTCCTGTTCTCAGGAAAATCACCACCAAACTTTCGATAATTGTTAGCATTCCTTTTGGGTTTCGAGTAAAATCTTTTCTCATTTTTCTCAATATCATCTGATGAAACTTCTACAAGTTTGAAAAAATTATCAAGTTGATCCTCTTTCACGTTCCGAATCGGAAAACTATCATCGAAGTATAATCTATCAGATTCCTTAATCTTGTACATGACAACTTTAGGATCATCACTTAGATCATGTTCTGATGATGTATCGTCATCTTCAGATTGTGATTCCGAGTTTTTCGAACTTGATTTGGCGCTTTCAGGGCTGTCTTCATCAGAATCATTTCCTAACACATTTTTAACCACATTTTTTATCACCACTTCATTGTCATCATTTGACTTCGTAAAGTCTACGTCAATGTTTTCAGGCAATTTATCTTTCATTTCGGATAAGAGTAATATATTAAATGCCTTTTCAATCTCATCATCTTTCTTGCAGGAATAACTTGCAAGAAGTGGTGGAGGAACACTTCCGTATTTTTTACGCTTTGATTTATCACCATTTTCCTCCGACTTAATCGTAGGAAGAATGTGATCAATGACATACGTGTTTGAGGTGTAACTTTTCAGCAATTGTCTTACTCTTTCTGTTTCTATCTTTATGTCATGAAGCTCATGCTTTGTTTCGGCAATAGTATTAATATACATGTTAATTGCTTTTTGTTTTTCAATTACTGTGGCATTTAACATCTTTACATTAGCACTGAGTTCAAGATTAGCTTTTTCGACATTTTTATATTTGCTTGTTATCTTGTCATAAGCTTCTTTCATAGTTTTGTAATCGTAACGAAAATTTTCGTTGTGTACAGCTATTTCTCTTATGACTTTGACCTTTTCAAGACAAGGTTCACAAGGACTTGCGCACTTTGTGCAAGGTTTTTCAACCTTCACAACTTTCACAACTTCCTTGTCAGACATACTTACCTTAGCTTTTACATTTTCTGCCTCTGATTTCAATGCTTCTTGCCTTTGCATCTCAAGGTAAGCTATTTCTTCTTCCTCAGCTCTCTGCCTATAACCTTCCAGAATGGCATTCTCTAGAGCAGCATCAACATACTATGTCTCAGATTCATCCACTAACTCTGCCATCATAGTAACACCAGTTTTCTTTCCAATGTATCTATTCCAATCAAAACCATCTTCTTCATGAGTAACAACAAGAGCTTGTTCGGTTTTCTTTGCAGATTTATCTTCAACTTCGACTTGTGTTCTCTTTGGATATGGCTTATATTGAAGAGCTTTCTTGTAGTACTCATTGTTGTTGCCGAAAGGAATTTGATTTCCACTTGCTTCTTGATTGTTGCATTCTCGTTTGAAGTGTCCCTTCTGTCGACACCTGAAGCATGTGACTTTAGACTTGTCGAATCCAAGCTTGTTGCTTGAATTGCCAATACCTCTTCCAGTGAGTGCCACAAACTTGGTAACTCTTCTGATGATAGATGCCAGACTCCACTTTATATCCGTCAGTTCCAACTCTTCTTCGTCCACTTGTTCATAATCCTCGGGAATCATTTCGGATTACCGATCTTTCCAGCAACAAGACTTTCATACGATTCAAGAACAGTAGCCAAAAGTGCGATGTGCTATTTGGCCACTTTTTCAGGAAATACATTCTTCAAATCGACTGCTATGTTGCACTGGAAAACATTTGAATCAGAATTGGCTTGGCTTGTATGATGCGACTGATTGTTCAGATTTTGGAATGAAGAGTTTTAACTAGCACTTGTATATCCAGCATATGGAGAACTTTGATTTGGAGAAGAATTCATATTTGCACTAAAAGTTGTTTGAATTTTTGGACTTTGAATCGGAGTATCTTGAACACCTCCTTTGTAATAAACACCGACATCTTGAACAACATTACCATTCTTAGATTTTGCAATCATCAACTCCATTTCATTACCTTCTAATTTGTTGATGAAGGATGACAATTTGAAATGTCTCCAAGATGGACTGTTCTTCAGAATCATCAGATACGTTGTCCATTCTCCCTCAGGAAGTGCATCGGCCAACTTCTCAATTTGCTCTTCATTAGATCTCTTGATATCATGTCTTCGCATCTGGACCATGAGGTGACAATATCTATCGATCATCTGCTTCATAGTCTCACATTTGATCATCGTGAAGATCTCAAACTCTTTCTTGATCAAGGCCTTTTTGCTTTTGATCACTTCATCACTTCCTTTGAATTTGTCACAAAGAGCGTGCCATAATTCCTGTGATGTTTCATATTCTGGCAAAAGAATCAAGATATCTTCTTTTACTGATTGTTGTATCAAGCTAATCATTTTCTTCTCAGCGACATAGTTATCTTTGTCAGCTGGGAAAACTTGTTCAGTGGAAGATCTTGATCACGCTCATCTTTTAGCCATTTGTAACCATTCTCAACTGCAACCCAGCTATTGAATTGATTCGCTTTTATCCAATTCACAAACTTTTCCTTCCACCCTTCAAACTCATCCATACTCATTAGCTTTGGCGGTTTCGACGTAGTACCCATTTCGTTGTCGATATTCATCTGGTTTGCCGCAAGAATATTAGCATTTGATGAATAAGCCACTTGAGAGACGAACACATTGTGGAAATCTTCCATTTTGACAATCTGAAGACGTATCTGAAAATACGATAAAAAACACTCGAAAATTGATTAGAATCAGACAAGTTCGGTCGGACTTGTGTGAAAATCAGATTTTGATTTCAGTTTCCACAAGTTCGGTCGAACTTAGATGAAAGATTTCAAATTTTATCACAAAAACCTCAAGTTCTGTCGAACTTGATGTGAGATTTGAGAAAAATTACACCTTTGAGCGGACTTGTAAAGGATTTCAAGAAGAACACTTAAGTTCGGTCGAACTTAGGCATCTTGATTTATCCTCGAGCGAACTTACAACTGATTTCAAAGAAAAACTTGCAAGTTCGGGGGAACTTAGCTTAAGTTTCCTGATATTTTATCAAGTTCGAGCGAACTTGATAAAATTTCAATGAAAACTTATTAAGTTCGAGTGAACTTAACACAATTTCACTCAAAAACCCTAAAGTTCGAGCGAACTTGATAAAAAATCATTCAGAAGATGAATTTCTAAGTCAAGTTCGGTCGAACTTGGCTTATAAGTTCAATCCTGGTGTGTTTTGAAAACATGGTTTTTTCAAAAATTTGATATCAATTCGGTTGAATTTGATGTCCAAACTCTCAGGGGTTTATCACAACTGTATTTTATGTGACATATTCAATTTTTAGCTGATTTTGTCCATGAAATCATCAAATATGTGAAAATATTAAGAAAAATGATAGAATGGAGTAGAATAAGAGAAATTTTTGTCTTGATTCCAGCAAATTTAGGTATCTAGGCTCTGATACCACTTGTAGGAACGTCCACGATTAGCACGGGAACCTAAATTTGTTATCTATTGTCCGATTAGGCGGAAACTAATGACAAGTTAACCAAATAACAAGAATTACTCATTTAAATGTTGTTTTCATTGATCTAAAGTTCAATACATTTGAGAACCGGATCCGACAGAGCTTCGCCGTCTCTGTGCCAAAATCTCTGCAAGTTACAAATGAAATCACCAAGGCACCTGTATATACTATCTCAAGTTCGCTGGTAAGAGGAGGAAGTTCGGGCGAACTTGACTTCACTAAAACCATTACGAGCGAACTTGGCCCCAACAATCTTAAATATGCCTTGTTTCTAACAGATAAAAGCCCTATTCACTAAGACTCAAAACATAATGACGTAGGCAACAGACATATGCACCAACAGTTCTACGCCTGGTCGGTGTTGATGTTGACGACTTCTGTGTTGTGGCTGCGGCTGCTGGCGCTACCGGTGCGACGGCTGCCGGGGTTGCGGGCTGAATTGGCAGTGCTGGAAGGGCTAGCAAACCATGTTGTCGTGGCCCTGTGCAGCAGTTGCTGTGAAGTGACCGAAACAGTTGCAATTGATGTAGTAGCGGTAGCTGGCTCCGACCTGGTGGTGATACGTACATTTCGGACACTTGGGATGAGTCCCTGTGTAGTTACGCCTTGGGTAAAATGGAACTTCCTGGAGAGGTTCAGGGTTGGGCGGTGCAGTTGCTTAGTAGTTGAGGCTCGAGCTCTTTCTTTTGCGGCTAGGCTTGGCGGTAGCTTGCGGTGGTGCATCATTGTCGTCGGATAACTCGATAGTAGCTTGGTTCAGCTTCTTGGTGGGATTCTTGGAGAAAAACCCAGCCAAGACTCTGTTGTCATTGATCTCTGCGGCCAATTGATAGGTTTCTTTGATGGTAGTCGGTCTTGTAGCTTCGACAAATTGCCCACACATTCAGGCAAAGCACGCCATGTACTTTTTGATAGCCTTTTCGGCGGTTTCGACTTGGCTTGGGCAGATAATGCTACGCTATTTAAACCTTGCTGTGAGGCCGCGTTGTCACCTTCGACTTGCTTGATTTTCCAAAACTCGTTTTCTAGCTTTTGGACTTTGTGGGGAGGGCAATATTCTCTCTTTATGAGCTCTTTCAGTTCTTCCCATGATAATGCGTAAAGCTGCATCGTTCCCACGTTTGATGCGCTCGACTGTCCACCAGTCGAGTGCTCTAATTGAAATACTCCTATAGCACACGTGGTATGAAGATGCTCAGGGCACCCGCTCTGACGGAGGGCAACCTCGATTGCATCAAACCACTAAAGCATCTGAGATACACTTCCTTCACCTGTGAAGATCATTGGGTCACAGGCCTTGAACTGTTTGTAAGAGCAAGTAGACTTTGGTGCATCGGACTTAGGGTCTTCCGATTGTTGAGGGCTTGAACTTGGGTGATGATTTGAGGAATGACCTTTGCCATTTCCTTGGCCATGAGCGAGGCGATCCTCTTATCGGCGTTTCTTCTGGATTAACGTCGCGAGTTGGAAGCGTTCGAAGACATCTAGACAAAGAGATTTGGAATGAGATTCGATCATAATGATTTTTGAAATTGCGACGCGATTTAGCGTGTCAAAAATTTGTTATAGTTGATATAATAACACGTATTTTTAAGGTCACATAGGAAAACACATATTTCCTATATTCTCACGTATTCACATAGCACATGTAACCACATACTATATGTGTATATATATGTATACGTGTATATATATATAGAGAGAGAGAGAGAGCACGGGGACGCGTTTAAGAGAGTTGTTATAATTTAGTTTTGTTGCGAGTATTAGCTCTTGTTTTAGATTGTGATGGTTGTGCGAGTTGTGCATACGTTTATGGAGCGAAAAGCGATAAATCGAGAAATTGATAAAGCGTAAAATCTTCAATTCGAAAACACATAAGCATAAAAAATTCGATGATGCGTAAAATCGGTGATTGCAGGCTTTAAAATATTATGGAGCATCCTGGGTTTTGGGACCGCGACTACCCAAAGTTATCCGATCGTTACGTTGAGTTTGGGCACACGCTTTGGCCTAATAGGTAAATGCTCTCACCGCCTCGCGGCTAACGACATTACCCTTCCGGTTACAACGCATCCCAAATCTGCGAAATAGTCGAGACTTTGATGAGATTGAAAATCATTGAGTGGGACGAGTTGTCAAGGTTGGATTTCACCCCTAACTTGATAACTTCGAATCTCTGATCGTGGTTTCCCTCCCGGACCCATCAGGAGGTTTCCATCGAATAGAATGGGAAATTTCCGTTAAGATGTGGATATCACTCCTAACTTAACGAATAATTTCGTGCTTATAGGATTACGCAGAGTGAGTGATTCGTCGAGAGTTCGCGGTTTTCAAACCTAATCTCGACAAATCGACTCGTTTGTAATGTACGAGTATCTTTGCAGCTTCTTGTGTTGTGTTCAAGTCTTAGGAAAGACTTCGTATAGTATTTATATCCAAAGATAAAAGTTTTAATCGGATAAGCACATAGTTTCCTACTATAGACTAGGCAATCTACCTAATTCCCAATAGTTATGGCTCTGATACCAATCTGTCACACCTCAACCGATGGCGGAATCATCGGGGCGCGGCACTAAGCGAATCAGATTGCTCGAGAGAATCCATAAAAATTACTATATGACAATATTTAACAAGGTTCAATTTCCCATAAAACTAAACAAATATTCATACAATAATTGAAATAAATCGAAGTTTCTCAAACAATAAAACAAAGTAGACAACTTGATTTAGCGTGTATCTAGAGAATCCTAATCTTGATTCGATATAACCTGCGTTTAACCTGCAACATACGTTAAAATAATATCAATACAAAAATGTATTGGCGAGCATACAGGTTTTGATATAGTAGTATAGTAGAGAAAAACGTTGCGAAATACCATATATAAAAACATGATAGACACATATAAACTAACAAGACAAATTTCACATGCTAAGTTCCTCGAAAAGGCTGGTAAGCGTGATTTGTGACTTTCTAGCTAGACCCTGTCGAGTGTTAGCCATGTGTAACGGGTATTCGCGTGTGATAATAAGTTTAGTTCGTATTGTGTATTTTGATATGAACGTATGTTACACCCAAAAAGTGTGTTTAAAGCGAAAAGGGATCAAGTATACTGTCACACCCCGACCCGCAGCGGAATAAGAGTTGGGGCATAATTGGGTTATCATCAAAGCTCATGATGTTTACTAAAATGTTTCATATTTATTAAATTCAAATTACAACTTCAATATTCCAAACAAGTTCATACAATTACAAGGAAAAAGTAACTAAGTAAACAATCCAAAGCCTAATCTGATTTATTCTTCTAGGCCGTCCTATATGTTTCTTGCTGCAACTGGATCACCTATATCATGTGTAAAAATGGGGGATTTTGGGTCAACAAAAGTTGGCGAGTGAACCTTGTTAAAAACATTTGATATTGATTTCTTATTGTATTTAATATGGAAAAATTGTGCAATAATCATATGTGAGCAAACGTATATAATCAAACAATAATAAACCACCTTGCATGAGTATATGACATGAATGATAATGTATATGTTGGCAACGTCACGTTCCGCTCATAGGTAATGGGGAACGGACGGCCTATGATGATGTATGTGCGATCAAGGCTCAATCAAACGGAGCCGATCGTATGTTAGCAACGCCACGTTCCGCTCATAGGTAATGGGGAACAGTTCCGCTCATAGGTAATGGGGAACAGACGAGCCTATGATGATGTATGTACTGAAAATGATAAATTTAATCTAAACATTAACCACACAAACAATTGATACATCTTGGATACACATTTGATCATGGATATGATGGATGCACAAGTGTTTAAATGTAATAAATAATAAGCGACACATGATACACCCCAAAATGTGATTAAAATGGGGAATTTGTAGAGATTCACTCACATTGGGTGCGTTCGTTTGATGATGATGAATGCGCACGAGTTTTGGGATTTGATCGACGAGAAAAGACTATCCTAAAATAATAACGAAAAGGTACGGTAAATAAGTGGATTTTATTAACAATTTTAATAGGATTTTTAGATTTATTTTGTGGGTTTAAGGTCATTTTCTAACTTTAAAAATATTATTTTTAAGTATTTTTAATTGATTTTTAATTTAAATAAATAAATAAAAATATAAAAAAAATGTTGACTTTTTGTTGACCGTTGATCGTTGACCGGTCCGTTGACCGGTCGGGCAGTGGCTTATGTGTGCGCTGGGTGAGGCTCGAACCCGAGACCTCTCGTACGCGTGCACGCAGCTCTACCAACTGAGCTACGTGTCTAACCCGAAATATGTCACACCCCGACCCGCAGCGAACAAGAGTCGGGGCATAATTGGGTTATCACCAAAGCTCATGATATTTACTAATATGTTTCATATTTATTAAAGTCAAAGTTACATTTCCAAATATCCAAACATGTCCATACAATACAAAGTAAATAAACCAAACATAACAATCCCAAACTCTAAATCATTTTATTCTTCTAGTCCAATCCTATGTGTTTCTGGCTGCTGCTGGTTCACCTGTATCATGTGTAAAAATGGGGGTTTTTGGGTCAACATAAGTTGGCGAGTGAACCTTATTAAATAAACATTTATTATTGATTTACTTGTTAGTTTATCAATGAAAAATTATGCATAATCATAAATGAGCAAATGTAAATAATCAGGTAGTGGCAAATAGCAATCACAACTATAACATACAATAACATATGATAGCATACATGAACATACCAACATATACGATAAATAACATAAATGAAACTGTGCGATCAAGGCTCAATCAAACGGAGCCGATCGTATTGCATGTACTGAAAATGAAAATGTCTGTGCGATCAAGGCTCAATCAAACGGAGCCGATCGTATGTGGGCACGCCAGGTTCACGCTCATAATGAAATGGGGAACATGCTCAACGCTCATAATGTAATGGGGAGCGGCGGCCTATGAAATTGCATGTACTGAAAATAATAAATTGCATCTAACAATAACTACACAATAGTTGAAACAAACTGATTACACATGTTCATGATATGATGTACGCACCATGGGTTTAAATATAATATATATGACAAGACACATGATACACCCCAAAACGTGATTAAAACGGGGAATTTGTAAAGATTCACTCACATTGGGTGCGTTTGAATAGAGATGATAAGAGGCGCACGAGTCGGGAGAGATGAACAACGAGAATTTCTAACCTAAATAATGGCGAAAAAATATAGTAAATGAGTGGATTTCATTAAGGATTTTAATGGAATTTTTAGATATATTATTGTGAGTTTAAGGCTATTTTCTATCTTTAAAAATGTTATTTTTAAGTATTTTTAATTGATTTTTAAATTAAATTAAATAAATAAAAATATAAAAAAATTGTTTATTTTGCGTTGACCGTTGACCTGTTGACCTGTTGACCGTTCGGTCAGGGTGCAAGGATGCGCTGGGTGAGACTCGAACCCGAGACCTCCCGTACGCGTGCACGCAGCTCTACCAACTGAGCTACGTGTCTAACCCGAAATAATCTTGTTTTTAATTATATTTATATACTGATTCGATTTAACCAAAATTCTTTTAAATTTCAAAAACATTTTAATTCAACAAACCGGTGCCAGTAACAAGTTTCGAACGCGTGACGTGTGACTTAGTGTTGCACACAGTCCACCGCTGGACTGTGTGTCTAACCTGGTTAAATCTCGGTTTTTATTATACTTAACAACTAACGGAGTTAACCCGGTTTAGTTTTAAACAAAAAGGCATTTTATTACATAAGGAGTGCGTGTATCAGGGATCGAACTCGTGACATGCGACTATGTTTTGCACACAGTCCACCGCTGGACTGTGTGTCTAACCCGTTCATATTACTGATTTTAAATAAACTTATAACGTAACTAACTTCGTCTTCTTCATTCAAATTACAGTCGACAGAATTTCTAATCCGTTTTCTTGTTTTTACGATTAACAATCATTCTTAAGGCTAAAAATGAAATGGCAGAGACGGTGTTAGAAGTAACATACCGTAGGAATGATTTATCACAGAGTTTCCGGCAATGCGTCGGCTCTGTTTTTGTGCACCTCAACTGAACCAAACAATTAACCATTTTGATTAGTCAATCGTGGAATTGAAGTGATAAACAAATGTTAATAGTGCGATTGAAAGTCCTTACCGTTTCACAGACAGATTAAAGATTTCCAGAAATTCTCCGGCGAACTGGAATTATCTGATAACGGTGCCTGAATTCGATCTCGAGTGGAAGATTTGAGTTAGAAATAGCTTAACAACTGATAGACTACGATGGTATTGAAGAACTTACCGATTTGAGGATAAATACGGTTTTCCGGCGAACCTTACAGAATTTTCTGGCGAGTTGATTTAAGCGTTCTGATGGACTGAAAGTGTGACGAAAGTGAAATGGAATGTTTGTCTGATGTCTCTGAGTCGCGAGAAGGGTTTTGATTGAAGTAAATTGGACTTTTGATTATTCTCGGTTATAAAAACCGATGATGATGACAATTGATGTTCATTCAATCTGAATTGATGAGAAAACGTCGGTGCATCGGTTATAACCTGAATATGCGAGTAATCAAACGATTTGACGATTGAATTGCCGATTTCCGTTTCTCAGTTGGCGCAACCGGTTTAACCGAGTTGTGTATTAATGTTATTTGTTTCCTAAAGATAACAGAAAACAAGTGGCGGAGTGGTGATGTGTGTGTGTGTTAAGACTTTGAAGTTATAAACCAGCTGACCCTGGTTCGAGTCCCGGCAGCAACATTTCTTTTTTATTTATTTTGTTTTCACTTTTTATCAAATATAATTTTTATAGTTTAGTTTGTTTATTAATTATGTATCATTAAAAACCAAAATAACCATAAATACACAACGTGATATTTATAACTTGATATTCGATTACAAAACGGAGCGGGTTTGGAAACCCGTTTTTGACAAATGTTACAGTATCCCCTACTTTTAGGAATTTCTTCCCGAAATTTCAAGTAGTAGGAAAAAGATGCGGGTATTTTTCGCGCATTGAGTCTTCACGTTCCCAAGTAAACTCAGGTCCCCATTTAGACTCCCAGCGTACCCTAACAATTGGAACGCGACTTCGTCGTAGACGTTTCTCCCCGAAGTCCATGATTTCTACTGGTCTTTCAATAAAATGCATAGATTCATCAATCTGAATATCTTCCAGAGGAATGTGGAGGTTTTCATCAGCGAGGCACTTCTTCAAGTTCGACACGTGGAATGTGGGACGAATCCTGTTGAGTTCTTCTGGTAGATCAAGCTTGTATGCTACAGGTCTGACTCTTTCGAGTATCTTGAAAGGTCCTACGTAGCGTAGTGCTAGCTTGCCCTTTTGACCAAAACGAACTACTCCCTTCCACGGTGATACTTTTAGAAGTACATGATCACCAATGTTAAACTCTAAAGGCTTCCGTCGTTTATCTGCATAACTCTTTTGACGACTTTGGGCCGCTAGAAGATTGTTTCAAATTTGATGGATCTTGTCTGTGGTTTCTTGGATCAATTCTGGACCAGTGATTTGAGCTTCCCCAATTTCGTGCCAACATACAGGAGATCGGCACTTACGACCATATAAGGCTTCGAAAGGTGCCATGCCGATACTTGAATGATAGCTGTTGTTGTACGAAAATTCAACTAATGGTAGGTGGGCATCCCAATTTCCCTTGAAGTCTATGACACATGCTCGAAGCATATCTTCAAGAGTTTGAATGGTACGCTCAGATTGTCCATCAGTTTGAGGATGATAGGCGGTACTGAGATCTAATCGCGTACCCATAGCGGATTGTACTGCTTGCCATGTTCGTGAAGTGAAACGACCATCACGATCAGAAATAATGCTTAACGGTACCCCATGTCGGCTCACGATTTCGCTGATATAAATACGAGCAAGCTTTTCGTTCTTGAAATCTTCGCGGATAGGAATAAAGTGAGCTGATTTTGTAAGTCGGTCAATTATTACCCATATAGTGTCATACCCACCAGAAGTGCGAGGTAACCCGGTAATGAAGTCCATGGTTATATTTTCCCACTTCCATACAGGTATTTCAGGTTGGACCAGAAGTCCTGAGGGTCTTTGGTGTTCAGCTTTCACCTTGGAACATGTAAGGCACTTAGAAACAAAAACAGCAACATCCTTCTTCATTCCAGGCCACCAATAGGTGTATCGTAGGTCTTGATACATCTTATTGGCTCCTGGGTGTATAGAGTATCGCGTTTTGTGAGCTTCATTCATAAGAATTTCACGAAGGTTGTTGTGGTTAGGAATCCAGATACGATCTAGGTAGTACAGAATACCGTCAGATTTAGTTTCAAATTTTAGCTCAGCTCCACAGGACATCTCCTTTCGTACATCATCTTCCGTAACTGAAACATGTTGGGCTTCTCGAATTTGATCTTTAATGTCGGTTATAAATTGCGAACATAGAAGACGAATGGAGTTCGCATAACCCTTTCGACTAAGTGCATCAGCCACCACATTTGCTTTGCCAGGGTGGTATCGAATTTCACAGTCGTAATCATTTAGAAGTTCGACCCATCTTCGTTGCCTCATGTTTAACTCCTTTTGATTGAAGATATGTTGAAGACTCTTGTGGGCAGTGTATATTTCACACTTAGTACCATAGAGATAATGCCTCCATATCTTAAGAGCGAACACAACGGCTCCAAGTTCTAGGTCATGAGTGGTGTAGTTCTTCTCATGCGTCTTGAGTTGTCTCGAAGCATAAGCTATAACTTTTCCTCTTTGCATTAGAACGCAGCCTAATCCTTGCCCTGACGCGTCGCAATAGACCACAAAATCATCACAACCTTCAGGAAGGGTGAGGATTGGTGCATCACAAAGTTTTTGTTTAAGGGTTTGGAAGGCTTCTTCTTGCTTGGGTCCCCATATGAAAGGTTTTCCCTTATGAGTTAAAGTCGTGAGTGGTACAGCGATGCGAGAGAAGTTTGAGATGAATCGACGATAATAACCAGCCAAACCAAGAAAAGATCTTACTTCAGTTGGTGTACGTGGAGCTTGCCATTCTTGTACCGCTTTGATCTTTGAAGGGTCGACATGTATTCCCTTGTCATTGACTACATGTTCGAGGAATTGCACCTCTTTTAACCAGAATTCACATTTGGAGAATTTGGCGTAAAGTTTTTCCTTCTCTAGAAGTGTAAGGATGAGTCGAAGATGACGCTCATGATCAGATTTAGATTTCAAATAAATAAGAATGTCGTCGATGAAAACTATAACAAATCGATCAAGATAAGGTTTGCAGACTCTGTTCATTAGGTCCATGAATACAGCTGGTGCGTTGGTTAAACCAAATGGCATGACCATGAATTCATAATGGCCATAACGAGTTCGAAAAGCAGTCTTAGGGACGTCTTCTTCATGTACTCTAAGTTGATGATAGCCAGATCGAAGGTCGATTTTTGAGAAGCAGTTGGCACCTTGAAGTTGGTCAAGAAGATCATCAATGCGAGGTAAAGGATAGCGATTCTTGATTGTTAACTTGTTGAGCTCTCTGTAGTCGATGCACATACGAAACGATCCATCTTTCTTCTTTACGAAAAGGACAGGTGCACCCCAAGGCGATGAACTAGGACGTATGAATCCCTTGTCAGTCAACTCTTGCAATTGACTGGCTAGCTCTTGCATTTCAGAGGGGGCTAACCTATAAGGAGACTTTGCAACTGGTGTAGCACCAGGTATCAGATCAATACGGAATTCGACTTCTCTAACTGGAGGAAGTCCTGAAATGTCGTCAGGAAAAACTTGCGGGAAATCTTTTACTACTGGAATATCTTCAAGTTTCTTCTCCATAGTTCCCTTTTTGATGATATGTGCTAAAAACGCAACATACTTCTTGCGAAGATATTTTTGAGCTTGAAGACAAGACATTAAGCTGAGCCCTTTCGACGAGGTTTCTCCAAAGATTCGAAGAGTCTGACCGTTTGAAACAGGAATACGTATAAACTTTTCGCGACATACAACTTCTGCCTGATGTTGACTAAGCCAGTCCATACCGATTATGATATCAAAACTACCCAGCTTCATAGGAATAAGGTCGACTGAGAAGTCATGATCGTTTAATGTGAGTGTACAGTTGCGAATAATAGAGTTTAATGAAACTGGTTTCCCGTCAGCAACATCTACCGTTATGGATTCCATGAGCTTTTCACGATTTTGGTTTAAGATAGGTTCAAATTCTAAGGACACAAAACTTCTATCCGCACCAGTATCAAATAACATAGAGGCATATCTACCATTTATAAGGAACGTACCGTTAACCACATTGCCGTCGGCCCTAGCCTGATTAGCGTTGATATTGAAAGCTCTTCCTCTTGCAGGTGGAGGAGCTTGGTTTGCTTAATTCACCGGGTTGGCTTGGGCCTGAGCATGAATAATGTTTACCAACCTTGGACAAGTGTTTCTGAAATGGCTTGGGTCTCCGCAATTGTAGCAAGCCCGCATAGGTTGGCCCATAGGATAATTGGGTTGGTAATATGTTTGGGCTAGGTGTTGGGTGGGTGGTAATAGTAGGGGTTGTTGGGCTTGACCCATTATTTGTTGGTGGGTTTGGGTGGAAGGCTGGTGGCGGTTCGTTCGTTGAGGCATGCGGCAGGTTTGAACAGTATGGCCTGCACGACCACAGCCGGTGCAATGCTGGCAAGGATAATCAGGAGAATGGTGATATTGGCAATGGTTACATTTTGGTAACGGGCCAGAGTAAGGTCTTCTGTATGGTGCGGGTGAAGGAGCGACTTGGGTAATGGGTGCAGCAGGAATAGGGGAGTTGGTTTGAGTAACTGCAAAATTTCTGGTGTTGCGCTTCCTCTTGTTAGCAAACTTAGAGGAAGAGATGGGATGGTTTGAAGTTTGACCCTCAACTGGGGCTTTCTTTTTCTCTTCTTTGAACTTCCCGTTGCGAATTCGGTTCTCGGTCAGTTCAGTTGCTAGCTCCATAGCAGCTTCAAGTGTTACTGGTGAGATGCTGAGAACTGAATCTTGAATTTTCGAGGGAAGTCCTCGAATATAATGCTCGATCAGACGATAAGTTGGGGTGAACAAATTTGGAACCATTTGGTTCAACTCCAAGAACCTCTTGTTATAAGTGGTGTGATCCCCCTCCTTCTGTTTTAAAGAATGAAATTCGTCTTCCAACTTTTTAATTTCACTCCTAGGACAGAAACGCCTAGTCATGATTTCCCTTAACTCCTCCCAAGTTAAGGCCATTGCATCTTCAGTTCCCCTCTTCCCTTTCTCAGTATTCCACCAAGTGAGGGCTACCCCAAATAGTCTCCCGGTAGCGTATCGAACCTTGCGATCCTCAGGACAATCGCAGTTGAGGAAGGTGTTTTCCATTTCCTCGAACCAGTGGAGGAGAGCAGTGACACCTTCGGTCCCCTCAAATTTAGGAGGATCACAAGATTTGAAATGTTTGTATGAGCACTTGCTGGTAGGAGGGTTGTCGATGTTCTGGTCATGTTGTTGGGGAGGGTTAGTAGGATTTGTAGCGAGGGCTTGTTGTACTTGGACCACAATGTCAGGCAGTATCGTGGACATTTGTTTCGCGATTTGTGTGGCCAAGCGTTCCTGAGACCTTCCTGATCTTTTACCCCTTCGTTGTTGTCTGGACGACATCTACAGGAACATACATGAGAAGATTGTGAGTTTATGGTGTCTTTTTAGGTGTCATGTGTCTTTAAGAAAATGAAAATAACATAAATATCAATAATGCAACTACATCCATAGGATGTCTTGGGTTTGCTCATGTTGGGCCTCAAATGTCCCCCACACCTTCACCTATATAGTCATGTGGGCCCCCATGGCTATTGGCTTGGTAGGATTCACATTAGTATTGGCAATTTAACACTCGCATCACCCGAATGCAAACCACAAAATATGTTCATGAGATGTTTGGTCGGAACGTGTCCAGGTGTAGACACAATGACAACTCAAAGTGGGGTTAGCTCACACGACGTTTGGTATAGCATGCTTTGGCCTAATAGGTACTTCGTACTCTCATCGTTAGTCCCCAGGTGGGCAAACTGGTCCTTTATTTTGGATTTATACGAATGCCAGCCTAGACAGGACGTTACGACTTCTCAATCAAACGGAGCCGATCGTATTGCATGTACTGAAAATGAAAATGTCTGTGCGATCAAGGCTCAATCAAACGGAGCCGATCGTATGTGGGCACGCCAGGTTCACGCTCATAATGAAATGGGGAACATGCTCAACGCTCATAATGTAATGGGGAGCGGCGGCCCATGAAATTGCATGTACTGAAAATAATAAATTGCATCTAACAATAACTACACAATAGTTGAAACAAACTGATTACACATGTTCATGATATGATGTATGCACCATGGTTTAAATATAATATATATGACAAGACACATGATACACCCCAAAACGTGATTAAAACGGGGAATTTGTAAAGATTCACTCACATTAGGTGCGTTTGAATAGAGATGATAAGAGGCGCACGAGTCGGGAGAGATGAACAACGAGAATTTCTAACCTAAATAATGGCGAAAAAATATAGTAAATGAGTGGATTTCATTAAGGATTTTAATGGAATTTTTAGATATATTATTGTGAGTTTAAGGCTATTTTCTATCTTTAAAAATGTTATTTTTAAGTATTTTTAATTGATTTTTAAATTAAATTAAATAAATAAAAATATAAAAAAATTGTTTATTTTGCGTTGACCGTTGACCGTTGACCTGTTGACCTGTTGACGGGTTCGGTCAGGGTGCAAGGATGCGCTGGGTGAGACTCGAACCCGAGACCTCCCGTACGCGTGCACGCAGCTCTACCAACTGAGCTATGTGTCTAACCCGAAATAATCTTGTTTTTAATTATATTATATACTGATTCGATTTAACCAAAATTCTTTTAAATTTCAAAAACATTTTAATTCAACAAACCGGTGCCAGTAACAAGTTTCGAACGCGTGACGTGTGACTTAGTGTTGCACACAGTCCACCGCTGGACTGTGTGTCTAACCTGGTTAATATCTCGGTTTTTATTATACTTAACAACTAATGGAGTTAACCCGGTTTAGTTTTAAACAAAAAGGCATTTTATTACATAAGGAGTGCGTGTATCAGGGATCGAACTCGTGACATGCGACTATGTTTTGCACACAGTCCACCGCTGGACTGTGTGTCTAACCCGTTCATATTACTGATTTTAAATAAACTTATAACGTAACTAACTTCGTCTTCTTCATTCAAATTACAGTCGACAGAATTTCTAATCCGTTTTCTTGTTTTTACGATTAACAATCATTCTTAAGGCTAAAAATGAAATGGCAGAGACGGTGTTAGAAGTAACATACCGTAGGAATGATTTATCACAGAGTTTCCGGCAATACGTCGGCTCTGTTTTTGTGCACCTCAACTGAACCAAACAATTAACCATTTTGATTAGTCAATCGTGGAATTGAAGTGATAAACAAAAGTTAATAGTGCGATTGAAAGTCCTTACCGTTTCACAGACAGGATTAAAGATTTCCAGAAATTCTCCGGCGAACTGGAATTATCTGATAACGGTGCCTGAATTCGATCTCGAGTGGAAGATTTGAGTTAGAAACAGCTTAACAACTGATAGACTATGATGGTATTGAAGAACTTACCGATTTGAGGACAAATACGGTTTTCCGGCGAACCTTACAGAATTTTCCGGCGAGTTGATTTAAGCGTTCTGATGGACTGAAAGTGTGGCGAAAGTGAAATGGAATGTTTGTCTGATGTCTCTGAGTCGCGAGAAGGGTTTTGATTGAAGTAAATTGGACTTTTGATTATTCTCGGTTATAAAAACCGATGATGATGACAATTGATGTTCATTCAATCTGAATTGATGAGAAAACGTCGTAGCATCGGTTATAACCTGAATATGCGAGTAATCAAACGATTTGACGATTGAATTGCCGATTTCCGTTTCTCAGTTGGCGCAACCGGTTTAACCGAGTTTGTGTATAAATGTTATTTGTTTCCTAGAGATAACAAAAAACAACAAGTGGCGGAGTGGTGATGTGTGTGTGTGTTAAGACTTTGAAGTTATAAACCAGCTGACCCGGGTTCGAGTCCCGGCAGCAACATTTCTTTTTTATTTATTTTGTTTTCACTTTTTATCAAATATAATTTTTATAGTTTAGTTTGTTTATTAATTATGTATCATTAAAAACCAAAATAACCATAAATACACAACGTGATATTTATAACTTGATATTCGATTACAAAACGGAACGGGTTTGGAAACCCGTTTTAATTATATATATATACTAATTAAATGTTTAATTTATTTGGTTTTATATTAAAAGAATTTAAATGGTTGAACCGGTTGCAGGGAAACCGGATCGAACGCGGGTCCCTTGGTTTGTAAGCGCACAGCCCAACCAGTTGGGCTGTGTGTCTTATCTGTTAAACTTATAGTTTATATTAATCTTAAAAACCTCCCGGGACCTACTCTGATTCAGTTTAAAAAAATTTGGTTTTAATTCGGAAAGCCGGTGCGTTTGTAAGATTCGAACTCGTGACGTGCGCTATGTGTTTGCACAAAGTCCACCGCTGGACTGTGTGTCTAACCCGGTTTAATTTTCAATTTATATTATACTTATACACAACGTCGACTTCGTCTTCTTCATTCGAAGACACAGAACAACGATATTCGACTGTTCTTGTTTAATTCGATTAACGAAACTTATAAATGATTGAAATGTAATGGATAGAGAGGGTTTTGGAAATGAATGTACCGAAACAGATGTTTTTCTCAGAACTCCGGCAAAGATCGTCGGCTCTGTTTTGTGAATTCCGTCTGATCGGATCAATTAACAGTTTTGATCAACTAATTGTGAAATTGAGTTACTAAACAAAGATTATCAAAGGGTTTAGATGTTTGTACCGATTCACAGCGTTTTTCGGAAATGTCCAGAGATTTTCCGGCGAGCGTATAGTATCCGGTAACGTCGTCTGGGACTGATTCTGGTTGAAGGATTTAAGTTAGTGAAAGTCTAACAATGGATTGAGAATGAAAGAATCGAGTAATTTACCGATTTGACGTATGTCCCGGTTTTCCGGCGAAAGTCCGGCGATAGCAGATAACGTTTCCGACGAACAGAAATTAGAGCGCAAATGAAATTGAAGGTTCTGTGAGTGTTTCCAAGTTATGAGACGATGATATTATCAGTGTAAATCAGGAAGTAAATGATTTCGGTTTTCAACTCCCAAAAATCATATGAATCGAGGCAATTGAAGACCGAATTGATTAAGAACGTGGGTAGCAATTGATTTATCGGTTATAATCAGTAATTAGCGATCACTCAAAAGTCTGGATAGTTGAAAGCCGATGAGCAGTTTCAGTTTTGGCGCAAACAGATGAGTTCACGGGTAGAAGTTAAGTTTTATTTGTTTCATTGATTACACATAAGAACCAAGTGGCGGAGTGGTTAAGTGTTTGTGTGTTAAATGAGCCGGCTGACCCTGGTTCGAAACCCGGCAGCGACTTTTATTTTTTCTTCGACCGTTTTTATTGTTTATTAATTATAGTTTATAAATTCTAGTATATTTATTGATTATGTATTGTTTAAAATTAAAAGGAGCATTAAATAAGCAACGAAAAAATGTAACTGACTATTCGATTAATAAACGAAGCGGGTTTTGAAAACCCGTTTTTCGACGGATGTTACATATACTCACAGTGGGTGCGTAACAGCGAACACCGAGAATTGATGAGAGGAGAGAAAGAGTGTCGGTTTAGCCTGCGCGTAGAGACAGAAGTGCATTAGTCTTCTAGAGTATTGAAACAGTCGGTACGGAGAGTCGTGCGGGAACAGACTATTTCGTACGAAAATGGAATTTTCGTGCGGAAATGCCTGTTTTTATGTCCAAAATCAAGTGGTTTCGCGTCTGTCTTCGGGAAATCGAGTGTTCATCCCTCTAACCTTAGGTTACTGATCAACCTAGCATCGGAGAGGACTTTTGAGCAAGTGAGTCTCTTGTATGAACTCGAGCTGGACCGTGTGAACCAAGTATGGTTCACGCGAGCCAGTCCAGGGCGCACAAGTGACTGTTCTTGCGTCTCGGTGCGTTCGGGACTGAGATTTCATCTGAAACGAATGTATTTTCGAGTCCATTTCATGACGGTTTCGACAGTGCTTTGTCCCACTGATTAGTGAACGAAACCTTAGTCGGTTGTTGTCCGTTTTTGTGTAAAAATCAATTTAGAAAACAGTTTTGTTAGGATAAACACTTGGTGAGTCTGAAACTGTCACACCCTCAATTTCCACTTGCGGAGTTTTACCGCGAGGCGTGTGAACAAACCAGAATCTGAAACACTAGTACGTCGAACGACTCTATATGATTTGATAATACGTTTTCCAAAATCATTTGTTGTAGATTTTATATTGTCTAAATTAATTACCAATATTTAGCAGAAGCATTAGTTTTTAAATTTGAGGGGAAGCATAAAATAAATAATGAAGCGGGCGCCAACACAAACGCCAAAACAAATGAAAAACCCCAAAACAATATTTATAAATAAGACTCGATAAAAGATGTCTTGTTCAATGCATGTGCGTGCACCTAGAGCTCCTAGCGTCCTGAGAAACATGTAAAGAAACAAGTGTCAACATTAAAGATGAGTGAGTTCACAGGTTTTCATAAATTCGTTTGTTCGGTTATAGTTTGCTTTCCCCGTTATCCCCAACCCGGAATAACGTGTTGGTTCCATTATTCCAATCCCGGAATAATAAGTTGTTGCTCCCATTATCCCCAACCCGGGATAATATAGTTGTTGTTTCCATTATCCTCAACCCGGGATAATATAGTTGTTTCGTAATTAAGTTCAATGTTAACATATATAGGTAGCTAGCCTAAAGTTATGTCACGTAAGTGTTCGCGATCGAAGCTGACTGTTGTGCCTCCGTGTTGCCAGGCCTATCACTGACCATGGCGAAGTTAGGCCGAATTATTCACCCGTTGACCATACCCGGTCGGCTAGCGCGACTAGCTCGGATGGGGCTTGTCGGGCCCAGTAGTACTACTTATAACTCCCACGCTATTAAACCCAATACTAACGATCCGAGAGATTGACGAGGACTTAAGTGATAAAGCTGCTTAGTGACCATAACATTACATTAACATTAACTTAGTTACCGAATAGTTATGTGACGTTAAATTCGTATAACGTAAAGAGATTGAGTTTGAAGAGTGTATACATGTTTCTCCCCCTGTTGTTTAAAAACCGGATAAAGTTAGGGGCCGTGAACTCACCTTTATTTGCTCGGTTAGTGTAGCAAAGAAGTTATAAGAGATGGGACCGCTAGTTGCGTCCTAACAAACCAATTAATTCCAAGTCAGTGTGTGAACACACCAATACAAATTCTACACGTAATTTACGCACACAGTGATACACACATACAATATATCTAACACTCAAACATGCATGCAAGTATCCTCATGTGAACCTAGTGATCAAAGCAACTTATCATAAACATAAACCAATTCATGCCACAATTTGGTGCACACAATCACAAGTTATCAAATTTCAGCTTAACACTCATAATTCAGCTGTTTTCTAGGATTTTTATAAAATAGTTCCAACATTCCAAAAATTCCAATATTTTTACAGTAGGTGCCATTTATACTGTAGAAATTTATATAAATTTTCCAAGTCCTAAATCTTTACCATTTAACCATAAATATCAATATACTCGGCTGCAGTCAGATTTATCACTTTCTGACTGCAGTCCACGGAAGAATTTATTTAAAAATCACTGATCGTCCAATTAACAAAATTCCAGTTGGAGTTGCCCGGAAATTTTCATACCTAGTTGCTGTACAAAATTCATGACTCAACTCTCTACTGATTTTAAAATCCAACTTGATAAACAACTAACAAAATTTCAGGATTTTCACAGCTTTAGTTACTGAACTTATTTGGCCCTTTAAAAATATCAAACGACTTCAGAAAATTATGAATCCAGCGCCATTAGATTAGTTATTCAAATCTCTACGTTCTAGACATCAGAAAATCCGTTTTTCGACAACTAACGACCGAGTTACAGCCAGATGAAGTCGGCTGTAACTATTACTCAGCAAACTGTTTTCAGCATATTATTACCATAACTTGCATAAACCGTTCCTATGATCAACCTAGGCGAGCAAGAACCGATTTCTAATCATAGATCAATACTAATAACATATCCATGCAAACCCTAGTTCATACTTCTAGTTTTTACAAACAAACATACTCGCAAACTTACAAGTTCCGCAAACATTCATTCATGTAAACAATGATAATTCAGCCGCTTACTTTCAAACACATATATTCCGAAAACAAACCAATTAATCATTCAAGCACATATATCCGAACATGATCTTGTAATCCAAAGATAAACCCTAACCTTTACTATCAAGCTTAATGAACCGTGAGTAGACGAGGAACCGATGATCAAGGATAGTTGCGACCGAGAGGATGAAAAGAACAAGCTGCTCACGGCCGAGAGATGAAGATGGCGAGGGCTGCTGCTGCTGCGACCGAGAGGAAAGAAAAGAACAAGCTGTTGCGCGACCGTGAAGGTGAATAAGGCTGATCAGATTGATATGATGAAGGAAAGAAGCTGTTTGCGATCACAAGGGGCGAGAACAAGGCTGCCGACGGCAGTTTTCTTTTAGGGTTTTGTAGTTTGTGAATGAAACATGCATGGGTGTGTGTATATATAGCGCAAAAGAGATGAGGGTTACGGTTAGGCTTGAGCTTGTGGCCGAGGGACTAGGGTGGGTCGGTTTGGGTTTGATCTTTGCGGCCGAGACATGTTTGGGTTGGTTTGGTTTGGTTTTGAACAAAATAAGTTTGCGGTCTTGGGCTTGATCTCGGTTTGGGTTTGCGGTTTGGGTTGCACACGGCCAAGAATAGTTTGAGTCCTAAACTTGGTTAATTCCTAGAGTCACAAGGAATCAAAGTTGGTTTGTGTCGCGGTTCGGTTCGGTTCGTGTACATATCTACCATAATTATTTTATAACTAAAACAATCACACAAACACACATCACGTATTCATTAACTCGTACACGTTTAATACTTGGCATATACTTTATTCGACAAGTGTCGCGTTTAAGTTATCCGAAAAACCCGGGATGTCACATTATCCCCATGTTGAAAGAATTTTCGTCCCGAAAATTGAGTAAACGCGGTTTAGAATGTAGCGTACATGTTTAGAGTGCCACGCACAAAGAGTTAGTTCGTTAATGATGGTACGCGAAGTTACAAGAAGTTCCCAAGTGCCATACACAAAGATTTCCAAGTGCCATGCACAAGAATTTAGTTAACAATAGTACACGAAAGTATGAGAAGTTTCCAGGTTGTCACATCATCCCTATGTTGAAAGAATTTTCGTCCCGAAAATTTAGTTACTGGTATCGTTAGTTTGCTGCTCAGTTGCGAAGAGGTGTGGGTATTTGCTTTTCATTTGATCCTCTCTTTCCCACGTGAACTCCGGTCCACGCTTAGAGTCCCAGCGAACCTTAACAATCGAAATCTTGCTATGCCTTCGAGTCTTGATCTCACGATCCATGATCTCGATAGGCTGTTCCACAAAGTACAGTTGTTCATCCACTTGGATCTCATCCAATGGAATGACTAGAGTTTCATCTGATAGACACTTCTTCAGATTTGACACGTGAAATACGTTGTGAACTCCACTGAGTTCGGCAGGAAGGTCTAATTGATAAGCTACGGGTCCAATACGTTTCAAGATTAAAACGGACCTACGTACCGTGGGTTAAGTTTGCCCCGTTTTCCAAAACGGATTACACCCTTCCAGGGTGACATCTTTAGTAGGACACGGTCGCTTACTTGAAATTCGAGCGGTTTGCGTCGTTGATCAGCGTAGCTTTTCTGTCGATCTCGTGCCGCCGCCATGCGGTTTCTGATTTGTACAATCTTTTCAGTAGCCTCAAGTATTAACTCAGGGCCTGTGAGTTGACTGTCACCGACTTCTGCCCAGCAGACCGGTGATCTACATTTACGACCGTATAATGCCTCAAACGGTGCTGCCGAAATACTCGTATGATAACTGTTGTTATATGAGAATTCTACTAGAGGCAGGTGGATTTCCCAACTATTTCCGAAGTCTACTACGCATGCCCTAAGCATGTCTTCCAAGGTTTGTATGGTCCTTTCACTTTGACCATCAGTCTGAGGGTGATAGGCTGTGCTCATATCTAAGCGTGTTCCCAACGCTTTCTGGAGTGACTGCCAGAAGTTTGACGTGAAGCGAGCATCTCTGTCTGAGATGATGGACGTTGGCACTCCGTGCCGAGAAACTACTTCCTTAATGTAGATGCGAGTCAACTTCTCCATCTTATCTGTTTCTTTAATAGCTAGGAAGTGTGCGGACTTAGTTAAACGGTCCACAATCACCCAGATGGTATCGCAACCACCCAAGGTTCGCGGGAGTTTAGTGATGAAATCCATTGAGATCTGATCCCATTTCCACACTGGGATCTCAGGTTGTTGGAGTAGCCCCGATGGCTTTTGATACTCCACCTTGACTTTTGCACAAGTAAAACATTTACTCACGTAGGTGGCTATATCGGCTTTCATGTTGGGCCACCAATACGCAGCTTTAAGGTCTTGATACATCTTATCCGAACCTGGATGGACAGAGTATCGGGATTTGTGAGCTTCATCCATGACTAGCTCTCTGAGGTTTCCGTAGAGAGGTACCCATATGCGATTCATGAAATACCGGGCTCCATTGGGCTTTACTTCCCAATCGCGTTCCATTTTTCCCACCGATTCAGCCTTGATGTTTTCCTCCTTAACTGCTTCTAACTGGGCGTCGCGTATTTGTTCAGGTAGCCCCGAATGAATAGTGAGTTGTAATGCTCGTACTCGACGAGGTTTCAAGTGTTCCTTCCTACTGAGGGCATCAGCTACCACGTTAGCTTTACCCGGGTGATACTGAATGGCACACTCATAATCGTTCAAGAGTTCGACCCAGCGACGCTGTCGCATGTTCAACTCCTTCTGATCGAAGATGTGTTGGAGGCTCTTGTGGTCTGTGAAGATTGTGCATTTCGTTCCATAGAGGTAGTGTCTCCAAATCTTAAGTGCAAACACTACTGCTCCCAATTCCAGGTCATGCGTCGTGTAGTTTTTCTCGTGAACCTTCAGTTGTCGCGATGCATACGCGATGACCTTATCGCGTTGCATGAGTACGCATCCCAATCCCTGAATGGAAGCATCACAATATACTACAAAGTCATATGTCCCTTCCGGCAAGGACAGAATGGGTGCACTGCAAAGTTTCTGCTTTAGCAATTGAAACGCTGCTTCTTGCTTGCCACCACAAGCATACTTGATGCCTTTCTGGGTGAGGGTAGTAAGCGGTTGTGCGATCTTTGAAAACCCCTCGATGAAACGTCTGTAGTAACCAGCCAATCCCAAAAATTGGCGGATCTCCGTCGGTGTCTTAGGTGCTTCCCAGTTTTTGATGGCTTCAATCTTGGCAGGGTCTACGTGGATACCCTTTTCATTCACGATATGCCCGAGAAACTGAACTTCCCAAATCCAGAAATCACACTTCGAAAGCTTGGCATATAGCTTTTCCTGTTGAAGTAATCCCAGCAGTAATCGTAGATGTTCAGCATGTTTTCTTCACTTTTGGAGTAGATGAGTATGTCATCGATGAACACAATGACAAACTTGTCGAGGTATGGTTTACACACGCGGTTCATGAGGTCCATGAACACCGCGGGTGCGTTGGAGAGACCGAAGGGCATGACCAAGAACTCATAATGGCCATACCGAGTACGAAATGCCGTCTTAGCGATATCCTCCTCCCTGACGCGTAGCTGATGGTAACCAGACCGTAAATCATCTTGGAGTAGTAGCTTGACCCTTGAAGTTGGTCGAAGAGATCGTCGATGCGAGGTAACGGGTATCGGTTCTTGACAGTAACCTTGTTGAGTTCCCTGTAGTCGATGCACATGCGGAAAGTCCCGTCCTTCTTCTTGACAAAAAGGACTGGAGCTCCCCATGGCGAAACGCTTGGTCGGATAAATCCTTTTTCTAATAGCTCCTGAAGTTGGGTAGACAGCTCCTGCAACTCGGCTGGAGCTAGGCGGTATGGAGCCTTGGCGATAGGAGTTGCATTGTTCGCCAATTCAATTTCAAACTCCAATTGTCGATGGGGTGGAAGACCAGGTAGTTCTTCTGGGAATACATCAGAAAAATCACGGACGACAGGGATGTCTTCTATGCGTTTCTCTTCCTTAGGCTGTTCGGTAATCAGTGCGAGTAAAGCGAAGGAGTTCTTCTCCGAAGATACTTCTGCGCTTGCATGTATGAGATGATGTTGGTGACGGCGCTTGCCTTATCGCCTTGTACCGTCAGGATTTCGTCGTTTGAGAGCGGAATACGGATAGATTTTTCGAAGCAGAGAACTTCAGCCCGGACGTCGGATAGCCAGTCCATTCCGACTACCACGTCAAAACTACCCAGGGTAGTTGTCATCAGGTCAATGGTAAAGGTGTGGCCCGCGAGTTTGAGTTGACAGCCGGATACTATTTGGGTCACATCTACAGATTTACCATCGGCTAATTCTATAACATAAGGGGTCTCTAATGGTTTAAGCGTGAGATTTAGGTTCTTCCTAAAAGACTCAGATATACCTATCCGCACCCGTATCAAAAAGCACAGTAGCAAAATGTTCATTAAGGGGAAACTTACCGGTGACCACGTTCGTGTCGTTTCTGGCCTCTCCGCGGCCCAATGTGAATGCGCGACCTTTGGCACCTCCGGTGCCACCGTTCCCATTATTGTTGTTGTTGTTATTGTTGTTGTGGTTATTGTGGTTGTGGTTGTTTCCACCATTATGTGTGTTGTTACGCAACTGTGGGCAGTCTCTTCTGAAGTGAGCAGTGCTACCACACTGATAGCATCCCCGGTTAATACCCTGCTGCTGACCCTGGGGTTGATTTTGATTTTGTCGGGACATGATTTCCCCACGACAATCCTTTGCCGCATGTCCCATCTTGCCACATCGTTGGCAGCGATTTCCGGCACAAGGGCCGTTATGATGGAGATTACAACGGTTGCACTGCGGCTTTCGACCTGCATAGCCGCTTGCGTTCTGGTTGTTGTTGTTGTTGTTGTTGTTGTTGTTGTTGCGGGTTGATTTTGGTGACCCCGGTGGCTGTTCTAATGATTGAACCGTTTCTGGTTCCCCTGCTGCGGATGAGATGACGAAGACTGTCGAATAGTTGAGTCTTCAAACTTTCTTTTGTTATCCGGGGCAACTTCAGTTGTACCCCGTGCTGGCAGCTTCTTCTGTTCCACCGCCTTATCAGTGAGTTTGTGAGCCAATCGGATTGCTTGATGTTCAGTTACAGGGTTACTAGCCATTACCATACCCTGAATTTCCGGAACCAGACCCCCAAGATAGAACTCGAGTCTTTTCTCCACAGTGTTGGCCAATTCGGGACACAGAAATACCAAGTCATGATGTTTTGCGGTGTAAGCTTCAATTTCCGATCCCACCATCTTGTGGTTCCATAAGGCTTGCTCCAACTGTTGCACCCTGTCTCGTGGACAGTACTCCTCTTTGATTAGGGCCTTGAACTCGGCCCAGGCCATTGCATTGGCAGCAATAAGTCCACGTGTTTGGACTTGTGCATTCCACCATGTCAGTGCCCCATCATCCAGTGTTGAGGCTGCGTATTTGACCTTGTTGGCCTCTAGGCAGTTGCACATTTCAAAAACGGATTCAGATTTTTCGATCCAGCGGACCAGTCCAATGGGTCCTTCCGCCCCCGAGAATTTGCTTGGTTTCGCGTCGAGGAACATCTTGTGGGGTTAAAGCCCCCTCCTGCTGACAGAGAACAGGAAGTCAGCAAGGAATTTTACTAGCCTCACTATTAGATTTTCACGCGAAAATTTAATAATGGTTACCTGCCGGTTGGTTCTGAACACCCGCTAAAGCTGCGTTCACGTGCTCTTGAATCATGGCAGCTAGCTCTTCGGGCGTCAAGTTAAGGTTTCCGCGTCTTCCAGTTGCCATTTAGATCTTCAAAACACAACATAAACACACCCCGATAAGTCTATATATCCAATATAGTTATCCTACTTCGTACTTTAATAATCATTAAGTTATGTCAACTCAATATGTTAAATAGTCAAAAGAAATACTTGATTAACTGAAATTTCAACGTCTTACAAAAGTGCAAATCAAACATATAAATTCACTATAAAGTCTCAAGTTTAAACACAAGTGGGAAAATAAATAGACTGAAGGAAAATAAATAAAATAAGCGAGACGTGTCAGTCGTCTACGTCTCCATCCCCCAAGTCACTGTCGTTGCCGTCATCCTGCGCGGCGTTTCCAGCTTCTACAGCTGGGTCCTCCTCCGGATCCTCCTCTGGATCCTCCTCAGGGTCTCCTCAGGTCCTCCTCTGGATCCTCTTCTGGATCCTCCTCTATCGGCACTGGAGGGGCCGGTGCTGGTGCAGGTGCTTGATTTTGCTGTAGCTCCTGAATGTTCCAACTATTCTCCAGGACTCTGTCCTCGAGCCAGTCGGCTCTTATCTGCTCAGCACGCAGATCTCTGGCTATGGTGTTACGAGCTATCTTACTCGTATGATGCTCTTCCTCAAGCGAGTCGGTTTTACCTGTCAGTTGTCGGATCATCCATCCTTGTGCTAGGATGGTTTCCTGCATTCTTTCTAACTGTTTTTGTTGTTTATGTACCAGGATTCTAAGTATGTCAATTCCTACTTCTACAGGGTTAACCGGTTCAACCGGTACAGCAATGGTTGGGCGTAACGACGACTCCTCCCCCAGAGCGAGCCTTTTCCTCGCAGCTGAGCGTGTCTCCACGCCATAAGATGGTATAGGTTCCACCATTGGTGCCTTTCCTGGTGCTCTTGATGCCGTAAGTTTGTCGGATGATGATGATGATGATGAGGATGATGACATTGCCTGTTAGGTCGTGTAGTTAGTTACGAGTTGTTTTCATTTCTTATTATGAAGGCATAATCTACATAACACAGTTGTGGTATATTGCATAACAAGATATAATAGTTCGGTACCAAACTAAGTCTAGTGTCGTGAAATCAGCTATAGTTTAGGTCTACTTCTAATGCAAACCTGGTTCTCTATAGCTAGTGGCTCTGATACCAATCTGTCACACCCTCAATTTCCACTTGCGGAGTTTTACCACGAGGCGTGTGAACAAACCAGAATCTGAAACACTAGTACGTCGAACGACTCTATATGATTTGATAATACGTTTTCCAAAATCATTTGTTGTAGATTTTATATTGTCTAAATTAATTACCAATATTTAGCAGAAGCATTAGTTTTTAAAGTTGAGCGGAAGCATAAAATAAATAGTGAAGCGGGCGCCAACATAAACGCCAAAACAAATGAAAAACCCCAAAACAATATTTATAAATAAGACTCGATAAAAGATGTCTTGTTCAATGCATGTGCGTGCACCTAGAGCTCCTAGCGTCCTGAGAAACATGTAAAGAAACAAGTGTCAGCATTAAAGATGAGTGAGTTCACAGGTTTTCATAAATTCGTTTGTTCGGTTATAGTTTGCTTTCCCCATTATCCCCAACCCGGAATAACGTGTTGGTTCCATTATTCCAATCCCGGAATAATAAGTTGTTGCTCCCATTATCCCCAACCCGGGATAATATAGTTGTTGTTTCCATTATCCTCAACCCGGGATAATATAGTTGTTTCGTAATTAAGTTCAATGTTAACATATATAGGTAGCTAGCCTAAAGTTATGTCACGTAAGTGTTCGCGATCGAAGCTGACTGTTGTGCCTCCGTGTTGCCAGGCCTATCACTGACCATGGCGAAGTTAGGCCGAATTATTCACCCGTTGACCATACCCGGTCGGCTAGCGCGACTAGCTCGGATGGGGCTTGTCGGGCCCAGTAGTACTACTTATAACTCCCACGCTATTAAACCCAATACTAACGATCCGAGAGATTGACGAGGACTTAAGTGATAAAGCTGCTTAGTGACCATAACATTACATTAACATTAACTTAGTTACCGAATAGTTATGTGACGTTAAATTCGTATAACGTAAAGAGATTGAGTTTGAAGAGTGTATACATGTTTCTCCCCCTGTTGTTTAAAAACCGGATAAAGTTAGGGGCCGTGAACTCACCTTTATTTGCTCGGTTAGTGTAGCAAAGAAGTTATAAGAGATGGGACCGCTAGTTGCGTCCTAACAAACCAATTAATTCCAAGTCAGTGTGTGAACACACCAATACAAATTCTACACGTAATTTACGCACACAGTGATACACACATACAATATATCTAACACTCAAACATGCATGCAAGTATCCTCATGTGAACCTAGTGATCAAAGCAACTTATCATAAACATAAACCAATTCATGCCACAATTTGGTGCACACAATCACAAGTTATCAAATTTCAGCTTAACACTCATAATTCAGCTGTTTTCTAGGATTTTTATAAAATAGTTCCAACATTCCAAAAATTCCAATATTTTTACAGTAGGTGCCATTTATACTGTAGAAATTTATATAAATTTTCCAAGTCCTAAATCTTTACCATTTAACCATAAATATCAATATACTCGGCTGCAGTCAGATTTATCACTTTCTGACTGCAGTCCACGGAAGAATTTATTTAAAAATCACTGATCGTCCAATTAACAAAATTCCAGTTGGAGTTGCCCGGAAATTTTCATACCTAGTTGCTGTACAAAATTCATGACTCAACTCTCTACTGATTTTAAAATCCAACTTGATAAACAACTAACAAAATTTCAGGATTTTCACAGCTTTAGTTACTGAACTTATTTGGCCCTTTAAAAATATCAAACGACTTCAGAAAATTATGAATCCAGCGCCATTAGATTAGTTATTCAAATCTCTACGTTCTAGACATCAGAAAATCCGTTTTTCGACAACTAACGACCGAGTTACAGCCAGATGAAGTCGGCTGTAACTATTACTCAGCAAACTGTTTTCAGCATATTATTACCATAACTTGCATAAACCGTTCCTATGATCAACCTAGGCGAGCAAGAACCGATTTCTAATCATAGATCAATACTAATAACATATCCATGCAAACCCTAGTTCATACTTCTAGTTTTTACAAACAAACATACTCGCAAACTTACAAGTTCCGCAAACATTCATTCATGTAAACAATGATAATTCAGCCGCTTACTTTCAAACACATATATTCCGAAAACAAACCAATTAATCATTCAAGCACATATATCCGAACATGATCTTGTAATCCAAAGATAAACCCTAACCTTTACTATCAAGCTTAATGAACCGTGAGTAGACGAGGAACCGATGATCAAGGATAGTTGCGACCGAGAGGATGAAAAGAACAAGCTGCTCACGGCCGAGAGATGAAGATGGCGAGGGCTGCTGCTGCTGCGACCGAGAGGAAAGAAAAGAACAAGCTGTTGCGCGACCGTGAAGGTGAATAAGGCTGATCAGATTGATATGATGAAGGAAAGAAGCTGTTTGCGATCACAAGGGGCGAGAACAAGGCTGCCGACGGCAGTTTTCTTTTAGGGTTTTGTAGTTTGTGAATGAAACATGCATGGGTGTGTGTATATATAGCGCAAAAGAGATGAGGGTTACGGTTAGGCTTGAGCTTGTGGCCGAGGGACTAGGGTGGGTCGGTTTGGGTTTGATCTTTGCGGCCGAGACATGTTTGGGTTGGTTTGGTTTGGTTTTGAACAAAATAAGTTTGCGGTCTTGGGCTTGATCTCGGTTTGGGTTTGCGGTTTGGGTTGCACACGGCCAAGAATAGTTTGAGTCCTAAACTTGGTTAATTCCTAGAGTCACAAGGAATCAAAGTTGGTTCGTGTAGCGGTTCGGTTCGGTTCGGTTCGTGTACATATCTACCATAATTATTTTATAACTAAAACAATCACACAAACACACATCACGTATTCATTAACTCGTACACGTTTAATACTTAGCATATACTTTATTCGACAAGTGTAGCGTTTAAGTTATCCGAAAAACCCGGGATGTCACAGAAACAACGAGGTTTCTACATTGAGAAGCCAAAGCTAACTCAAATATACTCGGTTAAGTGTGAATCCAAGTTGAAAAATCAGAAAGTTTTATGAAAAAGATGAAGATTTTCGTAAACATAGAAGTTTAGATGAAATCGGAGATAATCTCGTGCAAAATCATTGTAGAAATCGTTGTGATTCTCATGAAAAACGTAGTCTTCTTACTTGAAACAGAGGAAAACGAGTTAGAGAGCGTTTTTGGTGCGGAAAAGGCAGCAAGTTGAACTGAATGCGGAGTGTTGTATTTATAGGCGGAGAGGAGTGGAGGTGGTTTGGTGGAATTTTCGTGCGAAAATGACCATTTTCGGGCGAAAAAAATGCATTTTCGGGTGAAAAATACCATTTTCGTGCCAAAAACACCCAAAATACGTCGTTTTCGCACGAAAAACAACATTTTCGTTTGCGATTTTTTCTAGGCTTCGCTTAGTTAGGTTAAGTGCGCTGAAAGTTTTGGCGAATCATTAAGCGTTTAAATTTAATTAAGTAAAATAATTAAGAGAGATAGTAGGCGTCTCGGTTCCCACGTCTTGCGAGAGTCACGTTGCTATTTAAGCGAGTAGATAGTTTTGGAAACATCACGCAAAGTTTATAGTACTTAGCGAGTGCGTTGTAAGCGTTTTGAGGTACGATGTATGTGCGAAAATAAGCGATGTATTACGAAAATATGCGATGTAGCGTAGTAAGCGATGTAGTTTACATTATGATTCGAGTCTCTGGTGCTAGGCGTAACGAGAGTAACGAGCTGTGAAAATGCGGGTTGTTAGAATTAGCATGATTGTAATTTTATTGTTAGTAACTTCCTTTCAATTAAAGGCTAAAAGGGTATATTAGTCGTTCAATATTTTCTATTTCCTCCAAATTATGAGAATTCTAATCATTTTATAGATTGGGAAAAAAATTTGAGTCCTCCAATACTCGCACATATCTGTAGAGAGGATCAATATACATTAATATAAAATTTTCCTTTCTCTCTCTCTAAGAAGAGACTGACGAAGATAAAAAGATTCCGGCCAAAGAAGCCGTCAAACGTGAGTTTCTCCTTTAAGCTTACCAATCAAGGTACATTATAATCCACAAATCTGTTTCTTCTTCTTATGTAGCCTTTGTCGATTTTTACAAAAACCTCAATTATTCGGTGTAATGTTTGAAAAAGTTGGATTTTAACTTTGATGTGGTTTTTCATTGTATACATTTGGGTATAGGATGTGTATTTCAGATGTGGTGTATGTATAGATGTATGATTTGGAAAAAAAAACTTGATATGATTGGTTTGTCAATGGTTGATGTGGGTTTTTTGTGTAAAATCGTTAATAGGTAAGTGTTAAATGTATTCTCTCCTTTTTTTTGTCTACTGAAATCTAGGGTTTCAAGCTATTAGTATCTACATAAAAAGGATTAACTAGTTGTATATGGTGTTTATAAGTTACTGGATTTAAGTTTGATGTACATCTGTCTATAAGCAATTTTCAATATAATGTACATTTGTGTATAAGCAGTGTTTTGAGCAATTGTTAATTGTATTCCCCTTTTTGTCTACTGAAGTCTAGGGTTTCAAGTGAGTAGTATCTTACAAAAAAAGATTCTTTGGTTGAATATCGTGTTTATAAGATACTGTATTTAAGTTCGATGTACATATGTGTATAAGCATTGTTCAATATGATGTACATTTATGTATAAGCAGTGTTCTGAAAGATCTATTGGATGTACACATTTGTATAAGGTTTTGTACTTGATGGCCTATACACATATGTATAATTATTTGTTTAAACAACATATGTCTTTTGTCCCATTGAGCCAGTGAATGACGTAGATTTCTTTAAAAAGACCACACCATACAAAGTGGTACGTATTCATGATTATTTATAAATATGCTTGTTGTAAGTTTTATAACGTAAGTCATATTGATTTTATTCGCAGAGTGGTATTTTACAAAGTACCTGAAGGTAGTTAATCATCCGAAAGGTAGGGATTTTGAAGGCGCAGTGTTGTATAGGTTGGCGATTGAATGGGCGACGATAGGCAATTCACTTGATTATCGAGTGTTTGCAATGCGACACATGGAGACTTGGTTTGGAGAAACTGACAAAAAATGGGATAGTGGGTTTCCGCTTGCACACAAGGAAAAAAAGGCGTGTTTGACACGTCTAAGGAAAGAGTATGTTGTGAAGTTAGTGTGCTCCTATGCTAACAAGCTTCGTGATCGAGTAATAGGTGAAGCGGTTGCATACAACTTGGCTAAAAGGCTTAATGTTTATTCCATTCGATGGAAAACAATAATAACTTTATGATGTTAGTTATTGATGGTACTGTGTTTTTGAGTTGTTTTTTTTTTACGAAGTAGACCCTTTTTTGGTTTGTTCGATAGTGTGTAGCCTGTGTGTGATATTTTTATTGTGAAAAGGATATTGCTAGACAGACTACACAGCACACGAGTATATTTATTGATAGTTATAAACACTTGTGTATATGTATGTAAAAATGTAAAATGTCTTTATGAGAATAAAATCAATATGACTTACCTTATTAAAGTTACAACAAGTGTATTTCTCAACTGATAACGTATACGTATCACTTTGTACAGTGTCGTGTTCTTGATAAGGAGACCGTGGACCTACTACACTACTCGAGAGTAATTGTATTGATAGTTATACACTGATGTATTAAAAAAATATACACTAGTGTTTAGATCAGTATAAACTAGTTTTTTATAAAACAACACTGGTGTATTGATACACATACACTTGTGTATATGTACTAACACGATGGTATACATTAATTAATAAATTCGGAGTAAGTGTTCAAATTTTGTATACTAGAATATATTTGGAATATGTGTATACGTCCTCCGGTAGTCCTAATATGTGCATTAATTAAACATGTAGCGGTATAACAATGTTGTTATAGACAATAATTAAAAGGGAAATAAATCTGGTAATTTAAAAAGTAAATAACCAGCATGAAGGTAAGAGTTTTAAACACCATAAAAATTAACTAATAACAATGTTTGTTTTTACATATTTTCTAAAGTTCGGTTCCATTTTCTTCACTTTCGATTCTTCAGTGCTCAACTCTGTTTCTTCCTCATGTTATTCTTCGCCATCCTCTTCCTCGGTAGAGGAATCATCCTTAGTAGGCTCACCTTTGTTTAACGGCCAATTGGTCTTTTGTGCTTGCCACATCCTTTGTTACGTATTGTCTTTGGTGCCGTACATGAGACCTCATTAGGTTTGGTGTGTGTCGTACATGAGACCGCGAGGCACAATTGGAGTCCAATACCTATTCCGGTTGGGAGCTTCGTATATATTACTAGCAACCGACTTTGCACGTTTAGATGAAACAAAAATTAAACAACATGATGTAATATAAAAAGATGAGTATAAATATAATAAAACCCAATATACCCATTTATCTATAATTTATGTATGCTTTAAAAATTCGATATTATGCACTTAAAACGGATAAGGGATAGACAAGCACAATAAGACAATGATACACTTGTGTATATATAATATAAAAATTCAAACTCTAATATTTATCTTAAAACATACCTGAGTTATACATATGTGTACAATCTGATCAACACATAAAAAAATAACTGGTAGAAGATGATTGTTATCAATATACATATGTATATGTAAAATAAAATTTACTGGTAAATCGACAGTTTATTAGTCTATATATCACCGAGATCATCATAATACTAGTTCTGAGACAAAAATTAAACTATACACGAATAACATAACCATACTAAAAAAACAACGGACAACATAATTAATCTGTAAAATCGACAACAATTTTATAATCTAAACAAAAAAACCATAGAAATAGGCATTGTACATCCACGCAACAGTTCAAACGGATCATGTATTTATGTTTAATAAAAGAACGACAGGAGATCAATAGAACAAAAAACCTGGACGATTCATTGTTGTGTTAAAACACCACATTATCGATTCTTCAATACGTTGTTCTTGGCTATTTGAGTCATTGTTGTGTAGGCCTTCCATCAGGGACGTCGTTTCGTGAATGTAAGGTTTCGAAAAATTGACTTACGGAATTATTGTTCCTGTAAGGTTAGATAGAATCTTGGAAAAATTTAAAAGATAATTCAGATTCCCTAATTAAATATAGGAACATGTAACTGAATATTGATTTGTAAAGAATAATGAATTAATAAAAAATAAATGTTATATTACAGTCATATTCTTTTCATCTAAAAAATAAATGGATGGCTAGAATTTTTAGTCAAAGGATTGTTCATATGACTAAAACCCCCCCCCCCACAGCCAATATGTGGTAGGTTCATCATGAACCCCTTATATACAAACCAATCATGAAGACATACATATACCACGGTTAAACACACCAACCTAACAGGAACCTCCCCGTAAGCACAAAACTAAAACCAACACACTCACAAAGTTGAATACCGTCTTCACCGCTGCCTTAAATAAAACTAAATTATTATATAAACAAAAGGGTATGTTTTTTAGTTTTTAAGTATGTTTAATGTTTAATTAAATTCTAACGGATTTTCTATATAACCAATAAAACCTTATGTAACTGTTTTTTTTTTAAAAAATAGGAATTAAATATTGTTATCGAACATTGTACAAAAAACCGATGGAATTTTCTATAAAATCATTTTTAATATATATATATATATATATAGATATATATATATATATATATATTATATTAATATAATATAAACTGAATTTTTTTAAAATTATAAATAAATCCCTTTGTTGCTTTGTTTTGTCTTTTTGTTACATAATGTTCAATAACATGTAACTTCATTCCCTAATTTTTTATAAAAAATAAAATGTTACATAAGGTTTTCTTGAGTTTTTTTAACTTAAATGGTTTTCTCTCTATAATTCCCCTAATATATATATTATATATATATATATATATATATATATATATATAGAACGGGATCAGGAGAAAACGCCTAGAAGTGTGATAACGGTTTTCAGCCACAAGATCTTTATGATTTGTGGCTAAGATTGATGTAGTGGCATTTTTGTAAATAATAGAAACTTTATAACTACCAGGAGGGTAACATGGCAAGATCCAAACAAGGGTGTACATGCTAATCACATGTCATTTCCCCCTTCATATTTAAACGCCAATAACTTTTTATACGTGATTATTTAAAAAAATTACACCATAAAATTCAACGTTTTTTTATCTTTCCAATGAGTATACTATTGATATATTTTTCGAAAAAAATGAACTTTGTTTTTTATGGCGTTTTGAGCTTTCTTTTTTTTTTTTGCGTTTTGAACTTTGTTTGGCGTTTTGAAGTGGGTTTTCAAGTTTTTTATGGCGTTTTCAACTAGTTTTTATGGCGTTTTTTGAACTATGTGTTTTTATGGCGTTTTCATGGTTTTTTTTCTTTTAATTTGGGTGTTTTATGGCGTTTTCAACTGGGTATTTTCATGGCGTTTTTTTCTGAATTGGGTGTTTTATGGCGTTTTATTTTAACACCCAGTTCATGTCATTTTTTTATTTCAAAAGTATAGCAATAGTATACTCGTTGGAAAGATAATAAAACACTCGATTTTATGGTGTAATTTAAAAAAAATAATCACGTATAAAAAAGTTACGGGAGTTTAAAAAAGATGGTGGAATGTGCATGTGACTTGCATGCGGGTAGTCTTTGGCATGTGAGTGGCATGTGCATGGACCTTTTGACAATATTACCCTTATTGTAAGTTAGCACCAACACCACATGTCAACTCCAAAATTGTTCTCACATTCTAAGCGTTTTCTCCAAATCTCACCCTTATATATATATTATATATATATATATATATATATATTATAGGGGAGGATCAAATGAGAAGAAAATTATTGAAAGAAGAAAGGACATACTGGTTAAATACTAATTCATTTATAATTAATCTCACTAATTTTTCCCCTTTAATTAATTAGTCAACTAATCATTAATTATCCTACATATAATCTACAAAACCTACACAATTAAAAAAAATTCTTCATATACCTACACATTATAGAATTTTATCCTACACACGTCGAAATTTATCCTACATACCTCGTAATATATCCTACACACCTAGTAATTTATTCTACATTTTAAATTAATTTGTTATTTAATTTGAAAAAAAAGTATATATTTTGAAAATGAGTTACAGATTTAATATACTTAGTTATTAAAGAGGAAGAATTCAAATTAATGATCTATGTATGTTGATCAATATACCCTTATATTAAAATTAAATGTAAATATTAAATAAAGTAAAATGAAACATTCTTATCGGTTGAAACTTCTTCTTTTTTCTTCTTACAAAAAGTTTCTTCTCATTTGAACTCTCCGCTATATATATATATATATATATATATATATAATATATATTATATATATATATATGTATGTATGTATAACACGAATCAAATCTGATACTTTTAAATAAATACGCCTAACTATTATTATTAAAATATTTAATACATTTAAGTTAATTTTTAAATAAAACGCTTAAACTATGTTAGGATCTGAGTTTGAATTGTTGTAAAAGTTTGTAAGAAGAAAGTAATAAATGATGATAAATCAGATGTAAATGCAGCGGAATGATAAACTTTGATTCACAACAATTGAGAGATTGTTTTCATTATCATGCTTTTGTAATTATAATCATGTATGCATGTAATTCACAATCTCCCCCTCAGCCTAAGATCACTGATTTGTTCGTACAGAATGTAAGAAGAAAATGATTGATTAAGTAATGAAAGTGATCAGATAGAATAGTACATGCATTGTTCTATTTATAGTACACTCCTAACCTCTGAGCATCTTTTGATGATGTCACTATGAAAGTGACATCTAACAAATGTAACAAACTCCTGACATCTGCTAAGCTAAACACTGTTATAATAAAATATAATATAAGGTCTGTTTGTAACAACTGATGAGATCAGCAGAGTTTTGCCTTGACAGTGCTTGTATTCTTCATCAGTATTTCTTCATTAACAGTTCTTTTCAGCAGAGCTTTGTTACAGCAGACCTTTGACTTTAGTCTTCAACAGATCTTTCTCAGCAGATGTTTTATTATTATTATGGATCAGATGTTGTAGTATATTTTGGTTTTCTATCATATGTTCTTTTGTAAGATTTAATTCCAACAAACTATTATTATTAATATTTTTAATACCTATAAATTAATACTAATAATGATTTTACCATTAAACTATGTATAAATAACATAGAACTAATTGCACATTACGTGGACAATATATATTACATGATAATTATAAAAGTATAATTAGATGGATCATGAGAAAACTAGTTTAAATGAGAAAACCAAAAAACTAACTAAAAAAGCCAAAAAAACATATCAAATTTTTTTTATTAAAATTCGCTATATATATTATATAAAAAAACATAAAAAAAACATATAATGCACATGTGCAACATAAACATATAATGCACATGTGTAGTACACATATAGTGCACATGTGCAGTACAAGTTTTTTTTTTTTTTAAAAAAAAAGTTTTTTATACATAAAATGCAACGATTTTTTATAAAAAAATTGTATGTTTTTATGTTTTTTTTTTTTACTTTTTGAGTTAGTTTTCTAGTTTTCTCATTTATATGTAGTTTTCTCATGATCCTCGTAATTATATTTTTAGCACATTTATTCTATATATTAATTAATAAAAAAATAAAATAAGATACTATAAGCAAACATTGATAATTTAGCGGAGAATATATCATATGACATTAATTTGAATTCTTTATTATAAATTAAATTTATTCTCATATTTTATTATAACTAAGGTCGTAGTTATCCGTGCGTTGCGCTTAGACGTGGTTGAAATTCAGAATGTATAGCACACCATGACAACCTATAAATAAATTTGTACAATTAATTAAAATGATGTATTAATGGGTTATGCTATTTGCGTCGTAACTCGACTCTGAACATCAAAATAATGTAAAACGATATAGTAAATAACAAAGGTAAAATAAAGTAAACGAAAAAGATAATGATAGAAACTTTGTCGGTTTCGGCGCGCTCGTTATAGCAAAGAAAAAAAAACTTAAAAATATGTTCAAAAGAGTATCGACGTGTTCGTTAAAAAATACTAAACTTAAAAAAACTGTTGTCACACTCGTTATAGCAAAGAAAAAGTAAAATCTAAAAATATGTCTAAAACGGTATTAATGTGTTCATTAAAAATTGGTAGAAAAGTAATTTTGTTAAGTAAAAGAAAAAAATACAATAGTTAAACTACATGAGTTGTAAATGAAAAAGTTTACACTAAATGACGAAATACAATAAAATACAAAAAAAAATGATGAACTTGTAAAACATACGTTAGATGTAGTATAACACTATTAATCTTCTTTTTTCTTTATATTATATATAATTTTGTTAAAGTAAAAGAAAAATACAATAGTTAAACTATATGAGTTGTAAATGAAAAAGTTTATAATAAATGACGAAATACAATAAAAAACAAAAAAAAATTAAACTTGTAAAACATACATTAGATATATTATAACACTATTCATCTTTTTTTATATTATATATCCACAATAGTTAAACTATATGAGTTGTAAATGAAAAAGTTTATAATAAATGATGAAATACAATAAAAAATAAAAAAAAAATTAAACTTGTAAAACATACATTAGATATATTATAACACTATTCATCTTTTTTTATATTATATAATAATAATAATTACTATTTAAACCTTCAATTTTAGTTTTTTCTCTTTACACTTAATTGTAGTTATTCTTGACCATGAACATTTAGCTTTTCCTTTTAGTTATTTTTTATTGTTTCTTTTTAGTTTATTTTTCTTAACATAATGTTTTTCTAAATTCAAAGTAGAATTGGTGAGTTGTTTTTCTAAAACCGGACAGGACGGAACGTAAGACTTAATAATATATTTTATATTTTTATGTTGAATTAGGCTTAGTTAAAATGTAACTACAATAAAGTACGCTTAATTATATATGAACTGCAAAGTAGAATTGGTGAATTGTATTATACCTCAAAATCACTTGTATACCTTTTTATTATGTAGACAAAAAATGGTTTCCATTTGTTACCTGTTGGTTCTGTTCCGTATTTCAAGGATTGTTATGTTTACGTGACACTGCTAAATGTTAATTTTGTCAACTGTCTAGGCTTCCTTTTTATTGTAAAGTTTTATATAATCTTTGTTTTTTGTTTGTGTGCTTAGACCACATGCTATATGGTATGGTGGGAAAAAGTAGGGCTACCACATAGGCATCACCTAGACTTTAAGTTCAAAACACAAGGCTAAAAGATTAAGGTGGTGTTTGTTTTTATAAAAAAAAAAAATCTACGCAGCCTCTTATGTTTGCGCTGCGAACAGACCTTGCGCAAACATTGTCATCTACATGCTGTTTTTTTTTTCCGAATACGTTTCATTAAAAAAGCATTTGCACGAGCTCTTTTTGGTGCAGACTTGGCCCCACCATTTCTAAGATTTCCTAAGGTCTGCAAAGGGTTAAAGACCACCACAACCATCGTCCACCACCACCGTCCATCACCACCACCACCCACCGTCCACGTCCACCACCCACCATCACCATCCAACAGCAGCACCACCACCCACCACTCTCGTCCGTACACCACCACCAGTTTATTTTAGAAGTCTGTATACGTTAAAAAATAAACAACCTTCTTCTTTGAGACTGCAGAGGTTTGGTCCACCTTTTCTTCTACAGATGTAGTCCGCAGACTGCAGACATTTTACCTCTTAAAAATAAAGTGTTTGTTTTTAAGAGGTAAAATGTCTGCAGTATGAGGACCACATCTGCAGAAGAAAAGGTGGACCAAACCTCTGCAGTCTGAATAAGAAAGTTGTTTGTTTTTTAACGTATGTAGACTTCTAAAGTAAACTGGTAGTGGTGTACGGACGTGGTAGTGGTGCTGTTGGACGGTTGTGGTGGACGATGGGTGGTAGTGATGGACGATGGTAGGTGGACGGTGGTGGTGGTGATGGACGGTGGTAGGTGGTGGACGGTGGTGGTGGTGGTGATGATGATGGATGGTGATGGTGGTGGGTGGTGGTGTTTAACTTCTGCAGGCCTTAGAAAAATCTTAGAAGTAGTTGAGCCAAGTCTTCATCATGAAAAGCTCGCGCAAACAACTTTTTAATGAATAGTTTTCGAAAAACAAACAGTTTTCAGATGATAATGTCTGCGCGTGGTCTGCGTGGTGCAGACATAAGGGCCTGCGCAGATCTTTTTTAGAAAGACAAACAACAACTAAAAGTCAAGGCTGGAAGAGGGGCAACACCACTGTAGGAGGGGATGGTGTGACAATCGGCAAAATAATGGTAATTCTGTACAACTTAACAACTTAATTATATATTTAATTGTGTTCATTACGACTTAATTTAATGCATGATTAGGTCATGTAAAGTCTAGCAATCTTAGGACATGGTTAATTACGCTAAAAAATATCGATACATTCGCCGCGCTGCGAGAAAACTACAAACTATGTCCGAATATGTTGGCAAAGTGCTGAAAGCACTATTTATTTGAACACACTATTCATGCCAGCTAGTTCTGAAAGTTGTCCAAACGAGCAACGAATGACACGAAAACAATTTATGGATGAAATACAAATAAAAATCCCTAATTAGGGACACTAAATACAAAACCACTTTAACTTTCCGGAAAATATATATTTATAAAGTGTTCGTTCTGCGCCAAACTGTAACAAAAAAAAATACCTGCAATATTAAAATTCAGCATTTTAATGTTCGTAGGACTTGTAAATAATATTTTATATCCTAAATAAGCTTGGGGATATCAGTGGGATATCAAGAACATAAACTTCCGGCGTTACGCCGCAAATTTTACACATTACCCAAATTTGAGCCGCTAGGCGAACAAGTTATATTGCTACCATCCAATCTCCCAAACTAAAAAGGCTAGTGAACTAGTTAGCCATATTTTGGCGTCGTAAACGCCATAGCGTCGATGGTAAAGTAAAACCGTCGCTCCCGGTACTATATTACACCTTTCATATCTTACCTGACATCGAACCGACGAGCGAACTAGTGGTATTTTTACCATCCAAATTAAATACCAACTAGTCTAGTGAACTAGTTAGTAACACTTAACATCATAAACTATCCTTAACTCTCTAATTAACCTAGTTAACATAATCACCAAAGTATCTATAAATACTAACATATTTAGCACATGTATGTGTTATAAAAAAATATAATACAAAAACCTCATATCATGCTTCAATAATCGGTCATGTAGGGGGGCCCACAAGCCTAGTATTTGGTGAAAATATTTGAAGAAAGCATGGCTTGTAAGATTTGCAATTTGACTATAAGAAATTATAACACCATTCTCATGATATCACCTTCACTTTACCACTCCAATTTCACAACACAAACACCTTTTTGTCCCTCTCATCCATCCACGGCTGCCCAAACACCCCTTTCTAACTTTCCCATATCAATTTCTAAACACCTGATTATAACCCCTAAAATTCCATTTCAAGACCACTCAAGAAAGGTGCAAGCATGGATGACCATTAGGGCTTCATTTGGAGCTTAATCTCTTTTTGATCTTCACATTTAATCACTTGCAAAGTTGTAAGACTTTCTTCCACTCATTTTAAGCTTATTATACTATATAGTTTAGTATTATACATGTTGATCATCTTGAACCTCAAAGAAATAAAAGTTTAAAACCCTAACCCACCTTAAAAAGTATACTAAAAATAAAGTATTATGTGTGATTATGCTTATGTTAATGTTGATTATTTTAAAGTAGGTTGTTTAAATATTATGAAACTTGTTCTCATGATTATTTATGTTAAAGTAGGTTACTCACATGGATGATCTTGCAAATTTTGGAACAAAAATGAAGATTTAAACATTGTGATGTTAAATCTAAACAAGATCATTAATCTCATGATCTATGAACTTTACTACGACTTACAAATGAGTTATAACATATATGTGGCTTTTATAGAAAATAAAAACGATAATTTTCACTAGGAACATCATAAAAAGTAGTTTAAGCAAGTTGTTTAAATAAATGGATGAGATGGAAGTTTATAAGAAATAAGTGTTTTTTTATGATCTTGCTAACTAACATAAAAGTGTCATCATATATTTTTAAAAGTGTAACTAGAGAATATATATAAAGTTCATGCAGTAAGATGATATTTATGTGCAAGTTTATTCATGCAAAGTTGATATTTTGAAACTTGAATTGGGTTGATTGTGATTAAGGATTTTAAACATGCTTAAGATACGTTTTAAAAACGTGGAAAACGCCATAGTTTAGGGGAAACTATGGCGAAATTTTCTAAAAGCTTAATCGCGATTAAAATGAGATTAATGGGGTGATTAACATGGTAAATCGTGATTAGTAACCTTAATCGTGATTAGACAAACTCTAATGACAATGGTTAAGTCTTAACCGTACAAGAGTTCTTTAAACACTTGGAAAGTTATTTTTATATAAAAAGTGGGTAAAAACTTTTAGTATAACACTAAATATAATTTTTTGAGAAAGCTATATGAACATATGTCAAATGCTCTACTTGGTGTATATTACTTGCATAATATGTGTACATACTAGTGCTAGGAAGAATACACACCAAAAACATAAAAAAACGGTTCACAACCATAAATATTAATAAGTTAATATATAACGTCGGAGCCGAAACAAATATATATAATAGACGCTCTATCGAACAAGGCGCGTTGTCACCGGAAACGGCTATCCTAGCGTCTCGACGCGGAGCGTGCACCCATCGCGGACGACACCTGGACACTTTTGATACGAAAATATAAATTTTCGGCTTTACGATGAAACTTTTAAAAATAATATATATTTATAAACAAGAGAAGTGTAAATATATATTAACACTTATCAAAACCGGAAAGTGTAAAGTAAATTTCTCTAAGCGTACATAAATACGCAAGTATACAAGTATAAGAATACGTATAAAATACACTCAAAATACACTTATGAGAATGGAAAATACTTGAACTTATTTTGGGCTAGTAAAAGCCCACTTTTATTATAAGTTGGGCTAGATCCATTAGCATCATATAACACTTTGGGCTAGGCTCACTTACATAACCGAATTGGGCTAGGCACATTCATACAAAATTCATTTGGACGTGGGCCCATTTATACAAAGACATGAAATATGCGGGCTAGGCCCAATCACAAAACTATGTGGGCTAGGCCCACATCACATAAGGACATGGGCTAGACCCAAGGACATAACTATATGGGCTAGGCCCAAAGACATAATGACATGGGCTAGGCCCAAAGACACAAAGACTTGGGCTAGGCCCAAGCACATAAAGACATGGGCTAGGCCCACTCATACCGTGTGGATCACGGACTCAAATGGGCTAGGCCCATTCTCACTTGTGCGAGGCACAACTCCCATGGGCTAGGCCCACTTACGATCGTGCGAGGCACGAAGACTCACGAAGGGCGAGGCCCGTTCATACACATTATGATGCAAAAATGTATATATATAAAGAAAGTGTATATATTAAAACGAGCACATGAAACAAATGCCAACATATTTAAAATACATAAAGTATCCAAATACATAACTAATACCATAACATTCAAGATGAACAACGTGTATACATTTAACTCAAAAGCTAAGTGTCTAATGAGTTAGAGCACTTGTAGGTTGTTTCGCGCTTTTGGATACCCGTCTTGCTAGCACACTATTACGGACGCAAACTTGTGAGTTCATGTCCCCCTTTTCTTTTAAACGTTTTCGGTTTTACAACTCTCGGAGGGAAATACATGTTTCGATGGTATGGTTTAGCTATGGAATGAAATATTAGATCACGTGCGAATAGGACCAATCTTAAGCGCCACTAATCTTTTGTAAGACCTTAGGAACAAGGGGTAGATCTATCGGGTGTAGGCGAGCCCCACTCATGGGTCCTTGTGTGGCCACATGTAGTGCTTTTGTTATCCCAACCGGGTGGACCGGAAAACGAAAATCGTCGAGGGTTGAGTGCTTCCTATGTCGGCACACATATTAATGTCCTTGCAAAACATTAATGATCGCCAAGTTCATTGACGCTTTACATACCACATTTACAAGTAATGATTGTTCAAATGTTTTAAGATCATTTGGTGCACACTTACAAACACATGAACTCGCCAACTTTTGTTGATATTTTCAAACTTACATGTATTTCAGGAAACTAAGTGGATCTTGGCGTGGTCGGTTACAAGCTCTCAAGGTTGTCAAGAAGTAGATGTCATCCATGTTTTGAAGGGTTTGGTCCATATATTCCGTCTTCGACGAGATATAGGATGCAAAGCCTTGATGTTTAAAAACTATATTTTGAAACAAGTCTTTTGTGAAATGTTATAACTTATGCCGTCTTTTGTTGCTAAATACTTATGGCATGTAATATCTTAATTATATCAATGGATGAACATCGTTTTTGTTTAATTATATAGTTGTTTACTTATATCGTATGCAATGAAAACTAATCAAGTTCACACCGCGCGCTTCTGCTATCGACCAGGTGTGACAATGGGGGTGGGCAAGGTGTGAAGGGGCTTGCCCCCTCTCCACCCCCTCAACATCGTCCAGTCTTATGCTGAAAACTCTATTTGATATTAGATAACGTTTTCTAAACTTCTTTTATGCATTTTGTATCCTCGTTGTTTTGGGCACCAAATAACTCTTATGTATTTTGATAGTTGGTTTTAAGTTTGTATTGTGGATAACATTTGTATTATGGACAACACCTGTATACTTTAGCAGTTTTATTTTACATATTATGCATTATTATATATTAATTTACGATTCCTTATTTGCAACCATTAGTTACAATAGCGTTTTTATTTATTTTCTTTAAATTGTTAAATAGAATCGTTGTAAATAAAGTTCTATTTTAAAAAAGTATAACAACGGTACCACTATTGGTATTATCGGATCCGATACCAGTATATAGCTATTTCAACTAAAATTAAGATTTTCGATCGATGAAAAACACGTGTCGAGATCCATTCAGATCGTGTACCGTGCCAAAACAAACTGATGGTGTTTGGACAACATCGGTACCGATGCCGGTGGTCATCTGTACCTTTTTCGGTTGCTATACCGAGTCCTGGTGTTATAACAGTGTTGTAACCTATCGAACTGATATTGATCAAAACTCTGTCACAAAGTGCGAAATATCCCACTAGTTTTGTATAAAGACACAAAAACACTTAAACTATGAAACCAAATCATAGTAAGTTACTAACGTGTCAAGAATTGCCTGTCACACCCCGACCCGCAGCGGAATAAGAGTCGGGGCATAATTGGGTTATCACCAAAGCTCATGACATTTACTAATATGTTTCATATTTAATAAAGTCAAAGTTACATTTCAAACATCCAAACATGTTCATTCAATACAAGGAAAATAAGCAAAGCATAACAATCCCAACACTAAATCGTTTTATTCTTCTAGTCCAAATCCTATGTGTTCCTAACTGCAGCTGCTTCACCTGTATCATGTGTAAAATGGGAGTTTTTGGGTCAACATAAGTTGGCGAGTGAACCTTATTAGATAAACATTTATTAATAAATTAATTGTTAGTTTATCAATGAAAATTTGTGCATAATCATAGATGAGCAAATGTAAATAATCAAGTAATGGCAAATAGCAGTCACAACTATAACATACAATAACACATGGCATCATACATGAACATACCAACATCATATTGTAAATAACATAAATGAAACTGTGCGATCAAGGCTCAATCAAACGGAGCCGATCGTATTGCATGTACTGAAAATGAAAATGTCTGTGCGATCAAGGCTCAATCAAACAGAGCCGATCGTATGTGGGCACGCCAGGTTCAACCGCATAATAAAATGGGAATATGCTCAACGCTCATAATGTAATGGGGAGCGGCGGCCTATGAAATTGCATGTACTGAATAATAAATTGCATCCAATGATAACTACTTAACAGCAACAAACTGAATACACAAGTTCATGATATGATGTATGCACAATGGTTTAGTAATAATATATATACACAAAGACACATGATACACCCCAAAACGTGATTAAAACGGGGAATTTGTAAGATTCACTCACATTGGGTGCGTTGGATTGGAGATGGTGAGATGCGCACGAATTAGATGAGCGGATCAACGAGGAATACTAACCTAAATAATAATGGAAAAATATATTAAATGGATGGATTTTATTAAGGATTTTAATGAAATTTTTAGATATATTTTTGTGAGTTTATAGCTATTTTCTATCTTTAAAAATGTTATTTTTAAGTATTTTTAACTGATTTTTAAATTAAATTAAATAAATAAAAATATTAAAAAAAAATATTTATTCAGCGTTGACCGTTGACCGGTTAGGTCAGCGAATTAATCTGCGCCGGGTGAGGCTCGAACCCGAGACCTCCCGTTCGCGTGCACGCAGCTCTACCAACTGAGCTACGTGTCTAACCCGAAATAATCTTGTTTTTAATTATATTTATACACTTATTCAATTTAACCGAATTTCCTTTATTTGCAAAAACATTTTAATTCAATCGGACCGGTGCTCGTGACAGGTTTCGAACGCGCGACGTGTGGTTCATGTTTGTGATATCCCGGGTTTTTCGGATAACTTACACGTGACACATGTCGAATAGTGTATATGCTAAGTATTAAACGTGCACGAGTTGAATGAATACGTGTTGTGTGTTGTGTGATTGTTTTAGTGATTGAATAATTAGAGTTGATATGTGCACGAACTGAACCGAACCGCGACACGTTCCAACCTTGGTTCATTTTGACTCTAGGAGTTCACAAAGTTTAAACCTTGAACCCAAGTCTTCGGCTAAAAGAAAACAACGATCAAACCTAGACTTAAAACTCTAACTATTCGGCCAAGACCAAACCCAAACCAAACCACTCTAATCCTTGGCCGCGATATCAAGCCCAAGACCGCAAATCTACTTTGTTCAAAACCAAACCAAAACAGCCCAAACATGTTTCGGCCATAAGATCAAACCAAACCAAGTTTCTCGGCCACAAGTTCAAACCCAAAACCGTAACCATGTTGTCACCGATCCCTTATATATACTAACACACATGCATGCCTTCCTTCGCAAACACACACAAAACCCTAACAAGAAAAACTGCCGTCGGCAGCCTTACTCTTGCACCTTCCGATCGCGAACAGCTTCCTCCTTTCATCATCTCGATCTGAATCAGCCTTGTTCACCTTCTCGGTCGCTAACAGCCTGTTGCTTTCAGTCCCTTTCAGCCTCGGTCGCAACAGCTTTCCTTTGCTTTTCTTCCGGGCGCAGCAGCAACCATCGCCATCTTCAGTCTCGGTCGCAACTATCCAGGATCATCGGTTCCTCGTCTACTCACGGTTCACTAAGCTTGATAGTAAAGGTTAGGATTTAGCTTTTGAATACAGGATCATGTACGGATATATGTGCTTGAATGAATTGATTGTATTGTCTTCGGATTATATGTTTGAATGAAAAGTCATGATAGCCGATTAGCTAGTAATGTGTGCAAGTGAGGTTTGTTCGAAATCTGAAAATCATAAGCTGTATTGGTTTATAAAAACAAGAGATGTTGACTAGGGTTTGCTTGGATATGTTATATGTATTGATCTATGATTAGGAAACAGGTTCTTGATCGCCTAGGTTAATAATATGAACGGTTTATGAGATAGAATTGCTGAAACAGGTTGCTGAGTAATAGTTACAGCCGATTTCATCTGGCTGTAACTCGGTCGATAGTTGTCGAAAAAACGGATTTTCTGATGTCTAGAACGTAGGGATTTGAATAAGAAATCTAATGGCGCTGGATTCATAATTTTCTGAAGTCGTTTGATAATTTTAAAGGGCTAAATAAGTTCAGTAACTAGAACTGTGAAAATCCTGAAATTTTGCTGGTTGTTTGTCAAACTAGATTTTAAAATCAGTAGGGAGTGGAGTCATGATTTTTGTACAGCAACTAGGTATAGAAATTTCCGGGCAACTCCAACTGGAATTTTGTTAATCGGATGATCAGTGATTTTTAAATAAAATCTTCCGTGGACTGCAGTCAGAAAGCGGTAAATCTGACTGCAGGTTAATGAATTAATATTTATGGTTAATTGGTAAAGATTTAGGACTTGGAAAAATTATATAAATTTCTGTGGTATAAATGTCACCTACTGTAAAAATATGGGAATTTTTGGAATGTTAGAACTATTTTATAAAAATCCTAGAAAACAGCTGAATAATTGAGTGTTAAGCAGAAAGTTGATAACTTGTGATTTAATGCATTAAAGTGTTGCATGGATTTGGAATATGTTCATGATAAGTTGTTTGATTACTATGATCACATGAGAATACTTGCATGCATGTTTGAGTGTTAGATATGTTGTTTGTGTGTATCACTTTGTGAGTAAATTGCGTGTGGAATTTGTATTGGTGTGATTACACACTGACGTGGAATTAATTGGTTTGTTAGGACACAACTAGCGGTCCCATCTCTTATAATAGCTTTGCTACACTAACCGAGCAAATAAAGGTGAGTTCACGGCCCCTAACTTTATCCGGTTTTTAAACAACAGGGGGAGAAACATGTATACACTCTCAAACTCAATCTCTTTACGTTATACGAATTTAACGTCACGCAACTATACGGTAACTAAGTTAATGTTAATGTAATGTTATGGGCACTAAGCAGCTTTATCACTTAAGTCCTCGACAATCTCCTCGGATCGTTAGTATTTGGGTTAAATAGCGGGGGAATTATAAGTAGTACTACTGGGCCCGACAAGCCCCATCCGAGCTAGTCGCGCTAGCCGACCTGGTATGGTCAACGGGTGAATAATTGGCCTAACACCGCCATGGTCATGTGATAGGCCTGGCAAAACGGAAGCACAACAGTCAGCTTCGATCGCGAACACTTAGTGACATGACTTTAGGCTAGCTACCTATATACATTAATATTGAACTTAATTACGGATCAACTTAATATTCCGGGTTTGGAATATTGGAAACATCAACTTATTATCCCGGGTTGGGGATAATGGAAATAACAACTTAATATTCCGGGATGGGAATATTGGAAGCAACAACTTATTATTCCGGGATTGGAATAATGGAACTGATATGTTATCCCAGTTTAGGGATAACGGAGTAACAAACTATAACCGAACAAACGAATTTATGAAAACCTGTGAACTCACTCATCTTTAATGTTGACACTTGTTTCTTTACATGTTTCTCAGGACGCTAGGAGCTCTAGGTGCACGCACATGCATTGAGCAAGACATCTTTATCGAGTCTCATTTATTAATATTGTTTTGGGATTTTTCATTTGTTTTGGCGTTTGTGTTGGCGCCCGCATCACTACATATTTATGCTTCCGCTCAAACTTTAAAAATAATGCTCTGCTAAATATTGGTAATTGATATAAAATCTACAATGAACGATTTTGCAAAACGTATAATCAAATCATGTAGAGTCGTTCGACGTACTAGTGTTTCAGATTCTGGTTTGTTCACACGCCTCGCGGTAAAACTCCGCAAGTGGAAATTGAGGGTGTGACAATGTTGCACACAGTCCACCGCTGGACTGTGCGTCTAACCCGGTTATTATCTCGGTTTTTATTATACTTAACAACTATCTGAGTTAACCCGATTTAGTTTTTGATCAAAAAGGCATTTTATTACACAAGGTGTGCGTGTAGCAGGGATCGAACTCGGGACGTGTATAGTTTTTGTCTGCACACAGTCCACCGCTGGACTGTGTGTCTAACCCGTTTATAATTCCGATTTTAATTAATCTTATGTCATCACTGAACTCGTCTTCTTCATTACAAATGCAGACATCAATCAAACAACCGATACGCGATTAATTTAGTTAATGAACATGATGTCCGTTTGAATGCATTGAACCGAAAAGTTTGGGAAAGAAGATACCGAACAGATTGTCTTCTTCAGAGAGTCCGGCGAAACTTGTCGGCTCTGTTTTTGGAACCTTCGGCTGTGAGAATCAATTAGCAGGTTTAAGGGATTAGATGTGAAATTGAACTAATGAGTATTGATTATCAGTACGTTGGAATGAGCATACCGGTAATCAACGAGTTTCCGACAATTCCAGAAGTTTTCCGGCGAAAACAGAAAGTCCAGCAATGTCGTCTGTGGTTGATTATGAGCGATGGGTTAGTGTTAGTAAGGTTCTAACAATGGATTGAAACCGTAAAGTAGAAATATTTTACCGGTTTGAGTTGAATACGGTTTTCCGGCGACTTTTGCAGAAAATTCCGGCGAGCTGTTTTAGGCGCTCTGATGGTCTGATAATGCGAGGAAAATGAAATGGAGTATTGGTATGATATCTCTGAATCGCGAGAGTGGTCTGGAGTTTGTGTAATTCTGAACTTGATGATTTTTCGGTTTTAAAAACCAACAATGATGAGTCTTTAAGTTTAATCAATTTCCGATTGATTAAAAACCGTCGTGCATCGGTTATAAACTGTTTGTGTAGCAGGGATCGAACTCGGGACGTGTATAGTTTTTGTCTGCACACAGTCCACCGCTGGACTGTGTGTCTAACCCGTTTATAATTCCGATTTTAATTAATCTTATGTCATCACTGAACTCGTCTTCTTCATTACAAATGCAGACATCAATCAAACAACCGATACGCGATTAATTTAGTTAATGAACATGATGTCCGTTTGAATGCATTGAACCGAAAAGTTTGGGAAAGAAGATACCGAACAGATTGTCTTCTTCAGAGAGTCCGGCGAAACTTGTCGGCTCTGTTTTTGGAACCTTCGGCTGTGAGAATCAATTAGCAGGTTTAAGGGATTAGATGTGAAATTGAACTAATGAGTATTGATTATCAGTACGTTGGAATGAGCATACCGGTAATCAACGAGTTTCCGACAATTCCAGAAGTTTTCCGGCGAAAACAGAAAGTCCAGCAATGTCGTCTGTGGTTGATTATGAGCGATGGGTTAGTGTTAGTAAGGTTCTAACAATGGATTGAAACCGTAAAGTAGAAATATTTTACCGGTTTGAGTTGAATACGGTTTTCCGGCGACTTTTGCAGAAAATTCCGGCGAGCTGTTTTAGGCGCTCTGATGGTCTGATAATGCGAGGAAAATGAAATGGAGTATTGGTATGATATCTCTGAATCGCGAGAGTGGTCTGGAGTTTGTGTAATTCTGAACTTGATGATTTTTCGGTTTTAAAAACCAACAATGATGAGTCTTTAAGTTTAATCAATTTCCGATTGATTAAAAACCGTCGTGCATCGGTTATAAACTGTTTGTGTAGCAGGGATCGAACTCGGGACGTGTATAGTTTTTGTCTGCACACAGTCCACCGCTGGACTGTGTGTCTAACCCGTTTATAATTCCGATTTTAATTAATCTTATGTCATCACTGAACTCGTCTTCTTCATTACAAATGCAGACATCAATCAAACAACCGATACGCGATTAATTTAGTTAATGAACATGATGTCCGTTTGAATGCATTGAACCGAAAAGTTTGGGAAAGAAGATACCGAACAGATTGTCTTCTTCAGAGAGTCCGGCGAAACTTGTCGGCTCTGTTTTTGGAACCTTCGGCTGTGAGAATCAATTAGCAGGTTTAAGGGATTAGATGTGAAATTGAACTAATGAGTATTGATTATCAGTACGTTGGAATGAGCATACCGGTAATCAACGAGTTTCCGACAATTCCAGAAGTTTTCCGGCGAAAACAGAAAGTCCAGCAATGTCGTCTGTGGTTGATTATGAGCGATGGGTTAGTGTTAGTAAGGTTCTAACAATGGATTGAAACCGTAAAGTAGAAATATTTTACCGGTTTGAGTTGAATACGGTTTTCCGGCGACTTTTGCAGAAAATTCCGGCGAGCTGTTATAGGCGCTCTGATGGTCTGATAATGCGAGGAAAATGAAATGGAGTATTGGTATGATATCTCTGAATCGCGAGAGTGGTCTGGAGTTTGTGTAATTCTGAACTTGATGATTTTTCGGTTTTAAAAACCAACAATGATGAGTCTTTAAGTTTAATCAATTTTCGATTGATTAAAAACCGTCGTGCATCGGTTATAAACTGAATGTGTGATATAAACAACGATTTAACGCTTGGTTTGCCGATTACCGTTTCTCAGATGGCGCCATCGGTTTTAACTGAGTTTGTGTATAAATTTCATTTGTGTTCCTAGAGTTAGCAGAAAACAAAATGTGGCGGAGTGGTCTTGGGAGTGAGTGTTAAGTTGTTGAAGTGTCTTGGCTGACCCGGGTTCGAGTCCCGGCAGCTTCATAATTTTTTTATTTATTTTATTTTAACTTTTTATCAAATATAATTTTTATAGTTTATTTTATTTATTAATTATGTATTGTTTTAACTCAAAATAATCATAAATATTTAATGTAACTTTTATAACTTGGTACTTGATTACAAAACGGAGCGGGTTTTGAAGACCCGATTTTTACAAATGTTACATTGCCGCCCCTAATAGTAATTGCTTGGTTTGGTTTAAATCTCAATGGTTCGGTTTTGATTTTCATTGATAGAAAATTGTTACTAACGTTCTAGCTTACAATAAGGTTAAAATTGGATCATAAAGACCCCTAATCTCTGCACAAATTTATATATCCTACAAAAGTCATTAGTGGGAATAGTGTCAGGCAGCTGACTGACACCCCATCATTGTTCGATTTTTGTATTTAATTTTTAAACTTTCATCCTCGCTAATACACGGGTTTCAGTCTTTCTGTTTAAAAAAATCTTTTTTATTGGTTAACTTCGTTTATATGCGTGTTTAGTCCATCTGCTTCAACTTTGGTAGTGTACATGTTTAGTCACTCTACTTATTCTTTTAAGTAATTGATTGTCGCTTTTTGTATTTTACTTTTAAACCTTCAACTTTGTTAACATACATGTTTAGCCTCTATTTAAAAAAATAGCTTGCTTTCTATTGGTTAATTTTGTTTGTATAGTGTTTAGTCCATCTGCTTTAACTTTTGGTGATGTACATGTTAGTCCCTCTACTTTTGTTCTTTTTATATTTTATCTTTTATCCTTTCCCTTTGCTACCATAACGAATCAACCCGGTGGAATAATGACCGTTAGCTATTGGTGGAAAACCGCTACTACTCTTGGACTTTAATAAAGCTACTTTATAATTTCTAAACTTTATTTAAATAAAAATTCTTTGACAACTGTATTTTTATTTACGTATAATTTTTATTGACATTATGTTGTGTTATGAGTAGTATCTACAAGTAACATAACACATACGTGCATGTTATTAAACTGAGAAATATTACATTTAGTGCCCGCAACGCGGGCGGGACATAAAGTAGTTATCTGATAAAAGCAGAGACGACGTCGTTCCATCTCTCATCCAAAAACGAACGGTGGCCATTAGAGCTCAAAAAGTGATCATCTTCCAAGATCTGAGATCTCCATCACAATCCCAATCTCTTCTCCAACGTCCGATCTCCCTACTTAACAAACTCAATCCAAGTTGCGCGCCAAATTTTATCTTCTCTCTCTAAAAGGTACGTAACACTTCTTAAACATTCCACAACACAAAATTCGTATGTAAACCCTAGCAATTTGCAAGTTTTATTAGTGAATTTATCATTATTAGATGTTGTTTTTTGATTGAATGATAAATTCTAGCAGTTTGCTGGAAATTTTATAGCTAGGGTTTGTTTTGTCGGTGATAGGATGGCGGACGGTCCTGGTAGTCCGGCCGGTGGTAGTCAGAGCGGCGGAGACAGGAGTCCTCAGTCGAATTATAATATTAGAGAGCAGGATAGGTTTTTGCCAATTGCAAATATCAGTCGGATTATGAAAAAGGCGCTGCCCACCAACGGGAAGATTGCCAAGGATGCCAAGGATACGGTGCAGGAATGCGTTTCTGAGTTTATCAGTTTCATCACTAGCGAGTGAGTTAGTATGCTCTCAATTTCTCTTTTTCAAAGTAGCTCTAAGCTTATCTAGGAATTGTAATATGTTGTTACAAGTTACAACACTGGAATTAGTAATATTTGTAGTATCTAGAGTCTTTTATTAGGGCTGTAAACGAGCCGACCCAAAGAGGTTGGGTTCGGGTCGTTTATCTTAACGAGCTGAAATGTTAAGCTCGAGTCAGCTCGTGGCTGGCTCGTAAAGCCAGTTTGATTGTTTAAATTTTTATGTGTTTAAATATATTAATAACATAAAATAATATTTTTAACATATATGTAACGCATAATTTGTATTTTATACATATATATATTAAAGTTTGGGCTTTAGTTTAAACGAGTCAACGGGCCAGCTAAATGAGCCTAATGAGCTAGTCAATGATCGGAGCTTACCTTGGCCAAGGCTCAACATGTTTAACGTTTTCAAATCGAGCAAATTTTAGCGAGGTGCAAGCTTTTTGAACAGCTTTACTCGTCTGCGCTCATTATCATCATAATATTGGTCTATTCATGGGAAGATGTTATTCAGTATCTAGAATTTCTATTTCTATTTCTTTTCTATGTATGGAAATTTATGAATCAGAATATAGTAACCTTGAAATTGCAATCGATAAATGAAAAAAATGGAGGTTTATGATGATCTTGAGTGCTTTTATATTAGCTGTTTGACTTTAACATAGTAGGGTAGTATTATATGGATAGGAAGTAATTTATGAGATTACATATTCATTTTATATTGTGTTTCAATTCTTTTTATATATTCATTTTATATTGTGTTTCATTTCTTTTTACTTAGGGCTAGTGACAAATGCCAGAAAGAGAAAAGGAAGACGATCAATGGTGATGACTTGTTGTGGGCGATGGCTACTTTAGGCTTCGAGGATTACATTGATCCACTCAAAGCTTACCTATCTAGGTACAGAGAGGTAATAGATTTGTGGTTGCGTACTTGCGGTTTTAGTAGCACATGGTTCTCTTATTGTGATTGCAAAAAGGTTAAGTGTCTTTTGAAGGGAATTTAGTGTAGCATGTGTCATTATACTTTATGAAGTCTTACATGCTCATTAAAAGTATAGCTAGTGGAGCTGTTCTTTTCATAAAAAAAAAACAATTCAAATCTTAATGTTCATCATTGGATTCAAATTACCGTACATTTTCCAGATTTTAATAATCATACTTAGTGTCATCGTCATAAAAGCTTTTGCATGACGCGCCATATTATTTTGCAATATACACTAGAATACCATATAAGTGTCATCGATTTTTAGCATAAACTCACTTATCTAGAGCATACTGTTTCTATAAATATAGAGGAAAAAATAGAGAAAACAACTAAAACTCACCACGCTGGAGCACCTCTATAATAGAGAAAATTTTATAGAAAACTAAAGCGACTCTATATATTACTGGGTGCTATGATGTTTTTACTTTTTACTGCTATTTAATATCTCTTTGCATCAGTTGGTCATTATCTTGAAGGCTATGTCTAACATATATTTCTTTGTTTCCTTTTCCTGTTGGATGCTTGTGTGGGACAATGATCTCTGCAGTTAGAGGTGGGTGGCCTGCCCCTGAGAAATTATTTTATGTCAATTCATGTTAATATTTATTTAAGTTTGACATACTTTTTTTTGTTAGGGTGATAGTAAGGGATCTGGTAGGGGTGGAGATGGATCTGGTAAGAAAGATGCAATTGAATCTCAACTTGCTTCTAATGCACAGGTGAGTCAACGGGAATTCCCTGCTTTATATTTTCACATCTTGCGGAATCTTTTGAGTATTTGATTTTTAAGTATGCATGTATCCTGACTAGGCATTACTGGCAGCTTCTTTTTTTTGTTGTGTTTACATTGTGGAAATATATTTGCAGTTTACTCATCAAGGTTCTTTTACACAAGGCATGAACTTTGTGAATTCTCAAGTCTGAACTTTCAGGTTCTCTCTCTCGGCTACATTTCTGAATACTGACTGTTCCACATTATCAAGTTAATGATCTTATGATCTTTGGAGACGTCTTTTGATTGTCGATATAGATATGGGTTGCATTATGCATGTTGTTGAGCTGGCAATTCTAGATCTTGGAAACTTGGGCTTCATATTAGTAATTCCTATCTAGAATCCTGTTGATAATCTTATTTATGTAATAATTTACATCGAGATAGATGGTAAACAGGCGACAAGCTGTGTCGCTACCCCTTTTTGAATAGCAAAACTAAGTCTTTTAGAAACAACGTCCTTAGATCTTAATAATTAATTGTTTTGGTGAAAATGGACCAATAAGTAGTATTCGGCATGAAAAACGAGTAAAATAGATGCGTCAGAAGTTTCATGACATTTCTAGTATAATAATTATTGCCATTCTAATTTGGCATTCGGTATACGCGTTATTTCTGTTGGTTATTGCAGTTTCACCTTTTAGTATGTTTTTTTTTCAAGCAAAAACCAGTGCCACATGAAAAAGCTAGGTTGCATCAGGACACTTTTTGTTCATGGTTTTTATATTTTGTGCGAACGTTTACTGTATCATGTATGTTTAGAAAGATAAAATTGTTTCAACAATTAGCTGATTTTTTTAATAAAAATGATTTATGCATCAAGGATACACATTCATAGAAGTTTAACTTGTTCCCATTTGACCTATTTCCTTTTTAGCTATATTTTTAGTTTATTGAATATAACCCAAATGAGCCCGTTTATAAGTAGACGGGTTGAATATCTATACGGTTGTTTTAATATATGAAGTACTGTTTGGTGCTTCTTTCAGGCTAGGGGGAGCATCATCTTGCTGTTCTCTTATGCAAGCCAAACACTCGTCGAACTTTCAAGCTTTGTGTTTACTGATTCTGTTGATTCCAATTCTGCGGTCAGCATATAATGTTTAAACATGATTTATAACTTTTATACCGTATAGTTTTCGTATGCAGTTTAAAATATATGTATTAAATATTTTGTTCACCCCCCCCCCCCCCCAAACAACATGTTTTTTTCTTGGGGCACGAAAAAGTTTGTGTTTGTTTTCTGTTTGCTTCTCTCCTTAAAGTTACTGTATTCTATCTCTGCTTGCAACTAATTTTATCATGATTTAAACTTATCTTGTGCAAGTATGATTAAAGTTTTAACTTTTTTGAAAAGTAAACTTCATTAAAAACACAACTCCGACCCAAACGGGCAAAAGGCACACAAATTACAACATGTACAATTGATATTTAACCACCCAAACCCTCTAGATTTAACCTTTCCTAAGATTTCTTGCAGACCATGCTTGATGTATTGAAAAACCACTTTATTTCTTCCTTTCTATATGCACCAGCATGTTATTATAAAGAGACCATGAATAATTTTCTTAGCTTTCTTCCCTAATTGCAAAAACTTGTGAGCTTCCATAAGGTCTTTGAACTCGAAGACGAAAATTGGCGTAATAGTACATCCAAATTCTATTTGATAACACTAACACACAAGCCGTAAATGCGCCGATTCCTCTTGCTTCTCACATATAGGGCACAAAATTGACGGGATATTCACATTCCTTCTACTTAAATTCTTCCTAGTTGGTTATTTATTTAATGTCTCTTTTTCATTTATGAGTTGACAAAAAATCCACACTTTCTATTCTTTGTTATTTGGGTTGCATTACGTGTATCAAATGCGTCTCAGCGTCTGTTTTATTATACGACTTATTTTAGTCGATATGGGATAGAAACTTAAAATGAGACCCATATAATGAAGACAAGAGCTTGATTGTGGGTAGGGGGCTTCATTTCTGTTAAAAACCTTAGAATTACAAAATAAAAGTATACACAAATTTGTGTACCTCACATCCAAAAGAATATAAATTTAGACGGTTCTGTAATAGTTACAAAAATTTGTAAGATTATATAAAGTCATTTCATTTTAAGCACACTTTAATTTAACAGAATATAAGTTAATATAACTTCTCTTCGTCTTTTTTTTTTTTTTCCTTTTGCATGGTTGAGGTTTGTTTTTTATTTGTAGATTGTTTTAGAATATGTTGAAAGGATTACAACTTGAATGATCTCTTAAATTCATGAGGCATTTAGTATATGAACATGTCAAAGGAATTGCAATGTATGATAGACAATATAGCCCTACCCCCTCTCCCCCTATTTCCATTTTTGCTTAATCTATCTCAAGTCCTAAACTTTGGTTTTTAACACTGTCCCCTCTCTATCGTAGCGGCAATTCAACAAATAGTGTCGAAGATGATTGACATTTGGATTAGAGTCATATTAGGACTCTCTTACATTTTTATTTGAGTTGGAGGAACTCAATTGCTAGTATTACACTTGACTAATTTGTGTTTTAGTATTGATAATCTTAATTAGTTGTCAAAACTTGGTTATCTAAACACATCAAAATCTTATGTCACACATTCGGATCAATTGGCCAAACATAGAACTAGTTATAACTTAAACAATTTAACAACTCATCAACTCATAATCTAATTCACTTGTTAATAAAAACAAATTTTGTTTTCAAACATAGAACTCAAAGCATCAAATCATAACAAATTTTGATTTAAAAATTAAAAGTTAAAAAAAAATCACTTACCAAACTTCTTTTTTCCTAAAGGAGTTCTTGAGCAAGGTGTACTATGCTCAGCAGCAGCTGCAAGATCAATAACCTCCAATTGTCTACTTAAACCATTCACTTGATCTTCAAAACTACACACGTTCTCCTTCTCGGCTTGAAACGAACCACGGTCATCTTTCTGGCGTTTTCGATCTAAATTCTTCTTTAAAATCTCTTTCGGTGTTTGCCCATCGCGCTTTAACTGCAATTTGTTTGATTCGTTTCCGTTAGGCGGAGGACTCAGTCCCCCAAAATGGTCTTGCATACTTTGGTTAAAGATCGGTTCCTGTTAGTAAACAGTTCACAAAAAACGTAATGCAAGTTCATTCGGTGTCCATTAGATGAAAAGTCAGTTTCGAGAAACTGAAACAAACTATAATCAAATAACTAACCTCGTCAAAGAATCCGATCTTTGGAGATGGCATACGTAGACCTGAAGGTTTTATCTTTCTCTTTGGTCCACCAGAAAACGGGCCGGTCCCTATTGAGGATCTTGTGGCCTTTTGACCAACAAACTTTCTTCCCTCAGAATTTTGAGACTGAAAATCTAGTAGTGGTATGCTAGTTGAAGATAAAGATTCTGAAAGCCATCCATCAATAGAGCTAGCAGGAGATGTGTTAGAAGAACATGTAGACGACAAAGGATGATGGACCGAGGAAGGAGAGTTGGCCGTTTTCATGTTTTTGGGGTTGACTTTCCGTTTGATAAACTTAGATAAAGTCTTCTTGGAAGAAGAAGCACTAGAAGATGATTCATATGAACGATGAAGTTTTGAATTCTTTTCGGTTGTAGGGGATGTAAAAGAGATTGACTTAGGAAGACCAAATGAGTCTCCCGATCGAAACTTCTTGGACGCAGTCAAATCTTGTACTGCATAATATAAAACAAATTCAGAATATCAAAACTGGAAAACTAAATATAGATACACGACTCGCGTATCATTTTGAATCAAACCTGTTCCCGCCTTTCTGGTTTTGTTTCCCATTTTACCACTATGTGATCCTTCACCAGCTACAATGTTGTTAGTCTGCCTAGATGAGAAGAGCTTTGGAAGACTTGACACCTTGTCCTGTTTTTTTTTTGCATCAAATACACATCTAATCAAACGGGTCAAAAGATGATTATGCTTTATTTCTAACTGGTCAAACGTGCTGAATGACGGTCAAAGTGTCTTTTACTTTGAACAAAAAGTGTTCTGGATGAATCCAACTAAACTACAAAACATGCTCGTTCCACCAGTTAGCAAACCCAGTGGCGGAGCTAGCCCAAAAATTCAGGGGTATCCCAATTTTTTTGGGGGATTAGGGGTATCCTTTGTATAAAAAGATAAAAATTTTACAGTAAGTAGAAGGAGTTAAAGGGTAATTTTACGGTAGCCCGGGCTACCCCTCCTTATACATTGCATCCGCCACTAAGCAAACCTATGTGACCCACCCCTTTTTCCACCTCTAATCCGTCGCCACTTATTAAGAAACATGGTTGTTAAGCTTAAAGTAAATGTATACCTGCATAACTTGGTGATCTGTTATCCTCGTTTTAGGCATACCACTTGTTCCTTGTAGATTGGGACTCTGGCCCTTTAGAGTTCGAACCGATTTCACCTAAAAGTTTGAGGGTGGACGTATCCTTCAGTTCTGAACTTTGTAAGAAAAAGGGTAAAATACCAACAAGTGAACAATGACCAATGGTAAAGGAAGATACACACACCTTATCTTGAGGGCAACTATCCATTTTCTTGCATGCTGAAAACAAGAAATAACATTTTCAACCTCAGTTTTATGGACAAGATGTTATAATATAAAAAATCATGCTCATAAATGCAGGTATGTAATTGATATTAATAATTTTATCCTGATCCTTAGTACTTACAGAATGCATTTGATTTGCTGCATGCTGTTCCACCATTGTTGGTTGGAGTTTTTGATCTTTTGCTATCCTTTTGAGTTGTAGGAGATGGTTGGTTTGATTCGGTTTTCTTGAAGCCTTGATTTATCAAAAACAACTCTTCGTGATTAAACACACTGCAAATGTCCAATAAATACATCTTGATCTTTACCAGTTTTACATGAAATTTGGGCTAAATTCGGACTCGGATCTCAAAAGTCATAATATTTTCTCAGGAACAAATGTGAAAAATAAAGGGATATTGGCCTCTAATAATTTTACTAGACGTCATTGGTAGTCCCACCTTTTTTTTATTCTCCCTGATAGTCCCACCTTTCAACTATTTTTCCTCCACCGGTCCTCAGTTAAAAAAACTTAACGGAGTTAAGTTTTTTTCTGAATTACAAACTGACGTTTTAGGACTTTTGATCCATGCGAGGATACGAGTCTATTGATGTAAAACTTACCTCGAAACGGTGCTCCAAATGATTTGATTTTTGTTAATTGGAAGTTTAAACACCCGAATTAAAGCACCGTTTTCGTTGTTTGGAGCACAGTTTCAAGGTAAGTTATACATCATTCGACTCGTATCCTCGTTCTGATCAAAAGTCTTAAAACGTCAGTTTGTAATTCGGAAAAAAACTTAACTCCGTTAAGTTTTTTTAATTGAGGACCGGTGGGAGGAAAAATAGTTGAAAAGTGGGACTATCAGGGAGAATAAAAAAAGGTGGGACTGTCAATGGCCAATGATGTCTGGTAGGGATTATTAGAGACCAATATCCCAAAAATAAAAACTCTGCTGAAAACAGACATTAATAATCACCTGCACTCGTGAAGAAGGCACTATCCCACGCTAAGCTTTTACGCAAAAAACTTTGTCTTCTTGGGTCTACTGATTCAGATTGAATGTAATTACTATGCCCATTTACATTATCAAATGATACTGCAAAACAAGTTCCATCATAAACATAAAAAATCACACTTGAGATAATTACTTCAAACAAAAAGTAGCTTGATGGTTCCTTTATTAGTTCTAATTTCAAATTTTATCAACCCTACAAAGAAAGTATAGTAATTTGTTAATGAAAGGCGAATAAACTCATTTTAGATGGTGTTACTTAATAATTTGAGAAAAATTAAGGGTTAATCACCAAAAAGATAATCAAGCAAACCTTTTGGTCATATCTTTTTACCTGAATTTCTACTTACTTATGAATACACAAAAACGTTCAATAAAGAACCAATTTCAAGTAGAGAACTGTGAAAACCACGTAAGCTCATGTACCTATTGCTTTTATGAAATTGATTAAAACAATGTAATTTTCACCATGAATTCTTTAAACACAGATATTACAATACACACACGTTTGTGTGTGTGTATCTAATAATCTATTTGAAACTAATGGAGATAATAATCAGAACAGTAACATAAAATAGTCTCCTTGCAAACTCAATTACCCCTAAATGACCACTAAGAACCAGAAGATGCACCTGAAAGTCGAAGATCTTCAAGAAAAGCACGATAAGGAATCGCGATTAAATAATCATCTTCCTCAGAAAAATCTATCAGTTGTAGATTATCGTCTCCAATTCGATTCGTCATGGTGCTCTAAATCGGTGAATTCAACTGAATTTCGATATGCAGAAACACGTGTTGTTGAGATGAAGAACAGTAAACTTGAATTTTCAGATGAAATTCAAATTTGTGATATGTTTAAAGGCAGATATTACAGAATCATTAACGATTTTGATGAAATGGGTGGGAATCATTGATTTGAATTTATTACCAAAAATAAATTTTGTCATAAATTTGGAAACGCATGAAAGAATTTTGGACAGATATCATAGCAATGGGATTGGATGGATTATAGACGCTCCTAAAGACGCTTTCTAACAGGCGGGAAAAGTTAAATTCATTTTTTTTATATTTGTAACCAGGTGGATGTTTAAGTTTACTATTATAATTATAATAACTGATGTATTATTTGACTAAACATAATAAACAAATATTATTAATTAATTGATGGTATTTTTTAACGGTAAATTTGGATCAATGATAGATCACTTGAGTACCATCGTGTCACCAACGGAATTACCAATCATATCCATCTCCACCAGGATAATTGTCTATCTACCAATTCAGGAGGAAATCTAATAGATATAGAAAAACCCTTGTGGGAATCGAATTCAGATCCTATTGATCCAAAGCCTTATCCACCACCAAGATGTCACGATACTATAAAGCTATGGACAATTAATTGATGGTATTAATTTGACCTATACATAAAACAAGTAATAATGATATTATTGATGGAAATTTATTTATTATTTTTACATTTTAATATACAATTTGTTATTTTTATCAAGAATACAAGTTATATTATTATCTAAAGAGTTATTGATAAAGATATTAGATATATAGTATTGTATATTCAAATTTTAGTATTTGCACTCATATGAATCATCAATTTGCTTATCAGAATTTACAAAAGTAATATATTAACTCAAATTTAAAAATTGAAAAATTCAATATTATATTATAATTATATTATAATATATATTAAACAACATCTTTCTTAGCTACATTGTAACATTGTTATGAAAGAAAATTACGATTTTAACCTTTTGTCTAAATTACAATTATAGCATTAGGTATATGTCATGTATTCTATAGAGTCATCCTATTGGGACACCCAAATTTCTTATTTGAACACCCTTCCATGCGGGTCGCATAGGCCCATGCGCCCCCGCATGGGGTTAGGGTTTCCCGACAAAGGCAGCAGACTGACATGTCTGCGTGGAAACACGTGAACCTCGTACCCATGCGCCCCGCAGAGGCTCATGCGGGTCGCATAAGGTACCAAGAATCAGAATATAACCTCGTACACCTGCGTGACCTAAAGTTGATGTGCATGTTTGAACTCAATGCGCCCCGCAATGGTCTCTGCGGGGCGCATGGACCCTCCAGAAAGGCTATAAGACCATGCATTATCGTTGGTTATCGTATGAGATTTCCAATTCCATAATAAACCTTTCAAATCACAATCATGTATATTCACAGTATGTCGTGGTTTTTCGGAATATTCGGTGAAGATTCTAACGATAGTGTTTTCCAGACTCATACGAGACCGCCATTTCTGATTCTTACGAATCTTCGTTTCAGCCCAACCATTACGAGGAAGTTGTCAACCGCGTCCCTTCTCATGTCGACATTCCGCCTCTTCCAGACCGGAACTACTCACCACACAGTTATTCCGGAGGTTATTCTGGATACAACTACGGAGGTGATAATTCGTATGCAGAGGGTAATTTTCATCACGAATATGACGAGGAAGAAATCAAACTGGAAGATGAGGAGGAAAAAATACACCCTATCATAGTTTCCTATGCAACTAATCAGGGTTTTGCCTCCCGTGAAGAGATGGAGGATTGGGTAAATAGGAGGGCTCGTAATCACGGCTGCATCGTTAAGTGTGGAAGATCGAAGAAGAAAGATAGTGAATTCGTGAGGGTGTGGATACATGTATCCTTAGTGGTGATCGTAAGAGTGTAGCCACTACTCGAAAAACCGGTAGCAAAAAAACTCGTTGCCCTTTTGAACTGATAGGGTTCTATGATTAAATGCTTAACATTTGGCGGCTACAAGTTAAGAACGAGTCACACAACCACTCTCCTCTTGAAACTTTAGAGGGGCACACGTATGCTAGAAGACTTTCTGAGGACGAATACAGATTAGTGGAGCAGCTGGCCGAGCAAGACATTCCCACACGTAACATCTGGGCAACATTAAGGAATCAGACTCCTAATAATAAGAGCATTCCATAAGATATACATAACGTTGTTCAGAAGATTAACGCCGGGAAGAGTTTAGGAGATTCTCCGATGCAAAAACTAGAAAACTTTCTTATTTCAAAATGTTTCACTTATGAAACTCGGGAGGATCCATCCATAAACAATCTTGAAGATATTTTCTTTGTCCATGAGCATTCCGGCCAAATGTGGCGTGCAATCCCGCAAGTGCTCATTATTGATGCTACCTACAATACCAACCTCTACAATCTTCCATTCATTCAGGTTGTTGGTATGACAACGTACGACAACCGACTAGATATGTATCGTAGTCGACTAAACCCTAAAATAGATCTTAACGCTATCGATATACCCGAGTCCTCACATGAGACCTCACATGAACATTTGTATATTTATTATTAACATTTACACTTATCAATTTTTAATGTAAATTAACAATCTAATTTTTAAATAAAAAATAAAAAAAACCAACGCGCCCCGCAGAGGCCTATGCGCGGCGCATGGGATCAAAGAAACACAAAATCACACGGATCACTGACGTGGCTCGGCCACACGTCCGCGATCCGTGTGCTTTTGTGTTTCTTTGATCCCATGCGCTGCGCATAGGCCTCTGCGAGGCGCATTGGGTTTCTTTACATAAGCCTCTGCGGTCCACATAGGTCCATACTATCTCCAAACACACAACCAAACACACACTAAACAACACTGAAGAACAAGCCAAGAAAATCCCGCACGATCTCGTGTTTCGACTTCTTACGTTATAGAGGCTAGTTTTTTTTACCGTATTTAGATAGATCCATACAGTATTTCGGTAGTTTATGTCGTGGTTAGGTAGATCTATGCCGTATTTAGGTAGATTTATACCGTATTCAGTTACTTTGTTTACCGTATTGAGTTTGTTTTTTACCGTATTTAGTTACTTTTTTCCGTATTTAGATAGATCCATACGGTATTTCGGTAGTTTATGCTGTGGTTAGGTAGATCTATGTCGTATTTAGGTAGATCCATGTCGTATTTAGGTAGATCCATGTCGTATTTAGGTAAATATTAAAATTAATATTTATATTAATATTTTAATCATTTTATTATTAATATTAACATTTTAATCATTTTAATGTTTTGCAGATGAAGTTTCTTATCGATGAGCCGATGGAGGATGTTGATGTCCCTGAGGCTCCTCAGGGGGGCGTCGTAGGAGGCGTGAGCGGCCAGAGATTGATCCGCTGGAGGATCACGCGTTTCTTGTATTTCCTATCATGACGATTCTACTTTCCCCTTTTAGACGATGTGACAGACTACGCCGAGTCATCGTTGGCGCGCACGAGTCAATTGACTGGAGTATGCTGGAGACGTTGGGTGAGACTGATCGAGCACGACATTTTATCGGCGTGGGTATGCCGTGGGACAGACTGTTTATCTTAGCGCACACCCCTACCTATAGGGCCATTACGATCGAGTTTCTTTCTTCATTCACATTCACCCCATGCCCAGCCGACCACCCAGAGGATGACCCGGACCACCCGTTTATCGAGATCGAGTTTCGTTTATGCGGTCGTCAGTTTCAGATGAGCCTCAGCGACTTTGCGGTTATATGCGGCTTATACACACCTCACGAGACTACTCAGCCCATATACACCGACGCTTTGATTAGTAGGACGAAGGGGGAGCTCCTAGGTTTTTGGTCAGTCATTGCCCCTCAGCAGGAGTATACTTGGCCTTCTGGGAAGGTCAGCCTGATAGCCGACCCCTTGTACCGGTACCTGCACCGGTGCATAGCTACGTCTATCGCCCCCCGCTTTGATACCCGGGAAAAGGTCACTAGCGGTGACCTTTTCTTTTTGTACTGCCTGCTAGGGCGCAGGCCGTGCGCGCTAGCCAGGAGTTTGGCTATGTTTTATGCTAGCGGTACATGCGGCATGAGCGAGCAGTATTTTACGGTGGTGCGTATAACACCATCATTGCCAGGGCCCTGCTTCCATAGATCGATATAGATGCGGATCCACGTTGCGGTCCTGCTATCTTGCCTAGGAGGCTTGACACCCGTACCATACAGGGGTATCCTGGGCAAATTTCAGGTGTTGGTCGCCGCTTGGTGGCCAACAGGGGGAGTTGTATGTCCCTGTGGATTTGCCGGAGGTCTTCCCAGTTGTAGAGATCGAAGATGACCCGGTAGATCCTGCCGCTCCTGCCCCTCAGGCCGCACCTGCCGCTGCTGCCGTACCAAGCCACCGCATCCGCCACAGTGGCCGATCCATGTTGCGCCTGATATGCATCAGTTCTACCAGAAGATGCTGCATAATGCACAGATGCAGTACATGATGCGATTTCAGATTGATCAGATTGCGGCGATCATGGCTTACGTGGGTATGCCACCAGTTGATTTTCATATGCCGGCCCATCTACTACATCCTCAGCCGGAACCTCAGGCACCTCAGGCTCAGCATCAGCCACAGGAGGATTAGGCTCAGCATCAGCCAGGGAGGGTGGTCAGGATTAGGTTGTTTTCTTTTTTACTTTGTAAATTTTGATTATCGATGTACTGAACAAATGTTATATATTAATGTAGTTTCAGTTTTTATTGTACGTGTGTGTTTCATTTATTATACGTGTGTGTTTCAGTTTTTACTTTGTAATTTTGATTATCGATGTACTTGAAATAGTGAATCTCTAACTAAAATATGAAATAACATAACACAACATTTAAACAACTTAAATTACCAAATTATGCGCCCCGCAGAGGCCCAAAAGCATCGCATGGGATTGATACCCATGCGCCCCGCAGAAGCCTATACGAATCGCATAGTGTTCAAATAGAAAAAGTGGATGTCCCAATAGACGGAGCCATTCTATAAGCTTCTTTTCACCTTTGGTATTGACACTAGACACGTGGTTAACCTCTGGCCACAATTTCAATTAGCAGGGGTTTTGTGACTTTATCTTCATTTTCATTGTTCCCCGTACGTTTTCTTCACCAAGGTAATAAGGTAATGTTTTAGTTTGTGCTAAATTGACAGGGTGATGAATGTTCATCTTCTGTGGCTTGATTGGATATAATTAACTTCAGTCATACCTAGGGTTTGATCAAATCACGCTATCAAACCATATTCTAGACCCTGTGTTCACAGCCAGTGATCATGGCAATAAACAGGTAGAGGCTTTGGTCACAAGTTCGAAACCCGGGAGCCACCCTGAGTTTTCTATTACAGCACATTTACTCCAGATAGTTGACTTTCACAATAGGGTCGATCTTGTGAGGGTGCAACTCCTGTCAAGTGGCAGGGGCTGGAAATTTTCTCGGGGATAGCCAAGCCACATTCGACCAAGGCGTGGACCCGGTTTAGACAACATAGTCCTTGGTAATGAGTGGGGTGACAGGCCTGCGACTAGCAGGTGTGAATTAACAACCGTCTGTTGTGAAGTTCACCTATAAAAAAAAAAAAAAACCATATTCTAGATTTTTTTATTACAACTTTTAACTTCTTTTTTCAGTACAGCTTTCACATGTCAGTTAGGACTTTGATCGGAGATTTTCACGGCCTTCTTCCGGCTATCCAGGTAAAATCTGATAGGTTGTATTATATATTCCACTTGCATCTTCTATTTCTGACCATCCATCCACGACTGATGTCGACCATATACAACGGGGGACGGTAGGTTAGGGGTGCAAATCGGTAGTCGCAGGTGAGTTCCGACAAGGCAGGGGATGAAACGTAATAAATGATGATGGGTTTGGCTCTGTAATGCTTTCTGGCAAGGTGGGGCGATATTTGGCAGTGCCGGCGCCAGTGAAGGCCGTTGACCGTACGAAACAGGAGTATATCAGGACTCTTTTTAGCTTAGTTTATTCGATTATATGTCAACTCCATCTCTTTGAAGAGCGGTGGTTAATCAATTGCATTGACGAATTGTATTTTTTGGTTGCATTGATGGTGAATCCCTCATCTTCAAACTCAGTTTTTTTAATCTGCCTTCAATATTGATCCTTTTCTTATCTAGGGAACATCCATCATGCTCCATAATTTGAAGCTAGATTATACTTCGGGAAGTAAAATATTCATTTTGTAGAATTTTCCAAATTGTTTTGTATGTAATTATAACTAAGTTATGCCGTAATGCAATACAATATTTTTATAAAGTGGTCTGCTTGAATGTATTTTTTATTTTACTCTTCTTACTTTTGATGAAAATAGTGATGCAAAGATTCTAATTATTCTATCTATGTATCGTGCTTTTGTGGTGTCATTAATTAGTTGCTTGAATGATTGGATTGGTAACATTGGTTTATTCGTTGCAGAAAAGAGAAAGAAATGTGAAGGGAAGGGTGTGTTTCCATCTTTATTTGGATTTGGGGCCCTGAAGCTTTAGTGATTGGAGTAAACTGTTGGTTTTTGGCCCTAAATGTGATACGGGAAGGTTTACTCGAGTTAATTTGTTATTTAATGCTCCTGAAGCTAGAGTGAATTAGTTATTTAATTTGTCTATACAAATTGTATGTATTAATGATTAATATGTGTGAGACAAGGGAGCATAAATGATGTTACCCGCAGCAAAGCGCGGGAAGCAATTACTAGTTTAATATCAATTTAAAGGTCACATCAACAATACAACCAAGTAATTTAGGTCCCTTTCTCGTGATATTTAACTTTTGCTGATCTTTATATTTATTTATCCAAAAACAAAAGAAATATTCTCTAATTGAAAATATGTGCAAATAATTTAGTGTTTTATTGGACAATTAGATTGAAAATATGTGCAAATGATAGTGTTTTGTTGGACAATTAGAGATAAACCTCGCTTCACAAACGGGTTTTCGGTCAATATCTATATTGGTTTGACTCAGTTTCATAATACGCACTCAATATAAGAAAAAAAAAACACAACTTATATGTTTTATATCAATAAAAATCCATAAAAACGCGATATCAATGTTAACTAATTCATAAACCAACTATGGAGGTATACTATTTAATATCCTTTCATTAAAGAATACCGGAAAAAGCTGAACATTATATAAGCAAATCAAGAAAATATAACAAAAGCAATGAGTACAAGGTCATTTTAGACATTCTAGTTGATCGAGATCTCATAAGTTTGTGATTTTGTTTGAGCTAAATTAACAAGTATGAATTCAATCTACAAGCATTCCAACTACTTTTTCTAAGGAAATCCTCTCTTCAGATATCGGACGTGAAAAATAAGTGTCTATAAAATTGTCACGGCATCTTTCATTGTACTTTGCTAGAGTTGATACATTTGTTCACTATAAGAAATCCTTATTTTCATTTCCCGTTAAAGAAAAAAAAAGCTATTTTTCATCAACCCGGTCAATAAATTTCACTATAATCCGATCAATAAATTTTTTTAATCTTAATAATTATTCAAACTTGAGTTATCAAAATGTAAACATGACAACCTTTACAATGGTTTTAATTTTATACTACAACAACATTAACAACCTTAACCAGTATAATCTCACTTATAGCCAAGTTATTGGTAAGGTTTGAGAAGAGTGGGATAGAGATGTTGGTTCCAGTGAGACCATCATCTCCAAAACCATAACCAGGACATAAGATTCTAGACAACATACATAAGCACACAACTACTAAAAAGGTAATGATAAAAATAAAAACATAAATATATAGGTATTTCTTAGTAAAACTACGACACTGGAATAAGTGAAACCTATAAAAAGTTTTATAACACCTCATAGAGCTGAAAATTAAGCTCCTAAGACCAAAACCTAAAACAAACAGTTAACCTTCTAAAAGTCCTTAACCTTAATCCTACGTCTCCACGAAGTTCTGTCCTCGATCATGTTCTTAGAAAGGTGCAAAATCTAACAAATTTTGCCTAATTCGCTCATCCCAAGTTTTTCGGTCTGCCTCTACTCCTCCTTCCATGTACATTGAGTGTTTCAGTTGTTTTAACCATGGTTGTTGCCTACCTCCTCCAGACATACCTAAACCATCTCAACATCCCATCCCTTATCTTGTCTGAAATACTAACAATCCCCAATCTTTTCCTAAAAACCTCATTTCTTATCTTGTCTAACCTAGTGCACATGCATCCATCTTAGCATCATCATCTCTACTACCTCTAGTGTACTTGTATGCATTTTCTTGATGGACCAACAATTTGTTCCGTATTGTATGCATTTTCTTGATGGACCAACAATTTGTTCCGTATTGTATGCATTTTCTTGATGGACCAACAATTTGTTCCGCATAGCATAGAAGGTCTAATTGTAATCCTATAAAATTTCCTTTTTATTAGCCGGGAACCTCTTGTTGCACAATACCCATGTAACTGCTCTCCACCTACACCATCCAACATGGATACGGTGAGCTACGTCACTATCTAGCTCCCCTTTACTCTAAATAAATGATCCTAAATACTTGAACTTAGTTGCTTGCAGAACCACTTGGCCTTCAATGGTGATTTGAGTGTCGTGCTCATTGCCTGGTCCACTGAAATCACAGTAAAGGTACTCAGTCTTAGAGCGACTAATCCTCAAACCTTTGCATTGTAAGGCTACTTGTGACATCCCGGTTTTTCAGATATCTTAAACGCACTACTTCACGGTTATTCATTCCTACGCTAAATTGATTCGGAGATTTAATTTACACGCTCGAAATAATTACGATAACTTTGTGAACTTATCAAGTGAATTACGTGCTATGTGTATTAAACGTTTATAAGTTCGGTGAGTTATTATGCCATGTTTCGAATTCGTGATTTTTAGTTATAAAAATATATTTATGGTAAATAGATAGACGAATCGAACCGAGCCGCGAAACGAGTCGACCTCATTTCCTTGCAACTCAAGGAGTTAAGCAAAACTTGAGGCTCAAGTTAAAGACCCAAACCACCCCACCCAAACCCTTTGCGGCCGCAAGCACAAGTCGCCCAAACCCTTTTCATTTTCCTTCCTTCCTCATACTATATATAGATGTGTATGCATGAGGGTTGTTTTAACAAAAAAAAAAAAGAAAGAAACCCTAGCACAAGACCAGCCGACGGCAGCCTTCTCCTCATTCCTTCTCTCGGTCGCGATCCTCTTTCAAACCCAAATCAACTACCATCTCGTTCCCGGTTCGTTAATCTCCATTGTTAAAGGTTAGGGTTTTCTATTGTTTCGCAAATCATGTAGGGTTTATGAACTGTTGATCATGCTTGTATGTAATGGTAGAATCATGGTTTATGAAAGTGTTATGATGTTAGTTCGATTGATTGTGCAAGTTTGGCGATTATGATGATTAGCTGGAATCAAGAATCATTAGGCTGCGTTTTGTGTGATAAAAACCATATAATATGATTAGGGTTTGTATGAGTATGATGTACATGATGATATATGATTGATAAATCTGTTCTTGATCGTTTATATTTAACGTCTCGATTGTTTAAGCACGTTATATTGCGATAAAAAGTTGAAATCAGGATGCTGAATGGTGTTTACAGCCAACTTCAATTGGCTGTAACTTGGTTATTATTTATCGAAAAACGGATTTTCTGAAGCCTAAAACGTATATTTTTGAAAAACGCTTCTAATGGCGCTGGATTCATATTTTTCTGATGTCGTTTGATATTTTTAAGTGGTCAATTAAGTGCAGTAACTGAAGCTGTGTAAATTCTAAAAATTTGTTAGTTGTTTATCGAGTCGGATCTCATAATCTGTAGAGAGTTGAATCACGAAATTTGTACAGCAACTGGAGATGGAAATTTCCGGGAAACTCCCACTGGAATTTTGTTAATTGGATGAACGGTGATTTTTAAATAAATTCTCCCGTGGACTGCAGTCAGAAAGCGACGAATCTGACTGCAGCCTAGTATATTAATATTTATGAATAATTAGTAAAGTGTTAGGACTTGAAAAATTTACATAAAATTCTACAGCTTAGTTGATACCTACTGTAAACAAATTGGAATTTTTGGAACGTTGGAACTATTTTGTAAAAATCCTCGAAAACAGCCTAATTATGAGTATACAAGCTGAAACTTGATAACTTGTGAATGTGTGTACCAAAGTGTTGCATGGATTGAATTGTGTTCATGATTGGCTGGTTTGATCACTATGTTGGTATGATAATAATTGCATGCATGATTGCGTTTTAGGATTTGTTATTGTGTGTACCGCATTGTGTGTTAGTTATGTGTAGGGTTTGTATTGGTGTGTTCACACACTAACTTTAAATCAATTGACTTGTTAGGACGCAATTAACGGTCCCATCATTTGCTACTTCTGTGTTACACTAACCGAGCAACTAAAGGTGAGTTCACGGCCCCTATTTTATCCGGTTTTAAACAACAGGGGGAGAAACATGTATACACTCTACAACTCTATCTCTTTACGTTATACGAAATTAACGTCATTAAACTATTCGGTAACTAAGTTAATGTTAATGTACGTTATGGTCACTAAGCAGCTATATCACACAAGTCCTCGACAAACTCTCGGATCGTTAATATTGGGTTAGATAGCGGGGAAATTATAAGTAGTACTATTGGGCCCGACAAGCCCCACCCGAGCTAGTCGCGCTAGCCGACCGGGTATGGTCAACGGGTGATTAATTTGGCCTAACTTCGCCATGGTCAGTGATAGGCCTGGCAACACGGAGGCACAACAGTCAGCTTCGATCGTGAACACTTACTTGACATAACTTTAGGCTCGCTACCTACATGTTAACATTGAACTTAATTACGAATCAACAATATTATTCCGGGTTAGGGATAATGGAACCAACAACATTATTTTTCCGGGTTAGGAATAATGGAACATCATTATTATTCCGGGTAAGGAATAATGGAGCCATCAGTATTATTCCGGGTTGGGAATAATGGAACTAAATCGTTATCCCGGGTTAGGGATAACGGGGGGGGGGGGGGGGGGGAAACAAACTTATAACCGAACTAATGAACTTATAAAAAAACCTGTGAACTCACTCTTCTTTAATGTTGACACTTGTTTCTTTACATGTTTCTCAGGACGCTAGGAGCTCTAGGTGCACTCACTTGCATTGATCAAGACATCTTTTTATCGAGTCTCATTTATGAATATTGTTTGGGTTTTTCTTTAGTTTTGGCGTTTGTGTTGGCGCCCATTCCTTTACTTTACTTTAATGCTTCCGCTCAACTTTAAAAACTAATGCTTCCGCTAAACATTGAAACCAAACTAAGACAATTTAAAATTAACTATGAATGGTTAAACAAATGATTTTGGAAAACGTATAAACAAATCATATAGAGTCGTTCGACGTTACTAGTGTCTCAGATTCTGGTTTGTTCACACGCCTCGCGGTAAAACTCCGCAAGTGGAAATTGAGGGTGTGACAGATTGGTATCAGAGCCTCTAGCTATAGAGAACCAGGTTTGCATTAAAAGTAGACCTAAACTATAGCTGATTACACGACACTAGACTTAGTTTGGCACTGAACTGTTATATCTTGTTATGTGTTGTACCACAACTATGTTATGTAAAATATAAAGGCATATTGAAATAAACGCAACTCGTAACTAACTACACAACCCAACAAGCAATGTCATCATCATCATCATCCGACAAAATTTTGCAACCAAGGGCGCCGGGGAAGGCACCTATGGTGGAACTCTCACCACCTCATGGCGTGGAGACACGCTCAGCTGTGAGAAAAAGGCTCGCTCTAGGGGAGGAGTCGTCCTCACGCCCGACCATCGCTATGCCGGTCGAACCGGTTAACTCGTTAGAAGTAGGGAGCGACCTACTTAGAGATATGATAAGAAAGCAACAAGAACAACTAGAGAGAATGCATGAAACCATCCTAGCACAGGGATGGATGATACGACAATTAACAGGTAAGACTGGATCGCTCGAGGAAGAGCAACATGAGAGTAAGATAGCTCGTAACACTTTAGCTAAAGATCTTCGTGCTGAGCAGCTGAGGGCTGACTGGCTCGAAGACAGAGTTCTTGAGTCTAGCTGGAGAATTCAAGAACTAGAACAGAATCAGGCACCTGTACCAGTACCCGCACCAGCACCGGCCCCTCCCGTGCCGGTAGAGGAGGATCTAGAGGAGGATCCAGAGGAGGATCCGGAGGAAGACCCGGCTGTAGAAGCTGGAAACGCCGCGGAGGATGACGGCAACGATAGCTATTTGGGGGATGGAGACGTAGAAGACTGACACGTCTCGCTTATTCCATTTGCTTCCTTCAGTCTATTTATTTTCCCACTTATGTTTAAACTTGAGATTTTATAGTAAACTGATATGTTTGGTTGGCATTTTGTAAGACATTGAAATTTTATTTAATCGAATATTTCTTTTGATTGTTTAAATTCATTTGGGTTGACATAATTTGAGGAATTATTTAAGTATGGAGTAGGATAACTATATTGGATATATATACTTATCGGTGTGTGTTTATGTTGTCTTGCGAAGATCTAAAATGGCAACTGGACGTCGCGGAAACCTCAACATGACACCCGAAGAATTAGCTGCAATGATCCAAGAACACGTGAATGCTGCTCTGGCAGGTGTTCAAAACCAACCAGCAGGTCACGTTATTAAATTTTCATGGGAAAATCTGATAGTTGGGCTAGTAGACTTTCTCGTTGACTACCTGTACTGTCAGCAGGAGGGGGTCTTAACCCCTACAAGATGTTTCTCGATGCGAAGCCGAGCAAATTCACGGGTGCAGAAGGACCCATAGGACTGGTCCGCTGGATTGAAAAGTCCGAATCAGTGTTCGAAATGTGCAATTGTCTGGAGGCCAACAAGGTCAAGTATGTTGCCTCAACGTTGGAGGATGGGGCACTAACTTGGTGGAATGCACAAGTCCAAACGCGTGGACTTATTGCTACAAACGTAATGGCCTGGGCCGAGTTTAAGGCCCTAATCAAAGAGGAGTACTGTCCGCGAGACAGGGTTCAACAGTTGGAGCAAACATTATGGAACCACAAGATGGTGGGATCCGAAATTGAAGCATACACAGCGAAACATCATGACCTGGTATTTCTATGTCCCGATCTGGCCAACACCGTGGAGAAACGACTCGAGTTTTACCTTGGGGTCTGGTCCCCGAGATCCAGGGTATGGTAATGGCTAGCAACCCTGCGACTGAGCATCAAGCAATCAGGTTGGCGCACAAACTCACCGATAAGGCGGTGGAACAAAAGAAGTTGCCATCTCGGGGTACAACTGAAGTTGCCCCTGATAATAAAAGAAAGTTTGAAGACTCGTCTGCTCGACAGTCTTCGTCAGCCCAGCCACAACAAGGGAACCAGAAACGGTTCAATAATTTCAACAGCCACCGGGGTCACAATAATCAGCCCGCCAACAACACCCAGAACACAAGCGGCTATGTAGGTCGAAAGCCACAGTGTAATCGCTGTAACCTTCATCATCACGGCCCTTGTGCCGGAAATCGCTGCTAACGATGTGGCAAAGTGGGACACGCGGCAAAGGATTGTCGTGGGGAAATCATGTCACGAAAAAATCAAAATCAACATCAGGGTCAGCAGCAGGGTATTAACCGGGGGTGCTATCAGTGTGGTAGCACTACCCACTTCAAACGAGACTGCCCACAGCTTCGTAACAACAACAACAATGGTGGGAACAACAACAACCACAACCACAATAACCACAACAACAACAATAACAACAACAACAACAACAACAATGGAAATGGTGGCACAGGAGGTGCCAAAGGGCGTGCATTTACGCTGGGCCGCGGAGAGGCCAGAAACGACTCGAACGTGGTCACCGGTAAGTTTCCCCTTAATGAACATTTTGCTACTGTACTT